>OX421313.1:21938599-26938599 GCA_949125395.1 Diaphora mendica | reverse complement strand
CAAATCGTTAACAATTTAATTTATACATATATGATACCTTACAAAATGTCGAACTGTGCCACTCCTAGCACGACTCCCGGTTATACATAAAACATTTGAACATAAAACTTTTCATGTTCAAGATACCAACAATATCATAAACATGTGTAAAGTGGTCTTATATTTATATCAAGACGACTTTATTTGCATTCTGGACGGATCTAAAGCACTTAGCTTAAGATACCTGTAGACGTGACGAACTGACATACATCAATCTTGTCACGTAAATCGATAATACTGTATTGTAGTGCAAATAAATTAAGTCAGCCTTGTCGCAAAGACTTACAGTTCAAATTACAATGACCGTTGGTTTTAGGGATGGGAAATAACATTGGTAGAATGGTCACTGATAACAGTACCAACTTATGTTTTGCTGTTTCGTCTCTGGAATATCGACTTTCTACTTAGAGAATAAGATTTAAATTAGGATGTTGTTGTATTTGAAGCCAGTTGTGGATCGTTTTAGAAGGTATGGCGACATTCTCACACCTTACCATATTTGATAAGGAATATCTACCTACACCGCAAATTAATTTTACGAATGCCTAATATAAATTCACACAACACGACACGGCACGACAGCACCTAAATTATTGTTATAATATTTTAAGGGCTACTTAAGTAGCTGACCTATATTGAGTATGAGTAATAATGTTGGTTGTTGTTTTGTTGGTTTTATATATTAAACGGATGCTTGATTTCACAAGGCACTTCATATATATTTATAACTATGAATAATGCTGTCAGTTAAGATTCGAAATGACAGGAAAATGGTAATATAGCAATAGATATGTGTACTTCATTGAGTATTGCGTATATAAAAAAAGTGATAAATATTAATATTTATTTAATTATGAATTTAATTTATTATGAATTGAGACCTGCGGTATTACTCCCGGTTATTGTTGTAACAACCGCAGGTAGCACTACGGAGCGAAGCGAGTCTAAAATGAAAGCAGCCTAAGTTACTCATTATATTATTAGCTATCTATCAGTGAAAGTCCCATTAAAATCAGTCCAGCGATTCCAGAGATTAGATAAGACAGACAGAAAAAAAATTTAAGATTGATTCTTTCATGTAAGTGCCATTTATACATTCATGTGCATTTGGCGAAAAGCTTTTAGTTTAAAATTAAAAATGATACTTTAATTTTATTTATATAGAGATACAATAAATTGGTAACAGTTTGACAAATAGATTACTTGTAAATTAAATATTATTGATCAATCATTTCTATAATTTTGTTTAAGTTATTAAGTACATATCTACTTTAAAAGAAAAAGATGAATAGACACAAATAGTGTCTAGGTATACATTAAATCTATAGACACACTCTTGCTGTACTCCCCTATAAACATTCACTAATAATTATAAAGGTATTTGTAATCTAAAAAATGACATCAAAATGTTAAATATAAAAGTTACAAAAGCGAATAATTTACAATGTTTATAATCAGGAAATTAATGTAAGCAAGAAAACAAAAGGTCAGTCACGCGATGGTGTCAAAAAGTTTTGATATCGATGTCTCGTCATCCTTATACGTCATCAGATCAATTAGCACGACATTGACTTACTCCTCCCGATAGACGCGTTCACACGAAAAGACATAAACTTGATAACGCCACACGCAATGTCGATAGTCGATAAAAGTGACTGAATTATATCGACATGCTGTCAGCGCGTCCTTATTTGCATTTAATTATGTAATATTATTCAGATTACGGTAATGACTTATTTTGTGATAACGGTTTGAAGCGTTGGTAAATTAGCATAATTCATTAAAACTTAGAATTTAGAAAGGTCAGACTTTATGATAATGAGATGCGTCCTTTATCTGCACGAGATATTATTCCAAGCAACCAATCCCTTTGGATAAGCTATTTCCTTTCTTTATTATTGTATTCCATTTTTATGTCAATATTTTACTAAATAATTGTATGTAATTTACTAACATGACGTAGAAACTTTTCTCCTTGAGCCTTTGCCTCCCACGGTTCCATGTTCATATGGGAGTAAATCAACCTATTTTATTATTAGACAAAGAAGGTAATCAAAGTAATTATTCCTACTAATTACTTCGCCAACTACCAAATAAACAATATCTTTGAACAAGGTCAAACCTTTGAAAAAACCACCCTCGTTTAAAATGACCGCTTATAAATATCCATAAAAATATCATAGAAGATACGGAGTATCATTCCATCATTACTGGCATCAAGAAACCTCACCTGCCTGGTCCATCTGCGGTCACTTTATTGTCCAAACTGAATCCGAAAGGGGTAAAAAATATCGTAACTACTAATAAAGTGAGGCAAAAAATCGGGACGGTGTTTTGATTAGTGATGGGAATCAACCGTATCGATAGGTACATTGTAATGTTAAACTATCGAATCTGATATTTATATCAGAATACGTTAATTTATATTAATCATAAAATCGTTTATAATAAAATACTACATAAGGGTTAATTTATAGTGGTAGATGTTTTTTTTATAAGTTGATGAGGTATAGATTTATTTCGATTTTAAATAATAATACTCTTCAGTTGTTTACTTCAAAGAAAAATAACTCAAAAACGAACAACAAGTAAAACTAGTATTTCTTTGTGAATGTTTATAAGGATTATACATAGAATCTATAGAGATTCGTGATAAATGAAACACCAGTAAATTTTTCGATAATTTAAATTATTTCATCGATAATACTGCCATCACTAGGGCAGCTGTTTTGTAATTTGGAGTACACTCAGACAGAATAATTCATTTTCACGGCACCGTTACAACAGTAAGTCACTGAAACAAAGAAACAAATGAGCTATTGCTTTTTTTTAAGGAACGCGTGTTCTTAGCATCTGGTCAGTTTTGCTTTAAGGGACCGAGAACAGGAAATCTCAGCTTTGTTGGAGAAAGCATGAAGGCTAAAGACAAAAATAGTTTCCCTTGCCTATCATAGTTTGTGAATTATATTTATGACTACGCTCAGTCATCCGTCAGACTCTCACACCCCTGTACCGGAAGAGTACCAACCTCTGCCAGATAGTTCTAGTTCACTTGACTTTTCTTTTGGTTCAAACAACCCTGACAGCACAGATAGCAACGGACAAAGAAGAATTCCAGACGTAAACATTCCATACCATCCTAAACCACAGAATCAAAATAATTACTATCCATATCCAAACTATGCATACTTAAATCCTTCAAGGGAATATTTGTATCATAATAATTTACTTGTTCTTAATGGTACCTAATAGAAATTATATGTCTCAGCCACTATCTTATACCATTGTTTTTTTCATTCTTTACTGATTTTCGGACATGCGGTTACTATTGGGCATTCCCAATAGTAACCGCATGTCCGAAAATCAGCCAGAATTCAGAAATGAAGATATAGAATTATTAGCATATAACATTAATCAAGAATACTCAGCCTGGCAGTTTAGAACGGCCAAGTCGAAAGCTCAGCATATCTCCAAGGAGAAGACAATCAAAAGAAAGTGAACCATCAAATTTAATAGAAGTCAGTTCAGATGATGAAGATTATGTAAATATGCCCAGAATTACTTATTTCTTACTTTGAAAATGACGAACTTTCATATAACCATAGGTCCGTTATTTTACCTCTTTAGGGTTGATATTTTTAAGGATTTTTTCTTAGTAAGTGCCTATAATATAATAGATAGTAATAATAAATATTTCGGACATCTAACACACAACGACATCTAGTCCCAAGCAGAGCTTGTGTTATGGGTACTAGACAACTAATTAAATACTTATATACTTTTTTTTATGAATACATACATATTATACATAGATAACACCCAAACTCCGAAACAAATATTTGCAGATCATACAAATCGACTCGGGAATCGAACCCGAGACCTTAAGCACAGCAGTCGCATACGCTACCATTACGCCACCGAGGCAATAAAAAAAAAGCATCAGTTGTGAAAATTTTAAGTTTATAGCCCCAGTGGTTTAGGTTCAGCGTTGATGAATTAATTAGGGTAAGTAATGTCAGTGAAACAATAAAAAGGTAAGCTTGTAACTAGATATAGGGTAAGAATATTTTAGAGCTGTAGCAAATGGGAATTAAGAAATATGATTCTGCTGGGAAAACGAAAAGAAAATGCGAGTCGTTAAATCTTGATGATTGCATGTAAAATTACGTATCTAGGCTTAAGGGTAATTTACTTTAGAAATATCTTAAAATACTCACCTAAGAAGCCCAGTTTTAAATCTATTTTAGTGGTACGAAAAAATTAAACCCGTGAACAGTACGTGCTACTGTTCAATATAAATTACTTGTTAGTATATTTTGTGTTCAAGTAATAAAGTATAACTTATTTAAGTTCTATTACTTATCACCTTTAAAGTAGGTTTCAAATAAGCTTATCTATATAAATAAAAATAATCACTGAAATGTACGTACGCGCATAACTTCTGATCGACTGCACCAAATTGGATAATTCTTTTTTTTATGTGTTTGCTATTATCATTATATTTTTGCTATTATTATTACAGGTAAATTATTATTTCAGAAGAAATGATAATTAAGAAATTATTTCCATTATGCAGGCAACTAACATGCCTTTAAATGTAATAAGATCAATTTTTTTACCAGTTTTTAATAAATTGTTTAAATTAAAATTATAACAAAAGTCCTTTAAGATTTAGGACAAAGGGAATCATCATCAAAATCATAAATAACATCTTAAAGTTACCACAAAAGAATTACAAATCTATCAGCGTACAAGTAAAAGTCTTACCGCATGAACATTGAGTCTGGGGCTGTATTAATGCTGTACCATTTACAAGAGTGTAAGATATGACGTGATATAGATCACTCACAGAGTAATAAATAAATAAATAACATAAGAAAAATTACACCGTAAAGCGAATGTTACCGGAGGCGCTACGGCTTTGCTAGCATAACATGGATCTTTACACACACACTAAACCTTTATGTTAGAAAACTATTTCATTAAAAATCTTTAGTGTAATATTTTATATTATATAATAAGTTCTAAAAGAAATATTCTAAATGCATCTGTGAAGTAAACAAGATTAACTTGGCTCATTTTATAAACAATTGTCATGAGGAAACATACTTAAATAAATGGTAAGGTAATTAAAAGCTTGTAAAATTATTGTCGCAGCCACATTCATTACTAACACTAAGAGGTTTAATAAAAGCTTAACAACATCCGTCCTTATTTTCAGCAATAGCCGGAAGCCACTCACCCGACACTAGAAGGCCTGCCTTACTTGAACCTCACTGCATTACACTTCATCCGTGTGTTTTCCTGTAATTTGTTTGAATTAGTTGACTTTTGAACTTCTTCTCTGTAATATAATGAAATTAAAAATGTATAATTTATAAAGTGACCATTGAATTTTGTGTGAATTTACCTACGTATTTTATATTACTGTCTTATCCATAACATGATAGCCAAGTTAGCGCCGGGCGCAAGGGAGCGACAGGGACGGATGATTTAGAAACCCCTCGGGAGATGTGCGACGCGACCCGATATTAATATTGTGACTCTCAAGTAGTATACTTAAACAAAATAGAAGTTTTTCTTTGTCACTCTTGTAATAATTTTTAATTATGTAGTACCTGGGTCTCTTAAGTTGCAGTTGTCTCGGTTGCATTATAGGGACAATAATTATACTTCATTTAAAATATAATGTTGTCTGTTTTAAAAACTATATTAATACTGTTTCACAAAAATACCATCTTTTTATGATGGGCAGCTATGGTACACAACGTAAAGGTCGTACAGAACCATAGGGAAGTTTGTCAAGATCTGTTTTGACTGTACAAGGTCAAGGTCATTTTGATGTTTTAAGTTAATTTTTAAGGTATATTGTATGACTATTTACCCCTATACTACCTAACCTATACCTCTTCTTGGTATAGAAAACTCCATATGTCATTATCTCACAAAGCAGCGAAATGGTGTCATAAACTCATAACAAACCGACTAAAACCACTAGGTATTTGACGTTCAGTCACGAATGGGTCTCGAAAGAGTCCAGGCATACACTACAATATTATTTCCTGAATACCCTAGTAGATGTCGGCTATCTCTTAACATTGCGCAGCCACATCAGTTAATGGTATTCAGAAGGGGACTCATTACTAATACAACAACTACAAAAAGAACAAATTTTGCCAGAGTACTAAAACATGTATTAAACTGTTCTTTGTTAAATAATACATCCTATTTTACTTAGAAACAACTGAGAAATCATACACATAAATATTACAATAGCAATAATCGAACTCATTGCCTCTAATGAGGTAATCAAATTGTCGTTAGAAGTAAATACAAATAAAACCACTTTCAAAAGTCAGGTTAGGCAATTCGTAGTCAGTTATTATGGTTAGCCAGTTAGCATGTTCAATAATAAAATAATGATATAAAAGGTATAAAAAAACTGTCATCATATAATAACTGCATCTGACAATCTACCATATACTACCCAATTTTGATCTCTCCGTTCCAGTACTATGTTTCGGTATCTGTCGCCTTGCACCTCAAGGTAAATTGGTCCCGAAATTTCAAATTCAAATTTGGTTCCCTATGTTCCCATGTGTGCCCCGCGGCGGAGCGCTTTTAACATTGTAATTGGTCCTGTGTCGATTGGACCCAATGGTTATTGCACCCCTTTGATGTTGCTTGATTGGTCCCAAAACGGTTTATTACGATAACTGGATACGGAATATCATGAGTAACGTTGTGTTAGGTCGTGGCTGATGTAGCTTCTGGATATTAGTGGTTAAATACACCGAAAAATTAGTAATTTGGTTCTTGGCTCGAAAGAACAAAAGACTACGGGAAGTAGTCTTGTTGAGGAGATAGACAAGTAAATTTTTTGGGTCAATCTTTTTTAGAAAACAGTTTTGTATTGTAACAAAATAGAGTTAATTTCATTTACTGTATATTGTAAACGGATTGACTTTATCGGAGGCACAGATCACCGGGGCAGTAATCTGTATACCATGACCTCACAGAAAACCTGTGTTAAAGTATTCCTTCGTGGCGTTTCAAGGAGTGAGTAACCGCAGCCCAAATCCCCTCAGCATCCCCTGATTCTTGACCCATGCTTACACAAAAGGGTTGCAATGCAGTTGTAACTATTGACTCTTGCAATTTTCTATGAACGGCGTTAGTCACTTAGCTATGGCTTAGGTGATCACTTTCCCCTATATACCGTAAAATGACTTAAAAAAATCAAATGCCGTCACCATTGTCTGTAACCCTCATTTTTCCATTAATCTAATGGGTAGACCTTGAATTTCAAACCCCAACGATCTGTTAAATATTAATATCAAAGAAATGGCTTTCCTGGGGCTATGACATATTCACTTGCATTTATAATATAATAACTACCGATATAAAACACCATTACTGCTCTACCCCTGTCCCACAACAAACTTATAACGTTGAAAGGTCTTGTAAAATGGTTGTTTGGAAATGTTGCCATGTTTTGTTCCAAATTACTGTCTTTAAATACTTAAGCTATTTGAAAAGAATTTTGAAGCGTGTTTACGGCTATTAAGTTAAGCGACAAGATTTAAATTTACATTTAAAATTTAAAGCCTTTTTGTTTGACTATAACTTGTTGAAACAAGAAGATTGTTGATAAAAATAAATACTGAAATATGAAGGGGTTAAGGGGGTAGTTTTATTATTTGTAGCAGTTTTGAGATGCCATTATGTATAATTTTAAAGTCGATAAAACTGTATAAAATTAATATGCAATAGGGGTTTAATTTTTGGTTAGGATCCAATCAACATCTCATCTTCCCTAATATAAAAACTGCCAAGAACGTAAAATAAATACAGAAGAGACAGAAGACAGAACTGTGTTTGTAGCGAAATCTATCTAGATCTAGACTAAGCCAATACAAAATAGTCTCTAAAGGTAGCTCGAAAGTAGCCCTAAGATATAAAGCCTGTTACAAGATGTAAATAACTGGCAAAAATTCAATAACACAATGACGTCAGTTAATACTACTATACTTAGTATTTTCATTAGTTTAATAAAAAAAGGAAGCCTAAAAGATTACCTTTAAACTAAATCATATATTATATTAGCAAGGCACTGTGGTCAATCACTTTATACAAAAACAAAATGCCATCGCCATAAGTGATAAGACGGCCAATTGTCACGTTTACAATTTGTAATCTTTTAATCTTTCTTTTTATTTATGTGTACAATGAAGATAAAATAAATAAATAATGTTACAAGTACCTATATAAGTTTTTTCAAAGTTTTCTCATTGAAAATACAGTAAAATAAAACCATTATTTAGACCTTAATCGCGCTAAGTGACATTGATTAGTACAAAATATTGTAGCGTTCCCCTTGCCCATGACTTAATAATGGGGCCGTTACAAAATTATGTATGTCATAGACAGTTTGTCATGTCCCGTCTGAGATCGAAACCGAACCCCTCGGGTAGACTAGCATTTGTCTTCATTTTCTTAACCAGTGATGCGACTCAGTTATCGATACTATTCACGATAGATTACGATTTTAGGTACTTGGTAAATTTTAAGTGATTGGACTTCGTACTACAAAAAGTAAATTACAATCAAATTGATTAACACATATATTTTTATTTATTTTATTTAACAACTTTATGCACAGAATGTACAATGGTGGACTTAATGCCACAGACATTTTCTATTAGTCTACCGTCAGGTGGTGCGGAAATGAAAGAGAAGGTGCATTACACTTTAGTTAGGGATTTTATAATAGACATTTTAAAACTTAAAATTAAGAAACAAATGAGAAAAAAGATAATAATTATATTTATTTCGCAAATTTCAATTTTGCTTAAACCTTTTAATTTTTCTGCATCGTTCTGCATCGTTTCTGCAAAACGATTCAGAACGATGGAGAAAAATGAAACAATTAGTACATTGCTGGTTCTCAAAGAAAAAAAAACAATGTAATACGAAAAATCTAAACATCCATATAAAATACATATAAACATACACACATACCTACATTTACACATTACTCGTTGATTTATTAGAAGAAATACATCTAGAATTTGAATATTTAAAATTTTTACATAAATTATAACGATTCTGAATAGTGTTCGGAAACGTAAACAAAAGAAAAATATTTATACTACTGCAGACATTTGTGAAATCAGATGAATAGTACACATGAAACCCAACAAACATAAACCAGAGTGCAGCATTAACATAGTGTAGTAAGAAATATAAACTTTTATCGACATTCGATTGTTCGGATATCGACAAAAATCGCACCACTAATCCCTAGGACAAAGAACATTGATATTAATTCGGGCTTCCCGTACGAAATCACGTCTAGATCTAATTACGTTCAGGCGACGGTAAACTCTGAGTTATGAAATCCGCGACTTTCCTTCCCCCACGGGAAATAACCCGCTGTTTATAAACCAGGATGGGCCAATTAAAAACTTTCAATATTTATATGTATTTGTATCGTAATAATTACTTATGAGCTTCTTGACTGTATTATATGACTATAAATAGATCGTATTGTCCATTGTTATTTAGAGAGATGATTAATAACTATTTCTGTTGAAATTCAGGTATTCTTGTAAAAGGTGTAGATATATATCCTTAGTCCTTACTAAAAACATATATAAAGGGTGTTTTATCGTGTTCTAAATTAAATTCTAGTACTAATCATATCAACATTTGGACTGGTCCACTGTTGGACATAGGCCCTTTCTTAGGAAGTTTCGGCCTACGGCCTTTCGGTACTGTACCACGCTAACCATATGAGTTGGTACAGCGTTTGTTTCAAGATTTACTGATGCAGTTTACAGTGCCGTTATCGTGCGTAGTCTGGTCCCTCAGTCAGCTCTTACGACAAACAGTGGTGTTTATATAGATAATAGAATCAAAATTATTCCAAATTTGATACTCTACAAATGAATGAATTAAATCGTAGTACTTTATTATTATCAACAAGGCCACTGTTATACCCCTCATTTAGATCTCCGTCACTGATAGTGCGCAGTTTGGTCACAAGAGCTAATGAACAGGCGCAATTAAGGCAAGAGGAGTATCGCGCCAGGCACCGCACGACACTGCCTGTAGGCTGACGATTAAACAACTTTGTCCAATAGTGTGATGCATAGATTTAACAATGTATAGACTGGGATTACTAAATCTAGACAAATAAATAAAATTGAAGTGTCTGTATGTAATTTTAAAATAACAGCTTTTCACTAAATGCATATGAAAGTATGAACAGTATTACTATGTTTTTTTTTGTCTGTGTATCTGTTTGTTCCGGCTAATGTTAGGAACGCCTTGACACCTTTACGGGACAGTAACTGACAGGTAGCTGATGATATAAGGAGTAAACTTAGACTCCTTTTTTTAGACTACCCCGCGGCGTTGCCCTCGGTTGTTATTATATCTCGGGTAATACCGCGGATCTCAGCTAGTCTTCTTCTTCTTTGTCCGTGCCGTTATTTCCCATGTCTTTTGGGGTTGGCCCTCCTAGTCTTCCTCCGCCACTCCAGGCGCAACTGTGTCATTTCCGGTTGCAGTCCCGTCCTCTTTAGGTCGTTTTTAATAGTCCTCATCCAGGTAGTCGGCGGTCTACCTCGATCTCGCTTAGGCTCCTCAATGTCCATGACGTAACTTGTCATATGCTCTTTCTCGCGCCGCATAACATGTCCGTACCACCGCAGACGATTTTCCATGAGTTTGTCAGCGATGTTTGCAACCTTCAACGTACCCCGAATATGCTCGTTTCTGACTCTATCCTTCAGTGTTACCCCCTCGGACCACCTCAGCATTTTCATCTCTGTCACGTGAAGTCTTTGTTCTTCCTTTTTACGCATTGGCCAGCACTCGGATCCGTATAGTAAAGCAGGTCAAATTGCCCTCTTTTACGTTGCCTTTGACCTCCACGGGCATCCTCGCATCGCAAATTACTCCAGTCAAAGATCTCCACTTCAGCCATCCGATGTTTATTCGGCTTTCGATATCTTCAACAACGCAAGCATCGGATGTCAGCACTGAGCCCAGATACCTGAAGTGGCCGACCGCTTTCAGAGGAGCGGTCCCTATACACGGTGGCTGTGTTACACCGGTCGACGAATCGGATAGGTTGCAATGCATATATACCGTTTTGGATTTGCTTACTCTCAGTCCTCTTCGTTCCAAGGCTTTGCAACACAAAGTAAGGTCGGATTGCACCTCTTGCATCGTTTCCGCGATGAGAACAATGTCGTCTGCATATAAAAGTGTCCACGGTGCTGGTTTCTGGAGATCCTTAGTGACGTAGTTCATTATGATATTAAACAGTAGCGGACTCAATGTCGACCCTTGGTGCACTCCCACATTGACTTCTAATTCTTCGCTAATGCCAGCAGGGGTGACGACTTTTGTCTTAATGTCTTTGTACATGTCTTGAAGAACGAGAATGTAGTGTTCCGGGACAGACTGTGATCGCAACGCCTGCCAAATCAGTTTTCTCGGTACTCTGAGAAAACTGAGAACTTTGAGGGTGTGAGATGTCAGTTTAATGGCGCGATAGTTTCCACAATCAGCCACATCACCTTTGTTTTTGTAGAAAGGTATGAGGTTACTTTTCCTCCATTCATCGGGCATTTTCCCCTGTGATAAAATAAGGTTAAACAGTGATGTTAACCATGAGATTCCGGAAGCTCCGCACATCTTGAGTAGTTCAGCCGGTATCTCGTCAGGCCCAGCTGTTTTTCTTTTCTTTGTTTTACTCAAGGCCAGTTTAACCTCATTTGCTGTTATTTGTTCTAAAGGGCCATACAAAGGCAGTATTTCATTCAAGGTGTCTTGCGGAAATTCCTCGTTTAGAAGGGTGCCATAATATTCGAGCCATCTTTCATTAATATCTTTGTCTAATATAAGAAGTGTTCCGACTGAGTTTTTGATATATTTATTATGTTTAATATCCTGTGATTGTTTATTTCTTAATTTAGCAATTTTGAAAAAGCTCAGCTAGTGTGAAGTAAAAACGCCAAAATATATTACTTAATTTCAGGTTAATTGTGGTTCACGTGAGATCAGTGTAATACTTACTAATTCATTCCTGGACAGACGTGCATCAGCTTCACTAGACACATATTGCATTAACTAATTTAAATAAAAAATTTCTAGGTAAGTAATACGTTTTTTGCATTGACGTAGTTTGTATACTAACTGATTACAGATCACTTCACTACATGGTATAAAACAAAGTCGCTTTCTCTGTCCCTATGTCCCTATTTCCCTATGTTTGCTTAAATCTTTAAAACTACGCAACGGATTTTGATGCGAGTTTCTTTAGTAGATAGAGTGATTCAAGAGGAAGGTTTTTATGTATAATAAATGCATAATATAGTATGGAAACACTGTTAATTTTCGAGGTTTCTAATGTGATGTAGCAAATAAACACATTTTTTTGCGCTTACATTGCAAACGCTGGTTGCACCCTAAGATATAGATCTAAATAATGTACTACAGTATTGTACGCCTTAAAAAGTACTACAAAAAAGTCCGCGATGGTATATGTCTATCTCTTAGGGATAACCCACAATAACCATTTTTTATTCCTTTCTTTTTACGAGAAATAATGGCTTATGTACGAAGTGATTTTAAGCAATACAGAATGAATCCTTATACAATTAAGTAAATTAAATACATTGTGCATTTAATATAGATCAAAATGGCGCTTTACAGTATCTAATTTAAATGAATATATTCGAAGATATTACAGATTTGAAATGCACGAAGCGTGTCGTCGGCGGGGGCATCTGAAATCCACCCGTGCGAAGCCGGGGCGGGTCGCTAGATTTGAAATAAAATGACAATTGTATGGTTGCTCTACAGGTTTAATTTACCTTACAAATATTATACATGCTTAGAACAAAAATATGTAGATCATTGTCCATATCGGAATTGTACTCAAGATATACAACGCCGCAGGAAGAGAGCTGATCGATTAAATCACTAAATCTACGACCCATGCAGTAAATAAATAATTTCCTTGTATTTAAAAATTCAAACGCAACCCTCTAGTAACATTGGCCTTGTCTATTACTACTGTAGTCTATGTCAACACTTACAGTTTTGTCCCTGCAAGTTTTGTGGATTCAATTACAAAACTTTGACGAGTTCGTCAGGTGTTCGAGCGTACAGCCAAGTCATCAAGATAATCATAGTAATAAACCGATGAACTTCGATATATTCTGTTGTTTTATTGACGGGGCGCTATCAAATTGTCGAGTTTTGTGGGGTTCTGATGTTGAAAAGGCGCGTTTACACTGAAATTTCTATGACTGCACGTATGGCGTAGTGATTTCAGCGGTCACTTCACTGCCAGTTTGTCCTATTCATTTGGTATACACAAATATTGTTTCATTTTGTTATTTTTTAAAAAGACTCATTAGGAACATACATCCTGTGTCGCGGGGGACTACAAACTTACATGAAACGGTCACTAAGAACGACACGAACCACACCCAGACTCAGAACAACAATTTGTGGATCACACAAAGTGTTGTCCCATGTGGGATTTGAACCAACAACACTTGGTGCAGTTGGAAGCGGCGTGGCGACCACTTAAACCATTAGGCCAACCGTAAATTTTGACAAGATTAACAATATACAGTGTAATATTATTTTAACTTTTGATACCATTATCACAAGTCAGGATTCATATAAGTAAATGTCATTAATACTCTCAATTGTCGGCACTTGATGGAACTTGTTGCAATTCATTCTATAAATGGCAATAATTCTAGATTGCATATAAGGAAAATTTAACGTACCCTCGCAATATTGCGAATTTACAGAAAATCGGAAAATACTATTGTCTATATATTTTCTTAAATGATTCAATATATCTATTTAGTATTAATGTTTTTATTAGAATTGTATTTCAGTTACCTATACCTATTGAATGACATAGTATAGTATATTTCATTACGAGTGCGGCAAGTCCGACAAATGTCTACCCGAGCCGAGGCGGAACCGAAGGTGAGGGTTGACAGTCGGAACAAGTTGCAATGACGGTTCCGCACGTGTACTGAACAACTATTTTTAATGCAGTGGCGAAAAAATGAAGCAATTTAATATAATAATAAAAACACAATAAACTCAACTAACTAATCATTCAATTATTTTTTTTGGAAAATGGAGCAAACCGTAAATAATTTAAGCAGAGATTTTTTTTGTTTTCTTCACCCATGCTGGGTAGGCAAAGGAAACTATGCCCATACAGCCAAGTCTTTAGTAGATTTTTTTTATTGATATGAAATAAATAATAATAATAAATTTGTTAACTCTATACGTCCCTGCAATACGCCACTTTTTGAGCAACTGTATTAAAAAAAATATATTAGTTTAGATAGGAGCTCTTTCACCAATCATAACCAAATAAAGACAAGAATCCCCAACAACATGCGAATAATAACTTTCAACTCAGAAGGCTGCAAAAATTAATGTCTCAAAAAAGTAAATCAGGAGTATTTGAAGCCTATAAAACAACAAAGGCAGGAAAAGGTGCAAGAAAATAAATGTCATCATCAGAAAAGCCAATTAGTAGAGACGAAACAATAATTCCACATAGCAGCAATTATCGGGGGAGATCGAACCAGCAGTTACGACCAATAATTGGTAACAGACAGTAAATAAATATAGTGTTCGGCTCATAATGTCGGTTTATGAGCCCATTACAATAATCATTGTCATTCCAGAGAGGACATCGGCTGTGGCGTGTTGGTTACTAGTTTTGTTTGCCGGTTCCACGGAGAAGTTTCTTGTAAATATGAATCTTACTTATTTTGAAATACATAAATATTCAAAATTTGTGTAATTAGGTATTGCTGATTTGTTTTTGTTTTATTGGGATATAATTATAGATAACTTTGTAAGGTAGGTTCAATATAAATAAAGTACATGTAATAAATGGTCAAGAAAAATTTAAAAATCGTTTTTGAAGTGAAAACTTATTAAGGCGTGTTTAGCATTATTTGGGTGAAAATAAATCATGGAACTCGCGTCATCGTCACCGCACGCTTCCATGAGCTATTTTTATAGTTTTAAGTTTTTATTTCCCTTTGCAGTCCTCATGACTGCTTTGTGCTTGTGTTGTTTTGGAAGTGGGAGCAAAGGGCAGGTGTGTCTAATGGTAAGTGATCATCGTGACCCAATATTTCGCCGCCAAGAAAATAATATTATCCTCGCATACGGCTGTCTGATATTGAACTAGGCAAAGTCTATAGGTACTATGGTAACTAGACTGCTGTGGGAAATAGATTTATTTCTAGAGCGTATCTTCAGAGTTGTTCAAGAGTTCTACCCTGTGATTGGAAATGCAATGTCCAAATGACAATACGCTTATTATAATTTACGCTCAACTGTCTGATATCAGAATTCACAATTGATGTCTGTTACGCTTACAATTATTTCTACACAATAAGACAATAATTACAAATTTTAACAAAAAAAAACCGACTTCAATCTTGACCACCAGCTTTCAAATAAAAAAGAATCATCAAAATCGGTTCACCCAGTCGAAAGTTATGAGGTAACAAATATAAAAAAATATAAAATACAGTCGAATTGAGAACCTCCTACTTTTTTTGAAGTCGGTTAAAAATAAAAGTAGATTTCCTTTCTTTGTAATATTCTCAGTTTCGCAAATTATCTTCAATGTACAAAAATAAATAATCAGTATAGATAATGAAAGTATCGATGGTTAAATAAGGAATTATTTCGTAATAACACTACACAAACTATTTGTAATGCGCTGTTGATTGTCGCGTCTGCTTTTAATAAAAGCTGTAATAAGCTTGACATTTCACAGTCTCATACGTGACCTGCTGAATACACCTGCATCAATATTACGTATGTATATAATATAAGTATGTATGTACATGTAGTAATAGATTAAGAATACACTTCGTATTCATAATCCTTCAACACCCATATTCTTACTATGAGTTGCCATATCATTGTCATAAGGGGCAATTAAGGGAATGAACTACGTTGAAAAACATCACAGTAACAAGTATAATTAACAAAATAAAAACTGACTTCAAGGTTCGACTCGATTACTCTTGGATGCCATCATCAGATCTTAGTGTCCTTATCATGGTACCACCGTTGGGATATCTCCTTTCCATTAAAAAAAGAATCATCAAAATCGGTTCATAATCGACGAAGATATCCGCGAACACACATAAAAAAGAAAATATATACGGTCGAATTGAGAACCTCCTCCTTTTTTGAAGTCGATTAAAAATAAGGAAAACTTGAAACTAACCAGATATCGATCCGGCTGGCCAGCGTGTTATAATAGACCAATACCTCCATTCGTAGAGAGGCCAATGTCCAGCAGTGGACTGTATTATATAAAAACAAGTAAAATTTTAACAAAAACAAAAACCGACTTCAAGTTTGACTCGATTTCTCTTGGATGCCATCATCAGACCTTAGTGTACGTTGGGATATCTACTTTCCATTAAAACAAGAATCATCAAAATCGGTTCATAAACGAAGAAGTTATCCGCGAACACACATAAAAAAAACATATACGGTCGAATTGAGAACCTTTTTCACACTTTCCTTTTTTGAAGGCGGTTAAAAACTAATAAACTATATCTGAGTTTTGTCGTACATTGGGAAAGAGTTTCAAAAATACCTATTAGTCTAAATGTATAAGAACACAGGGCGACAACGCAAGGAATATTATCCTCGTTTTCTTTGTATTCCTTTCCTTTGTACATGGAGGCCTATTCCTAACGAGCCCTGCCAGAATGACTCTACAATGCCTGATGGAAAGCATAACCAGAATCCAAGATTGGTGGTCACCATACTTATTGCGAATGCAGACAATGCAACAACGCAGCATTGTGACACACACCATGGTGGCCTAGTGATGCTTCTGCATCATTGGGCCAGATAGATTAAGTAGCATGACGTGAAGTACATAATACACAAATACATTCAATACCACTTGCCATCAAAAAAGTAAAACCTTCATAAAAATACAAATAATATATCTATTGGACATACTGACACAACACTATAATTTCAAACGACACGCTGATATATCTCGCTTTATCTATCCATCAAGGAAACACGTATAGAGTGCCTATGTAATTTATTTTTTACCTTTTCCATTTCCTCATAACCTCATATACATAATATATATGGCCTATAATTTATCTAAGGTGAACTCACTGCGGGCAATTGCACCTAATAATTGTCAGCATATTCTTATTGCGTTTCCCATCATTGTATGGGTCTAATATCACCTTCGTATAGGAAATTGCGAGTTCGTAACAATGGGAACAATGTAATCGTGTAACCATCTCAAAGTGGAATTGTTTTAGATGAGCTACTTGAATGTGATGGTATTTTTGACAATTTTGTAACTGCCTTTTGGAGATGTGTTGTAGATAAGAAATTGAACGAAACAAAAGGTTCTATGTTGTAGTGTGAGGATTGTGAAACGGAGGATTTGATACAACTAAGGTCTTTATTGAAATTGGATTTAAGAGTACCTATAATTATTTGATAATTGAGATTTATTTTGTCCTCATTATCCCTTTGCCGTGTCTACTTATTTAGTCAGTCATAGCCCAGTTGCACTCAGGGATTAGAAACGATCACCGAGGGTAAGCAACGATCGCGCGGTCAGTACCTAGATGGGTGACCGCTGTTGGCATGATACCATGAGCGCCTTCGTGATTCGGAGTTCACGTTAAGCAGTCGGTCCCAGTTGTTTTCGTAGAATAACAGTCGTGAAGCTTAGTTGGAGGCTTTGGGCGGTTTAAAAACATCCTACGGCAAGATTTACGTAGCCACAACGTTGTCTTGCCAGTCCCCAACCCGCACTCGGCCAGCGTGAGGACGTATGGCCTTAACCCTCTCCTGAGAGGAGACCCGAGCCCAGCAGTGGGACATTATGGGTTGTTGATTAAGAAGTCTTATTACTAGCATATAAAGAGACTACGCTTTACTGACTATTAAAAAACTTACTAAATGTTTTTTTTATTATTAGATATCATGGAGAGCAAAGCTCCTAACATTTTTGATGATCACCAGCCAGTGAGTGTGTGAAGAGTTCTGGATATTTCAGAAATTAATAATATGTAAAGTAAAATAGCTCTACATTTCATACATGACATCTTTCATAAGTACATACGATCAGTTATGTTACATCATACCTAACCATCAAGACTAAAAAGAGACGATGATCTCTGAGTTGAGTTTGTTTCGTCCTTTCTTCTCAGGACTAGTCCAGTTATGAAAGGGCGAACTCATCTGCTCAAAGAAGTTTAACTTGCAAAAGTGTTCATGTGTGTGGTGACCTCCACATACAATAACATAACATACTATAGCGCCATCTACCGAAGATACGTCGAACTACGGAGTAACGAAGGAAACGAAGAAACTACTAATCCTGCATTGCGCAATAGAATTTCTCGCGACGTATATATACAACATCCCAACATCAACTGTTAAGCAGTGGTCCGTCAGGCATTGTCACCTCGCCAGGTCGGAGGATTCTCTTTTTGTGTTGCTCATGAAACCCCGTTCCTCCACAATGTAAGCAAATCGCAAAAAATTAAGATTTAATTTCACTTTCTATTCTAGCACTATCTTGAAACGCTTTGAATAAAAGGTAAGTAGGTAATCTTGGTAACTAAGAAATTCATGGTCAAAACACGCTTGTTTGACAAACTGTCGATGTTGTTGAAATTTCAAGGCGAAAATGCCTTAAAAATAATAAATATCCAAGCCTACGGATGTAGGCTTGGATATTAGATATTATTTATAGGCATAAAATATATGAATGCATGGATATGCATTCATATATTTTATGCCTATATACACTCACTTCTACTTATATACAACGGAGAGGCGAATAGGTATAGCATAGGTACATTTAGCCAATTATACTTTATTGCCATTTATTTAGGACTATTACCAAAGAACTATGGACTAGGACTAACCTCTCTAGAATTCAATTTGAAAAAACTGGAAGTTCAATGAAAGGGAAAGAAAAGTAACAAGGGAAATCTGTTTATTGAATGAATATTTGAGATATTTAGAATTAGAAAATGTATACTTTTTAATTCAATTGGATTTTGTCGGAATGTAAGAGCGCCTTCTTATCGTATTATGTACGGAAAATCTAAATAAAAAACTAATATAATGTACAAAGTGCCAGATGTGTGAGGTTTGTGATGCCACGGGATAACAACGCTCACGTATAATGAATGCATGACTCGACACGTAGCGACACTACCCGAGTATTAGATATTTAGTGATGTAACATATCGGTAACTCACTATCGAGAAAGGAAATCGAGTTTGCATGAGAGCTTTCGTGGACAATATTTAGGGTGCAATGGAGTATTTATTTCAAATTGTAATGGATAAATTTAAAAATAAATGAAAATGTATTGAACCGATTCCTAGCAATTATAGAGCATGTTTATGGAAATTGTTTTCAATATTTATAATTCTTTCTTTACGTAAACTAATATTCCCAAAATTACTAAGTAGTAGTTTGCCAGCACTATTTAGAATCAAACACAACTTAACTTATTATTATTTTACTTGCCCGCACTAGGAATATTTTTGTGTCGCGGTTCTTGAAACGGTCATAAATAATGCCAGAACTCAGAACATCATTTTATGGATCACACAAGGTGTTGTCCCACTGTGTTTTTTTTTGCAGGGTGTTACTACCTTCTGCGTCCTGTAACTCATGAAAGTGTCACAGCTCGCTAATTTTGTTTATTAAATATTTACACTCATCATTTTTTAAAAGATAAATATCATTTAAGGTACTAGTTCCAAAGTCTACTATAACATTTTCTATACGTTTATTATATCTATGTTTAATCTAATTTACTATATTATAATACTAATTCCTTATTTTCTACTTAGTTTCTATAGCCTATACTTGTATATATTATACTATAGCGTGTACTTACAACACTCAGTGTAGTAGAAACCACTACCATTTGCACTGCACCATTCGTGCATATTAAATTCATAAGTTTAAAGTAGGTTCATTTTTATAAAAATAGTATCACTTTATTTTTATTTCATTTTCATAAAGGTGATTCTCAGAGACTCCTGCTCGATGTGCATATCCCATCTCTAGGCACCTGTACGGCGCGCGCGCACCCGTTCATTAGGTCGCCGCTCGTGATTGTCATTTGGCCACGCCCCCTGCGCTCGCTCACACAATTATTATAATTCCTATGATTACCACTTGTGTGTGACTGGGGCCAGTACTTTGTTTTGTATTTTTTTATTTCGTTATGTAATCATTTTTATGTGGATACCTAAATATTTTTCCTGCTCATAACTTGATTCCGGCTTTTGGTATGGTACTTTAGTTAGTTAAGTTATATTTTAGTACCTTAACATAGCAGTTTAGAAATATACCCACTTATGTACCTATTTACCTATTTATTTCTTTACGAACTTAAACTAAATTTTATTTTTTTCTGAATAAAAAATCCGTCAAACTGTTGTTGCTAATGTAACTGCTTATGTAGAAATATAATTTCTTGCCATTGAGTAGAGTCATACAAGTTTAAAAATAGCCGTTTATTGTAATTGACTGCACGGTTGGTTTAGCTAGTGGCGGTCGCTACGCGCCGTTTTCTACTGCGCCAAATGTTATGGGTTTAGATCCCACATGAGAGACCACTTTGTATGATTCACAAGTTGTCGTTCTGAGTCTGGGTGTGCTTTGTGTACATTTCATGTATATTTGTAAAGTACCCAGCGACACACAATGTACATATATTCCTAATGCGGCAGTTGTCTTTTAAAAAAGAAAACAAATTACGTATCTATATCAAACAAGTGAGTGAGACGTTTAGCCCGTCCTAACATCATGGAAATCGAATGCCTATTTCACATCATAGTAGAAGCTAAAAGAACCTTTGTAAATTCAGCTCACAATGATCAACAGTCATTATATCCGTTTACATAAAACCACTTATTATCACGCAGCCACTGTCTAACATAGCCTTAAAAACGATATAATACTCTTTAGACAACTTAATTAAAGATTTCACCGTGACCCATCTCGTCAATGACACCAACCTGACAAAAGAACAAAGAGAGACGCTATTGTATTGCGCAACCATTCTATATTCACGCACTTTGAGCTACATAATTATATACAAGATCTCTAATAGCAAGCACCCAAATTGCTATGACCGTTGCGTCTAGTACTACCAACCGTAACAGAGTGGATTTGACAAATGAATTTGGACTATATGTCTGCGTGATAAGATAGAAGAGACGATAATAGTATGATAATACAAATTTGGTTTCAGTGGATCACCACGCCTACTGTTGCGACAAATGGGGACAGTTTTCTTTGCTTTCTTTGCAGTACGTTTGAAATTCTATCTTATGAGAATCGCCTAAGGTTGGTAGTTGATTGAATTAGTTTCTGTTAAAGAGTTAAGAGTGTTTTGTCATTAGTTTTAGTTTTGTTACAAAATATTTATGATACTATATACATAAATTGTTTTCTTACGAACAAAGTGATTAGGTAACTTCCTTTTCTGTTTTGATAATATCCTGTGTTACATGACGTGCTCTGAATTATGTGATTGTGAGGAAGACATTTTTTTGTTTCTTGTATTGTATAATGTCGTAAAATCGTAATATTTATTCATACTTCAAGACAAGATGGACGGTATTGAGGACGGCTACTTGTGTCAATGTTTTGTTGTTGAACATTCATTTCTGAACTGCTAAATTTATCATTTAGTACCTACCTACCACATCAGTCTTTCAAATGTTTATTTTTCTTTTATCAAAATGACAGTGAAGTCTATCATTTGATTTTACTGTTCACTTTGAAAAAAAGTAATAGCAAAGTAGAAAACTAGGCAAATAACGTAGACATCTTTTTTTGTATTAGGTACTTGAGGTCAAAAACGAAATTTGATGTTTTCAAAATTACGATATCTGTGTCATTCTTTAAATAAATACAGTCAGAACGCGGCCATTTAATAAAAACTTATAATAAATACTTTAGATACTAATATACTTATGCGTAAATATACAATTTTGATGATAACATACCTATGACTGCCTCGTTGGTCTCGCGGTTGGCGTGTGCGACTGCTGACAATGGTCTCGGGTTCGATTCCCGGTTCGGACCAAATGTTTGTATGATCTACAAATATTTGTTTCGGAGTTTGGGTGTTTTCTATGTGTAATATATATGTATTTGTATCAGTTGTCTAGTACCCATTTTTTTTTTTTTTTTTTTTTTTTTTTTTTTTTTTTTTTTTTTAACGTGTGGAAATCCCCTCGGACCGTCACCCCACCGGGGCTTGCGGCGGGGCGGTGTGTCGGACTCGAACCGACTAAAACCACACGGTGTGCCACTCTGCGCCTGTGAAGGGAGGAGTCCGGGAACTGCAGTTATTAACACATCCGGACCCCACCCAGCGCCTGCCCGCACAGAAGCGGGCACCGTCTGCTGGTATCCTCTCAATTAGGCGACGTACGGCACACGCGTACGTCGCCCCCTCGCGGGAGGCCACTAGAGCGGATGGAGGGGAAAGCCCGTCCCGACTATCCGCGGCCACACTCAGGGCGGCATGAGGCGCTGACAGGCGCGCCTCCGCCGCCCGGTTCGCCGGCGGCGGATTGGGTCCGAGTGGACATCGTCCTCCCGGGCCTTCTCCGCCACCTCCTTCTGCGAGATTACATCTTCGCAGAAGGTTGCGACCGCGGTAAAACTGCTATCGCTACCGGCCATGGAGCGTATGACGGCCGGTAGCGAGAGATCTCCTCCGATGACTGCAGTGAGGGCCCGGCGCTGCGACGCCCATGCAGGGCAGATCGCCAGCGTATGCTGGGCCGAGTCCTCACTGCAGTCGCAGTGGTGGCAGGCGGGACTCAATTCCCTCCTAGCGACCGAGTGCAGGTACTTCCCGAAGCAACCATGCCCGGAAAGGACCTGCGTCAGTCGGAAGGAAAGGGTCCCGTGCTGCCGCCCTGCCCACTCGAGGATGACCGGCTGGAGAGCCTCCACGGCGGCAAAGCCAGCGCGTGGAGTCTCCAGCCGGAACGACCAGCGAGCCATCGTGGCTCGACGGGCGGCTTCACGCCACTCGCGTACCTCTTCGGGCGGAGGGCGATAGCCATACTCCGCCCGATATTCAGCCACCCGTCGATAAACTTCGGCGAGCACTTCCGCCTCCAAATCCCACGGGGGTGTTCCGGCCAGGGCGCACGCCGCCTCGGTCGACACCGTGCGGTATCCGCGTATGGCTCTGACTGCCAATACCCTCTGAGGCCGCCAGAGGCGGGCCTTATTTAGGGCAGTCAGAGCCGCCACCCACACCGGTGCACCATACAGCGCCATCGACCGGACAACCCCCGTGTATAGGAGTCGCGTTGCGACGCTGGCTCCACCCAAATTGGGCAAAAGTCGCCCAAGGGCGGAGGCAGCGTCGACCAGCTTCGGACCAAGCTGTCGGAAGTGCTCGTCGAAGAGCCACCTACCGTCGAGTATCAGGCCCAGATACCTCATCTGGGCCCGAACCGGTACGAGGACCGAGTTGACCTCTATGGAGGCGCCGGCGGGTGGACCACGACGGGGCCCATGGAACAATAGGGCCTCCGTCTTGTCCAGGGCCACCCGTAAGCCCAGCGCCTCGATGCGCCCGACCACCAGAGAAACTCCCCTGGTGGCCAGGCACGCCGCCTCTTGGAAGTTCGCCCCCCGGGCCGTGACCATTGTGTCATCGGCGTAACAAATTACGCCCAGCCCGGGGGGCAGACGACTTCGAAGGACCCAGTCGTACCCCACGTTCCACAGGAGTGGTCCAAGGACAGACCCCTGCGGAACGCCGCACGACATGGGTCGTCGTCTCAAGACGCCCTCTCGGTCCTCGTACACGACGGTACGCTCCTCTAGATAGTCTGCCACTAGCCGCCTCAGGTACTCTGGCACCCCGTGGTAGTGGAGTGCTTCCCTGATGCAGCTAAATGGCAGACTATTGAAGGCGTTGGCGATGTCCAAGGACACCGCCAACACCACGCCGCCACAGCTCACTGCCTCTTCGGTCACGGCCCTAAGGCGCATCACGGCATCGACCGTCGAACGCCCCTCTCGGAATCCGAATTGGGCGTCCGACAGGTCGGGAAGTTGTCTAGTACCCATAACACAAGCTCTGCTTAGCTTGGGACTAGATGGCGTGGTGTGTTAGATGTCTGAAAAAATATTAAAAAAAATATATATATTTATTTATGTGAAATATGTTTTTTTAGCCTTCTCTGGCTTTCTTCTCTCCTGAAACCTGTCTTAGAAGGCCCCTTTTTATGTTTGACCCTGAGAAAATGACACTACTCTGCCTGATGGAAAGTATAAGCAGAATCCAAGAGTGATGGTCACCATACTCACTGCGAATACAGACAATGCAGCATGGTGACCCACACCATGGCGGGCTAGTGATGCTTCTGCATCATTGGGCCTCCGCAGCTCCGGTCTCGCACTCACCAACGAAACACGACAGCACGATCGCTGTCATTTTAGGTTGAATTTCTGTGCGAGGGTAGTACCGCTCCGGTCGAGCCGGCCCGTTCGTGCTGAAATCAGCGTGGCTCTACTACCTACTTGCTAGCCCTTAACCTAAGTTCATATTAGGCACATACCTACTTTATTTTCCAAGAGAGCAATTTACTGACAAGGGCTTGGCCCTTAGATTGAGAGAAATAATCTTATAATCATAGGAACTGACAAATGACAATATCTTAATAAACTTACAACAAAAAGTTCAACATAAATCTATCAATCAAATCTATTACATTTTTGTTACGCAAAAATTTGAAAGTCATTCGTTGACTAACTTAAAAATAATCGCATTAGCCTTTAAAAGGTAACCATTCAATTAATAACAGTATTTTTAAAACCCATGGAGATTGTTTTCAAGGCCCAGGCTTTAGTTACGACAAATCGATACGAAATTGCTTTGACATTTTGCAGTAGCACACAAAATGTCACGACGGCGAACAGTGGCGGCCATTCTTTGAATCGTTGCTTGCTAACATAACATACTGACTGTGACAGAGGGGATTTAGTTATACTTCACTGCCGTAGTTTTACGTTTTTAATTATTAGAAGTGTCTTGCTTCAGAACTTATATCATACTAGCTGAACCAAGCAACCTCGTTTGCGTCCAAACTACCATCCCCCGTTTTAACCCCAAAAGTGGGTTGATTTCTAAAGATACATTATTAGTACACCTCCACACCGTCTATAGAGTATACATTTTAAATTTCAAGTCTCTTACTTCAAAATCATAGGACTTTCATACAAACGTCCAACCCCCGTTTTACCCCCTTAGGGGTGGAGTTTCGTAACATCCGTTCTTAGCGGTCTACATCCTATAAGGGACCTACCTGCTAAATTTCAGGTTTGTAGGTGTTATAGTTTCTGAGATTTCGTGATTAATAAGTGAGTGGTATTTCGCTTTTATATATATAGGGGCACTAGCTTTTGCACGCAGCTTCCCTCACGCAGACTTTCATCCCCTGATTTACCCCCTTAGGGGTGTAGTTTAGTAAAATCCTTTCTTAGCGGATGTCTACACTCTATAAGGAACTACCTGCCAAATTTCAAGTTTGTGGGTGTTATAGTTTCTGAGATTTCGTGATTAATAAGTGAGTGGTATTTCGCTTTTATATAAATAGATTTCACGTGAAGCGGACAACAAAAAAAGGGTCAGGATTCCGATTTCATTTATATTTAATTATGCTATACCTGTACATATCCTCGGCACAGATACCAAATATTTTTGCATTTGCAAGCCTAGTTTTGAAAATATAGGTCTCTGAAGATTTCAGTAAACGTGAGGTATGCACTACTTCGGATGTCATTATCAGTTCAAATATAGTAATTTTGGAACAAATTGAACACTGAGTTATACACTACATTTAATAACCTTTATATCCTCATAATTTGAATTTTTATTTTTGTTTTTAATTGCTAAAAAAAATCAAAAATTTTTTTTTTCATTTTTGACGAAGTTCGCATTTTTTTTAAATTTTTTTTTGATCATGAAAAGAAAGATTATATTATGCTTAAACATCATGCCAAGTTTCATAGTGGCCATAAACATTTCGTGTAAACAAAAGAGTTGGCACACATTAATAGTTGATCGCTGACTGTTTACACTGCCGGCGAGGACTCGCTCTACTAGTTTGTCGCTAAGCGACAAAATAATACTCGTTAAGCGATACTTGCTCAGCGATGCTCGATTGGCGGTCAAAACTCACGCCGAGAGACTAACTAACGGTCATTTCTTTACAGTGCGGCTTTGAAAGTAAACATATCGATATAACAGTATCGCATAACGAGTATTATCTATGATAGCTTTTGTCGCTCAGCGACAAACTAGTACGAGCCGGCAGTGTAAACAGTCAGCGATCAACTATTAATGTGTGCCATCTCTTTTGTTTACACGAAATGTTTATCTATTGTTTGTTTTTTGAGCAATAAATAGGCGGTAGTTAGTCGTTTTCTCGCTGGCGGTGGGACTACTGTCTTATCCAAGCAAAGATATACCAGAGAGTGTTATTTATATGAAATTATATGTTACTTAAAGAAATGATTCAGTAAGTCTCGCTAACTGACTAGACGCTAGAAGGCGGCCATTACCGATCTTCGTCATTATTTTACATGCAGCTCCTAAACGACGGCGCGGCCCACTATGAAACTTGGCATGAAGTTTAAGCATAATATAAGCATTCTTTGCATGATAAAAAAAATTTTTAAAAAATGCGAACTTCGTCAAAAATGAAAAAAAAAATTTTTTTTTTTTTTTAGCAATTAAAAATGAACATAAAAATTCAAATTATGAGGATATAAAGGTTATTAAATGTAGTATATAACTCAGTGTTCAATTTGTCACAAAATTACTATTTTTGAACTGATAATGACATTCGAATTAGTGCATACCTCACGTTTTCTGAAATCTTCAAAGACCTATATTTTAAAAACTAAGCTTGCAAATACAAAAATATTTCGTATCACATGCCGAGGATATGTACAGGTATAACATACTAAAATATAAATGAAATTGGAATCCTGACCCTTTTTTCGCTGTCCGTTTCACTTGAAATGCCCCTATAGATTCATCAGTTAAAGAATGATCGTTTTTGAAAAAAAGATTTTGCTTAAGAAGGACCTAAAATAATAATGGTCCGAATACTATCAGAGTTGTCAAGATTTTAGTTAAATTACCTCTTGGCTCTTGAATTTCCATAAAGGATCAGATATGAATGGGTTTACACTTTGGTTAACAAGAATTGCTTGCTTACTTTTGTACTTGTAATTATTATTATTTTTACGGGAATTAACGCGATCACTATTTCAAGGTACTACATACCTCTGTTTTGCCTGACATTGCAAAATTGCAAAACAAGTGTGTCATCTAGAATTTTTACGTAAAAAACGGGCGCGAATGGAAACATCGTTGATATTTCTTGTGAAGTGTCGCGATTGGGACTTATTACCTTCGTGTGTTCGAATAAAACCGCGTAGTGATATCGCATTTTCACGTAAAATTCTAAAAAACGCGAGTGAACGCCTCCTGAGACAATTAATTCGAAACAAACACAGTGATTTGGAGTGTATACAGAGGGAGTTATATGCGTTACAATTAAAGTGTAGTGTTAATCTATCTCAATCGGACTATGATTTGTGTGACCGGGTTACGTTTTTACAAGCGAGTCGTACCTTCGAGTTATGCAGTGCAAGCTTTGATCGAAAGTTCTCGAAAGAATATAATCGGCGGTATACAGAAAACAAAGCGTCACCCGTGGTACCCGACCGATCGAAGGACACCGTTGTAAACTTATCGAACGTGAGTTTAGATAACATTACAATGAACATCTTGGCTAAAGGTATGAACTTCGCTCCAACGCCTAAACGAATACCGTTTGAGAATGTAATCAGTAGCGTTGAGGAATCGATTGCACGGAACAAAGTACCGCCCGGTGATGCTGATATCCTTAGACAGGACGTCGCGGTAATATTACGTCGGTCAAAGCTTCCGGCTAGTAATATCACTATGGAAGAGCGTCAAGCATTAAAAAACATTAGGGATAACCAGGATATTTTAGTGCTTAAGGCCGACAAGGGAAACGCCACCGTAGTGATGAATACAACTGATTACCAAAATAAAATACTCGAACTGTTGAGTGATAATAAGGTATACAAACCGGTAACATACAACCCTACAGCCAGAGTAACGCGTAAAATACGATCTCTAATCCGGGATAATGAGGACCTATTTTCAGAAGACGAGTACAACAGACTGTACAAACCAAAGTCACACCAGCCACCGAAATTATATGGTCTGCCTAAGATACACAAGCCTGACGTGCCGCTGCGGCCCATTGTAAGTCAAATTGCTTCTCCTACTTACGATCTTGCAAAGCACGTTGCTTCAGTATTGCAACCACTTGTAGGCAAAACACCGTCTTTTGTGAAAGACTCACGGCACTTCATACAAATCATAAAAGATCTCACGTTGGAACCGGATTACGTCATGGTGAGCTTTGACGTGGAGTCGCTTTTCACCAATGTTCCAATAAAAGAGTGCTTAAACGTCGTAAAAGACCTGCTGAGAGACAACGAACTGCCGTTCAACTATATAGATCTACTTGAACACTGTTTAGATGGCAATTATTTTCTTTTCCAAGGTCAACATTACCTCCAGATTGATGGTGTCGCGATGGGAAGTCCTGTAGCCCCAGTACTTGCCAACATCTGGATGGAACATTTTGAAGAGAAGGCTCTAAGTCTCGGCCCGAATACCGTTAAGCTGTGGAAGCGATACGTGGATGACATCTTCAGTATCGTTAAAGGAAATAAACAAGAAGTAGATCAATATATACAACATCTTAACTCTATTCACCCTAAAATAAGGTTTACATATGAAATGGAGACGGATAGGTCGTTGTCGTTCTTGGATGTTAAAGTAACCGTGAGATCAGATGGGTCCTTGTCACACTGTGTGTACCGTAAGCCTACTCATACGGATAGATACCTACACGCCACGTCTCATCATCACCCCCGGCACTTGCAATCTGTTATGACTTCACTCAAGAACAGAGCTTACGATCTCTGTGACTCTGAACATTTAGAACGGGAGCTAGAACATGTTCAGGAGGTACTCAAAGGTAACGGATATCAAGTGAATGGAGGACGGAAGCAACCGAAAATAAGACGCAAGTATCCAGAAGTGAACAGGCAACCAGCCTATATGCCTTATGTCAAGGGAGTTACGGATAAGATCGGGTCGGTGTTAAAGAAATACTCCATTCCGACAGTATACACACCAGGCATAAAGGTTCACAACATCGTCGGCACACCGAAGGATATATTGCCACTACAAACTCCGGGTGTTTATAAAATAGACTGCAGCTGCGGAAGTTCCTACATAGGCCAAACGAAACGGACTATTGCTGAAAGGGTCAAAGAACATATCGCTGCTGTGAAGAACCGACAGACGAGCAAATCGGCGATTGCAGAACATGCACTCGATGCAGGCATCAATCACTGGATTGAATTTCACCGCACGCAAGTCCTCTCCACCGAACGTCACTTTTATTCAAGAGTTGTACGTGAAGCGATTGAGATTAAAAAGCATAAAACTTTCAATCGGGAAGATGGTTTTAAATTATCTACAGCGTGGAATCCAGTGTTAAAAAACATACCACCTCGCTTTTCTGCGCAGTCGGATAAACACCAGAATAGGAACACATCGGTTTGCTTACAGAATAGGGACCCTGTTAGTGTGGTATGTGACGGTACATGGCGAAACAAAAATATCAATAATATCGAAAATGTGCGGGTGGATGAAGAACCTTCGACTTCACGGATTCGACGACGGAGGGCGTGCGCCGCTGAGCCAGTCAGCCTGTGACCACGGCCAGTGCAACCTGGTCGAAACGTCAGGCAAAACAGAGGTATGTAGTACCTTGAAATAGTGATCGCGTTAATTCCCGTAAAAATAATAATAATTATATCATGGAACGCGAAAGTTTAAAAGTTAGTTTTGTACTTGTATTTATCGAATACAGGTACAAAAGTAAGCAAGCAACCTAATTTGCCATTGTTAAACTGTGTTTTACGTATGTCTACATTTATGTACTTAATCATATATTAATCTATTACAATGCGTTTACCCAAAGAGCGACTAAAGTAATACCTAGATACATGAAAAATAACATCTATAAAATAAAAAATCCCTCTTCTACCTCACAAGTTTCTATACATAACATGTTTTACAGTAGATTGCTGTCATCAATAAAAAAAATAAGACCCATCCAATTCTAAGCTCTTCAAACCCACGCTTGCCTCGATCCCTCTGGTCATTTAAGACATATCCACTACATCGTCGCCATGTAAATCGAGTAATAACCGTTTACACACGCGCCTGGGGCGAGGCGCGCGCGCAATGATTGATGCGTTTATAATTATGGCGCGGTTTTGCGCTCGTTGCGCGGGAAAATATCATTTGAGCTTAGTATTTGAAATGAAGACGCTGGAAGGTACGGTTAGGTGAGATTTTAATACGTGTTCTCGGTTTCACTGCGATGAAGTTCTTTGAAAACTTATGGAGACAGTGGAGCTTAGCTGATATTAAGGCCTATCTACAGTTATTTATAGTGAACCAACACTATAAATACCCTTAAAAAGATGGAGGAGGGAATATGTTTAAGCATGGATGGGTTTATGAATTAGGTCTATCAGTGTTTATAGAACTGTATGTTGTTTTGTTTAATTCACAAAGCACTTGATTCGTTAACACTGATAATAAATGCATTAATGGTTTTGATTTAGATATATCTAACAATATCATATTAAAGAAATATTGATTATAAATAACTCAACTACTTCTTTTGTTAAGAGATTTCAATAATTTTCAAACGTCTCTACGCAAAATATGTAGAAATATAATAATTTAATGGCGAAAAAGCTGCTTTTATACCGAAAAGTTAGAACAAAAGACACTGCAAAGTAAATTGTCGAACACATTTTTGTTAATTATAACATAACATAGAAACCTATGTACATAACTATAATTTATAAAAAAAACAATAAAAACAATATTTACATACAAGCGTCAACAACTCCACATCTTCGCCTACTGATAGCGTTACCAAAAGACTGGCAGCATTACCATTTTGAATGGCAATGCTGATTCTCTGTGCTAGAAAAAGGCCGGCCTTCTGGTCGTGAGAAGCGTCAATCAGTTGCTTAGCTAGTTGTTTGAACATAGCGCGAGCACTCGGACCCCATGAACCTAGCGTTCAACCCCAAACGGTTCAAAAATGTAATTACCTATTAAATGTTGGTACTTACGCCGTTTGAAGCTTTCCGCAGAAGCAGCAGCAGCGCCGGCATAAACGGCAGCTGTACTTGGAAGATGAGATGGCGCGAGAGTGTCAAGGCAAGTTGCGTCCCACACCAAAGGGACCCCTCTTCCATCTTCTTTCATTCTCATCTTTATCGGGTGATCGGTCCCTCCAACACAAAGAGAGGATCCTCCGACCAGGCAAGTTGATCATGCCTGGCGTTCCAACTGCCAAACGGTTGATGTTGGGATATTGTTAATAAAATTTTCCTTTTTAAAATCTATAAAAGTATCCTAAATTCCTTGAATATTATGTTGGTTAAATTCAGCGATACCTCATTACTAGGCGTTTCACATACCGGTAGGTACAATTTATCACCATTCTGGCTAAGTACTGCCATACATGGGTACAAGCTGGTATAATAAAGACGAATGCACGACATATATCTTGTACATGAGATATATTTAACCGACTTCAAAAAAAGGAGGAGGTTCTCAATTCGACTGTTTTTTTTCTTAATGTTTGTTACCTAATAACTTTCCACTGGGTGAACCGATTTTGATGATTCTTATCTTATTTGAAAGCTGGTGCTTCCTATGTGGTCCCAATTCAATTTGGTCCAGTTCTGACATGACATCCATTAGAAAACCTATATGGTTTTCTAATGGATAGTCTGCAATTTGCATTAAGTATGTGCGCGACAAATTAACGAATAACTAAATATTCCCGTTTGAAGAATTGATTGATTGAAGTCCGTTTTTTTTGTAAAAATTTGTGATTATTATTTCTATGTACACATTACACTGAAATTTGTCACTGTTATTTAGTACTGGTTTTACACGTGACGTGATTGGTTTGAAATTTACTGTTATTGACAATAATTTAGGTATTATCTTGTGCTTATTAAAAACCTAATATACGCAATATAATCATGCCAAAGGTTAAAAGTTAAGTCCAAATATTTTTTCCAATGGCAAACTCACAATTACTGCTTATTCCATTCTCTATTTTACTGACTTAGAGTCGATGATGTTTTATTGGCTAAAGAGATAACAGGAATAGCACATGAGAGCTTCCATAAGCGCTTGATTGAGGTAGATGAACATGGTTGTCTGGATGAACGCAGAAGCAGAAGGGACAGAACAGAAAAAAACATTGTAGAGTTTTTAATACCCAATAATTAATTTTAGGTTCAGAAATAAGAATATAAGATGAAGAATTGCTTGATCGTGTAAAAATAATATAAATAGTATATGTATAAATAATGTATAAATATAAATAGTAAATGTATAAATATAAATAGTATATGTATAATAATAATATATAGTAATATGACCTGAATTGCCTGTGTCCATGACTATTTTACGGGACAATTCAGAGCTAGACATATAATTTAACGTAGTTAAGACCTGTCAGCATGATAAATACTTAGACCACTTCATCACTTTTGTAAACAACAATACTTTTAAACTGTATACAATACTATATCAGTCATCCATAGCAGCACCTTCAACAAATATCCAACTTCATCCAATCAACAGTTAGGCCAGATGCTTCGAGGCCCTCTGCGAAACATTTTTCACCAAGTCTTTGTGAATAAAATCTAAAAGCAACTATGAAAATAAACAGTCCACTTCGCACCTGCGTATTCACTATTCATAGGCTGTGTGTACATGACCGGGGGCGAGTTCGCGCGTGTCGATTATTCATAACGCCGAGGTGTCGACGCGACTGTGTGAGCCAGGCCTGTATATTTTAGTAGCCAATCAGTTTCAGATAGAGCTGATACTCTTTTGTTTTTACAATTTGTATAAGCTAAGCATTTTTAATCAAAATAATTAACGCTTCAAATATCTTCATAAATATAAAAAATATATAGATCTGTATAGTAAGTTTTAAGGTGTGGCAACTTTCACGTACAGCGAAACAAAAACATGCCATACCGCCATCTACCGATTACATACTGAACTATGGAGTAGTTGCTAATCCTGTATCGCGATATAGATAATTCTCGTATCAATTATTATAAATACAACTTTTCGATATCAACCGTTGGCCCGCACCCCTCCACGCATAATATGCTCACCTGATCGGAGTATCCTTCGGAACGTCCCTTAGTGTTGGAGGTACACGGAACCCGTTCCTCTACAAGGGTTTCTTTATTGAAATAATATTGTCCGGACTTTTGTTTTCTACAGAGCCTGTAAAAATAAACTCTTAGATTTCACTATCAAATAAAAATCGCTTATTCTTAAGTTTTAAATGAGTAATCTTTCATTAAGTATCACAAAATAAAAAACCCACAAAAACAAAATAGTAATGTGATTCTCTACACTTTAAAACCCAAGTGTGAATGATGACGGCACCACAAAATGTCAAGTCACTGCGAATCAGTTGATCTGCGTACCGAATCAGTTTTATTTAGACACAGTACGTGGAATTGAAACATATGTCACTGGGACAACACCGTTCCACTTAAGTAGTAGAAATATTCCATAATATAGTAGACAATGGTACCTAGATTCAAACTAAGCATAGCTGGAAGAAGGTGAGTAGGCCTACTGTGACAGAGCACAAATTGTCCAGCTTGACTAGAACGATATAATAACTTCACATACAACCTACAATATGCACTTTTTCGCCGCTTCGACTTCTGATCGGAGCAATGACTGGTCATGCACTATAAACAAACATCTTTTTACTCTAGGTGTAACGGACAGCCCTCTGTGCAGAGCATGCATGGAGGAAGATGACACAGCCGCCCATGTCATCCTGGCATATCTGGGGTGGCAGAATACCGGGCGAAACACCTCGGATCGCCGAGGTCACTTCAGGAAGTCGTCGGCAACGCAAGGGGTCTGCTAGGCTTCCTGGAGGAACTGGATTGGCACCACTAGTGCCGACCCACTACGCAAAATATCAAAATCGTCGATTTGCGGAAACCCAGCCCGCGAGTTCAAGTATCAAGCACTTTTTCGTAATTTTTCACAGTACAAATGACTGAACCCAACTGCCTCTGCTCTTCTTAATTGTTACTGAAAGGCCGACAGCCTAGTTATAAGTCTTGAGTTGAAGGTCTCAAGTGCGATGATAGTCATTTAGCTCCAGATGACACGTATGTTTGTTTACTGCCTATTATATAAACATATTGACTTTACTTGCCCCATTTAGGGAGTGAAAGGTGTCCCATAGGACATATATCATTTCATGTAGGTACCTACCTGTAACATGTTTACAAAGTTTTATCTTCATTAACTTACTTTGCATAGTAACACTTCAAATAAAAAAGGTAAGTATTCCTTTCTTTCCGAGGTGGAGTATGTGAAACCATTAAGGAGAGATGACAAAGATCGTAACTCGATAATTTAGGCTGTTGAAACTGTAAAAAAGTATGTTAACCCCTCAAACCGAAAGGTTCACCTAGCATGATTAATATGTACCTATAGGTAGTATACCTAATATCCAACGATTTACATAGTGGTTGATATTATTTTCAGAAAAACTTTCCCATTTCAAATAAAAACACTACCGACCTCAACCTTTCAATCAAGAACGTAAATCAAACAGAACCGCAACATAAACTTTTCCCGCCACTTCACCATTTCAATAATCGTGCACTGTATTGACAGGACACTCTCAAGTTTTTAACGCGCCTTTTTCAACTCCGGCGCACCGTTTGATCGTCGTGATTTGACAATATGCGCGCGCTCATGTTTGACACTTGCCGCGCATATCGAAGAAATCTCCATTAACGACAGCCGTGGAAAAAATTGACCACAAAAGACTGAATATTCAATGGCGAGGGTGCTGGCTACTAATGGGGACCCGTGATGATTATAGAAAGGATTGGAGAATATTTTTACAAAGTTCTCATAAGTTTAAAAAAGTACTCACATTTAGGTACCTCAGTACTAGGTATATACACACATCAAAAGTGTCTAGGGATCAAGCATTTTTATGCGGATTTCTTGAGATTGAGATGTGGCTTTGGCCCTGGCCTGCTCAGTCGCCAGACTTGAACCCGATTGAGCATGCATGGGATATGCTACAGAGAAGAGCTCTGCCGAATATGGAGGGTATCCAGTCGCAAGAAGACCTTTTTTTGTTGTTGCAACGAACATGGGCGGCCATTCCACAGCGTGATTTGGATGAGCTCATTTTGAGTATGCCAAACCGATTCTTGTGTTGTTAGTGTTCGCGGTAGAAACACGGATTATTAATTGTTTAAGTTACCTAATAAAATTTTAAAGAAAACTGTTATTTCAGTCTTTTTTTCGAACTTTAATGTAGTGGTTCAAATGTCAAAAATCCCTTTATTAGGAAAATGGCAAATTTCTTTATTAATGCAAAGGTGACTTGGTTTATCGTTACTGTGACAAACGAAAACACTTTATTTGATGAATCCTTAAAGAAAATTTTAATTAATATCAATCAGGAGAAAAGTTATTGCAAAAATATATGTTGATCCCTAGACACATATGTTGATCCCTAGACACTTTTGATGTGTATGTATTGTAATGTTACGAAAATTCTGTCCGATTATTTTAATATATTGTTTTATATATATTTTGTTATTATATAACTTTAGGTTATATATATAACTTAACTTTTACCATCCCTTGCTTAGAAGAGCAACTTATTGTTAGATTCACTCATAGATCAATTAACAAAATCTTTTTTAATACAGCGTATAATGCAGACTGAACTGAATTTTATTTAAAATAGCTTAAATTGTGTCCAAATAAAATTCACTACAATCACTTCTCCATGTCTTTGTAGCGCCTATCAACCGGTGTCTCTAATGAACTTCCAAATGGAAGCTGCGCGTATCAATGCCAATCAGATTCATATTTATCGAGATCATCAAAAGGTCTTAATGGTGGTAGCTAGATGGTGACCTGGCCACAACCACTTTTAACGGCCCTTTCATAAAGTGTAGAAGTTCAACCAACATGTGACGGCTTCCATTTATTATTGAAAGCTTAATAGCCAAAATTAATTTCACTTGATAAACGCAAGCTTTCTCAAAATTAAATGTGTATTTATCAGCTATTTCACAAGACGCTGTTTTTACGATTTCTTCGAAAACATTTGAATACCAAAGCGCGTAAATATTTAGCGGAATAAAGAAATATTTCTAACTATACACGAGTATAATATATTCTGTTATACTGCGTTGGCGTCGCTTCAATCTCAAATGATTGCTAATATTATACAAGCAATTATTGCATCTTATGCTATGCGATTTCTAAGTCCTTGTTAAGAAGTCCTTAAAGATTAATGCATATTTATTCAACCAACGTAATTGATAAAAAAATTCGCCTCAAAATTCTTTAATGACAAGGAAACAACTTGAATCAATGAACGAAAGACAGCATGACGACGATCACAAAACCACGATGAGTCATGTTTTCTTGAATCGTAATAAATACATATTTCATGACCCCTAAATATCAGAGAATGATATTGTACTTTTGGAGAATACATTCGAGATTGTCCTTTTAATTATAGATCCGCGGTAATGATGCTGTGTTTTTGTAGAAGCCAGAGATTTAAATCTTTGAATCATGCAAAAGCCCATCTTTAAAAATATAATGGATGATATCAGGATATCATCGTTATACAGTTTCACTACTTTAAAAAATAACATAATTTGTCTATGACACAATTTAAGATTTTTTAAATTAAGAACTCCAAAGTTTTATTTTCCCGTTTTTTCAATATGGCGTAATGTCATTTTAATTTCTTTGTACATTTATAATGTAAATGCGATCCCCATTTCCAATTATTTACACAAATCAGAAATGAAAAAATTATAGGAACATAAATTTCTTTACTATGAAGTACCTATTTCCTTCATTACATAATGAGTAAACAAGTTCTACATATTCACATAGGTAGATGAAAGTCGTGGCTAATTCACCATCGTTTCGCAAATCCACCTGTCTAACCATCCGATTATAATTTGCGTTGATCAAGAGTTGGTGTAACTTAATTTACGTTACGAGAACCGCGACAAATCGCAAGTGACAGTATTTCTTTGGATATATCTTAGACAATTTAGCAATAAATACCATTCATGATTTGGGACCATTGGGGCATTGTGAGACCTTGCTCTTAGCATAAAGCAATGATGATTCAAAAAGGTTTTATTTATGTAATCTGCCATGGTTACATGTTGTAATTCTTATCGACTTTTGGATCGATGATTACTGTTTTTGGTTTAATTACCGATAATTTGATTAGTTTTACGATTACCAGTTTTTATTTTCTGATTGTTTATTTAGTTTTATCCTAACTACTAGATCTTAGGTTTGATTAGTCAGAATGAATAATTGTACGATTGATATGATCAGTTTTTTAGAATGCAGTGGCAAACGAGTAGAGGAGTCAACTGATGGAGAAGTATCTAACGCCACACACTCTTTGGTGATTAGTAATCCAAAATCACTTGAATGTACATTTCCTACTAATATTACACAAACGAAATTTGTGAGACTGTAATCTGTAATCCAAACAGTCAGTAAGAACACAGTCAGTAAGTAGGTACCTACGTCAGTAAGAACACGCAAAAACTACTGAACGAATTTAGATGAAACTTTACAGTAATGTAACTTATATATCAGAATAATACAGAGGCTTCTATTTAACGCGATAACTGACATGTACGCGGGTGAAGCTGCGGGCAAATACTAGTTTGTATATACACCTAGATGAAAAAATAAATGAAATAGTTACTATGCACATGTGTAGGTATGTATTTTGGGCTCACACCACAAAACCCATCAGTAAAAAGTTTTCGTCTGCCATTACTGTGATGGTGGAGTCGATATTCTATGGAGATGACTTGCATTACGGCGGAGTTTTGACGGTGATGTATGTGAAAACGGTAATGAAGGGTCAGGTGGTTCGACAGTGTGTGGGTCTTGGTAGATATGTGGGTTGTGGTTAAAGTTTAGTATCTGCTAATGTTTAAATAAAACATTTTGTAAAAATATAAATGAGGTTTGGATAGAATTGATACAAACTATCCCTTAAATAAGCCCTTCTGTCTGTTTGTTTGTCTCTTTGTGTCGGCTAATTTCCAGAACGGCTGGACCGATTTTGACGGGCCTTTCACTGGCTGATATCTGATGATATCAGGATTAACTTAGCTACTTTTTGTCCTACTTCGCCCGCGGCGTTACCCGCAGTTGTTGTTATAAAGCTACAAAAAACCGCGGGCAACACCGCGGGGCTCATCTAGTTAAACCTAAAATCATAATTCTTAGGAATGTCTATCACGTGGTTCTGACTGCTTCATAATTGCTGTACCTATCTATAAAAGTACAGTGTATCACGATTATTGCCATTAAACTTATTTTTCATTAAATATAATAAAATATTAGTACGATTCTTTTTTTATTAATATGAAGGATCAAGGAAGACATCGACCACCCAAAATTCAGCCTTTCATTGGACAAATAACTCAAGTTTAATGTGTGTTTCGTTTCACGTCATTAGGCGAATCATTTGTCAATGATACCATTACGTCTTGAAATAGATTGATGACAAATTGTGTGGACTTGCTCCTAACCGGTCATGTCCAGGATTATGGCCGCCAGCCTTCACTTTTTTTAATACTATTGAGGGATAAGTTAGAAATAAAAAATAGTAATTTATAATTCTTAATATGTCAGTGTGTCGTTGTATCCTTTTAAATTTTAAAAGGATTTGCTTTTTCTTTTTCTTTGCTAAAATCGATTGCGTCAATATTGCATTACTATTTGCGTCTTTGTTAATTTGATAATTACAACAAAATGGACTAGTGTAACAACCGCATCAGGTTTTACTAAAAATCATATTTTTGTCTATACACAAATAAAATTACTTGCCCTGACTGATTCATCATCACAGAGTTTAAGCCGTTTGTTTTTTGACGTGAAAACGTCTTATATATTGATGGAGCCGGCTGCACACACGAAAAACATGACTCATGCGGCGTTACCTCGCCATGCGTCGTCACCTCGCCATACATCGTTACCTCGATATGCGTTCCATCTAAGGCTTGAAGTGCAAGCGAGAGATAGATGCGGTGATTACGCCGCGTCTATCTCTCATTATTTCATCAATGTTTCGTTATACGTTGTCACGTTAAACTATCGTCCGTAAACAGACTTTACAGACAACCATTTTTTTTTTCTAAGTTTTTCCTTTAAATAAGGAGTAAATGGGTATATGTAAGTTGGTTACTTTCAAAGTAAGAAATATATGAGAAAATATATAATCATGTGGTTGAAGAATATAGTACATAGATACAGTTGATGCAGAAGTATCTTATTATGCCGCCAAAGGTTGGGTCGCCATGCTGTATTTTTGCATTGTCTGCATTCGCAATGAGTATAGTAATTACTACTCTTGAATTCTGCTCATGCTGTCCATCAGGTGGAGTTAAATCACTTCGGCAGGCTTATGTTTGTTGGGATGTCGAACCTCTACATGAATCGTAATTAGTAGGTAGAATGTAACGACACCAGAGTCTGTCATGAAAGCTTACTTCCTTAATGACAACGTCGGTGCTAAGACACGTCTGTGATCTTTATCTGTAAATAAGTATGTGTGAACTGTATTAAACCAAATCAATTCTGGGCACGTCTTTTACTGAAACCTTCAAACACAATTACAATATTTAAAAAAAACAGTTTTGCATACATTTCGTTTGTTTTCTCTAAGAATTACATATAACTAGATATCACTTTGTATTACTAAAAGATAGTAATAAAGTGTCAATTTCATGCACAAAAAACTACTTTATATCAAACGGACATATCGCAACTCACCCCTGACCTATCAAAGGACAATAAAAAGATGAATTACACCAAAGATCACCCTTCTCAAATACAGATCTCTCAACGTATCTTACACTCAGTCACATTACTAACTGAATCCTTGCGTCATGCTCGGGAACGACTACTGAATAGTGAAAAAGACATTATACCAAGTTTGAACTGCAATTTATCAAGCGATCCTCCTTTGACCCGCGGTGTTATGACATCATGATGTATAACCCACGATGATAATTCAAATCCTAAATATATTTTTAAATATTCTCGTCTAGGGTTGCCACAATAGACCAGTAAGTAGTGGGACATCCGTCTGATTGTTGTCGGCGACGATTTGACTGTATTGTTAGACTTTTTTCTTGAAAATATTGGCTACTGCATGTCATCGTGTCTTTGGAGACGAGGTTTAATTTTTTTGAAAGGGGTTGGATTTTAAATAATTCTTGCTAAGTCAGTGGGGTTATATTTATTATTTTAATTGAAGTTTTAAAAATTGATAATATGACTAAATTTCATGCATAAAATTATAAATCAACCTAAATGTATTCAAGGCTGTCATATTTATAGATTGTATATTTCTGAAATGTTATGAAGAATAAATATCACCTCTGATCAACGAGCATGCAGCTTATTAACTGCTGCTGATTAGTAGTGTTTCCTTATTCAGTTTTTATTTTATATGTTTATAACCTTAAATTCCCTTATTTGTGAACCAAATCGGTCAAACGGCCTCACAAAAACCGATGTGAAATAGCGCTGGCGCTGTGTTTCACCGAGTGAGTGAGGATACAGGAGCCCCATACCCCCAACCCCTCCCCACATCCCTCTCCCCATCCCCCAAAGACCGGCAACGCACTTGTGACGCCTCTGGTGTTGAGGGTGTCCATGGACTGCGGTAATCGCTTACCATCATCAGGTGATACGTTTGCTCGTTTGCCCCCTATTAAATAAAAAACAATAAAAAATATATTAATAAAAACAGTTTTTCACAATATATCATGATGATCAGGATATAAGCGCATTTCAATTAATATAAGAGTATCCCCTTCCCCCTAGAGTACTTAAGAATTAACTCCTTTTAATACGTAAATTACACAAAAAATCGTTAAACAAGGTAACAGTCACAAATATTAGAAACTCCGACAAAAAAATTATACTGTATTTGCTACACTCTGTCAAAACCAATAACACACGAATTGACGAACTAATAAAATTATAGATGGAAGTTACAAGCTGAAAGCTTTTTATAATATAATAGTTTCAGTTCAATAAAACTACTGAATAATAATAATGCAGATTTCGTCTTATATTTTCTGTATTAGAGAATAAATGTCACTATTTAATTATAATTTTGTATTATCGCCTTAGTGGCTGACACTTCTCGTTAAATCAAAAACATTTTAAAATCAAAATAATATATGTGCACCACAGAACAAAGAATAGGTAGAAATGTTATGTGTCATAATTTACAACGGAACGACTGTCGCCAAACTCAGACAAATGAAAGCACTATTTTATTACTGCACACTACTAACGAATTGTTTTGATTTGATGTTTTTATTTGCTCAAAACTAGCCCACAATACATAAAGTCACACGTATGATAATATATCTTATCACGTAATTTTAACAGTTATTTTGCCATAGCTTAAGAAGAACTTACAACGTTTCGTAATCTTGAAAGTAAGAATACTTTATTGCAAGCTATTCAAAAACAGATGGCGTTATTCTAAATGCACGCAATTATGACATTAACCACTATAAGAATAAATTCGATATTCGTGTCATTCTTCGATATTTACCGCTACTCGCTTAGTGTTGTGGCACATATTACAATATTATCAATAATATCGATACCTAACTTTTGTTGTTAGGACGGAGCAAAATAAAAAACATGAATTGAAGGATATCTGAGGAGGTAACATTATAAAGGTGAAGAAGCTAAAAAATAAGTACTTGCATAATAATGTTTATTAATTTTAAGAATCTGTATTATAATCATATTATATTTAATAAAGACTGTTAAGCCACTTAACCGTTGGTATAGTGTTTAGCGATCCTGACTGCTGAGTCAGAGTTCGGAACAGACAGAGAGACAGACAAAATTAAAAAAAATGTTATTTTGGTATACGGCCCGTGCCTGCAAATTTCGCAGAGAAAAGAATCACGCTTCGACACAAATGGGCTGGCTCGACCGGAGTGATACCACGGCCTCACAGAAAACCAGTGTGAAATGGCGCTTGCACTGTGTTTCACTGAGTGAGTGAGGATACCGGAGGCCCATATCCCAACTCCTCCCCCTCCCCACCCCCCAAAGTTCGGCAACGCGCTTGTGACGCCTCTGGTGTTGCGGGGGTGTCCATGGACAGTGGTAATCGCTTACCATCAGGTGATGCTCGTTTGCCACCTGTTCCGTAAAAAAAATATTGTACCGTGTACCTACACATGCAGATGCATTTAGTAAAAAGCGGATATAAATATTTAATAGTACAAACAGACACTGTTATTATATATATTATATTCTTACTATATACTTATTTGTATAGATATTCAATGGTTATAACAAGTGTTTTTCTTTCAAGGCCACGTAAACAAACAAGCAAAATTTAATATTTATAATTATTATAGTAAGTAAATATAACACGTTTAAAAGTATGGAAATCGATAAAGCTAACATCCTACCTGGCTACATCACTAATCGAGTAGAATAGAAAATACGAGAATAACGTTGAAAACTGATAAGACCCGATCATACCAGATTGAGATTTATGTGAATGGGATAAGGAAGAGTTTAGCTTAAATCTGTAGTCAATTATCAGTTAAATATTTTTTTTAGATTTTATTGATAAAACATACAAAATTGTACCTACAGATGGTAAGAAACACCTCCATTATCAATCTTTTTCCTTCTGCTATCATTTTTACACTGTAAAACAGAACAGTACTACATTGTGGCATAAAAAAGAACTTTCATTGGACGACCTATTCAATGCAGCGTTGTAACACGACTATGATACAAAATACCTACAACTCATAAAAGTATGCGTTGCAACGCTTATCAGTGGCAAGCGCGCCACGCCTACTAGTCATTTCTACTTATATCTTTTTGTTTTGTGATGTGCACAATAGCTGACTCGCGCAAACGCATCTGCGAATGTTTAAGATTTTACAATATTCAGGGATGCTCGTCTTCTACCTATTGGTCATAACGCACTTAAATTGTTATGTAGCGTAAATCAGCCAAATAATCTCATATATTTTTAAATATGAACGATGAAAATGAACAAATACTGTACCTAAACTGCCTCGGTGGCATAGTGGTAGCGTGTGCGACTGCTGTGCTTGAGGTCTCGAGTTCGATTCCCGGGTCGAACCAAATGTTTGTATGATCTGCAAATATTTGTATCGGAGTTTGGATGTTTTCTATGTGTAATATGTATTTACAAAACAAAGTAAATGTAATTATATCAGTTGTTTAGTACCCATAACACAAGCTCTGCTTAGCTTGGGACTAGATGGCGTTGTGTGTTAGATGTCCGAAATATTTATTTATTTATAATGTAGATAGTTTTTTTTAAATACGACAGGTGTACTTTCAAATTCGCTGTCACTTATGACTTGTGTGGGATTCAACGGCTAAATACAAAGGGAACCGCGATCGTTTGCGGCCCGGCCTTCATTGCGCGCGATGACATTCACAAAAACAATACATGTATTAGTATACGCAAAGTACAGATAAACAAACACATTTATACTAACAAAAAATATCGAGTAAACATTTGACTAAGTAATTTAAAGAAGGAATTTAGAAGTCTTCAGAGTTAACTTATAATATATATTGTTTAGCTGTAAAACTTTTTACAACTAAATATTTAAAAAAAAGGCTCTAATGTCATTTTCAATACATATAAATAAAATTGATGTGTTTTTTTGTAACTGCAAAACGACAACTTTTCACTAAATGCAAATGTAAGTTTAGACGGTATTTGTCTATTTGTACATCAAAAAATCCATTTTTTAACATTTAAGTCTATCTGCCTGGTTGTTTCAGCTGGACCACTTTTGACGGCACTTTCACTGCCAGATAGCTGATGTTATAAAGGGTAAGTTAGGTTACTTTAGAAAAAATACTGCACGTTTGGCCTAGTGGTTTAACGGTCACCACGCCGTTTCCTACTTCGCCAAGTGTCGTGGGTTCAAATCCCACGTAGGACAACACTTTGTGTGATCCACAAATTGTTGTTCTGAGTCTGGGTGTTATTTGTGTCCGTTTCATGTATGTTTGTAAAGTTCCCCGCGACACAGGATTTATTCCTAGTGCGGGAGTTGTCTTTTTATAAAATAAAAAAATTAAAATTAAAATATAGTGTTACGTGAAAATAAAATCAAAACCAATGAAATAGTGAACAATATTCGATTGGAAAGCAAAAAAAACAACGGGTAATACCGTGGGGCGAAGCTAGTATTATGTACGAAAACTTACCTTTTACATTTCTCTGGCTTGCAGTGATACATTGGTCTCTTTTAAAAAAAAACTTTTGACATTAAATATGAACAGAATCTGTCTATAAGACACAAACAACTTGAGCATCATTATGGCGTACCTCGAGTAAGTTTTATGAACTGTCTATATATAGGTCTATGCCTGCGGTCTTCCCGGAACAATACGACCTTCAAACCTTCAAGAAAAGTGCGTACTCCTTCTAAAAAGGCCGGCAACGCACTTCAGTCATCAGCCTGCGTTATAAACATGCATAGTCATGTCTATCTGCATAATTAATTCGATCTGAAGATTCATGCTGGGAAGTTGTAGGTACCTATACATTAATTACTGGTAAATCTTTCACAGTGAAATGCAGGATCAGATACAAGTCGAAATGTTGCGGTTCAACTCTCGGTAATACAAATATTACCACTCAATTGGGACTAAGTTTTTGAATCACTTTTGTCCATAGCTATAACTGCTGCCGATAGCGATAGATTCAAAATCAGTTCAGTACATTGTAGCTATCAGTTTGTCAGACGTAATTTTCTGATTATTTACAAGTATTAACTGTAAAATCATTAGAAATAGTTTATTTTGCTTACTTTTGATAGAAGATTAGTGTTGTTGATACAATAATATTTAGGATATAGCCGTCAACAGACAAAATTCATGATCGAATTCTAGTAACTTAATACACAATTTCTCAAAAAGGAGCCTATTAGAGTAGCTCTCATATTTAAGAATAAATAGATTTTCTTATGATAAAAAGCAATATTTTTTTTGTTATGGCATATGTTTTATCTTATAATCAACAGTTGACTACACAAGCTCGTGAAATAAAAATCGAAATTGTAATTTCCTGGCACCGTCTGATCGAGGGACAACAATTTGCGGTCACCGACTGATTACCAATACGAAACCCCAACGAAAACACTAACAAAACATCACCATCATAAATCCGACAGTACCTCCATTGAATAGAACTCATATTTGTTTAACAAAAGCGATGGATGTTAAGATTTTCTAATCGAGTAATCGTTTAGTCGAAAATTCGTCACGTTCCCAGACATCTGTCGCCTGTAATCGAATAGATGCTCGTTCGATTCGATCGACATCGGGACGGTTGCATAATTCTTTACGATGACAATAAGAATCGGCGACTCGACAGCGTGATTATACATAATAATGGCCCCCAATCGGCTAAATTGCTTTCGGCAGAGCTCCGATGACATTTCGATTATAGAGATCAATAGGTTTTTTTTCAATTGACGATGTTATCCTCGTTGGTCTCGCGGTTGGCGTGTGCGACTGGTTATCATGAGGTCTTGGGTTCGATTCCCGGGTCGGACCAAATGTTTGTGTGATCTACAAATATTTGTTTCGGAGTTTGGGTGTTTTCTATGTATAATATGTATGTATTTACAAAAGAAAAGTATATATGTATTTGTATCAGTTGTCTAGTACCCATAACACAAGCTCTGCTTAGCTTGGGACTAGATGGCGTTGTGTGTTAGATGTCCGAAAATATTTATTTATTTATTTACTGATAAGTAGTTTTTTTATTTGCATCGATAAAAAATAGTATAAACTTTCAATCGCCATTCTGTGTAACTAATGTACTCTGTCTATGTAACAAATTCTATTTACTTTATGTACCAACGTCAAAGACAATTTTTTTGCTAAAAATGTATTCTAATTTATTGTGCTTACAAAACAATCAGTTCTGAAACGCTAACCATTAAAATAAATTGCATCGATTAAGAGTAATTGTTCCCTAACAGCGGTTTCATTTTTTTTTTCAAGTCATATCAAAAATACTTTGCAACTGTTTGTATTTAACGAAATAAGAAATAAGTTATCCTATTAAAACTTCTCCCATTTACAGAAAAACTAATTTAAAGATTGTATTTAGTTTAATTTTATGCAATTGGTGGTAGTGTGAATATAGTTTGTAAAAAAGTGTTAATTTCTTGTCTTGTATGTTGAAATATGATTAATGTTTAAGTAAGTATTTAGTAAAATAATATAATAGTATGTATCATTTAAAATGTAAAAAAACGGTAATTTCAGACAAAATTGACAAATGAACACTTAATTATTCATTAAGCAAAGGAAACTCCCTTTCAGGCAATTGCGCCCTCTCGGTTGATTAATAAGCCTCAAATTGAATAAACCTCTTTTGACAGCATCAATTTTCCCAACAGTTACACCACAGGCCCCTAAAAATCCACTTAAAGTGGGTCTATTTGAAATTTTGATCGACCCCGACATGCCACTTCACATCTATTTACAATGTAAATTGTCAAAGATACATGCGGGTAGGTTTACATGCGCCTTATTTGATGCATATAGACACGTATATTTACACCCTGAGCTTAAAATTCATTTGTTAAACTGTTTTTTATATTTTGTATTTTATGTACAATTCCTTTTCTAAGGAACATGGTACTTTTATAGGATATTTATATGATGATGAGGAGAACCAAAGATAAGATTTAAAAAGACTTATATTCTTTTTTCAAAGTCGGTGAAGAACCGCCAAAGAAACGAAATAAATAATAGATATTGAAGAAATATCTAAGTCGACTTTTAATGATAATTAAATATTTTAAATGTTTTAACGACTTGATTGCTTATGTTATTACTTTTACGTCATTTCATATTCAATGTCAGTTACATAAAAACTTAACTACGTAAAAATACTTCACTCAATGATGTTTTGTTACGCAATCTACAACCTTCCATACATGTGTAGTCGAACCAACGACTCTTTTTAGTTTTGCACGAGTATTTATTACATTAGTACATATCGAACCCAATGGGTTGCAAGTGGAGAGGCTTTTGTCCAGTAGTCGATTGCGATAGGTTGATGATGATGATAAATATAGTCCAAGTGGATAACATTAGGTACTCCTTTATAAATTATAGCTGGCTTGCACAGCAAAAAATTTTTACTAGTATTTTAGTCAAGAGGTCATAAAAAGAAAAATAGAACGAGAAAGACAAGTACTAGTCGGTACCAAACTTAATTCTATTTGCTATATATGTAACGACTAACTGACCCACGCAACGTCGTTTACGTCTCCTATTGCCCGTAGCGTAAAAAATTCCCCGTTTTTGTAACATTCTTCATTGGTGCTCCGCTCCTATTGGTCTAAGCATGATGATACATATAGCCTTCCTCGATTAATGTACTATCCAACACTGAAAGAATTTTTCAAATTGGACTAGCGGTTACTAAGATTAGCGCGTTCAAACAAACAAACAAACTCTTCAGCTTTATAATATTATAAAAGTATAGATGAAAAATAACGACAACCACCATTGAAATTTGCACACCTGAGAAAGGTAATCATCAACAGCCTTTAACAAACCACTGCTGAAAATAAGCTTCTCGTTATAAAGCAGAAAAGGTAATAAATCAGCGCAACTATTTATATGGATCATGACAGCTTTGTACCTGTTTTATGCAAATAAATGATTTGATTTTATTTGAAAAGTATAAACATCGTGTTAATAAAAGCTTACTCATCCTCTCTTAAAATATTGCTGTTGCTATATTTACCCGACTGCGAAAGGAGGGTTATGTTTTTCGAGTGTATGTATGTAGGTATGTATGTATATTTCTTTGGCACGCCCTAGAGCCTAAACGGCTTGTCGTATTTTTATGTGAGTGGTGTCATTAGATTCGTTTTAGTCGTGAGAGTGACACTGGGTAGGTACATCCAAAATTTTAAAAAAGGATTTTTGGCGCCAAAAACTAATATAAAAAATATTTTCAAAATACATCGAGTGTGGTATCAAAATAAATATTTTTTTACGGTGATTACGAATATATATAAAAGTTATATGGTTTTATTGTTAAATATTGACGAAGTCGGGTTTTTTATTTTTAATAATTTGTACTTGTTGAAGATCAGAAATAATGCATAGTAAACCTTACGAGTACCTATGGAAAGTTAACTGCAGTCATTTTGTATCTCTGGTCATATTAATGAAAACAATTCATTAAACAAGTAATATTCATATGAGGCTTTATGATTATTTATTTTGTTTTAATTGCTTCAGTTAGGAAAACCAACAGCTACAAAAGTGAAAGTGATTTGTTTGATATGCATCGTCATGGTTCTGGAATGCTAATCAACACGACACTACACCTATACAATCAATAATAAGAAATATAAAAAATGAAAAATTGACTTAGCATACTGCGTACAAGTTTGATTTTGGGAGTAAACGGAACAATACAGTACTCCTTGGTTACTCTAGTACACTATAAAAAGAATAACCCTTTATTTTAAGTTTGTTATTTTTGCACCTGGACGTGTACCATAAAATATTATGCATGCACCACCAAAGCGCCATGTAAACTCTACTTAAACAGTTTACGCGTCCCCTGCCACTTTGCATGGGCCGGGATTGTCTCATACGTCAAATTGTCACGGGCGCTAGACGTTGATCGATGATTGCACCTGCTACAAGAGAACAACCCTTGCCAACTTCATCACTCGCAAAACTTGACGAAAGTGATTTAGTCAGTTTCCTGAGAAGAACAAATTGTTTATTGAGAAGATCGGTAAAGGAAGAAATAAAGGGGAATTCGACAGGAAACGTAGAGAAAGATTTTTTTAATGAAATCAAAAACTGGCTTCAAAACAACTTCTCGTGTAAATTTAGCAAAAAATTCTCTAACCTTTTCGCTTAAAGATTTCTCCACTATTGGCTTCGATAGCCTTTCATTTTGTGCTTTTAGGAGTTCCTGTAATTCTCTGTGAGCTGCTTGATTGCTTTCCCGCAACCAGAAAAATGCTTTTTTACTTTTCTCAAATTCTTCTTTAGAAGCCAAACAAGCAGGAGATTCCGGCCAAGTCCATGTAATGACGGTATAGATATGGGTATATATATGTAGATTGCATTATTCACTTATGGATACAATAAATGCACTAGTAATTGATCTCCACTTCATGCTGATACATTAGCTTAGCATACTACGACCACTGCTGACCAAAGCCCTCCCCCCAGCGATAAATTTTGTAACTACCTTACTAAAAGAATACAAATAATATAAACAACTGTACACACACACGGCAGTCTGATTTCAAAATCTGATCTAAAAAGACTGACAGACACCCAAACGGAACAAATAATAATAATAAATATTTCGGACATCTAACACACAATGCCATCTAGTCCCAAGCTAAGCAGAGCTTGTGTTATGGGTACTAGACAACTGATAGAAATACATATATACTTTTTTTTTTGTAAATACATACATAATCTACATAGAAAACACCCAAACTCCGAAACAAATATTTGTAGATCATACAAGCATTTGGTCCGACCCGGGAATCGAACCCGAGACCTCATGATCATCAGTCGCACACGCCAACCGCGAGACCAACGAGGCAGTTAAAAAATGATCGTGGTCTTCATACAATTATTTGTCCTGGATGAGAATTGAACCTAAGATCCGGTTTATAAGTGAGGGTCACTAAATAGGAGAGCCACGCTTCGGCATGAATGGGCCGGCTCGACCGGAGTGATAGAAAACCGGTGTGAAATAGTGCTTGCGCTATGTTTCACCGAGTGAGTGAGGATATCGAAGGCCCATAACCCAATCCCCCTACCCCTACCTCCCCCCTCCATCCCCAAAAGGCCGGCAACGCACTTGTGACGCTTCTGGTGTTGCAGGTGTCCATGGGCGGCGGTAATCGCTTACCATCAGGTGATACGTTTGTTTGTTTGCCCGCCTATTCCATAAAAAAAAATAGACTCATTAGACAAACAGCTACGTCAGTCCATGAAGAAACTAATCTGTTCATCAATAAAACAATTCTAGAAGCTCTTTTAGCAAATAGGACTTTGCTAATATCATGTAAGTAGATACATTAACATTAAAAAATTCAAAACATTTGACATATTTTAATAAAGAAATAAAATACGAAAACTACGAAGAAATAAAACAAGTAAATTTTAACAAAATAAAAACCGACTTCAAGGTTCGACTCGATTTCTCTTGGATGCCATCATCAGATCTTAGTGTCCTTATCATGGTACCACTGTTGGGATATCTCCTTTCCATTAAAAAAGAGTAATTAAAATCGGTTCATAAACGACGAAGTTATCCGCGAACACACATAAAAGAAAAAATACATATATACGGTCGAATTGAGAACCTCCTCCTTTTTTGAAGTCGGTTAATAAGGCTACCCACTCACAACCACACATTTCAATTTACTATAATTATTAATATTCATAACGATAAAATGAAATGGGAATCGAATGATATCATAAGATGACACACCGATTCTTTTGTCAACCCGCCTTGATCCAAGTTTGGTATCAAACTATACAACTAAACTTTATTCAAATTTCAATCTTGTGCCACCGACTTAAAGATCATCGCAGCTTTTAAAGCGGCTTAGTTATCTTTGATAATTGATATTCGAATACTTTTTAATATTGAACTGGGACCACCCAATGTCTATGAATGGCCTCATCAAAGGTATTAAGCTGTTATTAGAGTAGATGCAGATGGTGACAGCAGGTGACTTTGGAAAAGAGTTCATGAGAATTAAAGAAAACAGTGACACCTGTCTCTCTGACACATAGTTATGTATAGGTATAACTTCCAGGATCTCTGTTCAGAAAGATCTAAACGAAAATTTTTAGAAAAAAGTTTAAAAATATTCAAAAGCCTGTACATTTATTAAACAAAAAAAGAAGAAAAAATAATTTATGCTAGGCCGCCATGGAGTGGGTCACCATGCTGCATTGTTGGATTGTCTGCATTCGCAAAGAGAATGGTGACCACCACTCTTGGATTTTGCTTAGCTTTCCATCAGGAAGAGTAGAGTCACTTTGGCAGGCTCATACATAAAAAAAATTTGGAGTCATAAGGACTGCCGATAGAAGTGAAAAGTTATAACTTAGAATGTTATTTGTAAAATTAATCCCACCAAAAACATTTTCATGTAAAATGTTGCCAAGATGACTGCATATGGCCTACCCTGTGAAAAAGATATCAGATCTCATGTAGAACCAAGGTTGTGAATCTACACGCCCTAACTCTACCAAACCTAACTTCACAAACTCTACATCTCAGTAAAAATGTATTTCTTCTCTCGAAAAAGTCCGTGTACCTAATGTAAATCCTCTAGCATAAAAATTTGTGAAAGTCTCATACAAACTTTCACCCCCCAAGTTTGGGGGTTGGGGGGCAAAAGTAATAGGTTTATGAATTTTTTTGTTGTTTGTATACCAAACTTAGTTTACATACCAAAATTCAGCTTTCTAGCACTTCAGGAAGTACCCGAACAGTTTTGATGATCATCAGTGTGTCAGTGACGAAATCGGTGTTTTTTAGGTATCAATAAAATCTAAATTATTAGAGCTATGCAATTGAAACTTTGTATGTTTCATTATTTTATTGGTGACATCATATCTTGAGAATTTGAACGATCTGGTATATCGGGAACCAAAGTTATGAGAGTTCTAAAAAACGACGAAACGCTTCGAGAAAAGGTAGGTAGTGCCCTTGCGCTTCGCTTGGCTCGTCTTGGCGGGGGCACGACCGTGCCCCCAGATGTGTAAAATTAGAAATTTCATTATGTTTAAATTAAATTTATCAACATCATACATTAACATGTCGGTAACGCGAACCCATAAGATTTTCCCCTACCAAAAAGTGCTCAACGCGGCCAAAGAAGTTTTCACTTCGAAAATGTCAAGTCAGCATGTCGGTGACGCGAACTCATAAGATTTTCTCCAACCAAAAAGTGCTCAATACGGCTAAAGAAGTCTTTACTTCAAAGACTATTAAAACCGATTTGGAGAGTAAGTATAAGTATTTATACACACATCAAAAGTGTCTAGGGATCAAGCATTTTTATGCGGATTTCTTGAGATTAAGATGTGGCTTTGGCCCTGGCCTGCTCAGTAGCCAGACTTGAACCCGATTGAGCATGCATGGGATATGCTACAGAGAAGAGCTCTGCCGAATATGGAGGGTATCCAGTCGCAAGAAGACCTTTTTTTGTTGTTGCAACGAACATGGGCGGCCATTCCACAGCGTGTTTGGATGAACTCATTTTCAGTATGCCAAACCGATGTTCTTGTGTTGTTAGTGTTCGCGGTAGAAACACGGATTATTAATTGTTAAAGTTACCTAATAAAATTTTAAAGAAAACTGTTATTTCAGTCTTTTTTTCGAACTTTAATGTTAGTGGTTCAAATGTCAAAAATCCCTTTATTAGGAAAATGGCAAATTTCTTTATTAATGCAAAGGTGACTTGGTTTATCGTTACTGTGACAAACGAAAACACTTTATTTGATGAATCCTTAAAGAAAATTTTAATTAATATCAATCAGGAGAAAAGTTATTGCAAAAATATATGTTGATCCCTAGACACATATGTTGATCCCTAGACACTTTTGATGTGTGTAGCTGATCTAATAATTTCCTAATCTGTTTACTGTTAAATTAATTTTTAAAAGTTGTGCTTGATATTATTTTAAAAACATAAGTTTTGTTAATTAAGGAAATACAACTCTAATAAAGATAACTCTACAATGGTTACTAGTATTAAGCCTTAGATTAATTTATTTGTTACATACGTACCTATGAGATAAGAAAGCTAAAGACCCAAAAATCTAGTAAAGTATGCAACGCTTGTAGTTGCAGCAAATCTTGATGTTAAAATAAAATGGCAAGAAGACGCTTCAAGTTCATTGTCAGAAATATACACACATCAAAAGTGTCTAGGGATCAAGCATTTTTATGCGGATTTCTTGAGATTGAGATGTGGCTTTGGCCCTGGCCTGCTCAGTCGCCAGACTTGAACCCGATTGAGCATGCATGGGATATGCTACAGAGAAGAGCTCTGCCGAATATGGAGGGTATCCAGTCACAAGAAGACCTTTTTTTGTTGTTGCAACGAACATGGGCGGCCATTCCACAGCGTGATTTGGATGAACTCATTTTGAGTATGCCAAACCGATTCTTGTGTTGTTAGTGTTCGCGGTAGAAACACGGATTATTAATTGTTTAAGTTACCTAATAAAATTTTAAAGAAAACTGTTATTTCAGTCTTTTTTTCGAACTTTAATGTTAGTGGTTCAAATGTCAAAAATCCCTTTATTAGGAAAATGCATATTTCTTTATTAATGCAAAGGTGACTTGGTTTATCGTTACTGTGACAAACGAAAACACTTTATTTGATGAATCCTTAAAGAAAATTTTAATTAATATCAATCAGGAGAAAAGTTATTGCAAAAATATATGTTGATCCCTAGACACATATGTTGATCCCTAGACACTTTTGATGTGTGTATTAACCAATATATAAAAGTATACATACTTTTCATGACACATCAAACTGAATAACTAAATCATAAAATAAAAGTTTACGATTTTTTTTATTATTTTTGTTTCATGCTTGTATTCTGACTTAGCTTTGTTCACTATCACACACAAAACGCGCCCGCCTACTGTAATTAACCTTATATCTACGCATCTATCATTAAGTAGTAATAATATCAGTATCGTCAACCTTGATGACGTCGGCGAGATCTCAAGGGACAATAGTAAATCAACGTCAGATGTCAACCCAGTACCTCGCCATCTCGTATTGTCGATAAAACCACCCTATCTTGATACCGAAGAAGCCATGACGCAAGTCTTTTGTGGTATCATTATTGAAGGAAGTGTGACAGACAACGGGTCTTAGAAAGTGGTTGATGATGACTTGCGATTCTTCTGTCGCCTACCCACTTACTGCTAATGATAATATTAATGTTATCTTTGAAAGCAATCTCATGGACGTTGTAATGATAGACAATCTTGCTTTGATTTAATACTTACCACGATTTTGAGGTCTTATATGTATTTTTGTCGGTAGCATTCATTGCAGGGCTTGGAATTGTATATGTGATAGCTAGTCTGGTCGTTAAATAGTAACTCCGTACCTCATCTAACAAATTTTGGCTTAAGATAATAAGGCGAAACAAGGAACCTCGAGGAACTAGCAATATTATTATTATTTTCCTTTCTAACTTTCTTTACTGTTTCTACAGTGGGCCTTAGACAGGATTTCTAAAATATCATAAGAAGCAACGTCACTATCACGAAGCTTCTAAAAACGAGAAATATTCGGACTTACAATATTTGTGAACCGAAGCACATATAACTCTGCATCGCCCTAAGGACTGGCAGAAAATGCCTGCGCCATTAAGTCCGCCTTTGCAACATCTGTGCATAAAGTTTAAATAAATAAATAAATAAAACAATCAATGATTTATTCCATTTATATATTTTAAAACTAATTTCTATATTTCTATTCCACATTTTTTTAAAGAACAGTAAATTTCCACAACGCAATTTGCCACCATCCCTAGAGAATCCATATAATGCAGCACACGATCCAAGCCTGGTACAATGTAGTATATTGAGACATAAATTTTTCATGCAGCCGCCGGCCGCCTGTGATAACCTACTTGACCAGGAATCCCTAAGGATACATAAAGGACTTCTCTTGTATAAGGAATCACATATTTCATAACGTTTTTTTAGGGTTGGGAATATCGTATCGATAAATTTTTGTATGTCAACAAGTTTACGTTGTAAATTTTTAGTTTCAATGTGTTTGAAGGTAGTTCTATATATTGGAAGTAAAGTTAGGTATAACTTTCTTTTGATATTGATATTTATTAGTAAACAGAATCATTTTAAAACTAATTTACATACCTAATCAACTCAAATAAGAGTGTCAAATGTATCATTTGAAACAGTTAATGTTCAAAATTTGGTTTCCATCACTTTTCGACTGTCGTATAAGATGCCTAAATTTACTTATGTTGTCCAAGTTTGCAGTGTAATAATTAACACATACCTATCTAATAGGAACGATCATATTGCCATCTATAGAAAACGCTGCCAGCCTCCATAAGGCTCAGAAGAACGTTATAGCAGAAAAACCTGTCAATGAGCTTTCTCATTTAACTATTATCACAAACTTCGACACAAAAACCAACAAGGTAATCTATAAATTTCTTAAAATCCTGTACTTAAAGATCTTAAAATTAAAACTACTTTTTTGCCTCAATAATTAAATTAATAAGAAACAAAATCGGTTCAAGAATTGTCGACATTCATCATCGATACCAACTTGTTCACTTCATTATGTCTTGTTCACACCCCCGAATTTTTTCCCCGGTGTCGTCACAAAGGGCTGAAGGGCTACCGGACAATAATAAATATTTTGACGATAACGCATAAATATCCTTCGTTTATGAATACCAAGTTGTATACCACCTCGGGGCGGCAATTCCTTATATTTTATGGTCACTCCTTTATAAATCGTTGGCAAGGGTATCGCATGTTTTTCTAAAAGGGATGTAAAAATTGGAACGGGTAATAAGGGTTTTATACGACCCCTGTTAATTTATTTGATGTGATATTTTACGTAAATGCGTGTTTAGTTGTATCGAATTTAAAAACATGTGTCATTTCATTGAAGTTTCCAGCATTAGGAAATATTTCATTCTTATTATATTGTGTGCTGAATAACTGTCTCAAAATATATAAGAAATAGAAATCTAAAGTTTAAAGGATCAAAAGCTTCAATCTTGAATCCTAATTTATAAGTGTCCCAAACGACGTTTTTCTTGAAGGTACTGAAAGTGGGTTTAAGTAGGAATGAAGTATGACTAGGTATGTAATAAAAATAATACATCATACCCAACAGTGTGACACCAAACTATACAGTAACTAAGCAAATTATACATTTTTATATTTATTTTTATATAAAATAGACATTATTAGAAACTTAAATTAAGCCTAGATGGAAAAATAAATGATCATGGGCATCAGACAATTATTTGTCCTGGATGGGAATTGAACTCACTACTTCTAGCTTATCAGTCAGTCACTAATAACTAGCTCAACAGGTGATCAAAATATTATAACATCTTCAGTTAACTTGGTCTACATATAACAATTAATATTTAAATTTTCTAAAGCCGGCCTGTATTTAAGTATCTGCAATAAAACTCTGCAATTACGTCTAAGTGTCAGCGGTGTGACACTAGCGGAAATTGCCTGCACTTGCGATATTGTGTCGGCAAGCACGCGACACCGCAACGTAAATGAATACCTATTGTTATCACCTATCTACGTCAGTTCACAGGTATTTTGTATAGTATAAAGTATTACATAGGTCGACCTAATGAAGATTGGGATATATGATATATTTATAATGAGATAAGAGGCCTATGCCGCCTATGTGCAGCAGTGGACTGCAATAGCCTGATGATTCATCATCTTCCTAGGCTTTATTATTCTCAAGATTTGGGGTCGGCTAGTAGTTCAACCGGTTTTACCTGAATATCAGTTTTTACACGGAGCGACTGGCATCGGACCTCCGCAACCCTGAGGGTGAACTGAATTCGAAGGTTGAACTAGTTGTCAGTAAATTTGAGGGCACTGACTTCCCAATAACGATCGCCATAGATGTTCATTACAACGGGGCCGACGGCTTAACGTGCTCTCCGAGGCACGGGCGGGAAACACCGCCATCTTCCATATTCCGGGCTACTACTTAGAATTTCTTGTAAGAAAAAACCCAACAGCAGTCCGACCCGGGAATCGAACCCGAGACCTGTTGATCTGCAGTCTCTTACGCTAACCACTAGATCTGATGATTGATGATAATAATTCAGTGCATTGCGTACGAGTTACTTAACAGGTTTGTTTTGTGACTCTTGTTAAAAGATTAACAACCATTAACGAAAATTAAATAAAACAAAAGTTGTTTTGATGTTATACTGTTTTTGTATGTATTTATAATACCACCATAACTTCAAAGCACCTAAACTACCCTTTGTTCATTGTTATCTCCATTGTATTTGTTCCTCCAAGGTTTGCCTGGAAGAGATTACTTTTTGCAATAAGGCCGTCCATTGGTGACATGATACCATGAGCGTCTCCGTGATTCGGAGGTCACGTCAAGCAGTCGGTCCCAGTTGTTATCATAGGATAATAGTCGTGAAGCTTAGTTGGCGGCCTTTGAGCGGCTTAAAACATCCAACGGCAAGATTGCGTAGCCGCAACGTAGTCTTGCCAGTCCCCAACCCTCTCCTGAGAGGAGACTCGAGCTCAGCAGTGGGACATTATGGGTTGTTGATGAAAGTATATTCTATTTAGTATATTCTATAATATGGTGAAAGAATAATTGTAAACTTTCTACATTACTTAGGTATATCATAATAAAACATTATTATGTCATTACACCCAATTACATTATTCTGTTATTTCTTCCTGTATTTTTTATTGTAATGAACAAGAACTTTATACTCTGACTACAAAAATTTGATGGATACATATTTCCAGCTTAAATCTCTACTTAGGTAACTATTATGAACATAAACTGGTGAAGCTATTAAAAACAAGTAAAAGTTTAAAAACTAAAACTCAGTTACGTCAAATTTAAAAACAAATAATTATATAGCCTACTAGCTGAACCCCGCGGTGATCCCCGCGGTTATTGTCGTACCACGGGTAAAGCCGCGGGGCGAAGCTAGTCTAAAAAAAGTAGCCTAAGTTACTCCTTATATAATCATCTACCTATTAGTGAAAGTCCCGTCAAAATCGGTCCAGCCGTTCCAGAGATTAGCCGGAGCAAACAGACAGACATACAGACAGACACACCGACAGACATACAGACAAAAATTTTAAAAAATGTTATTTTGGTATATGTACCGTGTATGCATACATATGCATTCTTCTATTTTAATATTACAAACAGACACTCCAATTTTATTTATTTGTATAGATTTAATTCGGGCCAATATTATAGATAAATCTATTGACACCTCATTAAAATCGGTTTAGTAGTTTACGGGCTCAGGTGAAAAATATAAACATACGTAGACTGTCAAAAATATTACCATTCCTTTTGACTTCGCCGTAATCGGGTAAAAAACTTATTTGAAATAAATTCTTCAGCTCGTATATTTGCTAATAGTCATTTATATAATGTACCTAAGTCTTCCATCTATTTGGCATGAAAGGAATGACATGAAAGGACCAATACGCTAAGTAGCCCTACGATCAAAGGGTCAATCGACCGGACCCTTTTGCTCTTTCCAATCAATTTATCATCTTTGATCTTGATATAGGACCTAAATTACAGGGCAGTTTTTCGATTTATCTCGTTTTAATGCAAAAAGCTTTTTTTTTAAAGGCCATTGTTAATCTGTAGTATTAGTCCAAGTACCACCTTTTAGTAAGATTACTTTTTAATATGGATATGTTTTATGTTAGATACTATCCATATTAATATCATAAATTCGAAAGTAGCACTGTCTGTTGCGCATTAACAGCTAAACCGCTGCACCAGATTTCAATGAAATTTGGAATACTTTTCCTTCCTCTTCCTCAAAAAAAGGACCTCGGTCCTTTCTCAAGAATCTTGAGAAAGGACCGTGAGAGAGCCACGCTTCTGCATGAATGGGCTGGCTCGACCGGAGTGATACCAGGGCCTCACAGAAAACCGGTGTGAAATAGTTCTTGCGCTGTGTTTCACCGAGTGTATGAGGATACAAGAGGCCCATATCCCACACCCCCATCCCTGGGCGGCGGAAATCGCTTACCATCAGGCGATACGTTTGCCCGTTTGCCCCCTATTACATAAAAAAAATACTATAAGTACTTAGGACCCATAATATTTTATACGTGGTGCTTCCCGGTTTGAGAAAGGTGTCTGCCTATTTTGACTTCATTTCTTCTCCCACTTTGCTAAGGAGGGCAGTGGACTTATCATATTTCCAACTCCTCCAGTTTTTTTTCTGATTAATTTCGTTGCGGGTTGCAAGACAGTTTAATTTTTCCTGGGATTTCCTGAGTGGCATAACTCGGTGTGTTCGTGGGTCAGTGGTGGCGTGTGGGCGGGATAAGTCCCAATAAAGTTAAACATATAGGTTTTTTTTTTATGTTTGGCCTACCAAAATGACTCTACTCTGCTTGATGGAAAGCATAAGCAGAATCCACGAGTGGTGGCCACCATACTCATTGCGGATACAACAATGCAGCATGGCGACCCACACTATGGCGGCCTAGTGATGCTTGTGCATCTTTTAGTCTAGTCAACAAGTATGGAGCTTTTCGATCGGATCATAACTTGCGTAAACTATGTAACGGTAAAGATAAATTAGAGAATTCAAAAAAATCTGGAGTTTACAAATTAGTATGCAATGATTGCACCGGGGTCTATGTGGGTCAGACAGGCCGTAGTTTCGAAATTAGGTACAGGGAACATGTTGCCGCTCACAGGAATGGCCATCCAGATAAATCACATTTCGCAAAACATTTAATAGACACCGACCACTCCTTGAGCGGCAACAATACCTATAACATTCTGCATGTTTGCGATAAGGGTTTCCGGCTGAGTGTGTTGGAACAGTTAGAAATATCAAAACATAACAATAATAATGCATATACACTGTTGAATGACCAAACAAACTTAATTCCATCACCACTTCTTAGTATGATTGCAGGTAGTTCGGCACAGATGTCTTTATGACATTGTATCGACTATTATTATAGCGTCATCGAAACGGTATATAAAGGGCCGACAGCGGTGGCGCGAGCTCACTCGAGCTCAAACGCTCGACGAGTCAACATCTCCTCAGGATGCCCCGTGGAGGGGCGAAACACGTGTCGAGTATAGGTTTGGTTGCATGGCATGCTAATTATTTCTCACTTGTTTTGTATGTGTACATATGCATGATACCCATATGTGCATGTGAGTATGCATGACGGTGGGATTTGTGCCTTGCTTTCAGACCTGGATATTTGTCTCGCGGAATTAAAGCTAAATATATTTCATAGCATTTAAAGTATGGAACTTGTTGACTAGACTAATTGGGCCTCAGGTCTCGCACTCACCAACGAAACACGACAGCACGAACGCTGTCATTTTACGTTGATTTTCTGTGCGAGGGTAGAACCGCCCCGGTCGAGCCGGCCCGTTCGTGCTGAAATCAGCGTGGCTCTACTACCAATGCCAATAGATGGCGCCACTGGACACTTCGCTAATGTTTTAGTTTAAAATATCGATTTATTCAGCAGTATTATCGAGTACTTTTCCAATAATTGCCCGTGGTCTAGTATATAGCATACTCCGGCTGTTGTTAAGTATTTCCTGTAAGAAATACGTTTTAGACCAAGCCAGGAATTGAACTCTTGATCGTCTGCGCACACGCTAACCGCTCGACCAACCAAGTAATGGGGAGTCTCTCTTCACTAATGGTGAAGTCATTCTTCACCTTTTATTCACTTAAAGGTCATTCTTCACCTTGCCCCGGGTTTGATTTCTGGGTCGCGGACTAAATGTTTGTATGATCTGCAAAGGTTTGTTTCAGAGTTAGGTGTATTCTATGTACCTACCTATAATGCGAATGTATTTCAAATATTGATATAATAAGTATTGTAACATTGAATCTAGCATAGTATCATTGAATCTGGCATAGTAATAACTCTGGTTAGTCTAAAGCTAGATGGCGTTATACGGCAGATGTCTGAAATAAAAATAAAACAGGTATTCTCTACATTAGCTGGTTATATAAAAAATAAAATGTAACTGATGTCATAAAGTGATTAATATTTACGTGTCATAAAGATAAAAGTCAACTTTATATATTAATTATTTTTACTTTGAACGTGTACAAAAAATGTTCCAACAATTAAAGGATGATTGGTTTTGCATTAACAAAGAAACTTTTCATAAAACTCTCGTAAAACTTTGTAGGCTTATTAAAGAAATGTTAACGAGTCTTGCCAATTATGAACTTAGTCACAAATTTATATTGACCTACCCCATCCCTCATTCAACAAACAAAATAACAAGTTCCAAGAGACCATACACGACCTCGGAGGGGTTTTTCTATAATGGTTTGTTATGCATATCATCAACTGAAAAGGGGCGTGGTTAATTTGCTGTAAGAGTCATAAAGATCTTGATATTTTTGTTGGCTTTTGACATAAATTTTTATGTTTATAATTTAATGGCAATGTACACAAGCAACAAAAGATTTTTATAACCATTCCACGATCTGTCTAGATTCATTATCATGTTATACAAAATTATCTCTCTACCATTTTTATTTCGAACTATATAAGAAAAAACTCTGAATTCCTTGTCATTTAGTGCACTAAACTGTGTTACTTTTTGGGTCAATAAACTAGTTTTCGAAACTTGATTTTGCTAATACTATTAAAGTGAAATCGACAGCGCGAGATTGAAGTCTCGTTGCACTATGCTTTCCGGAGCTTCATCTTCTGCAGGATGGAAATGGAAAAACACGCACTGGTCCTCTGCCGTACCTTTTCCCTACTTTTTCTGTTACTTACAAAACTATATGTTTTCCCTCAAAGAAAGCTTGTACGACAGTGGGGTAGATGTAGAAAAGATATTATATAAATGTATTAACATATTTTTTTAGGTTAACAATAGAAACGTGCGAAAATCTTAACCCAGTAGTGACATATCAAATACTGGTAACTAGTGTAATTACAAAACGTGTACGAAACCCAGTCACGGACGAATGGCAGTCCAGCAAAAACGTCTACTGCCTTCCGTAGATATGTAACAGTAACACATTTACCGATATTAGGAAGGAGTAAATCACTAATTAAAATTGGAACTCGGCTGTGCAACCGCACGATACTTTGTCACGCATGCGATGCTTCAGTAAATTATCCATCACTCGGTACATTTCTTAAAATAATAAAATGTGAGACCAGCCAAATTTTGGGTGCAGACCTGTGTATAGGTGCATACATTTCAAACAAACATATTCATGATCTCTTTTACTTAATTGTACTAACATTTGCAATATAATTTACCTACCCACAATTCTTTTAGGTTCTTAGTACCAATGAAGATTTGAATTGTTCAGATGAAATCAACAGTAGGTACCTACTTACTTCGGTATCCATGCATACTGTTGTTTTTATCTCAACCCTAGTAATGCCACATTTACAAATCAACTGATTCAAATCATCTAACCACAAACTATTAAAATTTTTATGGAACCAAATCAAGTTTTGAAGGTCATTGCGGTAATAACAATCAAATTCTGTGTTTTTGTGTAAGAACAATGATAATAGGTTATTATTGTTATTGTCAGTATTAGATACCAGTCTAAGAGGTTGGCATCATTTCTTGAATTTTTCTAATTAATCGACGGCTCTTGTGTGTCTAGTCAATATTAGTATGACCAGTAATCAACAAAAGCCAAATTGAGGCAGCAAATATAAAACTATTTTAAATTTTCGCAAGGGAAGTAAAATACCTAAAAAAGTCGATACGTCAAACTTTTTTATTTAAGAAATGGACTTTAGAACTGCTTTTTATTTTAATTTGATTACATTATATAATTTATTTAATTTTTAATAAGAGATATAAATCAATTGTTACAGTGAGTTACAAATTCTACCTCGGAATCGTGCAGTATACCATTACTTTGTAGTTGCTTAAAATTGTTTGACATTGGTACTGGTCGTTGTTCTTCTTGTAAGATCGGTATTATTAATTCTATTCTTCTTTGGAACCCAACTGAACAGTTCTGTAGAGTTGAAAATCAACTTGTTTTCTGACGACCGTCATTCGTTATGATATCTGTTATGTATGACCTCACGAAAAAAATAAAAATCATACAGAAGTACGTAAATATTGTGTTATTTTAAATTTATGGCAGTTTTTATGATCATTCTTCAATTTGCTACAGTTAGTCAGTTTTGAGCAACAAATTAAACACTAAGAGTGTATCGTGTTTTATAAATTCAGACTGTTTTTAGTCTGGGTTCTCACTGGGTAGGTAAGCAGTTGAATTATAATTTTTGTTGCCAACACAAGGAAATTACAGAAGTCACCAACACGTGTTGACAAAACAAAAATTTACAACTTTTGTTCGGTGGAGACCCAGCTTTAAAGGCAGTGGATGGATGACATGTAGATTAATTAACTAAAATTAAATAGATACAATAAATAAACAAAAGTCACGCCGAATAAATCGCAGATGAGGTATCGAATTAAAGCTAGTGAAAATTTAGATGTTTCATTTTATCCCAAACTAGCTGACCCACGCAACGTCGTTTGCGTCTCCTATTGCCCGTAGCGTAATAGTTGCCCCCCGTTTTTGAAACATTCTTCATTGGTACTCCGCTCCTATTGGTCATAGCGTGATGATATAGATAAACTCGATAAACTTCCTCGATAAACGGGCTATCTAACACTGAAAGAACTTTTTCAAATTGGACCAGTAGTTCTGAGATTAGCGCGTTCAAACAAACAAACTCTTCAGCTTTATATATTAGTATAGATGACCCACGCAACGTCGTTTGCGTCTCCTATTGCCCGTAGCGTAATAGTTGCCCCCCGTTTTAGAAACATTCTTCATTGGTACTCCGCTCCTATTGGTCATAGCGTGATGATAAAGATAAACTCGATAAACTTCCTCGATAAACGGGCTATCTAACACTGAAAGAATTTTTTCAAATTGGACCAGTAGTTCCTGAGATTAGCGCGTTCAAACAAACAAAAACTCTTCAGCTTTATATATTAGTATAGATGTATTTATTATACTTTTCTAAGATCTAATACTCATAATCAACAACACATTTATTTGGATAAAGACTAATATTAGGTATTATGTTGATAAAAACTCTTTGGCAAATAACTCAATAATAGGTACCAACTCTTAGCGTCTTATACTCGTGATAACTTCTAAACGAAATGTCCGAATGGGATGAAACAGAAAGTATTTTACTTCTACATAAATACCCTTGATAACATAATGCTTTATTTAGATAAGGATTAATATTACGATACACATATAAAGTAGTTTCTTTCTTCAGACGATTTAATATTTTTTTTGAACACAAAAGCGGTTATTGTGACTAAACCATGGTAGTTAGATATATGCTCTCGCGGACTTTTTTGTAGATCTTAATGGGACCTACAAACCCGTAATACATTATTTTGTTCTATTGTCAATACTTTTTGCAGCGCACGCAAAAATAGGTTTTCGATTTCACACCTTGGGTTACAAAATCGCAATTTCCTTACGGATCTCTATTTTTTATGAAAATAAAATATAGTCTATAGCCTTCCTCGATAGATGGACTATCCAACACTGAAAGAATTTTTCAAATCGGACCAGTAGATCCTGAGATTAGCGCGTTCAAACAAACAAACAAACAAACAAACAAACAAACTCTGCAGCTTTATAATATTAGTATAGATGATGCTAAGTTACACTCTAGTCCGCAGATACCTTTATATCATTACAGCTATTTCTACGCAATTTGCGCAATTTATGGATTAGCTCATCTTTTTAATTGCAAAATATGGCTTTAAGTGGACTCGTAATTTTATGACGGTTTTCCGTAACATTCATTTGCAGATTTTTTTGAGTCATACAAAAATAAGAAAGCCCAGTTATTTAACTTTTTTACGATTTTGTACTAAATAAATTAAATATATACCTCTATAAAGTAGTACACTGTCTAGTATTAACTAATCCATACCTCCATATCTATATGATAAATGCGAAAGTAACTCTGTCTGTCCTGCTTTCACGGCCAAACTGTGACACCGATTTCAATGAAATTTGGCATGGAGATACTTTGATTCTGGAGAAAGGACATAGGCTACTCTTTGCTGCGATAACCGACAAACACGCGGGCGGAGCAGCGCGCAAAAGCTAATGTATAATACATTACGGCATCTTGCCAAACGTTCGAGACATCGTTTTAAGGCTCCAAAGTCATGAAGATAATATAGCCCGTATCAGACATAACAAATTTCGACAACAGTCTTTTGATTCACCCATCTTAAATAAGATATTAAGATCGTCTCGGCCATCATTTTATGAGTAGATACGGTTATCAAAGCTATTTCTTTAATTCTCCCTACAAGGGACGATAATACAGACTCGCATTTCAGGGCGCCATAGATTTTTCCAAATAAGGGCCATTAGCAATAAAAAATTAATAATAGTTCTTATTGTTATTAAACAAGGTGCTTTATATTAATAAGACGTTCACAAGGTGAGGGTGAGCGGCGACGCGTGCGCACGACCGGATTTGTCACGCTCCACGACAAATGACGGAAAAAATCCACACAGCACACCAACTAGGGATGTCCTGTATTTGTTTTGTACTTTCATTACTGAACGAAATTTGTTAATAAAGGGAGTTTTTTGTGTGCAAAAGTAAGTCCAATATATGTAGTTTGAAACAAGATAAACATATCATATCATGCTTTCCATCAGACAGAATCATTATGGCAGCTCGTATTTAAAAAAGAACATCAACAAGTTTGCTTATTATCTTCTTCGCATGAACATCTTGTTTATAATTCTGCTCATCAGCGAACGTGAAAATATAGTATATCATGGATAGTTTTTGAGATACATTTTGACGTTTTTGATATTTTGTCTGTCTATCTGGATCACGATGAACATAAAATAGAGAAAAGAGTGAGACTGAAAAGAATACATCAATATTTTAGCTGTGAAAGAAATATGAAGATAACTTCAATTTATTTAACGATGGTTCTTTGTTTCAGATTGATTTACTCGTCATTGTCAACCCTAAGTGAATGAACCTGTTACGTGGCGTGCGGTGGACGGATTCATTCGCCGTATAAGTAACTGCGATCTGTTAATAAATACCATTCTTCGCTCAGTGCAACGGTGCGATTCCATTACGCTGAATGTATAATTAAATTGTAAATTCCAGACCAGGAATTACTTTGCGGCACTTTATTGGATGTAAATACCAAGAAGTTGACTTATAAATATACCACTTACCAATATATAGTATGAAGGAACGGACCTTATGCCCCCGTTCTGTCTAACATAAAGGAAGGATCCTTCAGTTAGGTAATGTAGTTTTGCCAAGCGTACAGCAGCCCAACCGTTGATCTTGTAAAGTTGTTTAAACCAATCGGAGTAGGAACTTTTATTATGCGATAAAGGACAGGATTAGTAGTTACTCTATATTTGAGTTTGTCTTCATTAGATTGTAATGAAGTCTGTTATTGTATTATTAATTTATCATATTAAGAAGTTGGTCAACTATGCTTATAGACTACGACAGGCTGTCTTCAAAAGCTTTTCTGTAAAAACCTGGAAATTTCTTAACTAATTCAATTCCTCAGTGAGGATTAATCAAAAGATTATACTTCACAGTACACAAAATCCTGAATATTTTTAAGCACCCTAATGTAATAATAATCACAAATTTCAACAAAAGAAAAAACCGACTTCAAGAACTGAACCAAATTGAAATGGGAAGCACCAGCTTTCAAATAAAAAAAGAATAATCAAAATCGGTTCACCCAGTCGAAAGTTATGAGGTAACAAATATAAAAAACAATACAGTCGAATTGATAACCTCCTCCTTTTTTGAAGTCGGTTAAAAATAAATGGTAGCTAAAAGCCAGTATTTCATTTAAAATTCTTACAATTTATTAGCCAAGTCAATAAAGATTTTTTTTTTAATGGCAACAGTTCCTGTCTACAATAACCTCAGTGATCATTCACCTTTATTCCAGTTTAATTATTGAACAATTAAGATTCGCTGTAGCAGAACCGTACCCAAGATAGTCACAAGTGCACGTTGCATTATTCATGCGGTCGTCCGCCGCGACGGTCACACACCACCCGCAAGAACGGAATAGTACGATGAAAAACATTGCACCAACTTTATGTGATTGGTGCTTTACATGCGACGGTTCTATATCACCTGACTATTATTATAAACAATCATTGCATAAGTAAAGAAGGAGATCTTTGTCTTTTCAATGTAATTTTAGTTTTAAATAATTACATATTTTTTAAGGTCTGAATTACGTTTCCGAATGTCCGTGATGTGATGAATTAGGAATACTGAGTGTCACATCTATTCATCCTGTAGATATGTTACGAATGGACTAAGATAGTAAATTACTCTGCAAAGAGTAGGAAAATTTCAAACTAATCTTCTTCCAACCAAAAAAATGGTCAAGATCTCTTCTAAGGAGTGGCCTATGCCCAACAGTAGGATGATGAACATGTTTTTTACAGACAATGCAACAATGCAGCATGGTGACCCACACTATGGTGGCCTATTAAGATCCTTCTGTATCATTGGGCCTCCGCTCTCACACTAACCAACGAAACACGACAGCACACGAATGACATCATTTTATGTTAGTCTTCTGTGAGAGGATAGTACCGCCCTGGTCGAGCAGGACCATTCGTGCTGAAATCAGCGTAGCTCTACTACGTATAATGGTAATGAAGGAAAGTAGCATAAATGGTTTTTTAAAATTATGTACCTACGTTGCAGTCAAGCTACAAAAAATTGTCCAAATACTTTTGTACATAAACATTTTTTTTAATTGGAATATATGTACCAATTAGAATAGTATTTCCCTATAGGGCAGTAAAAACTTATTACTTTTCTGTTAAACTAACTTTTAAACTTTCGCATTCTATGATATAATAATTTTTACGGGAATTAACGCGATCACTTATTCAAAGGTATTACATACCTCTGATTTGCCTAACGTTTCGACCAGGTTGCACCGGCTGTGGTCAGACTGTAAAAATAATTATTACTTTTCTGTTACTTCTTCACCAATGCAACTCTGTGACCTTTCGTACTTATTCGCTATTCTTGCGTGTTCTTGACCTTCCATATCTTCACATTATTCACATTTTTTTGTAGAGGTCAACATACAATTGATGTTAGTATTCAATACTATAAGTGTATATTCTTCAAAAGACCTTTTCATTATCTATATTGTACAAATACACTTACAAACTCACAGTCGTAATAACAAGAAGTTTTTTGTCGCCGAGGTGTAAAATCCTTTCAGTTTTCCCTGCTTATTAGGGATATGGGAGTCAGCAGTATATGGTGATTCCACTAAAACCCCTCCGAGGTCCGGCTTTATACGTCGTTCTCTGGGAGGACCCGGATCATTTTATTTTAGGTTTTATCCACGCCTTGTCAGGCCTTATCCCGAGAGAAATAACTCCCCCCAATAAAAACAAGCCTAATTTGTGAATAATCCCAATATTTTAATACATATGATAAATACTAAATCTGATACATAATTTGAATTTGACAGGCCTATTAGTTTAGTGGTCGTGGTTCGATTCCCACCTAGGACAAATAATTGTGTGATAAGTTCTATGTCTGGGTGTAACTTATGTAAAATATTTATATATTTAGAAATATAAGCATGTTTGTCATCATTCTGGTTATTACTATAGTACATGGTCTACCTCATTTAGAATCAAACAGTCCTATGAGATGCAGAAGGTTTACAAAAGATTTTTGACAATTGATTTGGTACGCAATCATGTCTCCACTACGCATCAGGAAATTATGCAAATATATTCTTAAGAGTTCAAAAAATAATGCATTGTACATTTTCTTTTGCATGTACTAGGCGAGCAAACGAGCAGACGTATCGCCTGATGGTAAGCGATTACCGCCGCCCATGGACACTAGCAACACCAGAGGCGTCACAAGTGCGTTGCCGGCCTTGGGGGGATGGAGAGTGGTTGGGGTATGGGCCTCCGGTGTCCTCACTCACTCGGTGAAACACAACGCAAGCGCTATTTCACACCGGTTTTCTGTGGGGCCGTTATATCACTCTGGCCGAGCCGGCCCCTTCATGCCGAAGCGTGGCTCTCCCAAGGTAAGTAGTATACCACATATTTCATGCAACAAAGACAACTCTTTCTGTGACACACTCAGAAAAATACATTTGATGCAAATTTCAGCAACCATTTTTTTCATCATGACGCAGATATAAGAGATATGATATAATTTTCTTCCTAAAGTATTAAAAGTCAGTATAACCTTAGTAGGTACTATCACCATGGTGACTAAATTCATTATAGTAATAATACACCAGTGTTCACTCACCTTTAAAGGACTATCGACAAAAAACATACTAAAAATATTTTATAACTCACTAAATTCGAATTTGGTGATATATAATTTTACAAAAATAATAATTCACTCCATTATTTACGGTATAAACTCTATCACCGATGTAAAGAGTTCAAAATTGTACAATGTGTAAATTGAAATAGGTATTTCTCAGAATTTTAGGCGTTAAACGCCTCGGACAGTTCGCAGTAAGGTCGGCAAAACGGTAGACCGAACGATTTTGATGACGGCAAGATATTATAAATCGTTTTTGTCAAATGTCAACTTCTGTGGTCGCCTCCGTTCAATGGTTCTTGCTTTTTTTGCTGGCTGTATTAGTTTATCGACCAGTGATCTTCAAGGATAAGTGACAAAAGAAGGACAACATTTTAACTTGGTATAAAAAGTCAAAGACAAAAATACCTATTGATTAAACTTTTTGTATGTTTTTTTATGGAATAGTCGGGAAAATGAGCAGACGTATCGTCTGATGGTAAACGATTACCGCCGCCCATGGACACCTGCAACACCAGGGCATTAGACAGGGCATGCAGGACTTGGTTATATGACAAAGGCAGCAGACAGAAAGGTTTATAAAATTTTGGGAGTGGTCTATGTACAGAGGAGTAACAGATCAGACCGAGGATGGAGAAAAAAAATAAATTAAAGAGGTACTTTCAATAAATTTAATATTCTTGTAATTGATGTATGTTTGTTCGTGGTAATTGGATTGTCAAGTATTTAGCTGCAATCATGTATAACGTAATATAATCATTGATGTCTCAAGTTCATGGTAATTAAGTACTTTAAAGCTCTTTAAAGAATCAGTGTTATTAATTAGACACCTATCTATACCTACATTAGTGATAACGATTTGAGTATAATGGTATGAATGTTTGTACATATCTATACATTATTTTTTTTTGCATATCTTACAATGTAACTTACCTAGATTATATGAAATTTTGCAGTGAGATAGATTATAGTCTAAAATAGGTAATAGACTAAACCTAAAACCTTACTGCAAAGGAAGCCATTAGATGAACTTAGTACTGTATGAATCCCACATTTTCTCATCTAAAATTCATCAACATGAGGAACTTGGACGATGTAATTGTAATATTTTTAGAAGTTTTATCGTAACATTGCGAGTGTATACAGCGTACATCAAAGCCGTTTATAACTATGACACGATAGGGACAAAGTTAAGAATTTTAATTGATCACTCGCTCTTTGTGAAATGTAAACAAGGGGAGTTTTTAATTTGATCCCTTTTAAGTTTTGAGATTGGAATTGTTATCATGTGTGCGTTTATGAGTGAATATGTGTGTGACTATGAGTCACGTCTTGCTTTTATGAGTTTGTGTGTGTTTTAGGTATGTGAACTTTTGTTTTTCATTAACGGAAAGAGGAACGTTTGTTTTGTGATCGAGACGAGGGGTCAAATAATGCAATTTGTGAAACAATTTATGTTTTTCAAACAAAATGACGGTGTGTTGGTAAATTGTTTAATTTCTTTTTCTATTAGGTATGCTTTGTTTTTGTTTAGTCAAGGCCGATTTATTTATAAAGAATCTACTTAAGATTCAAATCTATATGAAAGAATGATTTCCAGTAATATGAAGACAAAGAGTAAGAAAATTAAAAGCACCATAGCAATAGCAAGCAATAGCATTGATTTTATGATATTTTTAATATTATGCACGATGAGCATAGAATTGTAGTAGTGATGTTTGATTACTTGAGTAATATATGTATTTATAAACGTAATAATAGGCCCCCAGCTCTTGCAGCTTGGAGACTGTCTGTTGCGCAGTATGGGGTCGCGCGTTGTCGTGAAGCAGCTGCAAGAGCAGGGGTTGGAAGCTCTCCCTCATCCGCCATACTCACCAGACCTTGCACCTACTGACTATTACTTTTTCCAAAATTTAGACAACTTTTTAGTGGGTCAAAATTTAAATTCCCGAGAGGCAGTACAAAATGCCTTTGAAGAGTTTGTTGCATCCCGTCCAGCTGATTTTTACAAGAAGGGCATCAATAAATTGCCAATGCGTTGGCAAAGATGCGTGGATTGCTTCAAATAAAAAAAGAATCATCAAAATCGGTTCACCCAGTCCAAAGTTATGAGGTAACAAACATAAAAAATAAAAATAAAATACAGTCGAATTGAGAACCTCCTCCTTTTTGAAGTCGGTTGAAAATAAAACTCCTCTCTTTTCAGAGCAACTCAATTTTGGTTGTAGACTACAACTTGTAGTGTTACTGTTCACAATAAAATCCAGTGATAGTTATAAAACAAAACATTATATACGAATGACAATAAACTCATATTAGGCCATAAAACATATATGTAAAGATTATACGTTATGTCATAAAATAATAATAATTTAACACATAACATCTCTTTATAGTGTGAAATTTAACACATCTATGTTTTTGTAATGGTATATTCTCAGATTACAGTACCAACTAAAGATTTATTTAATACTTCGTCATTTATCGAACAATGCAACTTGAGTCGAAAATTCACATTTTACTGAACGTTATTCAATAGATCTTCAGCGAAACTTCACTGTAACATTTTTTAAAGTACTTTTAATGATCAGGTTGTTTTGTTATATCACCTTTTATATTTGTAATAATCACAACAAAAAAACCGACTTCATGGACTGGACCAAATTGAAATGAGACCACACGGAAAGCTCCAGCTTTCAAATAAAAAAAGAATCATCAAAATCGGTTCACCCTATCAAAAGTTATGAGGTACCAAACACAAAGAAAAACATCCGTATCGATAATATCTTCTCCTTTTTTGAAGTCGGTTAAAAACAGGCAAATTGACAAGTCATTTCGTTAATAAGTGGTAATTCTTAAAGCAGAATGAAAATCCGAAAACACCGTGATATATATTTGTAATCTTTTTGGAATTTTGATGTTTTATTTCTTTTGCGAGCCTTAGAGGTATTATTTCTTTACAAATTTGAGTCGTAGTACCTACCTATACCCTATTAAAATAATATTTACAACCAACGTCACAACTGGTGACTGATCAAATATAGAAAATACAACTTTGTTCACAAATAACCTCCTCTTTTTGAAGTAAGTTGAAAATGAACACAAAATCTTTTCAACACTAACACAAACCAGATATGCAAGTACAACATCCAAAATATGCTACATAATCTCTCGGATTACCAACGACACCATTAAAAAAGACTGTTGATCCATAAAAAAATTAAAACAATGTTACAATGATGGCATCCTATTATTAAGTCGCAAGTACCATCACATACGACAACCAGCCGAAATGTAACACACGTGTACAAGGGTCAATGACCAGGCTAATTTAGTAGTTTCTTAAAGTAAAGGTATTTCGGTGTGTTTAATTACGTTACTGTATCGAAGATTGAAAGTGCTCTGAGTGTGCGTGATGATCGAAAGAAGAGGAATTATGGGCTGGTAGAGGTTCCATTAAGGATGGGTATGATGAGGTAAGCCATGTCTTGTTGGCACAAAATCTGCAATGAATGCTTTACTGTAAAATTTATATTCTTAACCAAAATAGCTGAACCTTATATCCAGATCAAAAGCAACTACTTGCATACGAGTATTACGTTATGAAAGACTTCAGGATTGCTTAAAGATAGCTTAGTAACAAAATCTAAGTATTGTTGAAAATCCATTTTCGAATTCACAGGTGACATTTCATTTAAGCGATCAGTTTTTTGATTTCTGCTACCCTGAGTGTCGTGGTTTCGATCCCTACATGGGACAACAGTTTTTGCGATCCACGGATTGTTGTTCTGAGTCTGGGTGTTCTTTGTGTCCGTTTCCGCAACACATAAAAGTATTAACGCGGGAATTGCACTTTAAAAACACAACAAATCATTTTATAAAACCTACGTACCTCCTTATCAAATTTCAGAGATTTAAACAAAAGAAGAAACTATTATAAGTAAGCTTAGGTACAAATACATCATAAGCAGAATGTCATAAAAGTTTTACATAACTTGTTCTGCTATAAAAAAGCCCGATCAAGTAATTTGATAAGCTTTAATTATGGATTCAGTTGTAATTCAAACATATACTTATTTATTTTTGAGAAGAAAATTTCTTCACAGAATACCTTAGCATATTTACCAGAACCGCCAGAACCACATAAGAACACTGGACGCGAAAGTCACTAAGACATTGAAGTTGTGGCTCGGGCTAGCACCATCTGCAGACCCGTCAACGTTGTACAGGAGCTCGAATAATTTTGGAATGAAATTAAAAAAACCTTCGGAACTCTACAAACACCTAAGAGTTACCAAAATGCATGTCTTGTCAAAATCCCAAGACGAAATCGTTAGATCCCTTCCAAAGGACAAAAATTCATCAGAGCTAAAGTCACGGCTCCAATTCCACAAAAAATTCATGGTGGGTACGCAGTCCAGTAGAGTTGGATTGGGAAATGCTAGAAGACAGACCGACAAAGAGATAACAAAATCTTTCATACAACAAGATGAAAACGAGACCTACAAGGTGCACGCAATGAACCTAGAAATGCAGAATGAATGGTTAACTCTAGGAGAATTTTGTATCCCACCAGCTTTGAAATGGCGCACACTTTTATATGATTGGTCACCCGCCCTGTTAAAATTCTACCTCAACGCCTTTCAATTAACTCTCCCCAATCAAAGCAACCTAGTAAGGTGGGGAAAAGCTACAGAAAAGGCTTGTACGATGTGCAATGCGGCAATAGGTACAGCCAGGCACTTACTGACAGGTTGTAAGGCGCTATTAGACCGGGGTCATTATTCACGTCGCCATGATAGGGTATTACTTATCATACGCGAAGCTATGAGTTTATCACTGGCGAGAGCGAAAAAAGGAATAACAACAAACATAAAAACTAACATCGCGTTTGTAAAGGAAGGTTCAACAAAAAAGACTTCACTCACACAAAAGCCGTACTCAATTATAAATCAAACGTCTATAAACGTCGTATAAATAAACGTATGAAAATCACTACAGAATACCGGAGGATATCTGTGCCTCGGCGTCCAGACCGGACATATTTCTTTATGCAATGTCAATTAAGCGTGTAGTACTAGTAGAACTCACGGTGCCGTGGGAAATGAACATCCCTAAAGACCACGCTTTAAAAAGAAACAAGTACTTTGACTTAACCAACGAAATAACTAAAAATGGTTATGTCGTTGCGCTGTATGCCGTGGAAGTGGGTGCGAGGGGTATACCAGCTAAATCCCTCTATAACCTGCTTAAAGACCTTGGATTGCCAAGAGCTTCAGTAAGCTCTTTTCTTGAACGAATATCCAAAGCATTGCTAGGCTCACTTCAAATATGATTAGGTAGAGGGGGTAACACGGCGGACAGTGGAGGTGAGCGTTGACGCGTCGTAAGGAGTGCTCCTTAAACCTAAACCTGGGTCGCAATTCCCAGGCACTGTCGAAGTCGCATGTGTTGCCCCCATCTATCACGCGATAGACCCGGCACCCGCACGGTGAATCCATGGAACGCTAAGAAATTGGTCTTTCAAACATTTCATTTTCTTTGTAATAATAACATCATATATTATTTGTTCTTGTGTTGATGTGTAAACAATATTTTTTTTATATTCGTCTGTGATATTCAAAGTATATACATATAATGTATTTGTACTCGGTATGGCAAGTAGGTATGTACAGAGAGTATTTTTATTCTATACAAGTAACACGTTCAAGGCCATGTAGTGTAAAGAAGCAATCTAAATTCTGGAATTCTCGTGGTATTTCCGATTCCCAGGTATCTTTTTACATCAACACTGATCCACAAATGAGTCGGAATTAGTTTGTTGATTGATCCAGTGTAGGCAGAAACTGCGTTAGCAAATAAACGTTGATTAGACCTTCTAAAAATGGTATTCGCTTGTTTCTGCCTCTGCTTCTGGTTCTCTATTAATCTTCTCTATGTTTTATCTTGCATTCAATTGAGAAAAAAAGTTTTTGTGGTCTATGACTGCTTCGAGTTTTAATTATGTTGTCAAAGAACATTGGTAGGTCATTATACTACTGGTGTCTAGTTATTTTGTGCAGAACTTTCCTTTTGATGTATATTCAATCAGTAAAAGACTTTCAAAGAATTGAACAACATCAGTTCTACTATATTTTACTCATAATTCTTGTAGTTTCTTTTTTAGATCTATCACGGGTAATATCTAAGAGTGGAAAGTATATATATACCTACCTCGGGAGAAACGGCAAATATGGCTTTTTCTTTAACTTTTCTATCAAGAGAGAAATTCTAGTAATTATATCTACAGCTCGTCTTCAAACTTTCATACTCTTAAACCGATCGTTACGATAACCGAAAAATAAACAAATATTCATCGTTTATCGTTTCAAAGACGGCGTTAGTCTGTGTTTGTAAAATATTACCTAAAACACAGTGTTATAGTTATTTAACGATCTACAATTGAACTTTGGGTGGTCCAATCGTAAAAGCAAGTTATAGGTCAAGACCAACAGTGTAAATATAGCTTTATGTTACACTGAGTTAACACTTTAATGATCAGATTTGGTCAATAACTAACAGCTGTTTGGACCTCCTTGTTGACTGCATTACGTCATTTAAGTATCATAGTCTCACACAGTTTACGTAAATACATTTGTCATGATAATTCTTTATTACCAACTATTGAAGAAATACGATGGAAAACGATAACATTTTGCATCAAATTGCTCTGTCTTGGTTGAAAAAAAAAACAAATTTTACAGAAATTTCAATTCTTTCTATCTATACCTACGTCTCTCTATTAAATATCTACTGACTAAGAGTAGAAAGTTAATGGGTTAATATGTGAATGTGAACGTTTACTTAAAGTTATGTTATTGTATTCTTGTCATCTCTATACATTTCTACTTGTAATGTGAAAAGTGTAACTAGGTCTGCTTGGTTCGAAAGACCACACACGTAGCAGATACTAGTCTTTGATGAGGCCTGGGCATGTGTTGTGGTCTAATATATTGTTGAGTATGTGGTGGATGTTACTGCTTTTAACATTATTCAACTGTTACTTGTGATTTACTCAATGGGGAGTAAAGTACCTAAGTAAAGTTTGTGATACTGGTTACTGCTTGTTAGAAAATTACTACTAATCATTTTTTGTATAATAATAAATATGAATAAATAAATATTTCGGACATCTAACACACAACGCCGTCTAGTCCAAACTAAGCAGAGCTTGTGTTATGGGTACTAGACAACTGATACAAATACATATATACTTTTTTTTTTTGTAAATACATACATATTATACATAGAAAACACCCAAACTCCGAAACAAATATTTGTAGATCATACAAACATTTGGTCCGACCCGGGAATCGAACCCGAGACCTCATGATCAGCAGTCGCACACGCCAACCGCGAGACCAACGAGGCAGTCATTTGTTGTGTATGTACACAACTCCTCCGAAATTGGAATTGTCACTGAATCTATATAAGTACTAATGTAATATTAGGTTTTTATATTATTTTAAAACTAATATTATTAAGAAAATCAAATCAAATCAAAATCATTTATTCATCTAAGACACCAAGTGACACTTATGAACGTCAAATTGAAGCTATAGTTAAAAATCATAGATCGACACAAACAGAGGCCACAGCATGTGCTGTATTGTCGAGGTAAGTTAGGTGAAAACACCAAAATCTACTGCCTGCCTGTGTCGATCCATAACTTCCAGTTTCCAAAATGCGTAGAGCTCATGAGAAGAATACTGGCAAAGAAACTCATGGCTACTCTTTTTCAAAATCTGATTTTCAGGTACAATAGTGTTAGTATTACATGTAAGGTAAACAGTATGCAAGCTGTTGCCACCTGAAATTCCTTTTATTAAAAAGCTCCAAAATCTAACGCGCAAACAAACAAAAAACACTCAGTGATAACGTTGAAGGTTTGAGTCTATTAAACATAGAACAAAATAGAAACAAGGTGCACATCCACATACATTCAGTTGCAAAATCTACTGTTGAAAATAATTCGTGACTGGATTAAGAGGCTAGGGTTGCAGTTGAACGAACCAGAATAATAGTATTGTCTAAAGAATCGCTGACAAGGACGACCAGTCACCGCAAGCAGCACCCGTTCACGAGTATGACGCATGGACCAGCCATCATCTCCTTCGCCATATCAGAGGGAAGGAAACGACCCGCCCCACGACGACACCGCAAGCAATGACATTTTAGTGAGCATGACAAACCATAGTCTAGATACTGATAAAAATCACTACTAATTAAATTACCATGATAATCGCCACGCATTACTTTCAACTAACAATCAATAGTAGGTACACAGGTATTAAAATTACTATAGTTGTAAATTCTAAACAGAAGCATTAAAAAAATTGAGTTTAAAATCCGATATTATAACAAGAAATACGTTCAAAGACATTGAACAAAGAATGTCATGTTACAACTTGTAAGTTTACGGAACTATAAACTTACCGTTGTAAACAAACGCACACACATACGGCTCAACACGTGTAAAATAACAAAAAAGCTAAATTTGTCACTTGTGTAATGTCCCGCTCCACGCAGTGACTGTGTCAACAAACAACGACGTTTCAGTTTGAGATATTTCAGTCTGTCCGTCTGTCCTACGTCCGTATACATTACGGCCGCCGAGACATCTGACGACAGATCATTAATCTTCTAATAAATACCAACCAGACATTACAGAATTTCAATCGAAATAATAAATTTAATCCACATGTGAAACAAGCAACTGTTTTCATTATCTGTGACTTTTAGTGGACATACAATTTTGTATTTAACGATCATTTTGTTGTTTTTCACTAGTTTCACACATGTTAACGCATATTAAATTTGTTATGACATTATATATGATACGAACTGTATCATTTTTAATAAAACAAAATTTCAAAATGTTGGACGTTTGACAGAAGCTTGTGTAAACTAAACACAAAAAGTTATGCTTTGACAAAAAGTTAATTAGGCAATAAAATGTATACGAGCACCGTGTCACAGTGAAACTAAACAATATAAAAGTTCCCGGCATTTCAGTCATAACCAGTGCGTTATTGTTTTTTTATTTGCCTTGCGTTCAGAAATAATTTTGAATTGTGCAAGACAATAGCTCACATCTAACTTGTTACAGGAGCAGTATTGTTTTATAATTCAGTAAATAATACTATGATAAAAGGAAAATGAACTATAGTTTCTATCTTTTCTCGGATGAGTGCTTCAAAATAGCCAGCCCTTAATAGTTCTACTGTGAAAATGTTATTCAGTTTTTTAGTGGGATCGCTGGGATTTAATGAGAGAGTTGTAGAGATTAGAGCTATAATGTTAGTGATATTAGAATAACTACCGACGGGTATTGAATCACTTTTGATGTAGTCTTTATCATTAGCCTATCGCAGTACACTGAATGACATAGGCCTCTCCAATTGCACGCCACTTGGTTCGATCCTTGGCTCCCCCCCCCCTAGTTCTTGTTTTGCTCTTTTTGATGTAGACGTAATAGCCTCTAATCCTCAATAAGAATTAGTAGAGGTAAACCAACTTATTCTTAAAAAAGAATAAAGAACATTCTAACTCGTGGCTTCCAACTATAACCAGCCACAAAATAATAACTCCCACTTTTAATTTTAGTCCTAAGAGGTAGTAGAGCCACGCTGATTTCAGCACGAACGGGCCGGCTCGACCGGGGCGGTACTACCCTCGCACAGAAAATCAACGTAAAATGACCACGTTCGTGCTTTCGTGTTTCGTTGGTGAGTGCGAGACCGGAGGCCCAAATAGTCTAGTCAACAAGTTCCATACTTGTTGACTAGACTAAAAGATGCAGCAGCATCACTAGGCCGCCATGGTGTGGGTCGCCATACTGCATTGTCTGCATTCGCAGTGAGTATGGCGATCAATACTCTTGGATTCTGCTTATGTTTTCCATCAGGCAGAGTAGAGTCATTTTGGCGGGCCATACATAAAAAAAAAAGAAATAACTTACGTAATAGGGCTGGGCTATTTGTTAACCAGACTCTTTAGAAATACAATGGCAGAATTGGAAGTGAATTCAGTAAAGGTTTACTAAGAAGACAGCCATGGAAGGTAAAGTGTATTGCTGATACGGATGAATTGGGAACTGTAAGATAACACCCAACAGGTTTATGCTTTATACTTGTACTTGCTGTTGCCGAAAAGACATTAAAAAAAAAACCAAATAAGTACGAAAAAAAAAAACATTCCAGACAAATGACATACTAACATAAATGCAATCATTTATCACCCGACGGCATAAACTGTACATAAATTATCTGGCAGTCCACCAAACCAATGCATTAGCATCAACATAATGTAATGAAGTGACAGTTGAGAACGCCACGGGCTTTCCATTAACCGATTTGAGAGCATACATCTAACGCACACGTATGAATTAGTTTACCTTGAGGGCATGAAGCAACACTAAGTTTACCTGGAAACTTGATAAGTCACATATAGAACTACTACAATAGTAGTAGATATTTTTGGACGAAGTTTTTAAAAGTTCTCCTGAAGACCATCATCATCAACAACCTTTAGCAGTCCTCTGCTGGACATAGACATCCTATAGCAGTTAGTTAGTAGCGTGGTTGTCTCCCTTTGTTGCCTTTTACGTTACTCACGGGATGCATGCACCACATGGACACCTGAAGGTCAATTTTTTACCCGACTACGGCAAAGCCAAAGGAGGGTTATGATTTTGACAGGCTATTTATGTATGTATATATGTATGTATGTATGTTCATTTGTTCCCTCATAACTCCTTAACTACTTATTAGAACTGGACAAATGAGGTATCGTTAGAAGCGTCTTGATCGTCTGCTGGTTATAGGCTATATGACGTGTCGCTGAATCTAATGTGGCGCCCTCTAGCCGACATAAAGTAATGAATTTAAAAAAATATTTGAAATAAATATATCGTGTTTAGTATCATTAGAAAGGGCGTTATTTGTACATTTCAAATATATATTATATATTAATAATGGCACCAAAACATTTTAAATAAAAAAAAGTAAAAACTAAAACCCAACTACGACGCTGTAAAGCGTAGAAAGCTGCAGTCACACGTTACATAGAAACGCACCATAACACTTTAACAACGTGTGACTACGGATTTTCAAGCTTGTTTCATACTTTTTCAGCGTCGTTTTTTGTCGTAGTTGGGTTTTATAATAAAAGTTTGATCAAAATTCGGTTCGAACGACTCTCAATCTCAAAAATGTCCTAAAAGTATGTAATGTTGATTGGAATGTGATTACGAATTGTGACCGAAACTTGAATTGGTAAAATGCTAGTCTAAATAACATTTTACCTACTATTCTACAACAAAAATTACTTTTTACGACATTTGTGACGAGATTCTATAACTATATCAATTTAGATTACAAAAATTTGCAATTTCAAGACATCATTTGTTTTAAATTTATTTTCTGATTTACGATACGATATTTAGTTATTATTTTTAGAGCAAATATATTTTCACTTTATTAACACCAATATTTTCTTTATCTTAATTGGACTGGATATTTCTAAATATTAGTCAGTATAATAAATCAAGTATACACATTTAAATAAGTAAATGACCTCCAGGTGGCTAACATATCAAATATGAAAGTAGAATATATTTTTCATTAAATTTTGTCTAAAGGAACCTACATGCAAAATTTATACAGGTGTCAAACTACTTTTAGGTAGGTAGAATTAAAGTAATTGAAATGTATTTACTTGTTATGTATCACTGTCCTGTTACTTAGTATAATAAATTGGCAGAAATCTAAGTTAAAATAGTAGGTGTATTAAATTAAAGTTTCCTAACAATAGCACAAGAAGACAATCGTAAAACAGTACCGCGTGCGACAGCTCACACTTTACAACTAGGTATCAACGCCAATAACGACTGTCCTATTTTTGTCCGGGTATATATCTACTAATTTATAGTGCAATAAAGTTTTACTTGTCACTCACACGGGATTTATGCTCCGTCCGTCCTAAATGTGGTTTCTTCCGCTGACGAATTTGCTCGTGTCAACGTTTACTATAAACAACATTTGAAGCGTGCATTGTAGGCGACAGAAACAACTCCGAGGCATTTGTTGTCATCCATCTGTGACGGGACATCGTAACTAACAAAGGAGATTGTTTTCTGACGTAATTAAAACAAAGTCTAATTTCCTGGACGTGTCTTTGTATAGTATTTATGACACCGCGTCCTTTAAGCTTGGTAATTTGTTTTGCAAAATGGGTCTTATTCTTGACGGTTCTGAATCTAGATTTGAGTGTTTTATATATTATAAATTGAACTGTGTAGAAGGTGTGTGATGTAAAACGAGCAGGCGGCGCCGGTGATGTCCACGAGACGCCACTGCTCACACAAACAACCGTCGAAGCGTATCGAGGAAGGATGCTTAACACTTGCACCTCTAATTATATCCAGGGCACGCGTTTTACCAACAAACACGTATTTCTAGTCTGAAAATCGGAATGCTTGAATACTTTTATTCTTAAAACAAATTACTTCGTTTAGGATGTAATGAATCAATGACTTCTTAAAAACAACTTTAATCAGAATTTTATAAATATCAATTTCTAACCAAGTAAATTAAATTTCGGATAACTGACGCAAAACGTCATCTAGCCTCAAATTAAGCAGAGCTTCTACTATAAAAGTTAGATTTGACAGATAAAATAATAATATACTTTTTTTGTAAATACATACGTATTAAACATAGAAAACAAGCACTTCGAAACAAATATTTGCAAATCATACCAACATTTCGTCCGACCCGATTTAAACCCGAGACCTCAAGAACAACAGTCGCATACGCGTCAAATAAACGTTTTTTATAGGTAACACTTTTAGATATAGGTAGATACAGTAAAAAGTAACGCTAAAGAACTTAAAGTTAAATTGTCTCCTGGAAAAAATGGTTTATAAAACGATATAAAAGTTTCTTGGAAAGCTATTGGGGACAGTATTGTTTACTCTGAACGCAACAGACGTATGTCATTCGGAGGAGATGACGAACTTCCTTCGTGTGATGATAGTCTTGGAAATAGATGTGGTTGTAATAAAACATGTATCTGGAACAGGTGAATAGGTATACCATTTCATCGTTGAATGCAAGAGTTGTTAAATTTGTAAGCGAAATATCTACAAAGTGAGTTTTTATAAAATTTAAATATTTTACCCAATTTTAAATTATCATTACCCATGACATATTATGTTTCTATTTACTTATCATATGCTGACCTTGACTAGAAGGGTAAAATCATAAAAAAAAATTAAAAAACACAAAATTTAAAATTAAAAAGATCTGTAGAGGGTCACCTCCATGACTTAAAGGTATAAAAATAGCTTTCAGACCTACCAAATAAACACAAAAAGTTTCATAAAAATTGGTAAAGTTGTTTCGGAGGAGTTCAATAACAAACACTGTGACACAAGATTTTCATACTTAGGAAGAAGATAAATATGTTACTGGAGCTAAATCAAATTGATATTTCAAAAATAAAATTGCAATTCACAGAAGTCATAAAATAAACACATTAACATATCTCGACTCGATTTCATAGCTTTTTGAGTGTTGAACTAATCGGTCTTTCTACGTACATCTATTTTTATACATAATATCTGGTTATAATGTTATTTATGAACTTTTGTTGCAAGCAATTGGAAGATACACGGTTTAGTTCGTGAATTAGACAAATTTCATACCAAGGTTTAGTGAACAGTAGAAACCTGGATGGCCGAGCTTTACTCAGTATTTTATTTCGTAAATTTTCTAAAAATGAATCCGAGTTAGATCGATTTATCGCCCTTGAAACGGCCTTTTTCTAGCCCAGAGAATCAGCATTGCCATTCAACATGTAATGCTGTCCCTTTGTGTTGGAGGGACATGACACCCGTTCCTCCACAGTTATATAGGTATATAGGTTTTTATATTATGTAATAATTAGATTATATATATACGCAAGAATTGATAGTTTATTAACAAGGCTATTGATGTGTGAATATTTAATATACCGCTTTCCACACCTTCCACAATAAATGTAATTCTGTAATGAATCAAATTCATTACTTTTCTACGATAAACACACAATAAAAATCATTATCTTACGCGTTGTAAAAATTGCTTAACAGTTTGGGTGATTAGAGTTTCCTTTGCATATAATATAAATGTAAGTATATTGACTAATGAAAAACAAAGTACAAGGATTTAGAACAGATATTTTCTATAAAACAATATTAGAATCTAAAATATTATGTTTAAATTTCAACAATACTCTTCGCTCTTAGAAAATAATCCACGTATTAAAATGAAGTTCAAACGGGCCATATAAAAGGTTCAATTTACGTGACACAAGTCAAAGCCATTGACAAAATCCATTAATGTCGGCTGGTATCGCGGCAATTAGTAAACAAATGAGCCAAGTGACAGATTGGGACTGTTCACGGCGTTGGCACCGTGACAAGATGGTTAAGGTGAATGTTGAATGGGAGGCACGCATTTAACAAAATAGGTTTTAAAACTAATGTTGTAGACATTTAATTCATTTAAAGAAGGGATCATATTTTAACTCGATATTTGTCTTCTGTGTATATTTTCTTTTTTCATACATTTGTAATTTGACTTCTTGTTACAATACTACTATGTATATTGTTTCCTTGTATTGTTTTGTCATTTTATAAGTATTGCTTCTATTATGTAAACTTAATAATTCAGGTGTTATGATTACGTCGTGTGAAGATAGCAGGTATATAGAAATTCACAGACATGTATCGCGTAGGTAGTAGAGCCACGCTGATTTCAGCACGGATGGGCCGGCTCGACCGGGGCGGTACTACCCTCGCACAGAAGATCAACGTAAAATGACAGCGTTCGTGCTGTCGTGTTTCGTTGGTGAGTGCGAGACCGGAGGCCCAAATAGTCTAGTCAACAAGTTCCATACTTGTTGACTAGACTAAAAGATGCAGAAGCATCACTAGGCCGCCATGGTGTGGGTCGCCATACTGCATTGTCTGCATTCGCAGTGAGTATGGTGACCACCACTCTTGGATTCTGCTTATGCTTTCCATCAGGCAGAGTAGAGTCATTATGGCGGACCATACATAAAAAATAAAATAAAAAATGTCTTTTTAAAAATTTTATGTAGAATCGTCGCAATGTGGGAGAGCCACGCTTCGGCATGAATGGGCCAGCTCGACCGGAGTGATACCACGGCCTCACAGAAAACCGGTATGAAACAGCGCTTGCGCTGTGTTTCACCGAGTGAGTGAGGATACCGGAGGCCCAAACCCCCAACCCCTCCCCCCATCCCCTCCATCCCCAAAAAGCCGGCAACGCATTTGCGATGCCTCTGGTGTTGTGTCCATGGGCGGCGGTAATCGCTTACCATCAGGCGATACGTCTGCTCTTTTGCCGCCTATTCCATAAAAAATGTATATTTCTGCAAATTCAGCAATTATAAATTGGTCTTATATTTCAGTTTACAGAACTGAAAGTCTGCCCTTTAGGCTAAAGAAATAAAAATTACTAAATTAGGGTTCTTTATTAGATTTCGTTTCTTCGTTTAAATGTTATTACGAATATTTGCTTTTTAATTCAATCAAGTCTGAAATAAAGATAGACCGTAAAGTTATTTGTCACCGCGTATGAATTACTAGACCTAGTTTAAGCATACCCACTTACTTGTGTAATTTACTATTTCGTATTGTGTGCATTTTATGTTTTTAAATATTATAATTGTGTCGATTGAGTACATTGACGAATGTTAGTGTACGAACAAACCTTTCTGGATTTTGTTACACTAACTAGTTTAGATTAAATAAATGTAAACTTTAAATAAAAAAATAAAAATAAAATTGAATTGGTTCAAACATGAAGAAAATAAGAATTTAATAAGAATGGTACAGTAGGCCAAAGTCTCCTTTCTAAGGAGAGGCATATTTCCAGCAGTGGACGGTAAAAGGCAAGAGCTTTTTCATCATCATCAAGTGATGATGATGATGAAGGGTTAGAACTTAAGAAACAAAAAATGTAGCTTAGGTATTCATCACTAAGGTTGTCACTATTTTTTTATTAGAATTGTTTGTACAATTTTTTTTTTTCGGACGTCTAATAACACACAACGCCATCTAGTCCCAAGCTAAACATAGCTTGTGTTATGGGTACTAGACAACTGATACAAATACATGTATACTTTTTTTTCGTAATTACATACATATTATACATAGAAAACACCCAAACTCCGAAACAAATATTTGTAGATCATACAAACATTTGGTCCGACCCGGGAATCGAACCCAAGACCTCATGATCAGCAGTCGCACACGCCAACCGCGAGACCAACGAGGCAGGCACACTATTTTAATGGTAGGTTTAAATTACTTGAAAAAATATTGTGTATTTTTATTAAACATAGTGTTAAGATGGTCCTACAATTAAGCTGTGAGATCTGAAAGCAAAAAAATGATGAATTTATTAATGGATCTATTGTTGTCGATGATATTAACGGAATTAACTGAAAGATGATTTCGAGGAAGTTGGCAAAACGACAAATTACAGTGGCGCCAGAACTTTTAAAGGCAGGAAGTGAAACCATAAATATTATAGAGGAATTAACTTTTGAGACATTACTTCGTTTCATTGTTTTTCACTTCACTTCACACTTTCTTTTGAATAATGAATGAAATTTGAAGTTTTAATCTTCTTTTAGAAATATCTAACACAATAATAGGTATATGTTAGAAAAATATTTTACGTTTTCTTTAACTGTGAGGCGTAAATGGCAATCTATAACCTGGTTCTTTTTCCACAATGAAGTTGTAAATGTGATAACGAGTAACATCAGAAGATGTAGATATAGACACGAATGACAAGTTGTGAGTATAGAATAAAAGAACAGTATGATAGTACAGTTTGTAGGAATCTAATGTCGGTATCGAAAATGTTAACGAGAGAATTAAATTACCTCGTTCACTGTTTAAAATATTACAAAACTGCTTCAAACCCTTTACACGACATTGACATTAAAAAAAATTAGTTTTCCCAACTTGAATAAACCGAAAAACCAACCCATACTTCCGTTAAATATAGCGTTGTATTAAGTAGTTAATACATTATAATCCCTTAGCATTTAAATAAATCCTCTAACACCCCTTAACACGTCATGTGGTGACAGCCCGAACACATGTCCCGTTATAAAAACACGCGATAAAACGCTCAGCTATTTCTGATTAATGACAAACAGACAGACAAGACTGCACCGAATTAAAAGTTGATTTATTTTCTCACACCGAATTTGATGGCTCAGGGATTGTTTTAGTCTACCAACTCTGAAATTACGTCTGAAAACTAGATGCGAGTGTTTATTCGAGATTTTACCTGGAGAGATCATGTGAGATTGTTATTTTAGGACACATTGTTTACAATATTTAATACTTATGTATTTTGATAAATTCCAAACCAAGATTTTAGACACACACACACAGACTAGATCTTTGACTGAACAGTAGAAATTTGGTACGACTACTTTTTAAATTACCTATGTTATGAGATGTTATATTTGTTGTGTTGCTGCTGTCAACTATTAACTCGGCTCTGCGAGTGTGGGTATTTCTGTCTTATTATGTGTTAAACCATCTGTGAAAAGAAGTCGATAGGTATTTAGAAATCCGTAAATAAAAGACAAGTACGGGAATAGTTCCTTATCAGGTATTATGGTATCTATATTATCTATATTAATATTATAAACACGAAAGTTTGTAAGTATAGATGGATAGATGGATGGATGTTTGTTACTCTTTCACGCAAAAACTACTAAACGGATTTGGATGAAACTTTACAGTAACATAGCTTATACATCAGAATAACACATAGGCTACTATTTACCGCGATAACCGAAATATACGCGGGCGGAGCCGCGGGCAACCACTAGTAAAATAATACTCTTAAAATTTTTTCAGCAGAACTAGAATGTCTTAGTAGTTAGTTTCATTATCTTTGGCACTGTTATTTATTAAGTAAAAAAACAATAAGTCTTATTCTTAGTCTTATTCTCATTTTATATCTATTCTTATTCTATTCATTTTGATAAAGAAGAATTTTGAAAAGAATTTGAAGTGTAACATAAAGTAAATTTTGAACACATCTTTTTTATTTTACAACATAAAACCAATTCAAAAAGCTGTTTATCTCTACTTTTAATCTCCTTTAATAAATTCATTAAACTGTTTATAGTTTATACGATGGAACTGGATATCAAGCTTTATTTCATAAAAGACCATACTTCCAAGATTCAGCTTATAGTTAAACTCCATTCTATTTTCAAGAAGATAAAGTTGGAAATTAAATCACGATAGTTGTAGGGAAATGTCCCAATATTTATCACTTTTTCGTTCATCTGTCTCATGATTTGAGTCAATTAGTCTCTTTTACGTGTTAGCGCTAATTTTACATAATAAATGTCGAGAAAAGGGAACATAAATTACACTATTTAGTTTAATTATATGTTTATTTACATTTGTGTGATGATTTATGAATGTTTAGTATTTTAGTGTCATTTTATGGAGCCGTGATTTGAATGTTAATAAATATATGATGGTTTTACAGACTGACCTCGCGACCTTTTTGAGATCTTGACTGCTAAGCCAGAGGCCATGGGTTCGATTCCTAGCGGGGCCAAATTATTGTTTTATGAGCATGATCATTTCTTCATTTTATTATGTCTCAGTGCAATCTATATATATATAAAAGCGAAATACCACTCACTTATTAATCACCAAATCTCAGAAACTATAATACCGACAGACTTGAAATTTGGCAGGTAGGTTCTTTATGGGGTGTAGATAACCGCTAAGAACGGATTTTACGAGGGGCCACTTCTAAGGGGGCAAAACGGGGGTTGGAAGTTTGTATGAAAGTCCTATACTTTTGAAGTAAGAGACTTGAAATTTAAAATGTATGTTCTATAGATGATGTGAAGGAATACTAATGTATTTAGCTTTTCCGAATATAATTAAAAATTATTTGCAAATAACTAGCTCCACGCGTACGAAGTCGCAAGCGGCCGCTAGTTTATCTATAGTTTTTAGAAACATATAAGTATGTTTGTTAGCAGTCTTGTTATAGTAATAATAGATCTTTACCTATGAAATTGCCGTTTTGTATACAATAAGTGAATGTACTTATTTTTTCAAACTTTTTTATTTCTGTTATTCGAAGTAATCACCCATGCAATCGACGCATCTTTGCCAACGCATTGGCAGTTTATTGATGCCCTGCGCAACAGACAGTCTCCAAGCTGCAAGAGCTGGGGTTGGAAGCTCTCCCTAATCCGCCATACTCACCAGACCTTGCACCTACCGACTATTACTTTTTCCAAAATTTAGACAACTTTTTAGTGGGTAAAAATTTCAATTCCCGAGAGGCAGTACAAAATGCCTTTGAAGAGTTTGTTGCCTCCCGTCCAGCTGATTTTTACAAGAAGGGCATCAATAAACTGCCAATGCGTTGGCAAAGATGCGTCGATTGCATGGGTGATTACTTCGAATAACAGGAATAAAAAAGTTTGAAAAAATAAGTACTTTCACTTATTGCATACAAAACGGCAATTTCATAGGTAAAGACCTATTAAGACTGCTAACACAGGCACAGACTCTGCCTCGTCCTGTGTAAAGTTAGTGTAAAGTAATTAATTGGTTTTCTTATTAATAGTAAAAGATTGAAAGTTTTGGTATTTATAAAGGATTAACTATTTATTCATGTGCACATTTCGAGGATTTCCCACTAGTATCTAAGCTGCCGAGTGTGCAGTTCTGACACGGACGCGGAAAGTTGCTTCACACATTGGAAAAGGTTTCCCATGGAGTCTGAAACCATATGAGTAAAACCACTTTTCTCTTATATGAATGTTTCTATAGAAATGTATAGCAACTTTGACATGCACGTTTACCTACTGAGTAATTAAACATGTTTAAAATCCAGTTGAACAATATTTAATACATACAATGGGTATCAAAACGAATGAAACTCCCTCTACATGACATATAATTACAGAAGGTACTGTTTAATTACAATAATGTGTAAACAACTGAGTTAAATAAATAGTACTAGTGTCGTAACGATATTCACTTTCTTCTGTGCGCATAACGCGTGAACACAACATTTGCTTAAACGCATTAATTGTTCCTGCTGGTATATTGTGAATTGCGCAAAAACTTCCGTTTGTGTCGTGTGTTGACGCTCTAATATAAATCACGGATAAATTCGAAAGAATACGTTTTCTGTTAATGTAACATACATTACTCATTTTAGACACTATTGAGTTTTATAAATGTATTCATAACTAGCTGACCCGGCGATCTTCGTACCGCCATATTTAAATATCTGTCTCAGCTTCCCACAGGCAGTGTACAGTCGCGGACAAATAAAAGGCTTTTCCCGTTTTCTTTTTTTCTTTTTGTAGCAATAAAAGAATGAAAGAAATCTTTGTAGAAATGTGTTATTGAATTACAACTAAGTACATATTTTGACTTTCATCCCCTCTCTCCAAGAAACCGTGCTGAATATCGGGATAAAAAGTATCCCATGTCCTACCTCGTAGTATTTTTTTTTCTTTTTTTTTTCTTTTAAAAGACAACTCCCGCACTAGGAATAAATCCTGTGTCGCGGGGGACTTTACAAACATACATGTAACGGACACAAAGAACACCCAGACTCAGAACAACAATTTGTGGATCACACAAAGTGTTGTCCTACGTGGGATTTGAACCCACGACACTTGGCGAGTATGAACTAAATTCATGCCAAGTTTCATTTGATTCAGTAGTTTCAGCGTGATGCGCGGCCCAAGATACAGACAGACAGACAAATGTGAAAAAAATTACAGTTTTGACTTCAGTATCAATTATAGAGAGCCCTCCAATTTTTTTTTCAAAATATCTTTAATGTACAGAATTGGACCTGTTACATTATTATTATATGAATTCATAATCAGCAATGGATTGTGTCAAATATCTTCCTTTTAAATTTTCGTGTGTATTATCGTTTGTCAATATACTTGGTATGTAATAAGTGAGGTAATTAGAAGAACATTATCGAGTGACAGCTGATTGGCTAATGAAATGCACTGGTTGTGTTTTGTGACAGATTGAAGTAGTTATGACTGAAGGATTTTTATGTTGGCCAATAGGTTTTGTAATACTGTCAGCGTGTTATGTAGCACTCATAACGTTACGTTATATATCCAGTTCATGATTTACATTCATAATTACTTATCAATACGTACACAATAGTCGAGGAACGGGTATCGGTGATCCTCCTACCAAGGGAAGATCATGCGTGGCGCGATGTTGGGAAATAGTTTTTTTTTCCTTAAAAAGACAACTTACGCCCTAGGAATAAATCCTGTGTCGCGGGGGACTTTACAAACATACATGAAACGGACACAAAAAACACCCAGACTCAGAACAACAATTTGTGGATCACACAAAGTGTAGTCCTACTTGGGACGTAAACCCAAGACACTTGGCGAAGTAGGAAACGGTGTGGTGACCGTTAAAATACTAGGCCAAACGTGCAGTCAGATATGCTAATCCACTAAAAAACTAAAGTTACAATTAAACGAAATACGCACCCTAGCAGATAATTTTCAAATACTCGCAAAAAATCACATAATTCATTACTTGTCTTAAGCAATAGTCAATCATCTGTCACCAACACTCTTAGAGATCAAAGAACTAGCTATAAGTAAAATAAATCAAAGATATAGTAACTAGAATCAAGTAAACAAAATCACACGATACGACTAGACATTTAATGGAGATCATTTTAAATTTAAACATGTTATCATTCATTCTATAAGAGAAGATCAAAAGACAGCATGATTTAAATAATGTCAGTAACGGCCGGATTAAAATGAGTATTTACCTATTTAAAATTTAATACATGAAAGAAAAGATAACATATTAAATAAGAAAACTATATACAAAATAATGAAATTGCAAAATTAAATAAGACTTTTATGCCGTAAATTATGTAGCTGACTGTACCTAGCAGTCTTTGGTAAAATTAGCTGAAGTATTTCTTTGGAACACGCACAGTGATGGCCAAAATGTTTGGTATTAGAGATCACCAAGTAGTTGTGTCTTGTAAAGCAAATTGTTCATTTATTATTTAGGCTAATGTACCACAACAGGTTAACACGTATAACATTTCCAATTTGATGCACTTAGTAATAGTCATATTGATTATTAAATTGTAGCTACTCTACAAGTTATTTCTTTTTTGTGAAATAAAATTGAAGTATTTAAAATGTAATCACAAAAGACATTTTCGTTTCGTGTTAATATATAATTTTCAAAGATTACAAAAATAAACTGCCTACAAATCTACATATTGAAATAGAGTTGTAAAATTTAACGTCTTAAAAAATTTAACTATTCAGAGAGAAATATATTGACATGTCATTCAAGAGCAAAGATTTTTAAAAAAACGCGTTTATGTCGTCAACTAAGTACAGTTGACGACATAAACGCGTTACGACGTTCAAGCCAAGATAGTGTGATACGCGTCAAGGGTCGGAAAATAAATAGTGACTCATGAGTAAACGTTTTCCTCCTATATAATAAAAAAAATCATCCAATAAAGGCTACTTGACAATTTTAAAATGTCACAGCGATCTATGAATCCTAAGTATAGTATGGAAGCCAAACCAAACTCAAAAGTCAATGCTTCCCATGTACATTGGCTCTGGTAATCCAAACAAACCTAAATGACAAACGGTACACCAGAAAAAATAGCCAATGACTCACATGACCTTACCAAATCCCATACACTTGCAAGTCTTCAATTCTTCACGGACGGAATGATCATTTTAAATGGGTTGGGTAGTCAGGCCACCCGGGCGTGAGAGTATGTATTTGTTTACATGAATTTTTACAGCGACCGCGACACAAACCAGAACGTAGAGTTAATTATAGATGGTTTAACCTTACCACGTGGGGTCGTTGCGCCGTCGGACATATAATAGAAGTTAAGGAGTTTTAGTAATGACCGTTTGGTACATTCACTTTGTACAGTAACTAAATTGAACGTTTTAAAAGTTAAAGTAATGTCGAAAAGAATATCCTGTACCCTGATGTGTTGTTATACAAATTGATATCCTTTTCTCAGTACTTCGTAGAATCTTTTACAGCCGTGTATGAGTATTTAATAATAATAATAATGAATAGTAATAGAAACATGGCAGCAGTACCTACATTTGACTGCAACGTCAGTGGTTATGGATTTTGTCACCGATCAGATTAAAATACCTGGATTATGGTATTTTTTTTTATAAATGGGTTTTTGGCAACATTGGGACTATCCAAACGCCACCTTTTTGTTATTTTTCTTCCAATTAAAGAAAATAGTTTAGTGGCACCCTCTCTTGGTACACCCTGATACTGTTTATTCTGCACCTTATTCCAGTACAGTTTAATGTAATTCGCTCGAGTTGCGATAGATGGCGCTAGATATACATTGATTTTATATATTGGATTGTAAATAACACGAATTAAACGACATTTTCTAGAAATGAATCCTAGCTAGATCGATTTATCGCCCCCGAAAACCCCTGCATACAAAATTTCATGAAAATCGTTGGAGACGTTTCCGAGATTCCGATTATACAAGGTGGGCCAAAAGAAGTCATCCGATGTTGTTTGGCTCTCATTTTTTTTCGAAATGAAAAACTTCGATTCTGTTTTTTGATTATGTTTATTTGAACCTTTAGAATTTTATTGGTCAAGTCAAGAAGATGATATCGGCCAAATGGGCGGCGTCACAATTGATTGCTATACGGGCTCTTTTTATGGCATTTTACATCACTTCAGCGAGAACTTCGGGCGACAGATTCGACTTTGAGCGGGTGTAATGACTCCTCGTGCATTACTCGTGGATTTTCGGTGCCCCAGAAGCGATAGTTTTGCTTGTTCACGTACCAGCTGAGGTGGAAAAGAGCCTCATCGCTCATTATGATTTTGGTCGAAAAATCATCCACTTCGTCCTTGAGATTGAGGATGGCTTGGGCGTAGGTTACACGCCTTTGGCGGTCGACAGGCAGCAGCTGATGCATGGACTGGACTTTGTACGGGAACATGCGCAGGTCTTTGACCAAAATTCGCCTTAGGGACGACCGGCTGATGGCTAATTGCGAGGCACGGTGTCTGGTCCATGTTTCTGGCGACAGCTCGACATCCTCGGCAACAGCGGCGATATTCTGGGCAGAACGGGTGCTCCCGGGCCGGCCACTCTTGGCAGCGTCTCGCGTGGTCCCATACTCTTCAAGGTTGTTGGCCAAACGGCGCAGTGTTTACTCAGTCGGCGCCGGACGACCGGGGAATCGGCGACGGAATTCGCGCTGCGCCAACACCACAGACGAATTGTTACGCAAAAAATAGATACGATTATTCCGTGTTCTTGGATAGTGTATCGCTCCATGGCTTGTTCACTTGTATTCTACATCTGTCTAGTTCACAAATGTCAAAACAGATTTGACATTGGCCGCCATTTGCAAAAATAAGAGCATCTTCCAATAGGGTGATTTCTTTTGGCCCACCTGGTATATACCATGTGTCCCAAAATTCAACGATAAGCGGGCACCAAAAGGTAGACCTGCTCATGAGTATATAAGGAAAAATAATAAAATATATACCTAGTTTTTTTTTAGTCACAAGAAAAATTTAGAATTTCTTTGAAAATTACACCCTTCATTTTTTTTAAATTTATTTATTACGTAGTGGTGTCCATACTTTTTTTTTACAAGACCATGAGTCAAAGTACACTAAGAGTAAAAATATTTCAAAATTGTAGAGAAAAAAAATATTTTGAACGTTTTTTGTGTAAAAACTGCGGGCAATTTGGTGTTTTTAAGAGTTGTGGTGATTAGAAGCAATATCATGAAAGGTATAAATTTTCAAAGAAATTCTAAATTTTTCTTGTAACTAAAAAAAAAACTAGGTATATATATTATTTTTTTTCCTTATGTGCTCATCAGCAGGTCTACCTTTAGGCGCCGGCTTATCGTTGAATTTTGGGACACCCTGTATACAAGAATTGCTCGTTTAAAGGTATTAGATATGCAGACACATATACTCACCTCTATATGACGGGGTAGGCAGATTCGTAATTAAGTTATTGCTGTGAGACAGGCTCTTGGATAGGTAGGATAGGATAGGATAGGACAGGATAGGTAAGAAATTTAAACTATACCTATTAAAGGCATTCGTATTCGATATGATCTCATAGTCGTAAAGGCATTCGTCGGAATAAGGGATAAAATTGGAGCTCTGTAAACGACAATATATCCTTATTTTTAGATATATTTACCGTGGTAGAGCCACCCTTCGCCATGCATGGGCCGGATCGATCGGAGTGATACCACGGGCTCACAGAAAACCGGTGTGAAACAATGCTTGCGCTGTGTTATATGAAGTAAGTGAGGATACTGGAGGCCCATACCCCAACCCATCCCCCCATTCCCTTCCCCATCCCCCAAAGGCCGGCAATGTACTTGTGACGCCTCTGGTGTTGCGGGTGTCCATGGGCGGCTGTAATCGCTTACCATCAGGCGGTACGTCTGCTCGTTTGCCCCCTATTCTATAAAAAATATATATATATCTTATCTTTCATTCATTTACGAACGCTTAACTGGTTAAAGTTCATTTGGCACAAAGAAAAACCAATGTAGGCGGGGCCAATAAGAAAGCTAATAACGTCAAAATTACATTCTAAGTATTACAGCATATTCTCATTCAGTCTTCCTCAAATCCTGTGTTATTAAAGTATACAGGGACGTAAAAGTGTCAAGTGGTACCGTTGGCGCTGATTTATATCTAATAACTACACAAAGTAAGCTTATTCTGAGGTACCTACTAGGGCTTCATCTTAACCGTACCGTGGTTCATGCATTATTTAATGGCTGTCTGTCACAGTTCGGTGCCCGACGAAGGTTTTAGGAGGGTATATGACATTGTCATATCGTACTGATATATATATCACTAAGTTTTATATAATAAAGCCCGATGTCAAGTCTGTCTTTTTGTCTGTCTGTGTGAACACGATAATGTCAACTGGATTTTCATACGGTTTTCATGAATGTCATGAGTGTTGTGATTTATATTGATAGGTTTTGTGTAGTATTCATTGTGATTTTCTATTTTTAAAACATACTTGCTTTTGCCCGAGGCTTCGCCCGTATGTATGTAGGTTATCGCAATAAACAGTGGCCTAAGTCCTTCCTCAAAAATCAAAGGATCTCAATGTAAATCTATGGTTTATGACATTTACGATTTAAAACTGTATTTACAATTTGTTGATAGTCAAAATAGTTGTCAAAAATGAGACGGTGAAAGCAAAAATAAACTGATAAGACAATGTACCTATATAGGTACCTATCGGTTATCGGGTACTGTCTCATTTTTGACACAGACCAATATCGCAATATTGGTCTGTGCGAGAACTCAGTATATTGTATATGTAGATTAACTTCGATATTTATGATTACATAATTTGATTTCTTGCTAATGCGAGTATCTTTACTTCACGTTAACTTACTTAAGTTCAGATCACGATGGATCTTTTCTTTTATAAATATTGGTTCCATGCAATGTAATCTGTTCATCTATATTGGTTATCAATCAAGAAGAATATTTACAATATTCTAAAAACTTATTTCACACTCAGAATATGGCCTGTGAAGATATGTAGGTATGTATACAAATAACCAAGATCCACAATTTGTAGATCACTCAAAATTTTGTCTTATGAAGGAATTACACCCAGAACACACACTATACACGCAGTCATCCATTTATGCAGCTATTAAATATAACGACCTCAATATTTCCAATCTAATCTTTAAAAGGCTGTACATGGGACAAAAATTATAACTGACAAAATATGACCATATAATACGCTTCTGTTTATCCCCTTTGGGTCAAGGAATAAGATAAATATGTAGATGTAAACTTCATCTTCAAAATAAATACCTAAGTATAAATGAATAAAAGGAACTAAAAGTTTGCAGAACTGAACGAGACACCACATGGGAGTTGTTCCAGTTTCTACTCGACTTATACCAAACGATCCTGCAAATATCGATAATTTCTGCTTCACCACAAATAATGATCCATTCATATTGACAGTGTCCCGTTCATGCGCATCCGGTGACCACACGCACGGTTTACGGACACTTGTCCTGACTTTATTAGGAATTCGCATAATTCATATGAGGAACGCCTTCACCGGTCTAGTTGTCCGGGAATGCGTTTACTTGGAATATTGTCACTGTATTTTCAGGATAGTGAATTTAAGTCCAGTGAGTGTTTAACACTTAGCTGGGAAGAGGGTAGATGATACAATGTTAGTATGGGATATAACGGGAATATTGGAATAGCTAGGAAACAATAGGCAAAGTAAATTGAATGCTATATCAATTGAAGAGTTTATTGAGAAAAAGACATCTGAAAAATAACATTACCTCTCACAATAAATAAATAAATATTTTGGACATCTAACACACAACGCTATCTAGTTCCAAACTAAGCAGAGCTTGTATTATGGGTACTAGACAACTGATATAAATAAATATCTACTAATTTTTTTTTGTTAATAAATACATGTTATATGTACATAAAAAACACCCAAACTCCGAAACAAATATTTGCAGATCATACTAACATTTGGTCCGACCCGGGAAACGAACCCGAGACCTCAAGCACAGCAGTCGCATACGTTACCACTGCGCCACCTAGGCGCGCCATGTATATTTGTAGAACAAAAACATAGTCCGTCTATCGAAGATAATTTAAATAAATATAAGACTAGGATGTATCCATACTAATACTAATACCTATTATAAATTCGAAAGTAACTCTACTGTCTCTCTGTTACTCTGTGTGTTACGCTTTCACAGCTAAACTGCAGCACCGACTTCAATGAAATTAGACATGGAGATACTTGTATTATTGAAGAAGGACATAGGCTACTTTTTGTCGCGATAACCGACATAGGTACTCGCGGTCGGAGCCGCGGGCAAAAGCTAGGAAAATTATAAAATAAACGTGATTATAAATCAGTTTTTATTGGCTAAATAAATACATTTAGAAATGACTCATGGTTTTCCATGTAGCATTTATTGTCATGATAATACATATTTTCTGCGAATTCAAGGCCAAACGCGGACAAAGCCACAAACCTATAACATAAAAGTAGGTAATGATAACATCAAACTTCAAAAACAATAATCATGTCATAAAAACACAAAAACAGCCACGAAGCTTGTAAAAAAACTGTCAGGAACGAACAGACATCGATGCCATTTCAAAATACATTATTATTTTTAACCGACTTCAAAAAGGAGGAGGTTATCAATTCAACTGTATTTTTTTATGTTTGTTACCTCATAACTTTCGACTGGGTGAACCGATTTTGATGATTCTTATTTATTTAAAAGCTGGTGCTTCCCGTGTGGTTCCATTTCAATTTGGTCCAGTTCTTGAAGTCGGTTTTTTTCGTTAAAATTTGTGATTAGGTATGTTAAAATAAATATCACGTTAATAATTTATTTTATTTATTTCTTGGCCGGTTCTCTTTTGTAGATAATAGTTACTGAGGTAGATTTCACGTCACGTCACTTCACTTTATGCTGCATAATCATCAAACAGATTACGATTATGATATAATATGACATATCTAGGTAGGTAAGTACCTATGTAGGAAAAAAGGGAATTAATTTCATAAATGTCTTTTTATCTTCTGTTCTCAATCGATTGTCATTTCTTAACTTTTAAACTATTTAAGAACTTTCGTACTTACTGCAGTTTCATTTTAAATAATTTGCTACCATATGAATGTTCCGAAAATTTGCGTAAATTCGTGGCTTTAATGCTCCAAGACAAAAAAAAATAGAAATATTTTAATCTTTCTTTAAATACATTTTAAATTGAATTGCTAACACTTTATTTCTTGTTCTAAACTCATAAAAGTTCCAGAGCGATTGAACTATATTTTTTAAAATTTACGATCGGCTACAAATATTGTTTTATTTAGTTTTCGTGTATTTAAATTCTTCATTTCTCATAAATAAAATTATAATAAGAGAACAGATAGTGTCATATTTTACTGTGATATTCTATAAAACAATTTAAGGTCCCAATAACGAAGGAACCCCAAAAACAATTCCAAAGTCTCTGGTCACACGTCCACCTGCCGTAATTACCTTAATTGAGTTTTTTTTTCAATTAAAAGCCAGTCACGCTGGGGATGTCTCCGTTGTTGAAGCTCTTAGTATTTGATATGTATCTTTATAATTGGTTGGGTTTTCTCGGTACGTGAAGTGACGGATGTACGTGCTAAACACTGTGTTTCTGGTAGAAATGATTGGTTGTATGTTTTTATTGTATTATGTAGTTATTGATAATTTGCAACGTTGAAACTGTGATGTTGTGAATTTTCTTAGTTGTGAGAATATATTTACATTAATGTTGGTTATTAAGCTTAGTATTTTGTTGTTAACTCAGTTGTTAAACAGTATTTATTCATAAAATACATCTAGTACCTACGTTAAATGTAACACGTTTCTGTGACACTGTGAATACAGTCCTTACAGGACATGGTCTGTCTGCAAATTGGGTTTACGTGTGGTCTGTATGAATTGCTTTGCAGCTATATGCAGTTCTTTATTTATTGGCAAGGTCAACAGGCCTAATAGGGAACAGACTCCTATTACCCAATGTCGTACCTAATTAGTAATAGTATTCTTTAAATTAATTGAAATAATAAGTTTATTGTACAAACAATCTGTGACACACATTGTTGCCTGCGCTGTTTGTGGATCGATACGACTTTCAAACCCAATGAAAAGAGGAGTACGCTCTTGTTTCAAAAACGCACCAGTGACTTCTCTTGCTTGCTCATCATCATCCAATCGTAAATTGGCTCGACATAGGCAAATTCTCAAAAAAAGACTCAAATTGCACGTCCCGTAGTTCGACTCTCGGCTTCCCGCATCCAGCCCTTGCCTGCCATCTTACGCAAATCATCTCCACCTAGCTTGCTCATTTATTTCCAATCTTAAAAAAAAACTATACTTGTCAGAAAAGGGTTTTAGTATTTCTTCGAATTGAAACTCTAATTAACAAGGTAGAACCAGGTTTATTGGTATATTACTTTAAACAACCGCCACGTTTTAATATTGTGACGTAATTAGCTTGTGGATGTCACCGGTTTTATCTACCCTTCTTCACGCTCCATGGCGCCAAAGTGACGATGTCGAGAATCAAGATGCATAACCAAATAGCTGTAACGTAACCAAATTCTTATAATTTAAATTCTTATTTTTAATGGATTAGAAATGGTATGGAGTAGTATATGCTGTAATTTAAAAAAAATTACTAAGTAATACTTTTTAAAAGTTAATATTATAAAACGTTGAAACTCTTCAATGGTCTACCATGTGTCACATTTACCTTCTAAAACAATTTGTTGAGTAGCATTAAGTGACCAATATGTTCGTTTGCATTAAAAAAACTTCCAAACAAATCACCAAGGTGGTCTTCACACACATCACGAAGCCACCCACTTCTAAAAGTAAGTATACCAAACGAATGAATTCAAAATCCGACAAATCCAATTAAATACTATCGTTTTGGTTATTCACGGACATTGAATATCAATTTTTACTAGCAATCATGAGCACAAGAACCACATTTACCTGCAAGAATACCTCGTGATTTGTGAAACAGAGAACCTAGCGTGTGTTTAGTTCACATCAACTCGCTCTTGACGGTCAGCGCGTTTGGCGTTACGATTGGTGAAGATTTCTGTGCGGACTGATTGCAACGCCGAACGCGGTGATCTTGAATATTGAGTTGATAGGAAATAAACTCACACTAGGCCCTCGAATATAAATAATTAATTATATATTATTAATAAAATAATTAATTAAATTAGTGCCTTAACATTTCTGGACCGATGCGACTTTATACTGGCAAATCTTAGAATATCTACAGTATCTGTTGTGTCATTCTTTAGGAAAATATTTGCGCGACCTTGGTATTCCTAAAAAATTAATAATTTTATTACTTTACCCATTTAAAAAAAAAACCTATTGAGAGTAGGTAGATTTATCTGTAACTACCTAGAGATGTCATATTGCAATATCAAGTTGTCTAAAAACAGATTATATTGAGATACAAAATGGAAGGTGCAAGCACATGCAAAGGTATTTTGATACCAAGTTTAAAATAGTTGATCAATACCATCACAATTTATGTCCACTGGCTCACACAAATGAACGAAATTTAACAATTATTGAATTCCCTAGTTAGACTTTGTAAGGAGTCTAAAGTGCCGCTAAAAAACTAAATACAGTCACCTAATAGAACCGTGTCGCATTGCTGTACGTACGAATTTAATCGAGGCGGCATCCTTTGTAGATGCGTAGACGCAAGATGGCGGTTATGGATCAAACAGACCGCGCGTGTGAGGAGCCGCACTGAAATGTCACCACGGTCGATCAATTAACGGTTATCCCATGTTAATGTGTTATTGATATCGAAATAGCGAAGTTCTGAATTGCCGTAGCTTATTCGGTTTTTTGTGGTGCAATTGACAGCCTGATGCGTTATTCTTATTTGGAACGTGAAAATAATTAATTGTGCAGTACCATCTATTTTCACAAATATATAGCAAAAAAAGTTATTATTAAACAAAAGTATCGTCATTTTCTGGCGATGATAAAAAAAACAATCGTGGCTACGTTTTAATTATTTACACTAATAAACTATAGTATACGCTTTATATTTTGTAAACCCATTGATTTATTAATGCTATTTTTTATGTAGTAATCGGTTAATTTAAGTGCCGAATACTCATACGTAACTGTAATACCATAATATCTTAATAATTGTCATTCATATAAAAGAGATAGTGACAGCAGCAGATTTAATAAGGACTTTAAAGATAATGATGATTCTATTTTCAATGATTGGGTCCTATTTGATGATCCTATTTTAATGACATTTTGTAAACAAACTTTTTTTTTTTTTTAAAAGACAACTCCCGCACTAGGAATAAATCCTGTGTCGCGGGGGACTTTACAAACATACATGAAACGGACACAAATAACACCCAGACTCAGAACAACAATTTGAGGATCACACATAGTGTTGTCCTACATTGGATTTGAACCCACGACACTTGGGTATGACACACGCGAAGTAGGAGATGGCGTGGTGACCGTTAAACCACTGGGCCAAACGTGCAGTCAAACTTATTCACAACAATAAATACGCTAACTCTTTTAAATTACACTAAGCACCATATTTAGCCGAGCGTTGTGGAAACTAGGCTTAATCGGGCCGCGATGAACAAACTAATGGCCTTAACAAATTGTTACAGACATGGCTGCCTTATGTACAGACTAACACAACTATTAATTTTATTGGTTGTTTTGAAACGTGGTTGGATGTCTTGTACGACGATTTTAATTAACAAACGGTACACGCTGTTCTAGATAGATATTACGAATGTTCGTATACATTTCAGAGTTATGTTACGTTTGCACACCTAGGATTTATAAAATCATAGCTATCTGGTTATATATATATTTTTCTTTCACTTTCCTGCAATCTGTTGTAGATATACCCCTACTACCTAAAGAGATAAAATAATAAAATAATGGGATACACATAAAAAAAAGTGGTATGGTAGTCAAAACCACCTCTGCCCACAGCTACAGGGGTAAGTTTATGCATTTTTAGGGCTAGTGATACTAACAAAAAGGAATCTACCGTGCACGCTTCGGCATGAATGGGCCGGCTCGACCGGAGTGATACCACGGTCTCACAGAAAACCGGTGTGAAATAGTGCTTGCGCTGTGTTTCACCGAGTGAGTGAGGATACCGGAGGCCCATACCCCAACCCCTCCCCTGTCTCACCCCCAACTCCCAAAGGCCGGCAACACACTTGTGACGCCTCTGGTATTGCAGGTGTCCATGGGTGGCGGTAATCGCTTACTATCAGGCTATACGTGCTCGTTTGCCCGCCTATTACATAAAAAAAAAGGCAAGCCCAGATATTTTATTCATAGCCGTAGCTACTTCCTAATGAGCTAACTATTGGGAATTCAATCTCTACATGTGATAAAACTATATGACATTCAAAAATTTATTTTCTGAGTCTACGTGTTCTTTGTATCCGCTAATCTTGTAAAGACCCCTGCAACCCAAGATATATTCACACTATGGAAGTCGTCCTTTTAAGAAAAGAATAAAATCAACCTGCTTTACAAAATACTCCCTGCCAGAAGATCAGTACAGATCGTGTACTTCCATATCGCGATTTTAGCGACAACAAATATATTCCTTATGTTGGAGTTGTTTTTTTGAAAAAGAAATAAAGATTGTATTCGTTACATAATGACAAAGTTATCCTGCCATTCAAAGGGTTAAATAATTTTTTAACGCAGCATCTTAAAGATGAACAATTCACATCTATATATGTATCCTGGCAGCCAGGAACTGGGCAGACGTTAAGTCTGTCTCTATACTGAACTTATCTAAGATATATCTCCTTTTCACATCCTTCACTTCAACCTTGTACTTTTCTAAGTTATCATATCTTTTGACCATAGCTATTATGCTGACTATAACGTTAGTCAGTAGTACATTTTAGGTCACACGTTACATAGAAACGCACCATAGCACTTTAAAAACGTGTGACGACGGCTTTTCAAACTTGTTTTATACTTTTTAACCGACTTCAAAAAAAGGAGGAGGCTTCTCAATTCGACCGTATATATGTTTTTTTTTTAATGTGTTTTCGCGGATAACTTCGTCGTTTGTGAACCGATTTTGATGATTCTTCTTTTGTTGGAAAGGAGATGTTCCGACGGTGGTACCATGACAAGGAAACTAGGATCTGATGATGGCATCCTAGAGAAATCGAGGGGAACCCTATTTTTTTTCAGGCACGTACTATGTTTTTCGTATATTTTCTGAAGTTACTCCGGTATTTGCGTCTGGTAGTCATCATTTAATGATGATGAGCTGATGATGAAAGGTACAACTCCTTCACGGTTAGGAGTTTGAGGATAAATCTTTAAATGTCATATGTATGTGTGTTACCTTTAGTCGTATTCTTTCAAGTTATTTAGGTAAGCTGATGATGGAAGGTACAACTCCTCAACGATAAGGAGTTGGAGGATAATTCTTTCAATTTCATACGTATCCATAGACCTTTAGTTGTATACTTTTAAGTTATTTAGGTGAGCTGATGACACAGGCGCTATGATGACTAACCCCTTAATGTATTTTGCTATAAGTAACTCGCCTGCTTCTATTTCATCACGACATTTAAGCTTGGACACGATTCCTATTGGCCCGTAGACCACTAGACCGTAGGCCAAATGTAATAGGAGGTACCGCACTCGCCGCTGCCGGATAGCTGCTCCTAGTGTAGCACAAAACAACCCAAGCGGGCAGACACGCGCGGGCTGACGCGACGTCGTTGATGGTCGTCTCGAAATATAGCGATCGGGTAACTACTATTACATTTGGCTTGGCGCCGACTTCAAACAGATTGTAGGTACCTAGCAAACGTAATAATACTAGTATTTAAATGAAGAAAGAATTAGGTGTAGACAAGAATTGGCACATAGCAATTTATAAAGAGCCAGTTTATTTTACACTTTTTAGTGTTTTTTGGCAGGGAGTTTTCGTTGGATGGTTTTTGGAAGTCGTTTTTTTTTTCAGCGTCGTTTTTTGTCGTAGTCGGGTTTGAGTTTTTAATTTTTTTTTATTTAAAATGTTTTAGTGCCGTTATTAATATATAGTATATATATATTTGAAATGTACAAGTAACGCCCTTTCCAATGATACCAAACACGGCATATTTATCTGAAGTTTATTTTTAATACAGTACTTTATGTCGGCTAGAGGGCGCCACATTAGATTCAGTGACACGTCATATAGCCTATAACCAGCGGACGATCAAGACTAGTTTCAATTCCAGTTTAAGTTCCAATTCTAATAAGTAGTTAAGGAGCTATGAGTAACAAATGAACATACATACATACATAGCCTGTCAAAATCATAACCCTCCTTTGGCTTTATCGTAGTCGGGTAAAAAGAGTATATTGTCATAAACATGTCAACTACATACCTACAATATTTCTAAATAAAGAAACGTACTTCCTTATTTCCTTGCTCTTGTCACTGCCAACCATTTACATGACTCAGGAAAAAATCCACTAAGGAATGAAACAATAGCATTCTCCAAAGTTATAGATCATTGTAGCGTTCTTGTCTTATTAAATGTGTATTAATGCTATAGACAGTACATCAAAATATTGTATGACCATACAACAAAAGTAAATGAAACGTTTCTAAATTCAGCTCCCAATTTCTCTTAATGACAAGATGAAAAGAAATAAAAGTTGTTTGTATGGCATATGTGTATTATTGTGTACAGTGAATTATGTGATGTGTAGGTACTATTGTGTACTGCAGTAACAAAACTAATTTGTTATTGATGGTGTCTAAGATTGCGGCAGTCGTGAGGGGACGAACTTATCTGTACCACCTTTAATTATGAGTTGCTTTTAGATTATACGATTTTTGATGATTTTTTAATTAGTTTTACTATCGATATAATATCACTTTTTCGTTAGTCAATATCGACTGTAGTTTAAATTATATCTCTAACTAAACAACAAACTCGTGTAAATTATAAAATTTAATCATTTCGCATGTATTCAAAACTTTGTTAAACCTTAATGTATTCAATAAATCTCGTCTATAAACAGCTTAAGGACATTATTTTACTTACTTAGCGAATCTATACTTCTATAACTAGAGTTTGTTTGAACACGCTAATCTCAGGAACCGTTGGTCAGATGTGAAAAATTATTTTAGTGTTAGATAGTCCATTTATCGAGGAAGGCTATAGGCTATATATCATCACCCCAAAAATAATAGGAGCGGAGCACCAATGTAGAATGTTACAAAAACGTGGGAAAACTATTACGCCACGGGCAATAGGAGACGTAAACGAGGTTGCGTGGGTCAGTTAGTGTTATATATCAAAATAAAATACTGCGAATATCACTTGTGCTAATTACACATAGGTACCGTGTGTTAACGTTACATCTAATCAAGGTCATTTTTGAAGCGATTAGAATGACTGGCATCCAGCAACGTATTCTTATACCATAATACTTCATCTTTACGATGATTTTATAAAACAAAAATAATGTATAATTTAGACAGAAATGGCTACTGATAAAATACATGAAAAATTTTTTTTTCAATTTTTTATGGAATAGGCGGGCAAACGAGCAGACGTATCGCCTGATAGTAAGCGATTACCGCCTTAGATAGGGCATTGGGGTATGGGGTATGGGCCTCCGGTATACTCACTCACTTGATGAAACACAGCGCAAGCACTATTTCACACCGGTTTTCTGTGAGGCCGTGGTATCACTCCGGTCGAGTCGGCCCATTCATGCCGAAGTGTGGCTCTCCCATGGTAAGGTAAAAATATTATACAATTTTAGTCACTATTTCTTTTGACTCGAAAAGTTTTAAGTAAAGTAGCCAAAATGTCAAAAACGGAAGAATGGAACGGACAAAAATGTAAGGGTATAATTTTGTCATGTTCGTCAGTCAACACTATTACTATTAGTGTTACACTATTACTATTAGTGCTAGAAACCCGTAACTTCGAAAGATTGGTAAAATAAAGTGGAAAACTATCTAAAATAACAACAGTTGACCAACTGATTCAACGTTATAAAATCTATGACCTTTAATGTTAAATGTTTATCTTAAGAAATAACAAAACCCCCTTAATACGGCGTTCTTACGCGATACACACTTGGCAGATTTTTTTAAAATATGGCTGTACATTGTACAACCGCTCCGAGCTATACGATACGTACGACAAATCGTTTAGTGTAAACACTCACGCTTAGAGACAGAAACGAATGTACATCCATTCACAGTCCAGTTATAGGTGCCGCTACAATACGTAGATCGGTGGTCACAGAGTAACAGAGCGGCAACATTTAATGACCGCGACTGGCCAGTTACACTCTGCTATGTGTTCGTTTCGTCATTACATTATGTTGCGTTTGTGATGCTGCTGATGAAGTTAATTATATAAGGTAAATAAGACTTTTGTCAACATATGAAGCTACTACTTCTTTTTCCACTCATCGAAGTTGGGTCGGCTTTCAGTCTACCAAGATACCAATATTGAAGTCCTGTAAATATATGTTGAGACGCTCATAGCCCAGTTGCACTTGGTGATTAGAAACAATCACCGAGGTTAAGCAACGACGGCGCGGTCAGTACCTGGACGGGTGACCGCTACTGGCATGATACTATGAGCGTTTCCGTGATTCACGCTAAGCAGCCGGTCCCGGTTGTTATCATAGGATAACAGTCAACGGCAAGATACATAGCCGCAACGTTGTCTTGCCATTCCCCAACCCGAACTTTGCCAGCGTGGGGACGTATGGCCTTAACCCTCTTCTGAAAGATGACTTGCGCCCAGCAGTAGGCCATTATGGGTTGTTGATGATGTAGATATATAGTTGTAGTACTGTTTGGGATTTTAACGACCAGTAACGATTGTCACAGACATCACACATCACATCTAAGATAACTTTGTAATGTATTATACTACCCTGTTCTATAACCACTTCACCACGAGCTTCTTTATTCTCGTTCTCCCACGAATCTTATTAAATATATATTTGATATTCATTCAAAAGTTGTCACTACAATCATGTAGGTATACTACAGCATGTATTTTACAGTAACCAACGTATTTTAATTAAAATGATATTACTCAATGTCAGTATCTTTTAAATTTGAAGAAAATAATACCTACACCTCCGAGGATGCAAAACTAAGGGTAAGAGAAAAGTTTATTAACAATAAGTACATTTTAGACTCATTGAAGTTCGTAGCAATATGTTTCGAAGTTAAGAAATGATTTTTTAAGCTATTGCATAGCGTTTATCACGGGCTTTGGGGCCTTTGTGCAGAAATTCCGTAACGTAACACAAAAACCTGACACCCGAAGTTTGCACGGATCGAGACGAGCTGCTCCGAACGACGAATCAACGAATACGACGATAAAAAATGCTATGCAATAGCTTTACCGCGGCAGTCCCCGAGTGCCACACGTATTTTTTAAGCTATACGTTACTCACTCTAACCTTACACGCCTGTGTGAAAACAATTCAAACTATAAGAAAATAGGGGTATACACTAGGATATATACCTATCTCACTTTCGTTTCATATTTTGCACTTGTACAATGTTATTTTTAGGGTTTTCATAATTTACCTTTTACTACCTCACAAATACGTTAATTATTTTTGTCATTCAGACTCAGAACAACAATTTCTGGATCATATATCCGAATGTATAGATCGAACTCACAACACTCATTGCAGCAGTAGGAAGCGGCGAGAATAAACCACTACGTCATCCACAGTTTTCTTTTTCGGACATCTTACACACAACGCCATCTAGTTACAAATACATAAATACTTTTTTTATTAATAAATACATATTATACATAGAAAAGTTAAGTATTATTATTATTAAAAGATACATTGAATTTTTAGTTAGGTTACTTCCATTTTGGGGGTGCGATATATTTGTATCGCAAATTATCCTTCGATTTGAAACTTAGCGTTACATTATGCAGTACATTGGTATCGGCACATTTTTGTCCGTAATAACACATGGAAACTGAACAATGGTCGAGTAACCTCGTATCGCGGCAGTAATCTATGTCTCTCATGTTGAATATTTTGGACACGGAAGTTTTAAAGGGAAACTCCGGCCAAAATTAGAATTTCAAGGTTGTGGTACAAGTCATGAGAATCAAGACTCTGGCAGAAACATCTAGAAATAAGTAAAATGTTATATGATTTACAGGCATTTAACTAACTACAGCGAAGCTAAAGCTACTAAAAGGAAGGATAATAGTTTTGGCAGTCTATGTAGGTTTGTATGTAACTGTAGCGCCTGAACTACTGCACTGATGTTCCTGAATGAGATGTCAATCGTTTCGTAATAATATTGTGGGTGATATGGGGCATGGGCTATTTATTTATATCAAAAGTTTTAAAGTAGTCATTACAATCAAACAAGAACCCTAGAATAGGTTTCAATATTTACTTAATAGAAACTGTGACTATTGAAAGACTACTATCAGACTCAATTTAATCTAAGTGGGCTTAATTTCGTCCTTTCCCATGATATTTTAAGTGTAAATTTTCAATTAAAATTACGAAAAAAAAAACATTTAATATGTATAGAGATAAAATATTTGAGTGTATAATTTCAAAAATATATAGTTTCCAACACTTTACACATGCACATATTTGTCAACAACCCTATTTTTTTGGCTACACTGCCGTTTTCTAAACCTCTGTCTGTCATAACTTGCGCCATAACATTCACCATACAAGGTGTTATTATGTAAATGATGAGAGCTCCGTTTCGGCTGAGTCAATACGCCAGGAAATCCAATCGACGTCAGGTCCGCTATAGTTTTACTTTACTTGCATTCATTTAATGCAAGAGTGACCTTTGTTCAAAGGTTTAATTGAAAGAAGAGAAAGGAGACCAGTTTTGTAGGTAATCAAATAAATCAATTTAATTGCAGTAAGCTAGGCATAATACAAAAATTCACTAATTAAATTACCTCATGGTTCGTCTCATACTTTCAAAAGAGCAATTTTTAGATATATATATCCTTAATTTCGGAAATGGCTCCAACGATTTACATGAAATTAAGTGTTTCGGGGCGATAAATCGATCTAGCTAGGATTAATTTTTAGAAATTTTTTCTTCAATAATTCCTCGTGTAGATATGGAATTGGTCACTCAAGTCACTTTGCGTCACAAAGCAACAAAAGCAACAAAAAAAGATTAATTCTGATTTGTGATTACCTATCACAAATCAGAATGAATCTTCTTTTGTTGCTTTGTGAGTCTAATATTTTTTCTAGCTAGGTCCAATATTTTTAAATATACATATGTTATTTTTTAAGTTTTTTTTAAAGTAAATTTTGCTATTCATGGTCTGGAAGTTTCTGACATGATTAAACTGTGCTACATTTCAAACATTTTCTTTAACAAAAGGAATCAACATTTTATCTAAGTATCCACATCTGATTATGGTATTACGTCAGGTCACGATGTTACTACGAAGCAATTTAATCAGACTCCTGCGCAGTGACAGTTGCACTGAATTATAGCTAATCGTGTGCTTCTGACGTGATTTTATATACCTGTTTAAGGCTCATTTCCTGTTTGTTCAGTAATAAATGTTTTGTTTGTTTGTTTTTGTTTCATGTTGAACATCAAACAAAGTAACACTGAATGTGTTATCTATTTATTATTACTAGCTTGTTTCTTTGTTAATCAAGTTACAACAAGAAGTAACAAGATTTCAATTAGGCAGGAGACGATTAAATGACGTCCTTAAGTGCAAATTAAGTGGTAGTAATTACATAAACAAAAACTTTTCATCACCTCACATGTTTTGTTTCAATGTTTTGTTGAATGTTTCATAATTACAACAGCGAGCCTTTAGTCTTATGTACTATTGCTAACAGGGTGTACTCACCAGTGTCTTTCCTAACAGGAACCTTTACAAATTGTATGCAAATACTGATGTTGTCATCTGGTTTATTGCCATTTGTTTTACTGAGTCACTGTGGATTAGTCGTGGGAATTTTTCTTTGTCCAATATGCAGCTAGGTATGGGTAATATTTTTTATCATTATATTACTATGATAAATGCAAAAGATATTTGTTACATAATGACGCATTATCAACAGATCTGAATCAAATTTAAAATACCTAAGTTAAACCGAGTTGTAGGCCGAAAGCCTAGTACTAAAGTCTGTTAAAGACGATATGTACCTAGTTGTATTATTCGATTTATATTTTAACTGACTGCACGAATAAAAGCGGTCACCTCGATGCTTTCCACTACACTATCTGATGTTCTTCTCAATGTTACCATGATCCGTTCTAGAACTTCACAGAACGTTCCTGACAATTCTGTAACACAAAATACAAAGCGAACTTTGTACATAGTTAAACATAAGTGTATATAAAACCTTAATAATGATTACCAGCAATTTGTACGAGGTAATCGATGACTGTGACACCTGCCCACGATTTCTTGTCCATGATCAAATCAATAATATCATCTGATCATGTTTTCGTTACCAAATTGCTTCAATTTGGTTGCGAGTAATCTTATAAGGAAAAATGTATTTTCTAACGTTGGTTTGTCACCTATTGCGAGAAATATTTTTTGTATGTAGTAAAAATATATATATCCTTGAAAGATTAGGGTACACAATCTGTGTTATAATAATAAATAAATATTTCGATTGTCTTTAAACTAAGCATAGCTTGTACTACGATAACGAGATTGCATAATAGAATACTCATTTTGTTTTATACATAATATATTTGACACAGCAAACACCCAAACTCCAAACACACAAATATTTGGTCCGACCCGGGAATCGAACCCGAGATCTCAAGCACAGCAGTCGCATACACTTCTAATAGCCACCGAGGCGTAACCTGAATGTTCTTTGGTAGAACTCAATAGTGACATGTTCGTCGCCGCCCTTTGAACCACATCACATGTAAAGTATATATAATATTCATATCCACATTCCTTCTTTCTTTCTTTTTTAAAAGACAACTCCCGCACTAAGAATAAATCCTGTGTCGCGGGGGACTTTACAAACATACATGAAACGAACACAAAGAACACCCAGACTCAGAACAACAATTTGTGGATCACACAAAGTGCTGTCCTACGTGGGATTTGAACCCACATCACTTGGCGAAGTAGGAAACTGCGTGGTGACCGTTAAACCACTAGGCCAAACGTGCAGTCGGCATTACTCATAGTTACAAATGTACATACAATGCTTTATTGCTGTACTACATTAAGAAGTCTGTTAATAAAATAAAACTTCGTTTAAAAAAACCGACTTCAAAAACTAAAAAGCATAAAATAACTTAATTTGTATGTGCTACCTATTCATAGGTTTGAAATCGACTGCACGTTTGGCCTAGTGGTTTAACGGTCACCACGCCGTTTCCTACTTCGCCAAGTGTCGTGGGTTCAAATCCCACGTAGGACAACACTTTGTGTGATCCACAAATTGTTGTTCTGAGTCTGGATGTTCTTTGTGTCCGTTTCATGTATGTTTGTAAAGTCCCCCGCGACACAGGATTTATTCCTAGTGCGGGAGTTGTCTTTTAAAAAAAAAAAAAAAAAAAATCGGTGCCAAGCCAAATGTAATAGTAGGTACCACACTCGCTATATTTCGAGACGAACGTCAACGACGTCACCGACGCTTCGGTTGTTTTGTTCTACGCGAAGAGCTGCTATCCCTCTCAAGGTCACGTGCGGCGAGTGCGGTACTATTACCTACTATTAAATTTTGGCTTGGCACCGACTTCAAACCTATGAATAGGTAGTACATACAAATTAAGTTATTTTATGCTTTTTAGTTTTTCAAACGAAGTTTTTTTTTATTTTTCGCTTTTTAGTCTTTCTCAAGTCCCTCATCATCATTTCACCTAAATGACTTGAAAGAATACGACTAAAGGTAACATACATACACATGACATTTAAAGATTTATCTTCCAATTCCTAACCGTTAAGGAGTTTTATCTTCCATCATCAGCTCATCATTATGAACTGATGACTACCAAATGTAAATACTGTAATAGCTTTCGAAAAAATATGAAAAACATAGTACGTGCCTAACAAATTTTAGGGTTTCCTTCGATTTCTTTGGGATCCCATCATCAGATCCTAATATGGTGGCCATGGGACCACATAGGGAGCATACCCTTTCGAATACAAAAATAATTTTCAAAATCGGTCCACAATTGACGGAGTAATCAGTGTACATACATTTCATCGGTTTGTACAGTGTACAAACCGATGAAATTAAGAACCTCATCCTTTTGGAAGTTGGTTAAAAATAGAGCTACGGTTTGATTACGTACGTATTCAGTAAGGACACTACGATAAGTTTGAAAAAACTAATAAGGCATAGGCTACGGTATATTAAATAAATATTTATGGGGTTGAGGTACTGAGACTTAGATAACCGCTAATAGTTAACGAGATACAAGTTTGTTTGAGAATGTAGTGTTATGAAACACGACCAACGTACGACTAAAGTGATTTCTACGAGATACGATCATGGAATTAATATTCCGCATAGATCTTTATACGCAAACATCACTTCTCGATGACAATTTCCCGGTGACATCAGCGTACCCAAGAGTCAAGGCTTTCTCGTTTAACATGCACAAACAAATTGTTTACTTTTAATAATTACTAGCGACCCGCCCCGGCTTCGCACGGGTGGATTTCAGATGCCCCCGCCGTCGACACGATTCGTGCATTTTAAATCTGTAATATCTTCGAATATATTCATTTAAATTAGATACTGTAAAGGGCCATTTTGATCTATATTAAATGCAATATGTATTTAATTTACTTAATTGTATAAGGATTCATTCTGTATTGATTAAAAGCGCTTCGTAAATAAGCCATGTTTCTCGTAAAAAGAAGGAATAAAAAATGGTTGTTGTGGGTTATCCCTAAGAGATAGACATATACCATCGCGGACTTTTTTGTAGATCTTTTTAAGGTGTACAATACTTTAGTACATTATTTTGATCTATCTCATAGGGTGCAACCAGCGTTTGCAATGTAAGCACAAAAGATGTGTTTATTTGCTACATCACATTAGAAACCTCGAAAATTAACAGTGTTTCCATACTACATTATGCATTATTTATACATAAAACCTTCCTCTTGAATCACTCTATCTATTATAAAAACCGCATCAAAATCCGTTGCGTAGTTTTAAAGATTTAAGCAAACATAGGGCTATAGGGACAGAGAAAGCGACTTTGTTTTATACTATGTAGTGATATGTAGTGATAGTGATGTTCAATAAGTTTTTCTACAGCCTCTACAGCCTTCTACAGTACATAATTAGGTACAAGCAGATCTCTGTACAATATGACACGGTTACACGGTGGCTTTTTATGGTGGCGGTTATGGGGTTTTTTTTTTGGAATAGGGGGAAAACGAGCAGATGTATAGCCTGGTGGTAAGCAATTACCGCCGCCCATGGACACCCGCAACGCCAGAGGCGTCACAAGTGCGTTGCTGGCCTTTGGGGGAGGGTTTGGGATATGTGCCTCCGGTATCCTCATTCACTCGGTGAAACACAGCGCAAGCGCTGTTTCATACCGGTTTTCTGTGAGGCCGTGGTATCACTCCAGTCGAGCCGGCCCATTCATGCTGAAGCGTGGCTCTCCCACGGTTACAGTATAATATATTAATAGAATTCATGATATTTGGTAATTTTGTTTCCTTATAATTTTTTAGAACAAATTAATTTATAAAGAACTTTGTTCATCAAAACCTGGAATTATTGTATGTAAGGTTGATAAGTTTATTTGGTGTATAAAACGGCATTATTCCCTAATTATTGTCCCGCGATGTCTCAAAAATCTTTTCAAATTCTACTTTTCCATAGTTAACTCCAGGTTAACATATTATGCGGATAGGCTGTTAAGAAAAAAAAAAGAAAACAGTTTACAAAATGTTCTAATGAATTTGATTCCATTCAGTCGTTTGAATATTTAGAAATATTACATTAATTCGTTACAACTGCGTCTAAACATTTTAAATTACATTAATTACTTTTTAAACGGCTGCATGTTTGTAGGTAGTATGCATGTACATCGGAACAGACAAACGCTTCTAATAATAATTAATGCTAATCAGTACAACCATCTTCGCTTCATCATTGCGCACGCTTTGGTCACTTTGACATCTAGTGGCATATAGTAAATGAAATAAGCAGATAAAAATATCAAAAACTCATAGTTTGAATTTAAAAAAGTATGACAGAAGATAATAAATTATTAGATATTTTTACTGAATTAATATGCCTTACAAATGTTCTAATTAGACCATTTTTGGTACATTTCTACCTTGTGTATTGTTTGTTGTGCTTTAAAACAAAATAGAACTTTGTCAATTGTTTAAACCTAAGTAAACCTAGTATGCGCAAAAAGTTCGGGATAGCAGATATAGGGTAATTCAAAACACCACAAAGAAATAAATCATTGGACCCAGTATTACACAAATATCTCTTGAAAGTTCTTTATTCATTACTTGTAGGTAGATCATTTACGCCAAGAAAGTAAGTTGGATCTTTTGCGATTAACATTATCCAATTACTAAAAGTGACATATTTCATCTACATGATCTACAGTAACTACTGTTGTCGAATAATGTTCCAATTAAATCTCGTCATTTTATTCATGCGGCAGTAAATTGCATAAGGAGGCTTGCATTTTCTATAGTATTAGGTATGTCCTTAATGAGAAAAGGTAGGCAATAAGTACACTTGGGACTGTAGGGGTAACTATCTACAGGTGAAAAAAATTAAATTAGATACTGTAAATCTTAAAAGTCCAGACATAATTAGCTTTTGATTTTAAAATAGTAAAGCCTATGTATTGAGGTCAAGTAAAACTTATACAGAACCGGATATTACTCCTATTAATCATCTTCGGCAATAAGGGCAATAAGATACAACACGTAGGTTAATATAACCTCTACACCGTTAAAGAAAAAAAAAACAAGATCATCAAAATCGTACAACTTTACCTGTATCGTCCATATACTACGTTTGGCAGGCACGCGGCCTGGCGGGATCGCGGCATATTTTTTGTCACAGAGCCGATAAGATCGCCGACACAGATCAACGCACAATGGGCCGGTAATTGACAAACCATGACTCGATAAAGTCAAGGCCCGCGCGCACTTGTCCATACTTAGGTGCGATTTGATTGAATTCATTTGGGATTATAGGATTAGTACTCGTAATATTGTTTTGTATTGACTGAAGAAGTAATGAGTTTGAGATAATGGTGTATCTGCAGTGCATTCTATTGTCTACAAGATGGAGTTAATTTTTTAATAATTCCTTTATAATAAGAACTCCAGTTTATTGCGATTTATAGTTACTAGTCTGCTCTTTGTCTTAAACTCGATATTCGTTGCAATTAAGTCCCTCAGTGATGAAAGAGGCTAAGTTTAGTTAATCATAGTCTTTAGGATTATAATTAATTAATTAACCGTTAGGATTTACTACCCATTTAAATTTTATATGGGCGAACATGAGGAACAAGAATGTATGCGTCGATATCATGAACTTCGAGGGACAAGAGAAGTAAAGTTACAGGAATATTAATGATTGTAGCTAGTAATTAACACTATCAGACAGGGAGTCGGATCAGTGTCGATGTTGTACTAGAACATAACTTAATGCCTACTCTATGAAACGAAATTTTAAGATAATGTAAAATATAGACATCTATTGCGCTTCAAAAGTGTTATATTTTTTATATAACCGTTTATTTTATTATTTAAGAAAGTTTTATCACATTGTTATTTTTAATTTTGAAGCCGTGACTGTCATATATGTTACATGAAACGTGAAATACGTAATATGTAACTATGCCAAATTATGTAATTAGAATATTAGTAATATAATTTTACAAAATAAAATAGAAAAGGAAGATCGACATGTGACATAAAACATAAAAATGAATGTTAATTATTATTAAAACCTCAAAAACATATAAGAAGTACACACACACACAGAAGAGGTACACACCTATATTATGTGATATGTCTTAGGTATGCTTCGAAAAATCATGCACCGATTGAATTCAAATTTTACCACGATACCCACACAACCTGCTTCATATGTCGTTTTATGTATTTTTCTCATCTTCGATCAACGAATTATTGTTATCAACAAAATCACCAAGTGCCACTTCGAAGCTTGGTAGGGATTGTAGGGAACAGTTAGTATTACCTATATTATTAATAATGCTTACTTACTGCTATATAATTAATTCATTATGAAGTGCAATTGCAAATCATTTGGAATTGGAAAGACTGAAACTAGAGATATACTATCTAGCATTTCGTATAACTCCGTTATTCCCTTATCTATATTAGAACTTTTTGACCAATTTCAGAAAAGCTCACGTAGCCTTCAACACCCAAATAATGAACGGTCGTGCCACCCGATGTATCGTTGAAAATGCTTAATCGGTTGCCTTCCGTCATACAATACACACACTTCCGTCATTGATTGCGACCTCTAACATCAGTTATTTAGATGTCACGATCGATTCTCGATTCGAATCACGATTAATAAAGTTCATGGTTAATACATAATGGCGATGAATACTTTTAATGCTGGCCGTACCCAAAATTTTGAATACCACAGACTAAACTAATCTCATCCAAAAAATTAAACCTTCTGTCGTTGTGAACAGATTTCATGTTGTTGATTTTTAGACTGCGTCCAATTCGTGTGAATAAAGACGAGTATAATTTGACAGACAGATCTTTTGTGATGACCACAACGTATGGACATTAATCATACTTTTTTGTCACCTCTTCGCTAACATGACGAAATTATGTTCTTTGTGACGGTCTTTGTAGGGTGTTCCTTGATCATGGGAGCCTAGTCATCGCGACCCATAATTAGTTTTTAAATTGGATACGGAGCAAAAAACCGAGAGAAGTCCCCGTTATTATGTTCTAATGAAAATTTTATTTGGAATTTTTCGTGATTGGATTTGACAAATTACTGTTGACCGTGGATCAATTTATTTGCTCGTTAGTCATTACTGTTTTTCTTGTAAGCAACATTTTATTATAAGCTAAATTTCATAGGCTACCCATTTGCTTTTTTATAGTCTTTAATATAATCATCATTCTAGACATTTTTTTGACTCGTGCTAATTCAAGAACTATTTCTGCAACAACCGGGAGTGACCAATAGTCTACGGATAATTTTAACTATCAATTGTTTTTTGTAGGCAACATCAACAGCCAGATCATGTTACTGGGTACTCTGAAGTGTACGAAATGAAGGGCATTCTACACACATCAAAAGTGTCTAGGGATCAACATATGTGTCTAGGGATCAACATATATTTTTGCAATAACTTTTCTCCTGATTGATATTAATTAAAATTTTCTTTAAGGATTCATCAAATAAAGTGTTTTCGTTTGTCACGGTAACGATAAACCAAGTCACCTTTGCATTAATAAAGAAATTTGCCATTTTCCTAATAAAAGGATTTTTGACATTTGAACCACTAACATTAAAGTTCGAAAAAAAGACTGAAATAACAGTTTTCTTTAAAATTTTATTAGGTAACTTAAACAATTAATAATCCGTGTTTCTACCGCGAACACTAACACAAGAACATCGGTTTGGCATTCTCAAAATGAGTTCATCCAAATCACGCTGTGGAATGGCCGCCCATGTTCGTTGCAACAACAAAAAAAGGTCTTCTTGCGACTGGATACCCTCCATATTCGGTAGAGCTCTTCTCTGTAGCATATCCCATGCATGCTCAATCGGGTTCAAGTCTGGCGACTGAGCAGGCCAGGGCCAAAGCCACATCTCAATCTCAAGAAATCCGCATAAAAATGCTTGATCCCTAGACACTTTTGATGTGTGTAGTTCACTCCCAAAACACCAACTGCAATTTCCAGAGTACTGGGCAATAAATATAGTATGGAGAATGTATGTATGTGTTCAATATGCGGCTGCCTATCTTTTTGATACTGTCGTGCTCGTGAGCGAGCATTCTTCTCTTTCATTATATCCACCTACTGGAATTAGCAGTCAAGGAGCTTATGCTACTAAAACACACCAACTTCTGAAACGTCAACTAACTGCGGTTGACATTTCAACATAGATTATCATAACAATATAATTAATAACCTATGGCATTTACAATCTCATTTTAATGGCGGAAAAAGAATAAAAAATACAGAATATAAATACATTCAATATAAATCTTATTACTTATCTGTTTTTATGTCCGGATGTGGGAACATCACTTTCTAATCGTGATTCATATTTATGGCGACAATCCGTTTAACTGTTCATTAATATAAGTGGATCTTCTTCAACGCGGATGTCAAATAAAATGGTGACATAGCAGAATAGATGGACACCGCAACATTCATCTAATTAGGTAAATAGTATGTCGTCTACCGGTAAAAGATTAATGTAACTGTTTTGACAATTTCAAGAAGCGACGAGAAAAAAGACGTTTCGTTTTGTAACTAATTTTAATAATAAGATTGTGGTGTTATATTCTTGTTTCAATATAAGGTAGAAGGTAGGTTTAAGTTAATAAACCCACAAACCTAGTGCTTTGGTTACAAGAATATAATTAAATTGATTGTCATGTTATCACATAATAATGTCTAGTGCTATTTATATTATAGATAATTTGTTTCTCGTAATAATTTATTACTTTGAGTAATTTATAGTTTGTCTATGTTTGTCTATGCGAGACCGGAGGCCCAATTAGTCTAGTCAACAAGTTCCATACTTGTTGACTAGACTAAAAGATGCAGCAGCATCACTAGGCCGCCATGGTGTGGGTCGCCATGCTGCATTGTCTGCATTCGCAGTGAGCATGGTGACCACCACTCTTGGATTCTGCTTATGCTTTCCATCAGGCAGAGTAGAGTCATTTTGGCGGGCCAAACATAAAAAAAAAAAAAAAAAAAAAAAAAAAAATAGTAATTGATTTTTTATAATCATTGCCTTTATTTCTTTTGAACAATAACCAAAATTTTTAGCGATATTTATTGTAATGATAATAGCAATAAATCATTTTTTTTTATGTATGACCTGCCAAAGTGACTCCACTCTGCCCGATGGAAAGCATAAACAGAATCCAAGAGTGGTAGCCACCCTACACCTTGATAGTGATCTATGGCGACCTATTGAGATGCTTCTAAATCATTGGGCCTCCGGTCTCGCACTCACCAACGAAACACGACAGTACAAATGCTGTCATTTTAGATTAGTCTTCTGTGAGAGGGTAGTACCAAGCGAGGATATATCGAGGATGTTCATTGTTACGTATACCACCAATTAGGGCGACGAGCAATGGTTCATCAGCAAATTCGGAATCCATCGTCACATTTCTTACAAATATCAGGCCATGGTGATAAATGATATTTGTTTTCGTAAGTAAATATCTTGCAGATATTTTTACTTGTTAGATTTCACAGCTGAAAGACACCAGCATTTCCTAAGACTCACTCTGGGGTCCACCAATGAGTTGAAGCACTAAGATCCTTTTTTTTTGACGGTTGGAAATCCTCATGGATGTCCTCCGCTTTGGGGAGAGAGCGAAGGGGTGTTTCAGACTCTTACTGACTAAATCCCCCGGTGTTCCATCTCTCACCAACGCCGGGGATCGCGGGAACATAAGAGACAACCGCAATCCCCGCCTGGAAGCACTAAGATCCTGGATAAACATCTACAGAGGTTTTTATCTCTGGAACCTAAACCACTGGTAGCTTGGTCCTTATACCAGCGGTACACTATTTATTTAAATTAACCAAAGTATTTAAGTCAAATATTATAGGTAGTTTATCACTATTACAAAGACAGTGGACATGTAATGGCTTCACAACACTGGACGCACACAAATTGGTTTTAACACTTTAGAAGTCAACTCCGGTGACAATTTATAAAGCCCAGATCATTAAAATAAGATAACAATGCATTTAGATTATGCAAAACGAATATTTATTACCTTATTTCGCTTCTGTTGCCAAATAGCTGTTACGAAACCAACATTTTGACATTTTGGTTCGGTGAGTAATTCTGCTGAGAATTTCGATTTTTGAACGCAAAATACACACATCAAAAGTGTCTAGGGATCAAGCATTTTTATGCGGATTTCTTGAGATTGAGATGTGGCTTTGGCCCTGGCCTGCTCAGTCGCCAGACTTGAACCCGATTGAGCATGCATGGGATATGCTACAGAGAAGAGCTCTGCCAAATATGGAGGGTATCCAGTCGCAAGAAGACCTTTTTTTGTTGTTGCAACGAACATGGGCGGCCATTCCACAGCGTGATTTGGATGAACTCATTTTGAGTATGCCAAACCGATGTTCTTGTGTTAGTGTTCGCGGTAGAAACACGGATTATTAATTGTTTAAGTTACCTAATAAAATTTTAAAGAAAACTGTTATTTCAGTCTTTTTTTCGAACTTTAATGTTAGTGGTTCAAATGTCAAAAATCCTTTTATTAGGAAAATGGCAAATTTCTTTATTAATGCAAAGGTGACTTGGTTTATCGTTACTGTGACAAACGAAAACACTTTATTTGATGAATCCTTAAAGAAAATTTTAATTAATATCAATCAGGAGAAAAGTTATTGCAAAAATATATGTTGATCCCTAGACACATATGTTGATCCCTAGACACTTTTGATGTGTGTATATTTAGGTGAAGCTGTATTTGGATTTAAAAAAAATATCTTAGACATAAACAAGTAACTTCGATTTCGTTATATACTAATCACGCTGCAAATTAATTAGTAAATTTAAGTTGAAAATGTATTATAAAAAAAAACCGACTTCCAAAAAACATCCAACGAAAACTCCCTGCCAAAAAACACTAAAAAACGTAAAATAAACTGGCTCTTCATAAATTGCTATGTGCCAATTCTTGTCTATGCCTAATTCTTTATTCATTTAAATAGTAGTATTATAATGTGTGCTAGGTACCTAAAACCTGTTTGAAGTCGGTGCCAAGCGACTATCGCTTAGATTTTTGTAATTGTTCGTTCATATTCTTTTGGCTTGGCACCGACTTCAAACAGATTTCAGGTACCTAGCACACATTATAATACTACTATTTAAATGAATAAAGATTTAGGCATAGACAAGAATTGGCACATAGCAATTTCTGAAGAGCCAGTTTATTTTACGTTTTTTGTGTTTTTTGGCAGGGAGTTTTCCTCGGATGTTTTTTGGAAGTCGGTTTTTTTGTATAAAAAGTTTTTATTTTTCAGTTTTAAGTGCAAACAATCATAGGTAAGTAGTAAGTTGAACTATTTCATAAAATTTCTGCTGATGCAAATAACTTTAGTGGTTTAAAGACGTATTAAATGTCAACCCCTATTTCACCACTTAGGGATAGAATATCGAGAAACGCTACGTAATTCGTTAATATTATTTTTTATCAGTAGCCCAAAAATAAAGTTGCACGTTTCTAACTTAAAAAAATACGAACTTTTATACAATCTTTCAACCCCTATTTCACCCCTTTAGAGGTAAAATATCCAGAAACGCTTAAATACATTTATATTCATTTTTAATCAGTAGCCTAAAGTTAAAGTTTCATGTTCCTAACTTAAAAAATGACGGAATTCCACACAAACTTTCAACCCCTATTTCACCCCCTTAGGGTTAGAAATTTCAAAATTCCTTCCTTAGTGGGTGTCTACTCAATAAAATGACCCATATGAATAACTCAAATTAAGCTCTATACGTACGTGTTATATTAAAATCATTCTCTAATGCCTAACTGTTGAAGAGTTTAACCTTCTATCATCAGCTCACCTAAATAACTTGAAAGTATACGACTAAAGGTCTTTAGATACGTATGAAATTGAAAGAATTATCCTCCAACTCCTAACCGTTGAGGAGTTGTACCTTCGACCTTCCATCATCAGCTTACCTAAATAATTTGAAAGAATACGACTAAAGGTAACATACATACATATGATATTTAAAGATTTATTCTCCAACTCCTAACCGTTATGGAGTTGTACCTTACATTATCAGCTCATCATCATAAAATGATGACTACCAGACGCAAATACCGGTGTAACTTCAGAAAATATACGAAAAACATAGTTATAAAAAATGAGGGTTTCCCTCGATTTCCTTGGGATCCCAACATCAGATCCTAATATGGTGGCAATGGGACCACCTCGGGAGCATACCCTTTCGAATACAAAATGAATTTTCAAAATCGGTCCACAATTGACGGAGTAATCGCTGAACATACATAAAAAAAATACATACAGTGGAACATAGAACCTCCTCCTTTTTGGAAGTCGGTTAAAAATGAGGAACAAAATTGATACAAAAAGTAGATATAAACAATCTTCGATTCGGGTTGCATATCATTTCAAAGTTTAAGTTCAATCGGTACAGACCTTTTCGAGTATTTAAAGCGTATTCAAACCAACTTAATATTTATGTATACATTTGTTAAAAAAGAAGATATGTCAAACTTCAATGACTTTTAAATCATTTAATTTACATCAAATGCTATTAAACGTCAAAAGAATAATGATTTTGATTATAGCTGCGTTCAAGCTATTCACAACAAAAAATACAGAGTATTAAGCAAATATAAAACTTAATATGCCAAAGACACTCTTCAGAAAAGCGCCATTATATTCAAAACTTCACGAGGAAGACATCAATGAGACTTAAATACGTCTTTCTTAGGTATCACAAGAAACGGGGCCACAAAGTCTGTGGACTTTATCATTTACGGCACAAATAAAATAGTTAAAAAGCTAAGCTATAAATGCATAGTATTCATAAACTTATAAGAAATTGGTTGTCTGTAAAGTTGGTTTACGGACGGTAGTTTAACGTGACAACGTCATAACAAAACATGAACGTAACAGGACAATGAGCATCATCATCAGCTCCAATTGCGCGCCACTTGTTCGATCTTCGGCTTCTCGCATCCAGCTCCTGCCAGCCGTCTTGCGTAAATCATCACTCCACCTGGCCTGTGGACGTCCTACACTACGTTTGCCGAGACGCGGTCACCACTCAAGAACCCGTTTACCCCAACGGTAATCAGTTCTGCGGCTAATATGGCCAGCCCACTGCCACTTCAGCTTGCTAATCCTTTGGGCTATGTCGATGACCTTGGTTCTCTGCCGGATTAACTCATTCCCGATGCAATCCCTCAGAGAAACGCCGAGCATAGCCCTCTCCATAGCACGCTGAGCGACTTTGAACTTGTGGACCAGCCGTGCCGTAAGTGTCCACGTTTCGGCTCCCTATCTCAGGACAATGAGCGTAACAGGACAATGAGTCCTTTTTCGTGCATGCAGCCGGCGTTCATCAATTTATTTGACGTTGTCACGTCAAAAGGTGGCAAACAAGACAGAGTCTTGTTAAAGTATACACAGTGTTCATTTAGCTGCAGAACGTTGCTGCTACAAAAACATTAATAGGATATAATATAATAAACGATTTATTATAACCAGTAAAAATAATAGAAACAATCTACATTTTACTTAATAGTAGCCCTTCTGTTAGTAGGGTAAATATTGATCTTTAAATGACTACTTAATTGAAATACAAGGTTTTGCCACCCTTTTATTCTATGATTTATTCTATATACAGTGTGAAGACGTAAATCACTACTTACATCTTCTCATCATTTTGATCTCCTTGCTCGTAGCTCGGGTATTGTCACAAGACAAATCTCCGGACCAAAAGTTAATGAAAATTATAAAGTTATATATAGAATTAAAAAAGTAACACAAGTAGTATTGTATGCAGTATCCGCTAACCTTCAAGCCCGTACTCTTCAGTCAAGAAACAATCGACGGTCAAACGGCGACCGCTCCACTGTACTGTCAATCGTATCATTAAAGAACCCTCGGTGGTGGGTCACACATCAACCGAGCACTTCATTAGCCACTCTTCAGCCTACGTGAGACACATTCCAGATGAGCTGCGAGCTTAACTGGATAGGAGATTCATGTATAATAGTGGGAATTAAAGCTCGTTTTATTGTTCCACGATGGGCGATATAATGAGAATTTGGTAGGGAAAAATATAACTTGATAGGGAAACATGGGACTTTATTTACGAATAGGCTAGACTGAAATATTATTTATAAAAGCGTATTAAAAAAATTAAACCGCTGTGTTATTTGTATAGTATCAAATATATTTAAATTACCCAAGAATAGGTATTTTGAAACCAGAAGTTTTTGAGAACAACTTGGTACTAATTTAGTTTTTTTTATATTTCGTACATTTGAGCCAAGGGATGGAATCCTTATAGGGTTAGGGTTATAGGGTTGTAAAAGTAACTAACAGAAAAGCAATAAAAAAAAATGTTTAACAACGGTTTTCTGTCAATCCGAGTTAGTGCTTTGGTTAACCTTGGTATCAATATGGCTCTCTTACGGTATAGTTACAATCCCAAGCGATATATTTCTCAATGTGTGACATCACATCAACAGCTTCTAACAGTCCACTCCTTAACTTAAGCCTCTTTTAGAAAGGAGGTTATGGCATCGGTATAGTTGCCACCCTTTGCAGACGGGTTGGTATAGAATATATTTCAAGTTTCCTTCATTTTGCAGTGCCGTCCTTCATAAATTAGACGGTACTTACGACAAACACGGGAAAGGAAAGAGATGGTCTCACTCCATATTCTTAATTCGTTTCCATACGGGTGATATGACCAGACATATTAAGACATAGAAATTTAAATATATAATAAATAAAATCTGCAGTATCTTGGTACCTACATTGCTGTACTGTGTACTTTTATCTGGATTGTATTTACTAATGTTGATGTCTTCCGCTATGACATAAGTCATGTTATTTTTACATTTGAAAGAATGATTTCAGCATCGAGTTACAGAAATATAAAAGTGTCTATTTGTCATCTACAAGCGTCAGATCCAAATGTAGGAAGTTTACGCATAGACATTCACAGGTTTTACGATATCTTTCATAGCCCAATAAAACCATTTTTAAATCATTTCTAGTTTTGATGTCACTGACAAATATGTTTCTATCTTTTTTTAAAGATTAATTTCAGATAAGTTTTATTGGTTTTTAAATCGTTTGTAATAAAAATACTAAATAGTATTTTATTAAGACTGTTATTTTGAGGATTTCTCATATTTTTATCGTCGTTGTGTATTTTTGTTTCCCATATCACACTGCATTTGTTATTGTTTCTAATGAAATCAAAATATTTTATGTTATATTAAAAAAAGCGTAGTATTAAAATATTGTTCTACAATCTGGGTCGATATGTTGTATTTTTATACCATAAAAAGAATTATTGATCGACTTTGAAAAAAAACTGATTCAATATTTTTAAACATAAGTTACAATCAAATTAACGAAGAAATTCAAGTTTGCATACTATTCACATTTCGTAATAAACAAACACTGAAGTAATAATTGCTGACTTTCATTTCTGTTTTAAACGAGTTATTCTGCATTTATTTCCCACGCCAAAATAAGATTAGATTAGATAGATCTCAGTTTCTTCATCTGCTAGTAGTTCAATCAATAATCTAATGCTCTAGAATATTCCGAAATATATTTCTGACTTCATTTATCTCATGACCGTTCGTTATAACACTTTCGTGAGACCCGTACAAGAATACGTATAAATAAATATCTTCGAAAACATGACTAATAATCCTTCAATATCTTCATATTGCATATTCAAGATTGAAGTAAAAAAACACTCTCTCACATCGACCTGTTTGGGCCGTCTATCAACGTATGACGTACTAAGAAATTGATTTTACCTTTGGTAATTCTGATGACAGTTTGATTTTGAATCTTAAAATTGGTAGTGTAAAGTCTAATAGTAATGTTGGTGATTATAATCTGTATATTGGTGGTGTGTGTCGGGATGTCAAAGCGTCGCGAACGAGCGCCGACGCAGGACAGTCTCGTGCTGAGAGTAATCTCAGTCGACCTCGCGATAGGGATGGGCGAGAACGGTGAAAGTGTCGATGTCGATGGGAACTAGTAAAGATGCAAAGCTTGAGTATTGTGTAATAAGAAGCCAGTAGTTGAACATGGCCTGGTTATCTACAAACCACTTTTGATGTCATTTGTTTAGTTACCGGACTAAATTTGATTTGAAATGTTTTTATTTAATGTTAACGATTGTTGCTAAGATTGCTGTTGAATAGATGTATCAATATATTCAAGTTTTAGTAAGATTCGTATTAGCTTACATTACCTACTTAAATAAATATCGATACAGTTACAACCTTATCGATATCTTAGCTCCGAAGTGTTGGGCCAGCATCATTATTGTCTCAACGGGGCGCTCGGGTCAGAGAGTCGAGACAATCTGTCAAATGGAAAGAATCACACATGAACAAGCCGAGCCCCGCATCGCCGTCCTATTAATCATATTTCGACTTTTTTTTACGTTTTCCGAACGTGTGTTCTCTCGGATAATGGCTACTATTCTGACGGCAATATCACAAAGACCTTTGTGATATCAAAACTAGATATTACATTTTATGTTATAGACTTTAAGATTCAAATTCCTCTACATGAAGAATATGTGTGGTAAGTTCTAAACAAGCGGTAAGGCCTTTTTAGACAATACTTGTCGTTTGATTCAAGATGTCATGTTTTCTGATAAAATCTTGACGAAAATTTCTGTTTGACGGGGTCAAATTTAGTACAGCCATGTTCTTCAATTACATTTGACATAGTTTAGTCTAGAATGTAAGTTCGTTTGTATTTAGATCATCTATCTGATTAGCCTGCTGGGTTGAAATGTTTTGACATGCGAATTGTGACAGCTAATGGGACTATTGCATAAACGCAAATAGGTATCTAGGTGCAGTTGGTGAAAACAATCAAATAGTCTTAAGAAATGTTTGACGAACGCTAATGGATATGAATGGATATCAGTTCAAGGGGATTATCTTTTCAGTATAGTGAATGCCTGTTCATTTAAGGGATCCCTAACAATACATCAGTATAATTTCAGTCATTCGACGATAAGTGGACATAATACCTCCATTATTTACTTCTAAGAAGCTCTGTTGCTTCGAAATCACGAAAATTATATTAAAAAAATATTTGAATCAGTTGCTAGATACATACTTTATTTTTTCACAATCAATTTATTGGATCATGAATGTATTTAAAGAAAAGTAATATTATGTATACAGTCCTGAAATTATAGATTTCCCTGTGTGAAAGATGGCTACGAAAATAAGAAATACTTAGCACAAGTAATTTCATTTAGTGTAACCTATATTTTTATTTTTTCCGTGTGAAATTTATGGCAAATAAAGTGCAATACATTCTAAAATGACACTTCTAAGGACGTTAAAGGGTGTTAAGTTGCTTAACTAACTTTTTTTAAGGAATAAGACATTATGAATTTCATGTATAATTATAGCAGTACAAAATAAATGTTATAACGTCTGGTATTTTCGATAACCTTTTCAACTAAACTAAAACGTTTGTGCTAGGAGTGGTTTCACCTCTTTATCGCAGTGGGTGACATTCAAATTTGCAGTCACTCGATTACAAATCCGATATCTAAGGTATAACTCTATAGCTACCGAATTATTATGGTCGTTTGATAAAGCATTAGTTAGCATAGCATAGGATAAAGCATATCCACGCTACGAAATAACCCCGCACTTAGCTAGAATATTAAGATTAACGCAATCGGTACCAATTGCTTGTACTTGCATCGTAAATCTATTATAAGTTGTGACATTGTACCAAAAGTTCTAATATTTCGTGACAATTCCTTATTAAGTGTAGTTCCCAAATCTGACTGATGACCCAAACGTCTGAAACGAAATTAAAAAAGGTCCCTAATGTTATCATGGTAAAGTTCGTAATTGACTGGCCAATGTTTGTGTCAAGTATATTGTACTTGACACAGATTTGCGTTTGGTGTAGTCTAGCCTGAGGCGAAGGCTGTGGGCGAGACCAATGACATTTAGTTTGAGGTTAAGTTTGAACTTCACTTACATAGTTATAAGTCTTTGTGTTCTAATGTCCGGTACTGATTGAACTTTAAAGTTAAATATAAATTTTAAACAAAAAACATACATATAATAATATGTGAGTAGGTTCTGTGCCTATTTTGGTATTTGGCTATAGCGTTAAAGGTCAAATTATAGCCAATAAAGAGGAAGAAATTTTAAGAATTTTTTATAAACATTTTTATCGAAGCTATACATGCATACATGCTATCGGAATCAATCTTATTCCCATTCTGAACATACATGACAGGTATATAATATGACCCTGGGGTCATTTTAAGTCTATGATAGCATCAGACGGGACCCGTCTAATTGTGACATCACGGTTACAATTCATCAGTCAGGAAATGTGACCTTATGTTATGTGTGTAAGGTATAGACTTAAGAAAATATAGAAGAGAAAAAATAAAACGTCCGCAGACAGTGTTTATTGCTCCCAGTAAAACATTTAAAATCAATTCAGAAACATAAAATGCACGGTTGGCTTAGTGGTTTACTCCGCTTAGTGGCACGGTAGTGCCAAGTGTAGTGGGTTCAAATCCCACATGAGACAACACATCGTGTGATCCACAAAATTGCTGTTCTGAGTCTGGGTGTTCTTTGTGTCCGTTTCATTTATTGTGAATAGTCCCCTGGGATACAAGAAATATATGCCTAATGCTCAATGTGAATGATGACAATGCAGAATGCTGACCCACAGTATGACGGTCTAGTGAGATGATTTTTCGCGACCCGCTTAAAGGACCCAGGATCATAGTGGGGTTTTGGTTTGATTTTCATGTTTTTAATAATTTCATTATTGTATTGGAGGAAACCTTAAAAGGTAATTAAGCACTGTAATAAATAAATAAATTTAATAACACACAAACTAGCTAAGATTCGCAATTATAATAGTTGTTGAGATTATTATTTGCATTTGTATATGCCTATCAAATATCATATCTAGTTTTACTCATGTCTACCTAGTAAGGCTGCGTCCGCATAAGCCGTGAGAACACAGAAATTGATTTCTTGTATCGTAATTTGTCATTGACGACGCTTTTTGTTTGTAAGATGAATATCTTTCAACAATAATTTTGCTGCTTTCCTTGTTTCTAAGCGGAAAATGGTAATCACTTTAGGAGATTTTCAGATCTATTTTTCCTTGTTCTTAGAACCACTCGTTTTAGAAAGATAATTATATGGAGGCTGCAAATATTCCTTTGATACACACAAGATGGAACTGTAACTTGGCTAGTACTAGATTGTGGAGGTATGACGGCAGCCGTTCCTCGTAATAATTCGTAGTTTATCCGCATCCTAGTAGACTTATGCCGAACGTAGTTTAGGAAACAGAGTTAGAGGAAAAATTTGATGATGGCTGAAGTATTTTAATATTACGTTTTGACATAAAGAGCTTGACTATACAAGTGTAAATTCTGTTTTATACAACAATAGTTAACACGGCCGAGTTGAGTTTGAGAATCAGACTTAGGACTTATAACACAGCAATGACGTAACCAAATTATACAAAATTATTTTTGCAATAAAAAATCTTGTATATTACTATTTTGAATCAAAGGTCAGCAGCAAAGCATTTTCAGCTAGTTTTGTAACACCCAAACCGTAATACACATAGTCTAATAAGTAAGTGAGTTTAAACTTGAAACTTAGATGTCATGTGTCATAGATCGCATTTTTTTTTGTCTGTCAGATTGACTTACAACGTTAATTAGTTCCGGTATTGACTATTTAAACATACCTTAGATTACACGGAAACTATTTAAATGATCCATAAAGTAGAGCCCAGTAATTAGTTTAGCAATTTCCATACGAGAGAAAAAATGAAACCAATACGACAAAAATAAACGTTAACTATGAAATATTTTGATTATAAATTAAAAAGAAATATCAACTAACAAAACGTGAATAGTAATAAAAAAAACTTTACAAATCTTTATGCTACTACGATAAATCCAAGTTACCCAATACGAATATAAAAATATTCTCAACTTAAAACAATACGGCATTTAAAACTACAAAACCCTTTCTTATCTTTGTCGACATCCACAATTCTACATCTTAAAGTGTCGCAAGACAATGGCCGCCGTGTGAATTTTACCATTGCCCAATAAAAAAAGCGAGCCAATAACTCACTTTGCTAGTATTATGTGACGGATCGGTCATTTTTAAATTATCTAGCTTTGGGCAATAATTGGACAGTTACGAAATCATTGCATAAGGTACATCACTAGTTTTACTCTATGAACTATACTCACACGACCTTTCTAATGTCCAGCACATCGTAATTTATGTGTAACAAATTCTTATTATGTAGACGTAAAGTTCATTTTTGCTCAAAACCTGTTTCAAATTAGTCTATACGTGACATGTAGATCACGAATCGTATCACATTCCAAATTCAAATGGCAGGTGAACATTTTCCCTACATTTTTTTTTTCATTGACATCGAGATACTGATCTCTCATCTCCGATTGACAAGGAAGTTGATAATGAGATTTTTTACTTTTAAATATTTATCTGTGGATCTAAATTCAATATTACAACTAGGGGTGAAGTCAATAACCTTTTACGTGCATGCATCACAACATTAATAAATACAGATTTGGTGTTTTTTAGGTGTTTTTTTCTTTTAATTTTTGCTTATCATACTGACTAAATCGATATGTAAAAAAGTTACAATTATAATTGACACATTTTAATAATGTATTTTTTTTCTTGGACAGTTTTTGTACCTAAGTTTATTTATCTACATTCAAGATTGATTGGTTGATTCATTTCTCATGTAATTTAAGAAAACAGAGTTTTTTTTTTTTTTTTTTTTATGTTTGGCCCGCCAAAATGACTCTACTCTGCCTGATGGAAAGCATAAGCAGAATCCAAGAGTGGTGGTCACCATGCTCACTGCGAATGCAGACAATGCAGCATGGCGACCCACACCATGGCGGCCTAGTGATGCTACTGCATCTTTTAGTCTAGTCAACAAGTATGGAACTTGTTGACTAGACTAATTGGGCCTCCGGTCTCGCACTCACCAACGAAACACGACAGCATGCTGTCATTTTACGTTGATTTTCTGTGCGAGGGTAGTACCGCCCCGGTCGAGCCGGCCCGTTCGTGCTGGAATCAGCGTGGCTCTACTACCTTTAAAAGGCACCCAAGACAAATAATTGTATCATGCCCACGATCATTAATTTGTTGTGTGTGAAGTGTTCAAAGTAATTATGTAGTATAAAATAAATAATAAATATTTCGTACATATAAAACACAACGCCGTCTAGTCTCAAGCTAAGCAGAGCTAGTGTTATGGGTACCTACCTACGAGACAACTGATATTACTACAAAAATTAGTTAGTACAAAATAGTAGTTATACAAAGAATGTATTATTAAAATGTCACCATTCAATTAATTATAGTTCAAAATGCCTATACCTTACTGGCCATATATAATTAGGAAAAAAACAAAAAGTTCATGAATATGGATTTTAAATATGGGACGAGCACTTCGAACAAAAGTGATATAAATCTATATTCAAAAAATGGTACTTAACAAAAGAGAGAAAAATGTGAATGTATTTTTTTCTTTTTTTTCTACCCATTAGGCAGGGAAATTCGCTCGCACTTCTGTGCATTTGCCATGCGTCAAGGTGAACGTTCCGATTTCCAATATTTAAATTATAAAGGCGCGTACACCGAAATTGTTGGCAATTTCAGTGTTCCCAACTGTTTGCAACTCTTCAGAAAATAGCCAACTTTTGTTTCCATTATGTCTACACCGAGTTGCCAACAATTTGAAAAACATTCCAACTAAGCGTCACCACAGAGCCAATAAATATTTGCAACAAGCATATTCTATTGACGTTTACCGCCAAAAACGGAAACATGTTCCCAACATTTGTTGTCAATTTTTGTTGCCAACACAAGAAAATTACAGAAACTTTTGTCACCAACACGTGTTGACAACAAAAACGTTGCCAATTTTTACTCCGCCATACTCACCAGACCTTGCACCTACCGACGATTACTTTTTCCAAAATTTAGACAACTTTTTAGTGGGTAAAAAATTCAATTCCCGAGAGGCAGTACAAAATGCCTTTGAAGAGTTTGTTACCTCCCGTCCAGCAGATTTTTACAAGAAGGGCATCAATAAACTGCCAATGCGTTAGCAAAGATGCGTCGATTGCATGGGTGATTACTTCGAATAACAGAAATAAAAAAGTTTGAAAAAATAAGTACTTTCACTTATTGCATACAAAACGGCAACTACAACCTATGAGGTAAAGACCTATTATTTATACAAGTACAAATTATTAGAAATAAAAAACCCGACTGCGTCAATATTTAACAATAAAAACATATAAGTGATATAAATATATTCATAATCACCGTATGAGGGTTTAAAACTTATATGTTTTAAAAATCTTTATTTTGATACCACACTCGATGTATTTTGAAAACATTTTTTTTATATTACTTTTTGGCGCCAAAACTCCTTTTTTTTTATTTTACTGTACCTAGTGTCACTCTCACGGCTAAGACGAATCTATTGACACCACTCACATAAAAATACGACAAGCCGTTTAGGCTCTAGGGCGTGCCAAAGAAATATACATACATACACTCGAAAAACATAACCCTCCTTTCGCAGTCGAGTAAAAAGACCAATAGTGCTCTACTGAGTTTTAACTAAGACGCAGTTATGATTGCCAATGTTTCAATGTTCAACATTGTCTTGGCTGCGGTGGCGGTGGGACAAAGCCTCCACTGTTTATTTGCCGCCCATACCTTACTTGCGGTTTATGGAAATTGACTTTGGCGTGTAAGTAATTTTCTAAGACCAACGACCATTTTCTAAAGGATTCCGTCTTGGAATCAGCGTTGCTAGAAGCGATTGATTTTTTAGTATTTACTTTTGAAGAGCTACAGAAAAGCAACAGCACTGTTTTTTTAAATAAAAATGGAGGCATTAAAAAAACCTTCAATATTGAAAGTATTTATAGGTCTTTATAGACTTAGGTATTCGTCGAAGACCTGAAATGGAATTAAAAGTCCGGGTCCTCTCAGAGTAGGGCGCTAGAGGTCGACTGTCGAGGTTTTTTTGTGTGGAATCATAACGTACTCCTGACTCCCCAAGGAGCAGAAGTTCCAAACGGACTTTCCACCCTATCAACAAAAATAAAGTTACAAAAGGTTTCTTTAAAAAAAAGTTCTGCTTAGTTTTAGACTAGATGGCGTTGTGTGTCAGATGTTCGATATATAATTAGTATTATTATTTTACGACAAGGACTTAAGCACAAGCCCAAGCCTAAATTATAAAAAAAAAAACCGACGAAAACTCTCTGCCAAAAAAAACACTTAAAAGCGTAAAATAAACTGGTTCTTTATAAATTACCTATACCTAATTCTTTATTCATTTAAATAGTAGTATTATAATGTGTGCTAGGTACCTAGAATCTGTTTGAAGTCGGTGCCAAGTGACTATCGTTTAGACTTTTGTAATTGTTCGTTTGTATTCTTTTTGCCTTAGCACCGACTTCAAACAGATTTTAGGTATCTAGCACACATTATAATACTACTATTTAAATGAATAAAGAATTAGGTATAGGTAATTTATAAAGAACCAGTTTATTTTACGCTTTTAAGTGTTTTTTTGGCAGAGAGTTTTCGTTGGATGTTTTTTGGAAGTCGGTTTTTTTTTTATAAAAAGTTTTTATTTTTCAGTTTTTAGTGCAAACAATCGTAGGTAAGTAGTAAGTTGAACTATTTCATCAAATTTCATCATCAAGAATACAAATTAAGGTCTATACGAACGTGTAATATTAAAATCATCTTCTAATTCCTAACTGTTGAAGAGTTTAACCTTCTATCATCAGTTCACCTAAATAACTTGAAAGTATACGACTGAAGGTCTTTAGATACGTATGTAATTGAAAGAATTATCCTCCAACTCTTAACCGTTGAGGAGTTGTACCTTCCACCTTCCATCATCAGCTTACCTAAATAATTTGAAAGAATACGACTAAAGGTAACATATATACATATGATATTTAAAGATTTATCCTCCAACTCCTAACTGTTAAGGAGTTGTACCTTACATCATCAGCTCATCATCATAAAATGATGACTACCATACGCAAATACCGGTGTAACTTCAGAAAATATACGAAAAACATAGTATGTGCCTATAAAAAATGAGGGTTTCCCTCGATTTCCCTGGGATCCCATCATCAGATCCTGATATGCTGGCAATGGGACCACCTCGGAAGCATACCCTTTCGAATACAAAAAATTTTTTTTTAAATCGGTCCACAACTGACGGAGTAATCAGGTAACATGCATAAAAAAAAAAAAAAAAAAACATACAGTGGAACATAGAACCTCCTCCTTTTTGGAAGTCGGTTAAAAAAGGATCAGTATTATCGTAGTTAAAAGTTATCTTTATAATAGTCAGCGGTACTATACTCTGTCCATTTCTTTATTTTCTTTTTGACAGTTCAAGAAATTTTGAAATTAGTGACGCCCTCACCCATTACCGATTCGATTTGAAACGAATAGCGATTTTATTTATGACGAACTTTCAATCGATTTAATTAAATATTTTTTGTTGAAATATTAATTATTCCTTTATTAGTTTTTTATATTATGTAAGAAATAACCAAAAATATAAATAATAAATTAGTAAATTAGATGAATGAACAGAGTTATTGTTGTTTACTCTTGGTTTGATCCTAAATTCCAAGATTTCGACTTAATTCCTTGCAAAAATTCAATCTTGGAGTCATAGATACTATTTTTATTTCCTTCTTTTATTAAATTTAGAGAAAAAATACTTACATGAAGTCAAATTATTTTTATCATATGATCGATTTATCGTATTTCAAGTACTGTTTTATATTCTGTGGTTGTTTGTTATGCACAGACCACTTCACTAAAGTACCGTCACCGTCAATAAAGTACGACATGATCCTGGCGGGACTACTGTCCCCCAGGTGTATAATACTGTAACAATAACTTATGCTGGTTCGGGAATGGATACGGAGGGATCTGTAATAGAAACAGATGGATCGGAATCTTCGCGAACCATTTCTAAAAGAAAAAGGTCTCTTTCCAGAAAAATTTGTAAACACTGTAATAAAAAGCGTCGACATCATAAATCTTCTTCGACAACTCCACTAAACATAATAGACTGTCAGTGTGAAACTTCTGATTCAGATTTTTTTAAAGTTAAGGCTAATGTTACGGATTGCCCTCCACCTCTAATGCCTGTGCCACCCTCTCAGAGTAGTATTATAAACCCTTTAAAAAAAACAATAAATATGAATACTGACAATGTACCAGAAAACAGTCAACGTAACCCAGTAGGACGAGTATATTATAGCGCTTCAGATGCATCACCATTTGTAGTCCATGTGCAGAGAGAGCAAGTGTCTCCTAATGATAATACTTTCATTCATCCCATATCATTTGGGTATTTTTTAAAGAACAACAATATTAGCAACATCGTAAACGGAAGTGTTAAACGCATTGGTCGAAATAGAGCCACTCTTGCCTTTAGTAATTTTGAGACTGCTAATGCATTTATTACAAATCCTGCATTGAAAAAAAATAATTACAAAGCTTTTATTCCCTCATTTAACACTACACGCATGGGAGTTATTAGGGGTGTACCAATAAATTGGTCTGAAGAAGAATTAAAAGAAAATATTACTGTGCCTATAGGAGCGGGTAATATCTTAAAAGTCAGACGTTTGAAGAGAAAAAGTAATGTCAATACCAATAATGAATTTGTTCCTATAGAAACTGTGGTTTTAACTTTTGATGGCCAAGTGTTACCGAAAAGAGTTTTTCTATGTTATAACGCTCTTCCTGTTGACCTTTACATATTCCCTACTATTCAGTGTTATAAGTGTTGCAGATATGGACATATAAAAAGTCAATGCAGATCAATGCCCAAGTGTTTTAAATGTGGTCAAGACCACTTAGGAGAGTCTTGTTCTATCAATGACGATTTTGTTACTTGCTGCCTTTGCTCTGGGCAACACTTTGCCACGAGCAGAAAATGCCCTGAATTTTTGAGACAAAAATCCATAAAGGAATCAATGGCAAAAAATTGCATTTCATATTCTGAAGCTGTAAAATTACACAAACCGATAACCAAATCTTATGCAGATGTACTTACATCTATTGCACCTCAGACTTATAATACTACTCTCTCACACACTATGAATTCTCCTTCTAAAAATCAATTCCATAGAACCTCATACAAGAAAACAGTTTCAATTAACAAAAACTCTCCTCAAAATAATAACACAGGTTATGATCGTGCAGCTCATGAAATATTAATCAAAGATTATAATACTCCATCTCCATCCAATGGATGTGGGTATGGTAATTCTTCTCTTTCAGACATGTCTGTAAGAGAATTAATCATACATCTAATTAATAAATTATCGCAATCCAGTTCTCCTTTACCGTCCAACGTTGCTATTTCTCTATCAGATAGATTAATCCCAAATAATACCGATAATGGATCAAATCCCATCCGTAATGCAGTGGAATTGCCATAGTATCAACAACCAGTAGCAATAATATCCCTTGTTTCCCTTCGTATCCCTTTTCCTTTCCGACTTCAATTGCCTACATAAACATTGCTGAAATGTTTATGTAGGTAATTGAAGTAAGTTAATTATAAGTTTATATATTATTAATATGTAATAATTGTTCATGAAAACGCAAGACGTTCATGAGTAATCATGACACATGACAGTCATGACACATGAGAAATTCATTAATCAAATTTTTCATTTCATCTTTCATTACATTCATGAATATCGCTTTTAAAACCTATCTGATACCTATCCTATTTAAATTCCGTTTTCCTAAAATCCACTGTTTTTTATGTTGATAATAATTTCCTAAGCTTTACTTGTTCTTGGCATAAGCACAAACCGTGCATTGCCATTCACATTAAAAAAAAAAAAAAAAAAAGTACGACATTACTGTAGTACATAATTCCGAAAAAAAAAAGGTAATTTATAGGCGTGAGCTGTCAGAAAGAAAATAAACGAATGGACAAAGTATAGTTGATCAGTTTGTATTTTCTTTTGTGCAATAAATGTTATTATTAGGTCTTTACCTATGAAATTGCCGTTCTTCAGTACTGGTCATTTCAAATAAAAAAAAGTTAGTAATGGCTCTGTATTCTAAATTCAAATTAATTTTGTTTTAAAACCATGACATTCTATTTACAAACTCAGTCTTTTGTTTTTTGATTAGCGTTGTATTTTCATTACATTTGAACATTTTTCGTCATAATGGATACTTTAAAAATTCGTGTAATTATGGAATATGAGTTCCGTCGTGGCACCAACGCGACACAAACGGCACGTAACATCAAAAACGTTTACGGAGAGAACTGTACAAACGAACGCACAACCCGTTATTGGTTTTCCCGGTACCGTTCTGGAAATTTTGACTTGAAAAATGAAGCTCGTGGTCGTCCGGAGACTTTGGTTAACAATAATGAATTAAAGGCGATTGTGGAAGCTGACGAAACTCAATCTACAGCTGAGCTAGCAGCAGCTTTTAATGTAAGCATCAAAACAATATTGATCCATTTGCGACAAATTTGCAAGGTAAAAAAGCTTGATAGATGGGTGCCCCACGACCTTAACGATCGCCAGCGCAACGTACGCGTCAAGACCTGCCTTGCGCTGCTCAACAGGCAAAGAAATGAAGGAAATTTGCAACGAATTGTTACGTGCGACGAAAAATGGATTCTGTTCGACAATCGAAAGCGCTCAGCAAGTTGGTTAGACCCTAGTTCAGCACCAAAGCAATGCCCTAAACCAAAAATGGCCCCTGAAAAGGTGATGTTCACTGTTTGGTGGTCTAATGCGGGTGTGATTCACCACAGCTTTTTACAAAACCGCATGAGCATTAATGCAGATGTGTACTGTGAAGAACTGGAGAGAATGATGGAGAAGCTTGCACATCTGCAACCAGCTTTGGTCAATCGGTCGTCCCCACTGCTCCTTCACGACAACGCGCGACCCCATACTGCGCAACAGACAGTCTCCAAGCTGCAAGAGCTAGGGTTGGAAGTTCTCCCTCATCCGCCATACTCACCAGACCTTGCACCTACCGACTATTACCTTTTCCAAAATTTAGACAACTTTTTAGTGGGTAAAAAAATCAGTTCCCGAGAGGCAGTACAAAATGCCTTTGAAGAGTTTGTTGCCTCCCGTCCAGCTGATTTTTACAAGAAGGGCATCAGTAAACTGCCAATGCGTTGGCAGAGATGCGTCGATTGCATGGGTGATTACTTCGAATAACAGAAATAAAAAAGTTTGAAAAAATAAGTACTTTCACTTATTGCATACAAAACGGCAATTTCATAGGTAAAGACCTATTATTATTATTACTTTACAGTCTAGGGTTGTTTGGTTTTATGATTATTATAGCGAACTTATATAATGATTAAGGACACGGTGATGAAGGCGGTATAGATACTTGTAGGAGAGATGAATAACACGAAGGTTGTAGCGACTGTAGTATATTTATTGTCAGGAGCTCAAGGCTCCTGAATACTCTTGGTGTCACATGGTAACACGTGTGGAGAGTAAGTGATTAGGTAAGTAAGTGCGTACATACTAACAGCATTTATATACAATACCATTCATATACTCACGTCTCATCTCGACGCGATAAGGAATGTCTGAATCTACGTGATCGATAAATATATGCTGACATCTGCTGGTCAGGCTTATCTATGTATAATTTCTATTAATTAAACAATATGACTATATAGCAATCTATATAGGAATAATTATCGCTTTTAGGTAGCGTTACACAAAGCTAGTCGAAGTATTTATACTTCTAAAGCAATTGTTTTTAAACAAAGATGTCAAAGGAAACAATTATGTATCGTCTAAGACCGTGATTTTATAATATCTGTCAATATCTATTTAAATAATAAATCTAAGCTCATAATACCAATTTTATTATTTATGTCCTTTCCGCTAACTTTAAGTCTTTTGTATTCCCACTGGCCACAGAACCCGACAAAATTGAAACACATACCACATATTCACAAATGCCAAAGAAATCGTGACATCCTAATTTAGTCGCATCGATTTCGAGTATTCGTTTTTCATGTCCATGGATGATTATTTCCTAAGTCTGCATCGTTGAGGTTAGATTAGGACGATTATGGGCTTCATAATTCCATTACTGGACTGAGCTATGGGAGTCTGATAAAGTGCTGCATTGAAGCTTTGTATGGGATGATCAAAAGGCATTCACAGATACTGTATTACTACACTGACTAGATTTTACCCATTACTTCACTCGCTTTTAGTTTTAGTTGTCAATCCAGATTGAAAGTCAAAGAAATTTTATAGGTAGATATACTTTTTCAGACATATCTATAGTATAAATAAAAAGCGGCCAAGTGCGAGTTGGACTCGCCCATGAAGGGTTCCGAAGCAGCAAGTAACATAATATAAAAGTTCTTGTAGTTCGTTGTAACTTTGATCGATGTTTTAATAATAGTGTATGTTTTTTGCGGTTTACCATTTATGACGTGTTACAAAAAAACTACTTACTAGATCTCGTTCAAACCAATTTTCGGTGGAAGTTTGCATAGTAATGTACGTCCAATATTTTTTTTAGTTTTATCATTCTCTTATTTTAGAAGTTACAGGGGGGGGGGGGACACATTTTACCACTTTGGAGGTGTCTCTCGCGCAAACTATTTAGTTTAGAAAAAAATGATATTAGAAACCTCAATATCAATTTTGAAGACCTATCCATAGATACCCCCGTATGCGTTTGATGAAAAAAAAATTGTTGAGTTTCAGTTCTAAGTATGGGGGACCCCCAAATTTTTTGTTTTTTTTTTCTTTTTGAGTGAAAATCTTAATGCGGTTCACAGAATACATCTACTTACCAAGTTTCAACAGTATAGTTCTAATAGTTTCGGAATAAAGTGGCTGTGATATACGGACGGACAGACAGACAGACAGACGGACGGACAGACAGACAGACAGAAAAACAGACATGACGAATCTATAAGGGTTCCGTTTTTTGCCTTTGGCATGAACACTAAAAATGAATCACCGAAATGTATGTACGCGCATAAATTCCGATCACCTGCACCAAATTAGATGATTCCTTTTTACATGTGTTTGTTACTGTCTGGCCAAGGTTTGTGTAGAAGAAAATTAAAAGGAAATTGGAAGATTTATATTTGCTTAGTCCGCGACTGTACACTATCCGTGGAAACCTGAGGCGTACATAAATACTAAAATAACAAATTTTAACAAAAAAAAACCTACTTCAATCTGGACCAACGGGACCACACGGGAAGCACCAGCTTTCAAATAAAAAAAGAATCATCAAAATCGGTTCACCCAGTCGAAAGTTATGAGGTAACAAACATAAAAAATATACAGACGAATTGAGAACCTCCTCCTTTTTTTGAAGTCGGTTAACAAGTTTTAAGGAAACTTAGGTATGGAGGTACGAAGTTCGCACGGTCAGCTAGAGTCTTATTAAAAACTAGCATTTGTCTTAGTAAAAAGTATAGTCCATGAAAGGACATAGCTTTTGTCCGCAGCTTCGCCTGTGTGTATATCGGTGATCGCGGTAAAGAGGTTGGTTAAAATTTCTAATAATGAAACCTAGCTAGATCGATTTATGTCCCCGGAAACACCCTGCATATTAAATGTCATGAAAATAGTTGCAGCCGTTTCAGAGATATATAACATACAACAATTGCTGGTTAAAAGATATTAGATAGATAAATTGACGTCACGATTGGCCTAGTGGTTTAGCGGTCACCTCACCGTGTCCTACTTCGCCAAGTGTCGTGGGTTCAAATCCCACGTAGGACAAAAACTTTGTGTGATCCACAAATGGTTGTTCTGAGTCTGGGTGTTCTTTGTGTCCGTTTCATGTATGTTTGTAAAGTCCCCCGCGACACAAGATGTATTCCTAGTGAGGGAGATGTCTTAAAAAATGTTCGATCCTCAACCTTCTCCAATATCCTCGATAAATAACAGATATCACACAGAAATATTGTAATATAATTAAGACTGCACGGTTAGCCTAGTGGTTAAAACGGTCGCCAAGTTTTGTAGGTTCAAATCCCACATGGGACAACACTTTGTGCGATTTACAAATTGTTGTTCTGAGTCTGGGTGTTCTTTGTGTCTGTATCATGTGTGTTTGTAAAGTTCCCTGTGACACGGAACGTATATTCCTAAAGCGGGAGCAAAAAATAAAAACTTAAAAAATACAGCCCTTGACACCACAAGCGGCTAGATAACTATATATCGATGCTGTTGGCAACCGTAATGCTAACAGCTGATTTCTGATGCGTAACGTTGACTACACAACAAATTATACCGTATTTTTTAACTGCAATTCATTAAAAACTTATTAGACACGTGTATCAACAATCTAATTTATAATATTCCTGACTTGAAACAAATAATTATAGTGTTTATTTGTAAATAAATATGTTCTAATAGTTGTATAGTTAAGTGAACAACAATTTACTTGCAACTGTCTGTTGCTCACGGTGCGTGGCACTATTGCACTTCAAACTCAAGTGTATTATTATTTTTAGAAAGGCAACTCCTGTACTAGGAAGAAATTCTATTCTATTATATATATATAGTCTAAACTTCGGAAACGACTCTAACGATTGTCATGAATTTTAGTAAAGAGGTGGTTTCGGGTGCGATAAATAGTTCAGACTAGGATTTATTTAAAAAATATTACCAATAAAACAAAATACCGAGAAAGAATTGGTTATCTAGTTTTATTTATTTAACTTTATTCCATACATAAAACAAAACAATAGACGAGAAGAGTTATAAAATATGTAAATGTAACAATCGGCGGCTTTATATGGCTCACGGCGATTTCTTCCAGACAACCTTAACACGGATATCAGGTTTTTATTAATTTAAATATTAATGGAACATACACAAAGAAGACCAGGACTTAAACAACAATTTATAGATGACACGAAACGTTGTCCCAAGTGAGGATCAAACCCACAACAATAATGCACGTTTGGCCTAGTGGTTTAACGGTCACCACGCCGTTTCCTACTTCGCCAAGTGTCGTGGGTTCAAATCCCACGTAGGACAACACTTTGTGTGATCCACAAATTGTTGTTCTGAGTCTGGGTGTTCTTTGTGTCCGTTTCATGTATGTTTGTAAAGTCCCCCGCGACACAGGATTTATTCCTAGTGCGGGAGTTGTCTTTAAAAAAAAATGCAGTTGGAAACGAGATGACAGCTTAAACCACTTCGATATCTGTGCAATCAGTGTATAAGCACTATATAAGAACACATTCTCAATCAGTTTAATACTCTCTTAGTCCGATTGGATAGCAATCTGAGCTGAACTGATAAGAGTTAGGCTAAGGAACATCGCCAATGTTTTGATATCAAGCTGTTTCTGATATTTTCTCAACTCCTATTCTTACGTCTTAGTAACATCATGTACTTACTGTAAATATAGTAGAGCCACGCTGATTTCCACTAAACAGGTACTACCCTAGACCCAACAGAAGATCAACCTACAATGACAGTTTCGTTCGTGAGTACGAGACAGGAGGTCCAATGATGCAGAAGCTTCTCAATAGGCCGCCATAGTGTGAGTAACCATCTGCATTGTCAACATTAGCAATGAGTATGGTGACCACCTCTCTTGGACTTTACTAATGCTTTCCTAATGCTGCTACTTAATATTTAAATACATAAAAATAAAACAATCGTCGTTAAATTATAGTGTCAGGCTTGTTTTCTAGTAGTTTCGACTTTTGAACTATTATAAGTTTTGGAATTAATTAGTTTAAGATCAAACGGGTGTATGGTTAAGGTTGGTGGGGTGTATGGTGAGGTTCTTAAAATTGAACTTAATAATGTAGTACAAAAAGCACTATTTGCGTTTTTAAATAAATAAATAATAAATAAATATTTCGGACTTCTAACGCACAACGCCGTCTAGTCCCAAGCTAAGCGAAGCTTGTGTTATGGGTACTAGACAACTGATATAAATACATATATACTTTTTTTTTGTAAATACATACATATTATACATAGAAAACACCCAAACTTCGAAACAAATATTAGCAGATCATACAAACATTTGGTCCGACCCGGGGATCGAACCCGAGACCTCATGATCAGCAGTCGCACACGCCAACCTCGAGACCAACGAGGCAGTCAAAATCAAATCAATGCATTTAATTCACGAACAACTAAGAATGACAGTAAACAATCAATGAAACAAAAGAAAAATCGCGGGCAAAGTTCAAGTCACCTTTGCCGTTCCCCTCTTGTATTCCATCTGTACAATATTAATCTTGGATGTCAACGCTAAACATTTTCAAGATAAAAGTGGGGTGTGTCACAATGGAGCAGAGAAAGCGATTCTTGTAATTATTTATTTTCTAACAGACAGTCTGTTTATAGGACTTACAGTATTACAAAATACTATATAAACCAATGACTTCCCAAGGGCAACCTACTGACTCACATGTCTAATATCATCGTCATTATAAAATTATTAATAGCCTCTAATTTTGCACTGGTAGACATAGGCCTACCCTCCACACCAAATATTATGTCGCAAGTAGTGAAAACTATTCTTTAATATTTAGAACATGAAGAAAAAATCCAAAATCAACTTTTAAAGAAAAATATTTTGTGAATTTCATGCTCATTTATTTAAAAATAAACGGTTTTACTCAGGTGTTTATTTCGTGACTTTACAAATTCAGCACAATAAAAAAGTATTATTATTTTTTTAAGGCAAGAGTCGTAAAGTCACATCGCAATAGGTATTACGAGTACATAATATGCTATCACATAAAGTATTGCCAATCTGATGTTTCACGTCAAAAAAAATAACAACAATTTATTCATTAACACATTATTGTTAGGTAAACGCTACATCTTCTGACTTAATCTGACTAGTAGAGATTACAGTAGAGGGTGCGATTATTAACTGTCGTCTAGCACTGCGAACTGCTGATCAATCATACGTTCTTAAGATATTAACGAAATAACTCGGCAAAAGTGTTGGAACCAAATATTTGTATCCGCTATTGTTGACTTGGAACAAGTACTTAGTCGATACTTTTTTTTGACGCCTTACACAGCTATGCCAGCTAGCTTCAAACTAGTATGAGCTTGTACTATGAAAGCTAGATTGTAGTAGTAGAATACTCATATACTTTTTCGACGCATAATATGTTCGCAAGTACATACATATTATGCATAGAAAACACCCAAACTCCGTGACAAACATTAAATTTGTAGATCATACAAACATCTGCAGGCGGACAGTATGAAATGTTTTTATTGTTAAGTACTGTCAGTGTACAATGACCCAGTGTTTTTTTTTTTTATTTGAGTATGGTGATCCATGCAGATATTAGTCTGATGACGGATTATTATTACGAAGTGTCTCCATCCCTGTTCTGTTCATGCTGTGGGTATCATAAGAGTCGACTTAAGGAGCAAATTACACTGAATAAAATATAAATTTCGAAACTTGAAACAAACTTTATACCAACATTTTTTTACAAATTGTTTTTTACAATAAGTTTCAAAATACTTTATCATTGACAAGAGTATTTAATTGTCTATTGCTGGAAATAGATTTCTCCTTAGAAAGGTGGTAGGTACTACTATACTACGCTGGCCGGACGGGTTTGTATATGTTTCAAGTATTCTTTCTAATAGCAATGATATTGTTCTATGTATTTTGTCCCTTAGTCGCCTCTGACGATACCCATGGGACGAGTAGGGGTGGTGATACTACGTCACTACACAGATTGCTATTATAAGGCGCGTCTCCACCGTTTGACAATACAAAAAAAGGTTGACAACACAAAAGTTGCCAACTTTTGTTCGGTGGAGACTTGGCTTTACAGAAACAAATATCACCAACACGTGTTAACAACAAAAAAGTTGACAACTTTTGTTTTGTGGAGACTGTGCTATAAGCTATTACCACTGACAATTACAAGCTCGTTCGTTTTTTAGTAACAGACAAAGTATTAAAATAACCTTGTGAAAAACATAAATATTGTTGTTGTTGTCTTTGTCAAGTACTAGTAATGAATAAGGTAGACACAAATGGGTGGAAATGCGGTTTAAAGGACTCAAAATTGTTATATTGTTACTGCTGTTCGTAGTGACTTAATTACAAGTTTAGCTCACCAACCATCCCTACCCTACATTTATTATTAATACTATTCTAATAATAATCACAAATTTTAACAAAAAAAAAAGACTTCAAGAACTGGACCAAACTGAAATGGGACCAAACGGGAAGCACCAGCTTTCTAATAAGAAAAGAATCATCAAAATCGGTTCACCCAGTCGAAAGTAATGAGGTAACAAACATAAAAAAAAACACTTTCTCCTTTTTGAAATTGGTTAAAAAGCTCAAATATACAACTACCATTTCATATTTTTGCCATACGATCAATCACACCAAACAAGTAATAATCCTTTTACAACACAACCCATAAACAATCCCACACGTGGGAATTCACCGAGTGTCCCCAAGCTCACACCGTGATTGTTGTGATACAACGATAATGGTCACAATATTAAATGACACCACTCGATGGCACTTCATTCTAGATAAGTACTTAATGATAGTCGATAGTGCTATCAGTGACAATGTTACAGGTTATTGCGAAAATATCTGTGAAGTGTGCCGACTGACGCATCAACAGTACTAATATAAAGAATATGACGACCGACTCTAAAGCCGTTATCACATAATTTCTTTTAGACATGGCCGACTTAACGGGACCCTTTTTAAAACCTAAAGTTACAGCTTTCGTGTCGTCCTTTGTTGGTGAGTGTAAAACCGGAGGCCCAATGATGTAGAAGCATCCCTATAAGCCGCAATAGTGTGGGTCACCATTGTATGCAGCATTGCAGAGTAGAGTGATTTTGGTAAGCTCATATAATAGGTATTTTCCATGAAATTGCCGTTTTGTATGCAATAAGTGAAAGTACTTATTTTTGATTTTTTTTTTATTTCTGTTATTCGAAGTAATCACCCATGCAATCGACGCATCTTTGCCAACGCATTGGCAGTTTATTGATGCCCTTCTTGTAAAAATCTGCTGGACGGGAGGCAACAAACTCTTCAAAGGCATTTTGTACTGCCTCTCGGGAATTGAAATTTATACCCACTAAAAAGTTGTCTAAATTTTGGAAAAAGTAATAGTCGGTAGGTGCAAGGCCTGGTGAGTATGGCGGATGAGGGAGAGCTTCCGACCCCAGCATGCATGGGTGATTACTTCGAATAACAGTAGTAAAAAAGTTTGAAAAAATAAGTACTTTCACTTATTGCTTACAAAACGGCAATTTCATAGGTAAAGACCTATTATAAAAAATTAAAATACTCTTTTTTAATAAGGAATGAAGCTTTCGATGATGTTAGATATCACGTCAGATTGGTGACGCTGTCAATAGATATACATATGTAGACATACGCATAGGTCCAGTTGTTGCCTTGGTGGAGTCCTATGTCGAGCAGTGGGCATTTTACGGCTGTGATTATGACGATGATAGGTAGAAAACCTTTAATATCTATTATTTCAATAACAAAACCATTCCCCGGTGGCTATACCTAAGTAGTATTTTCGCCAGTATGGTAGATATACCTAATATACAGGTAAATCTCAAACACGGACTGCGTTAATAAAACAAATGTTTAAACTCATCCCATAATTACTTATCTCAGGTATTGAGCCAAGAACAGTAACCACAGGACCAATCATACAATAATTAATTGTTATTCAAATCATTATCTATACACATAATAAAACTGTAAGAGATCGATGTCTGTATATTTAAGCTATTGAAACGAATGTAAATTTATAAACATAACAAATCTCAAAACAGTTTATAGAAATTTTTGTCTGTGTGCCTGTGTGCTAGTCTCAGGCTTAACCGATTTAAATACGGTTTTCTCTTATCTTTTGTGATAAGTTTTACTTAACATTTAGTGATTTGTAAACCAATTGAAATATAAAAAAGTTATATCAGTTAGAGCCGCAGGCAAAGGTTAGTATATATAACTAACTGCTAAAACAAAACATAGTCCACATTATGATTTTCACTTCTCAGACACACATTTCTCAAGTAAACAAGCGTGTCTGTCTGTCACACTAAGTGTATATCTAATTAGTGTGGCACAGCCTTTATAAGGGCCGTGTCACGTGCCACTCAATGTGGACATTGATTGCGGTCCAAGAGTCACGTCACTGAGAAAGGGATATAAGTTCAAGATTTGAGTAAATTTAGGAAAAATACTTAATCGTGGTCATGTATATTTAATATTTGAAGATTTCATAAATTTTACTCTGAATTTTGAACATGATATTTTATACTTTTTCAAGTAGACAAAGTTTGTCAAGTTTGTTAATCACTCCCTACTGCTCTCTCTATTATTATAAACATTAAAATTAATACAATTAATCTTTCTTCGTTTTCACTAACAAAACTCAAAAGAAAAAAATGTATTTTCACATTATTAAACAACAACTTTTGATAATCTTTTAACATGTAGGTGACTAGTGATATCCCTACTTACATCCATATTAATATTACAAATTCGAAAGTAATTCTGTCTGTCTGTCTGTTATGCTTTCACGGCTAACCGTTGCACTAATTTCAATGAAGTTTGCACAAAGATATTTAGCCTATGACCATCCTCAATAAGAGGATGGACATAGGCTACTTTTTACTTATAACCGACATACATGCAGGCGGGGTGATGGACAAAAGTTAATGTTTTTGTATGTAATTATTACATAATTCTTCACTACCATATCATCTAATTATCAAGAAAAAAATTTGATGGACGGTCATTCATTCAAATTGTTTAAATTACGACTTATTACACTTCTCTTCTAAGTAGCAAATGCAGCTTGAGCTTTTGCCCGCCCTTGCCCTTTAAGACAACTTTTCGAAGTATTCCTCCACAACTAAGTTCAAATTAAATATCTGTTACTGCTACTTACATACTGTTAATTAATGTGTAATCTACCAATTAATTGAATTTTATTCTTTATGGCAGTTTTTTAGCGAAGCAACGAACTATTATAATTTTATGTTACGAAGAAAACAAAGAGAGTTTTTATGAAAGACATTTTATTATTTACGTTTTTAACCGACTTCCAAAAATTTAGGGTGGCTTAGCACCGACTTCAAACAGATTATAATACTACTATTTAAATGAATAAAGAATTAGGTATAGGCAATTTATGAAGAACCAGTTTATTTTACGCTTTTAAGTGTTTTTTTGGCAGAGAGTTTTCGTTGGATGTTTTTTGGCAGTCTTTTTTTTAATTTTGTAGTTACTAGTACCACACCATAGTGTTTGTCAGTAAATTATAGTGTTGAAACTATCATATGATTTTATACTTATATACCTAGAGGGTACCTATAGGTATTTGAAAATTTATTTTATACTAGTGGCTGCCCGCGGCTCCGCCCGCGTATATGTCGGTTATCGCGGCAAATAGTAGCCTATGTGTTATTCTGATGTATAAGTACAAGTATTGTAAAGTTTCATCCCATGAGAAGAGAATGTAAACCATTCAGTAGTTTTTGCGTGAAAGATTAACAAACATCCATCCATCCATACTTACAAACTTTCGCGTTTATAATATTAAGTATAGATCTTCGAATGCAGAACATCGAGTTGGTTCTTAGTTCTATGATATTTTAATGGCAGAGTATACTGAACTTGAACTGACTTCAACGAAACAGTGTTCCTAAAAACTTCTAAGATATGTCTTAAGCCGGGTCTCCACCGTAGAAAAGTTGGCAATTTTTGTGTTGTCAACACGTGTTGGTGACAAAAGTTTCCGTAAAAGCGAGTCTCCACCAAACAAAAATTGGCAATTTTTGTGTTGTCAACCTTTTTTGGTGTTGTCAAATTTCGGTGGAGACGCGCCTTTAGTCTTAATTCTTCAAAAACATTAGCAAAACTTAACAGGATTGTACCTTAGAATCGGTCACAAAAGTTATAACGAATTTGTAACCTAAATGTCACTATATTCATTTTGAGTGACAACTAATTATCGTGTACTTAAAATACACCATAGATTGCCAGCCCCTATCACACGACCGCTAATGACTGCCTCAATGGACATGCCCCTAAGAAAAACAAAGGCTACAATGATTGGCACCGCCATTAACGACAAAAGCCCTCGGATCGCCCACATAATCCTGGATTACCAGATATTATTGACTGGTTGAGTTACAAGGAGATGTGTTCTAGTTGTGCAAAAAGTGTAGAAGATTATATTATAGTGAGAGTGTGGTGGTATTTCTTATCGTATCTCTTTTCATTCCTTTTTTAACCGACTTCCAAAAAGATGGAAGTTCTATGTTCCACTGTATGTTTTTTTTTTTATATGGATGTTCACCGATTACTCCGTCAATTGTGGACCGATTTTGAAAATTCTTTCCGTATTTGAAAGGGTTTGCTCCCGGGGTGGTCCCATTGCCACCATATCAGGATCTGATGATGGGATCACAGGGAAGTCGAGGGAAACCCTCATTTTTTTCAGGCACATACTATGTTTTTCGTATATTTTCTGAAGCTACACCGGTATTTGCGTCTGGTAGTCATTATTTTATGATGATGAGCTGATGATGTAAGGTACAACTCCTTAACGGTTAGGAGTTAGAGGATAAATCTTTAAATATCATATGTATGTATGTTACCTTTAGTCGTATTCTTTCAAATTATTTAGGTAAGCTGATGATGGAAGGTGGAAAGTACAACTCCTCAACGGTTAGGAGTTGGAAGATAATTCTTTCAATTTCATACGCATCTAAAGACCTTTAGCCGTACACTTTCAAGTTATTTAGGTGAGCTGATGATAGAAGGTTAAACTCTTCAATAGTTAGGGATCAGAGGATGATTTTAATATTACACGAACGTATTGACCTTAATTTGTATCTTTCAGTTATTCATATGGATCGTTTTATTGAGTAGACACCCACTAAGGAAGGAATTTTGGAATTTCTACCCCTAAGGGGGTGAACTAAAGTCCGTAATTTTTTAAGTAAGAAACATGAATCTTTATCTTTTGGGCTACTGATTAAAATGAGTAGATATGTATTTAAGCGTTTCTGGATATTCTACCCCTAAAGGGGTGAAAAAAGGGTTGAAAGTTTGTGTGGAAATCCGTCATTTTTAAGTTAGGAACATGAAACTTTAACTTTGGGCTACTGATAAAAGTGAGTAGAAATGTCTTTAAGAGTTTCTGGATATTCTACCCCTAAGAGGGTGAAATAGGGGTTGAAAGATTGTGTAAAAGTTCGTATTTTTTTAGATTAGAAACGTCAAACTTTATTTTTGGGCTACTGATAAAAATGAGTATTAACGTATTACGTAGCGTTTCTGGATATTCTATACCTCCTCCTCCGGTGGCAATGGGACCAACCCGAAAGTACCCTGTAGGTTTTGATTCCCTTGCGAGTGTCGAAAATTTGCAGCATAAGTGGCTGTATCTTTTGATTGCGTTGGCTTAGAAGTTTGATTTTTTCACAGCTCTAAGGGACAGTAGACCTGATTATTTGATTTGAATTTCAGCTGGATACCTCTACGCGTTCCTGAGAAAAGGCATCTTGACAGACAGACAGACAACGGATCCTACAAGGGTTCCGTTTTTTTTCTTTTGGGGTACGGAACTCTAAAATTTCCGTGTGATGACGGATTACGAATACCACCCTTATTCATTCGTAAAAGGCGACTAAGGCAGCAAAGTATGCAGGAGAACAGCATTGCAAAAACAAAAAAAAAACAAAAAAAATGGTTGTCTGTAAATTCGGTTTACGGATGATAGTTTAACGTGACAAAGTCATAACAAAAAAAATGATGAGCTAATACTCTCATACAACGACATACACTGGACAATGAGTCATCCTTTTTCGTGCATGCAGCCGGCGTTCATCAATTTATTAGACGTTGTCACGTCAAAACCAAGCCAAATAAGCTAAATATGCCAGGGTGGCATAGTTAGCCTATATCCAGCACTGTTAAGGGCTGTTATTGATATTGTTACTGATAATGATAGCAGTGGCAAATTAGCAAAATGGAGTTTGGAGGAAAAGTAATAAAATCAGTAGTTAGAGCAAATTAAAATTGATAGGAAATGTGGTCGGAAAAAGTAGTCAAAAGGACTCGACGAAACTATTTATGAGATACTATACATAAGATTGGTAGGTATAATAGTTTTTTTTCGTATTTTTGTAATTTTTAAGTTTATGCCAAAACGAAGCACTGTCTAATTTGTATGTTGTGTACAATTGTAACTGGATGGCAGGTTTACTGTATTGTACTGTTAAGATTTTATTTTGTATTTTCTTAATCTGTATCTGTACCTATAGAATAAATAAAATATTATATGTTCGCAGGATATTACGAAAACATTACTTTTATTGACTAAGCAGATAATATCAGAAATATTCTCAGTTGATGTGAAACTAGAACCTCTTCCATTTAATATCTAATTTTGCTTTACAAAACTACAACATTTTCAATAGTACTTGATTTGCTATTTATATCAATTTAAAAATAAACTTGTTTCAATATTAATGACTAAGAACACTCACTGTTCAATGGAATTTCCTCGACTCAAAGCATTACTATATCAGTCATTAGAGTACTGAGAAATCTTATCTCACAATGACCATTTCATTTATTTTCGGAGACACAGGAGTCATACCACCTGCACTTGAGATGACTGAAGCTTTTAGAGAAGCATCAATAGATTCTGATATTGCCACTTCAGATCAAACCACACACGAAACTAAACCTTACCGTAAAGATACTAAGTCGAAATTCAAAGAATACAAAAATGTTGCTGACAAATCTCTCAATGTTAATGAAACAGGATCCAATACTGTCCAAAATGTACTTAATTATGTTGACTATGTGGTTGGTTTTAGATTGCTGGATGCGAATATTGGTAAATTATGATTGTAAATAAGCAAAACTAAACTCACAGTAGATAAAATAGAGTTTATGTTTGAAATGACGGTAGTACAAGTTAGTTGGCGCCACGCTTTGTCATGCCGATACGATCTATATCCGGTGCAGTTTCGGGATGAAAATATTTTTACTTATCTTAAGTGGTTGTATCTGCTTATTAATTAGCTTTAGAGGGTACATCTTGAGCTGTCAAATCAAACACTTTGTCGGCAGTGTACGATCTCTCTTAGTTAATAGACGATGATTCTTTGAAATCCTGACATACAGGGCTTAATGCTGTGTCTAAAACTGACTGAGCTTTTAAATTACGAATCCTAGAGATCGTCATCGAAGTTTGACAGCTTGAATTGTCTGGTTTTAACTGCTGTAACTTCAACTGATATTGTATAGACTTTTGTACTCTTCTAGATCGTGATTTTTACTGGATCTTCATAGCGAAATAATGAAAAACAATTTACAAGCACATTCCGTTGAAAAAATCTACTTGCTGAATTGTTTGTGTATATTAACACCACGTATTTCAAAAATAGATAAGTATTCATATTAAAGTATTTCTTTTAAAGACAATTTGTTTCACGTTTGTCATTTAGCAACAATTCATAAGATGCTCTAATTAATGATATTTTGATGCAAAACATTCTTAAACGGCTTTAAGTCGGTCGTAGTAATTAGCATTTTGTTACATAAATATTACATTACAAAAGATTTAGCTGAATACATTTTTTTTAATACATCTTATTCTGTGTTATAAAAATCTATCACAAAACAGTTTGTATCTTCGAACTTTCGCATTTAGTTATTGCAAGTTATAGTAGGTATTAGTGAAACTATCTGTGTGGTGAGAGATTAAGAACTGTTAGATTAACTGCTTGTCGTTAGAGCTGACTAAAAGACCAGGCCAGCGGGAAAAACCTCCTTTTTAAAGAGAGGCCAATTTCCAGGAGTGGACTGGAAATGGACAGGCTGTTGATGTGATGTTTATTTTTTATGGAATATGGGGCAAACGAGCAGACGGATCACCTGATGGTAAGCGATTACCACCGTCAATGGACACGCGCAACACCAGAGGCGTCACAAGTGCGCTACCGGCCTTTGGGGGATGGGGAGGGAGATGGGAGTAGGGGTATGAGCCTCCGGTATCTTCACTCAGTCGGTAAAACACAGCGAAACCGCTGTTTCACACCGGCATTCTGTGAGGCCGTGGTATCACTCCGGTCGAGCCGGTCCATTCATGCTGAAGCGTGGCTCTCCCACGGATGTGAACTATTATATTTAGAAATACTTTATAGATTGTGTTCTAAGTAGTTTCATTCTTATGCATATATACGCATCTTTTTTTTAATCAAAATACCTATTCCAAAATTCCATTGTTTTTTTTAATTGTTGTTTAATGTCCGCATACTAAAACTGTCCAATTAAACGATATCACCAAATCAGGCTACCGTTAACAATCATCATCATATACTTCCTGCATTAGTAAGAGATTATACATAGAAATTGTATATTACAGCTCATAAATATGTATATGTTTCGGTCTGTGGTCACTGAGACGCTTGCGCAACTGTACTGTCCACGATTAAGGAATTCACTGGAATTTCATTGTGACTATTTATTTTTTATTCTCATATTTTTTTAAATTCTCGTTATTTTCATTTAATTTGGTTTTATTTTTTGTTATTTATCCTGAATATTCAGCATATAACTCTAAATTTCACTTTACTTTGTTATAATTATATAAGTGAGGATTTGTCATTGCATGTCTGATTTCTGATCTGTCTGACTATAGTAGCTGTAAATCCTCCATAGCACGTCAATGAATAATTAATATATCTTTTTAAATAAAAGTTTCTAAATTAGTAATGATTACTTATCAGTACTTCAAATATGAATAAAGTAATGAAAAATAAAATTAGCAAATCCCTTAGTTTTAATGTTCAAATTTCTTGAGCATATGATTAAAACAGCGATAGTGTTGATTACAAAAATACTAAGTTGCCAAGTAAAAAATAAATAGCACGCACATCGAAGTCACATAGAACAATGACAGCAATAAAAAATGTCTCATGATTTTTTTTTTAGTTTACCCTACTCCATTCCTTTTTCTATTCGTGGTCTCTTTGACGCACGACGTGTAATAGAAAAAGTGATAGGTGGCTCACCGCACGGCTATAAGTACATTCTTATCACCGTTTGTTTTTACCGGCTACCATAAAGCCATACCGCCTGTACATTGCTTTTTATGACTATTTTTAGAAAAAAAATGCAAAGTTTTACGAATAAGTTTTCAGAAGCTCTGCTGATGTGAGTGACCTTATTGTGTGTCAAAGACTTATCTGAGTTTATTATTATATATTTTACGAAGAATTGATTACATCGTTTGGTGAATTGTTCAAATATAGTATATTACACAATTAACGATTACACAAATCTTGTCTAAAAGAAACATTTATAAAAACTTATTTGGTACAAAAATATAAATTTATTTAAAAATTGTCCATTGTAATAATAAAATGCAGAACTGTATTTGCGGAATTGTAGAAATAGGTATTTAAAAAGTATGAAAACCTTATCAAGTTGTACACCAAAAACTTCCTCATGCATTCATTTCAATCGTGAAAATCGTATGAAAATCACGTTTACCGCGTTCACACAAAAATACTTAGAATTGAGTTTATTACTTGTATTATAGGCCAAAAAACTTTGTGTTACTTTGTGATTTTTACTAAAGATAGGACTGATTAAATGTTGTTTAATTACCTATTCGACAACTAGACCGAAGACAACTTCAACCAAAATTCATTATGTCGGCACCCGTTGATCTTTTCAAGCTTGCTGCGATATCTTTGATATAATAACTTTATATTATGTCCGAGTACAATTATTGTAATTTTTTCAAAGTTTACAATTGTTCGTAGCTCATATCATTAATTATATCGACTTCACATCTTCACACGCCGGTTATTCGACTTGTTTAATTACTGTCAACTTCATGAAATGTATTGTTCAAAGTACAGGGGAGTGACCGACTAAATGACATTAATTTTGTTATTAAAAGCACATTCACACAGTGTGACAATCATTTTAAAATTGTTTTATTTTGTGTCATTGTATTGTTTTAAGGCGTTGACATCTATGACGTCTGTAAGACAGGATGCATGCGTATCTTTTCTTGCATTATTATTTTTTAATTACCATTGTTTTTGTTATTAAGATATATCTGATTATAATTAAACATCTAGATATTTAATTTAGAAGATCAGAAGTAAATTGGTAGGATTGTGGAATACTAGGTATATCCATACATTCAATTAAAATTTTGACAAGCCAAGACATGAACCTGATGGCACACAATGGGCCATACTATATTACCCATCTATTATAAACACATATTGACATTTATCCTATATTTGTATATATAAACAATATAAAAATTGTCAACTGTAAATTTGCTATAGAAATTAAATTTTCACAGTCGGATAATTAAAAGAATAAGACACATTAGCGTGCTTTCAGAATAGGTGCAGTATATTTCGGTACATGCGGTTACATGCCTCAAAATATTTTTTCAAAATTATCGCAAACGATTGAGTCATTCGATTTGTAACTAGGGTGAATGTAACTTGTCCATAATTTTATGATATTGAAATATTATATAAAGACAAGTATAAAAATTAATCGTTACTGTCATTGTTCTTCAAAAGTAAATTGTCCAAATCTAGTAGATTGTCATGCCTATTTGTCCATACGCCAAACCATTAAAATGGTCGTTTATCAAAATCTATTTTCCAACAAAATATGAGCGATATGATAGCCATCGACCTGTATATAAATAAGGTAACAAGGAAGGTCCGTGTGCAACGTAGATCGAGGAAGGAAGCTATGGCTATTACCTAAGCCGGTCACGCTAGCCGGTGGAGGGTTGAATGCATGCATATATGACGTGTATTACCATTCTATTACAGTTAATAACAATAAAGTAAACAATAATTGACAGTTAGCTCATATATACAATACATATGATATTACGAGTATACACGCTTATAAGGTTTTGAATCTGAGACAATCGTCTTTTTTGTTTAAAAAAAACTAACAGTAAACAATAAGAAGTACTTTTTCTATTTACGTATTTGGTGATGAAATCGAACTTAGCACTGCTTTGCATTTTACTAGCTATTGCCTACGGCTTTTCCGCGTGTATACCTATCGTTTATCGCGGAAATGAGTAGGTACCTTACCTATGTCTTTCCTCGGAAACCATAGTATTCTTCATGTAAAATTTTATTGAAATCGGTGTAGCAGTTTGACGGACAGACATAGTTAGTTTCGAATTTATAATATTATAGTATTGATATACCTAGTTACACGATTTAAGTAATCGTTTCTCTAGGGTAGATATTAATCAGATACACCTGCTAGGCTGATATCATATTATGTCTAATAATTCTAACGAGCCGAATCATAAGAACTTGCTTCAAAAGTAACCAGTTTCAATAATAACTTCATCTCCTATATAATTCGTTTTCCTTTTACCGGATATAAATACCGACAACATTCAATAATTATCCATAACTTTTATATCGTTATCATCGTTGATTATGATTGATCATTGATTTATGATGCTTAGCTTACATTACGTGATGGTTCGTGACGTATTTAATGATGTATATCATTTGCTATAAAATACAGCAACAATATAAGGAAGGTTAGCCATAATCACGGTTGTTGAATTCATATTGTTTTAAAATTAACTTAAACTTTCTTTTACAGAGTCTCTTTCTTGCATGCCCGTGGAAATAAATCAAAAAGTCGTGATGCGAATCGTATTTGATCGTAATATTGGAAGTAAATGATACTTACGGTGACTTTTAACATATAGTGCAGTGCTTATTACACGAAATTGCATTTGTTATTCTTTGTTTATGTAAATATGTACAGGTATAATGTGAGGCGTAAGTTTATTAAATAAATATAAATCGACGAATTATGAAAATATGTTTACTAGACCTAAGGGACTTCTGAAAACTTTTTTTATAAAACATTAAATAAAACGAATCTTATCAAAACTACATGCATCGTAGTAAAAACTTGGGTAAAATATTCGTCAACTGTCTTTTCCGCCTTCGTCTACTTTGCTTCAGAAAGGGTCAAATGACGTCATGACTACGAGTTTAAGACGATACTGTTTTACTAACATCGTAGCGTGTATATTAAGTATGTTTTAGACAAATCCACTTTAATGAAAAATCTGTAATAAATAAATCAGTCAGTGATTTATTAGTTGTTTTTTGATACTCTCTAATATATACACACAGTATTGCATAGTAAAGTCAAATATATATATATATTTGAGGTATCAAATAAGAACACAAAGAAAACTTTATGATTATTGTTATTAGCGGTTTTTTACAAGTCGAAGGAAAATTCATTCGAAATTGTATCTATTGTATCTACTTTTACATACAGCGCAACAAGAAAACACACTACTTTGCCATCTACCGGATATACACCAAACAACGGAATGACAGCCGCGGCGGCCCGCCAGGCATGATCATCTCGCCTGGTCGGAGGATCCTCCCTTTGTGTAGGAAGAACATAATACCAGTTTCTCTACACTATGTATGTATATATTTTATCTATACGTTACATTTTTAGATAGTTAAATAGCAAGGACTCAAAACTCACCCATAGCAAAAACAATCGTACTTTAGTACTCAGTACTTAAACAAAATTAAAGTTCAGAAGCTAGACATTAATTTAAGTAGCATTTATGAATTTTATGTGCAAGTATGAATTTCAAAGGCCTATTCGTTGTAATATTTATCACTTGCATACAGAACTACATAAAAATACACTCTAGTAATTATTTGTTTTACGCCCAGTGTCTTTGACTACTAAATATTAAAATAAACTATGTACACTGTAGGGAGTCGTATTATTAATATTATTTGAAATAACTTTTTATTACCACACTCATTAAAAAAAGACAATATTTCTTTAATTTATCTTAAACACTGGTCTTGGCCATTGCCAAGACCAGTGTTGCATCTCATTAGATGCTTTCATATTCACCAATAATACTTTTTAGTTTTTACGATATTGCGGCATCCGAGTCAAATGTAATATTACATTGTTGTATAGCTTCTTGTGACTGTTTCCATACTAAATCAATAATGATATTAACTTTACTATTTCATTTAGATAGTATTTGAAAGATAATATACATTCTGTTTTTTATTGTGTAACATATTTTCTATCGCTATCCTGCGGATGTGATGTCATAAAAAGGGACGGGAATATGTAACAGGAATCCAAGAAAGTGTGCGCTTTTTGTTTTGAACACGAGCAGTAATATGTATCAAATACGACTAGCACAAGATTCGCTAATTTTTACCCGACTACGGCAAAGCCAAAACCCGACTACGGCAAAGCCGAAGGAGGATTATGATTTCGACAGGCTATCTATGTTCATCTGTTCCATCATAGCTCCTTAACTACTTATTAGAACTGGACAATGATAACGCATAAAAAATAAAGTATAAACGAAAACCTAACTACGACAAAAAACGACGCTGAAAAAGTATGAAACAAATTTCAAAAGCCGTAGTCACACGTTAAGTAGAAATGTACCATAACACATTAACAACGCGTGCCTACGGCTTTTGAAACTTGTTTCATACTTTTTCAGCGTCTACAACAGCCTTTAACAGTCTACTGCTGGACATAGGCCTGTCCTTAGTTAGGAGATTTGGGCCTACTTTAACACGTTGGCCAGACTGGTTGGTATTATGGTGTGGTTATTTTATGTGTATGGATTCTGAATCATCTTTAATGCGTACAGGATGCAGAATTATAAATACAAGTATTTTTACATCAGCTTAGTCATCATATTGTAGTGCATATAACGATTTTATATCATAGTGTAGAATTTCGCAAGTAACCTGTCTCAAACTATTAACACTTTAGTTTACACGAGAGATTTAATTTTTCAAGTCACATTTTTACCCGGCAAAGCCAAAGGAGGGTTATGATTTTGACAGGCTATGTATGTATGTATGTTCATCTGTTCCCTAACAGCTCCTTAATAACTTATTAGAACTGGACAAACGATACCTTCCTTAGAAGCGTCTTGATCCTCCGCTGGTTATAGGCTGTATGACGTGTCACTGAATCTAATGTTGTTAATGTGTTATGGACGTTATGGTACATTTCTGCGTAACGTGTGACTAAGGCTACTATTAGTTATTCTGTGTTAAGGCTTTTGAAACTTGTTTCATACTTTTTCAGCGTCGTTTTTTGTCGTAGTTGGGTTTTAGGTTTTACTTTTTTTTTAATGAGGTAGTTCATTCTACCAAATTGATGAGGTAGTGAATATGTACATAAAGAGCTACCGGTCCTGTCTTTAATAGGTATTGCAGTTGCTCAAGTTGTCCTATAGCGTATATATTGATTTTTTTTCTTCTGCATGCGAATCGAGCCTTTGACCTCTGGCTTTTAAGTACATATATCTGGCTTATAATCTAATCATAGCACGTTATCCAAAAGTTTTGTTTTAATTACTTTATAATTTTCACACCAGAAATCTAATTAAAAGTCTACATTTAATTACAGTTCTATATAAGACTTGGTCAGAGTTTGCTTACAATGTGACAAGGTTCTCAAAGCAACGGTCGGCTGCGCCCGCGCGTCCTCGTCAAGACATTTCACTTTACGTTTTTACCTTCTATCGTTAATGGTAGGTCACTCTATAATGTGTTTCTTTAAATAGGTGAGAAAATTACACCTGTGTTGTCTGCGTGCAAGGTTGTGTGGCTTAGAATGTTGTGGCTGTATAAGTGGTCAAGTTACAGATATCTATCTATATATACTTATAATAAAAAAATGTAACAGGTCCAATTCTGTCCATTAAAGATATTTTGAATTTTTTTTTGGAGGGCTCTCTTTGATCGATACTAAAGCCAAAACTGTATTTTTTTTTCATTTTTGTCTGTCTGTCTATCTGTATCTTGGCCGCGCATCACGCTGAAACTACTGAATGGATTCAAATGAAACTTGGCCTGATTCGAGTTCATACTACGAGGTAGGACATAGGATACTTTTTATTCCGAAATTCAGCACGGTTTCTTGGAGAGAGGGGATGAAAGTCAAAATATGTACTTAGTTGTAATTCAATAACACATAGTCGCACTCGCGGCAGTGTTGCAACTTTTATTTCTTTTACCCATAATATCCTTTTACACACATCTATATAACAATACGTGAAGCAAAAACTTTGTACCCCTTTTGACGAAAATTATCCGAATGGAGCATGCACTTTGGCACAGTTAAAGTTTATATTTAAAAAAGTGCAGAATATGAAAGAAAAATGGTTGAATTTTAATCACTGGGCGACCACTAGAAAATAAAAATATATAGAAACGAAATAAAAATTGTTATTTTTGTGTGGAAAAATAACCTTTACAATAAGTAGAGTCAAAGGATTTCCCCTTAACAAGGATGTAAGTATTTATCTTTAAATTCCCCGACAGTACAAAAAATACTTTTTATTTTACTTTAAATACCCCTATGAATTTTACCTTATTTACAAATTTCTGTAAATAGTCATATTACGAAGAATTGACACGAAGCGGTTAATTAGTACTTGAGTTAAGACAATGAACATTCTAATGTCATCTGAACAGTGGTCCTTTTGGGAGATTATTTAAAATGTGATGAAATACGAAGACAAATGAAGGACGACGAATTTTTTTTTTTATGGAATAAAGGGGGGTGGACGTATCGCCTGATGGTGAGGGGATTGAGGTATGGGGTATTTATTTTATATTTTTAAAATTTTCGCGTTTAAAAAGTATAATATCGAGAATTAACGCAAGTAATTTCAATTGTCTAACCTTCGACGGGGTTGCACAGGCCGTGACACTGATCGCGTTATTCTAAAATAATTAATTGTATAAAAACTTAAATTTGTATTTAAATAGTGAATTCAAAAGGAGTAACCTAAAACAGTTATTTATATACTTTTAAAAACCATAAACCGAAACTTGACTCCCAGTTATTTAAGCCGCAGTTTTTACATGTTAATTAAAGAAAATCAGGTGAGCCGAACTAATGAATTCACTTGTCGACGACACACTAATCACAGTAATTGTGCGACCGTTTTAATGCTAATGTGATCACTGGCCGGATCGTCTTTCCTGTGGACCTGTCGTTTGAGTTTTTCTTTGTCGCGCGGTGGGAACGACCCTTGGTAATTACTTTTTGTAACATGTATTGAATCACTATTAAGAACTTTCTTTTATACATTTATATATGTAAAGAAATGTAATGTTGTTATGAAACTCCCATATTTTTTTTTTTCTATTTTTGTTTTTGGAACTTTTACGCACAGAGTATGTCAGTTAGCTCCCATTATGGTGAACTAAACTATGAAACTTACTGTTCAAAGTTCTTAAAATGTTAAGCTATAAAATAGAGGTGGGTTTTTCACCGGCAGAAGTGGCGACATAGTCATAATTGTGGCTAAGCTTAAAAAACAATTTGGCAGTCATAAGGACTGCCGATAGAAGTGAAAACTTATAATTTAGAATGTTATTTGTAAAATTAATGTGTAAAATTAGAAATTTCATAATGTTTAAATTTTAATTATCGACAACAAACATTAGCATGTCGGTGACGCGAACCGATAAGATAAATTATGTTAATTAATAAAAAACTGTGAAAAAACGAAATCCTACTTTTCATGAAAATAAAACTATAGTTACTGAATAATGTGATGGATTTTTTCTAACATCTCCATAAGTATACAGATAAATAAATTTATGAAAATAAAAAATATATTTTGAAATATATATATTTTTTGTTTTTGTTACATAAATGGGTAAGTTATCATAATCAAAATAAGTGTTACCGTTTTAATGCTAATGAAATCGTTCACCGCATCGACTTTCCTGTTAGTGGTGTTTTTATGCCAGCTAAATAATTCTTTGTCGCGATAAGGGGACAACTCTTGAGCAAGGTACACCGTGGTCAAGTTGTGAGGTCTTTAAACTACTATAGTTAGATGTTTTAATATGGTTCGGTATTATAAATACTTATTATGACTGGTATTTATGGGCATATATTATGTCATTTGAATGGATTTAAGGTAGGCCATTCAACTGTCTATGCTGTTATATTTTCGCTACTATTTATTGTAAAGATTCGTAGGATCAGTACCATAAAGGTCATTGAAACATCTCATCAGAAAATTAAGTAAAAAAAAAAAACGTTAAATTTGCAAAAAAGTGGAAATAAAGCTGCCACTTCATTTTTAGGGTTCTGTGCCAAAGGCAAAAAACGGAACCCTTATAGATTCGTCATGCCTGTCTGTCTGTCTGTCCGTCTGCCCGTCTGTCTGTCCGTCCGTATGTCACAGCCACTTTTTTCCGAAAGTATAAGAACTATAATGTTGAAACTTGGTGAGTAGATGTATTCTGTGAACCGCATTAAAGATTTTCATACAAAAATAGAAAAAATTCAATAAATTTTGGGGGTCCCCATACAAAGAACTGAAACTCAAATTTTTTTTTTTCATCAAACCTATACGTGTGGAAGGCGTTTGTAGTATGTTAAGGTTTCTAAGATCATTTTTTTCTAAACTGAATAGTTTACACGAGAGACACTCCCAAGGTGCTAAAATGTGTCCCCCCCCCTGTAACTTCTAAAATAAGAGAATGATGAAATTAAAAAAAAAATATATGATATACATTACCATGTAAACTTCCAACGAAAATTGGTTTGAACGAAATCTAGTAAGTTGTTTTATTTTAATACGTCGTAAATCGTAAACTGCAATTTATCTTTCATTTAATCAACACAAATATAAAAATAAAATAAAAATTATATTATGTTACTTGCTGCTGCGAAACCCTTCATGGGCGAGTCCGACTCGCACTTGGCCGCTTTTTAGGGTTCCGTGCCAAAGGCAAAAAACGGAACCCTTATAGATTCGTCATGTCTGTCTGTCTGTCTGTCCGTCTGTCTGTCCGTCCGCATGTCACAGCCACTTTTTTCCGAAAGTATAAGACCTATAATGTTGAAACTTGGTAAGTAGATGTATTCTGTGAACCGCATTAAGATTTTCACACAAAAATTGAAAAAAAACAATAAATTTTGGGGGTCCCCAAGTCCCCATATATAGAACTGAAACTCAAAAATTTTTTTTTCATCAAACCCATAAAAAAATATATGATGTACATCACCATGTAAACTTCCAACGAAAATTGGTTTGAACGAAATCTAGTAACGTAGTAGTAGTACGTCATAAATGGTAAACTGCAATTTACCTTTTATTTAATCGACACAAATATAAAAATAAAATAAAAAATATATTATGTTACTTGCTGTTGCGGTACCCTTCATGGGCGAGTCCGACTCGCACTTGGCCGCTTTTTCTTATGTGTCATAGCCAGCGTCGCACTTAAAGTAGTACAAATCGACTATAAAGATTTCATTTCTTAGTTAAGTCATGTGACAAGAGTTGACTTTATTTTCGAAGGTTTGCAGACTGATTGCAGAAAATTATTCGGTACACAAAGCTTTGACATCGTAAAAATACATACGAATATTTAAATTTAGAACATTCTTCTTACGTGTCTATGTAACTCTAAGTAACTGTGCTGAACTATCCTAAAACTATTACAGTATAATAACATATTAATTTTAGTTATCTAGACTGATATAATTCACTTATCATTCGTAATATTTATATAACCAATTAGCTTAACGACTATTTAGCAAGTCTAGGTTGCTATTAATTCAAGGATTAAAAAAATAACCAGTCTTTTAAGTAATAACATCAGACAAAGTCAAAACAAAATTAATGATAATCATTTATAGATTGAATGTAACGGTTGCAACAAGTTCGCAACCTTTCTTGTAGACGCTCACCTCTGATTTACGAGGTACGATTGACCGATTGACCTAGAGTGTGACAATTGATAAATTCTAATGGATGCAGCTGTCTCAGTTTTGGCAGATTGCAAATGGTAGTGTCAAATCAATGCTGTCAGTATCTATACTAATATTATAAACGCCAAAGTTTGTAGGTATGGATGGATGGATGGATGTTTGTTACTCTTTCACGCAAAAACTACTGAACGGATTTGGATGAAACTTTACAGTAATATAGCTTATACATCAGAATAACACATAGGCTACTATTTACCGCGATAACCGACATATACGCGGGCGGAGCCGTGGGGAACAACTAGTATTATTATAAAACAATTGCATAAAATAAGCGCAGAGATGCCGCAGAGTGTAATTTTCGTGTGTTAAGATTATGAGGCCCAAATTTCAGCTCTTATCGCTGCCTAATTTTAAGGTGATTTCAGCACGAACGGGCCGGCTCGACCGGGGCGGTACTACCCTCGCACAGAAAATCAACGTAAAATGACAGCGTTCGTGCTGTCGTGTTTCGTTGGTGAGTGCGAGACCGGAGGCTCAAATAGTCTAGTCAACAAGTTCCATACTTGTTGACTAGACTAAAAGATGCAGCAGCATCACTAGGCCGCCATGTTGTGGGTCGCCATGCTGCATTGTCTGCATTCGCAATGAGTATGATGACCACCACTGTTGGATTCCGCTAATGCTTTCCATCAGGCAGAGTAGAGTCATTTTGGCGAGCCATGCATAAAAAAAGAAAAACAAAGCATTATTAATCATTTAGCCCTCTTACTAACATACTTGAAAGTATGAGTTTTTGTTGAAGCCAAGTAAACCTCTCCGGGAGAGAGGTTAATTGAACCTGGGGCTACCACTTAAAGCTGAACTGTTAGCTTCAAAATCTGACAAAACTCATAATAGAATTAAAAGAAAATAAGGCACAGCTACTCGGAAGTTACCTCTATTACTTTTAGCATTAAGTTAGCCTTATTTATAATTTTTACCACCTACTTTCGAATAAGTGCAGTGGCAGCGTACGCGACAGCTGTGCATGAGGTCTCGGGTGCGATTCCCGGGTCGGACCAAATGTTTGTGGGATCTGCAAATACACACATCAAAAGTGTCTAGGGATCAAGCATTTTTATGCGGATTTCTTGAGATTGAGATGTGGCTTTGGCCCTGGCCTGCTCAGTCGCCAGACTTGAACCCGATTGAGCATGCATGGGATATACTACAGAGAAGAGCTCTGCCGAATATGGAGGGTATCCAGTCGCAAGAAGACCTTTTTTTGTTGTTGCAACGAACATGGGCGGCCATTCCACAGCGTGATTTGGATGAACTCATTTTGAGTATGCCAAACCGATGTTCTTGTGTTAGTGTTCGCGGTAGAAACACGGATTATTAATTGTTTAAGTTACCTAATAAAATTTTAAAGAAAACTGTTATTTCAGTCTTTTTTTCGAACTTTAATGTTAGTGGTTCAAATGTCAAAAATCCTTTTATTAGGAAAATGGCAAATTTCTTTATTAATGCAAAGGTGACTTGGTTTATCGTTACTGTGACAAACGAAAACACTTTATTTGATGAATCCTTAAAGAAAATTTTAATTAATATCAATCAGGAGAAAAGTTATTGCAAAAGTATATGTTGATCCCTAGACACATATGTTGATCCCTAGACACTTTTGATGTGTGTAGTTGCTTTTGTTTCTTTGTAGGTATAATATGTATGTATTTACGAAAGTATATATGTATTTATATTAGTTGTCTAGTACACATAATACAAGTTATAGCTCTGATTAGTTTGGGACTAGATGCAGCTGTGTGTAAAAAAAAAAATGTTTTAAGAAATTTACTGACACAAATTTTTTGTTTGGCCCGTTTTAATGGTCTGCTATCACTCTACAGGTTTAATAGGTATATTTTTAATAATAGCATGCGATCACTACATTTTTAAAATTGTTTTATACCTATTATCAACACAGAAAATCTCAATATAAAGTTTAATAATAGGCGCATAGCACTCATTTTTATACCCAAAAAAACCTTATAAGACAAACTCAAAAGATACCTAGCCTAGAGGGCATCATTTTCTTGATAATAAATCATCATATTACGTATATTTTGGCGGTGCCATGATAAACACAGTCCAAGTATTATTTACGGCATATTTGATCAGATAACTCGATGTCCACTACTTGCTTTGGGGCCCAAATTGGACCCGTAAATCATAGGGAAACACTGAGATATGAAGTTGTTGATGTATGTGCGTTTTTGTTCATCTTACTTATGTTATTATCAAGAACACTACTGGAAAAATTAGGGGAAAAGTCTTATAGGTCCTGAGATCAAAGCCACTTGAATCTTGAAAAAAACTGTATTATAATCCGCCATCGTTTCACTGCCTAAATTTTTACTTCCACTTAATGAAACTTCCACTTAAAGTACTTTGGGAAGGATTAAAGGCAAAACTATTGCCGTCTATAAAGGCATAACATTTCTTAAATATATAGGCCTTTATAGACTTATATATTCTTGAATACATACATATTATAGATGCTCGTATATTACACCTAGGCATAGCCATTATAACTATTTAAATAAACATTAAACGAATATGATGTCCAAAATATGGAAATTAAAAAGCGTTTAATAATTCTTATCAAACTTGAAATGAAGAAGTGAAGTGAAAAAATTATAATAATTATAAATTTTAAATAATTTAAACATTTTGTTTTATAATTGTTTTATTTTATGACGTATTTTGTTTTTGTATCTGTAAATACGTTATTTTTCACACAACTAAGGTAAACTATCATATTAATTAAATTGTTTATTTTAAATGTAATTTAAATGCTTAATTGAGTAAACAATGATTGTCGAACGTTCAAATTGTTGAAAAATAAAATAATATTTTTGTGTATCTGCAACTTCATTGCATCGAAGACCTTAATTAAATAATAATCACCATCATCAGCAGTTTCGACAAATCAAGAGTTTTAATAGTAAAATGCTGGATATAAGACTATGCTTAGAAAGAGGACGTTTTGTATTGGATAATATATTTCGGACATTTCATACACAACGCCATGTAGCTTCAAATTAAGCAGAGCTTGTATTATGTATGTAGTGTACTCGTATATAGTTAGATTCACTGATATAATACTTATACAATTTTATTGTAAATTATATACATTTTATACATAGAAAACACCCAAACTCCGAAACAAATATTTGCAGATCATACCAACATTTGATGCGACCCGGGAACCGAACCCGAGACCTCGAGTATAGCAGTCGTACCTATACGCTACCATTGCGCCACCGAGGTGGTCATTGGCCAGGTGGATTAGTAATAATATACAAATTTTAACAAAAAAAAACCAACTTCAATCTGGAACAAATTTAAATAGGACCACACGGGAAGGACCAGCTTTCAAATAAAAAAGAATCATCAAAATCGGTTCACCCAGTCGAAAGTTATGAGGTAACAAACACAAAAAAAAACAGTCGAATTGAGAACCTCCACCTTTTTTTGAAGTCGGTTAAAAATGTAACACAACTCAACTTTGGCACAATTAAAATCAACCCGACTATACACGTACTTTTGTTTGAAAGACACCAACAAGATGAATAGGGATGGTAAGACTCCTTATTCTTGTTAGCATGTTAGCATTTTTTAACCGACTTCAAAAAAAGGAGGAGGTTCTCACTTCGATTGTATGTTTTTTTATATGTTTGTTACCTCATAACTTTCGACTGGGTGAACCGATTTTGATGATTCTTTTTTTATTTGAAAGCTGGTGCTTCCCGTGTGGTCCCACTTCATTTGGGCCAGATTGAAGTCGGTTTTTTATTATTTTTATTTGTGATTATTTCAGTTGAGGTTGTGGGAGAGACCACGGCCTGAACTCCAATGAAGAAATGAGAATAAAGGCATTTGAAATTTCAGATTTTTCTTTTGTTTTGTTTTTCTTTTTTTTAGAACGTACGAAATTATTCGCTTAAGAACTAAAGGTCTCAATAGTTTACATCGAAAATATCGCACCCGAAACAACACCATAAACTACTATACATTAATATGGTATTGTCTCTCGATAATTCCCCTAAAGGGACCGCGAGCAACCCCCTCTGAGAATGAAACAATAGGAGTAATGAACACGTCAATATTGCTTACCACACGACACTAATAATACCTGGTTACTTATGACATTATTTATTAGTAACTTTAGTGATCGTTTTACCCGACTATGACGAAGCCAAAAGGAAGGGTAATGATTTTGGCAGTTTGTGTATGTTTGTAAGTTCCATCACAGCGTTTGAAGTAGGTCCTGAACCGATTTTAATGAATGAGGTGTCTCTTGATTTGTAATAAATTTTCTCCTCCGTTCCGTTCACATAGTTTTTGCATCACGTATCAATAGATTATATAATATGCATCCACATGTAAACATATTTATTGAAAAGATAATATTCAAATGTGTGCACATATGAGTATTCGCATTACATGCTTAACCATTCAATCCCCTTACATTGAATACCCATACAAATATTTCATGGCGTAAACTCTCACGACACCGCGAACATTAAAATCAGATATCACATCACAACTTACAACATCAAAGGCTAAATGCACATCGAACAATACCAGATGACCCATGAACTAAAAATTCGACTGTCAAAACACCATCCATCGAACGGTTGACGACTCAAAGGGATCTCATTTAGTTAGGGAACGGCAATGGAACAATGCACTTAATTTTCGTACAACGGTGATTGATGGCCAATCCCATTCCATCGTTGACATGACAAAACGTAAAGGTTTCATAATTTATTTTTTCGGGACATGACAATAGCTGATATTAATATGAGTTAAGCATCGCTGAGATAGATTGGCCCTCTTGTGGAGTTGTTACAATGATTTATTTTGGAAATATGTTACTTAAATATTTTGTAAACACGTTTTATATAAAGGTGATGAGATTTAATGAAGTATAACATTTAGAAAACAAACAAATATGAAATCAATAAATCACACATCAAAGGCTTGATAAAAAAACTCTTCTATTTAAGGTCAATGTTGTGGCAGATTTGATGTAGTTTTGAAGTAATCAAAGTACAATCGCAAACAAAAATCACAATGAGTATCACTTTCTCCACAAAAGCATAATAGCCGTTAGCAGGCTACCAGACCCTCAGAGGTCACAAATAACAGTACAGCTCGTAAACTAGTTGGCACATTAACCATAACGAATAAAGGCACTAAAAGCACGTCTCGACCGTCCCTAAGGGCCGTTTCGGCTGTCAATGCGAAAATTTAAGTTCGCCACACCCATGCACTCTAGAAGGGTCGACCTTTACGCCCTTTGTCTCAATCGCTGTTGCTTTTACATTCCGTAACTTCACAAGGTCTGTACTTTAGGAAGGATTAAATAAAAGTGTTCAGTAGTTGGGTTGAATTTTATCGTGTCAAAGTTGAGTTGTGTTACATTATGTTTGGCAGATTCTTTTTATAGCCCTCAGGTTTTAGAAAAATGAAACCTTTAGGATGCTTTTGGAGATATTTAGGATTTCTGATAGGTATCATAACTTTTTTATGAGTCTGTAAAGTTTAAGTCTATTAGCAAGCTTAAGTAATCTAATCAAAGTATTTTCATCACGCAAGCTTAAATCTTTATTTGCGATTTCAAAACATTAACGTTTGAAAACAGGCGTTTGCAAATTACACACACAAGTTTTATATTTCCGATAAACTCCTCTCGTTTACAGTATTTTAATCTCCTTTAAGATTATACAGAATATAAAAGTAACTTCTTAAAACGCCTTTAGCGTAATACACGTTCTATACTTACTGTTTCATTTCAATTTAGTCCTATTCATTAACAACAAAGTATTATTCAATTCGAAAACGGACCTTAATATTCGACAGCCGAATTTTTCTAATCTTATTGTTGAAAAAAATGTGTTACCGACGTCGGTGGCAATCTATCTTGTTATAACGACAATGTCTTGATATATATTATCACATTTAGCCTCAGTAGAAATATTTACTATCGTCAGCCATTCTAGAAAGAGCTATCTGGTCTGATTGTTTTCATTTCTTTGTGTCTTCATGAAGTGTATTAGTGGGTTGTTCAAGGGATCTATTATGATTGGTTATGGGTGCCGTGACCGCGGTGTTAACGGTCTTATTTGTCATCTGTCAATTTGCCTTCTATTTTTGTTGGGGAATATGAAAGCTTTCGTTTAACTGCGCGTGTCGTCGGCAGTGTTTTGTCATCATTATTTTTGGCCTGCTCATAATGATTATTGACAGGATTGTGGACAGGATGGATTACTTGTTTTTTGAGTGTAGTAATTTTAACCCATAGTTATAAATCGTTTTAATATTTTACATGTGTTGTTGACAATTACGAAATCCCCCATTTAGAAAACGATTTATTATTAAGAGTACAAATAGCTTTTAAACATAATATAAAACACTTTTGTTACACATTTATTTTCGAAAGTTATTTGTAATCTAGTTTCAGTTATCGAAAACGACCTGAAAGTCATAAGAAGTTGCTATGTAAAGAATTATGTCAGTTTCATGTTATCAAAAAGCTATACAATTAAGATTTTTTATAGATTTTATGATAGCTTAAGGCTTAAAGGATTTAAAGCTGGCTAGTAACTATTGTACAATTCAAAATGTATTAATAAAATTGCTGCTCAAAGTTGCTGAAAAAGTGAACTTTTACAGTGACTTTGTGTAGGTAAACGTACTGTTTTACCTTTTTTCGTTTCTGGAAGTATAAATTGTTAAATTTCTTTTAAATGACTTTATTTGACAGAAGACCAAGAATGTGTGCAAAAAAAGAAACGATAATATACAAAAAAAAAAAACGACTCCAAGATTCGACTCGATTTCTTTTGGATGCCATCATCACATATCTTAGTGTCCTTATCATGGTACCACCGTTGGGATATCTCCTTTCCATTAAAAAAAGAATCATCAAAATCGGTTCATAAACCACGAAGTTATTACACATAAAAAAAAGGTCGAATTGAGAAACCTCCTCCTTTTTTGAAGTTGGTTATAAATGCGTAAAAATAGAATCACATACATTTCAACATAAGTCATATAAAAATCAACTTAAGTCAAAAGACGAAGATTACAGCAGTTGCCTTGCCTTTCTCCTTGTCGGTTTTCGTCCAAAACAAAAAAGCTTTCTATTGAAAACGAGTAATCAAGAGAATTAAAGCCGAATCTGTATCAGGAGGCGAACCCCAATCTCGTGGGGTTTACGCCCAATTAATAATCGTGGCGCTCAGATTTTCAAAGTTCTCAGTTGCTTTTCTTAAAATCAATAAAACCTTCGGCATGAGTTTATTTATTCAAATCATTTATTTTCATTGAATTTGACTTCAGGTTCTGGTTTAAGCGGCCACATCGTTGCATTCTACTGCGCTAATTGTTATGCGTACGAACAACATACGCAAAAAAAAAAAACCTTTTACATGCACATCTATAAAGAATTAAAACTATACTAGTCTGTCACTTTGGTAATAGATTTTATTAACTTTTATGACAATAAATGTAAATAAAATTAATTCAAATTACATAATAAACATGACATGTTATATAAGAATTTAAGTAGATATGTATGTTACCTAACTTTAACCTGTTGGCATGTGACATACCTAAGCTTAAATGTTGATAAATAGAACTAATATTTAGACTTTGAGGATGTTAACTTATTCTTAAACAAGTATTAGAAGCGAAATTTTTATGCAAGTACATAACAGAAGAATAATCTTATTTTATACGTATTGCTTAAAATACTTAACACAAAAAGTATGTACGTAGAAAAAAAAATACAGTATTTTTCAAGTTATTGAACACATTGAAGAAATCTAAAAGTTTGAGAGCCATTGATTTATCGCTGGCTAAGATTTAGATTCAAAGCGCAGGCGCATCATGTTTAATTAACTAACCCCCTTCAAGGTGCATTCCCGTAAATATAGTGACCGTAAAATAACAGCCCTCGTGTGCCTCCTGTTTCACTTTTTTTACCCTTAAATGAATGTAATATGTTTTTTATTTTAATTTCGGTGAGCTTTCATATTTCACGATTATGTGAGAAAAAAATAGATATATTTAAAGTTTTGAATAAAAGTAATACTTACATAGTGCTAATTCAAAATGAATTGATTGATGGAAATGAATGAATTGATTCTTGAATGTACAGAGTTCAAGACACGCTACTTACAAAAGTCAGCTTCACTTACATAAGCCAGCGATAAGGCCGCCACTTATACCAAATTTATAGTCCTTTTTGTAATTACTTTTTGTATAATAAAACTATTATTTTTATAAGGTACTAGTGGTTGCCCGCGGCTCCGCCCGCGTATATGTCTGTTATCGCGGCAAATAGTAGCCTATGTGTTAAACTGATGTATAACTTATATTACTGTAAAGTTTCATCCAAATCCGTTTAGTAGTTTTTGCGTGAAAGAGTAACAAACATCCATCCATACTTACAAACTTTCGCGTTTATAATATTAATAACATTAGCGTTCAAGAATCAAAGTATTTCCATATTAAAATCCGTGGAGCGGTTTAGCCGTGAAAGCGTAACATACAGTCAAACAGAGAGCTACTGTAGAATTTATAATATTACAGTAAAAGGCATGGAGTATGGTCTCCGTAAATCGGACAAGATTGCAGTCTTTAGACTTTTAGGGCAGCCCTGATTTTTATCCTTTTCTTATGTGAAAGTATTCACCGGTCATCGCCTTACACCGAAGGCAAAGTTGTATGTCAGATTCAAAAAGACTCAAACCACACATTGTTCCGTCCCTGGTGAGGCTATCGTAGGGAACTGAGAAACTCATTTCTTAATTTTTACCCTTCTTAATTCGAGAGTGTGAAAATAGTATATCAGGTACTAATTGTAAAAATAATATAAAATGTAGATAATATTAATTAGTAAATGTATGTTCAAAATTAAATAGGTAGTAGAGCCACGCTGATTTCAGCACGAACGGGCCGGCTCGACCGGGGCGGTACTACCCTCGCACAGAATATCAACGTAAAATGACAGCGATTGTTCTGCAGCATCACTAGGCCGCCATAGTGTGGGTCGCCATACTGCATTGTTGTATTCGCAATGAGTATGGTGGCCACCACTCGTGGATTCTGCTTATGCTTTCCATCAGGCAGAGTAGAGTCATTTAGGCAGGCCAAACATAAAAAAAGAAAAAAAAAATACATTACAAAATATGACCCCCATTGTTTATGGATAAGTGACACTCAGTCTCCTGATACCAAATTAAGATTTAACATATTTACCCATATACATCGACTAGCTGACCCGGCGAACTTCATACTGCTATATTACTTTTCCCGTTCTTTTAATTTTTCTTGTATCCTGTATGTATCTGCTATGCTATGTAAGCTCACCGAAATTTAAATAAAAACATTTTACATGCATTTAAGGGTAAAAAAAGTGAAACAAGAGGCACACGAGGGCTGTTATTGTTCCTTGTCCTAACAATAACGAACACATTTTTTTTATTATTTAATTTGGTGCAGCCGATTGTAAGTTATGCACTGATACATTTCGGCGAATTATTTTAATCTATACTTCTATACTTACAACTTACTACTTTCAACTTACTACTTAACACTTACAACTTACTACATTCCACTTTCCACTTATTGCTTACCACTTGCCGCTTGCCGCTTGCCACTTACCACTTACCACTCACTACTTACCACTTACCACTAACCACTAACCACATTCCACATTCCACATTCCACATTCCACATTCCACATTCCACATTCCACATTCCACTTACCACATTCCACATTCGACTTACCACTTACCACTCACCACTTACCACTTACCACTTTCTACTTTCCACTTGCCACTTGTCACTTATCACTTACCACTAATCACTCACTACTTACCACTTACCACTCACTACTTACCACTTACCACTTTCCGCTTACCACTACCCACTAACCACTTACCACTACCCACTTTCCACTTGTCAATTGCCACTTGTCATTTACCACTAACCACTCACTACTTACTACTTATCACTCACTACTTACCACTTACCTCTTTCCACTTACCACTTACCACGGCCCACTTTCCACTTGTCACTTGCCACTTGTCACTTACCACTAACCACATTCCACATTCCATTAACCACTTACCACTTTCTACATACCACATGCCACTAGTCACTTGTCACTTACCACTAATCACATTTCACATTCCACTTACCACATTCCACATTCCACATTCCACTTACCACATTCCACTTTCCACTTTCCATTTTCCACTTGCACCTTGCCGCTTGCCACTTGCCACTTGTCACTTGCCACTTGCCACTTACTACTTATTACTTACCACTCTCTACTTACTACTTACCACTCACTACTACAACTTACAACTAACCACATTCTACATTCCACTTACCACTACCCACTTTCGACTCTCCACTTTCCACTTGTTACTTACCACATTCCACATTCCACTTACCACTAGCCACATTCCACTTACCACTCACTACTTACCACTTACCACATACCACTTTCCACATTCCACTTACCACTAACCACTAACTACTTACCACTACCCACTTTCCACTTGTCACTTACCACTAACCACTTTTCACATTCCACTTACCACTTACCACATTCCACATTCCACTTACCACATTCCACTTTCCACTTTCCATTTTCCACTTGCACCTTGCCGCTTGCCTCTTGCCACTTGTCACTTACTACTTGTTCCTTGTCCTAACAATAACGAACACATTTTTTTTATTATTTAATTTGGTGCAGCCGATCGGAAGTTATGCACTGATACATTTCGGCGAATTATTTTTATCTATACTTCTATACTTACAAATGACTACTTCACACTTACAACTTACCACTTACTACATTTCACTTTCCACTTATTGCTTACCACTTGCCGCTTGCCACTTACCACTTTCTACTTTCCACTTGCCACTAGCCACTTGTCTCTTGCCGCTTGCAACTTGCCACTTGCCACTTGCCACTTACTACTTACTACTTTCCACTTACCACTTACCACATTACTTATTACTTACCACTTACCACTAACCACTCACTACTTACCACTCACTACTTACTACTTACCACACAAGTGGTAGTAGTGACTACCACTTACCACTCACCACATTCCTCATTCCACATTCCACTTCCCACTTACCACTAACCACATTCCACTTTTCACTTGTCACTTACCACTTACCACGTAAACCGCCGAAATGTATCGATCCGAATGTTCCGATCGGAAGTTATGCACTGATAAATTTCGGCGAATTATTTTTATCTATACTTCTATACTTACTAATTACTACTTAACACAACTTACCACTTACTACATTTCACTTTCCACTTATTGCTTACCACTTGCCGCTTGCCACTTACCACTTTCTACTTTCCACTTGCCACTAGCCACTTGTCTCTTGCCACTTGCCACTTGTCACTTGCCACTTGCCACTTGCCACTTACTACTTACTACTTTCCACTTACCACTCACTACTTACCACTTACCACTAACCACTTACCACATTCCACATTCAACTTACCATTAACCACTAACCACATTCCACATATCACTTTCCACTTTCCACTTGCCACTTGTCATTAACCACTTATTACTAACCACTCTCTACTTACTACTTACCTCTCACTACTGCAACTTACCACTAACCACATTCTACATTCCACTTACCACTACCCACTTTCGACTCTCCACTTTCCACTTACCACTTACCACATTCCACATTCCACATTCCACATTCCACATTCCACATTCCAATTACCACTTACCACTTACCACTTACCACTTACCACTTTCTACTTTCCACTTGCCACTTGTCACTTGCCACTTGCCCCTTGCCGCTTGCCTCTTGCCACTTGTCACTTGTCACTTACCACTAACCACTCACTATTTACCACTCACTACTTACTACTTACCACTCACTACTACAACTTACCACATTCCACATTCCACTTACCATTACCCACTTTCGTCTTTCCACTTTCCACTTGCCACTTGTCACTTACCACTAATCACTCACTACTTACTACTTACCACTTACTACTTACCACTTACCACATTCCACATTCCACATTCCACATTCCACATTCCACATTCCACATTCCACATTAAACATTAAACATTCCACATTCCACATTCCACATTCCACTTACCACTAACCACATTCACATTCAACTTACCACTAACCACAAACCACTTTCCACATTCCACTTACCACTAACCACATTTAACTTACCACTTACCACTAACCACATTCCACATTCCACTTACCACTTGTCACTTGCCACTTGCCCCTTGCCGCTTGCCTCATGCCACTTATTACTTGTCACTTACCACTTACCACTCACTACTTACCACTCACTACTTACTACTTACCACTCACTATTTACTACTTACCACTCACTACTTACTACTTACCACTCACTACTTACCACTCACTACTACAACTTACCACATTCCACATTCCACTTACCACTACCCACTTTCAACTTTCCACTTACCACTTACCACATTACTACTCACTTACCACTCACTACTTACCACTTACCACTAACCACTAACGACATTCCACATTTAACTTACCACTAACCACATTCCACATTCCACTTAGCATTTTCGACTTGCCACTCGTCATTTACCACTCACTTCTTACCACTTACCACTTTCCACATTCCACTTATCACTACCCACTTTCGACTTTCCACTTACCACTTACCACATTACTTATTACTTACCACTCACTACTTACCACTTACCACTAACCACTAACCACATTCCACATTCAACTTACCACTAACCACTAACCACATTCCACATTCCACTTACCACTACCCACTTTCGACTTTCCACTTGTCACTTACCACATTCCACTTACCACTAATCACTTACCACATTCCACTTTCCACTTTCCGCTTTCACCTTGCCGCTTGCCTCTTGCCACTTACTACTTACTACTCACTTACCACTCACTACTTACCACTTACCACTAACCACATTCCACATTCAACTTACCACTAACCACATTCCACATTCCACTTAGCACTTTCGACTTGCCACTTGCCACTTGTCATTTACCAGTCACTTCTTACCACTGAACACGAACCACATTCCACTTACTACTTTCCACATTCCACATACCACTACCCACTTTCGACTTTCCACTTACCACTTGTCACTTACCACTTTACGTATTACTGACCACTCACTACTTACCACTTACCACTAACCACATTCTACTTACCACTACCTACTTTCGACTCTCCACTTACCACTTGTCACTTACCACTTACAACATTACTTATTACTTACCACTCACTTATTACCACTTACCACTCACTAATTATCACTTACCACTTGCCACATTCCAGTTTCCACTTGCCACTTAGCATTTGCCACTTATTACTTATTACTCACAACTTACCCCTAACCACTAACCACATTCCAGTTTCCACTTTCCACTTGCCTCTTGCCACTTATTCCTTATTACTTATTCCGTACCACTTACCACTTATCACTTACAATTCTTATTAATGGGCTATTATCTCGCCTAACAAACATAGGTACTAAACAAGCAGCTCCATCGAGACTTGGCTAGTTTTTTACAGAATGTTTTTGGTGGGATTTCACTTCTTTTATAAAAAGTTTTTATAGAAACTTGGTCATATTGATTTATTTTATTAGATTTTGTTATTTGACACATTTTTTTTTTTTGTATTTTTTTTACTTTCTTTCCTTTTTTTTTGTCACCAGGTACACCAGATCTTCGATTATCCTAGTTTTTATAGTTTCCTCTTTATGTGGCCATTGAACCCTAACTCTGTACCAAATTTCGGCTCTCCGAGTTTATGGGAAGTACTAGTTCTATTCTGATGATCATGAGCGAGTGAGTGAGTGTCATAAATGCGACACATTGCTTTCGCTTAACTTCGGAACTAAATGACCTACAGACTTGAATTTATATATTTTAAGTGTGATTTTATAGCTTACTGGATGACGAAAATTTCTGTGTTTTGGTCTTATCCAGAGGTTCTCAAAGAGATGCCATAAAATGTGGCGAAATGGTTCCAGTAAAGGATGGTACGTCAGTGTTTGCTTCTCGCTCGACTTGCCGGGGGCACTACGTTGCCCCCCGATTAGGTCGAACAGAGAATTATCTGTTGCAGTTAATTCCAAAGAGCATGGATGCAAAATACGATTTTTACTGTTTTATATCTACTGCAGTGATGATAAAGGTAATAATTGCATAGATGTCAGACAGGTATAGACGTAGCTTGATTAATATTTAAAACGTCCTAAGTGTGGAATGCATTGTAAAGGAGGGAAATTTTTGTTGTTTTGACGGTTTCAAACGATTTATCGGCAAAGTGGGTCATGATTCAAGTTTGTCGATAGTACATTTTTTATTAATTTATCATATTATATTGAGAATAACAAAATATTATATTGACATGCCATCGTATTCTGTTTGTTTCTGATAAGCTAATTTGATAGATTGTAGTTTTCACTTAGTTATTTAAAGTTTGAAATACTTCCTACGTTATTTAATAAATAAAACATTTTTATTACAACACAGCTAAATAATTTTATTTGAGACCGATCAACTTCGAATAAAACTTTTTGTACATTTATCAACCCTTTATGGATTTAACACCTAATATTTCTCAGCTATTAAAAGAACAGGACAAAATTAAAACAATATTTTGTATTTTATTCTGAATATCTTCAGGTTTAGAGCACCGTGCACTGACCGCGATCCATTCCTGGTTCGAGCAGACTCTCTTATCCCTGTAATTAGAGCCATCCTAAACCTGGGGTGACTGATAGATAGTTAGATAGTTAAAATAGGTACAAAAACTATTTTCTGATCATATTTTTAGGATAAGAAAACATCTCTCCAGTTGCTCAGTTTGCAAGAACACTATGTTACATGTTATGGTAACAGTAGCCATACAACGTACTTACTAAATGGTGTATCGTACTTTTATACTTTTAGTGTCGTACAATTTAATCAATTGTATGTTTATTAGTATTGAGTAACCTATATGAATAGTTTATTTTGAAGAACTTAGTAACACGAAACGCGTATTTAAAGGTACCTATTTTCAATAAGCAAATGTTATATGCGTTTATTTAGAAACGCATGTATGTATATACCATATTTATACACATACATTATTTCTTGACCTTATATTGTTCAAGTTAGCACATATAAGTATGTTCAAGTTTTTTTTAAAGACAACTCCCGCATTGGGAATTGATCATGTGTCGCGGGGACTTTAAAAACAAATGTTTAATGGACACAAAGTACATCCAGACTCAGAACAACAATTTATGGATTACAAAAAGTGTTATCCCGTATAGGATTTCTACCAAAAACACTAGGCGAAGTAAGCAGCGGCGCCAGTAAACCACTAGGCCATACGTGCAGTCCATCGTTTTGGGTGTATTTATTTACTTCACTTTCCTATTAAAAAGAATAATAGTAACAACCACACTAATGACTAACCCCGACGCCTCCTGGCCAGTTGCTAGAACACCCCTTAATAAAAATTGTATATTAGAAACGCCTATCGCTGCTTACTTTTATTATAACCATGTAATTTTGTAGAATGGCTTCCAATTTCTATTCAAAATCGTGCACTGAAGATGTTTTGTTACTGAGTCGTGCGCGGGAGTCGATTTTTTATAGAACATCCCTTAAATGATTGTATTTTTTCTGAAAGGGAATAAAAATTCATCTTGATAGTTAACTGTCTTCTTTTTTTTAGAAATAGTCGGAATTCGCTCGCGTGGCATATTTTTTTCGAATTGTTTCATAATTGGTAAATTATAGTTCTATTGAAGATCAAATAGATCAAATTGCAAAAAAAAGATACTTTTGGTTACGAGGACATTATAATAATATATTAAAAAAAAACGTGGCTATGTTGAATCCTTTTTACCCGACTGCGAAAGAAGGAGGGTTATTTTTTTCGAGTGTATGTATGTATGTATTTATGTCTGTATGTAAGTATATTTCTTTGGCACGCTAGACACTAAACGGCTTGTCGTATATTTATGTGAGTGGTGTCAATAAATTCGTCTCAGTCGTGAGAGTGACACTAGGTACATTAAAATTAAAAAAAAAACAAAATTAAGGATTTTTCGCGCTAAAGAGTAATCTTAAAAAAATGTTTTCAAAATACATCGAGTGTGGTATCAAAATAAAGATTTTTTATCGGTGATTACGAATTTAAATGTATATAACTTATATAATGTTTTATTTAAAAAAACTGAATTTAATAAAGATGACAGATATTGACGCAGTCGGTTTTTTTATAATTTTACTTGTTATTAAATGTTTTATGTTATATTACCGTAAGATTGACAAAACCGTTAGATTGTAATCTATCTAGCGAGATTGCAAACAGTCGTAAGATTGTAAAATGGTATCGATAATCGCAAGTCGCGCGCTGATTGGTGAACAGCATATGTCCCGTGCCGCCATATTTGCTAGTTAATTCGTATTTGTTGCCGAATGTAAACTATTTTTGTGATTGTAAATTGATTTCGTGTTGAAAATACCTTACAGCTTTATAATTCGTTTTGTAAAATTGTTGTGACAGTAAAATTAATTTGTGATTAATGAAAGAAGTTCTAACCTAACTCTATGGCCATTTAACGGCCTATTGAAAACTGACCAAGCAGGGACAGTTGACAATATGACGCCTATCGATAGTTTGCAATATCGCTAGTTAGATTATAATCTAACGGTTTTTACAATCTTACGGCAACATATATAATCTAAGCTGCCAAGTCCTACTTCAAAGGTGAACGAAGAATATTATTATCCTCTAGTAGTAGAAATTTCTGTATTACAGAAATGCTTAACCGTGGATGTTTATTTTAAATTAGTATGCATTTATTAAGGTTATTCCTTGTGGTGACGTATTAAAAATACAGAGTGTCACCACCCCTATTAAACCCATGGGTGTCGTAAGAGGCGATTTAGGGAGCAAATTACGCAGGACAACGTTATTGCAAAGAGATGAAGAACTTGAAACACTATACCAACCCGTCTGGCCAGCGTAGTATAGTAGGACAAACCCTCCTTTCTAAGGATAATAATATTTAAAATATCCACAAGTGGGTTCCATACGAAAATTATAAACTAGTTGTTGCCCGCGTTTCCGCCCGCGTGTATGTCGTTTATCTCGGCAAATAGTAGCCTATGTGTTATTCTGATGTATAAGCTATATTTCTGTAAAGTTTCATCCAAATCCGTGAAGAAGTTTTTCCGTGAAAGAGTAATAAACATCCATTCATCCTACTTCCTTCTAATATTATAAACGCGAAAGTTTGTAAGTATGGATGGCTGGATGGATGTTTGTTACTCTTTCACGCAAAATATACTGAACGGATTTGGATGAAACTTTACAGTAATATAGGTTATACATTTAAAATCATAATACATAGGCTACTCTTTGCCGCAATAACTGACATATACGTGGGTGGAGCCGCGAGCACCAACTAGTACTCACAAAATTTCGCGTTTATAATATTATTAGGATTGTAAAAAGTAACTCTGTCTGTACGTTATGCTTTCACGGCTAAACTACAGTATTATACTTTGATATTTGAGGAAAGACATAGGCTACTCTTTAAAACGATAACCGATATAAACGCGGACGGAGCCGCGGGTAAAAATTAGTATTTTCTAAAAATGGTATCAATAAATTTGTCCTAAAGATACTTTAATAAAAACAAAAAAGATTAACCTCATTATAAGTTTAGCAGGTCATAAAAATTATAAAAATTAAATCACACATCAGTTAAAATATTAGAAATATCCAACAAATTGCGTCTTCGGAACAAAAAATCTTTGAAGTCGATTTAGTTCTTTGTGTAAAAAATAAAGGGCGTAATTATGGTCACAATGCCGTGGTTAGCGAGGCGGCACAATTAGATTTTGACGGGTCCGTGATAAATGCTTGTCTTGGGTGCTGTTAACCCATAAAAACCCTGAGAGAGGCTCCGAGGTCATTTTTTAATTATTTTTCGGTAAAATTTTGATTCTAAACCCAACAAGATAATATAAAACATACATATACAGTTAAACTATTGAATGTTTCACTGGTTAGTGTTAAGACTAATATAGAACTCTTATTTTTAAAGCATATTTGAATATTTTACATTGTTACCTACATGCCTATTTTCAAGAATCAACTTTGATGTTTATCTATCCTATGTCCAGTTCAATATTTGGTATAATTATATAAGTAAATACAATAAAACCGCCCTAAGTACAATAGTTGTTAATGAAAAATATTTTTATTTTTTGTTTAAGTCCCACTTAATTTAATTATGAGTGAAAATATAGATTAAATATAAGATTAAATTCAACTTAAAATTTATTTCTGATTTTAAAAATTTGTGGCAGAAAAATTTATCTACTCTATACAACTTGTGTTCTAAAGGATAATTCAGTAACAATTCGTCCCAACTTATTATTAAAAGGATCGTTTCCCTAACCGCGAATTATCAAATTTCTACCATCCTGCCCTAGTATTATAACATAAGTCCAAATGTCTCGAGGTACCATTTAAAACAACCAATTTAAAAAGGACCCAATAAACCACACTACCTCTACCGTAGAGAAGAAAATGCATGAACATTTTAAAGTGACGTGGGTTTTGTTAAACTGGCCACTTTAAACTCCAGCGATTAAGAGAAAATTGCGAAAGATTATAGTCTTGGCTATAATCCAAGATTCTCCTGTAATTACAAGTTTTCCTTTAAATTTCGGGTATTAATTAGACCATCTGTGATTTAAGACGGCCATTTCGTACAATATCTAACATTATGGCAGTTTTCGATAATCTATCAAGTGTATTTTATTGTTTAATTGGAGTAATTACATTTTAAAATCATTTTGTATTATTGTATCAGATATAACTACCTATTTATTTTTGGCTAACATAAAGCCCTTAAATTTAAAAAATGGCCTCTTTTATAAAAATACTTTTGAGAAATAATATTATCTTCCCAAAATTACATGCAACCAAAAAGACATAAGTGAGTTAACATCTTTTAAGTCCCGTATTATCATTTTTTTTGGAATTAGGAGAAGCAAAGCTTAGTTAGGGAATCAAAGCGATTAATAGGTTTTTTTTAAATGGGACTAATCCCGCCCACGCCCTCCTCTGTAACTCCTATAACCAGGATCAACAGCAGTGACCCACGAACACACCGCGTTATGGCACTCAGGAAGTCCGAGGAAAAATTAAACTGATATAAAAAATGGTAAATAGGTATTATATAATATATATATATATATATATATTATTCCTCGTTGCCTCGACTGCTTCATTGATATAGCGATCGAGGCGACTGAAAATCAAGAGGTCTAGTGTTCGATTCCCGGGTCGTGCGACATGTGTTGTTGGGTTTTTCTATCAAGGAATTCTTGCTCTGTTAGCAAGAATTCCTTTTTTCCGGCGTATTTAAGTTTGACGGTGTTTCACGCAAATGTCTCGGAGAGCACTTCAAGCCGTCGGTTGTCAGGAACATGTAATGCCATCGTAATTTGGGAAGTCAGTGCCCTCAAATGTATTGATAACTAGTTCAACCTGATTCAGGTCGCTCTCCGGGTTATGGAAGTCCGATTACGGTCGCTCCGTGCGATAATCAGGCACTACCAGTTGATCTAGTAACCAACCCCAAATAATATTGAGAAGGATAAAGGCTAGGAAGAAGACATAATATATCTTTAAATAGCCCTGTTTTGCCCAAGTGGTACCACCATGTGATATATTAATTAAAACTTACTACAACTATTTTTAACCGACTTCTAAAAAGGAGGAGGTTATCAATCCGACTGTAATTTTTTAAAATGTTTGTTACCTCATAGCTTTCGACTGGGTGAAGTGATTTTGATGATTCTTTTTTTATTTGAAAGCTGGTACTGCCCGTGTGGACACATTTTAATTTGGTCCAGTTTTTGAAGTATGTTTTTTTTTGTTTGATGCAGTTTAAAGTTGAATATTTTGCACCTCGGATATCTTAATCTAAAAATCGTCTTAGCAACCTCATAGTGTTTTTAAAAGACCTATTTAATGATCCCAACACTATGGACTAGACGAAAGAAAAAAAAATACGTGTAGGGGAGATAAAAATATTTTTCGTGATTTTATTTGTTTTCATTTCAGTAACTAAATATTAAAAAACTGCAAAAGTTTTAAAGTCAGTGTGTTAGGAATTCCACGTCGGTAGAACATCAAGGGGGATTAACTAACAACCATTTCATAGCAAGTTCAATGCCCTAACTAAGCCACTGGTGCTTAAACTAGATAGTATATATATACACTAGGTCGGACACAATTAGTTTTCATCATCAACCCATGTTAGTTGGACATAAATTATTAAAATGAAATTGTTTAATTAAGTCCTGAGTTATAGCACATCATGGTATAAATCCACAGCGCTTTATTTTAGTCGTTTACCAACATTGTAGTCCTAGAAATAACTGATTTATACATTATTAACTCCATAACCTAGTATATATTTATGCATATAAGGACGGACTATCTTGCGCACTAGCTCGTAAAGTCGTATTTTAGCGCAAAAATATAATGTTACACTCAAGTGGGTTCTAGAAAAAGTTCTATGTTGGTTTTAAACCTCTTTCGATGTGTATCATAAAACTATTTACAAGCTAAACCATAATGTTAAACATTTGAGTAGGGTATTAGACATTTTTGTTCCTTTGGTTCGTTTCGTCCTCCGTAATATGCGGCTAGCGATGATGAGATTAATTTTGTAATATGTAGACATGTATGTAAATAAATAATAAATATTTCGGACATCTAACACACAACGCCATCTAGTCCCAAGCTAAGCAGAGCTTGTGTTATGGGTACTAGACAACTGATATAAATATATATATACTTTACATATGTATTTTTTGTAAATACATACATATTATACATAGACAACACCCAAACTCCGAAACAAATATTTGTAGATCACACAAACATTTGGTCCGACCCAGGACTTGAACCCGAGACCTCAAGCAAAGCAGTCGCATTCACTACGACTGCACCAGCGATTACTATATTCTAACTTTTGGTACAATATAGTACTACTTACTATATTGCAATGTTTACCAAATTATAGCAAAGCCAAATGGGTATATTTTTGATACTCTACCTATGTATATTTGTATGTTCCACCGTAGCGTCTAAATTAATGAATCGATTTTAACAAATGAGGTGTCAATTGATACTTAATAATGGTTTTATCAAAATTTTCACAAAAGATTTTATTTATTTATTAATTAACTTTATGAACTAAGAATGTACATCGGCGGACTTAATGCCCAGGGCATTCTCTTCCAAGTCGACCTTCGGGTGGTGGAGAAATCGTATAAGGCAGGTGTGCAGTGGTTATATACATAAGAAGTCCGTTAAAATTTACAATAATCACATCATATTCAACGTTATACATATATATACATACAAACATACATATATAAGTAATATAAGTATATATACATATACATAAATACAACATTTATACACTAAATAATGGAAAAGGAAGGTAAGAATTTTACGTGGTCAGGTTTAAAATTTATAAACTTTTTCTTGTTTTCATTTAAATCAGGATTTGACATTTTGAATATTGAAGTTTTTTTTTCATCAATATAAGAATCTGTATATTATTTCTAAAACATTTGTCCATATTACTTGTACAGCAGTAAAAAAAAACTACTAAGGTACCTTAGAAATATTTCGTTAAGGAAATAATATCGTTCTCGACATTTAGTGTACTGCACACTCAAATGCATTAATGTAATTATACACTGAATAACTGATTTTCGTGCTAAAAGAAAAAAATAAATATTGGTCTATGTTTTTGCTTGGATCGTAGATGTAGTCATCAAATATTTTGCTTCTGTGGTAAGAGAACAAACTAGTCACCTCATAGAAAATGACACCTTACGTTCATGCAACGTGTGTTTTTAAGGTAGGAAGAGTGGCTCTCCTACCTTATATCTTATTTCAGTACGAACGGGCCGACTCGACCTGGGCGATAAAATGACGGCATTCGTGCTGCCGTGTGTCGTTGGTCCAGACCGGACGTCCAATGATGTAGAAGCAGCTCAATAGGCCACCGCGGTGTGGGTCACTATGTTGCAGGCATATAGGGGCAGGTAGGGCATAGTCACTTTGGAAGTTCATATTTTATAAAAAAGCGTAGCTATTACTAGCGTAAGTGCGTTGCGGAACTTCCAAAATGCAATATGCCCTTTTGTTTCACTGTTTTGGCAGTCTATGTATATATGTTTGTATGTTCCACCATAGCACCTAATGTTAATGAATGAGGTGTCAATAGGATTCATAATAATTGCCAGGGTTACGTAGACTATGTAAATTTTATGAAAGTTTTTACCTTACTGGGTCAAAGCTTTTGAAACTGTTTCTTATTTATAGTTTCTGTAGTAATTTGTAGGTGTACACCTACAGCGAAAAACCATACAGTACAAATAATCTAACGAGACATACAGAAAAACAACAAATTCTTTAACCTACATCCAGGATACGCCCAGGGGCCTAGGATCTCGCGACATTAACAATTTGCCAGTTCAAAGAATAATCTTTTTCTGTAAGAGAGATATAGTACACATACCTACTCCCACATTAAGAAACATAATTTTTGTTCATACGTTCGATTATGCAGATTTTCAATTATCCTTATGAAAACAATCGGTCTTTACGTTAAACGTATTTTATTGTAAAATACTTTAGTTATTGCTTAGAACTGTAAGAACTCAAAGTTTTTTCCTCAACAACCTTTCCCGTGTTACATTTAATCACATATTTACAAATCTCTCAGGCTGGTGTCAGTGTTTTTTACTTGGCAAGACATTTAATTACGTAGTACATGAATTATTCAGATGTTCACCATGCCGAACGGTCACAGACGTTGGGAACGGTCACTGTGTCCGCTGCAAGATTTTTAAATTACGTTGACCACATTTATTATCCGTTGCTTCATATCTTAGATTGATAGAACGAGATAAGAGTCGTAAAGTTTTCCAACATTTTGGCGGCACGTGAATATTTGATTTTCTTTTTTTTATAACGGTAGTTTTACGGTGTCTAATCCATTTAGTAATTAGTCTTTGCTTGATAAGAAGTCGTCTTCATCTGACGTGTGTGTGACGAAAAAGCTTTATTTCTTACTATTAAGCATTCGATGAAGAGAAAATGTTGATTTACCTGTCTTTAAAAATAGCGCAATCGATTCAGTGAAACAATTTATTAGAATTTGGGCTTTCCTTGAAACTGTTTCCAATCTCTAACGTGTAAGCGAAGCTAAATTATCTTTTAGATTTGTGTCTGAAGAGAGGACCAATGATTATTTATATGTTTCCTTATATGTGACGCCCCTGGTGTTGTGGGTGTCCATGGGCGACGGTAATCGCTTACCAACAGGCAATACATCTGCTCGTTTGCACCCTATTCCATTATATTATTTTCTAAGGAGTCCTGTGTCCAGCAGTAGACTACTTAAGGCTGTTCATGACTGATGGTGATATTAAACATTCATAAGTTCCAAGAAAATAGCTTAAGCACACCGTAATATCGTAATTACAAGGCTATTTCATTGATGTAGGTAATTTTAAGTCATCTTTCATTCAAAGCATCAATCACAAAAATAATGACCAAAACCTAGGCCTCAATCACATCGTCTCATGATGAATCACACTTCATACTACCTACTAATGTAAAAAATATGATATTTCTTGGAACTAACATGCTGCGGTAGTGTCCTCGGGCGGGCTTCAGACGTAAATAACACGAGCTGGCTAGTCACATTGGCAAGCAAAAATTTTTGACATTCCGTCACCGCCTTCGGCTGAAATGGTTGGCTCACATAACTCTAACCCTAAATATCTAAAATAATAAAATAAATAGGTATATAAATATTTCGGACATCTAATACAGAACGAAAACTAGTCCCGAACTAAGTAGAGCTTGTATTATGGGTACTAGACAACTGATATAAATACATATGTACTTTGTTTGTAAATACACGCATTATACATGGAAAAAACCCAAGCTCCGAAACAAATATTTGCAGATTATACAAACATTTGGTCCAACCCAGGAATCGAAACCGAGACCTCGAGCACAGCAGCCAATTTTTTTACACTTGTCAATTGAAAGCTAATATTGTGTAGTAATATTTTAAGCCAACCCAGTTTATATTTTTGTTATCCTGACAACTCTTGGGTTTATAAATTGGTGCTTGTGTAGCATGTAAGCCTGTTCTTACTACAAGTTCAGGGTCCCCTTGGCTTGGCGACGGATTTGCATAATAACACCCGTACTCTTACGCCCTGAAGCGAGACAAGTCTTTTTGACAAAACACTGAACCCTGGTTTGTCGAACATTTGATATTTTGTTGATTGTTCATTTCTTTAATTTAAAATTCAACTTAAATCAACTACTACGTAGGATTTTGTAATAAAATCTTTTAATTTTTTTACATATTTTATATAAATTTTTTATATTCAATTTTGAATTTCGAATTGAGAATTTTAAAATAAAAGCTACTAAACGGTTCTCAATTCAAAACTTAGCAATTCGAAATTTGGAAAGTTTTAAATGAGTAGGTAGAAAATATCATGCATCTAACACTTTCTTTAATTTTGGCAGGTGATATATTCTCCATTCAAATTCTTCACTTCTTATTGGACGTCAAAGCGATAGGTTTAAAAAATTGTAGATTGTCATAGTTTTAGTTGAGTTTGAGTTCTACATACTATTAGTTTTTCTCAATAGTGAACTTTTAGAGGGTATTGATAAAGATGATCCTTTTGGTGGAGAATATCTTTTGACTAAGATAGACACCACTTTGACAGTTGTTATAAGTGGTATCCTATAGTTCACGTCTTCAAGCATAAATAAATACACTAAAATTAATAAAATAAATTTAGTTCAACTTATTCAAAATTTACTGAATACAAGTTCATATTTGTAGCTATTAACTAAGTATCAAAATTGTAACAAATGCACAATGTAAAATAGAGCGATAAAAAGAAAAAAGCGAACGTTCAAAACGACCATACGGCATGTGAAGATAGTCCGTTACACATATCTGTGTAATCATCAGCACAGCACATTATCTACGACAGCTTTTGCAACCTCGGACAATGAAGCAACATATGACCACCCAACCATAACTACTGACACTCACTTACCTACAAACATACACGCACATCTTACATTCGTCGCACAAAACAAAAATGAACTTAAAACTCACAAGCGTACAGTTAAAATCATTTTAAAATCAATTTCAGTTCACGTCAAAATAAATATGTAAAACGTCTTTGCACTACCACAGAGTAGTTATAAAATAGCAAAACACGATTTGAACTACTGATGCTCTGTTTATTTGCGTTAGATATATTATAGTCTGTGGTATGAAGTTGCGGATGTCACGGCATATGAATTTGTCGCTTCAAATAATTGACAGAATGAGTTGTCCAATGAAATAACGCAACGGATTGCAAGAGACAATGGAGGTGCCTACCTACCGTACATTATGTACCACATAGCACAGTAGATGGGTAATTTTACGGTAAGTGCGTTAAACAATGGCTCCTACAAGTAAACAAAGGCGCATCTGACCACGCATTGTTCTCTATATAAGTAATTTGTAAGATAAAGGAGAGATATCGCCCTGAATTTGGTGTCAAGAGAAAATTACGTTTGAGATTATAAATCTGTGTAACAAAACGAAACTTTTAATAAAAGTAAATTTTATGTTAACGTTCATTATGTATTATTGTTGTATTATGTACTGCATATATTTTTATGATGTGTGTAGTAATTATTATTATGCAGAAGTAATTTTTTACAGGTAAAATAAAGTAACGATAAGCACGTTACCTAAGTATTTGAGTAAGTTGAGAGAGAGACTACCCAAACTCAATCCCTCTCTCTCTACTCTGATCACGCTTTCCGCCCATTCGGATGCCCCTCCAGCTATATATGCTCTAAAGTTAAACCTAAGTTTAGATTAAGGACCTATAGATGACAATTGAACACATTAGGTACCTACAAAAACAGTGTATTAATAATTATTTTAGAGCTCGTCATTATGAATATCTGCTTTTAATAGTCCACTACTAGACATAAACCTCCCCAGACAGGGGATTTTGGCTTATATCACGCTGACCTGAAGGGCTAGTATACGGTTTTTAACAAGACTTTCTTCTCTTTTCAGTGCTGTTATCTAGCGTAGTTCCCTTAATCAGCGCTTACGACACCCATGGGGTAAATAGGGTTGATGATTCTCCGAATTCTTGATCCGTCACTTCATGGACATAAAAATAACTAGAGACAAAAATTAGGTTACTATTCCACGGATCAAAGTAACTCTAATCTAATCTAATCTCTTTACAAATTGTAAAGTTTAAAAATAGTAATCATAATATTCCCACTATTAGTATGATTCAAAAGCCATATTTATAAAAAAAAATACTGACGTATCTTGCACATAATATGTATATGAACATAATAGTTAATGTTCGTTAAGAATCATAAATTGTTCTCGAAATTTCCAATTTAGTTGTTTGTCAAAATAAACTTTCTATGAGCAGGGGTTATCAACACCGTTGGCTAATTGACATGACATGTGTATGTAGATTGCACAACACGATTTCTACAGATTAAAAAGATATAAAAAAGCCAGTTTGATTCTGCCAAGCATTTCATGGTGTCATTACAGTGGATGTTTGAGAGAATGTTGTCAATCAAAAAGTTTTTGAAATGTTATTCATCATTTCTTTAAACATAGAGCCTTCCTAAGTAACTCTATGCGCCCTACGTTTACCTAATCGTAATTGTGGTTTGCAATCTAGCAATTTCGGCTCCAATGACCATCGATTCGTTTGGATACACGGCCCACACACAGGGAGACAGACCGATCAATCGATTGATCTATCTTATATGGGTATTTCCTACATAGCAGAGATATTCATTACAATTTTCGATAACGTCTTCGCGTTCGCGCCTTTTGAAAAAAAACACTATTTGCTTGTAAAAGCTCTTGATTTATTAGTTATTCCAACATGATTTTTCTATTAGGAGTATCAAATGAAACTTCTCAATCAGTAAACGTACATAAATCTATATATATCATAAATTATTCATAACTGTTATTTTAATCTAGAAAACTGCACGAAGTAAACATAAACGAACATGGCACTTTCTAAAAATATGATTTAAACTAATAACTCTAACGTTAACTAAAATGTTAATGGCAACTGGTAATGATGCCTACCAATAAAACCTTTATTCACGCACAATTTTCTCGATAGTTTAAATCGAGAGGTATCGAGTCAATGCTACTTAATTGCACGCATTTCGATTCGGATCGTGTATAGCATCGATTATAGGGACATATCGAGTTGTTAGGTGATATTCTCTTGTGTATATACATATATATTTTTACAAAAACAGGATGTTTTTAAAACATTTAATGAAAAAAATACATAAGGTGATGTATTAGTAAGTAACTACTACTACTACATAATCTTTGGCTACTTAATAACCTCTGTAAGTGTATTTTAAGTGCTTTATTCTTACTATAAGTTTTTTTAGAATTTCGACAATCCTCTAGAAGAAGAACAATGGTTCCGAGCACACTTTCCTCATCTAGAAAGATCTACAAGCTAATAATGATGAGAGAAAAAATTGGCTTATATATACGTAGGTAAATTACCACCACCAGTCCTTGGAAAGTCTCTTTTGTTACTTATTAAAACCTAATTCAGTGATATCATAACTCTCTTGGGTTTTAGTGAAGAAACAAGGAATCGGAGTTATAGCAATTAAGGTCACTAAAATAGGGGGTAAATACAGCAACAAACGGGATCTGTCTAGGACTCCGGCAATTGACATTATGGTGTGTATAGATTTCGTATATAATACACATCTTAGTTGTTTAGAAAAACGTATTAATGTATATTAAATGTTGTAGCACCCTGTATCTCGTGAAGGTGACTATCGAGGTTGATGACTGAAATAACAGTAAAAGACTTGATGTCCATCAGAACAGTCGTAATATGTAAACACCATGTCACGTTGTAGTCGTAAAAGTGTATTTTCAAAATACTAAAACTATAATTTTGAAGCTTTATGTTTAAAGATATATTGAGAAAGAAAATGCTTTGTTTTTATGGAGGTAGGTCACATTTTTGTATTTATAACGGTATTTTTCGTCCAGTTAAAGCACCAATATGTGTCCTGTAAGATTTAAGACATAAGACACCTACGTCAAGTCATGGCAATAGAAAATGATATTATTTATGTTTTTATTTTTCCTTAGATTACATCAGAACATACCTATTAGGTATGTTTCAAAATAAATCAATTTAATTAAGACACTAATACCTATAAATATGAATAAACAGGTGACAACAAAATTTAAATTTAGAATATAACTGTCAAAATAACATCAGAAAGAGCGGGAAGTAGATTTCTTATTTTCATTATAAGTATGATGAGTAGATACAAAATTGTGTTAATCTAGCTAAAATCTAACAAAATGCCTGCCTTTGTAAACACAGCAACTTTACTACTAATATGCTGCAGCTTTGGAAATTTTGTAAGATATTAGTAGGTATATCTACGAAGCTTTACGTTCGCAAGTTCTGTCAATAGATTCTGTAAAACTTTTATATTGTATAAAGATTTTAATTTACTTCGTTCAACAAAATACCTACTTAATCTTATGTAGGTTGCGTATAAGTGCTGTCATGTAACACTCTCATTATATAATATGTTATTCACGATGTTAAATCGCCCGAATCAATTTGTTATTTGTAAATAATGAGCTTCAGAGCGTTGGAACAAAAAATACTGTATCATCATCAAATGCGTGTTAAGCCACCTTATAGGACGAATATTATCCACATTTAAATAGAGCAATTTTTAAAGCTAGATACCGTTTTACTTCTGAGAATACTCGGAGATTTGCTGAAACAGTAACGCAGAAACGCAAGAACTTAAAGTGTAAAACATTTTCAAAAAAAAACTAAAGTATTCGTTACCAGAAACATCATTGACTCGGAACTTCATAAATTAATTCTGACACAGTCCAACATTCAATCGGTTTCATCCAACTCCCTCGGGGATGGTCTAGGAAATTAATAATAATCCGATAAAGTCTACTGACTGACAAAGAGACTTAATAGGTATACCTACAGACTTGAAGAAGATTTTAGGGATAATAGTTAGTTAGAGATAATACCTAGTAAACATTTAAAATAAAGTGCTTAAAATACTAAACTATAAAATACTAAACAATAATTTATGGCACAGTACCCAGCGATGATTAGTTTAGTTATTCGAGTATTTGCAATAGTCAATTACATCGGAATGATTAAAGCTATAAAATTAAATTGGTATTGTGATATATTTATAATCTATATCTCTATTAAGAATTCACTTGAAAAAAAAACAATTTCTAGAATGCAGCAAAAACTGAAGCAAAGGAAACTTAATTTTAATGAAATAACGGCAGCAAAATTACCAAATTTGTTGAATATCAGTTAGTTTATGTTTAAAAAATAGCATGTTCTCGATTTTATATGGCTTAGATGAAATAAAAAAAAAACATATGAATGTACCCGTACACTATAATAAATATTTGTATTTCTAAACACGAAATAAAACGTCACTAAACAATATCTTCGTTGTTTCAAAGCAAATCTACTTTCAGATATTTCATTTCATTTAAATGACAACTCCCGCATTAGGAATAAACATCCTGTGTCGCAGGGGAATCAACAGACATACATGAAACGTACACAAAGAACACCCAGACTCAGGACAACAATTTGTGGATCACACAAAGTGTTGTACCGCGTGGGATTTGAACCCACGACACTTGGCGCAGTAGCAAGCGGCGTGGCGACCGCTGAAACCACTAGGTCAATCGTGCAGTGTACTATTTCTAATTAAGATAATATCCGCAAACCTTTACCTACGTACCTAGGTATTAAACTCGCATCCTGATGGTAACAATAAAAACAGTATTAAGACAACAACTTGAATGTGTCTTTTTAATAAAAAGGATAATAAATATCACTGTCAACAAAAATTTCCATCCTCTTAAACTCGATTTTTTATGAGATCTTGAAGTAGGTTCGATTCCAAGGTGAGACAAAATGCTTTTCAACTACCTTGCAAATCAGTGAAACAATTGTGGAACATAAAAGAGGCATCCTTTAATAAATCAAAAATACATCTTGCAAAATGTATTTACGTGTTTCTGCTAATTGACAATAATAATGGTAAGAAGAAAGGTTCAAAAGACCTAACTTATAATCAGACTAAACTAAAACATCTCAAATGAAATAAATACGAATCAAATGAAAATTAAAATCTCAAAAGCTCCAACAATAATTGTACACATCGCTTATCGTATGACGGAACCAGTTGAGAGCAATTTAAATTAATGGATTTGTCATCGCAATTAATTTTATAGGAATTAATATGCGAGCGGCGAACCCAAAGAGATGGTTTTTATGTATATAAATTGACATATAATGGAGTCTGGACGATCTATGGACCGGTGACGGCAAATTGATTGACAAATTGCGTGACGAATTCAAAATAGGTGGATTTCTTTTGAGTAAGGTTGTTGTAAAAGTCGCGGGTACGCGTAGGGCCCGCGAGCGAGAGGATAGCGGACGCGGTAGCGATTAATTTACTTTCTAATTAAGGCTTTTATTATTCGTTATGGGGATAAGACTATGCTCATTGTCCTCTCTTTCTTTCTCTTTCCTCGCTTCATTAGTTAAAGTCATAAGAATCGAGCTTAAGAAAAGTCTATTTAAAGTTTACTTTATTTTCAACATTAAATAATAATAATAATAAGTTTAATAAAGAGAATATAACAAATATTTCGGACAACTAACACACAACGCCATCTAGTCCCAAGGTAAGCAGAGCTTGTGTTATGGGTACTAGACAACTGATATAAATACATATATACGTTGTTTCGTAAATACATACATATTATACATAGAAAACATCCAAACCCGAAACAAATATTTGCAGATCATACAAACATTTGGTCCGACCCGGGAATCAAACCCGAGACCTCAAGCACAGCAGTCGTATTCACTACCACTGCGCCACCAAGGCAGACATTGAATAATGCGAGGACGAATTTTTTTAAATTAGTGATGTCATAGTTTTTGTTTATTTCTTAAACACGAAAAATCAAAAACTATGTTACTACTATTATAACTATACGAATGCAATTACTGAATTGACGATGATTATCTTGATAAAACGCTTACGAGCAAGACCTCTTAGACGTTTAATTAAAAACATGAATACTTGAAGATATCATTGAATTAAAATTCAAACGCAGTACAGATTGAAATTTATATTAAAAGCAAAAGCTGTTTATGAATTGATGATCTCACAGTCCTGTTTTGAATTGATAAAATCTAGTCTGGGGTAATTGCACAGCAATGTTACCATCAAACTGATGTAGCCTTAATCGCTTATTACAACATTACAAGCCAGTCAGCTTATTAGATAGGCTCGTTACTAAGAATAAGTTCTGATTATTTTAACTATTATGACTGATACAGTAAAGCAATACTAATGATTATGCATGATATATTTTCATTTCTAACATCAATAAAGGGTTGTTCTAAGTATATGGCGTCGTCTTTGGCATTGTAGATATTTAATTGAAATAAAGGTTTATTTTATACCTACGTATCTGTTTTAGGAAATCTGATAAACTGGTTATGGCTTCAATGAATATAAAAATGACATGTTAATCTTAATCTACTTTTACCATATTCTCTAGAATCATCATAACTTGTAACTCTTCTACAAATATTAGCGATTCCTACACCCTTTACATACAAAACAGTGGTCTTAAATAGTAAAATATGTAGGTAATTTATATAATATATGTTATAATTTTTGTGTTTTGATTTTTGTTGTTTTTTTTTTTAAATTTTAGTTTTACACTTAACGTGGTCAAAAATACGCGAACGCAGACTTCGTGGCTCCAATCAATAGTTGTAAAAGTCTTAGTTAACGGTTTGAAGTTCTCACGACAGATCGATCCCGATTACGGGCCGTGTTCATTATTAGTCAATATGTTTTATTGAAAACGAATGCCGCCTTTGATCGGTTATGTCAATTTCTCTATATCGACTGTAATGTCTTCCGAACTTTATTGTTTTTTGATCATTAGCGGCGTTTCACTAGATATTTTTAATTGTACACCTCGTTTTTGAAGTACTTCAGATGTTATTAAAAAACTTATAATTGTGACGCCTGGTGCTATTATAAAAAAAAACTACTAGGTTCATTGATCATTTGATCACTTTTATGATTAGTTTTTGTTAAAGAGTGTTTTGGAACAAAAGTATGTGGACCAAGAATTGTATTAGTTACTTAGTTAGCTTTAGTTTTTTAAGACGATTTAAGTGTGTATAGTATAGTGATCGAAAATTATATTGTAACAACATAAAATATTCAAAAGCATCAAGGCAATAATAGTTTATCACTCAGTGATCAACATGCTGCTGAGGTAGTTTTATTGGTCTTAATTTCCATCAGGACAAATAATGTATCTATATATGTATTTAGTAATTAATCTTTAGTAACAATCTAGTTGTCATTGTATATATACCCAGGTGTAACATGGGAAAATATATTTCCCGTGGTCCAACCAGGTAGACTACTCAGAACTATCTAAAACAGAGAGATATATACTAAAACAGACTATCGATTAATGGAACATAGCACTGTGTACAGTGTATGAGGTGTATCAAGTCTTTTGTTAGTAATGACTATTTATTATGATGATATGGGTTATTTTCCAACATTTTCCAACAAACGGGCCGGCTTGACCGGGGCGGTACTACCCTCGCACAGAAGATCAACGTAAAATGACAGCGTTGTGCTGTCGTGTTTAGTTAGTGAGTGCGAGACCGGAGGCCCAATGATGCAGAAACATCACTAGGCCGCCATAGTGTGGGTCACCATGCTGCATTGTTGCATTGTCTGCATTCACAATGAGTATGGTGACCACCACTCTCGGATTCTGCTTATGCTTTCCATCAGGCAGAGTAGTCATTTTGGCAGGCTCAAACATAAAAAAAAATGCATAACTTCTTGTTAAACCTACATCAGTCAATGTACACCTTCTATTATTCTTCATCACCTTCACTGTCATCATCATACTTTATTACATTTTGTTGTTTTTACAAGCTTTTGAATAACTTGCAATGTAGTATGTATGCTTGTATGTTCGGGTGGAATCTTGCAACTCAATTTTGAAGCAGATATCTTCAACCGATTTTGCTGAAATTTTGCAAGCATATGTATACTGGTATACAGCGTGACAATACAATATTATAATGACATGGAACTGATCTGATGTTGGAGCTAGAAGGTCGCCATAGGAACTCTGTAAAAAAACGTTGCAACATCATCGAGTTTGGACTCGTTTGATTCGTCTCGAAGCATTCCAGTAAAAGCTTGTTTTTAAAAAGCTTTCTACTTTAAATTATTATATTGTAAATTGATAGGAATAGACTTTAGTATATTACCCGACTACGGCAAAGCCAAAGGCGGGTTGTGATTTTGACAGGCTATGGATGTACCTACGTATTTTTTATTTCCTTTAGTTAAAGGCAGATACCGGGTATTCTCACTATCTCAAGCACTTGCTAGTCGTACATATGACCTACAACGTCATTATAGTGACAAAAGAATGATCAATTAAAATAAAATACATCAAAAAGTACCTAGAGGTTATTACTCAAGTGTTTGAACATCACAACACTTGCGACATTGACATTCCAACAGACACGCTACCAAAAATATTCTATCTTTTAATTTATTTAATTTGCGCCTCTAATTACAGACAATCATCATTGAACGTGATTTCTCGTGACGCCTCTGACTTACAAGGTAGTCTTTTGTGCCACCATCAATGCTTGTCAGACACATGCTCTGCTCAGTAACCTTTCCATAAACCATTTTAAAAAGAACCCTGATAATATTTACAAAAACCATTTTATACTCTCACAATGCTTGTAATACGGGGACCGAGGCAGACCTAGGTATCATGGCTTTTCAATACCATTATCGGAAACTAGTAATCAGGCGTAATCACAGAACAACGAATGTTTTTTCGTCGTGACGTGTTTTTTTATCAAATTATTTTATATTTTTTATTCTTTACCGATGAATTTTTGATTCAATGTCAAAGATCGTCGTACCTACGATTGACAACAAATTATATGTGATTATGTCTGATATAACTACATCGTAGGTACGTCTGCGTCTATATCCTGGTTCAACTTGTCTATAATTACAAACACGGAATAAAACAAGATGACAGTAGATTATATTTTCGTAGTTCATCAATCAATTCTATCTATACCTATGGAAAAGAACCGAAATTAACGAACTACATGCGTAGAGTTGTGTCTAAAACGAGCACTAGTAGGTACTAAGTATAAAATAATAGTTTTTAAGTAAGAAATACTTGCCTAATTATTCAGTTATAGTATATTTAACTATTGTAACTCACATTTTCTATAGTAGGTACAGTTCTAAACGAAGGGTAGGACAGGACGCCATTCAGACAGATAGACTGACGACATGAGGAAGGTCGGTGGTATGAGTTGGATGTAGGAGGCAGAAGTCCAAAGAATATAGTGCACGTTGAGAAAGGCATACCTACATCAAACATTGGACTGATATTGTTTTGATTTGTTTGATTGTAGTCTGCGATCTATGAGAGAAAAGGAAGAGACATTTATAGTTTAAAGGTGAGAGAATAAGCTGCAGAAGCGTTTTAGGTATGGAAGATACTATTTATTTTCTTTTAAGACAAAATAAAATTTAGTATTTTTAATGATTTTGTTGTTAAGACACACACTAATCTCTTTCAAATAACCTCTTCAAATATAATTAAATCACAAATTTATTTATGTTACGTCAATGATATTGTAATTAAATAATTTTCGCTGTAATTTTAGATTATTTTTAAGTTTGTACTAACAAAAAATATATTGTCAAACCGCATGGGGTTTTCCAACACTTGTTAAATATTTTATTGATTCTTTTAAATTATGTATCGAAATAGTAGGTAATACGAGTTTAACAACATTCTTATTTTGATGCCTGTAATGCACTTAGTTCATACTTTGACTAATATTAGGATTCGGGTTTTTTCGAGGCCGTCTCACTCTGATCAAACGGGCCCATTTGTATGAAGGCATTATCTTTCCCACAATAACTACATTAGATCAGATTGTCACCTGTGGATATATATAAGTATATATATATACTACTAACCTCTTCACTATCATTTTTCAGAAATGTAAAACAAAACAAGATCAAAAAAGTTAAGTACCTATTCCCTCTGCTAAAGTTCGAGTTACAAGTTATATAATCCTTGAGTTTTTTTTTTAATTTTTGGTAACATACACTAATATATCCATATGAACCCTAATGTTTTTCTATTATGTTTTATATATATTTTTTCATGTAATCCCAAAATTACCTGATTGGCAGTAGATAATAGATTTGAGGCGGTTAGGGAAATGTTACTAAAATATAAGTTGCCAAAATGTCTTTACCACTCGTGTCAGTGTACTATATATTTACCTTTTTTATGTTTTAGCTGCTAAAATGACAGTCTGATAGAAAGCATGAGTAGTAGCCAAAAGCTGTGGTCACCATCCTCAATGCCAACGCGGTCCTACTACTACTACTATCTACTTAAAATTATGGACTTCATATTAATTTTATATACCATGAAATATCAATTGTTAATATTAATCAGCTTTTGCAGTTGACTGTCCAATACGTTCACCTTAATACATGAATGCGACGACCGACATGATCCCACAACACAATATTGTCGTATTCACATAATCGTGCATTACATCATGCCCGGCCGGTGCACCCACCCAGTCCGCCAGTGACAGCCAAGCCGCCGGCAGCCCACCACAATGGGGATTGTTCTCCACATTGATCATTAGATAGTACTCCTCCTGCAATTCGTACGTTATTATTTATTGAGCTTGAAGCTTAACGACCTCGCTTTTGTATATGCCCTGAGTGGGGACGGGAACTGCTTGTCAGGTATATAATTTTGTTGTAAATGCTGCTGGTGCAGATATGAAGATGGTTGGAAGATAGGTTATGTTTGTAACGGTTCGTTAATAATGTATTTGGGTTAGTAACATTGGCTTTATGGTATAAGGAGTAGCTGGACAGACGGAGCCTCGGATAGTAAGTGCGTTGTAACTTGTAACGCAAATGACACAAGTACCTCTCAGAGCTCTCCCACTAAGATGCAAGAAGAGGAGGCGGGTCTGGAAGAAATGCTTGACATCAAAATTTCTGATATATATCTTATCACTCTGGCCGTACTTATCTTTATGTGCTAAAGTGCTTAAGCATGATTCTCCTAACTGTAAGCAGTTTCATATTATTTAATAAAATATATTAAATATAATTTCACTGAAAGTTTTCTGAACTATTTATTATTTTAATAGTTTGAAAAAACTTTAACCTTAAAAAAACTTTAATATAGATTTTTTTTCTTTTTTGGAAAATGTATCGTTATTAATAATAATATTATATTTATAGCTACGGAAAAAATGGAAAAAGTATACTACTGTTTTTATATTAATACTACTAAGTTCTGAAAAAGCTTATCCTGAGAATGTCCAAAATCTACTACACTACAAAAAATATACTTTACTAATTATTATAATAATTTTACTAGTTGTACCAACCCGGATCCCCTTAATCTCAAATCTAGGAGTTAAATATTCATTACCAGTAATTTATACCGTCTCGGTACCATGGCACCGGTATATATTTTTTTCTTTTATATCTTGTACCGTACTGTGTTTTGGAAGAGTAAAGTTATTTAAAGTTATTATGTAAAACAGTCCGTGTGGTGGCGGATTAAGAATACAATATCACCACCCCTATTCATCCCATGAGTGTCGTAAGAGGCGAGGTCCATGCATGCCACGCTTCGGCATGCATGGACCGGCTCGACCGGAATGATACCTCACAGAAAACCGGTGTGAAACAGCGCTTGCGCTGTGTTTCACTGAGTCAGTGAGGATTCCGGAGGCCCATACAGCAACGCCTCCCTCCATCCCCCTCCCTATCCCCAAAGGCCGGCAACGAAAATGTGACGCTTCAGGCGTTGCGGGTGTCCATGGGCGGCGGTAATCGCTTACCATCAGGCGATACGTCAGCTCGTTTGCCCCCTATTCCATAAAAAAAAACTACGCAGGACAGCATCACTGCAACTAGAAGGGAAACTTGAAATAAACTCTATACCAACTCGTCTGGCCAGCGTAGTATAGTAGGCCTTAGTCCTCCTGCCAAGGAGAGACTTATGTCCAGCAGTGGACTGTTAAAGGATGTTGATGATGATGATGCAATACAGTATCAAAAGTCTACTGTTCTTTTCCTAAAGTAAGACATAGAATACAAGGACAACTTATTGCAGGAATACCAGATGCATCACCAGGTGTGGGCCACCACGCTGCATTGTTGCATTGTCTGCATTCGTAATAAACATGGTGACCATCATTCTTGGATTCTGCTTATGCTTTCTATCAGGCAGATAAGAGTCAGTTTGGCTACCTGCCAAACTGACTCTTGTAGTTTTTGCTATTTAATCGCATAACAAAATAATTAGCGATGCGATTAAATAGCAAAAATTACACAATTTTTTAATCTAACGCTTCGGAGTCCAAATAACCTTTTCATTATTAAAAAAATATGAAACAGGTAGAAATAAAACAAATGATAATATTGTTTTTAATTGAAGATACTAGGGATACCTACTGGTGTATATTTTGTTTATTACATTCGTGAGTATTGTTCGTGTCATGTCATTGAAGTAACATCCATTCAAAGTGTAGAGGATAAATCATGGACATTTAACAATATTGTATACAATTATTCTAGCTGAATAATAGTTAACTTGTATGCATAAACAATATTTTTTTTTTTTGGACATCTAACACACAACGCCATCTAGTCCCAAGCTAAGCAGAGCTTGTGTTATGGGTACTAGACAACTGATATAAATACATAATATACTTTTTTTTGTAAATACATACATATTATACATAGAAAACACCCAAACTCCGAAACAAATATTTGTAGATCACACAAACATTTGGTTCGACCCAGGATTTGAACCCAAGACCTCAAGCACAGCAGTCGCATACACTACCACTGCGCCGCCGAGGCAGGTAAATAAATAATTAGTAAAAATATTCATCATATGTCGTCATTAAATATATTCATTCAATTTTTTTTTTTTATATTTGTCCCTACCCAAATGTATTTACTCTACCTGATGGAAAGCATAAGCAGAATTCAAGAGTGGTGGTCACCATACTCATTGCGAAAGCAGACAATGCAATGGTGTGGGTCACCATGCTGCATTAGCATGGTGACCCACACCATGGCGGCCAAGTGATGGTTCAGCGTTATTAAGCCTCGAGTCTCGCACTCACCAACGAAACGACAGCACGAACGTTGTTATTTTACGTTGATATTCTGTGCGAGGGTAGTACCGCCCCGGTCGAGCCGGCCCGTTCGTCCTTAAATCAGCGTGGCTCTACTACCTTAATAATAATGTATTTCGTAAAATATTCATTCATCGTCATAGAGAAGAAGAAGTAAATTCCTACCACTGTTTATATTTAATATCAAGGGTTAGGTAACAGTTTCACATTTAAAAATGATGTCATGAATACTATACAGAGTGGGCGACCCTGGCTGCTGAAACACAGTTAATATTATGTTAATACTAGTTTATATTAGTTTTTATGTTATAATTGGAACGAAGTTCCTTATGGCGCGTTGCAAAAGGGGGCTAGACGGATTAAGACCAAAAGTTGTAACGACAATTTTCATTGTAACGACACTTTTAATGTATATATATAAATATATAAACTTCGTTCCATCCGGGTGTCCCTTGACACCTATCAAGTTTTTTTAAGGTTTTATTAAATTAATTCCAAGATGAAGATTTTTTTTAACTTTGGGTATTAATACTTAAAATTATTATTATTAACAATTGCAAGCAAGTGTGTTACTAATCTTTGAGCTCCCTCCTCATAACTAAAGAGCTAGACGTAGGTACGTATACTAGCAGATTTGTGAAAAATAACATTCTGCCTACTATTCATGAAAATCTCGTCTTTATTAGTGTAACTTTTATCATTAATGCAATCCAAAGAAAGAAAGAAACAAAAAATTAAACTTTTAGTGATCTCCGAAAGAAAACTATTAAAGAAAAATAAACTATCAAAAGAAACTATCAAAAAAGCTAAGTAAGCCAGGAGACACTATTATCTGGCTAACCTTAGAACTTAGAAGCCGGTGAGGAATAAATCTGAGAATATCTTAAGGCGCGGACACTTGGTGAAAGTTCAGTCGCGTATCGACGCCGCAAGCCGCAGGCTACGGCCTACGCTGGTCCTGATACCAACAAACGATAGAAAAACGATAAGAATTTTAATTAAGTCTTTGAATTTCTGAATTACCATTTCATAAAATTTATTCAAACCTTTTAAGCAGAAAAGTGATATATTTTAAAAGGAAAATTAAATATACTACACTAACCGAGGCAAAAATGCACTCTTGAAATCGATAGTTTTATTTTTAGTTTAGTTCGCATTTTAGATTCACTCATTTATTTCAAACCATCCTTGTTTTAATCAACAATTAACGAGGAAATAACCTTCTCTAAGTTTTGTCAAAAACCCTCTTTGATTTAATGAAATAAAACAGAAACAAACTATATTATTGTCAAGAATAATTTACGTTTACTATATCGACTCAATACCATTTACGGAACATTCTATTTCGTTCATTCTGATCTCCACCCCAGGTACAGCATCACCCACAAGTACGGTGGACAACCGATAGGCCATTAAGGATTTATTGCCAACAGATTGCTATCATTACCTTCGCCGGCTAGATTATGATGTTTGAATACGTTATTAGGACTTTACACGTTGGTGGCTGCCTTCTTCAAGAACTAGATACGTAATTGGTAGGTTCACTTCAGACTGAATGATGATTTACGTAAAGGGGGTTTTTGTTTTGTACCTGTTTTACAAACCGGTACACTGCAACACTGTTAAATACATCTGAGTCCATTTATTTATATTTTTATGTATATTACTAAGAAAAAAGCATGTGTCACAAGAAACTTTGCAAACATTCATGAAGTGGACAGAAAGAGCACTCAGACTCAGAACCACAATTTGTGGATTACACAAAGTGTTGTGTCATTTGGGAATCGAACCCATTACACTCGGTGTAGTAAGAAGCGATGAGGCGATCGTTTGAGCCATTTACATCGTTCGTGCAATCGGTATTGGTATGTGGTGTAAACGTTATCAAAGTTAATTCTAGGTCGATATATCGATCGATTTATCGACCTAGAATTATTGCTTTCGATACATCGATATATCAAAAGCAAAATTTTGTACACCTTTTATTAAAAAAATAACTAAGATAACGTAGAAAGTGATGTTTATCTTAAATTGATTAATCACTAATGAAGAAATAAAAAAAAGTTTTTTTTAACAATGAAGTAGTAGACAGTCAGATACTAGAGCAGCGGGTTTTTTGCATGAGGATTTACAGCACCCGCTAACGACTTATTTAAAGACTCTTTATTCAGCTATTAAAAAAAAACATTCCCCAATAAACTCCCTAATCTTCCAATCAATTTGTATCCACCACACTAACGATCAAAACATGTCGCCCTAATATATTTTTTACCCCAAGTCAAGAATTAGTCCAAGTTCCTTCAGGCGTGCTCTTCGTAACTCCATATCACTTCCGAAGTTCCCTCTTTTAATTGCGATCCAATGAAGCGCCACTAATTCCCTCCCTGCACCCCTCGTCCTCAAGCCACCACCCTGGAGCACCCTCATGGCTGGACCGAATTCTTGATAACGACGATCGATTGACGAGTATAGGTAAATTGTTGGTTTACTTGTTTTGAACTGTCCATTTTTGTTTTTGTTTTTGGGTGTGTATTGATTGTCTCGGTTGTAGATTAGAGTGTAAATAAGTAGCCATTTGTATGAACTCTATGTCATAAATTACATAATAAAGTTCCTTACCAAAATTAAAATAACACCTGACCCAAACTTTCATTGATGAAAACAAAATGAAGGACGTCTAAAACATATCCACTGGATGTATCCTTTAAGTGACAGCTCAAATTATAATGTTAGTTCAAATTATATGGATATATTGCTAATAAAGTAAAAAGTCACCAAGTGAGTGAAGATACAGTAGGTCCATACTTCAACCCCTGCCCCCATCCCCTTCCCCATCCCCCAAAGGCCGGCAATGCACTTGTGACGCCTCTGGTGTTGCGGGTGTCCATTATTATTACGGATCTATTGACACCTCATTCATGAAAATTCAGTTCAGTAGTTTAGACGCTACGTTTTGAAACGTGCATACATAGATTGCCAAAACGTTTCTTACCAAACCCTTTCCTTTGGCTTCGCCGTAAATAGGTAAAAATAGCCTAAACTGTAGTGTGTCGAGGCAATTTATGCAAAGACACCTTAGTTTTAAGCATATACCTAATGTAGTGCAGTATGTCCTTAGTACCAAGTGTCTATTCAATAGACACTATTGTATTAGGATTATCATTATCACCTATATTAAAAGAGTTTTAAAGCTCATATATACCAGAACCCTTTAAAATATTCTAAAGATAACACTAATAACATTTATTTCTAATTCACGATAGTCATTTAATGTTGTAAACTCACTCCCCAAGACTTCAGCCACTCATCCTTCAAAGTAAAGTTGACCGAAGGCAATATACGTGTCTCGAGTGTCTCGAGAAATCTCGACTGCTCCCGACATTCACGGAATGCATTCTTGTCACATCGCTGCCCCCCGGCTAAAGGTTCTGATGGTTTGCAGCTTACCTATAGCTATGTTGCCCATCTTTATGAAGCGCTTGGTTTTTTTTAAACAAAGTAAATGTTATAACTTGAATTTGTACTTCATTTTTATGAAACACCAAATAATGATACACAAAACCAATTTTAAAATGAGATTACTACTTGTATAATAAATACCTTTTGCTTATTACCAGGCAAATATTAAAAACAGTTGCATAGTTATAAAGTTTACGTAAAAAATATATAAAAAATAGAAAATAAGAGAAAAAAAAATCGATTTTTTAAAAGACAACCTAGCAATGGACTGCCGATGTTGTGATTTGAGGCAAAAAACGATGTTTCAAATCATTTTATTGGTAAGATACTCCATTTCCATAAGTTATTATTTTTAAATAGGAGGTGTGTAAGTAAGTACATATATTATAACTTATATTCAATTAAGTGGAATAAATTATATTGAATATTGTAATTTAACTATATAATGTGAAACTTAAAAGGTACGAGATAAAGCTCAAATTAAAATACGCAGTTTTTAATTATTATCGTAGTGAAAAATAAACAGTGACATCAAAGAACATCTAGCATCTCACACAATCTTTTCAAGTTCTTTAAACATTTTAATGTTCTTGAAGTCATATAAAACTACTAACATGACTCTTACTCAGGGAAGATCTTTATCTAGTAATAAGTCAATTATTTGATTAATTTTAATCGCAATGGTACACTTCTTGACTTATTGAATAAAAATGTTTCATACTTAAATTAAACTTTATGCAACTAATTACTTTCACAAATTCTACATTCGATTGGTCTAAGATAAATTGTTCTAGTATTTCTATAATACTAGAACATTCTTTCTATCTGTGTATGTATTTTTATACTACATATATACTAATATTATAAAGCTGAAGAGTTTGTTTGTTTGAACGCGCTAATCTCAAGAACCGCTGGTCCGATTTGAAAAATTATTTCAGTGTTGGATAGTACATTTATCGAGGAAGGCTATAGGCTATATATCATCACGCTAAGACCAATAGGAGCGGAGCACCAATGAAGAATGTTACAAAAACGGGGAGAAATTTTACGCTAGGGCTACTAGGAGACGTAAACGACCTTACGTGGTTCAGCTAATAAAAAAAAAACTAAATAGGTACCTTTAGATAGTAATAGAATAAAGTAATAAAAATAAATGCTTGCAATAAATAATATTAAACATCCTAGATCTGTAAAAAATCACTTTGTGTAACATTTCTATTTTATTCCAAAGTTATGTATATAGTAAAAATGATTTACGTAGCGCAGCGCAGAACTTTCTACTGTCGAAAAATAAATATCTATTAATGTATCAAATAAAACAATGCTTAGTTTAGATTTAGCAAGCAATGTCTTGCTCCACCTTAACATGTAATACCTGCGCTCCTCGGAGTTACCTAGGCTTTATTCCACTGGTATACGACGTTTTTTCGGGGAAAAAATAACCTATGTGTTAATTAAGGCTGCCTAGCTAACTTGATTAAAATTGGTTCAGTCGTTTGAGCGTGAAGAAATGTCAAACATGCAAACACACATTTAAAAATTGTCGCCGTTATAATATGAGTGTGTTTTTAACTGTAGAAAACCAATGTTATAACAATTTTTAGGGTTCCGTGCCAAAGGCAAAAAATGAAACCCTTATAGATTCGTCATGTCTGTCTGCCCGTCCGTATGTCACAGTCACTTTTTTCCTAAACTATAAGAACTATAATGTTGAAACTTGGTAAGTAGATGTATTCTGTGAACCGCATTAAGATTTTCACACAAAAATAGAAAAAAAACAATAAATTTTGGGGGTCCCCATACTTAGAACTGAAACTCCATATTTTTTTTTTCATCAAACCCATACGTCTGGGATATCTATGGATAGGTCTTTAAAAATTATATTGAGGTTTCAAACATCATTTTTTTCTAAACTGAATAGTTTGCGCGAGAGACACTTCCAAAGTGGTAAAAAGTGTGTGTGTGTCCCCTCCCTGTAAATTCTAACATAAGAGAATGATAAAACTAAAAAAATATATGATGTACCATGTAAACTTTCACCGAAAATTGGTTTGAACGAAATCTAGTAAGTAGTTTTTTTTAATACGTCATAAATCGTATACTGCAATTGACCTTTCATTCAATGAACACAAATATAAAAATAAAATAAAAATTATATTATGCTATTTCTTTGTACATGTAGACATCTTAAACGCCAATCAAGGAGGTATTATTTGCCAGTAGAGGATAAGCCAGACCGTATTCCATTTTAATTTCTTTCATAATAAATTCTCTATAGTCTAAAACAGTAGTTAGTGTTATATTTATTCGTATATAAATCACAATATTACGAGGTAACCATACGTTTAGATTTAACTAGATTTTATCATACATTAAATCAAATTGTTATAATTTAGTGGACAAGACGTGTACGGTTACTCTAACTTATAACTAGTAAGATTTATAGTGTACACGGTGGTTTTCATAATATATGTAACAGGTATTTTTACTTTCGTTGTACAGAATAATAATTTAGGACAACTCTTCAAGGACTGCTCTATAGCCGTGTACCTATAGTTTTGTAATAAGCGAATTTTAATATCCAACTGCCTCAGTAGCTCAGTGGTAGAGGTCTCGGGTTCGATTCCCGGATTAGACCAAGTGTTTGTATGATCTGCAAATATTTTTATTTATTTTTCTCTGCTTAGTTTAAAGCTGTTTGACGTTGTGTATGAGATGTACTATTTATTTATAATTTATTTATTTTTTCTTATGTTATGTATACTAACAAAATGACTCTACTCTGCCTGATGGAAAGCATAAGTAGAATTCAAGAGTGGTGGTCCACCATTTTTATTGCAAATCTGGACAACGCAGCATGGTGACCCACACTTATGGCGCCATATTAAGATATTTTTTCATGCCCCGCTGGACATAGGCCGCTCATTTATTTACCGAATAGGGCGAAGCCAAAAGAAAGGGTAATTTTAATTTTATATTTAATTTTAAAAAAGGTAAGTTTTCGAAGTCTCCTACTGAACTGATTTAAATGAGTGCGGTTTCAATAGATTCGTGACAATGGCCCGGGTGACAGGCTACATTTTTAATTTTATAAAAAATATCTAGTTAGGTTAGAGGTTTATTTTAGTATATTTTTTTTGTACATTAAAAAATAATTCATTATGTCTTAAGCCAGAACTCATACAATACTTAATAAAAATAAAACTCACAAGTGTAATTTCTTACAATCTTAATTTGAAATAATAACAGTAACCAGGAAAACAGAACGAAAATGCCATTCAGCATCATCAATCAATCTCCTCGTATTATTAAATGTGACTTAAGCAAGCAACGTCATCACCGTTCCGGCAATTGCAGCCTTATTATTAAAAAAAAAACCATTCCCCTGTTTACTTGACGTAAAAAAGATCAAGTTAAACGTTGAACACTTAACGTACGGCCCGAAGGAACCCAACAAATTAGTCTGTCGAGTGTATCCCCACAATTTGGCAAGACACGATATGTCCAGGGAAGAGGAAAATGGTGCCATTTCTTGTACACAGGTGGGGCTGGGATAGGAGCGAGAAATGACAAGATTTGTTATGTTTTATTTCAACAGTTTTCTGTTTGTAATACAGCATTATATAGGTAACAATAGGGGTGTAAATTGTAGATTCTGAAAATTAATTTAACAAGAAAATTTATAGCTACGAGTTTAGCAAAAACTTGTAACCTAATTTATTGAATTCATTTTTATTGTAAAAAAAAGTATCCCCTGCAAAATTTCATTGAAATCGTTGCAGCGGCTTAGCCGTGAAAACAGACAGAAATCACGGCAAATAGTAGCCTATGTGTTGTTCTGATGTATAAACTATATTACTGTAAAGTTTCATAGAAATCCGCTCAGTAGTTTTTGCGTGAAAGAGTAACAAACATCCATTAATCCATACTTACAAACTTTCGCGTTTATAATATTAGTAGGATAGTTTGGTGCTCGAACTCAGAGCCGATATAGCAAAATCATCGTGTAAGCGATTAATAACACAATTTTCAATACAATTGTTTGACTTATGAAGGTATTTTTTACACCAATCTTAAGTTATAACTATTCAAGTTACGTTAAAAATCTACTTAAACTAATAATATCACTACAGTACTGTATACTCATAATACAGTTAAGTTTACTGAAATCGATTAACTGCCTAAGACTAGTGCCGTACCCTACTCGAAACCCACACTATAAAGAAAAGCGAACATGTCCTTCACACTAAGTGATGAGGCGACAAGCCAGGGCCGGATTACAATGACGAATTACCAAATAAATGACCCTATTTTTCTTTCCTACGTGACCAAAACAACAGCTAAAATCACTTCCTGTTTTCCCCAGGTGTGTGTTTTATGGAATCATTTGTAATAGTTATTATATTTTCGTATGGCATTCCCAGAAAATTGGACTATTTTGTCTGCAGTGTTTCCAGAATTAAAACGTCCGCTTCTGTTGTGTGACTTTGTCAAAATATTTATGTCTGGGTGTAGACTAGACAGCGATGATGGGAAAAAATTAGAAAAATGTTATTGTATACATATGTGACTCGTGGAAACGATCCAAATTACTTTTGAATATAACTATCCAGACACGTCTGCGTACCGAACAAAAATTAGTATTTTTGGTTCAAGGTTGATTGATTGACGCTGATTGTACCTGTATTATCCCAAATTTTTGTATGCATTCCGTAGATACATATACATACGAATTAGATCATGCCACCATTACTATTTATCATCATTCTAAGCGTAAATGTTACTTTTATTAAAATATTGTAATCATAGTTCAAAGTCCGTCCCACTTGCAGGACATATGGCGTGACATCGAGAATTCGCCGTGCGCCCCAGAAAGGTAATTACAGCGCCTTGATAGACAGACCGACCCTTTCATTTATACACAACTACCCTGCAAGACAGACATTAAGTCGAGCATCGAATTTCTTTGTTTATTAAAGACATCAAGCTTTGTTAGGAGCGATTACGGCAATAGTTACGAGTAATTATTATTGCTTAATATACCATTAGAAAATAACAATAAGGACGAATTTCACGAATTTTTGAATAGGTATTAACAATTAACAAAAACATCTTTGGCAAAACAAAACAAGATATTAATCTCTAATAACTGTATTGTACGTGCGAATTTCGAAACTGCCATTGATTTGATGTATAGTAATTCAAATACAAGAATATGCAATAATCCATCAACTTTAACCTCGTTCGATTAGTTAATAACTATGAATAAAATATTAAAAGCTCCCTTATAGACAGACAGAAACAATACTTCTAACCCAATGGTATTATTAATGAACATATTTAGCTTATGCTACGTCGCGTCGTGACGTGTGTCACCTATCAAAACTAAAATCATTTATTGGTATACCGATCTGAAACTGAAATAAGATTTTTAGAACTTCAAATTAAGAATGTTTTTTAGGTTGAAAGTAATGTGAGTAGTATTTCTGAACATTGTTAAGTTTTTGTTTTATTTGTAACAGTTTTTTGGACTTTTATTTGCGATAAGTAAGTAAATTGTTATCATAAGCTCTAGTAAGAAATAGTTCTTTACTATTATTCAGCATATATTGTTCAGCCCGTTAAGTCAAATGTGAGAATAGGATTTAGCCTGCAATCTTGGAATCCACTTAAAAGTGTAGGTACTATCTTCTCTCACACTTTCGATAAAGAGAAGGACGTCATAACCTAACGTAAGTTAAAGATATATCGACCAAAACAACGTCGTGACGATTACTGTCGATATAACCAGTTAATAGCTCACCAGCTTTTAAATAACAATATAAACACGCCTACCGCCATTAATGTGGCTTTAATCGAGCGATCTTTCTCAGGGATCTCGGAGTTTTGTTCCTTTCAAGGTTTTTTAACAATAGCCTGATGGGTAGTACTATCAAATACTTTACTGAATTCAAGATATATTTGTTACTTTGCTAGCGTAATGTTGCAGGCAGTAAATGAGTGATACCAGTAGACATCACGCATCGTAATGCACGACTCTGAAGATCAAGATTGGTGAAACCGCATTACGTCTATCTACCTATTTTATTATCAGAGAACGATGTCCGCTGCTTAGGATCTTACTCATACTATAAAAGTGAAGTTGTTATGGATGTTTGGATGTTTGTTACTTTTTACTTTCACGAAAAATGGGTGGATGGATCTAGATCTGGTAGATTTAGCCTAGAATAGCTCATAGGCTACTTTTTATCGCGAAAAATTTATTTGTTCCTTTTGGATGAGCAAAGTAAAACAACAACCACGGGTAATATACAGGGCGCAGCTAAATATGCATCTATATATTTGTATATTTTTTTATTTCTTCTTATACAACCACTATGTAATTCTATAAAACGCGACAGGATACAACTAGTCTATTATATAATTCTCATGTCACGTCATCGCTCACGATTAACTCCGAAATTATCTTTTTTTTTCATATGCTGGCATGCGTAGGATAAGATTGTTAACATCACACTTACCCCAATAGGAGACGAGCATGATTGATATAAAAACGCAGACGTAGTTGTGTTGGTCAGCTAGTATTAGATAATTTTAAAGTAGGTATTTAAGTACAAAAGATACATATTATGATGTCCTATGAAAATACAGTTTTTTTTCTATACTTTAATAGTACTCCTACATATTAATTACCTTCGGCGATGCACTAAAAAGGCCCGTACGTTTGTGAAGGTTAGTGAAATGCTAGAACAGCTCGCCTAAGGCCAGCGCCCACGTGTAGATGGGCTTATACGTCTCCTGTCTTGGTTAGAATACTTAGATTAGGCAGGATATACATGGGACGACTTATTTAAACTAAACCACCTTTTTCAATCTTCTTGACTCCAAAAATTGCGTAGCAGTCACTTCAGTGACAACTGTCCCTACACCTTAATATTCAATTTCTTATGATGTTTTTATGTATACTTGCTGTTAGAGGTAACTTTAGTTCAGAAAGTAGTTTTATAGTCTGTGTAGGAGATAGGGTGTTAGCTGAGTTTTAAGCTCTATTTAGCAAAACACCGTATCTTTAGTAATAATTATAGAGCTAATGTTTGTGAGGTTGTAGGGAAGTAATCTCTGGATCTATTGAACCGTTTTTGAAAAACTTTTACCAATATTAACTCGAAAAATGATAGGCGCGATATCCGACATACACGTGTCACATAAATCTAGTTTAGAATACATACCAAGATTTAGTTTTTAAACGAGTGAGAAGCTGAAATTCCTCGGAAAGAGAGAAATATCAACAAAAAAGTGCCATTTCTATAGTTATAATAAAAATATATTATATTCAAATGATGAAAATGCTTCGTTCAGAGTGTAACTAGCCTAAAAGCCGCGAGCATAGACCCTTACGCGGATGCAGCGCAACCTAATAATTTCTTAATGTCATGCGCTCTGAAGGGAATTATTGTTTTGTAGTAGAATAATGGTGTACTTAGATTCTTAAGTATAGATTAAAAGCGGCCATACTGCTGCACCTTTCCATATGATTGGATGGAAAATACTATGTATATTTTCACATGTATGACATTAAGTGATTATCATCGCCTACACACATCTGCGGCTTAAGAAAAAAAAAATTGCGCCGTTTAGTTTGAACTTCAGTAATCTCATTCATTCGGTATCCATCCAAAGGCGCTCCCACACGTAAAAAAACTCATATACACTGAATATCTTTAAATAGAAAATTCTTGAACATGTATCACCGTCTACGGATAAGATCCGGAAAGCTTATCTGACAGCTGGTTTGACATAATTTCAATGGAAGATACGATAAATTATCCGTCAGATAAGCTACCCGAAACATATCTGTAACCGGTGAAATAGTGCCTTAACATTATAAACAAAAGAAATCCAAGAGCAAACTATTAATTTTATAAGAAGTAACAAAACATTTGACAAATACAAGTAAAAGGCAGCAGCGTTCAAAAGGTTAAAATGTCAACTATTTCCGTCACGACTTCTAATTGTTCATCTTATTCAACCGGTGGCAAATTGGTCTTGTTATAGTTTTGAAGGGTACACATTTTGTTCCGCGACGTGATAGAGCAAGTTAAGATTGTCACGTAATGGAAGTAACTTTGTCTGTGGAGCAGCTCAACTTACAATACTATTTATAATTTTATAACGTTGTTTGAAAGTACTATTTTTTTTCTAACTGACTCAGGAAGAGAGTTGCCCTTTTTGGTAAGTTTTACCTTTTATGTATTTCTTAATATACTTTGTAGCAGAGCTGTAGCTGATGGATATATAAATAAAAAAAAGGATTATAGTAAAATTGAATCCACCCAAGTGACGTGTAATTGGAGAGGTCTATGGTAATGATGATGATGAAGTTTTGTAAAATGAGAGGAATGTAAAGAAATAATGATACGATTGATTAATTTCACTACACGGTTGGTCTAGTGGTTTGAGCGGTCGCTCCGCCACATTCTAGTGCGCCAAGTGTTGTGGGTTCAAATCCCACATGTGACAATACTTTGTGTGATCCATAAATTGTTGTTCTGAGTCTGGTTGCTCCTTGTGTCCGTTTCATGTATGTTTGTAAAGTCCCCCGCGACACAGGATTTATTCCTAATGCGCAATTCGTTTAAAAAAAAAGATAACTTTATGCAGAACCAAATATATTTTCTCAGAAAAGGTCAGTGCTGTCTTCTATGCAGCGGTGGACTATTAAAGGCTATTGATGATGATGAGGGCCAGTTCGAACAGGTCAAAAGCTTTCAATAGGATTTAGTATGAACATTACTCACAAAACAAGAACAAGGAACAAGACAAGCTTATGGACAATGATAATAAAATGAATACTGCTTTGTTAGACGTAACGAAATTTTGGAGACATTACAATTCAAGAAACGATAAATTTTACAACCAATTAAATAATGACTTCATTTAACAACCAATATACAACGCATGCAAACGATCTTACATTAATTCACGGAAATGTTAGCCGGAAATCGCAATTGCTTGTCAACGCGTATGTTCTAAATCGCAATGTGATTGTCACATCTGCGTGACAGTCGCGTGTTTGACGCCTTCGCATGCGATATGCACACGATTTGATTGCGCACGTTCATCTCACACGAAACAAAGCAATTAAGATTTTTTTAGTTATGTTAGATAATATTTTTCCGGTCTACGGATTCTGTGAATGAATTATAATAAAGTTAGTGTCGCTTCGTGGTCGCACAGTCTTAATAATTTTAGGAATTTAGAATGAGTCATCGTACAATTAGGAAAACCTAAAGATTGTTTTATTAATATTGGTGCATTTCTTTGGGTAATAGAAAATAAATAGTGGCTTATATTACTTACACGATTTATTGAAAATTGACCTGATTGGTTTCACCCTATCACTAGGTTGCTCAAGTTGTGTAGTAGTTAAATTCATACTTAGAAATACTTTGATCCCTAGACACTTATCTGAATTATTGGCTCAGCTGACTGCCATAGGTGACTGCACTAGGGTTTAAGCGGTCGCCCTGCCGCTTTTTACTTCGTGGAGTGTTGTGGGTTCAAATTCCACACAACACTTTATGTTATTCACAAATTGTTATTCTGAGTCTGAGTATTCCTTGTGTCCGTTTTATGTATGTTGTTAAGTCCCCCGCGACACAGAATTTATACCTAATGTGGGAGTTTACTTTAAAAAAAATAAGCGCAACAAAACACTTAATTTAGTTCTGACTTAACTGTATCTATTCACAATTCACATTCGCCTATATCTAAATCCCGTAAACTTAAACGTAGCATATTATTTTGCCAAAGTACTGTGCATTATGATATTTAACAATATCTAAATGCTGACATTGTCTTCAGAATTAGACACGGGCTGGTGAGCGAAAGCCCTTAGCAATACACAATGCGTAGGTGTAACATAGATTAAATTATTATTTTACAAGAAGATAATGCCTAAAGGGATGTCTTATTACATATCTTTCAAGCTTGTACATTATTTCAGCTTCAATTTAAAAGGTTAATGTTAAACTTTTGAAAAATCAGTTTATATTCTAAATTAGCTTCAATTCAGCAAGTAATTATTTGATTCATCAAAGAAAGATTAAATTCTAAATCAATTTGTAGCGCAGGTTTCTTTTAGTTTTTGCTTTTTAATAAGATATAAAGTTCTAACTAAAAATAATAATAATAAATCGCTCTTTTATAGGTACACCAGATAACTAAGTATGTAACTTAATACTAGGTCAGTACAAGTGACGGCCCTAATGCTCAAAGTGTAATCTCTTCCAGGCAACCGCGCACGTAGGCAACTAAACATCTTATACACATAGAAAAATATAGGTCCATAGAAAAAGTTACCTAACCATCAGTCTATCGCCGTACTAGTAAATAAGAAAAATATCATTAAATTGGAAAAAAATTAAAAGAACACGATGATCACATCAGATTGACATAAAAAATCAGTTATTTAATATTTCAAGCCAGATAAACACACTTAAAAGAAATATTTTAAGATATGTCTTCAAGACATTAGCTTTCAATGATTTGAAGTTTCGATCTTTTTGTAAAAGTCAATACTGGGCACCCAATCTAGGTGTAAATAGACTTTACAAACGGTCATGAATGACACTCAGACTCAGAACAACAATTTGTGAATCACGAAACATTAAAGTGATATCTCATGTGTATAGAATCGAACCCACAACGCTCAACGCAATAGAAAGTGGCGTGCTGACCTCTTAAACTACTACGACATCCAGTAGATGTCAGTATGAAATATTATTTTTATATTATTACTTTTTTTATTTTATACTAGTTGTGCCCGCTACTTCGTACACGTGACATTTGGATTTTCAAGTTATTTTTTATGTTTCACCGTTTAAGCCTTCCCTGGACTACATCAAACATTTCAAAAACAAAATGAGCTAAATCGGCCCAGCCATTCTTGAGTTTTAGCTTAGCGGGAAAAAAATTAAAAGAACACGATGATCACATCAGATTGACATAAAAAATCTGTTATTTAATATTTCAAGCCAGATAAACACACTTAAAAGAAATATTTTAAGATATGTCTTCAAGACATCAGCTTTCAATGATTTGAAGCTTCGATCTTTTTGTAAAAGTGTATTATTATTTTATTGTATTATTTTAGCCATTCTTGACAAACGAACAGCAATTGATTTTTATATACAAGGTTGTATTATTTTCTTATTGTAAACTATTGTCAAGTCTGTGGTATCTATGATGATATGTGATAATCTATGTCAGTTACCTTAGTCATAGGGTAAGGAAACGCCCGAGGCGGGTCAGAACCGTCTCCAAGAAAGATCACTCGGCAGATACCACGGGCTTAATTAACTATAACTTCACCTATAAACTTACACGTGAATTGTATGCTCGTTATGGGCCATCCAATTTTGTAATAATTTAGTCACAGTCTTGTACGATTGACAAGGAAATGTATTTTGAATTAAATTAGTTTGTGCTACATAACCTGTGGTGTTAACCGCGGATTTTGTTTCACCTTTACATCATATACTTACATAGGGATTTAGTGAAAAGCTGTTGATTCTGAATTACAAACAGACACTTCAATTTTATTTATTTGTATAGATGTTTGTGCTTGAGGACTTGGTTGCGATTCCCGTGTCGAGTGTGTTCTAAAATCCACAAAAATTGTAAGCAAATTTATGAATGAATATTTTATATGTAGTTTCATTGCCTCGGTGGGCACAAGTGGTAGCGTAAGCGACTGCTGTGCTTGAGGTCTCGGGTTCGATTCCTGGGTCGGACCAAATATTTGTATGATCTGCAAATGCTTGTTTCGGAGTTTGGATGTTTTCTATGTATTATATATATATATATATATGTATTTACAAAAACAAAAGTACCTTTAAATGTATTTATATCAGTAGTCTAGTACCCATAACACAAGCTCTGCTTAGCTTGGGACTGGATGGCATTATGTGTTAGATGTCCGAAATGTCCGAATTTTTTATTATTATTTGTAGATAAATGTAAAACATATGTGTTAGTTATTTAATATAAATAATATTACTTAAATTGATTTGTGAAATAGCTAGAAAATATCGTAGATATGTAGTTAATAGTTTGGTGTTATTTATGTAAAATCTATGTAAAGATATTTTTTATTCTAGTTTTAGTAAAAGTAATGCAAAGATTTATTGAAATCGCTAATACCGGTTTTTGAACTTAGTGATGACCACAACAACTTATCGAAAATTTTATATAATTAAGCATCTATCGACATAATCCTTAAAAGAACATTGTATTGTAGTAATGTTTTATGCCGCTATTCGTTAGTTATAGATAGAATCATGGGATTTTACTAGTTTTAATTACATTGCATAAAACCAAATATAGGATCTTTACCATATTTGCTTCTTTTTAACCGACTTCAAAAAAAGGACGAGGTTCTCAATTCGACAGTTTTTTTATGTTTGATACCTCATAACTTTCGACTATATATAAACCGATTTTGATGATTCTTTTTTATTTGAAAGCTGGTGCTTCCCGAATGGTCTCATTTAAATTTGGTCCAGATTGATGTCGGTTTTTTTTTGTTAAAATTTGTAATTATTTACAGAAAAGTTCTATTTCCTTAAGCCTTATCATTCGCATATTAAATTACCATCATAATATATTATAAAGCCTTTTTCTCTCCGGTGGAGGACTCTCCACGTGACATAATTGATGATGCCTTATGTAAAACGGTCTGAAAACAGTTTACAAAATTGTTGTTTGAGGATTGTTTTAAGCCACCTTAACATTACAATATTTTATTTAAACATTAAATTCTACCAAAGATTATACCAAAGTCCATTGTTCTTTCCTTGGGTGTGATAACATCGTTTTTTCTTAATTTTTCAACGCAGAAGACTCTATAGGTACTTGGCATATGATAATATGTGATATATGGTAATATGTTTCATCACAATGTTAGCCTACTCCTCACCTAACATAAACAAATCTAGCAATATTTCAATAATACCTTAGTACATTACGATTTATCGTTACTTAATGCTAAATTGAAATACACACCCACCTCGTAAGTGTGACCTATTCTAGTGGTTTAGATTATTATCAAATAGGTTCATACCATTTCGGAAGCACAGGGTATTCAGGAGCTCGTAAAACCTACGACTGATAGTAAAACACAAGTAACAATAATCTAAAATTGATTCAAAATCAAGTGTCAAATAATTCCGTTTCGATATTGTATTATTGAAAATAATTGAAATGGTTATAAATAACAGGGTAATGAAATGGCGGTTTAACGGTAATAGTTTAAATATGACTTAAATATGATTCAGTGAATTTATTTCTGTTGAAAGTTTTAGCAATTTCGTTATTCTTAATTGTCGTAATGAGATAAGTTACTCAATACATACAATACAAAAAATCTTTAAGATATTTGTTGACACATTTATTATTATTAAAAAACAATTAGTAATTGACGTTGTGTTGCCTTATATACCTTTATAGCATACGTAGATATATGGGAGATATCTTCATGTCATTTACCTTTCTTAACATAGTCTAAAATGAATGAGTAGGTATCGGATGTCGTACGCTTAGATCTTTTAAACTACTTGACGGATTTTAATGCGGTTTCCTGAAATAGAAAGAGTGATTCAAGAGGAAGGTTTATATGTATAATACATGCATATTATAGTAGAGAAAACTCGAGAATTTCAAAGACTTACGTGTGAAGCTGGGCCGTGTCGCTAGTTAGTAATAAAGTGATCCCTCAAAATAAAATTCACCGAAATTGAAAGCTGTTCCTCACACATGGGTAAATGTTAGGATATAGCCTAAGCAGGAAGTATTGGAGATCTGTTATTCAATTTAAATAAAATAATACATCTTCGATACTCATAATATATCATTGGACATCTCTATATATTATGTTGTATCTTCTGTACCTAATAATCCAATTAATGTGACAAATTTGTAAAGCACCGTAGTTTTGGGCGCGGCCGTGAGAATTCGACGATCGACCTCAATCGCTGATTGCCTATATAATTCACAGTCTTTGACAGAGTATAGACATGACTGCTGTCGAACGATTATCGCCTGTTCTTATAGATTGTTTTGTGATTAGGTTTAAGTTGTAAGAGTTTCGATGTTTAATATTTTTTAATTATTTTTGCCCATGAAAAATAGGTATATGTAACTTTTTGTGAACATAATATTTTGTTGAGTAGAGATCATTTAAGTTTTAATTAACATATTTTTAAATATATGCAAATATTTTTATTAAATACTAGTTGCCCCAGCAGACTTCGTCCTGTCAAAAGAGAACTGTCGCAATCCAGTTTCAAAAAACAAATAATTGTTGTTTTTACTATTTTCATCGCACTTGTTATGTTTTTATCTCTCTAAAAACTATGCTTGTATCTTATCAAAAGTATTGAAAAAAAAATTCGAATTTCGCGCTTAGTAACACATCTGGCGATTTGCTTTTTTTATAGTTTCATATATTAACATGAATTTTATATATATACAGGCATTCGTCTTATGTTTTTTCTTTTCTTTTTTATGATATATGGAGCATATTAAATTTTTTGACATTGGTAAAAGAGTCTCTAATTTAAGTCCTATAAAGATTATAATAGATTAATGTAAAACCTAGTATTGAGAGGTTAAAAACTTGAAACTTGTACCACATAATAAAAAGCGTACTCCCACGGTTATTACTACAAGTGCTTTATCTAGTGCTAATTGTGCAGGTTGCTTTTTATCCGCGACTGTACACAACTAGGAAATTGATTTGTTCTTAATGGGATCCATTTAGTTTCAATGAAAAAAGTCAAGAACATTCTGCATTGCTTCGAAAACTACAAATTATCTAGCTTTTTAGGTTGTTTGCGATGGTAAAAAGGTTTTCAGATCGACTGGATTCGGATGCTTTCTTTGATATTCGCACTCCAACCATAGTGCGAATATTACCTCTGTATTCTTCTATAACTCACGTCAGCTGTTCACCTATCTCATACAAGATGCGACCTGTAACCTTGTCTGACTGATTAACATCATTCTTTCAATTTAAGTATTGATGGACAAATGCATTGAACTTCTCATTTTAGAATAAATACCATAGAGAATGAATAGTGGATGTCTATTCTCTATTCAACAGTAGATCATTAATCTGTGGATGTACTTTTCTTTAGTATCTTCGGTTTAGTCACAATTTCATAACTGATAGTAAAAGTCAACAACATCTCTACGTTTCTAAACCTATTTCAGTGAATTCTTCAAAGTGCTCAAACATTCTTAGACCATATTAATGTAAAAGAATAAATAAGTGAAACAAATACCAGTTACTTTTTGATATCTGAATTCCACAAAATACAAAACACGTCCAAACAAAGGTCCTTTAAAATTTAATTAAATCAAACATGAAATAAAAGCTTCCAAAGCCAAGTTTGAACGGTCCCTAACAAATATTTCGACAGAAGATATTCGTACCTTTGTGTCAAAGCATACTTGATCCGGCTAGATAAATGTTAACGTTAGTTTGGAAAAGGGAAAAAGGAACAAATCCATGGGAAAGTCATAGCAAATATTTGAAAAGTTCGCTGGAGCACGCGCCACCTGCGGTCAGACTTATTGTCCACTTGACTGTAGATTTATATAGAGCTGCTTGTCTCAACATAGAGTGAATGTTTGACAGCACGGCTTGAGAGGTCGCCACGCCGTTTTCTACTGCGCCAAGTGTTCTGGGTTCAAATCCCACACGGGACAATACTTTGTGTGATCCACATATTGTTGTTCTGAGTCTGGGTGTTCTTTGTGTCCGTTACATGTATTTTTGTAAAGTCCCGCGCAACACGGGATATATATTCCTAATGCGGGAGTGGTCTTTTTAAAAGAAAGAAAAAAAGAAAGAATATGACAGTTAAATTACTTTTCACATCAAAGTTTCAAATTAGAAGCTGGGCATAGGCATAATTCAATCTAATTTGTGATTGATGTAGTTTTTTATAATAATTCTTTACCAATAATGTTGATATTGTTACGAATAATAAAATCTTTAAGCCTTATCTGCGCACACAAATACACACACACTTCTTATTGATCTCCTGAGGCAATGAATAATGGACCTTATCTCTATATGCATAGTGTCGGATATCGATTGGTTGTTGCCTAATTATTATTAGCTTCGATTATTTTTATTAGCGTTTTTACGAGACGATTCTCGTGTGTTATAGTCGTTTCTAGAAATGAAAGAATAATAATTATTTAAGTATAAATAGAGTGTCTCGCGGGCCGCAGGCAGTTCAGTTCAGTTTGAGCTATTATGAAATAAACATCGAAGTCATATCAGCGATCAACCTATCGACCTCGGCGACCTTCAAGGATTGCAATTCAGATTAGTATTGTGATTTTAATAGTGGTTTTATTAAAGTCTCTTTAACAAGTCAAAAGGCTTTTTTCTCAAATAAATCGAACCCTAACCTCTAATAATATCATTGAGTTTATAATTTTTTTTCTGATCCAATCACACTACATCATCATCATCAATTACATCAAATAAATTAATTTATTAGAAAAAACTCAGGTCATACTTTTTTGAATACGTTATTATAATACTAATAGGGTACGTTATTGCATGAATTCTATTTTTTCCTCATGGAAAAGCCATCATCAGTGTTAATATTGTCACATCATATTGATAGTTAAAATACTGCCGACAGCTTTATACAATCCAAACTACAAGAATTTCCACACATCGCCCCCTATTTTATTTCGCGACTCAATACGTACTCTATTTAGGGTCCTCCGCTAAAGTGTTTACTTTCTTTTGTGAGGAGTCCAGAGGGTCGCGAGAGGAATATTGAGGAGCCCTTATCCTCAAGTGGCGAAGGCCGTTTCTTTTGCTATTTTATTAGTTGTCGTGAGCAAGGTAATTGTGTTAACGCGACGTGGCAAGGGTTAAGAAAATTGAGGATATTTGGGGGTATCTTGATGTTTTGTTTTGTTAGGAAAAGATAATAGTTTTGTTTGGGTTATTGATTGTCTATGTATTGGAGGAAAGGAATGCTAACAATGTCAATGTGGTCCTTAAACAAGTTGGTGAGAATACGTGCAGTGACGATTTGAGCAAAATGGCTGGCAGGAGGCGGATGCCAGAAGCTCGAAATCGATTTAAGTGATGTCTTATATCTAGCAGGAAACTGCGATAGGCTGATAATGATGAAGACTGGCTGATTCCATTTTTTGACACTCTGACATTTTTAACTAGCTGTTGCCCGCGGCTTTGCCCGCGTGTATGTCAGTGATCGCGGGAATAGTAGCCTATCAGGGTGTCAGCTTCCTGCATACCAAATTTTATTAAAATTGGTCCAGTCGTTTGCACTTGAAGAAGTAACAAACATTCACACTCACAAACTTTCACTTTTATAATATTAGTGTGATAACCTACCACCCGATTTTTTTTTAATTTACGTATGGAAAACCTCTTAGGGTGACAATTCAGAATACACAGATAACGTACATTATTAATTATTACAAATGTTAAAAAAGTAGTAGTAAGGATTTATTGACTTCAAATATCATATTACTTTTTAAAAATATAACTGAAATTGAATTTAAAAAAAGAAATGATGATAAACACATGATGATAAATTTCGTTTAAAAAGCAACAAAATCTTTCTAATCTTTATAAATTAATAAAACTATTATATTCATATCTAAGCCTATAAATTACAGCTTACCCCGCAATAATACGTAGGCGAAATAGTGCTAAAACTTAACGACCAAAATCAACAAGAGTCTTTGATGAAATCATTCATGGGAGATTGTCGCGAAACCAATCCCACGATACGGTTCACATTACGACAATTATTATTTATTATTATTAATGACTCTCATTTGCGAGTTTGCAATATAAATTGCGGTAATATAACACGTACTTTGATTAGATTTAATACAGCCGGAGAAAGAGTTATTGGTGTCTAGTTTATTTCTGGCTGTTTGATGAGTGCTTTGGAGAGTGTCAGATGTAAAGTTCACTAAATCACTACATAGTATAAAACAAAGTCGCTTTATCTGTCCCTATATCCCTTTGTTTGCTTAAATCTTTGAAACTACGCAACGGATTTTGATTCGGGTTTCTTTAATAGATAAAGTGATTCAAGAGGAAGGTTTTTATGTATAATAAATGCATAATATAGTATGGAAACACTGTTAATTTTCGAGGTTTCTAATGTGATGTAGCAAATAAACACATTTTTTTTGCGCTTACAATGCAAACGCTGGTTGCACCCTACGAGATAGATCAAAATAACTAACTAAAGTATTGTACATCTTAAAAAGATCTACAAAAAAGTCCGCCACGGTATATGTCTATCTCTTAGGGATAACCCACAACAACCATTTTGTATTCCTTTCTTTTTACGAGAAATAATGGCTTATTTCGGAAGCGATTTAAAGCAATACAGAATGAATCCTTATACAATTGAGTAAATTAAATACATTTTGCATTTAATATAGATCAAAATAGCTCCTTACAGTATCTAATTTAAATGAATATATTCGAAGATATTACAGATTTAAAATGCACGATTCGTGTCGTCGGCGGGGGCATCTGAAATCCACCCGTGCGAAGCCGGGGCGGGTCGCTAGTAGTAAATATACAATGTTTTGTTAGCAAACTTATTATGTAGTATTCGTTATTGGAAAAACAGATATTATACTAATTATAATTTTCGACATCTGACATACAACGCTATCTACTCCCCAAGAATGCAGAGCTATTATGGGTACTAGACAACTGATATAAATACATAATTAAATAGGTACTTTTGTCAACCATAACAATAGAGGGCATTATTATAACCAGCAATATTTTCTACCTAAAATCACTTCTGGACTTACGGCCCTCCTTAAAAAGGAGTTTTAGGAGGTAAAGACAGTATTGAAAAGAATGATGTTAAGGGAATGATATCTTCAGTGCTGCAGTTATTGCGAACTATGATTGACAAAATATATGAAACAAATACAATATATAATTGCTGTTGAAAGTGTTCATTGGTTTAGCAAACCGCTTACTATCAACTACTACTACCTCAGTTGGTAAAAATGTTGCTTGTATAGTTTACAAAATTTATTCGGTTTCATCATGACGACTCAGAATATTTTAAGAGAAATTGATGCAAAATAATAAACAAGTTTTCATTTATTTCGATGTTAAATAAATAAACCCGCTATAGTGTCATCTATTTTACTAATCATTTTTCACTAATAATTAGACACGGAAGTTTTAGAGGAAATTTCAATAAAATTATACCATTAAAAACTTAATTAATTGGCACTCAATTAACAGTTCTTATAGAAAGCATACTTCCTTTAGGTAAATTTATTAATCGTTCATTTCATTCACTGCTTAATTTAGAATGTACCTTAAGTCATGGTGTTTAAGTTACCAATTAAATACAGTGTGTCATCCTATTGTAATTCATAGTTAATATGTCTAGACTGGATTGTACTAGTCAACTTTCGCGACTTATAAACGCAAAAGTGGTACAAAACGGTACATAATTCCATAAATAATTTTAACATTAATTAATTAACATTAAATAATATTTTGGTGATATGTACTCACCCCGTCAATCTTAAAATAATCTAAACTTAAAAAACAAACAACCCTTCCTTGGCAGTCAGGTAATAATAATCTTTTTCGGATATCTAACACACAACGCTATCTAGTCCCAAGCTAAGCGGGGCTTGTGTTATGGGTACTAGACAACTGATATAAATACACATATACAGAAACAAATATTTGCAGATCATACGAACATTTGGTCCGACGTAGAAATGAGTCTTTGGCCAATTGTACCATGCTGGCCAGACTAGTTAGTATAGGGTTTATTTTAAGTCTTCATTCTCTTTGCACTGAATTTGTCCTGCAAAATTTGACCCCTTAGTTGCCTCTTGCCAGACCCATTGGATGAACACGGGTGGTGATACTGTGTATTCTTAATGCATAACCACGGGAAAGTTTAAGTTATATTCGTGTTAGCTACAAAGTTAGTTTTTGAGGAAAACATAGTTTTTAATCTTTTTAACCGACTTTAAAACAAAAAAAATGGATCACATATTCGTGGATTACTTCGTCGTTTATAAACCGATTTTGTTGATTCTTTTTTTAATGGAACGAAGATATCCCAACGGTAGTACCATGATAAGGACACTAAGATCTGATGATGGAATCCAATAAAAATCGAGTCGAACCTTGAAGTCGGTTTTTATTTTATTATGTTGATCTATTTTAGAAAAATAGATCGGCCAAGTGCGAGTCGAACTCGCGCAGAAAGGGTTCCGTACCATTATCTATACATTTCAAGCTACCTGTTGCCGTTATCAATATCGAGCAAAAACTAACCTTAAGGGAGCCCCCTTCAATATTTATTTTATTCTGTTTTCTAGTATTTGTTGTTATAGCGGTAACAGAAATACATCATCTCTGAAAATTTCAATTGTCTAACATCACGGTTCATGAGATACAGCCTGGTGACAGACGGATGGACAGACAGACAGACGGACAGCGAAGTCTTAGTAATAGGGTCCCGTTTTATCCTTAGGGTACGGAACCCTAACAAACGCCTCCCTCAAAGCGGAAGTATATTTAGCTTAACACCAAACAGACAAAGTCGTGATCAAATAACTTGTACCTTACGATGTTAGATTTTTTTAACAACATTCATTTGACAACCGTTCTGTCCTTAGAATACCAAGTTTATGTAGCTACAGCAAAAACTCTTTCTAGGATATAAAATGTGATATTATGGCCACAAAAGAGATAATGTGTCATGCTTTGCCCACATTAAGGTCTAATAGCGTGACCATAGCGATTTGGCGGTCCCTGTCATAGTTCAAGGCTTTTAAGGAATTTATACACTGGATTGAAAATCGCTGCGACAAATACTAAACGCTAGGATCGTTTGTTTTAATTGTCTTAGTCACAGTAATATTTAAAATATAACTAGGTTTACAGTCTTGAGCTAAGTGACATTTAATGTTTTTAGAATTTATAAAGTCAATTATTTTAACTGGCTTAGTTAAACGTCTAATATCTTTAAAACCAATAGCTATTTACTAAAATGTTTTGAAATGATGCTCTTTATTTGAGCCCAACGATCACAAATCACATTTAGATTGTATATTTTAATTGCTCTGTGTCCTCTCTAGTTTAATTTGCTGTACTAGTTCTAAATTACCATATTTAAATCGAAAAGATCCCTTCAAAGTACCTTTCTATCATTAACAATTAATTAACCACCATATTCTTCAAGGTAAGGTAAAACTTCCACCGAATCGACATTATTTCTATTGAACAAATTAGGAAACTGTAACTTTTCTATGATCTATGATCTTCGGTCGGTTCTTCCATATCTAAGCACACATGATCTATGACACACTGTGTCATAAACACAAATTGCATTTATTGTGTTTCTAGCTATAAGGGACTTCAAATTATTCTCGACGTATTCTCTTCACGAAAGAAATTACACACCATGCACATTTCAGTCAAAACAGATCATCAGGCAAATAACTCGACGCGCCCTAAATTAGGACATTCAACATTCATTTAAGGGAATGTTGAAACGCAGCTATCAGTAAGGTAAGTGTGTTTGTCTGTTTATTTAGCTTTATGGCAATGTTAATAGTGTCTCGAGGCGGTTCGCCGTTCGACCACTGATTGAGACAATTACAACTGATTGCAGTGACCGCTCAGATTGTGTGACCGTACTTTTTACGTTGATTTTACGTGATGTATGCGTAAATTGTTTTCGCGTGAGAGATAATGTGGACAAGAAAGTTTTATTATGACATAGCTCTATAATTATGGCGAAATAAAGCCCAAGGACACGATTAAAATAACGGTGCCTTGAGGTTGATAGATAGCTTTACTTACTAGTAGTATTTTAATTGAATAAGTTACCTATGACTTACAATATTTTGGTTTCAAACACACATTTTAAAATAAGAACGATTAGGTTCTATTGACAGTATAATTTAACTTGATCTCTACGGCAATTGACATTATATTTTGGTACATTTTAGGTGTGGTATTTAAGTATAATTGTATTGCACTTCATCATCACTGTGATACAACTGGCACGTAATGAATGAAAATTTAGGTAAAACTAAATACATGCTTGTTCTAAGAAGGCCTGGGTCTGCAGTAACTTATTTTGTAATATTTTATAAATTTCGTATGTTAACATACATATTTATGCAACATCAATTCCTTCCAAAATACATCCTTCCACTCCTTTATCAAAATTTATAAATAGATCAACAACAAAACACCTACATTCAAAGCTGAATATTACCCAACTAAGTACGAATGAGCGTCGCTTTGTCTGTACTTCTAATTAATACTAATGAATAGTAGTACTGTCTTAAACGTGGCCCGATAGCCCGTATAAGGCAGTATGACTAGCATGAGTCAACTGCATGTGGGCACTAGACGCCAGAGGTGTCGCAAGTTAAGCACACCACTTGACTCGCCCGTGTCAACGCGCCTACGCCGATTGACATTCGATCTGTCTCGGTACAGTCGCACATTTATATGGATAATTTGGTTATTTCGTTAAATATTGTTAAGGTAGACTAGGATAGTACTTAGATAGTGAAACAGAGGTTCATAAAAGGGGAGAAAGTATTGATTATACAAATAAAGGTTCGTATACTAGTTTGCCGATTCTACTGTGTACTGCTTTTGTTTAATATAAAAAAAATGTTTTTTGTCTTACATATAAATAAATACATAATATACTCATGATCATTTATGAGTAGTCATATGTGTATGTACTCACAACCAATTCTATGTGAAGTTTGAATGTACACACAACGCAGGAATAATGTACAACTTCTAATACATATATTATTTTATTCAACACCTTAGACATAGACAGCAAAACACAGATACCAATATTTTTTCCCACTCTTTTATATATCTGTGTGATTGTTTGTTTATTACCGACTATAGTAAGCGTGTTGTTTAGTTTAAACTATATTTATTAAACAAAATCTCTCGAGCTGAAGAACTGTTCATCAGCAACGAAATAATGTAAATCTTCAGAATGATATAAATTTCTTATATTTTAAAGCCGTATCAAGTATTTCGTGTGCACTTGAGAATTTCTACATAATTCTGAATTGCTTAAATATAATGAAGGCATTTGCCACACTTATTATTTCGCCAATGGCACTACTTAAACAAAATTGCAGCTTTCAATGATTTATCTTTAACAATAGGCTGAATGGACCACAAGATATCATTTAATATAAATGTCAAGTCTGCAGTTACTTGTAATGACGGTAAGTGACTTTAGATACTGCCATAGTTCAGTAGTGAAATAAATAGGTTAATTTATCCTTAATGACAGAGAGAAGAAGAGCTTTGTACAAATAGAGATTATAAAGTTCAGTCAAAATTCAGTTTCGTTTAACTCTCGATCGACAAACTGTTAGAGGTATTTTCATAGTAACTTTGATATTTCAGTCTTAGCAATACTTTACTATTTTACTACAAAATTATCTTTTACGACAAGTGCGAGATAAAGAGCCGTTTAATAGTTATTTGATATACAAGAGTGCAAATTTGCTTTTTAATCGCGTGTTCAATTTTCATGACCGAGCAAGGAAAGGGTTCAAAAATTAGAATCCTGGGCATTAGCAAGGGAATCAAAAGAGCACGAGGTGAAAAATCTTTGCACTCGAGTGCAACACGTAACTTTTCATCCCACCTCAACGAGGAAATGACTAAATGCAAAAAAGAAAATTGCGCGGGCAAAGCAAATAAAAAAAGTACACCAAGAAGGTTTCGAGTCTGAGCTTTTAACAAAATAAATAAGGTTGTATAATAAATTCGGCACCATGGAGGTAGAAGTAAATAGGTTTAATGATGTTTTGATTTCAAAAACCTAGTGCACACGATGTTCTAAATTCAATTTACTTTATCCTCTAGCGGATAAAAACGGCTTTTGCACTCAGATATCGAAGGGCAAAAATACTCTTTCCGAGATGGGGGGATGAAAATTATATTTTGACAGTACTTTTATTTCGGGAATTAGTCTTCAGTTACACAAATTTTGTTTTTTAGTGTTTGTCGACAACCGACCATAATTGTTACAACAACAATCCAATGTTTATAACGACCTCATAGATGAATGGCAGCTACGATGGGACGAATCATCTAAAGGGTGCCACCTCTACCAGTTCTTTCCATCTGTTCGCGAACGGTTGTCGAAGACATGGCTCGAGGTAGATCACTGTGTCGCTCAATTTCTTACAGGCCACGGTAACTTTAAGAGCAAATTACACTCATTTAAATTAGTCGATTCACCGTTGTGTCAATGCTCAACACCTGATTATAGCTATGAACTTGCTATGAGCTTACAAATGACATCTGGGGCGGTATACTATGGGGATCTTGTGTCAACTGCGGTGAATTTCCGTGCGTTTAGGTGATTCTGCCATACATACTAAAGTAATCAAATATAGCTCACTTAGGACCCATAATATTTTATCCGTGGTGCTTCCCGTTTTGAAAATGGTGTATGCCTATTTTGACTTCATTTTGTATCCCGCTTTGCTAACGAGGGAAGTGGACTTATAATATTTCCAACTCCTCCAGTTTTTCTTCTGATTAATTTCGTTACGGGTTCCAATACAGTTTAATTTTTTCCTGGGACTTCCCGAGTGTCATAACTCGGTGTGATCGTTGGTCACCGCTGTTGATCCTGGTGTACAGAAGTTACAGTGGTGGGCGTGTGGGCGGGATTATATAAAAAAACCGACCATAAATTATTACGACATTTACAAATAAAACAGCCAATATATCGTGCCATCTTTTTTGTTCATGCATAAGGAAAAATAGAATACCTTTTTATGTAGAAATATATGAGTCTGCCAAAGTGACACTACTGTGCCTGAAGGAAAGCATGAGCAAAACCCGGTAGTGGTCACCACACTCCTTGCGAATCTAGACAACGCAACAATACCCTTCTACCGTGAGAGAGCCACGCTTCGGCATGGATGGGCCGGCCCGTGCCCGAACGTAGTGACACCACGGCTTCACAGAAAATCGGTGTGATATAGTGCTTGCGCTGTGTTTCACCAAGTGAGTGAGGATACCGATGGCCCATACCCCATTCCCCAATCCCCTACCCCTACCCCATCCCCAAAACGCCAGCAACGTACTTGTGACGCTTCTGGTGTTGCAGGTGTCCATGGGCGGCGGTAATCGCTTACCATCAGGCGACAGGTCTGCTCGTTTGCCCGTATAAAAAAAACACACTGCAGCGGTCTATTGGGATGCTATTGGACCTCCAGTCTCACACTCACCGAAGAAGGAAATATATTCAGGAATCGTTTTTCTTCTAGCACCTCCCTACAAAAATACGAGCACCAAGGTTTCCTGGCCCTCAGTACATTAGCATATTGCTTTAATGTGCAACTAAATAAACAATAACATGAGAATATACCCCTACAATGAATGCTGTACTATGGAGCTTATCCAAATCCAGAATTATCTAATAATAATAATAAATATTTCGGACATCTAACACACAACGCCATCTAGTCCCAAGCTAAGCAGAGCTTGTGTTATGGGTACTAGACCACTGATACAAATACATATATACTTTTTTTTGTAAATACATACATATTATACATAGAAAACACCCTAACTCCGAAATAAATATTTGTAGATCATACAAACATTTGGTCCGACCCGGGAATCGAACCCGAGACCTCATGATCAGCAGTCGTACACGCCAACCGCGAGACCAACGAGGCAGTCTGATAGTTCATTACAATGATAAAACGTTTGGCTTCGCGTACCTTGCAATGATTATTAGGCTTATTTACAATTTAACTGTTCCTTCGTGAGCGTCCATGAATGAACGGTGTGAGCGGAGGTGACTCATACAATTTGACATTTATGGGTAAGACGTTCTTGTGAAATTATGGTATTAATAATTGTTTGTCATTGATCACATAACTTCTAATTGTATTTGTAAAATTATTTGTAATAGCTTAATAAATAAAACCGTTTAAAAGTAAGTAAGAGCCCAGCTTTTTATCTCCTGAATGTATTATACGTCCATTGTTAACAAGTTTCATTTCTTGACTTTGTCAAAGCGAATCATATCGACTTTCATATTCTTCTTTAACATTCAATTAGCTGTCAGGCATCGAAGAATCTTACTATAATATCTCCAGACTCTGTCGACAGATCAGCCTTAAGATGCCAAATTAAGGCATTGTTGTCGAAACTACATTTATGTTAAAAGTATCATTTAACAATAACAAGTTGAAAATGAACATCATAGTTCGCCAGTTCTAAAACCGTCTAGATAGTAAGTTAATTTTAAAAACAAATTATGTATTTAAAAATACCATTGTTTACTTTGCTAACTCATTGTCTATGGTTTTCAACACTTAGATGAACAAGAAAAAGTTTTAAAAGCTATGCCCCAACTACGTAAAAACGTTTGATGAAATTGATATATGTCTCATAAGTCCTATGGACCATTATTACGAATCTATTGAAACCTCGTTCATTAAAATCGTTTCAAAAGCTTAGAATAGAAAACTCTTTATTTGCTCACCATATTACAGAGTTAAATAGGTACATAATACATAAAATGTCCGAAGTTTAGTGTATAAAGGGAAGTTAGGCGTTACGTCCACCGTAACGCCGATTACTGACATACAAGCATACATAAATAGGCTGTCAAAACTATTGCTCTACCTTTCAACTTTGCCGTAGTCGGGTAAAAATAACTTTTATTTAAAATTACGGAATTGGCAATAAGAATATTTAATTGCAATTACTAGTAAATAAATAACACAAATTACCTAAAAGTTCCTACTGAAAAAGGGCTACATATTATACTCTAAAAACTTATCTTAGTTCAATTAACCAATTACTAATATATCTCGTTACATAAAGAAGTGCAATACCTGTGCTGCACTGCTATAATTATGTCCTTATCTTCATAAAATCAGCTCATGTCACAAAGTCCTAAACTACACAAATTAACATCACAAACGTTCACTCCAACGCAGCCTATGGAAATCACATAATTCAATGACCTAATGACGATAATTGGCAGACTTGGTCTACATTTGGCTTTAAAGCGCCAATATAAATTTATTGTCAATTCAGCTACAGAACATTGCATCTAATTTTAAATTTATGAACGTTTATTATTGCATTTGTGAAGTGGGTAAATATGAATTGTATTGCATTGGTAATCTTACAAAATAAGATCATACTTTTTAATTAATCCGGACTAATATTTTTAATTCTAGTTTACGTTACGTTTGGGTCTACGCACATCTGTTATCAGATGCAAATTCTCCGATATAAAACCTTAACAAAATTTCACTTCAATTTTCACTTGCCGTGCCTTGAATATATTTTCAGAGAACTTTTCTAAGGGAAACTCACTTTGATGTACAAAACGCAGCTTAAGTTTTAAGCTCTTACAAAACAATTATGTCATATTTGAACAATTTTCTATTCTGGTCTAAGAAATAAAATTACATAATTTGTTTATAAGAAAAATCTTTTTAAAATATTATATTTATGTTAACTCATAAATATGACCTTTGAACTAATTCGACTACATGATAATAATTGTAATATAAATAATATAATAACTGAATAGCCTTTTACTAGTTAACCGTACATCTTATATATATATATATATAAAAGAAAGTCGTGTTAGTTACACTATTTATAACTCAAGAACGGCTGAACCGATTTGGCTGAAGAATTGGTGGGGAGGTAGCTTAGAACCAGGAGACGGACATAGGATACTTTTAACATTTTTTTTTAACTTTTCGCCACGGCGTTAATCGCATTTGTTGTACCGCGGGTAACACAGCGGGGCTCAGCTAGTTCTCAATAAATGCCGACTATACCTTTGCTAAGTAACGATAGTTTGGGTCGTTACTTTCTACTGAATTGTTTTTTAAATTTGCGGTAGTAGTAGTAGTAGCACTTCAAAAGACGACAAACAATAGGTCCCATTTGAGTTTTAAGTATTATTATGAATAATGCAGTTAGGTAATAACATTTTAAAACCTAAACGTGCACTTCCCCAAAATGTTGCTTCCTGCTCCGTCCAGTTAAATTAATCTTGCAATCGATCAATAAATCCGAATAACGCAATTATTATTTTACACTAAGGAACATGTAAGTAACAAATGCGGAAAGCATCTTAGTTAATTGTTATTAACTACATATGTTCACTAGTCGTGATCACGGGGCCTTCGGTGGCCAAGTGATATTTTTTTATATCTGCTAATGTACATTGTACGTGACTAATTTATCCTATTAAAATATATTTCTTGAAGGTCATACAGCTTATTCAAGTATTACCTTCAATTTCATATATAATGTATATAGTGCCAACATTTGCCGCATTACAAATTGAATAGACAAATTTTCTTTATGGCTTTTCTATGAAAATATATTCAATACTATAGCAATACTCTTAAACTTCCCATCAGAGTGTTTTGATGTTACGTTATGAATTTATGATGCTTAAACTTACTTTTACCTCATGTACTTCAAAATATCTGAAATTTCAATAAAAAGATTAACCTTATGTACCCAATTGCGATTCTTGTGACACACAGGAGCGGCGGGACATAAGGAAAATCGAAGAAGTGCGAAATATCCCTTTAGAGGAAATGTCTAAGTCTCAAACGAACCTGCTATCTATATCGATGATTCTATAACCTTGACCTTGGATAGTAACACTAGAAAGTACTACCAGGTGATTGACCTCAACGATTTTTTTACAAATGATTCTGATTCTATTATTAGTAACAAAGAACATGATTATACCACTTTGTTGGTAATTCTGATGAGGAGATGATCTCAGTAATATTTTAACATACATAATGGCAAAATCTTGACTTTGCACTTGATAGCTAATCTGATAGTAATTAGTAATATATTGACACAGTTGCATGGCATTTTCTCTTACATGTATATGATTTCGTATGCAAATTGAATGCGTATTTACGTAAATGTTATGTACGGTAATCTTCGCTATGGTCAATACATCTGTGTGTGTCTGTACCATCTTCCATTACAAAAATATTGTCACTTGTTTTTTTTATGAAGTATAGTAATGTAAGTTGTAATAACATTGTATCTGAAACAATTGCCGTAATATAAGGACACTTGCATACGAATTACGAACAATGATGAATTATGCTCTTTGTAATTTGGCCACTTATTCTATTGCATGTAAGCCAATTGATTCCTTACATCATTGAGTAAGACAAAAAAATAACGATTACCAAATGCTGCGTCACGAAAAATCATTACAACTATCTCAAAGTTAACAGTTAGCGAAACATCGTAACTAACCTTTCGAAGCCTCAAGGCTGGAGACGAGTTCACATTAATTTTGTCGCAAATTACGAAAGACAGTTATGTTTTAAATTATATTGCTTATTACTCAATGTAAGACGATTTATGAAGCACGCCTTGCAATGTAGCGCATTTGTAACGTTCACTTTGGGTTCCGTGATGTCTTGAGTTATAAAAACCGTTGTCAAATATTGACAGTACCTACTGTTACTGCCTGTTTTAAGTATTCATTTAATTGGCTCTAGGGTAGTCATAATATCAGCTCATTTATATGACACGGGTATCTTAGGTACTGTGGATTGGTCTGAGTATGTAGTGAAGCTGCCAATCCCATAGTTACACGTTATATAGTTTACCGCACGTTGTATAATTCTAGATGAAGCGAGAATAATTACAACACCTCTAATGATTTAGCTTCGTACAATCTGGAACTTCTTCAGTCACATATCTAGGAAATAACCGAGCAACTGGAAAAGAACGAATATACACTTTTATATGTATGCCCAAAATTGTATAATTGTGTCCTTATGTTTACAACAGGTCAGTCTCGCGTTATTACCAAATATAACTAACGAAGCCGTATATACTATTAAAAACCAAAACAGGTTGAGAGCCACCGAACAAAAGACATTTGATAATTTGGCCCTTTTCAATTAGAAGCTCTACACAAACGATAATGGAGAAAAGCTATGTTCTACTCACACGTTCCAATTGCTAGATACAATGGATATGGAAGTTGGCATGTTCGACAACAAACATACATGGATATTCCTATCTAACTTTAAAAAAATGCTTATCACAATGGTTTCAGTAGTAAACTATGTTAGATGCGAGAGAAATTTAACTGGAATGAATGAATAATATGAAAGAGCGCAACGGTATAAACAATCAGTCAAAATCACTAATATGTTATTAATATGCACCAATGGTATTCATTCACGAGAATGATATACGCGCCAGTCATCATCTAACTTAACCATATTAATGAAAATGAGACGACTCGATCCATATCAATATATTCGACATACTCATAGCTACAGAAAATCCAGTTCGACTGTCTACTACAGTCTACAGACTTCTATTACTCTTTTTACTATGCAATTCTTAAAATATAGTTATTTAATTTAGAACATCTTTTGCCAAGAGCATTGACCTTTAACCTCTTAGCATATCCTCATGTTGTTATTCATTGAAAACCGTTATTATTGAATCATCATTACGGCTACCGGCAGTCGACATTAATCCTTTCCATAAAGTGTTACGAGTGACGTTTTTCTAATATTTTATTAACCTAACATGTTCGTTATTTATTTTGTCATTCCAATTAATATGTGTGTCGATAAAACTGTTCACTATCTATCTGATTAAGTTACTACTGTGCTACAAAAATTAGTACACCATTAATAAGAAAAACCTTTTAATTTTACTTGACTTCACCTTTCGTGAGAACGGACTTGTCTATGTGTTCATATCTTTTTTCCTGTATTGCTGATAATATTAAAGGCTCCAGCAAAAGTGTTTACACTCCTAGGTACTGCGACAATTTCGCATGCTCATCGCGTTGGACGGCATTATACAAATTTCCTCAGATATGTGGAGGAACGGGTGTCATGTCCCTCCAACATAAAGGGAGGATCCTCCGACCAGGCGAGGTGATCAAGCCTGGCTGGCCAACGGTTAATGTTGGGATGTTGTATATATGATAACCGGCGCGAGAACTTCTATTGCGCGATTCAGGATTAGTAGTTTCTTCGTGTAGTACATTACTCCGGAGTTCAGTGTATCTGCGGTAGATGGCGATGTAGTATATTTCTGTTGCACTGTATGTGGAAGTCGCCACAGGTTGGCCTTAGTTATATGACTTTACAAGTTCGGAGGTCAAAGAATAGCAACAACATTGCAGCAGTTTAAAGTGAGACATCTCTACCTTCTTAGAAATAAAAGGAGTAATATTTAGATTGAGAGGTATTAAGTACTACTTCTCCTCCCCATAAGTAGTGTTCTAACTGGTTCTAACACTCTGATATTACATTGTTTTTAATACTATTTTGATAACAATAAAAAACATTTTCGACCTGTAGGCAAATTATTTTAGATATTATATTTTCCTTCTAATTAATGGATTAAATAATTTTACGAAACCGGCACACTTAAAGTAGGCGAATGTCAAGGTTCTTACCTAAATACCAGCTGTTTTGCCATGCGTAAAAATTATTAGAATAAACATAAACGGCTATGACCGCGTGGTCCGATCACTTTGTCCGACTGATCGGACGACGCGGACTTTTTTTCCTGTTTGTCCGACTGATCGGACGACGTGGACATGTTTTTCCTTTTTGTTCGACTGATCGGAAGATTCGGACTTTTTCCTTTCCTGTTGGTTCGACTGATCGGTCGACGCGGATTCGTTTTCCTGATGGTCAAGTGTTCACATTTATTGTATTTAGCACTAGCGGACCCACGCAACTTCGTTTGCGTCTCCCCCGTTTTTGAAACATTTTTCGTTGGTGCTCCGCTCCTATTGGCTGTAGCGTGATGATATATAGCCTTCCTCGATAAATATACTATCCAACACTGAAAGGATTTCTCAAATCGGACCAGTAGTTCCTAAGATTAGCGCGTTCAAACAAACAAACAAACTCTTCAGCTTTGTAATATTGAGTAATAGTATAGATTATATTAACGCTAAAGATTATAACTAAATCTGAAGGGTTTATATGGTTAACCATAACTGGTACTGAACTTCTCTTGAACAGAACCCTTAGGAACTGCTGCAAATTGTTTTTTTTTAATCTTAGAAAAAGAAAGAAAAAAATTTGAAAAAAGGTTTCGGCCCACTATGACACGAGCGTCTGACGGGTTGGTTTAGTTTATATCAAAGTTTCCGTCTTTTTGCATACTGCTAACTGTTTTCATTCCAAATTGTGTTTGTGTTATCTACAAATACATATTTGAAGTATATATCTTAGAATATAGGTATTTAATTAAACCACTTCATAAGCGACAGACCTGCTTCCATTAAATAAGGATGCGATCGCCTTCATGAATATGTATAAATTAATTATTTGTCTCAGATATGTCATAAACATAAATATTTATTGATGTCTTTTTGACAATTATTGTAGAATTTATGCATAATTGCATAGTAATTAATTTATTAGTCTAAGTTCTAGCTACTGGGTCCTTGCATTTTATCTATACAAATAAATAAAATTGGAGTGTCTGTTCGTAATAGTAAAATAACCGCTTTTTACTAAATGCATATGTATGTATACACGGTATATATACCAAAATATCATTTTACAATTTTTGTCTGTCTGTCTGTTTGTTCCAGCTAATCTCTGGAACGACTAGACCGATTTTAACGGGACTTTCACTAATGGATAGCTGATGATATAAGGAGTAACTTAGGCTACTTTTAGACTAGCTTCCCGACTGTAGACCCTACACCCGACGTACGACAATAACCGTGGGTAAAACCGCGGGGTTCAGCTAGTTTTATCTAATACTGGCTAATGCATGTATTTAGATTCAACAAAATATGTCATATTTAATTTAGATTTACGATTAATGATTTTACGGGTTCCGGTTCAGGTAACAAATTGATTTATTTAGATCTTACATATAGTAAAGCTTGAGTGTAAAATCCAAGAATCCTGTTTGTTAAATGTCTGGAAACAGGAGAATAACACTGTAAAATAATAGACATATATGTGAACCTTCGTCATATCTCTAGGTATAGGTAGTTGGGATAAATAAATAAAATACTGCTTTTTGGAGTCGCTTAAAAAGAACGATTCCTAACATTCCTTCTTAAAAGGCAACGCACTTGTGACGCCTCTGGTGTGACACCCCCATGGGCGGCGATAATCGCTTACCATTAGGCGATACGTGCGCTCGTTTGCCCACTATTCCATAAAAAAACACTCAATAATACTCAGTATTATACATACCTACATAGTATCCCGCCAAATATGAGTGAAGTACTAACGGTATGATATGTAACTTAAATATCTTATGTTATACTTAGTACACATTTCATAAGTGCCCTCGATGCAATGCACCGCTGGTAGGTGCCATTAGCGTCTATTGCCAAACACTATGATTCATGATGCTACGCTCATTGTCTCTGCCGAGGTTGTTTGTTTGTTTTGTATTAATTTAGGATTGCATAAGAAAAGGTTCAATAAAAACTAAGGTATATTTTATAGTACACTAACTACTGCAGGCGGCTTCCCTTGCGTATTTTTTTATTTTGTGTTTTTTTTTATGTATGGGCCTGCCAAAATGACTCTACTTCGCCTGATGGAAAGCAGACAATGCAACAATGCAGCATGGTGATCCACACCATGGCGGCCTTGTGATGCTTTCGCATCGTTGGGCCTCCGGTCTCGCACTCACCAACAAAACACGACAGCACGAATGCTGTCATTTTACGTTGATCATCTGTGCGAGGGTAGTACCGCCCCGGACGAGCCGGCCCGTTCGTGCTGAAATTAGCGTGGCTCTACTACCTATAAAAGTGTTTGTACTATTGAAAATGGCAAACTTCTATACAACTATTTATTTCTTTATTTTACCTCTTAAAGTTTCCGAAAATCATTTCGTAGTCGACGCCTACAACATAAGAGGCATGTGCCGCCAAAATTTCTAATTTGTGACCCGCAGATATTGTTTAAGATCTGAGTTGATGAATCAAATAAAGCAAGGACAAGTAATTTCCTCTGAATACATTTTCTCATAATAAATATTTATTTAAAGCATATTACTCATAAAATACTGGCTCATTACCACAATTGATGCAACTGGAACAAAACCTACAGGACTATTAAAAATTGTGCCTTGTTCAAAAACGTCTCGCACTTGCGTTAATGATATTTGTTATTTGTAAATGTCTGTAAATATGTGTTTAGAGATCTTAAAGATGAATAACAATTGTTTTATTTTCAAGCAAATCTGAATCAATATTTATGTCTAATAAATTTAAGTACCTTAGACAAAGGACTACGGAGTCAGCAAGACTTTCTTTTTGAGTATAAGAAATCCTTAGACACAATGGAAAGAGTATCTATTGAAGGCCTACATTGTCTTAATATTTAATTAAACACATTGTTTCATGTCCAGAATTGCTTAACAATAGATACGGAACTTACTTAAGAGCACTTAATATTTTATTTCTTTTTTTTAACGGAACACTAATGTTTGCAGTATGTTTTAATGTGCAGGTGTTGATTGGTCGAAAATAGTTCGCTTGAATGTTTCGTGTAAACGTGTTATATTAGCAGTTAGTGTAACGAAGTTTGTTACGCGGAAAGTGATGAAAGCGCTTTTCGGTTAATTAGTGGTGGTATTAGTGAAACTTCGTAATATATTCGCTTCAACATTTTTATTGTATTTTTTTAGTGTTTTAAAAAATGCAATTGTCGCTGGGTAGGTGCCATTATGTGCAATAACCACTATTTTATTTTTTAGTTTCATTATGTTAAAAGACACTGATGTTAAAAGACAATTCCCAACAACCATATAAATAAGTCGACTAGTTTTGACATATTATTATATTGGTATTTGTTATTGTATTTTACTAACCTTAATGCCTAATTAATGGATTCAAGTTATCAAATACTTATTAAATATTACATTTTAACTTATATTAAAACAAATCCAAGCACTAGGACAGAGTTTCCATTAAATTCGAAGGTCCAAAAGCCACTAATTCACACAGTGATTATTACAAACACGTGAAACACAGTACATTATACATTAGATAGGTAAATCGTCTTTTTATGATCTCTTTTTATACATAAGTATTATTAAATATACTAATGTGACCACGGGCAATGTCAACATAAGTAAGGCTCTTGACTCACTAAGGAGGTTACGTGAAAGAAGTTGGCTATTAGTGAAATAAAGCATCATGTATATAGTGAAGTAAAGATCTATACTATACTAATATTATAAACGCGAAAGTTTGTAAGTATGGATGGATGGATGGATCTTTGTTACTCTTTTACGCAAAAACTAGTAAATGGATTTGGATGAAACTTTACAGTAATATAGCTTAAACATCAGAATAACACATAGGCTACTATTTACCGCGATAACCGACATATACGCGGGCGGAGCCGCGGGCAACCACTAGTCAGGAGAGCCACGCTTCGGCATGCATGGGCCGGCTCGACCAGAGTGATACCACGGCCTCACAGAAAACCGGTGTGAAATAGCGCTTGCGCTGTGTTTCACCGAGTGAGTGAGGATACCGGAGGCCCATACCCCAACCGCTACCCACATCCCTTTCCCCATCCCCCAAAGGTCGGCAACGCACTTGTGACGCCTCTGGTGTTGCTGGTGGACACCCGTCCATGGGCGGCGGTAATCGCTTACCATCAGGTGATAGGTCTGCACGTTTGACACCTATATCATAAAGAAAAATCATTTATATTATTTTGTTCAAGAGTAAGCTTCGGCCTACACTTCAAAAGTAAGTATTCACTTTGTATGAAAGTCGCAAAAGCTAATATAGGTGTGTAATTATTGATATAGATATGTAATTTAACAGCTATTTCTGAAAACTTTTCAACTATTAAAAATAAAAAGATAAATTTACCCGAAATGGCATTTTGTCGTGAATATTTTTGCAATTACAATATAGGTAAGTACACTGACATTGAAACCATGCCCCAAACCAAACGTTTGAATTTGATTCATTCAAGTTGAATATCTTTAACAATATTACAATTATGTGACAACCCTAAAACATGAAACCGTTAGTTTACAAAAAAGTTGAATATATTCGAGTACACTTATGTAATCTAGTGTGTGTAGTACCTCATTGAAATTGAATGTCGCGCAATCAGTTGACAGGCATGAAGGCTGCAAGCCTGCACGCCGAGTGACGTCACACGATGATTACCCACAATTGTCATCAGCGTGCAGGGCTGGCACAATTTACATAATTGCTAAAATTTAGAAAGGTAAAAAGATGTGTGTGATGTGGGACTTTAAAAACAAAGAATTAGACAAAGAGTTTAGACAGAATGCATAGTAGAGCAACTTTTTCATTGTAGAAATGCATGTATGAGTAATACCTAAGTATGTATATTAAAATTTATGTTAACGTGTGACCTTCGATTAAAATTTATAAATTAAAAAAAAACAAATATTATTGTGGTACAGTCGGCCCAGTGATAAGTGATCCTGACAAAAGTCATGGCTTCAATTTTCACCGGAGACAAGTAACTGTGTGATGACTGATGACACGATTATTATTTGTCTGTGTTCAATAATAATTAATCCATGGTACGTTATTATCGTAGTTTTAGTAATTATTCCTCCTTCTTTGATACTGAACGACCAAATCTCCTTCCCTATGTTTCACTCAAAGATCAGCAACATACTTGTGTGTCTTGTCTCCCAGGCTTTCATGGGTGTCGGTAGTCACTTAGCATCAGATTACTCTTCTTCCCCCTTTCTCGATTACACCATAAGTAAAAAAATAATAATAACATAAATACATCTCATTAACAGCCTTTAAATCCAATGCTGGACATAGCAATCTTCTTAGAAAGGAGGTCTAGACTTACTAGACCACGTTGCCCAGACAGGTTGTCCTACCTAGTTTGCTCCCCTGGTCGCCTCTTATGACCATAGAGTTATTATCTGATAGAGTGGGATAGTCATACGACTGCATGTAAGCGGAAAAGTCCGACGAATAAAAAGAGAGAGAACATCGCGGTACCCCATCTGTCTTTCTCTACTGACGCATGCGCAGTAAAGGACTAATAATGGTAGTCCAATCACAACAATTAACCGTCGAATCGTTCTGCGATGCTTCAGAGAAAGACAGATAGGTACCGTGATCGTCTCTCTCTGCTTAAGACACCCGTGGGATTGAATAGGTGTGGTGTCGCTCCGTATTTTGAATCTGTCACTACGCGGAGGAATACAAAAACAGCAACATCTGAGATCGTTTTTTGTTTTTTAGAAAGACGGTTCCCATTTTATTTCATTATCATTTTTCATATTTTTATCATTAATTTCATCACGACGCAGACTTGAACACTCGAAGATTTAAGATTTGAAGACTATAAATACCTACTTGACATTGGCAGAAATAGCTGATCCGGCTGGTTGCCATCTCATCAAAAGAAGAAAAAGAACAGCAATATCGATAACCACTGATGTATGTGTAAGGGAAAAGAATTTAATGATTTAATAAGGTAAAAGTCTCTAAAGTATAAATAAATTGTTGTACTGTTATCACAGTATTGATAAGGTACTTTCACTAAATAACTTGCTAACATGCACACATTTTCAATTATAAAATTATCAAAATAAGCATTTAATGAAACAATGACTTTGTGTGGGAAAATTTGTTAATTTATTTTGCTAATTGTTATTAGTAATTAAATTTCTTGAAATATTATTGATAGCGCTTTATTAACAAGTGCTCCTAACCCTGCCATATGTTGGCCTGTTATATTGTATTCAATTAGCCTCTCAAAAGATAGTTTACGGCAACAGTGTCCGTCATTTAAAGTGCCTGCCACACGCGCTCGTATCACCACAGTTATAACTGCGCAGGTAAAACAGTCGTGATAGTTGTTTGGCGTTTGGCGCGTGATACAGTTTTACCAACCACACGCACTGTGTTCTTTCTGTGTACAAGCCGGCCTGCGCAAGCGCGCAGGCAAAACTGTGGTAATACTTGCGCGTGCGGTAGGCCCATAACAAATAGTGATGATCTGAATAATAATATGACAATTCGCTTCTCCATACTGACATTATAAATTCGAAAATAACTCTGTCTTTCTGTCTGTTAAACTTTCACAGCTAAGCTGCTGTACCGATGCTAACAAAATTTAACACACACAGGGACGGAGCTGCCGGCAAAAGTTAGTAAGTACATAATCTATATCTATACTTCTATATACAATTTTTTTAATATATAAAGCTGAAGAGTTTGTTTGTTTGTTTGAACGCGCTAATCTCAGAAAGTACTGGTCTGATTTGAAAAAATATTTTAGTGTTAGATAGCCCATTTATCGAAAACGGCTATAGGCTATATATCATCACTCTAAGACCAATAGGAGCGGAGCGCCAATGAAGAATGTTACAAAAACGGGGATTTTATTTTTACGCTACGGGCAATAGTAGACGTAAACGAGGTTGCGTGGGTCAGATAGTATGTATAACAAGTCTTTAATACGTAAGTGAACTCTTATCTAATTAAGTGTTGTGACACTAATAAAATAAAAAAATTGTTAACCTCTAAGTTTTGAAAGCTGGAAGGAAGCGGTGATTCAAGTATCTGGTAGAGCATATATGGCATTTTTTCAGGCTAGACCACACAGACATACACAAAAACACAGACATATTTTTCATCATCATCACCAACAGATTTTTATGATCTAATAGAGGATATAGGCCTCTCTTTAAGAAGGTTTGGACTACTATACTGTACTGGTAGGTGCCAGGTAGGTAGGTATAGAGTTTGTATTACGTTTTCCATATTTTTAATGTGTGCAAATCGCTCATTGTTAAGCATGGCGCTATCTGCAGCCGCTTTTATCCACCTGTTAGTGCCACCTTTGTCTAAAAAATTTAATACAATCAACAACATTTATTTTCTACAGAGGAAAAGTCAAAGATCATTTCCTCTCAATCACGAAGTAATCAATCAACAAAACTAACGTATTGAAAGCCAAAACCATTGCCATATCCATCAAATTTGATTGTTTACAGACATGAAACACAAATGTCAAGGGAATGGTACGGCCTAAAGTAAGGTTTATTTAAATATATAATACCATTTACTGGCAGTTTTTATTGCTTATATAACATTTGACTTGACTGCCTCGTTGGTCTCGCGGTTGGCGTGTGCGACTGCTGATCATGAGGTCTAGGGTTCGATTCCTGGGTCGGACCAAATGTTTGTATGATCTACAAATATTTGTTTCGGAGTTTGGGTGTTTTCTATGTATAATATGTATGTATTTACAAAAAAAAAGTATATATGTATTTGTATCAGTTGTCTAGTACCCATAACACAAGCCCTGCTTAGCTTGGGACTAGACGGCGTTGTGTGTTAGATGTCCGAAATATTTATTTATTTATATTTATTTAAATTTTTGTTATTTTGAAGAAATTCATTCGTTTTTTTTCAGTATAGGCAAGATTTTTCAGTTAATTTTAAATAATTTTATTTAGTTAATGAAAAATATTAAAAAACCTCTAAATACAATTAGAAATAAAAGCTTTAATTTATTATACCTTTACAATTGATTTGCAAAAAAACCATTACTTATTTCATCCCCCATCGCCACTACCATCCATTTACCTCGGTAGGTATTAGAAAATAAACAACCAAAACCAGATTCACAGTAGATACAGATCTTAGTACATACTGCAACGTATTATTAAAAATACGCGCCTGTATTCTAAAAACCTGGTACTTAGAAATATAAATAGACAAAGATATGATAAGTACACTATACAGTTCTTCTTGATAGTCAACCCTATATCACTGATGATCGCCGCGGCCTTGGAAACAGTCACGAGTTGACAAACCAACGACTTTGTGGATTTGTTTAATTTTAGTGGAAAACCGTCGTGTCGCCGTGAGCGGCACGATCATCAGACGAAGTAGGTAGGTACATATTAGTGGTTCAAGGCGCAAGAGGCAACGAATCAACAAGTCGCTACAATTAACTATTTACTTAGAGACTATTTGGTTAGTTTTTAATACGTGCGGTGATGGAATATACTAGTATACTCTTAATTACGGATTGTCACCACCTCTGCTTATCCCATGGGTATCTTAAGAGGCAATTGAGGGACAAACTCCGCAAAATGACGATGAAAACTTGAAAGAAACTGTATACCAAACCGTCTGACCAGCGTGGTAGACTAAAGCCCCCTTGCAGCAGTAGTGGACTGTGAAAGAATGTTTTGTTGATGATGATTAGCGTTTACGGAGAGGGAGAGCTTACAAGTGTTATTCTGATTTATAAGTTATATTACTGTAAAGTTTTATCCAAATCCGTTCAGTAGTTTTTGCGTGAAAGAGTAACAAACATTCATCCATCCATACTTACATACTTTCACGTTTATAATATTAGTATAGCTGTCCGCTGTCCAAGAACACCTGCATCATTTTTCTTTATAAAAAAAGTCACGCACTAGGTATATCTCTGTATCGCGGAGGAATTCAAAACATTGCATAAGATGGACACAAAGAACTCTTAGATTTAGAACAACAAATTTCTGACTCACACAAAGTATTGTCCCGCGTTGCAACAATCAGTCATTCAGTGCAGTAGAAAGCAGTGAGGTCACAGCCTCAACCACTGCACTATGCGTGCAGTCAAGAATCACAAATGCCGCAGTAGCCGTTTTTAGTATCCTAGAGGTTTTGGATGGCTTGGACTCCGTTAAGGTTGCTCACTCGGTAACAAGGAAGCAAGGTAAAAGGATCTCTTCGAAAGAATTGAATAAATTGCTTAGCACCACTTTTCTGTGAGGCAATAGTATCTCCAGTTGAGTCTGGCTTCTCGCGGTAAATCGAAAGTTCGCCTCAATTAATCATTTATTAAAGCTATTTTATTAGCTTCACTTGTAACGAACTAATGAACTAACTAGCTATGTACAAAAATCTTGGAAGTTAATTGTAGTTCACTTGGATTGTCGCATCGAATTGAAAGTTTGGTGTAAACTTAAAAAATAATAAATATTTCGGACTAATAACAAACAAGGCCATCTGGCCTCAAAACAAGTAGAGATTGTATTAAGAAAGCTAGATTGACTGATAGAATACATATAATAATATACTTTTTTTGTAAATATATATTATAGACAGTAACAGCAGTCGCATATGCTACCATTGCGCCATCAAGGCAGACCATATAGTTTGAGATGAAATACTACTACAGTGTAATTAACTAACTTTCAACTATTCTGTTGATAGTTCGAGGAAGTACTTAGTAGAACTTGTTATTGGCGATTAGTGAATAGGTACATCAACTTGTAAGTTCCTCGTAACTCATTTTCACTAAAACGGACAGATTTAACTCATGCAAAAAGCACCTTTTCTGTTGATATACGAACAGCATAATATACTATGAAGTAGTGTTTATTTAAAATGTATATTACACTATGTAACAGTTACTACTTGTGATCTAAAAAAAAAAACAATGATGACAAATTGTCTGTAAGTGCCTTTCTAAGCAGGCTCTATCAGGAAAAAAAATTTCAATCTACAAAAATAAATATTTTTTTCTACATTTTCCTAATTGTTTAACGCTCTAATCATAACGCAGTTGGTGGAAGTTTATATAAAATAAAAGTTTATCCAATTTTTTTTTTAACTCTTCTATAACAACGTCATTGTTTCATCCAATTTATGTGATTATATGTAAATCAACATCATACCAAACCTTTCAGTTACTAAACAACAATAAAGCTATGAACGAACGCTTGGTTTACTCGTACTTACAAACATATTCATATCCGATCGCTCCCCACTTGCACTACAAATCAAAGTGAGCGCAAATTCGTATTGATACGCGGATTTTCTATGCAAATGTCGATTACTTTAATTGGAATGGCCTTTGCTTGTGTATATACGCACACCAATGTAATATCGCAATATTGTTTCAAGATATTTTTTTATTATGTCGTAAAATGACTGGTAATTCGCATCGAGGACAAATATTATGTGTGAAGAGGTTATAATATGACTAATTCGTGGAACGATGGTATTAGGCAATGCAGTCACGTCACATGTTGGGAATTTGTGAATACTGTCACTTTCAATTACTACTTTTTGGAAATTATTGTTGAGTTTTGCCTTGGATAAATATTGGGTATTGGGCACGATCTATAGCTGGGTTCAATTAATCTATACTTAATAGGTATACATTAGATACACGTAAGTAAATGTTTACAACGGGGAAATGTTAGTATTTTAATTAACTATTTGCATACGCTTTATTTGTGCAAATGAGTCATGTAATCTAAAAATTCTTAATTTTTTTTTTTATATTTTATTCAGCTTACCTAACTTTTGAACACTTTATCACGGTACTGTTCTTTTGCAGGCTTTTACTGATTATATCATACTAGTTGTTGCCCGCGGCTCCGCCCGCGAGTATGTCGGTTATCGCGGCAAATAGTACCCTATGAACACATATATATTCTGGTGTATAAGCTATATTACTGTAAAGTATCATTCAAATCCGTTCAGTAGTTTTTGCGTGAAAGAGTAACAAACATCCATCCATCCATCCATCCATACTTACAAACTTTCGCGTTTATAATATTAATAGAATTTAATGTTTCCAAAATTTTTACATGAATAGATTTAAGAATGGTGTTCATGATTTATAACTCAGAGACTCTCTCGGCGTCACTCTGGTCACGGCATCACGCGTAAACGGCCGCGGCTGAACCAATTTGGCAAATTATTTTTTAATAGATCGCTTTATCTAGAAAAGCTATATTTATATAACACCACGCTACGACCGACTATAGGAGCCGAGACTGGAAAATATTGCGAAAAGGGGAAATTAATTTCTTTTGAGAGACACAGACGAACTCAGGGACGGATCCGCTAGTGCAGAAAACCTATTTATTTTGAGAATACCGGTGGATGCGGCTGACACGTCTGCCAACACATTTAAAGTTTTCTTTCCTTCCCTGATAGGCGTAAAACAATCGTCTTCTCCACAAACCTGTATAGAAACTAAGAAATAATGACGTGCGTGTTTGCCACAACACTTGCCTGTCTCGAGGACCGTTACGTCAGATCCTTCCCCACAAATGGAGGATTCACACGATCATGTACGTGTCACTGCAATTAATATAATTTTGCATTCGTTTCGCTGGCAAATTTTTAATTTCTATACCAAGCAACGGTTAGAAACTGTAATTGCAAAATAAAAAAAGTCAATTTTGTCACACGCACTTTATTCGTGACTACGTATGCCAAGTCAAACCTTTTCTCATATCAGTGATAGTCATTGTATCTTGGATGCTGGGTACAGTCCGAAGATATCGTCTGGCCAAAAATCGTGTATTCCTTCATACCTTCCTGGACACTCCGTGATGGGACTGGATCTACCAGAAGATGAATCAACGTCATCATATGCGTATTTATTCTGTATTTTTAATGAAAAGCGTGCTGGAATTTCTGGAAGGCATTTCTCCCAACACATTTTTCAAGTATTCTTTGTACGGCTTACAATCGCTTATTGGTTTACAAAACCTTTATTATAAAGGAACAAACAAAAAAAAACACTTGGCATTCTCTTCAGTGACAGAATGATCATTGACAGATGTTAATCGACGTTTTCATAAAAGATTGAAATATACTATAGATTATTTATTACGAAATAAAATAAGTATTTATTGTGAAAAGATTGTCACTTCAAACAGCTTAAAACTTTTTGGGCATTAGCATTGTTTGGGCGTTTCCCTTCTACATTACAAAGTATGATTTTCTATATGTAACTCAGAACAAAAAATGAAAACTCATTTAATTGATAGCAGATAAATGATAAGATTTGACCACTGATGATAGCACAGTTTGGCAGAGTTTACATAGACACGGGGAATCACTTACGACCAAGGTAGCCATATACTTATTTATTAAACTGTGTATAAATATATGCAATAGTAGATACGCATCTGTATACGGAAGCGAAATAATTATAGAAAGTCAGAGATTCAGATCCTTCGTGACTTGATCGTATACCGTTAGCAGACTAATTATATTTTATTCGTCTTCAAAGTCTCTTAATTATAGGATTATGATTGTTAAGACTAAAGGAAAATATAAATCAAAGCTTTAAATTAATTAGTCGACTTTTAAGATGAGTCGATTTGATTTAGCGCAAGTTTTAATTAGAACGGTATATTGACTAAATAAAGTGATGAGATTGTCGTGCGAAATGACTTGGAAAAGTAGGTAATGTATTATGTGATAATTAAAGCTTATTTCTCTAAATAGAGGCATTTTGATAAGATATAGTATGAAGTAATTTTCGCCGGCTCCGTCCACGTTTATGTCAGTTAACGTGGTGATTCTTTAAACTGGTAAAACTATTTTATTTGTCAACCGATTGAAATATAATAAACACTAAATTTACCCGAATACACAAGAGAAAACTGCATCCAAATCGGTTAAGCCACTTCTGAAATTAGCGCGCATAAACAGATAGAGAAACAGACATAATTCTTAAATCTGTTGTTTTGAGTTCAATTGGGTACTTAATTAAAGAGCACCTTCATTTATTTTTCTTCAATATATTTTGTCTTTAGATAACTCTTACAATTTTGATATACAATTGATAACAAGGATTTATGCTCACGCTTCTGAATTCACAGCAGAGTATCACTTCACTCTGCATTCTCTCTGGTTTATATTAAAGGGGAAGGTTTATTCCGAACAATTGAGTTTAGACCGTGGATATATACGTTTTATAAGGTTAATCCTCAAGTATATGAATTTCTTTTCTGTCATTTCTTCACGCTTCATGCTTCATATGTAACTGAAGAGTCACAAAAGTATTTCTGGCCTTTGAGTGCCCGCCAAAATCAGGCCATATATTGAGACTTTTGTTTAAAGATAGCACGCTGGTCAGATATTCTCCTATGAGAAAATCAATTAAACATGTTTTTAAACGGTTTTATTTAGCTCACCCCGTTTGTTTTATTTATTATTCTTGGGTCAAATTTAGTAATTCAAATTTCACCCTCTTCCTGTCAACCGATTAATCTGATACATACAATCTGTATACACTTTGGATTTTGGTGACAATACAATTATGTTTATTCATTATCATTATAAATTCAAGATGGCCGCCGCTACAAAATGGCGGTTTACACATGTTGACACGACTACCTCAATATGGGTATCAAATGAAAGGGCGTGATTAGTAGAACATAGTTCACTATGAAAAAAATATTAAAGTTCAAGATGGCCGCCGCTACAAGATCGTGGTTTACACCTTAGTCACGACTACTCCTATATGGGTATCAAATTAAAGAGTTTGACTAGTAGAACATTTTTTCACACAAGTTTTTTATTTTTCACTATGAAAAATTAAAAACTAAAAACTTGAAAATAAAAAAGATGTAAAAAAGGTTTTTAATTTAAACGGTTTTATCGACAGTAATGTACTAAAAGCTAAAAAATAATTGGAAAAAAAATATTCGGTATAAAATCGTTGGGCGTAGCGTAAATTGAGATGACTTGATGTAAACACGGGCCCAACGATTTTATACCGAATATTTTTTTTCCAATTATTTTTTAGCTTTTAGTACATTACTGTCGATAAAACCGTTTAAATTAAAAACCTTTTTTACATCTTTTTTATTTTACAGCAACATAGGTCGATGGTAATATTGGTACTACATGGAGGAATATTACACAACAGTATACCTACATCAATCACAATTCAATCTACGACAGTTGAATACTAACCATTAAATTTTACGCGTGTGATCCGTCTTCCAAAGGCTAGTACCAAATATAACGATAAAAATAATTACCAGTGAAGGATTTGAGAACTATAAATTATAATGCCATCTTATAAAAAAACCATCATAAAAAATAATCTACAGAATATAACAGTTTTAAAAACTCTACTCTACTACTAACGTAATTAAGTACTTCAAAAAAAAAGTATAATATTTATTTATTAAAATTTCATTATCTTCATCATCTCAGTCAAAAGAAGTCCACAACTGGACAAAGAGTCTCCTTAGGTTCACCTTACAAAGCGCTCTATTGTCTTTTAAAATTACTTTAAATTAATAAAAAGACACCAAAAGGCTAGGTGTCCGTTACTAGGCCTTATTGATGTTGCTATCTAATAAATTCTGAAGCTATAATTTACTTAAGTACAAGTTTGGTACACCTATCTATTTTATCTATGATCGATAGTATGCTAAAGTGTTAAAGTACCGATAAATTTCATTTATTACAAAGTAAGCTATAAATTATTTGACACGAATTAATTATTTTTAAATAGGAATCCTTTATTGAGAAAATAATAATGTATATTTGCAAGAATAACGCAACGCATCCTTAGAGGATTAATTTGAATATATTATTGTTATTCTAGTAATTTATAAAAAAAAACATGACATACGTCATTGTACAGTAGCATAGCTGGAACAGATAAAAGGTTATAAATTTGAAAACAAGTTGTAATATTTTGTTATACCTAAACCATTAAATAGATAAAATAGTACAACTTTACAGCCCTCTTTAAAGCATCGCACAGCGAATTTTATTAAGTGTAGAAAAACTTTTCCTAGCGTAGAATGCCTTTGTATTTTTCTTATTTATTACAGCTACAAGTAACTAAAAAAATTGAAAAAGTCAATGCCTTGGTAAATTGTTTAATAGTAGCTAATTACTAATAGTAGTAAGACAAGTTTTACAACAATTGCAAAGCCGTAACGGAGACAATAATAATTTGAAAGTACCATCACACAACTTTACGTGTCTCATGGAATATTCAAGAAACAAGTTTTAGAAATTCTAAAACTATGCTTACATCCTCATTGGCCATCATCAAAAACATTATGGTATTTAAAGAAAAAAAAATGAACACACGTTCGAAATTCGAATCTTTCTCATCCTTGCAGAAAAAATATCTAAAACTAAATTTGAATATGAAATAGCTAAAATTAATCAACATTACGCCCGATGTAAAGCAATGTATTCATTTCCTAATACTGGATACTTATTTAAAAAACATAAATTATTTCGATAGTTGTAGTGATGGTAGCCGCAAAAAAAGTTAGTAACCAGTTTATGGTAGACGACACGTCGCTTATTGCCGGCTACTGTGGGAACTGGGTCGGGACACGCTTTATTTTGTTGTGACACGGCCCAGGCGCCGCGCCGCGACACAACCGTATGGTGCAAGACAGAAGAGGATAATAATATATATTATCTATGCTTAGAAAATAAAATTGTAATTACATTATGGTGTTGTTTGTTTATTTTTTGTACCTCATTTATAACAAAGTTGTAGAAAAAGACTGTAAAACTTTTAATGCAATTTAAAAAACTATGGGTAACATGCGGGTTTTTTCTACCGTACCTATTCTATTTTTGACAAAATTTCTAGAACAAATAAATAAATGCGTACTCGATTATAATGTGTACATTGTCATGAACGTTTATAGAAATGGTAGGTAAATTACTTTAAATTTATTTACTGGTTTATTAAAAAAATCAAAAAAGGCTATTTTTAACTGTTCATTTTAATCAGTCAAAAGCTAAATCTACATACCTAACGATATTTTTAATAAAATCGCTACAGTTTGTCATATAAAATCATATCAACGACGTTTGACACAAAATAGTTCATTAGAAAGAAGCACACCAATCCGAATTCGATACGTGACTCGATCTCAGTCGAAATTGTCTATGACTCGTCGATGTTGCCGTGAGGCGGGGACAATTGATGAGGCAAGTGTTCTGTTTGTATAATACTGTTTACTTGTTTGTAAGTAGTGTAACTAATAGCTAGTTAATGTACATCATCATCATAGTTCATCGTGAGAGAGCCATGCTATGCCAAGAGAGGTATTACTAGAACGGAGTCTCAGAAAACAAGTCTTGACGATTAAGAGTGTATCCACCCCTATTCATCCCATGGGTGTTTTAAAAGGTAACTAAGGGGGGATTCAAATAGCCCATTTGTGACTTAAGTCGTAGATATTCAATATATCCATGGGCGACACTACAGACAGACAAGGTAGTTGACACTCTCAAAGCGCATCTCCACCGAAATTTTTGGCAATTTCAGTGTTGCCAACTGTTTGCAACTCTTCAGAAAATCGCCAACTTTTGTTTCCATTATGTCTACACCGAGTCGCCGCCAATTTGAAAAACATTCCAACGAAGCGTCTCCACAGAGCCAATAATTATCTGCAACAAGGGTATTCTTTTGATGTTTACCGCCAAAACAGAAACACGGTTCCTAACATTTGTTGTCAATTTTTGTTGCCAACACAAGGAAATTCAGAAACTTTTGTCACCAACACGTGTTGACAACACAAAAGTTGCCAACTTTGTTCGGTGGAGACTCGGCTTCACACTGAGGAATGTAATTGATGTATATTATTGACTTCCTATGTATACAAACTTCTATAAACGACCTTCTAACTATGATGGTCAGCATCGGTCAACTAAATTACAAAGTGCAATCATCTAATCCGTGTACAGAACAGTTTCAACGAACTCTCAGGCTACGTAATCCATCATAGAAATAGACCTAACAATTAAAACGTAATGAAAAAAAAAAAACTTTACCGTCACTTTTCAATCTCAGACAGTACAGTTAGAACAAAAGATAAAAATCCAATTTATGTATAAGAAGACAATTCTCACTTAAGTAAAAGGTCCCATAGTAAAAAAGCTCGTCATCTCGCGGGACGATAAAGTGACTTTGTATCATCTATCAATCTAACATGATGAAACCAGCGGGGGTCTACTAGTCGTTATTCGTTTCTTCCCACCGGTATACTGAACACACGACTCAAACACTGTGTCTGTAATACAGAAACTTAACTTATAACTTCCTTAAAAGTGACATACAGTGTTTTATAGCTGGAATAGTGTACTTCGACAAATAAAAAGCGACGCCCACGACATCTTAAATACAAAAAACAATTATTACATTCACGACAGCGGTCTTTGTAACTGTCTTTATCTGATGTTTCGACATTGAATGACAGTATTAATTTCATATATACACGGCAAGCAAATATAATAAGAAAACTTAGAAGTAAGATGTTTTAATGTTACTTTAAGTTTAGAAACTTTGTTCCCCTTTTAACGATAATTATGCGAACCGAGGAATATGAAATTTGGCACACCTAAAGTTTATACAGAGGAAGAGTGCAGAAAGCTAAAATTATAAAAATAATCACAAAATTTAATAAAAAAAGAACCGACTTCAAGAACTGGACCAAATTGAAAAGAGACCACACGGGAAGCACAAGCTTTTAAATAAAAAAGTTTCATCAATATAAGTTCACCCAGTCGTAAGTTATGAGGCAACAAACATTTTAAAAAACAGTCGAATTGATAACCTCCTCCTTTTTTGAAGTCGGTTAAAAATATAAACATTCGTGAGGTTATCTGCACGATCTTAGATATTACTACTACTTTCTAAATATATTTGCATAGCTTTTGTCCGCAGTTCCGCCTTCATGTATGTTGGTTATCATGGTAAAAAGCAGCCCATGTTCCTCTTCCTCCAAAGTATGTCTTGTCTATGCTTTATATAAATATATACTAATTTCTATGTGACTATATTCTATTTCTAAGTCAGATTTTATGACTCGACCTGTAAAATAGCACTTGTAAACATCACTAAGGTCACCATAGCATAAAAATGGATCATTAATATTATTTTTTTGATTAACGTGTGACGTTTCGTTTAATTTATAAATATACTAGCGGACCCGACAGACGTTGTCCTGTCTACACGTCTTTAATTTGAAAATTTCAAAAATTAATTAAAAAAACATTGTCCAGCGGACAAAATTGTGAATCTAAACCATTCCCAGATCCCCTTGAACACACACAAAAAAATTCATCAAAATCGGTCCAGTCGTTTGAGAGAAGTTCAGTGACATACACACTCACAGAAGAATTATATATATAAAGATTTAAATGAGCTAGTTAATTAGTTCTAGCTGTTCTTTGGTTAAGTTTTTGAATGTTGTCCAGAAGTACCGATCTCAGCCCTTCGTTCTTTGGCCTGATGTTTGCCCTAATTACACCCTGATTATGCTGGTTAAAAATTACATAATACGATACTATGGTCGCAATAATTTGTACACATAATTAAGAGTTTAAAGAATAATTAAAAACATAGGTACCTTTGTAACGGTTTTAGTATCACCAATATATTTCGTCAGTGGTATCACTATGCCATTTTTTTAAAACCATATATTTGTCTATTACTAAGAAGAAACATGTGATTAATTTTGTTGTATCTACGTAACTTTGTTTATCAAAATTTTGTTGCTATTTTACTGACACCGTGAGTGTGCACTATTTATATTAAATTTAAAAATAGCTATTTGACAGTATTGCGAAACATTTAAAGGTAGTTTGACAGGTTTTACGACAGCCCATGATTTGTCAAATATTGAAATAACAGAAATAACTCTAAGAGCAATAATGATAAGTATCATAACCATTAGCTTTAAATCCTATCGACTTAACTGTAACAATTGTTGTTTAACGCAAAAGCTGTACAACAATTCCCTACCACTTTTCTATATATTCATATTAGTGCAATCTCCACGACCTCCTATTACTTACTATCAATTACTTATTTGTCTATATCTCATACTATAATACTATATCATCATCATCATTATATTATTTATTATGTCTATCAACTCTTTTAACTCTTGTTTTTTCTTTGATTTTCCTGTGTATTTGTTTCTTGAAAATAAACTTGTTAATCGTCATTACTCCCGCGTCTCTTGCGAAAGGAGGTTTTGCCCTACTGTACCTGGCTGACCAGACGGGATGGTACAAAATTGGTTTAAAGATTTCCTTCTGTTTGCACAGTGCCCTGTCCTTGTTTTCGCCTAGTCGCACACCCATGGAATGAAAAGAGGAGGTGATTCTGTTATTCTAAGTCCGTCACTACATGGAACAATACCTAATCGTTCTTCTTCGTAATTACTTTCTCTATGTCCCTATTCTAGAATTACAGTGAGATAGAAGCTTCAACACATCAATGAATCATCGTTCCAAAATCAAAAATTCAAAAACAAAATGTAAGTATTACCGCAACTCAATTGCCGGTAGCAAAACACGTGAGAAAGATTGTGGCTCAGAAAAAAAAAGAAAAAGTAAATACGTCATTGAACATGAATGAAATTTTATGAATAGACTTTAGAAAATCCGACAAGTAATAATTGTTGAATTAAAAAAGTAGCCCACGCAAATCTCGCGTGAGGTTCCACCAAAGTAATCGATAGATTCTATTAACTGTTTTTTTAACTAAGTAATAATTTGATTTCAACATTTTTTTTAAAGATATAAACAAATCAATAAACATTAATCAACAAACATTCGCAAATTACGAGCCGGCTATCAATTAGCTCAACAAATCGTACAGATATTTATCAACACGGACTAGGTGTTGCACATGACATGTAATAATGCATTCGCTATGCTAATACTTATGTTTATAAGACGTGCGAATGTCCTCGTTTGGAGTAAAGGACGTGCGAGCGACGTGATCTCAGCTCCATTGTTGCACGTCAAATGTTTTATAAATGTATTGACGATGAAGATGTTTAAAGAATGACTAAAATTTTCAGTCTGCTTAATATTTTTTTTCATCTTAATGATTTAAAAAAGAATACCATACTCTTTCAAAAAAACTTTAAATTGAGACTTTAATATTTACATACATAATAATCATTTAATAGGAGTAGTTTCTATGAAAATGTGGAACACTTTGTCAATCGATGTACCTATTTGTTGAAGTCTTCAGCTGGCAAGATATGGAAACGATGTAAAACTTAAAACTTCTGTAAGTAAGTAAGTATAATTTTTTAAATAGATATTACTGTGAGGTTGTGTTATTTCAATTTTTAATTATTGGGAGACAACCTTACAACCACCCTAATGATTACCGCAGCCTATGAACTCGTATAACCTCAGGAGACTAATATTCATCGTTATCGTGTTTGATAACCCACACGATTATCACGACTTCCACACACACTCACACACAAACCTCATCTTTCGCTCGATCGATCGATCCCAAAGATCCCTTGACAGTATTGTCCAGTGAGGCAGTAATTCTTTAAAAAAAAATTTAAAAACAGTATAATGGAAACGCGCAGGCGATTAGTCACAACACAATCAGGCATTTACGCAAAAGTAACGCTATCAGAGAGTTCACGACATGGCAATTACACGATCGGGAATCAAACCTGCGTCACTGATACATGACTAAACCACTGACTAACTACGTTCCCATACAATCACTTGTACAAATAAATAAATCTTCCAGTTAAAAATCTCATTAATACAATGAGATCATTAAATGATTAGAAGCTTTTAGTAGGATGCGGTTCAGTGGTATATTAAATACGTACTACATAAAGTATATTGAGAAGGTATAGAACTAAAATATGCGTATATTTAAAAGGTACCTACATATAACACCTGTCTAACACCGACTTAATAAGTAGGTCGAGTTTGATCAGCTGTTGTCTATATTAGATAATTAATTTCTGGCAAATGATACAAGATCTCATAGAGATAAAGTTCTAAATCGTTTGTTTCTGATTAATAAAATTGATAAAGAGATTGATGCATTTCTCGATTTATAATATATGTAGAAGTGTTTGTACAGTCTTTCTGCCTCTGATTTGTTATACCCCCTTTATTTAGCTATCACAGTTTAGTTAATCCATACATCCTAACTGTTCACTTGATTTACTAGTATTTTTTTCAGAACTACACATGAAAAGATAATTATGTCAAAAAATGTTGAAACATTTACCTAAAATGCCTAAGGAAGCTATTGACAGACAGACAAACGGGTTGTAACGAAACTATACGCATACAGTCATACAAATCTAATATAAAACGTGAATATAATCACGAAATTGAACAATTATGATGATATTTTAAACATATTCAGTAACTGTGTAATTGTCTGTCCTTACAACGCCATTTTGTATTGACTACATCGTGAGGTAGGTGCGGTTTGCATTTTATGGTTATAAAAAATATAAAAGAATTGATTAATTAAAAGAATCGACATTCATTTTGCTTGTTAGAGTTGTTTAATGGTTCCTGTGGGTCACAAGAACCGACTAAGGTAACTAAAGGCCGACACACGCGTTCAAGTATACTTGCGCAAGTCAACAGACAAAGCAGTCTAGATTTGCGATTTGCAAGTATACTTGAACGTGTATGTCCAGCTTAGGCTAAAAAACAGCTCTCCATAAAGAAAGAAAAGTTGAAACAAACCATTCAGAAGAATGTTTTATTTTATCCATGGAATCACTGCAGGTTCTTAGAGATACGATAGCTCCTATCACCCCAGTGATGCTAAAAAAATGAACCAATTCTTGTGTCCATTTTTACAAAAATTTACGTAAGACATACAAAAAAATTGATTTGTGGCGGCCTCCACATACAGCGCAACAACAACATAACATACTACAGCGCCATCTACCGAAGATACGTCGAACTACGGAGTAATGAAGGAAACTAAGAAACTGCCAATCCTGAATCGCGCAGTGAAAGTTCGCGCGCCAATTAAGATACATACAACATCCCAACATCAACCGTTGGGCAGTTGGCCCGCCAGGCATGATCACCTCGCCTGGTCGGAGGATCCTCCCTTTGTGTTGGAGGAACACGATTACCCGTTCCTCCACAGATTGTTTATGTAACTAACTTAAATTTAAATCACATTAACAACTTTTAATAGTCCTCTGCTGAACATGGCCAAAACTTCGTTTTTTAAGGAAAGGCAAATAAGAAAAATATTTAAGTATAGAAACAAAATAAGCTAGTACAAAAATAATTTCTATGAAGTTTTATCTCATTTTTAACCGACTTCCAAAAAGGAGGAGGTTCTATGTTCCACTGTATGTATTTTTTTTTATTTTTTTTTTATGTATGTTCATCGATTACTTCGTCAGTTGTGGACCGATTTTGAATTTTTTTTTTATTCCTTGCTTCCGAGGTGGTCCCATTGCCAGCATATCAGGATCCAAGGTGCCAAGTGACTATCGCTTAGACTTTTGTAATTGTTCGTTTGTATTCTTTTTGGCTTAGCACCGACTTCAAACAGATTCTAGGTACCTAGAACACATTATAATACTACTATTTAAATAAATAAAGAATTAGGTATAGGCAATTTATGAAGAACCAGTTTATTTTACGCTTTTAAGTGTTTTTTTGGCAGAGAGTTTTCGTTGGATGTTTTTAGGAAGTCGGTTTTTTTTTTATAATTATAATACGAAATGCTTGGCACATCTAACCAAAATTCCGTAAATAAACACTATGACAAAGTTGCCGTGAAGTAGAGCCAACCATGGCTAATAATGTTAGATTGTTTTATTTTTGTCTTAGCATGTCCTTGAGATATTGATTCGTTCGTTTTACCAAAATACAATAAAAATTGAATAGGTTATTACAATGAGCTTATCAAATTAAATAAGGGGCACATTACATCATTGGCTGACAAAGTCCTTGATAGACTAATGTCAACTTATCTGCCAGATAACTACAGATTTTGGTTTCACATGGTAGAGACATATATATCGGAAATACATGTGCGTATCAGCAATATTTATATCTTAAATAATATTATATGGCATAACTTTGTCAGGTATGGTGAAACTGGTCCTAAGTGTTGTATAAATAAATGAAGCAATAGATACAAATACAAGTATCAATAACGATCTAAAATGGATCAAAATTACTGAATTTTATATGTCTGTAAAAAGATAACAATAATAACAAAAATACGTCTTATTTTGTAACATTTATAGTATTTCGGATACTCATTTTTTTGCTAAATATTTAATACAACACAAGTCAACAACTAATAAAACACGTCCTTATTATAAGCCCTCCATAATGTACGATAGTTTCATCTCATCATCGATACTTTATATCACAAAATATCTTATATCTACCATAAACAACCTACCGATAGAAAATAAAAAAACCCCAACTTGGTGGAATCCGTCTTCAAACCCTATCGCTAAGGGGTAGAGTAGATAACAATAAATAAATCAATGTCAAACAGCCTAGCTACTGAATAAAATATGTGTCTTTGAAATATACCCATATTATCGCGAAACATTGCGGCTACCCCACACTATACAGCGGGTTGTCATTTTCAACTGACAGTTGTGACGTTTAAATATTTGAAAGTGTTTCTTTTCATATGAATAAGAAAACCAACTTGTTGGGGCCCACATTGTGTACATAGTTGTATTCCTAAGAATGTAGTGAAGTTTTCTCGTGAATGTATATTTTTTAACATTGCGAATTGCAAATATTACTTATAATTGAAGTAATAACGAAAAATGTATCGTCATCATTGCGATATCATTCGCGCTATGTTGTATCTACAGGAGTTTCCGTATTCCATACCATGGACTTATACATATGTGTGTGTATGTCCAAAAATCTATGTTTGAAAACGTAATACTATGCCTCTAAACCTGTATAATTCTAAAAGTGCTATAATATAATTCTATCAATATACAAAATTAATTTTATGATTTTAAGAGTTGACTAACTAAATTAAACATTTGGTTAGCCTATTAAGTTATTATTTTTATGAGTTATAAGCCATACGATACAACTTTCGAAAGCTTAATATCAATTATTTATTACTGTAAGCCCATATCAAGTACCACGAATACAATGTACACAATACATGTTAAAATCTATTACAATTTGAAGAACAAAGTTTATTCTCTGCTCACTAGAATATCTTCACGATATTTTTTTACGTTTTTAAAGCGTATTACTTTTAATATTATTTTCGGTTCCTTAAAATTGTCTGTTTAATTGTCTTTCATCGTCATCATCAACAGCCTATAACAATCCACTGCTCTCCTTTAGTTGCGTCTTACGACACCCGTGGGATGAATAAGAGTGGTGACAGGCCATATTCTTAATTGACGGATTATGTTTGTGCGTATCACACGAACACTGTGTCTTTAATTAACAATTACTAAGTCCTCATAAAGAAACATGCTATATATAACTGGACACTAGTAACAAAAAGTTTTGAATCGTACGCAGATCGCGATCTCCGCCGGCCGGACAAACTGATTATTTATGTATAGCGATGGGACCTACACCTATTTATCACACACCCTTCTCTACCTTTCGCAAGGGTTTTAGGGAAATTGTCTCCAGTGCCAATTCCCTTATTAGGTTGTGATAAATAAATCTGTAAAATATGGAGGGCCACAGAAAGTAGGAATTCCGAATTTCGTAACAAGGGTCTTTAAAAGTTCTAGAACTAAACAGTACAAATATTAATGAGAGTAGTTTCAACCATTTTGCATTGAGTTACTAGTTAGATTTAAGATGGTAGATTATGGAATCTAAGAACTAAAACTTAAAAGCGACAAACTGACAACACAGCCAACTCTGATATATGCGATTTGGTATCTTAAACTGAAACTGGAATTGAAGACAATATTGTCCAATTCAGTTCAGCAATTTAAATAAGTAAATTTAATGGACAGGGTTACAGAATTCCAACTATAATAGAAGAGTTCACGAGACTTAAGACCAGTTTCGCCACTTGCTGTAACAGTCTCTGATAGATTATTTTGAACTTATCAGCCAGATAAGTACAGATTTAAGTTTCACATATATCAGCAACCTTTATCTGTTAAATACTGTTAAACAAATATTTCGGACATCCGACATTGTTAAATATCGGATAACTATCTAAAACTTTATCAGAAACTAAGGTAAAACTGCGTAAGTAAGCTTCTTTGAAGTATTCGTATAAAAACTTTTTTGTTGACACAGCCTATAAAACATAACAGCTTAAACATTCGTCGAATCCTTAAAATCAGATAATTTAGTTGCGTCAGAACAAGACAAAGTAACACATAATTGGCCGCATTTATACTGAAAATATAAACAGTCCGCTGTACAAAATAATTATTTCACACCCATGGAATGATTCATTCAAGTACGAATTTGTTTCAACGCAGTCTTCCGTTTTGTAAAATTCTTAAACACCTTAGTATGTGTGTGTTTAGACATACGAATGGTTAAAACTCTAACACACACCCACTCAATCGATCTGCGATACAAACTCTATCAACAAACAAGACATCTTGATACAAAACACACCAACATCGAACATGCGATTACCGTCAATCATGTGGTAAAATAACATACGGGACAGCGGACATATTTTGCGCGTGTGTCGATATTCTGGGAATAAATTGTTTCTCTTTTGCTTACCAGTGTTTATTGATATAATACATTATTTGCGGCAGGCCGAAACTATGTAAATCCGGATTTTATCGAATCAAAAACACATGACTATTTAATATATTGATTTTCCAGAAATATTCTGGTGTATCATGTTCCCCCCTTATTTTCTCCATGAGCTGCTATTGGAATCTCCTTTTAAATATGATGGATGTAGCCTATATCTTCTTTTATCAACTGAAATAATTATTAAGAACAGTCATGTCAATTTTCAATCAATGTTGTACTCTCGAACGTGTTACGAAACGTCTGTTCTCTCTAAGTGGTCGTGGTCATTTTTAAAGCCACGCTGATTTCAGCTTGACCGGGGCGGTACTACCCTCGCACAGAAAATCAACGTAAAATGACAATGTTGTGCTGTCGTGTTTCGTTGGTGAGTGCAAGACCGGAGGCCCAATGATTCAGAAGCATCACTAGGCAGGTATGGCGTGGTTCACCTTGCTGCATTGTTGCATTGTCTGATTTTGCAGTGAGTATGGTGACCACCACTCTGGGATTCTGCTTATGCTTTCCATCACGCAGAATAGAGTCATTTTTTCAGGGCCAAATATAAAAAAAAAGTAGTCGATAGAGAAAATTAACATAACACTGTGACACAAGACATACGATACGACCCATTGTTTTGGAGATGTAAGACTTGAATTATATCCCCTCGAATCACGAACCTCCTTCCTGCACACGAGTTTAGACTTTGTATGAACATCACTTATATCGTGAAAGCTGCAGGGATGTCATATGGGACTGAGCGGTCACCGCACAGTTGTAGATTCAATCCCCACATAGGACAACACGTCGAGTGATTCAAAAATTGTTGTCCTGATTCTGTGTGTTCTATATTATATTACTTCATGTATGTTTATTTAATTCCCTGCGACACAGGATATATATATTATACTAGCTTTTGCCCGCGGCTTCGCTCGCACAGACTAAATGCCACCATTTAGAAAAATACTAAAATACGTATTTCATTACTTTAACCCCACTATATTTTTACAAAATTTTAAGCAAATCCATCACAGGAATAAAAAGTTTCATACAAATTTTCATCCCCTATTTTATTCCCTTAGCAGTGTCATTTCCTAAATTCCTTCCTTAGTGCTCACTTACGTTATATAAAGAACCTACATACAAAATTTCAGGGTTCTAGTTTCAGTGGTTTGGGCTGTGCGTTGATCTGGGTATGTCAGTCACCTTTCTCTTTATAGATTCTTAGAGCGGGGATAAAAAAACCTGTTGATGTACAGGACAATGAGTGAGTAATTTCATTGCTTGGTAACACTTTTAAACACCAGTTGTAACCAATATCTGAAAATTTTCTACACTAATACGGGATTTCTGAATGTGGAAGTGAATTTTAGGGATTGACTTACAGCTGCCAAGCAAAGGTACGTGTGGTATTTGAGGTGTGTTCTTGTGACTTTTAAACGACTTCAAAAAAGGAGGAGGTTCTCAATTCGACTGTATTTTTTACCTGACTACGGCAAAGCCAAAGGAGGGTTATGATTTTGACAGGCAATGTATGTATGTTCATTTGGTCCCTCATAGCTCCTTAACTACTTGTTAGAACTGAACAAATGAGGTATCGTTAGAAGCGTCTTGATTGTCCGCTGGTTATAGGCTATATGATGTATCACTTAATCTAATGTGGCGCCCTCTAACCGCCATAAAGTACTGTATTAAAAAATAAATTTAAGATAAATATGCCGTGTTTGGTATCATTGGAAAGGGCGTTACTTGTACATTTCAAATATACACACATCAAAAGTGTCTAGGGATCAAGCATTTTTATGCGGATTTCTTGAGATTGAGATGTGGCTTTGGCCCTGGCCTGCTCAGTCGCCAGACTTGAACCCGATTGAGCATGCATGGGATATGCTACAGAGAAGAGCTCTGCCGAATATGGAGGGTATCCAGTCGCAAGAAGACCTTTTTTTGTTGTTGCAACGAACATGGGCGGCCATTCCACAGCGTGATTTGGATGAACTCATTTTGAGTATGCCAAACCGATTCTTGTGTTGTTAGTGTTCGCGGTAGAAACACGGATTATTAATTGTCTAAGTTACCTAATAAAATTTTAAAGAAAACTGTTATTTCAGTATTTTTTTCGAACTTTAATGTTAGTGGTTCAAATGTCAAAAATCCCTTTATTAGGAAAATGGCAAATTTCTTTATTAATGCAAAGGTGACTTGGTTTATCGTTACTGTGACAAACGAAAACACTTTATTTGATGAATCCTTAAAGAAAATTTTAATTAATATCAATCAGGAGAAAAGTTATTGCAAAAATATATGTTGATCCCTAGACACATATGTTGATCCCTAGACACTTTTGACGTGTGTATATATATATTAATAACAACACCAAAACATTTTATCGACTGGGTGATCCGATTTTGATGATTATATTTTTATTTGAAAGCTGGTGAATTAAAATGGGACCGTGTGGACCCATTTTAATTTTATCACATAGCCAATAATTCGGGTATTCGAAAAAGATTTGTGTAAAGTAATCTAGCACCATCTGGCATTTTTAGCCAACCTAATGGCTCCTTACTTGAAAAACAATAAAAGGGTATGAATATTTTATATAGAAATTGCGTTTAATCTGATAGTACACAAATAGCAATAGGGTCGTTTTCACAATAACATTTCTTTGTAAAAGTTTTGTACCTCTTTTCACGAAAATTATGCCAACGGAGAAATATGAAGTTTGGCACAGATATAGTTTATATGGAAGAGGAGTGCATTAGGTAAAAAAAATGGTCGACTTTTGACCACATGGCGACAATTAATACCTATACACAAATAGCTAGCAAACAAACGCATTTCTTTTTTATACTCGATTGTAATGACATAAGTTTAATAAGTCATACTCGCTTTTAACCATGTAGGAAAGTATTCTCTAGCTTTGGGTCGTGTTATATCGATAATAGAGGCTTTCCAAAATGTTAAACCAATGTTTTCAGACCACAAACTAAAATATAGTGCAGACTATATTATTTTGACAGTTGGCGTCTAAAAGCAAATGAATAGCAATAAATTTAAATCTCTGTTAAAGAATGTCCGACGATAGATATACTATAAATTCCTATTAAAATTAAATCTAACGTGTGACAGGGTTGTCAAACATAAAAACGTCTGTGCTGTAAAGAATGCGAATACTAGATTTAACGGCTTGTGATTTGACTTCGATCTTTTGCTTTCATAAATGATAATAAGGTATATAAATTGTATTATACAAGTGAATACCCATACAGATCTGTATGGGTATTGAAAGATATCTCAACTCTCCAACATACCAACAATCAACAACAACTGCCAAAATAGTCGCTAGAAATTTATTATATCCCGTGTAATACATACATTCCGGGGTCTGTACATACATTCATAAAACGGATACAAAGAATACTCAGATTCAGAACAATAATTTGTGGATAAACCCTCAACAGTCAGCGCTGTAGGAAACTGTGAGATGACCGCTTGAACCAATAGGTACGCCATCGGCGCAGTCTTACTTCAATGCCTTGCAAAGTACCCGTAACGAAATACCAAAAGATTTTGGACGACTCGATTAAACACATCGCACGACCTTCACCATAAGCACTGGCAAGGTGATAATCTGGGGTAGTTTCTATACGATAAGAAAAACGTTTTGTCTATGGAAATTTTCAATTTCTCAGAACGTAAACTTTATAGAGACTTAAGAAATATAAACGTATCCTACATAACAATTTATTACGAAATTTAGTTTAGTTTTTATATATTTTTCGGTAACCCTGGATCGTCGTCGAGTGGGCATATAAACGTCACGTATCGACACAAACGCGATACAACACTTGGCTCGTGCTCAAATTGATATTGAATTTATTTTCAATTTTAACGCGCCCTCCTTATGTGCACAGAGTAGTCGTCACATTCAGAAGTTACACCTTACAAACATTTGTTTTATTGTATTTTAGTTTGCTTAATTGCCTGGCTTAATAATGACAGTCTACGTATACTATAACGTAGAATCCCAAAGACAATGTTGATATTAGCTGTTTCGTTGTTTCATTCTTTTTGTTTAAAATATTTCAGCTGTATGGTATTAGGAAAATTAAGAAAAGTACGAAAATATATTTGGTGATTTGTGCACATTATTCACAATCAAGTAAGAGTCCGTTGCAATTCAGCTGCTACCGGTATTGTGGGTACCTTTGCACCGGGAGTGATGCCAGGCCGATTTGATAATTTGATTTAGTGTAAATTAAAAAAACTTTGCTTTAGCAAATTACACTTATTTCAATATTTTGTTTAAAGACGCTACACCAAGGTATATACAATTAATCCTCTTTTATGTAATCATAATCATGGATATCAGAATTATAAAAATTATGAATATAAATTAATTAATTCTCTCTTCATCGACTAGCTTACTCTGTGCCTCGGAGTGCTCTGTAAAGTTGACAGTGAACAGGCGCCACCACGGATTCAAACGTCAAACTCTATTTCTGTTGCGACTGCGGTGTGCCCGATACAACCCCCCTCCACACCTCGCACCAACCCCCCCTGCTCCCGAATACACCATAGATTTTGTCCCGTAAACAAGTGCGCGTGTTCAATGTTTTTGTATGGATTTTTTAAATAACTATTTTAGATTTAGGTTAAGACGCTCACTCGACGTTCAATAAGAGTTTCTTGTTGCTTAAATAGCGTTGCGAAGTGTTTGCCGCATGTAAATTGTTTTTTAATGAGATGCTAGATTGAATGCCATTGAATCTAGCTGACCATTGTCCCCAAACGTTGTCACAGAAAGACAGAATGTGATTTATATTCTATCAAAACCTATTTACTTTTTATATTTCTTTGTAGTAACAAGATAATACAAATGAAATCGATGAATATCAACGTTTGAAAATGTTTGGTCCATTTCTACATTTATTTTATAATGCTCTTTGGTATCTACTCTTAGTTTACGGATGTAATCCGTAAAATGCCATATTGACGTTGAAGTTGACGGATCTATGAAAGTAGAAGACAACCACAAAAAAGATGCATGGGCTGCGTGAAAGAGGATATTATGACTAAGAAGGAAGTAAGCAGTAAACTGATGAGTGATAGAGGAGGTTGGAACACGAACACTCATTTCACTGACCTCAATTATCTATAGTTGGGAAAAGAGCAAAAGATTTTTTTTAATGTATGGACCTGCCAAAATGACTGTATTCTGCCTGATAGAAAGCATATGCAGAATCCAAGAGTGGTGGTCACCATACTCATTGCGAATGCAGGCAATGCAACAATGCAGCATGGTGACCCACACCGTGGCGGCCTAGTGATACTTCTGCATCATTGGGCCTCCGGTCTCGCACTCACTAACGAAACACGACAGCACAAACGCTGTCATTTCACGTTGATTTTCTGTGCGGGGGTAGTACCACCCTGGTCGAGCTGGCCCGTTTGTGTTAAAACTTAAAATCTAGCCAAACTAATTTTCAAATTTATAATAAACTAGCTGTTGCCTGCGGCTCCACCCGCGTGTATGTCGGTTATCGCTGCAAATAGTAGCTTATGTGTTATTCTGATGTATAAGGTAGGTATATTATTGTAAAGTTTCATCCAAATCCGTTAACTACTTTTTGCGTGAAAGAGTAACAAACATCCATCCATACTTACAAACTTTGGCGTTTTAAATATTAGTAGGAAGGAGGAAGTATGGACTAGTATGGATGTGGGTTTCAATAACCTTTTCTTATATTTTCTTATGAGTATAAGTACCTATGTATCTTTACCTATTTCTATTCAAGTGCATATGTACAGGAATTATTCTCGTAATATTTGTACACACACACTTTGGTACGTCTAACGTATCGTCCAGACACACGCCGCATTTGTGGACTGAATAGCTTAGTGCTTTTATTTGAAGCAGTGCCCATTACATGATCACTACGTTTCGCTATCTTTAGAAACATACGAATGTTGGCTTAACATAGCAGATTTTTACCAGAATAATAGTTGCAAAGGATCAAGATGGTAGTCTTGTAAAAGATCTTTCTTAAACGTGCTGTCCTTCTCAGGTGGTCATTATATATTCGCTATTCATACTAATCAGTGTCAACTCACTAATTAAGATTCAAACCCTCGGACACTTTTTGCAAGTACGATGTTTTAATAATGAGGTATAGTACCATCTTATCTAATATTGTAACAAATGATAATAATGCGTGCGTACAAAGTACACATGTCAGAAGTGAAACTTCTTTGGCAAACTAAAACCCTTTCTGACTCTCTCTCAATCGATCTCAATCGCTCTCTCCCTGTTCTTGAACAAAACCGTCTTTCATTTTCGTGTCACTTTTATTGCGTTTCATCCGTAAAAATTTTACCCGAAACTTATTTGGCAAACTAAAACCCTTTCTGACTCTCTCTCAATCGATCTCAATCGCTCTCTCCCTGTTCTTAAACAAAACCGTCTTACATTTTCGTGTCACTTTTATTGCGTTTCATCCGTAAAAAATTTACTCGAAACTTATTTGGCAAACTAAAACCCTTTCTCACTCTCTTTCAATTGGTCTCAATCGCTCTCTCCCTCTTCTTGTACACAACAGTCTTTTATTTTCGTGTCACTTTTATTGCGTTTCATCCGTAAAATTTTACCCGAAACTTATTTGGCAAACTAAAACCCTTTCTCACTCTCTTTCAATCGGTCTGTATCGCTCTCTCCCTCTTCTTGAACAAAACCGTCTTACATTTTCGTGTCACTTTTATTGCGTTTCATGCGTAAAATTTTTATACTCATGCGCGCAAACAAGTTTCATTTCAATAACTAACAAGATCGTCATAACAAGTAAAATTTTAACAAATAAAACCCGACTTCAAGGTTCGACTCGATTTCTTTTGTATGCCATCATCAGATCTTAGTGTCATTATCATGGTACCACCGTTGCGATATCTCCTTTCCATTAAAAAAAGAATCATCAAAATCGGTTCATAAACGACGAAGTTATCCCCGAACACACATAAAAAAAAAGATATACGGTCGAATTGAGAAACCTCCTCCTTTTTTTGAAGTCGGTTAAAAAAGAGGACAAATAAAACAATTTTGTCGTCTTTCATTATAAAGTAACTGCACCAATATAGGCAGTGCACGGTAAGCAAACTATCGTAGCGGACAATCTATTTCTTAGTGAGTCGATCCTTTGTCAAGTTAGAGGGTATCGGTCGCGATCTGTCACGGTTACGCGACACCATCATGATCGTTTCACAGAGATAACATCTCCTTCTCGTGTCTCGTGACTCGATTTTTTTTAATTCGTTTCTTTTTTAGCGTGCGTGTTGTTGTACGTTTACTACTATTTAATCAAATATCTGGTCGGATTCTTTTTTTGAAAGTTTAAAGATAACTTCGTGTCGTTTACTTTAGTATAGATACTTTTTTTACTGTTATGACTTTGTAAATAAATATACGACTCAGCCGATTGTGAGCGATTAATAGAAATTACATTACAGTTGCATCTTAGGTACTATGAACCTGATAAATAAATCACACTATGGAAATACTTCTAAGTCTAAAAGCGGTCATTTATCTAACAATTAAATAGTTTACACAATTATCAGAATATACATCAATCTTAGAACGACTATATTATTATGAGCTAACTTATATTATTATTATTAATTTCAGTTAAGATTAACAAGATTAGAAAGCATTTTAGAAACAATATTTCCGTACTACTATAGATATGCCTTACTAATCTCGGCTCAAAGCAACGAGTGTTTTCAATTCGACCAGTTTTTACAATTATTTTTAGGGTTATCCGAGACATACGACGTCCGTAATCGCTATAGGTACGTATACCACTACTTTATTTGTTTTTGGCAAGAAATTATCTAAAACAGTAAAGCCGCGATGTATGCTAAACACTACCAAGAAATATAATGTTTACATATACAGTTAGTCTATTTGCCGTCCTTACTTTGACTTTATCTTCACCTGATCAGAAATATCTTGGTACGTTGTAGGTTTTGGCAAGCGAGCTCGAATCAATTCCAATAGTACAATAACATTTGGTCGAAACACGAACATTATGAATGCCAATCCCTAGTAGCTGTCAGATCCATTTAGATAACTAAATGTACCGTGAAAATGTTTTAACAATTACTGGCTATAATTTTCTATATTATTTTTTTATTTTATTTTCGAGTGTTTTCAATTTGACCAGTTTTTGAATCCAATCAAGAATCGATTCAAGTAGCGTGCAAATTTAGAGGCAAATATCCAGCGATAGGCATATTATAATGATGATTAATTTTGCTCTTCAAGTGTGTCCTAATATGAAACAAGTGAACCAATTTTTTCAAAGGTTAAAACATAAAATTCATTAAATTAATTCCACATGGCTAACCACACATTCGTTCGCAAAACGTCTACATTTTCCCCTCATTGTGTAATTTATAAATATTGAAGACAACTATGAAACTTTAACTAAAACAATTCACACGTCATAAATATTTCACGTACTGAAACAAATATAAACTCCCGCCAAAACCCCCTCATGTCATTCAAACATTGAAAATAATACGATGACATCAATTCAGTAAAAAGCATGAAATTTATACGTCATAAAATAGACAGTACAAACGTCAAAAATATCCCTTCCGCATGTCAGGGTTGGCTCTAATGTTCGGTGAATTTTGCATGTGAATAGCCTTCACAGACCTTCACGCTGGCGGTAATGTGACAAGTGACAACCCTGCGTATAGAATGTAGGTCTGATGTCTGTATGTCTGTTTTGTTTCGTAGAACAGGATGTATGTGTTGTGTAGTATTAGGTAGCAGGATATGTGCGCTATGTTAGGGTGACGCCTCATTAGTAAAAAGTGATTGAAGATTGTACATCGGAAGTAACTGTCTTTAGTATTTCCTGTCGAACTTTGATTCCAGTCAATCAATAATGGAGTTTGTTCACAAAATCTTATACACTTACATTAGTTAGGTACATAATCTGTTGGCTGTTTTTCACTGTTGATGGTTACTGCTTTACTTCAAAGTACAATCTTAAGAGTTGAGCTGTCCCACAAATAGATTTGTTAGGTATACTTTGCATTTTTGAAAAAAATCTTTATTGTAGACGTTGTAGGTAAGGCTCTGCTACGAAAGTTAGACTTACAGGTATGTGACCCCGAGTTGCTCATAGAGTAATCTTCTATTGTACAATCTATTCAAGTAAACAAAATTTATTGCCTTTTATAAATTGCCTTTTTTTCTTTTTATATTATTATATTTATTCTACTTATCCGCATTTATGAATGGTTTTTTTTTATATTTAACTACCAAAATGACTCTGTCCTGCCTGATAGTCTGCATGAGCAGAATTCAAGAGTGGTGGTCACCATCCTCATTGCGAATAAGGACAATGCAGCATGGTGACCGACACTATGGCGGCCTGGTGAGATGCTTTTTCACGCCCCGCTTAAAGGACCCGGGATCATAGTGGGAAGGAAACACGTATGCTGGTAATGAGTTCCAGGTTTTGACCGCTCGGCACAGGAAGGAAGAACCGAAGAGGAACTCATTAACTCCCTGAACCTGGTAGGATAATGGTAATAATATGCATACCTCTAATAACGTATTAGAACCAATTTATAAAGGTATGATTATAGTATACAATATGCAATAATAGTTTTGACTGCTCGGATAACGACGATAACGTAGTGGTCTAGGCATTCGCCACGCCATTTTCTATTGCGCTCTGTGTTGTAAGTTCAATACAAACCCCACGTGGAACAAAACTTTGAGTGGTACACAAATTATTGTTGTTCTGAGTTTGGGTGTTTGTTGTGTACGTTTCATGCATATTTGTAAAGTGTCCCGTCCGTCCGTCCCGTGACGATTAATTTCTTAAAGCGAGAGTAGACTTTAAAAAAACTTGTAAGATTATATCTGAATCTAACTTTACAGAAACAAGTGATTAATTTAAAAAAGTGTTTTACAAACAAACTTTTATTACTTGTTAATAACTTTAAATGAAAGCATTTGATACCCATATTGGGTGGGTTGTTCAGAAATATGTACACCGCCATTTTAATACAGCGGCCATTTTGGATTAATAATAATACCTACCGATTATATAATATAATTGCATTGTCATCAGAACCAAAGGTATATTTCAAATTTCAGTTCAATCGGAAATCGGGAATTATGGACTCTAATGAATAATTGTTGAATCGGATACAAATGGCAGTTTTTCTCAAAGTTGTTTAGTACCTATTAAGGTTTACATGCTTAGACATCGTGCATTAGAACTGAGTGCTGCAACCCTAACTTTTACTAACGGATCGGGTGTGGGATTTATCACATTCACCCCTTGCTACATGGCGGTTTTATGGTTATCTGCGTTTTATGATAATTCTCTCGCTTATTTTACCCTTTTTCAACCGACTTCAAAAAGGAGGAGGTTCTCAATTCGACTGTATTTTTATTTTTTTTATGTTTGTTACCTCATAACTTTGGACTAGCTGAACCGATTTTGATGATTCTTTTTTTATTTGAAAGCTGGTGCTTCCCGAATGGTCCCATTTAAATTTGGTTCAGATTGAAGTCTTTTTTTTTTGTTAAAATTTGTAATTCGTCCTTAGGATAGGAATGGGAAGTTAAACAAATACTTTTATAGAAAATTTCAAAGTTTTTTTAGGTTATAATGCATAATTACGTTTATAAAAGCAAATTCAAGCGATTGGGTAACAGATATTACATACCTTTGATTTGCTTAACGTTTCGAACTAGGCACTTCTTAGTGACGAACAGTGCCGTAGCTATCGAAGGGCTAGGTGGTGCGGTGCACCGGGGCCTCCAGGTTCAGCCATGCTTAAAATTAGGATATAAATTTAAAAGAAAGAAGAATAAAATGATTATAAAAATTATAAAATATAGGTAGTTGGAGTGCCACATCAAGCGTATTCAGTGTGTGTTGTGGGATGTAAACATTTAAAGTGCCAACAATTAAAGGGTATGAGCAACAGGGCGTCGTATCCACAGGAAAGATATTACCTATAATTAAAATATGTTTTCAATTTCAACATTAGTATTTCCTCAGTTCATTATAGACGATACGAATTTATAGCAACTCGAAATACTTCCAACGACTTCTATATTCGTACAAAGAGCAAGATTAACCAAACAACCTGTTTCCCTATATTAAGGGTAATTGCATTGTTCTTGAATTTATTTTATAGTTTCTTTATCCATCCATAGTTTCATTTTTAACCTTGTCATTACTACATTTAAACAATACAACCCGTGCTCATTAAATAAAGATGCTGCTATATCACAGAATATTTATATTCATTTAATTGATTTTACAAACGTAGAAAAGAAAAGTGACTGGTCCTGCTTAGGGAGAGCGCAAACGTGGACACTTTTGTGTCTTGTGGCGGATACAAGCCACAGATGAATATTTGATTTCCATAGAACCAGTATGAAATCATCCACTCGCTGCGCATACGTTAACATTTTGTGTCTAGTTGCTTCCACTTAATGTGTTCGGTGTCGGTAACTAGAAACCTGTTGAAGACACAAGCAACATTAACAAATTTCCTTACAACATCGAGAGACTGACGGAAAGCAAGCGACGAACAGTAACAGCCAGTAGTAGCAACCAGTGACTGGTTACGGTTGCCGCCACCGGACACAGCAACTACGGTTACCAGTGGCCAGTAGTAGCAACGGGCAACACGTTTGCGCAGCGCCTTAGTCATAACTTCTGATTTGAGCATCCCAGTTGTTCAATCCTCTCCCCAGTGGAGCGATCACCTTGTGACGTTTGCAATACCTATAGGCCCATGTTATAAGCATACAATCGCTAAAACTAGTTCACTGGCGAGAGCAATGAACGACGGCGTTTCACCGTGTTCTTATTCTAACTAATGTAATCAAGCACTTACTGGAGATGCGTGATGTCCTTGATCTTGTCGGCCGTTGATGGGGTACCCCACTGCGGCTTGTCTTGGTACGTTCACACATACATGCTCCAAAGTGCTGTACACCTCCAAGGCATTCCTAAATGCTTGCGGGCTCCCGAAATCTCGTAATTACAAGACACCCGATTCAGCTATCACGGATCGCGCCTATGACGTGACTACAAAAACTCGCGAGTCCAAATCAGACCAATCATAACGGTAAACCACTAAAGGGACCGGGTTGAATTGACAATTAGCTAAATTACAATTAAAACGGTTCCTAAAACGACAATCGTCGACCGGTTACAACAAGCGTCTCAAGTACTATCTGTCCTCAAACGTCAAACAAGAAAAATGACAATCTAAAATGTTGCCATTACAATGACGTTAAATTTCTAACACCATTATATATAACACCGTTATATTGACAACACAGGCGATCGCTCGTGGATTACGATACACCATAAATCGTAAAAGAATTACTAGGGGTTAAGACTACAGAATGTCACCACCGCTATTCATACCGTGGGTGTCGTAGGAGACATCCAAGAGAGGAAACTACCCCAGGGGTAGTACCTCTCTATGCGGTACTAGGGGTAGTACCCCTAGTACCACACAGATAAGAAAAACTTGAAACAAACCGTATACCATCCCGTCTGATCAGCGTAGTATACAGTGACCGACTTATGGCTAATGATGATGATGTAATAACGATGTATTAGTATTTTATTTATATTATTTTCAGACTGTTTGCAATACTGGAAAGTACGAGACCTTTTCTCTTGCGATTCGCTTGATAAGGTCTAATTGACGGCCCGCATTGAGATAAACGCCAATATCTGTCGATTTGCGAAATCTGATAGTAGAGGTTTCTCACGGCTTTAGTGACTTTCAGTTGTTTTATACAATAAAAAGTACAGTTGGAAATGACAACTTGTGTCACGGTTTTCGTGACAGGGAAGAATAACTTACGACTCGGTGTAGACCAGTTCTCCGGGAGTCCCACATACGCCCTTCGTTTACACCTTGGAGGGTATAGATAGTGCGAAATGCATTCCTTGCTTAAAAAGTACACTAGGTACATATTTTACATCATACTTAACAGTCTATTGCTTTACATAGAAAGGGGGCTTTGGTCTACTACCACGCCGATCAGACGGAATGGTATAATGTTTATTTTAAATTTTCGTTCTCTTTACAGTGATGTTGTCTTGCGTAGTTTGCTCCCGTAGAGCGTTTTCACGATACGATATCGGAGGAAGTAAAATATATGTATGTGTCGACTCCGATATCTGATATCAGGCCGGACAATATGAAGGACAGATACATATTTCATACATTTTACATCGTCCGATATCGTATCGGCGCCCGATACTGATATCGGATCGGATAATGTGAAAACGATCTTAGTCGCCTCTTACAACACCCACTGGATAGATATGGATGGTGACGTAAGTTTGAAACTTATTCAAAATTTACAAACTTTCGTTTATAGAGTTTAAAATATAATAAACCTATCAGACATATCTAAACAAAAAAAAAATTCAAAGCACGCTTTTAAAATTATTTTTTCACAGAGATCAAACTATATTTTACATTCATATTTTACATCGGGCCATCTACGGTTTGTAGACGGCCCCCTCCTGTGTAGGAACCTTGATGCTCCTTTTCTATTTAGAAAAGGGCGCGAGCACTATGTAGAACTCGCGCCACCACCCCGGCCTGCTTCTGCTAGGGTGACTGGTGGCGTCACCTGTCACTCCAGGCTTGCGCTTATCGAGGACGGAGATCGTTTTGCGGCGCCACGAGATCACGCCTCGGCTCGCCCCACGCTGGACATTCTGCCAGCGCGTGGAGTGCCGTGTCCACGGTCTGGCCATCGCAGTGGTGGTACGTAGACGTTGGCTCCTTGCGGATCAGACACAGGTGCTCTCCAAAGCATACTTTCCCAGCGATCACCTGTGTCCCTGTATGAGAGGCTCCCGTGATGCTTTTTGAGCCAATCCTCCATAACGGGTCTTATCGCCGCAATAACGGCGTGCCCAAGAAGCTAGTTAACAATAAGTAAAATATTGTTCATTTTCCTAAAATTCTTTTTAATATTCTTTTTAGACCTAAATATACTTTATTTCTTGTAAAAAAATTGGCAACACTAAGTACTCATAATACAAGCTCTGCTTAGTTTGGGACTAGATGGCGTTGTGTTAAATGTCCAAAATATTTAAACATTTAGTAATGTTTACGTAAGCATGGGGAGGGGGTAAGAGCTTTGCTTACTTTTGCTGACAAGGGGGGTGAGGGGGGGGGTGTAAATAATTGTAATAAATCTGCTTACGTAATACTTTCACAGGTAGTAGAGCCACGCTGATATCAGCACGAACGGGCCGGCTCGACCGGGGCGGTACTACCCTCGCACAGAAAATCAACGTAAAATGACAGCATTCGTGCTGTCGTGTTTCGTTGGTGAGTGCGAGACCGGAGGCCCAATTAGTCTAGTCAACAAGTTCTATACTTGTTGACTAGACAAAAAGATGCTGCAGCATCACTAGGCCGCCATGGTGTGGGTCGCCATGCTGCATTGTCTGCATTCGCAGTGAGCATGGTGACCACCACTCTTGGATTTTGCTTATGCTTTCCATCAGGCAGAGTAGAGTCATTATGGCGGGCCAAACATAAAAAAAAAAAAAAAAAAAAAAAAACTTGAACGGCCCCTATTAAATTCTTATATCAATTTATATCAATTGTGTTTCGTTATCTTTTAAATGAAAAATACTTCCTTTGTTATTATATTACAGTATATATTATATTGTTAAGTTCATATATACAATACAAATAAATAAAATTGGAATGTCTGTTTGTAATATTAAAATAACCGCTTTTTACTAAATGCATAGATATGTATGTATACACAGTACATATATCAAAATAACTTTTTTCAATTTTTGTCTGGCTGTCTGTCTGTTTGTTCAGGCTAATCGCTGGAACGGCTGGACCGATTTTGACGGGACTTTCACTGGCAGATAGCTGATGATGATCTTAGGAGTAACTTACGCTATTTTTTTAGGCTAGCTTTGTCCCGCGGTACGACAATAACCGCGGGAAACACAGCGGGGTTCAATTAGCTAATAATATGTACGTCATTTTAGAACTGCATATTAATACTATGGTTTCGTCGAAAAAAAATGTTCTATATATCATTATATTCTGTCAATTGTGGTATATACAGAAGAACTCAAATATTATCCAAAGTGCTCGAATCTTTTTTCGAGCACTTTGGATAATATTTGAGTTCTTCTGTATATACCACTATTGTATTACCACTACAAAAACCCGTCCTAATCACATCATGTATTTTGTGGTCCTAATGTAGTAAAATTCATCTATATATGATAGTATAATATAATAATAGTATAATATTAAACAAAGTGGTCCGGCGACCTAGTGAAAATAGCGGGAAGCCGTTGGATGCAGGCAGCACAGGACCGATTGTTGTGAAGAACCTCAAGAGAGAAAAATAATATTAATTAACAAAGTAGAATTTAACAACGTGTACAATCTGACGCAAATTAACAAACCCATTTAATGTCACCGTCCCAATTTTATATAGGCATGCACGAATGTAGGTAAAGACTTACGTTTAAATGTGCGTACTTACCTAAATATGTATATGCTTAGAATAATAACGCATAGAAAGATAGTTTCATTCAAGCGCCCTGTCAAAAATGAAGCACTGAACCGATTCATATAGGTGTGACGATTACGTAGGTACGCGAGGCAATACGCACACATGCAAACGGAATATTGAAACAAAACATTTCTATTTTGACCTAATTATTTACAAAATACTGTGAAATATTAAAAACTTACCTGTGAAAAGTGATGTTTTTCAAATGCGTTGTGACACAATTAAATTGAACAAACCGTCATAATTGTTTCTTTTACGCGAGACACGTTCGGCGTACGTTTGACCTTGAACACTACGAAGCGGCCCGGCGCCGCGGCGTTTGGCGCCATATATGGCTCCATTTGATGTTCTTCAAAACGGACGCGCGGACTCGGTTTCTATATGTTATTATTCCAAGTGTATATGTTAATAATGTAGTGACTTCTAACACATTGAAATGTTTTTTTTTTCATACATTATTTAATTATTGTGTACGTTGCACTTCAAAGGCGCCGACTTTATTCATAACCAGGGGCGTATTGTTTCTTTATGATTGACGTATTGTATTGTAAATATATTTTTGCGCACAATTGAGAAATGTGTAGATGAGATATTTTGTAGTTCACTTTGTTAGTTTTACGCTTAAAATAATAGTAAAATATTAAACAGAAATAGTATTAATTGACAAAGTTGAATTTAACAACGTTACTCAGACGCAATAAGTAAATTTCATATTTCAAATTACTTCAGCACTGATAGACATACATAGTAAACTATTCATAAAAAGTACATTTTGTTTAGTAGCAACGCTTTTTCTAAAAGTGGAGCAACTATCCGGCTTTTACCCTATAGGCACGCACGAAGTTTAATATCAAGTCAGAGATATAATAAAATAAAACGCATTATTTATAATAACTACTTACTTCTTAAATTTCAATCACTTTCTTATATAATTATTATAAACTTTTTTCAACGGTTGCAGCAGGTGCTATGTCCAAAAGCAAGCCGTCGTTTGGAGAATAATCGGAATTAATTTCAAAAATCATATCGAAATAAAAAAGCAAACACCATCACCACCTCCTCAGTGGCAAAAAAAGAGTTGGCTCGAAATGCAAGTTGACACAGTAGTTATTATAATTAACAATCAGTTAGTACATTTTATACGGTCCTTGGGTACAAAAACAAGAACTTTAAAAAAGTATGTTATTGCATTTTTTATTTTTTTATCACTTTCATAAGTTGTTTCTTTTTTGTCCTTAAATAGTTTCCTTTAACTTTGCAGTGATATTGCCATGTGTAGTTTAACTTTAACAAGTTGTACGTTGTAAGTTTAAAGTTGTACTTTAACAACACTCGTGGCCTGAAGAAACTCTGTATTTATTCGTGTTAAATCCTCACTGTGATGATTGATTAAGGATACAGGGTTTCACTATTCCTAGTCATCCCGTGAGTGTAGTTAGAGCCGATTAAGGAGTAAAACTACGCAAGTCGACTTCACTGCTAAGACAACCGTGGGAGAGCCACGCTTCGGCATGAATGGCCCGGCTCGACCGGAGTGATACCACGGCCTCACAGAAAACCGGTGTGAAATAGTGCTTGCGCTGTGTTTCACCGAGTGAGTGAGGATACCGGAGGCCCATACCCCAACCCCTCCCCCTATCTCCCCCCCCATCCCCCAAAGGCCGGTAACGCACTTGTGATGCCTCTGGTGTTGCGGGTGTCCATGGGCGGCGGTAATCGCTTACCATCAGGCGATACGTCTGCTCGTTTGCCGGTCCATTCCATAAAAACAAAAAAAAAAACATGAACTTTTTACTATGAGACCTATGTCCAACAGTTGACTTTTAAAGGTTATTGCAAGTAGTAGAGCCACGCTTAATACAGAACAACCGAGTTGCCAGCTCGACCGCGGTATGGGTAGTACGGCCACGATCACAGAAGATATACTAATCTAAAATGACAGCATTCGTGCTGTCGTGTTTCGTTAGTGAGTGCGAGGCTGGAGGTCCAATGATGCAGAAGCATCTCAATAGGCCACTGTGTGGTTCACCATGCTGCATTGTCTGCATTCACCATAAGTATAATAACCACCACTTTTGGATTCTGGTAATTTTTGCGTTAGTTAGTTTTCCATCAGGTGGAGTAGAAAAAAATTCAGGGTAATGAGATGATGGTCATTACGACGAGGTTGTCATTGAAAAATTACCTTTATCGAAAGCCTTAAATGGACCGTTATAGGCTATTAATGATATCATAATTAATTTGCTTTTTAGTTAGTAATGATTTTATTATCATTAATTCTTTTTTGGTGGTGGATGTGGAAAAGTATAGACGTGTCGTAAGTTTCGGAATTTAAGTAATATTTTAATTTGTTATATATTTTGCTTAATTAAGTATTTTTGGACAATAAAACACAGTTAGTGTATTGGTACTCACATTTGGAGCGTGTTTAATGTGATAATAAGCCACCTAATCAACACCACCTGCCGGCGCATCACGTTACAGTGCTTGACAAACTATTTCACATATATTACTGTATGCAACTAAAGAATGTCACAAATAAATGAAATATTATCGGCGCAAAGGACACTTCAGGAGACCTTCACAAGAAAGATGACTGATCTCGAAGCTCAGATCCAAAGTGCAGGTCCCGCAAAGGACACCGTGGCCAAGGTTGCAGAGGAGTTCCGAAATTTCAGAGAATAAGTTTTCTCAATGCTGGGCTTACTACGAAAGCAAATTAATGAATGCTCCAAACAGGTTGATGCGATGGAAACTAGGCAGCGGCGGAAGTCGCTGATCTTCTTGGGCATCGAGGAGACTGAGAAGGAGACTTGCAAAGATGTGACCACGGCCAGTGCAACCTGGTCGAAACGTCAGGCAAAACAGAGGTATGTAGTACCTTGAAATAAGTGATCGCGTTAATTCCCGTAAAAATAATTATTATTATATCATGGAACGCGAAAGTTTAAAAGTTAGTAGAGTAGTGTCATAATTCTTAAAACAACTTAGGCCTCAAGAATATTTCTGCTTCCTCTATCAGAGTGTGCCACCGTCTTGGAGTGTCGAGCAAAGATCGTCAGTAGCCTATACTTATCAAATTTTCCACTGTGGATGACAGATCGTTAGTATGGAAGGCCAAATCGGGACTAAAGGGTTCTTCCATCACCATTAAGGAGTTCCTGACTAAAAATAGGCAATCCATCTTCGCTAAGGCCAGGTTACACTTCGGCGTCTCTGCGTGCTGGACTCAAGACTGTTATATAGTCATCAAAGTCCCTGGTGGTATTAGGCATAAATTAACGACCAGCGAGGAGCTGGACCTGGAGCTGCATCACCCTAAGGTCGACTGGTAGAAAATGCCTACGGCATTAAGTCCGCCTGTGCAACAATTATGCATGAAGACTTAAATAAATAAATAAAAATTCTAGTTAATAACAATGTAAAAGAATTAAACACCACGCTACCACATGAATACCGACCTAAAAAACTCGATTACTTTCAGGTAAACGTCGCCTATTGTTTATTTTTGCATAGCAACAAACATAAAGAATGTTATCCCCACCTATAACCGGTGATGTCTTTGAATCCCTTGTTTCCACAGGGTTAATCCAGTCTTCTTCTAGACATCAGTGTAAATGTTCACTTGTGGGACAAATAGTGTCCTTTCTGTGACCAGTTATTTTAAAAGACAGACGGAGATTTTAGTTGTTGGTGTTCGGAGACCACATGAAGTCTACGACTTGATACCTAGTGTTTTGTTGTATGGAAATAAATAAATAAATAAATACCGAAATGTGTGACGACGAGAACAACGAAAGGAGATCGCCCACCTCAAGTGACTGCGAGGAGGAGGATTTAGTTCAACTGACCAGAATTGTGAAACGGTGGTGGGAAGATGATTATTTTGAGGTATGTTTGGATATAAACATCGATACGTTAATTAACATAATATAAGGTATCTAAACTTGAAAATCCCAAGCTATTGCTTACACTTGACAATCTTGCAGTTCCTTCTTGCCTACCTACACCTACCAGTTCACTCCCCATGACCTTTTTTATCGCTTGTTACAGAAAACACAATCCAGCTTATGCAGAAATATAGGAAGATGGAGTAGGCGTGATCCAGACCACGACCTGGCCTTCCGACAAATGTTAAAACTTCAAGAGGTAAGGGCTTCATACAGCCCATACAGGACTACTTTCAATATAATTAGATCTAATTTATACAAGATTAAGATAGTCATTAAGCAGCCATAACTATGTTAAATTTGAGAGCTCAGAGTTCATAACAATAGCCAGTCTCGAGCTATTATAACTATACTTACACTTCGCAAGCCAGTGGTATGTTCGTTTTTTCCATACTTATTCACTCGCAATAAGACTTCTATCTTTCTTGTTACAGAAAATACAAACCAGGAGTTCAGAAAGATGGAGCACGCTTGCTCCAGAGCACAACATGGCCCTCCGAGAAATATCGGAGCTTCAAGAGGTAAGGGCTTCGCACACTACCTCTCTAATTCTCTCTACATATTATAACCAACCATGATGAATTGACCAATTGAATAAACTTGAGCGAATTCAAAACCTCTGCATTAGATTCATTTTTGGATTACGCAATTATGATCATGTCTCAGAGTATCGTTCTAAACTCAAGTGGCTGCCAATACGCTTTCGCCGGAATCTTCATATACTTTCTCTTTTATACAGTGTTCTGTTCCATCCTCACACACCTTCTTATCTCAAAGAACGTTTTCAGTTCTTGCGCAATACACATTGCAAGGACCTAAGCCCATCAAAGAATATAAAATTAAAAACTTTTAATTTAAAAAAAACCGACTTCCAAAAAACATCCAACGAAAACTCTCTGTTAAAAAACACTAAAAAGTGTAAAACGCTCCTCCTTTTTGGAAGTCGGTTAAAAATGCCACAAAACTCCACTCAGTTTGCCGACAAATTTTTTACTGTGCAAGCAGTAAGACTGAGGAACAGCTTGCCGGAGACCACCGAAAAGCTAAAACCGTCAGTTTTTAAAAACCTGGTGAAGAATTATTATTATTCTGTCAATATGAATAATTTTGGTTTCACTATACATAATTTTATTTATAGTCCGTGTAGGTATGTATTTATGTATATGTGCATGTATGTATATGTATACGTATGCATTTTTTTATAAATTTATTTATTGTTTGAATATTCACGTGATGGTGTGTTACTGGTGTATCAACTGCCTCAAATCATAAACACCCAATATCCATACCAAGTTCGTTGGAAGAAATCGCCGTGAGCCATAAGACCACCAATTGTTACGTATACATCTTTGTTACTCATCTTTTGTTATGTTGTTTTTTTTTTTCATTTCATGTACGATAAGATAAGATAAGATTATGAAAGATATAAATAAAATAATATCTAATATGTAGGTATATGTATATGGCACCATTTTCTTTCAATGACGTTTATATATATATATTTTTTTTTTTTTTTAAGACAACTCCCGCATTAGGAATAAACATCCTGTGTCGCGGGGGACTTTACAGACATACATGAAACGGACACAATTAACACCCAAACTCAGAACAACAATTTGTGGATCACACAAAGTGTTGTCCCGTGTAGGATTTGAACCCACAACACTTGGCGAATTGGCAAGCGGCGTGGCGACCGCCTAAACCACAAGGCCAACCGTGCAGTTTGTATATACCTACCTATAAACTCACACTCAATAAATTGTTTATCATGTTATAGGAATCACAATCATGCAGTACGGAAAGAAAAACCGCCTTGAAAAAAATGAGAATACAATGCTACGTATGTTTGAAAAAATTTCGCGATAAAGATGCCTTAAGGGCGCATGTTTCCTATGTCCATTTACGAGAGATGTACAATTGTACAGTGGACGGATGCAGCAGGATGTTCAGTTCAAAGGCTTCGATGAATAGGCACATCTACATTCACCATGGTAGGTCTGCACAACGTCATCGAGTGTCCACACCGAAAGACAACAGAACAGATGACCTGGTTAGATTATGAGAACCAGAGGAGGAAATGTGGGAATACCTTTTAACCTCTTAACGCCGACTTTTAATTATGGCCGCAGCGCCATTTTTTTGTTTTTGAGCTGCCAAAATGACTCAGACCCGCCTGATGGAAATCAAAAGCAGAATCCAAGAGTGGTGGTCGCCATCCTCAATGTGAACAAGGACGGTGCAGTATGGTGAACAGCACTATGGCGGCCTAGTGAGAAACTTTTTCACGCCCCGCTTAAAGGACCCGGGATCATAGTGGGACGGAAACATCAAGTCATCTGATCAGTTATAAACTAAAGTACCTAAAAAAATATAATTAAAACCAGATCATAAACGCATTTTTTTTTATTGGGCCCGAGATAAGTCTAGGAAGTAATAACTGCTTTCCTTCCTTAATAATATAATGTATTTATTGTACCAAGATAGAATAACAGCCGTTCAAAACTAACGCCGGACTCATAATTTTTTTTTGTTAGGTAGGTACAGTTTTGCAATTCAGTGGTCCATTGTTTGATCTATAAGTGCAATATAAAATTTTACTTCCCTTTTTTATCTATACTTGCTAACTTGCAATCAACTGTCAAAATGATCGTCAGAAAAAAATTATGTTCATAATTTCATTCCTAAGATCTTTAAATGTTTTTCTAAATGATTTATAGGTTTCTGATTATATCAAGAGTTTTGAATTAAATAATAGACAATAACTATAAAATTAAAGTAGGTTCATGATCTTTTACAGGTACACAGCTGTACGGATTTCAATGAAAAGTGGCATAGAGATACTTTGATTCTTGGGACATACCTAGCCGAGATAAACGCGGGTGGAACCACGGGCGAAAGCTAGTAAACTATATATAAATGATAGATATAAACACTCGTGACACACTCTGTCTTTAGTTGTCTCTTAGAGACTCGGCGAACGTTTTGCAAAAGGAAAAGTGTAAAAATGCTATTTATAAAATACCAAACTTCTATAGAATCAGGTCGGTCCAACTCAAGTAATAGACCGTTCTACCAATTCCAGCTAATAATTGGCACCTCACCACTGTGTACTTCCAAAAAACTTTAACCTTCGCAAAAGCAATCTGTGTATTATCGAAGCGATACGATCTCTAATCTATACTAATATTAAAAGGTAGAGTTTGTTTGCTTGTTGTGTTGACTGAACGCGGTAATCTCAGAAACTACTAGTCCGATTTAAAAATTCTTTCAGTGTTAGATAGCCTATTTGTCAAGGAAGACTATGGGCTATATATCATCACGCTACGCTACGATCAAAACAAGCAGAGTATCAATAAAAAATGTTTCTAAAACAGAGGGCAAATTATTTCTTTTGAAACCTACTAGTGCGCGCTGCGTAAATGGTTAAAGATTCGCAAAAATAATGTATGAAAGAATTGGTCCTCTTGAAAAGATCAAAAAAAAATTCGCGACAGTATATGTTTATCTTTTACGGTAAACATATAAGCTCACTATAACCTTTTTTATTGTAAACAAATTTGTTTCCACGGTATAACATCGAGCTATGTGTTATGGTCATCAGCAACTTTTAGTAATCCACCGCTTAACAGATTCTTCTTAGGAAATATGCTTTGGCCTACCATACCGCGCTGGCCAGACGGGTTGGTATAGCGTTTATTTCAAGTTATCCTTCACTTTGCAGTGCTGTTGTCTTACGTTATTTATGCCCTTAATCGCCTCTTACGAAACCTATAGGAATAGGAGTATCACCAACACTCCATTTCCACGCGGTACTAATTTAAAAAACTATTTCTAGACTAAAACCACGCTGATTTCAGCAAGAACGGGCCGGCTCGAACGGGGGCAGTACTACCCTCGCACAGAAAATCAACGTAAAATGACAGCGTTCGTGCTGTCGTCTTTCGTCAGTAAGTGAGAGACCGGATGCCCAAAACTAGGCCGCCATGGTGTGGGTGACCAACACTCTTGGATTATGCTTTCTATCAGGCAGAGTAGAAACATATTGGCCATAAAAATTGTGCCAATTCTCAATTAGTCTAGCTCGGTATATAATTTAACACACATATAACGTGTGTCCATGACAATCATTAAGTGCACCACCGTTTCTAATCACATCAGGAACAGAACATACTCTCATGTTCACGCCGAAGTTTTTAATATACAAACATGGCCATACCGTACCAGAACTAAAACATACTCAATAATTCACCTCGACATTTAATTTAACACGTACGTAGTAATTAATAATTGACTAACACAAGTTGTCGGACAATTCACAATATTTGATTGATTACCTCAAGACCGACTCAAAATAGTTGTAGGTGTGAGCAAGTCGTGTTATTTGAATAGCTCTGTATATCATTGCCTACTTGAAACATAGCGTTCTGGCTTGTGAACCATTTCTGAGAAGCGTTTTGTTGTTTTTAAAGGTAATTTTTTAGAAGTGCCTCTCTTATCCTAACGTCTGGAACCTTTGTTGAGCTGGTGCTTCCAAAACGTAACTACATTCATACTTTGAGCATTTTATTTTAAGTAAACACTTATCTCGGGCAATATTTAATTGAGTCAAAGTCGCTGGTAGAAGCTAGTCAAATGAGTAACTAGTACCTACATAATTTAATTTATCTTTCGGTTAATCTCTCCCGAATCTGGGGGAAGGAATCAAAGGGCAAAGCCGTAGTCACTTATCATAAGGTGACTCTGTCTTCTCCAGTCCTCTCTGTTCTGGTCTCTTGTCTCCATAAAAAAAATAAAAAGTACACTTTATCTTTAAACATTTAGTAGAGATAAAACATATGAGAACAGATAAAACTACTCTTCATCTAAGAACTATTTTCTCCGAATCGATATTTAAAGTAAATCTCGGTTTAGACACCACCAAGGCCGCCAACATAATAAGAAAGCGTTAACGTGACGGTTGGCACGCCTGACACTTGACGTCTCAATTGTCTTTGATCACAAATACGTGAATTATTCATCAGAAGGGGGCTTACATAGATCTGACACATGAAAAGAATGTCGGGAGTTTCTACGAACCTTTGATATTGTTACGTGAATTTAAATTTGAAGGTGTAAAATTTTAGTATACTCGTATATACTTTGTGCCTTTTAGATTTCAGACAAAGTACAGACTCTACAGACACAGGTGTTCCATAGACAAAAGACTCACAAGGCCATTTGCTAAGGGATAATTTTAAAAAGTTTGCTTTACTTTGGTCATAAATGCGATGTTACGGGTGTCCATTGGCGGCGGTAATCACTTACCATCAGGCGACACGTCTGCTCGTTTGCCCCCCTATTCCATAAAAATAATAATTTAGCACGCTTTTTTCTCAGTCATATTCAACCAACTGAAATGACACCTCTTGCAGAGAGTAAGTATTTTATATAATACTAGCATTCGCCCGCGGCTTTGCTTGCATTTAATAAAAAATATAAAAAATGTGTTTCTTCTAATACCTTTAAGAATTTGTATACAAAATTTCATGGTGATCGGCTAAGTAGTTTTCACGTGAAAGCGTAACAAACAAACTTACATTCACATTTATGGTTATAGAGAGTAAGGATTATTCTTAATTTATTTAAGGTCATAAATGTAAGCCTGTGAGAATCATTTACAAAATATTAAAACACTTTGTTGGGTGATAGCATCCTTTTTAAATAACCGACTTCAAAAAATTAAACAAACAAAATCAAAAAACATGTTCTCAATTAGACCGTACCTATATATATATTTATTTTTAATGTGTGTTCGCGGATAACTGTGTCGTTTATGAACCGATTTTGATGATTCTTTTTTTAATGGAAAGAATATATCCCAACGGTGGTACCATATTATGGACACTAAGATCTGATGATGGCATCCAAAAGAAATCGAGTCGAACCTTGAAGTCGGCTTTTGTTAAAATTTTTGTCTGTTTTGTCTAGTCACTAGAGATCTACGGAAAAAAAGACAATTTTCTATGAATTAGGTCAACATTTGTAGAAATAGTGATAGCTACTTTGCCTTAATCCCCATACAATTACTGTCTCCGTAGGTACATGGTTTAACTTTCGTTTAAAATCAACTTTGAAAATGAGGAGAGACAGTTACAACCAGGTTAATTAAAAAACTGAAAAGTATAAAATAACTTAATTTGTATGTGCTACCTATTCATAGGTTTGAATTCGGCGCCAAGCCAAATGTAATAGTAGGTACCACACTCGCTATATTTCGAGACGAACGTCAACGACGTCACCGACGCTTCGGTTGTTTTGTCCTACGCGAAGAGCAGCTATCCCGCTCAAGGTCACGCGCGGCGAGTCCTACTATTACATTTTGGCTCGGCACCGACTTCAAACCTATGAATAGGTAGCACATACAAATTAAGTTATTTTATACTTTTCAGTTTTTGAAGTCGGTTTTTTTAAACGAAGTTTTTTTTATTTTTCGCTTTTTAGTCTTTCTCAAGTCTCTCATCATCATTTCACCTAAATAACTTGAAAGAATACGACTAAAGGTAACATACAACATACTGTATAGAATAATAAATAAATATTTCGGACATGATGTTTACAGAATGTGAAAGCATGCAGACAATTGCCTTAACTTTATTGCAGGCGCTCACGTAAATTTTTAGGGTTTCCTTCAATTTCCTTGGGATCCCATCATCAGATCCTGATATGGTGGCCATGGGACCACATGGGGAGCATACCCTTTCGAATACAAAAATAATTTTCAAAATCGGTCCACAATTTACGGAGTAATCAATGTACATACATAAAAAAAAAACAAAAAAAAAAAAAACGATGAAATTGAGAACCTCCTCCTTTTGGAAGTCGGTTAAAAATATAAAATATGCTACTATAAATGACTTACTATAATAAGTCTAACAATCAGTAATAAATATTATTTTAAAGTGAACAAAACATATGAAAAAATAATAAAGCCTCTAAGGACTGACATAGTCCAATATAAGGAAAAAATAATGAAGAAAAAACGCAAAACAAGTACAAATATATATATAAAAGTAGTGAAAGTAACAAATGGTTAAACACGCCGTTTGTTATCAAAGTATCATACCTAATTAAAAATACAAAGTTTTCTATTAAATATACATAGGATGTAACAGTGAAAGCCCGAGGCGTCATGAACCTCACAATTATTATCCGTTTGAAGTCCTTTAAGAATTCTTAAAGAGATTAAATAATGATTACGTATTCTCACTTGACGGGAATTTGGAAGAGACAGGAGAGATTAAAGTGCCCCTCTAGGCTAGAATTCTTTTCTGGAGCATATCCTATGTTTGGCTTAAGCTAAAAAGACATCTAAATAATTGACTTTTCTTTTTTTTTTTTTTTTAAATAACATCAGTAGTATGAAAACAAACAAGTTTGAAGTGAGTGAAAAAAATCGTTTCTTTTCGACTTCTTATCTTGTCTTGTTATGTTCACTTGATTTATTTTGTGACATACGTTTTAAGTTTTTTTTTAACACTAAAATGAAGACCTGGATATTCTACTAGGGTATCTTTGTGGTAAACTTAAGATTTTCGAGCTTCAGAGTAATAATACTTAGTTTTAACAACTAACCAAATATATTATGTCTATTACCGAACACAGTACTGCTATAAGATTTCCAAGATTATTTTTATTCATTCTAAAAGCTACTATATTTTCACGGCTTTTCCAATTGCAAATTTTTTGGGCATATTTCTCAAAGTATAAATGCTAGATAACACAGCGGCTGTTAAAAGCAATGCTGCTAAACGTTATATTTAGTTATATTAAATTAGTAATAGTAAATATGATTTTTGCTATTCTAAAAATTTATAGTAATAGTAATTTGGTATAACCTGCTCACAGGTGTCATCGTGTCATCTTGTCTCACCTTTCATTAGTCTTGTAGATCTAAATAAGTACCTATATGTGTATTTTCACATCATAACTTCATAATCATGGTCAACAATACTATAATATTTATCGACATCGGTAGTAATTCAAAGTCGTCCTATATTAAAAAGTATTCAATAAAAAAAGATAACGAGAGTACCTTAAAAGAGTAGGAGGCCCTTAAAAGATTCATTACTTAACCGATATACCTACCTACGCTGGATATTACAAAGGGTCACCTCAAAGAAAGATCACATCAGTAGTTTATTATACATATTAAAACCACAATGCATCACTTCAACTGACACCTATACGATTACTTATAATTATTACGAGTACTGACAATCTTTCCCTAAAACCACAAACACGTATCACACTAAGCTACAATACAACGATTTCTCTCGTAAGTCGACCCTTACGAAATCCTTGCCACGTTTACCCTGAGGCTTAGCACCGTCTTTATACAGCCTTTGTACATTTTGTCAAATGTTAATTAAGCCCTGTGTATACTGTACCAGCTCCAGTAATCTGCGAATGAGAGATTATCTATCTTTGAAGTTTCGCGAGTCTTACATTTCGTTTAAAATGTTATGAATAATTGAAAACGTTTTCTTTGGTGAAATTTATATTTCTCTTTAGTTATAATTTAAAACATTTTGATATGGTCTCAACAAAAAGACATAAATTTACTAAATAATCGACCTTACAAAAAATCTACAATAAAAAATAGTACTTATGAAAATCTTGAAAAAGAACGGGTAGGTGCCCCCCGTCCAAGAACTGAGAGACTGTTTTGTATCGGCAAATGACGCTATGGTTTCTCCCCTCCGTTCGGTGACCTGTGCTGCTCTAGCATAATCTTAATTTAAGATATTATTATATAATCCCATAATGAATAAAAAATATATACCTATTTTACATTTTTTTTTCACAGTGAGTTGACAATTCGAACGCATGTTCGCCATTCTTTGAAATTGTTTTCATAAATAAAATTTAACTATTGAGTCAACTCTGTTTGTCGAGGAATCAAAAGACGTACATATTACGTTTAAAGTTTTTTCTGAACATAATTATATTATTTGCCAAAAACTCATATAATATATTTGCGAAAATGATTTTCTCTGACTCCTGAAGCTAAACTAATATTCTGAATCTAATAAACTAATACCTTAAATCCAGCTACTGAGAAATTGCACAGTAATATTTGTCTCAAGACATTACACAAATACCTAAGGCCCTTAACCAGCTGTTAGAGAACAGACAGCACCCCAGGGCGCAAGTTAGTTAGTTAGTAGTTAGTTTATTAATTAACGCTTGACAAACTATGCATTTGCAGGGGTTAATATCGGCTTCTAGAATATAAATGAAGTTTGCTTTCATGACAAATTTCTATTTTGTGTAATTTGGCATATCGTGTGAAATCTCGCAGAAATAGAAAATGCTAACGAATGACAACTTTTAAATAGTATCACCAACTTCAATGCACCTAAACGATAATAAGTAATTGTGATTAGCTGTATTATTCATACCTTTGTTCACAAACACTTTTTTGAAATGTTCAATTTAAACGGGCCAACTTAGTATAACCAAAAAATTAAAATCGGTCAACAAATAGTAAAGATATCGATAAGTAACATAAATAAATTGGCAATGAAAGTATCATCATTATGACACTTTGTCACGATAAAACATGAATTTCATTTTTCGTCCGACAATACATTTCTAACAAATTTACTTAATGATCTACACATTTCTTAGTTTCGTTGAGTCCTAATCGGAACATTTCTTATCGACTTTCAACTTTTGAATAAATAATTGTAATACTTTTCCTAAATAGTATTACAGAATACACTTCTGACATTTACATATAGGAAAACTTAAATTAAGCAACTGTGACTTGAGCAACAATTAATTATAAAATTCATTATTTGCGAGCTAATTTGCAACCAACTACTTACGTAGATTTTTAACTTGATATTTGTAAGTTCTTGAAATAAGTGCGAAATGTGTACGTTAGTAAGTATTTATGCTAAAAAGGAAAACACTGAAATTATACTATAGAAGTAGAGTACTTTGATTCCGTAGCACTCATGTGTGCATCTCGATTCATGTGTTTATACATATCGTGCATGACTCGATTTTCAATTCGAATAAATATTCATTCAATATTTCAGTTAATGGGAGCGTTTAAGATTATTTATAAACTGTCTTAACATGACAAAAAGTGAACTTTGATACTAAACAAGAAGTTTAAGAAGCTACTTAATCTAAGATCACCATTTATATTTCTTGTGGATGGATATTGATCACAATGAAAAAAAAGCAATTTGTTATTAATGCTTAAGAAGTTCGTGTGGTGAGGGATTAAAAATACGGAGTGTCACCACCCCTACTCATCCCATGGGTGTCGAAAGAGGCGACTAAGGGTGCATGCATACTTTGGACAACAACACTGTATAGAAAACTTAAACTTGACTACAATATGATCCCGTCTTGCGTTTTTTTAATGGAATAGGCGGGCAAACTAGCAGACGTATCGCCTGATGTTAAGCGATTACCGCCGCCCATGGACACCTACAACACCAGAAGTGTCACAAGTGCGTTGCTGGCCTTTTGGGGATGGGGGAAAGTAGAGGTAGGGGGATTCGGGTATGGGCCTCCGGTGTCCTCACTCACTCGGTGAAACACAGCGCAAGCAATATTTCACACCGGTTTTCTGTGAGGTCGTGGTATCACTCCGGTCGAGCCGGCCCATTTATGCCGAAGCGTGGCTCTTCCACGTGTGGTGTACAATACTAAACCAGTCCAGTCTAAGGAAATGCCTATCAGAAGCAGTAGACTGTTAAACGCCTTTGAATGATTGATAGATTGACTTAACAAAGTTAACTAACATGTTAAATTGACACTAAACCAGCTGAACCATACACAAATTAAATAATGAAAAAATATGACACGATCGTCGAAGTAATACTCCTAGCGCTATCTATCGGCGTGGACCAAAATTCGTCATAATATTTCCTGTAACATTGTAACCGAACTAAGGCATTAAATAACTGTCCTATAAAATCTTCGATGTTAAACAATTGGTTAGTTGTCTCTATTATAATTAAACTTTTCACGAAAAGTATCATTGCAGAGTAAAACCCTTACTAGAAGGAGGAAGCCATGTAAACGTATTAATAGAAAATTATTATATTCCCAATCTCTCCTCCTGTGCCAATACGTAAATCTTAACAGTCGTATTTCATCGTTTCGTAACCCAATCGATCATATTGAAATATGTATGTATACACATTTGAGTCGAATCTAAAAAATATTCCTACAAATCACTCTATCACTCAAAGAATATAAAAAATCATGATGTCATTGTTTTGCGTGTTTGTTTTTTAAATAGCCAATATATAGGCACTGATATCTAAGTATATACGGCCAAGTATTGTGCATGTCTGACATTTATATATTACTTCTTAAAACTTAAGGACGACATACATGGGCTATGATTGATTTCAAGAACATTAATCATTGTGAACCTAATCACGAAAAAACTCGGTTATCTAATTAATATCGTACAAACGACTTCTTAAATCCTTCAAAACGTTTTGTTCAACACGTTATTATGATTTAAAAATTGCCATCAATACCATAGCAGGGCCTTGGGACCGTAATGGTGTACATTTTTTATGTCAAGATGAGAATTCCGTTGGGTTGAAGTTTGAGCATTATTGATGTAGTTGTGATTCCGTAGAATAGATCTTATTTTGATGTTTGATATTTTGGTTTTAGAAATTTGATACTTTGTCGACTGTTTGATGCATTTTGGATTTTATGTCAAGTCACGAAAATCATTAGTCCAGTAATTTAAGCTTAAATTAGGTAAGAATCTCGGAATTCGTAAATACTTGTATATTGACACCCTAAAAGTTGTCTCAAAACCTACATATGGTAGGGTGTACGCAACTATTAAATTTCAAAGTCAAAGGTCACAAAAATCGGTTTTTTGCGCTTTTTTGTAAATATCTCACAGCCTATGGGTTTTTTGTTATTCGTATTTATTATCTAAATTGTAGAATACAACATAGAGAATGTTGTATTCTACAACTAACTAACTACTAGACTCTCTTCTCTATAGATTTAATGTAAAAAAAAATGATAGAATATAATATATAAATATAATATATATAATAACGTTGTTAATAAAAATTGACAAATATTTATAATCATTGATTTATCGATAGTTCATCAACTATATATGGCGCGTTTTCGACCGGAAGCACCGGTTGACCTGAAGTGATCCTGTGACCGCGCTCTCTCCGCCCTCTATCTCGAAAACGGTTCACCGTATGAAAAAATTTAATAAGCAAAATTTGTAGAGAATGTTGTATTCTACAATATTGTTAAAAATACATATAGCAAAAAACCCATAGGAAATGAGATATTTACAAAAAAAACAAAAAAACGTTTTTTGTGACCTTTGACCTTAAAATTTAATAGTTGCGTACACCCTACCATATGTAGGCTTTGAGACAACTTTTAGGGTGTCAATATACAAGTATTTACAGATTTACAGCGGGGTATCTCGAATTCCGAGGTGAACTTACTATAATGACTGGACTATATTGCTTGTGCATACTCATACAAACAGTGATTTTCGTGACTCTGGACAAGACTCTGACTCCATCCTCTAAAATGTTGTGCCATCCCTGCCTAACTATTTCTATTTGCGAGATAGACTTGTTCCAATTGTTTATTCTCATCACATACCTACATATTAAACACTTCTTGAAAAGAAAAGAGTTTCTATGTAAAATAGATCATTTAGATTATTTTTCTCTTCATAAGTATTTTACTTTTATAAGCAGTGTTGTTGCTTAATTAGTTAAGCCATTGCTCATGCCATGCTACGGCTTCGCTCGCATTATAAAAAAGTATCCTATGTTACTTCTAATACCTCCAAGAATATGTGTACAAAATTTCATGATTATCGTTTAAGTAGTTTTCGCGTGAAAGCGTAAAAAACAAACTTACATTTACATTTATAGTAATAGATTAGGATTTCACACAAAGAATGAAAATATCTATAGGTGACACAAAATAAAATTATTTTCATTTATCTATTTATTAAAACTTAATGCACATGAAGTATAAAGGCGGACCTAATGCCATGAGGCATTCTCTACCAGTCAATCTTCAGGTGTTGCAGAAATATGATGCGGTAGGTGCAAGGTGCGTGTGGTGTGTGGCGTGTAGGTGATGGTGTGGTGTTTTCTATTAATAGGTATGGTGCTTTTGTTGTTGTTACTTCGTTGATTTCGTATTCCATCTGTCACAGAGATCAGGCTACATTTTAAAGATACGATTTTAAAACGAACACCAGCAGAATTTGGTTCTCTATTTACATACTGAACCCTAAATAATTAATATTTGGTACGTCGCCCTGTTATTAAACGATGGTGAGTCTCCTGTGCAATTAGCGATATTCTCACGGCGATAGATGACTTCAATAGTAATTATACTCTTTGGTTAGGTGTCTACGTTGAAGACGGTTTTTCTTCTAGAGGTCAAATGTTTCTAGTTCATGAACAAAAACCAACTGGTAATTTTAAGGTAGGTACGTCGATCTTTGAAAGTCCAAAATTTTTATAAACAGAACATGGTGTTGCACTGATCTTTTCATTATGGATGTCATTTACGATCTATTGAATTTTTTTTTCTGATAAAGTTTCGTATAGTTATCTACTACTACTATTTAACACTTCTTATCAGATTGTTTTTATTTGATTGTTACTATTTAACAGATAAAAGTTACTAACTGTAACGGTAGTAACTGATAAATATATGTACATCTGACGTAGGTATTTTCTCTTTCCAAGACTTGTGAAACCAAAATCTATAGTTATTTGATAGATATGTAAATTGACATTAGTCTGTCAGGAACTTTATTAACAAGTGGTGAAACTGCCCCTACGAATTATATGAATTAGCTTCATTTTATGAAATTAGAGAAAGTAAAAATTGTTCATTACATCAAAATTCCTTCTTCGTCTTTTGATGAGGTGGCAACCAGCTAATCAGCTATTTCTGCCAATGTCAAGTATTAAAAGTCTTCAAATCATAAGTCTTTCAATCTTCGTCATAATGAAATTAATGTTATAAAATATAAAAAAAACTAGCTGACCCGGCGTACTTCGTACCGCCTTATTTACATATCTGTCTCAGCTTCCCGTCACGGACAAAAAAATGACTTTTCCCGTATCTTCTAATTTTTCTTATACACAAACCTTGTCCTAACAGTAATGAACACATAAAAAAAGAATTATTTAATTTGGTGCAGCCGATCGGAAATTATGCGCGTACATACATTTCGGCGATTCATCTTATATATAAAATTCTCGTGTCACAATGTTAGTTACCATACTCCTCTGAAACGGTTGGACCGATTTTTATGAAACTTGGTGTGCATATCGGGTAAGTCTGAGAATCGACCAACGTCTATTTTTTATACCCCATTTTTTATGGCAAATAGAATAGATGTGGATGAGTCGATGAGATGAAATGGGAACCGTCTTTCAAAAAAACAAAAAATCTCATCATAATTCCTAACGAGTACCTACCAACTTTTCGAAACTTCTACTTTGAATTTAAATTTAAATCTGTGTACTTTTGAATACAAAATATTACTTTTTGAGCAAAAAGTTTTCATTACGGATCTTGAACTATGCAGGTATCATGTAAATCAATTACAACTTTCGTAACTGGTGATTATAATTTTATAACAAGATTAGGATTAATTCTCAAAGGATCCATTGGCCAGATCCATGAGAGTATTTTTTTCTAGTGAGTTTTTTAACCGTCTTCCAAAAGGAGGAGGTTCTCAATTTCATCGTTTTTTTTTATGTATGTACCTACATTGATTACTCCGTCAATTGTGGATCGATTTTGAAAATTATTTTTGTATTCGAAAGGGTATGCTCCCCATGTAGTCCCATGGCCACCATATCAGGATCTGATGAGGGGATCCCAAGGAAACCGAAGGAAACCCTCAAATTTACGTTAGCGCCTGCAATGAAGTTAAGGCAATTGTCTGCATGCCTTCATACTCTGTAGACATCATTTAATTTCATAATATATAGTCCATTTGAGATTTTATTACAAAAAATTACCTGAAGACCTTTCGATTCTATACAGTATGTATGTTACCTTTAGTCGTATTTTTTCAAGTTATTTAGGTGAAATGATGATGAGGGACTTGAGAAAGACTAAAAAGCGAAAAAAAAAACTTCATTTAAAAAAACCGACTTCAAAAACTAAAAAGTATAAAATAACTTAATTTGTATGCGCTACCTATTCATAGGTTCGAATTCGGTTATTAAAAAAATAAGTTATTTTATACTTTTTAGTTTTTGAAGTCGGTAAACGAAGTTTTTTTTTTATTACTCGTACACTCTTAGAGGATAAATTGGCCAGACCCATGATGGATCTAAAGAGCATATTTTTTCTAATTAGATTCTGATTTCAAGGTGTGTGATGCGAATCTACTGAGATTTTTTTTATGCGCACAATCTCAGAGGATCCATTGGCAAGATCCATGATGGATCTAATGAGCATATTTTTTCACATCAGATCCTGATTGCAAGATGTGGGTTCACTAGGTTTTTTTTCGCATACTCTTAGAGGATTGGCCAGATTCATGATGATCCTGATACGAGTTGACTGTCACTGACAAATAGCTGATGATTTATGGATTAACTTAGACTTCTTTTTTTAGTATAGCTTCGTCCCGCGGTGTTACCCGCGATTGTTGTTGTAAAGGTATAATAACTATAGCGCGGGTAGCACCGAGGGGCTCAGCTAGTTACATTATAAACTAGCTGTTGCCCGCGGGTCCGCCCGCATGTATCTCGATTATCGCGGCAAATAGTAGCCTATGTGTTATTCTAATATTACACATTTTTTCATTGTTTAAGTAAATTTTGTATCACCTTACCCATACATTTGTGGAATTAAGTATGTAATTGCCAAAGAATTACCTAGTAATTTTAAGTTCGAGAATAGTAGTTTATAGTTTAACTATTAGTAAGAAATCTTAAGGCCCGTATTCACTTTGATTAGTGCGAGTGCAGTTGTGAAGTGCAGGTGATCAATGATTGGTAGAAAATACGTGCTGACCGCGAATTCGCTGTCCACACGTATTTTCTACCAATCATGGCTCACCTGCACTAAGCACCTGCACTAAGCACCTGCACTTGCACTAAACAAAGTGAATATAGGCCTTTATAGACACAGGTATTAGAGATAATATTTATCAAACGGAAACTTTGATATACTTACACTGTTCATAATTTCCTTTAAAGCCACTAGAAGAGGTTCTCAATTTGTCGGGATTTGTTTTTAGAAATCTGCTAATAAGAATATTGATCGTAATTTATGTCATTATTATACCTAGCTGTCTTTAACTTGCACATTTGGAAGTGTCAATCTTTTATTTTATTCCTACTTTACTTAGTACTAATTGTTTCATAGGAAGGAGATAGGATATTACTAGGAGTGCATTTGTAATAGTTAGACATACAAAAGAATGAAAAAAAATCTAATCGTCTTCAATCGCACGCTTACCTACTTCAACTAAGTTTCGAAAGACGAAATAGAAACTAAATTGATAATATTGATAATTAAGTCAGTCTTTCAGTTATATCTATATATAACATATATATAGTCTATTAATATAGACGTCATACTTTCTCTATAATTAACAATAACATAAAAATACAAAGTGCTAATCTATTCAAATGGCTACTGTAAAAGATGCGCCATCAAAAAACTAGTTTATTGATTATTCATAGCAACAAATTAAGTGCTAAAATTAACATATCTTTATTGTATTGCCTCACAACTAGCAGATCTCTATTACAGAAATCCATTCATCTCGAATAGAAGACATGGTTAAAAGATATTCAACTATTAACTTTGAATGCAACTTTTACACCATTATCGTTAAGATGGCAGAAAGTGCATACAGCTGCTCTTCAAGTTTCCAGTCGAGTAGACACTGTTCCTGCTGACTGACGCCAGCCATGACACAATCATCTCATCAATAATTTGGATACCACACAAATAAAAACAACTATTTATATATTTTTCTCAATGAGTTTATTGAGTTAAAACAATAAATGAAGCGGTCATAATAACGTTTACTTTCAACATCGATTACGAATACTCAACGCGATATCTTGTCGTATGCCGAGTCAATTAATATTTATAATACTCGAGTTCATATTGCACTTCACTTCACATACGCCAACTCAACACCCAAGCCGAAATCCCTATTAACTTACAGTTCGTGGGATAGATAATTACAATATATTTGTCTAAATATCACAAGAAAATACAAAAACGAAATACGAAATAGAATTAACACAATTAAAATTATTAACAATTAAATATACATAGTCTGTTTAGCTTTAAGAAGTGAGGTATCACCAATGCGAGCGCGGCTCATGGCGAGGGCGTCATGACACCGGTACGTGGTGCTGATACAGTTGTTCTTGAAGCTCACATAGTGATGTCATTTTTTTGAATGTTTCTGAGCTCTCACGAAAAAGCAGGTTAGCATCGTCCCGAGGGCGTGCGTGTGCCGCGTCCAGCCGACCCGGGGAGATTACCGGCGGCGAAGACGCGGACAAAGGTGATAGAGTCTCACGAACCGCCTGAGCACCTGCTGGAGCACCGTACGGCCCACCCGCTGGAGGCACACCATCACCCATCAGAAATGGCGTCGGAAACAATCCCCGATCCCCGAATTGTGGGAAGAACCCCGCTTGTAATGCACTCAAATTTTGACTGTAAATTTTCATTGTTTCCGTTACATAGCTGGGAAGTGGGGTCACCTCTTCGTTGCGTCCGTACCGAAGACTCTCTAATGTTGACGCGAGGCCCTTAATGTCTGCATACAGTTTATTTAGAAGTTCAGCATTAACTTCAAAGGGTTTTTGCTCCCGTCCTTCCGTGGAGCCTGTTGACAACAGCCTTCGATGTAGGTCTACATTTGAACTATGTCTATCTCGACTGCGCCGAGAAGGGAAGGCAGCATCACAACCGTTTACTTCACAGGGGTGGTGCAACTTTAAATGTTCACTTCTGAAATGCATACGCAACGTGAAGTGGTTCTGAAATATTCTTCCACAGACAGTACACCGATCTGGGTTCTCGTCGTCTATAGGAATTTCTAGGTCATTCATATCTGACTTGTTATCAGTTTTGTCGCTGCTGTCGGACGGTGACCGCACTCTTACCAATCGTTCTTCTAGCATATGTAAGTCACTGCCGCTATCGCTCGGTGTATAGAGGTCGGATCGTAATCTCAAACCTTCGCGAACTACACTAGGGGCACTTGATTCATCCTCCGATTCACTTTCAGCTTTAACTCGTGTGACCGATTCGGAATCCACAGTAGGTTCTTCACGGGTCTGAAAGGAATCTACATTTTCAGACTTTCGCCGTTTCGTCGACGGTTCATCTTCAGCTCTACTCGATCCGGGTGTTGACAGGTTTCTAAATAAATCTGCATGGTACTCCTCGTCGGATACGTTATATTCGTTGTTTTGCGAACACCGTGTGGGGTTGCCGCTCTTTCTCTTACGTTTATTAGGAACCAATGACGATCTATCGTCCGAAGCGGTGGGATCGGTACGGCTTGCAGTATTAGGTTTCAAAATGTCGGGTTTGGTATCTTCTTTGTTTTTATTCACACTTAAATCTTCTGGTTCATCTGTGTAATTTAACCTGTGAACTACAGGAGATTCAGTCCGCTCACCAGAATTATTTTTGAGCTCATCTTCAGAAACATCATCATTAATATCACTATAATTATAAGATTCATCTTCGTCTACATTCAGAGGTTTAGCTAGATTTAAAACATCGCGTGAAGGTTCATCGTGGTGCGGTAATCTTCTATACATTTTCTCAATTTCACTGAAGTTGCGCAGACCATCGAGGGGCACGCGCGGTGGCAAAGGAGTTGGTCCCGGAGCCCCGCTCATTGGTGGGGGCAATCGAGCAGCTAGCTCAAGCGGTAGAAGTCCCGGTGGAGGAAGTGGCATTCTGGCTAAAGTTGGGATCAGTGGGAAAGGCTGAGCTGAACGACCGTCGTGTGTTGAAATCTTGCGTCTCACATGCGGCGAGTGTAATTTAGGATTAGGATTAGCGCTATGACGGTTTCTAGATCTTCGCGAACTAAACGTCATAGTGCATCCTTCGACTGTACACTTATGCATTTCTCTTAGGTGTACCGCGGAAAAATGAATTTTTAGGGCTCCTTTATCGCAAAAAGTCTTGAGACACACACTACACTGCACTCGTTTCTTGCCGGTCGCTGGGTTAACGAACTGGACACCGAGACCGAGGGGCCAGGGCGCCGGCGGCGGGTCGCGCCTCTCAGGCGGATACTCAGGAGACCGTCGATCCTCACTCTTGTCATCGTTTCTGCCGCTGAAGCTAGCGCCGAGCTTACGAAAGTCGAACTGAGGCGCCGGCTGACATATTCTTGGCATCATAAAATAGTCCAGGCCAGCCGGCAAACCGGGAACAGCACCGAACTCTTTGCCTTCCATCACGTCACTGTCATAATGTAGCGCGCGTAGTGCGAAGCGGGTGGCGCGCGACGCGGCCGCTTTGCGACTGAGGACCTGTGACACAGGTGACGACCGGGCGCGGGCGGCGTGCGACAAAGGCCAGCGGAGCGGGGGTGTGAGGGCGGCGCGGCGGGCGTCCGCGGCATGAAGGGCGCGGGGGTCGGCGGCCGCAGGTGGGAGGAGCGAGCACGGGGCGGAGCGGATCGATGCTCGGTGGGGACACGCGACACTCGCGCTCGCACCGACCACTGTAAACAGTAGAGAACTAAAGCATCGCATGCCGTTACGTAACTAGACACATACGCCACTCAGTGTATTGCACATAATCAAACACGAGCAGACCACGGCTGCATACCGTTCGCTAAGTTCCGCGTATAAAAATAGACTAAATGTGCAGTACGCCAACATTCATTAAAATGTTTAGGGATTGAGTAGTCTTTACCAACAAATCACGAACGCTAACATTCTGAATATGTGAGAGCAATACGTGAATTACTTCACGTATTGCTCTCACATATTCAGAATGTTAGCGTTACGGAGCACAATTTATTAGATAAGTAGGTATGGCATTATGGTCGTCTAAAACAACTAACATATGCCTAAGAGCTAACTCAAAATTATTTTAAACAACTATTTACTACAATGAAATTTAACGTCATCGTAATCAAAAACCTTTCATACCTACTTTCAAGTTTAATAATTGCTGGCTATTAGCTACAATTTGCTTGAATCAGATCATAGATTTCTTTTTACAATAAAAAGGTACGCGGATCGTAAGAGAAATACCTGTGTGAATTGCGTTATAATATAATTATTGATCTATGAAGTACCTACTTATGTACCTAATACCACTCTAACTACACGGATGGCGCAGTGGTTTAAGCGGTCGCCTCGCCGCTTCCTACTGCGCGCAAGTGTTGTTTGTGGATTCGATTCCTATATGAAACAAATTGTTGTTCTGAATCTGGGTGTTCTTTGTATCCGTTAGAGTTATGTTTATAAAGTCCACCGCGACACAGGATATTCCTATTCCTAGTGTGAGAATCGTATTTTGAAAGAGAATCCTACTTAAGCATTAATAAAAGGTATCTCGGTATCATCTTATAGGTAGTATGGGGGATATCTATCCCATTTTCATCAGCTGTTGTAGGTATACCAGATAAATCTACCTACATAGGTGTACCTAACAGGTAAATGAGAATTTTATTTTGGAACGTAATTTATATCAATTACTTAGGTACACTTAGACCACTAGGTCAAACGTGCAGTCGTATTATTAGTAATACGACTGCACGTTTGACCTAGTGGTTTAACGGTCACCACGCCGTTTCCAACTTCGCCAAGTGTCGTGGGTTCAAATCCCACGTAGGACAACACTGTGTGATCCACAAATTGTTGTTCTGAGTCTGGGTGTTCTTTGTGTCCGTTTCATGTATGTTTGTAAAGTCCCCCGCGACACAGGATTTATTCCTAGTGCGGGGGACTCGGCGGCGGCGTTCCTTAAAAAAAAAAAAAAAAAACATGCAAGTATTATAAAATTAAACTGCGGTCTCCGCGATGGATCAAAAATACGGGGTGTCACCATCCCTGTTCATATCAAAGGTGTCATAAGACTCGACTAAGGGTGCAAACCACACAGGACATCACTGTAAAGAGTGTAAATTGAAGGAAAACTTGAAAGAAATCCTATAGCAAGCAGTCTGGCCAGCGTGGAAGGTATACCTAGCTAATAGGTCAATATCTCTTATTTTGTTGTTTATGGAATAGACGGGCAAACGAGGACGTATCGCCTGATGTTAAGCGATTACCGCCGCCCATTGACACCTGCAACACCAGAGGCGTCACAAATGCGTTGCCTGCCTTTGGGGATGAGGGGGGGGAGATAGGGGGAGATGCCTCCGGTATCCTCACTCACTCGGTGAAACACAGCGCAAGCACTATTTCACACCGGTTTTCTGTGAGGCCGTGGTATCACTCCGGTCGAGCCGGGCCATTCATGCCGAAGCGTCTACCACATACAATTAATAAGAGCCCTATGTATAGCAGTGGACTGATAGGTTATTACTAATAATTGATGATAATTAAAAAACAATATTGTTATTCAATAATCAGTGGGTAACAAATTGATTTTCTCAAAAATTAATTTACATTTCCCTAGAAATATCTACAATTGTTATTTACTTTGCACACAATGATATAATAGGTACCTAGAGATATATATAATATTACACACACACGCCTATATTATTATACATTTTATCACTAAACACTTTAATATTGTATTTTAACAATTACCTAACATTTCTGTCTGTGTTGGTTCGATTCTAATACTTTTGCTACCTCACTTGCAATTGCACTGGTTCTATTAACATTTTGATGATCTGCTCTTAAGTAATTTATGTGGGTTCTTCAATAATCTACAACTAGAAACGTAAATATGAGAATACCCTCGATTTTTTTCCGTTCCGTTGCCCGCGACACTGCTACAACAGAATGTCATAAATAGTGGTGTTTCCTTTTTGCTGTATCTAAGAAATGTTTGTTATAGTTTTTATACTGATTTCCTATAACTAGTAGTAGTAGTAGGTAATCTTAAAATCTTATTAATATTAAAACATAATTTTTTGCCCGCGTCTCTGTACTCGTGAATATCAGTTACCACTGTAAATAGTAAGCCTATGTGTCATTCAGATGTATTCGCTATATTACTGTAATGTCATTCAGATGTATTCGCTATATTACTGTAAAGTTTCATCTAAATCCGTTCAGTAGTTTTTGCGTAAAAGATTAACAAACATCCAAACATTCATGCATCCATCCTCACATCCTTTCACATTTATTATGCCTATTACTAGAATATATAACATTAATTTCAATACTATAAAAATAACATTCAGAATAAATCGGATACTGAAACTTGAAACTTCTAAAAGAATGTATACTACTAACGCCATCTATGACTGCTGCTACACACTACACGCCTCAATGAATCTTCAAACTGGCTGCGCGTGCGTAGTTCTATATTTAAAACATTTCTAATAGAATTTGAGATAAAATAAAACGTAGTGGTTACATTAAAACGTACCTTTTATGTGTTTTAGTCGATTTTAATTCTAATCTCGTGTTTTCTTAAAACCAACTAAACACTTACTAAAGTGAATTTCGTTCAGATGCGGTGACTTTGAAGTGTTATTTGGAATGTTTAATGCATTTAATAGACTATTATTCAAATGCTAAGAAGTTAGTGTTATATTGGTTTAAATTTTATTTATGTATCTACACAGAAGAAAAGGCGGAGGGTCGTGATTCGGTTCTTTTTATATTCGTTATCTTACAATTTCATATTTCGGAACTTTTGAATATGAAGAATATGTATTAAGAAGTGTTATATCCACTTACTTAATGTTTGATCCCATTCAAATCCCTACTCATACTATCCACTCTAATATTCTAAATTCGGAGTGACACTGTCTGTCTGTCTATTCCGCTTTAACGACTAAACCGGTTAACCAATTTGGATGAAATTTAAGATTCTTTGATTCTTGGGGCAGTACACGGACACATTTACTGCGATAACCGATACCTATACCTACACCCAGACGTAGCAATGGGCAAAAGCTTGTTAGGTATAAATGTTGATTATGATGATCAGACAAACATTATAATAAGTATGTTGTGCCTACTTAACAATAAAATATCTCAATCAACAAATATATTATCAGACTAGTTGTTGCCCGCGGCTCCGCCTGCGTATATGTCGGTTATCGCGACATAAAGTAGCCTATGTGTTATTCTGATGTATAAGCTATATTACTGTAAAGTTTCATCCAAATCCGTTCAGTAGTTTTTGCGTGAAAGAGTAACAAACATCCATCCATCCATCCATACTTACAAACTTTCACGTTTATAATATTTGTATAGATATAGATAAATGAGATAATTGATTGTTTTGTCTACGAGGTTGTATTTAGACACCAACTTCATGAACAAAAATCCTGTGAATAAATTATCACTTTAATAAAAAGTTTCAACGAAGAATTTCGAATAAATGTTCACAAAAACTAAATTCTGACTGACTTCAATCCCCAGTTACTCTATTTTTAAAACACCTAAGTACAGTACTCATAAAAAAAATCTGCATATAGCTAGAAAACTTTTTAAACTAACTCTGTACCTACCTAGTTTTCAGTTAGACTATATATTTTAAACAACAAATATATAAAAACAAGATTGCACAAATACCCAGACTATTAAACACCGAATTCCAGCTCACAACCTAAACAAATGGAACACAAAACTGGAGAGCTCATTTAGAAGTGATAACAGTCAGTATGGTGTTCTATAATCTGGTCTGCGTCAATTAACACTTGACGATTAATCTTGTTCTATCAAACGTTATTCGTCTAATTATATTACTCTTCACGTAAACTTGTGTACTTCTACTGAAACTATTCCCCAAGAAACACACGATGCCCATCCTTAGAAAGCATGTTGTAGCCTACAATACCAAGCTGGTCTCACGGGTTGGTACAGGGATTGTTCCAAGTTTTCCTTCTCTCTTCAGTGCCGTTGTCTTGCACAGTTTGTTCCTGAAGGGTCCGTTCACACGGACCGGCTCGGAGAGCATCGGCCCACTTTTTTTTTCACACAGACCCATCGTATACGATTGGAATTGGCCGAAGCGGAGCCGCCAACTATTTACATAGACCGACTGTGGAAGAAAATTGGAGCAGATCGGCTGCGCCAAGCTGGTCTGTCTGAACGGACCCTAAGTCGGCTCTTACGACACCCACGGAATGAAAAGGGTAGTGACCCTCGATAAAAAGACAACGAGAGTTCCCGTACTAGGAGTATATATTATCCTGTTTCGCTGAGACTTTACAAACCTACCTATATAAAACGGACACAAAGAACACCCAGACTGTTGAATTCTGAAATACACAAAGTGCTATCCCTTAACGGGATAGAACCCACAATTCTTAACGCAGTAGGAAACGGTAAAGTGACCTTTAGTCAATTCTTAATCAGTCTCGTCACAGATGCACACTATAATTGGTTATATTTATTATCCTTTATAAATTTTGAACATTCTCTCATTTCTTTCTCATAGTTATTATAACTTTAAATCCTGATAAGTCCACCTTTAGTCATTATACTTATCCTAAAAATAGATTCTTGATATACCTATTGTACATTTTACACCATATCTACTGTGACTACTATTCGTCACGAACGACAGCAGTTACTTACGCAGAAAATTGTTGAACAGAATTCTCTCAAATCCACTCGAAGTAAATATAGCTGTAAGAGTATTTAAGCTTCAAAAGTCAAACTGACATTGAGAAGAGACTAGTACAGTCTTCAATAAGAAGATTCCATCATCGATAATGATTAAATATAATCGATATCAATTAGGTGGGAATCCCCGAAATACACACATCAGTAAAAATGTGTAGCTTTGTAAATTCGATTAGATTGCTTGAAATTATCCCGATAATTAAGTAAATAACCAATTCCAGAAGGTTTGTCCTTAAAATGTGCGAGCTATTCTCTGTGCTCCCTTTCCTTTTAATATTCTTTTTATTTTCATTCTCTTCTTTATTTTAATATTCTTACTTCCAATTTTTTTACCTTTCTAACCTCTAAATTATTCGTGACGGGTTATAGTATCCAGATGTGTACGTTTGATAGGCCTCTGCTTACCTCCAAATAATATGAATACAATTCACTAAAGTTTTCTTTCTCATAAAAACATTTAGGCAAAGGTGATGAAAACACCGAGCTTATTATTACGCTCCGTTTTGAAACAAATCAACATTCGAAATATGGAATGGAAATTCCGAGGTTCATTCACAAGAGATAACAGTGAGCTTATGTTTTATCATCCGGTCCATATCGTATCGCACGAAGAGATTATTCTTGATCTCGGAAACAGTTACAATACCGACTATGGTTCTGCGCGAGCTGCGTAAACATCACTGTTTCGGTGATTGGTCTAAGTTTCAAGAAGAGCGGAGATGAGGATTGTTTTTTAACAATAATATTTTATACATATGTTTAGTCCAATCATCAGGGTTGCCTTCCCCATTAGAAACCTTGTACTAGCCTATACGGCCATAGATATAGACCCTCGCAAGTCGCAAAACAATCACACCTGGTGAAAGGAGGTCAACTAGAGGCGCTTCAACTCCTTTACAATAGGTTATAATAAATTTACTAACGGTTTGTGTGTAGATTGCTACAATCTTCTCTGCGGAGAGGGGATCCTCCTCCTCCCCTTAATGATATCCATGCAATTCCGTGCACACCACACACACCACATTTCGTTTTACAATTCAAATTAGCTTAACAAAACCACGCGGTCCGATCTGGTATTCGCGGAAGCTATATCACAATCAATATATTAAATAAGCTTACAATACCACGGTGGCCAAACATATCACATCGGAAGCTCATGTATTGTATTGAGAGAGCCAAAATATCTCAAACACACAAAACAATCTTTAAATTTCTGACTGCCTCATTGGTCTTGCGGTTGGCGTGTGCGACTGCTGATCATGAGGTCTTGGGTTCGATTCCCAGGTCGGACCAAATGTTTGTATGATCTACAAATATTTGTTTCGGAGTTTGGGTGTTTTCTATGTATAATATGTATGTATTTACAAAAAAAAAGTATAAATGTATTTGTATCAGTTGTCTAGTACGCATAACACAAGCTCTGCTTAGCTTGGGACTAGATGGCGTTGTGCGTTAGATGTCTGAAATGTCCGAAATATTTAAATCGTCCCGGCGCCGTTATTCGACTTGTTCTAGTGAATTATATTACCCGAGTCTATGACATTTTACAACTGTCAAACCAAATGTGACAAATCCTAGTGTTGCCGTTACAACATTATAGTTTATACTACATATACCAAATTAATGATTTGGTATTGAACAACAATATATCCGCCAAAATGACTCAACTCAACCTCTTGAAAAGCATGGGTAGAATGCATGGTGATATGACGTGTGTGTGTGGTGATGGATTACGGAGTGACATCATTCCTATTTATCCCGTAGGTGTCGTAAGAGCTGACTTAGAGAGAAAACTACGCAGGACAACACTTGATGAAAACCCTGTACAGACCCGTATGATCAGCGTGGTATAGTAGGCTAACACACACAGGCCTCCCCTTCTTTCAAAGGGGAGGCCTGTGTCTAGCAGTGAACTATGAGATGCATGATTGATTTATAAAAACGTTTGCCATATTGGGTCTGCTTCTTAAAATAATCTACCACTTTTACTATTATTTTTTCATCAATTATCCTAATAAAAACTGAATTCCATACCTTTTTTTGTATATTATTGCTATAAACTAAAAAAATATATCGCTGTTCGCTTATGCCTTAGAGCATAGTACAGTCACCCATATTATACTCCCCGTTCCGCGGTACGTAACATAAACGCGCTCTCTTTTTGTCGTAAGTGATCGCCTCTGGTCAACGTTGATTTTTATATCAGCTTAAGGATACTATACACTTGCCCACTTACAAAATTTCATCACTCACAAAATCATACAAAAATTAAAAACAAATGAAAATGTAATGATATTGCATGTGTAGGAAGAAAATATAATTTTAAAATTTACGTGTATGTATTATGTAATAGATATCCAACATTCCTATTCGAATCCAAGACTCGATTCGTTTTCTTTTTGTATGTTTTATCATAAGTAAATAGAAATCGATTTTCATCATTTCCGTTTCCGATCATAATTTACGTCAATATGAAAAATCATGCTTGCTTCTATCGATCTATCCAGCCCCCCTTGCCAAGTTGCATTCTACAAACGTAAACATTAATAGAAAACTACGACTCTCAACGACGACGAAGCTAAGCCGTAGGCAACGTAGTCAAAAGTAAATATTAGCCAATAATACAAGAAAATATAGGCGTTAGCGACTGTAGAAAGAGAATTGATGTGAAATATTTCCAAATTGGCTAAGGGGGCAGAATCGAAACCTAGTTAGAAATTTTAGATTAGAACCTAACATATCAAAGAAGTAATTAATTGATATCACATAAATCTCACTAAAAATGCTAATATGAATCTTACGGTCCAAGGTTGAATAAAATATCAATTTGTACTGAATATGAGCGATTATTTCCATTAAAGAGAACTTTATTCTTTGAAATCCTGTATTAATGGGGCTGATAACGCCATCTACAATGATTTATTTAAACTTTATATTTAAGTTATTAGAATATTTTTTTTAGTATAAAATGAAAAGTAAAATACGTACCTATAATACGAGATACTTTTAATTTTGTAAATACACACCTAAATTCCTAAACGCGAAATTCGAAATGTGAGGTTCAATTCGCAGCAATGACAAATCATGATGTGAAAAGCATGATCTTTTCAGTCTGTGCTCGAAGTATCTTGATAAGTATGTTTAAAATAAAAGTATTTACGTTAATTACGTTTATCGTCAGTATGATAACTATAGAAGAGATTAATCTTATAACAGACAGACAGTAATTATTGGTATTATTCTTTTATACATTTTGATTACCAAAAAATATACTTGTTTTAGAAGCATTACTTTACAATAATGTCATAAATGAATCTATAGATAACTCAAATGTACACACTCCTTTATCCCAACCGACATATTTATTTTGAAGAGCCGCGTATTTTGTTTGGATTAAAAATATTTTTGGCTACACTTGCACACGACACTGTATACTCCCAAAGTATTGCCCTGTACACTCGCTAACAAAATTATAGACATAGGCCGACATTCTTTATTCTTTTTGTGGTACATGACGTAAGTGGCGTGTACCATGCTTGTTTAAGAGGACGAATGTTTCATATTTTTATGGATAATTAAATGGCACTATGGTTATTGTAAGTTCATATAATTTAAATAAAATCGTGTTTTGTTTGATGCGGTAATGTGGTATCAGATAAATATAGATATTAGATTCCTAGAAACTTCAAATAAGTGAACTTTGGTGTAAATCGTTACTTTTTTTAAATATTTTTAACTAGCAACTCTCCGCAGTTTCACCTGCCTAGTTTCCGTTCCCGTGGGGAAACGGGAATATATCTAGTCTGCGACACTCAGGGATAGTGTCGGATTCAGAAGTGTGTAGGTATTGTAGATAGCTATATTAAATATACTCGAAATACCGCAGCTATTCTCTTATCTTAACGGATGACAAATTTACAGAAAATATGCTGTGGTCTATATTAACATACATCCCGCACTTTCCAGCGGTTCCGCCCGCGTGTGTGTCGGTCATCGCGGTAAAAAAAACCTATGTACAGCAGTTTAGCTGTGAAAGCTTTACAGACAGGCAGACAGAATGTATTTATAATAATATTAGTATGGATTGTCGTACTAAATCCTTGCTGTGACGGATCAATTAATTGCTAGGAAGTGTAAGAAGATAAACTGTCAATATCCTTATTTATTCTGAGGGTGTCGCATGAGTCCACTTAAGGAACAACACTGCAAGACAACAGCACTGCAAAGAGAAGAAAAAACTTGACACAAAACCCATATCAAACCTTTAGAGTGCTCGCGCCCCGTTCTAAATAGAAAAGGAGCATCATAGTTCCTATATAGGAAGGGGACATCTACAAACCGTAGGTGGCTCGGAGGTTTCAGGAATTTCCTTCCGAGGGTGCACCTGATTCCCCAGCTTCTAAAACCCGAGTCGGTATGCCACCAGTTGGTAGTATCCGAGGGGATTGCCGCACAAAAAGAAGCGGCCAAGTGCGAGTCGTATTCGCCCATAAAGGGTTCCGCAGCAGCAAGTAACATAAGGTAAATTGCAGTTTACGATTTATGGCGTATTAAACAAAACTACTCACTATATTTTGTTCAAACCAATTTTCCGTGGAAGTTTGCATGGTAATGTACATCATATATTTTTTTTACTTTTATGATTCTCTTATTTTAGAAGTTACAGGGGAGGACACATTTTACCACTGGAAGTAATATTAGAAATCTCAATACCGTTTTGGGAGACCTCTCCATAGATACCCCACATGTATGGGTTTGGTGAAAAAAATTTTTTTGAGTTTCAGTTCTAAGTATGGGACGCCCCTTAATTTATTGTTTTTTTTTTCTATTTTTGTGTGAAAATCTTAACGCGGTTCACAGAATACATCTACTTACCAAGTTTCAACATTATAGTTCTTATAGTTTCGGAAAAAAGTGGCTGTGACATACGGAAGGACAGACAGACGGACAGACAGACAGAAATGACGAATCTATAAGGGTTCCGTTTTTTGCCTGTGGCACGGAACCCTAAAAAGAAGCTCGCCTGGTAGGCCAAAACTTTTAGAAGTCTATGTCTAACAGTGACTGTTGACGATTGATAATGTTGGATATACGAATTTGAAGTAAGATGGAGTGTTTTGTTTTAACTGGATTTGCTTATCAAAGTAAAAATAAATAAGAAGCCGCATTATAAACATGCAATAGTCGATATATAACACTTTCGTTGACCACGGACAGTTAAACATGTCTGCGTGTTTCAGACCTCACGTCCGGACCGCGCCGGAAGTTATTAAACACTGTTTTAAGTATCGTGAAGTTTGTCATTAATGAATATTTCCTTTGCATGTGTTTATCGAATACGAAAGGGGTACAAATGAAATTTAAGAACTCTTTATTTGTCCTCTAAATCCAAGGATGTAAAGAAAATATGCATGTAACCTTTTTCTTGAAGTGCCTCTCCTACAGGAGGTTGGCCATCAGCTCGGCGAAATGTGTCCTGTCCTGAGCAAAGCGGAATAGTTCTCTGACACTTGCGATATTCGTCCATTCACGAAGCCAAGATTTTCTTCTTCTCCCACAAACTTTTCCCATCAAAATGAACTGGAGCAGCTGGTAACGCTCATTTCACAGCACGTGGCCAAGGTATGCCACTTTCCTCTGCTTGATGATGAGCAAAAGTTCGCGATTTCTTCCGACAAGCTGGAGCACTCTAGCTATTGGTACTATTTTGGTCCAGCTAATGCGAAGTATTCTACGGTAGCACCACATCTCAAATGCTTCGAAGCGTTTTTGAGTGTTGGCTTTCAGAAATGTGTATGTAATAGGCAGCCCTAACTATGGAAAGGGATAGAGTGGTGTCCTGATGGCAATCATCTATCGATCAATCGTTCTGACCCCAATGACATTATTAGGTTGATTGACAAAGGAAAACCGAAATCGAAATAAGTCCTAATTAGGCGCGGCGTCGAATCGGCACAGACTTGAAATCTCAGAGTAAGATGTGTCAGTCCGGCTATCAAAGTGGTTTTAGTACCGAACAGGAAAATCACATGCTTATGGCTACATAGTCTTTAAGAAATCGGAGATTCAATAGAATTTCGCACCCCAAGACCAAAAAATTTCATAGCCGTGGTATTGCAATCATCTTTACACTATAATGCATACTATGTGCATTTTTTAAATATTATGACTTACCATAGCTGTCGAGGAAACAGTAATAGCATACCCTATGTAAAATAATAGGTCTTGCACTCCATTCGTTTTTAATTAATAAAGTAAGATTTACTTTAACTCTACGCTACGTGAGCAGTGCGTAACTCACACTATTAACATTTAGGTAATTCTAAAAATTCACTTGAGACTGTACATGCCTAGGCTTATTCTCAGAAAGGTGTTTTGGCTTACTACTTTAACATAACTGCCTCGTTGTTCTAGCGGTTGACGTATGCGACTGCCGATCAACAGGTCTCGGCTTCGAATCCCGAGTCGGGCCAAATGTATTTGAGTTTTTCTGATTATAGAAATAATATAATTAATAACGGAGTTTGGAAGTTGGGTTCTGAATCTACGTGCCTCGGAGAGCACGTAAAGCTGTCGGTCCTACGCCTGATCTCTCTCCGATCGTGTCGGTTAACCGTCCCATCGGATTATATAGAGAGAGGGAACAGAGAGTGCACCTGTGTTTGCGCTTACACTTCTACACTATAACATCTCCTGCGTAGTTGGCTGGTCTCCGTTGAGACTGGCCACCAAGGTCATATCGGTGTTCTCCTGAATATCACAGACCACGGTAATCAGACAAGTAGGTATAAGGTTTGTTTCAAGTTTTTCTTCTCTTTGTAGTGCTACAGTTATGTTAAGTGTAGTTTGTTGAAAACATAAATAGATTATGTAGTGATAATCCATATTCTTAATCCGCCACAACATGTATACGACGGAAGATAATAATATGTGACCTATATAAATAACTATTAAATAATACTAATTGACTAATTAAAATCTTAATTCTTCACTTTCCTTGTTAACGGAAACGAATACCAGAACAACCTTGTTCATTTTAAAATATGCTTCTTGATTTACATTTATAACCAGATTAACAATGTAAAAGAATAAAATGTCAATAAAAAAACCATGGCCATTCCTTTTCAATTGGCGTTAATTAGTGTTCGCAATAACAATATGTATAAGTATAAAAAGTTGTGCAACTTATACGACAAAAACAATATCAAATCTAACTTAAAACATTAGTCTTCAAGGATAAAGTGAACTTAATTAATGCATGAACTTACTTTTATTTGAAATAAAAGAATAAATATTGTGCGTTAAATGAATTAACCACTGCTTTGTTAAAGATCCATCGAAAAATAGATGTAACTTTTGTATAGATATATATACAGGTAGTTAGTTATTTATATAAATACAGGTATATCTATTAATCAATCGATATACATACCAATCGCGTAAATCTCGCACACGTCTTCAACAGACTGTTAATAAAACCTTAGCTTCTTTAAACCTCGGTTACTTTTGAAAAATATAGATAATGTTGTACAATTTTAAACACATGCTTAGCATTAGACAAATGTCCTGTATATATATATATAATAATAATAATACATATTTCGGACTTCTAACACACAACGCCATCTAGTCCCAAGCTAAGCAGAGCTTGTGTTATGGATACTAGAGAACTGATACAAATACATTATATACTTTTTTTGTAAATACATACATATTATAGATAGAAAACACCCAAACTCCGAAACAAATATTTGTAGATCATACAAACATTTGGTCCGACCGTAAACGTATTTAAGACAAATTGCGTTGTAAAATAAAATAGAAAGTTTAAATTTGAAACGAATAGTAAAACTTTAAAAAGACAAAGTGACAACTCCTCTATTATACGATTCGATACATTCAATGTGAGTATCGTAAGACCCGACTATATAAAAGAGCAAACAACGCAAGACAACATCGCTGCAAAGAAAAGGAAAATAACTACCTCGATGTAACATCAAACAATTGTTTATCGTTATGTTGCTATCGCTGTTTTTTACCGAACGACCCAAAATAATTCTGTAGAACCTCAAATACCGACAACTTACCTACTTCTAACTTTTGACTTGCAAATGTCTATATGCGACAGTAATCATTAACCCTATACTTTCTAGTTGGTCTGCACATTGAACTTCTCTTAAAACAACTGAAATCAGTACCACACCTTTATAGATGTAGGGAGAGTTGACGATACTATAAATGTACTAGCGGACCCGACAGACGTTGTCCTGTCTACACGTCTTTAATTTGAAAATTTCAAATTTAATTAAAAAAACATTGTCCAGCGGACAAAATTGTGAATCTAAACCATTCCCAGATCCCCTTGAACACACACAAAAAATTTCATCAAAATCGGTCCAGTCGTTTGAGAGAAGTTCAGTGACATACACACTCACAGAAGAATTATATATATAAAGATAAGATATAATTCCTCATATATGAATTTACATTTAAAATGCTAACTCAGTTATATAAACCGTCAAAGACGTAGATTGTAAGGTATTGTGACAAGAACACAAACGAATTTTTCATAGCGTAGCAACACAGAATCAGGGCCTTGGCGTAAATACATGAAATTAACATTTTAAAAAAGCAATTACCGAGCACCAATTATATAAAATTCATAAAGTTCCATAAAACATAACAGCTATTCCCCGTCTTTGAGTTAATTAAAGGCAAGTTAAGTAAATTTTATCATAATTCGTATGTACAACACTGATTTTACAAATGGCGGGTTTAATTTTAAAAATATGTAATACATGACTATTAGAGCGTTATTATTGTGTGTTACACGCCAGGATGCGGTATCCTTGACTTAAATAAATATGAACAAAGAATGTTTAAGGTTGTTGCTAAGATTATATCATTTGCGCACGATATTGGGCACGATTATGTGCATTTTAATATTAAAGTCATTTTAATCTCATTGCAATTTACTAGTAGGTGTTTATACTAAAAACTTCAGCTGAGGGTCTGAGAGGGGCTAGTTGCACCAGTGATAAAATCAGCTGACAGCAACTCCCACCCACTCATGGCGATGTAAAGCAAGCTTTTCGTTGTTTTTCAACAAATGACTGAGGTTATCGGAGCCATAATTCCTCCTCTCTTGATTTTAAGGGGAATGGGACGAAAAATATTTTTTTAATCTCTTGGATCTTCGGATCTCTAAAGATGGTCTTGTTAGAATCAATCCAAATGGGTCTATTATCAATCAGACCAACTCCACGGCGTCGAATTTCAGTTCAAGCGGTCACTTCACCACTTTCTACTGCACCGAATCTTATGGTTTCCAATCCCACTTAGTCCCATGTGGGGTTTGAATACAGAACACTTTGCGTGATCCACAAATTATTGTTCTGAGTCTGTCTCTCTGAGTTTCATGTGTCCGTTCCATGTAGGTATGTTTGTGGAATCCCCCGCGACACATATTCGTAATGTGGGAGTTGTATTTAAAAAAATAGTACTATCACCCAAGTTACATATAAATCAAAAGTTTTATTTCGATACGACGACTGTTAAAAGTAAGTTACAATTTACTTTCAAGATTTGTTTACATAGCTACGTTGTTAGTTTAAAATGAAGCTAATAAATCTTATTTAAAAAAATTACAATTCCGTGTGCAAATTTAATTTTATTGTAAATGATTTCCGCAGTATAGTTTCCGTCGCATGAGTGTTTCGTCTTCACTTTATGTTTAGTCGATCTGGTGGTGTAGCGTAGTGTAATTATCACGGAAGTCTTCACCAACCACAACGCTGAACCTGGCAACCCTCAAAAATATTCTTAATATAAAATAGGCTCACACTAGACCCCTGTAAATTTGTTAGAGCAGTGTAGATGACACCCGAGATCAAGATGTCTCATACTTCGTTAAACTTACACATTTACTTTAAATTGGATTACGTCTACTGTATTCGTTATTCTTATTTTTCTGTATATCTTACTTATTGGTAACAGCACTAGGTACTATTAATTTTTGAATAAGCAATTAAGAAAATTGACATGTGAGGGTAGGGAAACCTTCACACGGCCTGCTTCTTTACCAGCCTTACTCACGTACCAAAAAGTCTGAATTTAATTAGTGTACCAATACGTAAATGTTAAGCATATGAAATTATTTTATTGCTTTGGAAATATTATATAATTCCAAGTAGATAAATAAATATCATCCCTCAGAATTGAGGATAACGACATAAGGAGGAAATAAAATTAATAAATCAATTGAAATGGTTTTGAAAAATTTCAAACTGAAGAATATAATAAAATGTAATGTGTTCGTAACTCGTGACGGCAACTTACTGCAAAGCCTAATGACATGGTTACAAAATACGATTAAACAAAACATTTATTTTTTATATTTAGGCTGGTCATTTAACTTGTTATTTTTTTATAAAATTTCGAATAAATAGACGTGTGTATCTCTGATCTCCTTCTGACCCTAAGCTAATCAGAGTTTGTACTTTGGTAAACAAACTACTCTAAAAGTATCTACTTACATAATAATTAAAACTATAATTATAAAAATAATATAAACCCAAGCATTGAACAAATAACTGTGTTCATCATACAATTATTTAACTTCGCTTGTGTCCTCGACTGCCTCGTTGGTTTAGCGGTTAATGTATGCGACTACCGATCAAGAAGTGTCGGGAAAAGTCGGGTTCGATTGACCAAAGAGCGTTATTGATGTTTATAGAAATGTTTAATAACAGCATAGAGTGTGCAAGATGGATTCTTAACCCTCGTGCCTCGGTGAGCACGTAAAACCTAAGGTCCTGCGTCTGATCTCTCCCCAGTCCTGTCCTAGCCGTCTAGTTTGATTGTGAGTGTAATTGAGTAAGAGAACAGAGAGTTTACGCACACACTGCTACAATATAATATCTCCTACGTAGTTGATTGGTCTCCATTGAAAATAGCCGCTGTGGCCGAAATCGGCTAGTAATTCATCATCATCATCATAGTTAATCAATTCAATTCAAAATCATTTATTCATATAAGACACCAAGTAACACGCATGAACGTCAAATTGAAGCTATAGTTAAAAATCATAGATCGACACAAACAGACGCCACAGCATGTGCTGTATTGTCGCGGTAAATTAAGTAATTGAGTAATTAAGAAAACACCAAAAATCTACTGCCTGTCAGTGTCGATCCATAACTTCCAGCTTACAAAATGCGTAGAGCCACATGAGAAGAATACTGACAAAGAAACTCATGGCTACTCTTTTTCAAAATCCTTTCTTGGAATTGAATCCAGGACTACCTAGCCATTAGACAGTATAAATTTGTTTTCATGCCATGGGATCGTCCCTGTAATCGGATCCGCCAAATAGTATAAATTACAGTGATACCTATGACAAAACGTTTCGTTTAGTATAAGTCATGTTAATTAAAAATGCTGAAATTTAAAGCTATAAAATTGGGCTTCCGTCATTAAAAATGTTTTTAACATATTCCGCTAAGAAGCTAACTTCTTTCATATTATAAATTGTTCTTGACGTGTCTTAATGTGAATTATTTAATATCACGGAAATAAAACACTTTTGGTCTAGGATTGAGCGAACATACATTGTTCCGGTATTCGTTAAGAGTCAGGCTTTGAACAACGCATATTTGATATTTAAAGTAAATGCTTGGAATAAACTTGTAAATTTTTAAGCTTGAACAGAACTGAAATGTTTGGAAACCAATTTTACTCCTATCATACTGTGGATAATTGGTGTAGGGTTTGTTTCAAGTTTTCCTTCACACTCTCTTTTTAACCGACTTCAAAAAAGAAGGAGGTTCTCAATTCGACTGTATATATATATATTTTTTTTTTTTTTTTTTTTTTATTTTTTATGTTTGGCCCGCCAAAATGACTCTACTCTGCCTGATGGAAAGCATAAGCAGAATCCACGAGTGGTGGCCACCATACTCATTGCGAATGCAACAATGCAGCATGGTGACCCACACTATGGCGGCCTAGTGATGCTTGTGCATCTTTTAGTCTAGTCAACAAGTATGGAACTTGTTGACTAGACTAATTGGGCCTCCGGTCTCGCACTCACCAACGAAACACGACAGCACGAATGCTGTCATTTTACGTTGATCATCTGTGCGAGGGTAGTACCGCCCCGGTCGAGCCGGCCCGTTCGTGCTGAAATCAGCGTGGCTCTACTACCGTTTATGTGTGTTCGCGGATAACTTTGTCGTTTATGAACCGATTTTGATGATTCTTTTTTTAATGGAAAGGAGATATCTCAACGGTGGTTCCATGATAAGGACACTAAGATCTGATGATGGCATCCAAGAGAAATCGAGTCGAACCTTGAAGTCTATTTTTGTTTTTGTAAAAAAAATTCTAGGGTTCACTTTGATCATAAACCCACTAACGTAAATAGTTATGAAGCCCAAGTTTAGGTACATTGACAATAACTTATAAGATTGTTATAAAATTATAATATTTTTATAGCTAAACTAAATAATTAATCAAGTAAAAAACTTTCACATAAGACTGACTATCAACGATTACAACTGACTTTCTGAACGATCGAACGATTTTAGATCTTATGAATTCTATTTTAAAAATTCATTTATCCTAAAAACTATATTATTAATTAAAACCTAAAAACTATACTATTAATTAATTTGCTCTTTACCAGAAACGCAATACCTTCATACTAAATACTTATTTTGAAAAGTGAAAAATCGATATTTAAAGTATAATAACAATTTTGTGATTTTGGTGGCTAGAAAAATAAGTGAAATAACACACATTGTTTTGGTAGATTCTTAAACAGTAAGCTGACCAAAACTTACGTCCTACTATTTCTAGAATAAAACAGTGACCAAGTAATCCAAGAAAACAATCACGTCCTGGATGCATACAAGTATAGGCATAGGTTTCAAATTTATTTTTATAATAAATAACTCAAATTCTTCTCTACATGTACTGAAATCACATGATCCGGGTCTTTGCAGGACTGGGTTAGTTAGGCTAGAATAACATACCCCTGCGATCCTACTTCCTGCGTCCCCAAGCAACCGGACATCTTAAGGGATTTTTCAATCCTTCACCAAAAAAACCCAAATTTACTACAAGGATATAACTTGACTTTAATACGAGAATTGGCCTTAAGAATAATTATCTTATAAAAGTTAATATAATACGGGCCTTGAACACTAATGTACTACTCAAATCTAATTAACAGAAACGACGTAAACAATATCTAAATACCTACTTCAGTTCTTACAATGCTGGCTGAAGCCCTGACAAAATCCGCCGCACAACGGAAGCAGTAAATCACACAAGTATAACAAGTATTATGAAATTATCGGTAACAAACACATTGCCAAATGAAATCGCATCCTTTACCATCAGGCCTCCAAAAATAATGACAGGACAACCAGCCCAACCTTACCTTAAACACCAAAATTTACAATTTTCAACCATAACAATGAAATAATACAGTTCTGAATACGTTGAATCAATTAACGGTATTTTAGAAGTACGATAATTTATTAAGTAATTTGATGTGCGGCGCGGGAGTCGAACCGTGTAACGCCCCTGCGGATGCTACAAGTAAAAGCAATGATACATCGCGGATTTCGTCGCGATTCTGGTTTGTTCCTCTTTGCTCTACTGAAATATACACAATTTAAAAATGTTTTTATGGTTTAATATGTGAATACTGCTTTGGTACATTTAAACGCAATTTTTCCTACCTACTAGAACTACGCTAGTAGAAGAAATGAACTCTTCTGAATGGAAATAAAGTGACCTTAGAAAATCACTGCCACCGAGCGAATTCACTCTTAACATTTTGATGCGGCCTTTTAATGTTTTCAACGAGTTATAGTGTCTTTAAATTTACTTCATTCACACACTGCGTTGTCTTACGTAATTGCAAGTTAAACATCGTCTTGCTAAGGAAGATTTTATGAAACATATTTCAAGACAAATATCATAAACAAAATCAAAAAATAAAATAAAAATTTACAACCCGTAAAGCTTTATTTTCACACTCACTTTTTTTTAAAGACAACTCCCGCATTAGGAATATACATCCTGTGTCGCGGGGAGCTTTACAAAACATATATGAAACGGACACAAGTACACCCAGACTTAGAATAACAATTTGTGGATCAGAAAAAGTGTTGTCCCATGTAGGATTTGAACCCACAACTCGGCGCAGTAGGAAGCGACGTGGCGACCACTTAAACCACTCGGCCAACCGTGCAGACAAAAATAACCCGATAATGTATTTTCTTACATTTTTTTTTTTGTAACTTTTCAAGTGACAAACTTCTATGAAACCATTCAACCCTCATTGTATCCCCCATGGGATAAACAAAAAAAAAACCGACTTCCAAAAAACATCCAACGAAAACTCTCTGCCAAAAAAACACTTAAAAGCGTAAAATAAACTGGTTCTTCATAAATTGCCTATACCTAATTCTTTATTTATTTAAATAGTAGTATTATAATGTGTGCTAGGTACCTAAAATCTTATACACACACATTATAATACTACTATTTAAATAAATAAAGAATTAGGTATAGGCAATTTATGAAGAACCAGTTTATTTTACGCTTTTAAGTGTTTTTTTGGCAGAGAGTTTTCGTTGGATGTTTTTTGGAAGTCGGTTTTTTTTTTATAAAAAGTTTTTATTTTTCAGTTTTTAGTGCAAACAATCGTAGGTGAGTAGTAAGTTGAACTATTTCATCAAATTTCATCATTAAGAATACAAATTAAGGTCTATACGTACGTTGAATATTAAAATCATCCTCTAATCCCTAACTGTTGAAGAGTTTAACCTTCTATCATCAGCTCACGGAAATAACTTGAAAGTAAACGACTGAAAGTCTTTAGATACGTATGGAGTTGTACCTTCCACCTTCCATCATCAGCTTACCTAAATAATTTGAAAGAATACGACTAAAGGTAACATATGTACATTTAATATTTAAAGATTTATCCTCCAACTCCTAACCGTTAAGAAGTTGTACCTTACATCATCAGCTCATCATCATAAAATGATGACTACCAGACGCAAATACCGGTGTAACTTCAGAAAATATACGTAAAACATAGTATGTGCCTATAAAAATTAGGGATTCCCTCGATTTCCCTGGGATCCCATCATCAGATCCTGATATGCTGGCAATGGGACTACATCGAAAGCATACCCTTTCGAATACAAAAAAAAATCAAAATCGGTCCACAACTGACGGAGTAATCGTTGAACATACATAAAAAAAAAGAATACATACAGTGGAACATAGAACCTCCTCCTTTTTGGAAGTCGGTTAAAAACAAAACAATTTTTCAGTGGGTGCTTATTTCGAGGTTGCAGCCCCAGGGATTTAGACTCAGTCAGCCAGGGCAATTAAACGTATAGATTTTTAAAGAGACCTTTTTTATAGAAAGTATATTTTTAATCGTTTTTTTTAGTTTGGCTAAATTTTTGCCTTTTTGTATGAACTCAACTACGGCGAAGCCGAAAAAATATGTAATAGTTTTGGTTTTGTATGTTTATATGTTCCATCGTAGCGCTTTGTTTATTGCGCTGACTTTAATGAATAACGTGTCAATAGATAGATATAAATCGATTAACGCCGGCTGCATGCACGAAAAAGCATTAGCCCAAGTTCAGATAACGAGCGCTCAATGCGCGTTTTGCTAACGCGCGTTTACAACTACATGTAATTTCGTTCTAGAAGTAGACATGCTAACGCGCGTTTTCATATGTAGTTGTTACCGCGCGTTAGCATAACGCGCGTTGAGCGCTCGTCATCTGAACACGTTCCCCCTGAGCCGAGCGTGCAAGCGAGAGCGCGAAACAAGCGATAGATATAGAGAGATGATCGGTGTTCGGCTTGTTACGCATATTTTTCATCAACGTTTTCTTATTTTTGACTTTACAGAAAACTAATTTTATTTTAAATTTAGAAATTTTTGAGTGTTATTTAAAACTTTTTCTTGTTGTCTTGAGTATAAATGCTACAGCTCAAAGACGAACCCACCATCGCTCGGCGAGGACGTATGTACACACAGAGGAAGTGATTCAGGCGCGACCTGCTTGTTCAGCGAAGCAGTGCGCCGCTTGCGCAATCTGAGCGCACACTCCAGCACGCGATCTGCCGAGGTTATGTGTCCACTGTATGTGGAACAGATCCGAGGCTACACGATAACTGTTTCAGTTTCAGTACATCTTATAAGAATTTTTAATTAACTTCTAATCTAATCTTGAGCCTTTAAATTGATATGATATATTCTCTCTGTGCGTGTTACCCTAGGTATAAAAGTAATTGAAATAAGTAATATTAGTTTAATTTTAGTTAAATTTAGATGTAGATATACACATTGTTATCAGTTATGTATGAAAAAACAAATTATAATTGTCATAATTTACGAAATTGAACTTTACAATACATTTCAGGCACTGCAATATATGTCAATAGCAGATTATAAAATCGAAATTAGTCGTAATAATTACTCACTTGCTCAAGACCCACGGTCATCTGTTTCTAAAATAAGCAATCTGTCTTTTTCTAAGCGATTTATATATGCATATTAGGTACTTTATTGAAAATATTTTTACGGTGTTATCTTAACCTTAAACAGATTATTAAGGGACATTAGTCTTACGCTATTCTTAACAAGAATTTCATTGATGTGTTGTTTATGATCCTCAGACACAAAAAGAAAACAAATAATTAATGAATCCTTCCCAATCCGTGATAACCAATGCACTCCTCTAGTCCATTGATCATGTCTATAAAACTATACAATAAGCCACCTGATGACGTCAAAAATTAAAACAAATTTAATACTTTTATTGGCAAGTAAAAAAAATATTTTTGTTAGTAAATGCCACTTTATACTAGATTACATACTACTATGGTATCAAGGTATACCTGGAGATTAGTCATAAATTTTAAACAATCAAAATGAACTACATGATATTTGCAAAATAAGTCTCAAACACACAAACAAAATAGCTCCTCCTCTCCTGATAGTGATGTGCTTGACAGGGACCAAAAATATTATCTATATTTAATAATATAATAATAATAATACCTTTATTTCGGTTTTTCTGTGAAAACAAACTTTTGTGAAAACTTCACTTCAACAAAATACTTCTCCTTCAATATAATCTTTGTCATTCATTAAAGCTTGAACACATTTAACTTGTAAAAGTAACCAATGTCTTATCAGATCCACGACAACATATACCATATATATATAGAAGGTTGTAGAGCCACGCTGATTTCAGCACGAATGGGCCGGCTCGACCGGGGCGGTACTACCCTCGCACAGAAAATCAACGTAAAATGACAGCGTTCGTGCTGTCGTGTTTCGTTGGTGAGTGCGAGACCGGAGGCCCAATTAGTCTAGTCAACAAGTACCATACTTGTTGACTAGACTAAAAGATGCAGCAGCATCACTAGGCCGCCATAGTGTGGGTCGCCATACTGCATTGTCTGCATTCGCAATGAGTATGGTGACCACCACTCTTGGATTCTGCTTATGCTTTCCATCATGCAGAGTAGAGTCATTTTGGTGGGCCAAACATAAAAAAAAAAAATATACCCACAGCAGTAAAGAAATTTAACGTAAAGCTTACAAGAAAATAAAAAATTCCGTCACACCATGCCTTTTAACCTAGTGCCATCTGTATTCATAAACATGAACTTTGCAACAAATGATCACCATAAACAATGATGGGGTGTTCAATGGTGTGACAGCGTGAAAATTTATAGTTTAAACGATGCTTTTTAAGAGGTTTCGTTCTCGAGTCGTTAATACTAGAAACGCAAAATATTTGTTAGGACACAGTCTACTAAAAGATATTTGCTATAAAATGTTAGTACTTTTAGTCGTGATTTTCTCTCGTTGTAATACACATTTGTACTGAATACTTTTTGTCCCCTATACTTGTTGATACATCCGACTGCTTAATTGAAAGTGCTTAAATAATTCTGAAATAGTTCAAAACGATTCCTCCTTATTTTTTTCTTCAAGTTTCAATTCCATTTAACATTTTCAAGATGTAAAAATGTGACTTTCATTAAAATTATTATCTAGTTGATATGTAAAGGAGGAACTCAACTTACGAGTACAGTGATTTTTTTGTAATTTTTTCGTTAAATGCCTTTTGAATAAAACTTTTCTAAATGATTTCCTTAAAAAAATACTTATAAATTATCAATCACTAATCAGACTCCATAGGAAGCAATCATATCTCTTACACTCTAACCTAAATTTTTAAATAAAACGATAAAGTTAAAGTATATCTTTAAATGTGGCCCGCACTTTATACTTAAAGCTTGTCAATTAGCGAAAGCTCAAGTCACTGCGTTCATTTATTTCGCTGCACTTGTTCGCGACATTCCGAGTGTACACTCTGTTACACCCACTCTGTTACAGCGACACACAGACTCATTAACTATACTGTTAACCAATTTTATTTCCACGACAAAGTGTTAAGTCATTCGTGTGGTAGACGCTTTCGCTAAAAGGTTTGAGAAGAAAATGGTTTTACAATCACTGTGAAGTTTTCTATCCAGTTGCGAAGTTAGAAACTCTATTCGTTTGGCGGTAAAATAACATAAAGTTTATTCGTGTATACGTGTTTTCATATAGAGTTTTCATTATTTTTTTAATGAACACACTTTTTTCCCCGACTACGGGAAAGATAAAAAGAAGGGTGATAGTTACCTTTTTGTAGTCTTTGTATGTTTCACTGTAGCGACTGAACTACAGAACCAATTTTAATGAATGAGTTGTCAATAGATTCGTAATAGTGACCCAGGTGACAAAAGGCTTTATAAATTTATCAAAGGTTTTTTTGCAGTCGTATTCTAGTTTTTTTTAACTTTTTTGCTATACTTACCTTGGTACCTTCACATTATTTATGAGCCAAACTACGTAATAGTTTGTGTTGAAGAGACAGTAGGCCCGTGATACCCATCATATTATTCATTAAAGGTTGGCTGGTAGAGAATGCCTTGGACATTAAGCCCGCCGATGTACATGTGTGCATGAAGTTTTAAAATAAAAATAAAATAAAAAATAAAATTATTATTTAATCTTAAAAAAATTAACAATTCACAAAAGGTTTTAATCAAACTAAAATATGCAATAAGAAAAAAAATAAAAAAAATAGTAATACTGTACGTAATGCCTATGGTTTGTTTTTTTTTAAATATCTGAAAGTGACTATGTCGATATTCTATGACTACCTAAATTATTAAAAATTTATGTTTTTTTTTATTAAAAAAACGGTTAAATAACAAGATGCTTTTTTAAATCAATACATCTAACGCCATCCAGCGGATATAACTTGAACTATATTATCATAAGTGATACGAAATATACGCTTATAAAAGATTTACATCTCTTAATGTGAACAACATTACTGTATAAGTATACAATATCATTATATCATAGATAATCTCAAATAGAGGTTTCAAACAAGCATTTAGTCAGTCGATCTTATTATGGATCATAAGCATTTGTTTTTTTTACTGAGCGCTAATGAGAACTGCAGGAAAAGTACAGGGTAAACATTAGATAGACTTAAAAATCATAGGTAGCATTATTATAATGTGATTTGCTCTTAATGTATGTTTTTTTTTGTATTTAGGTACCTAATAGGTATGGCCCTGCCAAAATGACTCTACTCTGCCTGATGGAAGGCATAAGCAGAATCCAAGAGTGTTGGTCACCATATGCATTGCGAATGCAGACAATGCAACATGGTGACCATCACCATGGCGGCCTAGTGATGCTTCTGCATCATTCTGCATCATTGGGTCTCCGGTCTCGCACTCACTAACGAAACACGACAACACGAACGTTGTCCGCCCCGGTCGAGCCGGCCCATTCGAGCTGAAATCAGCGTGGCTCTAATACCTATTCTTGTAATACATAAAAAATATACGGCTCACCTTTTAAGCGGCAGCATCACTTCACATCAACAGCTTCTAAAGGCGCGTCTCCACCGAAATTTGACAACACAAAAAAGGTTAACAACACACAGTTCGCCGACTTTTGTTCGGTGGAGACTCGGCTTTACAGAAATTTTTGTCACCAAAACGTGTTGACAACACAAAAGTTGGCAACTTTTGTTCGGTGGAGACTCGGCTTAACAGACCACTGCTGGATAAAGGCCTCTACTTTAGCATGGAGTTTGTTTCAAGTCTTTTCTTTGCAGTGATGTTGTCCTACGTGGTTTGCACCCTTAGTCGCCTCTTACGACACCCAAGGGATGAATGGTGACACTCCGTGTTCTTAATCTGTCACTACACGGAGAGAGCCGGTGAGGTTCTAAGGGGGAGGGGTGTGACAGGGGACATGAGCCCCCCCATCTCAAATTCGTACAAATGTGATTTTTTCCAACTGCTAGTAGAACCTGATTACCAAATATTATCATCCCAATAGATTTACCAATAAAAACAAAAGATATCCATTGTTTTAATGTGTGCAATAAAATTGTGTATTGTGCAAGTGCAATAAGTCTAATTTACTCGACTGTTATTATATATTAGTAACCCCCACCAAAATCTCGGGCTGCGACCGCACCTGGGAGAGAGGTATATTAGTAACAATATTCACCGGGGCTAAAGCTGCGAGGATTGCCTAGTTTTATAAATTCAGTATAATGAAGCTTCGGCATGAAGGGGCCGGCTCGATCAGTGTGATACCACGGCCTCACAGAAAACCGGTATGAAACAGCGCCGAGTGAGTGAGGCTACCGGATGTCCATATCCCAACCTCCCCCCATTCCCTTCTCCATCTCCCAATAGCCGGCAAAGCACTTATGACGCCTCTGATGTAGCGGGTGTCCACGGGCGGCAGTAATCGCTTACCATCGGGTGATACGTCTGCTCGTTTGCCCCCTATTCTATAAAAAAAAACTAACACAATTAGTATACCGGTAGTTATGTTAGTAATTGGCAAATAGTAAACAAAACAAATATCGAGGAAATTGTGTTTTAAAAATGGTATTCACTGACTCGTTATAAACGTTTTAATGGTCCCCATTACGCAAACACATTAAGGTTTGCAACCCTCGCTTATTTCAACCCGCTTCTAACTAGTAGCTTTCTACGACACAGCTTTAGTAAGGAAATTATTAATCATTTAGATTTTTTCATTAAAGAGATCCTATCACCGTCGCATGCAAGACGTGATGCAGAAGCATCTCATTAGGCCCCCATGGTGTGGGTTGCACTGCTGCATCATTGCAGTCTCTGCATTCGCAATGAGTATGTTGACTACTCTTGGATGGAACAGGCAAAGTACAGTCACTTCGATAGGCTCAAAAACATAGGTATAGTTGGTATTTTAACCTCCATACCTCGGAGAACACGTCGGTTCTACGCCTGATTTCTTCCCAGTCGTGTCGAATAGCTGTCCCATCGGATTGTGAGAGTGAGGGAACAGAGAGGGCACCTGTGTTTGATTACACACTTATGCACTATAATATCTCCCGCGTAGTTCGCTGGTCTGTATTGAGACTGGTCACCGTGTCCGAAGTCATCTAGGAGCACATCATCATATATGACTGTAAATTAATGATTTATAATTAATTGTTCTCTTTACATTGTCTTGCTATCGAGTGATTACGGGTTCCATCGCAATGCCCTACCACAAATATAGTTGCACTAGTTTTTGCTCGCGGCTCCGCCCACGTGTATGTCGGTTATATCGCGGCAAATAGTGGCCTATGTGTTATTCTGATGTATAAGCTATATCACTGTAAAGTTTCATCCAAATCCGTTCAGTAGTTTTTGCGTGAAGGAGTAACAAACATCCATACTTACAAACTTTCGTGTTTAAAATATTAGTAGGATTTCAGTCAGTTTAATGTGGAACTCATGTAATAAGAAATGTTAATCCATTTGTCTGCATCGGTACGACTGCTGTGCTTGAGGTCTCGAGTTCGATTCCTGGGTCGAACTAAAAGTTTTTAAGATCTGCAAAAGTTAATTCTGAAGTTTGAGTGTTTTCTATGTAAAGTATGTAAACTTATTCACAAATATATGTAACTATAGTACAAGTCCTACAAATTTATTAAAAACCACAAACTTACAAAAGTACGTACATTCTACACATTCATAAAATAAACTTAATAATTCATTATCACTTTAATAATAACTATTGTTCACATTAATATTACAATCATAACAATCATTGATCTTTCTTTCTTTTTTCGTTATTTTTCCTAAAGCTCTTGCACCCCTTATTTTCCCCTATATTTCCCTACAAAGTATTGTGACTGAAACCTCCAATTCACAACAATGCTATTGTTGGCTGACATCCACACAAAAAACCGGACATGACCCAACAAAACCGATCAACAAGTTGTTAAAACCCTTGTTACGGTTGTCACCAGAAAATATCAAGAAATTTTAACATTTAAGCAAACTAAACCTTAACAATATACAACTTAAGATCCCTTTCAAATTGACATATGGGAAACTTTAAACCATAGATGAAAAAACTGTCAATAAAAATATTTGGAAATTTGCAGTATGGTAATTTTTCCCTTCAACTATTTTTGTACTGTGTCTCTCTCAACCCTCCAAACGCAAAGAGGTCAATATCGAAGGGGAGTGAAAAAAAGCTACGACGAAAAAAATAATAACACAGACTTATCGCCTTATTCGCCGGATCCTTACATAAATAATGATAAAAGGAAATTAAATCAAAGTCTTATTAGAATATTAAAAGTTCGTGGGCGTTTTTTAATGTCTCTCGCTGTGTTTAGGGACGCATAATTCACTCAATTTCGTAAATGGAAGACGGTGTGTTAGACCGTTAGCCATTAGGGGGTTGTTTTAGTATTTTTTTCGGTTATTGAATGCATTTATTAATTAGGCTTTATGACGTTTATGGCTATCGTTAAGCCCCGATATTGCATAGTGAATATCATTATTCCTTAAAAGGTGTCATTTTAATAAATTAGAGTAGATTTTTTTCTTCAGTAGACAAGTAGCAAAGAAACTGATAAATATACCTAATTGTTCAGATAATGAAAACCTCCAAGATAATTTGCACGTTGACCGATGGACTAGTTTTAATCGTATTGTTAATTTACGACAATAATTGAATTATAAAAATGTATCACCAAATCTAATGCATCATTACAATGAGCTTATTGCTGTCAACTGCTAGACGGACTCATCTTCTACTTTTTTAAGTCATAAGTCCACCGTGGCGCCCCTGTATCATGATAAATTATAATAAACTGTATCATATCTTAATATTTTCAATGTCCTAAGATTGGAAACCAGATCCATGATTTAAACGTTTATAAATATAAAAAAAAACATCAACAGCTTTTAAGAGTCCACAGCTGGACATAGGCCTATCCATAAGAGCGCCACTTATCCGGGTCTTGACCAGTCCTCATTGCAGTCGCCAGTCACTTTCTTTAAATCTGTAAGTCCACAAAAATTTGTCAATAAATCGCCAGTAATTTAAATGTACTCATTTCATGAAGTATATTTTGGGGAATAGGAAAATTAAACATTAAAACTAAACCTACATACTCACACTGTAATAGTGGGAATGTACATACAATAGTACTCGTAGCCATGTCCCTAGTGAAAAGCTTGAGGTCGTCTAGTACCTACCGGCCATGCGTCTTGTCTTTGCCCGGCTCGACCGCGCCCCGGATGTTCCGCGTCATGTATACATTATCTCTAACAGTTTTGATACTTTAAACTATATACCTACTTTTATACTAGATATAATTAAACTAACGTTAGTTTAATTATGAAGAGAACAAAAGGACAAGGTCAATGCAATATTTGATGAAATAATTTCATTAGGTCATAATTTCACATTTTATTTTAATTATGACGGAGCTTAGCTTCTGCAGAAATGGGTCAACTCAAACGAACACCTTAGCGGCAAAGATAATCCCAAAATTTAACAAAAAAATAACCGACTTCAATCTGGACCAAATTTAAATGGGAAGCACCAGTTTTCAAATAAAAAAAGAATCATCGAAATCGGTTAGCGTGATATTGAGTTATTCATCAATTTGTCGCGCACATACTTAATGCAAATTGAAGACTTATATGGTTTCCCATGGATGACATGTCAGAACTGGAGCAATTTGTAATGGGACCACATGGAAAGCACCAGCTTTCAAATAAAAAAAGAATCGTCAAAATCGGTTCACCCAGTCGAAAGTTATAAGGTAACAAACATAAAAAAAATAAAAAAAATACAGTCGAATTGAGAACCTCCTCCTTTTTGAAAGTCAGTTAAAAATCATTACCTTTCCCAGTGGGAGTGATGATATCATTTTTCCATCTGTCCAAATGTCCCCTATGCCCTAAAAATCTTAAATATACTAATCGCTAAAGGCAAATGGCATACAATTATATGAAATTAAGTGAAAAAGGTTGATTTTATGTAAGTTAGATATATTATTATATATGTAAATAATTCAAAAAAAAATTAACAATATAAGGCAATTAATATGCTTAGTAAAGTCTTATAATAATTACAGCATTGCGGTAAATAAATCAATAGTAGAAATCTGAAAAAGAGAAATCTTTATTAACTGGTAATGGATGTCCTAAGTCAATTATTCAGCAAGGATATTGACACAACATTACAACCAATTAATATTGATTGATATGTTGCCACACTAAGCTGAATAAGTAGTGTTGTGTTTGTTATTATTAAAAAAAATTACTAAGCTTTTTAAATCGATCCGAATCGAAGACAATTATTAAAGTCTTGGTAGTTAATGTGCATTGAGCTACGACCTCTTTACGGGACTTTGTACCAATAGTCCTATTGGATAAATAGCTTGACTCTGAGAAAACCTGATGTTTCACATTCAGTTTGAAGAAAAAGCTTCGCAAGTTATTTATCTCATTTTTAAAGGCTGTAACTCTATAAGACTATAATTATGTTTTGAGAATTAACTAGCTCAATATCGGTATAAAGTAAATACCTATAAAATGTCTGGCCTTTCAACCAGGAAGTGTCACAGGTTGAAGAAAAATTAACACATGACTTCGAGGCGAATCGCAGGATTGGGTTTTGTCTCCATTACCATGCAACACAATTTAAAAATTACATTGTCAAAGTCAACTGTTTTATCCTACCTTTAAAATTTACTGAAGTTTTTTCCCACTGTAAGTACGGACTTTGAACGTGTGCGAGTGAACTAATCTTATCAATACGTTTGATGATACTCGTAGAATTTTTTTAAAAGTTCGCGACCATTATACTGTATATATTTGAGCGTATAGTTGTTTGAAACAATAGTACCGCATTCTTCCTCTTTAAGTATCACGTGAACGTTAAAACATTTAAATAGCTTAATTTCAATTCATATTTATTTGGTCACAGTAAAATACTTATTCACTTAAGAACACTAAAGTATCAAAACCTCTAAGTCCTTGTCGATACAGTCAACCATTAGGGAAATCTGCTCGGCAGCGAGTGCTGTTTAATTTATACGCGTGAATATTCTTAAACTATCGGTTTTGTGGTCACTGTGGCGATTCGGCCTTTATTTATGTTCGGCCTCGGCTTCAACTGACGCGGGGCCGAATTAGTGGACAATCTCAAGGGGATCACCGTTCCATTTCGTATTTGAAAAGCTTTGGTAATATTAAATGTTTAGTATTTGTGTTATGTAAGTTCTCAAACTATGCAAGTAATTTCGTTTCACAAACACAATGTCCAAACTAATCCTACAGAGAGTGCATCCTTGTATTAGTTCTCCTAATTTACCTTCTTTCTTCATCCCGTCTAAAACGACTACATTTCCATGGAGGAACGGCGTGAGGCCTTTAGCTAGACAATCATGAAAGAAGCCAGTAAAATAAAGCAATGTTTACACATTGTGCCAACCTTAAACAAAAGTTGCGTAAAATCAGAAAGATGACTAGTAACTGAGTGCAATTTGAATTATATTTCTTAAGTCGGTGAAGTAATGATACTTTCTGCGATTGGAATAAAATAGACTAAACTTTTTTGTTCACCAGTTATAGCAGTTTACATATAACAGAAGAAGTTTACATATAAGAACCAAATGAACATGCACAAATGACGGCCTAATCGCTTATTCGCAATTTCTTCCAGGCAACCTTAGGCTGGAAAAAATAGATTATGAAACTATGAATTCATGGGCCATTTTGGTGCGAGAAGAAAAAAAATGGACTTCATATTTCATTCTTTTCATTTTCAAAAAGACTTCAAACTCAAAAATGTATTGTTAGTGGTCTAAAATACATTCATTTTCTAATTGTAACACTGCATTTTCTACTTCTTATTAATCATTTCTGTCATCGTACAAGTGTGTATTAGCCAGATGTTAACTTAACACGAAAATTATATTTTTTAAACATCACACATTAAAACGCCTCAAATAACTTATTCTAACTAAAACTGTCGAGAGGGAGCCCATCATTTAAACAAGATCCGTATCCCGTATTCATTATCGATGTAATTTACACATTTCGGTCACAATTTATGCCAAGGATGGTATAAAAAGCCAATTTTGGCCGCAAAAAAAGGCGGTAAAAGCCAAAGTGTAACATACGACCTTCGGTAATATCAATTTACTTCTCATACATTTATTCATGACACGTCGTAAGGAGTCATATAATTTATATGTTAGCAGCAAGTGGTAACAATCGTATTCACGAACGATTTGCTGGTACGAAGGAATATATTCACCAGAGTGGGCATGCAAAGGTGGCTTATTATGCATGCGATATATATGCTACTCTTGGGGGTACTTACTTATGCTACGTATATCTGAATTTGAAAACATTTTAGATTGGATAGAAAAGGGTTGTGACTTAGGATGCTTTTTAAGATTACGGGTTTTTTTAGTAGATACGGTAGGGAGAGAAGGTACGGCAGATTCCTTATTAGTAAGGTATTTAACTTCTACTATGGCCAAAGTTGGGATGTCTAAGCTGTACTATGAAGCAAGTATTTGTACTGACTGTTTCTAAGAAGTATTTCCTATGCCTACCAAACTTAAGTCACATGTTAAAATCTGGCACTCTCTATAGTTAAATCTAGTTCGAACTCTTAGACATTATGATATTTCGTATTTGATTTTAACTAAATAATATCAATTTTACTTTCAAATATCAGTTTTCTTGGTCTATATGACTAAAATGACACTTGACAGTTGGCGCAACCCTGAAGTCTTGATTTTTTTCTTTTTTTTATTAATACATGAGACGTAAATCAACCGTGTCGTGATGTCAGCCATATATCACGTCTGTCTTATGACAGTGTGGGGTGGTAGGAATTTTTCTCATCTTAAAAATGTGTTGGTAATATGTATGTTTATATGTAATTGCTAATAGACATAACGCAAATCTAAGTATAAACACTTGATTGCCTCGATAGTCGGTGGCGCATTGGTAGCGTATGCGAGTGCTGTGCTGAGGTCTCGGGTTCGATGCCCAGGTCGGACCTGTGTATCGGACATATGTATGTATTTAGAAAAAATATGTAAGTAGATATCCTATCAGTAACTAGCATTCCTAATAGATACCTGCTCTGGTTAGTCTGAAGCTAGACGGGCGTTGGGTGTCTGAAATATTTAAATATGTAAACTATTTTTTTATTTTTAATTATTAATATAAAATAAAGGTGAGTAAACAGCATTCTTCATTTGTAAATTACCACCCTCAGAGCTAATTTCTCTTCAATTTAAATTAGACCAGTACACCTTCCCGAATTAAAAAATATCAAATTGGTTCATTAATTATCGAAGCATGTAACAAATAAAAATTCATTTCAGAACCTCAATTTAGAAAAGTTAAAAACCTTTAATGTTGTTATTTATATAAATCTCAGTGAATCCACAAAATCTCAACATTTTTGAATCCGAAACTGCAGTCTGCCGCCTAAAAATATTGTTCATTAACACAAAAGTAGTTCCTTGTTAATTTAGAAGGTGAAATCCTTACACACAGTTTTCTCTGTATTTGCTATAATAAACCAACTAAGTAATTAAAATATCAAACTGATCGCATCTGACATTGGCCTTACGCCTCAGGCACAGTCATCATGAAAACAAATAGACGCTGACCAATCCTTTGACAAGCCTTGAATAAACATCAATCTATTTTCCAATCACAAGCCCTCATTTCGAAATTGGAACTCGTGTCAAATCGAAATTTCCTTATTTAAATATTGTGAAATAGGTTAATAGGGCCAGTTTCACCAGTTCCTGATAAAATGGCAAATTATTTATATGCCTTATTACCTACACTATGTGACAGATAAAAGTTGCTGATAAATGTATTTGTACCTGACATTATCTATATAACTGATTAAACGATCAATTCTTGTATACATATAATTTGAATCTCGGATACGACTGCAACTATTTTCATTGAAGCTAGCCAGGATTTATTTAAAAAAAATACCAAAAATACAAAACCCAGCAAAACTTGGTCATCCTAATACCTTTAGGCCTCTATCTAAGACTTGTGACCATAGAGCTATTATAGATAGAGCAGGGAAGACATACGGCTGCCTGTAAGCTAAAATGTCCAACGATTAAAAGAGAGAGACGATCGGGATACCCCATCTGTCTTTCTCTACTGACGCATGCGTAGTAAAGGGCTAATAGTGGTAATCCAATCACAACAATTAACCGTTGAATCGTTCTGCTATGCTGCTTTTCCGCGCACACTGCGCATACGCGAGAGAGACAGATAGGTACCGCGATCGTCTCTCTCTTTCTAACTGAGAGACGGCTGAAGTCTGGCTCCCCTGCTCTATCTATAATACATCTATGCTTGTGACACCAAAATTTGTAGTTAAATAATAGATAAGTTAAAATTACTCTATCAGGGACTTTATCAGCAACCGGTGAAAGTGGCCCTAAGAATATTAAATGATCGAAATTCAATAGTTCGGCATTATAATTTCTACCGTTTTAAATTATATTGACTCATCTACTTTGTAGTGTTCTATAGACTTTTAACTTGACAGACTAAAATATATACCTAATGATCAATAAACATTAAGTATTCTAAAGATATTCTTCTGTTTACCATTTCTTTAACAAAAGTGTACCAAGTATTTTCTTACCTGTAGATTACTAAGGTATCAAACAAAAAAAGAAAATTTCATTTATATCACCATGATCCTACATGTAGGTACTTTGAGGCATCTAGATTAATCTTCAACATTAGTAGCCGTAGCCTTTTTAAAAATATCTACATTCCTCTTTCATAGTCAACGTCGTAAGACTATCGCAGTTCTCTGCTGGAAATAGGCATCTTTTTACTCGTATGTATGGGCCTGCCAAAATGCTCTACACTACTCTGTCTGGAAATCATAAGCAGAATCCAAGAGTAGTGTTCAGATCTCTCATTGCATATCTCATTTTATAAATGTATATTTCTTATTATTCCAGGCCCAGAGGGTTACCACTTTATGTAAGTGTCCAATCACAACTTACTATAGTTATTTCACCTCCACATCGTACACAACATCACAGCCAACAGATAAGAGTGTAAATGATAATGAGTTTGTGTCACTAGCCCATTAAGGGCCGTTCCTCACCCCATGGGAACGCATCACATGGTTTATTCAGGGTCTACCGGACCCTAGCTTGTTCGTCTTTACTGTTAATTTACTTTGACCACTTACGATGGTTTTATTTATTATGAGACGTATTCTAGTAGTTAAAAGGTTTTGTTGGTATTTTTTATTTATTGTCCTTGAACTATAAATAAACAAAACCTTAAATTTAAGATGCCGAATTCATCAAACGAATTGAATCAAACAAGTCGGATATTCCAAAAAAAAAAAATATGACAAAATTGCATAATTATCTTTTTTTATGTATAGCCCTGACAAAATGATTCTACTCTGCCTGATGGAAAGCAAAGGTAAGCAGAATCCAAGAGTGGTGGTCACCATACTCATTGTGAATGCATACAATGCAACAATGCAGCATGGTGACCCACGCCATGGCGGCCTAGTGATGCTTCTGCATCATAATTAATATTATACACAGTCTCGGTAATTTATATTGGTATCAACTGGTATCAACTGTTGTGTGTTAACCGAAAGCTGCTGTACTATGGAGAAGCTTCTCTAGGTAGCCCTAAACTATTCACACTCTTCATTATTTGCTATTTTTGGGTACTTGACTAGATTGCACTGCCGAATAAAGTCGTCCCCATAATTACCACTTTATGTATTTTTTCTTATTTATTAACGAAAAATTCTTTCTTTTTGTCTACCAATCCAGTATATACCACATCAATACATACTTTTGCAGCAACATTAAGGTTGAATATGAAATTTGTTAGTGGTTTTAAACGTACCTACCAATAACATACTCGTATATGAATCAATAAACAAGATGTATAAAAATTATATATGTCTATATTGAAACCAATGGCTCTTACTCATTAAGCAGCTTATTAATTAGTTTCGTTGTTAACATGCCAAAACATTTTTTCGTAAGCCACCCTCAGGACTATCGACTGAGCTTTAATAGTTTGACCCACAAATGCTTCGTGATCGATTTAATTGCTGCTAGTCATTGAGTGTAGGGTGGCGTAGAAGGGTTAACTATTACATTTTCTTTTTACAATATTTTATAAACTAGCTGTTACCTGCGGCTTAATTCTTTGAACTTTGAAAGTACTCCCATTCAATCGTTCATTCTTTACTTAACCCCCTTAGGAACAAAAATCCTTTCGTAGACCCACTACGCACGAAAGCTTACAAAACAAAAATCATCAGCTGCTAAACTTAAATTTTTAGTTTCAGCGTTTTATGCTCTCCATTAATGAACGATTCAATCATTCAATTAGTTTTATATGTACTTATAGACTAAAATTTCTTACTTCAATACACTTTGATTCTAGATTTTTCTATAATATTAATATTAAACATTATTAATAAAAGAAAGTTTATATAGAAAAAGGTTTACATACTGAAATTTAAATTATTGTAAGAAGTGTGTCCCCTGGTTCCCAAGCTAGTTTACACCTGTGACTTGGGAATCAGTGTCCCTCTCACATTATGATATGCGAATGTAACCACCATGTGTCGAGAAGAAAAAAATGCTGACAAAGATAATTTGAACCAACATATTATTATTATTATTATTATTTTTATGTTTGGCCCGCCAAAATGACTCTACTCTGCCTGATGGAAAGCATAAGCAGAATCCAAGAGTGGTGGTCACCATGCTCACTGCAAATGCAGACAATGCAGTATGGCGACCCACACCATGGCGGCCTAGTGATGCTGCTGCATCTTATAGTCTAGTCAACAAGTATGGAACTTGTTGACTAGACTATTTGGGCCTCCGGTCTCGCACTCACCAACGAAACACGACAGCACGAACGTGGTCATTTTACGTTGATTTTCTGTGCGAGGGTAGTACCGCCCCGGTCGAGCCGGCCCGTTCGTGCTGAAATCAGCGTGGCTCTACTACCTTCAAAATTCTATTAAAATACACAAATACACTATTCGTAAAGGTTTTAAATTTCTTTTAAATGTGACTTTGGCCAACGTGGTATATTGAGCCAAAATCTCCTTTCTGAGGGGAGGCCTATGTCCAGTAGTGGACTGTTAAAGGTTGTCGATGATGTTGATGACTCTCTTACTTCAATGCCAGTTACTTGCCATGTTTCTAGAATATCTAAACTTTGCTAAGATGCAAAAATAGTAGGTAGTAGAGCCACGCTGATTTCAGCACGACCGGTGCGATACTACCCTCGCACAGAAAATCAACGTAAAATGACAGCGTTCGTGCTGTCGTGTTTCGTTGGTGAGTGCGAGACCGGAGGCCTGAATAGTCTAGTCAACAAGTTCCATACTTGTTGACTAGACTAAAAGATACTAACTTTTAAACTTTCGCGTTCCATGATATAATTATTATTATTTTTACGGGAATTAACGCGATCACTATTTCAAGGTACTACATACCTCTGTTTTGCCTGCCGTTTCGACCAGGTTGCACTGGCCGTGGTCACAGGCTGACTGGCTCAGCGGCGCACGCCCTCCGTCGTCGAATCCGTGAAGTCGAAGGTTCTTCATCCACCCGCACATTTTCGATATTATTGATAAAATTGTTTCGCCATGTACCGTCACATACCACACTAACAGGGTCCCTATTCTGTAAGCAAACCGATGTGTTCCTATTCTGGTGTTTATCCGACTGCGCAGAAAAGCGAGGTGGTATGTTTTTTAACACTGGATTCCACGCTGTAGATAATTTAAAACCATCTTCCCGATTGAAAGTTTTATGCTTTTTAATCTCAATCGCTTCACGTACAACTCTAGAATAAAAGTGACGTTCGGTGGAGAGGACTTGCGTGCGGTGAAATTCAATCCAGTGGTTGATGCCTGCATCGAGTGCATGTTCTGCAATCGCCGATTTGCTCGTCTGTCGGTTCTTCACAGCAGCGATATGTTCTTTGACCCTTTCAGCAATAGTCCGTTTCGTTTGGCCTATGTAGGAACTTCCGCAGCTGCAGTCTATTTTATAAACACCCGGAGTTTGTAGTGGCAATATATCCTTCGGTGTGCCGACGATGTTGTGAACCTTTATGCCTGGTGTGTATACTGTCGGAATGGAGTATTTCTTTAACACAGACCCGATCTTATCCGTAACTCCCTTGACATAAGGCATATAGGCTGGTTGCCTGTTCACTTCTGGATACTTGCGTCTTATTTTCGGTTGCTTCCGTCCTCCATTCACTTGATATCCGTTACCTTTGAGTACCTCCTGAACATGTTCTAGCTCCCGTTCTAAATGTTCAGGGTCACAGAGATCGTAAGCTCTGTTCTTGAGTGAAGTCATAACAGATTGCAAGTGCCGGGGGTGATGATGAGACGTGGCGTGTAGGTATCTATCCGTATGAGTAGGCTTACGGTACACACAGTGTGACAAGGACCCATCTGATCTCACGGTTACTTCAACATCCAAGAACGACAACGACCTATCCGGTGAATAGAGTTAAGATGTTGTATATATTGATCTACTTCTTGTTTATTTCCTTTAACGATACTGAAGATGTCATCCACGTATCGCTTCCACAGCTTAACGGTATTCGGGCCGAGACTTAGAGCCTTCTCTTCAAAATGTTCCATCCAGATGTTGGCAAGTACTGGGGCTACAGGACTTCCCATCGCGACACCATCAATCTGGAGGTATGTTGACCTTGGAAAAGAAAATAATTGCCATCTAAACAGTGTTCAAGTAGATCTATATAGTTGAACGGCAGTTCGTTGTCTCTCAGCAGGTCTTTTACGACGTTTAAGCACTCTTTTATTGGAACATTGGTGAAAAGCGACTCCACGTCAAAGCTCACCATGACGTAATCCGGTTCCAACGTGAGATCTTTTATGATTTGTATGAAGTGCCGTGAGTCTTTCACAAAAGACGGTGTTTTGCCTACAAGTGGTTGCAATACTGAAGCAACGTGCTTTGCAAGATCGTAAGTAGGAGAAGCAATTTGACTTACAATGGGCCGCAGCGGCACGTCAGGCTTGTGTATCTTAGGCAGACCATATAATTTCGGTGGCTGGTGTGACTTTGGTTTGTACAGTCTGTTGTACTCGTCTTCTGAAAATAGGTCCTCATTATCCCGGATTAGAGATCGTATTTTACGCGTTACTCTGGCTGTAGGGTTGTATGTTACCGGTTTGTATACCTTATTATCACTCAACAGTTCGAGTATTTTATTTTGGTAATCAGTTGTATTCATCACTACGGTGGCGTTTCCCTTGTCGGCCTTAAGCACTAAAATATCCTGGTTATCCCTAATGTTTTTTAATGCTTGACGCTCTTCCATAGTGATATTACTAGCCGGAAGCTTTGACCGACGTAATATTACCGCGACGTCCTGTCTAAGGATATCAGCATCACCGGGCGGTACTTTGTTCTGTGCAATCGATTCCTCAACGCTACTGATTACATTCTCAAACGGTATTCGTTTAGGCGTCGGAGCGAAGTTCATACCTTTAGCCAAGATGTTCATTGTTGTGTCATCTAAACTCACGTTCGATAAGTTTACAACGGTGTCCTTCGATCGGTCGGGTACCACGGGTGACGCTTTGTTTTCTGTATACCGCCGATTATATTCCTTCGAGAACTTTCGATCAAAGCTTGCACTACATAACTCGAAGGTACGACTCGCTTGTAAAAACGTAACCCGGTCACACAAATCATAGTCCGATTGAGATAGATTAACACTAAACTTTAATTGTAACGCATATAACTCCCTCTGTATACACTCCAAATCACTGTGTTTGTTTCGAATTAATTGTCTCAGGAGGCGTTCACTCGCGTTTTTTAGAATTTTACGTGAAAATGCGATATCACTACGCGGTTTTATTCGAACACACGAAGGTAATAAGTCCCAATCGCGACACTTCACAAGAAATATCAACGATGTTTCCATTCGCGCCCGTTTTTTACGTAAAAATTCTAGATGACACACTTGTTTTGCAATTTCCGACCCGTAGCGGTTTGCTATACTAACTTTTAAACTTTCGCGTTCCATGATATAATTATTATTATTTTTACGGGAATTAACGCGATCACTATTTCAAGGTACTTTTACAACATTTAGAACGGGAGCTAGAACATGTTCAGGAGGTACTCAAAGGTAACGGATATCAAGTGAATGGAGGACGGAAGCAACCGAAAATAAGACGCAAGTATCCAGAAGTGAACAGGCAACCAGCCTATATGCCTTATGTCAAGGGAGTTACGGATAAGATCGGGTCTGTGTTAAAGAAATACTCCATTCCGACAGTATACACACCAGGCATAAAGGTTCACAACATCGTCGGCACACCGAAGGATATATTGCCACTACAAACTCCGGGTGTTTATAAAATAGACTGCAGCTGCGGAAGTTCCTACATAGGCCAAACGAAACGGACTATTGCTGAAAGGGTCAAAGAACATATCGCTGCTGTGAAGAACCGACAGACGAGCAAATCGGCGATTGCAGAACATGCACTCGATGCAGGCATCAACCACTGGATTGAATTTCACCGCACGCAAGTCCTCTCCACCGAACGTCACTTTTATTCTAGAGTTGTACGTGAAGCGATTGAGATTAAAAAGCATAAAACTTTCAATCGGGAAGATGGTTTTAAATTATCTACAGCGTGGAATCCAGTGTTAAAAAACATACCACCTCGCTTTTCTGCGCAGTCGGATAAACACCAGAATAGGAACACATCGGTTTGCTTACAGAATAGGGACCCTGTTAGTGTGGTATGTGACGGTACATGGCGAAACAATTTTATCAATAATATCGAAAATGTGCGGGTGGATGAAGAACCTTCGACTTCACGGATTCGACGACGGAGGGCGTGCGCCGCTGAGCCAGTCAGCCTGTGACCACGGCCAGTGCAACCTGGTCGAAACGTCAGGCAAAACAGAGGTATGTAGTACCTTGAAATAGTGATCGCGTTAATTCCCGTAAAAATAATAATAATTATAGACTAAACGATGCAAAAGCATCACTAGGCCGCCATGGTGTGAGTTGCCATGCTGCATTGTCTGCATTCGCAATGAGTATAGTGGCCACCACTCTTGGATTCTGCTAATGCTTTCCATCAGGCAGAGTAGAGTCATTTTGGCGGGCCATACATAAAAAATAATAATATATATATAGTTAGGTAGATGATACTTCAGTCATTAATGCATTTTTAATGTACCACTACAACGTGTTAGAGCCTCTAATAGGAAAAGTCCGCGAAGCCATTAGATGCGGTCCTCGAGGTGAGGAAATGAGCCTCGTTCGTTATTCACAAGAGTTTAGATACCTATTACGTTGTAATACTAATAGCACTAATTTATATACATTCTTTATACATACACATTACAATTAAATTTCAATTTTATTTTGATTTTTTTTATGCAATAGGAGCCATACGGGCAGACGTATCACCTGATGGTAAGCGATTACCGCCGCCCATGGACACCCGCAACACCGGAGGCGTCACAAGTGCGTTGCCGACCTTTGGGGGATGGGGAGAGGGATGTGGGGAGGGGTTGAGGGTATGGGCCTCCGGTATCCTCACTCACTCGGTGAAACACAGCGCAAACGCTATTTCACACCGGTTTTCTGTGAGGCCGTGGTATCACTCCTATTCATGCCGAAGCGTGGCTTTACCATACTTTTTTATTTTTTTTATAAAAGACAACTCCCGCATTAGGACTATACATTCTTGTGTCACAAGGCACTCTACATACATGTAACGGACACAAAGAACACCCAGACTCAGAACAACAATTTGTAGATCACACAAAGTGTTGTCCCATGTGGGATTTGAACCTACAATACTTGGCGCAGTAGAAGGCAGCGTGGCGACCGCTTAAAACACTAGGCCAACCGTGCAGTCAAAAATTAATTTATTCTTAAAGTATCTGCGCCCATACCCGGTTACCCGCGGTTATTGTTATACCCTTACAACAACAATAGCGGGCAACGCGGGGCGAAACTAGTGTAAAATAAAAGTATCGAACGTTACTCCTCATACAACTAGTTATCTGCAAGTGAAAATCCCATCAAAATTGATCCAAGCGTTCCAGAGATTAGCCGCAGGGGCTCAGTTAGTTCTTCATACCTGTCAACTTTTTTTTCTTCCATGGTTAATTTCCCTGGATCTTATTTTCTTAGTGTTCATCTGCGACAAAAGTATTATTTGCAGAGTCTGTATTTTGCCTTAAGTTTTTTGATGATGTCACCAGTTACAGTTTCGTAAACAAACAGACAGTCTATCTATACCTATCTTTCTATATTAAAAAATAAGCCAATTAAATTAATAAAAGATTCCCATTCGCTATCTTCAATAAACAATAACCACATTCAGCAAATTAATCAGCGAGTGTTAGCATCTCAATCATTCATTCACTCATTCTCTCACCGCTGTAATGAATGCTGTATTGAATGAACGATACTATACTAGATTTCTTCACTTGATTTTCTGTCTCTGACATTACAATTATTGGCTATTAACATGTAAATAGTTCGTGTATAATAGACGTACTTTTATCGATAAATATTTATTGTGCTATTCATTACTGAATATGTTTACAAATTTACTACTCTTCATTTGTTCAGATTAAAGGTTTGTTTTTGTTTTATTTGATTGAAATAACTAAAGAAATAAGCTAGTGTTTCAAAAGCTGTCTAAATGACTTTACTCTGCTTGATGTCAAGCATAAGTTGAATCCAAGAGTGGTGGTCACCATCCGCATTGCAAATGTGCAAATAAAAATAAATAATTTTGAGTTACATTTTGCAATACAATAGAAAATAGCCTATAATTTCTTGCCTCATTTATTTTATTGTTGTTTATTTTTTTAATGAAAACTTTCCATATCCATACAATAAAGCTTCTTCCCAAGTCAAATAGATATCATCGACAAAAGTTATACGACCATTATAGAACAAACAATTTCACGAAGTAACACCCACTCCACAGATTGAGTTGTAACTCGGACGAGTGTACATTTAAGAATAAGTATTGTAATTTGTATTGAAAGTTACCAGTAATTATATTGCGCTCTGACTCAGCCTGAGAACCTTCCCGATGACTTAATTAAATTCTACAACAGTAGGTAGCAAGAATAATTCTCCTCTTTGCTGTCCTCCGAATATTCTAAAGTTCAAGTCTAAAACACATAACCATTCGTATTATTTTGAATCACCTCCAAGCTAACAAAACTTTATACACTAAACTCAATATTACAACTCCAACACTTAACCCTTCTTTACCGTGGGGCTTTTTTCACCCCCCATGCTCGAAATTACCTTTAACATAGAGTTGTAAAATCTCGAAAAACTCCCAAAAGACGTCTCGAAGACAACATCAAGGACATAATTCATAATGAAAAAGTTAATTTTCAGAGCGAAAACTCATTTGCATATTTTTGTAGGCAATGTTCAATTATTTGAGTATGCGTACTCTTTCACAGGGCCCTAATAACAGTCCTTTGGGTCTCGTTTCGGATAGGGAACCCTTTCGGAGAATTAATTTTTCTTAGCCAATTAGCAAGCGATGTTAAGAGGATGTTTCGCTATTGATCGGCATCTTCTTATTTCATCTAAAAGAAAGATCAATTTTCGTTTAAAAAAACTTTAACTTTTTACATTTTGTTGTACATACCGATACAATTAGCGAGGATGATGTTATCTACCACTTTTACTTGCATTCGTATTAGCAATATATAAACCACGTATAGGCAAAGAGATAGAAACAAACATAAACTTATATTAAAATAAAAATGTGATTTGGGAAAATTTAATATATTTTATTTCAGGTCAACTAAAAATCCTAAGCGCTTCCCTATAAGCGTCCTCTTTAATTAGAAGACAGCAGTAATCGAGTAGTAGGTAAAAATAATGATTAGTGAGCAATACAATACTTCAAGTTTTAGTAGATACTGTACTAAGTTATTAATTTGGTATTCAAACAACAGGATAATCTAGAACCAAACGGAAGCCCATAGGTTATTTTTTGTAGTAACATTTATTTTCTTTTCATAAAATATAAGCCGGCTGCTAATTCAAAGGAAAAAAATTTAGCATCTAAATCCGAGACATCACAAAAAGCTCTGCTCGGTAACATTTGAAAGAGCCCTTTTGACCCGGCACTCTAATTGAGACCTGTCTGCAACGACCCACTCAGACGTTATTCAAGATCCAACACGTTATACATTTTAATAAATGTATCGTCCGTGAATGGGTGCTTTTATCAAAAAGGAGCCTTATATAATGTAAAAAATATACAAATTAAGTGTAGGTGGTTGAATGGGCCCGGGGCGAATGTAAATGAATGGTTGTGAGCACACGGAGGGTTAAGCACACAATATTGGTGTATTGAGATGTTGCTAAATAATACTGTGAAAGTGCTTTTGGTAACGAGTGTTTTAAATTGTAATAATTTCAAGTTAATGGAGTGAGCTTTTTGCACGCTCGGTCATAAATTTTCTTTAAAGAATGTTTCGTACACAAGGAAATGAGAGTAATTTGATGACTTTTTCGTAGTATTTTAGTAACTTCTTAATTTTGATGGTGAATTTTATCCCTATAACTTGGTTTAATCTAGTTTAGAGAGTCCGTTAGCCATCTTCTAACATGTTTTGAAAGGTATTTTGCTACAGTTCCAAAACACGGGTAAACTCGCAGGTTTAAGTAGTGTTTAGATATTTCTCTTTATATCGTGTAACCGATAGTACTAACGGATGTATTAGCAGAATGTTAGTGTAATTAAGTAATTGATGGCCTTTTTTCTTTTTTTTATGTATGGCCCGGCCAAAATGACTCTACTCTGCCTGATGGAAAGCATAAGCAGAATCCAAGAGTGGTGGTCACCATACTCATTGCTCATTGCGGATGCAGATAATGCAACATGGTGACCCACACCATGGCGGGCTAGTAATGCCACTGCATCATTGGGCCTCTGGTCTCGCACTCACCAACGACACACGACAGCACGAGCGCTGTCATTTTACGTTGATCTCCTGTGCGAATAGTACCGCCCCGGTCGAGCCGGCCCAACTGTGCTGAAATCAGCGTGGCTCTACTACCTTTTTCTGATAGAATTGAATTACTGACTTACACTTTCTTTAATGGCTGTTGATACGTGCATCGCCACTTATATGTGAGTATCCCCAAATATTATGACATAGAAGAATAAAGTATAGAATTGATTATATCTATACTACTTATAATAAAAATGTAACAGGTCCAATTCTGTACATTAAAGATATTTTGAAAATTTTTTTTGGAGGGCTCTCTATAATCGATACTGAAGCCAAAACTGTAATTTTTTTCATTTTTGTCTGTCTGTCTGTCTGTCTGTATCTTGGCCGCGCATCACGTCGAAACTACTGAACGGATTGAAATGAAACTTGGCATGATTTGAGTTCATACTACGAGGTAGGACATAGTATACTTTTTATCCCGAAATTCAGCACGGTATCCTGGAGAGAGGGGATGAAAGTCAAAATATGTACTTGGTTGTAATTCAATAACACATAGTCCGATTTCATTCATTCTTTTTTTGCTAGAAAGAAAAAAATAAAAGATAACGGGAAAAGTGTTTTTTTTGTCCGCGACTGTACACTGCCTGTGGGAAGCTGAGACAGGTATGTAAATATGGCGGTACGAAGTTCGCCGGGTCAGCTAGTCATTTATAAAAGCTTCAAAAGGAATGATTTGAGAGCTGTATAGGAGAAAAGAGTCTAAAATAATACTATCGTGATTACTTGTTCTAAGACACCAAAACAGAAATGCTACATAGAAAATAGTAGAGAGAATGATACAGAGTTGACATTGAGTTAAATTTGTAGCCATTCTGATTTGCTAGCTTGAAGTGAAAAATCCTGTAAAAACATTTCAGAAAAGGGCAGAACCGAGAAAGAAAAATTTATAAAATGTAAAGATGTCCAAAAAATGTATGGGCTTGTGCTCCAGACTATACGGAGATCAAATAAGTGGTAGTTGATAGCTAAGATTTTCTAAAAAAAGAATTTCAAAGGTTCATGAAGCAAAGCAGATTCTGAAAAAAGTTAGGAAGGTTTAAAAAAAAAACACTCCGACATCATTTTTTCCCAATATATTTTAAAGTTATACTGTCAGGTCTACCATAAAGATTTTTTATGTGTGCTCAGGTCAAAATATATACTACTGGCTTATTCCCATGGCTCCACCCATGTGAAAAATCCATGAAAAGTAAATTGTGTCATTCTCCAACGTTTTAGTTCTCCAAAAACAAATATGTCATCTGTCCCTTGTTGGTTACAAGGTTAATTTTATAGAATGAAAATAAAAGAAAGAACATTATTTTTATGCATATATAACTGCATGTTATTAGAATATTCTTTCAATACTACTGGTGGAATAATATAGCTCTTGATCATTTTCATTTCAATTTACATCATGACATCCTATAATCTATACCATGTTTCTTCACGCTACTGCTCTGTAAAAAATATATTATATGAATCATAATTCACATTTATTAAAATTATGTTATTGACATTGTTAACTTCAACCTTAATACAACAAACGGAACGAAAATCGGCGCGTGAGACGAATTGTTGCAATTTTTTTTTTTATATGTGATTGACAATAACTAGATTTTACGGCTCTGGGTTCCAGCCGTTTTAAGTGTAATTGACAAGTTTATTGAATGTTGCCAATGTTCAAATCATAGTTCGACTTTTTATAAATGCTCTTTCTTTATTTTTGAATAATCAATTATTATTTAGTGATTTCGAATGACGAATATTCTAAAATAATTATTACATGTAGGTACAATATAATAAGAATCCTGGATCTTAATAAGAAGCGCACATGAATAAAAAAATCATTTAATATTTTACTCCACTTTGCGTCATATTTTTATCATATGGTAAGTAAAATGATTTCAAAGTAAATTCAAGATGCAAAATCTTTTTGATTTTTGAGTTTTTTTCCGAATTTTATACGGACTTTATAAAGTTACTCAAAATACAACATTTATTTTATTTATTCCAAAAACTAAAACATGATCTCGGATTATTCTGGGGCAAAAATTTTATCTCCTTTCATTATTACCGTTTATTTTCTTAATTTTTAACTTACTACCACTACACCAAACACATAGGTACCAGTACCACTCTATATCCTCAGAATACAAACAAACATACATTTATTTAATACATTACATTATTATTCATACATTCAGGATAGTCCCTAATATTCAGTAAGATTCAGCACACGCGTCCTGACCTGAAAACGCTGAATAACTTCAATACTTTTTCAGAGACCGAACAAAGAGTGGGATGGGGCGGCCCTCCCTAGCAACCCCCAGCTCGGGGGGAAGGGAGACAAGAACCGTGCCTTGTCGTTTATAAGTCGTTATGTTTTTATCTCAGGATATACATATAACACTTAAATACTGGAGTGGTTATAAAGGTTTTATTTCTGTTTGGAAATTACGTAATGAATTTACTTGAATTCTAAGAGCTGTACAGTCGAAGAAAATTAGAAATAACATCATTTGTTCTAATATTCCACGAAAAAATTCTACTAATATTATAAACGCGAAAGTTTGTAAGTAGGTATGGATGGACGGATGGATTTATATGATTTCACGCAAAAACTACAGAACGGATTTGGATGAAACTTTTTAATAATATAGCTTTAACATCAGAATAACATATAGGCTACTACGAGTATTTGCCGCGATAACCGACATATACGCGGGCGGAGCAGCGGGCAACAACTAGTTAACATATAAAACAATAGAGTGCAAAATACAGAGTGTACGATACCTGAACTGTACGATACAGTCTCTTGTGAAGGAGAAAATGAAGGAGAAAATGGCATACCTGTTATTACACTTTTTCTAAATTTATTGAAAAATAAAACAGTTATTATAAAGGAACTTTTAATCAATTTTAACTATGTCATTTGAATTAGGTTTTAAGTTATATCTTGAGATCTACTATAGAAAAAAAGTTATCACCACGCGTCTATTGAAACTACTCAAGTCTATTGCGAAATCCTCTCTTTGTGCAGCATCAATGCGACAGATTTTATCTTTTGTGTCTTCATATAACAAATCGTGTGCCAACAAATAAATAATTAGCAAATTGTAGATAAATGATAATGGATTACCTACTCAAAATGTAAAAGTGGAAGGTAAGAAGAAAGGCATGTACATTCCCTCTAACGTAATATATATATAGGTACATTCTTTTTACATTCTTAGGATCTCCCACCCGACCCGAACCCGTAACTATTTAATCTTTCTAACTTTCTACTACATCTATACAGCCACCCACTTACGTAAAACCTTCATAAAAAAAGGTTTCCTCAGTCCTCATTGGTGTAAAGTGTCGCTTTAGGCGTGGTCGGAGGTTTTGTCGCCAAGAGGCGTGGCAGAAAGAGACAGCGTGGCTTTGTCACTGTAGTCCCTTTAAAAAGCCTTCGAGGGAGGGAATATATGGGACTATTTACTTGGGTTTAGATGAGACTTCGTATACGACAGCTTCAATCTTATAGTATACTTACGTATGTGTGCTTCTACTTATGTGTAGTTGGCAGAATATAAGTAACCTCAAAAAACTTTTTTCTTTGATATAAGGCTAAATCCTTTAATGATAGAAGTTATTCTCAAGCATTGTTTACTAAACAAACTTCGGAAGTGTATTAATCGATACTATAACAATAAATACAATACTTCTAGATTCGTATTATTGTAATCTGAATAGTAGCTGTTACTAACTATATAAGTCTAAAGTTTAGTACAACTTAGTACAAATCATAATATTGAAACTACTTTGAATTTAGGTCTAAAATCTCTGAGATAATTGTTCGTCCAAATCCTTAAAAAAGCAAGGCTTAAATGCTTTCAAAATAACACGTCTATTTTCCAGAATCTTCTATTATTAGGGAACATCCCAAGCTGTAGTATTTTTGTAAAATTGAGTTTTTAATTAATTGTTAAATTTAAAGAATGAGATAAAAGACAAGTACACCCTTCCACATATAAAACAATTCTTTCCATTATTTCATCTCCAAGTTAAAAAAAAAAACAACTTAAATGAGACCCTCTTGAATTTTTTGAAATCGTTTTAAAACAAATTATATTTAGAGATGGGTACATTTCAGAGCTTTTTATCTTTATAGTATTTTAACAATAAATAATTGTGTTTACGTTAATAAACACAAGTACTGCAAATTATACTCACCCAGATATACTTTCTTCAATATAATCAGGCTTAAAGCTTAAATAAGAGTAAAATAAACATAAAAATAGCAACATAACATCCACCCAAGACCGTGCGGGGTTAGGCGGGTGTCGAGCGGGTTGGGGGTTATGGGGGTGGCAAAAAGCTCAAGTGCAGAGGCTGTATCGATCCATGGCCGGCGACCGGCGACATGGCCGGGTCACAAAAATGACGGCTGACATTGTGACGAGCGGAGCGAGTAGCGGGAACTGTAGATTTTGAGATTGGTGAATGTACCGATAAATTTAGATTAATATTCTAGTAGAGGATACCACTTAGCAAGCCTGCAATGATGATGTAGTGAGTAAGTGATCCTCACGCCGTTTCCTTCTGCGTCAAATGTTGTGGAATCGATCGTAGCACGGGTCAACACTTTTTAAAACCGGAGCCCGAATTACGGAGAAGTATCACAATCGGCCGCCATATTGTGAATCACCATGCTATGTTGTTGCATTGTCTGCATTATCAATGAGTATGGTGACATTTACTCTTGGATTCTGCACATACTTTCCATCAGGCAGAGTAGAGTCACTTTGCCAGGCTCATACAAAAGTGGTATCCCTACCTATTACGACAGCACTGCCTACTACGTTGAATGTTGTGGGATCTACCGTCTCACGAGTCAACACTTCTTGTGATCTAAAAACTGTTATTCTGAGTCAGGGTGTTTTTTATCAAATTCATGCGTGTCTATAAAGTACCCCGCGACATTGGATATATTCGTAGGGCGGGAGATGTCTCTTTAAACAAAAGTTGAGGAAATATATTGGGTATAAAATGCTGTACTGATAAACTGATGAAAGAGACTGGACAAGAAAATGTAGGTAATGTGCCAACCTACAAATAAACTCTTTTTACCCGACTGCGAAAGAAGGAGGGTTATGTTTTTCGAGTGAATGTATGTAAGTAAGTATCTATGTATGTATATTTCTTTGGCACGTCCTAAAGCCTAAACGGCATGTCGTATTTTTATGTGAGTGGTGTCAATAGATTCGTCTTAGTCGTGAGAGTGACACTGGGTTCATCAAAATAAAAAAATTAATAAAAAAACCTGAATTTAATAAAGATGGCAGATATTGACGCAGTTGGCTTTTTTTCTTTTAAATATTTTTTTCCATCAATCAATCTAACTGTCTTTCTATAAAGTAATTTAGAAAAACCCCGTCAAGTATAACTTAGAAGGCTCGGGCTTAATGGCAATAACCGGGTATAGTACTTTTGCGGAACCAAATGATAGATCTCCAAGTGTAGGCTTTAATACGTGCCTACCCCTTCGGGAATACGTTAGGATTACTATCATGTCTAAATTTGGGGGTGGTATGTTACTAAGAATTGGTATTATCTTGTAGAACTGCGAGATTTAGTTAGTAAACAAGCACATTGCCTGTCTAATTAATAACTTTGTTACACTTAATGCACCCAATCTAAGTAAGTAACATGGATCTTGTAAATCCCAAATCATAGTCATTTGAATAAGGGTCAAAACAGCGTGAGTTATATATAAACACATACATTTTTATTACGTTTGCAATTTCAAATTCACAACTTTTAACTTAATGCATATGAATGTATATCCGGTAGTTACATCAAACCAGGAATGTTTAATTTGTTCCTTTGTACCGACTAATCTCTGGAACGGCTGTACCGATTTTGACAGGACTTTCACAAGTATATAGCTGATGATATGAGGAGTAACTCGGGCTACTTTTTTAGACTAGTTTTGCGCCGCCGCGTTTCCCACGATCGTTGTTGTACCGGGGGTAAGGTATAGACACATATGTATACTTTAGTCTTAACTACACATTAATTAACTATTCACATTAATAAACCACTTTGAACTCGACCGGGATACAGAAGACCAACCAAACATGACGGCATTCGTGGTGTCGTGTTTCGTTGGTGAGTGCGAAACCAGAGGCCTAATAATGCAGAAGCATCTCAATAGGCCGCCATAGTGTGGGCCACTATGCTGCATTGTTGCATTATCTGCATTAGCAATGAGTATACTTACCACTTTCTTGAATTCTCTCATATTTTTGATCAGAGTCACTTTGACAGCCACATAATTAAAAAAAGCTGACCTGTCTACTCATTTCGGTACCTCATAACTAAAAAATCGGCCAAGTGCGAGTCGAACTCGCGCATGAAGAGTTCCGTGCCATTATCTATACATTTCAAGCGTCTACCTGTTACCGTTATCAATATTGTATAGAAACGAGCAAAAAAATCACGTTTGTTGTATGGGAGGCCCCTTAAATATTTATTTTATTATTTTTTACTATTTGTTTGTTTTTGTAGCGGCAACAGAAATACATTATCTCTGAAAATTTCAACTGTTTAACTATCACGGTTCATGAGATACAGCCTGGTTACAGACGGACAGCGAAGTGCTAGTAATATGGTCCCGTTGGGTACAGAATCCTAAAAAGCACTCAAAATTACATTTAAATTACAGTTTCACAGGTACTATAATAAAATACCTATGTTACTATTATAAATAAACAGCCATGAAAGCAGATAAAGTACCCTTCAAAACAAAAGAAATTTTACCTTTGAATGTCTAATACAACACTGTTTTATAAATATTAAGTCAGAATAGCTAATACCGGGTGTTCTCTTGTTCAATCATTCAGTGTTTCTGTTTTATGAACAATATTAATATCAGTTTTCTTCGTCTCCGCGCCAATTACATTGTTGGCAGTATCACTGCTACGCGATTAAAACAAAGAGTAAGTGACAGACGAAACAGATGTTTAAGTGTATTAAAATAATATAAATTATTGTTTAATTCGACGGCCATAATTTATTAAATATCTAAAAATGTCTTGGGTGTGTCAATGGTTGTAGATATGTTTGCGTACGCTTTTATAGAAAACTTTTCGCACTTTCGTCACGAATTCTGGCTGACAATTGCAAAGATACACTAAAAAACTCTAAGCATTATGAAACTTGGGGGTGTATTGAAATTGTCACTTACAATACTTAAATATCATAAAATTTAGCTTCTAATTATCATTTTAAGTCTTACAGCAGCCCTTTCAAATTAATAACTAGATGAAATTCGCTTAGAAACTTATTTCAACATTAAAGCAAACTAAACACAACTAAAACTTTAAAAAAGATTACGTTGACCTACAAACTCAGTTCCATTCCTCACCTAATAGATATATTTTCCTCAAGAGATTCGGTGCTAACATAGACTATTCTAGTATTCTACCCAAAAGAGAACGTCACTTCTGTATTCTGCTCAATCTATGCCCTGTCTCAAGAGAGGCTAATTTGACTCGCGACAACCGGGCGATTAAATTTTAATATTTGAGAAGCGCAAGAGGCGACGGGACGATTGCAATGGGGAATTCTGTCGTTGTTTTTACATTTGTACTTTGGACTCAACACCATTACTTTTTATGGTACAAATACAGGTGTTTTTCCATTGTGTTTTTTGTGTGTTACAAGACGCAGCATTTAAGTAACAAACGTGAAACGAAAGCTCAAGAGAAAACGAGACCAATTCAGAAAGAAAGAAAGATTCTACACTGCATGTCAAATCTATATGAATATGAAAACATAAATATAAAAAAATATAAAAATAAAAGAATAATTACACACATCAAAAGTGTCTAGGGATCAACATATGTGTCTAGGGATCAACATATATTTTTGCAATAACTTTTCTCCTGATTGATATTAATTAAAATTTTCTTTAAGGATTCATCAAATAAAGTGTTTTCGTTTGTCACAGTAACGATAAACCAAGTCACCTTTGCATTAATAAAGAAATTTGCCATTTTCCTAATAAAGGGATTTTTGACATTTGAACCACTAACATTAAAGTTCGAAAAAAGACTGAAATAACAGTTTTCTTTAAAATTTTATTAGGTAACTTAAACAATTAATAATCCGTGTTTCTACCGTGAACACTAACACAAGAACATCGGTTTGGCATACTCAAAATGAGTTCATCCAAATCACGCTGTGGAATGGCCGCCCATGTTCGTTGCAACAACAAAAAAAGGTCTTCTTGCGACTGGATACCCTCCATATTCGGCAGAGCTCTTCTCTGTAGCATATCCACACAAAGCCACATCTCAATCTCAAGATATTCGCATAAAAATGCTTGATCCCTAGACACTTTTGATGTGTGTATGTTGAATGCTAAGAAATTAATATTTATTCTTTACACTTGAAAAGTGAAGTACTTCGTCTATTTCTGGCAAGACTAAAATTTAAAAGTATTTGTTATATTATATGTTTTTTAACTGAATGATTTTAATAACAATCACCTTAATCATTAAAAAAACATCAGTCATTGTTATATATGTCTATATATGAAAGATTTATTTTACTAGAAAGCTAATTATACACCTGGTCTAAACCACTTTATATCTGGCTTCCATTTTCTAGTCAAATAAGACTGTCATATAAACTGTTAAAAAAAATTGCATCACAAATAGCTAACGGGGATTTTCCTCTCATAATACTGACTCTGTACAAACAAACTCTAAAGCCATCGATGAAAACATAAAAACACAAGAAGCTCCCTAATTTACTCCCAAACGCAAATTCGGTAACAAATATTTGGTAATATTTCGCCAATTACTCCGGGCGTGCCAAACACAGGGGCATGGGGTTCGACTCTTGTAATAAAGAATACCAATCCGGGAGGTCCCTTGGGAGGGGCTGACCTCCTCAGAATAAAAGGGGTTAAATAAAGTACACTCTGAATGTTACTGCTTTAGTATTTTTTCAATTAACTAAATAGACCTTGTGGTTTTAGATGCTCCCTTTAGATCAACTGATTTACCTGTAAAAGAAAACAATTTATTCTGATACATTTTAGTGTTTTTACTTCATAGTAGTATAATTAACCAGTCACACTTATGTACTTTGCAGATAAAGCAAATAAAAATTCGAATAAGAAGTGGCACTTAGTCATAAGGCCCGCCCTGATTGAGATGCAGTGTAGAGGCTTACAATTGTTTCACAATTAAAAGCCTCCACAAAGTAATAAAATGCACGTCATAAAATCGCAAAATCACCAAATTATCTTTAAGCGGAATTTTGGAACCATATGTAAACGCCATAGTTTGTAAGTTCTTATAGAAATAAAAGTTTCTGACATCTGAGATGTAACGTTTTCTAGTTTCACAGTAAGACAGATAAATTTTACTGTGAAAGCAAGATGGTTATCTCATAACTAGAAACCTCCTAACGTAGGTAGCTCCTAAATTTAAATCTTATTTTATTTCGTTTTTTTTTTTTTATGTTTGGCCCGCCAAAATGACTCTACTCTGCCTGATGGAAAGCATAGCGTTTTCAGCATGCTAAGTGACACCTAAGTAAAGGTCTCCGATTTTGTAGGGTTATCAAATTGGGCGATGTCGAAATTGAGCGCAAATAAGTCGATTTTCTTTTTCTGCAATTTTGAATTATTAAAATAATTGTCATAACTACTTAGTTATAATAATTTAATATTTAATAAATTATAAACATATGATTAGAAATAGAATATGTTTTTGTTTAATTCAAAGATTTAATCACCAATTTTTGTGATTTCTGTCTTTTAATCCAATGTCTCGAAATGTCAAACTGACAACTGACAAAAATATAATATTGAGCTCAGATTAAGAAATCCAGATGGAACATTCTTGTCAAATAATATGACGCCGATTGATTATTTTAGTGTGCGTGCAGCCGGCGTCGACACTGTAGGAACACGTACATCTGTATGCGTGTAATGATACCATAAACAGTAAATATTGTCGTTTTTCGTTTAAATTTCGAGAATTCGTTTCCAATTTCGCTATGTAGTGTAATCGTACCATTAAATATTTTTTAATCAATAACTTTATTAGGTTTACTTTGTGATTAATCCCGTGATTTAGATGACCATCCTCTAATTTCATGAAAATCGTTTTGTTTAAAAACCAATAAAACTTTTTAAAACTTGTGAAGTTACATAACTATAATCATTTTCTGTTCTAATTAATATGACTTCTTTTAATATTTTCCTAATTATAACTTCAGATGTTGCACAAACCGCGTAGGTGTCTGTGGAAGGGAAAATTAAACCTCCTTTGTCTCTCAAGTTAATCAGTTTGTGAAAATCTTGTTTTTCAGTAGCATGGTTCGCATTTTATTACTTTTTACTTTTTAGGGTTCCGTGCCAAGCAAAAAACGGAACCCTTATAGATTCGTCATGTCTGTCTGTCTGTCTGTCCGTCTGTCCGTCCGTATGTCACAGCCACTTTATTCCGAAACTATAAGAATACGTTTGCATCTGGTAGTCATCATTTTATGATGATGAGCTGATGATGTAAGGTACAACTCCTTAACGGTTAGGAGTTGGATGATAAATCTTTAAATATCATATGTACATATGTTACCTTTAGTCGTATTCTTTCAAATTATTTAGGTAAGCTGATGATGGAAGGTGGAAGGTACAACTCCTCAACGGTTAGGAGTTGGAGGATAATTCTTTCAATTTCATACGTATCTAAAGACCTTCAGTGGTATACTTTCAAGTTATTTAGGTGAGCTAATGATAGAAGGTTAAACTCTTCAACAGTTAGGGATTAGAGAATGATTTTAATATTACACGTACGTATAGACCTTAATTTGTATTCTTGATGATGAAATTTGATGAAATAGTTCAACTTACTACTTACCTACGATTGTTTGCACTAAAAACTGAAAAATAAAAACTTTTTATAAAGAAAAACCGACTTCCAAAAAACATCCAACGAAAACTCTCTGCCAAAAACACACTTAAAAGCGTAAAATAAACTGGTTCTTCATAAATTTCCTATACCTAATTCTTTATTTATTTAAATAGTAGTATTGTAATGTGTGCTAGGTACCTAAAATCTGTTTAATTGGTCGGAACGAAATGTGACGTCGATGGTTACTTTATCGAAATTATAGGCGTCGAAATTCATCCTGTATTAGTAGTGTTTGTGAGAAAAAATTACTGCTTCCATGATTTTTATAGCAAATAAAACTGTAAATATGTATAAAGTAACTGAAACACTCAATAGTAAACAAACACAAAATGACAATGATGTCATTGGTCATGTCAAAAGCGCGCGCAAAATGACGGCGTTTGAAAGGCTCAAATTTAGTCAGTGTTTTAAATTTCACTTTTAAAATTTGTTTGACTATTTTCTAGCCTATTTATATGTTTTTCTATGTTATTGAGACGTATATTATTAGATTAATAAATAAAAAAAGACATGCATATTCCCTATTTCTGTTTTCATATCATTAAATATTGGCACATCTAAATATTGTGCTAAATTCTTTAAATTCGCGGGTATATTTTTTAAAAAGCTCAGAGAATTATTGTCAGAATCATCGATGTATTCTTGGCGGTATGAAGCAGTTGTTGTATTAATGACCTGTGTTGCGGAAGTACAAGATAATATCGCAACGGTCTCCAGCGGAATACAATTGCCAGTTTCTAGACTTCTCATTTCTAAATGAGTTAAAAGTTTTCTGTATATCGCCTTAAATTATTTCACGTTTGGGTTGTCATTATGCCCGCCATGTATTCTGATACAACCTAAAAATATTTCTAGGTGATCCTGGCTAAGTTTGTAGTAGTGTAGTGTGTAGTGTAGTAAACATTTTTCTTTTTCCACAAGCCGCTCATAAAGTGATTTAAAGCTTAAAATATTTATTAATGCTCCAATAAATCCAGGCTTACATTTAGATTCCACTACTCTTTTATAAAATCGCGTTATAATATAAATTGGTCTACCATCTTGATTAATTTTCCTTTTTAACCCCCGACCAAAAAGAGGGGTGTTATAAGTTTCACGTGTCTGTCTGTCTGTCTGTGGCACTGTAGCGCCCGAACGGATAAAGCGATTTCAATTTAGTTTTTTTTGTATGAAAGGTGAGTTACGTGCGAGTGTTCTTAGACATGTTTCATGAAAATCGGTGGAGCTGTTTAAAAGTTATGGGGGTGAAAGTGGGGAAGAGTAACCGAATGTCTGCCCTTTTTAAATAAATGTTATGAAAAAGCTCGGTATTCTGACCTAATAAGTTATGTGTATCATACAATACAATTGATAAGGTTTCTATCTTTTAACTCTTTTAATATATTCTGAAGTGACAAATTCCTATTTTTAGCCGCCGAATTTTTTGTTGTAATGTTTTTAATTTTCGCTGAGTAGTGACTCGTAAATACTTTTGTTTTCTTAATTTCTTCTTTAATTGGTGTTTTCTTGGTGTATCAAAAATACAGTCAAAGTCTGAATCTCTAATTTCCCGTTCTTCTGTACTATTTTTATATGGGTTTTTGGGTTCTGTATTAACTGTAGGTGAATGTGAAGGACTACATTGGTCTTCTAAAGTAATTGGGCCCATTGAGCTATTAGTAATATTCAGTTTTGATAAATTTAGTGCTGGTACTGATGATTTTTTAACTAACCGTCGACCCTTTTCAGTAAAGTACGTGTCAGCCTCTTTAAAATACAATGAACACACAACACAAAATTTTGAAGGCAGCCAATCGTTGTCTTGTCTACTTTGGCGAATAATAGAAATCCATTCGTCGCGTAAAATAACATCTGTCGGCAACCTACAAAAATCATAAAAAGCTAAAATAAATTACTTTACCAAAAGTACTTGTAATCTATGTTTTTTTTTATATTCTGCTTTATACGGTAAGTACCTGGGAATCAAGTTTCGTACTATCGACCATTCTCTACCATTCAATTATGATGTGAAGCACAAGTTAAAGACATAAAACACACCAAAACACAGAACAGCAATTTGTAGAAACATCCACAAATTGTTCGTATGCAATAATTAACAGAAATAATTGTATGTATCACCAAAGAATACTTCTGAAAGTATTCCGTATTTCCGTTCAATTAGATGAGGTTTGGAACCAAGTCCCTAAATATAGAAATGAGGTTCACTTATGTCTGGACTAATAAGTAATTTCCCTAATTGAACGGAAAAAAAATAGACAAAAACTGGTATCACAGTGGAGCTACGGGTGAGGTTTTGTGTTCCGACACAACAATATAATTATCGGGTAAATAAATAATTATAGCAACTAAATTACCTATAGTATTTATCTGTGAAAAGATATTCCATCTTCTTTTTTTGTTTTTTAACCGACTTCAAAAAAGGAGGTTTCTCAATTCGACCGTATTTTTTTTATTTTTTTTATGTGTGTTCGCGGATAACTTCGTCGTTTATGAACCGATTTTGATGATTCTTCTTTTGTTGAAAAGGAGATGTTCCGACGGTGGTACCATGACAAGAAAATTAGGATCTGATGATGGCATCCCAGAGAAATCGAGGGAAACCCTCATTTTTTTCAGGCACGTACTATGTTTTTCATATATTTTCTGAAGCTACTCCGGTATTTGCGTCTGGTAGTCATCATTTAATGATGATGAGCTGATGATGAAAGGTACAACTCCTTAACGTTTAGGAGTTGGAGGATAAATCTTTAAATGTCGTATGTATGTATGTTACCTATAGTCGTATTCTTTCAAGTTATTTAGGTCAGCTGATGATGGTCATCAACTGCTCAACGGTTAGAAGTTGGAGGATAATTCTTTCAATTTCATACGTATCTATAGACCTTTAGTTGTATACTTTTAAGTTATTTAGGTGAGCTGATGACACAGGCGCTATGATGACTAACCCCTTAATGTATTTTGCTTTAAGTAACTCGCCTGCTTCTATTTCATCACGACATTTAAGCTTGGACACGATTTCTATTGCCCCATAGACCACGTTCTCAGTAACAGAAATCTTGCATCTCAACATAATTTTGGAAACTGAGCATACTCAGTTTTAATACGTGTTCAAACCACTAAAGTTATTCGCATCAGCAGAAATTATATGAAATAGTCCAACTTACTGATAACCTACGATTGTTTGCACTAAAAATGGAAAAATAAAAACTTTTTATAAAAAAAACCGACTTCCAAAAACCATCCAACGAAAACTCTGCCAAAAACACTAAAAAGCGTAAAATAAACTGGCTCTTCATAAATTGCTATGTGCCAATTCTTGTCTATACCTAATTCTTTATTCATTTAAATAGTAGTATTATTGTGTATGCTAGGTACCTAAAATCTGTTTGAAGTCGGCGCCAAACCAAAATATTAAGACCCCGGAGTTATTTTACTTCTTTATACTTTTGCCTCAAAGGAAATCACTGATATCTTAACACATAAAATAATACCCTTAAGGATTGATTACCACATTTCCAATATTCGCTGCCATTCACGAGAGCAGCACCACAAAAATGATAGGTAATAACAGTTAAATATAATGGTTCCGTACATTTTAGAAGGCTTATGCCTTGAAGTCTGCGTTAGTGTGGGTTAACATGCGATGGTCCCAGAGCAGACAAAATAAAACATATGTATCCTTGGGCGTAAAACAGGTAGCCTACCATTTAATTTGGATGTCGTGAGGATGTTGAAGGTTTGATACTTAGTGAAAGATTGTAAGAACTTGATTTAAACATATGTGTGTACATGGACACACACTTCTAATTTCAACTAAACTTTTCTTTTACTTTACTTTTTTTTAAATACTACTCCCGCATTTGGAACAAATTGTATGTCGCGGGGGACTATAAATATACATGAAATAACACAAAGAACACCCAGACTCAGAACAACAATTTGTGGAGCACACAAAGTATTAGCCCATGTGGGATTTGAACCCTCAACACCTTGGCGCAGTAGAAAGCGGCGAGACGACCGCTTAAACCACTACGCCGCCATCTGTGCAGTCAATTTGCAAGTTGACTCGACAATACGACGCTGTGGCAGTGCTTGTACTCAAGCCATTGTGTGCCAAGTGGGCACTGCAGGTTGCACTGGCAACAGTCAATGGCAGGATGGTAATTCCCCTTATTTGGAAATAAGTATACTACATCTTATTTATCTGTGGGTTCTAGACAATCTATCTCTTACTTGAAGAAATACACATAATCTTCAAAAAAAAATTAACAAAATAAAAACCGACTTCAAGGTTCTCTTGGATGCCATCATCAGATCTTAGTATCCTTATCATGGTACCACCGTTGGGATATCTCATTTCCATTAAAAAAAGAATCATTAAAATCGGTTCATAAGCGACGAAGTCGGGAACCTCCTCCTTTTTGAAGTCGGTTGAAAAGAAACACATTGGTCTGCTGTCACAAATACTTTATTGTGTTGTTTTTTTTTTTTTTGAAAAATAATGTTAGTGAAATGGGTTATTAATTTTTTTGTATTAGAAGTCAGTTTATGTATATTACGATTAGGTCTGTGGAATTAGAATCCATGAACATTTATTTGCAAGTCCAGATTTACTTACCTTTAATATCACATTTCGTGTTACTACTAATGAATACTAAGGTTCAAGGATATTTTAGATTTATAACTCATGATTGTCATAGCCAAGGAAAACGTTATTTCTATATACTATATTCAATTTAGGAACAAGTTCCTAATCATCAACAGCTCTTAAAAGTCAACTGCTGGACATAAGCCTCACCTCATTAATTCCTACCTTTTTTCATAAATGTTTTTATAAGACAGCACACAATAAGTCACAGTATCAAAACCATTTCTTCCTGAAAATGCACCCGGATAATGGTTGTTGATTGAAATTCAAGTCATTATTTTAATAGGACATCCGGTTCGGATCGCGGTGAGTACAGATCTTACATTGGCACAGAACCTTAAACCTGATGTATTAGAATAATAACATGATTTGACTTCAAAAACCAAAGGGAACTTATCAAGATCCTAAACACAACTTTTAATTTTTAAAATTCGCCCTAACGTTATGGTATGAAAAAATTATAAAGTTGTATCTTTTTCCCTGCAACTTCGCCCGCGCGCTAAGCACAGTTATTCGAATTCTATGATCATAATCATCTACTTCAGAATCACTTTTTTACCTGATTTATTTTATTTTATTTTTACCCGACTACGGCAAAGCCAAACGAGAGTTATTTAAATTTTGTATATTCTATTTCTATATTATACGTCTCACGTAGGTAACATTTATTACTCGTACTACACTTTACAAAAAACAGCGTTGCGTTGCAAAACTAAGTTCACATTTGTGCATAGTCATAATTTGATTGATTGCTTTTTTTCTTTAATTTTTAAATGTGGAACGTTCGTAATTTAAATTTAAGGATATTGATACGTACCCCTGAAAACCGTGGCTTCTGTCCCAAGCTATAATTAAGAAATTCGTTCTGCAGTCTAATCTCACATGCAAATTCAAACCTGGATGTGCAATACGCACTTTGGCAGTTGGCTAAATATGATCCGATATTGAAGGCATTATTTAGGCGTCATTAGTTCTACGCATAAGTTAAAAGGTAGTAGAGCCACGCTGATTTCAGCACGAACGGGCCGGCTCGACCGGGGCGGTACTACCCTCGCACAGAAAATCAACGTAAAATGACAGCGTTCGTGCTGTCGTGTTTCGTTGGTGAGTGCGAGACCGGAGGCCCAATTAGTCTAGTCAACAAGTTCCATACTTGTTGACTAGACTAAAAGATGCACAAGCATCACTAGGCCGCCATAGTGTGGGTCACCATGCTGCATTGTTGCATTCGCAATGAGTATGGTGGCCACCACTCGTGGATTCTGCTTATGCTTTCCATCAGGCAGAATAGAGTCATTTTGGCGGGGCAAACATAAAAAAAAAAAAAAAAAAAAGACGATACAGGTCGATTATACAAAATACAATTCGTCTTTAATTCATGATGAATAACGTACCTACCCATATATTTAGGTACGTTAAAAGTCGGTGTTTTTTTAAATCAGTCCCTATTAGAAATGAATAATGAGAAATTTGAAAAAGCTATAACCCGACTTTATAAAACTTTTGATAAAATTATATAGCTTATGTCACTTGGGATATTATTACGAATCTATGTATTAACACCTCATCCATAAAAATCGGTTCAGTAGTTTTACGAACATACATAGACTGCGAAACTATTGCTATTAGCTTTGTCGTAGTCGTTTAAAAAACTACTATTGAATGAAAACCTTCTCCGGTGTCACTTTATATCCATATTAATATTATGAATTCGAAAGTAACCAATCTGTCTTTCGGTTAAGCTTTCAATGCTAAACCGCTGCACCAATTTTAATTAAATTTTTCATTGAGACACTTTGGGACTGCCTCATTGGTCTAGTGGTTAGCGTAAGCGACTGCTGATCAAGAGGTCTCAGGTTCGATTCCCGGGTCGGACTGCTGTTGGGTTTTTCTTACAAGAAATTCTTAATAGTAGCCTGGAGTATGGAAGATGGCGGTGTTTCCCGCCCGTGCCTCGGAGAACACGTTAAGCCATCGGTCCCGGTTGTCATGAACACCTATGACAATCGTTATTGGGGAGTCAGTGCCCTCAAATATACTGACAACTAGTTAAATCTTCGAATTCAGTTCTCCCTCAGGGTTGCGGAGGTCCGATGCCAGTCATTTCGTGGAAAAACTGATATTCAGGTATAACCGGTTGAACTAGTAGCCGACCCCAAATCTTGGGAATAATAAAGGCTAGGAAGAAGCAGAAGATTGAGACACTTTGATTATTGAGGAAGGACATAAACTACTCTTTACCTTTACCACAGAAGACAATACACGCGAGCGGAGCCGCAGGTAAAAGCTAGTATGCAATAAAACTTTCAGAGAAAGGGTAGTTATAATTAATCGATATCCACCACCTACCTGTATTGACAGTATTGAATTACAGTTTTCTAACAGCTGTTCTAAGTAGTAGCCGTCTCTATCCTTAAAAAACCAATATAGTAAAATCATGATAGTGAATTGTCATTTAGTATCTATTATCAAAGTGTTAGAACTCAGAAACGATATCGAGTTAAACGCATTCAACTATTTATAAACTAGCTTTTGTCCGCGGTTCTGTCCGCGTTATCGGTTATCGCGTTAAAAAGTAGCCTGTACCAGACAGGCTACTTTTTAACACGATAACCGATAACGCGGGCAGATTGTCTTTAATCCTTTCTTCTTTGGACTATATCCTTTTCAAGAACCAAAGGATCTCCATTGTAATTTCATTCAAATCGGTTCAGCGGTCCAACTGTGAAAACGTAACAAATAGACAGACAGATAAAGTTATCTGGTATTTAATTTATACAAATAAATAAAATTGGAGTGTCCGTAATATTAAAATAGCCGCTTTTTACTAAGTGCTTATGGTTAAACCAAAATAACATTTTCTACAGTTTTTGTCTGTTTGTTGTTCCGTCTAATCTCTGGAACGGCTGTACCGATTTTGCACTTTCACTGGCAGATAGCTGATGAAATTCGGAATAACTTAGGCTCCTTTTTTGACTAGCTTCGCCCTGCGGCGTTACTCACGGTTGTAAAAGTATAAAAATAACCACGGGCAACACACATAATAAACACTTAAAAGTATCAGTACTTAACAAGTAACCATCCATCACTGACCTTCCACCGTGCTTTGTTATAATATATCCGAGATACCATTTACAAAACATCATTCAAAACAAATCAGTACGAACAAAATTACCTTCTAAGAGTAAATAAAATACCTGAACTATAAAACCGTAACATAATCACGCATCAAGTCACAACAAAAACATATTTGCAAAGCGTTAGACCAAAGCTTTTTTCCCACCGTCCCTTGCAAGTCCCTCCTACGTCGGTACCGCCGTACTAGCTCTCTGTAGGAATTCCCAAAACGCGCGGACGTGGCTGAGATCCCTTGCGAGGGTCTTGAGACCCTTCGATTTGATTTGACACACTGTAAAAAATATTGGAAAACTAAGATTGATACTCATTCACAATTAAGATTAATTAGATTGTGGATTTCATTCTACCTATATGGTCCATGCTGTTAGAATGAAATTGGAAAATAATCAAATGGTTTTCAAATGGGAAAAAGCTTAAATAAACAATCAATAGTCAGATTTATTGTTACCTGTGAACAACTGCTTATTTAATTACCATAGCTCTCTATTTCTAGACAGGGATTGTACTCCACTTTATATTCAACTAGCTGAGCCCCGCGGTACAACAACACCGCGGGTAACGCCGCAGGTCAAAGTAAAAAAAAAACTGTGTAAAAAGTATCCTATGTCCGTCTCCTGGTTCTAAGCTACCTCCCCATTAATTTTCAGCCAAATCGGTTCAGCCATTCTTGAGTTATAAATAGTGTAACTAACACGACTTTCTTTTATATATGTATATATAGATTTCATTTCCGTGTTTACTAATGGCTCAAACAGGTTTCGAAATGTTTCTCCGTTCTTTTCATTCATGTCTTTCAAATACAAAAATCTTTAAAACAATGACTAATCTTTTAAGAAATGTGTAATCACGTATTAAGGCACATGCTTACCTAATTTAGATAATGTTCAATTAAATTACGGCTGAATAATATAATATATAGAAATTCTAATAAAATAAGACATTCGAATGCACAAAGATAATGGTCAAATAAATAAGTATTTTTATAATATTCACCTTTCAATGAAGTTAAGAATATGACATTGCTTAAAATATTCTGAATTATTAGATATGCGTATAACGAAATTCGAAATAAATAATTATATAACAAAATTATGCGAAATGAGACAAATGAACGAACAGGAATGTAATATATATAAATGAAATAATAATAATATAATAATAAAACAATAGTTGTCGAACCTACCGATCCGTGTATCCCCACATCCGAAAACCACGTATGTGTCACCCGTCATTTAGACTGTCGCTTTTCATCACGCAGAAGGGGACACAGAATCCATATTGACCCTTAGAAGTGGCATTTTGCCACGAATGCCCATTATTTTTTCCTTCCCATAAAGGTTATGGTAATGCCATTTGGATGGGGTTACTGGGGGTTGAAAAGTCGTGTAGAACAGATGTTTCGAACACTTTGAGTGTACGGCTTAAGATTGTTTTGAAGGTACTCTCGTGAATAGAAATGGTAAAACTATTTTAAATGGTTCAATGGGTTCGATAAGCTGTTTATTTGGCGAAGGGTTTTTAGTATGTGGTGAATACAAAAGTTACTTTTTTATTAGTTTTAACGCATTCCGAGATGAAAATCTGTGTGCTTGCAACTAAATGATGTTCGAAAATAGTTCAATCAAACAAAAATCAATATAGTAACCTAACCATATACCACAATATGTTATTTTATTTGTAGGAATAATGAAGTTATGAGATTTTCACAACTTCTATAAAACTTTAAATTATTACTACGATAGGTAGTTATAATTATTGGTTTTTCTCATTATTCGTTACCCACTGACTCAGCCTGTATTTAACTGCTTAAATGTAGCAGTAAAAATGTTACTGCTTTTACACGAAGCATACTAAAGCCTTACTAAAGCTTGTCTTCTGTTGTCATTTGTAATTTTCTTAACATTTGTCATAAAAATGCTGCGACAAATTAATTGACATTTGAAGTACACACCTTTGCACCATACATTTTCAAACATTTAAAGGCAAAGGTAAAAAAAAATTGATCCAAAGTACATTATAAACCATCTTCATAACGTAATGTCATGAAACAGTAGGAATATTTCTGCCTTAAGGGTCCACTGGTAAGTTTTCTACAAGTTATTGTACAAACTTATCTATTGCATAATGGATATGCCCTGATAGGTTTCCGTAAGTGATTGATAGAGTCCGTTTCTCGGTACCCTCTTACTCCTGTGATTGAATTAGATACTAAACGAATGAAATGAAAAAACGGGAAAAAAACTCCAGCTCCGAAAACTCCAATCAGGATTTGAACCCATAAACGCAAAAGGCTAAATCTTATACATCAGAATAGTATAGGTATGTTAACTACACCTAGTTTTAACAAACTATAATTTGACTGAGATTTCTCAACAGCTGATTTTTTTGAAATTACTAATCTGATTTCGAGCCTAAAAATACGAATGTAAAATTGTAAAGAACCTATCGTTGAGTAAAACATGCACAAGCATTAACTCCCCCGTCCATAATACGAAAACATCCGATCAAAAGTACATCTCCATTAAAATATATCAGTAGTCACGGTATGACTGATCGAGGACCTTTATTGTGCAAATACCGGGCCGCCATCTTGCGCGCACATGAAAATGAAACTTTTTAATGTACGTAATGCTCCCGCTCATCAGGAAGTCTCTTGAGAGCTTAGTTTGGAGATAATTGGGTGGTCTTCTGTTGATTCTTCTTTTATTTATGAGATTTTGATATACCTTTTTCCTATATTTAAGACTACTGAGGAAATCTCCGTCAAAGTCTGAACTTTATTTGTTCTGTATTAGAACTGGTGGAAAATAGAATCAGTTGGAGCTACCATAATGCCAGTATTTCGAGTATGAATGGTGGTATCAATTGAGTGAAAATTTATTCTATAGGTACATGATAAGAATGAATGGAAATATGAGACAAACCATAAATATTAAACAAATAACAATTTTAGCTCACTCTAGTTTTGATGCCCAGCTTAATTCAAAAGTTGACTTGACGTTTTAGTTAAATTTTCTCGTTATCTTTAATTTTTTTTTTCTAGCAAAAAAGAATGAATGAAATCGGACTATGCGTTATTGAATTACAACTAAATACATATTTTGAGTTTCATCCCCTCTCTCCAGGAAACCGTGCTAAATTTCGGAATAAAAAGTATCCTATGTCCTACTTCGTAGTATGAACTCAAATCATGGCAAGTTTCATTTGAATACATTCAGTAGTTTCGGCGTAAGGCGCTACCAAGATACAGACAGACAGACAAAAATGAAAAAAATTACAGTTTTGGCTTCAGTATCGATAATAGAGAGCGCTCCAAAATTTTTTTTCAAAATATCTTTAATGTACAGAATTGGACCTGTTACATTTTTATTATATGTATAGATAGAACGCACTACTCTCATAATGGATTCACCTGATATAATTTTAAATTATAACCTTAATTAAATAACATAAATGAATAGCATGTAGGTACGCTAAACAGACTACGGAACAACACTATCAATCAATCCTTTTTCCCTCCAAAACTTTGACAGTATCAAATCAACAACATTCCATTTTTAAATCAACCCCAACTACAAAACATTGTATCACTGCGTCACAATTACAGTGGCCATGTTGCTACGTCACGATTGTCGATGATAAATGACCTGTCAACAGGAGGGTTTAGAAGATTGTGCCAAATTAATGTTCTGCCTCACGCCTCGTTACCGAAAGATTGTGGAGTGACAAGTATTGTTTTTTGTTACGAGAGCTTGATTTAAGGAGAATTTTGAACTCTTAAATATATTTAATAAATTACTAAATTGATTAACAATATTTAAAAGTTAATTTTCATTAACTAAGAAAAATAAAAAAGAACTCCTGTGTAGATTTATCTCCAATTACTCAAAAAAATTGAAATAGTTCCAAACAGAATTTAAAAGAAAACATACCGTCACACGAAAGCTAATCCACAAAATTGCAGAACAAATTCGATATGGTTAAAAAATTGACACCAAATGCTATAAACAAAAAGTATTGAACCGCAACCTAAACAGATTCCCAAAGTCAATTTCCAAATTGCACCGCGACTATAAAGTCAACCCTCCTTAATCCAATCACACCCGTCCTTGTCAACGTTTTGTTTCCTCTTTTTGATAAACCACCAACATAATAAGAGCTACTTATAAACAAACACAGCCCCTTCCTTAAAATATTTTGTCTATTGCGCGGGAGGGATATCAGGTCTTAACAAAATGGCCAATGAAATAAAGGAACGTTCACAAAAAGGTTGAAAATTGTTTTTGAAAAAAGAACACGCGAAGAAAATAATCCATTTAGTCGCGTGGCGCAAATGCCTGTGCCGCTAAGGGGATGCAACACTAAAAAGATCAAAAAGGCATTCGTATTTCGAACCAGGATTGTATTATTTGGACCAGTCAAAGCCAGGGGCCGTTTTAAATGTACTTAAATTCAATTCCTATTTCTGTTTCGGCGATGTTTTACTTTTTAATTTTTGCATTCAGACTCGTGGGTTGTTTTCGTTCATTCATAGTTAACGTGAGTGATCTTTTGTAGAAGCTCTCTGTGAAATTGGAGAGGGCTATTCGCCCTTTTTGTAAGATCAAAATTGCCAGTTCTATGCATGTCCTAGTGTCTCTGGCCATTGCGGCGTGAAATCAACTGCTTTTGGTTTTTAAATTTTATTTTTTATTTGTTTTGCGTTTTATCTTTGTTTTGCTTTGTGTTATGGTGTCTCCATAAAAATAAAATAAAATATTAAGCAAACATATTGCATATTATGTAGATAATAATAATAATAATAATAAATATTTCGGACATTTTAACACACAACGCCATCTAGTCCCAAGCTAAGCAGAGCTTGTGTTATGGGTACTAGACAACTGATACAAATACATACATACTTTTTTTTTTTGTAAATACATACATATTATAGATAGAAAACACCCAAACTCCGAAACAAATATTTGTAGATCATACAAACATTTGGTCCGACCCAGGAATCGAACCCGAGACCTCATGATCAGCAGTCGTACACGCCAACCGCGAGACCAACGAGGCAGTCAAAAATACGATTCTTCTTTGAGCAATATATATATTTCCTATCTTAACAGAATACGGCATTGTAGTTGATGTAAATCAATCAGAGTGTTGCCGTATCAAACATATTTAAACCGAATGAATGTGCTTTACGAGCACTGGTTTCATTTGCTTTTGAGACGTTCTGAAACAGGCGTTCGATCTAAGAGGTAGTTTACTAGTTCCGTGGGGTATAGTTTAAAATCCACTCAAACCGCCCCTCTTGGTATCACTGAAATGTGGTCCCAGTAAGCACCGTGACACACATTCTAATAGTGGTATTAGGGGAACTCTACTTTGGACATCTCACAAGGACTAGTTTTCGATTACATAGTTTACCATTACATTGCGCATATCGATGACTTTAATATTTTCTGACAAATTTCAGTTTAAAAAATTCGTGTGTATTATGCACTGAGATTTGTCTAACCGAATTTTTGCTTGTGCTTCCGAAATCAAAATTTGATGATTGTGGGTTAGGCTTACTTATGTCGTAGGTAGAATTAAAAATATAAGCAATATTTTTATAATTTAATCTTGATTGGAATTCTTTTATAAATTAATTTTCCCCCAACAATAAACCGATACTACTATTTCATACAAGTTAAAAAAAATCAATATAATATTTTATTTTATGTATGTATGTACTTACCTTTCGTTCAATGACTTAATAAAACGATTTATTTCATTTTGTTCACCTGGGTGGTATACCAATATTAAACTTATTTGAATATTAAGTCATCTGTAAATTGAAAGTTTTTACTATCATACCTTATGTGGGTACCTTTAGCCGTCTTTGTTCACCTGGGTGAATCAATTTCAAGATGAACAATAAGAAAGGCCGCCGCTGAAGTCTAATTATTATCTATACCTGGGTGATATCACGTAGGTGAAATAAACAAACCCAATCAACCAGGCGAGCAAAGTGGAATAAACCAATAAAACATGCTGTCGAGAATACAGCAAAGAATCCAGAAGTTCCAAGAATTAAAAAAGAAACTCTTCAACTCAGTCAAAAGCCAGTAAGGAATAAAAAATAGAAAACAGGACATGTGAGTTTGTGGCGAATCTAATCGACCGGAAACTGCTCGAAAAAACATCACTTAAAGGAATTCCCTGGCCGGAAAATATCCGGAAATTTTCAATTGGATTTCACTGAAGGACGGTTGCACACGGTAGATTAGTCGCATCGCGATACACTTGTGTGGTGCTCGTAAATCGTGTGGAACTTGATATGGACCGACAAGAGGTCAGATGTCGACATTCGAAAGGAGAAAGGAAAGTAAATTAAATGTTTTTTTATAAACGGTAATCTCTGTTGTTGCTTCACTAAGCAAAGCAAAAATCGAAATTATCTTTTTTAGTCAATCTTTAGAACGTCGTTTGACTTGACGAACAGTTATTTTTAGTTTGATTTCTGGTGTTGTGTGGAGAGATCTTAGAACAACAGAATTAGCACCAATGAATAATGTAAAATCTGGTCTTGGTTGCCGCGATACAAGCCTCGAGCTTAGTGCGGAAACCGTCGATAAGTTTAAACCTGTAATTTTTTTATTTACAAATAAATAAAAATAAAGAAGGTACTGTTTTATTGTTACCCAGATCTTTTCATTTCATTTAATAAAGTGTCAAATAGCAGAAGGGACGACATACCTATTTTTTTTTTTTATTGTTATTAGACAGAAAAACCTTTTTACATAAACCATTTATATATAGTTTTACTTTTTTACTATTTATTGCAGATACAGAACAAACTAATTCATTTTCTCGATACCTGTAAGTTTTGAGTAAAAACATTTATTAAGAAAGCTTTTGTTAAATTATTGACAACCAATCTTAGTATACAAACAGATTTACACATATAATTTAAAAATCTGTTTCAAAATAATAAAGTCTAACGGAAAATCCGAAATGGTTCATATTTTCATTAATATTTCGCTAACCCGTGAAATAGTCCCATAAATTTATTAATACGGCGACGACGCTTCGCAAACAAATTGCTATAAACAGGACTTTGTGTCTGCTGCCTATATTAAAAAAAACAAAATAAATACAATTTTAACAATTTTACTAAGAAACAATCTCATAAAAATTACCACTCTTATCTCTAGAGCGTAAAGTGCAATTTCGAATGCATTTAATCTTATGAAGTGTTAGAGTTGGTTGGGAAAAGTTTTAGGGTGAATCTCCGAGTTGTAGGCACGTCATGGTAAGGATTCATACTCGCGACAGGAGGTCGCGTTTCATTCACCCACTAAGCATAGACCTAATATCAAATATACTTCCATTTACTTACAGTTTACTCACATTTAAGATAATATAATATATCCATAATTAGCTGCTCCCAGCGGCGTTACCGGCGATTTTGTATTACCTTGTATCTTTACAACAATAAAATTTCCTTTCTGAAATAGAAGTACCTACCCTAAGTTACTCCTCATAATATCAGCTATTTTCCAGTCAAAGTTCCATTAAAATCAATGCAGCCGTTCCAGAGATTAGCCGAAACAAACAGACATACAAAAAATGTAAAAAAATTTTTTCGATATACCATATTTTATGCATCTAGTGGAAAGCTGATAAGTATAGACATACACTTCGATTTTATTTATTTGTACAGATTTAAGTTTTTTTTAATGGTTTGATGAGACTGGATTGATATCAAACCTCAAAATAATTGCATCAATGAACTCATCAGATTTTTTGTTGTTTTAATACTTTAACATAACCTTTCTCTTATTCAAACGTCTAATAACCGTCACCGTTTAACCTCAAACTACGATACGAACTACGATAACCAGATTGCTGATGGCTTAATATATAACATTAAATATTAGGTACTCATACAGCTTTACCGTGGGAGAGCCACGCTACGGCATGAATAGGCCAGTTCGACCGGAGTGATACCACGGCCTCACAGAAAACCGGTGTGAAACAGCGCTTGCGCTGTGTTTCACCGAGTGCGTGATGAAACCCCCCTCCACAACCCCCAAAGGCCGGCAACGCACTTGTGGCACCTCTGGTGTTGCGGGTGTTCATGGGCGGCGGTAATCGCTTACCATCAGGCGATACGTCTGCTCGTTTGCCGCCCATTCAAGTAAAAAAAACAGCTAAATTAAATCTAAATAGAATCATCAATCACAGAAAACTAAGTATCCTCTTCACTTCTACCGTGGATCTTAATTATATAGTAAATACTTAACTAATAGACAAAATCTAACTTTATACGATATTTCCGCCAACACCCCAAATAAGATTTTCTGAACAAAAATAAGAAGAAATAAAATTGTCAGCATTACAAATCAACAACTTTACCTTAATAAGAATATCTTATCAAGTCAAACATAAAAGGAACTTCTTTCCCTTGTCAAATGTTTGTTTGGCATCCCGCAAATGTCGTGGCTTTGCAACGAATCCTCCAAATTTTCACCGCGTAAACTTTTAAACAGATAATTTTTCCCTGTTGTGTAAAGTAATCGTACACCAGCAGAGCTATGCTACGCTTCACTACTACAAGCTAATAAATTATGTTTATTACTAACAACCTCTTTATACACAGCAATAACTCAATAATAATAGAGATGAAATTGAATCAGTTGCTAAACTCGTCCGTTTAAGAGGCTAACAAGTTTCTAGTCAGAAGTACAGTAGCTGCAGATATCATTTAATTTCAAACATCGATATATTTACCCCTGTTTCTTGTTTTTGCGGAAATCCCCCGGATACCACCTACTGGTGGTTATGGCGGACTGGAACCGACCAAAAACCGCACGCGCTGCGTCTCAGAACGGAAATCCCTGGAACTCCGACGTACCTCAGGCCATCTGCATACGGCTTGTAGATGATCCCCTCTTGAGTGAGGGGCTAAGGTGACAGATGGCCTCATCTATCACCCCCAGGCTTACGCATATGGAGGCCTATGAATGAAGAATGTTAGAATGTTCCCGACCTCCAGCGCCTGAGCCGTCTGCAGTACTGGGTCCGTTCCCGGGTCATGATCTATTTACCCCTGGCCCTATGGAATTTATCAGGATTTACATGTGCAAATCCCGCTTAGTGCAAATATTTATATCACTGCTTCTATGTATATGGAAAATGCCATGCATTATACATAACGCGACTGCTTTTCCTAGTATGTATACTGGTGCAAAATATTTTTCTCATAAAGAAACAAATTTTGACGCGACTATGATTTTAATTACAAAAATTTTAACTGTGTAACTGGTCTAATCCAGACTGGTCATAGGCCTCTCCTAAGAAAGGCTCGAAGGCTCCGTGAGATATATGAGGTGATTATTATTTTACAATATTTATAGCTATGCTACCCCTGCAGTAAGAACCTTATGTCAAAATTACACCGAACTTCCCCAGTCTTTGTTGTTTGTTTGTCGAATTCTTGGACCGCGTTGTATGCATAAATTAATTTTAATTTTACATCTCTGTCCTTGTAGCAATTTAGTCTTTTATTTTTTAAGTCTTTCAAGAATGTTTTGTCAACTTCGAAATATTGAGTTTGTCTGTCCTTTTGTTGGAAATACACACACAACAGTAATGGTTTAAAAAATGATCATCAAAAATTCATTTGCGTTACAAGAATTAACTAAAATAGTTTCCATTTTAATTTCTACATTTATTTCCTTATTAGACAATACTTGAAGTCACTGACTTCATTAAGTTACAGCCAGCTACATATTTCAATTGTTCATTTCATGTTTTCTTGGTAGTACGAGTATATTATAAAGAGAGTTATGTTATTGACGAACTCTACAAAATAGTCTGATTAATTAATGCAATTAATTTTAAAAAAAAAGCAATAAAATATGTAGGCTATTAACTACATAACTACTCAGCAAATCATCTACCTTATCTTTTGAACTAGTCTTCCTTCCCGTTCAAAATTTATTGTTTACTAATTTCCATCAAGTATGTATATTTTACTAGCTTTTTACCGAAACTACGACCGTGTGTGAGTCGATTATCGCGGTAAAAAGTAGCTTATATCATTCCCCAACAATCGGAGTAGCTTCATTCCAAATTTAATTGAAATGGGTGCAGTAGTTTAGCCGTGAAATAGTATCAGACAGACAGACAGAGTTACTTTCGAATTATGATATTAATATGGATTGCTACCCAAACCATACTTAATACGTAATGACTAACGTATCACAGAAGTCTTCTCAATTTTCCACTAAAACATTTTTCCTGTTTTTCCAACTAGTTCACCGACACGTAAACTAATTCGTATGTGGCGCTAGCGTCGTGACATCCGGTGGGGATCGCGACCGCTCGCGTCATTTCCGCTTCCGCTATGCAGCCAGGATATAAATAAACGGAGCGTATATCACACGTTGCGTGAAATCAATCGCTCGACTAATATACACTACGATTTATTTGTCTACAGAAATATTCAAACTTGTTTTGTTAGGACATATTTGGTAACAGACAAAGTGTTGTTTCATATACGGAATATTCAAGAACTCCAAAAAATTTTTTTTAAAAATACAAATCCTACACTATTTATGGCAAAGACAGTTTAAATAGACAACTAACGTTTTACTAAGCCATCTCTTTTCTATTCACAATCGATTATATTGTTATGGTAACCTTCATTTCATTCATTTATTCTTTTTTTGTACACAAATGGAAACATTTTAGTGACAACAAAATTACATCAACAAAGGCGAGCCTTACCCAAACCTGAGTTTTCTTCCAGCTTTAGAGTGTATATAGGATAGTGGAGAACATAAGAGCGAAATCTTGTATACTTACAAACAGGTAGAAGAAAAAGGACATAATTCAAACTACAACAACGTTCAGAAAAACGCAATTTGAATAAGTCAGGCTAGTTGTTAGAATTTCACTCCAGCTGCCTGTTTGAAATACCAATGGTATGTTTATTCGAATATACTACTCTATCTTTGCTCAGGTTTTATTATAAGTACTATGGAAAAATATACCATTTCTTCCGTGGAATAAATAAGATGGTACTCTAACCTACCGATTCCTCATCTAAATATATCACATACCTCACAAGTTCATCTATTCTGTTACAGAACTAAGTCACACATTAGTACATTTCCAAAATGAAGCTCCAACACAACACTAATCAAGCAAAACGAATTCCCCAAACTTTGGGACGTTTTATTTCCTCGTTTGGTTGTACAAAATGACAGACCATTCCATCACGGCTGTGCAAAAATACAATAAGTAGAGTTTCCTTGTCCCCTGACCCGAGGAGGTCGTTTGGCAGCCCAGCTAATGAAGCTGCCATATTGGCAGGGCGCGACCAACTAGCAGCAAAGATATAATAAAGCTACTAGATGTACTAAAAAGCTTTTTCTTCAGATTTACTGGCAACACAAATATTTGGTTGAATTGTAAATATTACCACGAATTTTAAATTTGCTCGAGATTATAGTTGTGAATGAAATTTCTATTTGGACAAAATAAAATTATGTATTGCAGATTTTCGGATATTCTTTATTTAAGTAGAAGAGAAATGAAAACAAATATCTCAGAAATTATACTTTCTTATCGTTCTCATAACATATCACTCTTACATAAACAAAGGCACACTTGTATTAATCCTGAAAACAGAAACGTTAAGAAGTGAACGATTTCTGGTAACTAATGACTAAATCTAATGACACTCACCATCGTTAGTGAGTGAGTTCGTTAGTGCCTCTATAATAAGAATTAGTGTAGTAGTTGAAAAATGGTTCTTGTCTTAGTAGAAATAGAGTAAACATTCGCATCTTGAATTAAAATTTAAAAAAAAATTAAAACAAAAAAGCCTTTGTGAAAAAGATGTTTAGCAACACTTGATGAATATTTCTTATATACTTTCTCTTCGACTCGTGTTAGATTTCTCTTGGATTATGTAACATTTGTTGTCACATCTAGTTTTCTTAGTATTATATCGGGGATGTTCGGACATTGGTTAATTACGTGCAATAGTCGGTGGCGCTCACGAGAGAATGATTGCCGCGCAGTAACGACACGCTCAGGCATAGACTTGACCGCGTAGGGCTCTAAAAACTACGATTATCGAAAACCTTTTACCGCTTTTTAATTAGGTGTTCTAGTATATTATTATACTTGTTGATCTTATTGTTAGATTAAAAGAAAAATTATCTCCGTGTTAGAAATTGAACGTCATTATAATGGCAACATTTTTGATTGTCAATTTTTCTTGTTTTTGACGTTTTGAAGTGACAAGATAGTACTAATGAGAAGCTTTGAAAAGACGGTCGAACAGGGTTCGTCGGGATTGCCGTTTAAATGAAAATTTAGCTGTTGTCCACCCAATACGGTGTTTCGTTGGTTACCGTTAAGATTGGTCTGGTTTGGATTCGCGAGTTTTAGTAGTCACGTCAATTAGGCGCGATCCGCGACAGTTAAAACAGGTGTGTTATAATTATAATACGTGGGAGCCTGCACAGCAACTGAGGAGTTTATGAATGTGTGACGACGCAGAGAGAATACCAAGAGAGAATACCAAGGGATCCCTTGCGCCGATATCAAGGAATCCACACATTTCCAGTAAGTGCTTGATATTACATTAGTTTAGAATAAGAACACGGTGAAACGCCGTGAAGTTTAATGTTCTCTCCAGTGAACTAGCTTAGCGATTGAATGCCTTACTCATGGGCCCTAAGACATTGCAAATTTCCCAAGGTGAACGCTGCATTGGCGAGAGGATTGAACACTCCGCTTTAAATTGCGCTGTAACTTTAGTTGTCAGAGACTTGCCATCGCTATTGTGACGATTTCGCTCAAGACCATCAATAAGCTATGTAACAATGATACAATGCTAAATTTGTCTTTGTTTGTGTGACGAAAATTGAAAAACAATACGAGCAGTCAGATCATCAGGCGGTAAATGTTTACCGACTGCAACACAAGAAAAATTACTTCATACTGGTTTTATTTATTTATTTATTTATTTATTTTATACTTTATGCACTTTGTACATCGGCGGACTTAATGCCCATGGCATTCTCTTCCAGTCAACCTTAGGGTGGTGTAGAAATCTTGAAGGGTGGTGCACAGGTTTATACAAAAAGTGATAAATATATACATATATATATGTCATACATAGACTTAAACATACTATATACACATAATACAATAAATACGACATAAATACAAATATATTTACAAAGATATATATATATACGAGTATATACACACACATACATTTATAGGTATAATATTCGTACACCATGACAACTAGATTTAAGGTGTACCAATTATCGATTTGATTGTTCTGCCATTTCGTTGAGAAGGAGATCATGTACCTTCCTTTTGAACGTACAACGGTTTGTGGACATTCTGATTTCAAGTGGGAGCGCATTCCAGAGTAGTACCGCCTGAACGAAGAACGAAGAGTTCACGAAGTCGGAGTTGTGGGAGGGGCATAAGTTTTCTGTCAGGCCGTGATATCACTCCATTGGAATCGGCGCATTAGTTTCAAAGTGTTTCTCTTCTGAAGAAGATTCGAGAAACTTTCCCTTGGTAAAAATTCTTATTGCGCAAAGATAAATAAGTCAGTGATTTTAAACCTAAATATACTACCTCATAGTTACGCTCTTACCCTCGTTTCTCATGGCCCCATCCTGTAGGCACGTACTTGGTAATGTCATTCGGCAACACAACAACTAGTTTATGGAGCTATTTTGTTGTTCGTACAAAACCTCACACCACTCACTCATACTCATACTGCTGTAGATAGGTATATCTCTCTTTCTCAATTGTTCTGTCTCCATAAATCGGAACTGTTCTCAAATGTGTTTTGAAAATGTACTATTGAAGATCAGTTAATATAAGTTTTATATACCTACAGATGTCTGTAAACGATACAATTTACATTAATAAGGAAGACACGTACCTGGTAAAAGCTATTGTTTTTAAGGAATAGAGAATTCGTTTTCAATTCTAACTAGGTCTAACCATTCTAATAGCGTGAGTAAAGCTGATATAAATGTAAGTTTAATATATTGTGATAAAAAATGCATAAAAGCAAAATGCAAAACTGCGAAGAATTAATCTATAACTATAAATTCTCAAAATTAAAAAAAACCCCCGATATAATAACCTGAGTTCCCTTTTAAAAGTAAAACGTTATACGCTCTCATTTGAGACCCCACTCGATGGTATTTTTGCAGACATTCGGTTACTCTTCCCCACTTTCACCCCTATAACTTTTAAACGGCTCAACCGATTTTCATGAAACATGTCTAAGAACACTCGCACGTAACTCACCTTTCATACAAAATAAAAACTAAATTGAAATCGCTTCATCCGTTCGGAAGCTACGGTGCCACAGACAGACAGACACGTGAAACACCCCTCTTTTTGGTCGGGGGTTAAAAATTTTAGAGAAGGGGGAAATAATTTATAATCTTAGACAATATACATATTTGTGATTCAAGTTCCTATTCAATTGCTAAAAATTTATCAACATCTCTTTTAGACTAATAATATTCAAATTTCTCCGAAATGTGTATATAATTACACAATACTCAAAACTGCTTTTACGTGTCTTTCAAATCTCATCGCATCACATGCATCTCATCAATATAAAATTAGGTTATTCGGTTTTAATTTTAAAAGTAAAACGATTTCAATGATGCAATTATACAAGAGGAAGAAGAATAAATGAGTTGCCGTGTTGTCCTTTCAATAATCATCCAGTACAATTACACATTCACGAAACCACCTACGGATGTCAAAGTTAAAACAAGTCGTGCCATTAATTTTGTACAACAATTAACGTAAACGAAAATGTTCGGATGGACATCAATCTAAAAGATCATTAAACTTAATTCACCGGCTCACACATCTCCCTCGGGCAGGTACAGGACACCAGACCTCTACAGTACCCAGTTCCGTACAGCCCTCGATGTAAACGTACAAGTGACAAACTCATAAACATTTGTCACAGAACGGACCGTCCGAGTAATTGCTATCCAGTTTCAAACTCACCAGAATAACAAGACCTACCATGCGTATGCTACCAACCCCTGATATTAGTAATTTGAAATACGAGAAGTAGGCAGGGTAGGTCATTGATAAGTGGTGTTCATATTACTTATTGGTGCCCCGAAACGTTTAACCGATCCTGTTCTAAATTTGAACAAATAATTTACGGACACTCTTGACACCGCTTGCAACAATAGGGTCAACAACACACGCAAATGCGAAATTCTAACATTTGATAATTTTAAATACAGTGACTATAAGAAAATATTGTGACGAAATAAAAAGCAAGCATATAGTCCGGGATCCCCGGAACAAATTTTACAACTTGTTACTATCAAGCAAATTTTACGTGAGTGGCTTCATTTAGATGAGGGGCCCACCTTTCACCTTTCAATTTTTTTCGATTGAGGTTGCTAACAGGGGTAGCAGGGACAAAAAACTTTAGAGCGTAGGACCGGGATAACGTACCACGCAATTTGTAGAACAATATGGCTGTCAAATTGTATACATTTGACTGCACGTTTGGCCTAGTGGTTTAACGGCCACCACGCCGTTTCCTACTTCGCCAAGTGTCGTGGGTTCAAATCCCACGTAGGACAACACTTTGTGTGATCCACAAATTGTTGTTCTGAGTGTGGGTGTTCTTTGTGTCCGTTTCATGTATGTTTGTAAAGTCCCCCGTGACACAGGATTTAAAAAAAAAAGAAATCCATAAAAATCCAAACTAAAAGGAGTATCAACCCTATGAAGTGAATGAATAATTTGGCGCATGTCCCGCGACCACGGGCCGGCTGCGGCGCATTATTAATGAGGACCTCGTCACAGCGTCCTATCCGTTGCAATGCACAATACAGATAAATATCAGTACATCAAATAACAACCTTATGTTTTACAAGTAGTAGTTTAATTTTGAATATAAATGTTCAACGATTTACTATAGTAGACTTTCGTCCTACTCTTTAGCAATAATATGGTTGTGCCTAGGTAGTATCATAAGCAAGGTATTATAATGTCCTAGAAAAAAATCTTTAGGGAAAGCAAAAAAGGTTGCCTTAAAACTTATCAATAAATATAGTCCGGGATCCCCGGAACAAATTTTACAAGTTATTACTATCAAGCGAATTTTTCGTGAGTGACTTCACTTTGATTTGGGCCCACCTTTCACCTTACAAAAATTTTCAATTGTGGTAGCTAACAGGGTTAGCAAGGACAAAAACATTTGAGTAACATTTTTAAATAAATATATGTAATATATATCCTACAAAATGTATGGTTTGATCCTTCCAACATATGTATATCGATAACGAGGTCATCAAAAATGATACCAACTAGCTGATTCTATAAGAGTTGCTAAGTTAATATTTTTATAATTTACCAGACACATTGTCCTACAAATTGCGTGGTACGTTATCCCGGTCCTACGCTCAAAAGTTTTTTTCCCTGCTAGCCCTGTTAGCTACCACAAACGAAATTTTTTGTAAGGTGAAAGGTGGGCCCCTAATCAAAATGAAGCCACTCACGAAAAATTAGCTTGATAGTAATAACTTGTTAAATTTGTTCCGGGGATTCCGGGGTTCGGGTTACAGTCAGACATGTAAGATGATCAAACAAAAACCCTAAAGAGTTTTACACAGTTCCAATCTGCACTTGAATTCCCACTTCCATCTAAGTCCGATACTAAACTTTTAACACCAAAGCTTACTTTAAGTCAGTCAGAACGAGAACTGTGTCAATTACAGAAATAAAACATATTATACACACATCAAAAGTGTCTAGGGATCAAGCATTTTAATGCGGATTTCTTGAGATTGAGATGTGGCTTTGGCCCTGGCCTGCTCAGTCGCCAGACTTGAACCCGATTGAGCATGCATGGGATATGCTACAGAGAAGAGCTCTGCCGAATATGGAGGGTATCCAGTCGCAAGAAGACCTTTTTTTGTTGTTGCAACGAACATGGGCGGCCATTCCACAGCGTGATTTGGATGAACTCATTTTAAGTATGCCGAACCGATGTTCTTGTGTTAGTGTTCGCGGTAGAAACACGGATTATTAATTGTTTCAGTTACCTAATAAAATTTTAAAGAAAACTGTTATTTCAGACTTTTTTTCGAACTTTAATGTTAGTGGTTCAAATGTCAAAAATCCTTTTATTAGGAAAATGGCAAATTTCTTTATTAATGCAAAGGTGACTTGGTTTATCGTTACTGTGATAAACGAAAACACTTTATTTGATGAATCCTTAAAGAAAATTTTAATTAAAAATATATGTTGATCCCTAGACACATATGTTGATCCCTAGACACTTTTGATGTGTGTATATGGAATACTTTATTACGCGTAATATAATTCGTGATCCACAAATATTTTCATGTTTGAAGCAAACAAATAACAAACTAATAACAGAGTACCAACCATACACAAGTAAACCAACTAAAGATTGCTCGGTCTGAATCACAGCGCCGAGTAGCCGAGATAATTAATGTGAAGACGTCGTTACGTGTCTTGTGGACTACCCTCTACCCCACCAGCACCTCGGCCCCCTCCGAGGACTCCCTCAACGCTGACCACGACAACTTGTTAGTTAGATAGTTGTATGTTCGTAATATTAGTTGAGTTGAAGCTCATTTTGATTAGGAGGTTGTTGTTTGAATCGACTTTGTAAGTGTGTACTATGAAATTGCTTTGCTTACGTGCCCTGTAAGGTATATACGAAGTGTAACTAAATTGTAATTGTTATTTTGTTAATATCAAAAGTGTAAGGGTCAGTTTCACCAGTTGCTGATAAAATTTCAGTTAATTATCTGCCATATTACACTATTTAACAAATATAAGTTACTGATATTTGTATGTCTCTGTCGTATATGTATGTCTCTGTAGAAGACTTATGAAACTGAAATCTGTAGTTGTTTGAATATGTGGGTGATATAAATGAGTAAGATTTTATACCACTGTTACTTCGATCGAAACAACCTACGATTTAAAACTAAAATAAACACAAAGCTAGGAAATAAAGACCTTAGTTTTTTTTCAATTCATCTATACTAATATTATAAACGCGATAGTTTGTAAGTATGGATGGATAGATGTTTGTTACTCTTTCACGCAAAAACTACTGAGCGAATTTGGATGAAACTTTATAGTAATATAGCTTATACATCAGAATAACACATAGGCTACTATTTGTCGCGATAACCGACGTATACGCGGGCGGAGCCTCGGGCAACCACTAGTAATATATAAATGTTGAAAATAATCCTCTTTACTAAGGAGAGGTCGATCCTAGTTCACATTCAGCTGTCGACTGTTGATGATGAGGAGATATGTCCGAATTTGATTCTATGAACTAGTCGCCTTAATGTTATGTAATATTTTAAATATATTGTTATAAATTAGTACACACGAACAGTGCGTGTGTTAGTGCGTGAGATCACACCGCAGGGGACCATCGGTCCTTCCCGATAATTACGACTTGCCCTTTGTCTTGCGTGACCGATAAATAAGCCGCCATCTTTACGGTGACAAATATTATTTAGGAATTGCAAGGCCAGACCCCACTGGGAGCTTTGGGTATTTTACTAATCATGTCAGGACCCAACTTTGTTTATTATTTTTACGTATGATATTTATGATTCTTTTGGCATCTAGCGAGTGTGTCACTAGCGTTTTGTAATATAAAAAAAGTTTCTTCTAAAAATAATTCTATTACAGAGTTGTTCCACTGTTCATTTTCTAAAAGTACCACTGACTTAATTGGGTTTAAATTGTGATAACATGCTGACAGTTGCTCAACAGTGTGAGTACAACTAAATTAAATAAAAAGGGAGTTATTGAAAACACATCTCGTTATCATGAAATCTATATATATAAAAGCGAAATACCACTCACTTATTAATCACGAAATCTCAGAAACTATAAAACCTACAGACTTGAAATTTGGCAGGTAGATTCCTTATAGGGTGTAGACATCCGCTAAGAACGGATTTTACGAAACTCCACCTCTAAGGGGGCAAAACGGGGGTTGGAAGTTTGTATGAAAGTCCTATGTTTTTGAAGTAAGAGACTTGAAATTTAAAATGTATGCTCTATAGATGGTGTGGAGGTGTACTAATGATTTATCTAGCTTTTCCGAATATAATTAAAAATTATTTGCAAATTACTAGCTCCACGCGTACGAAGTCGCAAGCGGCCGCTAGTATATCATAACATAAACAAAAAATAAAATTGGCAATCATAAGGACTGCCGATAGAAATGAAAACTTATAACTTAGAATGTTAATGTATATGTGATGTAATATAATTGAAATGTTATTTGTGAAATTAATATGTTAAATTAGAAATTTCAGAATGTTTAAATTAAAATTATCAACTTAAGACATTCCCCTACCAAAAGTGCTCATCGCGACCAAAGAAGTTTTCACTTCGAAAATGTCATGTCAGCATGTCGGTGACGCGAACTCGTAAGATTTTTTCATACCAAAAAGTGCTCAACACGGCTAAAGTATTCACTTTAAAAAACAAAGAGTTTTGATCTGTGTTACCTTCGACACACATTTTTCATCTCAGAGTTAAGAACACTTGTATTGGAAAGTTATCCTTTCTCTGTAATAGTTTTGAAATATAATTACTCAGTTGTGAACCTAGAATTGGAGTAATAACTGATAGAAAGTTCTGTCTTCTCTGGCAACACTAGCAATAATTGGTGACCGAAAAGTTATGACCATCAACAACAGTAAAGCACCAGGTAGCTAATGTTAAATTAGGTGATCCATCTGAACTCAAGGGTGCTAAGGGTCCAATAAATTAGTTGGGGACAGTAGGGATAATAAACACGAACGAAATGGCCCTGCCAAATAACTTGTTAGGAGTTGCCCTGTCCTCCCCTATTGACTAATTACGACACTTTGTTTCAGCCACCTCTGGGAACACGAATTAGTTGTCGAAGTTTACGTAGATTGGACATAGTTTCTTATTCTTGAGAGTGACGTTATTTCAACCGATCTAAAAAAAGAATGGTATTTTTAACAAGTGCTTGGTAATAACTCTTTTACCAGTACCAGTAGTCACACATTATTTCTTCATTCACTACTGCTAGTATGCTAACTCTAGGTACTTACCATAGGAGTACCTAAGGAGCGAAACTCCTACTTAACACAGAAGTGACAGGAGAGAAAAAGTATTTTGAAGGTTTGAAGTATATTTCCAGTCTTTGGAATATTGCAGAACAGGTTGCTAGACCTTAGCTCCAGTAGTATATTCATATTTAAACCTATTATTATCGACACTGATCTTTCCAAGTTCAGGCATTTTTTTTTGTTTTGCACCCACTAATTTAGGAGGCTTGCTATTACATAATCTTTAAGTAAAGCTTAAGATTTGTATTGCTGTATTTTTCCGCCATGTATTTTATTTTTCGTTGTTACCATTAACATATAACTTCTTATCAAGAATCCGCTCAATCATCTTTTACGTTTGTGACTTTTAAATACTGAAAAATATGTCAAAATAAAGATCATTTTCTTATAAATATAAATCCGATATCAACACAATCAAAAATTATCAAGGACCTAAGAAAAACACCGCCACAAAACCCGCACTATCATCTATCAGGCTAATCTACGTAGCCAGTGGCGCATAAATCGATGCGCGGGCGCCGCGTACTTTACGCTCGATGTCGTACAAGGATGCCCACTCAGCGAGAGATAGCTACAACGGATTTTATCGCCGGTGACAATAGCGTACTGTCAGGGAGAATTGTGGTGCGTGTTTTGTGGAGTGCCGATGGTGTGTTAAAGACTTGGAGAATAGACACGGATGTAAGATTTGTTTGAGGAATACTATTTGTTTTACTAATTTAGAATCGGTGTTGCAAGCGTTTATAGGCAACGGCAATAGCTGGCTGTTAGACAAGTATTGCTGTTTTGTTTTCTAAATTAGTTTTATAAAACAATACGATACGTTTTATATACTGTAGTTTCTTCTTCTTTAAGTGTCATCTTTGTGTCTGTGTGTGTTACTGTGGGTCTAAAAAGTTGATTTGTAAACCAATTAAACCATTAAGGCAAGTTCCGTAGTCAGGCAAATCGTCTACATTTCAACCTCATTTTGTCATAAAATAATCTGAGTTTATTAATTGCAATACTATAGTTTAACTGAGTTCACTACTACTAGTTTCTTTATCGGAATTGTTCACTAACTTAGCAGCTAGAGAAATGATAAGTCTAATAGTCTAACAGTCACGTGAACTCAATATTTTTACGGATTCTGAATCTGCTGCTGAAAATCTGTACTTAAATTCGTTGCATGATTTTTACTCTACACTATAAAATTTCCGTTTTAAACATAAGACGATGTTTTATACATATAAATAAAAAGACGGTAATCCATTGCGTGTTTTATCTGCAAATAGAATTATTATAAAGGCTACGGGATTCAATGTAAATATTAACAGTAGACAGACCGTGGGGTGACAATATTGTCGGTATTTCTTGGTACAATGTGTTGTTATCGAATTTCGATTTACGATGTTGACAATATCTGTTGAAGCTTATGTCGTGTTCGTGTATTTTTATCTTTTGTGGTGACATTGTTAGTGAATTCACAATATACTGGCTGACTCGCTGACACCCTGAGGTTTTGTTACAAAGTTATTTAAATCGTTTATTTGATATCTGAGTTATATATGTAAGTGTGTTCGTGACACTGTTTATTGTTTGATTTAAGAAAAAGGTCACAGTTATGAATCAGTAACATGTATTTTTTTATGTATTGGGTTCTAAAGATAATCAAGAATAAGTACAAGTAGTCACAGCATTCCTAAGGTCTTATTGACATAATGCTTTTTAAGAGTTGGTGTATTTATATTTAGCGTGTAAATTACGACTTGTTAACGGCAATACGGTCATATCTACCTAACCTCATAAAATACGACACATTTGTAATAAAAACACATTTAACATAATAGTCTATCTTCCATCTCTTCTTAATTCTTTTTATTATTAACGAATAATGATTAAAATAATTAATCTTTAAATTAAGACGTCTTTTAAGAATGACTTCATGTTATTTGCATTAAGTCATTTTACGAAAATATTAAATGTGTATCGGTATTTTTATTAAATCAAATTAGCTTGATGTAAACAGTATCTATCAATTGAACCACTCAATATAAACTGGAGGAAGTTAACCTAAGGTAAAAGGCGGCGCAATCATAATCCTCTTTCACTCCACCCGGTGTCGTTACCGTGAATGTTTCACGAAGCACTACTGATCTATGAGAGAAGCGTACTGTGATATGCTGCGTCCAAATATTGATATGTCCTGTAGCAGCATGGGCCGGACTTGGTTATAAAAAAATAATAACATAGTTAAATAAAACATAAATAACTAGGATGGGCTACTGAAGGCCTATTGCTTTTTAACCTACTACGACGAAGCGTGTTTCTATTTTCGATCGTAGCGTTTAAAATACTAAACTGATTTTAATGAATAAGATGTCAATAGATGCACATAATAGCCCGGGTGACATACCTAAGCCATGTTATTTTATCAAGAACTTATACGTAGACGGGTTATAGTTTTTTAATATTTTTCTTGCGGTTGTAATGTAACTGGACTTGTTGCAGTCCTAGTAAGCAGTATTTTGTGAGACATCATGAGACACTCGTCGTTGAAAATAAGACTCATAAAGACTTTAAAAAAGAATGGTGAGTAAGGTGTCTAACGGTTCAGTTTTATTTTGACATCCTCTATTTCTTATTAAATTGTTGACAAAATGTTATGCTAAGTAAAACAAAATGATTATCAAAAATTCAATACTTGAAATCTTAATCGTTCTCTCCATTCTTTAACAAGCTTCTCTTCTCCATAAATTACATACACTCGGTAACACTAATATATAAAGTAAATAACAAAGATATTAAATATGAGATTTTCAAAAAACTAAAAATATTTTTCCAAGTCCGCCACCGACTGCCGTCAATGCGGTCGCGCCCCTTGAGACTCGTAGTCGCAACGAAAAATCATTCCACTGCTAAAATATCAATAAAACACAAACGCGATCACCACACTGGGACTCGTTGGTACCGGTCCCGAATCAGTAACGCGTTTGAATGCGGCCCTGCCCTTTTGATGGGACACTTTATTTTTTTCTAATGGCCCATGTTAGTATATTATGGGACCAACATTTTCGTGTTTTTTTTATTGAGGCGGGAAAAAAAGTATCGGGCGTGTGAAAAATTCAGCGAGTTTATGTTGAATATCGTTTTGTTCTACTTATATGCTCTATACGATAGATTTTTTAAATATATCTCTTTCTTATCAACAGTGAGAGATATAAATTATGTTTTTTTCTCTCACTGTTGTTTAAAACGATTTTTTTCCTTATTGAAACAGTTTTCCTGTATTTAACCTAGAGGTTAATTAATAATATATATATTTTTTCATAACTAAAACTTTCATTAATTTATCTATTATTTTAATGTTTTTTTGTTCTATTTATGAAAAACAGATATCTTTACACAGGTATAGATTTATACCATCGTAGCACCATTAAGAAACACTCTAATATTCCCCAAGCGTTCAAATGCAGCCTTGCTCTTTAAATGGGACAGTTTATTTTTATAATGGCCAACGGAACCGCATTCGGAAGTTACATTTACTCATGTCTTTTTATTTTTATTGCCTTAATATTGGGGTGTGGGGTAAGAAAAGTTACTTTGGGCGTGTGAAAAATTTAGTAGCTTTTGGATAATCTTTGGTCCAGAGGAATGTCTTATTTTTTGTTTTTTATGATCATCAATGTTATAGAGAAGAACCACTTTTATTCATCAAGTAGTTTAGATCTGGGTTGTTAAATTGATGAAACAGTCATCTACTGATTTGACACATAATAAATTCAAATTTTCCTTTTCTTATTTAAAAAATGACTATGAATAGACGAGGTGGCCATTTAAACCAACACCCTACGCAGTCAAGTTCAAAACACTATGAGGACAAAGGGCAGCGCTATTCGGAAATTTATATAATTATATTTTTTACTGTTTACACACTCGATTTGAAATAAAGATTTTTCTATTCCAAACTCAAATATCAACTTAGAAAGTACGATTTGATGAACTGTCGGACTTCTAAATAACAATAGCCATGTTCACACAATACACCATCTTATTTTCCTGGCGGAGTGTCGTTGTAACTCGAGGCAGTGTTCAGAGACACTGGCGATGTCTCCCCTATCTTAAATAGTGGCGGCAGGTTCCTGAGTGGCTATTTATTGCCGATAATTAAAAAGAAAACAGACAAAAGGCCCGCAGCTGACCGGAACGTGCCGAGAACACTAAGTAAAGGTAATGAAGGGAATATTTATGCTTTATCGATTGTTTCAGTTTAGTATTTATGATGTAAAGAATCTGAGGAAGGATCTTCATCTTCTTTTACCTACATTAACTTTAGCAGTAGTAGTGTGTTTGTATTATTAAGTACTTGAGAACTTTCATAACACAAATAGTGCCTACTATAGTATTAACTCTACTCTGATCTTAACTCACAAGACTTACTGGGTGATACTCGACTTTGAGAAGTTTAAAAATGAAATTCTTCTCCATGTGAAATAGGACATCCGATGTTGTATTTAACCATCTCTAATAGAATAAGATCGGAATTCCACTTAATTGTTCCATGTTGCAAAATGTGAAATGATTTCTTTCAAACAATATCTGCCCCGAAAATATACAACTATCTACGTGGTTTATCATTACTCGTATTTAAATAATTGTGTTTACTATTTCCACTACATACATACACTAACACATTGTACACACAAATAGACACTTTAGGAAATTGCATGAATTGTAGTGTTGAACTTTAGTATTTTAACGAAACCATAAGGAAATAATAAATAGAAAATAGTATGAAGGAAATAATCGATGTTTAATCGGACATCACTACTAAAGCTCACAAGTTAGTCGTGCGAAAGAGGACCTTTATCAGTCGCGACCGATACCAATACTCCTAGATTCCGACAAGTAATTTATAGCCACCCTATCATTCTACCTCAGCTAGTGCCAACATCCTCAATCTTAACTGCATTTTAATAAAATCTATTTTTGTCTATCACAATCGATCCATAAAGTTTGACAAATTTCATTAGCGTGTTTTACGCAAAACTACTCCTATAGACTGGACAATAAGGATAATTTTTATGTGTAAGTAAACTGGTCTTCAGGAGTTCGATCATACTGACCCTTGGGTTTCGTAAAAGCAATTGACAAATAACTCATTTTTCATTCGCAAAGTACGATGAATGGTTGAATTTCGTCAATGATTAATTAGGTAAGTTTTTTACACTTCATTTAAGTTTATAAATTTATGTTTACTCAGTGGTTGTAATTAAATTACTTAGTTCAAACAAAACTTAGATCAAAATTCAAGATTCAGTAAAGTTAAAAAAAAACAACAATAAGTATATTGAAATCAATAAACAAATGACGAAAATATTATAATTACACTAGCTGACCCGGCGAACTTCGTACCGCCATATTTACATATCTGTCTCAGCTTCCCACAGGCAGTATACAGTCGCGGACAAAAAAAAGACTTTTCCCGGTACCTTTTAATTTTTCTTGTACAAACCTTGTCCTAACAATAACAAACACATGAAAAAAAAATTGGTGCAGCCGATCGGAAGTTATGCGCGTACATACATTTCGGCGATTCATTTTTATAGATTTTATTTATGAGTTACATAAGTTTTAAATAGAAATGTGAGTATTTTTTTTTTTTTTTTATTTTGCCATGTATTATCACCACCATCAAACAGCCTTTAACAGTCCACTGCTGGACATAGGCTTATAATTTAGTAGTTTGCTCCTTTTGCTATCTATAACATATTATCTATATATAAAAGAAAGTCGTGTTAGTTACACTATTTATAACTCAAGAACGGCTGAACCGATTTGGCTGAAAATTGGTAGGGAGGTAGCTTAGAACCAGGAGACGGACATAGGATTTTTTTTCTCTTTATTTATTTTTAAGGGACTTTTACCCTATTAGGGTATGCCAATCCCATAAGGCCTTAGCTTAAACAAGTATCAATTTAAATATTATATGCTAGACTGTACAATTCAATAGCTTTTTTTGATGTCGATATAGCCGTATAGGTATAGATACTTTTTACATAGTTTTTTTTTTACTTTGTATCGTGACGTTAACCGCGGTTGTTGTTGTACCGCAGGTAACACCGCGGGGCTCAGCTAGTTATTCATAAAATTGTTATTTCACATAGCAGTAAAAATAGAATCATCAGAGTTGAGGACTCTTCCTAGAGTTCGTTCCATTTGCTATTGGCAGTAAGATAAACATAACTATGTATGTCTAAATGGTTACAATGATATGCTAGGTTACGTCAACAATCCCTCTATTGTAGTCAGGTGACGGAACAACCACTTCATCTTTGCCGTCTGTAAGGTGGCCGAAGAAATTTTCATTAAAAAGTACAAAACAAAAGTAGTACAGGTGCCGTCGAAACAATGCCCATAAATCAACAAAGAATTACAACTTATGATAGATGGATTACATGAAAAACTTTTTGTGAAAATATTGAGGTGTGTAATATTATAAAATATCTTTCAAATACCAAGTTTTTTTCCAATAACACGATTTTTGATACTGCAAAACATACCAAGTTTTGTATAGCTTTAAATATAAATATTATGTGTCCGATACGAAATAAAATTAAGAACCTTCTTTAAAAGAAAAAAAACCTTTATAGTATCATTATGACATAGGTCTGTAATTATACGAAGTTATCAAACACATTATTTTTACAAAAAAGTTGAGATGTTTCTGCTGAAGAGGATCCTAATATTATTATGATGTGATGATGCACACAGTACAGTTGTTTTTAAAACTTGCCGTATAGTGTCTAGCAGAAGCTTTCGTTTTGCTCAATAGCCTGATGGACAGTCCTTCACCACTTAGGCCGTCCGTTAGCACTACTGAGTCTATGAACCGCTTACGTTAGACTACCAAACTCTCGAATTTGGAAAGTCTAGAGCGGTTCATACGTACTAGATATGGGTCACCATCAGACCTTATTATTATAGACTAGATATTTTTAAATAGTAATAGATACATTTAGGTATATAAGCAAGAAATACTGTCTGAAATATCCAAATTCGCTCCCTTGACAGAATATAGATCAGGTGTATGACGCATGGCACTTCAGGGACCTTTACATCACAACTTTTTCTCTCACGCCTGGTGGTTTCCGCCATGTTGGTAAGTAAAACTTAGCTAACATTTAGACCCATGAAACTTGAGGCTGGTACATGATTTATTAGTTTCTAATATTTTTTCTATATATTATATTGTTACGAGCCGGGTATTAAATAATTAAAGATAGTCGGTTGATTACCAAAAAAATAACACACTGTTTATTTACAACCCTTTTTACAATAATAATTCGCTATGTCACTTGTTAATCGCACTAGAAGATCGCTTCGATGTTAACTCCGCTGTATCGTGAACAATACTGCCTCGTACGGGTAACCCAATCTGCTTATATATGGCTTTGAAACCCCTAGAAAGATCTATAATATTCCGTAGAACATTCTACACTAAACAGAAATTACCAGAGTGAGTAATCTAGCGCCATCTAGCGTCGAATATCAGAGTTACTCCACAGTTGCGCACTACTTGACACTAGATGGCGCCTTCAATTCAATTCTCGCGATTGGTAGATTGTTCTAGACTATTTTTCTCGAAGGCGCAACACTGCCCCCTCCTAAGACATGCTCGTCCCGAGCATAATCAGTTCCATAGTATCGCGCCAATCGATCTACGTGAACTATCTTTGGGGCGCCTCTTGGACACTTCTGTATCCGGTAGGTAACATCATTGATTTTTGTCACCACCCGGTATGGCCCTTCCCACTTGGCTTGTAGCTTTGGAGATCTCCCTTTACTGCGAACTGGATTATGGAGCCATACTAGAGAACACTCTTCGAAGCCCTTATTGTTCACTTTCCGGTCATATCGGGTTTTCATCTTCTCAGACATTTGCTGGCCCGATTGTCTGACATGCTCATAAATGTCATTCATCTTGTTCCGCAAGTCATTAGCGTACTCCGTTATACTTCGCGGGGTGTCAGGGGGTATTCCAGTGATCAAGTCTGCAGGCAATCGTAGTTCTCTTCCGAAGTTTGCAAAAGCTGGTGTCACTGAAGTGCTTTCGTGGACTGCACTTCGGTATGACAGAAGAAACGGTTGGATGTGTTTGTCCCAATCTTTTTGCCTACTTTCAACAACTTTTGCTAGATACCTCTCTAGTGTTTGGTTAAATCGTTCCACCATTCCGTCAGATTGTGGGTGATAAGAGGTGGTTCTGGTTTTGTGGGCACCCATTACTCGACACATCTCTTGAAATATTTGAGACTCAAAATTTCTTCCTTGGTCACTGTGAATTTCTAAAGGCACTCCAAAACGACAGAAGACTTCGTGCACTAATTTGTCTGCAACTGTTGATGCTTCTTGGTTGGGAATGGCGAAAACTTCTGGCCACTTAGTGAAGTAATCCATTACAACCATGAAGTACTTGTTTCCAGTTTCACTTTCAGGAAATGGTCCCGCTACGTCTATTGCAATTCTTTCCCAGGGTGCCCCAACATTGTACAATTTCAATGGACCTCTGCTACGTGTGTGAGGTCCCTTCACGGCCGCACAATTAGTACACTTGCGACACCAGTCCTCAACATCATCACGACAATGAATCCAGTAGAATCTCTCCCTTATCTTTAACAGTGTCTTCTTAACTCCCATATGACCTCCTGAACATCCGTTATGGTAGAGCTGCAGAACCACTGGTATCTTAGCTTTAGGGACAACCATTTGCAGATGACAGCTGTCTCCTCGAGCGTTTTCCCATTTACGGCACAAGACTCCATCCTGGATGACTAGGCTATCCCATTGAGCCCAATAACTCTTTGTGGTTGAACTCAGCGATGCAACATCGCTCCAGTGAGGCTTAGGAGTCTCAGCTTTAATCCACTCGAGAATTGGTTTGATATCTGCATCCTCTTGCTGTGCTTGCTGTAGGCTTTCCTTCCATTCGATGCTAAGGTCCGTCTTTATTGTCCTTATGGGAACAGCTTCCTTTACTTCTTGCTTGGCACAGTGTTTGCAGTCTTCAGGGCAAGGTCTTCTTGATAATGCGTCTGCGTTACCGTGTGATTTTCCACTGCGATGTTCAATCATGAAGTCATATTCCTGTAGTAGCTCAATCCATCTCGCGACTTGTCCTTCAGGATTTTTAAATTGTAAGAGCCACTTTAGTGCAGCGTGGTCAGTTCGGAGGTGGAATTTACGCCCGAGCAGATATTTGTTAAAATGTTGCAGTGTCTTCACTACTGCCAGTAGTTCCCTTCTTGTGACACAATAATTTCTTTCCGGTTTTGACAAAGATTTACTGAAATATGCAATAACGACCTCTTGATCACCTTTCCGCTGGGATAACACACCGCCAAGCCCAGTATTACTCGCGTCTGTGTCAACTATGAATTCATTTTCGGTATCTGGATATCCTAAGATAGGTGTGTTGCATAGACGTCTTTTTAGCTCTTGAAATGCAATGTCACAACTTTCATCCCAGCAGAATTGTCTTTTCTCTTCAGTAAGTTTATGAAGGGGTTTGGCAATATCCGCAAAGTTTTTCACGAATCGCCGATAGTAAGAGCACAAGCCCAAAAATGCTCTTACTTGGGTCTTATCTCTTGGAACTGGCCAATCCTTGACGGCAGCGATCTTTTGCGGATCTGTTTGGACACCCTCTTCCGAAACCACATATCCTAAAAAGCTAACCTGCCGTTTGAAAAATGAACACTTCTTAGGACTTAACTTTAGGTTGGCACTTCGGATTTTCGATAATACGCACTCCAGGTTTCGAATATGTTCTTCAAACGTACGGCTTACAATGACAATGTCATCCAAGTAGACCAGGCAAGCGTCTCCAGTTAATCCGGTCAGTACTGACTCCATCAGTCTGTCAAAAGTTGCTGGCGCGTTACATAATCCAAAGGGCATAACTTTAAACTGCCACAGTCCTCTCCCTGTAGAGAATGCAGTCTTCTCTTTGTCCTTGGGATCAATTTCTACCTGCCAGTATCCACTTTTCAAATCTAAGGTGCTAAACCACTTTACCCCTGTTAGCATGTCCAGTGTGTCATCTATTCTACGAAGTGGATAGCTGTCCTTCTTCGTAATGTCGTTTAAACGGCGGTAGTCAACACAAAAACGCATGCTGCCATCCTTTTTCTTTACAAGCACTACAGGTGAACACCATGGGCTGGATGAAGGCTCTATAACGCCGTCCCTGACCATTCCATCAATCATGGTTTGCACTTCCTTTTCTCGTGCTACTGGCAGTCTTCTTGGTCGCTGACGAATAGGCAACTCATTCCCAGTGTTTATTTTGTGTTGAACTAAACCAGTCTTTCCAATATCAGCTTCATTAGTAGAGAAAATATCAGCGTACTTAAGTAACATTCTCTTAGCCTTGTCAATCTCTTCCCTAGACAAGACATCTCGACAGTCTTCCAAAAGTGTTGACACGTTGACCCGTGCATCCTTGCTAACATTCGAAGTAGTCAAGTCTTGGCATCGATGCATCCAATCCACATCTTCGCAAGTGCCAATCAGTGTGCCCTTATGGATCACGTGTTGCTTGTCGCTCAGATTTAGCACACGTACTGCAGGGATGTTAGTAGTACTTACTAGAGTCCGTGCGATCTTCCATGGGAGGTCATTATATATCCTTTCAATAAGTACACACCGTTGCATTCGTCCGGAGTTATAAGGAAGACTAACTGGCATGATTGTTTCTGATCTGGGAGGAAGAACAACTTTCTTTAAGCTGTACACTTTTCCTGATGACGCTCCTTCCATGAACAGTTCTTCTTGACTACATCTCAATACACCTTGATTGATGTCGATCTCACAACATTTGTTCTTCATGAAGTCCAGGCCAAGGATGCAGTCGTCAACTATATCAGCCACGATGACGTTATGCAGGTAAACTTGGTTGCCCAACTTCAACTCCACCTTCTGTTCGCCTCGGACGGGTATGCGCTGACCAGTGGCTGTTACTAGGTTTATTTGCTCACGGTTACAGGTGATGTCCCTCAGAAACCGATTTGCAAGTTGGGAACTGACAACTGTGCGAGAAGCTCCCGTATCAATCGTCAGCTTACATGTTGTTCCGTTGATTTCGCCTCTGATGACCAGACTGTTCCCATCATGACTTTGCGAGATCGAAATCCTTGGGGCTCTTTGAACACCAGCCAGCACCCGCCCCGCAGTCCTGGCGTTTACTCGTTTCCCTGCTGTTGTTGGGCAGTACTATCAGTCGCCCTAATCTCCTGAGGCCGCTCGTATTTATTTCCTATGCTTCGCTTAGAGCAGCTGGACCGAAGGTGACCTTTTTCACCACAGGCGTAACACCTAGGGCTGTACCCCTTAAACCGGTCCCGCACAGGTGACGCCACAACCTCCCGGACCCGATGAGACCGATGATCTTGTCTCACAGCTTCCACCTCCAAAGCATGGGCCAGAGCGTCCTTGAGAGTTTCATGGTGTCCAAGTCGCACGGCAGCTCTAACTTCGAGGTCACGAATGCCATCGATGAAAGCTTGCACCAGATTCCCGTCCACGAGCGCAGGTGCAGACTGGTATGCCTTACGGACCAGTTTCTCAACTTCCAGAGCCCATTGTTGCAAGTTCTCACCGATGCGTTGGGCACGATCCTTCAGCTGTGCACGAAAAACGTGCTCCAGGTGAGCGTCACCATATCTTGCCTCCAATGCCTCCAGCAGTTGCTCATAGGTTACCTTCTTACCGAGGGCTTCGAGGACGGTTAGAGTCTGGTCTCGAAGACCCAAGGTGAGCGCGGTCATAGCCTGTTCCTTAGTCCAGCCGTTCGCCGTCATAATAGCCTCAAACTGGATCTTGTAGGCTGACCACGAAGATGTCCCATCAAACGGCGGTACTTTGAACCCCCGCACCGAAGGAACAGCAGTTACTGAAGTCGCCGCTCCGTCTCCCACTTTGAGGTTCCCTAATGCCTTCTTCACGTCGGCAATCTGAGTTTCGGCCTCAGTGATACGGTTCTCGTGTTGAAGAACCTGATCCTTCACTACCTTGAGTTCTTTGCCGAAGGTCTCGTGATTGCCTTTTAACAAAAGCATTTGTTCCTCCTGGCGGCGAGCCTGCTCTTCCTTGTCCCGTTGCAGCTGTTCCTCCAAGCGGCGGGCCTGCTCCTCCTGGCGGCGGGCCTGCTCCTCCTGATGGCGGGCCTGCTCCTCCTTGTCCCGCTGCAGCTGTTCCTCCAATCGTCGGGCCTGCTCATCTTGACGGCGGGCCTGCTCCTCCTTGTCCCGCTGCAGCTGTTCCTCCAATCGGCGGGCCTGCTCCTCTTGACGGCGGGCCTGCTCCTGGAGCATCACCATTAGGGCCGTGATATCTGGAGCTGCTGACGATGTAGACGGCGTAGCTTCCATCGCTGGCTGCTGACCTTCCGGTGTGGGCAGTTGTGCACCTCCAAATCGCCTCAGGTCGGCCTCTTGCTGACGCTGACTCCTAGTTCGGATACCTTCCGTGTCTTCCTTTGGTAAAACCGGCATACTTTAATCCCACTGCTGACACCAAATTGTTACGAGCCGGGTATTAAATAATTAAAGATAGTCGGTTGATTACCAAAAAAATAACACACTGTTTATTTACAACCCTTTTTACAATAATAATTCGCTATGTCACTTGTTAATCGCACTAGAAGATCGCTTCGATGTTAACTCCGCTGTATTGTGAACAATACTGCCTCGTACGGGTAACCCAATCTGCTTATATATGGCTTTGAAACCCCTAGAAAGATCTATAATATTCCGTAGAACATTCTACACTAAACAGAAATTACCAGAGTGAGTAATCTAGCGCCATCTAGCGTCGAATATCAGAGTTACTCCACAGTTGCGCACTACTTGACACTAGATGGCGCCTTCAATTCAATTCTCGCGATTGGTAGATTGTTCTAGACTATTTTTCTCGAAGGCGCAACAATATTATAATTCTCGTGTCACGTTGTTGATCACGAAGTACTCCGAAACTATCTACTTTATATATGTGTGTGTTTTGCTGACGTGCCTAAAATAGTTACTTAACATCACGCTTAGACCAATAGGAGCCGTGCATGGTTGAAAAGAGAGGCAGACGAAGTTGCGTAGATCTATTAGTATAAAATCATTATTTGTTTCAGTTTTGCACTCTGTGTATAATGTGTATAGCGTCAAGTAAAAATTATTGTTAGTCGGCTATCAGATATCAGTTAGCGGACCATTTAATTTGTACTATCTGCTGGTTAAGTACTTAATAACTATAAATTTCCAAAATTAAAAAAAAACCCCGACATAATAACCTGAGTTCCCTTTAAAAAGTAAAAAACACGTTGTGCGTTTTCATTTGAGACCCCACTCGATGATATTTTTGCAGACATTCGGTTACTCTTCCCCACTTTTACCCCCATAACTTTTAAACAATTTTCATGAAACATGTCTAAGAACACTCGCACGTAACTCACCTTTCATACAAAAAAAACTAAATTGAAATCGCTTCATCCATTCGCGAGCTACGATGCCACAGACAGACAGACAGACAGACACTTCAAACTTATCTCCCCCCTCTTTTTGCATCGGGTGTTAAAAATTAAAAGCATAAAAAAAAACCTTAGAGATTTCGAGTCTACCATTTGTAAAATAATTGTTGTATTACACGAGGTGTAACTATCTGTATACAAAGGTATGTATTTATGGAAGAATAAACAGATGTGAATGCATTTAATCAAATCCTTAGGATGTATTTTTAGAAAAAAATAGTAACTACCGTACTCGTTATAGGTATCTACTATATTTTTTGGTAAGAAATGTTTTTATCTTAACCCTTTTGTTAATTTTGACTGACATTAAATCTAATCCTATTAGGTACGCAGTGCATCCTGTAAATTTATCTCCAAATTTATTACGAGATTTGTATCCTATCTGAGACTCATAAAAGGATAAAATGCGGCTTCACCTCTACGGTTTCCTATGCAAGATAGAAGATCATACCAACTATTCTATTTTGTTGATACCGTGATAGGAGTAAGCACTCATATACGTTTGCATGCGGTCATAAGATCTGGATTTAAGTCCTTCGTCAACAGTAAATTTAGTAGTTCTAGGTACCTATAACTTGCATGCGAAACAAGCCTTACCTACTCAAAAAAAACAATAATCGAAATATCAATAATATCGTTGGACATCTTAATGTTGTGCATAAATAATAAAAATGGCGATCGTACAGACAATTGATACGTTATGAGTGGCCAGCCGTGTTAGCACGACACATATTTATGGTTAGTGAGCCTCATCGACACGAGTTCGATACCCGGTTCACGCAAAAACGCGTTCGACACATCGCAAGCGTAATATAATGTGAAATGATCGTTCGTAATGTGTGTACGGTGCGAAATATTGTTGTGAACACCCACCGGTTAAGAAGTTGCTCTACTACTTTTCAAATATTCCAACTACATCTTATTTCTTTTTTAAATCATAGCTATGCTAAGATACATCAAAAATTTTAAAGAAATTTCCTAAAAAATAAATGGCCGATATTTCCAAACTACATTTCTTTTACACATAGTTTTTAACTAAGTTAAGAAATAACATTAATTTGATAAAAAAATGCAAAATATTGAAATATAAAGTTAATCGTCAATCATTTGGTATTCAATTAACTGACGATGCTCTGAAAAGTAGTCCTTAAAATGTAGATTGATCTATATTTTTTAAGGACAGTCATTCCCCTCCAAATTTAACAATAGACTATTTACGACAAGAATATGTTAACGTAGATAACGTTTCTTTTTTTAAGTTTAAAATTCGGGTTATAAACTACTTAAAAACTTTCGATGACATTCATATTTTGCAGATTGTAGTTAATGTAACAATAGCCATTATTATAAACGTATCGACGACGCCTCATCGATTAAAATCAGTTCAGTAGTTATGGCTAGAAGGAAGATAGATGCTCTGGAAATGTGGTGCTGGAGAAAAATGCTCGGGATATCGTGGACGGAGTAACGTGTTCGTACTGTTCGTGCTAGAGGAACTCGGCATTACACAGCGTCTGTCAACCATAGTACGGTTGCGCATACTTCAGTACTTTGGCCATGTCTCTAGACGGAACAGAGACTCAATAGAGCGACTGGTAGTGCAGGGAAAGGTGGATCAGACTCCGCGGCAGGGCACCCATGCGCTGGACCAACCAGGTGAAGTCCACAATTGGAGGCCGCGTGTCTGACTGCAGCCGGCAGTCTGCGGACAGGGTGAGATGGCGGAAAATTGTACGAGCGGCTTTGTCCGCCTCTACAACCAGTTTGCACTCCACGTGATCACGACCGCTCTGCCAAGAGTAAAGCGAGTTAGAAGAAGAAGTTATGGCGCTACAGTGAATCATAGACTGCCAAAAATATTACTCTCCTTTTTTGCTTAACCGTAGTCGAGTAAAAAGTAGAGCATCCTTTTCGTTCCCAAGGCATCATCATCCCACGGTGAGGTTACTTTATAGTCGTGTCATATCAGTTAATGGCTCGCGCCTTTGTCGCGCCGCCGGCTGCTGGCCGCGTACATTACATCAACGGTATCGCAGCGACATCGCCAACGCCAGCGACACGGAAAACAGGGTAGACCAACATTCGTGCCCCTCGCTTTGTTTTATTTGCGATTGATTTTGGAAAGCCGATAAAGTGTACATGTTTCATATTGTAAACAAATACGTAAAAATAACTGTGTTTATTTTAAGATTTAGTTTTGAGTGAGGAGTACTTGATAATTCGAATCGTTTAATGTTTCCTTCAAATAAACACTCGAGAAATGAATTCTAGAACATCTACAAAAGTACTGTCACCTAAGTTTCATTGCAGAATAAATTGACATTTATGTTCACGTGTGTTCATAAAATTATTGTGTGGATTCGATTCTCGTGTCGTAGTAATTGTTATAAGATATAATTAGATACACCTTGTGTCCTAACTATTTCCAATACGTTAATTAAAACTTTGTAAAATTCACGTTAGTGAATTTTACAAAGTTTTAATTAACGTATTTGTAAAATTCACGTTAGTGAAACAAACCCACTGTTCAAATTACGTTAGTAAATAAATTACGTTAATAATATCAAAATATATTTAAAGACAACAAACCACTATTCACCGTTAGGTTAACAACCCCGGTTTACACTTGAAGCTAAGGGCTAACCTTAAACCCATAGAGTACTTGTACAGGATAACAATCATATCCATATTTTTTTAAGGCAAAGGAAATTCTGTAACACTTATAAAATTACAAGTCTACTCTGACTGATTTTGTTAGTGAGGTTGTAATTCGATTCACTAATCGAATCGATTAATATTTACTGCCTTGCCTACTTTTGTAACGTATTATTTTGTGACCTTTGTATTTTTGTGCATTGTTTATTTATTTTCTTACGCTTTTTTTTATCAATTAAGTATGAGTTACCAAAACTCACTTAAATCTCTATGCTAGATTATCGTGTACCAATGAGTCAAACGAACAGATGCAAAAACGGACCTTTTCAACTTTTTTATTGAGACTAATTCCTCTACACAAAGACATACAAGTATCAATGTTACTGTAGTAGTAATGTCAGCCGTCTAGTTACTATAGGGCAGCCTGCGTAGCCTGGACGGTCTCTACTTAGAAAGTAGGCATCTCATATAAAATTAGTCACAAACATATTTTACATCTTTTTTAACATTATGATGACACATTAGTTATAACTTATGTTGAGTTAAAAATAAAAAAAATTGACGTTTATAATAAACAGCAACATTTGCCCGTAAAACTACCATGTTGCAAGAAAGAAAATATTTTTAGCGCCTACACTCCGAACTGTTTTTGAACTTTGAATCGATTTATCTTTGGTTTATTAACGCAGGTAGGTCATAAAACACTAAAATTAATAACAAAAGCAATAAACAAATGCGTCACACAATAAATTAAATGCGACATTGGCGACAATGTAACCCTGTTCTTAGAACCGGAATCGTGCAGGCTTTTATTCAGGGTCACCAGCAATATTTATTTGCAAGGATTTTATTAATCTTGAATTTTAAATTATCCGCGTGGTGACACATGGAAAATAAAGAATGTCAATACCTGTATTCACCCCGTGGGTGTCGTAAGAGCCGACTTAGGAAGCAAACTATGCAGAACAGTGCTACAAAGAAATGTGGGAGAGCCACGCTTCGGCATGCATGGGCCGGCTCGACCTGAGTGCTACCACTGCCTCACAGAAAACCGAGTGAGTGGTGATACCGGAGGCCCTTACCCCAACCCATCCCCCATCCACTTCCCCATCCTCTCCCCCAAAAGCCTGCAACGCACTTGTGACGCCTCTGGTGTTGCGGGTGTCCATGGGCGGCAGTAATCGCTTACCATCAGGCAATACGTCTGGTCGTTCGCCACCAATTCTATAAAAAAAGGAAATCTTAACTTGGATTTTTTATGTGAAATTAAAATCCTCCTACAGAAGCAGCATATGCATTTTCTACTATTGGTAGAAGTAGGCAGTATTCAGGCTGTTGAGTTGATCTAGAATAACCTAGATCATTTTCAGAAGGATAGAAGTCTCCAGTTACGTTGACAGGCTTCTAGAAATGAGAACAACTAATTGCTAGTTGTGTAGCAACTCCCTCACACTTAAACGTACATAAATAAAAATAAGAGAAGACTGAAGAAAAAAAGGGACGGGGACTAAATTGAAGTCTTCAAGACTTTACTGTAAATACAGCTCATTATGGTACAGTTTATTGCGTGTATTACTTTCAACGCACGTAATCTATAAACAATGGACAGACAGACTGATTGGACATCTTACTTTTCCTTTGTATAAATTAAATTCTTATATTATTATCACTTCAATAACTAAAGTATCGGACTTTCATAAACCACTCTGGTGCTCACCGCAGGGTATAAGGTCCCTCTCAGTGTGATAAGGTTTAGAGACAAAATATACCTTTTGAGAAAGAAAGTGTTAAATTCATATGTTTTGCAAATATCATTGTCGACTTGACTTTTTATTGTCAGAGGTTCTAATTCCGCTCAGTAAATTTTATGTAGGTATGTATAATTTATATGTATTTTATATTTTTTTCATACGTGTGTCAACCCTAATAATAACTTCTCGCAGTCTTATTCATACAAGTTTATGTGACACTTTATTAGAACTTAAAGAACAAGTAAAGAACCAATATTCGGTTTCTAAGAAGAATCTGTCGTCGACTTAAGAATCCCAGATTGTTTGAATACTTTGTATCAATGACGGGAACGTATTTAGACCGTTAGACATCGCGATGGCCGTTTATGAACCTAACCTAACAAATAAATTAAACCTACCGAACGGTGACGTCATTAGAAAAATCATCATCTTTATATAATAAACAACTGCATGACGAGAGTCTCTAATGGACGTAGAGGTAGGTTGGAATAGAGTTAGTTTAAAATTATTTTTCTCTTTGCAGTTGTTTTCCTTTTTAGTTAACTCTCAAAGTCGGCTTTTAGTCGTAAGAATGATACTCCGTATTATTAATCCTTCGCTACATTGATCAGAGAAGTATTTAAAGTATTAGAGTACCCTTTCAAATAAACTTATTGACTTAATATGTTCAATAAGATGCAGATCACCATCAGAACTACCACCCACATCATTAGAGTCAAAATCAATTGCCCTATTGTATTTCATTTAGTTTCTTTTTTGGTTATTATTATTATTTTCTCTAGTCTACTTATATGTTAAAGAGATCCGTCTCTTTAACATAACATAACATAACATAATTGGAATTACCAAAGAAAATTCACATTCCAAATTATCCATAAAACGCTTTGTCTATCTCATTAATATGCTAATAATTTCATTGTCTGATCCAGATAATTTCCAAAACGTTACAGAGAAAGGCGAGCAAACATTAGATACCTAAATACAATGCCGAATAATTCTAATCATCCCGTAACTAACCCACCTAAAGTCACAAATTCCCAAAACTAATTAAGCAAATAGAACCCAAGTCTATCCTAATCCCTAACTATTTAAACTCCACAATCCCGTATTAATTTTAGTGATGGGACACGCTGGGACAATGGCTAATTAATATTAATATCGGTCAGGGATCATATCTAGTGTATGAATAAATAACAAGCACGTTGTTAAGCTGAGTGAAAATTATCAATTTCCCGGCCAGTCATATACCGTCGCGGGACGGTACAACCCTTAACTTTTGGACTGTTTGACTTCCTAGGGTTGCCTCTGTCATATTTTACGGTAGTCTTTATTCCTACCGTTTTTATTTTCCCGTCTTCAAAACGTGAACATTTTCAGTATGTATACCTGTGCCTAAAAATATACTATGGTGTCTGTGTGTTTATTTTTTATGTTAGATCAAGATATTTATGAAAATTAGAACTTCAAACGCAGTTTGAAAAACATGTGGGTACCATAAGAAAAGTAGTAAAATATTACGATGTTCAATCTCAAAATCTAAATGATTGTTACTCCTTTCAACCAAGATACTCGTTCACAAAGTAAACTAAATTTTTCGTTGTAGTGTGTCCTGTCCACAATTTATCCAGTGGCAACCCTAAACTAACCCCTTCCCCTCAGGGTGCCAGGCGTCATATCAAGTACAACATAAAAGCAATTCAGCAAATTGTTATTGACATGTTAATAGTTTGAATGTCGTGATGTCGCTAACCCTCCACTAAACCCTGTAGATATGCCTCAACACAGTTGATACTTACTCGGTCTACACTACCGGGATAGAGATTGTTTAGAGTTAAAGGGTTAATTTTGTAATATGTTACGTGTTTAGGGTTAATTTGGCTTAATGTTAACGTTAGTGAATATTGCTGCTTACAACATAGGCTGATTAAGATGCTGGATTATTATTAAATTTTGTATCTATTACATTATAGTTGTATAATTATGATATTAGCTGCTACTTGTGCATGCAAATACTTGAGAGTATAAAATTTTACTGCAATTTCACGCCTTTTATTTCATTTGTTTCTTTGAGTGTCTCGTAAAGGCTTAGCTGATCACGCTCAAAAGTAATCCCGCGGGCAGAGTTGACTAAGTAATTAATTTTATTATTTTTGCTTTTGCAACTGTCCCACTTTGTTTGTTTTACATTCTTTAAGTTGACTCATCCCGCGGGCTAAGTTCGAGTTTTGGATTGAGTTTTTGCGGTAAGGAATACATGATTCTAATTTTTAGATAAACATTATCTGTAAACAAAACTTTTAGTGAACGGCTGTCTGGTGGATGAAAAGACTGCTTAACAATCTAATGGTGTAAAAATCATGCCACGCTCTCTTCCGTCTTAGCTGCGAACAACATACCTGGTATTGACTCAGAGAAAGTCGATGTCGCTCACCAAAGGTAGGTTAGCTAACATTGATCGGTATATTTTCGTGAAAAGATATTTATATATCACGAATGCAAGTAAGAAAAAAAATAAAAAAGGCATAATTTTCTCTGAAGTCTTCAAAGTTTTGTAATCAGTTAAATCAGTTTCAATGTAGTTCATTTTACATTCTCTGAGAAGTATCCCGTCTTAGGTCTTATTGTATTAGAGTTACAAAGCTGTTTTGGGAAACTCGGTGATACCTGATTATCCTAAAAGGCTGTCTCATCACTCGGAAAAGTACCATTTATCTGTGTAAAGGAGATACTCATTCTGTGTAAAGGATAGTTTTGAAAAAACTAACATTCGAATTTAAAATACTACTGATGATGTAATGAATGTAAGTAATTTTTAGTTAAGTTAATTCTGGCAAGCATTAAACAGCCCTTATTTTCACTTCTAAATAATTATATTTCAGCATCATTTTACCCAAAGCTATAGAAAAATATAATTAAGAAATTATATTCTGAACACATCTTTCGATACAAAATCACATTATATTAACCCTTTATTCCTCTAACAAGGTCCCAATTAGCAAATACAATTACCTGTACTGCATCTCAAAGATGCCTGTAAAGTCAGTGTTCGGCCATGTTGGAGATAATGAATATAGCCGGGGGACATCACTACTGTTTGTGCAACCCGCCATCTGTCACAACCCTTCGAGGTAGGGTGATTACGATTTTCGCCAAATGCAGACATTCTTGTATTTGAAAAAAAAAACAATACCGATAGATACTGCAACAATCTACACTTATATAGTTTAGTCTGAGTCTGTCTGCGGAATTCCTACGTTTCAAGAATACCTACAATCAAATTTAACCTGGTCGACACAGTCATATTCGGTCCCAAGTGTAGAACCATATTAATATTATGTACAAAAATTATCAAAATTTACCATAGTTATTTATATACACACAATTAATTACAATATTATATAACACCACCACAAAACTACTTAGATCATAGTATACTTGATGATTGAGGGTTTCGGTTTATTAGGGACTATTTTAGTGTAGAGTGTCGAAGTAAGGAAAATGGACATACTATCCAGATTACCGAGTTTAAGAGACTGAGTTAGATATGTGGTGTAACCAGGCTTAAAGAGGTCCGTAATAACTACGTACGAGGAAACTTCGTCGAAGGAAAGCTGTTATGGTGCAGTCATTGCAGTCACATTAAGCCTTGTGGTTCCCACACCAGACTATTTCTTAAAATTATTGAAACACAGATTTTGTCAATATCTGTCGCTGTTAAATATGATTTTAAGACAGGACATTGCAGGAAACAGATCGTAAGTAATCGCAATGTTTGGTCACCCTGGCGACTCTGTATAAATAATTCAAGTAATCAAGGGTCGATTGCGGCCAGGCTCCCACTTAAAGATTGTTTACCAAACATCATATTATCTAAGGGATTTTTGACCTTCAACGTAAATATTATTCTATTTTCAGTTCAATTTTAAACTTGAGTTATTATTCGAAACTATTCCAATTTTAGTTTGGCTCTTCCTAGTGGACCGATAACTTTTCAACTTTTCTATGTTTAGTTATTGCATTGGACATTGAGTCAACAAGGACTACTAATTGTTATAAATGATGATATGAATCACAATGATTATGTTCCATGACTTCAAAGTATGTTTTACAAGTTAGTTTGGTAAGTTAGGACGGGACATCATAGATAAACACCACATGTAAAAACTCAAACTAGGTGCAACAACATTGTAAACCTTGCACTACCTTATAGTAAACTCAATGGTTGACAAAATTTACGTCTTGAAAGAAAGGTTATTCCTCTGAGAATTCAACTTAAAAATCATAAATTTTGCAAAGTTACATATAAATAGTATTATAATTATATTAATGTAGTTCAATATGATTGATTGGATTTAATAGAAACCTTATTTAATATTTTTAACCGACTTCCAAAAAGGAGGAGGTCCTATGTTCCACTGTATGTATTTTTTTTTTTTTAATTTTTTTTTATGTATGTTACCTGATTACTCCGTCAGTTGTGGACCGATTTTGAATTTTTTTTTTGTATTCGACAGGGTATGCTTCCGTGGTGGTCCCATTGCCAGCATATCAGGATCTGATGATGGGATCCCAGGGAAATCGAGGGAAACCCTCATTTTTTATAGGCACATACTATACTCGGTGCTAACCCAAAAATATATATATAAATATAATACAAACGAACAATTACAAAAGTCTAAGCGATAGTCACCTGGCACCGACTTCAAATAGATTTTAGGTACCTAGCACCCATTATAATACTACTATTTAAATGAATAAAGAATTAGGTATAGGCAATTTATGAAGAACCAGTTTATTTTACGCTTTTAAGTGTTTTTTGACAGAGAGTTTTCGTTGGATGTTTTTGGAAGTCTTTTTTTTTTTTATAAAATGTTTTTACACTTATGGGAACGAAAGTTGTAAAGAAAGACATGTAGGTACCTAGGTATTTAATTTCTTTTTTTGTGATACAGTATATAAACGAGCTGATGGGTCACCTGGTGGTCTACCTAGTCTACCTCAACCCATGGACATCTGCGTCTCAAAAGATAAAAATAGCATATTAAGTAAGCACGTAAATCTGTCCAAAAAAACGGACGACTTACAAACCACAGCCGTCACCACCGCTTACATCCCTAAACAAGACATTTAATTACCAGTAATTTATCGCTGCCACACTAATCTGCGAAAGATAGACGACGCTCAAAAAATTAAAAAAATCTATCCCCTTGATTACAAGCTGTCACGTCGTAGGATTTTTCCTAAGCCCTCATTTTAATTAGCCATGTCGGTTTGTACGCATCTCGAGTGGCGAACATCCATTTTCTTAACTACTGTAATTGGCCCCCACCTCGTGATGTTGCCAGCCACAAAATTTATTGCTTAATTACCTCAAGAAAACGCGTCGCGCTCAACATCCCCGACAGATGTTTTTTATTCGCCGCGGAAAAACAAAAACGGTTTAAGAATGACATTAATTAATTCTTAATGAAATTCATCTTCACCCCCGGTTTGTTTTAAATTAAACGGTCGATTTATTACTTGTACAATTTGTCGCTTACCCCGCCCGCGTAATTAAAACACGGCAATCAGTTATTTTATTTATTAGCGAAACAACATGTTTTGTAAAACTTTCATTTTATAAGACAGTTGATTTTAAAAATAATACTAACTATATAAATGCTTTTAAAATGTTAGTCTTCACACGGGTTTGAGTGCGTTTGTGGCTATTTTTCAATTGTATTGTTTGAAAAACGAGTCACAAACGGTATTGCATTCCGTGAGTTAATATTTTCTTTGATATGGTTCATCAACGTGACCTTGGAATAAGGGTTCATCATATCTGAGGTAGCTATCGTCGTGTCTAACTACATCTTGAAAGGCTTTGTGCGCAATAGGTGTATTGTAGGTATCAACACTTTCATGATACTGATGACTGTTTATAAGATTTCTATTAGCATTTACAGCTGTCTTAAACTTATCTTCTTTTTGTGGTAGAATTGGTGTAGGTGTTACTTTATCTTCAACTTTTTTATCTTTGTTTGCAGTTCCAGCTCCTGCCAGGTCTCTATAATTACGTTCATCTTTCCTTAAGGGCGCATAAGGATATCTGTTCTTAAATCTATAGTCGTATCTGCCGTTTCTTGCATATAAGTCATCGTCGAAGCGTCTATAGGGATCCATGGTATATCTATACCTTAAATCTACGCTGGGCGGTGTCCGAACTACTTCGGGCAAATGAGCATAATATATTATTCTTTTTGGTTTTCTAGGTACGAAATTGTCGTTATTTTCATCGTATCTATCTATGCGAGAACCGTAAGGGTTATAACGCCTGCGATCGATCATGTCGTAATAAGGATCGCGTCTATAGAGGTCATCTGGTAGTGGATAGTATCTGTCATCATAGAAATATCTTCTTGATTCTTCTGGAGCAGGTTGGTTGTAGACCGCTTGCCTTGGGTATACAGGCTTATACGCCCGATCTCTATCTTCGTCTGGTCTTACAAATTCTGTCCGTAGCTCATCTGTCCGTGTACTTCTTTGAATAGATTCCTTATCGTTACGTGATTCAGAAGTTTCTAATGCTTTATTTTGAGTCACAAAATTTACTCTTGGCATTCGCGAATTGATCAGATCTCCAGAAGCTTGTGGAGGAGTTAGAATATCGTCTCTTTGGTCTCTTTGCAGTTGATCTCTTTGTAACTGGTCTCTCTGTATTTGGTCTCTTTGTATTTGATCCCTTTGCAATTGGTCTCTTTGCTGTTCATCATGACCAGGTAAGGGCAGTTTGATCCAATTTTCGTTAGAAGCTCTTGCACCCCGACCTGTAGGTTTATCAGTAACTCTTTCTGTAGTTTGATATAAGGCCAAAACATCTTTAGCTTCGTTTGTGATGGAAATTCTAGTCGTCGGGTCTTCTTCCGGTGGTAAAGGCCCAGGAACCCAGGGCTGGTTTAGATGTGAATCTTGTTGTTGTGTGTGAATGTTGTAATATTTTTCCTCCTCAATCACTCCACGACGACCTCGGACCGAATCTGATTCCAAATGAACCTGGAACATATATTAATGGTTTGTTAGAAAGTGGGCACTCGTTGATATACATTGCACGCATAATATATTGTTGAATACGTAAAACAAACGTTTGCAAGCTGTTGAAAGGTTAAGGTATACGAAAATGTATGTTAACAAGCATTCCTCTTTAAACATTGACTTTTACTGTTCATTTAAACGTCTGCACTATTTTCTTGTCTAAGTATATATTTATATTTGCACCAAGTATTTTAAACATGGGAGACGCAAAAGAAAATATTTCTCAATTTTATATAAGAAACTTACGCGAATTAACGCGTTCAATGGAGGTATTAAGGCGCTTCTGAGATACAGGGTGACTGGTACCCCCGTGGACACTAAGTTTTAGTAGAAAAGGACTGTCCAATATGCTAGGGTAGAGGTATTGAAAATTGTTATTTGGATACTGATACAGAAAATGCTGAAACATCACAGAGTTTTCACTCCTACTAAATTTAATTATTTTAAAAATAAACATCAAATAAATAATGACTTACATCGTAGCTGTTATTATCGGAATGTTTCTGCAGCTCTGCACAGATCCCGATGTGTATGAACACGCTGCACCATAACAAAATCGCTCTTGAATTCCTCATTATTGGTATTTTTACCTGTAAATGAATAAATAACTAGTTATTTAAGTAGCCTTCCTTTTAACATCAAGTTCCTGGCAACAACAATAGCATTCTGAAAATGATGTCAACTTGTCAAATAAAATATCACAAACATTTTTGATTAATAACAGTTTATCCTGAGTTCCTGACGCCTCCATGTCCTACATCTCAAGTTATTCAAAAAGACCGGCAGTGCTAATCGTTCAATATTTTCCCTCGCATTATAGACCAAATAAATAGTGATGGTCGTACTTAAAACATAGATAATAATGAAGTTAAGTTTTGTGGGTACAGTGACCGACGGACGGGAAGTTGATGAAATCGACGGAAGCCTGCGCCACGGACCGTGAACATTATCTGTTTGGTGCTTGCGATCTCTCACAACACACAACACTATCGGAAAACTAACTGCTGAGGCTTACTAGTACTGAAAAGTTTTATCAGAACAATTAAATCTGAAGAGCATTTAGGAAAAGTCAATTTCATATTTATGTGTTTTGGAAAATATAATAATAATATAAATAAATAAATATTTCGGACATTTTAACACACAACGCCACCTAGTCCCAAGCTAAGCAGAGCTTGTGTTATGGGTACTAGACAACTGATACAAATACATATATACTTTTTTTTTTTTTTGTAAATACATACATTCAAAAGGTAGTAGAGCCACGCTGATTTCAGCACGAATGGGCCGGCTCGACCGGGGCGGTACTACCCTCGCACAGAAAATCAACGTAAAATGACAGCGTTCGTGCTGTCGTGTTTCGTTGGTGAGTGCGAGACCGGAGGCCCAATTAGTCTAGTCAACAAGTACCATACTTGTTGACTAGACTAAAAGATGCAGCAGCATCAATAGGCCGTCATAGTGTGGGTCTCCATACTGCATTGTCTGCATTCGCAATGAGTATGGTGACCTCCACTCTTGGATTCTGCTTATGCTTTCCATCAGGCAGAGTAGAGTCATTTTGGCGGGCCAAACATAAAAAAAAAAAAAAAAAAAAAAAAAATACATATTATAGATAGAAAACACCCAAACTCCGTAACAAATATTTGTAGATCATACAAACATTTGGTCCGACCCAGGAATCGAACCCGGGACCCCATGATCAGCAGTCGTACACGCCAACCGCGAGACCAACGAGGCAAACATCGTTATTGTTGACAGGATATGAAGCGTTTAGCAAAGAGCCTATAAGAACGAAACCTTATACAGAGTTATTTTCAAGCAGTGCAATTTACAGTTCCCAGTACATGACTTAATTTCCATAGTTTAGAAAAGAAAGTAATCTAAAATTCATGAAATATGACTTTTGTAAAGAAAGATTTACTATAAAAATTTCATAACCTGTCTGTAAATCCAGATAAGAACAAAACAGTTAAAACTACTTAGTTTCTCCTCTGCTTGACAACCGATATAGTATTTTTTCCTGAAGCGACAAGCTTAAACTACATATGTAATATGTATTTTTTAAAAATAAGGATATTATAAAATAATTATTTACTTATATTGATTTTAGTTATTATTATATTTAGATTTTTTTGAATAAAAATATTTATTGCAGTTTGCACTTTATTTTCTTTTTTTTTACAAATTCTTTGGCAAACCTGCACAATAACCACCGATTTTTTTACGTATTATTTATATACTGCCTCTCAATCGATCGCTTTGCTAATCCTTTCAGTTCAGTATCAATAAGTTTTGCGATAATATTTTACACAAGTAAAATTTCAACAATAACAAAAACCGACTTCAATGTTCGACTCGATTTCTCTTGGATGTCATCATCAGATCTTAGTGTCCTTATCATGGTACCACCGTTGGGATATCTCCTTGCCATTAAAAAAAGAATCATCAAAATCGGTTTATAAACGACGAAGTTATTCGTGAATACAAATAAAAAAAAACATATATACGGTCGAGTTGAGAACCTCCTCCTTTTTTGAAGTCGGTTAAAAACAGAAGACCTGCTGTTTAGATGATAATGAATCTCTCCGACTATTGGACTCCCAGGTCCACGGTAACTTCATAATAAGACTTTGTGGGAAAGTCTTCAGACAATTCAGAATTCGTTAAATTTAGTAACAGTAAATTAAGTAATTGAACATTGCATCATCTATTTTCGAAGAACAAATTATAATTCCCTAACTATAATATTATAAATGGTTATGTAAATTTTTGTTGCATGTTTTCATAGCATAATTATTTAACCGATTTATGTAAATTTCCATTTGGCGTGCTACAAGATAAGAAATAATGTCAATACTTCAAGACAAGAAAAAATGCATTCATCTAGTTCTCAACAGTTTTTCGCGATCACCAAATAACTGCATTAATTATTATTGATAGTATTCGGTTTAACTTTCCCATTTATTACAGTTGTCAGAAGCAAATACATTCAGAGTAGGTGCTGAAGTTATGATTCTCAAATAAAATAGTGTCAAAAACACGCTCAAAAGTCGAAAATGATGTATCCCTTTTTCAGTACCACTCAAACACGTAGGTATGTGTCTGCCTATGTACATCGACAGTTAATAATAGCTATCATTTCGTCCCAAGGCCTACATAATAATTTAAACCATTGTTACAAAAATAATGATCGACATTGAATAATTTGCTAAATCGCAATGCCAACATTTATAGAAACGTATCACTAACATAACCTATGCTCATTATATCGCCATGAATATATAAATGTATGACCTTACACAAATATTTGTAACATTTTATTAATACAACGGAAATGAGCCTTTGTTTCGTAACATTGTTTAAGTACTGATAGAACTATGATAGATAGATATAATATTCCAACCACACAAATTAACACATTAGAATTCGCAAATACCATTACAAACGCCTAGATTTTCTTAATAGTACAAGATCCCAGTCACCACAGACTTACGTTATTTTAGGAAAGATGAAATTTTTAGGATCGGTAGTCTAACATAAGCTCAGAAAGTAATGGATGCTCACTAAGCTGAAAGCAGGGCCGTTTTACAGGTAGCAGGTATCTGACATGGAAAAAGACCATACTAACTTACGTCAAAGTAGGAAGGCTGGATTTTACATATGTTATATATGATATTGTTATAAACAAACATATATAGTTGCCAGACTCTTCCTGTGGGCCGTAATAGATAAAAAGAGTTCATCGAAATTCTCCTATTTAAATCTCACAATCGAAAAACTAAATACTTGGATTTTTTTGTTTATTAATAACATTATATATTATTATGATGATCGGCTGCCTCGCATATGCGACTGGTGATAAACATCTCGAGTTCAATTCTTTATAACAGTTGGATTATGGAAGTTAGCAGTATTCCACGCGTGTCTCGTACCTCTTGCTCTCGTGCCTCTGAGAGCACGTTAAGACGTCCGTCTCGATTGTCATGAACATCTATGGCAATCGTTATTGAAGAGTCAGTGCTCCGAAATATATTAACAACCAGTTCAACCTTCGAATTCAGTTCGCTCTCAAAGTTGTGAAGGTCCGATGCCGGTCGCCCCGTGGAAAAACTGATATTCAGAAAAAACCAGCCAGCTGAACTAGTAGCCGACTCCTAAATATAATCTTGGGAATCATAAAGGCTTGGAAGATGATGATGGATGCACTCTTGCACTAGGAATTTATCCTGTGTTGCGGAGGACACCCAGACTTGGAGCAATATATTTTAGTTTAGGTACACAAAGTGTTGTCCGATCAAATAAAAAAAACAAACTTGCTCTTGGAGGTAGACATGGGTGTTAGACATCCTTTCATACAAGTACTACTGACACTGTCTTAGTCTAACGTTCTTTTTAGTTTTTACCCAAGAAGATAAGAGCCTCGTAAGACGAAGCCCCGAGAATTTTGAAAGCCAGGTTATTTGTTGAGTTTAAAGTACCATGGGGTCCACAAAAGTAAATCTGTTAAATAGTTTCTTCTGTTTTAAAGTTTTTCGGTAACTTCGTAGTCCAAGGCGATAAGGGCTCACCCCCTAGCTGAGTTGGGATATCTCCTTTCCATCAAAAAAAGAATCATCAATATCGGTTCATAAACGACGAAGTTATCCGCGAACACACATAAAAAAATTTAAATAATAGGTCTTTACCTATGAAATTGCCGTTTTGTATGCAATAAGTGAAAGTACTTATTTTTTTATTTCTGTTATTCAAAGTAATCACCCATGCAATCGACGCATCTTTGCCAACGCATTGGCAGTTTATTGATGCCCTTCTTGTAAAAATCAGCTGGACGGGAGGCAACAAACTCTTCAAAGGCATTTTGTACTGCCTCTAGGGAATTGAATTTTTTACCCACTAAAAAGTTGTCTTAATTTTGGAAAAAGTAATAGTTAGTAATGTGTGTGATGCCCTTAAATACTTGTAAATTTATTACCCTTTTCAATCTAAAGGGCAGTTCCGTAGATAGAAAAGAGCATTTACACGTATAAGTTCCTTTCTTTAATCTGAGCCTTGCAAATATCCGATTAAAGTAAAATATGGAAAGTCATACACCTTTTAACTTATCTAAACACTTATATGCAAGTGGGCCGTTCGCAGTTAACATAGGCCACTGTCTACACAATCTACTTTAAATAGATAACAATGGATGCTATCGATTTTAGGCTTCGATTCACCACGTGTGTCGTCACTAGACCCTAACACTCCTAGATACTCAATAAGAGTAAAGAAAACCATCACAATCAGCGACAAAAATTAACAATAGCGCACGAGTATCCCACGGTATCACAATTCGGTGGTGTGTGACAGTCGTTCCGGTCCATAACGCGATAGTTCATCGCATTGAAAACCGTTATCCTAGCCATTGAACAAATGACCTAGTTAAAGGTCTGTTTGCCCATTGACTCTTGGCAATTTAGTCCTTTCAGCGAGTGTGAACGGTAACAGCATGCATCATCATCATCAACAGCCCACTGCAGTACATAGGCCTCTTCTTGAATAAGGGGTTTTGACCTACTTTACCACGCTGGTACGCGAGGTTTACCTCGTGAACATGGAGGATATGTTTAAAGTGTTCCTTCTTTAATTATAAAATGCGCAGTACAAAAGAAGCAATATTAAGCTTGTCTTCCTGTGGTGACTGATTAAGAATACAATGTCTCGCCATCCCTTTTCATTTGGTGTCATAAGAGATGTAAAAGGAACCAAAGTACACAGGACATCAGCTCTGCAAAGACAAGGAATACTTAAAACAAAACCTATAACAACCCGTCTGGTTAGCGTGGTATAAATAAATAATAAATATTTCGGACATCTAACACACAATACCGTCTAGTCCCAAGCTAAGCATATGTGTTATGGGTACTAGACAACTAGTATAAAACATATATACTTTTTTTCTTGTAAATACATACATATTATACATAGAAAAACCCAAACACCGAAACAAATATTCGCAGATCATACAAACATTTGGTCCAACCCGGGAATCGAACCCGAGACCTCAAGCACAGCAGTCGCATACGCTACCACTGCGCCACCGAGGCAGTCTTATAATAAGCCAAAAGGTCTTGTCTTTGGAGAGGCCTATGTCCAGCAGTGGAATGTTAAAGATTCTTAATGTGACGTCAACATTGAGCTCGATCGGTTTGTAATAAACAGAGCTTTAGCTACCCAAGAAACTTATCACATATAAGTCTATGACTGAGATAAAATTTTCAAGTTAATCGAATCGAATTTGTTACTTAGAAACGAATTGTTTTAATTTAACAAATACTTGAGCACAAATCGTCTTAAACTAAAGAAAGCTAAAAAATTATCTGTAAGAATATATATAATATTATATTAAAAGGTTATTTTTTAACTTCAACACGATTATATTATGTCAGATTGATTTAAGCCTTAGTCTTATAAGTAGTTATTTAGCTATGTCAGCCCATCTCACATCACGTTATGAACCGAAACGTGAAAACGTACCTACGCTAGAGAACCGAAAGATCCCAAATCTTAAAAAGTTTCGATAGGTATCCTAAGAACACACTAACTTTTGTTTGTGAACGTATTAGAGGGTAGGTAGGAACTATTTCTTTTACCACTTAAAAAAATATCTCATAAAGGCTCTAACAAATTAATTGAATACCTGAATTTTAATGTAACTTTTAAATAAACCGGATATTGACATGCAAATGAGCCAGATTCCACAAACGTTTACATCTACTGAGATGTAAACATTTGTGGAATCCCGTTTTAATAAAAAAAAATCTAATTGTTGCGACATCTACCTACATATGTACCTAAATAAAACTGCAAGAACCTCTAAACATTTGAACACTCGGCTTGATTTTAATCCAACATGTTCATTTATAACTACGACTTGGTTACAGACTTAATTCACACATACGATTTACATACAGTACAAATAATAGGTCTTTACCTATGAAATTGCCGTTTTGTATGCAATAAGTGAAAGTACTTATTTTTTCAAACTTTTTTATTTCTGTTATTCGAAGTAATCACCCATGCAATCGACGCATCTTTGTCAACGCATTGGCAGTTTATTGATGCCCTTCTTGTAAAACTCAGCTGGACGGGAGGCAACAAACTCTTCAAAGGCATTTTGTACTGCCTCTCGGGAATTGAATTTTTTACCTACTAAAAAGTTGTCTAAATTTTGGAAAAAGTAATAGTCGGTAGGTGCAAGGTCTGGTGAGTATGACGGATGAGGAAGAGCTTCCAACCCCAGCTCTTGCAGCTTGGAGACTGTCTGTTGCGCAGTATGGGATCGCGCGTTGTCGTGAAGGAGCAGTGGGGACGACCGATTGACCAAAGCTGGTTGCAGATGTGCAAGCTTCTCCATCATTCTCTCCAGTTCTTCACAGTACACATCTGCATTAATGCTCATGCCGTTTTGTAAAAAGCTGTGGTGAATCACACCCGCACAAGACCACCAAACAGTGACCATCACCTTTTTAGGGGTCATTTTTGGTTTAGGGCATTGCTTTGGTGCTGAACCAGGGTCTAACCAACTTGCTGAGCGCTTTCGATTGTCGAACAGAATCCATTTTTCGTCGCACGTTACAATTCGTTTCAAAATTTCTTCATTTCTTTGCCTGTTGAGCATCGCAAGGCAGGTCTCGACGCGTACGTTGCGCTGGCGATAGTTAAGGTCGTGGGGCACCCATCTATCAAGCTTTATTACCTTGCCAATTTGTCGCAAATGGATCAATATTGTTTTGATGCTTACATTAAAAGCTGCTGCTAGCTCAGCTGTAGATTGAGTTTCGTCAGCTTCCACAATCGCCTTTATTTCATTATTATTAACCAAAGTCTCCGGACGACCACGAGCTTCATTTTTCAAGTCAAAATTTCCAGAACGGAACCGGGAAAACCAATAACGGGTTGTGCGTTTGTTTGTACAGTTCTCTCCGTAAACGTTTTTGATGTTACGTGCCGTTTGTGTCGCGTTGGTGCCACGACGGAACTCATATTCCATAATTACACGAATTTTTAAAGTATCCATTATGACGAAAAATTTTCAAATGTAATGAAAATACAACGCTAATCAAAAAACAAAAGACTGAGTTTGTAAATAGAATGTCATAGTTTTAAAACAAAATTAATTTGAATTTAGAATACAGAGCCATTACAAACTTTTTTTTATTTGAAATGACCAGTACTGAAGAATGGTAATTTCATAGGTAAAGACCTAATATAATAATAATAGATTGATTTATACCTAAATAACAGATTGTGGCACTAAAAACTAAAGAAAAATACAGCCAAATTGAGCAACCATTCTTTGAAGTTGGCTAAATATGGTGTTCTATCTTTCGTACGTAAAGAATGACATATTCTATACCTACCATAATTTTAATATTACAAAATATTAAGCAAGCCAGTGCCTAGCAATGGACTGACGATGATGATAAATCAAGTAAATTTTAAAACTCCATCACTCCTAAAACTACATAACAAGCTGTACCGTACCTACCTATTTACATACAAAATACGTGCATTACTTTTTTACGTATAGATAAATAGAGTTAATTACTCACCTCAGCATAATCCCGCAGTCAGCAGCCACCTTCCACTGAGGGACTCAGCAGTGCAATGACAAACTAAGTTAATCGAGCAGTGGCCACGCCACGCGAGCTTATTGTTTGTCCACACAATTGGACAACGTTTTCATTGTCAACTGTGAAAGTCTGTTATAGCCAACGATCCACGGGAAAATAAAAATGAGTAAGTAAATAAAAGCTTTAATCGTTAATGTTAAAGTATCTAAATTCTAACTTCACTATTAAAAATGATTCATTTTTTATTTTTTATTTTAATTTCCGTTAGAAACCACTAGGTACCCTTTTAATTGTCTGTGTGGAAATCCCCTCTGGTTGTTATGCCGGACTCGAACCGACCAAAAACCGCACGCCATCTCAGGTTCTAGTAACCAGGGAATCGGCTGTACCCTAGAAATAAAATCCTGGAACCCCAAGAACCCATTACCCTTGAAGAACTATGGTCCAGCACAAATGGGCCCGTCCGATTTAAATGATGAGCACCACGGCTGAAAACCAGAGATTAACAGTTCTTCCGCTGCTTTTCATCGAGTCAGTGAAGTTGCCGCAGTTTATAAATCCTCTTCCCTCTATTGTGCAAGTTGGGAGGACTCACAGGTCACACAGGATTCTCAAGTTGTAGTGTCTATAGGTAAGGATAGTCACTTACCGTCAGTTGTAAGAGATCAATGTCTGTACATTGAAGGTATTGAAAATGACCTAATAAAGTCAAAGTAATAGAACTAAAAAACAACAGTTTTTAGAATTTTGTCAGTGTGTTTGTGCACAAAGTACCTACCTTACCGTGGGAGAGCCACGCTTCGGCATGAATGGGCCGGCTCGACCGGAGTGATACCACGGCCTCACAGAAAAGCGTTGTGAAACAGCGCGCAAAACTTGCACAGGATACCGGAGGCCCATACCCCAAAACCCTCTCCCATCCCCCTCCCCATCCCCACTTTGCCGGCAACGCACTTGTGACGCCTCTGGTGTTGCGGCTGGCCATGGGCGGCGGTAATCGCTTACCATCAGGCGATACGTCTGCCCGTTTCTGTAATCCATAAAAAAAAACCAGTACGTTATGTCGCCTCCAAAGAAAAAAAAAATATCGGACATCTGACACACAGTGCCATTTAGCTTCAAACTAAGCAGAGTTTTTACTATAGCTGACTGATAGAACACAATATACTTTTTTTGTAAATAAATACATGCTTAATATGCATAGAAAACACCCAAACTCCGAAACAAATATTTGCAGATCATACAAACATTTGGTCCGACCCGGGATTCAAACACGAGTCCTTGAGCACAGCAGTCGCATACGCTACCACTGCGCAGAAGAGGCAGTCAAAATTCGAGTCAATTGTCAATGGAAACGTATTCAATAACTGTACATACGTTTTGAATAATATCTGTTCTTGTCCACGTACGCGAACCGTGTCGCCTGTGCGAGCTCGGACACGATACCTGACCATCGGCGATTACACGCTGATTATCTAACTTTTGGTAAAAACAAATAATCACGGAAGTATTCGATGCATAATAGGACTTTATAATTTCATTTAACTTATTGTTCTAAACTCACATGAGAATTACCTACACATTTATTTCCGGCTGAAAAATATGTGGCTTGTTTTCGCACTATGATCGACCAGGGATTTTATTTGAATAAGATGCTGTCTATCATAGGTAATAAAATATTAGGTCTTTACCTATGAAATTGCCGTTTTGTATGCAATAAGTGAAAGTACTTATTTTTTCAAACTTTTTTATTTCTGTTATTTGAAGTAATCACCCATGCAATCGACGCATCTTTGCCATCGCATTGGCAGTTTACTGATGCCCTTCTTGTAAAAATCAGCTGGACGGGAGGCAAAAAACTCTTCAAAGGCATTTTGTACTGCCTCTCGGGAATTGAATTTTTTACCCACTAAAAAGTTGTCTAAATTTTGGAAAAAGTAATAGTCGGTAGGTGCAAGGTCTGGTGAGTATGGCGGATGAGGGAGAGCTTCCAACCCCAGCTCTTGCAGCTGCTTCACGACAACGCGCGATCCCATACTGCGCAACAGACAGTCTCCAAGCTGCAAGAGCTGGGCTTGGAAGCTCTCCCTCATCCGCCATACTCACTAGACCTTGCACCTACCGACTACTACTTTTTCCAAAATTTAGACAACTTTTTAGTGGGTAAAAATTTCGTGTGCGTGTGAACTGAGGGACCATAGTGATATTTTTGTTTGAAATTTTTATAAGATTTAGTAGTAGGCTCAAAACAATTGTAGAAAAAATATGAGAATTTGTAAAAGGATATGTTAAAAACTACAGCCCTTTAAGTGTGGTCCCTCAATCCTCACATACCATCAGCCGGATCTCGGCAAGTATGTAAAAAAATAAGGTATTGTGACTTCAGACATTTAGTAGAGAATTTGTAAAGATATATACTAAATAACTGAGCACAAATCATCAACGATTAAAAAAATACAACGACTATACTGTGGTCCCTCAGTCCACACACGAAAGATTTTGTTATACTGAATATTACCACATCAACGGAATAAAATCTTTATTTTCTTACATAATGTTTTAGAAAAAGTCTTATAACAATTTGTAAAAAAAAAAGAAGAAAAAAAATATCGACGCACTTTGAAGATATTTATAATTAAAGCTGGTCCCTCAATTTTCACGTCCTCAAACATACTTGCATGTCTAGCTGCTAGACGACTAAAGTATCACAAAGTGTAGTGTATTAAACTTTTTGTAAAAAGTTTCTACAAAATAATAGGTATCTAAAATTGTGTGTATCTTACCTCTAAAATGAGATTATAGCATTTCAATGATCCTATGAACAGATATACGAGTAGTGTGACCATACAATGAAACAAAATGTACACTACCAATATAATTTTTATTGTAATAGTCGAAACCCAAGGTTGTACGGTTGATTTAGTGTTATGTTACATTACGTATCTTTACAAATACTACTATATATACAAATAAAGTAGCTTTTAGACGCTTATCACCATTTAGGCTATGTTTCAAGGAAGCTTCATGTACTTATAATACCCCAGTATTTTACAAACCATTATGGTAACATAGTGGTATTATTTATACAACTCAGTTTTATACGTTCTATTAACACATAAAATTGAACATTTAAAAACACAGGATTTTGTAAAATATTTACGATCTGTATTAATATTATAAATTTGAAAGTGGCTTAGTCTGTTTCTCTATTGCGCTTTCACGGCTAAACCAATAACAGTGCCTGCACTTGGTAAGGCATATAACTTATTATAATACTCTTGTTTAAGTACGTGAAATTTGGTTATAACTTAATGAATGTAAGAAGATTTGTTGGTCCGTACTGTAACGCCCTGGCAAAAAAAAACGAATGACTCTGTTTTGTGAAAAAAAAGCTAGATAGAACTTTTCATAACGTAATTGAAAGTCAGTGTTTTGAATATCAAAACTTTTAATAAATCATTATTTATCTATTATTAAATAAGCTCTGCTTAGCTTGGGACTAGATGGCGTTGTGTGTTAGATGTTCGAAATATTTATTTATTTATTCATAAAATAGTGACTTCGGTAATGACCAAGACCGCCAGGAATCAGAGATAGAACATATTCAGATGCGCCCATGATTTTAGAGGTTTTGTTTTTAATTTTTCTGGTAACAGGCACATTGGAAAGAATCATTTTTCAGGGCCATTAAAAAAACATATTCAACAAAATGTAGACTGTACTATTACACAATTTTTTCGAAAATTAAGCAAATGGAGGAGTATGAAATTTGACATAGTTAGTTTTTTTTTTAACTTTCGCGTTCCATAAGTCAACAATCACGTCACGAAACGTCAGGCAAATCAGAGGTATGTAATACCTTAAAGAAGTGATATACACATAAACTATTGAAACTGATTGTTGGTGTAAAAGTTCTTTTTTCTGCATAAAAATGTTTGTTTGATTATTAAATATTTCTGAAAAAAAGATAGCCCTATCGGCTACTTGTAGCCAGCGCATTAAATATTAAAGCCCCATCGGCGCTTAATAGCCCCATCTGGCAACACTGGTCTGAACAAAGGTTAGTTCTGCGAACTTTAGCGCATGTACACTCGAAGCAACCAATAAGCACGAAGTCTACATTTTGTTTCATTGTGAGGTCACACTACTCGTATATCTGTTCATAAAATTTGTAAAATACTGGGGTATTATAAGTACATGAAGCTTCCTTGAAACATAGCCTAAATGGTGATAAGCGTCTAAAAAGCTACTTTATTTCATGCTTTGTAAAGATACGTAATGTAACATAACACTAAATCAACCTTACAACCTTGGGTTTCGACTATTACAATAAAAATTATATTGGTAGTCTACATTTTGTTTCATTGTATGGTCACACTACTTGTATATCTGTTCATAGGATCACTGAAATGCTATAATCTCATTTTAGAGGTAAGATACACACAATTTTAGATACCTATTATTTTGTAGAAACTTTTTACAAAAAGTTTAATACACTACACTTTGTGATACTTTAGTCGTCTAGCAGCTAGACATGCAAGTATGTTTGAGGACGTGAAAATTGAGGGACCAGCTTTAATTATAAATATCTTCATAGTGCGTCGATATTTTTTTTTTATTTTTTTTTTTTACAAATTGCTATAAGACTTTTTCTAAAACATTATGTAAGAAAATAAAGATTTTATTCCGTTGATGTGGTAATATTCAGTATAACAAAATCTTTCGTGTGTGGACTGAGGGACCACAGTAGGTATAGTCGTTGTATTTTTTTAATCGTTGATGATTTGTGCTCAGTTATTTAGTATATATCTTTACAAATTCTCTACTAAATGTCTGAAGTCACAATACCTTATTTTTTTACATACTTGCCGAGATCCGGCTGATGGTATGTGAGGATTGAGGGACCACACTTAAAGGGTTGTAGTTTTTAACATATATTTTTACAAATTCTCATATTTGTTCTACAATTGTTTTGAGCCTACTACTAAATCTTATAAAAATTTCAAACAAAAATATCACTATGGTCCCTCAGTTCACACGCACACAAAATTTTAATTCCCGAGAGGCAGTACAAAATGCCTTTGAAGAGTTTGTTGCCTCCCGTCCAGCTGATTTTTACAAGAAGGGCATCAATAAACTGCTAATGCGTTGGCAAAGATGCGTCGATTGCATGGGTGATTACTTCGAATAACAGAAATAAAAAAGTTTGAAAAAATAAGTACTTTCACTTATTGCATACAAAACGGCAATTTCATAGGTTAAGACCTATTATTAAAAATCTCCTTAGCTACTCGTTAGCCACCTACATATATCACAGAAAATAACTACCTCCGACCTCCATCCGTCGCAATATATGGGGATTTCTTTTCTAGGGTATAGTTGATGCCCCAGCGATAGCACCTAATGATTGAACAGTAGTTTCGATTCCGAAATAGCACCTTGTTATTAGGTCTCGATGATCGTTGGACTCGTAAAGGTTCTTATAAAAAAAGGTTTACTTTTCTAGTAGGTATTGTCTACACTTGTTTTATAAATTTCCTATATCCTATTAAAAGGTACCTACATCCGCAAGATAAAGGATTCCTGCCTCACTGCCTGACAAGGTCTTTTCAAACAAAAGGCACTGGAAACATCTGATACTGACCAGCTGCTTGTGAATAATATAAAAATCTGTTTGGCAATCGAATTCTTAACACCAAAGTGGCATATCTGTTGAGCGATCACATTAACCCACTGTAGGCCTCTGATCTCTCATCATGAGAGTCAATGATGAGAGTCTCATCACGAATACTGCCCAGAATTAATCTCTGAGTTTTAGAAGATGAATTATTTTTCTCATAAATTATTGTAAATAAGTAAAATACAGTTTGTTTGTTATGACGAATGATTGTGCTAGATTAGCAGAAACAGCTAGGCACAAAAACGATTATAAATAAAAAAATTACTATGTAAGTACATATTCTTATTGTTTCTAATAGTATCAACCTATCGTCGTCCACTGCTGAACGAAGGTCTCTCCCAAGGAGAGCCAACTATCCCGTTTTTGGCAGCTCTTATCCTTCCGCCGTCAACAACTTCCTTCAAATCGTCATCCCATCGTGTGTTTCTACATGCATATAAAAAAAAATCATCTACTGAAACTATAAGATATCATCAACTATTACAGAATAATTGCATGGTGACATGACATACAAATGAAATAAAATAAAATCCTTCCTTGGCAGTCGGGTAAAACATGCTTCAGCGCCATCTAACGAAGACACGCTGAACTACGGACCAATTCTTGTATTGCGATTATGTACCTTTCAAAATTTAATGTGCGTAGCGTAATACAACTTACCAGAAGGTTGAAGGATCCTTGCTTTGTGTTAGTTAGAGGGACATCCATTCCTTTGAATAACTTCATCATCATCAATATGCAATAGATTTGCTTCACATGATTTTCCAGAACAATTTATATGTTCACAAGTCGAGATAGGTACATTGAACTTACTCGATTTAAAAAATTCTAAAACAAAGTTATTCAATCTTGGTTCAAATCTATTTAAGTCGATATTATTATTGTCTATCTAAGGCATGGAAAATATGTTGTACAAAACAAAAGTAACGAAAATTTGAGTATTTCCACATAAATATTAGACAAATCTAACCTCTATAAGACTTGTCTTAATTGATATATTAAGTTCATGAACATTTAGTAAACCCATTTAGTTTTAATGGTGTTATAATTCCCTGGGTAGAACGTTTGAAAATCCCCCAAAATTTTCACGTATCATGTTGACAAAAAAATAACAACTACATACGGTCGAATTGAGAAATCTCCTCCTTTTATGATGTTGGTTAAAAACGATTCAAATGCGATTAAAATGTTACGCTAATTCATAAAAAAATACTATTTAAAAAAAAAATTACATGTTAAAACAAAATTATTTTGAAACTATAGGTAGTAGAGCCACGCTGATTTCAGCACGAACGGGCCGGCTCGACCGGGGAGGTACTACCCTCGTACAGAAGACCAACCTAAAATGACAGTCTTGGTGCTGTCGTATTTCGTTGGTGAGTGCGAGACCGGAGGCCCAGTGATGCAGGGGTGACAGTTATCGGGGTAAGTGTGTGAGCAGTGGAATGCTCGTAGAGTCTTGTAGAGGGTGGCGTGGATCGAGCCGTCGGCCAGGGAGACCCGTAGAAACGGTGGTGCCGCTGGCCGCCCGCGGCATAGAGAGGGGCCCAACCGCGGCTAACCACCCTGGGAGGCTGCCCCGTCAGGTCGCGCATAATCCACGGAGTGGCTCGTCGTGCCGGTTGGTGACCGGACGGTGGGACCAGGCGACCACTTCCGGGAGGGTGCGGGGGCCCTTCCGTCCGACGGCTCGGTCACCGTCATACCTCACCGTTGCATGACGCCACAGCTTTCCAAGTCTCAGTATTATACTGCCACGATGACTGTCACGCCTTTTACGCTCCCATTTCCCTCCCCCCCTTTTTTTTATCATGGCAGCAAGGAAAAAGCAAAAACGTTTAACAGCGGCACTTCATTCTCCCACCAACCCACTTTTTGAGGTGGAGTTCACTAACATCCGTGGACTCCATGCAAACCTCAACGCCGTCCACCAACATCTTGAGACGGCAAGGCCGGCCATGCTATTCCTAACGGAGACACAAATACGCCGCCCTGCCGACATGACATATCTTCACTACCCTGGCTATGTACTTGAGGAGTGCTTCCTGGCGAAGGCTGGGGTATGTCTTTTCGTCAGGGCGGATGTTTGTTGTCGCCGATTACGCTGCCTTGAGGACCCATCCTTCTCCATCCTTTGGCTCCACGTGGATATTGGCTCTATGAGCCGTATCTACGTATGCCTATACCGATCCCACTCTGGAGACTCTGAAACAACTCGACTATTTGAACATCTCAGCCATGCAGCGGACAAAGCGCAGGAGCAGTTTCCGACCGCCGAACTGGTGTTTCTGGGAGACTTTAACGCCCACCATGAGTCCTGGTTGGGATCTTCCAGAACCGACCACGCGGGTCGGACTGTCCACGCATTCGCTCTCACGCATGACCTCACGCAGCTGGTACTCCAGCCCACCAGGATACCAGACATACCTAGTCAAGCGCCTTCCTTGCTGGACCTACTGCTGACCAGTAACCCAGTGCAGTACAGTGTATCGGTGCTCGCCCCCCTGGGATCCTCCGATCACTGCCTGGTGTCCACCACGGTGCCTCTTGCTGCCCCTCCACGACGAGTGGCAGCAAAAAGACGTTTATGGCACTACTCGTCGGCAGACTGGGATGGAATGCGGGATTATTTTGCATCCATCCCGTGGGCTCAACGCTGCTTCAAAGATAAAGATCTGTCGCAAAGTGCGGCGGCCGTGGCTAGCGAGATCACTGTAGGAATGGAATACTATATTCCCCACAGTGAGGTCGCCAGCGCAACGACCCGTCCCTGGTTCAATCGCGAGTGCGCCCATGCTGTCTCACAGAAGCAATCGGGCTACCGCGGACGTTGATCGACTAAAAGCAGCGTTTAACAAAGCCACTAGGGAATGCAAGAAGGCTTACATCAGAGCGGATGCCCAGCGCATCGCGCGGCTTGGTCAAGAACTCGTCGCATACCCTACGGGTAGCCGAAAGTTCTGGCGATTGGCCAAAGCCGTGCAGTCCAACTTCTGCCAGCCCTCGCTACCACCGCTGAAATATCCAGATGGATCACTGGCCCATCAGCCGCAGGAGAAAGCGAAACTGCTTGTTGATCTTTTTGCGGCTAACTCCCGAATCGATGACCGCGGCAAGCACCCGCCTACCATTCCGACCTGCGACACTACAATGCGAGATATTCGTATCCGGCTGAGTGATGTCCGTGCGGAGCATCGGTCACTCGACGTCCGGAAAGCCAGTGGACCCGACGGTATTCCAGCGGTGGTTCTCAAGAACTGTGCACCATAGTTGTCTCCGGTATTGACGCGCCTGTATCGCCTGTCATATTCCTCGGGAGCTGTTCCGGAGGCTTGGAGAGAGGCAAATGTTCAACCGATCCCCAAAAAAGGCGACCGCTCCGACCCGGCCAATTACCGTCCGATAGCCGTCACCTCCATTATCTGCAAAGTGTTTGAGCGGATAATTAACAAACAACTGGTCCACTACCTGGAAGATCACTTCCTACTAAATGATCGTCAGTATGGTTTTAGACCAAACCGATCCACGGGTGATCTTCTAGCGTACGTCACTCACCTTTGGGGTGAGGCTATTGACAGGCATGGGGAATCCTTGGCCATCAGCCTCGACATGTCCAAGGCCTTCGATAGGGTTTGGCACCGCTCGCTTCTCTCCAAGCTACCGGCTTTCGGCTTGCCCCCCAAACTCTGCAACTGGGTTGCCGCATTCCTGCACCAGCGCCGCATCAGATTCCTTTGCGACGGTGCGGCCTCCGATTTTCAATCGATTAATGCCGGAGTACCGCAGGGCTGTTAATAATGACATGTTAGCCCTTGGCAACATTCATTGCTATGCAGACGACAGCACAGTTCATGGGCGATATTTTGGACACACTACAGCCAAGCTAGCAGATATTGAGGAAAAACGACACGAGCTTGTCGTTCAACTCGACCATGTTCTGGGCCGCATTTCTCAATGGGGCTGTGAGAATCTGGTCGAGTTCAACGCCAAAAAAACACAGGTGTGCGCGTTCTCTGCCAAAAAGTCTCCATTCCTTCCCCTTCCCACTTTTCAGAACACTCAAATGGCATTACAAGGTAGGCTCGATATCCTGGGCATGGATATCTGCCGAGATCTCAACCCACGTGAATACGTTGAGAGTGTCACTAAAGCGGCCTCGCGTAAGCTAGGTGTTTTAAACATGGTGAGACGGTTCTTCTCGCCCGGGCATCTGTGTCTTCTTTACAAGACCCAGGTTCGCTCGTGCGTGGAGTACTGTTCTCATCTTTGCGATGGTGCCGCACAGTACCTGTTTGACGCTCTAGACCGGTTGCAGCGGCGAGCAATACGCATTGTCAACAGTCCCGAAGCCACCGAGTCCCTTGAGCCTCTGCAGTTGCGTAGAGATATCGCCTCCATGGCAATCCTCTATCGCTTTTATCATGGAGAGTGTTCTGAAGAGCTCTTCCAACTGATCCCTCCCTCTCCCTTCCTGTACAGGACAACACGTGCCGGCCTTGGAAGTCACCGCTTCAGAGTAGTAGACATACGTTCTCGTACTCATCGCTTCGGTTCTTCCTTCCTGTGCCGAGCGGTGAAAACCTGGAACTCACTACCAGCTACGCCCCGGTCTTTTAAGCGGGGCGTGAAAAAGCATCTCACCAGGCCGCCATAGTGTCGGTCACCATGCTGCATTGTCCTTATTCGCAATGAGGATGGTGACCGCCACTCCTGGATTCTGTTCATGCTTACCATCAGGCAGAGCAGAGTCATTTTGGCAGCTAACTATATAAAAAAAAAACTATAATTTGATCATTAAAAATTTAGATTTTATAAAGCCAGTATTGCAGAACGACAATTTTAAAGAAAATGAAAAACTAGTGGTCGCACAGTGATCGAAATTGGACCACAATTCATTTGTTTTTTCCTTTATTTAATTTTTTTCACTTTCTGCACTTCTCCATACAAACTTTACCAGTGGAAATTTTATATTTCTCCGTTCGCATAATTATCGTAAAAAGGGGTTCAAAGTTTTTGAACCACACATATAAAAAAAATTAACGAAAGTAATGGGACAAGGAAATAAAACGAAATATGATATATAAAATTGTAATACTATATTGTTCAGTTTTAAAATAGCAATTAATAAACTTAAATGCACTCAATGTGTATTAGGCGAAACATATGATAAATAACAAGAGAAATAAGTAAAATAGTTATTACATTAAAGTGATGGAACTATTAATAAGGCGTTCGTTAGCACTAGATTATACCAAAAGCTATCTGATCGTACTGTCAAGTTTCCTCGATTTAACGCCTATTCTAATCGTTTAATACATTCCTTCTTGGACAAAATCAATTTTAATCCTTCCTGTAAACTTTAAAAAAACCTATATTCATTCTGAATATCTTTGGTTATATATATCGACTCCTTTGTTTGGGTAAGGATGATTTTAGCAGTACCAAATTATGCCAATATGCAGAGAATCTTTAAAAGAAGAGTCTTCACCAATCTAGGTTCCCGAACGATGTTTAAGAAGATTGGCAATAAGATTAAATTAAAAATATAAGATTTATTATAAACTAGCTTGGCCTTGCGGCGTTACCCGCGGTTATTGTTGTACCGTGGGTAACACCACAGGGCTCAGCTAGTGAATATATATAATCTTATACTTAAATACCATTTAAAATTCTTCTGCCACAATTACTTTAACTTCAATAACATTGGACTTTCATACAAACTACCATCCCCCGTTTTAACCCCAAAAGGGGGGTACAGCTCCACACCATCTATAGAGCATACATTTTAATTTTCACTTACTTCAAAAACATAGGACTTTCATACAAAGTTTCAACCCCAAAGTTTTGACACCTTAGGGGTAGAGTTTCGTAAAATCCGTTCTTAGCGGATGTCTACATCCTATAAGGAACCTACCCGCCAAATTTCGAGTTTGTAGGTTTTATAGTTTCTGAGATTTCGTGATTAATCAGTGAGTGGTGTTTCGCTTTAATATATATAGATTACAGCTGTGTAATTATGTTATTGATTTTATCCAAGAACACAGTTTTAAAATTAATTGTTATTAGTTAACTAGCGTTATTCTTGCATGTTGGCCATTTGGGCTGGCGTCGCGGGTTCGTTTCCTCCCTTCTTTTTGGATCCTGAGACAATGTCGTCGATTCTGAGAAGAAGGATTGCTGTTTCTACTGCTGTTTTGTAAACCTGGAGGAATAAATGCAACGTTATAATGTAATCATATTACAATTCAGGTAAAATGATGTGAGAATACATTATTATTATTCTCCAATCGATTATAGAAAACACCCACACTCCAAAACAAATATTTGCAGATCATACAAACATTGGTCCGTCCCGGAAATCGAACCCGAGACCTTAAGCACAGCAGTTGCATACGCTATCACTAAGCCACAGAGGTAGTCATAAATGGTACATATTAAATGATGTATAAAAATATTGAAATAATGTACAGTACAATGATTACAGCCGTGGTAACTTAAAAAATCTATCTCTAGTAAATAGTGGAGATAGTTTATTGCAAACGAACGTTAAGAATCTGCCTCGGTGGCATAGTGGTAGTGTATGCGACTGCTGTGCTTGAGGTCTCGGGTTCGATTCCATGGTCGGATCAATTCTTTGTATGATCTGCATATATTTGTTTAGGAGTTTGGGTGTTTTCTACGTATAATATGTATGTACATATTTACGAAAAAAAAGTATATATGTATTTTTATCAGTTGTCTAGTACGCATAACACAAGCTTTGCTTAGTTTGGGACTAGATGGCGTTGTGTGTTAGATGTCCGAAATAAAAAAAAGGCTGTAGTAGTAGTAGTAGTGTACCTGCAGCTTGACGGCGAGCGGTTCCCAGATGCCCTTGGCCGCCATGTCCACGATCTCTCCGGTCTGGCCGTCGATACCGGCCGTGGAGAGCCCGGCTGCAGCGTGTTTGGCGCGCAGGGCCGTCAGAGTGCGGATGGTGTTCGCACCGCAGTTCTGAGCCAACGTGCGGGGAATTATCTCTGTGGGAGACACATACGTTACAAACTAAAAAAAACCCATCTACGACAAAAAACGACGCTGAAAAAGTGTGAAACAAGTTTGAATAGCCGTAATCATGCGTACAAACTTTGTAAGTATGGATGGATGGGTGTTTGTTTTACTCTTTCACGCAAAAACTACTGAACGGATTTCGATGAAACTTTACAGTAATATAGCTTATACATTAGAATAACACATAGGCTACTATTTGCCGCGATAACCGACATACCCGCGGAGCCGCGGGCAAGAACTAGTATGAAATAAACTCGCACTAAATTGTCTGTTTCTGAAACGCGAAAGAGAGTGGTAGTAACGTTTAGACGATCTAAAAAGTATATAATATCAATTCGCCAAGTGTTGTGGGTTCAAATCCTACACGGGACAACACTTTGTGTAATCCACAAATTGTTGTTCTGAGTTTGGGTGTTAATTGTGTCCGTTTCATGTATGTCTGTAAAGTCCCCCGCGACACAGGATATTTATTCCTAATGCGGGAGTAGTATTAAAAAAAAAAAAAGTGAAAAATCTCACACTAACGCTCTCGAACGCAACGTTTCGGTTTTTCCTTCTTGTGTCGAGCGATCAAAACATGGAACTCACTACCACCACACGTGTTCCCTTCCCATTATGATCCCGGGTCCTTTAAATCTCACTAGGCCGCCATAGTGTGGGTCACTATGCTGCTCTGTCCACGTTCACATTGAGGATAGTGACCATCACTTTTGGATTCTACTTATGCTTTCCATCAGGCAGAGTAGAGTCATTTTGGTAGCTTGAACATAAAAAAAAAGAAACTAAGTCGTCTGTTACAGATAGTGGTGGTACTGACCAAGCGCGTGTGCTACAGCGCGGTAGGGCGTGTTGTGCGCGGCGTTGGCGGTGAGCGCGTGCGACACGCTCATCTCCACCGCTCCGCCGCCGGCCACCAGACGCGGGTTCAGTACCTGCAACCATACAGTTTGAAAAAATAATTTTCAAAATCGGTCCACAATTGACGGAGTAATCAATGTACACACATAAAAAAAAAAAAACCGATGAAATTGAGAACCTCCTCCTTTTGGAAGTCGGTTAAAAAAATCTCAACAGCATTTTTCTATGGGGCCGTGGATCGTTCCAGTCGATACCGAAGCATGGCTTTACCATAAACTTTCTCTAATCTATATATATATAATTCTTCTGTGAGTGTGTATGTCACTGAACTTCTCTCAAACGACTGGACCGATTTTGATGAAATTTTTTGTGTGTGTTCAAGGAGATCTGGGAATGGTTTAGATTCACAATTTTGTCAGCTGGACAATGTTTTATTAATTAATTTTTAATTTATTAGTAGTTGTTGATTTTGGAATGTTTTACATTGGATCCGACAGACGGCGCTACCATCGCAGTGTCATGTAGTGACGTTAGATATTGTCATAACATTTGAATAATAATTTTCATCAAAATGGTCCAGAATGTTCTAGCTTATTAAAAAAAGTTTGAAATTTTCAAATTAAAGACGTGTAGACAGGACAACGTCTGTCGGGTCCGCTAGTCTATATATATAAAAGAAAGTCGTGTTAGTTACACTATTTATAACTCAAGAACGGCTGAACCGATTTGGCTGAAAATTGGTGGGAAGGTAGCTTAGAACCAGGAGACGGACATAGGATACTTTTTTTTCTTTATTTATTTTTATGGGTTTCTACACTATGAGGATATACCAGTCCCATAAGGCCTTAGCTTAAACAAGTATTAATTTAAATATTATATTCGACACTGTACAATTTAATAGCTTTTTTTTATGTCAGTATAGCCGTATAGGTATAGATACTTTTTACATAGTTTTTTTTTTACTTTGTCCCGTGGCGTTAACCGCGGTTGTTGTTGTACCGCGGGTAACACCGCGGGGCTCAGCTAGTAGCTTACAAAAGAAATATATGTCGATGTGATTGACCACTGAGAACTGAAATTTATTGTCTGACTTATAAGAAACAAAATGACTTACCAAATTCTTTGCAACATGAAGAGCGTCTTGGAGATTCCTTTCAATTTCATTTAGAATGTCTTTTGAAGCTCCACGCAATAGAATTGTACACGCCTGTAATTAAGGAATAAATTTTATGAATATACATACAATTTTATAAAAATTACTAATGCAAACACATGCAATGCATGTAATAAAATTTATAATAGTTTTAAACATTTTATTAGAGATGAACTCAGGTGTCATCTTGAATTTTAACTTTCCAAATAAATTTCCTGGGGGATCAAAATGGAACAAAAATTGTGGATAAAAGATCAAAATAAATACCGCAGTTGATTTAGTCAGACTTTGTGATGTTGATGAGTCATTTCTTCTGCGTCTTAATTTATCTATAATGTGTGTATTTAGAAGTATGTTTACTAGTTGAAGTGAAAACTTCTTAGCGCATTGAGCACTTTTTGTGTGAACAAAAATCATGGAACTCGCGTCCTCGTCACCACACGCTTTCTATGCTATATATATCGATACTAATATATTAAGCTGAAGCTGGTCCGATTTGAATAATTCTTTCAGTGTTAGATAGCCCATTTATCGAAGAAGGCTATAGGCTATATATCATCACGCTAAGACCAATGGGAGCGGCGTATCAATGAAGAATGTTACAAAAACAGGGGAAAATTATTACGCTACGGGCAATAGGAGACGCAAACGACGTTGCGTGTGTCAGCTAGTATATAGATATACCTCCGTGCGTTAGTAGTATATCGACGATACAATTCGCATGTTACTTAGTATTTTTTTGTTAACAAATTTTAGATCACACGGGCGGCGCGTGTAAGATGTGTTTTCCACCATTTTTTCAAACCATGGAGTTTCTTGCCAGATTCTTCTCCATGAAGGGTAGACTGCACTTGGAACTGGCGACTAGAATCACTCGATTTTTTAATATTAAATATTGACTATTCTAAGTGCCTGTAAAATAAGTGCCTATATGAATAAAATCTTTTTGAGTTTGTGTGAGGATATTACCTTGGGGTTCTTGCACTCGGTGACGAAGGTGAAGTACTCGTCGCCGATCTTCTTGACCTCGAACTTGCCGGCGCCGGTGCCGACGTCGGACTCGCGCAACTCCTCGGTGCGGTTGACGATGGTGGCTCCACAAGCACGAGCCAAACGGTTGTTGTCGGTTTTACGGAGCCTGGACAAATAACATGTGGGCGTTTATAGCTTGTCTTAGAAGGACATGAACAAGTTGACCAGATATAGAATCACTGTATATAGAAAGTGTCATACAAAAATTGTAATACTTTATTATTTAAACTAGCTGACCCGGCGAACTTCGTACCGCCATATTTACATATCTGTCTCAGCTTCCCACAGGCAGTGTACAGAGATACAGACAGACAGACAGACAGACAGACAGACAGACAAAAATGAAAAAAATTACAGTTTTGGCTTCAGTATCGAGTATAGAGGGCCCTCCAAAAAAATATTTCAAAATATCTTTAATGTACAGAATTGGACCTGTTACATTTTAATTATAAGTATAGATTACAAAAACAAATTATTGTCTCATAACAGTTCTAAGCTTGTCAATGACTTGGTCTTTTCTACTTGTAATGGAATATTTTTCCATAGTGGTGTTTTTATCTAGAAAAAACAAAGGAACTTTAAATTTCAGGAACACCAATTATTTTATGCAGTAACAGCAACAGCGTTTCGTATAAATTGTGAAGTGTCATTGTTTTCCTAAAGAAATGTATTTCAGCATAGGTAAGTGTCTTATTTATGTCTTCTGTTTAAATGAAGTATTTTATCCTTCGAACCTCGTGCTCAGTTCTCGCACCCATCATTATACATTTGTAATTACTAGTGGCATTGCAGATTTTTACATTTAATCCACACATCTATACTACTTATAATTAAAATGTAACAGGTCCAATTCTGTACATTAAAGATATTTTGAAATTTTTTTGGAGGGCTCTATAATCGATACTGAAGCCAAAACTGTAATTCTTTTCATTTTTGTCTGTCTGTCTGTATCTTGGCCGCACATCACGCTGAAACTACTGAATGGATTTAAATGAAACTTGGCATGATTTGAGTTCATACTACGAGGTAGGACCAAGGATACTTTTTATCCCGCAATTCAGCACCGTTTCCTGGAGAGAGGGTATGAAAGTCAAAATATGTACTTAGTTGTAATTCAATAACAAATAGTCCGATTTCTTTCATTCTTTTTTTGCTAGAAGGAAAAAAAAAAAGATAACGGGAAATGTCTTTTTTTTTTGTCCGCGACTGTACACTGCCTGTGGGAAGCTGAGACAGATATGTAAATATGGCGGTACGAAGTTCGCCGGGTCAGCTAGTCTACAAATAAACGTGTTAACTGCAGCTGTTAAGGCGTATTTAGATGACAATATACCTGCGAATAGCAGTGATGCCAGCCTTAACTAGGTAGTGTTGAGCGAGATCAGAGACTCCCTTCTCCGTAAACACGATGTCCGGCTTCAGCGCGATGATCTCATCACACTGACGCTGGACATGCTCTTCTTCCAGTTGTAATAATCTTGTGAAATCCTTGAAATCAAAGATTGGCAATGAATAAGTTTAAGTGTTATGACCGAAATACTTAAATAGTAGGAGAAACACTGGAACCACCAGTTACAGTCATCTTTAAATCTAGTAGGTATAGATTTTAGTAACAGATATTATTTATTATCAGTTTAATGATTTTCTCTTTAATATACATAATTTTGCAGAAGTTTGTTTGCAGTATAGCGAGACATATCTAGCTAGTGTCAAATCATATACATTCATACTTTATTTTGCAAATGAAAAAAAAATCACAAAATTTAAAAAAAACCGGGAAGTACCAGCTTTCATATAAAAGAAGAATCATCAAAATCGGTTCACCCAGTCGAAAGTTATGAGGTAACAAACATAAAAAAAAATACAATCGAATTGATAACCTCCTCCTTTTTTGAAGTCGGTTAATAATGATAAGAAACTTGAAAGCAGTCATTTATACACAGTTTTTTTTTCAAATCATCATCATCAACAACCCATAACATCCCACTGCTGGACTCGGGTCTCCTCACAGGAGAGGGTTAAGCCCATACGTCCCCACGCTGGCCGAGTGCGGGTTTGTGACAGATAGTTTTTTTCAAATACCATATTAATTTTATAATGACTTAAATATCCAAACTAATACACACTAATACACAATAAATAGCCAAAAAAATAATACTCACTTGGTCTCCTAAAATTTCAATGTTGGTCTGACTCTCTCCTTTCTTATATTCAAGAGGGCAGTCCAACAGGATAATTCTGGGGTTCTCAATATAACGCCTCATCTTAGCGTGAGTGACATCCTTGTTGAACATCACACCGCTTAGCACCTTCGACTCCTCAATTGTACCCCCAGGTATCTTCTCTACTTTGGCATAACTATAAGACAAATAATTTTATTTATGTTTTACTTTTTACACAACCAAACACATAACAAAAGATGAGTTACAAAGTTATAGACGTAAGCGTAACAATGGGCAATCTTATCTCACGACGATTTCTTCCAGACCACCTTAAAATGGATCACAAGTCATTAGAAATAAAATAGTATTGTTTTTTTTTTTACCACATTGTGGTTGTTTCTAAAAGAATGAGCTTGATTGTTAAACAGTCAATATGGTAGGTAAAGGATCATTTTAATTGTACTGACTGTATAGCTATGGTCCCATCTTAAGGCCTATAGCATTTTAAGTGTTTATGTCGGTAAATAAATTACATTGTAAATCTCTAAATCAAATAAGCAATCAGAATGATTCATAATTTTTTTTTAAACATCATTTGTATCATTTATCATGCTTCTAAAGTAAATCATATCCATGATCCAAAAGTAGTATCAATCAATTGAAATACTAAGAACCATAACACTGATGTGTGTATCAACCTATACAAATAAATAAAATTAAAGTGTGTGTTAGTAATTTCAAATTAACAGCATATTCAAATACATGCAGTACACTGTTTGATCGGGCTAATCTCTGGAACAGCTGAACTGATTTTGACGGGACTTTCACTGGAAGATAGCTGATGATATAAGGAGTGACTTAAGCTACTTTCTTAGACTAGCTTCGCCCCGCGGCGTTACGCACACTTGTTGTAAAGTTATAACAACAACTCTGCAGTTGTCCTGAGTGTCCAGCTAATAATAATATAAGAGTATTTTTCATTTGCTCACTTTTTAATGTCAACTTCAATTCTGCCATTATCATTGATTGTGACGGTGTTGACTGCATCCAGCGCAATGTCTACAGCAAGGTCGGCCCAGCGACCAATATATTTTGTACCAACACAGGAGCGAATCTGCAAATAAATGAAATTAATTATAACAAATTCATTAACAATTATTTTTTTATCCTACTAATATTATAAACGCGATAATTTGTAAGTATGGATGGATGGATGGATGGATGTTTGTTTGTTACTCTTTCACGCAAAAACTACTAAACGGATTTGGATGAAACTTTACAGTAATATAGCTTATACATTAGAATAACACTATAACAATAGTAGAAACAGAAACAGAAAAACAATAGTAGAGCCACGCTGATTTCAGCACGAATGGGCCGGCTCGACCGGGGCGGTACTACCCTCGCACAGAAAATCAACGTAAAATGACCACGTTCGTGCTGTCGTGTTTCGTTGGTGAGTGCGAGACCGGAGGCCCAAATAGTCTAGTCAACAAGTACCATACTTGTTGACTAGACTAAAAGATGCAGCAGCATCACTAGGCCGCCATGGTGTGGGTCGCCATACTGCATTGTCTGCATTCGCAGTGAGTATGGCGACCAATACTCTTGGATTCTGCTTATGCTTTCCAGCAGGCAGAGTAGAGTCATTTTGGCGGGCCATACATAAAAAAAAAAAAAAAAAAGGCTACTATTTGCCGCGATAACCTACATACACGCGGGCGGAGTCGCGAGCAAAAATTAGTTTAACTATATTTTATCAAGCACTAGCTGATCCACGCAACCTTGTTTGGGTCTCCTATTGCCCGTAGCATGATAATTTTCCACCGTTTTTAAACATTCTTCATTGGTGCTCCTATTTGTCTTAGCGTGATGATATTATATAGCCTTCCTCGAAAGTCGACGAGTTGCGGAAACCCAGCCTGCAGTTCAAGTTCAAGTAGCCTTCCTCGAAAAATTTGCCATCTAATGTCTACTGTTCCCCGAAATACAGTTTACACTAGTTCAGGGGCCCAAGAATTCACATTTAATGTATGAATATAGTTTTGTGTCAATAAATAAATAAAAATAAATAGAGCAAGAGCCCAGGACAGCCAGACCTTCGTTATTTTATAAAGGCTGAAAGTTTTTCTGTGCATGACCCCTATATAGGTAAGAACGACCAGCGACTATAGAGTTTGGGTTGTGGTTACTTTGGCAGATAACAGGTAGCAAAGGTGTATAAAATAGTACCTAATTTTCGTTAAAGTATGAAGCTCAATTTTTTCATATTTTCTTCGGGATAACTTTAGAAATCTGGTCATCCATTGCCGGACACTTATGACAGTTGCTTCCCCCTGCCAGACTCCCCTAAACTTTAATAAATTATAGTTATACTTTCGTTATAGTATAAAAGCTAAATTTTATATATGTTACTTGGGAACCTATAAAAAATGTTACCTCAGTAGCCGGACAGTTTTGATGGTTTTTACATCTTGCCAGACACATTGAAAGTCCGCTGTAGGTGCGAGCGCGAATGCTTAGTCGATTACGATCTTATAAGATTTCCAATAAAAAAATATATTTTATTACGTTAATCCATGTTATATAAAGTAAAAGATGTTATTTTAATATCAAAAAATACAAAAAAGAATGATTACATGTAAAACAAAATTTAATATTTTTCAGTCTGGCAGTTATAAGGTAACATACACACACACAAACCGATAAATTCTTATTATAGTACTAGCTTTTGCCCGCTGCTCCGCCCCCCGCGAGTACCTAAATAATTTGAAAGAATACGACTAAAGGTAACATAACTACATATGACATTTGAAGATTTATCCTCCAACTCCTAACCGTTAAGGAGTTGTGTATTACGTCATCAGCTCATCATCATGGAATGATGACTACCATATGCAAATACTGGAGTAACTTCAGATAATATACGAAAAACATAGTACGTGCCTGGAAAAAATGAGGGTTTCCCTCGATTTTCCTGGGATCCCATCATCAGATCCTGATATGGTGGCAATGGGACCACCTCGGGAGCATTTCGAACCACCCTTTCGAATACAAAAAAATGTTCAAAATCAGTCCACAATTGACGGAGTAATCGGTGAACATACATAAAATAAAAAAAATAAAAAAGTACATACAGTGGAACATGGAATCTCCTCCTTTTTGGAAGTCGGTTAAAAATTTTGCTTTTATACTATAACGAAAGTACAACTATATTTTTTTTAAGTTTAGGGGTGTCTGGCAGGGGGAAGCAAATGTCATAAGTGTCCGGCAATGGATGACCAGATTTCTAAAGTTATCCCGAAGAAAATATAAAAAAAATGAGTTTTATACTTTAACGAAAATTAGGTACTATTTTATACACCTTTGGTACCTGTTATCTGCCAAAGTAACCACAACCCAAACTCTATAGTCGCTGGTCGTTCTTACGAAAATTAGGTACTATTTTATACACCTTTGCTACCTGTTATCTGCCAAAGTAACCACTACCCAAACTCTATAGTTGCTGGTCGTTCTTACCTATATAGGGGTCATGCACAGAAAAACTTTCAGCCTTTATAAAATAACGAAGGTCTGGCTGTCATGGGCTCTTGGTCTCAAATAACACTGAAAGAATTTTTCAATTCAGCCCAGTAGTTCCTGAGATTAGTGTGTTCAAACAAATTCTTCAACTTTATATATATATAAAGTTGAAGAATTTGTTTGAAGATTTTTATTACATATCTACACTAATATTACTGTAGATATGTAATAAAAATCAACTTGTAATTTATCAGGTATTAATTTTTTATGTACCCATTAATTATGGGTACATAAAAAATTGTAAGTTGTGAATAAGAAAAATTGTAAATAAGTTAGAATGTTAATTGTGAGTTGTGGATTAATTTATTAAAATTAAGCATATACATCATCTCAACCAAAATGATGATGATCAATTATTGATGATATATTAATTTTATAACATTTCAGATCATTTTTTTATTTATATTACCATGCTTATATCCTACTATACCCCTACAGAGAATCTTTGATTATTCCATCTCAAAAAAGTACTACTGATTATTCATACTTACAACATCCTTTAACTTCTCCTTATCATTCAAGTCAATAGGGACAGAGATTTTGTCCTGCAGCAGTTTAACAGCATCCTCTAATGCTTGACGGTACTCTCTGATTATTACTGTCGGGTGAATGTTCTGGGCAAGGAATTGTTCAGCCACTGCCAACATCTCACCAGCTAGGACGATTACTGAGGTAGTGCCATCACCAACCTGTTTAGAAATGTAATTTGCTGATATATGTATGTTGTAGCAATAAATGAAAATGAAATGAAATTTTGTTAAAGTTACACATGTGTAGGTGCATAAGAAGCATAACCATGGTCGACAACCTGACAAGATTTAGTAGGAGTTTTACTGACAGTTACTAGTTTAACTGAAAAACAATTTATTTCTGTCTATTTCGGAAGCGGCAATCATTCAAAAAGTTCTTCCTCTCCACAAAATATTCTATCAAAGACTCATTTACAATACAAGACAAAAATCTTGATTTTAAATATTACAAATAGCACATGATCATCAACAACCTTTAAAATAGTACACTGCTGTACATAAACTTCTTCTTAGAACGGAGCCTACTACACCACACTGGCCAGATGGGTACTGGCCACAATAGCACAGAGGTAGGGCAGCCATTTGTAAAATTAAAGTTATAAATAGTAAGGCCTATATGCTCCTTTACTGTCAAACATGATTTAGTTCTTATTAGACTAATTTGTGTTTCCAACTAAATCATGTTTTAAAAACTTCACCTAACAATCATGTGACTTATTTATATATACTTGGAAAGCAAAACCTGCAAACTTGATATCAAGTCTTATGATATGAGCTATGTGTAACATTCAACTCCAATTCTTTAATCTGTTAATAATAATTATTTTGATATGTTTTGTTGTCTTTCCAAGTACATATTATTACACAAAAGAGTATATTAATAATAATAACCATAATATAGATAGAGTGCATCGGTATCAAGTTTACACCCACTTAAAATACTAGCAAGTAACAAAGGGAACCTTACAAATTCCCATTAAACTTTTAATATTTTGTAGTTGGTTTATGAAAGTCTAATCTGTTTAAATATTTTAACACAGATCTGAGTAATTTGTTACTTCCAATTCAAGAGAGTTGACTTAGTAACTCTACACCTACAAATACTAGGTATATTTTCTTAAAATGGTGAAAAAAATATTCTAACCTCTTCATCTTGGGTTCTGGCGATTTCAATCATAGATTTAGCGGCAGGATGCTGTACGGTGATCTCACGGAGGATTGCATTGCCATCGTTCGTCAATACAATGCCCCCCATAGGATCCATCAACATTTTTAACATAGCCTGAGGGCCGAGGCATGTTCGAATAACATCAGCTATTGTCTAAAATAAGCAAAATTTTATCAGTTTTAATTAACGATACATTGGGTTTTAGTAAAAATCATTGATTTATTATAACAATTTCACATATTCACCTTTCCTGCATTTATATTTTCAAGTTGAACCTTCCGGCCGGAGTCACGTTTTGTGTTTTGGCCTGTAATGGTAAATCACTGATGAATGAAATTCTGACCATGATACATTAATTCGCCATATTATGTGTTGAATACTTACTGAGCACTAAAATAGGTTGTTGGCCATACATTTTGATGATACTTTAAATGGAATTAAATTTCGTGAATCTGATTTTAACTTCGAAGAGACCTACGAATTTCTAGAGATTCACAAAATCGCGTGGTGACTAAAATGTTACCAGCTTAAATTATGTTATAAAAATCATAGGATGTTTTCAAATAAATTTTAAGAATAGTTTTTTTTTTACATTACCTACTCTTTATCATAATATTATTGTTGCAACTCTATAAAACAAAAATAAGAAAGGTCTACGAGTAAATCAGTGGAACAGAAATTTTGTTTAAATCAAAGTGAATCATCGGTAGGTATTCACTGTCTGTATCTATCCTATAAGATAAACTACATTCATGAAAACAAATTATAAATATAAAGTGTAATAAATTACAATTTTTAGCGACAACACTGTAGCAGTGTAACTTGACAGCTGTCGCATTGCGCGAAATTTAAAAATGGGTTTAGGGCACAGAGTACATTGTTAAGTTTAGGGTTTACCGTTCTCATTAGAATTAAAATATTAGACAACTACTATTAAATATATTAACGATAGGAATAAAACGCAAGAAGGATAATCTAATTTAATTTTCTTTTGAATTTTGAAAGGCACATTTTGAATAACTATAGGCTTTAAAATTCTTTAGATTTAGAGCACACGAACGGTAAGCAAATCTCAGCCAATGATCTCAGCAACCAAATAAATAATAAATATTTTTTTCGGTCATCTAACACACAACGCCATCTGGTCCCAAGCTAAGCAGAGCTTGTGTTATTCGTACTAGGACAACTGATACAAATACTTTTTTTTTGTTAATTACCACATACCTACATTATTTATAAATTTTTATTTTATTTTTTTGTAAATACATCCATAGTATACATAGAAAACACCCAAACTCTATTTGTAGATAAATATTTGTAGATCATACAAACATTTGGTCCGACCTGGGAATCGAACCCGAGACCTCATGATTAGCAGTTTCACACGCCAACCGCGAGACATACGAGGCAGTTGAAGACCAAAGTAATTATAATATTTTAATGAAATGTTTTAAGTTGAAATTAATATCAAATCAATACTTGTATTTGAACTTTAGAAAATTAATTCAAAATTACCCCAATTTTTTAAACCCAGTGAAATATTGTTTTCTCTTTCAGCCCAGGATATCTGCAAACATTATAAACTTGTTTAAAGTTGCTTCACAGTTGACGGGTTATACTTAAATACAGCATTAATTTGTTGATCAGATAAGAATTGGTTATACCTGTTATTCGGTTATTAATTTAAAATTTTGGAACGAAGTTCCTTATCGCGCGTTGTGAAAGGGGGCTAGACGGAAATTAAGACCAAAACTTGTAACGACTTTTTTTAACATTGAGTTGACGTCGTAGTGCTGGATACTTAACGTTAATTATAATAAACTGATTGCCAACGTCCATACATTTTGTGTCCATACCATGTTGAATACACCGGTTCTCGTCCGATCACTGAAGTTAAGCAACATCGGGCGTGGTTAGTACTTGAATGGGTGACCGCCTGGGAATAACACGCCACGTGATGTTGGCTTTTTGCATTTATTTACAGAAAATATATTGTTTTATAGTATACTAGCGACCCGCCCCGGCTTCGCACGGGTGGATTTCAGACGCGGCGACGACACGATTCGTGCATTTTAAATCTGTAATATCTTCGAATATATTAATTTAAATTAGATGCTGTAAAGGGCCATTTTGATCTATATTAAATTCACAATGTATTTAATTTACTTTATTGTTTATGGATTCATTCTGTATTGCTTAAAATCACTTCGTATGTAAGCCATTATTTCTCGTAAAAAGAAAGGAATAAAAAATGGTTGTTGTGGGTTATCCATAAGAGATAGACATATTATACCGTGTAACATTGTTTTTTTAGGGTAATAAATATTAATATAGAATCGATAATAGCGCCATCTTTGCGTATTGGTTTTCGTTTATACTTTAGATGCCAAGCGCGGTCAAGTGATTTAACTACTCGTTCACCGTTGATGCGCGAGATGGCGTGATAATGAATGTCAATTGGTTTCCTGTCTAGTATGTTTTTATGGCTGCAGGTGGCGTTCTTGATGATTTTCTTTGGAAGGATAGGATTGGTTAATCTTCGTTGAGAATTGAAAAATGTAGGTGGGGTTTAGTTCTAGAAGTTTCGAATTAGAAATTATATAAAGGAAACTTTGAATCTCGAGAGTCCTTTTTCTACTCCTGACTCAAGAAGTAATCTTGTCATGTCTTTGGTTTCTTTGAAAACATGTTTAGGAGGTCTATTTTGTTTGTAGGGTCCAAGTATCTCGTCGAAGTATCCCGTCCAAGTGTACAGCTCCAAGTGTACGGTTGGAAGGTTCCTGTTCATGAGTACCATCCAAGTTAACCGCTCCAAGTGTATCGCTAGAAGTGTACCTCTCAAGGGTACGTTTCAAGCGTACGTTTCGAGGGTGCGTCTCGAGGGTAAGTCTTGAGGATGGGGCTGAGGGGTTGTTCCTCAGTCCACCTGTTCTGCACTGCCATGCCTTAAGAAAAGTCACGTAATTATTAATTATTTTCACTATTCTGTGTAGAATTTAAAAAGTCAAACCCAAGCTACCATGAGCTTGTGGGGAGATAATAGTGAGGTCAAACCCAAGCTACCTTGAGCTTGTGGGGAGATAATGATGAGGTCAAACCCAAGCTACCTTGAGCTTGTGGGGAGATAATAGTGAGGTCAAACCCAAGCTACCTTGAGCTTGTGGGGAGATAATGATGAGGTCAAACCCAAGCTACCTTGAGCTTGTGGGGAGATAATGGTGAGGTCAAACCCAAGCTACCTTGAGCTTGTGGGGAGACAATGGTGGAAGGCTGCCCTAGCGCATCGCCAGAAGCCTCTGAGGACAACTTAACATTAATTTTTTCTTAACTTGTAAATGTATACATACCTACTTATGATTTTAATGGTGTTAGTTTTTAAGTTGTAACTATAAATCTTTTATGTAATTTTAAAAGAAATATATTTATGTGTAACTGTGTCTAAGTTGTTTCTCTGAAGTGATCCTTAGGGCTCCCACACACACACACACATCTCTTGACTTATCTCTCTTTTAATTTTATTTTTATCTCTTTACTCTCTCTTTAATTGATATTCTTATAAGGCGCCCTGGGCTCGTGAAATCTACCGCTGAGTGGCCAGTGAGTTACCCGCCTGATCAGGTCTAGGGGATGCAATGTTGTGACCCGCCTCTTACGGTCTAGGGTTACAAATTGTGAACCGCCTGATAGGTCTAGGTGTTACAACCGTCGCGGACTGTTTTGTAGTAGGTACTTTTTAAGGTGTACAAATACTGTAGTACATTATTTTGATCTATCTCATAGGGTGCAACCAGCGTTTGCCCAGTAAGCGCAAAAAAGGTGTATTTGCTATATCACATTAGAAACCTCGAAAATTAACAGTGTTTCCATACTATATTATGCATTTATTATGCATAAAACGTTCCTCTTGAATCATTCTACAGAATCATACTACAGAGGTAGTAGAGCCACGCTGATTTCAGCACGAACGGGCCGGCTCGACCGGGGCGGTACTACCCTCGCACAGAAAATCAACGTTAAATGACAGCGTTCGTGCTGTCGTGTTTCGTTGGTGAGTGCGAGACCGGGGGCCCAATTAGTCTAGTCAACAAGTTTCATACTTGTTGACTGGACTAAAAGATGCAGTAGCATCACTAGGCCGCCATAGTGTGGGTCGCCATACTGCACTGTCTGCATTCGCAATGATTATGGTGACCACCACTCTTGGATTCTGCTTATGTTTTCCATCAGGCAAAGCAGAGTCATTTTGGCGGGCCAAACATAAAAAAAAAAAAAAAAAAAAATCTATCTATTAAAAAAAAGTAATATATGTATTTATATCAGTTGTCTAGTACCCATAACACAATCTCTGCTTAGCTTGGGACTAGATGGCGTTGTGATTTAAAATGTCCGAAAAATATTTATTTATTTATTATAGAAACCCGCATCAAAATCCGTTGCGTAGTTTTAAAGATTTAAGCATACATAGGGACATAGGGACAGAGAAAGTGACTTTGTTTTATACTATGTAGTGATTTTGTACAGTCTGATTATTTCTAAAATAATTTGAGTATTTTATGCGCATTTTTATTAGTAGTAGCATATTTGATCTGCAAATATTTGTTTTTTGGGAGTTTGGATGTTTTGGGGGTTGGATATGTATAATATGTATGTATTTACGAAAAAATGACAGAAATATTTATTTATTTATTTCGTGAACGAAAAATTTATATACCTAATCTGTAAGTTGCATGTAACAAGTGCGGAGTAACTCTAGACAGAACTTGTTTCAGTAAAGATTAGAGGAGTGCGGCAGAGTTTAGCAGGTAGGAGACAATAACCACTGCTCATAGAATCTTTGTAGAACTAGATATTGCGACGTTGCCACACTTCATAGACTCCGTGGGTGGCTCCCACCCCGCTCACACGATGCCATTGCAATCGGCAGTTGGGTTTAGGAGCATAGATAAGAATATGTACTTTAGGAGTGAGAAGTGTCAACGCGTTTTCGTGCCCGGTAAGTAAATTTTTTGAATTTTGGAAATTTGATTTCTGTTATTTACTATGAAAAGATTACTGCACGTTATTAATACACATCGTTAGTGTAATTACTCTAGTAACATTCACGGCAAAAAGCTTTTACTTAAGTGTCATTGTTTTTTATAAAAATGTAATAACGGAGAGCTTGGCGTGGGGTGGGAATCATTACCCTGTCGTCAGGAGGAGACTTTACCCAGGGTAATCTCTCCCGCAATCTGGGTGTTATTCGCAATCATATTTGTTATTTTATTCCAGATAGTCATCCCTCCAAATATATAAAAAAAAGAAACAAGTAGAAACAGAAGCAATTTAGATCTGATAGTAGGTAATAATAAATGCCTTAGGTGACATTCATAATAGATAGTCTTTTAGAGGTGTTGCTTTGGAATACGAAATGGATCGAAATACTTTACGAAATTATTTAAGACGCAGGTCAAAATTGACTAAAATAAGTGAACAAGCAAGCCAGTTTAAAACAGCTCTAATGTTTACCATCGAGGAAGAAAAAGCACTAGTTAAATATCTTCTAACGTGCAGCAAAATTAATTATGGCTTAACCAGACAGGCTGCTATGAAGCTGGCTTAGGAATATGCAACAATTAATACCAAAAAGGTTCCAAAGTCTTGGACTCCCAACAACTAAGAAGGAAAAGATTTAGTCAGGGATTTTATGGCAAGAAACCCTGAACTAAGTTTGGGAACCCCAGAAGTAATCAGTTAACTCAGAGCAACCAGCTTTAAAAAAATACGTTACTGACTTCTTCAAAAACCTCAAAGAAATTAGAGAAAACACCAATTTGAAGCTCACATCATCTATAACTGTGATGAAACAGGGTATACGACTGTACAAGAGTGTCCCAAAGTAATAGCGAAAGAGCATATGCGTCAAGTTGGACAAGTTACTTCAGCTCAACGTGGCAGTCTCGTGACCGCTTGCTTTGCCGTAAATGCTTTGGGAAATGTTTTTCCACCATTTTCGTTTTCCTTAGGGTTAAATACAACGAATCCTATGTCGCTGGTGAACCACCAGGCTCACAGGGTGACTCCAATCTAAGTGGATGGATGGACAGCCAAGAGTTTTGCGATATTCATGAAGCATTTTGTGAAGTATTCTAACGCGTCACTTAAAAACCGCGTCTTGTATGTATGTAATACTATGTGCTATATTTTATCATTATTTATGGAATTACAATTTATATGATTATTTTACCTATTTTTAAACCCGGGTAAAGGCTCCCTACTTTGGGGGTCAGATCTCCCACCCAGGCGGGAGATATTAGCCAGATGTCACTTTGGTAAAAATCGTTATAATTACTCATTAACTACTAATGATGTATTAAGCTGTCTTTTGAGAAATTATAGCTTAATAATGCAGCTTCAGATACAATTTATAGAAAATAGCAATTTGTAAATATACAAAGGTTTATGAGCATTTTAGTGAAAGGCGGGTATACTCTCCCGGACTCCCCTACTAGGTGGCAGCACAAGTTTAGTTATGTTTTTTTTATCGTTAAAAAATCATAATATAAAATGTATACCCGAATAGTTATTTTCTTTATACCTTGCATAGAACTATATTGTCCTGGCTGGAAATCGAACCCACAACCTTCGGTTTAGCAGCCTGAAGTCCCTAACCACTAGGACAACAGACCCTTTGAGTTACAAATTTAATATAGATTATAATAAAGTCTGTAGATTAAAAGACGTTTCGGAAACAAAACACCACATTTTTTTTCGTTTTATACATTTAATGTTCGAGAATATTAATAACATTATAGGAATTATAGTTAGATATAATACATGATAGATAGGTAGATATATTAAATATTGGGTCAGTGATTAAGTAGTATTTTAATGAATGGGTGACACGCAAATGTACATTTTGCGCTTTTTTATATTGAAGTAGCTGTACCCTGCCATGCTTCGCTGTGGCGCAATATGATTTTCAAAAAAACCGACTTCCAAAAAACATCCAACAAAACCTCTCTCCCAAAAAAAACACTTAAAAGCGTAAAATAAACTGGTTCTTCATAAATTGCCTATACCTAATTCTAAATTCATTTAAATAGTATTATTATAATGTGTGCTAGGTACCTAGAATCTGTTTGAAGTCGAGTCAAGTCGAGAGAGTTTTCGTTGGATGTTTTTTGGAAGTCGGTTTTTTTTTTTAAAGTTTTTATTTTTCAGTTTTTAGTGCAAGCAATCGTAGGTAAGTAGTAAGTTGAACTATTTCATCATCAAGAATACAAATTGAGGTCTATACGTACGTGTAATATTAAAATCATCCTCTAATCCCTAACTGTTGAAGAGTTTAACCGTCTATCATCAGCTCACCTAAATAACTTGAAAGCATACGACTGAAGGTCTTTAGATACGTAAGAAACTAAAAGAATTATCCTCCAACTCCTAACCGTTGAGGAGTTGTACCTTCCACCTTCCATCATCAGCTTACCTAAATAATTTGAAAGAATACGACTAAAGGTAACATATAATATACATATGATATTTAAAGATTTATCCTCCTACTCCTAACCGTTAAGGAGTTGTACCTTACATCATCAGCTCATATTCATAAAATGATGACTACCAGACGCAAATACCGGTGTAACTTCAGAAAATATACGAAAAACATAGTATGTGCCTATAAAAAATGAGGGTTTCTCTCGGTTTCCCTGGGATCCCATCATCAGATCCTGATATGGTGGCAATGGGACCACCTCTGGAGCATACCATTTCGAATACAAAAAAAATCAAAATCTGGACCGATTTTGATTTTTTTTCAATTGACGGAGTAATCGGTGAACATACATAAAATATATATATACATACAGTGGAACATAGAACCTCCTCCTTTTTGGAAGTCGGTTAAAAATAGAAAAAATACCTCTTTGAAGCGTGTTTTTTAAAATTCGTAATTTCATATTTTACAGCGGGCATTAACTAACATAAGATTTATTTATATATGGATGTATAAATAATAAAAACAACAAGCATTCAAAGTACGTACTTATGATATTAAGAATCAATTTATGTATTTAAATTTGACAAGGTGCATAGATATTTTTTATTTTTTTAAAGACAACTCCCGGCCTAGGAATAAATCCTGTGTCGCGGGGGACTTTACAAACATACATGAAACGGACACAAAGAACATCCAGACTCAGAACAACAATTTGTGGATCACACAAAGTGTTGTCCTACGTGGGATTTGAACCCACAACACTTGGCGAAGTAGGAAACGGCGTGGTGACCGTTAAACCACTAGGCCAAACGTGCAGTCAATGTGGAATGTGTCCTTAAACTTTGCTCCTTTTATTAGTATTAGACTTGAGAGGAATTCTAAACAACCGACGGACTGCAGCCTCCTGCACCTCACCTGGGCCTGCAGTCTCGACATAGATAGCATAACGATCGTAAACTAACGATCGATAAATGTTTACGAATATTTTCGCTTGCCGTAACGATCTTAATCACAAGGGCAAGTCTCTACTCATAAATTATCGTGCAAAATCGTAAAGGACTGCAGTCTCGACATAGATAGCGATCGTTAATGATTGTTACGTGTTACTATATTGTATGTTATAGTGTTTTGTAGCAAAAATAAATGGTTTAAATGGTTTTAAAAATGGTTAAAGTTGCGAATTCGGTAGCTAATTCATATCGATAATTTTTTAACGATTTTTGGTAGTCTCTACCGTTGCAACTATCGATTTTCATCGGTATCGTATTGAATTTGCTGTCAATTTAACGACAGTCGCAAATCGCTTATCGAGGCATTTTGGCAGCCCGCTAACTCGATAAGTATTCGAAAAGGATCGTTAACCGTGAAATATTATAAAAATAGAAATTGTATGAAGATACATATTTATCGGATTGTAATAATATCTTTTGCAAGTGTAGTGCACTAATTTATAATATTAATTGTACATAATGGCGGAGGTTTATTTGACTTATCAATGATAACAATTGATTCAGAATGTTGCAACGATATAAATATGTGTCCTATTAAAAAATGACAATTTAAATGTATTTTGGATTTAAAACTATAAATAAAAACTTGAGAGGTGTCAAGGGACACCCGGATGGAACGAAGTTTATATATATACATATACATATTCCTATACCTATGCCTACGCCTATACCTATATCTATACCTATTCATATACCTATACCTATACCTATACCTATACCTATACCTATACCTATACCTATACCTATACCTATACCTATACCTATACCTATACCTATACCTATACCTATACCTATACCTATACCTATACCTATACCTATACCTATACCTATACCTATACCTATACCTATACCTATACCCATACCCATACCCATACCCATACCTATACCTTAATAATATTAAAATTAAATAAATATAATTAATAGAAACATTAAAATACTTCCCTAAAATTAAGCAAGATATTGTACGTGGCACCATTTTGCTTCCAAAATTTCAAACTAACGATCGATAAATGTTAACGAATATTTTCGCATGCCGTAACGATCTTAATCACAAGGGCAAGTCTCTACTCATGAATTGCCGTGCAAAATCGCAAACAGGGACGTCGCTAAGTTAACGAAAATCCTATCTATATTATCATTTTGGAAGCAAAGTTGTAAAGTGATGTTGGCTTTTTGCATTTATTTTCAGATTTGTTGTTTTTCTAAATTTGATTGTTTGATTATTTCTAAAATAATTTGAGTATTTTATGCGCATTTTTAATAGTAGTAGCATATCAAAAAAAAAAAAGGTAAATGTATAGGTATAGGTATAGGAATAGGTATAGGTATAGGTATAGGTATTTGTTATCATTGATAAGTCAAATAAATCTCCGCCATTATGTACAATTAATATTATAAATTAGTGCACTACACTTGCAAAAGATATTATTACAATCTGATAAATAAATATGTATCTTCATACAATTTCTATTTTTATAATATTTCACAGTTAACGATCCTTTTCGAATACTTATCGAGTTAGCGGGCTGCCAAAATGACAGCAAAAACGATACGATACCGATGAAAATCGATAATTGCAACGGTAGAGACTACCAAAAATCGTTAAAAAGTTAACGATATGAATTAGCTACCGAATTCGCAACTTTAACGATCGCTATCTATGTCGAGACTGCAGGCCCTGGTCGGGGGATTCTCTCTTTGTGTTCTAGGGATATACAACTGTTCCTCCACAACACTATTCAAAATGCTTATCTTTACAATTAAATTCTGCACATTATTTCAAATGTAGGCCCCTACTCTTTAGCCGAGGATGACCCTGATAAAATGGTAATCACGTACAGCTACGCATTAAATTAGTACCTACGTATTTAATATTATGTATAAATATATACAGACTAGAACATTGAGATCATTGTATTATTATGACTAAGTACCATTATATACTAGGCTATTGGTTTATAGTTTAAACGTATTGCCAGCAATGAAAGTCTAAGGTCTAAACCAAACTGAAAAATGATATACCTAATTTATGAAAAAACCGACTTCCAAAAACATCCAACGAAAACTCTCTGTCAAAAAACACTTAAAAGCGTAAAATAAACTGGTTCTTCATAAATTGCCTATACCTAATTCTTTATTCATTTAAATAGTAGTATTATAATGGGTGCTAGGTACCTAAAATCTGTTCGAAGTCGGTGCCAAGTGACTATCGCTTAGACTTTTGTAATTGTTCGTTTGTATTCTTTTTGGCTTAGCACCGACTTCAAACAGATTTTAGGTACCTAGCACCCATTATAATACTACTATTTAAATGAATAAAGAATTAGGTATAGGCAATTTATGAAGAACCAGTTTATTTTACGCTTTTAAGTGTTTTTTGACAGAGAGTTTTCGTTGGATGTTTTTGGAAGTCGTTTTTTTTTTTTTATAAAAAGTTTTTATTTTACAGTTTTTAGTGCAAACAATCGTAGGTAAGTAGTAAGTTGAATTATTTCATCAAATTTCATCATCAAGAATACAAATTAAGGTACGTGTAATATTAAAATCATCCTCTAATCCCTAACTGTTGAAGAGTTTAATCTTCTATCATCAGCTCACCTAAATAGCTTGAAAGTATACGACTGAAGGTCTTTAGATACGTATGAAATTGAAAGAATTATTCTCCAACTCCTAACCGTTGAGGAGTTGTACCTTCCACCTTCCATCATCAGCTTACCTAAATAATTTGTAAGAATACGACTAAAGGTAACTTATATACATATAATATTTAAAGATTTATCCTCCAACTCCTAACCGTTAAGGAGTGGTACCTTACATCATCAGCTCATCATCATAAAATGATGAGTACCAGACGCAAATACCGGTGTAACTTCAGAAAATATACGAAAAACATAGTATGTGCCTATAAAAAATGAGGGTTTCCCTCGATTTCCCTGGGATCCCATCATCAGATCCTGATATGCTGGCAATGGGACCACCACGGAAGCATACCCTGTCGAATACAAAAAAAAAAATCAAAATCGGTCCACAACTGACGGAGTAATCAGGTAACATACATAAAAAAAAAAAAAAAAAAAAATACATACAGTGGAACATAGAACCTCCTCCTTTTTGGAAGTCGGTTAAAAATGGAACAATTTTAAATTGTCATTTCAAAATTAAATTCCATGTTTTAAAAAGTGATTATTTCGGAGTTGTTCATAAATATTCCTCTTTGATGACCTTCGTTGCTGACCGTTCAACCAAAGATCTAATACTAAGCGGTATTAAAAGTATTCATCTTAATTTTTTTATTTTTTTAAAAGCACTAATTCTAATCTATCATGTTGTCATCCACGTCTGATGACTCGGCTTTCGTGTCTTCGTCTTTGTTCTGGTCGTTTTCTTTCATATCGTGCGTGTTGTGAATGTCTTCATATACCTTCTTAATGTTCCTCATGATATACGATGTACCATACACTTTTCCTTGAGGATTAGAACTTGTATGGTCGAAATATTTTTCTGTTTCTACGTTTCCCGAACGTACCGGCACGGAGAAAGCCGACAAATGCCGAGGACGTTGACCGAAGTCTCTACCTAACCTTTTATCTAGACCTGCCTCCTCACGTGGTTCCTGGTTAGTCTCCATACCTTCAGGTGCCGCTCGCTTCCGGTCGTAAATGTGGCCAGATACACGTAGATCTATGAAAAAATTTAAAGGATCTACTCCAAATTGAGGGTTATAGAGAGGCGGGTACCACATCGGAGGTGGAGGTGGAAGAATTAAGTTGGACTGTGGGATGGATGTAGCTTCAGTGTTACGTCCAACGGAAGGGGAAGGTTTCGGAATTTCTTCTGTTCCTACGTCAACAAAGGACGACTGTCGACTTGGGGGCCCAGGACTATCAGACGGTTTCGCCGGTTCAGTCTTAGGCGATAGTCTTCTAGGCGAGGGCTCGCGTACTCTTGGATGTTTCTCTACAGTTAACTCTAACGGCACTTCTGGCCGCATCTCAGGTTCTTTTTTTTCCTCTTCTGGCTTTGGCCAATCTCGTCTCCAGTCATTGTCGTTTTCCGCAAAGTACTTGTGTGACCGGCGCTTAAAACGTCGTTGATAGTGAGGTGGTCGACAGCCGTGGCGTGCATTGACGAAAGATCTGAGCATTTCACTAAAAAAAAATGCATGTGGTTGTAGCGGCAAAGCGCTGTATAGATAAGGTGGCGTAGCCGCTAATAGACGAGACACCAATTCTGTATTTCTCAGATCCCGTACATGTGTCTTCACTGGATTTTCAGTGGGTACTTTCTCTTCCTGCACGGAACTCATCCTGGAACAAAAGAGCCTTTTTTAAAACATACGTACCTAAATAGATTTGTAAATGAACGCTCTGAAAACTACCGGGAATCTCGCGATGTGAATGGAATGCAACTTGAATAGAAGGTGTATAAAGCGTTTTATAGACTTCGACTACGATATCGGATCTTAAAATCTTTTAAATAAATATAATCTAATATTTGGCATACATGACGATACAAATATATAAAATATGTTAAATAGAATTTTACTGATGATATCACCGAAACATATTTAGATTACATTTAAACTTAAAGTATTTATTTGTACCTACATTATGAACAATTCGTTTACATTTGTTCTGTATTAAATCAAGTCTTCCTTTATTAATATTTAAGGTAACGTTCTCTTGGAGTAGTCGGTGGTTGTAAAAGCTGTGAAAGTCTGAGCTTAGAGTGAGTGCGATGAAACACAGCGGAACACTGCTGGGCCGGTGATTATCGCGACTCGTCCACGAACAATGCGTCCGACGCTATTATGTCTAAGTACTGCATTTGTGTTGATGAGATACCCGCTGTGATGTACTTGAAAAGGATGGGTTTGCACATAAGTATAACTTTAATGCAGATCTTCTTTTTGATAGTTGCCGTTCTCTCAGTGGCCCAGTGATAACTTCGTAAAGTAACTATTCGTATTGAACAATACTTAATTCAAATCTCATACCATAAGCCAGAATCAATGTGCTAAATTGGCGTAACTTTATTTTATGTTGTCTTAAAAAGTCTCTCTTTTCTTTTTTCTTTCGTTCTTGCTTTCTAGATAAAAATAATAAGTGTTACGTTTACTTGAATACATTTAAAACTATTTCTAACGAGTAGCTCTCTCCGATTAAAGCGATACATTATCTATTCCATGTCCCTACCTTTTCTCAAGATGCAGTAGTTTTATGTTATATAGGTTTTACCCGCGGCATCGCTCGCATTTAATAAAAAGTATGCTATGTTACTTCTAATACTTCCAAGAATATGTGTACAAAGTTTCATGATGATCGGTTAAGTAGTTTTCGCGTGAAAGCGTAACAAACAAACTTAATAATTCACATTTATTTATTTATTATTTATTGGAACGAAGAACGTAAGATTTACGCCTCGGTGTCAAAATGATAGCATATGAGAATGATGTGAGCTCTCGGGTTCGAATCCCGTGTAGGATCTTTTTTTTTTTGATCTGCAAATATTTGTTTTTAGGAGTTTGGATGTTTTCTATGTATAATATTATGTATTCACAAAAAAATGTCCGAAATATTTATTTATTTATTTCGTGAACGAAAAATTTATATAATCTGTAAGTTGCGTGTAAAAAGTGCGGAGTAACTCTAGACAGAACTTGTTTCAGTAGAGATTACTAGTTGGCAGCACAAGTTTAGTTTTTTTTTTATCGATAAAAAATCATAATAAAAAATGTATACCTGAATAGTTATTTTCTTTATACCTCGCATAGAACTTTTATGTATTTTTATAAATCATTTTAAATAAAATAAAGGTGTTAAGACAATTTTGTGGTTCTGAAAGAGCCTGAACGAAAAATGTTGTATAGCGCCATCTGTAAGTTGCATGTATTATTATATTTTATCTATAATTCTATTTGTTAATATACTCAGATGTTAAAACAATTATTTAACGGCTTTATTATTACAGTGTATGTTTATTTAAATAGTAGAAATATTATAAAATATCGTATAAATTTAGAATAGAATAGAATATACTTTATTGTTAAATAAACAAATTATTACACTTACGATTTCAAGAAGATATGTGGGCGGCCTTATCACTAAAAGCAATCTCTTCCAGACAACCTTTGGATGGACATATTGACCGGAGAGAGAAATGAACGGAATATAGGGTAGTGAAGGTGTTTTAAAGTTATGAAGGTGAAATAATAAAATAACTATATATATATTTATACATAAACATATATACACAAATACACACACACACATATACACAATATAAATATATGCAATATATTTCCACAAATAAGAAGCATTTAGTCATGTACAGCTCGTCGTACAAGTTAGTACCTACTTATGAAACTAAGTAGTGATCTTTAACCATATTCTTAAATGACGTTAGTGTTTGGGCACGTCTAATGGATATCGGCAAGGAGTTCCATAATCTGACAGCCTGTACCGTAAAGGATTTGTCATAGAATATGGTAGTGTGGTTAGGTACCGTAAGCTCCAAAGTTTCCGACGACCTTAAGGATCTTAGATGTGTGTCACTGAGGAATACAAAGCGTTCATTTAAGTAAGATGGAGTTAATGGATTGGATAAGATACTATAAAGTATAGAAAGAATATGAGAATTCCGTCGAAGTCGAATTGGGAGCCACTTGAGCAATTTGCGAAATTCAGACACATGATCATATTTGCGTAAACCAAATATAAATCTAATGCAGAAGTTTTGAAGGCGCTCAAATTATAAAGCTGCTCCTCAGTGATATCGAGATAACTGATATCAGCGTAATCGAGTATAGGAAGGAACAGGGATTCAGCTAGCGCAATTTTAGTAACTGTGGGTAGAAAGTTTCGAAGTCTTCGCAGTGAACCCGCCGATGCAAACACTATCGTTTCACGCAATTGGGGGCCCCAAGATAACGTACTATCGATCAGAATTCCTAGGCTTTTGACGCACTTACTGATCGGGAGTACAACGTCATTAAATTTAATGTCTGGTAAGTCAGACCAGTCGATCTTCTAGTGCATTCTGGAACTGCCCACAACAACAACTTTAGTCTTAGATGGATTGACAATTAGACCATACTGGCTACTCCATTTACACACCCGCGCTAAATCTGAGTTCATAGTAGCAAAAGCTTCCGACAATTTGTTTAAAGGTGCTTGCGTATAGATTTGAAGATCATCTGCGTAAAGGTGGTAGGATGAGATTAATGTTTTAGAAATAGAATTTATGAAAATCGTGAAGAGTAAAGGAGATAAAACGCCACCCTGCGGTACTCCAGCAGACGTATTACACGGAATTTACACCACGAAGAAAATGATTCCTCAATACGCACACGTTGCCTTCGCCCTAACAGGTAACTACGAAACCAACAACCACCGTTGGAGATATGTTAATAGAGTGTAAAATGCCCAGCAAGATGTCGAAGTCAACTGTATTAAACGCATTGCTGAAGTCCAGCAGGGAGAGTATAGTAAGTCTGCCGTGCTCCATACCTAGCCTGATATCGTCAATGACATTGACCAGCGCGCTTACCGTGCTGTGGCCTGTACGGAAGCCCGATTAGTAAGGATTGAGAAGCTGGTTTTTCATTAGGTAAGAAGTTAGTTGTGAGTGGACGTGGCGTTCTAGGACTTTTGACATAAAGGACAGTACAGAAATAGGACGATAGTCGGAAAAGGATGAAGGATTGGATTTTTTGGGTAGAGGGATAATTAGTGCTTCTTTCCAAGTATCGGGAAAAACGCTATTATTGAGGGAATGATCTAGGATGTGACATAAAATTGGAAGGATTTTATCGACAATAGGTTGGATCATTTTACGACTTATGCAGTCACTTCCAACAGCATTGGAAGTTATGGACATTATACACTTCTTAACATCACAAGCAGTAATTTGATGAAAAAAGAACAGGGAAAAGTCAGGAGTTGGAAGTGATGAAAGATATTGTATGTAGAATCTTTACAGATATGACTGTAATTAGAAGAACAGGAGAAGTGTAAATTTAACGAATCAATGTTTGTTGTTTTAGGAACCATTTTTACTTGTGATTTTGTCATTGACTTAAAGTATTTCTATTATCATTAATTTTTAATGTAGCTGAAAGAAAAGATTAATAACCCACAACTAAGATCACTATCATTACATTAAACAGTTTATGATGTTGATGTTGATGATGGTCTCAACTATGGTAAAATTTCTATATTTTTTTCTGAAATATCAGCGAAACGATTTAAAATTCTATCGTGTATTTAAAATTCTGTTATACAGTGCATTTAAAATTGTATTCTATCTTTCTTTCACTTCAATTCTCTGCGATGGTAATCGCCTCCTTTTTTATTTCAATCGATAAAAAACCATGATAAAAAATGTATACCCAAAAAAATAATTTCTTTATACCTTGAATAGAACTTGAAATATGTAAATATTTTTTTATGATATGGAACTTCGTTCCTATCTGGTGTCCTACAACACCACACGACTTTTTTTATAAGAAGAGGTAATATCAGCTTAAACCAGAGTAGTGTAGATACGCCAAACTAACAAAATAAAATCACAGCACAAGAGCCGTTTCAAAAATGGAACAAAACATTGTCCAATTTAAAACATGTCTACCGGTTTGTCGTTGCACTGCACTGGTGATATAGTGACGGTCTGACGGTTTACCATTCGTAGTGTTGGTTCGTCTGTCGACATCGATTTTTCAGCTCATCGGTGTTTTATTGGCAATATTCGAATGACGATACATCCGTATTTCGAGCTCAGTGCAGATTTGTTTTGGATTCCTTTTTTGATGCGGGATGTTCTGACAGAATATAATTTGAACCTTTTTAGTTATTTTTTCAGTACGATGTTTATTTTTTATTATTATTTAACGGTTTTATTTAGCTTGTTGTTTATTTGTTTGTTTAGGTCAAATCTTGTAATTGAAATTTGACCCCCTTCCTGTTGACAGATTGATCTGAAATTTTGTACACACCTATAAATCTGGTGACAATACAATTAAATAAATTATGTTTCATTGTAAATCCAAGATGGCCGCCGCTACAAATCGCGATTTACAAATTTTGACACGAATATCTCAATATGGATATCAAATAAAAGGGCTTGATTAGTAGAGCATAGTTCACTATAAAAAAAATATTAAAACCCAAGATGGCCGGCGATACAAGATGGTGGTTTACACATTTAGTCACGACTACCATTATATGGGTATCAAATGAAAGAGTTTGACTAGTAGAACATTTTAGACTAGTAGAAAGTTTTAAGTTTTTAATTTTTCATAGTGAACTTAATAACTAAAAACTTAAAAATATGTTTAAAGATTTTTAATTTAAACGGTTTTATAGAAAATAATGTACCTACTATTTTTGTCTGATCAAAAATTAAATAGCCCGTGTTTCCATCAAGTCAACTCAGTTTACGCTACGCCCAACGATTTTATTTTTTATCAGACAAAAAAATTAAATTTACCTTTTAGTACATTATTTTCGATAAAACCGTTTAAATTAAAAACCTTTTTTACATATTTTTTATTAACAAAATACACGTTTTGAGTATATACTAAAGTTACCAAAGGATTCTTACATCGAATTCTTTGCAGGAAAGTTTTCTTGACTCCATGTAAATAGGATAAAGACCAGAGCTTCGTTTCATCTACCAGAAAAAGCACGCTGTACAAAATGAAGAGTACATTTCAATTACATACTTGTAATTTTTGTACATTTAATAATTTCTTACATCTTAATTATTATTGTAAGATATTTCCTTAAAGCTCTCGGCGCTACTTTTAATGAGCAGAGTAGGTACCTACTATTAGGAATGTACTAAAATAATTCTTTTTTTTTTTTTCTATATATTGAATTCAACTTTATTTCAATTAAATGACTACCTCTTCTACCTCTGTTAGTAGAAATAAACGTAAAAATTATAGGTAAGTAAATAATTATCTCCTCAAAATATTGTAACGCTATCAAATACTGATGATCAGAACCACAGGAGAAATTAATTAAAACCTCTAATCTATTAATCGCAACTTTACACAAAGAGTAACACAGAAAGGAGTTCTCACTAACTGTGGGATAGAAATTAAATGTCATATTAACATATCAGTGAGTTTGAAGTGAAAGCGATCCATCGGATTTGGGACAATAAAGAGTAGGCGTTGGGGTGTGGGGGAGGCTGTTCACAATAAATTCAGAGTGGTGTATCTCTATTCAAACAGTTGATACGGAGCGTGAAGCGGGATGAAATCTTACGTAGTAGGTACGCGACGATGAGCAAACATGACGGGGGATTCACCCCAAGTCTGCATTCAAATTTGGAATCCTTTTTTTTTTATTTTGATATCTGTGACCTAGATATTATGTTAGTGCGATTTATAATTGAATTAAAAGTGCAATTGGTTATTTGTTGTTGTATTATGTATTGGTCTGACTAGAGAGTGAGACTAAATAAAAAAACACTACCTGCCTTAGTGACGATCTGATCACGCAGTGGTTTGTGTAAAAGACTGCTACGCGAAATTTCGATTTCGGGTTTGATTCCCGCTCATGTCAAACATTTGTGTACATGAACTATTAATGTTTCATTAGGTTTGTTTTTTTCTATGTGAGTTAACAAAAAAGTATAAATGTTTCTTTATCGATTTTCTAGATTCTATACTAAAATCTCGACCTGGTTTAGGATAAGATGGCATTGTGTAAATGTAAAAATATATATTCTGTACCAAAAAGTACACAAACACTATACTTTGTTATGCCTATAAATTACCATATTTTTTTTCGGAATTATGTACTACAGTAATGTCGTACTTTATTGACGGTGACGGTACTTCAGTGAAGTGGCCTGTGCATAACAAAAAACCACAGACTATAAAACAGTACTTGAAATACGATAAATCGATCATATGATAAAAATAATTTGACTTCATGTAAGTATTTTTTCCGTAAATTTAATAAAAAAAGGAAATAAAAATAGTATCTATGACTCCAAGATTGAATTTTTGCAAGGAATCAAGTCGAAATTTTGGAATTTAGGATCAAACCAAGAGTAAAGAACAATAACTCTGTTCATTCATCTAATTTACAGATTTATTATTTATATTTTTGTTTATTTCTTACATAATATAAAAAACTAATAAAGGAATAATTAATATTTCAACAAAAAATATTTAATTAAATCGATTAAAAGTTCTTCATAAATAAAATCGCTATTCGTTTCAAATCGAATGGGTAATGGGTGAGGGCGTCACTAATTTCAAAATTTCTTGAACTGTCAAAAAGAAAATAAAGAAATGGACAGAGTATAGTTTAAAGTGAATCCATTCAGGATAGTGCCAACAGAGCCATTAAAGAAGACTTCACAAAACTTTTTTCACAGACTTCTAAATATTAAAACTGTAAATCATAGAATTAAGAGATTCTCTTATCGTGTTTTTTTGGATGTAATTATATTATTTTTATTGTTATTTACAAAATCTTTTAATTAAAAAGCATTTTTTATTCAACGCTACACTACCCAGTCAAGTCGTAGACAGTCTTGAGGAAATCGCAAGTGTCTACGTTAATGCTACGAAAAACACCGACCAAATTGAAATGATTATTTTGAAAACAAACATCGTGATTATTCATGAATAGCAAGCACTACGTACCGTGTAAGCACTATTCACAACTCAAGGACCAGAATTTTATAGCGAATAGGTACAGGTAAAAAGAGAAAAAAATCCCTTGTGCATTTTATATTCAAACATATACAATTTACACTACTAATATTGCGATGTGTTACGTAACATACAATTCGATGTGAAAAGTTTCATAAAGAAGTACAAAATTGAAAAAACCTATATCCCAAAAGGCTAAACCATAGTAATGGCTGTATAAATATAAGCCTACAGTAGCGTCAAGCCGGTAAACTGAATTAAACACACGAGTTGCCAGCGAAAAAAAATTCAAAGCCATTGTAAAAGTACATAAAAAATTCAATTAGGCGGCTCACAGGCGTCGCGTGGATTTTAGCGACAAATTCACTGTTAAAAACCACAATGTTTAAAAAATGTTACGCGCTCAAAGCAAATGTGACCTTATGTACTTGCAATAAGGATCTTTAAGTGGTGCTGTAAACGGTAAATAATATGATTGTAGAGGTGTTTCGTCACACGGCAGCGAACGTTAATTTCCATATTAAAACCGTCACAAAGGAAGCAGATTCAAAAACCGCTCCGCGGGCGGTGAAAGAGTCTGTACGGATTAATGTAGTGGATAGATGCCGCAATGTTTAGGTAACGCTATGAGATGTTTCAAAGAGTTCAAGTAGTTTTTGTATTACGTAAATACATACGACGTGTGGTGCCAAATTTACAATTGTGGGTACACTAGTATCCAATTATGTTATTTTTCATTTATAAATATTTTAATTTTAATTATATGTACCTAATTTGGTTCAGCAAAACACAAATAAAATGGAGATTTAATCTAGATGCCCTATACCTCATAAACAAGAAACTCTATAAACTCATTCAAAAATAGGAAGTTCCATACTTTCCCTGTTTCTGAACGCTAATAAAAAATATTTTCTTTTTCATTTTATTATTTTTGATGTGACAACGTATAAAATTCGATGGAGCCGGCTGCACGCACGAAAAAACTGACTCATGCGGCGTTACCTCGCTCGGAGGCGTTCCATTTATATTATATTTATATATATATCCGTTTCCGTTTTCCGTTGGCTTGAAGTGCAAGCGAGAGCGCGGAACGAGCGACAAAGAGGCACAATTGGCCTCCCCGTATTCCATCAGTATTTTACGTTCAACTATCGTCAGTAAACCGACTTTACAGACAACCGATTTTTTGTTTCTACTCATAAAAAAGCACCATACTACTTAAATCTCTACTTTATAACCATTTTCATTGTAAACAGATAATCCTACTAATATTATAAATGCGAAAGTTTGTAAGAATGTGTGTGTGTTTATTACTCTTTACTAGTAAAAAATACTAAACGGTTTCGGATTACAGTAATATAGCCTTTTATACATCAGAATAAAATAGCTACTATTGGCCGCGATAACCGACATACACGCGGGCGGAACCATGGGCAACAGCTAGTATTATGTAAAACCAACATTATTAATTTTTTTAAAACTTTTTATGAGTACTCAAACTAAAAATGTAGTTAAACAAAATAGGTAAATTTTATACGATGATAGAAAGGACCTTTTCCAGAAGTACTACAACTAGAAAATAAATTTCTAAACTGCCACCTTTAAAAAGCACACCCAAATCTTTTATACATCTAGAACGCAAACAATATTGCGCGCAGATACCGTCGGGGTATGATAATCGCGTCAAAACGCACGTGAAGTGCCTTCGTCGGGGAGTAGGGGTGCCGAAGTGGGTGGCTAGGGGGGTAAGCCGATGACGGCTTTAAAACGTGCAGATTATCCAACCAACGGTACTTTAGACGATATGATTTATTGTCGTTTTATTATACTGGAATTAATTTCTTTATCAATACATTTAATATAAAAATTGTTTAATCGTTTTCTGTAGGTACATTAAAGATTTTGGGGGAAAACGAATAAAGCAGATCTTTAGTTAAAAAAAATGTCTACTTGTCTGTGTGTTTACACTAATCTCAGAAGTGGCTTTACCAATTCAGATGCAGTATTCACTATGAACTGTGATAAACTTCACTTAAAATGTAGTGTATTTTTTTTAGTTTCAGTGATCGCGTCAAGAAAAAGAAAAAAAGGCAAAAGCTAGATAGTAAAATATATTTTGAAGCCATCCCAGAGTTTATTGGTGTGGGCCAATATCCTCACTCAATCGATGTAGGTTGTAAAAGGACATATACACACAAGTAAAATTATTTATTAGTGAAAAAACCCGACTGCGATAATATCTCTATATATTTTTTTTTTTTAATAAAACATAATATGTTATGCCTATGTGGCGGCCTCCACATACAGCGGAACAGAAATATACTACAGCGCCATCTACCGAAGTTAAACTGAACTACGGAGTAACGAAGGAAACTAAGAAACTATCAATCCTGAATCGCGCAGTGAAAGTTCTCGCGCCAATTATCATACATAGAACATCCCAACATCAACCGTTGGGCAGTTGGCCCGCCAGGCATGATCACCTCGCCTGGTCGGAGGATCCTCCCTTTGTGTTGGTGGGACATGACACCTGTCCCCCACAGTGGTGACCCCGACGTGATTGGAAGCAGCCTTTGAAGCAGCATCAACACGCCACCATCATATTCACTCCCACAGGAAGTCTCACAGCCTGCTAGCAACCCCGGCCTCAACAGGGAAACACCACAAGCAGGAAGCGACCGCTCCAGCCTGGTTACCCCTACGGCTTCATCAGCGTCTAGGCACGGCACACTGCACTTACGGTCCATGTAAGCAGAGCGTATCTCTCCCGTCTATGCAGCAGCCAGCCACTACGCAGCAACCGCTCCGACTCACTGGGGACCTCACCGCAGCACCGCGCACCGCACTCAATCCCGACTCACTGGGATCAGCGGACTTCAGCCCCGACTCACTGGGACTAGCGGCATTCAGTTCCGACTCACTGGAACTTGCGGCACTCAGTGCCGACTCACTGGAACTACTCACTCCTGGCACTGGCAAGCTCCGCAACAGAGCACAGACAGCTGACACATCATATATCGACCTCCGGTCTTGGAGGGGAGTGATGTGGCGGCCTCCACATACAGCGGAACAGAAATATACTACAGCGCCATCTACCGAAGTTAAACTGAACTACGGAGTAACGAAGGAAACTAAGAAACTATCAATCCTGAATCGCGGAGTGAAAGTTCTCGCGCCAATTATCATACATACAACATCCCAACATCAACCGTTGGGCAGTTGGCCCGCCAGGCATGATCACCTCGCCTGGTCGGAGGATCCTCCGTTTGTGTCGGAGGAACATGACACCCGTTCCTCCACACCTACATATATTCGTAATCACCGTTAAAAAATCGTAATTTTTGATATCACACTGGATGCACATATTTTGAAAACTTTATATTTTTTGAGATTACTTTTTTTAAATTTTGATATACCCAGTGTCACTCTCACGACTAAGACGAATCTATTGACACCACTCGCATAAAAATACGACAAGCCGTTTAGGCTCTAGGGCGTGCCAAAGAAATATACAATACATACATATATACATATGTTTTTCGAATGTATGTAATTCGAAAAACATAACACTCCTTCTTTCGCAGTCGGGAAAAAAAAGAGTTTTTTGTGAGGTTGTGGTATAACTCTGATCCAGCCGGCCTGAATGTGGCAAAACGTGACTCTCCCACGCTAAAGAAAAAAAATACAATGTCCCATGTTATTCTGCCTCTTTAGAAGTTTTATTAAAATAGTAATGAGTGAAAGTGCACTCCTGAAGAGAAATAATATCTCACGCTAGTTGTCTGAAGGAGATTCTCAATAGTACCTAACAGTGGATTTTCGTTTTACACTGAGTGTACTATAAAAATGATATATATATATTATCTACCTACCATTCCTTATACAAACCTGAAAACAAAACAACCCTCAAAACGAAAACTCAGAAATTTATAAAAAAGAGAAAGCTACTATCCGTTTGCATTCGCATCGAACCCGGAACCACGGCACACTAATCAAGCCGTCCAACCAACCAGAAAGCTGAATGTACCCAATTTCCTAACGAGATCAATCTCTAGATAACGGTTGTATTAAATCGAGAGCGAATGAAAGTACGACGAATGAGTGAATGTAATGATGCATGAATGAACGATCGAGAATGATGGCGACGCGTTTTTTGAGGGTGTGGTACAGTGGTACATTATTTTGTAATACTTGTCACTGTCATGTAAAAATTAATCGTTGCTCGCCTTCTTGGTAAAAATGATGTGGAAAACTTACCGAAAATGTGATAAATACCCCATGTTCAAAAATAATTTGAAAATCTATTGAGTAAAATTTTTGCTATAAATATACAGGGTATCCCGAAAGTCAACGTCCAACGGTGAGGAGTAAAGGTGGGTGTATGACACCTTTAAATAAAATATTTAAAAAAATCCTTTTTTTACCCGACTGCGAAAGGGCGGTTAAGTTTTTCGAGTGTATGTATGTACACACATAAAGAATGTATATTTCTTTGGCACGCTCTAGAGCCTAAACGGCTTGTCGTATTTTTATGTGAGTGGTGTCAATAGATTCGTCTTAGTTGTGAGAGTGATACTGGGTACATCAAAATAAAAAAATAACGATTTTTGGCGCCAAAAAGTAATATAAAAAAATTAATGTTTCCAAAATACATCGAGTGTGGTATCAAAATAAAGATTTTTTTACGGTAATTACGAATATAGATAAAACTTATATGTTTTTATTGTTAAATATTGACGCAGTCGGGTTTTTTATTTATTTTTAATTTACGTGTGGATTTCCACACGTAAAAAATAAAAAAAGTATAGTTGGCCATAATCTCTAAGAAAGAGGCCTGTATCTAGTAACGGGCTATCAAAGGCTGTTCATGATGATGATGTAAGATGTGATTAAATGACTTTTGATAAAGAAAAAGAAAGAGCATACTCCCGCCTCAAGTAAGCTGTTGACGAAATAACTATAAATTCTCAAAATTAAATAAACCCCTGACATAATAACCTGAGTTCCCTTTAAAAAGTAAAAAACACGTTATGCGCTTTCATTTGAGACCCCACTCGATGATATTTTTGCAGACATTCGGTTACTCTTCCCCACTTTCACCCCCATAACTTTTAAACGGCTCAACTGATTTTCATGAAACATGTCTAAGAACACTCGCACGTATCTCACCTTTGATACAAAAAAACTAAATTGAAATCGCTTCATCCGTTCGGGAGCTAAGGTGCCACAGACAGACAGACAGACATGTGAAACTTATAACACCCCTCTTTTTGCTCGGGGGTTAAATATTGAAAAGTCGTTACCTTTTTCGTACCGTAAAAATTATATCAAACTATCAGGGTTAGTTATTGTACCTATTTAATATTTTAGTTTTAAATGTGTACTAGTCACTGTTACATTTCACTTTTCTTTGAAATTCGATTCATATCAGAAGTAAATAATCTTCATAAAGAGGAAAATACGCAAAAATAATAGTTACGGAAAGATAATTAGCTAGATACTATTTAGGCGGAGTTTTCAGGACCTTCTTTCGTAAGGTATACTGTAGCTTTTGGCAATAATAGATGTATTTGTGATGAATTACCGTGTAGCTTTAGTTAATTCTATTCCGACATATACTATTGGGTTTTAAAAAAACATCGTCCCATATTTTATTCATTGGAATTAAAATGAGGAACTCCTGTTCTGTAGTAGTGTGGCGACTTCCACATACAGCGCAACAGAAATATACTACAGCGCCATCTACTGAATTTACGTCGAACTACGAAGTAACGAAGGAAACTAAGAAACTACCAATCCTGAATCGCGCAGTGAAAGTTCTCGCGCACATTAACATATATACAACATCCCAACATCAACCGTTGGGCAGTTGGCCCGCCAGGCATGATCACCTCGCCTGGTCGGAGGATCCTCCGTTTGTGTTGGAGGGACATTTCACCCGTTCCTCCACAGTGGTGACCCCGACGTGATTGAAAGCAGCCTTCGTGCAGCATCAGCACGCCACCATCATGTTCACTCCCACAGCAAGTCTCACAGCCAGCCAGCAACCTCGGCCTCAACAGGGATACACCACACGCAGGAAGCGACCACTCCAGCCTGGTAACCCCTACGGCCTCATCAGCGTCTAGGCGCAGCACACTGCAGCTACGGTCCATGTAAGCAGAGCATATCTCTCCCGTCTATGCAGCAGCCAGCCACTACGCAGCAACCGCCCCGACTCACTGGGGACCTCACCGCAGCACCGCGCACCGCCTGCCATCATCCCGACTGATGTGGCGACTTCCACATACAGCGCAACAGAAATATACTTCAGCGCCATCTACTGAATATACGTCGAACTACGAAGTAACGAAGGAAACTAAGAAACTACCAATCCTGAATCGCGCAGTGAAAGTTCTCGCGCACATTAACATATATACAACATCCCAACATCAACCGTTGGGCAGTTGGCCCGCCAGGCATGATCACCTTGCCTGGTCGGAGGATCCTCCCTTTGTGTTGGTGGGACATGACACACCTGTCCCCCACAGTGGTGACCCCGACGTGATTGAAAGCAGCCTTCGTGCAGCATCAGCACGCCACCATCATGTTCACTCCCACAGCAAGTCTCACAGCCAGCCAGCAACCTCGGCCTCAACAGGGATACACCACACGCAGGAAGCGACCACTCCAGCCTGGTTACCCCTACGGCCTCATCAGCGTCTAGGCACAGCACACTGCAGCTACGGTCCATGTAAGCAGAGCATATCTCTCCCGTCTATGCAGCAGCCAGCCACTACGCAGCAACCGCCCCGACTCACTGGGGACCTCACCGCAGCACCGCGCACCGCACGCCATCCCGACTCACTGGGATCAGCGGACTTCAGCCCCGACTCACTGGGACTAGCGGCATTCAGTTCCGACTCACTGGAACTTGCGGCACTCAGTTCCGACTCACTGGAACTGCTCACTCCTGGCACTGGCAAGCTCCGCAACAGAGCACAGACAGCTGACACATCATATATCGACCTCCGGTCTTGGAGGGGAGTGATGTGGTGACTTCCACATACAGCGCAACAGAAATATACTACAGCGCCATCTACTGAATATACGTCGAACTACGAAGTAACGAAGGAAACTAAGAAACTACCAATCCTGAATCGCGCAGTGAAAGTTCTCGCGCACATTAACATATATACAACATCCCAACATCAACCGTTGGGCAGTTGGCCCGCCAGGCATGATCACCTCGCCTGGTCGGAGGATCCTCCGTTTGTGTTGGAGGGACATTTCACCCGTTCCTCCACAGTAGGTTTTATAGTCACTGAACATAATAATAATAATTCATCATCTACCTAGCCTTTATTATTCCCAAGATTATTTGGGATCAGTAACTAGTTCTACCGTTTTTGCCTGAATATCAGATTTTCCACGAAGCAACTGGCATCGGACCTCCATAACCCTGAGGGCAAACTGTATTAGAAGGTTGAACTAGTTGTCAGTATATCTGACAGCACTGACTTCCAAATGACGATTGCCGCAGATGTTCATGGCAACCAGGACCGACGGCTAAACGTGCTCTCCGAGGCACGGGCGTAAAACACCGCCATCTTCTATCTATCTGTTCTGGACTGTTACTAAGTATTTTTTGAAAGAAAAACCCAATAACACTCTTGATCGGCAGTCACATCATATGTTAGCGCAAGACCAACGAGGCAGAGTATAACATATTAATTATGTACTTAATCTAATTTAATTATTAAACAGTGATACCACACTCGACTGAGAATCAGTAATTGTGTGTGTTTAGCGGCATATTAAAGACATCGTACCGTCTTCCCTCTTTGTAATCATATCGTTTTAATGAGGTGTGGCGTCGGCAATATCAACAGTATATTATAATAGGTCTTTACCTATGAAATTGCCGTTTTGTATGCAATAAGTGAAAGTACTTATTTTTTCAAACTTTTTATTTCTGTTATTCGAAGTAATCACCCATGCAATCGACGCATCTTTGCCAACGCATTGGCAGTTTATTGATGCTCTTCTTGTAAAAATCAGCTGGACGGGAGGCAACAAACTCTTCAAAGGCATTTGTACTGCCTCTCGGGAATTGAATTTTTTACCCACTAAAAAGTTGTCTAAATTTTGGAAAAAGTAATAGTCGGTAGGTGCAAGGTCTGGTGAGTATGGCGCATGAGGGAGAGCTTCCAACCCCAGCTCTTGCAGCTGCTTCACGACAACTCGCGACCCCATACTGCGCAACAGACAGTCTCCAAGCTGCAAGAGCTGGGGTTGGAAGCTCTCCCTCATCCGCCATACTCACCAGACTTAGCACCTACCGACTATTACTTTTTCCAAAATTTAGACAACTTTTTAGTGGGTAAAAAATTCGATTCCCGAGAGGCAGTACAAAATGCCTTTGAAGAGTTTGTTGCCTCCCGTCCAGCTGATTTTTACAAGAAGGGCATCAATAAACTGCCAATGCGTTGGAATAGATGCGTCGATTGCATGGGTGATTACTTCGAATAACAGAAATAAAAAAGTTTGAAAAAATAAGTACTTTCACTTATTGCATACAAAACGGCAATTTCATAGGTAAAGACCTATTATTGAAAAAGTTGATGAGGGCATCACAGGATCAGTTGTGCTTATGTCCAAAATACACACATCAAAAGTGTCTAGGGATCAACATATGTGTCTAGGGATCAACATATATTTTTGCAATAACTTTTCTCCTGATTGATATTAATTAAAATTTTCTTTAAGGATTCATCAAATAAAGTGTTTTCGTTTGTCACAGTAACGATAAACCAAGTCACCTTTGCATTGATAAAGAAATTTCCCCTTTTTCTTAATAAAGGGATTTTTGACATTTGAACCACTAACATTAAAGTTCGAAAAAAAGACTGAAATAACAGTTTTCTTTAAAATTTTATTAGGTAACTTAAACAATTAATAATCCGTGTTTCTACCGCGAACACTAACAACACAAGAATCGGTTTGGCATACTCAAAATGAGTTCATCCAAATCACGCTGTGGAATGGCCGCCCATGTTCGTTGCAACAACAAAAAAAGGTCTTCTTGCGACTGGATACCCTCCATATTCGGCAGAGTTCTTCTCTGTAGCATATCCCATGCATGCTCAATCGGGTTCAAGTCTGGCGACTGAGCAGGCCAGGGCCAAAGCCACATCTCAATCTCAAGAAATCCGCATAAAAATGCTTGATCCCTAGACACTTTTGATGTGTGTATAACCTAACTCTAGTTGCGCGGTTTCAAAATGTAATTCCTATGGAAAATAACCGAGAAAAACTATAAAAATAATTTTTTTAAATATTTCGTGTGTATTGTTATTTATGTATGCAAGAGCAACATAACATATCAAATTTAATAAATAAACAAAAAATCCGTAATCATGGAAGGATATACAAGAAAGGACTAAAAAGACATTGTACATTTACTAAGATTTACTCTATTGACTCATGTATGTAAGTAGATAAAATATTATTATTATTATATAGCACCATATATACCACGACCACATATATATAGATTATATTGAAACAAAAAAATTACATACAATGAAATTATACCCGTCCTAATCATCTACTTAACGGGAATGTCATGGCATGCCAAAGCTTCTAGAAATAGAAGCTGTGGGGAAGCTAGTAGAAGTAACAATCATAGCAAATTGATCTAGCAGACCGCCAAGGAGACTACATGTGCGGAGAAGATACAAATTCGCTTGTCCCCTACGTTATCACAAATTTTAAAATGAGCTTTTTATAAGGTACCGTGTATATTAATTACATAATATAGAAACCTATAAACATAACCATAACCATAATTTAAAAAAAAACTAACAATATTTACATACAAGCCTCAAAAAACTCCACATCTTCGCCTACTGGTAGCGTTCCCAAAAGACTGGCAGCATTACCACTTTGAATGGCAATGCTGATTCTCTGTGCTAGAAAGTGATTAAAACTAAATGTGTTTAGTGTTTAACTTTTAAATGTGTTTAAGTGTTTTAAAACTTATTTAAAGGTAGAGTTATCGTATAAAATTTACCGTATTTTATGAAAACGAATAGAAATCAGCAGTGGACGCTTTTCAGTTGTGATGAAGATGATGATAAGATGTTAAGATTCAATCACACATTTATAGACGTACTTCCAAGTATAAAAGCAGGTTTAATATGACATTAGAGGTAAAAGAGCAGGCTGGTCATCCAGTGGTAACTGACTGCCTCCGCTTAGGGGCCTACAACTCGAGTCTGAACTCTTTGTTGCTGCCATTTTTGTTGGTTCTGGAGTCCTGAAGACATGACTTTTTTACGTGAAAAGATGGCGTGAAACGTTTTATTGAAAGTGACAAGACACAATAGTTACTGGGACAAGAGTGCATAGAGAATTGCAAGACTAGGAGATAATGACAATGTTAAGTTCTAAATACTCCAATCTTGATTAATGCGAGCAGCCCATTGGCCTCATGTTTGCAACTGGTTGCAACACAATATTCATCTACACGACATTCGTGATAAAAAAGGCTGAAATGAAAATGAAATAACCCCATGCAAAAAAAAAATGTGCATTTGTTTGCATGGGTTATTTTTTACCCAACTGCGACGATGCCAAAAGAAAGGGTTATAATTTTAGAAGTCCATGTATGTTTGTATGTTCCACCATAGCGATTGAACTACTGTCTAAACGAGGTGTCAATAGATTGGTAATAATAGCCCGAGTGAAATTGGCTATATACATTTTTTCAAAAGCTTTTTCGTAGTCGGGCTATGGTTTTTTAATTTTTTTCTTGTATTAATATTTTTTAATATTATATAATGTGATGGTAGGTAGACGAGATTATGCTTACACCAAACGTGTACACCAACCACTGGACATGAGTTTAATATTATTTTTATATATTTAAATTCAGTATATTTAAATATCTTGTAGCGTATCCTACGTTTTATTTTATTTACCTCCCTCAACGCTAGCTAATAATAATAAAAGCGTTATCGTATCGCTACACAATGGCACATTGTCGTTTACATTCTGTCAAAGCATTCCACCATCAGTTACGAAACAGAGAAAATCTTATGGATGTTCTAAATAAAATAACAAATAAATATTTTTTGGCCATCTTACACACAACAAGAGCTTGTATTATGACCTTATGGATATAAATACATAAATTCTTTTTTGTCTATACATACACATTATACATAGAAAACTCCGAAACAAATATTTGCAGATCATACAAACATTTGGTCTAAGCAGGGAATCGAACCCGAGACCCGAAGCACAACAGTTGCATACGCTGCTACTGCGCCACCGAGGCAGTTAAATGTTCGATCGAAGGTGCCTAATTCATTAAGTTCGTTGAAGGACATTTGATTTTCAATCAAATTTAAACCAGCCATGTCACAATCCATACTTATATTATAAATTCGAAAGTAACTTTGTCGGTTACGCTTTCACGCCTAAACCGTTACTCCGGTTTTAAAGAAATTTGGCAAGGAGACTCTTTGATTCTTGAGGAAGGACATATGCTACTTTTTACCGCGATAACCGAGATACACACGGGCGAGGCCACGGGTAAAATCTAGTTGAAAATACGTGGAAGTACTACTTTATATGTGAAATGGACGCTATATATATCAATTAAAATCTATACAAATAAATAAAATTTAAGTGTCTGTTTGTAATATTAAAATAACCGCTTTTTAACCGACTTCCAAAAAGGAGGAGGTTCTATGTTCCACTGTATGTATATTTTTTTTTTTTTTATGTATGTTCACCGATTACTCCGTCCGTTGTGGACCGATTTTGAATTTCTTTTTGTATTCCAAAGGGTATGCTTCCGAGGTGGTCCCATTGCCAGCATGGGATGATGGGATCCCAGGGAAATCGAGGGAAACCCTCATTTTTTATAGGCATATATTATGTTTTTCGCATATTTTCTGAAGTTCCTCCGGTATTTGCGTCTGGTAGTCATCATTTTATGATGATGACCTGATGATGTAAGGTACAACTCTTTAACGGTTAGGAGTTGGAGGATAAATCTTTAAATATCATATGTACATATGTTACCTTTAGTCGTATTCTTTCAAATTATTTAGGTAAGCTGATGATGGAAGGTGGAAGATACTCTCCTCCTCCTCCTCAACGGTTAGGAGTTGGAGGATATTTCTTTCAATTTCATACGTATCTAAAGACCTTCAGTCGTATGCTTTCAAGTTATTTAGGTGAGCTGATGATAGAAGGTTAAACTCTTCAACAGTTAGGGATTAGAGGATGATTTTAATATTACACGTACGTATAGACCTTAATTTGTATTCTTGATGATGAAATTTGATGAAATAGTTCAACTTACTACTTACCTACGATTGTTTGCACTAAAAACTGAAAAATAAAAACTTTTTATAAAAAAAAAACCGACTTCCAAAAAACATCCAACGAAAACTCTCTGCCGAAAAAACACTTAAAAGAGTAAAATAAACTGGTTCTTCATAAATTGCCTATACCTAATTCTTTATTCATTTAAATAGTAGTATTATAATATGTGCTAGGTACCTAAAATCTGTTTGATTAAAAAATAATATTTTGGTACATGTGCCGTGTATACATATACACGGCACATGTACCAAAATATCATTTTTTACAATTTTTGTCTGTCTGTCTGTTTGTCGATCTATCTGTCTGTCTGTCTGTTTATTCCGGGTAATCTATAGAAGGGCTAGACCGATTTAGACGGAACTTTCACTGGCAGTTATCTGATGATCTAAGGAGTACCTTAGGATACTTTTTTAGACTAACTTTGTCCCGCGGCGTTACCTGCGGTACGAAAATAATCGCGGGTAACACCGCGGGACTCAGCTAGATTGGTATAAAATAAGTACATTTATATTTACCTCCTCCACAAAAACTCAATATTTCTTTAAGCGTTGTATTCGTTATTCAGTCCCGTGTAGCGGTTTCTTTGTGTCGTCAGGCAATAAAGGTACATACTACAGCGCTACGTACTTCGTCGTAGACAACGTAGTCTGAATAGCGAAGTCGCTTTCCATTGAAAATAAGTATTTCTACAGAAAAATATGCTTCATAATATTTGTAAATTAAAAATTCGACGAAAAATATCCTGATATGAAGGGTTTGAATAGGCACTTGTCAGGTGCTGCCTATGGCTGAAGAACATTTTTCATTCGATTAGTTAGTCTTTCTTGGCACGTAGAATATAATATAGGTCTATACTTACGTCCCAAAGGTACGTTACGTAGGGCAATGATACAGTTTTAGGGCAGCAATTTTAGGCACTCGATACAATAGCTAGGTAAACAACATAAACTTCCACGACAACCAAGTGCGCATTTAAAAAAAAACATGAAATTATTTGTGTGTATAATATGGTTGTTTGGCATAAAAAATACTCCTCAAGCCAAATTTGAATAAATTCTTATTTTTTATTTCAAGAAGAACAAATTAAATATATACTTGTGTACGTCGCCGTTGCGACGGATTTAAAAAAAATACTCGAACCAATGGATTTTCGCATTGGGAGTATCGTGTTTCGACAGTATGTCACATAGCGACACAGAACACGCAAACTCACTCCAACCTATTTAAATATCTCGCTTCGTGTGATACAGGAGCGATGCGAGATTTTACAGAATCTATTTTGTATACAATATGTGTTCACTGTTACACTTGAGTTGTGCATAACTAGATGTTGTTTACGTTTGTATATTTCAAATTCAGGATTATTATTTCAGAAGTTTTAGTTCGATAATTTTGAAAGCAGTAAATTAAACTGTCTTTAGCAAATATGTGCAAACTACTGCATAAATAAAAATAAACAAATAATTATATTTGCATAAGTTGATAAAAAATGTTATGCAATAGCTTTACCGCGGCAGTTCCCGAGTGCCACACGTCTTTTTTTTTATCATTTTCCTGTTCGTTCGTGATCTAATATCTACACCAGATTTATGGGTAATACTTGCGTCATAAATTTTCAAAACATATTTAAAACAAAATATTTAAGTAAGTAATGACTAGTGCATGGAACTATCAAAAGACCCTGTTCAAGTACGTTTAAAAAAAAAAACTTTACAGACTTCTAAATAAGATACCTATTCTTAAGTTTACTTGCTTATTTAAAGGTGTAGTTTTTGAGTGATAGGTCTATTTTTTTTAAATAAGTACCTAAACCCTTAAACGAGATGCATAACATTCCTGTATGGAAGAACTGCTGACGTAAATCGAAGCTCAGAACGATGTACCCATAATGACCAAATTCATTCTAATGCTTTGTTTCAAGTAGGCTGTCTGGAAGTGAGTACCAGTCTCGCGTAGATCCGCCAAATCTAATGAGCAAACATGGAGCGAACGAAATTGAGTCTTGGTTTACTTTGGCGGCTGACGTGCTTATGTACACATGGGGATGAATATTTAAGAGAATAAAACGTTAATAAAAATATAAATCTGCTGAGCGGAAAAATGCGGAGCAGTCTTTGGGGACTGCCGATAGAAGTGAAAACTAAGCAACTTGTGAATTGTATCTTAGCGTTCGGTGACGATGACGCGTGGTCCATGATTTTTGTTCACCCGAAAAGTGTTCAGTGCGCCTAACGAAGTTAGAATATAATTAGAATAGAATGTAATTAGAATATAAGTAAATGTGATATCATATCTTTGTAGTTCAAAGCGGAATTTGGATCACTCAAAGATATTACCTACACAAAGATCAATTTATTAACTTTACTTGACTCACTGACGAAAAATTTTAGCGAGAATGTAACAAAATGAATAGTTTTCCAGATATAGAATTTTTATGAATTTTAAAAATAGTTACTAAAACCATCACAAGCAAAAGATACAAAAATGTTCGAGTCCCTTTAAAAGCTTTATGCACCGTATCTGGTCGTATCTCGCGACAATAGTGTGCGGCGGCGACGCGGGAAGCGCTTGAAGCGGGCTTTGTTTTCCTCTAGCGCACCGTGATGCATGTCGTGTGCACCAGGTCTTTACTTGTGTGACGTGAATACCTAGTTCCGGAAAAGCTTTAAATTCATGCTGAATTGTTTATAAATGAATTGTATCAGCTCTTTGTCTTTAATGTCATTGAAGATTTTCCGTATAAATATTTACAATTAAACTCTAAACTATGTAGGGTGCATCTTAGAAATTTATGAAAAAAAATCTTGAATGAGTAGTAAATTTCAGGAGCATTTTTTCACAATCTTTTTTTCTATTAACAAAAGTTTTCATATCAAAAATCTACTTCATTTATCTATACTATTATATAAAGCTGAAGAGTTTGTTTGTTTGTTTGAACGCGCTAATCTCAGGAACCGCTGGTCTGATTTGAAAAATTCTTTCAGTTTTGGCTAGTACATTTATCGAGGAAGGCTATAGGCATATCATCACGCTACAACCAATAGGAGCGGAGCACCAATGAAAAATGTTTCAAAAACGGGAAAATTATCACGCTACGGGCAATAGACGCAACGAGGTTGCGTGGGTCGGCTAGTAAACTAATCAGGAAAAAAAGGTGAAAATATCGTTCATGTTTTTACTTTTTATGAAAGGATACGACATTCCTTTGCACATGTACGAGTATTAGATATAATTCACACATTGATGTGACTCACATAAAGAATGACAGTGGGAAGCCTCCTTCATTCGATAGAGGGTGCCTAGAGGTGGTATAGTGAAAGAGATCATCATAATGACGTTTTAAAATGGTTGCGTGGATTTTGAACTTGAATAACACACAAAAAAATATTCGGTTTATATCCACGTCTTAGGGGATTTATGGAGAGGAGTGAAATCCACTTCTTTCTTTATTAAAAACTACCTCGGTGGCGCAGTGGTAGCGTATGCGATTGCGGTGCTTGAGGTTTCGAGTTCGATTCCCGAATCGGATCAAATATTGTAAGTTCTGCAACTATTTGATTCACAGTTTAGGTGTTTTTTATGTATAAAATGTATGTATTTACTAATGAAAAGTATAGTTATATGTAAATCAGTTGTCGAGTACCCATAATAAAAGCTCTGCTTTGTTTGAGAACTAGATGGCGTTGTGTGTAAGATATCAGAAAATATTGATTTATTTATTGTATTTTGTGATATTTTAAAAGATATGCTTGAAATCGAAACTAACGGCTAAGATACAGGATCGGCCTAGTTTAGACGTTAGTGACCATAGCCATATTGTAGACACCCAGTTTAAGAGTACATCATAACATATGCTAAAAAACCAATTGTACTATCATGGTGTTGGTGTTATATCAATAAAGTTATTATTATTATTATTGAAATCGTTTTTACCCGACTACGGCAAAGCCAAAGGAGGGTTATGATTTTGACAGGCCATGTATGTATGTATGTTCATTTGTTCCCTCGTAGCTCCTTAACTACTTATTAGAACTGGACAAATGAGCTATCATTAGAAGCGTCTTGATCGTCTGCTGGTTATACGCTATATGAGGTGTCTGTGAATCTAACGTGGCGCCCTCTAGCCGACATAAAGTACTGTATTAAAAAATAAATTTGAGATAAATATGCCGTGTTTGGTATCATTGGAAAGGGCGTTACCTGTTCATTTTAATTTTTTTTTTATTAAATTTTAATGATTTATATTTACATTAATTTTGTTTATAATTTTAAATATAATATTTTTTTTTATATTATATTTTTTTTATTTTATATATATTATTTTATATTTTATTTTATATATTAATTTATATAATTTATATTCATGTTTTTTATTTTAAATAAATTAAAAAAACTAAAAAAACGTGTGACTACGGCTTTTCAAACTTGTTTTATACTTTTTCAGCGTCGTTTTTTGTCGTAGTTGGGTTTTAGTTTTTCTTTTTTATTATTAATATAATTTTATTCATTTTCAAATACGAAAATTGGATACAATATGTGCATCTTTTTGCATCAACAATACCATTCATTAATTAAGTTTAGATACACGTAAAGTAGCAGTCAAACAAAACTACTACGCAAGTGCTACGAACACTACATTATGGTGTAGACGCGTACATCAAGTATTTTATGAGGAGAGCTATTGTCAGCGAGTAGTAAAAATAAAAAAAAAACTTCTTTTTCATCCCACCAGCTCGTAAAGATTAACCGACTTCCAAAAAGGAGGAGGTTCTATGTTCCACTGCATGTATTTTTTTTATTTTTTTTTATGTATGTTCACCGATTACTCCGTCAGTTGTGGACCGATTTTGAATTTTTTTTTGTATTCGAAAGGGTATGCTTCCGAGGTGGTCCCATTGCCAGCCTATCAGGATCTGATGATGGGATCCCAGGGAAATCGAGGGAAACCCTAATTTTTTATAGGCACATACTATGTTTTTCGTATATTTTCTGAAGTAACACCGGTATTTGCGTCTGGTAGTCATCATTTTATGATGATGAGCTGATGATGTAAGGTACAACTCCTTAACGGTTAGGAGTTGGAGGATAAATCTTTAAATATCATATGTACATATGTTACCTTTAGTCGTATTCTTTCAAATTATTTAGGTAAGCTGATGATAGAAGGTAAAACTCTTCAACAGTTAGGGATAAGAGGATGATTTTAATATTACACGTACGTATAGACCTTAATTTGTATTCTTGATGATGAAATTTGATGAAATAGTTCAACTTACTACTTACCTACGATTGTTTGCACTAAAAACTGAAAAATAAAAACTTTTTATAAAAAAAAAAACCGACTTCCAAAAAACATCCAACGAAAACTCTAAGCCAAAAAGAATACAAACGAACAGTTACAAAAGTCTAAGCGATAGTCACTTGGCACCGACTTCAAACAGATTCTAGGTACCTAGCACACATTATAATACTACTATTTAAATGAATAAAGAATTAGGTATAGGCAATTTATGGAGAACCAGTTTATTTCACGCTTTTAAGTGTTTTTTTGGCAGAGAGTTTTCGTTGGATGTTTTTTGGAAGTCGGTTTTTTTTGCGCTTCGATATCTGAGTGCAAAAGCCGTTTTTATTCTCTAGAGGAATAAAGTAAATTCAAAATTAGAACATCGCTCGAGTGCACTAAGTTTGTGAATTCAAAACATCACTAAACCTATTTACTTCTACCTCCATGGTGCCGAATTAATCATACAATATTTTTTAATTTGTTAAAAACTCAGACTCGGAACCTTCTTGGTGTAGTTTTTTTTTAATTTGCTCTTCCCGCACCATTTTCTTCTTAAGTAACTATAGCAACTTAACTTTCAATTTTTCTTAATTTATCTATACATCCATACAAATAAATAAAATTGATATGTCTGTTTGTAACAGTAAAATAACCGCTTTTTACTAAATGCATATGTATGTATACACGGTACATATACAATTTTTTTTTTTTTTATAATTTCTGGTTAGATTATTTAATAGTCTAAGAATTTCTGTTACATTGTCTGTCTGTCTGTCAGTCGGTCTGTCTGTCTGTTTGTTCCGGGTAATCTTTGGAACCGCTGGACTGATTTTGACGTGACTTTCACTGGCAGATAGCTGATAATCTAAGGAGTAACTTAGGCTACTTTTTTTAGACTAGCTTTGTCCCGCGGTGTTACTCGCGGTACCACAAAAACCGCGGGTAACACCGCGGGGTTGAGCGAGTACCTAAGTATTTTTGAAATAATTTAAAAATTAATCTGTAATACTTAGGTACCTATCATAATGTAGTACCTAATATATATTAATACCTAAACTGAAATAAAAGTATCTTGTGATTGTTAATGCGTTTTTTGCATTTAGTTGTTTCCTCGCTGAGGTGGAATGAAAAGCTACGTGTTGCACTCGAGTGCAAAGATTTTTCACCTCGTGCTCTTTTGATTCCCTCGCTGACGCTCAGGATTCTAATTGGGGAAACTTATGATTTAGTTGTCATTATATAGCGATCTCTAAATCTCAACACTAGTGATTTCACATCAACAGCCTCTTAAATCCCACTTCTGGACAAAAGCCTCTCTTTAATAAGGAGGTTTTGACCAACTATACCTCGCTGACCATACAGGGTGTTAAATCTTTTGTGTCAAGTTTTCCTTCTCTTTGTAAACCTGCTGTCCTGGGTAGTTTGCTCCCTTATAGACCTACCACACGCGCAAGTATCACCACAGTTATAACTGCGCAGGTAAAACTGTCGTTATACATTTGTTTGGCGCGTGATACAGTTTTACCAACCACACGCACGGTGTTCCGTGTACAAGCCGGCCTACGCAGGCAAAACTGTAGTGACACTTGCGCGTGTGGTAGGCCCCTTCGGCTTTATCAAAAGATATTTTTAAAATATGAATTTAAATTTCATTTATTAGATACTTACCAGCCAGCCGTTGAACACAATATTAGCGTTACTCTCAAACAAAAGGGAAGCGTTGTAAGCGATGACAATTCAGAATACCTTCAAATCTCATCTGCAAATATCTGGAGTAAATCTTAATCCGTCCCCCACACCCTGGGTGGGCACTCCCCCTGCTTTTGTCTACCGCTAATAACCTGATTTTAACCACAGTGTAGAGAAATCACAGTAGTCAAAAATAGTTTCACTTACGACAAATGACTACTTCTAAGATTTGTATTATTTTAACTTCATCAAAAATATCATTCTATAGTATACTCTGTTGTAAGATCGTTATTGGCTCGTAAGGAATAGTCTTAAGGATTACTTTTGGAGGGGGAAACATTTATTATAAACTAGTGGTTGCCCGCGGCTTCACCCGCGTATATGTCGGTTATCGCGGCAAATAGTAGCCTATGTGTTATTCTGATGTATAAGCTATATTATTGTAAAGTTTCATCCAAATCCGTTCAGTAGTTTTTGCGTGAAAGAGTAACAAACATCCATCTATCCATCTATCCATCCATCCATCCATAGTTACAAACTTTCGTGTTTATAACATTAGTATAGATGATGTAAGTACATCATTAGGCAGCGCTCATAGCCCAGTTGCACTCGGTGATTAGAAACAATTTCCGAGGGTAAGCAACGACGGCGCGGTCAGTACCTGGATGGGTGACCGCTAGTGGCATGTTACCATGAGCGTCTTCCCGTGATACAGAGGTTACGTTAAGCAGTCGGTCCCGGTTGTTATCATAGGATAACAGTCGTGAAGCCTAATTGGAGGCCTTTGGGCGGCTTAAAAACATCCAACGGCATGATTACGTAGCCACAACGTTGTCTTGTCAGTCCCCAGCCCGCACTTGGCCAGCGTGGGGAAGTATGGCCTTAATCCTCTCCTGAGAGGAGACCCGAGCCCAGCAGTGGGACGTTAAGGGTTGTTGATGATGTAAGTACTACAGTTTTGTCATGAGTTTAGTAAAAAGAAAAGTGGGATTGAAGAAAAGAAAGCGTTTAAGGAATAACAAGAAATCTTGTTTCAAATTTTCAAAATATTACACACCCAGTGCTCTGTGTTAAAACTAGTTGAAACTAAGTCGAAAATGTGTGAACCTTAACTTCTGGTCATTGTCTATGGTGTAACACAGCGACAGACGTCTCAGATATTAATGTAATGGGTCCTTAAGACACAAGTGCCCGCGGCGAGACTGTTGACATACGCCGGTGACTACCGCAGATTTATCATAAGGTATTGTCCGACAAGATATGTACCCTGTCGTCCCTGCTCCAATTTTGAATATGGTGATTTATGAATTTGACAGTTGGCTGAGTAGGTAAAATATTAATAGCGGGTACAAAGACAAAAAGGTATATCACAAGAAGGGTAGGTACTTCTTTATCTATGCACTTTCATAGACTCTGTATTTTTTCTTCACAATAAGGAAACAGGACCGCATGTAATATTTTGTAATCATATCATAAACTTATACCTACGTTGAATAGGCTAGTCATACGATTAGAGAGACAAAAAAACAATAAATGAAGCACAAGAAATGAAAACTAAAATAAATACCTACATACAACAGCAGTGATAAGCTAGCCATACACGTAGATTTGCCCTTCGGGTCTGCCCGGCAGGCAGATCCGTGATTCACCACACACGCACAGATATGCCCGTCAGATCTGTCCGGCAGGGAGTACGAGCAACTGACGGGTAGTAGTTCAAATCGTAACTACAGCATATACGCTCATATAAGGTTGTCTGTAAAAATGTCTATTTCAAAGCCTAAATTACTTTGTATCTGCAGCGGGATTGATTTCGTTGCATTTTCGACCAATTTTTCGTATGATTGTGCCTTTAATTCTATTCGACCAAGGGCAGCGGGCAGGCACCCGGCGGGCAAATCCGCGCCCGATCTCACCATACACGCACGGATCTGTCCGCCAGGCACGTCTGCCGGGCAGATCCGACGGGCAGATCTGTACGTGTATGGCTAGCTATCGAAACAAATGTAAATAGATTAGTTGACACATTAGTCAAATTAGTTACTTTTAATCATCTGTCAAAACTATAACTTTGTATGAAAAATGTACTAAATACGAACTCGTGACGTCACTGTTTTAGGCTACTCAATTGAGCAATATTATATTTCTATTCTATGATTATTTTATTAAAATTTGTAATAGAAAATGAAAAGCTACAATAATTATGTTTTCTGAGATGTTTCGTAAGATTCGATTTAAGGAAGGAGACATCGGTATTTATTTACGATATACAATCAGCTACCCTATTATAGTAGGTAAATATAATAATTTGTCAACAGCCTTTAACAGTACACTGTTGGACATAGGCCTCTCCGTACAATAATTAGGTACTATGGAATAATTCCCTATTAAAATTTCAATATGCCGTCTCAAGTTTTCCTTATAAGAAAACAACCATCTTTAGGAACTTGTTGATCATTCCCCCAAGAAAATAATCAACCCTATCCCCCGCAACTCGTCGCCAAGAATTTATTGCTGAGCCATAAATATTAAAAAGTTGGGCGCATAAATCTCTGGTTTTATTAATAAAGGCCCGACCAAAGAGGTAAGTTTGCACAATGACGTCATATGCTGCGGCAGGCTGCGGCAATATTCTTGGATTTTAACTGTTTCTTAGTGATAGATCAAAAATTATTTGGACAGGTGTAGTTAAGGTATAGGTCGCTTTCAGAAATTGCTTTTTAAACCATAATTCTTAGTGTAAAGTCTTTAATATTAAAAGATTCATCATCGGTAGTAAAACATTAAATATAATTACATGGCATTGGTATTATTGTATTGTTTTAATGTTTTTTCTACAGCAAACACCAGTACCTTATGTCAACTAACCGCGGTTTAATGCACACAAAGTTTATGATATATATCTTCGATCAATATTATATATACTCAGATTAGCATGTGGCCCAAATTGACAGATAATCACCATTATCATCAACAACTTTTAATAGTCCACCACTGGGTATAGGCCTCTTTTTAGCAAGTATGATTTTTAAAAATCCACAAAAGAAACTTTTGTATTTATTAAGTAGGTAATGATAATATACCTACAATATGGACTCTAACAAAACCAAACTATAAGCACTGGAATAATGTACCTAAATCTAATTAGTCAAAGTTTCAGTATAGTACTTGGAGTACATACTATTGGGTAATAACTAAGTACTCCCAATAAACAAAATCAAAAACGGATTTAAATTGTTGGGGAGATCGCAATAGAGATGTTGAAAGGACCAACCAAAAATCAATCCAAAACTGGAGAACAAAGGAGGCCATTAGCGGATAAACTTCACGGGCGGTAATAACTCTATGTAAAAATTCTCTATGGAAATCAAGGGAAGACGACTTTTGATTAATTAGCGGTATTCTTTTCGTCGAGAGGACTCCCGCCGTTAATCCGGGAAAACAATATGGCCGCCCAGTATTGAGACATCTCCTGTTACAAGATAAAGTTTATTTTCTATCTTTGACTTCAAGGAGTTGGTTGAAGAAAATAAATTGTTGTACCTATTATTTTTAAGAATTAAGTAAATAAAGATACTTAATAAAAATATGCTCGTCAATATAAGCAGTAATTATGTGATGCAACTAAGCAATGGGAAGATAAGTCTTGTACACTTTATAATTAAGCTTGCTAATACTAATCACTTCTGAAAAAACTAGAAACTATAAACAAAAACGCAAATGCATTAATATTATTTAATATTAAAGTATAAGTTACTCTTTTTAAACGAATTTCACTTTATTTATATGCATTTCCATAAGTCGTAGCCACGAGTAGTAATTGTTGAAAAAAAAAAGAATTTTTGACTGCACGGTTGGCCTGGTGGTTTAGGCGGTCGCCACGCCGATTGCCAATTCGCCAAGTGTTGTGGGTTCAAATCCTACACGGGACAACACTTTGTGTGATCCACAAATTGTTGTTCTGAATTTGGGTGTTAATTGTGTCCGTTTCATGTATGTCTGTAAAGTCCCCCGCGACGTAGGATGTTTATTCCTAAAGCGGGGGTTTTCTTAAAAAAAAAAATAACGTAGGTAGTCAACCCAGCGTAGTAGAAAAAAAAAACTTCGTTTAAAAAACCGACTTCAAAAACTAAAAAGTATAAAATAACTTAATTTGTATGTGCTACCTATTCATTGGTTTGAAGTCAGTGCCAAGCCAATGGAATAGTAGGTACCACACGCTATATTTCGAGACGAACGTCGACGCTTCGGTTGTTTTGTTCAACGCCAAGAGCAGCTATCCCGCTCAAAGTCACGCACGGCGAGTGCGGTACCTACTATTACATTTTGGCTTGGCACCTTGTGCTACCTATTCATTGGTTTGACCAGTGAATAGGTAGCACATACAAATTAAGTTATTTTATACTTTTTAGTTTTTGAAGTCGGTTTTTTTAAACGAAGTTTTTTTTTAATTTTTCGTTTTTTAGTCTTTCTCAAGTCTCTCATCATCATTTCATTTAAAATTTAATTATGTCTACAGAATATGAAGGTATGCATACAATTGCTCGTAACATCATCGCAGGCGCTCACGTAAATTTGAGGGTTTCCTTCGATTTCCTTAGGATCCCATCATCAGATCCTGATATGGTCGCCATGGGACCACATGGGGAGCATACCCTTTCAATATTCTTTTCTTCTAATAATTTTCAAAATCGGTCCACAATTGACGGAGTAATCGATGTACATACATAAAAAAAAAAAAAAAAAAATACCGATGAAATTGAGAACCTCTTCCTTTTGGAAGTCGGTTAATAAAATGACATTAGTATAAGTTTTGTTTTGTTTATATTTCATTCATCAGTCATTATTAGACATCGGATTATATGCATTTGCATGTTTGCATATGCAAATGCATATAATTCTATTTTTTTGTGTTATTGCATATTTTGGTACTTTTTCATTAACAGTGCTTATTTTACTAGTTAAACGTGCTGATTTATATTTATAATTATTGGAAAATTATTTAAAGAGCCCTCTACCCCCATTTGGTTGCTTGCAAGGTCCTAGAAAAAACAAACCATTCAACTATCGCCCGGTTCATGAATGATTCCATCGACAAGAAAATATGTTTTTTTGTTTCTGACGGTGCGCCTTATATAGTGAAAGCTGGGCAAGCTCTGAAAGTATTCTACCCAAAATTGCTTCACATCACCTGTCTAGCCCACGGATTTTTTTTTTTTTTTTTTTTTTTATGTTTGGCCCGCCAAAATGACTCTGCTTTGCCTGATGGAAAACATAAGCAGAATCCAAGAGTGGTGGTCACCATAATCATTGCGAATGCAGACAGTGCAGTATGGCGACCCACACTATGGCGGCCTAGTGATGCTACTGCATCTTTTAGTCCAGTCAACAAGTATGAAACTTGTTGACTAGACTAATTGGGCCCCCGGTCTCGCACTCACCAACGAAACACGACAGCACGAACGCTGTCATTTTACGTTGATTTTCTGTGCGAGGGTAGTACCGCCCCGGTCGAGCCGGCCCGTTCGTGCTGAAATCAGCGTGGCTCTACTACCTTACATAGAGTTGCGGACGAGATCAGAAACGAGTTCGGGATAATCAATAAATTGATTTCTTCTACAAAAGTGTTTTAAAAGCAACTTCGCGAGTACAAGTATATAAAGAGCAACTACCAAACGTAGCACTACTCCCAGAACCAATATTAACACGGTGGGAATCAATATTAACGTTTTTTTGATTGTGCATATTTTGTGCATAATTCGCCTTTTTTAGTGCATATTTGCATGCATATTTCGGCATTTTGATAGTGCATATAATCCGATGTCTAGTCATTATTGTATATTTTTTAATAGTTATTTGTTCTACAAAAGTGCAAAGTTGCTTTTTAACCGCGTGCTCAATTTTGATGACCGAGCAAGCAAAGGATTCTAAAATTAGAATCCTGAGCGTCAGCGAGGGAACCAAAAGAGCACGAGGTGAAAAATCTTTGCACTCGAGTGCAACACGTAACTTTTCATTCCACCTCAGCGAGGAAACAACTAAATGCAAAAAAAGCATTAACAATCACAAGATACTTTTATTTCAGTTTAGGTATTAATATTTATTAGGTACTACATTATGATAGGTAAGTATTACAGATTAATTTTTAAATTATTTCAAAAATACTTAGGTACTCGCTCAACCCCGCGGTGTTACCCGCGGTTGTTGTCGTACCGCGAGGAACACCGCGGGACAAAGCTAGTTTAAAAAAAGTAGCCTAAGTTACTCCTTAGATTATCAGCTATCTGCCAGTGAAAGTCACGTCAAAATCAGTTCAGTCGTTCCAGAGATTACCCGGAACAAACAGACAGACAGACAGACCGACTGACAGACAGACAATGTAACAGAAAATATAAAAATAATAATACATTTTTGAATTAAATCACTTGTACTTATTCCACTATTTTATTTTTGTTTACACCTGACCGGTTTCGCCTTATGGCATCATCAAAGGTTACCTTTGAGTGTGTGTGATGTGTGAGAGTGAGTAACCTTTGATGATGCCATAAGGCGAAACCGGTCAGGTGTAAACAAAAATAAAATAGTGGAATAAGTACAAGTGATTTAATTCAAAAATGTATTATAACAAGTTCCATCAAGTGCCGACAATCGAGAGTATAAATTACATAAAAATAATATTTTAGTATATGTACCGTGTATACATACATACATATGCATTTAGTAAAAAGCGGTTATTTTAATATTACAAACAGACATTTCAATTTTATTTATTTGTATGGATGTAAAGATAAATTAAGAAAAAATCAAAGTTAAGTTGCTATAGTTACTTACAAGAAAATTGTGCGGGCAGAGCAAATTAAAAAAAAACTACACCAAGAAGGTTCCGAGTCTGAGTTTTTAACAAATTAAAAAATATTGTAGAATGAATCGCACCATGGAGGTAGAAGTAAATAGGTTTAATTAATGATGTTTTGAATTCACAAACTTAGTGCACTCGAGCGATGTTCTAAATTCAATTTACTTTATTTCTCTAGAGAATAAAAACGGCTTTTGCACTCAGATATCGAAGCGCAAAAATACTGTTTACGAGCTGGTGGGATGAAAAATTCTTTTTTTAATGAAATAAAATTGTACAGTCGAAAAACTTTCGCTTTTCCAAACGTACGCTTTTTTTTGTTCTTCTATATACATAAAAACGAATCACTGAAATGTATGTACGCACATAACTTCTGATCGACTGCACCAAATTGGATAGTTCTTTTTTTTATGTGTTTGCTATTGTCAGGACAGGGTTTTTATTTCAAGAAAACTATGTGAATTTTTTTAGTCCACGACTGTTCTACCGTTGGAAAGCTGAGGTGGGCATAAATAATTAAAACAAGCTTTTCAAAAACTAGAAAATAATTTTAAAAAATGCGATACGAAGTTTGCCGGGTCAGCTAGTATATAATATAATACCCATATGATGAATGGAAGCGGAAGTGTAGCTAGTTGAAAGATAAATCTATCTGTAATCCAACCATCCGCTGCCAAAATCAAAGTTTTTATTTGTTTTACAAAGGCATTTGAACGTGCCAGTGAGGTAATCAAAGAGGGGAGGAATTAATTTCTGCCACAAGCGTCTTCCCTTCAGTGCTAATTAATGACAGTTTTACAAGCCAGATCCGCTCTATTATTTCGTTATTGTTTTTAAGGATTAAGATATATTTTTCACTGAGGAAAGTTGATTGTTCTAAACGTTGCGAGTTTTCTTACGTGTATTTGTTAACAAGTATGAAAACCGATATGTTTATCTATTAGATAGGTTTATGCAAACCACTTGCAATTCAGGAAATTGACAACTAGTTGCTACAAACCCTCATGTTAGTTTTCTACCGACATTATTCAATTTGTAAAGATGGAGTCAAAGATGTTTTTAAATCCAACGAAATATGTATTTCATTGGCTTAGATTAGAATTTTGAATATGAAATTGAAACGAAGAACTTTGATAAAAAACTTGTAAAAAACGAAACACATCTGCCCAGTAACTGGACACTTGTACATGTCACACAATGATTATCCTGTCCGCCTATCGTGACGTCATCATTCATTGAATACAATATTAGATGTAGAACAAAACCGCTAAAAAGCGAGGGTGAACGCTTTCAACCCCTACAGTCATAATTATATTAGTTGGTAACCTCATATTAAGTGTAGGGTGGTTTGTTCCCTTGGAATTTTATTGGAAGTTTGCCTTTGTATGTTACTGTGCGGTATTGTCGGTATTGTTCAATATGACTATGGTTTACAAAAGAAATCTGAATCATACAATACATACGCACCAGTCTAGAACAGGCACTTTACTTTTGCTGTGTATGTTTTTTTTATTTGTATCAAAGGGGGTTCCCTTCAGTCAAGTATTTATCTAACTGTTAAATCGCCTTCAGACATCATATTGCTTTAGGTAGATATTTCTTACAAATATACCTACTACTCTGTTAAGAAAGTACCGGGAAAAGATCAATAATACACAAAATGTTAGTTATTCACCCAAATTTATTTTATCACCTTCAAAGTTGGCTGGAGCCATATCTGATGAATATGGTGGTTGCTCGATGGTATTTGTTGAGGGTTTGATCAAAAATTCGTTCACAATGATGGCCTTGTGCGAAGGCGCATTATCGTGGTGCAAAATTAAAGAATTTTCTTACCACAAATCTGACCTTTTTCGTCGGATAGTTCTCTTAAACACCGCATAACGCTCAAATAATATTCTTTTCATCCCACCAGCTCGTAAAGAGTATTTTTGCTCTTCGATATCTGAGTGCAAAAGCCGTTTTTATTCTCTAGAGGCAGAAAGTAAATTGAATTTAGAACATCGCTCGAGTGCACTAAGTTTGTGAATTCAAAACATCATTAAACCAATTTACTTCTACCTCCATGGTGCCGAATTAATCATACAATATTTTTAATTTGTTAAAAACTCAGACTCGGAACCTTCTTGGTGTAGTTTTTTTTTTTAATTTGCTCTGCCCGCACCATTTTCTTAAGTAACTATAGCAACTTAACTTTCAATTTTTCTTAATTTATCTATACATCCATACAAATAAATAAAATTAAAATGTCTGTTTGTAATATTAAAATAACCGCTTTTTACTAAATGTATATGTATGTATACACGGTACATATACTTAAATATTTTTTTTATAATTTCTGTTACATTGTCTGTCTGTCTGTTTGTTGTTTCTCTAGAACGGCTGGACTGATTTTGACGGGACTTTCACTGGCAGATAGTTGATAATCTAAGGAGTAACTTAGGCTATTTTTTTAGACTAGCTTTGTACCGCGGTGTTACTCGCGGTACGACAAAAACCGCGGGTAACACCGCGGGTAGAGCGAGTACCTAAATATTTTTGAAATAATTTAAAAATTAATCTGTAATACTTACCTATCATAATGTAGTACCTAATAAATATTAATACCTAAACTGAAATAAAAGTATCTTGTGATTGTTAATGTTTTTTTTGCATTTAGTTGTTTCCTCGCTGAGGTGGAATGAAAAGTTACGTGTTGCACTCGAGTCCAAAGATTTTTTACCTCGTGCTCTTTTGATTCCCTCGCTTACGTTCAGGCTTGCTCGGTCATCAAAATTGAGCACGCGGTTAAAAAGCAACTTTGCACTTTTGTATAACAAATAACTATTATTTACCGTTTGACCTTCCGGCAAGAATTTCAAGTGCACAACACCCCGAGAGTAAAAAAAAGCGACCAAGTGCGAGTCGGACTCGCCCATGAAGGGTTCCGCAGCAGCAAGTAACATAATATAATTTTTATTTTATATTTTTATATTTGTGTTGATTGAATGAAAAAATTGCAGTTCACGATTTATGACGTATTAAAAAAAAACTACTTACTAGATTTCGTTCAAACCAATTTTCGTTGGAAGTTTGCATGGTAATGTACGTCATTTTTTTTTTTTTTAGATTTACCATTCTCTTATTTTAGAAGTTAGAGGGGGGGGGGGGCACACATTTTACCACTTTGGAAGTGTCTCTCGCGCAAAATATTCAGTTTAGAAAAAAAATAATGTTAGAAACCTCAATATCTTTTTTGAAGACCTATCTATAGATACCCCACACGTATGGGTTGGATGAAAAAAATTTTTTTGAGTTTCAGTTCTAAGTATGGGGACCCCCAAGATTAATTGTTTTTTTTCTATTTTTGTGTGAAAATCTTAATGCGGTTCACAGAATACATCTACCTACCAAGTTTCAACATTAAAGGTCCTATAGTTTCGGAATAAAGTGGCTGTGACATACGGACGGACAGACAGACAGACAGATATGACGAATCTATAAGGGTTCCGTTTTTTGCCTTTGGCACGGAACCCTAAAAAACAGTCAACATGACTTTGACTTTTGATCGACTTTGGCGTGGTTTTTTCGGTTTCAGTTCAGTTGGAAGGCGCCACTCCGAAGCTTGTTGACTAGTTTGCATGTCAAACTCGTAACTCACGTCTCGTCACCAGTAACAATGCGTTTCATGAATGTTGGGTCGGAATTGACTCGTTCCAGCATGCCCTCAGCGACATGTTTCATACCCAAGTGATTATTTAAAATGGTATGGATCGACTCGTGAGATACAGAAAGTTCAGCGGCTATCTCTCTCAAAGTTGAATGAGGATTTTCAGTCACTATTTACTTCACTTTTGCGATGTTAACTTCAGTTGCAGACGTTGATGGCCTACCAGAGCGAGGCAAAATCGTCCATTATATTTCGACCGATTTTGAACGCTTTATACCTACCACTCATCATCACGTGTTTTTGATAAAGTTGATTCACCGTAAGTTTTATGTTTGCTCTGTCTGCCTATAGACGCTTAACATAGATATTATTCATTTGTGCATCTTGGGTCTGAATAATAGTGTAGATTTTTTAAGACAACACTGTAGCGGAAATTATAAACAAACAGTTCCTATCCGTTGGAGGAAATGCCATTTTACATCAATTTATTACATTTCTAACCTTTGATACAATATTACTTATATCATTTTTGGCTACACTCCTAATAATACGTGCTAAATGTCCCCAAATAACAAAAATGTCAAAGCCTGACAACTCCAATAACGAGCGCGGTTTGTCGCGGTGCATTATGCTGTATTGCTGTGTGAGTGACAAAATGTCACCCAGGCGATAATTTTTACATCCACCCTATTAATAAACCGCAGTGTAATATATTTTTGATTAATTTTGATGTTCGTAGACTTAATAACTGAGAGATATAATTATTAATTTCTTAGTTTTTTTAATAATTTGTATAACTCTATGCCATAGATTAATTAATTAATAAACTTGAACAATTTTCATTTTTTAATTTGGAATTTCGAAATTTTGGTTCTTGAATTCAAATGATAAAAATATTGTATTAAAATGTTTTTTCTATTGAAAATTTAATGGCATATAACACATGTTATTTAAATTTACGTTTAATGTCAAATACTATACTCCTATTTATCCAATCTATCTTATTCAACAATCAAGAACAGGTCAGAGCGAACCACAATGTTCATCACATAATGCCCGCCACTGACATCTGTATCAGATATTACGTCACGAGATATCCAGAACAATACATGTCAATTGCCGTTGTGGTAACCCTTAGCACCTTAATTATAAAGTTCTTTTTTCAATGTTTTAATTATAGACGAAAATTATTGCAACTAGGGTACAGAATCGTGATGCGTATGGGGAAAAGTATTTTACCGAATCAATCAAGTTACAAAGTTAATGTTTTTCTTACTATTATGCAGAGTTCGGTTCATATTTTATTGTGCTAGTGCTGAATTGAAAAAAAAAGACAATACGGCTAGGTATTACAATGTATTTGTTTGTAATATGTATAAATATGATCACAACCACAAGGAAACGCCATTCTTTATCCATTCCAGCGGCAACTTCTAACTAGCCGTCAGAATCGAACTGCTGCTACACCAGCAGGCCTTTTAAAATTGATGCAGTTGTTGTGGTCTAGATTTAAAACTTTTGGGGGACTAGGTTGTTCGCGTCCGTGGGAGCTACCTATCCACTACCCCACACGTGTCCCCTGGGTGGTGCTAACAGAACAACAACGCCGAGTCTCGGGCGGCGGTTAACTATCCTGACTCAACGGGCCTCACCAGCTTGTCCGGTTGAAGGGAGGAAATGCCCTTTAACACCCGTTACCCGCGGTTCCTGTGTGGCCGGGGTTCTTGGCTTGACTGCCCGGAACTAGTGGAAGACAACCTCAATAAAAAATCACCCCTAATCCTAAGGTGTGGACCGTGCCGAAAGGATGGATGGCTGGGTGGTCTACCAGTCTCTAGCGCCAACCATGGCGGACCTGGCAAACGTCATGCGTATTCGCCTTCAGGTGGGAATGGGCGTCACCTCACCTGCGACCTTGATATATCGTCCCTTCTCGTGGGAACAATATGGAAAATGATAAAACTATAAAATTAAATGTCTCCGTCACCCACTCAAACTCATCAACACCAGCACCAAGTTCCAGCAAGCTGGTCCAACAGACCCTACATTGCAGCATGTTTGACACAAGACCTCGCAGCAACTCCACAAGTACTATTCCATCTATCATCCCTAGTGGTGATCTACCTAAAAAGTCGGTGTCCACTGATCCTGTGGATCTTCCAGAATGGCAGCGCGTACCAACAAAAAAAGAAAGCTTGCTGATACGTCCCCGAATTCGAAATCTGATGAAATTCCACTAGCAAACAGTTTCGCTAATCTCTCAGTTGATCAAGAAATCACCCAACCGAAAATAAATAGACCTCCTCCAATCATATTATATGGTATTGAGGATGTAAACAAACTAACTGGCCTCCTCGAATCTGTTGTTGACCCAGCCCAATTCAGGTACAAGATCGTAAACAAGAATTTACGAAGGATTCTTGTTGAAAACCCTGAAGTCTACAAGAGTGTCATAGAAACTGTCAGACAGAAAGGTTTAATTGGACACACCTTCTCTAGAAAAGAAACCAAATGTTTTAGGATCGTAATTCGCAACCTTCATTTCACCACACCTTATGAAGCAATAATACAAGAAATTGAAAAAACAGGCAATAAGGTCAGAGGTGAAATTATTAACGCTCGCTACGGCCCTGATAAGAAACCAACATCCACTTTCTTTGTTAATTTAGAGCCAAACATCAATAACAAAGCGGTTAAAAGCATAAAGTACATATATCATCAACAGGTGCTTATCGAAGATCCCCGAAAGTCCTCTAGTATTGTACAATGTCAGCGCTGCCAGCAGTACGGACATTCTAAGAATAACTGTATGCGCCCATTTAGGTGTGTAAAATGTGGAGAAGGACATAAGACATCTGACTGCTCGAAAAAAGACAGGAACACCCCAGCTAAATGTGCTCTCTGCTCCTGCGATCACCCAGCCAACTACAAGGGCTGTCAGGTCTATAAAGAGATACTGGCAAGGAAAACCAATAAAGCTCAAGCCCGTCCTCGACATCGTGCTACTAAACAAAAACGGTATGATCCAATCCCCGAAGAATTTCCTCCGCCAAAGACGCCTATACCGCAGCATGTCACTCCATCAGCAACGTCCACAGGGAAAAGTAGAAATGATCCAATTAAACCTATAAGGGCAGATGCATCAAAGAACTCTAGCCTATATAGTGATGTCTTAAAAAACACCTCAGCGACTCAACGACCTGAGCTCAATGCGCTTGAATCACTCCTGATCAAACAAAATGAAAAAATGGAATGTCTCTTACAACAGATAAGCACTTTATTAAGTCTTATGACAACCATCATCACTAAACTTACTTCATAATGACTTCCCTAAAAATTGCAACGTGGAACATTAACGGCCTTTCCCCTAACATCTCTGAATTGAAAGCCATTATAACCGTCAACAAACTCGATATTGTATTAATCTCAGAGTCTCATTCTACCTCAAATAATACATTCTCCATGAGAGGCTTTAATATTTATCACACTCCACATCCAGATGGCACTTCTCATGCAGGTTCAGCAATCGTAATGAAAAGCAGCATAAAACACTCACTTTTAGAAGGCTACTCTACGGACTATCTCTAAGCAACTTCAGTTAGAATTGAAGACCGCTCAGGACCACTAAACTTATCCGCTATTTACTGTCCACCCAAACATAAAGTTTCAGATACCATGTTTTCTTCATTTTTCGAATCTCTTGGCCCTCGATTCCTGGTGGGAGGCGATTGAAATGCTAAACACGATTGCATCGGCTCTAGAATCACTTCAACCAGAGGACGTAATTTGAAGAAGTGTATTGACGCAAATTGTCTTCGCGTCTTTTCAACTGGTGAGCCAACTTATTGGCCTGCTGACCCTAGAAAACTCCCAGATCTCATAGACTTCTTCATCTCAAAAAACATCAGCGACATGTACACCTGCATTGAATCTAGCCTTGACGGGTCATCGGACCATACTCTGGTGATCTTGACTCTTAGTTCCACGGTAATTGTAAGAGATCCTCCCGAGTCATTGTTCACCCGTAAAACAGACTGGCAAGGTTTTAAAGAATACTTGGAATCCAATATTGTTCTTTCAGTTCCCTTGAAATCCGCTGATGATGTTGATGACGCCTGTCTTTACATCACGAACCTTATCCAGGTAGCTGCATGGATCAATACACCAGAACTGAAGGCATCTGAACTTGCCCCAACAATTCCAATGGAGATTCGGCTAAAACTCGAAGAGGAACGTCGTCTACGAAGAATCTGGCATATGACTCATAGTTCCGTAGACAAAAAACATCTGAATTACGCCACCAAAGAACTAAAGCAACTAATTCATGACTCAGTTAACCTAACCACAAAAAGAAATCTAGAACTGATGTCACCTCAAGGTAACGATGACCACTCTCTCTGGAAGGCAACCAGAAATCTTACCAGACCTCAGCAATCATTTCCACCATTGAGGAATGGAGATTCTTGGCTTCGCACTGATCGTGAAAAAGCGGAAGCTTTTGCGGAACATCTTGCTTCTGTCTTTAAGCCAAACGAGGGCGTGAGTGACGATAGTGATATTGACGAAGTCCTGAATCGTGATTTTCAAATGTGCGTTCCATTAAGATCAACCTCACCTAGAGAAATATCGCGTGAAATTAAATCTCTAGACTCAAACAAGGCACCTGGCTTCGACCTAATCACTCCACTCATTCTAAAGGAACTACCAAACAAGGTCATTGTTTTTCTGGCAAATCTGTTTAACGCCATACTGAATACTTCTCACTTCCCCACTTTTTGGAAGATTTCTGTAATTATTATGATCCACAAGGCTGGTAAACCAGAACACCTGGTCTCGTCGTATAGGCCGATAAGCCTCACCCCAATCCTCTCCAAGCTATGGGAAAGGTTATTTCTCATTAGGCTCAGGGATACAATCGACAACCACTCTGTCATCCCATCTCACCAATTTGGTTTTCGCCAGTCGCATTCCACGATTGAACAGGTTCACCGTGTCTACCAACACATAAGAGAAACCTTTGAGGGAAAGGAATACTGTTCTGCTGCATTTCTAGACATTCAACAAGCCTTTGATCGCGTGTGGCACAAAGGTCTGCTTTGCAAAATCAAGCTACTTCTACCTCATTCTTTTTTTTTGATTCTGGAATCCTACCTGTCCAATAGAATTTTTCGTGTCAAACAGGGTTATGCCAGATCTTCATTTCACAAAATTAAGGCAGGTGTTCCGCAAGGCTCTGTGTTGGGCCCAGTTCTATACAACATATTCACATCTGACATGCCTACATCTTCTGATGTCACAGTGGCTACTTATGCCGATGATATAGCTTTCCTGTCAAGCAACGTGAAACCCGAATTGGCGAGCCGCGCGCTTCAGGGGTCACTGAATGAAACCCAGACATGACTCAACAAATGGCGTATTACAGCAAGTGCCCAGAAATCTTACCATATTATATTCACGCTCAGGAAAGGTGACTGTCCTGCTGTAAAACTTGGTGACCGTGCTCTCCCCCATTCTGAATGTGTTAAATACTTGGGATTCCATATTGACAGAAGACTTACCTGGAGTGAACACATTAAACACAAAAGAAATGCCCTCAACCTGAAATATAGAAAGTTAACATGGCTGATGGGAAGAAACTCCATCCTTTCAGTTGACAACAAGCTCCTCATATACTGCAGCATCTTGAAGCCAATCTGGTCCTATGGGCTACAAATTTGGAGTACAGCCAGTAAAAGCAGTATCATGCGCATGCAAAGGGCCCAGAACGGCATTTTTCGGGACATGGTCGGAGCACCGTGGTTTACTAGAAACGAGGAAATCCACGAATATCTCTCAATGCCAACAATCTTTGAAGAAATCGCAACGGTTAAAAGTAAATATGCGTTAAGGCTCTCAGTTCACCCAAACCCTCTTGTTCCTGAACTTCTTAAGGAAAGAACCTCAAGACTGAAGAGGAGAACTATATTTTAATGGATCTGTCAGTGGTTACTGCCAGCATCCTCATGTAAAATCCCCACTCAACAAATCCGATTATAGTCCTAGATGACTGATTGCGGATATAAATTAAAAAAAAAAAAAATTTAAAACTTTTTTTTTTTTTAAAGTTATACCAACTCGTTTTAGCCTACGTAAAAGTACCTGGATGACCGTTTGCTCGCTTTTTTGGTAAATTTTCTAAAAATGAATCCTAGCTAGTTCGATTTATCGCCTTCGAAACCCCTACATACTAAATTTCATAGAAATCGTTGAAGACGTTTACAAGAATTGCTCGTAATGTATTAGATATCGGTATCCGCCCACATCATGATAATCTGACCAGTTCAATGAACAATAAACGTTTGATAATATAGACATTACTGCCCGACGCCCGACTATATGCCTAACGATAAAGTCAAACATTACTGACCATATTATATTTACTTAGTTACATTTTTCTCTTGTTAAACATGTTAAGTCGTTAAGTAATTAAGTAGTTAATTTATTTTTGCTATGTTCTTAGCGACAATTAACTTTTGAATAATTTGTCTTTACTTAGGTATATTAAAAACTAGCTTTTGCACGCGGCTTCGCTCACGCAGACTTTCATCCCCTGATTTACCCCTCTAGGGATGTTATTTCCAAAATTCCTTTCTTAGTGCTCACTTACGTTATATAAAGAACCTACATGCAAAATTTCAGGATTCTAGCTTCAGCGGTTTGGGCTGTGCGTTGATCTCTGGGTATGTCAGTCAGTCAGTCACCTTACTCTTTAATATATATATATATATTAGAACTACATCTTCAACATTGGCAAACTCTTAAAAAAGTTTATTTAGCATAGATACAAAAACTTGAGTCACATTATATTAAACTTTTTCTCTAGCTAAATTTCTGTTAATGACGTCAAAAACGAAAAATAAACTTGGCATAGACGAGCGAACCAGCACTTGAGAAAATGGGAAAAATTAAAAAGTAATAAAAATACAAATGAGATGCTTTCAATCATCCCTCTGACAACAGTGTTGTGTGGGGGGTGCAGGGGGGTGACGTCACATGAGATTAAAAAGTTTGACGATCTCTCCCACGGAAATTAGCATTTTGCCCGTGGGCTTCATTTGCATACTGCTGTCCGATCAAATTTTTTTATCTTTTGTTGTTATTAATTCCAATGGGAATATGTTCGTTTGGTGTATCTATGTTATAATTAACTATTTGATGTGATATGTTGTATATGGTAGAGGTAGTCGTTAATGTGCCAATGTACCTATCTGAAATGACTACAAATATTATACTTTCGTCGAACTATGTTGTACTTACTGTAGAATTTTGAACATATGACAATTTAAATGTATCGTGAAATCTGAATTGACATTATATAAAAAACTTGTGATTGAAGAGGAAAAAACAATCGGTGTAGAGCTTTTTGACTTTTTGAAGCGTACACGAATTTCAATTGCTGTAATTAGGGGAGAGTAGGGTAATGGGAGTCAGTGGGTAATGGGAGTCACCCTCAGATCCAGGAAACAGTACTTGCGAGCGACACCAAATCAGCGTCCCTACCTCCGCTCTGGCCCTCCAGTGCCGCCCAGAACAAGTCGCGCCAGTAGGCACGCGCACCGTCGAGATATGCTGGTGTTTTGTTTTTGTGCTCCGCTGTTCTAATTTTACGTCAATACAAATTAGAAGGTAAGTGTCGAATATCTTGTAGTATAAGAATAAGACTTTTACACGGTCTTCCTTAGACGTTGAAAATTGTGATGTGTTGTTCAGATTTCGTCAGTGTTTTAAAGATTTTTTTTTATTTATTATTTTTATCATTAGTGTAATTGTGGGTAATGGGAGTCACCTGACTCTCATTTCTCATAACAGTGCATTTTGAATTACGTCATTTTTATTTCTTTCTGGATCCGAAGTTACGAGTTAGAACAACTGAAAAAGCTTCCTGATCTTCTGATGGCCTGGAAAAGCTAAAGAGCTTGACCGGTTCTTAGGATGTCTATATAAGTAAGGCCCACTTAGTTCTGAACCAGATATTGTATCAGTCAAACCAAATTAGTGCTAATTTGTCAGAGAAAACTGTTATTATAAATACAAGAAAGGGCCGAAAGAAGCAACACGCTACCATTTTAACGTCAACGCAATTAAAGAAAACCTGATAGAAAATGAAGAACACAGGGGGTAAAGAAAAAGTAAAGAGATGGAAAGGTAAAGGTTAGGGAATAAAGTCAATAAAGAAAAAGGGTCCAGAAAAGGCAAAGCGCCAGGTACTGCAGGAAAGTAACGAAACTTCTGCATCAGATGATGGCACTGACGACTTATGCCAGGACGATGAGGATGACGACGCAGAAGATGCTTGAAAAGATGCCTAGTGTGCAACGATTTTAGAAGAAATAATGAGATGTAGTTCAGATGCACCTCATGAGAGCTATGGGCTCACGCGGAATGCACTGGGTGGGACTTAGCTAAAGATTATGTCTGCGATATCTGCTAGATGTTGTTTGACTCCGATTGCCCCCATGTCGGTGTAATGGGAGTCAAATCTGTTTTTTTTTCAAACTTTTATAATATCTGAACTGGAATTCCAAAGTGTTTGAAAATTATATCTAATATTAGTTAATTAAGTAAATAATGTTTAAAGGTGGTTGCAATATATAGTTTGTTTATAATTAAAATTTTATTGGAGTTCTCGCTTAAGTGACCCCCATTACCCATTTTTACCCTATTGTTATAGTTTGTAAAAGAAGTTATGGCTGTATGACATTACGTCTATAAACTTCATGAGTAGATATTGAAGAATACAAATTAAACAAAAGCATACACAGTGTCTTTAAAATGGGACAGACACAATGCACATAATGCGTTCAATGAAATCTACAAATTAATCTGAATCGCGATCTTTTTAATAATTTATTTCTCTCTTAAAATACATCTCTGTACAGTCTTTGCATATGCTTCAAAATTCAGCATGAAAAATATTTAAATAGAGGGACGGATCCCAACTCAGACATTTCAATAGCTGATACATTATGTAGGCAAATTTAAAAAGCCTAATTGTAAAATGAGAAGCAGCGTCGGACCCATTGTGGTCGACGACAAAAAATATAAAAAAGTTCCCCAGAGACTTGCATAATAAAAGACTTTCTGCATAAAAGTATCTCCAATTTTTCCTACTCTCGTTTGACAGTATAAAAGGGCATTTATACTATTTCCATTTCTTTATTTTCTCGATAACATTTCCAATTTGATAGTTGTAGTGTTGTGACCAAATAAGTAATGATATCGATCGCATATATTTTTTTTTTTTTGAACAAAGATAAATACCTACAACAAAAACATTCAAATATGACTGACCGCTGACGCTATTCGCCGTCATATATATGACTATATTTGCGCAAAGAAATTCCAAAACTTAGTGCCTGTTCAGACACGGCGGCATCCGCTCGGATGCGAACCGCGCGGTTCCAATCCGCGAGGATCGAAAAGAGTTCAGACACGCGTGGTAAGTGTGAGGAGTGGGGTAGGGTGACAACCGTTTCATTTCAACTTTGCCTTTGCCTTTTTTTAAACGAATCCTCGCTTGCGCCAAAAATGTCCAGTAACTCCTGGCAAGCACCGTTTTTGAAATTTTATTAATACTCTGCGCACTGCATGTGCATGTCCCACAAAGCTGGTCGTTTCTCAACTTTGTCGATAATTATCTCGGTATCGAAGCGTTCCATTGTCACCGTCCAATATGCGCGGCTTCCGCGTAGCAACTGAACGCCTCTAGGTTACATCGAGTAAATAGAACCACGCGGCGGCCGCGCGTATTCATTTTATAGCGGTCGAGTGGCGGTAGCCGCGCGGATTGTCAATGCGCGCGGATATATCTGATCGAATGATAGGCGCTAATGTAAATAAGATCCGCGCGGTTTGAATCCGAGCGGATTCCGCAGTGTCTGAACAGGCACTTAAAAAACTTGTTGTTTCTTTACAAGAATGTGGTTTGTTCCTCAAAAATCATAATTAAGCTTGGTTTTGAAAGAAATTGGATTTTCTTATAAAAAAAATCGGACAAACGTAAAATATTGATGGAGCGTCACGAGTTTTTGAGCGAAGCCAAAAAGATATCAGATTGGTCAAATGTTATTTTCACTGACGAGACTTGGTTAAATGCAAACCACACAGTATCTAAGAACTGGACTGACTACACCGCCGCTTCCACTAGTTCAGTACCAATGGGAAAAGGTGAACGCCTTATCATATGCCATGCAGGGTCTACGAAAGGATTCGTGTCAGATGCTTTACTGGCCTTTAAATCCAAGAAAACAGTGGACCACCACGAAGAAATGAACGCGGAGATTTACGAAGGATGTTTTAAAGAATCATCGATAATTTGTCCATAATAATTGTCGACGGTTCTTCCAGAGATTGTATCATTTTACCACCAGGAGACCTTTTTAGAAAGATACAGGGGCATAAAAAAATAACATTCAGCACTATGCCGTCACTTGTAAGCTGTCCAACTGAGTACTGGTGAAGGGGACGGGATAGCAACCCTGGATATTTCTCCCTAGTCGCTTGATTTTTGTACGGCGTTGCGGAATAATGGATTAGAACAGGTATTGAAATTGTATGGAACCGATGCCGTACAAAGTCAAATGACTCAATTGACCAAGCGAAGCGCCGGGAAATCAAAAAAATTAAGGAAAAAAAAATCCAACTTTGTGGCGCACTGTTTTTTTTTTTTTTTTTTTTAAAGACAACTCCCGCACTAGGAATAAATCCTGTGTCGTACGGCATCGGTTCCATACAATTTCAATACCTCTTTTAATACATTATTCCGCAACTCCGTACAAAAATCATGTGACAAGGGAGAAAAATCGAGGGTGCTACCACCTTCCCTTCACCTGTACTCAGTTGGACAGCTTACAAGCGATGGCATAGTGCTGAATGTTATTGTTTTATGCCCCTGTATCTTTCTATAAAGGTCTCCTGGTGGTTCAGATGACCCATCAATTTTCGACACGGGCCCGTAGTCTACTGTTCTTTTTGAGTCAGTAAAAAAATAATGTCAATTATATTTTACAAAAAGATACTATATTTTACTTCTAATAAATCGAAAATTAAAGAAATAAATCTTTTACAACTGAGCAACCAAATAAGGCGGCCTTCCCGATCTTAAAAACACTTTCCCTTGTTTCCCTTGTTATTCCCTTGGTTGCCTATAAGATATTGCCTTGGAGCGATAAGGCCGCCACTTGTAGGTACATACTTTATAATCGTTTTAAGTTAACCTTGTAATTACATAAGCTGGTGTACAATGAAGAGATTTATTATTATTATTTCCCCTAAAATTCTGTAAGTTTCCACATATCACTCCAGACAAATTGATAAAATGCCGACGCAGGCCAATAAAAAACAAGAGATAATTGACTGGATCTAACGTCATGGCGAAAATGTGGATGATACTTTATTAAAAGTGCAATTAGTGAATATTTTAAAATCGATAAAAAGCCTCCCTAAAATATATATTACCGACGAAATAGCTGCTGAATGTGGTCATTGGGTTCTTCGACTTCCGCCGTATCATTGCCAGTACAATGCTATAGAACTAATATGGGCACAAATCCAAGAACACGCCCCTCGAAACAATACCCATTTCCCTTTTACGGCAAATAAGTAACAAGATGTTAGATTTATTAAAAAATCCATGTGCGGAAGTAACCGCCGAACACTGGGAAAAAATTGTGAGAAGAACCCAAAACATTATAGCGTAGGATTGGGAAATTCAGGCATTCGATAATAGAGAAGTACAGGAACTCATAATAAATGTTAGGGAGAGCTCATCGAGTGACAGTGACAATTCATCAGATTTTGATTAAAATGAATAAATAAAGAATCAACCTAATATGATTACATCTTGTAATGAAATGTAATACGAGATTCGAGTATTATTTTATCGAGTTAATAAATTTGTACAAAATTATCCGGCAATAGTTTAATTTCTTACACTTTGTAAAAAATATCGGATCTGTTCGGTATCGGAGCTCTATCCCTATCAGTTTCTCCGACGCTGCTATGACCTTGTACGTGCGTAAGCATCATATTTTTATTAAATAATGTATACATAATGTAAAAAAGACGCTCGTTCAAGTTTCCACAGGAGCTGTCATCGAGAGAATAAAGAAATGGAAATAGTATAGAAATATTTAAGAAAGATTTTACTACTACTTTATTTTTAACAAATTTTAAAAAAAGGAGGAGGTTCTCAATTCGACCGTATATATATATATATATATATATATATTAATGTTTATTCGCGGATAACTTCGTCGTTTATGAACCGATTTTGATAATTCTTTTTTTAATGGAAAGGAGATATCCCAATGGTGGTACCATGGTCAGGACACTAAGATCTGATGATGGCATCCAAGAAATTTCGAGTCGAATCTTGAAGTCGGTTTTATTTTTGATAAAATGTTATATCAAAAAATTTCGTTTGGCGCATATTATAAGTTAAAGTTTGTCAGTCGTTTTAATAGCACGGTGCTGAAACAATCGAATATTTGATGGCAATAACTGATCAAATTTGGAACAAACTGTGAAATAGCAAATTCTAGCGCTATGAATAACTTTTCTTTTATTATGTGTTAGCTGCCAAAATGACTCAACTCTAACTGATGGAAAGCATGAGTAAAATCCAAGAGTGGTACTTGCATTAGACATTGTACTTCAGTGTAAAAAATTCAAGTACTGTAACCGACTTTGAAGATCTCAATTCAATTGCATTTTTATGTTTGTTACTTGAGCACTGTGTCATTTATGATAGGTACAATTTGGAAAATTGCACTTCAATTGGTATAGGTACTTATCGTTTATATAAGAAATTCATTATGAAAATAAAAGGAGAGAATGATCATAATGTGCGCATTGAAGGTACCTTTTCTTTAAAACAAGAATGTTTTTGAACCTCCTTCTCCTTGGACATGTGGGAGTCTGAAGAGTATGCGGTGTTTCTACCAATCATGTTAAAAGGAAAAATTCATATTTAACTTTTAAAAAGGTAAAAAGGTACCTACCTACCTAGGTACGTTCAATGCCGTCCAACACCTATTCGGGCTCTATCACGGCATTGCCTTGGGTGTACCTTTTTTACCTTTTAAAGTAAATTATGAATTTTTCCTTTTATATTCTATCTAATAATTAAAAATAGGTAGCGACACAACCAATGTTAGTGTACCTACTATACCTATAAGATAAAATACTTTTTAGGTGCTTACTTACTATTACTTAAAGTAATTTAGATTTATCAGACAAGTGCCCGATAATTTCCCATACAAAAAGATTAACATGCCAACATTTTATTTCGCTACCCGGTAATAGACCCGCGACCGTCCGTCGGTAGCCAACCGCATGCCACAACCGCGCCCGCCACAGCTGTCACTTAATAATTTAATTGTGCACTTCCCCCCTTTTTCACGGCAGTTACCGTACGATCCACAGACTATTATTATAGCCATATACAGTTATAGACGTCGACTTTTGAATATGGAAGTAAAGTACCTAGCTTTTTTTGTTTCATTGAGAATGTAAAAAATGTGACTTTACTGTCGCGCATATTTTTTTGGCTCTTTGGCTCTTTACATCCTTACAGCCAGACAGCTTCACTATCAGTTATACCTATTAGAATTACCAACATATAATGAATATCTGTAAATTGATAACGCCTTAGCAAACTAATATAATTTTCAGAAAATGGTCACTATGGTCACCGATTCTAAAACTACAAATCATTCCATAAATCTAAAAATAAAGTTTTGTTGAAAACTTACGAGTACTTATTACAGTAAACCATTAAAATGGGTCTATACAAATGAATCACAGCCTAATTAGTTGTACAATCAGTAGGTACTACTCACTTTTCTTCGGATTTGGTTCGGTTCAAAAACCATTTTTCATCAAACCAATACTTGTGGGGTATCTATGGATAGGTCTTCAAAAATGATATTGAGGTTTCTAAAATCATCGACTCGCACTTGGCCGCTTTTTTTATACCTATATAGTTACATATAGGTGATGGTTGCCGCCCTATCCTAACTTCTAAAATACCTGAGTGAGACCACATCCTTTCTCACCATATCTGTCTACCAAATACATATAATATTATTTGTGTATTAACTTAGTTGCAACATCATTATTAAAATATCTATATTATAGATGGTTCTCTTTTACTTTCATTATATTTAGGTATATTTACTTCAAAGCATTATATGTGTGTATTAAAAATTTAACTTAAATCACTCGGTAAATAACCTTTTATGATAGGTTTTATTAAAATTATACAACCACAAACCACGCAAAGAAACAATTATATAAATATAGTACCTAATAATAATAATATGTTACCTATCCAGGTAATTCCTATATTGCTTAATAAATAATAAATAAATATTTCGGACATCTAATACACAACGCCATCTAGTCCCAAGATAAGCAGAGCTTGTGTTATGGGTACTAGACAACTGATACAAATACATATATACTTTTTTTGTAAATACATACATATTATACATAGAAAACACCCAAACGCCGAAACAAATATCTGTAGATCATACAAACATTTGGTCCGACCCGGGAATCGAACCCGAGACTTCATGATCAGCAGTCACACTCGCCAACCGCGAGACCAACGAGGCAGTCAAAAAATATTTATATCTAATAGATATTACAAACTGAAAACTGTTAACATTAAAAGAGGATTAATTTTATAAAAGAATAGAAGACAAAATAAATAAAATACAAATACATATTTATAAAACAAGTAATACACACCTGCTCTCTGCAACGCTATGCACTCGTAAACTAAATTACAGTAACAAACAAAGTACGTCACAGTGCACTCTCTGTGAGGGTTGAATGCATACTGAGTGTAATCCAGCTGGATTTTCGCGACAGCCGCCCAAAGTCGTAGGCGGAGCAAACGCTGGGCGGGACTCAGACCCGCAAATCAGGTTCGTTCCGACTTCTTTTCTTGGCTCGCGAAGGAATACTGGTCAGCTATAAGTGGCCGTCACAGAAGTAAGTACGTTCTTAACTTGCACAGTTGGCTATGTACTCGTATTTAATGGCCGTGAGATAATCCGTGTTACGGGATCATTTTAGTTACCCATTGACTACAAAGTACGATCGACTTGATTTTCATGCGATCTAATTTCACATTAAAGACTATTGTCTCTTTTTTTGAAATGAAAACATATATAAGATTAAAGAAAGCTTTTCAAAACCTATTCATTTATTCAGAACTCAAAAAAGGAGTTACCTAACCCCTTTGTATTTTAATAATTACTTGATTGCACTTGATTGAGTGATTTACATTTAATCGTTAGTTTGAAAATGTTGTTAGTTAACAAAATTACTAGCAATTAGATCTCATAACTTTTTGCGTTACTTATACAACTTGTGAGACGTTCGGAAGTAAAACATGTAATAACGTTTTATAAGGAATACTTAATTTAAAAAAAAAAAACAATATATCCGTTCGATTTATCGTTTATCGATATAGGTATAAAGTAAATACATGTCACAAAAACAATAAAAAATGGAAATGGACAGGACACAGAGGGAAGGAAAATGGTTCAAAACTGATAATTAATTGATTCACAATTAAATAGGTAAAAAAAAACGACTTCCAAAAAACATCCATCGAAAACTCTATGCCAAAAAAAACTAAAAAGCGGAAAATAAACTGGTTCTTCATAAATTACCTATACCTAATTCTTTATTTATTTAAATAGTAGTATTATAATAGGTACCTAGAATCTGTTTGAAGTCGGTGCCAAGTGACTATCGCTTAGACTTTTGTAATTGTACGTTAATATTCTTTTTGGCTTAGCACGGTCTTTAGATACCGTATGAAATTGAAAGAATTATCCTCCAACTCCTAACCGTTAAGGAGTTGTACCTTACATGATCAGCTCATCATTATAAAATGATGATTACCAGACTCAAATACCGGTGTAACTTCAGAAAATATACGAAAAACATAGCATGTGTCTAAAAAATGAGGGTTTCCCTCGATTACCATGGGATCCCATCATCAGATCCTGATATGGTGACAATGGGACCACTTCGGGAGCATACCCTTTCGAATACAAAAATAATTTTCAAAATCCGTCCACAATTGACGGAGTAATCAGTGAACATACATAAAAAAATACATACAGTGGAACATAGAACCTCCTCCTTTTTGGAAGTTGGTTAAAAAGGGCAAGAGGGAGACCACTTAGAAGGTGAATGGATGACATTATAGCCGTAGCATAAGGCAAGTGGACTAGAACTGATAATAGAGAGGAATTGCAGAAATTGGAGGACGTCTTTGCCAATAAGTAGAAGACGCATACAGACAGGGTTGTCGTTACATTACACAATAGTGTAGCACGATAAGTGCAATATATATTATCTGAAACAAAGGTTGTTGTTATTATAAAAAAAACCTTTTTCATCCCACCAGCTCGTAAAGAGTATTTTTGCGCTTCGATATCTGAGTGCAAAAGCCGTTTTTATCCTCTAGAGGAATAAAGTAAATTAAATTTAGAACATCGCTCGAGTGCACTAAGTTTGTAAATTCAAAACATCATTAAACCTATTTACTTCTACCTCCATGGTGCCGAATTAATCATACAATGTTTTTTAATTTGTTAAAAACTCAGACTCGGGACCTTTTTGATGTACTTTTTTTTTTATTTGCTCTGCCCGCACCATTTTTTTCTTAAGTAACTATAGCAACTTAACTTTATTTTTTTCTTAATTTATGCCTCTCCATATACATACTACACATACCTCCACATACATACAAATAAATAAAATTGAAATGTCAGTTGATAATATTAAAAAAAAAAAAACTTCGTTTAAAAAAACCGACTTCAAAAACTGAAAAGTATAAAATAACTGAATTTGTATGTGCTACCTATTCATAGGTTTGAATTCGGCGCCAAGCCAAATGTAATAGTAGGTACCACACTCGCTATATTTCGAGACGAACGTCAACGACGTCACCGACGCTTCGGTTGTTTTGTCCTACGCGAAGAGCAGCTATCCCGCTCAAGGTCACGCGTGGCGAGTCGTACTATTACATTTTGGCTTGGCACCGACTTCAAAACTATGAATAGGTAGCACATACAAATTAAGTTATTTTATACTTTTCAGTTTTTGAAGTCGGTTTTTTAAAGGAAGTTTTTTTATATTTTTTGCTTTTTAGTCTTTCTCAAGTCTCTCATCATCATTTCACCTAAATAACTTGAAAGAATACGACTAAAGGTAACATACAACATACTGTATAGAATAATAAATAAATATTTCGGACATGATGTTTACAGAATATGAAAGCATGCAGACAATTGCCTTAACTTTATTGCAGGCGCTCACTTAAATTTGAGGTTTTCCTTCAATTTCCTTGGGATCCTATCATCAGATCCTGATATGGTGGCCATGGGACCACATGGGGAGCATACCCTTTCGAATACAAAAATAATTTTCAAAATCGGTCCACAATTGACGGAGTAATCAATGTACATACATAAAAATAAAAATAAAAAAAAAACCGATGAAATTGAGAACCTCCTCCTTTTGGAAGTCGGTTAATAACCGCGTTTTACTAAATGCATATGTATACACGGTACATATACTAAAATATTTTTATTATAATTTCTGTTACATTGTCTGTCTGTCAGTCGGTCTGTCTGTCTGTTTGTTCCGGGTAATCTCTGGAACTGCTGGACTGATTTTGACGGGACTTTCACTGGCAGATAGCTGATAATCTAAGCAGTAACTTAGGCTACTTTTTTTAGACTAGCTTTGTCCCGCGGTGTTACTCGCGGTACGACAAAAACCGCGGGTAACACCGCGGGGTTGAGCGAGTACCTAAGTATTTTTGTAGTACTTTGTACTTGTAATTACAGTCAAATCAAAAGGAATGATTATCTTTTACCTCCGCATGAGGTTGTTGTACAAAAGTAGATTTTCTAGTTTCACTTTTTGCAATTTTCATTACACCGCATATCCACCTCAGCATTTTCATTTCGGCAACTTGGATGGTACGTATGGTTTTTGTGTAACAGACCAGGTTTCACTGCCATACATGAGGACTAGGGCATGCAAAAACCGGGCCATTTCAAAAACCGTTTTGTTCTGGTTTCTCTATTTGAAAAATCGGTTAACCGGTTTTTTCGGGGTTTTCGGTTTTCTGTTGTATTTGTGATAAAACCTAAAATAAAAAGGGTTTATAGGTAAAATGCGTCGGTTTTAGTTGACAATTCGGGTTATTTAAATGAAATCAGTCTATATTTTTAATATAAAGGAACATTTATACTTATTCATACATTTTTTATGAGATCAATTAGCAGATTAAATCAAGTATCTGTACATTATTAAATAAAATAACTCTAACTAAAATAATAAATAAATAAATATACTAAAAACCCAAAAAAGTTAAATTCTAAAGCAAAATAACTCACTAATAAAAATAGATTTTATTGCATAAAAGACCCGCTGAAGAAAACGCTCGTTCAGATTCGACACTTGTGGAAGGTATTGAAATTAACGCCCTATGAACTTTCGACAGATGGCCTCCTACTGCACCACCATTGTCATACAAGACCATTTCGACTCTGATATGAGTTTAAAAATCTAGTAACTTTCCTTCTCTAAGCGATTGGATTCTACACGTTACTTTAATGCATTTTTAATTTCGATACTAAGCTGCTCTGCTCTTTTATGTCCTTCGATGGTTGACTTATTTCTGCTACTTCTGCAACATTTTTACTTTCTTGTGAACTCATAGCTTCAGTGTTCACAAAATGCTTCTTAATAATATTTACAATGGACTTTCGTACTGCATCATTGTTGAAGGCGATTGTTTTATTAATATTGTCATGGGGAGCGCTTTTGTAGTAATTTGTTGGACTGTGCAAAAACATAAGAATCCCGATATATTCTGTCATTCGTTGAATTATTCGGTTCTCAAAAAATGTGCAAGTTGAAGACTAATCTACTACTAATGGTGGAGTATTTATCGCGTAATTTTTTAAGCATAAAATTCGACGCTGTCACAATCAGTGCCGTCTTTACCATAAGGGCACACGGAGCCAGTGCCCGGGGCCCCCATTCTCAAGGGCGCCCCGAGGAACCGAGAATTTTATCTCAGACATATGATCTCGTTATAAATTTTCGTGTACTTTTTAAAAAAAAAAATATAGTAGGTACATTAAAATCACTACATAGTATAAAACAAAGTCGCTTTTTCTGTCCCTATATCCCTTTGGGTGCTTAAATCTTTAAAACTACGCATCGGATTTTGATGTGGGTTTCTTTAATAGATAGAGTGATTCAAGAGGAAGGTTTTTATGTATAATAAATGCATAATATAGTATGGAAATACTGTTAATTTTCGAGGTTTCTAATGTGATGTAGCAAATAAACACATTTTTTGCGCTTACATTGCAAACGCTGGTTGCACCCTACGAGATAGATCAAAATAATGTACTGCAGTATTATACACCTTAAAAATATCTACAAAAAAGTCCGCGACGGTATATGCCTATCTCTTAGGGATAACCCACAACAACCATTTTCTATTCCTTTCTTTTTACGAGAAATAATGGCTTATTTACGAAGCGATTTTAAGCAATACAGAATGAATCCTTATACAATTAAGTAAATTAAGTACATTGTGCATTTAATATAGATCAAAATGGCCCTTTACAGTATCTAAGTTAAATGAATATATTCGAAGATATTACAGATTTAAAATACACGAATCGTGTCGTCGGTGGAAATGTGAAGCCGTGCGAAGCCGGGGCGGGTCGCTTGTATGAAATAATCGAAATAATTAATATATAGGGTTTAAATTTGTATATTTCTTCGGTTAAAAATGAAAGCGTGTAATAGAGTTGTAACTCTTTCACCTTCTTTACGATTGTTAAATCTTAAATCCAATATTTTATCTGTCTTAGGATTCGCTTAATTGTATTGGTTGAAAAATCTTTATATCATTAAATATTCATCGTTGAGATTATGTGCTTGATCTATATACAATTATGCTCTATCGCTAATGTTATTTTATTATCTGTAATTATAAATTGTGTAAGAAAATAACTAACTTTAGTGTTAGTGGGCGATGCACATTGCTCGTAAAAAAAAAACCGACTTCCAAAAACATCCAACGAAAACTCTCTGTCAAAAAACACTTAAGGGCCTACCTCCCTTCAGATGCGTAAAAATGGTTGCATTCTAAAGACTACTCCTCCTTGACAGCTGCATCAAAAGATTCGAAAAAAATATATGTTTACTGCAGATTCATGTGCAAGAATATATAGGTTTAATTTTTTACATACGATAAATAGTATTGCCATAAAAAAATATTTAACAACACTCTATTTTGTTCGCTTTTTTGCCTAAAGCTTTTAAACGGCTTTGAAGCAAAAAAATATTTTTACACATAAATATTGGTGGTTGAATTAGCTATAAACTAGGCATTACTCATATTTAAATCAATCAATATTTTGTAAAGAAAATGATCAATATTGCGATTCCCAAAATTAAAAGTACAGCGGGTCTCTGTGGGGGCGCAGGCGGCAGTCGTGCGTTGGCATTCAGACGGGAAGGCTGTGTCGCTCGCTGCTCTGCTCACGCTATCGACTAACTATGCTTAGACGTTTGTGTTTGTATAAGTATTTAGGTACTTTCTGGGTTAGTGTGCATTAGAGACTAACTCGCTGCAAAGGACTCAAAGTGATCGTGCGCTTGGATGCTTTTTGATGTTTTGACTGCCTCGATGGCGCAGTGGTAGCGTATGCGACTGCAGGCTATGCTTGAGGTCTTGGGTTCGATTCCCGGGTCGGATTAAATATTTGTATGATTTGAAAATATTTATTTCGGTGTTTGACTGTTTTCTATGCATAATATGTATCTACTTACATATTTACAAAAAAGTAATATATTAGTAGAGAATACTATTAGGAACGCCCTTCACCCATCTGTTTATTAGATGAAAAGTATTTTAATATATCATTTTTAATATTATATCGCGGGTGGGTTGGCTAAAAATCCCTGTCTGAACTATTATAATTTATTTATATATCAAATATTTATATAATTATCATTTATTTATTATCATATTTAAATATTAATATGTGTATCCGTGTATGCATTTTATATAGCATTAATATTATTATTGTTACTTATAAACCGATAAATTAAAGTTTTTCTTCCCTTATCTCTTTTTCTTATTACAATTGTATGATAGGATAGGCACCTGCCTTGTCCCTTACTGAACCAACTCAAGGTTGACTGAGAGATAATACCATGTAGCATAAAGTCCGCCTCGCGCAATTGTAATGCACTATTACCTAAAAACAGACGGACCACATTAACTATAATGGCTTAGATAACTAACTTTGTTAGTTCAAGAGTATAGAGGTCTAACTTGTAAAATACACACACTCACATACAAAGCTTTGAAAATGATAATCTTAATATATATAAATCTCGTGTCACAATGTTTGTCCTCAATGGACTCCTAAACCACTTAACCGATTATAATAAAATTTGCACACCATGTGCAGTTCGATCCAAATTGAGAGATAGGATAGTTTAAATCTCAAATTATAGTGGCAATTTTAATTTATTGCTAATTATTGTATATAAATATGGCGGTACGAAGTTCGCCGGGTCAGCTAGTCAATATATATTTCGGACATCTAACACACAACGTCTATTAGTTTCAAACTAAGTGGAGCTTGTACTATGAAAGTTAGAACACCCAAACGAACCTGAGACCTCATGGACAATAGTCGCGTAAGCTATCACTGCACCAACGTACATGTAAAATCTCTACAAATAAAAAAATATGGAGTGTCTGTTTGTAATATTAAATAAACCGCTTTTAATAAATGCATATGTATGTATACACGATACATGTACGAAAATATTTTTTTTTATAATTTTTGTCTGTCTGTCTGTTTGTTCCGGATAATCTCTGCAACGGCTCGACCGATTTTAACGGGACTTTCAGTGATAGGTCGTTACCCGCGGCAAGACGATAGCCGCGGGTAACACCGCGGGGTTCAGCTAGTTAAAAATAAATTCATGATAATTATCTGTTCGACACGATTTAATTTCAATTTGTAGACATTGCAGGTGACTTCGGAACCTTATTCTATGGGTGACCTGACACGTAACGCATTTACCGGTTTTTAAACGACTTCAAAAAAAAAGGAGGAGGTTTCTCAATTCGACCGTATATATATATTTTTTTTATGTGTGTTCGGGGATAACTTCGTCGTTTATGAACCGATTTTGATGATTATTTTTTTAATGGAAAGGAGATATCCCAACGGTGGTACCATGATAAGGACACTAAGATCTGATTATGGCATCCAAGAGAAATCGAGTTGAACCTTGAAGTCGGTTTTATTTTGTTAAAATTTTACTTGTTAATTTATTTAAACATGCTTGAAGTTTTCAGAAATATGATAATTTTTACTTTTTTCTACAAAAGGTAAAATGAATTAATTTATTTTACCAGATTTCTTACCTCTCTTATCAAATATGTATAGTTGGATCGGTAATTCGAATTCTATATGGTTTTTAGTCTAATTTAACATACTTTTTCGTATTTAGTGCGTACCTATGATAAAATGTGTTAATTTTAAATCTAACTAAACTTTTAGAAATACCCCTTTTTTATGTCAACATTATAACCATTTATAATTATGTTTTGAAGTTCAGGCAAAAACGTCAGACAAGCGCGCATGTCTGTCTCGCTCCCTAGTCTTTGATCATCGTTTTGAAGTAGCGCGTGCGATACGGAGGTATGAATGTGTGCGGTGCAGATATGATACTATGCGTTTAGCTCCGCTCAGATGCTCAAGGTTATTGAGGCTACTATACGCCTTAAAAGCGTAAAATAAACTGGTTTTTCATAAATTGCCTATACCTAATTCTTTATTCATTTAAATAGTAGTATTATAATGGGTGCTAGGTACCTAAAATCTGTTTGAAGTCGGTGCCAAGTGACTATCGCTTAGACTTTTGTAATTGTTCGTTTGTATTCTTTTTGGCTTAGCACCGACTTCAAACAGAATTTAGGTACCTAGCACCCATTATAATACTACTATTTAAATGAATAAAGAATTAGGTATAGGCAATATATGAAAAACCAGTTTATTTTACGCGTATTTAAAGAATAAAGAATTGTTAGAAGCGCTAGAGCCGAGATATGGGAAACGCCATCTGAAACACGATTTCCGCTCCCAGCTACGCGATAGATAGCAGCCCAAGACTCAGGAGAAGGCCTGCAGCAATGTGCATTGGAAATTGAGAACCTCGTACGAAAAGCGATCCTTTCGACTGACGGAAAGACGATAAATGCAAACATCGTGCAGGTTCTCATAAACGGCATCAAGGACTTGTAGGTTAGAGCTGCAGTGAAGCTTAGGCACCATGCCTCACTAAGGGAAGCACTGGCACACGCACTGGAGGTCGAAGCGGTTCGACAGGATATCCGGTCGTCCTACAAGCTAAGTCTCAGAGGAAATCAAAGAAGTCAAGTCTCCTTTAAAAAGGGGTTCTGGGATCATGTGCTACAGAGTGGTGAGAAAGGTCATCTGCAGCTAAGTTGCCCGCTAAAGAGTTTGCAGATGTCCAGGGTGAAAAAAATAATTAAAACGTTGCGAACAGAAGATGCACATAAGACGCAAGTTCCAAGGCAGCGATCTGGGGAAATATGACAGCAAGATAAAAGGTGACATCATAAGACAATGCAAAGAATATGTATTGTCTCCCTGAGAAAATGTACTCCGACTCCAAACTTTGAATCAACAAGCATGACTTTCGGGACCATGTGAAAACATGTGTAATAGTCGGTAGGTGCAAGGTCTGGTGATTATGGCGGATGAGGGAGAGCTTCCAACCCCAGCTCTTGCAGCTTGGCGAGTGTCTGTTGCGCAATATGGGGTCGCGCGTTGTCGTGAAGCAGCTGCAAGAGCTGGGGTTGGAAGCTCTCCCTCATCCGCCATAATCACCAGACCTTGCACCTACCGACTATTACTTTTTCCAAAATTTAGACAACTTTTTAGTGGGTAAAAAATTCAATTCCCGAGAGGCAGTACAAAATGCCTTTGAAGAGTTTGTTGCCTCCCGTCCAGCTGATTTTTACAAGAAGGGCATCAATAAACTGCCAATGCGTTGGCAAAGATGCGTCGATTGCATGGGTGATTACTTCGAATAACAGAAATAAAAAAGTTTGAAAAAATAAGTACTTTCACTTATTGCATACAAAACGGCAATTTCATAGGTAAAGACCTAATAATATACTTCTGCAAACATGCCGTAGCGCTTAAACTACTGAACCGATTTTAATGAATGAGGTGCCAATAGATTCGTAATGTTTCGTAATAATAGCCTGGGTGACATAGGCTTTTTTTCGTGCAAAATTCTCCTCGGAAACCACCTCCTGGTGACATGTCGGACTCGAATCCTCTAAAAATTCATTCCAAGCAACCTTTTCCAGTGATCACCTGCGTCAGTCGGTATGAGTGACGTGACGCCTCTCGAGCCAATCCTCCATAACGGGTCTTACCGTCGCAATAACGGCGTGCCCAGCGCTCGGTTGCCTATGTCGTTCTTTCCATTATTCCAAGAGACCTGGTGGAGTTGGGATTTCTGATCATCGATTTCTCGAGTCTCAGGACTCCTACCCAACTTACGCGCCTCCTTGCGCCACTGGTAAAGAGCCGGCCAGAAGACTTGCCGCCACAAAGGAGATCGTGCGGTACCCCCTTATGATCCTAATAGCCAGCACTTGTTGCGGTCGTCGCAATAGCGCGATGTTGCTGGCCTTCAGGACCTCTGCTCATACTGGAGTCCCATAAAGGACCATGTACCGCACAAAGTAGAGTCTCCTACAGTGGTGATCGGGCCCCCTCATGTTTGGCAGGGCAGCAACCGCGCCAATGCACGCTCTGCGCCAACCAGCTTGGGGACCAGATTACGGAAGTCGCATCGGCCGTCGAGTACGAGACCCAAATACCTCATAGAAAACCCTCGATGCCGATGCGAGTGCCTCCTACTATGAGGCTTAAACCATTAGGTGGCTTACTCTGAGGCCCATGAAAGAACAAAGCCTCGGATTTGTGCAGAGCCACCTCGAGACCCAGCCTGGGTGATATAGGCTATAATAATTTTATCAAAGTTTTTATGTAGTAGGGTTTATAAACTTTTTTCTTGTTTCGTTATTACCTACGGTACCGTATGTAAAGTAAGAAGGGACAGAAAGCGGAGAATCTTATCATCCACCACCATAGATGCTATTTTAGATGGATTAACCAAGAACGTGGGAACTCTGGTGGCAGATTGATTGCTGTAATAGAAGATGATATAGCGGCCTGATCATATCAAGATGCAATCGGACTGTCACACCGAGGTTGATGGGGTAAGGTTTTCCCCGGGATAGGGCGTAACAAGACGGGGCGTCGATCTTGGGACTATCTAAAATAACATGTTCCAGGTTAACAGTAGGGCGCCTGAGCGGCCGTCGAGGTATTTTTTTGGTAGAGTCGTACTCACAACTTTAACCTCCTTTCCACTAACTTGCTCTGTATTGAAGTCACGTAAAGCCGTCACTCGTTCGCCAGATGTCTCCACGGTGGAGTCGGATGGCTGTCGCGGTCTCCGTTGAGACTGGCCGGGATCCGTTCTGAGTACATCATCATTAAAGCCACCTCAAAAGTAGATGTATTTGTTACGACAGTTTTATTCGATAAATTAGCGTGTAGTTTTTCAGCGCTGTACATCATTACCCGCCAAACCGCTTTTTATAAACTTTGCTTTTTGTCCGTATTGGCGTCACGGGTAAAGCAAAGCACACCTACCTACTCTATGTACTACATCTATGTCTCCGTTTTTAGAAATAACTTAGTCGAGGTATTTAAACTAGGTGCCTAGGTGCTCTGTCATCTGTATTATCCTGTTTTCCACTGAAACGGTTAACCAGGTGTTCGTGCTTTGTTCTACTAACCTTGGAGTCTCGATGAAGGGCGGGATCTCCATCGGACAGAAGGGAATAAAATACCTCCCGCGGACTAAAAACTCCGCGTGGATGCGTGTCCAACACCTTCACAGCAGATGCTGCCTTTGTTCTGGGCGCTCGGTCTGAGGCGTGCAGTAGGGATGGCGCCGATGGCGGCGGATGAGCCTCTACACTCAAGCTTCGTACCAGGCTACAGGCTTGGTGGAAACTGGCCGTGAAACTCAAACCAAAAGCAATTGACGAATCAAGTGGTTTTAAGCGGTCGCCACATCGATCTCTACTGTGCTGAGTGTTGTGGGTTCAAAGTGTTGAAACCGTAATTGAAACAACATTGTGTGCTCCACAGTCCACAAATTCTGGACGTTCTTTATGTTCTTTTCTTGTATATTTAAAAAGTTCCCCGCGACATAGGTTAGATATATTCCTAATGCGTCCGTTATCTATTTAAAAAGAAAAATAAATCTCCTATCTCTGCCGAGTAAGAAATATATTTTTGTGACAAAATTATTCCTTTTTCAATGCCTTTATTAAGAAATTTCCTACAATTATTATATTATATTCTAGAATAAGTGAAGACACTTTTTTTCCAGAATAAATTAAATACCATCATCAAAAACACACTCACTGAACGTTAACTCTATCTCCACATTGGCATTGTAGTCCTTAAATGATAAAGAGTTGTTTTTTTTCTCGCAACCACATTTTAAAATATTAGATTATTCTTAACGTTTTCAAGTTCTTCTATTTATTAAAGAAACAGAAATTTAAGATAACTATTGACTAACATGCACACGGTCACCGTAAAATATTGTTGGTATATTTCTTAAGGGACTTGTGTACACGATGACAAATTAAACATAACTATATAAGCTAGCCTAATAAACTTAATCTTATAATATAATTAAGTTTGTATTAAAATTTTAACTTGCCAGCTAACAACGCGAAATTCGACATGCTGACTCATGCCTTCAGATTTCAGAAACTTCTAATTTGAACGAGCACTTGTAACAGCGACCTCTATGTTCTTGTGATGGAACCATACCGATTTTTAGTTTTCAACTCGTCTATAAAATATTTAAAAAATTGTCTCTAGCTTTTACTAAATTTGGTAGAGGGCTCTTCAATTGTAAGCACGGTTTGAAGCTGAAGCTGTTGTTTGCTTTAAAATCACGAAGTAAATCTCAAGAAAAGATGCCCTAGTCAAAATTTCGTGTAAAAATGCATGACAATTTGCAAAAAAAATTTACACCCCCTGTGTGTATGTGTGTAAAGCTGCAACTTTTTCATCTACTGTCTAATATTAAAACCACTTTCCCTATTCTATGTCAATCATTGATGTCCATGTTGCTATGTAAATAGCTTAGCTATCTCATTATTGTATAAACTCTAAGGGCGTATACTTAGAATGTCCTTGTATTTGCTCCGAGGCCGAGGTCGGTTATTTTTTTATTGACTTGTCTCTTCTCATAATTATTTAAACCAAAGATCAAGCGGTCACAAACCATTGCTAAAATACCTGCCTAATTAATTTCGTCAGTGCTTCAGTGATAAAACTCAAAAATATTTTATAGAAATAATGAGTAGGTAGGTACGGAAGTATAAAGATAACCCTTAGCGGCGAACGTCGCCACGGCAGTTCTCGCCACGCCAAAAATCAAGTTTACCCCATTTACCCCTCGCCTATAGATGTTTCATTGAATTCAAAAAGAATTGAATTGAGAATTGCCACGCCAGAAATCAGGTTTACCCCTTGCCCATACCTAGATGTTGTACATCAAAAAGCAATAGGTATTCGCGGAGAATAGATAGATAACTCGTAACTGTGCTCTGTACAAGAAAGCGAAGCCATTGGGGTAAGCTTCACTTAGGTACAGTTACAGTTTTACTACTAAATATTTGGCATCAAATATGGCAGTATTTTCAATAGAGAAGAATCAACTGATTAATGGTGTTAATCTCATGTGCGAATATATAAAGTTGATTCCATAACGCCGTGTTCAATTAGTATTATTTTATAATAGTAGTATACTCGAGTGATTATATTGAGCCGATGTTGAGATATATTTATTTATATGTAATATTTAGGTAGGTAGTTTTTACCAATTACAGTTACATTTCGACACATTACAGTCGAGCAACTGATTAGACGAACCTTATATTTTACGCATGTCATGTTTTTTGGATGTTACATTATGCCTTACACACAGAAGACCAATAAATGAATTTCAAATGAATATTAGACTATATTTCGACCATTATTTACAGTTATTACTGTGAACAGAGCCCTCTATTGCTCTGTAATAGTTACCTTATGTAATAATAGACCGCCAAAGGTACCGTTTGATGCGTCATTCATTTCCCGCTGCATGTAGTTTAAAATTTAGAACACGACCAATCAATAAGTTCTTGAAAGTAAAGGCGCAGAGGGCGTTTAAGGCGGCCAAAGCGCAGTCATAATGATACTAAATATATTTAAAAAAGAATTATGTAGTAATATAATTATTTCAGAAATTAAACTATTCTTAAAAATATTGTTAAAGTCATAACAATTCATAAATTATTTTAACTAAAGTATTTTCTTGACAAACGATATAACGGAAGTTGCCATGACTTCTCAACAGCAACTCAATCGACAAACAAGCTTCTGTAGACGATGGTTTGTAAAATGAGGCCGCTGTACACCGCCATCTTACGTTCATCGTGTCAACTTGTGGTGAATCTAGTCTGGTGCAGTAATTTTGTGTTGATTGTGAACTGAATAAGATAACGAAATACAAACTGAATAGTTCAAACAATAATGGTAAGTTTCATAGCAAAACACATGTTATTTGTGGCGGAAAGTTCAAGTGATATCGGAGAAAAAAGTTGTTTTATGAGTATGTGTAGACAAATAGCGTCACCCCAGTTCCCAGTCCAGTAATCTTGTAATTTGGAACTATCGATCGTCGTTACTCGCGTAATAAATTCGTGTGTAATAAGCTCTGCATAAACACATATACAATTAAATTAAAATTTTGTTTCAGCGTTTGGTATGCCGCAAACATAATCAATATTATGATTAAATGAATTTCAACAATGTCGGACGTAAAGCAAGTGAAAGTTGACAACTGGGGGATATATTTCCTCCAGAGGCTAAAGCACTTTTTCAACCGCACAGACTACTGTGACTTAACACTGCAGTTTCAAGATAATGCACAGTTGAAAGTACACAGGCTAGTACTTAGTGCGTGCACGGAGTATTTTGAGTTGTTAGAGCGAACATGTGAAATGTACGAAGACTGCCTCGTGATGCCGGACGACCTGCAAGCTGATGTCGTCGTGCCTATCATTAACTTCATGTATACAGGACACCTAGAATTTAGAATGGATTTGCTGGAACGATTATATCAAACATCTCAAATCCTAAATATGCCTGTCCTGACTAAACTCTTGGAGGCGCATCGACAACCAGTGAAGTTCCCTGTGCACAGTTACAGTGCAGTGAAGAGATTTTCTAAAGCTGGTGAACCGAGTAAAATAAGCAAACCAATTACACACACTAAACGCTCCTATAGTAAAGCATTTGACAGTAATAATGTTGTATACAAAGATAATAAAAAGGTATATAAGCCACTGAAAACATGTGACAATTCAAGTAGCTCTATTACATGTAGGTCTTCTTCTCCCCTAGGACTAGAACCTACAATAGTCAACAAGAAATCAAAATTAGGAGATCCGCGTCCTACAAGATATGAGCTACCTGAAGAGTTGGACACAGACAATGTGTTCGATAATTCATTTTGTAATATATCATATGCTTGCAAACCTCTAATGATCCATCCAGAGACTATCAAACGTTACTCATCTAAACATACTGGGATATTTAGGGAAGCATCGAGTTCTAAAAAGATACTACCAGGTACGTCGACAGTTGATATAGTGGAATGCAAAAGAATAAGCAAGGACGACAATATATTTGATGACAGTATTCCTAACAACAGTTTTAATGAGGACCTTGCCATTTTTCAAACATACAATGAACCTACTAAAAATTCAAGCCAACTTTTTGATCAAATCCTAGATGATGGTCCAAAAGTGACTATAGAAACTAGAGATAGCAAAGTCGCTTCCAACTTAGATCATGCTAAAATTATAAGTGAAGTACTCAAAAAGTATCCTCATTTAGTCAAAAGCAATAAGAATATAAAACTTAAGATTCTGAATACTCCTAACAAGGGTAAAAAGCCACAGAAAATGTCTCCTGTGTATGTTGAAGAGAAACCCTTAAAACTTAAGACTGAAGAACCTGATTACACCTATGAAACTGATGTCCTTGATTCTCAACAAGCAGCTAAGCTTATTGCTTTGGGGGCAGAAAACACCAAGGGTCCTTGGATATGTTTAATTTGTGGAACACCAGGAAAAGCTCTCCACTTCACTTCATACTATAAATTCAGGCGTCATTTAGTGGAAGTTCATAATGAGAAACCCGTATCATGTATTTGTGAGTACTGTGGATTTAGATCTCTAAAGAGAAATTACATAGTACACCATCTTTACTCTCAGCATAATGTACCCCCACCACCACAATTCCATTTTCCAAAATGTAATAGATGTAATTATATTGCTCTGACTCCGGGTTTGCTTGTTAAACATAAGTTAACTCATGAAAAAACAAAGAACTTCCGTTGCAATGTATGCTCAACACCATTCACTACAACAAAGGAACTACTACAACACATTCAAACAACAGGACATAAATACAGCGCTGAAAGAAAAACAAACTTACAGTGCATCTATTGTTTAAGAACATTCTTACGCCATGGAAATCTCTATGCTCACTTAAAAACACATCACAAAAAAGAAGCCAAGAATGATGGCATTATTGATGATTCTGATGAAGAAAATAATACTGAAGAAGTTTCTAGGATGAAAGTTGATAATAGGGATGGCAAATATCACCACATCAAGTTTGAACCCAGCACAAGCTATGACATTTATAATGAAAATATTTATGAAGAAGTTGATGTGCAATATCAAATACAAGAAGGTCATGATGGTGATATACACCTAACTCCTAGAAAACAAGTTCATGTCATTTCCCATCAACAACACAATTCAACCCCAAGTACGCCAAAACAAAAAATATTAAACCCTGGTTTTGACAACCCTAAAACTACTCAGAAACCAAAACCTGTAAGAAAAACTCAAGTTGACCGCAGTTCTTTCCTTGAAGAAATGAACATTCAACCACCACCTGTAACAAATAATGTAAATGATGAAGAAATTGTTTTAATAGATAACACAGAATACATCATGAGAGAAAATCAACTAATTCCTAGAAGGCCTAAGTCTGGAGGTAATGAGTATATAATTAGTGACATTATTGACCCAGCTTCATTGCAGGCAGTTCAACCAACTACATCCATGGAATACTCAAGTGTGCACAATACAAATATTCTACAAGACGCACAGTCTACCATGGTGATGAAAAAGGCTTCCAATATAAATCAACCAATACAAATTGTAGTATCAAATGAAGAAGAATATAAGGCCTTAATGTCTTCTAATCACCCTATATTATTTAATAATGGCGATCCCAACAAAAGTTTAACAGTGTTAACTGCACCTCATAGTGCAGGAATGGAGTCTGCAGCTATAGACTTAAACAATACTCAATCAAATGATATGATGATTATTCAAGAAAATTTTCCATTAAATGTTACTGAAGCTGTTCCTACAGATAATCCTAACATAGTTGTAGTTTATAGTCATCCTGTTGATGATCAAAACAAACAATTCCAGATTCTCACAACAGGTGGAATAGGTTCACAATTTGTTCAGTCTTCTGCAATAATTACGCAAAACTATGAAACTGTGACTACTACTGCACCAGTAATGAGTGCTCATGTATTAGAGCCACAACCTGATTCAACTTGGCAAGATAATATTCAAAGTAGAAATGGCGAGGAATTGTCAATATGTCCACAGTCAGAGTTACAAAATGTTGTTCAGAATGTGGAAATTAAACCTCTTCAAAATGAAAATACTGATAGTTTAAGTGAGCTTCCTGAAGTTCATTTAGGTCCAGTACTAGAAACCATTGTCACCCAAGAAAATTTACCCAATGATACGTCAAATAAATTGAGTACAATGAACACTGAACATGTAAATGAAGTAGGACAAGAAATAGCAGAAGTTTCTCATAATATACCTGCACCTCAAATTGAATCGGTGATTATGGGAGCGGACAATTGTGTTATAATTGAACAAGAACATGCTACTGCTATCATTGAGCCTATGGATATTTCTCATGGTAATGAACACGAACATGCTACTGCTATCATTGAGCCTATGGATATTTCTCATGGTAATGAACACGAACATGCTACTGCTACCATTGAGCCTATGAATATTCCTCATGATAATGAAAATGTTCCAGAAATAGTTGGCAATGATGATACAGCAAATACAGATACTGTTGTGCAAGGTCCAATAGGAAATGAAAGCATTCCAGAACAAACAGATATAGAAGAGACTTCGGAAGTTACAGAATTACCACCACAGGTTGAACAAGCTGCTATGACAATTCCTGATAACTCTGTTACTGTAGAGACTATGGCTGTAACTGTCCCTGAAATAGCGGAAAATGATCTCAAAAATACTTTGGAAAGTGAAGAACCTCCACAATCACAAGCCTATGATGATATTGTTGTATTAAACGATAACATTGAGGAAGAACCACACTCAACCTCTAAACCAGAGGAAAAGATCCAAAACTTAACATCAGAATGGTCTGAAGATGAATATGATGTTGCTGAAGATGCTTCTGCAACTTTAGAACCTATTCCAAGCACTGAAGAAGTTATTCTTAGACCTCCTGAACCCGAGGTATTAGAAGAAACAATAGAAAACATACAACAAGAAGTACTTAATCATGTATCAACTACAGCAACTCTAGGTGCTACAATGGAACCTGTGTCTGAAATTGTAAATGAAAATCCTGCACTAGAAGAAGCAGAATCTAGTCCTGAAGAACCTCAAATGCTTGCGGAAACTATGGCAACCATTTCTCCAATACCAAGTGATCCAAAAGCACAACAAAAAATTTCATCTCTACTTAACGATTGGGAAGACAATGATTCTCAAGAAGATAATGATTCTCAGGAAGAAAACAATTCTGAGGATCCAATAGCTATAAATAAGGAAGTTAATGACACAAGTACACCAACCATTCCCAAACCTGATATTAAGAGCTTAGTCAGTGACTGGGATGATGAAGAAGAAGATAATAGAGAACAGTAGTAATTCATGAATTCATTTTTGTAAATCAAGGTTTCCTTTAACAAGCAATAAGATAGTAGAACATTCTGTTGTTATTATTTTACAAAATATCTAATATTTAAGTTTACTACTTTACCTTATTCTATCAACTGTCTATACTTAGCTATATTCTTTTTATTATTTAAATACATAATATGTAGTTTTAAGCGGTTTTGTTAGTTGGCTAAAATAAATATCATGTAAAGCAATGAACAACATACTTTATTATTATAGAGTACAATAGAGTATTTGTATATATCAAAATTAGATATTTACTAAGGTAGCTTATAGTTATCATAATAAATTTTATATAACCTTAGAACTAGTATTTGTTGACTAGCTGCATTCTTAATGTTTAAGAGAACCTAGCCAATTTTATTTTTAACACTATTTCAGATTAATAAAATCAAGTTTACATAATACATAAATGATTTTAATAATCTATAAAAAAAGTTTTTCTTTCTTTTATTTATCTGGAATAAATCTCACTATAAACACCTTTGAAGGAATTGGAAATGATCCGTTCCTCATGCCTTTATGTAAATAAAAATAATCCTCCCATTTGATACCTTTTTTTTATTTTACTAGACCCACACTGTAGACCTCAAACAAGATATGTATTACAAAAATAATATTTACTGGATTTTAAACAATAATCTAATTGTTAAAATCAACAACACACACACAGCAAACCCATAAAACATGACGGTGCTAAGCAATATGCCACATATTTGTATAATATTTTTGTCGAAAAGCTTATACATACTGACTGTCCTAATTGTTTAGTGGCTGAGTACTAAGCAGAGGTTGTGAGTTGGTTCCCACCCGATACAAATAGAATAGAATGATAAAGTTTGTCAATAATTTATCTATAAGTACAGACGTATCGTATTTAAAAATATATAATTACTATCTGACGCTATGTACACCGTTTGCGTCTATTGTCAGTCATGTGGGCTCCTATTGATCTAAGCGTGATGTTATCCTAGCCGAAACTCCACAGAACAAAAGTTGTCAACACGTGTTGGTGATAAAAGTTTCTGTAAAGCCGAGTCTCCAGTCTCCACCGAACAAAAGATGGCAACTTTTGTGTTGTCAAATTTCGCTAGAGACGCACCTTTAATTCTGGTAGGTAGTTTGGGAGTTCATTGTGAGCAACGTGACACGAGAATTAAAATAAAAGCAGCGGGGCGAAGCTAGTTTAAAAAAAAATAGTAACCCAAGTTATTCCTCATATTATTAGCTATCTGCCAGTGAAAGTCTCATCAATATCGGTCCAGCCGTTCCAGAGCTTATCCAGAACAGACGGACAAAAATTGGTTTGTTGATGTAAGTACCGTATATACTTTCATAAGCATTTAGTGAAAATCTGTTAATTTGAAATTACAGACACTTCAATTTTATTTATTTCTATAGATATTTATAAGCAGTTGATACAATAGTTAGGCTGTGTCTAGTTTAGGATCATAGAGCTGTTTGCGAAGTTATTATTAAAAGGGAATCAGGTAATAACTAGGATAATCAAATTGGGTAATAGATAGTTTAACCCGACTCAAAATGGCTCCGAGAACAGTTTTAAGAATTTTGCTGTTACTGGACCTCTGAAACTGCAAATGTATCGAATTTTTGCAAAACCTATCTAATCTTGGCACTTCATGATTACAGGAAAAAATAGAGATGTTGGAGATAGGATAGTAAAACTTTAAAATATTATTTGGGCTAAGAAGTTGTTAAATAAAACTCGAATAGTCTTTGTTGATTACTTTTATACAGTAGATTTTTTGGCTTTTTTTAAATGAAAAAGCACACAATACACCAGTTCATGATAGCTTTGACTCAACATCAAAGTCACACCAACGTGACACAGTCTCAAGATTCTTATCATTTTATTACCTCACAAATCAATAGAAGTTCACATTAGACATAGTTTCACAATAAGTGGACAAAACAATTAAACGCAGGCATAAACTCTCAATTTTATAAATATGGATCTAGTAAACAGACATTTTGAGTTGCAAAAACATTGTATCAATAAAGGCGTGTCTCCTGCTCCTAAAAATGGTTTGCTAACACAAAACGTGTTTGTTAGCAAACCATTGCCGTCGCCTGCGACTTTTTAACGAACATCAAATACGAACATAAACATAGGGAGGGACACGGTATCGAATAGAATGTATCGATACTTCAAAGTATCGAGTACTTTTCTTACCGAAGCCTAATGGCGAGCTTTTTTTTGGTTGATGGATTGACGGGTTGGAAAATAATTGTATAATAGAATAGAGCATAAAGAACAAATATCGTTACCGTACGTGACGTCAGGTCGCAAGTTTTGAAGATTACGATACCTCCAACAGATACAAGTCAAAAGTACTCACTGTATCAAGTACTTTTCTTACAGAGGCCTAATGGCGACCTTTTTTTGGTGTTTTTTTTAACGGGTTGGAATTGCCGTAACCTTTTAATACTATTGAAATTGTCCTTTATAGTATAAATATGAATAATATACGTATAATTGTAAGTTCAGTTTAGTTTCATTATACGAGAAGCATAAAATTAAAGTAAAAAAAATTTATGAATAAGTATCAGTTACATAATTATAACGAAAATGATCACTGGTTGGCAAGTCGATAACATCCGATTTGTAAATCAAAACGATTAATCTTTACCTCTGCAACAACTGAAATGAAGAATGTTATGTGGTAAATGCACAACCCTATGTTAGCAAATGAAATCACCCCCCTTCCACGCAGGCGAACACGGGGATGTTTTCCGTCTGCTTCGGATAACGTGTTTGCTTGTTAGAACTAACAAAACAGTTAGGCCACGCCCATATTTTGTTAGATATTTGAAAACATAAAAAAGTGTCGCAGGAGACCCGGCTTAAGTCTAAAAAACAGTTTGAATAATATGTTATAGCAATGACATAGTTCTAATGATTTAACTGTATATTATGCTATTCACATTTTAAATATGTACCATTTCCTTTATGCGACATTAGGAATGTAATTAAAAAATAAATATTCAATGTTTCACAAGTTACAATGCCAGCTAAATTACAATCTCAATTTGATTAAGATTGTTAGCAGCTATGAAAAGTTATTATCACAATAACTTACAATTGTCTAGTTTCAAAGGCTAGCTCCCTATTCATTGAATTAAACTACATTTTACTAAATTGTGAAAATACTCTTTACATGCGATTATTTTGTGGCTTGGGTGCATAAACATCTAAAGTGTCAACATGATATTCAATTACTTACACCTTTGTGAAAAGGTTCCTTTAACATTAATAAGGCAGCGAAAACAGGTATTATTAAAGCAAATTTTATGTTCAATGTACTAGGTGACAATACAAAAACATTCAAACATGATTGCTGATGTATAATAATACTAATGAAATATTAGAATCTTGGTAGCTAGTAGTATTAACAAAGATAAGTGTAATACAAAATAACTGACCAATGATTTATCTTTCTTAAAACTTTATCACAATAAATCTGGTTTGATTATACATATCGATACCAATAATTTTAAGCCTTAATTTATTCAAGTACATGTTGAGTGGTTGTAACAACTTTATATGCAGAGCATGATGATGTTCAAACTTCAAAATTTGCCTCTAATGGAATACTTGTATGTACAAAATAAATTACAATATTTACATTTAAAACATAGCATAATATTGCCTAATCATTAGATATGGAAACTAATACATATTTGACCATATACGCGAGGAATACAAAGCCTAGCAGCACAAATAAGTTTGTCAGAATGTGGTACATGTTAGACTGTTGGTCGGTTATCACTTCACTTTCACCTGTAGAATTTGTGTTATCTGCATGCAGCATAGCTTCTTGTCTTTCTTTCAACTGCTGTTCAATTTCCTCAACATATTCAGGAAACAACTCACAAAACATTTTGTTCTTTATGTTTATTTCCAATGAATCAGCTGCTAAACATCGCTTTTGATAATCTGATGTCTCTATAGACCCCAACGTAGGTGTTTTCTCTAGCATAAAACTTAGCAGGCCGGTCAAAATCGTTGATATTGACCATGCAGGGTTCCATGTATCGGGGTGGAAGTCGGTAATGCTAAGGCACAATCGAGTGTTCGTTTTGAACCTTCCGTTTGGCGTAATCATGTAAATAGATGGCGGTTTGAAAGGAAATTCCCTAGGAAATATAATTTTTCCGTGGTAGTAACCGCCTTCATACGGACTCGTCTCTGGTCCTTTGACTACGTAATGCCATTCTAAAATGTTCGATGGTACTGGTTCCGCAGTCACATATGGTACAGGGTCGTTTTTAAGTCTGAGATAATCCTGCTTTAGTCTACTTGTAGCCCCCGTTAATTTGGTTTTAGCCATGATTTAGAACAAAACAACAAACATGAAACAAAATAAGAGCCCAGCACTGAAAACATTCACTGTTTTTTCACAATAAAGTGTATATTACACTTTTGTTCGATTAGATCAATTGTGAATAAATAAAATCATACGTCAAATGATTCGCAATCAAACGATACGTCATTCAAAGTCACAGACAGAACAGAACAATATCAATGTACTCTGTGGAACGGAACCGAACAGAAACTTAAACAAAATGTTCAGAATAAGGAGTGCACAAGTTAGGGAAGGAGTACAATCTCTATGGTCTATATGTCCTTCTTCTTCTTCATTTGATGAAATGGCAACCAGCCGGATCTCTCGGATCAGCTATTTCTGCCAATGTCAAGTTTTTCTAGTCTTCATATCATAAGTCTTCAAGTCTTTAAGTCTTCGTCGTGATGAAATTAATGATAAAAAATATAAAAAATCTGGATGAGATGAAATGGGGACCGTCTTCCGAAAAAACAAAAAACGATCTCCCCAATCTCTATGTTAAAAAACTGTACGCCAAAATGCACTAATTAGGTGACGCCACTGTGCAACGAGTGTAAATTTTAAAGAATTAGAAAAGATAATCGAATATGAGAATTTTTAAACCACAATCATAGTACCACAATTTATGAAAAAGAATTAAAACGATATGATTATATGATTAGCTTGCTACATTATAATAATCTGTGGATATGATATCACCATAGAGTGTGATATAACACTCCTAGCGCCGCTGTGGTCGGTTCTCGAACTATTATTTGATGTTTGTCGGACAGGATATTAGGTAAAGTTTTAATTTTTATACCACTATTTGATTATGTTTATCGGACACTTACTAGGAAAAGTTTTTAATTTTTAAACCACAATTTAATAAAAAGAATTAAAACGATATCACACTCTCTTCTCACTCTAGCGCCTATGTGGTCGGTTCTCGAACTATTATTTAGTCATGATTGACGGACAATTTTCCCCAGAGTCCATCAGAGATTGTACTCCTTACCTGTTCAGAACTTTAGATTATAGTTCATTAAATTCCAATTCAGATTCACAGAATTAACAGTAAAGATCAGTGTTGCCGACAGTTAAACTAGCTCTCCACTAGATTCAACTTTTAGAACCACCAGAAAACCACTAACCAAATATGGTATACATTAAAATACATTATTTGTTTGTAGGTTTTTCAATATACGTGGCACACGAGCAGACGTATCGCCTGATAGCAAGCGATTACCGCCGCCCATGGACACCTGCAACACCAGAGGTGTCACAAGTGCGTTGCCGACCTTTGGGGGATCGGGAAAGGGATGTGGGGAGGGGTTGGGGTATGGGCCTCCGGTATCCACACTCACTCGGTGAAACACAGCGCAAGCGCTATTTCACACCGGTTTTCTGTGAGGCCGTGGTATCACTCCGGTCGAGCCGGCCCATTCATGCCGAAGCGTGGTTCTCCCACGGTATTTCTATTATTTAGTTGGTTTTTATTTTTTATTTTTTTTATTTTTTTATGTTTGGCCCGCCAAAATGACTCTACTCTGCCTGATGGAAAGCATAAGCAGAATCCACGAGTGGTGGCCACCATACTCATTGCGAATGCAACAATGCAGCATGGTGACCCACACTATGGCGGCCTAGTGATGCTTGTGCATCTTTTAGTCTAGTCAACAAGTATGGAACTTGTTGACTAGACTAATTGGGCCTCCGGTCTCGCACTCACCAACGAAACACGACAGCACGAATGCTGTCATTTTACGTTGATTTTCTGTGCGAGGGTAGTACCGCCCCGGTCGAGCCGGCCCGTTCGTGCTGAAATCAGCGTGGCTCTACTACCGTGGCTTTACATTATTTGATCTTTTAGTCAGCTCTAACGACAAGCAGTCAATCTAACAGTTCTTAATCTCTCACCACACAGAAAGTTTCACTAACACCGCTACTGTACAAGAGAAAACCCTTTCCAAAATAGTTTATTTAATAACAAAACAAACTTTAACTTACAACATCGGCATCACAAAATATAATTATAGCAGTCATGAGTCTAACAAAACAATAATATATAATTAAATTAACGATTGTTATTTTACTTTCGTCGTCATGTACCACAATTGAGTAGCATATTCCGTATTTCGTGATTCAGATTTTTGATCAAGTCTTCATCTGGACTATCTTCTTGGTTAAGCTTGTCACGCTGAGCAATTAATTCGTTTATTCTTTCATTAAGAGGATTTTTAGGGGCATTCCTGTAAAGGAGAAAAGATTATCAGAACCATGGTCTAAGAAAACAAGGTCTCGCATTATGAGAGCGACACGGTGTGACGTCACTATCCAGTTACCATTTTATAGCAACATAACACGAAATGAACCAACCAGAACCAGTGATAGCGATGATGACGTCATGTCGGTATCGCTGTCTCGTCACTGTGTCTCGGAATGCCATACTTGGCGAAGTAAATTGTAATACCATGGTCAGAACTAACTTCACAAACTTCTCTACACGACAGTCTAATCGCCAACTAGGCAGAGCTTGTACTATGGTAACCAGATCGTTGATGAACATATTTAGGTATATATTTTTAAATACATGCATCTGGGGGCACGGTCGTGCCCCCGCCAAGACGAGCCAAGCGGAGCGCAAGGGCACTACCTACCTTTTCTCGAAGTGTTTCGTCGTTTTTTTGAACCCTCATAACTTTGGTTCCCGATATACCAGATCGTTCAAATTCTCAGAATATGATGTTACCAATAGACTAATGAAACATACAAAGTTTCAATTGCTTCTGATACTTTAGATTTTATTGATACCTAAAAAACACTGATTTCGTCACTGACACACTGATGATCATCAAAACTGTTAGGGTACTTCCTGAAGTGCTAGAAAGCTGAAATTTGGTATGTAAACTAAGTTTAATATACAAACAACAGAAAAATTCATAAACCTATTACTTTTGCCCCCCAACCCCTAATTTTAGGGGGTGGAAGTTTGTATGAGACTTTCACAAATGTTTATGTTATAGGTTTTATTTTTGGTACACAGACTTTTTCGAAAGAAGAAAGAAGATGTACAATCAATACAGCCGATAAAAAGAAAAAAAAATCTGCATCAAGCAACTTACAAAAAGAAATGAAATCCCACCAAAAACATTTTCATGTAAAATGTTGCCAAGACGACTGCATATGGCTTACCCTGTGAAAAAGATATCAGATCTCATGTAGAGCCAAGGTTCCAAATCCACACGCCCTAACTCTACCAACCCTAATTTCATAAACTCTACATCTCAGTAAAAATGTATGGCTTGGCTGTTTCGTTACTTCAGAAACTAAATATTCGTATAACACATTACTTCAGAAACTAGATATTTGCAAACACAAAAGGCGTTCGTTTCCTCTTCGTGATGGTATTATGGTAGCGAAACGGCGAAGCTGTACATTTTTACTGAGATGTAGAGTTTATGAATGTAGGGTTGGTAGAGTTAGGGGGTGTGGATTTGGAACCTTGGCTCTACATGAGATCTAATATCTTTTTCACAGGGTAAGCCATATGCAGTCGTCTTGGCAACATTTTACATGAAAATGTTTTTGGTGGGATAGTATTGATTACTAGCTTTTGCTCGCGGCTCCAAGTATCTCCATGCCAAATTTCATTGAAATTGGTGCAGCGGTTTGGCCGTGAAAGCGGGACCGACAGACAGAGTTACTTTCACATTTATAATGTACTAGCGACCCGCCCCGGCTTCGCACGGGTGGATTTCAGATGTCCCCGCCGACGACACGATTCGTGCATTTTAAATCTGTAATATCTTCAAATATATTCATTTAAATTAGATACTGTAAAGGACCATTTTCATCTATATTAAATGCACAATGTATTTAATTTACTTAATTGTGTAAGGATTCATTCTGTATTGCTTAAAATCACTTCGTAAATGAGCCATTCTTTCTCCTAAAAAGAAAGGAATAAAAAATGGTTGTTGTGGGTTATCCCTAAGAGATAGAGATATACCGTCGCGGACTTTTTTGTAGTACTTTATAAGGTGTACAATACTCTAGTACATTATTTTGATCTATCTCGTAGGGTGCAAGCAGCGTTTGCAATGTAAGCGCAAAAAAATGTGTTTATTTGCTGCATCACATTGGAAACCTCGAAAATTAACAGTGTTTCCATACTATATTATGCATTTATTATACATAAAAACCTTCCTCTTGAATCACTCTATCTATTAAAGAAACCCGCATCAAAGTCCGTTGCGTAGTTTTAAAGATTTAAGCAAACAAAGGGACATAGGGACAGAGAAAGCGACTTTGTTTTATACTATGTAGTGAAGTAGGGATTAAAAAAGTAAATATTAAGAAAATATTTTTCAAAAATTAGTCACAGTTTCTACTTTTTATGTGTTTATAAATCGGTGTTTAATGATTTAGTACTTTGTAATTAATAACTATAAGAGGTAGATCAAACGCGTTTTAGTCATAATATCAATTGTTGGTGAGTCAAATAAAGAAAATAATATAACATCAAACCAAATTGGTACTATCTTAGCATAAACTCAATAATTACTAAAAGAATAAGAGTGTTGGTGCACTTACTTCAAATCATTTAACATTTGAATTTCGTCGGGCACAGCCGTATCTAAAAACATAATAATAATTATAAAGAAAACTTATTTCTTTTGTTTGTAGATATCTTCTGACTATCAAATACATGTAATGCAATATTTATAAAAGTAGCTACAACTGGTCTGGCGTAGTAAACTGACTGGTTACTCGATATACAATCGATATACTTTATCCACTATACTTGCCTGAGATTAAGGCGTCCAACCAACCAAACAAACACTTCAGCTTTTACAATATTAGTAGAGAAATTACATTTACCAGTTTTAAACGTATTTGAAAACAAATACAAATTTACACACCTATTAGAGGAGTTCCAAGAGCTGGCGTATTCGCTAACAGGTCCACATAGAAATCATCTTTAAGTTTCTTCAGATCAACTGGATTCTGATTCGTGTTTTCTTCCAGATCTTCTATTGTATCCAGCCTGTAAAAAAAGAAAATGAAAATGACAAAGTAAATATTTCGGTTTAGTAGCAACTATCGCAATTAGTCGACTTCAGACTAAATTTAAACAATCGGTAGTATCACGCCGAGTTTATTAAATCGCACTATGCCTATTATAGCAAATTGACAAGTATTAGCGTTGTTAGTGTATTTAATCGTGTTATGCCTATTTTATTAAACTTCAATACTAAGGATATGTAACTTGACTACAAAACGTACAATCAAAAACAAACTCGCTAACAATTATTATAATTATTTACTTTTAGTTTATGTCTTAAGACCAATTCGAACAAAATTACTTCGTTTAAATAAAAAGTATAAATTTACTTTATTGACTTGAAACATCTTGCTTAACTAAGGAAAATTGACGAAGAACTGTCACTCCGTTTACCCAAAATAAATTTTGAAAGAGGGTTCCTACCCTCTTTCTTCTTATTTCTTCCTAGAAATTGATATTTTGAATGCTGAACAACTCAGTAACTCCTACAGACCTGGGATTGGTGAAGAGATTAGTGCAGGCCTGCTGCTGCTGAGGTTGAGGTCTCGATTTCGATTCCCGTGTCGGACCAAATGTTTGTATGATTTACGATTTAGGTGTTTTCATTATAATACTTAACTTGTACTACTTAATATTGTAATTGTCACGCTGTATACATATGCTTGCAAAATTTCAGCAAAATCGGTTTAAGATATCTGTTTCAAAATTGAATTGCAAGATTCCACCCAAACATACAAGCATACATACATACATTGCAAGTTAATAAAAAGCTTGTAAAAATGGATGTTAGTATTCTATGAGTCACTCTAGCTGTCATAGTACAAGCTCCGTTTAGTCTGAAGCCAGACGGCATTGTGTGTCAGATGTCCGAGATATTACCTACTAGTTGACCCGGCGAACTTCGTACCGCCATATTTACATATCTGTCTCAGCTTCCTACAGGCAGTGTACAGTCGCGGACAAAAAAAAACACTTTTCCTGTTATCTTTTATTTTTTTTCTTTCTAGCAAAAAAAAGAATGAATGAAATCGGACTATGTGTTATTGAATTACAACTAAGTACATATTTTGACTTTCATCCCCTCTCTCCAGGAAACCGTGCTGAATTTCGGGATGAAAAGTATCCCATATCCTACCTCGTAGTATGAACTCAAATCATGCCAAGTTTCATTTGAATCCGTTCAGTAGTTTCGGCGTGATGCGCGGCCAAGACACAGACAGACAAAAATGAAAAAAAATACAGTTTTGGCTTCAGTATCGATTATAGAGAGCCCTCCAAAAAAAAATTTAAAATATCTTTAATGTACAGAATTTGACCTGTTACATTTTTATTACATATATATAAGTATAGATTTAAACTGTGTGCTTGAGGTACCTACAAGGTTCAAATTTATTGAAAGTATAAATAGTTACCCCATTTCACCAAGTTCTTTTCTATCGTGTTTCAACTGCGTGAGCATTTGTTTCCTCGTGTTGAGCTTGATAAGGTGCAACTCCCGAACTGCTCGGCCCCACTGTTCCTTGAAGAATGCTTTTGATTGCACGGCGCTGTCCAACTTCTCTTCTAAATACCTCTGCCAATTATTTACTAATTTAATAAACTAGTACCGGGATGACCGAGCTTCGCTCAGTATTTTTTTTTTTTTTGATAAATTGTAGTTTATCTAATACCTTTAAACGAGCAATTCTTGTATATTATATATATATATATATATATATATATATATATATATATATATATATATATATATATATATATACTAGCTGATCCGGCAAACATTGTTTTGCCATAAAAAAAATTGGGGTATAAAAAATAGATGTTGGTCGATTCTCAGACCTACCCGATATGCACACCAAATTTCATAAAAATCGGTCCTGCGGTTTCAGAGGAGTATGGTAACTAACATTGTGACACGAGAATTTTATATATAAGATATAATCTGAATCTCGGAAACGGCTCCAACGATTTTCATGAAATTTTGTATGCAGGGGTTTTCGGGGGCGATAAATCGATCTAGCTAGCTTTTTTTTTTATAAATTGTCTTTTTTAGAAATTATATTTTAACAAAGAGTCATATTTTTCTGTTTAAGTGGCAATATTAGGCTACCCAAACACCACCTTTTTGTTATTTTTCTTCCAATAAAAAAAATGGTTTAGTGGCGCTTGGTACGCCCTGATACTGTTTATTCTGCACCTTATTCCAGTATAGTTTAATGTAGTTCGCTCGAGTTGCGATAGATGTACATTGATTTTATATATTTGATTGTTAAAAACACGAATAAAACGACATTTTCTAATAATGAATCCTAGCTAGATCAATATATCGCCCCCGAAAACCCCTGCATACAAAATTTCATGAAACTCGTTGGAGCCATTTCCGAGATTCAGATTATATATATTTATATATAATCTGTATAAATGACTGTCTCTGTGGCACAGTGGTAGCGTATGCGACTGATGTGCTTGAGGTCTCGGGTTCGATTCCCGGGTCGGACCAAATGTTTGTATGATCTGCAAATATTTGTTTCGGAGTTTGGGTGTTTTCTATTTATAATATGTATGTATTTACATAAAACAGTATATATTTATTTATATCAGTTGTCTAGTACCCATAACACAAGCTCTGCTTAGCTTGGAACTAGATGGCGTTGTGTGTCAGATGTTCGAAATATTGTCCGAAATATATATATATATATATAAATACAAGAATTGCTCGTTTAAAGGTATTAGATTATCTTACCCATTTTTTTCAATAATTTGGTGACATAAATCTATTAAACACATACAATTTTTTATTTAACACTCGCATAATAGTTACCAATTCTTGTATGAGACTTGCAGTTTGATCTTTAGTCAGTCCTGAATATCGGTTCTCGGCTTCTTTTTCAGTATTCTTTATATTATTCTGAAATATAATTAAAATAAGTCATTTGTTTGGCATTCAAACATGAGAAATCCCATGAGGAATACGCTTTATCTCTCAGTATCTTTATACAGCAGAGCACTCAGAAAGTGGTACTTAAGACCCGTTTCCTCTCTGTATCACATAAAGTAAATACAAATATCATTTAACAAAAAAAAACCTTTAATACATCCACTTGTTTTTCGAGTTGTTGTATTTTTAGGTAAAGTTCATCAATCTTCATATCTTTTAGTTTGAGTTGATGATTCATGTCGTCCTCCATCTTCTGTGACGCCTCTCTTAGCTCCTGATATTTAGCCGTGTAGTGGGCTTCTAGACCTTTCTTTGCGTCTAACAGCTGAAAGAAAATATCATTTTTCTTTTTCACACTTTTATAGCCACTTAAATCAATTGGACATAATTTATAAATTGTTAACATCTAACAGGTTAATTTCGTAGCTAGAATTTCTCAACCTATTAAAGCATTTATTTAACAGATTGTGAATAAAGATTTGAATAAGATTTTATCAACAATTTTTGTTCCAGTGACACAGAGAATATTTACTGTTCATTTAATATAAATATATGGTATCTTCTGTATCTGGACTATGCTGGACCTTAAACACTTGAGAAAAAAATACTAAAAAACTTTCCCTTGATACGGGACTTCCCCATTTAAAGGGAATAAACATCGTTTAACTATTACAAGTTTGCAGTTTTAAAAGTACTTCAGAAACAGTATCCAGCTAATATTTTTACCTTTTTCTCCCTCTCCGTATTCCGGAAACCTTTCAACCTGAAGTCCTCGGTGGCCCTGCTGAGGTCCGCAGCCAGGTTACGACACTGCTCAATACCTTTATTTAGTTTGTACTCTAGTTCTACACGTTTCTTTGTCCACTCATTAGCTAGAAGCTCCAGGTGATATTCCTCTTTTCTCTTCAACTATGAAATGTAAAAGAGCTTATTTGTTCTCAGTTTTATTTAATAGAAAATTAAAGTCCTTGGTTATGCATTGACTTGTGAAATACCGATAAGTAAACGTAATTTGTAGTGTTTTATTGAAACCACATTCATTATTATTCTTTTAGACATAGTGCGTTTACTGTTGGACGTATGTCCAGCAGAAGATAACATTGGCGCTTAAAATTGAACTTTATTTATATGTAATTAGAGCTGCAGGCTATTTATTAAAGTGCATAATTGTCTTTACAAACAGATAATATTTTGTGTTTCAGTACCAACATAATGTAAGTAACAATTAATTGTAATATACTTACAAAAACAATTATTTAAATATTCTATCAGTAAATCTAGCTTGTGTGAAATGTCCGAAACATATTATATTACTATTATTAAGTTAATGTTGATATGTTGTCATTATACATATTTTAGTTTTAGCACTAACTTGGCATTTAAATAACTCCTGTTGCTTCTCCTTCCAGTCTTCCAAATCATCCACAATCTTTTGCATTATGGCGTCGCGTTCCACAACTGAAAGAGCTACCTTTGCCATATCTGAAATATCAATTGTATTTTATTGTGAGGGTATTTCAAATATTTAAAGCAATTATAGTTGATATTAAATAAAACTTTTATATATAATTCTTTTGTCACGTTGCTGCTCATGATAACCTCCGAAACTATCTAACCAATTTTCACGATCTTCTTCAAATGTGTGTTTTGCTGGCGTGCCAAGATTGGATAGTTATCACGCTTAGACCACTAGAAGACGAGCATGATTGAAAAGAAACGCAGACGAAATAGTGTGGGTCAGCCAGCTATATAAATAAGCATAACCATTTGTACAATGCCCGGGTATAATTTAGCTATAAAACATGTATGGATTTGATGATTTATAAATATTGTTACGAAGAAAGATTATTCCAGAACAACACTCGAGACGCCTAAACAGTTCGCGAAAGTTCTCGTTGATTTCTTGAGGCACAGAATAATGAACTTTACATCGATAGACATACCGTCGAATATAGATTGATTTTTGCGCGTTTTTTAGCACATTCGACGGCGTGATTCTTGGAACCGGCAACGACCTCGTATGTACCTACCTACTCGAATGTACTAGTAATAACGGCGTATAGTATAAAAAGACGTGTTCGCGGGCCGCAGTTCAGTTTGAGCTACGGTGCGATACATATCTGAGTGATATCAGTGATTAACCTAGCGATCTCGGCGACAATTAAAGACTGTTATTCTAAGTGATATTGTGAGTTTAAGGGTGTTTTTAATAAATTCTCTTTTAAACGTCAGTAGGTTTATTTCTCAAATCCATCGAAACCTAACACGTAACAAATGTTGAACAGCAGTCTAGTTCCAACAGTACAGTCTAGTTATCAATAAATTAGCGTAAGTATTGTTCAAAGGAGCTTCAACATAAACGTGTTATAAAAATAATTATATTATTTTTAACTTAAGAAAACCTATGTTTTCATTACTGATTACCTCTTTCACCCTGTGTTACATATGATTCACTTTTGCAGGACTGTAGTTTGATTGGTTCACTGAAATAAAAAGAAATAGTAAATTAATTACTATATCAATACACTTGCAATTGCTTTTGCATGCTTGAATGTCGGATATCGCAGTATATATTTTATAGCCTATGACAGTCATTAATACTGTGGCTTTTTATTGGTAAAAGAATTTTAAAACACGGTTCAGTAGATCCAGAGATTCCCTCTACAACCACATAAACATTTTCTATATAATACTAGTATAGAAGAAAAGAAACAATAATAACATACTTGTGTCTGTGAGTAAAAGTTATTTTGTGTGTTTTAATATAGAAAAAAAACACCTCAATCTTAGGACACCTTCTATAGCACAGAACTTATAGTACCCTTTGAGGGGTGCAGAGTCCTAACAAGGAACCCTAGATACATGATGGTACTTTGGTACTTTTCTAACAATATGTTTCCCCATTTATTAAATACGCACTTGTTATTGTATAAGCACCTTATCGACTATGATTATTATTAATTTCTTTGATATTGACCTGATGATTTTTTTGTTGTGGGTTTGATTGTTATGGTTGAATAGGTCGATGGCTGATCCATGCGTCTTACTTTATTTTACATTTGTGACATTTATTGATTATTTTATATTTGGACATATTACATCTTTTTAAATATGACTGTGAGTAAAAGTGCTATTTGGATTTTATTTTCCATGAGTGGACCTCTCAATATAACAATACAATGTCAAAATATAACAATGTAAAAATCTTGCAGCTATCAGTAAGAATGGCGCATGATTGGTTAGCTCATGGCTGTGCAGCAATGACTCCAAACCTTTTGATTTGTTTTCTTTGGTCGACTTCGTTCTCATTCAAGTCTCTTAGTGAAAAAAATATATTGTAAACCGTATTATTATTTTTTAAAAGGAGCAACAATGGAGTTTCTTGCCAGATTCTTCTCCATGAAGGGTAGGCTACACTTGGAACTAGCGACTAGAATCACTCAATTTTTTAATATTAAATATTGACTATTCATAAGTGCCTGTAAAATAAGTGCCTATATGAATAAAATCTTTTTGAGTTTGAGTGACGACGGACGGAGTGTCAACGAAGAAACTGATTCAGTAACAATTTAAATTCAACCTTAAGTTCTTCAGAATACAACTGTATTTGATGCAACGAACTAAAACCAACCGTCGCTCGCGTCGATCACCTTAATTTTTTTCGTTGCATTAAATACAGTTTATTCCGAAGATCTTAAATTTAAATTGTATCTGAATTAGTCTCTTCGCTGACACTCCCGTCTGTCGGCGCTGACCCTGATGTTCGTTTTTTACGTCTGGCTGTCTGTCAACCCATTTAAGGAATAAGACTCAGAGCCAGAGTTGTAGACTGCAAATTTTGTACTGTAAAAAAATACTAATTAATTTTAGGCTACTTCCCCTAATTAAGACGAATAAAAAAAAGTGTTAAATAAACAAACTTAGTAATTGTTTTGTTGGACATGTTTCATATAAGTAGATTAGATCATAACACGTACCTCTCAATGGGTTGCTCTTTTGCATCAACTTTATCTGAACTCGCATCATCTTGCCTCTCCTCGCACTGTACTTGCATATCCGCTGTTTTAGGTTTCAGTTGAGACGCTAACAGTTTCTCCTGGCTTAGCGTGAACGAATCACACATTTTTTTAATCAGATCTGCTATTTCATTTGTTTTCAAAACTGAATCCCCTGCAGCATTTTTATATCTGTAATAGAAGCTGAATTTCAAGCAGAAATCTGAATTGTATTTTAACTAAATAAGACCTATCTGAAGAATAAATAAGTTTTTTTAAATTGAATAGGGGGCAAACGAGCAGATGTATCGCTTGATGGTAAGCGATTACCGCCGCCCATGGACACCCGCAACACCAGAGGCGTCACAAGTGCGTTCTGGCCTTTGGGGGATGAGGAAGGGGATAGGCGGAGGGGTTTGGGGTATCGACCTCCGGTATCCTCATTCACTCGGTGAAACACAGCGCAACCGATGTTTCACACCGGATTTCTGTGAGGCTGTTTATTTATTTAAAGTTAAATAATGTTTATGAATAAGAGGGTTAGTATTAACTAGGGAATTAGTAAGATCCCGTCGTATGATATAAGTAGACTTTCAGTTATGAATGGTTCCTTTACAATAGCTTAACTTAACCTCCAAAAAAGAATTTTCAAAATCGGCCCACAATTGACGGAGTAATCGATGTACATACATAAAAAAAAAACCGATGAAATTGAGAACCTCCTCCTTTTGGAAGTCGGTTAAGGAAGTATAAATTACTTTCCTACACACATATTATAAGTTAGGAAAATCGCGACGGAATTGATTTCAATAATTAATAATGAGATCTATTGACACTATAATCACAAATTGTAACAAAAAAACAACTTCACGAACTGGACCGAATTTAAATGGAAACACACGGGACGCACCAGCTTTCAAATAAAAAGGAATCATCAAAATCGGTTCACCCAGTCGAATTGACTGCACGTTTGGCCAAATGGTTTAACGGTCACCACGCCGTGTCCTACTTAGCCAAGTGTCGTGGGTTCCACTCCCATGTAGGACAACACTTTGCGTGATCCACAAATTGTTGTTCTGAGTCTGGTTGTTCTTTGTGTCCGTTTCATGTATGTTTGTAAAGTCCCCGCGACACAGGATTTATTCCTAGTGCGGGAGTTGTCTTTTTAAATTAAATTAGAGTTATGAGGTAACAAACATTAAAAAAAAAACCTCCTCCTTTTTTTTCGAAATTAGTTATAATTTAAAAAAAAAACAGTCGAATTGATAACCTCCTTTTTTCGAAGTCAGTTAAAAATAAGAATACTAGGTAGATTATCTAATTCAGGCGACATTATTTTAGTAAGAAGTCGCCTGGAGAAAATAACTTTGTCTAATGCCAACATTCCTCTAGATCACGAGACCTCTTCTAACCTACTTAGGTTACTCAGCTACTTAGCTGAGATAAACTTGACGGTGAATGCTGGCAACCCGGAGCTGAAGCGCTAATTACAAAAATTATTGATTGACATCATTGTAATAGGGTATTTGCCTATTTTTCAAAAAGTGTTTCAATTTAATTATTGATCAATTTTAAGCTTAAAAAAAATAAAAAAAAATTGCGTAAAAAAAAACGGCTAACAATGGTAAAACTTAAAAACTTATTTCAAATTAAATATTTTCCCGCCCAAAACACAATCACCGTCAAGTGGTCGTGTGACGTCATTTTTCCCAGACATTAGTGTAGGTTAGAATTTCTGTCGTCTTTCTTTCATTTCAATATGAGTTTAAAATTATATTACCAGTATTGCGTAGTGCCTTTTTGTGAAAATACCACAAAAAGAACACCTACGAAATTGTTCAGGATTATCGGCGAAATATCTTGCCACCATAATCGTATCTATCCGTAGCAAATTCAAACTATTAGCTTTCGTGAAATTTTTCTGCATTGTTAGACCTTCGCCTTTTATAATATTTATGCCGAAATAATATAGTTAATAACATATTTCAGCATAAAAAGTTTTTTATGTTATTGACAAGTCGATACATTTGAAAAAACTGACGTCACACTTAATGATTGGCATTTGCGGTCACGTGACATATAGATTAAAAATCATGATTTTTATTTTAAGAAAATATTGAAAATATGTAATTATTTTTAGAAATAAAAATGTTATTAAAATTTCCTGGCATCTAAACTAGCTATATGCAAAACATCGTATTTTTTAGTACCACAGGCAAGTACCCTATTACCTGGCAGTGTTGCTAGCAGCCATATTAGTGTATGCTACTCCACCAAGATCTTGTTGCAAGTTGGTGCAACTGCCGCTAGTGGGGAAATTTATTGTAGCTGCTTCTGATACAGGCTTGCCTCTCCCACTTTCTAGTTGTGTTACACTTCGGGCAGTTAGGTTCTTTGGTTTCTGAAAAATTTGATATTTTCTTGAGAAAAAAAAAATACAAGAAGTCTGACTAGATTCTAGGGTCTTCGCATCAATCATCTGTTGTTCCTATCTATAAATATAAGAACACTAGCTGACCCACGCAACGTCGTTTGCGTCTCCTATTGCCCGTAGCGTGATAATTTACCCCCGTTTTTTAAACATTCTTGATTGGTGCTCCGCTCCTATTGGTCTTAGCGTGATGATATATAGCCTTTAGCCTTCCTCGATAAATGGGCTATCTAACACTGAAATAATTTTTAGGAGCGGAGCACCAATAACAAATGTTTCAAAAACGGGGGAAATTTCTACGCTGCGGGCAATAGGAAACGTAAACGACGTTGCGTGGGTCAGCTAGTTACATAATAAATATAAGAACTGTACCTTTTTGTCTGTTTATCTGAATATCAAGGATAAATACATTTCTTAAATATTATAATTAATTATGTGATTTATATAACGCATAATGCAACTAGAATGGTAAGGTATAAAAACCCTTGTAAGATTATTATGAGCTCTCATTCGCCTGATAGTGGTACAAAATACATAGGTATATTTGAGGCTATGTAGGTAGCTTATATTGAACTAAATTTAAACTCTGTACTTAACAAGTCTCATACATTGACTTGCACTGAACTGTTTACGAATCGCAATGCCGATATCGGTCACCGTGATAATCGAGTTGAGTGAAATAAACTCACACTAGGCCCTCTGATGTTCTATTATTACCTGTGTATCACTTCTAACGCCGACATACTTCAAGCTCATTTCAATATCGACGTAGGGTCTCCGTGTATGGTCAGTGGGAACATCATCACATCGCAATATGAAGCACCTCTCGTGTATGACAAGGGCTCCGTCTACATTGCAGAACTTGTTCAGGAAGTAACCAGTGTCTTCCGTCGGGATTATCTTGCGGAGGTCCACGCTGCATATGCCTGGTAATAAATTCAATTAGTATTAACAGTCCAGTGGACATAGAGCTTTCCTTAGACAGGAGATTTAGGCCTACTACCTACTTTACCACACTGGCTAGACGGGTTGGTAAATTTACTAGTAAAACGAATTCATAATATTTAAATATCCAACATCCACAATAATTAGGTAAATTTAGGCCAAGGGTGCAACACTCAGAGCGAAACAATAATCATCTTCATCGTAAGTCACTTAGACAACCTGTTTTATTCTACACAGCAATAGGAACAAAAGAGTAGGCGTGTCACCTGGATGGTAAGCGATTACCGCCACCCATGGAACGCATATATTTACCTCACGGAGGCCCATACCCCAACCCCTCCCCCCATCCGCCTCCCCATTTACCCAAAGGCCGGCACCGCACTTGTGACGCCTCTGGTGGAGCGCGTGTCTAAGGGCGGCGTTATCGCTTACCATCAGCTAATACGTGAGCTCGTGTTACTCCATAAAAAAGATCCTGCAACCCAAGATTCAAATGTACGTTGCCGGTCTTTGAATTGGCAAGGAGGTTATGTTTTCTGACAACCTCACTCACTGGATAAAATGAGCAGAGCTTTCTCAAAACAAAGGTATAGAGTGGCCTTCCCGTTTTATTATTTCTTTATATAATAAAACTTAATTAAGCCATAATCTATACTTAATATTATAAATTCGAAAGTAACTGTGTCTGTTACGCTTTTACAACAAAACCCCTGCACCGATTTCAAAAAAAGGTGGCATTTAATACTTTCATTTTTGAGAACGGACATATGGTACCGTGATAACCGACATACACGCGGGCGGAGCCACTAATAAAAGTTAGTTACCTATATCTTTCTCATTCGCCCAGATCTTGATGACGAGATGTGGACACTGTGCGAAGTATCTGCTGAGGGTGGCGAGGTCTGAAGCCATTCGGAGCGAAGTGCGCTGGTTGAACTGTGCGTTACTGCCACCACTGCCTGATACGGCTGCCACTCTAGATTGTAGATAGAACAAAAAATTTAAAGAAATTCGAATCCCTATACTAAAAGTTCTTAATAAATATATAAAAAATCGTAAAATTATAGAGTCGTCACCACAAGGATAAGCTCTTAAATTAGAAAAAACAAAGGGTTGAGAAAAGCTTCCACTAAAATTAAATTCATAGACTTTTGTTAGATCCATATCCCAGTTAAAAAGGAATTGAAAAATAATGTATTTATAAATTCATTCTTTATTTAAAAAAATTAACACCTTTCATTGTACTTTAAAAAACGATTTTTATCACGAAAATAAAACGTATATTCTAACCTGTCCGTCATGATATTGTGTGTGAATACAGTATAGGTAACATAACAATCCGTTTCTTTATTATCTTGCTCTGGTATCAACTGGAATGAAAAAAAAAAGAAAATTAATATTAATTATAGTAATCTCTGACATTTCACATACGGCTGACCGATTCCAAATTAAGCTGATTTCCATTTTTCCGTGGGAGAGACTCGCTTCGTCATGAATGGGCCGGCTCGACCGGAGTGTTACCACGGCCTCACAGAAAGCCGGTGTGAAACAGCGCTTGCGCTGTGTTTCACCAAGTGAGGATACCGGAGGCCAATACCCCTTCCCCTCCTCATCCACCAAAGGCCGGCAACGCACTTGTTGTGTCCACGGCGGTAATCGCTTACCATCAGGCGATACGACTGCTCGTTTGCCCCCCTTTGCATTAAAAAAAAAGCAGAGCCTGTGCTATGGTAACTACACTTTCTTGGTGTGGAAACCCTCGAGCCGTCACCATACCTCACCAGTGAGGCGGTGTGTCGGTATCGAATCAGCAAAAACCACATCGTGTCGTTAATAGATATTATAAATAAACTAGCTGACCCACGCAACCTCGTTTGCATCTCCTTTTGCCCGTAGCGTGATAATTTTCCCCCGTTTTTGAAACATTCTTCATTGGTGCTCCGCTCGTATTGGTCTTAGCGAGATGATATATATCTTATCTATAGCCTTTCTCGATAAATGGGCTATCCAACACTTAAAGAATTTTTCAAATCGGACCAGCGGTTCCTGAGATTAGCGCGTTCAAACAAACAAACAAACAGCCTTGGGTGGGAATCGAACCTGAAGCCCTGGATTAGCAGTATGTTGTATGTATTGATGTATATTAATCGAAGTAATTTTTTTCTTCATCATCAGACTATTGTAGTCCACTGCTGGAGGCGTCTTTTACTAACCAATTCTTACCAAATCTAAATTCTCCACAGCTCCAATAACAAAACTAAGAACAAACAGTTCCTTTCCTCTGCCAATCTGAATGAGCCCTTCGTCACATAACAACTTTGGTTGTAAATCGGGAGTTGAAACTGCCCTGTTACTTTCAGCTAAGTATTCGTCTGAAAATAATGCAAGATATTTTTAATGAGTAACTTGCATCTGTGATAAGCCCACAGATGCAAGTTCAACCGGAGCGGTACTGCCCTCACACAGAAGATCACCATAAAATGGTAATGTGTTTCGTTGGTGAGTGCGAAACCGGAGTTCCAATGATACAGAAGCATCAATAGGCCGCCATGGTGTGGGTCACCATGCTAGATTACTGCATTCGCAATGAGTATGGTGACCAACACTCTTGGAATCTGCTTATGTTTTCCATCAGGCAGAGTAAAGTCATTTTGGCAGACGATACATAAAAAAAAATGCTGACAATCGAGAGTAAAAATTATAGTCTTAAGCCGGGTCTCCACTGAAGAAAAGTTGGCAATTTTTGTGTTGTCAACATGTATTGGTGACAAAAATTTCTGTAAAACCGAGTCTCCACCAAACAAAAATTGCTAATTTTTGTGTTGTCCAATTTCGGTGGAGACGCGCCTTTAAATATAATTTCAGACATTTTTAACCCCCGACGCAAAAAGAGGGGTGTTATAAGTTTGACGTGTCTGTCTGTCTGTCTATGGCACCGTAGCTCGCAAACGGATGAAGCGATTTCAGTTTAGTTTTTTTTGTATAAAAGGTTAGTTACGTGCGAGTGTTCTTAGACATGTTTCATGAAAATCGGTTGAGTTGTTTATAAGTTATGGGGGTGAAAGTGGGGAAGAATAACAGAATGTCTGCAAAAATATCATTGGCGTATGATTACTCGATTAAGTGCTTGAGTAGGGGTTTTTTTAAATTTTGAATTTTACCTTGCATAAAAGAAATAAGGACTGTTGTGGATAAATTAATTTGGGGTCTATTGCCAGAGTTTATATCAGGAGTTCTAGCCTAACCCTAAATACTAGCATTGAATGCAAGTATGCAAGAAAATCACAATCTCACTTCAAACAATGTAACTGACTGCACGCGAGTGAGAGTAGGTACTCATATATGCACATATACTTACTTAAAGTCATTAACATAGATTTCGCTGGGGGCGTTAGTGGTGCCGAGTTTCTTGATGGATATGCCACTTCGTTGCAGTGAAACATTCGTAATTCGTTTCTCTGGAATAGAAATAAAAAGTAAAATTATTAGTAAATCTAAAAATAACAATTACATTTTACGCAACATAGAAAAATTATGGCTAGTCAAAGAACTTAGACGAAATAAGTAACTACATACATATACATACATAGCCCTTCCCTATGTGGCAAATCTACAATAACTATTTTTTATTCCATATCTTAGATAGAAATCCACGCACCAGATTTAAGCTGCTAGTGTATTAAATATAATATTAAAAAAACGATACATATGTTTACACGTATGTTTCTCGTTTAGATGGTATGCATTCGATAGCTATTATAGCTCAACGCTAAGTGTAGTTGTGATGTTTTGCCTATATAGCTTGCAGAACTTACAATAGACAGATTGCTCATGAAGATAATGGTGTTTGTATTACTATCTAACCTAGCAAATGTTATTTTGCCATTTATAATTTCAAAGCAATCATCGAATCACGATTTGAAAATGGGAGGTGGAGGATTTAGAAGATTAGATTAAGTTAAGGTTTGTGTAATACCGTGGGAGAGCTACGCTTCGGCATGAATGGGCCGGCTCGACCGAAGTGATACCACGGCCTCACAGAAAACCGGTGTGAAACAGCGCTTGCGCTGTGTTTCACCGAGTGAGTGAGGATACCGGAACCCCTCCCGCAGAGGTCGGCAACGCACTTGTGACGCCTCTGGTGCTGCGGGTGTGATCGCTTACCATCAGGCGATACGTCTGCTCGTTTGCCTATTATTCCATAAAAAAAAATATATATTCTCTTACAGGAGTAGGTGTATTGATTCTATCTTCAATGGAGAGGCTCATCATTAGCTGAGGATGACAGCATTTCCCTTCAGACTTGACTCCTAGTAGTCTATGCCATGCATGTTTTACCTGAAAATATGCAAATGGATGTCTCTAGAATTCATAGAATTTAACTACATTTTTTTTTTCATTTTGACTGCCACCTTGGCGCAGTGGTAGCATATGCGACTGCTGTGCTTGAGATATCGGGTTCGATTCCCGAAACGGATCAAATCTTTGTATGACCTGCAAATATTTGTTTCGGAGTTTAGGTGTTTTCTATGTAAAATATGTATGTATTTACAAAAAAAAATGTATATCAGTTGTCTAGTGCCCATAACACAAGCTCTGCTTAGCTTCGGATTAGATGGCTTTGATGCTGGATTGTGTGTTAGATGTCCGAAATATTTATTTATTTTATTTATTTGTAAGCAGGTAATGCTTCACATTCAAATTTTTTTAAATACAAAAACAGTAATTTTTAAATTGTATTTTATACTAGCAATCCAGCCCCAGGAAGTCTGGAATTCTCAGATTACCTTTACTACATGTGCATGTAACACACATATAATTGGGTGTTACCTATGTATTACATTTATGTATTTACAAAAAAAATACTACATATAAATGTATTTGTATCAGTTGTCTAGTACCCATAACACAAGCTCTGCTTAGTTTGGGACTAGATGGCGTTGTGTGTTAACGTTGGTAATGTCCGAAATATTTATTAATTTCTAATGCTAAAAATTGCATTAAAATCTGTTAATGTATGCAAATAAATAAAATTGGAGTGTCTGTATGTAATATTAAAAAAATGGCTTTTTACTTAATGTATATTTATGTATACACGGTACATATAGCAATTTTTTTTTTTTTTACAATTTCTGTCTGTCTGTCGGTCGGTCTGTGTGTCTGTTTGTTCCGGCTAATCTCTGGGAGATGGGACGTTCACTGATAGGTAGCTGATGATATAAGGAGTAACTTAGGCTACGTTTTTTTGACTAGCTTCGCCCCGCGGCTTCACCCGCGGTAGGTACGACTTTAACCGCAGGTAACAACGCGGGACTTAGCTAGTTAGTTTATAAGATCTAAACATACAGACAGCAGAAGTTACTTCATTTTGTATAGCGACCCGCCCCGGCTTCGCACGGGTGGGAATTCAGATGCCCCCGCCGACGACACGATTCGTGCATTTTAAATCTGTAATATCTTCGAATATTAGGTCTTTACCTATGAAATTGCCGTTTTGTATGCAATAAGTGAAAGTACTTATTTTTTGAAACTTTTTTATTTCTGTTATTCGAAGTAATCATCCATGCAATCGACGCATCTATGCCAACGCATTGGCAGTTTATTGATGCCCTTCTTGTAAAAATCAGCTGGACGGGAGGCAACAAACTCATCAAAGGCATTTTGTACTGCCTCTCGGGAATTGTTTTTTTTACCCACTAAAAAGTTGTCTAAATTTTGGAAAAAGTAAAAGTCGGTAGGTGCAAGGTCTGGTGAGTATGACGGATGAGGGAGAGGTTCCAACCCCAGCTCTCGCAGCTACTTCACGATAACGCGCGACCCCATACTGCGCAACAGACAGTCTCCAAGCTGCAAGAGCTGGGGTTGGAAGCTCTCCCTCATCCGCCATACTCACCAGACCTTGCACCTACCGACTATTACTTTTTCCAAAATTTAGACAACTTTTTAGTGGGTAAAAATTTCAATTCCCGAGAGGCAGTACAAAATGCCTTTGAAGAGTTTGTTGCCTCCCGTCCAGCTGATTTTTACAAGAAGGGCATAAATAAACTGTCAATGCGTTGGCAAAGATGCGTCGATTGCATGGGTGATTACTTCGAATAACAGAAATAAAGAAGTTTGAAAAACTAAGTACTTTCACTTATTGCATACAAAACGGCAATTTCATAGGTAAAGACCTATTATATTCATTTAAATTAGATAATGTAAAGGGCCATTTTGATCTATATTAAATTATTACTTTATTTTTTAATTATTACTAAATTAATTTTCTTAATTGTATGAGGATTCGTTCTGTATTGCTTAAGATCACTTCGTAAATAAGCCATTATTTCTCGTAAAAAGAAAGGAATAAAAATAGTCGTTGTGGATTATCCCTAAGTGATAGATATATACCGTCGCAGACCTTTTTGTAATACTTTTTAAGGTGTACAATACTGTAGTACATTATTTTGATCTATCTCGTAGGGTGCAATCAGCGTTTGCAATGTAAGCGCAAAAAATGTGTTTATTTGCTACATCACATTAGAAACCTCGAAAATTAATAGTGTTTCCATACTATATTATGCATTTATTATACATAAAAACCTTCCTCTTGAATCACTCTATCTATTAAAGAAACCCGCATCAAAATCCGTTGCGTAGTTTTAAAGATTTAAGCAAACAAAGGGATATAGGGACAGAAAGAGCGACTTTGTTTTATACTATGTAGTGACTATGTAAACACTCATAATAAAGTAAGTGACTGTTAACTAAGGCTGTAAGGCTTTTGATATGATGGTGACAAAAACAAACAAAAATAAGCAATATCTTGTATATAAAATTCTCATGTCACAATGTTAGTTACCATACTCCTCTGAAACGGCTGGACCGATTTTTATGACATTTGGTGTGCATATCGGGTAAGTCTGAGAATCGACCAACATCCATTTTTTATACCCCAATTGTTTTTTATGGCAAAACAACGATTGCGGGATCAGCTAGTATATTTATAATAATATTATTTTAGATTGTAGAAGGAATTATATGGTTCATCTTCCTGGCTTTTATTATTCCCATTATTTGGAGTTGGCTACTAGTTCAACCGGTTCTTAACAAGGCAGTTTGTAAAGTAAATTATATAGTTAAATATCATATATGACAGAGCTCAGTCTTAGTACTTATCTTTTGGATTCTGAACGGTGAGCCGAACTGTGTTTCAAGAGACTTTTCTTTAATATAAGAAACTATCTGAGCCCTGTGTGCTACCAACAGTTATACCTTCATAACAACAACAGGTAATACCACAGTGTGTAGTTTGGCCAGAAAAAAAGTAGTCTAAGTTACTCCTTATATCATCAGCTATCTGCCAGTGTAAGGCCTGTCAAACTCGGTCCAGCCATTACAGAGATGAACCGTAAGAAACAGACAGCTAAAAATTAAAAAAAAACGTTTCTTGATGTGGGTACCATATACATATACTTTTATATGCAATGCAAATGCACTAAATGCAAATAACAATTTGCATTTAGTGAAAATCTGTTAATTTGAAATTGCAAGCAGACACTTCAATTTTATTTATTTGTCTAGACTTAGAGTATAGGTAAGAATGTGAGTAGAATGACATACATCAACAATCTTGTTAGAGGGGCATGGTTGAGCACCAAGTAAACTCAGGAGCAAGTATCCAATTTTGTCTTTCCTCCCTTGAGTTCCCATTGTGTAGACTTCAACTTTGACAGGAACATTTTGAACTCGTAAACTAAAACAAAAGCACACATTGTCAAACCCCTATTGTAATTTTAGTGATAATATTATGTTAATATGGTAATCCTACTTCTACTTATGTATACTATACTTATAATACAATGTTTAGAAATTTGCTATACATTTGGTAACAGTGATGTTTCTAATGATTTTTGATGTTTAGGAAGTTTATTTATATAATTATTACTCGCTTGCCTTCGAAATCTTCTTTTGTCTGCTTCCCAAACAAGCTCAGCATCAAAAGTTGGTGCATGTGAAGGTACTACTGGGTCAGTTTCCAACATATACCCATTTAGGGACCCACTCACTATGAAAGGAGCCTTCAAAAATCCAAATCCGAGACCTAAAAATATCGCATTTCATTTTTAGTACTAAAAATATTGGTATGGAAACAATTGCAGAAGAAACAACAACCTTCTTTGACATGAAGTACTATCTGTATATTAGGCCCTCTCAGTTCGTCCATTTATATTTACTTTCGGAAAACGACAAAAATAATAAAAATTCAAATCAAACGCAACTGTAAACATTGCTTTCCAAAATCAAGAATGACAGTATTGACCAGGGTTGCCAGAATATTTTTTTCTCGAATAGCTTTGCCGGAGCACGCGTGTAGCCCCAAGATAGCCCCCCATCTAGTGACGTCACTAGTACTCAAGATTTGACTTTTAATTGTGTACCTCTAAACATATGTATTGCGAGACAGTTAACGTTTTAAAATATATGCTACAACATAATATACACATAAACTATTGAAACCGATTGCTGCTGTAAAAGTTCTTTTTTCTGCATAAAAATGATTGTTTGATAATTAAATATTTCTGAAAATAAAGATCGGCCTATCGGCAGTAGCGGCTACGTATAGCCAGCGCATAAAATAGTATAGCCACTCCGCAAGGGAGATAGCCTCATCGGCGCTTAATAGAATAGCCCCACCTGGCATCACTGGTATTGACAGTGTGCAGTTCTAGTGTTACTGTTGTTTTAAAAGTTCAATACTATAGGTATATTTCCGATATCAACACTGTGTTTTTATTTTTTGGAAAATAGAAAAAATCTTTGTTACTATTTTATTTGTACACTTTCATATAATTTAAAGGCAAATTTAATTATACTCTGTCCATTTCTTTATTTTCTTTTTGACAGTTCAAGAAATTTTGAAATTAGTGACGCCCTCACCCATTACCGATTCGATTTGAAACGAATAGCGATTTTATTTATGAAGAACTTTCAATCGATTTAATTTAATATTTTTTGTTGAAATATTAATTATTCCTTTATTAGTTTTTTATATTATGTAAGAAATAAACAAAAATATAAATAATAAATCTGTAAATTAGATGAATGAACAGAGTTATTGTTCTTTACTCTTGGTTTGATCCTAAATTCCAAGATTTCGACTTGATTCCTTGCAAAAATTCAATCTTGGAGTCATAGATACCATTTTTATTTCCTTTTTTTATTAAATTTACAGAAAAAATACTTACATGAAGTCAAATTATTTTTATCATATGATCGATTTAACGTATTTCAAGTACTGTTTTATAGTCTGTGGTTGTTTGTTATGCACAGATCACTTCACTAAAGTATCGTCACCGTTAATAAAGTACGACATTACTGTAGTACATAATTCCGAAAAAACATATGGTAATTTATAGGCGTGAGCTGTCAAAAAGAAAATAAAGAAATGGACAGAGTCTATGGATTAATATTTTTTATGTATGTTGCCAGTTATTATTTAAAGTTTTTTTAACTTGCTATTAAACTGAATCAAAGTAAAGTACTTCCTAATCCTAAACATTTTACTGTACTTTACGATATTTCAAAATATGAATGTATTTCAACAATTATTTGTTTAAAAAAATAATTGTGCCTTTTTCAAATATACTTGAACAATTTTGAAATAAATATATAGTTAATAAGATAGTAAACTGCAATTGACTAAAAAAAAAACCTGTGAGTGTGACTGCTTTCCTGAAGAATAATTTCGTAAAGACGTAAACGTCAAAAAACATAAACAAATATTATTCAGTAAATATTAACTTGTGATGTATTTGTATTTAATTATTGTAAGAATTTATATGTGTAACAAAGTTTTTTAAGACTGGGCGATGAAGAAGTTTTTATACGAATACAAAGCTTTAAAAAGTAATTCAGTTCAAAACCTAAGTATAAGGTAAACAAACGTTTGAATACTCATTCATGTCTATAATATTTAAAACTACCCTTATTCAAATTTAAGTTGGTAAAAATTATATTTATATTGTACGGTAGTGTAAGTACATTGCTGTTTGGTGAATCACCTGTGACCAAAGCACACTAGACTTGGCGAGACCCTACAGGCCTACACTCGACAACCGGTGCGCATGCCATGAAGTGGATCACCGGAGCGCAACGAAAAGTAATTTGTACAAAAAACTAAATTCAACTCATTGCGAATGCCGCGTTGTTCGTGATGTTTTGTCTGACCGCACAATATATCGGCGGTCATTGTTGCTAGTCGTTTTTTGTAACGATCGGACTTCTAATGCGCCGGTAATGTCCCGCGTGCTCCCCGTACTGTCGGTATTTCGCTTAGAAATAGTTAGTTTTAATAGAACTGTACTTGATAATAACACATCATTGAATCTCTGTGCAAACTTTATTGAAGAGAAAAGTGGATTCTTTGCAAGATATGGGAGTTTTTAAGTGGTTGCGACGGTGAGTACGTAATTTCATTTTTCTATTTTCTACAAGTTTCAGTGTTTCGATAAATGAGAAAAAAATTATTCAGTTTTTTTTATTTCACTTTTTTATTGTAGTATATTTATTATAAATCAAATTAGGTATACGCCTAACTGATTTACGTGCTCTATCTCTTGTAATCCACTTTCGGACAAGGCGTCTGGTCTCATCTCGGTCCAGTTAAAGACCATAAAAAGTAACAAAATGTATGGTAACAATGAGACCTGTGTGCATATTGTACGTACCCAGGATGATGTAAGTGGTCCACCTAATGTTGAATCATCAGAATTGAACAATACATTTGATTTCATTCCAATAGAGGCCAACAGTATTGTGTAGTATTGCCAATACCGCAGTACAAGTGAATAAGTGAATGCAGATAATTATTGCAACAAAGTAGGTATTTTACCGTGCCTAGTTCAGTTATTTTCTGAGCTCCAGAATAGCTGAACTACCCTGACACATTGCAGGTAAAATCTTCATTCATTCATATCTGAATTTGTAATATACTTTTTCCCGGTTAATTGAGTACCTAATACGTTAATTAGGTCAGCGGCGGCGGTGTAGAGTTCATTGACCTTTTATTTTAATTATTATTTGAATTAGATGATACGATTGATTTAATTTGTAAGATACATACTGAGAACTGACCCGGCGAACTTCGTACCGCCATATTTACATATGTCTCAGACTTCGTACCGCCATATTTACATATCTGTCTCAGCTTCCCACAGGCAGTGTACAGTCGCGGACAAAAAAAATCACTTTTCCCGATATCTTTTTTTTTTTCTAGCAAAAAAAGAATGAATGAAATCGAACTATGTGTTATTGAATTACAACTAAGTACATATTTTGACTTTCATCCCCTCTCTCCAGGAAACCGTGCTGAATTTCGGGATAAAAAGTATCCTACGTTCTACCTCGTAGTATGAACTCAAATCATACCAAGTTTCATTTGAATCCGTTCAGTAGATTCGGCGTGATGCGCGGCCAAGATACAGACAGACAGACAAAAATGAAAAAAATACAGTTTTGGCTTCAGTATCGATTATAGAGAGCCCTCCAAAAAAAACTAAATGTCTTTAATGTACAGAATTGGACCTGTTACATTTTTATTATAAGTATAGATTAGATGAAGAAAAGTAAAACTACGGTAAAGGGGCGTCCATTAATTACGTGAGACGTTTTTAGCGATTTTGAGACCCTCCTTCCTCAAGGTGAAATGTCGTGAGATTTGACTCAATCTCACCTAATATTTTCCAAGATGTTTTTTTTTATGGAATAGGCGGGCAAACGAGCAGACGCATCGCCTGATGGTAAGCTATTACCGCCGCCCATAGACACCTGCAACACCAGAGGCGTCACAAGTGCGTTGCCGGCCTTTGGGGGGTTGGGTGGGAGATTGGGGAGAGGGTTGGGGTATGGGCCACTGGTATCCTCACTCACACGGTGAAACACAGCGCAAGCACTATTTCACACCGGTTTTCTGAAAGGCCGTGGTATCACTCCGGTCGAGCATCCATTCATGCCGAAGCGTGGCTCTCCGACGGTAAAATGGTGTTCTTAGTGTACATGCGTTGGTTTGATTCTAAAAAAAAGCCTAATTTCCTTTTTATTTTTATCAACAATAGCATTTTAGATTGCTTAGCTTTATCATAAAAAATACGTGATATTTGCCGAGACCCCACCTAAGTGATTGAATGGGATGATTAAATGGGATTTAGCTCGAACACCTACCCCCCCTTTAAACATTTCACATAATTATTGGACGCCCCCTGGCTAGAATGAATTTGACCGTGACCGAACCGATCGCAATGATAACCCTTACATGAAACCGGAATTTAGCCATTTTTTCGAATGATTTTCCTTACCGGAGCCCAAACCTTCCTTACAATCTTTGATTCTGGAAGAGGATAGACTCGAGGAGCAGCAACACACTTGTGACTCTTGAGTTGTAGGTGTCCACGGGCGGCGGTAGTCACTTACCATCAGGTGGCCCGTCATTAAAATCCATCAATTCAATACCTTTCTTCGGGCGCAGTAAAAATTTCATTGGCTAATTTTTAAGAAAATCTGTTTAACCGTTTTGATCGAAATGGTAACAAACATACATCCAACTTCACAAACAATATTACTAGCTGCGCCCCGCGGTGTTACCCACTTACCCGCGGTGTTACCCACTTACCCGCGGTTGTTGCCGTTCCTTACGCATCCCACAGGAACTTTTATTATAAAAAGTAGTCTATTTACTATCGTCATCAGCCTATCGCAGTACACTGCTGGACATAGGCCTCTCCAATTGCACGCCACTTAGTTCGATCCTGGGCTTCTCGCATCCAGCTCCTGAAAGCGGCATTGAAATCCGTTGAGTAGTTTATAAATTTAAGCGAACAGACGACGGAAGCCACTTCATTTTTTTCTATGTAAAGAAGAAGGATTACATATTTAAAGACAACACCGAATCTTTCTTTACATAATTTGTATTTGTAAGGCATATATTTTTTGTTCATATTTGTTCGCTGGTTTTCGATCTCACTTCGCTTTGTCTTTCTTAATGCGACATATTTTTTTGGATATTTAACATACCGACTATGGCGGCCTTATGGCATATTACGTTTGTGTTTTTTTACTGTAAAAACTACAAAGTATTACGTACTAATACACGAGCGATTATATTTAGCGCTTTGGCCTCGAACTTTTAAGACTAATACAATAGACAGGCAAAAAATATGGACTTCCTAAGCCTTTTCAAAAATTGATTGTCGGTTTCAAAATATTTCAATGAAATAGAACGGGGTTTTCTTCATATTTGATCAACAGTCTTTAACATTCCACTATTGCAAATAGCCTTCTCCTTTTCGAACGACTTAAAAAAAAGTTTGGTTGTATTCTTTTATGTTTGTCATTTCAAAACTCCTGTTGTTTGTTTTACCGGGCCATTTCCGCACTTAGCCTCTTGATTGGGCCGTTGTACGTGAGTTTGTCATCTTCCTACTCCAACCATCCTAGATCATCCCAGAAGCTCAGCAGCCTTTTCAGGTCACTACATGCTTCCGGGAGTGATGTTGATTGGAGGATGTCCGCCCGTTGATCTGCCACACTTCTTCATTATGTGAGAACGTGACTCGCTCCTTTGTTAATCGACTTATAGTTATTAAGAAACTATTAACGAATGACGAATAAACTTATTACAATTCATCATGATCTAGGCGTATCGAAGTCGTGATACTCTTTAAAGGATTAATTGTTAATTATAATCATCATACCAATACTCTGTTGAATTTTTACTGTAAGCAAATAAAGCGAACTCTCTTTCATGATCGTGTTCAGCCCCGCATACAATACTTTCGTTTAATTAGACATACGAAAACCACAACAACTAGTGTTCAAAAGTTGCCACTACAGAATTATCTTCGCACGACCGAGTAATTTCGAAAAAGTAACTACAAAAGAGTACTTACCCGCTGTCGTGATTGATGCTTCCATTAATTACTGGTTCGATTCAATCTGAAGCCTTTCGATGGCTCTAAAACAGTATTATTGAAACTTCACTTTCACCAAACTTATTTGTAGATAGGCAGTGAGGTTGTACTTTTATTGCTTTGCAAATACAAAAATTATTGGCCAGACAATTTCTTATTAGGTATATATATATTTTATCACATTGTAAAAAGCTTGAACATTCAAGTTTTTTGATTGACTGTGATGTTTAAACTCGAAAAACTAAAATTGCTTTTTCAGTGATAATCATTTTTAACCGACTTCCAAAAAGGAGGAGGTTCTATGTTCCTCTGTATGTATTTTTTTAAATGTATGTTCACCGATTACTCCGTCAGTTGTGGACCGATTTTGATTTTTTTTTGTATTCGAAAGGGTATGCTGCCGAGGTGGTCCCATTGCCAGCATATCAGGATCTGATGATGAAATCCCAGGGAAATCGAGGGGAAACCCTCATTTTTTATAGGCACATACTATGTTTTTCGTATATTTTCTGAAGTTACACCGGTATTTGCGTCTGGTAGTCATCATTTTATGATGATGAGCTGATGATATAAGGTACAACTCCTTAACGGTTAGGAGTTGGAGGATAAATCTTTAAATATCATATATATATATGTTACCTTTAGTCGTATTCTTTCAAATTATTTAGGTAAGCTGATGATGGAAGGTGGAAGGTACAACTCCTCAACGGTTAGGAGTTGCAGGATAATTCTTTCAATTTCATACGTATCTAAAGACCTTCAGTCGTATACTTTCAAGTTATTTAGGTGAACTGATGATAGAAGGTTAAACTCTTCAACAGTTAGGAATTAGAGGATGATTTTAATATTACACGTACGTATAGACCTTAATTTGTATTCTTGATGATGAAATTTGATGAAATAGTTCAACTTACTACTTACCTATGATTGTTTGCACTAAAAACTGAAAAATAAATACTTTTTATAAAAAAAAAAACCGACTTCCAAAAAACATCCAACGAAAACTCTCTGCCAAAAAAACACTTAAAGCGTAAAATAAACTGGTTCTTCATAAATTGCCTATACCTAATTCTTTATTCATTTAAATAGTAATATTATAATGTGTGCTAGGTACCTAAAATCTGTTTGAAGTCGGTGCTAAGCCAAAAAGAATACAAACGAACAATTACAAAATTATAAGCGATAGTCACTTGGCACTAGGTGTCACTAGGTAGTCGGTAGGTGCAAGGTCTGGTGAGTATGGCAGATGAGGGAGAGCTTCCAACCCCAGCTCTTGCAGCTTGGAGACTGTCTGTTGCGCAGTATGGGGTCGCGCGTTGTCGTGAAGCAGCTGCAAGAGCTGGGGTTGGAAGCTCTCCCTCATCCGCCATACTCACCAGACCTTGCACCTACCGACTATTACTTTTTTCAAAATTTAGACAAATTTTTAGTGGGTAAAAAATTCAATTCCCGAGAGGCAGAACAAAATGCCTTTGAAAAGTTTGTTGCCTCCCGTCCAGCAGATTTTTACAAGAAGGGCATCAATAAACTGCCAATGCGTTGGCAAAGATGCGTCGATTGCATGGGTGATTAATTACTTCGAATAACAGAAATAAAAAAGTTTGAAAAAATAAGTACTTTCACTTATTGCATACAAAACGGCAATTTCATAGGTAAAGACCTATTATTTACAAAGGCAGACTATAAAAATATTTTAATAGGATGTCCATAAAAAAGTTTACTTTTAAGGGTTAGGTACTTATTCGATCACATTAAAGACAAGTAAAATTTTAACAAAAACCGACTTTAATGCTCAACTCGATTTCTCTTGGATGCCATCATCAGATCTTAGTGTCCTTATCATGGTACCGCCGCACCATTGGGATATCTCCTTGCCAATAAAAAAGAATCATCCCACCAAAAACATTTTCATGTAAAATGTTGCCAAGACGACTGCATATGGCTTACCCTGTGAAAAAGATATCAGATCTCATGTAGAGTCAAGGTTCCGAATCTACACGCCCTAACTCTACCAACCCTAACTTCATAAACTCTACATCTCAGTAAAAATTTATGGTTTCGCCTTTTCGCTACCATACCATCACGAAGGGGAAACGAACGCCTTTTGTGTTTGCAAATATCTAGTTTCTGAAGTAATGTGTAATACGAATATTTAGTTTCTGAAGTAACGAAACAGCCAAGCCATACATATTTACTGAAATGTAGAGTTTATGAAGTTAGGGTTGGTAGAGTTAGGGCGTGTAGATTCGGAACCTTGGCTCTACATGAGATCTGATATCTTTTTCCCAGGGTAAGCCATATGCAGTCGTCTTGGCAACATTTTACATGAAAATCTTTTTGGTGGGATTTCATTTCTTTTTGTGAGTTGCTTGAGGCACTTTTTTTCTTTTTTTGGGCTGTATTTCTTGTACATCGTCTTTCGAAAAAGTCCGTGTACCATATATAAAACCTCTAGCATAAACATTTGTGAAAGTCTCATACAAACTTCCACCCCCCAAATTTGGGGGTTGGGGGGCAAAAGTAATAGGTTTATGAATTTTTCTATTGTTTGTATACAAAACTTAGTTTGCATACCAAATTTCAGCTTTCTAGCACTTCAGGAAGTACCCTAACAGTTTTGATGATCATCAGTGTGTCAGTGACGAAATCGGTGTTTTTTAGGTATCAATAAAATCTAAAGTATCATAACTATGCAATTGAAACTTTGTATGTTTCATTAGTCTATTGATAACATCATATCCTGAGAATTTGAACGATATGGTATATCGGGAACCAAAGTTATGAGGGTTCGAAAAAACGACGAAACACTTTGAGAAAAGGTAGGTAGTGCCCTTTCGCTTCGCTTGGCTCCTCTTGGCGGGGCACGACCGTGCCCTCAGATCAAAATCGGTTCATAAACGACGGAAGTTATCCGCGAACACTATTGATATAGTTTTTGTATATCAATGCCGAACAAAAGCATCGGTGAACCTTTTACTTTATCAATATTATGTCATTATGATTACAAGACATTTCTTTCTTTCTATAAAGGCTAATTAATCCATTTCATGTCACACACATTATATAAAGAAAATGAAATGGTAATGACAACAAAGAAAAAATGTAGTGGCTTATGATGAGAAACATCTGATTTACGTCCTGAATGCTGCGTACTGAGTACGCTCGTTTCTCAAATTAAATAGCTTACACAGCCCCGGCTTCCTGTTATACACTTTCGTCCCTTTTCGCGATATCACTCCTGCGCCTGCGGCAAAAAAGGCAAGACCAAAGCCGTTACACTAAAAACAGCGTGGCATAGGATACATAAAATATTACTTGGACTTTTTTTTTGCATGCCTGATGGTGAAGCTCGGTATAACAATGTTAAATTGCACGTTTATATTACCAAAAAGACAATGAATAAAGTTCAACGTCCGGACCAAGATTTAGTATTTAGAAAATACAATGAATATTTTGATTGGCAGCCCTGCATACCACTCGATACTGGCGGGGACCCAGCGTGATCTCTGGTTTAATTACATTATTACATAATGTTTTGTTTGTACGTATAGAAAAATAATCGAACCTTTGTTATAATTTCCGGTGGACCTTAAAAGAGCGCCTTGGATGGAACTATTAGCTAAGCAAAGAGGAAACAAAAAAGCTTTGAGTGACTGAGTCCGTAAACTAGAAAGTTTGTTGAATAACGAACGGCTGATGACTTTGATTAAAATTCTTTTAGGTGTTAAACTTGGTGTATATATTACGGTCATAACTCTTAACCGGTCAAAGATATTTTACCCGGTAAAATCAGTCAAAAAAATTAAATTAAAAAGCTTTTTAAAAACAAGGTTTTACTGTAATGCCTCGAGACGAATCAAACGAGTCCAACCTCGATATTGTTGCGACGTACAGAGTTCATATGGATACCTTCCAGCTCCAGCATCAGATCAGCTCCATGTCTTTATAATATTGTATTGTCACGCTGTATACATATGCTTACAGAATTTCAGCAAAATCGGTTGAAAATATCTGCTTCAAAATTGAGTAGCAAGATTCCACCCTAACATACAAGCATATACATACATTGCAAGTTAATAAAAAGCTTGTAAAACACTTTTGACCGCAACATCTTACTGTTATAAGATCATCTAACCCAAATTATTTAGTTTGCGACCGCTATTGGTCATTATTCCAATCTAATCCAAATTATTCAACAAGCTAAATAGCAAGTTAAAAATTTAAAAAGCCCCTACGCAAGGACTTAATCGAATCGCCAAAAATGCCTTATATCATTTCAGAAAAGAGCTGATACTCTTACACTGCTGGACCTATATGAACCAAACATAGCTAAGAACCACCGCAAGGAAAATGGCTTTCAAATGACTAAAACCGCATCGAAATCGATCCATCTGTTTGAGAGCTACGATGCCACAGTCAGACACACACACAGACAGACGGACATCGACGTCAAACTTATAACACCCAATTTTTTGCGTCGGGGTTTAAAACTAGTAGATGGTATCTGACGTACCAGTCAAAAGTATCGTGACTGCGCGTATTGCCTAGTGGTTTGAGTGGTCGCCACGCCGTTTCCAACTTCGCCAAGTGTTGTGGCCCTGTAATCCATAAATCAAACATCACGTCATCATCGTCAACAAATCTTACATGAGATAACACTGTGTGATCCACTAATTGTTGTTCTGAGTCTGGGTATTGTGCCTGTTTCATGTAGTTTGTAAAGTCCCCCGCGACACTGGATTTACTCGTAGCGGGAGTTGTCTTCTATAAAATAAAAATAAAAAACTATGGCCCAATAACGATTAAAATATATTGTTCAGTCCTCTCGCCAATGCAGCGTTCACCTTGGGAAGTTTGCAATGTCTATAGGGCCCATGATATAGGCATTCAATCGCTAAGCTTGTTCACGGGCGAGAGCATTAAACTTCACGGCGTTTCACCGTGTTCTTATTCTAAGCTAATGTAATATCAAGCACTTACTGGAGATGCGTGAAGTCCTTGATATCGGCGGTCTGAGGGGCGCCCCTCTGCTGGTACTCTCCGCGTTCACACATTCATAAACTCCTCAGTTGCTGTACAACTGGGAGCCTTCCCACGTATTATTATAATACACCCGTTTTAACTGTCGCGGATCGCGCCTAATTGACGTGACTACTAAAACTCGCGAGTCCAAACCCGACCAATCATAACGGTAACCAACGAAACACCGAATTGGATGGACAATCAGCTAAATTTTACTTAAACGGCAATCCCGACTAACCTTGTTCGACCGTTTTTACAAAGCTTCTCCTTCGTTCTATCTTGTCACTTCAAAACGTCAAACAAGAAAAATTACAATCAAAAATGTTGCCATTATAATGACGTTCAATTTCTAACATATAAAATTTTGGCCATTTATGGGTGACTTCTTCCTTTTCCCAAGGTTAGGTTGGGGTCGCCTTTAAGTATTCTAAGACACGGCTAAATGACAATTTCTAACTGGAGCGACTGCCTTCAGAATTCTACAACTCAAGTAGTAGAGGCGATACACGAGTTCTGTAGATAGACTATTATTATTGAACTTTTTAAATCTCCAACGACCCGTAACGATCGTCATAGATGTTCGTGTGGCAAGCGGGGGTCGACGGCATGCTCTGTGAGGTACGGAGGGTTCTCAATGTGTTAAGAATTGTCACCCATCCATAAACTAACCTGGCTAGGATCAACTTTGCAATGTCCTAACCTAGTCGATTGTCATGAGCCCCTCATCTAAAAGTTCTGCTTTTAACATATATCTATATACTAGCTGACCCACGCAACGGCGTTTGCATCTCATATTGCCCGTAGCGTGATAATTTTCCCCCGTTTTTGAAACATTTTCATTGATGCTCCGCTCCTTTTGGTCGTAGCGTGATGATATATAGCCTTCCACGATAAATGTACTATCAAACACTGAAAGATTTTTTCAAATCGGACAAGCGGTTCCTGAGATTAGCGCGTTCAAACAAACAAACTCTTCAGCTTTATCTTAATATATATAAATCTCGTGTCACAATGTTTGTCCTCAATGGACTCCTAAACCACTTAACCGATAATAATAAAATTTGCACACCATGTGCAGTTCGATCCAAATTGAGAGATAGGATAGTTTAAATCTCAAATTATAGTCGCAATTTTAATTTATTGCTAATTATTGTATATAAATATGGCGGTACGAAGTTCGCCGGGTCAGCTAGTATAATAGTATAGATTAATACGTGAAGCAAAGACTTTACTAAAATTATGCGAACGGATAAACATGAAATTTGGCACGGTCATGTTTATATGGAGGAGGAGTGCAGAAAACCAAAAGAAAATAATGATAAAAAAATGGTTGAATTTCAACCACTGGTATTTTTATTGTATGGGATAACCTGACTGAGGTTACTCGGTAGCATTGCAGGTGTAAAGTGCGCAGTGAACCGTTAAGGTGTTAGCAACCTGTGTTGAGAAATAGTCTACTAGAAATCCTGTTACTTAATTCAACAGTACTTTTCTGGAAAAAGGTTGTACTCTTATACCTACGTACTTTATATCTTTATCTTCCCTCCTGCCGACGAATCGTTAAAATTTCTTTTTTTAATATTAGTTAGGAAGTTGTATCAATTGATATTCTAATCTAGAATTATAAATATACTTTCACTTCACACGACACTATTAGACATTTTGTATTGGAAGTTATACCTAAATATGTTCGCTATCAAATCTGTCCATCGTCCGACGTAAGAATAGTTTCACGAGAGATCAGTTTGTCGAATAACAATGCTTGGGAACAAATTCGCTAGCCTGATCAAATTGCTAATCGGTAAAAGTGTATCGTTGGTCCCGTCGATATCTGAGATTATCATCGCCTTTTACTTTAACATTTTTTGTTTACGAGTCCATTATTTTTTATTCAGGGCTTACACAATGCTGTTGCACTGTTATATTGAATAGATAGATTAGTCTTGTAGCTATGGTACCTACCTACGAAATTTATACAAATATTTTAGACTAGCTGTGCCCGCGACTTCGTCCGCGTGGAACAGTGACTTTGGGTAGCAGTTTTAATTATTAAGGCTAATATTATTTTAAAAATAAGAACACGTTTCACTGTTAAAAACATATTTAAGTATTTATATAAGTATATAAAATAAAAAGTAGTTTGTATGGGCTTATTTCGACATTCGACATGGCTTTCAACCTGTTCTTGCACCGTTCGCTTCTCTCCTAGCTCTAAGCATTCCGTCTGCCTCCTAGACTCTGTGTCTAGATTGACTCTTTTCTTCATCAGCGCCTTCGCATTAGGGTTCTTTGCGACGGACGGTGCGGCCTCTGTTTTTCTGGAGGTAAACGCTAGCGTACCTCAGGGTTCAGTCCTGTCGCCCAAGATGTTTCTTCTGCATGTCAATGACATATTAGCCCTTGGCAATATACATTGCTATGCAGACGATAGCACAGTGCATGGGCGATATTATGGATACCCTGCAGCCAAGATGGTAGACGTTGAGGAAAATGGATAGGAGCTTGTCGCTGAGCTCGACCGGGTTTTGAACCGCATTTAACAACGGGGTGATGAGAATCTGGTCGAGTTCAACGTTAAGAAAACACAGGTGTGCCCGTTGCCCGTGCTCTACCAAAAAGTCTCCGTTTCTTCCCCTCCCCACTTTTCAGAGCACTCAACTGCCACTACGGCATAAACTCGGTGTCCTGGGCATAGATATTTGCCGAGACCTCAACCCACGGGAGTACATCGAGGGCACCACTAAGGCTGCCTGAACAGGGTATGACGGTTAATCGCGCCCGAGCATTTGTGTCTCCTTTATAAGACCCAGGTTCGCTCGTCCGTACTGTTCTCATCTTTGTGATAGATCCAGGCAGTATTTACTTGATTTTCTAGATCTTTTGCAGCGGCAAGCAGTCCCCATTATGAAAAGTCCCGATACTACAGAGTCCCTTGAGCCTCTGCAGTTGCGGAGAGATATCGCCTCTATGGCAGTCCTCTACCGCTTTACCATGGAGAGCGTTCTGAAGCGTTCTTCCAACTGATCCCACCTTCTCCCTTCCTATACCGAACAACACGTGCTGGTCTTGGAAGTCACCGCCTCAGTCTTAGAAATACGCTCTCGAACCAAACGGTTTGGATCTGCATTGTCTGCTTTCGCAGCGAGTATGGTTGCCTCTACTGTTGGATTCTACTTGAGTTTTCCCTCAGTCTGAGCAAATTCTCAATTTTTACAATTTTAAAATACTACGTTTTTGATTTGCCATCTTTTGCACAAATTTAGTGATTTAGCTGATTTGATACACGCGATTATGCTGCCCATTTGAAAAACATGTTTTTTTCTAAATTAACTGCAACTTTAACCGTGTCTTTGGACTTTGATAACATTGTTATTGCAAATGTTGTTTTCAGCGGAAACTGCATTCTTTTAAATTGAAATTGCAAATAAGTTTGAATTATTGGAATAAGGGGGAATTAAAACATTTTCTTTTACAATCTTGTACCCCAGATGCGTATTTTGTAGCCGTGTACCATTACATATCTTTGGCGCTCAAGATTTCTTATTAATAGGACTGGAACATTAACTTTCAGTCTCAACTTATGGGAAGGCGCTCCTGATAATTCTAAATAGTTGAGAAACTTTATGCATAAGCTATGATATGACTGGTTCAGTTGCCCTTGCATTGTTTCCTGAGAGGTATTCGATAACATCTTCCTCCACGTCTGACATGATCTGTTCGTTTATTTGAAAACTAGTGTATTCTGAGGTAGTAGAGCCACGCTGATTTCAGCACGAATGGGCCGGCTCGACCGGGGCGGTACTACCCTCGCACACAAAATCAACGTAAAATGACAGCGATCGTGCTGTCGTGTTTCGTTGGTGAGTGCGAGACCGGAGGCCCAAATAGTCTAGTCAACAAGTTCCATACTTGTTGACTAGACTATAAGATGCAACAGCATCACTAGGCCGCCATGGTGTGGGTCGCCATACTGCATTGTCTGCATTCGCAGTGAGTATGGTGACCACCACTTTTGGATTCTGCTTATGCTTTCCATCAGGCAGAGTAGATTCATTATGGCGGGCCATACATAAAAAAAAAAAAAACTGTCTCATTAGTCGGCGGATCAGAATAGATATTATTTTTAGATCATGTGTGCTATCACCAGATATACTCATGTATCATGTAATCATGTCGTTACATACTACATATATGTTTCATAGAGGCATTTATTTCATCTTGCGGCGTACGTACCCCTTTTGCTTTTTTTTGTGATTAAATCCCCCCGGATACTTTTCTTTCGGACTTTTTCACGAAGAAAATTATATGAATAAACAAAAAATCATGTAAACAAATCGAATCCTAGTGAATAATAACGAATTTGTAGTGGCAAAATTCAACATCCGCATGCGGCACAGCCGTCTGCTCTCACTTGTCTGCCCGTTCGGGTAAGCACATTTATAGGCATATTGTGATAACTCAGTAAATGTTACATCTGAATAGCTCTAATATTTTGTCTCTTGTCCCAAACTCATGTAACATTTTCGCAAACCTTGCATATTTCCATACAAACTTTCATCCCCTATTTCTATTTTACCCCCTTGATCTTAAAATTTTTACAAAATTTAAATGAAATTTTTATTTATATGTAATCAACAGCCTTACGGACTAAGAGAATATAACACCTTTTTTTATTTTCTTCCATAAAAACTTTGTCCTAACAATAACTAATATATAAAAAAAACATTTGGCGCAGTCGATCTAAAGTTATTGATCGATAGTGGGCGGAAGTATGGATTAAATTTGTAAAAGAAAGCACATGTCTGATGAGGAATGATTATATTACAAGATCCAAGTATTCCTTTGAGAGTTCTTAACTCTAGAAACTCTACTGGTGAGCAGAAACGTTGTATTGAAAGAGACTGAAAGAGTAACACCAGGAGTTTTTCCTTGTGTAGGTTAACGTAATATCACGGGCTAACGACCTTATAAAAGCTCTTAGAAACTTGATACTGCATTATGTATAGAATTAAATGAAACTCAATATCGAAAAAGGTTGTGGCTTTATGTTGTAAGTCTTTATAAGTGAAGGTAAAACCACATGAATGTATTCAGCGGTTTGCTTCTCACCCTTAGTATGAGACAATACCTGCTCCCAACACTGGAACGCATATAATCATAATGAGTCATTCTAATCTGATTCAGTAGAAATGCATATAAAATGTACAAAACATTCAATACAGAATTTCATTAAATTGAAGTAGATCACATCGCCGTTGACCCGCGACAGTCCCACGCTTTTGCTGCCTGAATGCCGCCCGAACTGCCATTAGTTGCTGTTATTTGTACTTCTACTTATATTGTTCGGTTTTTCTCATTCTATTGTTAGCTTAGACGCCTTCACTTTAAATGTATATCCATCTGAAATGAGTGGATTATGACCGCGTAACAAGCGCTGCATGAGGTCAGCAATTCATGCTCGATTTATTTCTTAAATCCTAAAACTTGGAATAGAAACGTTTACGAATGAATCCTTGTTATCACAACTATATAATTATTTGAAGTATAAGGCTATTTTATTCACATATCAAATATATAAAACACTAAGACTTCATATTCTTATTTTTATACTAGCTGACCCGGCGAACCTCGTACAGCCATATTTACATATCTGTTTCAGCTTCCCACGGGCAGTGTACAGTCGCGGACGAAAAAAAGACTTTTCCCGTTATCTTTAATTTTTTTTCTTTCTAGCAAAAAAAGAATGAATAAAATCGGACTATGTGTTATTGAATTACAACGAAGTACATATTTTGACTTTCATCCCCTCTCTCCAGGCAACCGTGCTGAATTTCGGGATAAAAAGTATCCTATGTCCTTCCTCGTAGTATGAACTCAAATCATGCCAAGTTTCATTAAAAATTTTATATTTTATTTTTTCGGACATTTTAACACACAACGCCATCTAGTCCCAAGCTAAGCAGAGCTTGTGTTATGGGTACTGGACAACTGATATAAATACATATATTACTTTTATTTTTTGTTGTAAATACGTACATATTATAAATAGAAAACACCCAAACTCCGAAACAAATATTTGCAGATCATACAAACATTTGGTCCGATCCGGGAATCGAACCCGAGACCTCATGCACAGCAGTCGCATACGCTACCACTGCGCCACAGAGGCAGTGAAAATCCATTCAGTAGTTTCGGCGTGATGCGCGGCCAAGATTCAGACAGACAGACAGCCAAAAATGAAAAAAAATACAGTTTTGGCTTCAGTATCGATTATAAAGCCATCCAAAAAATTTTTTTAAATATCTTTAATGTACAGAATTGGACCTGTTACAATTTTATTATAAGTATAGATGTTATAAAATTAAAGATATCCTGAAGAGTCCTAGTTCTGCAAATCGTAAACTAAAAAACGTCACTTCTCTATTCTTGTGTGGAAAGTACATAAGTTATTCTTCTAATTGACATATTTTCTGACCCTTTTAAAATTTCTTTTAAGGCATGATACAAGTTAGCATTTGCAAACTTGAAAATTATGATTTGTTTTCTGTTTAAATTCTTCTAGGTAATTAAATTATAACAGAACTGTGCTTGTCCTCAGGGAGCGTGTAACTGTTACGACTCATAACCTAAACTCCTCCAGCAACCCCTTACCGGAAAATCAGTACTCTCAAAGCACTGCACAAATTGGCACTATCCGCACCGAGGAATACAAACGGGACCTAGCTGAATTTCAAGCACGAAGGTCTTCAGGAGCCCAAGAACTACCAGATACGCCAACAAAAAAAAAATGTGGCCGACATTCTTTACCTGTCTCTTGCACAGACTGTTCTGTAAACCACGACAACACTTTCAATTATGAAAAGAAATCGGCTATCAAATATAAAAATAAAATACAAAAACGCGCACGAAGTACGACCCCAGACCGACCGGTTTATGAAACACCTGGTGTGCCTAACATACAATTTTTGTTTCAAAATCAGGTGTTTATGCCTGGTAATTTGTTCCCGGGAGCGTCGTTTACTGAACCCCAAAAAGTCAAGCGACATTCGAGACATAGGATAAGCAGATCACCAGACTTGGACTTCGTAGTTCAAAAACACATAGATTTTAAAGAAGACGAACAGCCGGATTGTCCGCCTAATTTCTACAGGAAGAACTCTCTGCCTTTCGATATGAAGAGTTTCATAGATTATTCTAAATGCGATGACGATGTAATCGATGGGCCTGCAGCGGCAGGCGACGTAAAGCTATCTAGTCAGAATTTATCCACCTGTTCTAAGGAAGAAGGTGATGATAAACTTTTTGAAGTGATGAGCGAATTGAAAAACTTTGATCAGTGGGCTGACGAGCAGCTGCAAATTCGGTCGCCGAACACCACCAAGTCAGATGACAGTAAAGTATGTTTCTATAGGGCAATGCCCCATGCGTCCCATTTTATATAGTTCTGTAGTTTGCATGATTGACCTTAGTGAAATCGGAATCAATTTGCCTAGTCACAAGTAATGTCCATTTCGTTCAAGTGACTGATCGCGATTGGTCTTATGGTATTATGATTTAAATTTAAAACTCGCTTTTTTAGTTCGCAATTTAGTTAAAGATTTTACTTGACACCGTGTTCACTTGAGATGAGTTTTATTGTTCATTTTAGAGCGATACGAGTGCTTACGGATTGCCGATAGCGAGTGCAAGCAATCTTGATGTGACAGTGGACAAGAAAAAGACGTGGAGTAATGGCAAATGGGGAGTGGTTCCTGTTCAGATAAAGAAACTCGCTGGCGTAACCATCTCCCACGTTAAGAAGAAAAACAATACTGAAATTAATATTTTGCGGTAAGAACTAATATATTGTTAAATTTTGTCGTAGTCTTTTATTTATTAGGCGTATTCTGTTTAAAGCATATTGTGTAGTGTCAGTGAAGAGGTACTTTTCGTACACAAACGAAGTGAATTTAAATTGTTTTTTTTTTATTTGACTAGGCAATGATCCCAATTGAATTGTATTGCATAAGCTTAAGTTGATTTGTTACAGAATTATTGGATTATTACAACGATTTAGGTTTAAAAAGTCAGTCCTTAAAACCTTCTTAGTGGTAACTTTTTCCAATCTCTAAATGTATGAAGTTACCTTTTTTTGTCGATGTCATTACGTCTTGAGAATGTAATTATGTGACGGGAACGCTACATTCGTATAATTTTATTAGGATATCTACTATACGACGTGTATCTTACAAATTATGAGTGGTTAGTTAATTTTAATCTAAAGCTACGCATAACTACTTTAAAACTAAACAGCTTCAACATAGGTGATAGAATCAAGTATGATCAGAATGGATTGGGAGCACCAGTGCCGGTTTTAACACTACCAGCGCCCTGGGCGAGATTTTTACGGCGCCCTCCAACTGCAATTCAAACTCATACGAAAAAAGGGAAAGGATATAATGAAATAGAAATAATTATTTCGTCGGTACCCCCGGATACCACCGAACCACTCGAACCGACTAAAACCGTACGCCGTCTCGGGTACTAGAAACTGGGGAACCAGCTTCCTAGAAAGGAAAACCTTGAAATCCCGACGTTCCTCGGGCCATCTACGGTTTGTAGATAGCCCCTTCCTGTGTGGGAACCCCGATGTTCCCATTGCTGTCCCCATAGGTGGGGCGCGAGCACCTTTCCGGGCCTGGGTGACAGGTGGCCTCACCTGTAACCCTCCAGGCTTGCGCTTATGGATAACGGAGATGGTTTTGCTATCTTCGGCACCTGAGTCGACTGCGGTACCTGGCCCGTTCCCGGGCCTGGTAAAAGTAAGAGTTCTAAACCTCTCTCGGTCTCGCTCGGCCGTCTCCTTCGCAAACATAACTAGCTCACAGAAAGAGACGGCGGAGTTCTACGCGCTCCCGCTCCGAAACATGGCCGCAATCATGTTACCGAGCGAGAGTGACGCCACGAGATGGGGAGCTGAAAACTGATGTCACTCGGTAGTAGAAACGAAAAGTGACAAATCTTAGCATCTCGACGTAGCATGGGGCATGGACCGTCCGATTACTACGTCGCGTCTGTTTGTTTTAATATAATTGGAATAATTTTTTTATACGTGCACTGATTTTATGGCTAAAAATAATGCTAACTCTTTTTAACTAAAATGTTAAAAACAGATAGACAATGTGTTTCTCTGTGGTTGGGAATTCCCGATAAAATGAATTGCAAGTTGCAAGCAGTTCTCCGATCGAACAGTTTGAATACTACAATGCATTCAAGTGCTGCCAACATAAAGATTTTTTCACTTAATTTAGGAAATTTACGAGTAAGTACGAGGGTGGTTTGAAAAGTCCGCGCAAAAATGAAAACTACTTAATTTTTCAGGATAGATAGTTTTTAGTTTTCAACATAATCTCCTTTTAGACTAATACACTTCGTCCAACGATGCTCTAGTTTGTTGATCCCTTCCGAATAGTAGAATTTGTCCAAGTTTGTAAAATAGGCATTCGTTTCTACAATTACCTCCTCGTTTGAGTAAAATCTTTTTCCCGTCAGCCATTTCTTCATATTGGGAAATAAGTAATAGTCCGAGGGAGCCGAATCTGGAGAATAGGGGGGAATTAAAACGCGTTGGAACCCTATTTCCATCAGTTTTGCTGCCACTACTGTTGAGGTGTGAGCTGGTGCGTTATCGTGATGTAAAATAACTTTATTGTGGACCAATCGTAGACGTTGTTCTTGCAACTCGGTTTGCAAACGGTTCAATAACGATGAATAATATGCACCTGTAATAGTTTTACCTTTTTCCATATAATCAATGAAAATTATTCCTTGTGAATCCCAAAAGACAGTTGCCATAACCTTCCCGGCCGAAGAAACAGTCTTCGACATTTTTGGTGCAGATTCCCTCTTGTACACCCACTGTTTGGACTGTTCTTTGTGTAAGAGTGTAGTGGTGTATCCATGTTTCATCCACAGTCACGAAACGGCGCTTACAACAGCTACAAACCGTCCATGCAACACACGATTTCATTTTTGATCAATCGTGAGCAATCGCAGCACCCATCTTGCGGATAACTTTTTCATATCCAAATGTTGGTGCAAAATATTATGTAACCGTTCATTCAAGATGCCGATACAGCACTAGCAATCTCACGCACCTTCACTCTTCTGTCATCCGTCACCATATCATGGACTTTATCAATGGTTTCTGGAATAGTGGCCGAAACAGGGCGTCCAGAACATTCAGCATCACTTGAGTCCATGTGGCCACTCCCAAAATTTTGAAACCACTTATAAACTGTTCTAATTGACGGTGCAGAGTCTCCATAATGTTTATCAAGTTTATTTTCAGGCTCCTTTGCCTTTCATAAAGTAATGTTTTATCAACACACGATGGCGCCCCTTTGTAGCGCCCCTTTGTCCGGCGCCCTGGGCGGTCGCCCAACCGCGCTCTACCCTAACGCCGCTACTGGGGAGCACTAGGCACACCGTATACCGTTATTTAAGTAGATACACAGCTTGCGACTAAATCCGTGCAAAAAAAAAAGCGGCCAAGTGCGAGTCGGAATCGCCCATGAAGGGTTCCGCAGCAGCAAGTTAATTAAATAAATTAAAGGTGGAATGAAAAGTTACGTAACTTTTCATTCCACCTCAGCGAGGAAACAACTAAATGCAAAAAAAAAAGCGGCCAAGTGCGAGTCGGACTCGCCCATGAAGGGTTCCGCGGCAGCAAGTAACATCATATAATTTGTATTTTATTTTTATATTTGTGTTGATTGAATGATAGGTATATTGCAGTTTACGATTTATGACGTATTAAAAAAAAACTACTTACTAGATTTCGTTCAAACCAATTTTAAGTGGAAGTTTGCATGGTAATGTACATCATATATTTTTTTTAGATTTATCATGCTCTTATTTTAGAAGTTACAGGGGGGGGACACACATTACCACTTTGGAAGTGTCTCTCAATCAAGTCAATCTATTCAGTTTAGAAAAAAATGATATTGGAAACCTCAATATCATTTTTAAAGACCTATCCATAGATACACCACACGCATGGGTTTGATGAAAAAAAAATTTTTGAGTTTCAGTTCTATGTATGGGGACCCCCAAAATTTATTGTTTTTTTCTTATTTTTGTGTGAAAATCTTAATGCGGTTCACAGAATACATCTACTTACCAAGTTTCAACATTATAGGTCTTTTAGTTTCGGAAAAAAGTGGCTGTGACATACGGACGGACAGACGGACAGACAGACAGACATGACGAATCCTTCCTTTGGCACGGAACCCTAAAAAAGCTCGCACGTTTCTGTGCATTTGTTCATAGGTACTACAAATACCTAAGGAAAGTTAATAATTATACTAGTTGCTGATAGTTTTAGGGGAGTATCTATAGTCTGTAATAATTGAAACTGCAACGTATAGATAACGTAGAGATTTTGGACGACCCCACGAAAATGCAGACACAAAATGTATATGACAATTGAAGAAAATTATCGCAGAATTGTAAATTGAAATCAAATTGAACATACAAATCGCTTCGAGTTGTAGTTTTTGTTTTTCGCATTCCACTGTGAACAGCGAAGCGTGGGGGAGTAGCAGCCAGTCCTGACCTGGGTCCTGAATCGAGAAGATTCAAGAATTAGAAGCTCTTGTTATGCGTTTGTTTTAACTTTTTCAGAAAGTGTCGCCATCCAAATATAATACTTCTGATGGGACTGTATCCGGACATACACGGAAACGTTCATATCATTTGTGAGAGATGCGTTGATTCTATTTTCGGTATACTACACATGCAGGTAAGGAACAAAAAAAACTAAAGATTAAACTAACCAATCCACGCTCTTGGTCTTTACGGAGCTGCTTTACATTATTGTTTACATTATTAATTCTTTAAAGTAAGCAAATAGGTACAAAAATGAGTCACTAACGAAAAACTGAGGCTGCAAACCGTCTGATATGAATCATTACGTTTTTGCTAACTACTACTAAATATTTTACTTTATTTTATTTTACCGTGGGAGAGCCACGCCTCGGCTTGAATGGGCCAACTCGGCCGGAGTGATACCGCGGCCTCACAGAAAACCAGTGTGAAATAGCGCTTGCGCTGTGTTTCACCGAGTGAGTGAGGATACTGGAGGCCCATACCCCAACCACTCCCCATACCCTTCCTCATCCCCCTCCCATCCCCCTCCCCATCCCTCAAAGGCTGACAACGCACTTGTGACGCCTCAGGTGTTGTAAGTGTCCATATGGGCGGCGGTAATCGCTTACCATCAGGATCTCCTGATGTACTGATTGTACTAGGCGGGCAAACGATCTGACGTATCTACGTCTGATCGTTTGCCCGCCTAGTACAAAAAAAAATATTCCGTTGGAGAGGTCATGCCTTGGAACATATGTGCCGGGTCAAGCGGAGTGATACCACGGCCTCCAGGGAACCTGTACTAAGCAATATACGCATACGGCAGCCTGAAATAACATGGCTAGACCAGTTATTTCAGAGTCTGAAACCGGACATTGGGGTGATTTTTAGTAGAAACACTATGTCATGGCTTCTTCGCCTAAAGGAGTCGAAGATCCGACGTGATTTTCTTTACCGTCAAAAATAAAAGCCTTAGCCATCCTAATCTTGTGCATTATGCTTTTACAAAAAAAAAGCATAGAAATATTGTTCCCGAGGGATTAAAATACCGTTTAAAACTGGAGTTATAATTTTGATAATTAATTTGCTTATTCTTATTCGAGTATGTCGGAAACAATGTTAGTTGAATAATTTAGTCATTTCAAAACATACAACACACTATTTTGTAATGACAACAATTAACATACCATTCTAAAACCTAACAAATAACCTCAGTAGTAACGCTTATTAATTTAAACAAAAAAATCTTTACTTAATTTGAAGGTCTGTTTCAGGGTCAGATTTTAAGCGCGCAGACGTCAGTGCAATACGCGTTGGATATAGCGAATGCTTTGGTGTTTCTGAAGATGCAAGGGTACCTTCATACCGAGCTGAGCAGCGCCCATATCATGATAACGTGCCATGATACGGCGAAGTTGGCTGATGTTGGGTCATGTGTTCAGTTATCGAAGCAAAAGCAGAGTCCACCTAAAGAGTACGACGTTTATTCCCCTGAACCACAGTATGTGAATATTGATGGTAAGTGCATTTATTGTTGTTTTACCTGACAGTGATACAGGGTTATGTTTTAAGTCTATATAACGCCTTGATTAAATTTGGCGTTTGAGGTGTCCATAAATTCGTCAATTCTGAGATTTACACTGGCTATATGTTAATTAAATTTGGTTGTTTTAAGTATACATTATCACAGAGTAAACTTAACTGACGGACTACAATCATGGTCTTCGGTCAGTTCAGTTTCCGATCCTAGATTTAATTATGCCTTACTTAGCTCCCTCGTTTCCTATCCGTATCAATTTACTTGCTTCCTTTTTCTGATCTGTAAGCAATTACATCATGAAGGCAGTAAGGCATCAAGAAGGTAAAGTGTCAAGCAAGCAACAAAAAAACAGCAATTGTTTTGCAATGCTACATACTGCAGGGATCACAATCAAAATTAATATAAAACAGGAAGATGTCATTCACAATCGCGGTCACTTTAAACAAAACAATGTTATAAATATTAGGCCCTATACAAGCGACATTTTTTTGCGCTGTGGACAAGTAAAATACGTCAAAAGTCGTGGCGTGCGTGCAACTAGATCACGTTTTTTAGCAGACGCTCGAACACTTTTTTTAGAGGCGTCTGTAATTATGAATACAATGTAAAAAAAAATAAGTACCGATCACAGTTTATGTATGTGTGTGTAGACTCATAAATTGCGATTGTATCTCTGTAGGTACTAGTAAGCGTATACCTTCAGAAATAGACGCTGCTAGCTTCCGAAGAAGTAAAACAAAAAGTTTTTGTTTTGCTTGCTACATTATTAGTCCGTGAATGACCACTGTCTTGCCATCACTCTCGCACTAAAGTTATACGGTATCTTCTTTCGCCAATTACTCACAGTAGTTGAGAAACTCGCGAGTGAAATCAAAAGTTATTTTTGACTTTAGGTATACCTTCTTTTTAGCACATGCTTCAAAACGGTACTAAATCTTTATGAGTTATAACCGTGAGAAATAAAATGGTTGTTACCCCAACAATGTGCATGCTAAATTAAATTGTTTTTGCTTTCGCTTTAATATATGGATGCTTTGAAATCGAAACTGTAAAAATTGTTTTATTAATGTTTGCAAACCTCGTTAAAAATTAACTGCCATGGAAAATGGGTAAAGCCTTTGGTGTGGGACGCAACTTACGTCGATACCCTCGCATCATCTCATCTTCCAAGTACAGATGGTTATGTCGGCGCTGCTGCTGCTTCTACGGAAAGCCTCAAACGGCGTAAATACCAAAATCTAATATAATTACATTTTTTGACCGTTTGGGGTAGAGACGCTAGGTTCATGGGGTCCGAGTGCTCGCGCTATGTTTAAACAACTAGATAAGCAACTGATTGAAACTTCTCGTGACCAGAAGGCTGGCCTTTTTCTAGCACAGAGAATCAGCATTGCCATTCAACGTGGTAATGCTGCCAGTCTTTAGGGAACGCTACCAGTAGGCGATGATGCGGAGGAATTTTTTGACGCTTGTATGTAAATATTGTTAGTTTTTTTCCTACATGTAGGGAAAATAGAGTTACAAGTATTTGTTTCAGGCCATTACAATCCCCTAAATTGTTGTTATCTATGCTTCTATACTAATTTCGTAAAGATCGTAAGTATTTAAAGTTTTCTCCTGAACCGATTTTGCAAATAATTTAACCACTTGCTAGAAAACCACATTACTTAAAAGTGTCATTTATATGTATTAACTCCAAAAATTATTGCGGTGATATTCGACATACACGCGGGCGGAGCCGCGGGCAAAAGCTAGTTTCTTAGTAATTTACTCGTGCACACTTTACCGTATCTCATCATCAGCCTTTAATAGTCCACTGCTGAACATAGGCCTCTCCCTCTGATCAAATAAAAAAGGTAGACAACGCACTAAATACGCTATAAACTACGCTACTTTTCGTCAGTATCATACAAGTATCGACAACATAGTGCGTAACGCGTGTGTTTACGTGGTACTACGCGCCTTTTTTCTGCTTCAACAAGAACAAGGCGGTGCGTTATCTACCTTTTTATTTGATCTGAGGCCTCACCGTAGAACCGAGGTTTTTCCTCTATTATACCTCACTAGCAAGACGGGTTGGTTTAGGGTTTGCTGGAAATTTTCCTTCTCTTAACAGTACTATATTGTCCTGCATAGTCTTCCTAGGTCGACTCTTAGGACTTCTATAATAATAATATGTAATTAAATATTTCGGACACCTAACTCGCAACGCCACCTAGTCCCAAGCTAAGCAGAGCTTGTGTAATGGGTGCTAGACAACTGACATAAATACAACATATATACATTTTTTTTGTAAAAACATACATATCATACATAGAAAACGCCAAAACTTCGAATCAAATATCTGTAGATCATACAAACATTCGGTCCGACCCGGGAATCGAACCCGACCCCTCGAGCACAGCAGTCGCATTCGCTATCACTGCGCCACCGAGGCAGTCTACCCACGGGAAGAATAGGATTGGTAACACTGTGTTCTTAATTCGTCACCACACAGAAAAACCGTTGCTGTAAGACTGTAGTCCTTGGAGCGTGGGAATTTGTAATTGAACACCCACATTAATATTTTACATGCACACAAACGCATCGGGCACTGTTGCATACTAACCCTGGCAACTAATAAATTTACTTTTTGTTTTTTCTTCTAGTTACATATTCATTAACTGTTCGCCTTTGAAGAATGTTTAGAATGTCCTACAAAGCACGCAATGTATCTTAGTCATACCGGAAAGTACCTAACTCGTCAACGGCCGAGAATGGGTTTCAAGTGTATTCATTTTTAATTCATTTCATGGACAAATAATATATTTTGACACAGTATAAAATTAAGTCGCTCGCGCTATCTGTCAGCTTAGATCTTTTATAGCATTCAACGGATTTTAATGCTATGTTATGAAATAAAATTTGTATGATTTATGTTATATTAATGGAACATAATGTTAGCTTTAAAATAAGGAACACTTTGGATATTGTAATAAAGTTATTTTAGTTATTTTTTTATATTTGTATTTGTATTTATTCTTTATTGTACACATAGAACATAAAAATATATAAAAGAAATACAAGGAAGTGTCATGTACAAAGGCGTGCTTAACCCAAAATTGAGTTTTCTTCCAGCAAACCCTGAGTGAATAGAGGATAGTAGAAAAATGTAAGGGCATAGTCATGCGTACTTAAGAATCAAAAGAGTAACGAATATAATAACAATGAAAAAGGTAATAATAGTAATTATGAAGCTGATTTATACCTACAGTTGAATATATTAAACATATTAATACACACATGCGATGTTTATGCTTACATATATACATACATATATATATATGATACAATAAGGGTCTGGTTATTGTAGGGACAGATAATAATCCCTGGTTCTACTCTTGAACATAGTTAGAGAAGGACTAGCGCGTATCGCACGCGGTAAGGCATTCCATAGCCGAACAGCTGCAACACTAAAAGAGTTATTGTAGTAGCTCGAAGTATGAGAAGGAGTTCGAAGATCGACAGGGTTGGCTTCTGGGAATAAAGTGCTCGAAGCGGTCACGAAGATATGAAGGAGAGTTGGGGTTGTGAATAGTGGAATATAGTAAGGAAAGTATATGTAGATCTCGACGCTGCCGAATAGGTAACCACTTCAGTTGTTTCCGGAATTCTGAAACATGGTCGAACTTTTTGAGACCAAAAATGAAGCGGATACAGAGATTTTGTAACCGTTCTAGCTTATTCCAGAGTTCTTCTGTAGCGTCGAGAAAAGAAACATCGGCATAATCAAGAAGTGGAAGGAGAAGGGACTGAGAAAGTAGGACTTTAGTCGAAAAGGGGAGAAAAATTTCAAGACGTTTGAGAGAATGATATGTTCCAAAAACTTTTCTGCTCACCTCTGTAATATGTGTGGTCCATGACATGTAGCAGTCCATAAAAATTTCAAGATTTTTAATTTGTGTCAAATATGGTATGATCGCATTGTTATAGGACACTGGAGGTAGTGAAGTCAGATCGAGGCTATTATACATGTACCTGCCACCAATAATGATGGCTTGAGACTTGGCGGGATTGACAAGCAGCCCAAACGATTTTGCCCATGTATAGATATTTTGGAGATCATTATTGATGGCAGCTACAGCTTCTGTGACCTCGTTAACCTTAAAATGTCGGTAAAGCTGCAAGTCGTCCGCATAAAGATGATAACGAGAAGAAATTACTTTAGTGATAGCATTTATGAAAATGGAGAAGAGTAGAGGAGATAGTACGCCACCCTGGGGTACACCCGCAGTAAGATTACACCAGTTAGAGGATGACTCTTCCGAGCGAACCAGTTGCGAGCGACCCCGAAGGTAAGAACTGAACCAAGCAATTACAGATCTAGAAACATTCAGAGACGATAGAGTGCCTAAGAGGATGTCAAAATCAACAGAATTAAAAGCGCTGCTGAAGTCCAGTAGAACCAATACTGTCAGCTGTTTATTTTCCATAGCCAGTCTAATATCGTCTGTTATTTTAATTAATGCGGTCACAGTGCTATGATTAGTACGAAAGCCAGATTGGTATGGACTCAACAGGCCATTAGAGGAGAGAAAATTGTTTAGTCGATGTCGGACTATCCTCTCAAGCACTTTGGAAAGGATCGGGAGAATGGATATTGGACGAAACTGGGATACTGATGATGGGTTAACTGTTTTAGGGAGAGGGATAATATGAGCTTTTTTCCAGTTTGATGGAAACACGTTCTCTTTCAGAGAAAAATTTATTATATGCGTGAAAGTTGGCAGGAGGTCACTTACAATTGGCCGTAACATTACATTATAATCACTTGAATTTTCAAATTACATGATAACTTTTATAAAATTATAATTAATCAACGATTAAATAGTAGTAGAGAGTAGGTAGTAGAGCCACGCTGATTTCAGCACGAATGGGCCGGCTCGACCGGGGCGGTACTACCCTCGCACAGAAAATCAACGTAAAATGACAGCGTTCGTGCTGTCGTGTTTCGTTGGTGAGTGCGAGACCGGAGGCCCAATTAGTCTAGTCAACAAGTACCATACTTGTTGACTAGACTAAAAGATGCAGCAGCATCACTAGGCCGCCATAGTGTGGGTCTCCATACTGCATTGTCTGCATTCGCAATGAGTATGGTGACCACCACTCTTGGATTCTGCTTATGCTTTCCATCAGGCAGAGTAGAGTCATTTTGGCGGGCCAAACATAAAAAAAAAAAAAAAAAAAAATTTTTCTTAAAAATAAAATTTTTGATCGCTTTTATTGCTCATATTGACTAAATTTTACTACATAGATGTACGCCCCACTTTTTTCACTATTTGACAAAAAACGACGCTGAAAAAGTATGAAACAAGTTTTGAAAAGCCATAGTCACGCGTTTTTAAGAGTTATGGTACGTTTCTATTTCAATTTAAGTTTTTACTTTTTTTTATTTATAATGTTTTGGTGTAGTGATAATAATAATTTATATGCAAACATAGAAATAGAAAAAAAAAAGAATAAATACGAACAAAGTCACCAGCAAATGCTAATAATACCTATATATGTATATATATTTGAAATGTACAAGTAACATCCTTACCGATGATACCAAACACTGCATATTTATCTCAAATTCATTTTTTAATACAGTAATTTATGTCGGCTAGAGGGCGCCACATTAAATTGAGTGACGCGTCATATTGCCTATAAGCAGCGGACGATCAAGACGCTTCTAACGATACCTCAGTTATCCAGTTCTAATTAGTAGTTAGGAGCTATGAGGAAACAGATGAACATACATACATAGCCTGTCAAAATCATAACCCTCCTTTGGCTTTGCCGTGGTCGGGTAAAAAAATAAAAAAATACAGTTAATTTATAAACTCCTTCTTTTTTTAAGACGGTTAAAAAACAAACTATTTGTCTTAAAATTAATATTAAGTGTAAAACTTTGAAATGGAAACTTCCTTAAATATATAATACTAGCTTTTACACGCGGCTTCGCCCACGCAGACTTTCATCCCCTGATTTACCCCCTTAGGGGTGGAATTTCAAAAATTCCTTTCTTAGTGCTCACTTACGTTATATAATGTGGTGACGCTTAGTTGGAATGTTTTTCAAATTGTTGGCGACTCGGTGTAGACACGATGGAAACAAAAGTTGGCGATTTTCTGAAGAGTTGCAATTGTTGCAAACAGTTGAAAACACTAAAATTGCCAACAATTTCGGTGGATACGCGCCTTTAAAAGCTCTTATTTTCTTAAAAATAAAGTAGTTTCGTTTTTTTTAATTTGACATATTTGTGTAAAGAAGCGCAAAGATTTTGGTTTACTTGAAGTGAAATGCTTCGTTGAAGGTGATTTTGAGGTCACACAAACTAACTTGAAAAGCATTTGTTCATTATGTTCAATTGTTTTCTAAATATCGTTGTAGCGCAAACCTTGCCCGCATAACTTATAATTTTAATTAATTGTTGTTAATAAGTAGTTTATTACGTAGCTTTTAATTATTAATTTCCAAAAAGTGAACTTTCTGTGTTAAGTTTTGGTGCACTTCATGGTTGGTTCATGGTGCATAGTGGGTTCTGCTTATCAACCGATTAAATTGTTATGACATTTTCGAGAAAAATTTAAAGGTATATTATATAATATGCACATAATTATATTATATATATTTATTTATTATTTCATTAGCAAAACGTACTTTCATTGATATTGATAAAAAATCATATACTTTTATTTTTAACACATCTTTGTGCTATTTATATCTAACATTTTACGGTACATAATTTCGTTAAACCAAAAAAAAATCAAGGTTACGATAATGTAATTATTTGTAGTATTTCAAGTACCCACGATCGTAATCTATTACATTAATTTAGTTTACCATTCGTCAACGTCCATACCATGTTGAACACACCGGTTCTCGTCCGATCACCGAAGTTAAGCATCATCGGGCGCGGTTAGTACTTGGATGGGTGACCGCCTGGGAATACCGCGTGACGTTGGCTTTTTGCTATTAATTATAACTGTCTTAAATTTGGGGCTCCTTAAAATATTATATATAATTCTTTATTTTTGGAGGGGACAGGGAATACCGCGTTGTCCGTTGAATGCTGGTTTTCGGTTTCATACATTTTTTTATTTTTTTATTAAATTAACTAAACAAGTACATTATTTTTATTTCCAGACACTCGTGAATCTGACGCAGCAGAATTCGAGCCACTTATATCTGCTCATCCGTCAGAGACGTACATCACATCCAACGCTGTGGCTAAGTCGTACGAGAGCTATCGTACGTCGGAGCACTACAGGTGGCAGGCTCCAGAGCTGTTCTCGGCCAACGAGGAGGGTCAAGTGTTTCCATGCTCCAAATGTGACGTTTACACACTCAGTCTTATTCTATGGGAGTGCTGTAACGGTGAGTTTATCTACCCTTTTTGAAGTGAAAACTTCTTCAGCCGCGTTGAGCACATTTTGGTAGGAGAAACTCTTATGAGTTCGCGTCACCGACATGCTAATTTTTGATGTTGATAATTTTAATTTAAACATTATGAAATTTCTAACTTTACACATTAATTTTACAAATAACATTCTAAGTTATGATTTTCACTTCTATCGGCAGTCTTTATTATGACAATTTTTTTTTTGTCCGCGCAAATTTCGGATTCCACTCTTCTTTTTTTAAAAAAAAAAGACTTCACCCGCATTATGAATAATAATAGGTATTTACCTATGAAATTGCCGTTTTGTATGCAATAAGTGAAAGTACTTATTTTTTCAAACTTTTTTATTTCTGTTATTCGAAGTAATCACCCATGCAATCGAGGCATCTTTGCCAACGCATTGGCAGTTTATTGATGCCTTTTCTTGTAAAAATCAGCCCCAGCTCTTGCAGCTTGGAGACTGTCTGTTGCGCAGTATGGGGTCGCGCGTTGTCGTGAAGGAGCTGCAGGAGCTGGGGTTTACATCCTGTGTCGCGGGAGAGTTTACAAACATACATGAAACGTACACTAAGAACAGCCAGACTCGGAAGAACAATTTGTGGATCACACAAGGTGTTGTCTCGTGTGGGATTTAGCCCACTACACTTGGCGCAGTAGAATGCGTGGCGACCGCTTAAACCATCAAGCCAACCGTGCAGTCAAATTATTATACTATTAGGTTATGTCGGTCTCAAACCGACTAAAAATCTCACGCTGTCTCGAGTACTAGTAGTCGGGGAACTAGGTGTAGCCTAGAAAGGACATCCCTTTGAACTCTGAAGTTAGTCTCTTCTACCCTCAAGTTACGTTAGAAGAACACATTTCTTCAGGTACGTTTGTTAAGTCCTCGGGACACATAAGCACGGGAAAAATATCTGACTCCCAAGAATGTTTACCACATTTTCATATCCTGATATTGTAATCTTTTACTAAAGTAGCAAAGAATATGTATTATTACAAGCTAACCCACACCCACGCAAATTCGTCTGCGTCCATCACGTCGGCTCTTATTGGTCTAAGCGTGATGTTAACTATTGTGGAGGAACGGGTGTCATGTTCCTCCAACACAGGGAGGTTCCTCCGACCAGGCGAGGTGATCATGCCTGGCGGGCCAACTGCCCAACGGTTGATGTTGTAGCTACTCCGTGTTGTGCGTTACTTCGTAGTTCGGTGTATATTTGGTAGATGGCGCTGTAGTATATTTCTGTTGCGCTGTATGTGGAATTCGCCACACTATCCTATTGTGGCGACAGAGCGCCTGCGGTGGCGCCGTCCGGTTGCAGCATGCGTAAGTCCAATCGCTGCGCTAGCAAACAAATTATGAACGGAATCACAGCGCGCGCACGTATTTATATAAACTGTCACTAAGCGATAATCGTTCTCTCTCACTCAATTATATCACTCTCTCACTTACGCGTAAATTCAAGCTCGCTGGTACAGCCACGAGTTGTATGCCAATTTTGTGTATATATTAAAGTGCATTTTAGCAAAATAAATAAGAAAAGTCGTAACCTCCTCCGAGTTTCACTACTATCCTATCTACGGATCAAAGGCTAACAGCTGGGCCGGTTAGGATAGTGAATCACCACCTCTCCCTGGTATTTAGGCTACGGATCAAAAGCTAAACAGCTGGGCCGGCCACATACCTATATCCCAGTACCTACACTCTCAGCCAGCTGGCATAGCGTGTAGGACCAAGTTATAGGCAAACTATACGGGTCAGCAAGCACACAGCTGTCCCGAAATTGGTGACCCCGAACCCAAACAAACGCTCCTTCGCATTCACGGCGACGACTCGGCGTACCTACTGGCGAGACGTCGTTCGGCTGACCGCGTGTACATACCTATCGCACAGCCGACGCGTCGTACCTACCTTCTCGCCGCTAACGACGCATCAAGCGCAGTATCTACCACTACTGTCCACGTGTACCTACAGCCATGACGAATGAAGCGAACACAGAATTTAGCGATGCCCAGGTAGTTACAATTCAGAGCGACGTAGCCACAATCTCGCTGCCTGCACGTCTACCACCATTTTGGCGCCAAAACCCACGACTATGGTTCGCGCAGTTTGAAGCCGCCGTCGCTGCAAGTAAAATCGGAGTAGAACAGAAATTCAATTTAGTTGTCCCGCTACTCGGCTGCGATGACCTCGAACAAATCGCCGACATTATATTAAATCCACCTGCTACAGGGAAATACATAACGTTGAAGAACAGACTTATATCCACGTATCAAGAATCAGACCATCGTCAGTTACAGAAACTACTTTGTGGTCTAGAACTTGGAGACTCAAAACCTAGCCAATTACTACGTAAAATGCGTGAACTCAGCGGCAAGTTATTAACAGACGAGGCGTTACAAGTAATATGGCTTAATCAATTACCTACACAGATCCGCGGCATCCTAGCCATCAACAAAGAATCTTCACTTGAAATCCTAGCTGCAATGGCCGACAGAATGTTAGAACACTTCGAACCCGCAATCACTGCTGCCATTACAACCACTACGTCGTGCCAAAGTAAAGAAAATAATAATACGGAAACAGGAAACCTCCAAATCAACCTACTTACAAAACAAATCGAAAAATTGTCACTAGAAGTAGCCGAACTAAAATCAAACCAGCAACGCTCAACGTACTTCCCGCCTTACCATCCACCACACCGTTCGCGCTTTGAAGGACACTCAAGAGCGCCGAGTAAATATCGTGCGCCGCCCGTCGCGTTCCCGCCAACGCGGGCCCGACGACGCCGATTGGCTATGCTACTATCATTACCGCTACGGTGACTACGCTCGTAAATGCGAATCACCATGCTCGAAGAATAAGCGTAATTATATTATTAATACAAGTAATAAACAGGAAAACTAACGAAAGCACCGACTGTGGCGGGCGTCGGTGTGAACCATGGAACCCACCGCTTATGTATTATAGATAGCAATAACAAAGAAAAGTTTCTAGTCGACACAGGAGCCGACATATCCGTACTGGCCGCAAAGAAAACGAGATTTTTAAGACCTACAGAAAACAGTTATAAATTATACGCTGCGAACGGAACAGAGATACGTACCTACGGCGAGCGCACACTAGAGCTCAACTTAAGCTTACGTAGAAGTTTTAAATGGACATTTATGGTCGCCGACGTAAAAACTTCAATATTAGGTGCAGACTTCCTCGCAAAATATAAGTTATTAGTCGACTTACACAACAGAAAATTAATAGATTGTGTCACCGAGCTCAGCATTAACGCCTTTGAAATATGTAACACTGAAGAATCCGTCTACCTAATTAACCGTAATCACCCTTATCATGAGATACTGAAGCAATATCCTGACTTGTTACGACCAATGTCACTCAAAACTACAGCCAAACATGACGTCACACACCGCATCGAAACGACGGGACCGCCTTTATTCTCAAGGCCGCGTCCGCTCCCGCCCGATAAATATAAAACCGCGAAGATTGAGTTCGAGAAGATGATAGAAATGGGTATATGTAAGCCATCAAACAGCCCTTGGGCCAGCCCACTACACGTCGTAAAGAAAAAAGACGGTTCACTACGAGTGTGTGGTGATTATAGAAGACTCAATGCCGTTACAATACCAGATAGATATCCTATACCAAGGATTCACGACTTTACCTACCAGTTACACGGAAAAACTATATTCTCGAAGCTTGATATGAAAAATGCTTTTTACGCTCTGCCATTAGAAAAAGAAGACGCCGCGAAGACTGCGATCATCACCCCATTTGGGCTCTTTGAATTCAACTGCATGCCCTTTGGTTTACGTAACGCTGGTCAAACCTTTCAACGATTTATGCATGAAGTGTTAAGGGGACTTGATGACATCTGTTTTTCTTATATGGATGATTTAATCATATTCTCAAACCTCAGTGACCATGAAAAACACTTACATAAAGTACTCGAACGCCTTAACCAGTATGGAGTCACACTTAACATCAATAAATGCGAATTTGGTAAAAACAAGATACAATTTCTAGGCTACGAAGTATCATCAGACGGAATCAAACCCACGGAAGAACGCGTCCAAGCGATAAAGAATTACCCGAAACCCACTACGATACAAGAACTAAGAAGATTTTTAGGCATGATTAACTTTTACCGCAACTGTTTACCTCATCAATCAGAACATCAATGCCTACTCAATAAATACTTACACAACTCTAAGAAGAATGACAAATCACCAATTCAATGGACTCCTGAAGCTGAAAAATCCTTTGAGCAATGCCGCCAAAGCATACTCGAAGCGACTACACTCACGCACCCAATACCTAACGCGCCACTGTGCTTATTAACTGACGCATCCGACACGAGCCTCGGCGCTGTACTACAACAAAAAGTTAACAACGTATGGAAACCGCTTGCCTTTTACTCGAAAACAATGAATGACACACAGCGCAGATACAGCGTGTACGATCGCGAATTACTAGCTATGTACACCGCTGTTAAGAGCCTACGCCGGCTGATTGAGGGTAACGATCTCACTATATGCACAGATCACAAACCCCTTACCTACGCACTTACGAGAGCACCGAATAGCAGTGATACACCGAGACGAGAACGACAACTACACTACATAAGTCAATTCTGTTCAAATATTAAATACATTCACGGAGATCGAAATGAAGCAGCTGACGCGTTATCACGAATATCAGAAATAGAAGTACTTAATCACACAATCGACTACAATAAATTAGCAATAGAACAAGAGAACGACACAGAACTACAAGCCTGCATGAAACAAAGTAATCTCAAGTTTTCACACATCACACTACCCGGGGGTCAACGACCGATATGGTGCGAAACGTCTACAACGAACATTCGACCATACCTACCACTAAGTTATCGTGTTGTAGCATTCAAAGCGCAACACGAACTAAGTCACCCCGGCATACGAACAACAAGAAAAATAATGACTACAAAATTCTTCTGGCCGTCTATGAACAAAGATGTAACTACATGGTCAAGGTCATGCATCGGCTGTCAACGCGCAAAAATACAAAGACACGTAATTAGTCCACTCGGAGAGTTTCAACAATCATCGCGTTTTGAACACCTACACGTCGACATAGTTGGACCGCTACCACCATCAAACGACTATAGGTATTTAGTTACAATGATCGACCGCTGTACTAAATGGCCTGAGGCAATACCTACTCGTGACATTACCGCTGAGACAGTAGCGAAAGCTGTTTACGAAGGATGGATAACAAGATTCGGTTGTCCATTACGAATCACAACCGACCAAGGAAGACAATTTGAGTCATCACTATTCCACTCACTAATGAAGAAACTCGGCGTCACTCGCATACGCACCACTGCATTCCACCCACAAGCAAACGGACAGATAGAACGATGGCATCGTACTATGAAAGCAGCACTAATGGCAAGATGCGCGAGTTGCAGATGGAGCGAAGAATTACCTACTGTGCTACTAGGACTACGTACAGCACTTTGTCAAGACTCTTTAGTTAGCCCTGCCTTAATGACCTACGGTTCTACACTGCGCATCCCGTCGGACTTCTTCGTGCCTACAAAGCCGAACATAAACGACGCAGAGTTCGTTCGTCAGCTGACCGAAACAATGTCGTCATTAACACCTACAAAAAGATCGCATACATCGAACCTGCACACATTCGTACATAAGGACCTACAAACATGTACACATGTGTTTGTGCGAAACGACACCGTCCGCCGTCCACTTACACCGCCATACGAAGGTCCTTACAAAGTATTACAACGCAGCGCAACTGGCAAACAATTCACCATTCAATTACCATTACGTACGACAGTAATATCAATAGATCGACTGAAACCAGCCTATACATATAGCGACGAACAATGTACATCACATCCTCAAACATATCCCAATACGACAATGCAAGCAACACCGCCAACTTCGAGTACCAATACTACGAGTGCAGCCGCCGCGACGTCGAGCAACACAGATGAGCCAGCCACGAAACGGAACACCTACGTCACCCGAGCCGGGAGGCCAGTTAAACCCAACGTACGCTTCGCTTGAGGGGGAGTAATGTGGCGACAGAGCGCCTGCGGTGGCGCCGTCCGGTTGCAGCATGCGTAAGTCCAATCGCTGCGCTAGCAAACAAATTATGAACGGAATCACAGCGCGCGCACGTATTTATATAAACTGTCACTAAGCGATAATCGTTCTCTCTCACTCAATTATATCACTCTCTCACTTACGCGTAAATTCAAGCTCGCTGGTACAGCCACGAGTTGTATGCCAATTTTGTGTATATATTAAAGTGCATTTTAGCAAAATAAATAAGAAAAGTCGTAACCTCCTCCGAGTTTCACTACTATCCTATCTACGGATCAAAGGCTAACAGCTGGGCCGGTTAGGATAGTGAATCACCACCTCTCCCTGGTATTTAGGCTACGGATCAAAAGCTAAACAGCTGGGCCGGCCACATACCTATATCCCAGTACCTACACTCTCAGCCAGCTGGCATAGCGTGTAGGACCAAGTTATAGGCAAACTATACGGGTCAGCAAGCACACAGCTGTCCCGAAACTATCTTAGGCACGCCAGCAAAACACACATCTAAAAAAAAGTGAAAATCCATTAGATAGTTTCGGAGTTCATCACAAGCACAAAGTATCACGAGAATTATACATAATAGGTGTATCTAATATCAATATGAAATCTATACGGGGTTAGTCTTGCCGTTCTGGCTAACTGTTTTCCTATATTTTTTTTCTTTAGGTGAAAGGCATTGATGTACAGATTTGACATCAAGCATTGGAAATCACTTTCACCCTTCTCAAGTTATACCTAAATACTGTCCGCTAGTACATTTCTTAGTTCATAGCTATCTTCCTGTTTATCACGAACGTGAACCGAGTTAACCGTAGTAAAAACCCGGTTCACACAAAAACGGTATTTGTTCATTCTTTAGTTGCTTTTCACCAAGTGACTGAGGTTATCGGATACCAAACTTGCCGCTAATTTGAGGGGTAGGGTTTGATGCGCAAGATGGCTGGCTGGAGCTGGATACGAGACGCCAAGGATCGAACTAAGTGGCGTACAATTTTAAAAGCCTCTGTCCAGCAGTGGATTGCGGTAGGCTGATAATCGTGGTGATTCTGTTGTTGTCATCGCTAAACTAAAATTCACTAAATTTTGCTCTTGGATTATATATTTTAAAATCATCTGCTTACAGTCCATTTTTCGATATCTCACATCTCAGCTTTCACTATATTTAGTTCAGTACTAAAAATTGATCAGAGGTAAACGCTTGTTTACTAGTAAAAATAACTAAAGTAAACTATAAATGTAAAAAATTTGAGTAATAATTACGTAAGTAATTTAGTCGGCATGTATTTAGACGACGTCTAAATTTAGTGTGACATGTCAAGTTTTACGCGTTTTAAACGTTCAACACAAAAATAGAAAAAGAAAAATTATGACCTAAGTTGAGTAATCTAACTAATTTTGGCTATGCCAAAGCAAATTTTACTTTTTCATGTAATAAAAAAAGCGTGTATCTCTGATTAATGTTTATTTGGTACTGAACTAAACAGTGACAGCTGAGATGTGAGATATCGAAAAATGAATTGTAAGAAGATGAGATTAAAGTATATAATCCAACAACAAAATTTTGTGAATTTTAGTTTAGTGATGACAACAACAGAATCATAATCAATCAATCAGTCACAGTAGGTGACCCGTTGGCTCGTTTGCCTCCTATGCCATGAAAAATAAGTTATTTGAGTTCGGTGAAGTTGGAAATTGTTATCCAACGGAAATTAGGTGGTGTATTTCTATTCTCCTCATTTTCATCCTCATCCTCATTATCAACAGCCAGTCCACTGCTGGACATTGACCTCTCTGTAGAACGGAGGTTTGGGTTTACTATACCACGCTGGCCAGACGGGTTGGTATAGAGTTGTTTCAAGTTTCCCTTCTCCTTGCTGTGATTTTGTTCCGCGTAGTTTGTTCTCTTCGTCGTCTCTTACGATAACCATGGGATGAATTGTGGTGATGAAACTCTGTATTCCTATAGTTTTTGTTGCTATACAACTTATACGCGATAAAATTATTGGGTCTAGACGTATAGGTATCGGGTATAGACTACCACCTGATTATTTTACATCGAGCGCTATAACCCTTTTGAAACATCGGGACATAGAAGTTATCGTAACCTTTTAAATAATTTTATCGCGAATAAGTCCCGCTATAGAACTAAAGCTATGTGTTAATAAGTCACAAAAGTCTAAAAACAGTTATCTTTATTCTTAATCCTGCCTCGTTGATCTCGCGGTTGGCGTGTGCGACTGCTGATCATGAGGTCTTGGGTTCGATTCCCGGGTCGGACCAAATGTTTGTACGATCTACAACTATTTGTTTCGGAGTTTGGGTGTTTTCATTGTATAGTATGTATGAATTTACAAAAAAAAAAGTATGTATTAGTATCAGTTGTCTAGTACCTATAACACAAGCTCTGCTTAGCTTGGGACTAGATGGCGTTGTGTGTTGGATGTCCGAAATATTTATTATTATTATTATCCGTCTGTATTCTCGTATACTATAACTATATTCAATTTCTTTCAGCCTCTATACCATGGAAGAACTTTACCTACGACAAGTTGAAGGAACAGTACACGCTCTGGAAGACAGGAGTGCCTTTGCCGAAAGACGGCACCTATCCCGGCAGCCTCCTCGCGTTGCTGCAGTCGGGACTCACTTTACAACGTTATGAACGCGTCGACCTGGAAACTTTGCAAAATACTTTACAAAACGTTAAAGTAAGTAAATGTTTGTAAAAATTATTATTAAAACGAAAACTTTAGTAATATACTTTACTAGAACTTTTTATTAGATACGTTTTCAGATACATATTTATCAATATGGGAATTAACGCGATCACTAGGTATTACATTTCTTTGAATAACCTGAATTTCAGTTGTTAGATTTTTGATAAGTGCAACCTAGTCCAAACGAGAGGTATCTCAAATATATGCACTTATTCCTTTCAATTCTGGTAAATATAGACTATTATATAAGATTGACTGCCTCTGTGGCGCAGTGGTAGTGTATGCGACTGCTGTGCTTGAGATCTCGGGTTCGATTCCCGGTTTCGATGCCCGGGTCGGACCAAATGTTTGTATGATCTGCAAATATTGGTTTCGTAGTTTGGGTGTTTTCTATGTATAAATATGTATGTATTTACAAAAAATAAGTATAAATAATATATATTTATATCAGTTGTCTAGTACAAATAACACAAGCTCTAGCTTGGGACTCGATAGCGTTGTTCTAAAAAAAAAAGTAAACATAAAATTAAATAACACTTGTATAACATTTTTAGAGAAATCTTGATGAACTCGGCTATATTATAATTTCGGCTCGGTTACCAACAAGGCCAACGTTCAGTTCCACTGGCTGGGACACGACACCCACTGATTCCGAATGTCTCAGTCCTCAAAACATACAGCACCAGGCCGTCGTACACAACAACCAAGAAAGCTCCACCGAGAGCGAGAAAGACTGCAGTAGAAGTGACGGGAGTCCTCAATACGAAATAATCAGAAAACACACCAGTGCAACATATTCTCGAGCTGAGAAATGCTTCATATCCGACGATGATACCGACCGAGCCCCAATAAGAACATACGAACATCTACAAGAAAAAGAATTGTCCAGTGCTTGCTCGACACCGCTAGCCAAGATCAGAACAAGAATTAAAGAAATGGAAACCCCAGGAACCTTACACAGAAGTGACTCGACAGAGTACTGCAGCATTTTGAGCCCGAATCGAACAGTCAACTTTGCTGACGAAAGCAAAGACCACAGCGTAGAAAGACCAGCGACAAAACTAAGCCGAAGCTTCACTCCTAAGTCGTACAAGCCACTTCACATCAAAGTTCCTGAATATAATTTCGATTCGATCAAACCATTGTTGAAAAATAGGAACAGTAATGAGCGTTCTTCGTACAATTTTGATATAAAGAATTATAGTTTGCCCACTACGCCTATAGCTCGGAGTAATAAGTTGAGGAAGAATGCTTGGCTGTCTGGTGATATGGGCAGTATTGAGCGAAGTTGTGAAAATAGTAAATACAATTCTTTGACACCAGAAAAAGAAGGTACGTCAATAAAACTAATATGGATTTGTATATATTCACTACTAGCTGACCCACGCAACCTCGTTTACGTTTCCTATTGCCCGTAGCGTAGAAATTTTCCCCCGTTTTTGTAACATTCTTCATTGGTGCTCCGCTCCTATTGGTCTTAGCGTGATGATATATAGCCTTTTCAAATCGGACCAGTAGTTCCTGAGATTAGCGCGTTCAAACAAACAAACAAACAAACTCCTCAGCTTTATAATATTAGTATAGATTATGTCACTTTGATTGATTATATAGGTAAAATATTAAGATCTGGTATATTTGTTACCGACTTTAAAAAAGGAGGAGGTTCTTAATTCGACTGTATGTTTTTTACGTTTTTTACCTTAGAACTTTCGTCTCGGTAAACCGATTTTGATGATTCTTTTTCATTTGAAAGCTGGTCCAGTTCTTAGTCCTTTTTTGTTTTAATTTTTTTCATCCTACGCTTGTTATGTTTTCAGAATCTAAAAAAGTATCACGCGCTCCGCTCGAAATACCTACCACGCCAGTGAACACATCGCCAGACACCTCTAATAATGTCGAAACTGATTTGTCTTTCAAAGAAACGTACTATTCTCCAGAGAGTGTAGACACAGTTAGGGACCATATCACAGGATTGCGAAGGTGGGTTTTACATAACACACTAACAAATATAAATAAAAATACTTAGGTGAGTTTATTTATTACACTTTCAAGTCAACCGATCGCGAAAAAAAAATCACCAATGTTTCAACTACGTTATCAACGATCGAGTGACTTCTTTTTACCGCGACAACTGACAAACACGCGGGCATACATTCTATAGCAAAAACTTTATAACCGACTTCAAAAAAAGGAGGAGGTTCTCAATTCGACTGTATTTTTTTAATATTTGTCACCACAGAACTTTTGACTGGCTGAACCGATTTTGATGATTCTTTTTTATTTGAAAGCTGGTGCTTCCCTTGTGGTCCACTTTCAGTTCTTGAAGACTTTTTTTTTAGATTTTAAAGTCTGATCCTTGGGAGAGACCTATGTCCAGCACTGGACTGCAACGGGCCGACCTTGTCTGCGCCTCTTTTCAAACATGCTCAGCACCTATTGGTTTAAGCGTGATAACTATCCAATCTTAGGCACTCAAAAAAAACATCAAATTATGTGAGATAGTTTTAGAGTTCATCGTGATCATTCATCTTCTATACGACACAAATAAATAAAATTGAAGTGTCTGTTTGTAATTTCAAATTAACAGCTTTTCACTAAATGCATATGAAAAGATAAACGGGTTTTTCATCAAAAAAATAATTTTTAAAATCATTCTTCATTCAATCTTTAAAAAAATTATTGTTTGTTTGTCTGTTTGTTCCGGTTGATACTACTCTGGCCCGATTTTGACGGAAGGTTCACTGGCAGATAGCTGATGATATAAGGAGTAACTTTGGCTACTTTTTTTAGACTTTCTACGCCCTGGGTCGATACCCGTGGGTAACGCCGCGTGGCTCAAGTAGTATACAATAAATAAATATTAAGTTACTTTTTTATATTTCAGAACAACTCCACCTCACGATTTCATGTCGCTGGAGAGTGACGAAACAGTAAGAGATCGTATGAGTTCTTGGTCTTTGAAGTCCTCCCAGGATCGTACCAATGCCAAGACGAAGATAGAGGAGGATATTCTCGCCAACGTCAACGTGAAACCTCTAGTGGCCATACACGAACGCTGGATATACGAAGCCAATCGTAAAACGGGCCGATCCATGTCTCTACCAGAAGATAACAGGTATTTAAAATATAAATATTTTCGGACATCCAACACACAACGCCATCTAGTCCCAAGCTAAGCAGAGCTTGTGTTATGGGTACTAGACAACTGCTACAAATATATACATGTACTAGCTGACCCGGCGAACTTTGTACCGCCATATTTACATATCTGTCTCAGCTTCCCATAGGCAGTGTACAGTCACGGACAAAAAAAATCATTTTTCCTGTTATCTTCTATTTTTCTCTTTCTAGCAAAAAAAGAATGAATTAAATCGGACTATGTGTTATTGAACTACAACTAAGTACATATTTTGACTTTCTCCTAGAAACCGTGCTGAATTTCGGGATAAAAAGTATCCCATGTCCTACCTCGTAGTATGAACTGAAATCATGCCAAGTTTCATTTGAATCCATTCAGTAGTTTCGGCGTGATGCGCGGCCAAGACACAGACAGACACAAAAATGAAAAAAATTACAGTTTTGGCTTGAGCCCTCCAAAAAAAAAAATCTAAATATCTTTAATGTACAGAATTGGACCTGATACATTTTTATTATAAGTATAGATTGTTGACTAAATTCGATGATCGGATAAGTCTGTGTTTATCATGGGTACGATAGATTGAGGTGGACGTTAGCGATAGTTGAATTAAATATATCAGCTGCAATCTGTAATTTTTTACGTGTAGGAGATAGTTGTTGCAATTCCTTGGAGAGATTATTATTATTCTTTTTTTTTGCTAGAAAGCAAGTACTTTAAATATTGTTCCGTGATCTATTTATTTGTTTATTAAACGACTTAAGTGTGTATTTATCGGTTAGTTCATAAAATCCTAATAGATGCCGTTATGGCATCTAAGTTGCACAGATATCCGGTAGGTGGCGCCGTATTTATATTTCTGGATTATCCGGTAGCTTTCGCCGTATTTCTATTTCTAGAATTTTCAGAAATGTAGAAAATATTTAAAAAAAAAATGTGGCGGTACGAAGTTCGCCGGGTCAGCTAGTCTAATAATAATAAAGGTACATTCAAATTCTGTATCCTTTCTTTACAGAAGTCAAATATCAGCAGTGAAGCCAGCATCTCATTGCGTGGACACGCTACAGCAATCCTTACCGCAACTTACACAAACGAAGAAATCTGCGAACAAAATATTTAGAACTCGACCGGCCTCGCCCATCAACGGAAAACATGGTCAGTCGCCAACAAACTGTACGTATTACAATAAATATATACAGGAGTAACTAAACGCAACTAACTAATAAACTAAACGAACTTAGTCAGAAAATACTAATTGTTTTTATTATAATATTCTTTAATCGTAACGTAATTGATATGTAATTGTGTTCTTATTAATAATTTGATAGTCATCTTCATAGTTAATGTCATCATTTTGAAAAAAATATTCATTTCTTAAAATGGTTTGGTCTTTAGATTTAGTTTAAAAAGAAACTAAACTTATGGTAATAAGTACTCTTTGTTTTAGTTTGAACTTTAGCCCTTTTTACGGGTTGAAACAATTTTTCCCTAATGTGTTAATGGCGGTACGTATAACATCGTGGAATAAATATTATAAATTCAAGATTATAATAAATGTTATAATCTGAAAATACTTGATCGGAAACTACCTTTAATAACAACCCTTAAAAAAAATCTCATTTATGTTTTAAGATGCATGGTGTTGGTGTCCCAATAAATGCTTTTATTTTCGTATGGCTTTCATTTATAACAACAGTGTGTGGAATATTTATTAATCGCGGCATTTTAGAAAGCAATAGTAACTGGGAACACATTTTTTTAAATCTTTTATAGATCAATCGTCAAGAAAGTTTCATTAAGTATTTTATTTCATATGTTGTGTTAAAAGTTTCGCACGGTTGCTCTGCTGAATATCCTACATACTTTTGGTTCAACTAATATATATTTAATACATACACCTTTGCTTTGACTATTTTTAAAATTTCTTTTTAATGCATGCAGCTCAGATGTTCAGAAAAGTAAGTATTCAATAAGTTACATTATTTGAAAATATTGTTACAAAAAGCGTTAAAGTCGTCAATCTGAGCGTTTGCCTTCCTACTATAAAAAAAAAACCAAAATCGGTTTTAAAATCTAGAAATGATGAAGAAACATCTCAATTGGCCGCCATGGTGCGGGTCACCATGCTGCATTGTTACATTGTCTGCATTCGCAATGAGTACTCTTGGAGTCTTGGATTCTGCTCAGGCTTTTCATCAGGCAGTGTAGTGTCACTTTGACAGGCTCATAGAATACAAGACAGGCACATATAAAAAAAGAATTATATTGTCCTCATTTTTACCTGACTACGGCAAAGCCAAAGGAGGGTTATGATTTTTTGGTTTAAAAGTTAGGCCGTAGATTCAACACTGGTTCAACGATAGTTTAAGCGCCATGTTTGCCATTTAATGGTATGGATACTGATGGTGAAATGATCTGTATTGTATTATTAAGAGGAAAGATTATTCGCGAACGCTCGAGACATCTATACACACACAGAAAGTTCTCGACGATCTCCTGAAGCACGGCATAATGAATCTTACGTTGATTTACATAGCGTCGAATATCGATTGATTATTGCTTCCAGCGATAGTATGTTGTAACAGAATAACTTTAAAAAGGCACACTTAAAGCCTAGGTCAATTGGTCTAATTTAGAATTGTTTTAATTTTATACGTTACTTGCTTTTGAGCCGCTCCGCCCACGTGTATATCGCGGTAAAGTAGCCTATGTCCTTCCTCGAGCGTTAAAGTATCTTCATGCCAAATTTCATTGAATTCGGTGCAGCTGTTGAGCCATGAAAGCGGTACAGACAGACAGATTTCGTTTTGGAATTTACAATATTAGTATGGAAGTTTGGATTTACATTTTATGGAATTTTAAGTTCTTAACCATAAGAATGACATTTTGGAATTATAAGCAACCAGAGTCTAAACTTAATGTAACTTCGATAAATGGGGTATCAAAGTATTAAAATATTTTTTCAATTTGAATTAGTAGTTCCTGAGATTAAACTTAACTCCTTTATTATACCAGTATAGATAGTCATAATAAGTAAACACTATGGGCACTAATAAATCTAATGTTTAAATTTTATATAAATAATGTTACAGGCCCTCATTGGGAGCAGTTTTGTCACGCGCGAGATATGGTGGCAAAGAACATGAATTTTGTACGAGAGCCGGCAGAAGTAGCCCGAAAGAAAGATGTCGAGAAAGGGTAATTTATTATATTTATACGTATTTTACTGTGGAATACACATCACTATATGTACTACTACGACTTGTATGTATCCAAGCTTTAGTAGTGACTTGTATCTTAACATAATTGAAAATAAATTCACTCTATATTCTTTTTAGTCTTAGTATACACGTGTCTTCGACATGGCAGTGTCGAAGATCTTCGTCAGCCGTCATCGGGTTAAATTTTAGCGACACTATTACAAGCGGCTATAGGTGTGGGCAAATATGTACTACCGACGGCTGTCGTAGAGTGTCTTTTCCACTGTCAAAATAAAATCAAATAAGAACTTCTTTAGAACTTTTCTCTATCCTCAGTTATTTTTTCTTTACAGAACATCAACGGAACCGCCTAAAGACGAATTCAAAATAGACCAATCGACGGACACTAAAAGCATCGAATCGTTTATCAAAGATTTAATTCGAAAGGAGTTCCAACACCTCATGAATGAAATGTCGGACGACGCTTCCGTCACTTCAGGGACCACAAAACACGAAGATATTTTAAACAAAGGTGTCGCTAATATATTAGAGAGTTTAAATAATAACGAAGATAAAACTAAAAAGGACACTGTGAAGTCGTTTTCTCGTGTGAAAATCAACGGGAATAATAAACCTTTGTTGCAAATCACGTTTAGTCGCTCGGGAGAGAACAGTCTGCAGGTACTTGATAACTGTGTTAATGTGACTATCTGTGACAACGCTGGGAAGGAAAAACTCAATCACTCTATGGAGGATACTCTTGTTGAAGATGTTCATGTTAACTCCTTGAAACGGTGCCAGGCTTTCAATGCTTTACAGGTGTGTGTAATTTATAAACCATTTAATGATTAGATTTAAAGTATACTGTTCCAGGGCCGTTTGCAAAATTACTAAGTGCAAATACAAAGATATTGCGGCCTTTTTTTTAAATTCTAAACTACTTGCAATGAATGAAAGAATCAATGTTTACATAAAAAAACACATTTTTAGTCGGAAGTTGTGGCTTAATTTGAGATTGCCATTCGTCAACGTCCATACCATGTTGAACACACCGGTTCTCGTCCGATCACCGAAGTTAAGCAACATCGGGCGCGGTTAGTACTTGGATGGGCGACCGCCTGGGAATACCGCGTGACGTTGGCTTTTTGCTGTTAATTATGACTGTCTTAAATTTTAAGACTTCTAGATAATCTTTTTATTCTAAAATATAAGACTTTTAGGAAACTAGCATTATATTTTTTGTCGATTTGCAGGAAGCTAGAAGTACCGAGGACTTGTACATAGATGACGACCTGTCGACAATGCAAGATAACTTTAGCGGCAAAGTGAAATTGATACCACTTCATGGTTCTTTGCATGAAATACTCTGTGAAAAGGAGGACGACTGTTGTCTCATAAAAGTGAAACAGGAAAATGGTTGCGACACGATATACTTCAGATGTGATAATTCGGACACAGAGTCGAGAGATGCTATCGACGGCTGTATTCACGATCACGCACAAGACACGGTCGTCTTCAAACGGAGCATATCTCTCGTGGAAGAGCGAATTAAACGTATATTTCCAAAAGATAAAAGAGCAACCACCCCGGTATTGGCCCGTAGAGCGAAACCACCAGAGAAGGTACGACCAAAGTCGGAAATATTCGTGCCCAAGCTGAGTGTAGAATCGCGAGCGAAGAGCGCCAGTACCCCTTCGTTGCCGACTAGCGATGAGGTAGAAGTCAATATAGAAAATGTTTTTTGTTACCAAGATTCTTCGTCAGACGAGTGCTTGAAGTGTCAAGTGGAGAACGACGATTTTGAGCTCATCGAGCGAAAGATTGAGGAAGACCTCGCAAACAGCAACAAATCAGCTACAATGTGCGGTTGTTTGGAGAAAATATCTGAAGAGAATCTGTCTCTTTTGAATGACGATTTGGACAAGGAGTGATATATTCTGTTGATCCAGAATAATTTGTTTAAATTATCGCTAAGAAGCCATAAGTACAAATTATTGCAAAACTTTGTGTGGAGTAAATTACTGCATACAGTTTCTGCTGATTGTATTGTGATGTCCAATTTGTCAAGTACAATGTTAAAAGATTTTATATTGCACTTTTGTCAGTGTACCTTAAATCATGTCTTTTTTGCCGTCCAATTTGTACTCGCATTTGGAAAACCCAAAGATTTTTAATAGGTTTTCTTTTATTTTAGATTTATATTTTAATTGTTTAGTAGTTACATTGCAAGGCTATGTGATTTAGTATAAGTGGCACATAAACATTCCACTGTTGTGATTTATAGAATAGGTCGCACCTTCTGAAGATTTTATATTTTGTTTTGTAATACCTTAAATTTTTTATTATTGTTTTATTAAATTTCATTTTTAAATTGTATTATATATGCCAAAGGATATTTAAGTCCCTGTTGGGTATTCACCTTTACAGTCTTTGATTTTCTAAAATGTAACTCGATTTATAAACTGTTGTATTACTTACTTAGTTTCAATTTTATTTCCTATTGTTACTAGTGATTTAGTCGTGTGATGTGGTTGATTTTAGATAAAACTGTTAAAATAAAGTTTTGTATTTAAGTTTTGGTTTAATTTATACAAAGGTGTAGTATTAACAATCTAAAATTCAAAATTTTAAAAATCCCTACTCAAGCACTCACTTTCACCCCCATAACTTTTAAACGACTCATTTTCATTGAAACATGTCTAAGAACACTGGCACGTAACTCACCTTTCATACAAAAAAAAACTAAATTGAAATCGCTTTATCCGTTCGCGAGCTACGGTTCCACAGACAGACACGTCAAACTTATAACACCCCTCTTTTTCCGTCGGGGGTTAAAAAAAAGCTTGTAAAAAGGGGATAAGACTGCTGTGTTGAAGAAGCTGTGTTGTGCATACATATAAATCCTGTTTTCATTTTTAACCGACTTCCAAAAAGGAGGAGGTTCTATGTTCCACTGTAAGTTTTTTTTTTTTTTATGTATGTTCACCGATTACTCCGTCAGTTGTGGACCGATTTTGAATTTTTTTTTTGTATTCGAACGGGTATGCTTCCGAGGTGGTCACATTGCCAGCATATCAGGATCTGATGATGGGATCCCAGGGAAATCGAGGGAAACCCTCATTTTTTATAGGCACATACTATGTTTTTCGTATATTTTCTGTAGGTACACCGGTATTTGCGTCTGGTAGTCATCATTTTATGATGATGAGCTGATGATGTAAGGTACAACTCCTTAACGGTTAGGAGTTGGAGGATAAATCTTTAAATATCATATGTATATATGTTACCTTTAGTCGTATTCTTTCAAATTATTTAGGTAAGCTGATGATGGAAGATGGAAGGCACAACTCCTCAACGGTTAGGAGTTGGAGGATAATTCTTTCAATTTAATACGTATCTAAAGACCTTCAGTCGTATACTTTCAAGTTATTTAGGTGAGCTGATGATAGAAGGTTAAACTCTTCAACAGTTAGGGATTACAGGATGATTTTAATATTACACGTACGTAAAGACCTTAATTTGTATTCTTGATGATGAAATTTGATGAAATAGTTCAACTTACTACTGACCTACGATTGATTGCACTAAAAACTGAAAAATAAAAACTTTTTATAAAAAAAAAACCGACTTCCAAAAAAACATCCAACGAAAACTCTCTGCCAAAAAAACACTTAAAAGCGTAAAATAAACTGGTTCTTCATAAATTGCGTATACCTAATTCTTTATTCATTTAAATAGTAGTATTATAATGTGTGCTAGGTACCTAAAATCTGTTTGAAGTCGGTGCTAAGCCAAAAAGAATACAAACGAACAATTACAAAAGTCTAAGCGATAGTCACTTGGCACCGACCGACACCGCAATTTATGAAGAACCAGTTTAATTTACGCTTTTAAGTGTTTTTTTGGCAGAGAGTTTTCGTTGGATGTTTTTTTTGGAAGTCGGTTTTTTTTTTATAATACGAGATATATTTGTATGTTGTATGTACAGTCTTGGCCAAAAGTATTAGGCACCCCTATAAAACATGAATAATTCAAAAAGTATTGAATGCATTTCTCTTTAACTATTGTCAATCTGGTGTTCTTAAACGATAATTAAAACAATAGATAGCCAATTTCTGTGGCCTATATATATAAAAATACGGATAGTAAAAAAAATATCCAGACACATTGTCAGTTTTTTTATTTGTTATTATATCAGCGTAAAAACTCATCTGGGAATTTCGGAAAAACCACAAAAAAAATTTTTGGTTGCTAGCTCTGACCGATGAATTTGAAGAGACTGTTAGTGCTCGAACAGTAAGAAGAAGACTTGCTAAAGCATGATCAAAAGGTTATGAAGCAAGAAAGTATCCATGGCTCTCAGAAAAAAAACAAAAAACTCCGTTTGAAATTGACTCTACGACACCAACATATCACGCAGACAGATTGGTCAAATGTTGTGTTATACGATGAATAAAACTTGAAGGATAAGCTTTCATTCCATTTTTACAAACAATAACACTAACCGTTCTTATTTTATTCCACTTCCCTAAAAATAATGAGCACACATTTCACCTTTTTTTTTGTTTTCACAAGAATTCCGCACAGCGGCTGTAACATTTATGAGGCGGCGCATCGGCGAGGAGTATCGTATAGATTGTGTGGTGTCTACTGCTAAACACGACGGAGGTAGCAATATTATCTGAGGCTGCATGGCAATCAAGTTGTGCCGGCAAAATGTTCGCTTGTGAAGGTCTTATGAACAGCCCAAAGTACATAAATGTGCTGGAAACTGCACTATCGGGTTCCCTTGCGTGCATTTTGGGTGACATAAACTTGAATGGCGTTAAATTCCAACAAGACAATGCTCTTTGTCATAAATCATCAACCACAATGGGTTGATTTAGAAATAACAACATTGACTTTTTAGATTGGCCTGCGCAGTCCCCAGATCTGGGGTATTATCCGTGGACTGCACCCCATCGAGCATTTTTGGGGTATTCTAAAGCGCAAGGCCTGTGAGCATAGTATTATATCCAAGACAGTATTAAAAAATGCCTTAATTCAGGAATGGAATGCTATAACTGAAGCCGAATGTACAAGGCTTCTAAGCAGCACACCCCAAATAATCGCTGCTGTGATCAAAGTTAAGGGTGGTTCAACTTAATATTAGTTTTTTTAAGTCATACGGTGTTAATATACTAATGTTGAAACTCGAACTAGTTTTATTTTTTACCTTAAACATGTAAAAATCCATAATTCATAGGGTGCCTAATACTTTTGGCCAAGCCTGTATATATGTTTAATAGTGCCCATTTCCAAGTGCATCTGAATCGAGGACCCATTTTTAAATTTTCGCGAAACGTACTAAGATTCAAATGTAAATTATTTAAAAATAGTGATCAAGGTAATTAGGTAAAAAATAGGGTGTGTATCAGCATCGATGTGAATCAAGTTGGTGTACGGGTAAATAGTTAGCGAGCTCTCCACGTGATCTTTTAGTTAAAAATTAAAAGAGAGAAAGTAATAATTAAAAGACCAATTATTCAGTTTGAAACTTTTATTAGTAAAATATATACAAAAATAATATCGACTGCTCACTTAAAGATAATTGGAAGACGCAGTTTAGTTAAAAATCTGTGAAAAAATGCAGGTCTTGTGAATTATATACTTTTACAACTCACGATTTGTGTACCACAAATATACGTAGAATTACTATTTTTACAAATAATTGTTCTGTGTGAGTAGTTAATTTGAATCTCGAACAGCAAACTCGACTATATTAGTGAAATAACAACGTTTTTAGTAACAGCTTTTTTTCTACTTGTTGTCAAACTTAGAGCATACAATTAAGCTTACAGCAATATTAGGTAAATATTCCATTAAAAATATGGCTAATTATAATATGGCAAATATACTGATAACACAGTACTATGTAGGTAGACTATTAAATTTAACAGTTCAAATAACCTTTATTATATTCAATTATAAAAATATTGACTATAAATATTCAGTTTACAATGTAAATCACGTTATTAACATTTTGATATCTATTGTTACATATTTAACATTTTAGTTTTGAGTATTAATCTTGTTTTACATAAACATTTTAAAACATATTTACATACATTATAAAACATATTATTGATGCGACAGTGACAGTCAAAGCAGGCATTTTATACTTACGTACCTATCGTGATTGCTTTAATTTCCATAGTATACATAATTATATTTATGTAACGCCGATAGTTTAAAAGTTGAGGCAGTAAAAAAGTTATATTGCCATGGTAGGTATGTGTTAAGTGAAAGTGTGTTTACGAGTTTTTCCCATTGGTTTTGATGTAGACGGCCTTGACTTCGGTATAATTCTTGATGCCGTAGGGTCCGTTCTCCCGCCCCACGCCGGACTGCTTGTAGCCTCCGAAGGGCACTTGCGGGGCGAACACGTTGTAGTCGTTCACCCACACTGTTCCAGCGCGCAGCTTCTGTTATACACGAAAAAAAAAAGAATTATTACTATTTCTGAACGAAAACCTTATTTTTTATTTGTGGAAACCTCGGACCGTCACCCCATCGGGATTTGCCTCATTGCGCCTGAGGTGGAAGTGATACCGGAGATTATGTACTAGCTGACCGGGCAAACGTTATGTGCCATAAAAAAATTTTGGGGTGGGTCGGGTCACCCTTATCATTTAGGGGTATGTAAAATAGATGTTGGCCGATTCTCAGACCTTCCCGATATGCACACAAAATTTCATAAAAATCGGTCCAGCCGTTTTAAATATTAGATAATATGTATTTATACAAGAATTCCTCGTATAAAGGTATTAGCTGTGTGGAAATCTCGTACCCATTGGGGTTTGCCACTTTGCGTCTGAAATAGAAGGGACCACAGAGTTGTTAATATGTTGAAATTTTGCACACGCGCAAGTTTCGGAAAACTAAATAAATTGATAATGAGGCATTGTATTGATAAACTACATGGGTATTATTAGAAGATCGTTGTGATACCTGGATCATGTCGTTAGCGCGGTCCAAGTCCTTGGTGAAGACGGCGGCGGCTAGTCCATAGTCGGTGTTGTTGGCTCTCTCCACTACCTCGTCGATTGTCGAAAACTTCATGATTTGTTGCACTGGCCCGAAGATCTGGTATACCCAAAAATTTTAATGAGGTAATTTCTAAAATAGCAACACGGTATGGAGGAGTCATACGCAAGCGTTCCCCTCTATCAAAGTATAAGTCCAAGTGAACCTAGGAGTTACACTGTTATGACACAATGTATTTGTGTGCGCGAAATTCAGAATCTATCTATATAAATAAATAACATTGGAGTGTCTGTTTGTAATATTAAAATAACCGCTTTTTACTAAATGCATAGGTAGGTATGTATACACGGTACGTAAATCAAAGTAACATTTTTACAATTTTTGTCTGTCTGTCTGTCTGTCTGTTTGTTCCGGCTAATCTCTGGAACGGTTGGACTGATTTTGACGGGACTTTCACTGGCAGATAGCTGATGATATAAGGAGTAACTTAGTCAACTTTTTTAGAATAGCTTTGCCTCGCGGTTGTTGTTTTACCGCGGGTCTCAACTACTATAATATAAAAATAAATCGCCGAAATGTATGTACGCGCATAAATTCCGATCGGCTGCACCAAATTAAATATTTATTTTATTACGTGTTCGTTATTGTAAGGACAAGGTTTGTGGACAAGATAATTTTTTAACAAAAGTTCCGAGTTCAAGGTTCGCCTCGATTTCTCTTGGATGCCATCATCAGATCTAAGTGTACTTATCATGGTACCACCCCGTTGAGATATCTCCTTTCCATTAAAAAAAGAATCATCAAAATCGGTTCATAAACGACGAAATTAACCGCGAACCCACATAAAAATTGAGAACTTCCTCCTTTTTTGAAGTCGGTTAAAAAATGAAAATATAGCGGTAAAAGGATATTTTTTTGGCTGCGTCTGTCACTGCCTGCGGGAAGCTGAGAGAGATATGTAAATATGGCGGTACGAAGTTCGCCGGGTTAACTAGTTTGTTATAATTGTTATGCGTGAGTTCGTATTGACAGGCAATTGATTTTGTATGCGAGTCTGAATGTTTGTGTATGAAGAATTCCCCCCCCCCCTCCCCCTCCCAAAATGACAGACCTTTTTGTATTGGAAAAAGTCGCTACTCCGCTACGTTCGGCTGGCTGTGTTGCTATATAAATAAATAAATATTTGGACATCTAACACACAACGCCATCTAGTCCCAAGCTAAGCAGAGCTTGTGTTATGGGTACTAGACAACTGATATGAATACATATTATATGTACTTTTTTTTGTAAATACATACATATTATAATAGAGAACACCCAAACTCCGAAACAAATACTTGCAGATCATACAAACATTTGGCCCGACCCAGGAATCGAACCCGAGACCTCAAGCACAGCAGTCGCATACGCTACCACTGCGCCACCGAGGCAGTTATAATATATGGTAAATAGTTACCTCGTACTTGGCGATGTCCATATCATCTCGCACGTTCCCAAAGACAGTGGGTTGCACGTAGTACCCGCGATCACCGAGGGCTCCTCCTCCCGCGAGGAGTGTGGCTCCCTGACGTTTGCCGCTCTCGATCAGATCTAGAATCTTCTTGTGCTGTTCACTGTCCACCTGCCCGTAAACATTATATTAATTACAGGGAAATGTTCAAGAAAACAGCTGGAAAACTTGACATAAACCTAAACTGATTTATCAACGCATAACTTAAAACAGTGGTCTTTTCAAAGTAAATTTAAAAGACTTAATATTATTCATGTATTGAAAAGTTTTATTAAGAAAAAGATTTTGGAAATTCCTTTGCCGAAAAGATGAAAAAGCGTAACTTGATCAACTTCTAAAGCAGATCAGATTTTAGCACATTTTTGACTGTTTTGTATTAAAAATTTTGCATGAAGTTTGACGGAAATTTCATTGGAACATAGTATTTATAATTTCGTTTTTTTCATTTTATTTTTCTTTTGGATAATAACAAATCTAAGCAATCGATAAACATATGGTCCCAGGTGTATGAAAATATACCTGTGGTCCCTGTTCTGTTTCAGGCTTGAAGGGGTCTCCAACGACTCGTCGCTTGGCGCGAGCCGCCGACAGTTCCACGAACTTGTCGTATATAGACTCGTGCACGTAGGTTCGGGATCCTGGAAAATATAAGTTTATATTTTAGAGATCTTTGTAGTTACGATATTATAAGACAACGGTTTACTTAAAAATAATTAAATTTTGATTTTTAACAGACTTCAAAAAAAGAGGCGGTTCTCTTTGGTAAACCGATTTTGATGATTCTTTTTTTATTTAATAGCTGATCTTCCCGTGTGATCCCATATCAATTTGGTCCAGTTCTTGAAGTCATTTTTTTTTTTTATTATTTATAAACAAAATTGGTCTGCTAGTCTGGGTGCAAGTGCAAATTGATCTTGGGCCTTGTGTCTAACGGGTTAAGGGAAATATTCGATGAACCGATTAGCTCTTGGTTGAATACGATCCACAGAAGCTACACTCACCAGCACAGCAGCACTGTCCCATGTTAAAGAAGAGTGCGAAGTGCGCGGCCTCAACTGCCTTTTCAAGGTCCACGTCACCGAAGATGATGTTGGGTGACTTGCCGCCCAGCTCTAGTGTCACTCGCTTTAGTGTTCCGGACACTTCACGCTGAATCAACTTGCCCACTTCCGTTGATCCTGGAAAGGAAACAAAAATATGTAAATGTAAACTCAGAGCCTTGAAAGTTAGCAACTTCTATGAACATGCAAAACAGTCTAGATCTTATGACAGTTGCAAGATGATGTGCAAATTGTACTAGCAGGTGAAATGCGATGCGAGCATTTTAGGATGCATTTTTAATATTAACCGTTCTCAATTACCGAACTGGTAATTGACTAAATGGAATTGTATGTTATTTAAAAGTAGTTCCGAAAATTTGGCAACAAGACTTACCAGTAAAAGCAATTTTGTTAACATCAGGATGCTGGACTATTGCAGCGCCGGTGTCACCAAAACCTGGCAGCATATTCACCACACCAGGAGGGAACCCGGCTTCCTATTGACAAATATAACAAGTCCATAACTCTGGAAGTTGGTTTATTCTATGAAGATAGAGAATCCTTTGCTTCTTCTTGGAAAAAAATAGATATCAAAAGATTGTGACGCTCATATCCCCATTTTTTTTACAGCATAGGAGACAAATGAGCAGACGTGTCACCTGATGGTAAGCGATTACCGCCGCCCATGGGCCTTCGGTATCCTCACTCACTCAGTGATACACAGCGCAAGCGCTGTTTCACACCGGTTTTCTGGGTCGAGCCGGCCCATGCATGCGGAAGCGTGGCTCTCCCTAGCCTCTCCGATGTCCAAAACCGAAAATTGGGCATTGTCAATAATGGCCTGGGGTCCAAAGCCACCCAGTGGTCGGTCACGTGATGCGCGATCACGTTTTTTGTTTACCTTTTGTTCTGTTTAATTATATTTAATTATAGTTTAATAATATTGCTTATTGCATCGTTTCGCTTCACTATCGTGGAACGAATAAAACGGAGATGCAATGAGACGTTACTATTTGTCCCCGCGTCATCTAGTTCACTCATAGCAGGCGAACACGGCAAGTGGGTTTTATGACCTTGACGTGAAGTACTTGTATTTGTGATTGTGATGTTTTTAACAATGTTTTTGTATGAGAATCTATTATTTTCGTTGTTTGTTTTGTGTTTTTACGTGAAGAAATATATTCAATTTCATAAATATAAAGTGATGTGAACAATAAATTGTATAGAAGTTGATATTTTAGGTAATGTTCAAGGTTACCTTATAACCTCAGGTAAGTTCAGTTATTGTTTATTAATCTTGTCCTAACGTTAAATATTCTTCTTGTAACGTAAACTTAATGTTTTGTTTAGATTTGCAACTAAAAATAACATATACTTATGTATGGGCCAAGCCACTCGAACAAAAGTTGAGCCGACATTTGAAGTGTAAACAAACACATTTTTTGCCGGGATTTCGAAGCGGGAATATTGGGAACAATGGGCTATTGTTGATAAATTATTGTGTAAAAAATTTGTATGGAGAAGTGTCCTTTTTTTCAGAGTAAATTGTTACTTAAACTTTGTAGTTTTCAATAAAAATAACGATTACTTGAAATAAATTAATGAAATGCTTTATTTACAATCATATAACCTTTTATGTACTGTACATAGAGAAAAAAAAAGCACTTTTCCTACTTTCATCATCGATTTACTAATTAATTTCTATGTACAATTCTAATCAATTATACATTATCTGATAGGCTTTTTAGTAACCCTTTTAATGATACCAAAATAGTTTATAGCCTAAAGAAAGTTTTTTTGCTAATCGGCATTTTAATGAGACCCGAAAGTGCATCTGAAGTGCACTTCAAGTGCATACTTAAAGCCACTCGACACCATAGCAATTATGACATAATCTTGTCCAACATCTGAGAGGCTAGGTAAAGTGGTTATTATGACAATCGATATGTGGTGTCAACCCCTCTATTCATCGAGTGTGTGTCGATAAGAAACAACAAAACTATAGGAATACAGAGTTTCATCACCCCAATTCATCCCATGGTTATCGTAAGAGATGACGAAGGAAGCAAACTACGCAAAACCACAGCACAGCTAAGAGAAGGAAACTTTGAAAGGCACCGTTTAATACTTTTGCAGCTATCATCGTTACCATTTTGTTTTAGTTGTACATTTTAAACAGTTCCAAATAAACGTTTTTTTTTGTAATTTAAAAAAAAAGAAACACTATACCAAAACCTGTCTAACCCAGGTGGTAAGCCAAAACTTCCTTCATAAGAAGATATACCTACCACCAGCGGACTGCTTAAACCTGTTGAAAACGATTATTAAAACATATAATAGAAAACAGTACCTTGACAAGTTGAGCAATGTAGAGGGCGGTGAGCGGTGTCTGTTCAGCGGGTTTCATGACGACCGTGCAGCCGGTGGCTAGTGCAGGTCCCAGCTTCCACGCGGCCATGAGCAAGGGGAAGTTCCATGGTATAATTTGACCGCATACTCCTATCAAACAAGTATAAAAGTATTGTTAGTCGTTATGCTTTGCCGAATTAATTTGCCAGTCGACTTATTTTGACGACTATAAACATAATTATGTAATAACTAACTGCCCGGGGACGACGTATAAGAGCCACGCTGATTTCATGCTGAAATCAGCGTGGCTCTTATACCTTGGACTATCTCGTGATACAGATTAGTATTTCTTCTGACTCTTTTCAATCGTAACATTTCACTGCTATATCGTAATGATTTAAGAATTACTTAAAAGATATTTAACTTAAAAGATTACAGAATTATAATAATGTAGGCAATTGAGACTTAAGCTTATCAATGAGTGAATTCTGTGTATTGTTGATGGCTAGCTTGTCGGTACTGTAATATACTACATTAGTACATTATGATATAAGTGCGGCAAGTTGAAAATTACAACCGAGGCGATATTGCTACAAGAAAGCTGAGGCTGTAATTATCAAAGCGCACGTATGTCATACGACGTTTTATAACATATTTGCGAGGAAATAAATAAAACTCGGACTTTCTTGATCGAATAAATGAAATAATTTTTAATTGTTCACAAATTAGCAATGCGCGCGCATCGGCATTTTTTTTAGGCAAAGGCACAAACAGCCAGCATTACTTAAAAAAATATTCATATTTTTATGTTTTTGTCACAGATAAATGGTTGTAATTTATTGTCAAAATTAATAAAATTAAAGAAATAAAATTTATCTCTCAAAGTTAATTTTATTCATAAAATGTTGACCACTTTTCTGATATAAAAACTCTTTGCCAATATTTAAAATAGTATTGTTCGAGCATCTTGGTAAACCGTGAGTTTTACTTTATTTAAAAAAAAAAGGTGTGTTTTACATTACAATAACGCACAAGTACGTAACGTACCTACATTACGATATTGAAATTGGTGAAATAAGAGACCCTTTACGAGCAAATATGTTATAAAATATATTATAGACTTTAGGCAACAATTATAAACCATAGCCTTGCAAGCCCTAGCACTTAACAAAAGTTAGCTCGTTTTTTTCAAAATGACTCTACTCTGCCTGATGGAAAGCATAAGCAGAATCCAAGAGCGGTGGTCACCATACTCATTGCGAATGCAGACAATGCAGTATGGAGACCCACACTATGGCGGCCTAGTGATGCTGCTGCATCTTTTAGTCTAGTCAACAAGTATGGTACTTGTTGACTAGACTAATTGGGCTTCCGGTCTCGCACTCACCAACGAAACACGACAGCACGAACGCTGTCATTTTACGTTGATTTTCTGTGCGAGGGTAGTACCGCCCCGGTCGAGCCGGCCCATTCGTGCTGAAATCAGCGTGGCTCTACTACCTACTACCTACCTACTGCCTCTAAACTGGTTCCCATTGTTGTGAAAGATTTATCAGAGGAGTTATCTGTTACGGCATAAAGAGTGTCGGTGCCTCTTTCAATCATACAAGGCCGAAACACAGCCATAGACTACTGCGCTGAATGTTGTCAATTCAATATACACACGGTGTAACATTTTGTGTGGTCCGCATATTGCTGTTCTGACTCTGTGTGTTCTTTATGTCCGTTTTATGTATATTTGGAAAGACATATAATTTATGTATGTTTGTCCCCCTAGACACAGCATGTAAAACATTTCCCCCGTTTTTATAACATTCTTCATTGGTGCTCCGCTCCTATTGGTCTTAGCGTGATGATATATAGCCTTCCTCGATAAATATACTATCCAACACAGAAATAATTTTTCAAATCGGACCAGCGGTTCCTGAGATTTGCGCGTTCAAACAAACAAACAAACAAACTCTTCAGCTTTATAATATTATTATATATACAAGGTGGATACCACAAAGCAAGTGTTTTTTTAACTAGGTATACCTACACACGTTACAAGTCCACCTACAAAGTTTCAATAAAATCGGTTCAGTAGTTTAGCCGCAGGACACTACTTTTCGTTTTTGAAATCTACTACACGATGTGTTCAATGCAACGCTATTATCAACGGGTTAACGACCTTAGGTCTAACCACTCAAATAATTGTCACTCTAAAATATACCTTATGTCTGAGCAATAAGACCCTCACACACGTAATCACAAAATAGTTAAAAACAATAGGTAGGTATTGCTTAACCCGGGAGAGTAAAAGGGTCAACCGAAAATATCTTTTCTATCCTTTTCTAATTTCAAACGTAAAAAACTGCATTTGATTTTTGATTAGTGGGTCAGTTTGTCGCAGTACGCGAACCCGTGACGTGTTGCATATTTTGGCAAAGTCTATCGCGTCGTTGCACGTTTGAAGTAGCCGGCTGGCCATGTCGTGTTTGTTTTAATTATTAATAATAGGTATTTTAAAGTGATTAGTGCGAAAAACTGCTTTTATGGTGACAGGACACATTAGTTAGGTTTGTTAGTACTTAGTTGTTATTTAACGATTACCTTGTGTGAGTGTAAATAAAACTATGCCTCCATTTGGTTATACGGCTAGTGAATACTCGGATATGATATTAATTTATGGAGAATGCCGAGGCGAGGGAACGCCGCTCTGGCTTTACGTACCTACACTGATATGTAGTTTACGTACAGCTGCTCCTCATTTTCAAGCAAGTAAGCCATAGATCTATTCACAAAGTTCTAAAAAAACAAGCGTAAACCTTTAAATACAAGTACCTAAGTACAGGCTTTATTAGATCGACGAGATATACTTTTTGTAAGACATTGCCCGTAAGAGGCCGTTTTGTTATTACTTATTTGCAAAGCTATTTGTTAGTTACTTACCATGGGCGTAGCCACGGTGGGGCAGGGTGGGGCACTTGCCCCACCCTGTCCATATTGTTGGCGATGTCCAATGATACCGCCAACAGCACGCCGCCACAGCCCACTACCTGTTCGGTCACGGCTCTTGGGCGCAACACGGCATTGACCGTCGGACGCCCCTCTCGGAATCAGAATTGAGCGTCCAACAGATCGGGGCCCACCTCGCAGAGGTGCTAGGCGATAAGGGCAGAGAGTTTCCTCTTAAACAATTTACCCGCCTCGTCCAGCAACACGATGAGCCTATAGGCCGCGACCGTATCGGCAGGGGTAAGACCGCGGGTATACTAGTCTAGCCATAAAAGTTTGCTATTTGATATTTTTTTAGACTGCTGCCCCACCCTGAGCCCATGGCTGGCTACGCCCATGTTACTTACTAATTTGCAAAGTTGCGAAAAATACATTATTAAAAGATACGATCTGTGTATTCATTGAGAATTAAAAAAATTAAATAATAATTAATTTAATTTCATGTTTTGTGATATTTTATTGTGAAATATTGTGATTGTGTAAATACATGTAAATTATTATTACAATAAGTAGGCGCGCGTGCATGGGAGCACCGCGCGGGCGCTCAGCTGTACTCGTATGCACGCAGGTTAGTGAACTTAAATTGCAAATGGTGTTCTTATCGGTTTTAATATTTTTAGGCATTTAGTTTGTTTGAAAACTTAATTTTTTTAATTTTAATTTTCAAATAAATTTAACAATCCCATAGTCAACAGACATATTTGAATGGCCCGCGGTTTCGTTAAATGACGTTTTGTCATATCCAACCTGTATTTTATAGAAGTATAGATGAATAAACGAGACGTCGAGACAACTCGATATGGGAGTTAATACATTGACAACATGACTTGTTGTTTAAACATGTTGTAATACATATCATATTTGCCTTCTTGCTATTCTTATCGCAGTGTGTTTATGAGGTAGGTATAATAAAGTTATACGAACGATTTGACCTTGTTAAAAGTGTCAAACAGTTGTAGGTAGGTATAAAAAATCGAATATTCAGAACACAGTATATTCAATGCTTAGAAATTCAATATAATTTTGTTGAGTTATGTTACTAGCTTTTGCACGCGGCTTCGCTCACGCAGACTTTCATCCACTGATTTACCCCCTTAGGGGTCGAATTTCAAAAATTCCTTTCTTAGTGCTTTCTTAATTATAAAGAACCTACATGCAAAATTTCAGGATTCTAGGTTCAGCGGTTTGGGCTGTGCTGTGCGTTGATCTCTCTCTATGTCAGTCACCTTCCTCTTTTTAACCGAGTTCAATAAAAGGAGGAGGTTCTCAATTCGAATGTATGTTTTTTTTATGTTTGTTACCTCATACCTTTCGACTGGGTGAACCGATTTTGATGATTCTTTTTTTAGTTGAAAGCTGGTGCTTCCCGAATGGTCCCATTTTTGGTCCAGATTGAAGTTAGAAGAAGAATCGTTTTTTTTGTTGTATATATAGAAGATGACAAAACAACATTAAGTAGCGCTTGTTTTGCATTTTGCTAATTATCACACCGATATATAAAGGCGAAAGTTTGTGTGTATGTTTGTTACTTCTTCACGCAAAAACTACTGAACGGATTTGGATGAAACTTTACAGTAATATAGCTTATATATAAGAATAGTGTAGAGTGCAATATCTGCAAATATTTGTTTCGGAGTTTGGGTGTTCAGATGAGACGTGAAAACTCAAGGCTCGATATTTTTCAGCCACAATATGCTACAGCAAGGCATGGCAAGCTACAGCTAGTTTTTGACACGCATTTTTTTATGGAATAGGCGGGCAAACTAGCAGACGTATCGCCTGATGGTAAGTCATTACCGCCGCCCATGGACACCTGCAACAACAGAAGCGTCACAAGTGCATTGCCGGCCTTTTTTGGTAAGGGTAGGGGATTGGGGTAAGGGTAGGGGATTGGGGTATGGGCCTTCAGTATCCTCACTCACTCGGTGAAACACAGCGCAAGCACTATTTCACACCGGTTTTCTGTGAGGCCGTAGTATCACTCCGGTCGAGCCGGCCCATTCACTCTCCCGGCCGGCTCTCCCACGGTGAGTTCTTTTTCTATAACTGACTTTCGTAAGCGTGTTTTTCAGTTCTTTTTTAACTATTTTTTATTTATTCATATTTGGGTTCTGTAAACAACAATTTTACAACAACATTACCTACTGCTTAATCTGTTTATATCAAATATTGATAAACACTCGGATATACTATATGTTTATACTTTAATATCACATACTTATCTAAAATGTCACCGTCAACTCTTATATGTGATACTACATAATATTGTTCTGTAATTGTGATTAGTTGAATAAACTATAAGGTCAGGAAGGTCACTTTAAATATAAGTCTTAAACCGTACATAAAACTGGCTTTGGCCTAGTTTTTGGGTACCAAATTAAAATAAGTTTTATAACTACTGGTTTTTTTATTAATTAGGGAAGTAGTAAGAATAAATTAAAATGTTCTTAATTTTTTTATCAATATTATTGAGTTTTAGCAGAAATCATTTCTTATCTTCTTTATATATAAAAGAGTAAGGTGACTGACTGACAGACCCAGAGATCAACGCACAGCCCGAACCGCTGAAGCTAGAATCCTGAAATTTGCATGTAGGTTCTTTATATAACGTAAGTGACCACTAAGAAAGGAATTTTTGAAATTCCAACCCTAAGGGTTACCCCCTTCAGTAACATCATCAGGGGATGAAAGTCTGCAAGAGCGAAGACGCGTGTAAAAGCTAGTTATATATAATCAGTTCAAGCAAAAGTTTAATCCAAATCCGTTCAGTAGTTTTTGCGTAAAAGATTAACAAATACACACACATCCTTACAAACTTTCGCATTTAAAATATTAGTAGGATATTATAGTAGATGAATTCAGGGATAAGGACAAAACAGTACAATTGAATTTATTGAAAACCTTTATGTGTTATCTATACTATTATATAAAGCTGAAGAGTTTGTTTGTTTGTTTGTTTGAACGCGCTAATCTCAGGAACCGCTGGTCCGATTTGAAAAATTCTTTCAGTGTTGGATAGTACATTTATCGAGGAAGGCTATAGGCTATATATCATCACGCTATGACCAATAGGAACGGAGCACCAATGAAAAATGTTCCAAAAACGGGGGAAAATTATCACGCTACGGGCAATTGGAGACACAAACGAGGTTGCGTGGGTCGGCTAGTTTTAAATACTTATTTTACATTTCACAAACCGTAAACCGTTATCAATGCGTCCAATCTATGACACTTTCGTAGTTTCAATATGTAGTGCACAATATGTAGTTCAAAACAAATATTGAAACCTTAGATTTTTTGCGCTACCTTATATTTTGTTCCCCACATTTATAAAAAGAAACTTCAAGACGGGAACAGGGAACGAAAATACCTACTTTCATACAATTTAAAATATTGATTACTACTGCAATTATTTGAAATATGTAAAACTGCCTCGGTGGCGCAGTGGTAGCATATGTGACTGCTGTGCTTGAGGTCTCGGGTTCGATTCCCGGGTCGGACTAAATGTTTGTATGATATACAAATATTTGTTTCGGGTTTGGGTGTTTTTTATGTATTATATTATGTATTTACAAAAGCAAAAGTACCACGTCAACCGTCAACCAAGTACCTTACCTAGTCCACTTACAATGCAATCTCGTTACAGCTCGTTACCATCCAATGGTGTTAAAAAACCTTACCTTCCTTCTGACGCATTCGGGGTATTTTTTTCAAATAAAGAACAATTCAACACATTGTTTTAAATGTCTTAAATATTGTCATGAAGCTAAAAAGAGGCATTGTTCCGTCATAATGAGAAAGGATTCTATTTGATGTGGCCTTCATAACAAAGATTTACTTGGTTTAGAGAAGCGAGACAAGTTACATTACAGTTACATACAGTTTACAATTAGTTTTGGTATTGGACACAAACCAGTCCACTTTTTTTATATTGAATCGACACAAAAAAAGGGAAATCATAAATAAAAAGGTGTTTTTGGTGTCCGTGATGTATTCAAGTGACTGGAAGACATTATATTTATTACCTAGTTTTAATATTATGTAAGTATTTTGCTAAATTATACAGTCTGTTCTTGTTTAATTATTTGTTAGGTATATGTAAACATCAAGATGTCAAGTTTACGATAGTCTAATCGTCAGAATTAATACAAATATTTTAGCGAAACATTCACGAGACAAGTTTTTTTCTAGTGACAATATTTTTTTGTTAAATACGTGGCTTTCTTTTGAGCCCCACTTGGTCATTATAGAGAACAGCGCAATTTCGTAATCAATTCATGAAATAAGAATTTGATTTTATAAGTAGAGTTGATTTTTAGGGTTCCGTGCCAAAGGCAAAAAACGGAACCCTTATAGATTCGTCATGTCTGTCTGTCTGTCCGTCCGTATGTCACAGCCACTTTATTCCGAAACTATAAGAACTATACTGTTGAAACTTGGTAATTAGATGTATTCTGTGAACTGCATTAAGATTTTCACACAAAAAAAAAATAAAAAACAATAAATTTTGGGATACATACTTAGAACTGAAACTCAAAAAAAAATTTTTCATCAAACTCCCATACGTGTTATCTATGGATAGGTCTTCAAAAATGAGATTTAGGTTTCTAATATCATTTTTTTCTAAAGTGAATAGTTTGCGCGAGAGACACTTCCAAAGTGGTAAAATGTGTGTGTGTCCCCCCTGTAACTTCTAAATAAAAGAATGATAAAATTAAAAAAAATATATGATATACATTACCATGCAAACTTCCACCGTAAATTGAAAGATGTGATATTAATGAAATCTATACAAATAAATAAAAGTGGAGTCAAGTGGAGTGTCTGTTTGTAATATTAAAATAACCGCTTTTTACTAAATGCATAATTATGTATGTATACACGGTACATATGTCAAAATAAAATATCATTTTTTACAATTTTTATCTGGCTGTCTAAATGTGACAGATTGGTGAAAACCGCATTCAAACCGGTTAGGCTGATCCTGAGATTAGCGCACACAAAAGCACAGACATACAGACAAAAAAAAACTAAAAATCATTGTTTTTGGTTCTATTGCGTTCATAAAGTTTTCCTGATATATCTTCCATGTACAGACAGCGACCAGTTACGATTTTATTATATGTCTTGATAACTATAAATTCTCGTATCACTTACCGACTGGCTCGTGGCGAGTATACGCGTGGTAATTGCCATCAGCGGGGAGTACCTTCCCATGATTCTTATCAGCCCAGCCAGCGTAGTACCGGAAATTTTTAATAGAAGCTGGCACGTCGGCGTAGTACGACGCTGTATAAGGTTTCCCATTGTCCAGAGTTTCCAGACTCTGAAACAAACAAACGGTTTTTAAGAATTCTTATTCGTTTACATTACGTGTCAGAAACAATTTACAATATTGTTACATTTAAGTCATCAATATCATATATGCATAAGCACTTAAGTATTGCATTAGTTTGACTCGTAAAAAATACTATTAGCTATGAATTTTCCCATTCGATTAAACAATTACCGACAAACAATTTTATTTTTAGTACAGTAGAATATTACCGTGGGAGAGCTTCCGTGATACCACGGCCTCACAGAATACCAGTGTGAAACAGCGCTTGCGCTGTGTTTCACCGCGTGACTGAGGATACCGGAGGCCCACTGCCCATACCTAAATCCCTCCCCCATCCCGCTCCCCATCCCCCAAAGGCCGGCAACGCACTTGTGACGCCTCTGGTGTTGCAGATGTCCATGGGCGACGGTAATCGATTACCATCAGGCGATACGTCTGCTCGTTTGCCCCTATTCCATAAAAAAAACACATGATTTAGGCTTCGAGGGCAGATCAATTATAATATATTGGAAAAATTAACTGAAATTGGTAGAACAAAAATAAATTTAGGAACTTTGTAAAAAATAAAACATGCTCTTTTTAGAAAAGAATCAAATGTGAGAATAACGTAAGAGCAAGAAAAATAAATTGTAAATAATATAAATGAATAGTAAATTCTTAGATAACAATAATAACACTGCACTGTAATAAAACAGAAGCTAATAATAAGCATGACGAATGAGAGGCACTTGGTGCGAGAGCTAACACGAAGATAACGACACAAATGAAACACGCGGAATGACAAGGTCCTGTCTTCATGGACGGGGAAAAGCTGCGAGGTCAAACAGAACTCATTAAAAAAAAAAAAAAAAAACAATGCTGCCCTACCTCAAATTCGACTCTAGCTACAGCCCTAATGCCTATGAGTAGAAAATTGAGGAGTTAAGAATACAGTTCATTACAATACATTGTGTATGATGTAGGCACATTGATATTGATGATGATTATTTAAAATTATCTCTTAAAACAAAAAAATAAACGTAAAAAGACGGATAAGTAAATAGGTACTATTAGTTACCAACTGACCGCTAAATAGGTCCTATCTCTTTCGATCAGGTCGGCAAGTTTGTTGATCAGGTAACCTCGTTGCGACGCATCCATTGTCCTCCATGGAGAACCAAGCCTGTGTTAGTGAATAAAAAAAATACCGTGAGTTTTTAGTCCACTAAAATAACAATAAACGTAAAAACGCGTGTTATAAACGCTCTGGCGCATTCATCGATCTTCACGGCAAAAGCAAGCCCATGTTAGTTAAAGTTAAATTACGTAAATTGATGTGTACTGATTAAGGCAAAAAAAAAATCGAGTTAAAATATTTAAAAAACTAGCTTCAACTAATTCTTAGATGGTACAAGTACACGAGGGGAGTTCAGTAATGAGCACGCTGTTAATGTGGTGGTAAGACCCGTTATGAAGGATTGGCTCGATAGGCATCACGGGACCCTCTAATACCGGCTGACGCAAGTGATCACTGGAAAAGGATGCTTCGGAGATCACCTGTCTCCGATCTGCAAGGAGCCAACGCCTGAATGCCACCACTATGATGGCCAAACCGGGGACACGGCATTCCATAAGCTAGCAGAATGTCCGGTATGGGGGAGCCGAGGCGGCCATCGGGGTGGGGGTTTTCTCGCTCGGTAACGTAATTGCCATGTAAGGCAGCAAGAGCGCGTGGAACTTCGCCTTCTCATTCTGTTAGCGAAGGAGACGGCGGAGCGGGACCGTGAGAGGTTTAGAACTCTCCCGGTGTGCTAGGCCCGCAGCAGCCCTAGCTGAAGCAGGTCGGGGTGGCGGTGCAAGCGCTACAAAGAACGCGCGCCTTTCGCGAGCTTTTCTACGAAGTCGGTTTTGCTTCTGCTATCACCGTCCCAGGAACTCAAAAACTGCATGATTTTTTGCCAACCAATGAAAATGTATGTGTAAAAAGCATTAGCGCTAGTGCAAATGGTAAAATTGTAAAAATTTTAAAATAAAACACTCAATTTAAATTAATACTGTTTCACTCTCTATCAATAAAACCACTCTAAGTCCTAAACTATTGGAGATCACGTTTTAATTTTTTTTGTGAAGAATTACTACATATAACGCTTTAATTCAAGATTTAAAAAATGTCGAAGTTATTAAAAAAACGATTTGAAATGTTCACTTCCGGTTTACTATACGTAAAAAAATTCAAATTTAGAATTCGATTAAAAGAAACAAAATTTCAACTATTGAACCATAAGAAACAATACTTTTTAGTTTTTTTTACAAATTAATTGATGCAAATAATAAGTACCTATCCAAAAATAACAGACTTCATTTTTAGTACATTTTTAAAAGCTTATAACTCAGCAATAAAGCATCATACGAAAAAAATATTGTGTGTACACATCCACATCTCCTAGAAGTATAACTGACCAGAGTATAAACAAAATTCACAATCTCTTTTTTTTTTTCGCTGTCCGCTTGAAGTGAAATGCCCCATGTAATAATATAGTATGGAAACACTGGTAATTTTCGAGGTTTCTAATGTGATGTAGCAAATAAACACATTTTTGCGCTTACATTGCAAACATTGGTTGCACCCTATGAGATAGATCAAAATAATGTACTACAGTATTGTACACCTTAAAAAAGTCTACAAAAATATCCGCGACAGTATAATGTCTATCTCTTAGGGATAACCCACAATAAACATTTTTTATTCCTTTCTTTTTACGAGAAATAATGACTTATTTACGAAGCGATATTAAGCAATACAGAATGAATCCATAACAATTAAGTAAATTAAATACATTGTGCAATTAATATAGTTGAAACTGGCCCCATACTGTATCTAATTTAAATGAATATATTCGAAGATATTACAGATTTAAAATGCACGAATCGTGGCGTAGACGCGGCGGGGGCATCTAAACTCCACCCGTGCGGAGCCGGGGCGGGTTGCTAGTACGTTATATAAAGAACCTACATGCAAAATTTCGGGTTCAGCGGTTTGGGATGTGCGTTGATCTCTGGATATGTCAGTCACCTTCCTCTTTTATATATATAGATACGTAACAAGGTTTTTAAGACTTCATGGTTACAAAAAGTTTTAATACTTGAAAGCATCCTTTGCAGCTTTAACGGCATTGTTCACATCCACTTGGCCGGCCTGCTGGACTTCAGCTATTACCTCTCCTGTAGATGGGTTTTCTGTCTTGAAAGTCTTGCCATCAGCGGACTTCACCCATTCATTATTTATGAATATCTACAAAAAAAAAGAATACCAATATTCATTTAATTTAATTTTTTAATTATGCTAGTAGGTCTGGGAATTCTAACAGTACGCTATTTTAAGGAGGAAGTTTGTAACATTTGTAAGTGAACATTTAAATTTTATTATATAACTGATGTTAATATAATCAAATTTAGTTAAAATAAATTAAGCAGAACCAAAACCAATATTCTCAAAAAAAAAAACATTAATAATTCATGTCTTTAAGTCAGATATTGAAACAGCGGTAAAACAATTAGGCCATTAAGACAACTAACAACTAAAACCTTGAAAAAAAAAAACAATTGTCTTGCTCTAATGTTTTCACGCAGAACAACATATTTTTTTACCTCAGAACTAACATATTTTTAAATATTCTTTATTACCAATAGGCATTGCACACATAATTAAATATGTAATTAAGACAACTAAAGATGGTAAATTATATTAAATTATGAAGGTAAAATTATAAATTTACTACTTAACTTAAAATAAACTTTTAATAAAGCGTACGTGTACGCATATAATTTTCTCAAAACTTTCAATCTATAGGTTCATAATAAAACAGTCCATAAAAAATCTTTTCTGTATTTCTGTCTTGCTTAATCTGATAACTCTTCATTATCATTATTCACTTAAACCGCATGTTATACCAGAAAATTATGATAAATACGTACCCCGGTATATAAAATTTCTGGATTTGTTTGCGGTGCCGGTGCAGCTGTGCTGTATCTAGCGCCCTGCTGAATAACTTTGCTAATTTGTCTTAACATCCTGCGTATTATACGTGTAAGCACAAACAACTTAGAGTATTATTTTATTAATAGTTTTGATCCTAAATAACTTAACACGCACCCGATTTCGTGCTAGAACCAAACAAGCAAGCAGATCTGCAGATTCCGACCGATTCTGATAAGATTTTCGATCAGTGTTAGCAACTTGAAGCGAGCTGACTATCGTACCAGGGGCGTAGAATTATCGTACTTGGACCGAAATTGGCCGAAATTATCGTACTATCATATTATTATTATTTATTATTATCGTCGTTTTTTTAATATTTTAAAAATAAAGAAAATAAAGGAATACGTTGATACGTCTGCTCGTTTGCCTATCCTATCCAATAAGAAAAAAAATATGCCCATTAAGTCTATTTTGCAAATTATACAATTTTGACAGAAAATACGTAGATTCTGGGACTAAAGTACGTAGGTTTGCAGAAATTACTTAAAATACGTAGATCTACGTAAAAAAAAGACGTAGCGTTGGCAACACTGTTTCAAACTTATTCTCTTGTTCGCATTGGTAGATGCTAACCAATGAGAAGGCATGTACGGCAGAATAAATTTACAGTCCGGGTGGTGGTGTATAACTTCTCACATATAAGGATCATAAAAGAACCAATAGAAATAGAGAATTTGTATTTCCCGGTATTTCTCAATTTTTTATTGGAAAGTGTTAACTATATTGTGCCTACTTTATATTGCATAAAATAAAATAAATTCTCAATTTTTGCATCACGATGGAAATTATCGTACATGTACGATAATTATCGTACGGTTCCGAACGCTGTTTTCGATTTGTTTGACGTCTATGATTTGACGGTCTGAGGACCAGTGTTGTTTAAGTCTATTTTAATTTTACACTTTTTTGTTCCCGTCGTTACAAAAAAATGAGCTCCCGCGGCACGCCAGCCAAATGTAAAGAAATTATTGATGTGAAACATCTATAGGCGAGGGATAAACCTGATTTTTGGCGTGGCGACAATTGGCGTGGCGACGCTCGCGGCTTCGCCTTACCTAAGTCACTGATGAAAATAATTGAGTTGTCGCGATTTCAAATAAATTTTGAATTTTTGTATTCTATAAAAATGAATATTAATGTAATAAACAGTCATTATATGTTTTTTTTTATTATGTAACTTAAACAAAACAATTTCGATGTTTCACATTTGCCAGGCGTCCCGTGACGGCACACTTTTTTTGTAGAAATATTGATTTATCAAATCAAATTGATAATCGGCGTGAGAGAGCTTCTGCATGGCATAACGGCACAAGCACAACGCATCGCCACCCCGCATTACATATTATATTTGCAATCGTGCAATAAGCTATCACATAGTGTGGCACGACATGCCGTGGCGACATATCGCCACGCCAACTCTAACTATATCAAGCATTAAATATTTCACATCAAAATGTCTGAATTTATGTAAGAAAATATTTTTTACTAGTGGTTTTCCGCGGCTCCGCCCGCGTACATGTCGGTTATCGCGGCAAATAGTAGCATAGGTGTATTTTGATGTATAAGCTATATTACTGTAAAGTTTCATCCAAATCCGTTCAGTAGTTTTTGCGTAAAAGAGTAACAAACATCCATCCATCCATCCATACTTACAAACTTTCGCGTTTATAATATTAGTATAGATAGAGTGTATTAATTACTTTCATATAGGTACCTAGGTATGAGACGGGAATATATTTCTATACAAATAAATAAAATTGAAGTGTCTGTTTGGTATTTTGAAATAACAGCTTTTCACTGAATGCAAATGAAAGTAAATACGATACTTACATCAACAAAACATTTTTTTCTGTCTATCTGTTTGTTCTGGCTAATCTCTGGAACGGCTGAATCGATTTTGACGGGACTTTCACAGATAGCTAGCTGATGATATTAGGAGTAACTTACCTGTACCTTAGGTGTTACATGCGGTTATTGTCGTACCGCGGATGTTCAACAAGTTTCTAATATAATTTTATTTTCTCAGAACCTCCCGCATACTCACCTCACACCTATTTAAAGAAAAAGTAATATAATTGATGTGAAACATCTATAAGAGAGGGGTAAACGCTCGCCACTTCGCCTACCGAAGTCACTGATGAAAATAATTGAGTTGTTGCGATTTCAAAATAAATTTAAAAATGTTGAATTTTTGTATTTTATATTTAATAAAAATGAATATTAATGTAATAAACAGTCAAGTTAAGTGAATTTCAATCCTAAAACTAGTGTAATAAGTGCTAAAAACCATTATTAAGTTTGTGAATCATTGTGGACCAGGAGCCAGTGACAGATTTTCATGACCAAGTCCCTCCCAATCGAAACTTCGTAAAAGGCATTAGGAATGTGTATTATGAATACTCGTGACCGTCAGCTGCGACTCCGTCGCCGGTGGGACAGGCAGTGGCAGCCCAGCAAGCATGCAGAAAAAAAAAATTTTTTTAGTCCCTTCCTCCCGTTTCAAAATTTGTAAGATTATATTTTACCTAATATCTTGAAGGAAAAATAAAGTCAGCTGATCATAACATGGTGGATTATACGTCAGCTGGGCACTTAAACATGACAAAAAAAATTTTTTTTCAATTATTTTCTCTCATCTACAAATTTTTCTGGTGATAGTTTATATGCTACAACAAATAAAAATTCATGTCAGCTTGCTCTATCCCAGTGGAAAGTTTGTCAGCTGGCACCTTGAAAAGTGTAACGCGGCAGCATCTATCATCTACTGAATCTTATCAGCTGACGACTTTTCCCTTGACTTACAGCTAGCTGATTTTTTTCAATATTTACTAGAGCATGTTAACAACCCTCGTATACATTTTTATCCGAGAAGACATCAAGATTCTTAAGTTATTCCCTTTTTACAGATTGAAGCTAGATACATAAGCCCTTTCCACATTGAAGCTAGATTGAGGATTTAAATTACCGAAGTAAATGTAGATGTGAGACTTCACTATTTAAGAACTATGCGGTTCACTTTTTCCCATCGTCAAATATTGAATAAGTATATGCTGTTTCAAGGACAATGATGTTCAATCTTCTTTTCTTCTTAACGTACTTTACTATAGTAGTTTTGTAAACTATCTAAACAAATGTTTCATTATCCCAAGATTAAACTGTCTATTTAAAATAAGATTTATGTGAGAAAAGATTTATGTAAACAAATTTACTTCGTTACATAAACAAAAAAGTGTGAAGCTCCAAACAAATTATTGGACGCGGCTGACGGACGCGGCTTACAGCCGCGGCTGATAATGTGCACAGTCTCTTCGGACGTTTTCAGTGTTGCCACTTTAGTGACAGAGATATTCTAAAAAAATCACTGAAAAATTAGTTTAAGGTTTTAACCCTAAATATACCCGAAAAAAACGAGTTGTTGTAAGGTTCCTATGTTTATACATATTTGAAAATATTTTATTTATCAAGATACATCTACATCCACAAAGATAATCGATCAAGATGAAGAAAAAGTACCAGCAGAAGTATTTCAAGTTGATTTTAAAAACATAATACCGTGCGCATTAATAATACTAGATAACAATAAACCAGAAAGTAAAGTGAATGAGCAAATTTAAATGGGACCATTCGGGAAGCACCAGCTTTCAAATAAAAAAAGAATCATCAAAATCGGTTCACCCAGTCCAAAGTTATGAGGTAACAAACATAAAAAAAAAAAACAGTCGAATTGAGAACCTCCTCCTTTTTGAAGTCGGTTGAAAAGCATTACAAGTTTTAACAAAAAAAAAAAAACGACTTCAATCTGGACCAAATTTAAATGGGACCATTCGGGTAGCACCAGCTTTCAAATAAAAAAAGAATCATCAAAATCGGTTCACCCAGTCCAAAGTTATGAGGTAACAAACATAAAAAAAATAAAAAAAATACAGTCGAATTGAGAACCTCCTCCTTTTTGAAGTCGGTTGATAAATACGGTGGAATTGAGAGCCTCCTCCTTTTTTGAAGCCGGTTAATAAATAAAAATGAATCACAAAAATGTATGAACGCCCATAACTTTCAGTTATTTGTTATTGTCAAGACAAGATTTGTATATAAGAAAGTAAAAAAAGGTGTTGTTCAATAGTTTTGAATATATTTATGTATAAAAAATAGATGTTTGTCGATTCTCAGACCTACCCGATATGCACACCAAATTTCATAAAAATCGGTCCTGCCGTTTGAGGGTTAAGGTAACTAACATTGTGACACGAGAATTTTATATATAAGATAAGGCGATATGAACTTCGCCGGGTCAGCTAGTATATAATAAAAATAAATAGTGCGTCTTTTTTTTTAAAAAGCAATGGTCAGTTCAAATTATTTAACGAAGATAATTTAAATAAGTGTATATATGTATTTACAATACGAAAAGCTAATAATCTAGCTGGTCACGATACTGTGCTTCCTACACAGCCAATCGTGAATGTTTGTAAAGTCCCACGCGAAATAGGATTTATTCTTTTTTTTTTTAAAGGAAAACACACTTGTGAATCTCACTGCATTATGAGCGGGCGACATTAATATGATGCAGTATGTTACAACAAAAATAGTTTTATATAAGCCAATATAAAAAAAAAATGTAATACGAAAACATTTCTCAAGAATCACTCTATCTATTGGTTAAAACTGCATCAATATCCGTGCAGTAGATTTTGAAATTTATCGCGAACAGACAGACAGACGCTGTGTAGTTCGTTAATTGAAAAATTATGCTATAATTAATTTACTTATACCAAAATTTGCTCCATTATTAAACTTCATATTGGTTATCAAAACTCTCAAATCAAGTATATCACCGAATCACTTAAGAAACGTGATTTCCTTTGGGATGAAAATTTATAATAGGATTATAAATTAACATGCTCTAGTAAATATTGAAAAGAATCAGCTAGCTGTATGTCAAGGGAAAAGTCGTCAGCTGATAAGATTCATTTGGTGATAGATGCAGCTGCGTTACACCTCTCAAGGTGCTAGCTGACAAACTTTCCACTGGGATAGAGCAAGCTGACATGAATTTTTATTCGTAGTAGCATATGAACTATCACCAGAAAAAAATTTCGATGAGAGGAAATCATTGAAAAAAAAATTTTTTTTGTCATGTTCAAGTGCCCAGCTGACGTATAATCCACAATGTTATGATCAGCTGACTTTATTTTTCCTTCAAGATATTAGGTAAACTATAATCCTATAAGTTTTGAAACGGTAGGAAGTCACTAAAAATAAATTATTTTTCTGCGCGTTTGCTAGTCTGCCATTGCCTGCCCCACCGACGGAGTCGCAGCTGACGGTCACGAGTATTCATAATATACATTCCTAATGCCTTTTACGAAGTTTTGCTCGAGAGGAAATAATTGACCGAATTTGTACCTGGCTCCCGGGCCATTGCGACGGTAATTACCGCACCACCTCACGTAAAAGTGACAGACTACTTGTTTGTCCTTTGTGAACTGCATCATAAGTCACTAGTTACATAGACCAACATGAATGTGGTACGCTCTCTAACTGGAAGTGACTCGGTAAGCGTAGTACGTTGTGACTCTCAACCTAACTTGACGAGTCTTGGATCGCAAGCAGAATCGTCGGATTCGCGTAATGTCACTTTCCGTCCTAAGCGAAAGCATGAAGACAATCTCATAAGAGGTGAGCTGAGTGCGATGCGAGATTAAATGTCACAGATTATGGCCATGCTGACTTCGATCAACACCAACCAAGAGGAATTTATAGAAAAAACTTCTGAAGATTTATCTGCTATTAAAACACAGATGAGGGACATAAAATCAACGATTGACAGTCTCACTTCGGATCAACAAGCTATGAAACAAGATATAACATCATTACAAAACAAGAACTCTTACCTGGAAAGTAAAATTGAATCGTTCAAAGCAGAGCTCGACACCAATAATATTTTATCTCCTGCACCACAAACCTCCAATATAAGTGAAACTATCATATCAGAAATCAATGAACGTGAATTTAAAAGTAAAAGTATAATACTTGTTGGAATTCTAGAACAATTAGCGCTAAACAAAGAGGACAGACTGGAAAAAGACAAAAAGAAAGTATTAAAGCATCCAAGTATTAATACACCCGTCTTGGTAAATATAACCCTATGAATACCCATCCTATCAAAATAAGTTTTAAATCCAAAGAAACTGCTATAAGTCTGCTGCGTAAGAAACATACTTTAGAAATTGATAATCTTAAAATTTTGTCCGATCAAACACCTCAACAGCAAAAATATCTAAAATCTCTTTAAGAACGACTCAAAAAAGAACATGAAGAAGGCAATACGAGCTTGGAATTAAATATATCAAGGAAGTACCTAAAATTACTGATCCAAACTCAAAAAACTACGATCATCAAATGAAAATCTAACTAATAGCATCTCTCCTAATCCAGATGTTGCCTTTACCGTTTCTTATCAAAAACCGACTCATACAATAACCTTACTTGTACCAAAAAATCAATTAAATTTTTATATACCAATGCTCGAAGTATCGTAGCACCTGGCAAATTAGATGAGCTAGAATGTGTGGTGCAAGCATTTTGCAATCCTTTGGATGTCGTAGTGGTTACGGATACATGGATAAAATCTAGCGATGAAGCCAAAAGAACACTAATTTCTGGCTTTGAACACTACTATAATCACCGGTGCAACAAACGAGGTGGAGGAGTCTCAATATTTATTCGAAAAGACTTAAGTCATTCCATCATTCAGTAAAAAAAAGATATCGCAACATAGACCTCTCACTATTAACAACAATATTATCGAAGAAAAATGTTTGAATGACGATCACTTCCCCTGGGTCCACCTTAAAAACTATTCGTTAGACATAGGAGCTGTATACAGAAAACCAGTATCAGCAAATGCCAAGGGTTTTCTTGATACTTATAGCCACCAACTGCAGCAGAGAAAAAGAGGAATCGTCGAGAAATCACCAGATTTTAATTTTAACCTACTGAATCCTGATACCCTGGCTACCAGCTACAAAGAAATCCTACAGGAGAATGACTACAAAATCCTAAACAACATTGACCAACATTATTGCACCCGCGAAACAACTACAACTAAAACAATAATTGATCACATATCCTCAAACCTAAAAGAAAATAAGTTTCACCTAGCTTTAATTGAATCCCCCATGTCAGATCACAAGCATATCTTCTTTAAAATAAAAAAAAACACCTCAACAAAAGACCAGGAAGATATTCTACGAATCCATTAATTATGAACTATTGTATAAAAACATTTCAGAAAATAAAGATTACTCGAAAACTGTAACTATCAAAGTTTTGAAGATAAAATAAAAAGAAATATTGATGAACGCAAAAAAAGAAAAACTAAAATACTAAACCCACCTAGACAAGAATGGATAAATAAAGAGTTAATATCTGAAATTAATAACCGAAATATTCTATGGCGCCATCACAAAGACAACCCTAACAATACAGAATACAGAGAAATGTTTATCATAAAACGAAACGAGGTCTCAAAAAAAAATACAACACACAAAGAGTACTTACTACTTATCCGCATTTAGTAAGTGCAAAGACAAGCCGAAGAAAATGTGGACTTTGATTAATAGCCTTTCGAAAAATAAAACCAAAGAAGTCGCAGCACCCAACAAACTCCAAATAAAGTACAAATACTTAACTGATGAGGAGGATATTTGTGAATATTTCAATGAATTCTTTTCTGGTGTTGGATCGGATTTAGCTGGTCAAATTCCTAAACATTATCATACCAATAACTCATTTTATACTGGATCATGCACACCTCGCATAAACACAACATTAACTCACCTAACACCTACAACAAACAGTGAAGTTGCTAAAATCATACACAATCTAAATATTAATACCAGCTCGGGAATTGATGGAATAAATGTTAAGTCATTAAAGTGCGTATCGAATTTTATAGTTGAGGAGCTCACTGACTGTATTAATAAAAATTTAAAAGAAGGAACCTTCCCCAAAATCCTTAAAATAGCAAAAGTGACTCCAATTTATAAATCAGGCAGTAAAACGGATCCAAGTAATTATCGTCCTATATCCGTACTCCCAGTGTTCTCAAAAATCTATGAACGCATACTTTGTAATCGTATAGAAGCCTATTTAAGTAACATAAATTTCATATATGATAAACAATACGGCTTTAGGCCAAAATCCAATACCCTATCGGCGACAGTAGACCTTATAACAAAACTAAAACTAAATATCGATAACAAACAAATAGCTTTAGGCGTGTTCATCGATCTTGAGAAAGCCTTTGATACGATTAGTCATGATCTCTTATTGGGTAAGTTGTTCGACATTGGTATTACCGGAGTAGCACATGAAACTTTTAAATCGTATTTTACAAACCGGTCTCAAATAGTTAAGATTGGAAAAACGGAAAGCAGCCCTAGAAAAGTGACTTTCGGTATTCCGCAAGGATCCATCTTGGGACCACTACTATTCCTCATATACATAAATAGTATACATTGAATCGGATTGAAAGGTGACATCACACTTTATGCCGATGATACTTGTTTATTTTATTTCGGTAACTCCATTGACACAATAATAGCAGACGCACAGGCAGATTTAAATCGAGTGAATGACTGGTTTCAATATAATCTCCTAACTATAAATATGACTAAGACAAACTACATAATATTTTCGGCAAAAAATAAAAAGATATCGTAACATAGACCTCTCACTATTAAGAACAATATTTTTTATTTAACCGTCATACTGATCCAAGAGCCGTGGGTCAGAAACGGCACTGTCTGCGGACTCCACAACATGGGAGGTAAGCTAACAGTTTACGCGGGACCAGAGAATCCCCGCACATGCACATGCATACAGCTGACATAAACATGCAGGCCCTAACTAGTTTCTGTTCTAGAGACATATGTGCCATAAAGGTGCAGGGAGCCCAGGACACCGGCCTCGCGCAGGTGGTCATGGCATCGGTCTATATGCCTGAAGCACCACCGCACGACCTATCGCGGCTGGTCCACTACTGCGAGGAGGCGGGACTCGAGCTAATCATAGGAACCGACTCCAAGGCGCACCATGCCTTGTGGGGCATGTCTACAGGAAACGACAGAGGTAGAAAGCTCGTTGAATACCTATTTACGACAAACCTTAACATAGTAAACACAGGTTCTGTACCAACATTTGTCAACAGACGAAGCAAGACAATCATTGATTTGACCCTGGCAACTGAAGAAGTAGCGAAACACATCTCAAACTGGCACGTGTCCAACGATTTATCATGTTCGGGCCGTAGATGGATTCGTTTCGACCTTCAGATAAGCATACTCACGGCACCACCTAGGCGAAACCCGAAAAAAGCCGATCGCGCGCAGTACTCACTGCGGATCGGCCAGGCCCTGGAACAGGGAAGTAACCCAACTAGGATCACAGGTACCGTAGAAATCGAAAAACAGGTAAAGTTCCTCACAGACACTATGATGGACTGTTACCATCATACATACTATCCATCCCACCATCAGGCCAAATGAAAAATAAGAGCTGGTGGGGGCCTGAGCTGGAGAGACTCAGGCGCGAGATGAGGAAGCAACTCAATAGAGCGATGAACACCGGCACAGACCAGGACTGGGATAAATACAAGGCCACCAAGTCCAGGTACAAAAAACGACTCAGATACAGCAGAACTCATGGCGGAACTTCTGCACAAATATTGAGTCTACTGCACAGGCCAACAGGAAAGTTCTCTCCAACAACTCAGCCATATCCCTGGGGTCCTTACGAAAACCAGACAACTCCTTTACCACCTCGGCGGAAGAGGCAGAACGTACTCTGGTAACAACACACTTCCCGGACTGTGAAATAATCAGTCCAGGCGGATGGCCAGATGAAGAAACCATCCCAACGGAGGAGGAATGGCAGCTGGCCCACAAGGTAATCGACCCATATAAAACGCAATGGGCAATCGACAGCTTTGACTCATATAAATCTCCAGGCCCGGACGGGATCTTCCCAGCCCTGCTTAAATGGGGAGGGAAGACACTTACTCAATGGTTGACCTACGTCCTGGGAGCCTGTCTGGCACACAGATATGTGCCAAGACAGTGGAGAGATGTCAGAGCAATCTTCATACCAAAACCAGGTAAAACCGACTACTCGGATCCCAAATCCTTCAGACCAATAAGCCTAACCTCTTTCCTCCTAAAAACACTAGAGAGGTTATGCGACAGGCACTTGAGGGAAACGGCGCTGACACAAGCACCACTACACCCGAACCAACATGCCTACAGTCCAGGTAAATCAACGAAGTCGGCACTTCATGCGGTCACAACCAAAATTGAGGTGTCGATCAAAAACAAGATGATGTGCTTAGGCACCTTCATAGATATAGAGGGAGCCTTGGACAAAACGAAATTCACCAGCATAACAGCAGCACTGGTAAGGCACGGAGTGCATGCAGTCATGATAGAGTGGATAAACAAGATGCTGAGCTAGAGAGTCATCAGACTCGAAGCAGACGCTACCAAACAAGCAATGGTGGTGAAGGGCTGCCCCCAAGGTGGCGTCCTCTCACCAATCCTATGGAACCTAGTGGTTAACGACCTTATCACCACTCTGAACAACAATCACCATTATACCATCGGATACGCGGATGACATAGTGATATTAACAAGCGGCATGCACGCAGGTATAATATGCGATGTCACGCGCTCGGCACTGGCAATAATGGAACGCTGGTGCGTGGACAACGAACTGTCAGTCAACCCAAGGAAGACTGAAATGGTAATGTTCACCAACAAACGGAACCTGGGAAACCACCGATTTCCCAAGCTGTTCAATACAGAGATCCAACTTTCGTCTGAGGTAAAGTGTCTAGGGGTAATATTCGACCACAGACTAAACTGGAGCGCCCACCTCAACAAAAAAATTGAAAAAGCAACAGTCGTATTCTTGCAGTGCCGCAGAATGGTAGGTAAAACTTGGGGACTAAGCCCCAAAACCACTCTGTGGCTCTACGAGGCAGTTATCCGACCAATGGTAAGTTACGGCGCGATAGTCTGGTGGCCACGGACCAAACAATCCACAGCCGAAGCTAAACTACAACGACTCCAGAGATTGGCCTGTCTGGCGGCCACGGGCTGCATGAGGACTACACCGACTGCGGCTCTGGAAGCCATCATAGGTCTTCCACCACTCCACCTCTTTATAAGGCAGGAGGCTCTAGCTGCAGCAATGCGGCTAAAGAAACAAAATCTCTGGAGACCGCCTAGGGTACCACACACCGAAATCCATGAGGCCATAGGTAAGGAACCGCTCATGGAAGCGGTAACTGACACAATACCCAGGCAATTCGTCTTCGACAAAAAGTACAAGATACAACTGTACGAGGATCCCCAAGAAGGACTTAACCCAAGGGAGTTAAGAATCTTCACCGACGGATCCAAAACAAGGTCAGGCACTGGCTCGGGAGCATTCTCTGAGGACCTGAACATACACATCTCGACACCATTAGGAGCCCACAACACAGTCTTCCAGACAGAGTGCATGGGTATAATAATGGCAGCACATGCGATCATCTTCAGAAAGGTAACGGAATACCCCATCCGCATACTTTCCGACAGCCGATCAGTCTTACAAGCTCTGCAAAGTCACACGACTACCTCAGGGCTGATCTACGAATGCCACAGAGCCCTGACAGAGGTAAGTACTACAAATAGTATAACTCTCCAGTGGATCAAAGAACATAGCAACTCACGCGGAAACGACAAGGGCAGTCGGCCCAGAACCAATATTGCCCTTGCCAGCTGCTTGGCTACGACGGACACTGCAACAGAATACCAAGGTAGAACACCAGTTATATTGGTCCAACCTTTGTACCTGCAGGCAGACCAAGGAGGCCGTCCCGAAGATCAACCCCGGATTGTCACGGAAGCTGAAATAACTTAAGAGGCCGCCGCTTCGACTTCTGATCGGAGCAATGACTGGTCATGCACTATTAAACAAACATCTTTTTACTCTAGGTGTAACGGACAGCCCTCTGTGCAGAGCATGCATGGAGGAGGAGGAAACAGCCGCCCATGTCATTTTAGCATGTCCTGGGGTGGCAGAATACCGGGCGAAACATCTTGAATCGCCGAGGTCACTTCAGGAGGTCGTCGGCAACGCCAGGGGTCTGCTAGGCTTCCTGGAGGAACTGGGATGGCACCACTAGTGCCGACCCACTACGCAAAATAGGCGCCTCAAAGTCGTCGAGTTGCGGAAACCCAGCCCGCGAGTTCAAGTTCAAGAACAGTCATCTGACGTGGAAACCACATATAAATAAAATTAAAACCAATTTAACAGCTCTCACAGGAATGTTAGAAAGTATTTCTAAATGTCTTCCACTTCAAATACGGTACTTGATATACAATTCAATAATTAAGCTTCACTTGGACTATTTAATAAAAATATGGGGCACAGCGGCCCTAACAAACCTTGCCCTAATACAAATAGCACAAAATAAACTTATAAAAAATTTATTTAATTTCAATTTTCTAACTTCCACTAACAAAATATATAAAAATACCAAAATAATGAATATTCCACAAACCTATCATTACTACAACTGTATTTTAATACGTAAAATTTTAAACACAACTATACACACCCAAATACACTTTAATAAAAAATATCAATCCCAAAAAATAAAATTAAGAAATACCAATAACATAAATCTTACAAAACCTCGTACCAACTATGGTAAAGAAAATATCATGTACGGTGGTGCAAAAATTTATAATAAGTTCCCTAGAAACATAAAAGAAGCTAAAACCATGCAAACCTTAAAAAATATATTGAAAAGCTATGTTGTGAACACGATAAAAATAGTTTAGATCAATCACTCACTGACTCCAAACGTGTTACATCCAGGTACGCTTGATCCGTGTATTTATCTCGGTTCAGATAACACAAATTCCAAAGTATTCACGGTTACCCTCCTTTAACATATATAATTTATTTGCCAGTTTTGTATACATTACATACCATTACTAATAATATTTTGCATAAGTGTTAAAATTATGAGTATAGCTAGTGTAAATAACTAATTCGCTCCGCTAGGAGTATATATTTAAGTTATCTGTGAGTGTTGCGCCAGGTTGCGCCGCACAGTATATTATTTTCCTTCAATTGAGGACACCCTTCTTTTATCGCTGAATAGTATACATATAACTGTAATGCACCTAAATATGAAACACGACTTTAAATATATTTTATAATTTTGAAACTATAACGCATTTATTGAAAGGTCAATGAACTTTGTCAAAAACATTTTTGCAGATAATTCACAAAATAACCAACACTTACTTTATTTAAAACTAGCAATAAATTAAGGAATATAAACATAAGTATTTTTATTAATAACAAGTCTTTATGTGCTCCAGAAATTGAGTAAAAAAATATTTTATAATTTTCAGAAAAAAATATATATAAAATTTCCTATGGGACGGTCGCATTTTTTTTTACCAACAAAAAATACTTCAGTCCTGTACCTTCCTATTCTGAAAGAATTGAATTTTTATAATGCAGGACTTCAGAGATATAACGATTCTAAGTTTTTTCGATTTTTCTATGGAAATAGGGTTGTCAAAAAAAATGTGGATAGATGCTTTAGATACCATATATCTATTAAGTTAGTTAAATAGGATATTTGTATGACTGTGTTTGTGTTATTTGTGTATCTTATCACAGTTCCTTACAGTAAAGCATAGTGAAAAAAAATTCGTTAGCAGATAAATTACTATACCTAGTTAAATCTTTGTGAATTCGTTTTACACCTTTGAAGTGGATTTGTTTCACAAAATAGAAAGCTCTATTTCTTTTTTATTTTCCGATAACAGTTCATACAAGCCGAGTAGGTCAGGCTCTAATAAAAACATACAAATTATGATGAATTTAAATAATTTTCTATATTATCTCTATCTATGCAAAATATTAATTTAGGATAAAGATTTTTTTTGGATAATTGTCACATATAAAACTTAAAAAACTGGGATGACTGTCACTGAAATAAAACCCCGGAATTGAGTTGCAATCCTAATTCAATTTTTTTAAATTAAATATCTTTGTAGGAGTAGCTATCGTGATGAGATGCCTCAGAAAAAAATTAAACCCAATGATATAAAAATAAAAATCGCCAAAATAGATGAGGCTTTTCAATTTTTTTTTGTAATTAAATTATTATGTAAACCTTTAGAAAACTGGGGTGATTGTCACTAAAATAAAACCACGGACTTGAGTGGTAATCTGAAACCAAAATTTTAAAAATAAATATGTCGGAAGTCCTTTGTATGCATCGTCTGTTTTTTTGTGGTAATAATAGTAACTGCAACTTATAATCTAGGATTAAAAAAAAAAGCGACCGTGATGATATGCCTCCGAAATAAAAAAATAAGCAAAATATAGGAAAACATTTTTTTGCCCGAATTAGATTAAGTTTATATATTATTTTAGTAGATATAATATGTTTTTTCTTAGATTATTATCACCTTATATATAAAATTCTCGTGTCACAATGTTAGTTACCATACTCATTGAAACGGCTGGACCAATTTTTATGAAATTTGGAGTGTATATCGGGTAGGTCTGAGAATCGACCAACATCTATTTTTTATACCCCAATTTTTTTTATGGCAAAACAACGTTTGCCGGATCAGCTAGTAAAAATATATAAAGCTTAAAAACTTGGTATGACTGCTACTGAAATAATACCACGGACATGAGAGCCAATCCTAATGCAAAATTTTAAGATTCAATATCTTTGAAGTCCTGTGTTTGAAGCGTCTGGTTTTTTTTTGTGGTAATAGTAGTCACTACTACTTACAATCTGGTATTTTAAAAAAAAGCGACCGTGATGAGATGCATCAGAAAAAAAATAAAAGAAAAATTTTTAGGAAAACATTTTTTTGTCCGAAATAGATTAAGTTTATTATATATATACTAAGGATTATACATTATTTTTTTTTAATAATTCAATACCAATGTTTTTATTACAATTCAGCTGTATTTTAGGTACTCATTTATTTAAAAAAGTTTAACATCCAATCTTGATATAAACTTAGTCTTTTTCGGCCAAATTTTTTTATTTCTATATTTTGTTTTTTTTCTGAGGCATCTCATCACGGTCGCTTTTTCTTTGAATACCAGATTAAAAGTTTCAGTTACCATAACGACTACCAAAAAAACCAAATGCTTCCAAAACAGGACTTCAGAGATATTTAATTTTAAAATCTTGGATTGGGATTGCCACCCAAGTCCATGGTTTTATTTCAGTGGCAATCTTCTAGGTTTTCTAAAGACTTATGTGTCATAATAATTTATTTACAGATGTATTTGTATATAATACATCCGAATTGTTATAATAAAACATCCAATGGAAAAAATGCTTAAATAAAGATATAAAGTGGTTTTATAGTTTCTATAGGTATTTATATTTCTATATTTCTCGTTTCTAAATTTCTTTGACTATGCGAAACATTATTTTAGGAGGTGTAATAATTTTTTCCTTGGATTGTCCAATCACATTCAAACTTAAAACCTAGGATGACTATCACTGAACATAAAAACAGACGTGAGTGCCAACCCTAATTCAATATTTTAAAACTGAATATCTCTGAAGTCCTGCATTCGAAGCATCTGGTTTTTTTTTTGTGGTAGTTATAGTAACTGCAACTTATAATTTAGCGCTTAAAAAAAATGCGACCGTGAATAGATGCCTCAGAAAAAAAATAAAAACCAAATCATAGAAAATATTTTTTTTCTCCCGAAATAGATGACATTTTTTACTCTTTTTTAATTAAATTAATGCCTGAAATACATCTGAATCTTAATAAAGAATCCTCCTCTTGAAAAAACATTTTATTATGGAGATAAAGCGTTTTTCTGATTTCTATGGACATTTCTCGATTTTCTAAATTTCTCTAAAACTAATAATAGAAAAAATTTGGGGATTTTAGTAGAAGTGTTGTTTACCTATTACCTATCTAAAACGCAAATAAAATAAGATGTCCGCAATTGAAGGGAAATAATATACTGTGCGCCGCTCGGCGTGTTTGGTTTCTTTTCTTTTCCTGTAATTTTACCAAATGTCATTTTTACGTCGTGTCAACGCTATACGTCTTACGTCAACTGTCAAATAAAAACTCGTGCGAAACCACACAGAACAACTCCTCAGTGACTCAGTGGCACTCAGTGCGAGATTGTGGTGAATGTCGTAGTATTTCGCTGTTGTTTGACCATGATAAAAGTTCCTTAATGTACCTGAAATAAAACAACATCGCAAAAATGACTATAAAATCTAAATTAGATGAAATATATTACAGTGTAATAGACTCTAAATTTTTTCGACTGATAAATGATTTTGATAAACATATAACAAGAAATGTAAGAAATGAATTCATAGAAACAAGGTACTTACTGTATTTATCGTGTAATCTTTTGAAACTTACTTTAATTAAAATAGAAATCTACGGGATTGTCTGCCAATAACATCCCACCCGCAAGATCTTCAGTTACTCCGTGATCATGGCGCTTGCAACAGCGCCGAAATATCGGATACTCACAAACAAAAAGGTACATGGTAGCAATCCCGTAGATTTCTATTTTAATGTTTCTGACCATAAAAGTTTAAAACAATATATTACTTTAACTAAGTCGAAGCTAAAACAAAGGCTAATAGTTTTGGTAGTCTATATGTTTGTATGTTCACCATAGCGCCAACCCGGTAATAATGTCCCTGGTGAAATTTCATAAAAAGTTATAGTTTTAAAGCGTTTTCTTGTTAATTGAGTACTATAAGGCTTGATGTTTCTGACAGCTTTTTACTTTATTTTTTTCAGACCAGCTACTTCAAATGGCCTTTGGTGTTGTCTACTCTTGCCTACAATTTTACTCCTATATTCCATACAGTATAAAGTTTCCTTATTATACAGCTTGGCGACATGCATAGCCATTGGATATTTATTTTACTGTCTATTATTTATTGTTTTCATGAGTGTATCATGTTTAGTATTAAAAGAAAAAAATTATGGTGATTGTGCGGCATCAGGTGCTGTGTCAACATTATTGATGTATACATTTTTGGATCAAGGTAAGTTTTAAAAACCTTATTGTTTTTTTTTAAAACAGGTAGAATAGTAGTGTGTCTTTGTCTAATTATGTTTTAATTTTAAACCTTATCAATAATTTTAAATAAGTAGACAACTAAGTAGACATATTGTGTATATATTAGTATTAGAATTTTACATAATATATATCTTTGACTCATTTTAATCTGTAAGTGTTGAATCAGTCTTTCAGTTTCAAAGGTCGGACTTCAATGTTTCTCTTATCATTAAATGAGGTTTACTTTGAAGAACTATAATCCTTTGCTGATAATATATGTCACTAATTTTTAGTAATTATAATTATTATTAATAAAAACAGTGTAGTAATAATTAAACTATAAACAGCATTAATAACTAAACTATAAACTGCATTAATAATTATAATCATAACATACTTAGTAGTATATAAAACAAAGTCGCTTCCGCTCTCTGTCTGTCCCTATAAACGCATCGATCTTTTAAACTACGCAATGGATTATGATGCGGGTTTCTTTAATAGATAGAGTGATTCAAGAGGAAGGTTTTTATGTATAATAAATGCATAATATAGTATGGAAACACTGTTAATTTTCGAGGTTTCTAATGTGATGTAGGTAGGTAGTAGAGCCACGCTGATTTCAGCACGAATGGGCCGGCTCGACCGGGGCGGTACTACCCTCGCACAGAAAATCAACGTAAAATGACAGCGTTCATGCTGTCGTGTTTCGTTGGTGAGTGCGAGACCGGAGGCCCAATTAGTCTAGTCAACAAGTTCCATACTTGTTGACTAGACTAAAAGATGCAGTAGCATCACTAGGCCGCCATGGTGTGGGTCGCCATACTGCATTGTCTCCATTCGCAGTGAGTATGGTGACCACCACTCTTGGATTCTGCTTATGCTTTCCATCAGGCAGAGTAGAGTCATTATGGCGGGCCATACATAAAAAAAAAAAAAAAAAAAAAAATGTAGCAAATAAAACACATTTTTTGCGCTTACATTGCAAACGCTGGTTGCACCCTATGAGATAGGTCAAAAATGATCAAAATAATATACTACAGTATTGTACACCTTAAAAAGATCTACAAAAAAGTTCGTGGACTTTTTTGTAGATCTTTCAGTATATGTCTATCTCTTAGGGATAACCCACGACAACCATTTATTATTCCTTTCTTTTTACAAGAAATAATGGCTTTAACGAAGCAATTTCAAGCAATACAAAATGAATCCTTATACAATTAAGTAAATTAAATACATTGTGCATTTAATATAGATCAAAATGGCCCTTTACAGTATCTAATTTAAATGAATATATTCGAAGATATTACAGATTTAAAATGCACGAATCGTGTCGTCTGCGGGGGCATCAGAAATCCACCCGTGCGAAGCCGGGGCGGGTCGCTAGTTATTAATAAAATCAGTATGATAATAATTATAAACAGAAAAAGTAATTATGGAGCAAAATAATATTAATATGCATAAAGTAAAACTGTAATAGGTTTCATGTATCTCTTCTTAGTCATAGACATTAAACATTTCACATATTAAGCACCAGAAATGTTTATGACACACCCACTTTAAGGTAATGAGTTTAACGGCGCGTCTCCAACAAAATTTTACAACACAGAAAAGGGTTTATTTTATTTTTGTTCGGTGGAGACTCAGCTTTACAGAAATTTTTACCACCAGCACGTGTTGACAACACAAAAGTTGACAACTTTTGTTCTGTGGACACACAGCTTAAAGTTGAAAATAACACAGAACTGTGTCTTAAAGTTAAGACATTTATGAATAAGGCTGTTAATTTATTAATTTCATTTGTTACAGGATTAGTGTTCTCATTTGCATATTCAATAATATCAGTAGTAATGTTCAGTGAATTATTGAAACTAACACTGACATGGTTCCCGAAAACATTTACGATCGGAGAGGCCATGGTTGTTGTACAAAGTATAATGCTATTTACCACAATGGCTTTTACCAGGATGCTCTACCATGATACTGGAGATAGAAGTGACAGTGAGATGGACTTTGTCTTTAATGTTGTTATGGTAAGTGTATTTTGAATCTTCTATTTTTTTTTTTTTTTTTCTTTAATGTATGGCCCGCCAAAATGACTCTACTCTGCCTGATGGAAAGCATAAGCAGAATCCAAGAGTGGCGGTCACCATACTCACTGCGAATGCAGACAATGCAGTATGGCGACCTAGTGATGCCGCTGCATCTTTTAGTCTAGTCAACAAGTATGGAACTTGTTGACTAGACTATTTGGGCCTCCGGTCTCGCACTCACCAACGAAACACGACAGCACGAACGTTGTCATTTTACGTTGATTTTCTGTGCGAGGGTAGTACCGCCCCGGTCGAGCCGGCCCATTCATGCTGAAGTCAGCGTGGCTCTACTACCTATACTACTATCTATCACATTAATATGGATGTTTTCTATATATAATATAATGTATTTACAAAAACATATATAAGTATTCTAGCTATCTTAATACAAGCTCTGCTTAGTTTGAAACTAGCTGGCATTGTGTGTCAGATGTCTGAAATATATAAAAGCAAAAGATTAGACAAAAGTTTGTGTAATTGTATGTTGGTGTCATTTTTTGCACTTTAAGGTCTGAACAAATTTTAATAAATGTAATAATCCTGATGAAAGAACTGCAGGTAACACCACAAAACGCAGTTGGCGATCCATATAATTACAGGCTATAGCATATGTCAATGACCCTTATTGAATTAGGATGAGTTATATTACTCGAGTGCAAATAAATTAATTAGCAGTAATATAATTAACACTTTATTGTTGTATTGGTATTAATTATTGTGTGTGTATTCTTGTGTATGTTAGTGAAAGCCCACATCACTACTCAATGTTTATATAATTTGAGGAACATTCTTCTTGAAACTTAAATCCTGGGTTACTAAAAATCCAAGTAGTCATTCCTAAAAGTAGTAATTCACTCTGATAGAAAATTATATTAATTATGACTGTAAAGTCTATACTTCTGTCAGCAATTAGTTTTTTCACTAATTTGAAATGAATTTGCCACAACTATATATTACCTATTTCAGACAGTATTATCATCAGTGGGAATTATTGTTACAGCGCTAATTCTAATGGAAGAGGAACAGAAAACATTAAATACGTTATGTTACGTGATAAGTGTTACCGGAGTGTATGCACTTGTAATGCTACATGGCTTTGTAGGCGTCGATTGCTTACTTACAATTACATGTTATATAGTATTGAATGTAACAAGGGTGAGTATATATTTTATTATTATTTTGTCTTATATGTATTTTACCCTTCATTTTAAAGCTGGAAATCTATCCTGAAGCAGACGGGGCGCGCCTGAGCCTAGGCGCCCAGGCTACCCCTCGTATTTTAGAGGAATTTCGCTCAATTATGCCTGGGGTAAGAGCAGAATTACCATGGCACCCCCTACCACGCCGACAGTGGACCTTTGCAACATCAGAGGATTGTATAGTAAACTTAAAGCTGTCCATTACGACCTCGAGACAGTAAAGCCAGCCTTGCTCTTTTTGACCGTCACTAGCATTTTAATAGATAGAAGGTAGTAGCATAAAGGTCGTAGTAGACGATGAGTGCTCTGACTCCATATCCTCCATATCAATGATATGTTCGGATTGTGCGAATGACAACACGGGCGATGCTCTCCAAACCGGCCGCGCTAATATTTCTTGGGAAAACGTCTGAAATTGAGACCTCTTTGGAAAATATACTACTACCTAAATATAACTACCTATTTAATAAAGAAAATATTTCCTTTCAGCTGCAATTGTTTATCTTCTGGGCGTGCTTGGCAGGCTTAGCTGCGTTAACTATAATGAAGCGAATGCAATTAGCAATAAAAGCGAACACGACGACGAGAAAGGTCTTCCATATACTAGCGTCTGCAGTGTTTCTGTCAGGAATTCTTATTGATATACATTTTATGACGCTCGCAGCTGGATGTGGACTCGGAGTTATTGTGTTGGTGGAGGTATGTACTTATGTTCGAAAATAAATAATATACAACATAGTGTAGAGACAGTAGAGCGCCCTATGTCATAATGGACCGACGACTGAAAGAAAGTAGCTGGCGGTGGATGGATGCTGCCCAAGACCGGGATGGTTGGTTTGGTTGGATAATTTTAGACCCGTTTTTTTTACTCAAAAATAATTATCTATACTATTATTATAAACGTGAAAGTTTGTAAGTATGGATGGATCGATGTTTGTTACTCTTTCACGCAAATACTACTGAACGGATTTGGATGAAACTGTACAGTAATATAGCTTATACATCAGAATAACACATAGGCTTCTATTTGCCGCGTTGACCGAGATATACGCGGGCGGAGCCGCGGGCAACAACTAGTTGTGTAAAATTGTGGAATCTGGGACAGTAGTCTCAATTTCGAGCCTCTCACGACCCATTCATGGCATGAAAAATATACTTTGTTACTTAACTTGGCTACATCTGAATACTTACAGTATCGGGACATCGGTCATCCGAAACACTTTCAGTTTCATATTTTGTAAAACTACATTCAGTTATGTTTTTTGTAACTTTTTGGAAATAAATGTAATATTTTTGTTAACAGGCATTACGGAAATCGGATGTTCAGGATGTGACACCTATGTTAGAAGGAGCGTTTAAAATCTACAGTGATAAACAGGTATTATATATATATATACTACTAATACTGTAAACTTCGCACTTAAAGCTCGTCTGATCAACACAATTTATGTAAATTATTTGTTGTTGTCATGTATTTTAAAATATATATGTGTATGAATGTAAATAATTTCTTTAAACTCAATGCACGTCAACTACTACTGTCTCTCTGAAACATTTGATCCATCCTCAGGTTGCCTGGAAGAGATTGCTTTTGGCAATAAGGCCGCCCTTTGTACACTACACTTCGGACATATTATGTATTTATTGAACTCTGTAATATGGTGTGCAAATAATGAGTTTATTATTCTATTTAAATCACGACTTCTTCATTTATTCTTTACTGAGATTTTGTTATCAAATCAACAACGACGTCAGCGTAAAATATAAAACGGTTATCACCACAAGAAATCGAGAAGATCGATTTTCAGTGCACTTGAATTTTTTTGGTTTCTTTGAGTCTCGCTATGAGAGTATGAACTCCCATCCTACCACATAATGATATGAATCGGCTCTACTCGAGTAAAATGTCTGACTCACGTAAAATCGGTGTTCGCCTCTGAATATGTAGATGATTATTCTATATTTACAGGACATAGGCTACTTCGCAATGACACCGATATATCTCTATGTAGGGCTGGCGTGCCCTTTAGTGCTAGTACCAGTACATAAAGGGTACGAGTTGGAGTTACTAAGTGGTGTGCTATCCATTGGTATAGGAGACACCGCTGCCAGTTGGTTTGGATCAAAATACGGCTTTAACAAATGGACTGGTTAGTTTTATTTGTGCTTGCCTACTTGTGTATGTATCATCAATAGCCTTAATAGTCCACTACTGGAGATAGGCATCTCCTGAGAAGGGTATTGGCCTGATATACATAAGTGCCTCGGTGGCGCAGTGGTAGCGTATGCGACTGCTGTGCTTGAGGTCTCGGGTTCGATTCCCGGGTCGGACCAAATGTTTGAATGATCTACAAATACTTGTTTCGGAGTTTGAGTGAACTTGAACTTGATGTATATATCTATTTATATCAGTTTTCTAGTACCCATAACACAAGCTCTGCTTGGCTTGGACCTAGATGGCGTTGAGTGTCAGATGTCCGAAATATTTATTTATACCACATTGGCAAGACTGTCCTGGGTATTTAGCTATCTTAGTTGGCTTTTATCGACACCCACAGAGTGAATCGTAAAATGCAGTTGAACTTTGGTGATAACTTTGGTGATAACTTTGGTTATTGAGTTCTTTCTGTATACAATACAATAAATATATTGTATTATGTTATCACAGTCACATGATCCTAGGTCAGTCCAAATGCTTTATCATATTAAAAAAGTGTATTTTGAAAAGTTAAGCTTCAAAAAAGTTCTTAGGCCATGTTATTAATTTCATTTTTTTTAAATACACTACAAAATTATTTTCTACGTCTATAGTCTGTTTTTAGTGTTTTGTAATTAAATATATTTTTTATACCTAATTTTTCAGGTGGTGTAAAAACATTCGAAGGCACTGTATTTAATATTTTATCACAAATAATGACAGTGTATATTCTGGAGTTATTTGGTAAGTTGTAATTGTTGTTGTTGTTAAAACATCTTATGGTTATGTCTTAGTTGTTCTATTGAGTTACTGTTGTCTCTGTTCCGTCTGTGGTATAGTACTTTTTTTTAATGAGCCTGTTGGTATAGTACTGTAGTACATATATTTTTTTATCACTTATGGTGATAATTCTGTTATTGCTTCACTAAACTAAAATAATTTCAAAATTATTTTCTATTCTCCTAAGTTAATGAAACGATTTCCAAAATGCTATTTTTGTATGTACGTTTTTAGGTAACATCTATTTTTATTGTAACACAATATATAGTTTTAGTCAGTCTTGAAATTAAGAACGTCATTTGACAGGATAAAACTAATTTTAAGCGATTTCTAGTTAAGATTAGAGAGTTTTCGAACAACAGAATTTGAACTATATAAAAAACCGATAGAAAAATATAATATGTATTATCTTAATAGTTTGAAGACTCTTCTGGATTTCCTAAAACTAATTTATGATTACGGCGATGCCTAACTTTTAATGGCTCAGCATTCATGTCCCTTCATGGCCTTAAGGCCCATTTTGTTTTTAAATAATTTGTAAGACATGACTAATATGATATGATCAAAATTTTCTTAAAAATGTTACTCAGTAAATACAAATATGTACATAATTATTAATTATCCATCGTTGTTTTTGTTCTTTCCAGGTCTATTGTACGTGGAGAACGCACTGTTGCGTATTATAATAGCTGCAATAATAACGGGCTTGGTGGAGGCAAGGACTGAACAAATAGACAACTTAGTTCTACCACTGTTTAGCATCATCTCCTTCCAAATTGTAAATATATTGTGTTTGTTGATCCACTAGATGTTGGGGGTTTTGAATATTGTCAACTTAACCCTTTGGCCGCACGCAAAAATTATGCTCTCTGCGTCAAGCTACGATTTCAAACCACAAAATTAGTGTTTGTTTAGTGATCTGAATGATCAAGGTTATTAGCGTTTAAAATTCTATCATGCAATCGTGATCTGGCGTTTGCCTTGTCATGTATAGGTACATGACTGTAATTGAATTTATTGAATTATCTAATTATTACGTTGGGCAAAAGGTAAATTATATTCCCCATGAGACTACTGGCAGACGCGATTTGGTAGTACGGTGGGTCAGAAGCGTACTTTAACCTATACTGGTTGTTGATTTTTTTGTTACGTTGCATTTCGATAACATAAAAGTTATTTATTTATTTATTTATTTACTGTGTCGGTCTAAAGGTCTAATTTAATAAAAAGGCTAATGTTTTTGATGGTTATACATACTGCGTCACGCATTAGGGACGAACGTAATTTATGTTTATAGCACACACTGTTTTAATATATTTTTCTTAAAAAAAGTCTTAACTCTAGACACTTATTTTTTTATTTAAGTGCTGTATTTTTGCACGAACCGTGTTACGGTGTAATACGCAGTTTAAATACTTTAAATGTGTTTTTGTTCATTAGATAGATATACTTGTTAGTATTTTAAACTTTTTATATTTATACATACATATTTTTATACTTACTTTTTGAAGAAAGTTATCTAAGGTCTCTCTATATTCTTTTTAAACACATACTATTAAAATGTTAATGAAAGTGATGAAACATTAGAAAATCTAAAAATTAATTAATATTTAATAAATAAATATCAAACAATATTACGCGATATTTCACTTTGTCACAAGATTGGGTACAAGAAAATAATGTTACTCTATAAAAATAAATATCTACAAAAATTATTTAATGTTTGTGCGTAACTTTATTCAAATAATTATGACTATATAACGTTTATATAGACTGACTCGATGGTTTTTTTTCCTATCTTTATCAGTGACAAAAGCTATTAAGGTAATTGTAATAACAAAATATTAGAGAGAGATCAATTAGACCACTACAAATTATTGTAAGATACTATTTAAAAATACATTCCTTTACTGTCACCAAAGAATATGTCAGCGTTGTAAATAAGATGATTTTTATTATATAAAGATAATAAATATTTTTGGGTAATATTGTTGTTTTATTTCTTTCAGCAGTTAACTTGTAGTTTCCGTGTAAGCAACTCAATGTTAGTGTGTTGCCAATATTTTAGTAGTGCTATTTATCTACAATCCTTTTTTTGTTATAGGGTTTTGCTCAATTTCCTTATAAATAAACTAGCTGACCCGGCGAACTTCGTACCGCCATATTTATATACAATAATTAGCAATAAATTAAAATTGCGACTATAATTTGAGATTTAAACTATCCTATCTCTCAATTTGGATCGAACTGCACATGGTGTGCAAATTTTATTATAATCGGTTAAGTGGTTTAGGAGTCCATTGAGGACAAACATTGTGACACGAGATTTATATATATTAAGATAAATATTTATAAATACTTCGGACATCTTACACACAACGCCATCTAGTCCCAAGCTAAGCAGAGCTTGTGTTATGGGTACTAGATAACTGATATGTATATGTATACGTTTTTTTTGTAAAAACATACATATTATACATAGAAAACACCCAAACTCCGAAACAAATATTTGCAGATCATACAAACATTTGGTCCGACCCGGGAATCGAACCCGAGACCTCCAGCACAGCAGTCGCATACGCTACCACTTCGCTACAGAGGCAGTCTAAATATGAAAATTAACAGATCTTTAATTTATGTCTCCAACTTCTTGGTTGATAAGTAATGATTTTTTAAAAATAATTTTCGAAATTGCATTTTGGGTAATTATATATATTTAGTTAAGAGAATTGGGAGAGGCCATTGTGATAGCCTGGTGATAATTTAGTTAAGTATTTTTTCTTAGTCCTACTAGGTAAGTCACCGCCCTAGCACTTAGTTTGATCTCACATAAACCGAAACGTCCTTTGTGAGGAATTCCCACTGACGCTCAAATAGTGAACTAATCAAATGGAGGACTTCTTAATTTTAGCAGTAAAATAATCAAATGACATTATGGACCAAAAGCTACTGAACCTTTCGACTAACGGTGTGTCTGTAAGGCTAGAAACTCCTGTAGTGATGAGTCATAATTTGCTAAGTACGTAACCATCGCCTGGCAGGCCTCAGCCCTGCACGTCATCATCTTTCATGTTTTGGAAAGTGTAAAAAAAATGTGAAAATTTTTTTTTTTATAGGATTTAGTTCATTCATTAAGAAGTTCAAAAACAAAATGACAGGAGATTCCGATGAGCACAAGTACCTGCGAGGCGAACAGAAAGACACACCTTTCTTCAATTACATCATCAATGTAAACAAATTTTATTCTGTAAAGTTGTAAGTCATATATATATATATATGTTTGTTTGAGCGATTTAAAGAAATTTGGAACAATGACCGGCGGTATTGGCTAGCATATTTCCTTGACAGGTGAGGTACAGATAGCATTGGAGTGCAAGTAAAAATGTGTCTGAGCACACTTAGTCGGTCCTAACACGACAAACTTTTCATTATTAGTCATAAATAACATTAAGTCATGGGAAGCATCTAAATCAATGCAATATACGTGTCAACTAATCGATATTTACGATTTTTAATGAAAAAAAATTAAGCATTGTCCACACTATTGTTCTATGTTTTATGTGTGTACAATAAAGATAATACTAGTGGTACAAAAAATATCTACTAGTTGTCGCCCAACTCAGTTTCTAAACTGTATAACCCAATTTATTGTGTCCCACATCAGTTCAATGAAATAGGTGATTAGTTTTGGATATTAGAGAATGCTGCAGCCAAGCAATTTGTTCAATTTGTAAAGGTTGTTCTTTGTTTATAATAAAGTCGGTTAAAAATAAACTCAGATTTGTTTTAGAATCATTTTAATTAGATATTAATTGTAATTTATAAACAACGTTGTTCTTGTTTCATTCGCCTTGTACAAATACAATGCTGGAAAGTTTGATCTAACACACATTCGTGCTGAAAGGAAACTGAGGTAGTTTTGTACCCTGTTATCAATATTCTGAACAGCGAAAACGTTGTACAGCTAGAGAGACAGCCGAAATCACAGCATTTGTATAGGTATAGCTCTGCGGCTTGACAAACCATTTCCTACCTTTTCTGTGTCACAGTAAAACGAATACAAAGTATGAAAAAAAATTGAATTGTTATTATTTTAACGCCATTTCATTTTGAATAAAAATTGAATGGTTCAATAAATGCTTAATAATAGGGTAATTCTTCACGTCGCGTTCCGCCAGTCTAGTGGAACAGAATTAATTCTCTTAGCTAAAGAGTTTCATATAAATTCTCAACAGTTTCGGTCTTAATGTCTTCATTATTAACATTTTCTTTTTTTATATCAAGTTTAACTATTTTAGAGTTATCACTGACACCATTTATTGAATTTAAATCACTACTGTTTCTTTTAACTAAATTTCTTTTTTTCTTAACTCCTTTGCATTTTGATTTAAATGTTTTTTCTAACTGTATTAAATCTCGCCTGTTAATAGTCCAATCTAGTATGGTGGAGTTTGCCCTCTTGATGGGGTTGTCGTCTTCACAATATGTTGGTATTTCTATACCCAAAATGTCCATTACTTTTTCTAGAATGTCATCTACATAGTAGTTTATTATCAGGTCTGCCTTATTGTCCTACAAATAGGAAAAACGTACATTAAATATTTAAAATAATGTTTTAAATATGACATGTCGAATCTTGGAATACATAATATTTCATAATAAATGATTGTGAATGTCAACCAATGTTTGTTCTAGGTGAGCATCGAATCTATATCCTCTAGCTTAGTAGCCAAGATTACTAACCACTGGGGTGATGGATCCATTAAGCATTAAATATATATGTATGTGTTAGTTTAATATTAATTTAATAATAATTATTATAACTTAATTTCTGTTTATTTTTCTGTTTTAAAAAGACAACTCCCGCACTCGGAATAAATCCTGTGTCGCGGGGGACTTTACAAACATACATGAAACGGACACAAAGAACATCCAGACTCAGAACAACAATTTGTGGATCACACAAAGTGTTGTCCTACGTGGGATTTGAACCCACGACACTTGGCGAAGTAGGAAACGGCGTGGTGACCGTTAAACCACTAGGCCAAACGTGCAGTCAATACTTCATATAAATATTGATATGCAAAATATATATTTACTAGCTGACCCACGCAACCTCGTTTACGTCTACTATTGCCCGTAGCGTAATAATTTTCCCCCGTTTTTGTAACATTCTTCATAATGGTCTCCTATTGGTCTAGCGTGATGATATATAGCCTATAGCCTTCCTCGATAAATGGGCCATCTAACACTAAAATAATTTTTCGAATTGGAGTAGTTCCTGAGATTACCGCATTTAAACAAACAAACTCTTCAGCTTTGTATATTAGTATAGATACAGATACTTAATGAAAGTTTATTTTAAAATGAAATACATTCAGAAAATTATATTGTAATGAGTGTAATGACGGTAGTTTTTATAGTCTGACTTGAATTTGACATTACCGACAGACACTTAAATCTTATTTATTTCCATAGACATATGTATGTACTGGAGACCACTGGCCATATATATATTTATATATATATGGCCAGTATAATATAATATAATATAATATAATATTATTATTATTATTATTTATATATATATTATAGCAGTTTCACATCAAATTGTCTAGTCATAGACAATAAAGAGCACTAAGATTGACTGATCAACTACTCAAATAAAAAGACAAAAAATAAAAAACTTACATGTTTTGTTGGTTGCAAATTACAAATGACTAGTTTTCCTCCATATTTCACTGTTTCAATAGGTAGATTCCCACTGGGTACAATTTGAAGCGTAGTTCCTAAGCATATGCTTAAATCTGCAATACTAAAATAAGAACAAATTTTAAAGCTGTTGTAACCATCATCATCATGAGTCTTTACAAGTCCACTGCAGGACTTAGGGTTCATTCACACAGATCGGCTCAGAGAGGAAAGCACATTTTTATCACATTAGAAACAGAGTTTTGAGTAATTGTAGTAAGGTTTATTGTTGCATGAGCACTCCTTTTGTCATTAATAATATTAAATTCAAAATTCAAAAAAACCCCCTACTCAAGCACTTAATAGAGTAATCATACGCCAATGATATTTTTGCAGACATTCCGTTATTCTTCCCCACTTTCACCCCCATAACTTTTAAACGACTCAACCGATTTTCATGAAATATGTCTAAGAACACTCGCACGTTACTCACCTTTCATACAAAAAAAACTAAATTGAAATCGCTTCATCCGTTCGCGAGCTACGGTGCCACAGACAGACAGACACGTCAAACTTATAACACCCCTCTTTTTGCGTCGGGGGTTAAAAATGCTTAAACGCGGTTCCTGTGAAATAATAAGAGGAGCCGACCGGCACCGATTGCGTGCTCTTTCTCGCTCGCACTCGCGCAGATCTCTTCCAGCCGGTCTATGTGGCGGCTCCGCTTCGGCCAATTCCAATTCCAAACGTATGCGATCCGGTCTGTGTGAAAAGAAAAATGCGATTCGATGCTCTCCGAGCCGGTCTGTGTGAAAAGAAAAATGCGATACGATGCTCTCCGAGCCGGTCTGTGTGAACAGACCCTTGGCCTCAAGTTACAAAGGACGTTTTGGTCTATTATACCACATTGGCTGGGTTTATATACATTTTGTTTCAAGTTTTCATTCTCTTTACATTTCAACCCTTATGACACCCATGGAATAAATAGGGTGGTGACTGTCTGTATACTTCATACATATAAAGAACTACAAATGTAATGTAATAAAGTAAGTTTTGATTACCTAGAATGCCACTCTGACATCAATAAGTCATTTTCAGGTAAGCTATGCTCCCAGTCCAGCACTCCATCATACAGCCTACCCCTGCAGGGTCTGCCTGTGACATGCTCTGCAGCACATGGTACACCACTACACTTTTTGCCCACAGTTTCTACTGGACAATTTCTTACAAATTGCCTGAAATGAAAATTAAAACAAAATAGAATCGTAACTGACTCATAGTTTAAGGGTCACCACCAACGGACAGAGTGGCAGCGAAGAGACTAATTCAGTAACATTTAAAATTTAACCTAAAGTTCTTCAGAATGCAGCTGTATATGATGCAATGAAACAAAACCAACAGTCGCTGGCATCGCTCAGCATCATTTTATTCTGTCCATCGGCGCTGATCCTAAATGCTTGGAATATTATTATTGGATTGACAAAACTTTGCTGACTATTTAACAAAACAGATTGTGTGTGTTGATCTATGACAAGATTCTAGTTAAAAGATATAAAATGTTTGAAATATTGTTTTGCCTTTGACTGAGGAATGACGCAGTGCTTGGCTATGGCTGCTTGAGGTACAAGTACATCTTCTGTTCAATATAATTTTTGTATTGTTATAAGTACAAACACACTCCAGATAAACTTACAGGTTCTACATCATTTTACATTATCTATTGTACTACATTTATTTAGAATACAGTATTCCAAAAACCTCGGGAACTCTTGGGAACCATATAAGTTTGTTTGTTTCTGTAAAATTTTATCATAGTACTCCGGTTTATAGTATTGAAAAAATAACATTGTATCGTAAAATAAATTTTATAACCATAAACAGATAGGATTTACCTTTTACATAAATTGCACTCATCAATAAACATGTTGCCATGCAATTCTGAGAGATATTTCCTTGGTAAACCTGATTTTAGATGTAAACCATCAATGTTTTGGCTTACAATATAATGTACTTTATTACATTCCACTAGTTTTTTAAGTATCATGTGGGTCTTAGTTGGAAGAGCATCCGCAAATGAAATGTTTGTACTAGGTCTTTTGCCTTGTTTTTCTAACGTCCATACTCCGTTTGGGCCTCTGGAAATTTCAAAAAGAGAATACTTTATAGAAATTCATTCAACCAAGGTTGAATGAACTGTGTCTTTTAGGAATAAATTATAATTTTTTGACAGAAACACTACTTTTTTTTTTTAAGACATAACTATTACCTAAAATCTGGTATTCCAGCGGAAGTACTAATCCCGGCACCGGTATGTACAACAACATGTTTTGCTTGATTTATAAACTGCGCCAGTAACTCGCATTTCTTAGCAAATTTCTCCACGGAATCAAATTTCTGTAATTTACAAATTAAATATTAATCAAGGGAGATTATAAACGCTTCAATTTGCTGGAAAATACAGGTAAACTTACTTCTGGCACTCCTAAGATACCTTTGTTTTCATAAGGCGATAAACCGTCGGCATAATTGCAAGACATTTTCAGTTTTTATTGAGATAAGTGTTAATCTTTTTATATCAACAAGCAAGCTACGATTTTTGATTTATTGAAATTTTAAACAAAAACCAATCATTTCGAATATTTTAATATGAAATTTTATAGAGCAAAATAAACTTCGTTGAAATCAGATTATGTACTGACGACAAACTGACAAGTGACAACTAACTGATAGTAGGTACTAGGATTGCCAACTTTCCTAGTAAGTTTTTCGGGAAAAAAATCGGGACGGGCAAAATATAATCGAAATTTAATCATAGAAAAATATCCTACTGGAAATTAAACAATACACAGACTCAGAATCAGATAGTCAATGAAATAATTACTAGGTTAATACATTACATTTCTTGTTCTTAAAAGAATATTTATTTTGGGATTTAGCACATTTCAAAAGATTTTTATTTTGAATTACGTAATCGTAAAATTTAGAACACGATTCACTAAAATTAACCCTTGCAATTCGGCTTTAACATTTTCTGACGTCAATTTGTTCCGTCCATTAGTCCAAGTTTTACCACTTAAAGAGAAAATTCTTTCTGTGTAGGCATTTGATGACGGAATCGATATTATTCGATTCCGTCATCCGGCAATTCACCAAGCTTTTATTCTTAGTAAAAACTTTTGTTCATATGGAGAGATGGGATCGTCAGTTTCTTTTTTCTTTAATTAAAATATTCACTACTTCTTTTATTTCACAAAACTCCTCATATAAACTGATCCGTAACAAGGTTACTTTCTGCTGTGGACATTGACATTTTGTCCAAACAAGTAGTCAAGACATCAAAACCAAACTCTTGATCCAAATTAAACAACCTTAATGTAGCCAGTTTATTATTTTTCGTAAAATCAAAGCGATCCTCAATGTATTTTGAAGCAGTCCGATACCATGAAAGAGCTGTCGATGGATTGCTGCTCTTCAAAACTCATCTTTTTTAAAATGTTAGTACAAGCAAATCCAATGAAGTTGTCGGTTATTCTTTAGTTTAGTTAGTCTTTTTCGCATTTTCCCGCTGTAATTAGTGGACGTGCGTCCGTCGCCTGTTCGCCGGGCCAATTAGCGTCCCGCCAGTACTGTGATCGGGATCCGGGATACGGGGGCCTAAAATCGGGACATCTCGATTAAATCGGGACAGTTGGCAAGCCTAGTAGGTACTGTCGTACTGATATTAAGCAAATATTAAATAAAGTAAGTAGGGTCAGCAACAGCAGATAGAAAGGAACGGTTCTGATTTTTTTATTCTTATTTTTTATTTATTTGTGCATTCTTCCATTCTTAATACTTAATACATTGGCCCACGAACGTGTTGATTAAAAGTCATGAACCACATATTTTTAATGGTAAAAGGAGGCAACTACCCATGGACAACCTGCAACTCAAGAGTCACAAGTCACAAGTGCTTTGCCGTCCTAGGAGTCCCTCTGGCGAACTCTGGCGAAGGTGAAGGGAAAGGTACGCGACAAGAAATTTAAATGTAAAATTAATGATACAAAATGCATTTACATGATAATGTCATATCGTCACTGCGCGTGCAACCGCGGACGAGCAGTTTGTAAATACCGCGTATCTGCTTTGTAAGATTTCTCAGGAGGTGACAAAAACTGGAAATCCTAGTTATTAGACTATTTTGCTGTTGAGCGGTATTAGCAGCAAACTGCTCTTTCGGAGTTTTGCACGCGCATCGCCGATATGGTGTTCTACCGTCTCCAGCTACACTGACGGCAATAAAGCTCACTACACGAGTAAAGTTAAATTATAACAACTTTGTCAATTGGATTATGCAATGTATTGATAGAATTGAGGATATTTGTGTATGTGGGGAAAATATAATATTTAAAATAAAATCGATACCTGGTCTATACGGACCAATACCGACGTGATCAAAACCTACTGCTGACTGCTCAAGGGCTTTGAGTCAACAAGGCAACACCACATCACTAATGTCAACTTCGATTTGCTTCGGTGACTATTGTTTGTTGGCGTATATTTTTGTTTGATTAAATTTGCCTGATATTCAAGTGTTTCACAAAGATTGTGAATTAAATCTCCACATTATGAATCGCAGAAGAGCTCATGATGAAGACGATGGTTATGGTCTGTATATAGAAAGTTAATTTCCGAATTTATTGTAGGTTATAAATTATTGGTTTGATGACCCTTGCTTGTAAATTTTTGTTTTAGAACGTCTTCATCGCAAAAGGCGGCGTGTATCTGAGAATCAAGAGATCGAAGACAGATTAGAGTCTCTTATTTTAAGAGTCGGAGAGAAAAGTAGTTCTAGCTTAGAGAGTAACTTGGAAGGTTTGGCTAGTGTATTGGAAGCCGACTTGAGCACTTTCCGGGTAAAAATTTTGCGCATTCTCACTGATTGCGCTATACGTATGCCAGAGAAGTGCACTATTTATGCCACGTTAGTAGGTCTTTTAAATGCTAAAAATTATAACTTTGGTGGTGAGTTTGTTGACTACATTGTTAAGACATTCAAGGAGAATTTGAAGAGTGGTAAGTGGAATGGAGCGAGATACACTCTCAGGTTCATTGCAGATTTGGTTAATTGTCATGTGTTGGCTGCCTCTTCACTTTTAACTTTATTAGAAACATTAGTAGACTGTGCAAATGAGGATGGAGTGCCACAAGTTAGGAGGGATTGGTTTATATTTGCTGTTCTCTCAACTTTACCGTGGGTTGGTAGAGAGTTGTATGAAAAGAAAGAATCTCAGCTGGATCACTTGCTGACAACAATAGAGATATTTTTAAATAAGCGCAGTAAAAAGCATTGGCAAGCTTTGAAAGTATGGTCTAATGATACTCCTCATCTTCAAGAAGAGTATTTGGATTGTTTATGGGCTCAGATTAAGAAGTTGAAGCAAGACAACTGGTCAGAGAAGCATATTCCACGGCCCTACCTAGCCTTTGACTCTATATTGTGTGAAGCTCTACAACACACACTTCCTGCTATTCAGGTAAGAGTGAAAAGTTTATGTTCTTTTTTTTTGCTCATTAATTGCATTTTAAAGGACACTGCTTCATAGGAAGGAGGTTTTTTTATTTATTTATTTATTTAGAAACTTTTTACAAAATGACTATTTTTGTATCAATAATATTAATAATCCATATGGCACGCGACAAAGGGGAAAATTTAAGTAGGTTAGTCCTCGCCACCAGTATTTTTGGTTCTTTATAAGGAACTTTATAATTTGTACATATCAGTTCTATCTTAAGTTGTAATTATTTATGTTGTGATTTAATTCTATTAGTGGAATAGGGTTTAAATTAATATCTGAGCTAAGTAGGTACATATTCTGTCTGTTTGTCTGTGACATATTTTTTACTGAAGTTGCTGTGAGTTAATGTGCCATAATAAATTTAATTAAATATAATCTATACAAATAAATATAATTGGTGTGTCTGTTTGTAATATTAAAATAACCGCTTTTTAACCGACTTCCAAAAGGAGGAGGTTCTTACTAAATGCACTAAATGCATGTATACACGGTGCATATACCAAAAAACTTTTTTTTAATTTTATCTCTAATCTCTGGATTTTGACGGGACTTTCACTGGCAGATAGCTGATCTAATGAGGAGTAACGTAGGCTACTTTTATTTTAGTTTAGCTTCGTCCTGTGGTTGTTAAGGTACAACAATAGCCATGGGACTCAGCTAGTATAGCGTTAAAATTATAAATACTTGTTACAGCCACCACCACACAATGACAATGATACTTATCCAATGCCCAGGGTTATATTCCGCATGTTTGATTACACGGACTGCCCTGATGGACCAGTACTGCCTGGAGCACATTCAATTGAAAGATTCCTTATTGAAGAACACTTGCATAACATTATTGAAGCATATCACTTGGAACGAAAAGAATGTGCTGCACAACTGTTGTGTTTCCCATACAAAGCAAAGATTCCATTAGAATATTGTATCGTAGAAGTAATATTTGCAGAGTTATTCAACTTACCCAGACCAAGATACTTGGAGATATCTTACGGTTCAATATTGATTGAGTTATGCAAACTCCAACCATCAACAATGCCACAAGTGCTTGCACAAGCAACAGAAATATTATTTTTGAGGATTGACACTTTTAATATTGCTTGCTTTGATAGGTTTGTATTGATATTTTTATTTGTTGTTGTTCTTATATCAGTCTATGCTAAATTCTGTACACTAGTACAGTACAAACTGTACAGCTTGTACATCGTTTTTTATAAGTACCAAAGTAGAGATTGCCTGGTGATCAGATTTTGGACAAATATTCTTTTTTCTTTTTAAAAAGACAACTCCCGCATTAGGAATAAACATCCTGTGTCGCGGGGGACTTTACAGACATACATGAAATGGACACAATTAACACCCAAACTCAGAACAACAATTTGTGGATCACACAAAGTGATGTCCCGTGTAGGATTTGAACCCACAACACTTGGCGAATTGGCAAGCGGCGTGGCGACCGCCTAAACCACTAGGCCACCCGTGCAGTCAAATATAACTAAACGTGCCATTATATAGGCTTCTTAGTCAACATAATGCCATTTTCGTATAGTAATTAATGTTTTTACTTGTACTTCTGTAGTTAAAGTTACTGTAAAGTATCATCATCATCATTAATAGTCTTTAAATAATTTATCAACTGTAATGGCTTGCACAAATGATAGATAATGGTGAACAAAATGCCTGCGACACACTCTTATTGGCACAGCAATAAAGAAGGTTGCTCTTTGACAGTAATAATTAGAGCACACTGAAAATATATTATCTACTACTGTCCCTCATCTGTGCAAGCTCTAAATATTTTAAATCTTACCTCCCTAAGTGGACAAATCTGTATGTATAGACCATAAATTCATTTAATATATTTGCATACAGAAATTTTGAAAATCACACCTCATGCCTTGAATTTGAATTACTGTTTCAGGTTTGTTAACTGGTTCGCTTACCATCTGAGCAACTTCCAGTACCGTTGGTCATGGGAAGACTGGGAAGCATGTGTCCAGTTAGATCCGGAACATCCCAAGCCACGGTTTGTCAGAGAGGTTCTCGGAAAATGCCTCAGGTTTGTAGAAATATAACAGAATGAGGTACGTTAGATAAACTAAAAGTTCAATAAAGCGAAGACTACTGCAGTTTTTAAACCCTTACTATAAATTAAATTTTCACAGCTGTCACAATAGTAATTGTCTGCCAAAATATATTTTTAAAGAGGGTATAATTTATGTAGATTTATGTTGTAAAGGCTAAACATTGATAATTTCTTTCCATTGTTACAGATTGTCATATCATACTAGAATAAAAGACATGGTGCCTGAATCTTTTGCAGCTTTTGTGCCCTTAAAACCAGAACCCATATACAAGTACTCTATGGAAGGAGCAGGTAAGAGTTTAACACTGTAACATAAACATAATGTAATATTATTTATAATTTATTAAAAAATATTATTTATCTTAGCCTAATACTTAACTGAACTTAGACATATGTACATTCCAATAACAAACAGGAAATGGAAATAGTGTAAATTGTAATATTTATTGGCTTGACAAATTAAATGCTTGTAAACAATTTGTAACACTACATTAAATATAATAAATAGTTTTCATTTGTCATCCATTACACATATCACTAAGGACACAACAGTTTAAAGCTGAAACACTGATCTACACTATACATTCAGTCTATTCCATCGCCATTAATTCTAACAAGTTGAATGGCCGTTCTTGACTTCCTGCAGTTTGAATTTCAGTTTCGTCATAATAATTTTCATGTAGATCTCTACTATCTTCATCATTTTCAAATGGAGAATCTTCATCGTCGTCTTCCTCATACTCATCATCATCATCGCTATTTTTGTCATGTCTTTGCTGTAGAGAATTGAGTAAGCTTTCAATATCCTCATCTATTTGGAAGACTTCTTCGTGAAGAACGCTTTCACTTTCTTTAGGTTCATCTGGAGCAATTGTAGTAGACATATTTGCTTTTAATTGTTCAGTTACGTCATCCATTGTGAACCCTCCGAGGAGTTCATTGTATAGGTCGGAGTTATCATCATTAACTGTTGAAGAAGTGGCATCTATACTGCTAGTGCGAATAGTGATGGTAGTTGTTTCTATATCACTAAAAGGTTTTAAGCTATCGGCTGTCGTGAGATTTTGATGCTTTTTATTTTTACATTTGGTTTTATTATTTTCGACTGAAATTTGTGACATTGCAGTCTGGTTAGCTTTATGTTGGCCTCGATTTTCAAAATTTAAACCATCATCACTACTGGGAGAGATTGGAAATATGAACTCATTGCTATCTTTAGTCCCTTGGATATCCTTTGGTTCTAATGCTTGCTTCATTTCCATTTCAATGCTGTCTCTCATATCATGTTCTTTGCTTGTGTTGGTATCTTTAACGGTTGGTTCTGTAGAACGCGGTGTTTTTACTTGAATATCTTCGCTACTATGTGAGGTCGTGCTACTAAAATTTACATTATTTGAATTAAAAGCGTGATCTTTATGATCCTCTTCATTCTTCTCTTTCTCTATAGTTCTCGGAGTACTTGGAGGAACATATCCTTGAAATTTCGATGCTTTTCTTCTTAGGTTGTATGAGGTCGGTGTGACTGTCGTTTTATTCTTTTCCGTTGAAGACACCGACCACTTGTCGTGATTGAGAGATGTGCCCATTAACATAGATTGCCTGAATCGGTTTTTACTCTTTGGTTGTGTCGGTACAACTATATATTTACCTTTTACCGTGGTGCTCGGAATGGTAGTAGTGGTGGTAGCATTGACGGAATTGTTCGTAGTTGCCAAAGTCTGTGATGTGGTCGCTATCGTGCTAGCGCTTGTAGATGTAGACGTCGTAATAGTTGTAGTTGAACTAGTACTTGTAGAGCCTCCTGTAGGCTTAGATTCTCGTACAGAGTTGGGTACATTTGTTGCTGCAGAACTGGCTTGTGGTGTTAAATCATTGATAATTTTAGTTTGAGGGTATATCCACGTCGGCTTTGGTGTTGTAGTAGTGCTTGTTGTGGTAGAAGTTACTCGTTTATGTTTTTTTATTTTCTCAAGTTTCTTAAATTTTGGTGGCGGCCGAGTCCTTTTAGGTTTAGCCGTTGTTGTGGTTGTAGTTGTGGTCGTTGTTGTTGTACTTGTAGTTATGGGTTCTTCTTTATATTTTTCTGTAGTTGTTGGAGCTGTTGTAGTCATTATAATGAAATCATTTTCAGCCATAATTTCTTTTTCCTTTTCCATCGGAGTAGTTCTAGTAAATGCTGCTAAAATTTCAGCCCAGCGTATATCGTCGTTTCCATCCTCTGAATTAGCGGTGATTATATCTGGTAAGACTGTTGTGAGGCGAATTGGTTTAATGTTATCCGGCCTTTTTGGTGGTTTCTTACTCGTAACCGGTTTACGTTGATTTTTAGGAGCTTTCTTATTCATATTTATAAATTCTGTCAAGTTAAGGGACATGGGTCTAAATGCGGTGTCAGCTGTGGAATCTGTGTTAGTATTTAAAGTATCATGTATTTGAGGGCTGGGTCTGAAATCTGAGGGGGCAGTTTTATGTGGTTTAGAGAGGATAGATTTTAGTGGTGGCATCGGCTTAAAAGGTTTTTTATCCATTGTCACGAACACTCCTGGGGGAGCGTTATAAATTGGATGTCTGATGTTTTCTGGGAGATAATTAACTTTCATTGACGTTTGTTTATGGGTATATACTTTGTAAGTGGTAGATGCTATTTTTGGTTCTTTAGTCGTGTAATCTAGGACATCTAGTATAGTTTTTAATGGCTCGTCCGTTTTAGGGTATTTTAACATTTCAATATTTGATATTGGTGTGGGTAAAACAGCCGGTTTCGTGGTTTTAACAGGGTTGAAGGCTACAGGTCTGTTATCAGGATCAATGGGTAAGTGAGTAATAGAATCATAATTCACGTCAAAGTATGAATGTGACGTGTAAGACATAGGGGGTGGTTGAAGAGGAGGACGAGGGTTTCTAAATGAGGGCGGTTTAACATTATAAGCGTATTTTTTTTGATGGAATGGTTGTCGTTCGCTATATCGACTTATTTTTGCATGTTGTTTAGGAATCTGATATGCTTGTGGAATATAAGCATTTGATTTCAGTCGGTATGAAGAATCATCGTAATTATCTTCATCCGAAAATAAAGACGAGAAAAGTCTATCTAAACCACGGCCTTTTCCTGGCCTGCTTTGGGAATTTGGAGATGGACCTATGTTTTTATGGACCCATACGGCACGTTGAGCTCGACCATGCTGAATCTGAGTTCCTTGATTATGATTATAAGTCTGTGGCCAGGGCCGCTCCGTTGGGGCATTCTCTCTAATTGTAAACGTTCTTACTGGGTTCTCGTATTTTTTTCTCAATGCATTCGTTGATTGCGACGTCACTGAAAAGGTCAGCTCATAGTGATATTTTCCGGGAGACGTCTCTCCTTGCCTTGTTCGCTTGACAGACCAATATGCTTTGATAGTATGCGTACAGTTATTTTTGCTACAGTTTTCGGGCGATAGATCTCCCTCCGCAAAGCGGTATCCATCTTTTTCTTTGAGCAGCCTGCCTCTAGCTAATATTATAGAATCACTAGGTGGAAGAGGCTCCTCTTTAACCCTATCGAAGGGTGCAGCTTTAATTTTTTCCCAAAGGTTATGATCATCAACTCCTTTCGATGCGTCACCGTCAGGTTGACTGTTAGGTGATATGATCTCGCCTTTTTCTATTAGCTGATCTATTTTGTCTCGAACTAGCGTTAAGTACACACTATGTCTCAAGGCATCTTCCCAATAGTGGGCAGGTATTGCAGCTACTGTCGGTGGTAAGTCTGTTTTAATAAACTCTTGTAAGGTACCAGCTGCTACTTGGTTTTCGCCCGACCAAGTGTTTAGTGGAATCGGTGTAGGTCTGAAGTCATCGTGTTGTTCGGCGCGAGTTTCTTCTTTCCGTATCTGAAACGACGTAGAATTACAAATTAATAAACTCAAACTCACGTATAGTAAATATATATCGTAAATGGAAGTAGATAGGTAATTAACAGCCACTATTCGAAATGTCTTGATGAAAAAAACGCTTAAATTTGACTTGGTATGCGTTTGAAAGTAAAATGGTGGTTGGCGGGAAAGTGCGACGGAGACACTGGCGTGCAACAAATCGATTGCGTGCCAGGCGATCCAACCCCCGCTCGCCAAGATTTTCCAATTGAATAATTTTTCTTTGAATGTTTGAGTGCGGAATAAACATGTTTAGTACTTAGTTTATATTTAGTATAATTTAATTTAAAGTTTTTTTTTAAATTAATGTTTGAAAACAGCCGTTTGAAAATGAATGTTTGTCTTTAAGTGGCAACAAAAATAAACAGTTTTTAAGAGGAGAATTCATAAAAATTAGGGACAATTTAGCGACTTCAAATGTAATCTATCATCGATACTTTTGAAAAATAAATCCCGACACATCTTATATCGATGTATAGTAAAGTTTTCCTAGAAAAAGTACACATTTAATCTTATAGGGACTTTATTTTTCGCTTATGGTAATGACCTATTTCTTAGCGTTCCATGGATTCACCGTGCGGGTGCCGGGTCCATCGCGTGATAGATGGGGGCAACACATGCGACTTCGACAGTGCCTGGGAATTGCGACCCAGGTTTAGGTTTAAGGAGCACTCCTTACGACGCGTCAACGCTCACCTCCACTGTCCGCTGTGTTTCCCCCTCTACCTAACCATATTTGAAGTGAGCCTAGCAATGCCGCTTTGGATATTCGTTCAAGAAAAGAGCTTACTGAAGCTCTTGGCAATCCAAGGTCTTTAAGCAGGTTATAGAGGGATTTCGCTGGTATACCCCTCGCACCCACTTCCACGGCATACAGCGCAACGACATAACCATTTTTAGTTATTTCGTTGGTTAAGTCAAAGTACTTGTTTCTTTTTAAAGCGTGGTCTTTAGGGATGTTCGTTTCCCACGGCACCGTGAGTTCTACTAGTATAGTACTACTACTACTAGTATAGTAAATATTTAGTGTCGTATATTAACTATCAATCCCCTTAGTGGACTCTTATGCCACTCATGGGATAAATAGAGATGGTGACACTTCGAATTTTTAATCCGTCATTACATAGGTACATACATTATGTAGTGCAATTTTTTAAAAGTATAAACTGAAAGTAGCGTATTCCGGGAATACATAAATTATGTGGATATTGTCATGAACTAGATAATTGCATTAAAGGAAATGTTAATAATTACTGTTATGATTATTTTTAGTCCATTAAAGCTTGTTGTAAAAAAAATAAGTTGCGGTCAATGCACTGATTGTTGCATGTTATACTCGTAGTATACGCAGAAAATGTAATGACAAGACAAATTAACGATGGATAATCTTATTAAAATAGTTTTATAGCAAACAAGTTCAACAACACTAGTGGCTGCCCAGGGGTCGAAATTCGAGCATCATCATCAGCCTATCTTAGTCCACTGCTGTACATATTATTATTATTTTCTGCACTCCTCATTTTCTCCTACCGACATACTAAACGCTGGTTTTTTTATAAAAAATAATCTTACGCACATCGATTTATGTCGAAGTAAATGTTTTTAGTCTAAATTAGTGGGCCCCTTTATGGTATTGGTTTTGATATATCCTACTAATATTATAAACGCGAAAGTTTGTAAGTATGGATATCCATCCATACTTACAAACTTTCATCCATCCGGATGTTTGTTACTCTTTGACGCAAAAACTACTGAACGGATTTGGATGAAACTTTACAGTTATATAGCTTATACATCAGAATAACACATAGGCTACTATTTGCCGCGATAACCGACATACACGCGGGCGGAGCCTGGGTCAACAACTAGTCAGCAATAAGTTAAGATGTGGTTAAGCTGTTTCTTTTATTCAGAATTTTTATCTTGATACCTCAAAATCATGGGGGACTGCATTTATGACCCTTGAATAAAGAACTAATGCCATTAACATTGTTTTTGCCTATGCAGAACGGAACCCTAAATAAACAATATGTAGAGGTCACATAAAATTATTGTAGTTTATAAGTCAGATTTAAATCAAGTACAAAAACTGAAAAAATACCTTTGTCTTCTAAGTTAGCTTAGTATATTCACTAATCGTAATAAAGTAAGTTAGTAATAGAATCTTATACCTATCTCTGATGATCGACATATGAGATTTCATAACATTACATACTCGTTACACCTTGTCGGACATGGTAATCGCACTCTTTAGCAATTTCTTTGTATCTAAACAATAATAGATCGTTTATCGCCTGTGTACATTTAATCTAGACCTATATATTCATGGACCGTACACATATAACTCAGGTAATGTAATAGGTGCTTTATGAAGTGATTACTCAACCGATATTGGGGTATAGAAAATATACATATATAACTAGCTCTTGCCCGTGCCTCCGCTCTGTAAGCCGGTTATGGCGGTAAAGAATAGCCTATGTAATTCCTCAAGAATCAAAGTATTTAAATGCAAAAAAAGACCGATAGATAGAGTTACTGCAATTTATATAATACTAGCGACCCGCCCCGGCTTCGCACGGGTGGATTTCAGATGCACCCACCGACGACACGATTTGTGCATTTTAAATCTGTAATATCTTCGAATATATTCATTTAAATTAAATACTGTAAAGGGCCATATTGGTCTACATTAAATGTACAATGTATTTAAGGTACTCAATTGGATAAGGATTAATGCTGTATTGCTTAAAATCGTATCGTAAATAACCCATTATTTCTCGTAAAAAGTAAATAATAAAAAATGGTTATTGTGAATTATCCCTAAGAGACAGACATATACCATCGCGGACCTTTTTGTAGATCTTTTTAAGGTGTACAATACTGTAGTACATTATTTTGATCTATCTCGTAGGGCACAGCCAGCGTTTGCAAAGTAACCGTAAAAGAATGGGTTTATTTACGACATCACATTAGAAACCTCTAAAATTATCAATGTTTCTCTACTATATTATTCATGTATTATACATATAAACCTTCCTCTTGAATCACTCTATCTATTAAAGAAACCCGCATCAAAATCCGTTGCGTAGTTTTAAAGATTTAAGCACACAAAGGGATATTGGGACAGAAAAAGCGACTTTGTTTTATACTATGTAGTGATTACTATGGATTATGCAATCTATATTGGGGTTATTCAAATCATGGTCACAAGAAACGCACACATAAATCAATCAACAACCCACATAATGTCCCACTCAGCAGTGGCTCGGGTCTCCTCTCAGGAGAGGGTTATGGCCATACGTCCTCACGCTGGCCAAGTGCGGGTTGGGGACTGGCGACACAACGTTGTGGCTACGTAATCTTGCCGTTGGATGTTTTTAAGCCGCCCAAAGGCTTCCAACTAAGCTTTACGACTGTTATCGTATGATAACAACCGGGACCGACTGCTTAACGTGACCTCCGAATCACGGAAACGCTAATGGTATTGTGCCACCAGCGGTCACCCATCTAGGTACCGGCCGCCCTGTCGTTGCTTACCCTCGGCGATTGTCTGATTTCTAATCACCGAGTGCAACTGGGCTATGGGCGCACACATACATGATGTCATACATCATAAATGATAATGACAAATGAGTAATATATAAGTACGTTTCGTAGTAGGCTGATTCATCATCATGAACAGCCTTTAACATTCCACTGCTGAAGATAAGCATCTCCTTAGAAAGGAGGTTTTGGCCTGTCTAACACGCTGGCCAGACGGGTTAGTATAGGGTTTGTTCCAAGTTTTCGTTCTCTTTGCAGTGATGTGCGTAGTTTGCTTCCTTAATCGCCTTTTACGACCCATAGGATGAATAGGGATGGTAAAACTCTGTATTCTTGACCCGTCACCACTAGGTTCGCCAGATAGAAACTTATCAAATCCGGGATAATTCTAAAAAAAACCCTAGTCACCACACGGTTTTATCACCATAATATAAGGCTCGGCCTAGGATCGTACGGTGTCGTGTGTCAGGTTACTCCCGTAATCATTATGTAATGTAACTAACCAATTTCTAAGCCAAGTGACAAAGAAAAAACCGGCCAAGTGCGAGTGGGACTCGCGCACCGAGGGTTCCGTACAAATCTGTAGGTATATAAGTAAAAGTTTTCTGAATTTTTCTGTAAACTTCTTACCAAATTTAAATTTTCTATGTCAACAGGAAGTAGTTTTTAGGTTTTGATTCCCTTGCGTACTCGTCGCGAGTTTCAGAATATGTGGTATAAATGGTTGTACCTTTGCGTTTTGCGTTTTTGCGTTGATTTAGAAATTCGTTTTTTTTTCACAGCTTAGAGGCAATAAGACCTAAGTATTTGACATTGCTTCATGCCAAATTTCAAGATTCTAGGTCGACTGGAAGTATCTTTTAATTTAAGTTTCGATTCCCTTGCGAGTAGTTGCGAGTTTCCAAATATGGCCAATATGGGGCTTAAATTGCTGTTTTTTTAGATTGCGTTTACATAGAAGTTTGATTTTGTTATTGACTTATTATACGAAGTAACTAAAAAGTTACACTTTTCGCAATTTTTCCTTTATCTGTGCTATAAGATGTTGCTTCGTACCAAATTTCAAGATTATGAGTTAACGGGAAGTACCCTGTAGGTTTCGATTCCCTTGCGTAGGTCGCAAATTTACAATATAAACGGCTGTATCTTTTGATTGCGTTGGCTTAGAAGTTTGATTTTTTCACAGCTCCGAGGGGCAGTAGACCTGACTATTTCATATGAATTTCAGCTAGAAACCTTCAGGCGTTCGTGAGAAAAAGGGTCTTGAGAGACAGACAGGCGGACAACAAAGTGATAAGGGTTCCGTTTTTCCTTTTGAGGTATGGAACCCTAAAAAGTAAAAATAATTTCGCAGAAAGAGCTGCTTAATGGGCACTATTCGGCTACTTTTTATACAACATGGAATGTGAAATAATCACAATCTTAGAATAATATCCATCAATTATCTGAGAGGAATACAATAATATTGTTATTAGTATGAGTAAAATTTTACGACTAAATAAATCTTTGTTTCAAAAGGATCAAAAATAAAACCAAATTTGTCCGTGTCCTGATTTGGGTTGTATACCTAGGATATTAGTATCACCAAACTTTTGAATGGTCGAACAGGTCTATTACGCTGTCAAACAGTCATGAAAACAAAAGTGTCTAAAAATTCCCATTGAAGTTCCCAGGCCTTTATCTATTTATGTCACAATTTCGTATATTTTAATGATACATTATAGCGTGCACTAATATGATTTTCCACGACACTCATAATGCAGCTGATCGCTCTACTAAGATGGGAAATATCTTGTAACAATACAGTGCAAATCGTAAAGGTCATTGTCTGTTGTATAATAAGCCTTATATTGTTTTTTTATTTGTATTCAGTATTTTTGTGCTTGTGTGTATCGGTGTGTCTGCATTTGTTTAACTACAGTCAAATAAACATCTTTGTCAAAATTTAACAATATTTGATAATTGACTGAAAATGTGGAGCAAAGCAATCCTTTGTTTTTTTTATAATGAATTACTTTAAGAATATAATAAACAATACGTTTAGTTTATTTAATTAATTAAGTTGTCGTTATAATAGAAAAAAATATGAATTGAATCTATTACAATAATTTTAGGATTCAGCTGAATTTGTGTTTCTTAAGGCTCGTCTCCACCGAAATTTGACAACACCAGAAAAGGTTGACAACACAAAAGTTGTCAACTTTGTTCGGTGGAGGCTTTGAACATCACGTGAGGTTGAAATGTTAAGTACATACTGTAATATACAAAGTAGTAGTAGTATTAGATAATAATACAAATATGTAATTTCTTGTAGTGTTATGTAGTACCATTATGCATTATTTTGAAGTTATGGCGTATGTTCATAGTAATGAATATAAGACTATTAATATATTTGTATGTGTGTTATATTGGTCCAACTAATAGATATTTTTTAAACAAATTTTAAATTAATTGAAAACATTTTTGCTTAGATGCAATCAGGCAGGGATCTGGATATGACATTTCCATCTCCCTGACATTTACTGCCGGTTTAATTAATGAAAATAATACTGTGACAACAGTATTTGCAACTCACTATTAATTAATATATTTTTTAATCTGTTTGACATTTGGTACTTTATACGTATTGAGGTTGAAATTATTAGACAGAAAGAAATGTTTAGGTGGTAGAGCCACGCTGATATCAGCACGAACGTGTCGGCTCGACCGGGGCGGTACTAACACACACAGAAGACCAACCTAAAATGACAGCATTCGTGCTGTCGTGTTTAACGAAACATTAACCACCAAAGGGTGGTGAGACCGGTGGAGCAAAGATGAAGGAACGTCTCAAAAGGCGTCAGCGTATATGCTTGTTCACGTTTGGAACGCGCGGGCGCGGCGGCGGCTGCGGGCGCGCGTTCCAACGTGAACAAACACTATGGTGTCACCATTCTGCATTGTTGCATTCACAATGAGTATGGTGATAACTACTCTTGGTTCTGTTCATGCTTTCCATCAGGCAGAGTAGAGACAATAGCATTCTCTTATAAAAAAATTGATATGATCTTCGGAGCCTAACTTAAAGCCACTTCTAAGATGAATTAAAAATGACTGCCTCTGTAGCGTAGTAATAGCGTATGCGACTGCGGTGCTTGAGGTCTCGGGTTCGATTCCCGGGTCGGACCAAATGTTTGTATGCAAATATTTGTTTCGGAGTTTGGGTGTTTTCTATGTATAATATGTATGTATTTACAAAAAAAAAGTATATATATGTATTTATATCAGTTGTCTAGTACCCATAACACAAGCTCTGCTTAGCTTGGGACTAGATGGCGTTGTGTGTAAGATGTCCGAAATATTTATTTATTTATTAAAAATATACGAAGCTTAGTAAAAAACTTCATTGTATAAATTGTTGCATAAAACTATAGCAAAGATAAGGCTACTCAATATACTATCTATCCATAAGATAAACATCTCCACATAAAATGATAATTAATAATGTAAATGAAAAAAAAGTGGATTCAAAAATGTCACAAGACCAAAACTGTCCCTATTAATAATCTAACTCTCTAGATGCAAGTTGATACACTTGATAATGTTATAAAACAAAAGTGGTTTAACTGCTTATTACGATATTCACATCAGAATTGGAAACTAGACGATTATTGATGATAGTAATGTAAACAAGAGCATAGCGAGACATCGCTATCGTGAAAACTGACATCAATAATGCAAAATGATCTTTAAATAAGAAAAGAACAGATTAAGTTTTTCCAGTTGTTTTTATGAATTTTTAACACCGTCTCATCTCTTCGAGTTCAAAGTCAAAGAAAATTGATTATGTTTATAAATGTTCTTATACAGAAGCGTAATCTTGAATGAGAATAAATTTCTCATATGTACTTATACGCTTCGTTGTAACTTGGATTTTGTTGCGGCTCATAAGCAAACTTGGTATTTCAGAATTCAATTAGTTTTTTAACAAATTGATGAGATGAGATAATTTAGGCAATTTTTAGGGACTTCAATTAAGAAGGTGCGTTTACTCGATATATAAAATAACTTAAAATATTCACTTTTATTTAAAGTTTATCCATCCAAAATGACTGCTGCCCCCGCTATATTACCATCCTTTATAGTGAATACTCCACTCTAAAGGGAACAAGAACCCTTAGAATCCTTCTTCAAAATTATGACCCAACATTTTTTAAAATTAAACTATTAGTTCCTGAGTTTCCCAAAAAATGTACAGGTTTATAATATTAGTACTCACAATGGCCGCAAAAAAGAGGCATATTAGCGCAGATCTCATGTTTGTACACTATCTCACGACACTACACAATTGTTTACCACTTTGGATGAGCGTTGTTTGGTGTGAGGTGTGTTGTGCTTGCGCACTGGCGGCGCGGACTGGCGTGGACTCAGCAGCGCTCGCATACACCACCACACAACACTACTATGATCTAAGTTGTGCGCGGAAGACTCGGGAGAAACACCATTCTTGTTTAATATTATACTCTGTGCGTAGCACCCGAAATAAGTGATCTGTTATGAATTTGGTGTGTTTATCAATAGTAATTCTATATTATTAACCGACTTCCAAAAAGGAGGAGGTTCTATGTTCCACTGTATATTTTTTTTTTATATATGTTCACCGATTACTACGTCAATTGTGGACAGATTTTGAAAATTATTTTTGTATTCGAAAGGGTATGCTCCCGAGGTGGTCCCATTGCCACCATATCAGGATCTGATGATGGGATCCCAGGGAAATCGAGGAAAACCCTAATTTTTTATAGGCACATACTATGTTTTTCGTATATATTCTGAAGTTACACCGGTATTTGCGTCTGGTAGTCATCATTTCATGATGATGAGCTGATGATGTAAGGTACAACTCCTTAACGGTTAGGAGTTGGAGGATAAATCTTTAAATATCATATGTATATATGTTACCTTTAGTCGTATTCTTTCAAATTATTAAGGTAAGCTGATGATGGAAGGTGGAAGTTACAACTCCTCAACGGTTAGGAGTTGGAGGATAATTCTTTCAATTTCATACGTATCTAAAGACCTTTAGTCGTATACTTTCAAGTTATTTAGGTGAGCTGATGATAGAAGGTTAAAATCTTCAACAGTTAGGGATTAGGAGATGATTTTAATATTACACGTACGTATAGACCTTAATTTGTATTCTTTCAGTTATTCATATGGATCGTTTTATTGAGTAGGCACCCACTAAGGAAGGAATTTTGGAATTTCTACCCCTAAGGGGGTGAAATAAGGGTTGAAAGTTTGTACGAATGTCCGTCATTTTTTAAGTTAGGAAAATGAAACGTTATCTTTGGGCTACTGATTAAAAATGAGTAGATATGTATTTAAGCGTTTCTGGATATTCTACCTCTAAAGGGGTGAAATAGGGGTTGAAAGTTTGTGTGGAAGTCCGTCATTTTTTAAGTTAGGATCATGAAAAAAAATTTTTGGGCTACTGATTAAAAATGAATAGAAATTTAATTAAGCGTTTCTGGATATTCTGCCCCTAAGAGGGTGAAATAGGGGTTGAAAGATTGTATAAAAGTTCGTATTTTTTTAAGTTAGAAACGTAAAACTTTATTTTTGGGCTACTGATAAAAATAAATATTAACGAATTACGTACCGTTTCTGGATATTCTATCCATAAGGGGTGAAATAGAAGTTGACATTTAAGACGTCTTTTTAAACCACTTAAGTTATTTGCATCAGCAGAAATTTTATTAAATACACACATCAAAAGTGTCTAGGGATCAAGCATTTTTATGCGGATTTCTTGGGATTGAGATGTGGCTTTGGCCCTGGCCTGCTCAGTCGCCAGACTTGAACCCGATTGAGCATGCATGGGATATGCTTCAGAGAAGAGCTCTGCTGAATATGGAGGGTATCCAGTCGCAAGAAGACCTTTTTTTGTTGTTGCAACGAACATGGGCGGCCATTCCACAGCGTGATTTGGATGAACTCATTTTGAGTATGCCAAACCGATTCTTGTGTTGTTAGTGTTCGCGGTAGAAACACGGATTATTAATTGTTTAAGTTACCTAATAAAATTTTAAAGAAAACTGTTATTTCAGTCTTTTTTTCGAACTTTAATGTTAGTGGTTCAAATGTCAAAAATCCCTTTATTAGGAAAATGGCAAATTTCTTTATTAATGCAAAGGTGACTTGGTTTATCGTTACTGTGACAAACGAAAACACTTTATTTGATGAATCCTTAAAGAAAATTTTAATTAATATCAATCAGGAGAAAAGTTATTGCAAAAATATATGTTGATCCCTAGACACATATGTTGATCCCTAGACACTTTTGATGTGTGTAGTTCAACTTACTACTTACCTACGTGACTGTTTGCACTAAAAACTGAAAAAAAACTTTTAAAAAAACCGACTTCCAAAAAAACATCCAACGAAAACTCTCTGCCAAAAAAAGCAGCTAAAATCTGTTTGAAGTCGGTGCCCAGCCAAAAAGAATACGAACGAACAATTACAAAAATCTAAGCGATAGTCGCTTGGCACCGACTTCAAACAGATTCTAGGTACCTAGCACACATAATACTACTATTTAAATAAAGAAAGAATTAAGTATAGACAAGAATTGGCACAATTTTTGAAGGGCTAGTTTATTTAATGCTTTTTAGTTTTTTTTTGGCAGAGAGTTTTAGTTGGATGTTTTTTTGGAAGTCGGTTTTTTTTTATAAAATAATTTATTTGCATATTTAAAGTATTAAATTGAAGCAATGCAAAGCGCAGATCATCACTATAGAAAAATTTTTGTGACTGTAAGACGGTTGAACGCTTCGGATCTGGTTGGACACTGAAACTCTAAGATAAATGTAATTCTTATTTTTTCAAAAACGTACGAATAGCAGAAAGCGAAGTAAAGGCGTTATAATTTGGTGCCTTAAATTTACTGAAAAAATAAGAACAAGCTTTCTATCGCGCTTAAAGGATATCAGCTCCTACGATTTTACGAATAGTTTAATTTTTTTAAGGACCCAATACTTAAAATATAAACGCTTGTCAATTTCTTTATTTCATTTTTTTTTCATTTCATGACAAACATTTTAGCGATTTGACACCTTATGAAATATCATCTATAAATAATAAACCAAATAGATCCAATTAAACATGTTTGTACACGGCAATGCAATTGCGGCAGTCATTATTCAATTCGGTAGTGAATTAGAAAGTATTGTTTCCAGAATTGTCACATTACTAAACACTGAAAATTGTCTATTCTGTGCATGAGGAATTTTCGTGTCGGACGGCTACTTAGTTCTTAGGACGATACTTTTTACAAGCTTTTTATTAACTTGCAATGTATGTATGTATGCTTGTATGTTCGGGTGGAATCTTGCAACTCAATTTTGAAGCAGATATCATATCTTCAATCGATTTTGCTGAAATTTTGCAAGCATATGTATACAGCGTGACAATACAATATTAGTAGCTGATTTGATGCTGGAGCTGGAAGGTGGCCATAGGAACTCTGTAAAGAAACGTCGCAACATCATCGAGTTTGGACTCGTTTCATTCATCTCGAGGCATTGCAGTAAAAGCTTGTTTTTAAAAAGCTTTTTAATTTAATTTATTAGTTGCTTGTTTATTTTTCGGATTATTGCATATTCTACAAGGGACCTCAGGTTCTGTAATTCTATTAACTGACCTGAAAGCTTTTGGAATCGAGAGGCTTTGAATACTCAAAATATTGTGATAAAATATAACGTTTCTTTTACACTTACTCATTCTGAATCGTCATGGGTATCGTAATTAAAGGACACACATTTACTAATTTTTAGATGCCTAAGAAAAGGCCCTTGATATTGGTAAGGATGTGTAGAAACATATTTATCTTGAACTATTGTCGGTGACGGAGAATACTGATGCAATATGGACGGTATATCCGTGCGATAATGTGTTTTAAAAGCATAGGTTTTATAATTAAGCCTAAATAAGTGTTGTTGCCTTCATAGTAAAGATATGGTATCAAGTTTTATTTTAACTAGTAAATAATGTAAACGAAATACTTGATGTTTCCTATAATGTATTTATTAAAATCATATAAGAGACCTCTCGAGAACTTTAACTAAAATTATCACTCTCTCTCAGAGATGAAGAGTCTCTAGATTTGAAAAAAAAATATTTTGCAGCGTATAGCGAGTTCATCAAGTTCATGGATGGTTCTACGTTAACAACTTCAATAATATTATATCTGCGAATGTGGGTTTCAAAATACACTACAGTAAATTTCTTTTTTTTAAACTTCAAACTTACTGGTATGTCCCTAGTTAATCCAATACCTACAAAGTATTAATTAATACCTTTAATATCTAAACACTTTATTAATATCATCGTAAAAGCAATTTATAATATACACATGTAATTAAAATGGTAAGTACTATTTTATTTGACATTTCATTAGTGTTGCATAATTTATGTCCGTTAAAAACTAACATTTTCCACGCGAGGGGTGGCCAAGTGAAATTCTTTCTTTGCGTGCAAACTTTCCATCTCGTGGGTATACTTTTTTACAAAACATCGTCGCTCGTGTCTACGGACCGGTAATGTGAACTATTCCTTAGATTGTCTACTTTCAAATCATTGAAATTCCATCTTTATTTTAATGCCAATACAGTTTATATTTAAATGAATAGTGTACGTTTGCCAATTATTGGTTTGCGTTGTATAAATTACTTCATATCAACATGAGATGCTATGCATGAACGCATAGGGAATCCGTCTGCTTTCCTTGTTGTTGATTTGTTATTTTTATGTATATTTTAAAGTACTTTTTACTGATTTTATAATAGTATGCATAATGCATAATTTAGTGTCACAATGTAAAATTCTTCAATAGAGCTATGAACAGTTATTAATGCATTGGTAAAGAAAAGAACAGCGTTTTTTTTTAAAGTTACTAGCACATATAATTTTAATGTCCGTTATGAGTCTTGTCAAAATGCACGAGACTTCACTCATCACAAACTAGAGAGAGTCTGTACTGGATGGTAATTAGACTGCTGATACGCATTCCTATATATTGCTAAATACCTATATACATACATTTAGATCAATTACACTCAGCCACAGAACTAATGATCGTACTCCTTCTCTGACAACCACACCACTGGACCAATAAATCTGTCAAAACACTGTTGTACTTCCTAAAGATTATGCATTTTATTGTCTTACTTAAATACTTGACAAAACTGTCTTCGTACTATAAACGCAGTAATGTAAGTTCCCACCGAAGTCCATCCAATTCTCATGGTCTTTCTGTACTATACGATAATCTTAGAAGTAATATGCGCTTGTGCAACTCAACACTGCTATTGTTTCTCGCTATCTCGCACTGGATCTTGGTTAATTATTGCCATATTGCTATTTACTCGGGAACTAATTGTGCACGGACTGGTGGAAAATTGCGTACTGGTAAAAAATGACCAAATGAATTAACTAGTAATTCATTTGGTCTTTTTTTATTAACCGACTTCATAAAAAGGAGGTTTCTCAATTCGACCGTTTTTTTTTAATGTATGTTCGCGGATAACTTCGTCGTTTATGAACCGATTTTAATGATTCTTTTTTTTAATAGAAATGAGATAACTGGTGATACCATAATAAGAACACTAAGATCTGATGATGGCATCCAAGAGAAATCGAGTCGAAACTTGAAGTCGGTTTTTATTTTGTTAAAATTTTACTTGTCGAAAGGGTAATTCAGTACTGTGACCTAGATAGTTTTTTTCTTTTGGGCCCTTTTTTCCCTAAGCACTCAGATGGCGACAAGGCTAGTTCTTCATAGGTGGCGACAGTCATTTAGTATCGTTTGCCCCTCCCTAAAGGGTACTGTCTTGTTAGGTATAACTTTTCGAGCATATAAAATTCCCTGCACAAAAAACTCTTTCACCTCTATTCTCTATTATATTTAAAAAAAACTAAATAAATTAATTCTTGTTACAGCATCTCTCCCGGGCACCGAAGCAGCCCATCAGCTTGTCGTATGTGTCCGTAACAAATGCACTCCTGAAGAGGCTTTGAATGTTCTTCGCGAACTGCCGAACCCACTACGCGAAGGCGAACAGCCTGCAGCCGCTCAAGCCGCCCCCTACAATCCACTCAAGATAGATGTCTTCGTGCAAACGTTGCTGAACTTGGGCAGTAAAAGTATATCGCACAGTTTTGCTGCGATTTCCAAGTTCCATTATGTGTTTAAGGTATGTTTGCAACTCTTATATTACTCTGAATTTAAGGTATACAATGTCAATGGGATATAGCTATTACTCGCTTAGTTATCATGTGATAGGCCAAATTCATCTGTCCATCCCGCACTTTTTCCTGACCTTAAATATCTATAAACCTTTTATACAAGATCAAATATTTATATGAAAAGTATCTAGGTATTGTCGGTATCTGAAGAGAGTATTTGTTGATGTTGCTTATTTTATAAAAAAATAGTTGTTATAGAAATATTTAACTATAGGGGGAAGGGAAACAAAAACATATAGTTATAAAATTCTCAAACATGGAAAGTATTTTTTTTCGGAAATGAATATATGAAATAAATTATAACTCGTTTGTATCGATGAATAAGATCTACTTGTCGAACCCATAAAAACTAAAATATCGAAAAATTTGACGCATACGCTGGACTCATCGAAAGAAAAGATCTTATCAAACGAAAGGAAACGACCGCCTGTTGTACAAAAATATTTGTCATATTTTATTGTCATTATGTTTCTCGTGTGTATAAACTTTCTTATTCAGTGTAATATTTGATTGTCATTGGCTTCTGTTATCATTGTTACATACAAACAGTTTGTCTTTTGATCAATTATGGCTTGGTGTCGTAAGGTGATAAAAACATTATGTAATTAGTGATACAGTGAGTTAACGAATCTAAAAATAACCTGCTTTTCTTTAAAACAGTCTGATTTGACTGCAAAACTCTTTAATTAAAAGCCTATATTTCATTTTGTAAAAATGTAGTTTACTGGTTAAACTAGGGCCCAATTGCTTTGTTAGAACCACGTTAGAACATCTATCTATACTAATATTATAAACGCGAAAGATTGTAAGTATGGATGAATGGATGATGGATGGATGATGGATGGATGTTTGTTACTCTTTCACGCAAAAACTACTGAACGGATTTGGATGAAACTTTACAGTAATATAGCTTATACATCAGAATATACTAGACTACATAGGCTACTGTTTGCCTCAATAACCGACATATACGCGGGTGGAGCCGCGAGCAAGACCTAGTAAATAATAATTGTACCCAATTAAAACAACAAACAATACACGAAATGCGTTGAAAACTTAGTTTTGTGACGTTTAGTTTGAAAATGCTTTTGTAAGCTATCGATATAAAGTCTTGTACATTTTATTTTCACTGGAGGTTTTATAATAGACTAGTCATTGCCCGCGGCTCCGCTCGCGTATATGTTGGTTATCGCGGTAAATAGTAGCCTATGTGTTATTCTGATGTATAAGCTTTATTATTGTAAAGTTTCATCAAAATCCGTTAAGTAGTTTTTGCGTGAAAGAGTAACAAACATCCATCCATCTATCCATCCATACTAACAAACTTCCGCGTTTATAATATTAGTATAGATTTAGACGTCGTAAAATGTATTAGATGTATCGTAAACTCGTTTTACATCTGTTTCTTTTATTTCTATTACTTGTTCCAAGGTTCAATATCCACATGGGACAACTTTTAATTAGAAATTGTCCTTTACATGAAGTTCCCACTTTATTAGTTATTTTAGTGATGCAAATGTCGAAAGCTCTTAGCTTATTGCTTCAAGATTTAGCGTAACATATTATTAATTTATAATTTACTAGTGACCCGTCCCGACATTGCACAGCAGTCTTTGAAATTCTCGAATTTCCTCTACTATATGTATTTCATATATAAACATTCCTCTTGAATCACTCCATTTAATGTTAAAAACTGCATTAAAATAAGTTAAGTCGTTTAAAAGATCAGACCAAACAAACAGCGGAATCGACTTCATTTTATACTATGTAAAAAACTAAGAATATAAATGAATATTTCTTCACCAGATCCTTGCGGAATCCGAAGAAGCTCAGATATGCATTCTGCGCAACGTGTGGGAGCTGTGGCAACGGCATCCGCAGATGGTCTGCGTGCTGGTGGACAAGATGCTCAAAACGCAGATCGTGGAGTGTAACGCCGTCGCCACGTGGCTCTTCTCCAAGGAAATGGCACCTTTCTTCACACACGGCTACCTGTGGGAAGTGCTACATCTAACTATTGACAAGATGAACAAACATGTCTCGAAATTGAGTAAGTTTTATTGAAGTGAAAACTTTTTTTGCCACGTTGAGCACTTTTTGGTAGGGGAAAATCTTATGAGTTTACGTCACCGCGCCACTGACATGACGATTTAATTTAAACATTATGAAATTTCTAATTGTACTAATAACATTCTAAGTTATAAGTTTTCTCTTCTATCGGCAGTCCTTATCCAATATTTTTTTATACTATTTCTTAAAATTAATTGCTGTTTTATTGTTTATCGAGAATATTTGTTTGAGGAAAATTTTAACAATCGATTTTAAATTTCCAGGTGGCGAATTGCAAGAGGCAAGAGAAGCATTAGCCAGAGCCGATTCGAGCAGTTCAGACTCAGAAGACGAGAACAGCACCAAAAAGAAGAAAGACCAAGACAAGCCCACTGAAGAGGTCAGTATTATCATTATTTATGTAATAAATGTAAGAGCTAAAGGCGCGTTTCCACCGAAATTTGACAACACAAAAAAATGTTGACAACACAAAAGTTGCCAATTTTTGTTCGGTGGAGTCTCGGCTCAAGGGAGCAAAATACACAGAAAAACATCATTGCAACGAGAAGGAAAAAATGAAAGAAACCCTATATCAGCCAATCTGGTCAGCGTGGTTAAAACCTCATTTCTAAAAAGTAACCTAAATTCAGTAGTCTATATAAATAAATAACAAAAAATGAAATAGGACAACACGGGAGGCATCAGCTTTCAAATAAAATAAAGAATCGTCAAAATCGGTTCACCCAGTCGAACGTTCTAAGGTAACAAACATTAAAAAAACAATTATTATTTTTACGGGAAATTTTCAGGCAAAAACAGAGGTATGTAATACCTTGAAATAAGTGATCGCGTTAATTCCCGTAAAAATAATAATTATTACATCATGGACCGCGAAAATTTAAAAGTTAGTATTAAAAAAACAGTCGAAATGAGAACTTCCTCCTTTTTTTAAGTCGGTTAAAATGAATCGCGAAATGTGTCTGTAAGAGCTAAATTCGAGAACCACTAGACCGATTCGGCTATATTTTTTTAAATATTTTCCTTAAGGCCCAAGGAAGGTTTTTATGGAGAGAAAATATGTAAAAATCGCGAGGAAAATACTAAAAACAACACTTTTCTTCTCCTATACTCCCACGGGGTACATTAAAACATTTGTCAATAATGTCAACAGAACGAAGTCTGTCGGGTCACGTAGTGGACTATAAAAAGCTGTCAATGATGTTATGTACTGTAATAAATAAATAAATATTTAGGACATTAACACACAACGTCAACTAGCTTCAGACTATGCAGAGCTTGTATCTACTATGAAAGTTAGACTGACTGATATAATACATAATATATACTTTTTAGTAAATGCATACATGTTACACATAGAAAACACAAATATTTGTAGATCATACAAAGATTTGGTCCAACTCAGGATTTAAACACGATACCTCAAACACAAAAGTCACATACACTAGCACTGCGCCACCGAGGCAGTCTAGTAATAATATAATGTATTTGTGTGTTGATCTCCAGGCTGTAGAACGTATGGAGGAGCGTTTAGAAGCGGCTCACATGGACCAGAAGCGGTTGTTCCTGATCGTGTTCCAGCGCTTCATCATGATCCTGTCGGAGCACCTGGTGCGCTGCGACACGGACGCGCGCGACCCCGACACGCACTGGTACCGCAGCACCGTCGGACGCCTGCGCCAGGTCTTCCTCATTGTTAGTGCGCCACATCACACCGTATTCCTTATCTATACATATATTACTAGCGGCCCGGTACGTGCTTCGCTACGTGTACAGTGAAATTACAAAAAAATGATAAATAAAGAACCGCTCCACCGATTTTGTGCAAACTTCACATAAACTATCTACTAAATTGTTGTTGAAGGTAGTAGAGCCACGCTGATTTCAGCACGAACGGGCCGGCTCGACCGGTGCGATACTACCCTCGCACAGAAAATCAACGTAAAATGACAGCGTTCGTGCTGTCGTGTTTCGTTGGTGAGTGCGAGACCGGAGGCCCAATTAGTCTAGTCAACAAGTTCCATACTTGTTGACTAGACTAAAAGATGCAGCAGCATCACTAGGCCGCCATAGTGTGGGTCGCCATACTGCATTGTCTGCATTCGCAATGAGTATGGTGACCACCACTCTTGGATTCTGCTTATGTTTTCCATCAGGCAGAGTAGAGTCATTTTGGCGAGCCAAACATAAAAAAAAAAAAAAAAAAAAATAGTCCGAACAAAGCCTAAACATTTGGTTTGGATAGGTGAGCCCGTTCTTGAGTTAGAAAATTACAACGAAAAGTGGCATTGATTTTTAAATATATCGATGTACTATGTACTGCCTCGTTGGTCTAGCGGTTCATGTATACGACTGCCGATCATGAGGTCTCGGGTTCGAATCCCGGGTTGGGTCAAAAATGCTCTGTGCTTGAATGTATTTCGAGAAATCTTATAATTTAATATTTAACGAAACACCTATGTATTCTATGATCTTTCTTTTTTCCAGCATCACGAACAAGTACAGAAGTACAGCAGTACTTTGGAAACTCTTCTCTTCACTCAAGACCTGGACCCCCACATTTTGGACGTATTCCACCAGTTTATTGCCCTCACAGCTTAGACTTGTAGAATATGACTTCGGCTGCCTATATGACTTCGGCTGCCTATATGACTCATATGGAAGATGTGTCAGCCCTCTATCGGACTTCGACAAGTTAACGTAATAAAGTCTAAATTGTTCTAGAAGAAAAATATAGTCCGATAAATGATTGCATGCTCTTCTAGAAGCAAAAAATAGTACTATGAAAAGTTAAATGTACAGTCGACCAAATTGAATCATGACCCCCCTTAAAGTCATTTTCCTACAATTATTCTATACGATCAGGTTGAAATTAGCTTGAACATACATTTCATAAGTAACGAACCGTTATCATTCTACTAGACACTGATAAAGCCATGACATAGACATAGACGTATACTATGGACTATGATAAGTATTGCACGAAAAAGTTTGTTAGCCAGTGAACGTCCTTATCTATAGGTATATTAGGAAAGATTTGATTGTCTGTTTGTTTGAGACATAGGATTGACTTTATTTCGAATAATGGGTAGACTTGAGGTAGGAGGGTAGAGGTACCGTAAAGGTAGCGTAGGGTAGATGTAGAACAAAAATAGAAAAGCATTTATTTGACAGAACGAAGTCTGTCGAGACAGCTAGTCATACATATTATCTAATAAAATAAAACAGTAAAATTAGAAACTTACATATAAACTTTATTTTGTTTATTTCATATTATTAAATTTTAAAAAATGGCATTCACTTCGTAAAGCGAATAAAAAGAAAACTTCTCAATAGTTAATTTGTTATAATGGGTTATAATGGTTCCAATGGTTTGGGTCTGTAGGATTACTGGTTAAACCTAAAACCGAGTGTAAGCGTTGGTGTAAGCCATGGTTTTCAATAACGTCTAATAATCGATTACGCATAGACCCGATGAGACGACTGCAAATGTCACTTCCCCTCATGAAATCCCAGATTTCGTTGCAATGCAGCTCGATTGCTTCTTTAGTCCTCTCGTTCCGGTTATCCCACATTTGAACCATCAAACCCCATAAATTTTCTATTGGGTTAAGATCTGGTGACCTAGACGGCTATGGAATGAGAGTAAATTCATCTTCATGCTCCGTAAACCAATTTGAGACAATTCTGGCAGTATGCACTCGACAGTTATCATGAACATAGGAGAATACTGGCACATCTTCACGGGGGTAAACTGTTCGCAAGTCGGTAACATTGATTCTTCCAATAAATCGACATAGTTGATAGCGTTATGACGAGGAGAAATAGGAACAAGTTCGCCTATGTTTCCAGCATCCATCCATGCCCACATGTTAGCTGAAATACGGCCAGATGATTGGTTGGGCACGTGGTCCTCTGTGTATCGCGTGTTATCGTAACGCCACAAAGTTAAGCGACCATGTTGCGAAGAGCGAAATGATTTTTCGTCTGTAAAGATGGTGTTTGTCCAGTCGAAATCTAAATAATTACGTGCAAAATTCAATCTAGCAGTTTTGTGTGCATCCGTTAAATGAACTTTCTTAGCATGATGTCTGTAATGCAGCCCAGTGCGGTGCAAATTATTTCTAATTGTTTCTAGACAAACGCGTAACGTGCTGCAAAATAGCGGGTACGAGTAAAAGGATGTTCTTCGTAATGGTGTTGCATTTCCGTTCTCTGTTGGTTTGTGATTCGACGAACCCCATGATTATGTCGTCGTCGTTCTTCAAGGATACCCTCTTGAGCGTGCCGTCTGATCCAGGTTCTGACCGTGTTACGACTTATATTTAACTCACGTGATATTTCTCTAACGCCGCAACCTTGCTCACTGAGCACTACAATCCGAGCTCTTTGTTCTACCAAATTGGCCATTATACGATTCGTTTATAGATATAAATATATTTTTAGATTTTTATTTTAAATCTCACACATGTCATTTCATTTTAAAAATTATAATACTTTTTCTCCGCAATGAAAAGAGTTTGGATTATAAACGATTATATTAAGACTGCTGTATCAAAAATATATCTTGTTCAGTGATGAAAAAGGTTTAAATTGCATTGACATCTAACCCGTAATGACGCATTTTTGTTTATATCTAAAACGTACTATGTGCAAATAGCGAAGAAAACCTAACTACATTTATGATTACAAAGGAATAATTGGCAAAGTGGGTCATGATTCAATTTAGTCGACTGTACATGGAACATGGTTGGCATAAGAGTCGAGCTTAAATTTAAGTGTTTATCCTTATACCAAGTATGTAACTAACTACATAACTGTAATAAAATATATTTTACTACTAAACTTCATGATATATTTAAAGAGGAACGTAAAATGATTTAAAAAAAAAAACAATTTCTCAGTGCAGTTTCTCTGTCACACTTCATATTTTGACTGTATTGTTCGCCGTCGCCTTCCAATATACAAAAACAAAACAAACTACGGAAACTTCATATTGGTATTCAGTGCCGTTCGTCGAGTGTCACTTTCTCGCTTCATAAAATGCCTATAAGTTGTCACAAACTGTCACGTCATATGTGTAATAAATCAAGTTGGAATGTTTTTTGTTAGTTGATAGACACAGGAAGAATTTATTCCTACAGTCCTTAAAATATAGATTGATCTCTGTGATAGATGGTTAGAAACCGACGAGGTAACTTTCAACAAGCGTCATGTTTATGTGTCACCTATATTTTCATCATTTACGTGTCAGTTTCATCCATAGAGGTATTATAGATAGAACAGGAGAGCCAGACCTCCAGCCGTCCCTCGGTGAGAGAGAGATGATCGCGGTACCTATCTGTCTCTCTCTACTCGCGTATGCGCAGTTAGCGCGGAAAAGCAAAGATTCGACGGTTAATTGTTGTGATTGGATTGCCATTATTAGTCCTTTACTGCGCATGCGTCAGTAGAGAAAGACAGATGGGTACCGCGATCTTCTCTCTCTTTTTATCCGTTGGACGTTTCCGCTTACAGGCAGCCGTATGTCTTCCCTTTTCTATCTATAATAGATCTATGGTTTCATCATAAATGAAGTGCAATACAAACATTCAAATCTAAAATTTACCTCGTAACATCTAAAAGGACACTAGTGACAACTTTCACAGAGATCAAGATATATTTTAAAGACTATACACAAGTTATATTGACAAGAATAAAAATAGATTAAGACTATGTGTACTAGGGACATTAATATTTTTAAAAAAAGTTAAGAAAAATATGTAAGTTTTAATGTACCTATTTTTCATATTTACTGAACAAACTATTGGACTTATATTAATAAATCTGTGACTAAACTGTTACATTATAGTAGAAAAGTTAACTATAAAAAGCAGGTAAATGAAAAATGAACTATAATTATATTAGATGCATTAGAAACAATTTTCTTTTCAAGTGCATCATAATCAAATTATAATTTTATCTTCTGATGTACTTATTTGTTTTGACAAATCTAAGCATAGATTTTTTTTTAATATAAAGTCAGTTCTTGCCCTTTTATCGAGTTTATTTTTGGACTACGCACTGAGATATGTTTTTATCTACCTATAATTTTTCAACTGTATTTCTAACCATACTATTTTTATCATTTCTTTTACTACACTTGTTTTGTTAACTTCCATTGGTATAACTTTCTATACCACAGTATGGTACCACTGGCAGTTGAATACATTAAATGTATCTTTTTTATAAATTATTATAGTTAATTCTTAAATCTGTAATTAGGCAGTAGAATTTACAGACATGTAGAACTTTTGTTTTATAGAATAATAAAATTTATTGTAAGAACTGAAATGCTACACAACAAGGTATAATTGCCTCTTAGTTTGTTACTGTTATTTAACCTCCTTTTTTGTAGGTATCCTTCAGATACCAATCCCCTAGAGAAGCGCTGAGTTGGTTCGTTATGTCTTGTCTTGGGTATCAGTTGCCGGGGATCGAGGTTTACACTAGAAAAGAATATCCCTGGATACCCTGACGGACCCCGGGCCATCTACGGCTTGTCTACCCCAGGTCTGCGACTTATTTACCCCTTAAAAGTGATGGTGACAGCGTAAAAACTAAAACATGGTTAAATTGAGTAGCGTTTGAGTCTAATTAGCAAAATCTAGATATAATTTAGAGATCTTTTTAGAATATATTACAGCGTGCCTAGTGTGACTTTGTTTCACATCAACTCATCGTGATTTGAGTCGTTGTTTCGTGAGTGAATTCGACGTTGCAATTTGCTCCCACTTAATAAACTTCACCAATAAACTCACACTAGGCCCTCAGAGTGGGCTAGTATTAAATTCATTATTTAATTGGCAATGTTCCAACATAAGATGTTTCGTCCACGACTTTGTACCCTGTAGGTATTATTTATCTTAATCGACTCATCGTAAAATGTATTTCATCATTCTCATGATTTATCAACTATTTAGCACAATAAGAATACTGCTATTCTTTTGAAAAATAATAAGTACGCTAAGTGTATATCTAACGATGTGACAATTTCGTGTAAATAAACTGATTTAAGTTATGTCAACTTTTATTTTTTACTAGCTTTGGTCCGAAACTCCTGAATATGTCGGTTATTGCGGTAAAAAGTAGCTTATGATTTTCCTCAACAATCTATGCATCTCCATGTGTAAAATTTCATTAAAATAGGTCCAAAGATTTAGCTGTGAAATTGTAACAAAGTTATTTTTTATATAATAGGTATTTACCTATGAAATTGCCGTTTTGTATGCAATAAGTGAAAGTACTTATTTTTCAAACTTTTTTATTTATGTTATTCGAAGTAATCACCCATGCAATCGACGCATCTTTGCCAACGCATTGGCAGTTTATTGATGCCGTTCTTGTAAAAATCAGCTGGACGGGAGGCAACAAACTCTTCAAAGGCATTTTGTACTGCCTCTCGGGAATTTAATTTTTTACCCACTAAAAAGTTGTCTAAATTTTGGAAAAAGTAATAGTCGGTAGGTGCAAGGTCTGGTGAGTATGGCGGATGAGGGAGAGCTTCCAACCCCAGCTCTTGCAGCTTGGAGACTGTCTGTTGCGCAGTATGGGGTCGCGCGTTGCCGTGAAGGAGCAGTGGGGACGACCGATTGACCAAAGCTGGTTGCAGATGTGCAAGCTTCTCCATCATTCTCTCCAGTTCTTCACAGTACACATCTGCATTAATGCTCATGCCGTTTTGTAAAAAGCTGTGCTGAATCACACCCGCACTAGACCACCAAACAGTGACCATCACCTTTTTAGGTGTCATTTTTGGTTTAGGGCATTGCTTTGGTGCTGAACCAGGGTCTAACCAACTTGCTGAGCGCTTTCGATTGTCGAACAGAATCCATTTTTCGTCGCACGTAAGAATTCGTTTCCAAATTCCTTCATTTCTTTGCCTGTTGAGCAGCGCAAGGCAGGTCTCGACGCGTACGTTGCGCTGGCGATCGTTAAGGTCGTGGGGCACCCATCTATCAAGCTTTTTTACCTTGCCAATTTGTCGCAAATGGATCAATATTGTTTTGATGCTTACATTAAAAGCTGCTGCTAGCTCAGCTGTGGATTAGAGTTTCGTCAGCTTCCACAATCGCCTTTAATTCATTATTGTTAACCAAAGTCTCCGGACGACCACGAGCTTCATTTTTCAAGTCAAAATTTCCAAAAAACACTAAAAAGCGTTCGGGGAAAAAGTACCTGCACACCAGAATGACTAAAGTCCAAAGGTACTGGGCTCCATATACAATTTTAAATTCTCTACTCGAAGTTGTGATGTAATTTTAAATCAAAACACACATCAGTCTTATTTATATATTAATAGTTTAAAGAAAAAAGATCATAAAATACATGGATATATATCTATTTAATCACTTCAAGTATGAGAGTAGTTCTTCAACGTCTTTCTTGGAGCCCAGGTAGCAGGGAGCGCGCTGGTGGATGGATGTAGGAACGATGTCTAGGATGGGGATACTGCCATTGCTGGCCAGACCGCCCGCCTCCGTCACGATGAACGACATTGGGTTGCATTCGTATAGCAGACGTAGCTGAAATAATAATAATAAATATATATTTCGGACATCTAACACACAACGTCATCTACTCCCAAGCTAAGCGGAGCATGGGTACTAGACAACTGATATACTTTTTTTTTGTAAATACATGCATACATAAAACCCAACTCCGAAACAAATATTTGCAGACATTTGGTCCGACCCGGGAATCGAACCCGACACCTCAAGCACAGTAGTGGCATAAGCTACCACTGCGACACCGAGGCAGTCGGTTGATAGTGGAATTTGACAGTAACTAGTAATTGGTATTTTAATTTGACCAAGGTTAGCTGTTTGCCACCCACGACAAGACAAAACATTGACACAGAAATTATTTCGCGTCTATAGTGTCAATTTTGTAGGTATACCTACACTTGACCGAGTACTTCGTACCGCCATATTTACATATCTGTCTCAGCTTCCCACAGGCAGTGTACAGTCGTGGACAAAAAAAAAGATTTTTCCCGTTATTTTGTCTTGTACACAAACCTTGTCCTAACAATAACGAACACATAAAAACGGAACAGAAGTTATGCGCGTACATACCTACATTTCGGTGATTCATCTATACTTATAATAAAAATGTAACAGGTCCAATTCTGAACATTAAAGATATTTTGAAATTTTTACTGTAATTTTTTTCATTTTTGTCTGTCTGTCTGTCTGTCTGTCCCTCTGTCTGTCTGTCTGTATCTGGGTGGGTGCAACCAGCGTTTGCAATGTAAGCGCAAAAAAATGTGTTTATTTGCTACATCACATTAGAAACCTCGAAAATTAACAGTGTTTCCATACTATATTATGCACTTATTATACATAAAAACCTTCCTCTTGAATCACTCTATCTATTAAAGAAACCCGCATCAAAATCCGTTTTGTAGTTTTAAAGATTTAAGCACACAAAGGGATATAGGGACAGAAATAGCGACTTTGTTTTATAGTATGTTGTAGTGATAGTACGGGCTTTGTTTGGAATGCACTTTGATACTTTACGCACTGCCCCTAGTATTAAAATTAACTTTGTTCTGACGTGGTCTATATGTAGTTTCCAGGTAAGTTTGTCATCTACCCATAATCCAAGATATTTTTCATGATGAGATCGTTTGATTATTTCGTTATTTATTGTAAGTGTTATAAAGTCGGGTATATGTTTATTTTTTGCCGCGAATAGCACAAATGATGTTTTTGATGTGTTTATTGTAAGTAAATTATATTTTAACCATTCGTTGAGAATATTGAGGTCGTTTTGAGCGTTTGTTATTATGTTGTGGATAGATTCACCAAAATAAAATAGGCACGAAGGTATCGTCCGCATATAATGTTAGGTGTCCTATTAGACCTATGTTAGCTATTAATATTGTTCATGTAAATTAAAAACAGTAGTGGACTGATAATTGAGCCTTGAGGACAACCATATGTCACATTCTGATACGAACAAGTGAAATTATCTAGTTTAACAACTTGTGTCCTCCAAATATGATCTAAACATTTTAAGGGCTGTGCTTGTGATGCCTATGTTGTCCAATTTCTGTAAAAGCTTATGATGGCTTACTGTGTCAAATGCTTTTTTTAAGTCAATAAAAATACCTAAAGCCAAACTCCTTTGATCGATATGAGTTTTAATTTTTGTAATTAAATCTACTGCGGCAGTTAGAGTACTGGATTTTGAACGAAAGCCGTACTGTTAGTCTATTAAAAACTTTTTTTGAGTTAAATACTTATTTAGGCGTGTATATAAAACCCGTTCATATATCTTAGATATCACAGGTAATTTACCGATGCCGGTCTGTAGTTACTTGGGTCAGTTCCACTTCCGGATTTGAAAATAGGACTGAACCTAGCAACCTTGAGCGTATCGGGAAAGATACCGCGTGATAAACACACATTTATACAGTCCGTTAATCTCTCAATAATTATTGTTTTTAAGCACTTAATCACTTTGGTGCTCATACCGTCTAGGCCAGTGTTAGTGGTGTTATCAAGATCATCGATAATATTGGTCGCGAACAGTACACGGTGAGAGTTCATTAAGTGTCAGCGTGTGCGTGTAATTTTGGTCATACATTAGGATATTGCCCGTATGTACGTGGTACATGTTACGTATATTGTTAGCTAAGTCTGCGCCTACTGATGAGAAAAATGAGTTAAATACATCGCATATTAAATTACCTTCTGTGATAGTTTCCGAGTTCGATATTAATTTGGGGGGAGCACTGCTGTCTTTTACTTTATTTAAACCTAAGTTATTTATGATTTCGCACATCTTTTTAGGTTCATTGTTGCACTTTTGAAACAAATTATGGTAGAAGTCTTTCTTGTGTGTGTTGATTAAGATCTTTACTCTCTGTTGTTGTTCCTTAAACTTCTTACATAAGCTTTGATCATTAAGGTTGGATTTACTTTGTTGGTACAAAGTATTTCGCAGACTTATAGCATTAATAATAGTTTGATTTAAAATTTTCGATTTATCTATTTTATTCGTATGTATCTGTTCTAGTTTAAACTTTTCCAAGTAGTAAAAGTTATGATCGTTGTTTACGTAGTTCGCTTTTAAAGTATTATTGTATAAAATTTTATAATCAATTGCCTTGTAACGTATTTTTCTAATAATTTGTGGTTTCAAACGTCCAATTTCCACATATACTTGTTTGTGATCAGAAAGACTGGATTCAATTAACGATGAACTAAATGAGTTATATTTGTACATATGTGATCCAATATTGTGTTTGTCGTATTTGTGACTCGAGTCCCGTACGACTTATTAATTTTATTTAGTATTTTTTATCCTGCTTCTTCAGTTTCTTTCATATATTTTGTGACATTGCTATTGGAGTTCAGCAAATCCATATTGAAATCCCCAAAAACAATCGATCTTCTTCGTCGTTCCAGTTGCGACGAATATGTTTCTAAAAAATTGTTTACATTGGTTTCTCCCGGTTTGTAAATAGCTTGTAAATAATGTTCAGAGACAGTTTATTAATATAAATCCATAAGTGTCCAGCACGGTTTCCTGGAGAGAGGGGATGAAAGTCAAAATATGTGCTTAGTTGTAATTCAATAACACATAGTCCGATTTCATTCATTCTTTTTTTGCTAGAAAGAAAAAAATAAAAGATAACGGTAAAAGTGTTTTTTTTTTGTGTCTGCGAGTGTACACTGACTGTGGGAAGCTGAGACAGATATGTAAATATGGCGGTACGATGTTCGCCGGGTCAGTTAGTTTTTATATATATTCTTAGCGAAACTATTTCGTTTTCTCGTGTATACTACGCGGTGTTTCCGGGTATATAACCTAAGCAGTAGAAATTACTACCTACGAATCAAATATTTCGAATAATCGGAATAATCCGCGTCTGTCAGAACAGAAAGCATCAGTTTTACTTTGCTATGGATATTGGGTGTTGTATTTGTTATCGTTTTCAAAGCCGTGCCCCCAGCGATAACCTGTTGATAAGGTTCTTTGAAATATTGTGTAGTGCGTTTTGTAATATGGTTTTGTCGTATCACCACCTTACCTCCATTCTTATCGCTTTATTAGGTAAAGTAGAAATCAAAGTCTTGAACTTTGTTTATTGTTAAGATTAGATGGTTTTCAAAATAGATTTGACGATAAAGGTAAAAATATTCATCGTTATTTATCATCATGTATCACGAATCGTCTAACTCATGATGATAGGGACGACCGTCTTACGTGCTAAACAACGTCTTTTGATCTATCCTATGGTATCCCCACTCTGTGGGTCATCTCACAGCGTGGTTACACGATGCCCTTGTCTACTGTCCTGTTATTTTGCCGGTATTTTTTTAATTTACTATAAGTCCTGTTCAGGAACAAATGAAGGCCCTCTAACATTTAAGGAGATCCCCCCTTGGGCACGTTAGCAATCAGTTAGTTAGTAGGTAATCAGTGCGAGAACTGACACAGGCATCTTTACATACTTCTTATTAAATTAAGGCCTTCTAGTACCTACGCCTAAACCTTTTAACCTACAATGGTTTTAATACGGTTTTCATTAATAAATACAGTGTTGCAAGGTTTATGTACCTACTGATGACGTTCAATATTTTTTTCGTGACCAACTTACTTTTCCATTAGGTGATGACTTGGTGGCAGGGTAAATAAAGATGCCGCCATATTTGATTGTCCTGTGCACGTCTGCGACCATAGATCCGACGTACCGAGCTCCGTATGCTTTGCCTGTCTTTGGACGCTTCTTATCCTCGATGTACTGTCGGAGTCCGTCAGACCATTCTGCTGTGTAGCCTAGAAAAATAAAGAAATAATCACAAATTTTAACAAAAAAAACCGACTTCAAGTACTGGACCAAATTGAAATGGGACCACACTGCAAGCACCAGCTTTCAAATAAAATAAGGATCATCAAAATCGGGTTCACCCAGTCGAAAAATATGAGGTAACAATAAAAAAATACAGTTGAATTGATAACCTCCCCCTTTTTTGAAGTCGGTTAAAATTTGTAGATATACCACCCTATCCGGACTATAAAAGAAAATCGCATCACTTAACAACTGTAGGTACATGACAAATGACAATAAATTGGAAATAAATACTTATACATACGATCTGGAAGAAAAATATTTTTAATCATATTAATAAATGTCCTCTCCAAGTAATTATTTTGTTTTACAAAGACAATCATCGTTTTAACAAAGGCTTAAATTAATACTTCACTTTCAGAATCGTTTTATGTAATGCAAATTATTCATGTCATGCTAAAATCAATTTATTTACCTTCATTAATAGAGTAAATTTTTCCTTTTTCGGGTATTCTCATGTTAGGATCGGTGAGAATGAACTCTCCGAGCGAAGGGTCGTACATGAAGCCGTGTACGCCCTTCCCTTTACCCAGAGACAGCACCATCATCGTAGCTGAGCCATAAAGAGCATATCCCGCCGCCACCAGTTCGCTGCCTGGTTGGAGAGCGTCGGCTTCTGTCGGCTCCCCATCTGATTTCTTCCTAAATTGATAATAAATTAAGGCGAATAAACATTTGATAAACTATAAAATTTTATGTCGCTAGTTAAATAAGGTATTATGTAGCTATGAATAGAAGTAGATAAGTTGATAATAATCATGTTAAATAAAACGAATGCAGGCATCACAATAATGCCATTTGTTGGTTCAACTAATAAAAACTTTTAACCGCTTTTATTAAATCCTTGAAACTAACTACCATTCAAAGTGTGCTGATACTACAGTACTACTACTAAGTACCTACAGAATAAATAATAATTTATTCTGTTTTTTATTCAAGGAAATAGAATAGGTAGCTAATAATATGAATTTTCCTTAACCGTATACCGACAATAAGAACAAAAACAAATATTTTGCGAACAATTTACTATTGTTAATATGAAACAACTGTCCTTTCATTTTCCTGAATGCTAATTCTAGTAATATAAGCTTTCATGAGAATTTAAGTAGTTATGTTGCGGAGGTCTGTTGGCAGTCACTCCACGATAAAATCGAAAGACTTAAAGCCAACCCAAATGGTTTTCGAAGAAGGCTTTCTCAGAGACTTTTTCCTTGGAGTCGGCTTTAAGCTTAATGATAAGAATGATTGCACTTAAAACCTTCTGGAATTTACGAGGAAGTGCCCGCAATTTAATTTATATAATGACTAGCTTTTGCACGCAGCTTCGCTTACGCAGACTTTCATCCCCTGATTTACTCCCTTAGGGGTGGAGTCTAGTAAAATCCGTTCTTAGCGGATGTCTATACTCTATAAGGAACCTACCTGCCAAATTTCAAGTTTGTAGGTGTTATAGTTTCTGAGATTTCGTGATTAATAAGTGAGTGGTATTTCGCTTTTATATATATAGATTTGAGTGCCTACTCACGGTGCTAGAGTTGTCTGTTAAATGCTGCGTTGCCAGACATCCCAATTTTGGCGGGACGTCCCGTTTTATGAATCAAAATTGTGATGTCCCGCGCGGGACAGGTTTTGTCCCACTTTTTCGGGATAACTGGCCGGACGCCGAAAGTGAAGTTAGTTAGTTAGCCGTAGTACTGTATCGTCAATAAAAGTGGCAGGCAATAGAAAAAAAAACACAATTACAAAAAGGAAATGTCCCTAGCTCTAGTTCTTTCACGAATTAGGGATGATGTAGCAGAACCTGCAGAACAACAAAAATATTACGAGAGACCTTTTTTTTTTGGTCACTTACTCATGGGTCGTATTTTTTACTTTGTCTCGCTTTTGACAATCCCCCTTTTTTCACTAAAATGTCTCAAAACCCAAACAAAAATCATCTGGCAACGCTGGTTAAAGTAAGATGTTAGAAGCAATGGATAATACGTCACTGGTTAGAAGTTAAATTCGAGTGCTGCAAGGCACATACGTTTTTCTTTGACTTGTGGGTGTAGAGTGAGTGCTAGAGTTAAAATAATTGAGTTTCTATCATAATTGACTACATTAAAAATATTGCAAACCTATAAATGGAAAATATGGATCCGACTGAGACGAGGCAGTCGATGTTGGAGGATCCGTCGAGTGGGTCGAAGCACACTATGTATTTACCACGCCTTTCTGAGTCCACCTGTAAATCGATAACACATAAATTCAAATAAAAGTTACAATCTTCCAAGAAACAAATACCTACCTAGGTGTTAACGCGCATACAAATAGGCAGGTAAGAAAATGCTTTTTTGTATATATATTTTTTTGCTAGATTGATTAATTTAGTTTTTTCACAAAATTAAGATTGGTATCTGCATATAGATACTAATATCGTCCATTTAAAGAGTTTATTTGTTCGAAAGCGCTAATATCAGGAACTACGGGTTCGATTTGAAAAATTGTTTCACTGTTATAAACTCCAATTATTAATAATGGTTAATAAGCTACAATCATCGTGCTACCCAGAGGCGGATTAAGTATCAAAAGCGCACTAGGCAACCATCCCATCGGCGCCCCCTCCCCCCATGTTTCTAGCATCCATATAATTTAACTATCTTGGCAGTTGACATATCTTTACTTTAATTTTATTTTACATGTGAAACCCTCTTGAGCTGTTATTACAGTAGGTATATCGGAGTCGAGCTGACTATAACCAAATAGTGCGTAAACTTTAGTGCAGATTTGACACAGCTGATCTCCGCAGTATCCTTTCTTGATGAACACCTTAGCCTTACCTTAGCGGCGTTAGCCGGTATGAGAAAGTTCTGTGTTTCCTCCCGATCAACTCTTCCATAACGGATTTTACCGCCGTCTAATTGGCGCTTGGTTGCCTAAATCTTTCCTTTTGCTCATCAACCAGGACCCAGTGGAGTTGAAATTTCAGGTCCTCGATTGCAGGTTGTCCAGAGTTGCAGGATTCCAAGCCAATACTAGCTTCAGGTGGCTCCCTTCGAGGTCCATGTTAGAACAAGGTCACAGATTTCTGCAAAGCCACCCCACGACCTTGACATTGTATCAGACCTAGAACATTTGCAATGATGGCCGTGGCTCTTAGTGTTGTCTCACAGTGTACCTTTCCCCACGCCGTCATGAGCATAGCCGCCTAGCTCGAGACGGCGGCGACACCATCCAAGAGGTATACTCAGTCATGGCCGATATTCCAAAGGAACGGCCCTAAAGGCCTAAAACGGATCCTATAAACGGATTACTATAATTTTTTTATAATACTTAAAAGACCGCCGTCATAACATTTTTCGGTCGGTAGCTACTTTGCACGGCAAACAGTTCAATTAGATGCCAGTTTTGCCGCCGAGCTTGTTGACGTTTGAAGACATACCCGACGCACGGTCAGGCAACCAGCATAGTGTTTAGAAGTCCTAACACTGACCCTTGCGGAACTACTTGTATAGATGACAGCTCCAGCTGGACTTCTCCTAGCGCCTTCTTTTCAAAAGCATGGGAACGAGCCGTGGTGAAAAATTCGTATTGAGGTGACGTTCGACACACGAACGTCGACTTTCTTGCGGTAGACCTTTGTGGCGAGTGGACAGTGAAACCCGTCCTGCTAATACGCTCAGGGTGACATGAAATGATGGAAAGCACACAAATCGTTACAGGCGCAATTCCTCCTGCAATTTGTCCTATACTGCCGCCCTGTCCACTCCTTATTGTTTGCCGTCAGCGTCGCCGCCCACTCCAGTGCCCCATATGCAATGGACAAATCTGGTCTTCCTAAAACTTATAGAATAATCTCAACTACAGCTGCAGTTGTATCTACTACATTTTTGTATGGAAACAGCACTAGTCGAACTAGAAGTAGTGTTCATTTTTCTTTAATATGTGAGGCACATATTTTTGCTATGTTAAAAAATTTGGCGCCCCTAAGCAACCTGGCGCCCCTAGGCACGTGCCTACTTTGCCTTAGGGTTAATCCGCCTCTGGTGCTACCTCTTTTAGAGCTGTGTATCAATGAAATTTTACAAAAACGGGGGAATATATTCCTTTTGAGAGCTTCCATCGCGTGCGCTGAGTAAGTTGCTCAAAAATAACGTATTACCCGTAGGTAATACGTTATTTTTGACTCTTTTTTGGAACTTTTCTGCACAATCCCGTAGGATTGTCCAAAAAAATGTCTGCGTCAGCATGATTATGCCTATTTTTTTAAGTTGGCTCACTGTACCTAACCTTTTTTATGATAAATTAGTTCACGCTGTATAACATCACGCCACAGGCAATAGGAGACGTAGACTAGCCTGACTAGGTTGCGCAGGTCAGCTAGTATTTCTCCGTTAGGTATTAATCCGTTAATGGGTACTAAAGCCTGTTCGATACCAATTTAAAAATCACAGAGATTATTCATTATAACAGCTTTAATCTTATCACAGTTTTTATCAAACATGAAAACGTAATAAACTATCTACAATTAAATGACGAAACAATGTCCTATGGTTAAAATGACATAATTATTAGTATTCACTTTTTGATTATTACTTTTGTTATTTAGTATTATCATCTCGATAATAGGACGAAGAATGCGTAACATACAGTCTAAATACCTTTTACAACGAGATGCCAGCCTACCATTTTAGTTTCGTCTAGTGGAGTGATCTTTATGTATATTTTATTCTAATTTTAAGTAAAAACGGTATCTTATCTAGTGCATAACGATATTAAAAATAACAGGTACTTAAGTAGGTGGTCCTCGCTGCCAGTACAGAAATGAGAAAATATTTATTTTAGATTGGATGCATCGTAAACAAGCAAAATGTAAAATTGTTTTGTCTCCTGCCTATAGGTGCTTCCATTTTGTTGAAATGGAAAAAAAACAAGATAAGAATAGAGACACCTATTACTTATCTATCTAGATTCTAGATAGCTCAGTTTGGTGGATTTTGTGATGTATCCCAATTCTGCGATGCGAAAGTTAGGAATTTCGATTTTATAATAACAAGATTAAGAAAAAACTGTGTAAATTCAACTATTCCACTAGATATGTATGATTATGCACCTATATAAATTGTGTAGGTGTAAATATAAAGATCGATTTAAAGTGTAACCTAATTTTTTTATGGAAGTTTAATACGTCATTTTAACTGACAAATTTAAAAATTCGTAAAATTTATTCTTTATAGACTGATTTCTTTTAACAGTGCTATTGCCCGATTAAATTTTTTTACTTCAACAAATAGGTAGTCTGTTTTAGAATGTAGATTCGTTAACTGTTAGCAATTGAGCGGATGAATTTTGATTGTTAATTGAAGGACGCGATACTTTACTATGCTACTTACCTACTACCATTAGTAGGTACTATTAGTTATTCTGTGCTACTGCTGACCAAATAATAGGTACGACTACAAAATCAAAGTCAGTTAATTATCTCCACAATATTTAGTGCTTAAACAGCTGTTCTCGGTTATTCCGCAATTTTTAACCGACTTCCCTATACTAATGATAGGTAGCAAATTCGTCCACTGCACTTAGTAGGTACTCGGTTTCATTAATTCCTATGTTAATGTAAATTACAATAATATTCTTCCATATTATTTAAAAAGTATTTCTACCTTTTAGTTCCGTTTATGATTTTTTTATTTTTACCTTCATTTCCCGCCGCATCTAACCGTAATTTGTATACGGTTAGATGCCTCTTCTGAAGGTAAACCCACGCCTGAAGAAAAGTAAATTACAGGCCTGAGACGGTACCGAAAAGTGTTCCGGAGTGGCTTTCTAAATTGAAAGAGAATTCAGCTTTCACTTACTATCTACTTATTGGAAGACTTTTAAGACAATGTTTTTATGTGCGTCAAGTCTGTTGGAGGTCTCGATGGTTCCTTCTCAGATATACTTGATCTCCCAATATCCTTAGGAAATTAAAAACCGTCTGGATTTCGTCTGTTCAAATACAACCCAACCATCAAGTTGAATGCTTGACAAGACACTCGATGTGGATTAGTGTGTAAAAATAGTATATTCTACAAAACATAAATCAAGCTCTAATTAAATAAACAGTACTTTTGATTCCTAATTTTTTATCTTCAAGGTGGAAGGATACAATTATTGTCCTACTTGCTGACAAGTTCTGTTGGGAGTTAATTGTACCGACATATAACAATTCACAAGCATAAACATAAATTGCTTAGCAAGCTTATCTAAGATTACTTTGATATGCTCTCGCAAATCGTGATCCGATCATAATGAATGATCGCTTTCGCCGGCTCATATTTTCAGTTTAACTTCAGGCAAAAATATTAATTGCTCAAGTTTGCTCCTCTTTCTCTCTTTGAAGACTTCTCTCTTTTTAACCGACTTCTTTTCTTTCGTTTTTGATCTCTGTTCTACACTCGATATATTTTTATGGAATAGGGGGCAAACGAGCAGACGTATCGCCTGCTGGTAAGCGATTGCCGCCGCCCATGGACACCCGCAACACCAGAGGCGTCATAAGCACGTTGCCGGCCTTGATGATGTTATTTTAAGAACCTCCTCTTTTGAGATCAATTAAAAATATGCCAAATTTTCTTACAGTACTAACTAATATAAACCATAATATCGATGTAATTTTATAGGAGAGCACGCATGAGGTGATCTCACACCTGAAGTTCTTTTTAAACCGACTTCAAAAAAGGAGGAGGTTCTCAATTCAACCGTTTTTTTAATGTGTGTTCGCGAATAACTTCGTCGTTTATAAACCGATTTTGATGATTCTTTTTTTAATGGGAAGGAGATATCCCAACGGTGGTACCCTGATAAGGACACTAAGATCTGATGATGGCCCCCAAGAGAAATCGAGTCGAACCTTGAAGTCGGTTTTTGTTTTTTGTAAGAATGTTACTTGTAAAAATATGAATTATGAAACTATGATCATTAAAGTGTATTTTTCTATGTCAATGCAAGCTTTTTTTAATACTTCTTATTGTTAACCTTATATTAATTTTAATCATTCTTTCATTGTCGGAATGTTCAAGTACACCGGAAAAAATGTGGACTATAGGTACTGACTGGCGGAATACGATGCCGGAAGCAAAAGCAAAACTATTTTGTATTTTATTACAAGGTCTGTCATATCACCTCTATAACTGTTGGATTCTCCTCCGAAACAAGCAGGCCTGCGGTGAAGGAAGACTTGAGCATGTTTATGAACAGATCATTGGACAAAACATCCAATTTTTTAACCTGTTCGCCTTGCACGTTGGTGTCGCCGGAGATGCCATGTCTAGAAATAACACTCAAAATAGAAAGGTGCAACCAGTTTAGTTTCTAGAACTGGTTTGGTTTTACTAGTTCTCGTTGGGAGCGTGTCTGAACATTTAATTGTCATCTATAGATCGCGTTTGATATCTTTAAATTTTAATTCTACGATGTGTTACTAATAACAAGAAGAAGACTTAAATTTTTACTTTTATCAACCGACTTTTTAATTGTAATAGATTTTTCTCTGTTTTGCAAAACTGTAATCAACATTTTTATAATGCAAAAGTAAACTATAAAGTTTGTTTGGTGACAGTTATGAATTACTCAGGCACAATGTACACATACATCAAATAATAAAAGTGATAATTAGGTATACTAACAATTTAGCGATGCCGGCTTTCCGTACAGCCGATTGTATAGCCTTGACAGCTGTCTGGATCGAGTTCAAGAGTTGAGTCAAATCACCAGTTGCAGATGGTGCCGTACGTTGCTGTGCCAGGACCCACCGAGTCAATGTCATGGCATTGACATCAAATGCCGGGCCTTGTTGAGTCATTTTGTCGTATGTTGTTAAATTACACGAGTAAATACAAGCGTCTTGCACTGGCAGCTGACGCCGACGAACTGTCCTGTCGGTCGACTCTGCTGGCAATCGCTACTGGTTGGATCGGGCCGTGCCCCCAATGAAGGTTGTTTGTCGAATTTCGTAGTCACATTTCTCGGTTTCGTATGATGTAATGCTGCTAGTTTGTGATAAAGTGGATGAACTTGCTATCGCACAGTATTGAAGCGTATACTTGTAATTATACTAACTCGCTGGAAAATGTGAGGTTAGATTAATACTCGGGGATTACGATTAACGAAGGCAATTTTTATCTGCAGACATGGACAGCATGGACTGAAGATAATATGCATTACATTAGGTAATGTTCTAAACACATTAACATGTGAAACTGCATCTGTTCTCACACTTGTAGGTAACCTATACCTAAGCGTTTATGGGGGTGTTAATGCTGATTAATTTAATGATGATGAATGTTTGTTGTTCTTGACGTAAACAGGCACACACCTACGCAATAAAATGGACTGAGAATTGAATTGATAATAGTTTATTTACAAAAGCGTAGGTACTTTTAGCTTAGATCTACTAAACTAAAGAAAGGAGTACCTACCCATATAGGTAGATTAACATTATAGTGTTAACAATGAGAATGACAGTCTTAATGACGATAATAAAACATTGATTAGTGTGGAAAATTCCTGCCATGTGAGAGTCATAGCTGCGTGCGCCTACACAAAATAAGAAAAATACTAATCCTAATAATAATCCTATCCCTTTTTTTAACGTGTGGCTCCGGCCGTCGCCTCGGGCCGTCACCCCACCGGGGTTTGCGGCGGGGCGGTGTGTCGGATTAGAACCGACTAAAACCACACCGTGTTCCACTCTGCGCCTGAGACGGGAGCGATCCGGGAACTGCTGAAATTAACATATCCGGACGAGGTTTTGGCCTACTACTGAATATATAATTATTAACTACTTATTTTTATTTTATAATTCAAATATCTATAAATGGTTAATAAATAGTCTGTTTATGATGGTAAAAACGATAAAAACGATTTCATTATTTGTTATTTCATCGTCACCATGATCAATTATCTTTAAACATAACGATAACATTTACGTTTCGCACTGTATAAGAGCCAAGAGCTGACGCACGGTGATATGGGATTTTTTAACTTTGCGAACAACGACGTCATCGCCACCTTTTTAGCAGTCTTCAAAAAAGGAGATTATCAATTAGACACGTAGGTAATGTATTTCTGTAGGTATTCATAATATAGATACTTACCTAATAGGTAAGTAATTTTTTTCAAAATTATATTAATCGGATTGTGACCATTCCTTCTAACCGAATTAATCATTTTTAGGGTTCCTTAACTGAATTGGCAAAAACGAAACCTTTATGGTTTAGTCATGTTTACTTATGTAACTTCTTATTACTTTTAGGACTGATCTGAGTATAAAATTATTTTTGTAAAAGGCTCGTTCTTGCCAGCTCTATGTAGGAAGCGATTGGACTTTTATTAATAACTAGCTGAACCCCGCTGCGTTACCTGCGGTTATTGTCGTACCGGGGGTAACGCCGCGGGACGAAGCTAGTCTAAAAATGTAGCCTAAGGTACTCCTTAGATCATCAGCTATCTGGCAGTGAAAGTCCCGTCAAAATCGGTCCAGTTGTTCCAGAGATTACCTGAAACTAAACAGACAGACAGACCGGCGACAGGCAGACAAAAATTGTAAAAAATGATATTTTGGTACATGATATTTGGTACATACATACACATACCTACATATGCATTTATTAAAAAAGCGGCCAAGTGCGAGTCGGACTCGCCCATGAAGGGCAGCAGCAAGTAACATAATATAAACGTTCTTGTAGTTTGTTGTAACTTTGATCGATGTTTTAATAATAGTGTTTTTTTTGCGGTTTACGATTTATGACGGATTAAAAAAACTAACAAGTTACTAGATCTTGTTCAAACCAATTTTCGGTGGCAGTTTGCATGGTAATTTACATCATATTTTTTTTTAGTTTTATCATTCTCTTAGTTAAGAAGTAACAGGGGGGGGGGGGGGGGAGATTTTACTTTGGAAGTGTCTCTTGCGCAAACTATTCAATTTAGATTTTTTTTATTAGAAACCTCAATAATTATCATTTTCGAAGACCTATCCATACGTATGGGCTGAATTTTTTTTTTTTAGTTTCAGTTCTAAGTATGGGCCTGAATTTATTGTTTGTTTTATATTTTTGTGTGAAAATCTACGATTTTCTTGATTCGTTAATAAATTGTTGCTCTTTCACTAAATACATCAGTAAGCTCATTTATAAATATCGATTCAAATATTTTATCCTTTTTTTATGTAATATAAAAATCAAAATATTATGTAAGGTAAACTATTTTCGGCAATCTGCCACACTACGCCATGAAGTTTTTAGTTTAAGTAGACTTTAAGCATGGTGTGTTTAGAACACCGTGTGTGGATAAAAGCATAATTGTCACGTAGATAAGACGTTGTCCTTTAACTCCAACCAAAAAAATTGATAAAAGGTGTTTAAAGTTCAGCATAGGTGCAGTGATTGAGTGGAAAGTGTAGTGCATTTCAGATTCTATCCGTGAGTGTAAAAAGCTATCCTGGATCTGTCCTACGGGACCTATATTAATCCTAATTATCATTCAAGCAGAAAAATTGTTTTCGATACACCTACATTTTATTTGCAAATCGAAGCGTCCTCACATTTGAGTCGAACGCGTAAGCGACGCGTATTACACGGCGCTTGCGACCTTTTGGCCGCGCAGTCCATCCGCAGTACAGAAATGTGGGCATTTGTTGCTGTGCACTTTTAATATTCGGATTTTATACTGAGTTGAGAAATTGTACGGTGCACTTTATTGGTGTGCGAATTTTTTTTTATCATAATATATTGTTATTTGAAAGATGGAGCAGTCCAATTTTGTCTGGGGATGTTGCTCAACTAATGATAAAAATGAAAAACATCTTCAATGTGAAGTATGCATGAAGGCTTTTCACTACGACTGCCTGTCTTTCGAACTATCATTCGAACCGTCATCTTGGATCTGTCCCCTCTGCACTTCAACAGCTTCCAAAGGACAAAAAAAGGACAATACGCCTGTCCGCTTTAATCCGAGTGTCTCTGTGCGCACCAATAAAAGACAAGCCTTGCAGTCTCCACCTGACTCAGAATCGTTGACTGAACATGGTATACGTGCTATTATTCAGGAAGCCATCGAGGCTCAGTCTAGTAACTTATTGGAGAAATATTACCTCGACAATGCGCAGTATATTCAACACGGAAATAAACTCGGTGCGAAATGAAATTGAAGAATTAAAAGAATCCGTTGTTCATATGAGCAAGCAGTATGATGATATTCTTGGGGAACATTCAGAGGCGAAGCAAAGAGTAAAAGAGTTGACAGAGGATAATAGCAGGATGACTTCCGTAATTAAAGACATGTCAGTGCGCATCAATACTTTGGAACAATGTGCGCGCTCCAGTAACATTGAATTACAGTGTGTCCCTCAGAAAAAGGATGAGAATTTGATAAAAATGATGAAGCAACTTGGTAAAGTCATAGATTGTGAAATTAAAGAAGAAAATATATTAAATTGCACTCGTGTTATGAAGTTCAACAGCGACAATAATCGTCCTAAATCTATTGTAGTCCAGTTCAACACACCACGACTTCGCGATACTTTCTTGGCTGCTTGTATTAACTTTAATAAGAAGAAAAACTTCAACGACAAATTAAATACCTCACATCTTAACCTTGTGAGCGAGAAATCGCCTATTTTCGTCACTGAGCATTTGAGTCCCACTAATAAAGCTTTGACTTCCGACTAATTGACTTCCGGTTTAACAACTGTCAAGCGAGTGCATGTTTCTGTTAGTGTCGCTATTTTATTAAAATTTCTCACGAAAACACAAGCCCCAAACAAAAGTGCGACCCCGTGGTGTTCACAAAGTGTCGGATCGAAGTTCCAAGATACAGATTCTTAGAAACACATCGAACTACGAACAAAAACACGAAAATCCATCATCGCCAAGGTAGATACCACTATAACTACATATATACAAATTGCGCGTTGTCACTTGAAAAAAAAAAAAAACCTATATCCTGTTTGTATCAGTCATTCATCCGTCACTGTCAAATATACAAACATCAAAGAACCAACTTCACAACAGTGCTGAGGGTTGCCACTTTATAAAAAGAAAAAAGAAATAGTAGAAAATCTATACTTCTTAACAAAGGTGACGAAATGGAGAAACAAATAACTTTATTATTTGAAAAGCTCACCCAACAACTCAATCAACAAATGGAGCTTCAAACAAAAGAGCTAACACAAAAAATTACTGATAATATAACATCAAAGATAGAAGAAAAATTAGATCCGTTTATTAAAGAGAACAAAATATTAAAACAAGAAGTAGATACACTCAAATCGAAAATCCATATTCTAGAGCGAGAAGGGAGAAAGAAGAACCTTATAATTCATGGCATGCCAGAAACAGAAAATGACAATAAACAACTTCTGGAAGATGTTTTGGAGACCCTAAACATAGTAAGTGGAAAAACAGACAAAGCCAAGTGGGATATATGGGAAATAAGTAAGGTCCAGAGATTAGGTAAAAAGATCGAAAACAATAACAGACCGGTTCTCATATCGGTTACACTCGAATGGAGGAAAATTGAGCTATTAAAGAACAAAAAACTATTACCAAAAAATGTGCACATTACAGAAGACTTCCCCAAAGAAGTTTTAGAACTCCGAAAGGACCTAAAGGCTAAACAAAAAGAAGAGCAAGAGAAAGGAAATACTGCCTTTATAAGGTATGACAAGCTAATAATAAAGAGTAACAAAAACACAGAAAAACGAAAAAGAACTTCTCCTTCACCTGATCAAGAAGAAAAACAGAGAAACGACAATATCATCAAAACGCCTAACTCCAAATTCAGCAAGATAAATGCATTCGACCTGTTAAACAAAACAAAAAAGTAACAATTAAAATCCGGAGCCACAACAACAAAATATAAGAACTACAATAAAATAAAAACTACAACAAAATAAAAACTACAACAACAAAATGCAAGAACTAAAATAAAATAAAAACTACAACGTCCCCAACCCGGCTGGTCCCCGTGGGGATTACGACCACTACCCTCCAATTCTGACTGAAGTGGAAAGATATGGAGGAGGCCTATACCCGAAAAGGGACTATACAAGGAAAAAACGAAAACTAACTCATTAACATATTAATAAGAATGTATACTAAGGAAACTAACAAAAAAGTCAATAAGATATGTTTAAAACTATTATATGTATAGGTTTAAAGGGCTTAAATAAATAAATAAATAAATAAAGCTTTACATGCAGCAACGCGCCTTAAAGCAAAGGAGAAGGGTTACAAGCACGTATGGGTCAGAGGAGGCCGTATTTACATGAGAAAAACGGATGATTCGGAATATCGTATTATTAGAGACATGGATGCACTTAACAAAATAAACTAGAATAATTGGACTCATTAATTACTGTAATGTCCTTTTGCATGTTTACAAGTATTGTTTTAAAATTCACTACTTTTAATATCTTCTACCAAAATGTCCGCGGTTTGCGAACTAAAACTCAAGAGTTTTTTTGTAATCTAGTCTGTACAAACTACGATGCGATAGTGTTAACAGAGACATGGCTAAATGGTAATGTCTATAGCACGGAACTTTTCGATAGCAATTACAATGTATTTCGAAGAGATCGAGAAACTGCATTATTTCTCAATCATAAAGATGGTGGCGGAGTTTTGATTGCGATTTCTAAAAGGTTTGTTGCTAGTAGGATGTTGGGCTGGGAGAGTGGGTGCGAGGACTTGTGGGTGACGGTTCAAGTCAAACACAACTTTAAAATAGCTTTATGTGCAGTGTATTTACCACCACCTGTTCAAAGCTCAATTCTTGATCACTTTATTGACAATTGTAATTCTTTGGTTGATAGAATCAACGAGTTCCGTACCGTCCTCATCGGCGATTTTAATTTAAGCCAAATAAATTGGAATGTTGTAAACGGCCTGGCTGATTTTTGTCAGTTCCATCATTCTAAAATCTGTCAGAAACTTATTGATTTTACGCATGTAAACAACCTAAGTCAGTGTAATAATATTTTCAATAGTAAAGATAGGATCCTGGATCTGGTTCTTACTGATCTGCCGGGTTGTAAAATATCAGAGGCTCTTACTGGCCTTTGTAAAATAGATTCCCATCACCCTCCTCTTGAAATTCATCTTGAGTACGTTCAGCAAAACTACTTAAAACCGAATAACTATACAAGACTTAACTTTAAAAAGGCAGATTATCCTGCTATCAAAGACTACCTAAATAACACTGATTGGTGTGCCCTTTTTCAGGGAATCACTGATCCCAATATCATGTTAAACATATTTTACAATACTCTTGACGAATTGGTGAAGCAGTACGTACCATCTATTCCTATAAAAAACAACTCGGGGCCGTCTTGGTTTAATCACAAGATCATAAGGTTACAACGGGAAAGAGATATCTATAGAAAAAGATATAAAATATATAATAATCGATTAGATAAGATTTCTATGCAGTTATGTAATAAGCGATGTAAAATCCTAGCTAAAAAGTGCTATAATTCTTATATTAATGACATTGAAAATAAAGTAAAGACGAACCCTAAATTCTTTTGGTCATTCATTAAGTCCAAGCGAAATGGTAAGAGTACTTATCCTGCTTCCCTATCAGATGGTAATAATGTAGCCGGTGATGGCCTTGACATATGTAACATGTTTGGCGACTACTTTTCTTCTGTGTATAACCCAACAAATCAATCCTACTGTTTGTCTTCATCATCCTCTTGCTTGCACGTGTCATCGAATCACTCTGACTCATTTTCTAATTTAAGTATTGATAATGAAGCAATTAATAAGCTACTTAAAAATCTTGATACATCAAAGGGACCGGGATCTGACAACATTCCGCCAGGCTTTATACGGGAATGTGCTGATGAGTTAGCGATCCCTTTGGGCTTAATCTTTAATCTGTCTCTAAGATCTGGCATCTTTCCTGATCGATGGAAACTTGCGAAAGTTGTTCCTATTCTTAAACCTGATGCTGGAGCTGGTTTAGTTAGTGGTTATAGGCCTATATCAATTCTATCAACGTTCGCAAAAACCTTTGAAGCATTGATATGTCCCTCCTTTCAAAATTATTTTAAAAAATATTTGTCAAGCCAACAACATGGATTTACAACCGCTAGATCCACATGCAGTAATTTAGTTGAGTTTATTGAGGGTACTCTGGAGTCAGTTGATGCTAATAAACAAGTGGACGCTGTGTACACTGATTTCAGCAAGGCCTTTGACAAGGTGTCTCACCACATCCTAGTCCAGAAGCTGTCGTCATACGGCTTTGCTGGATCATTGCTTCATTGGCTTAATTCGTACCTGATAAATCGAACTTTCTTCGTTGTGGCTGATGGCTATAAGTCCAATATATTCAAAATTACCTCTGGCGTTCCGCAGGGATCGCATTTGGGACCGATTCTGTTCAATATTTTCATTAACGATCTCCCGAATTGCTTCCTATATTCTACTCCATACTTATTCGCTGACGACTTAAAAATAGTTCGGGTAATAGAATCTAATACTGATGCATTGTTGTTGCAAAGTGATATTGATCGTCTTTTAGAGTGGTGTGGATATAACAATATGCAGCTAAACGTTAAAAAATGTGCTCAAATAACTTTTACCCGTAAACTAAACAAAGTGGACTATAGTTATAATATTAATGGCATACCACTCGATCGTGTAGACACTGTTAGAGATCTGGGTGTAATGCTTGACTCTAAACTAACTTTTATTCCCCACATGGATGTTATTGTAAAGAAAGCGTCAAAAATGTTGGGTTTTCTGATTAGAAATGTTAAATCGTTCCGGTCTCCTCAAACTAAAATTGTACTTTACAATAGCCTCGTAAGAAGCATACTTGAATATTGCATTGTAGTATGGCGTCCTCACTATGCTACACATAGCCTAAGAATTGAACGAATTCAAAAGCGTTTCCTGAATCATCTTGCCTACTCCAAGGGTGTTACAAAAAAACAACCAAGCTACTTGAAACGTCTTAAGTATTTTAGAATTGACTCCTTAGAAAAACGCAGAAACTCATCTGATTTGCTATTTTTATTTAAAATACTTAACAGCAATGTTGATTGCGCAAATCTGCTTTCAAAATTTAAATTTAGTATACCTCATAAGTATCCCAGAAAACCCATTATGCTCCTACATCCACCTTTTCGAAGGACAGTTTTAGGTTCCAACTCTTCTGTTTCACGGCTTAGTAAGAAATATAATCACTACAGTAGTCAGATAGATATATTTGGCACATTTCAACGATTGAAGAACCAGGTCCACACTCTTGCTGTCAATTAACTATTTGCTAATTAATTGATGTCCCTAATATGGATGGACACCAATTTATATGTACGTTTGTTTCCTTACTTTTTGGACAATCTCTTTAAATATATACTGTTTTTTTTTCTTATTTTAAAAGAATTTATGCATGTAGTGTTTACCTAAATGAGTTGTACACTTAGATTAAGGCTTTACTGTGTTTTGTATTTAAGAATGTTTTAGTGTAATAACTATTGTAAACCATTAAATAAATAAATAAATAAATAAACAAGGAAGTTAGTTCAACTTCCTTGGTTTAGAACCAAGGAAGTTTAATATGGTTTAGAACATTTAACTCTAAGTTTAGAACACGTAGGAATGCGTTTTGCAGTTGCATCAATTTTTTGAGCACAATTACAATTGTTTTAGAACAGTTTCAAAATATGATAAATTAATAAAAATAATAAGTATGGTTTACGTAATAATAAACGGTTTAAATCTCCTAACGAATCACAAAATATTTCAGTTCAGTCCTTAGAGCATATATATCTGGCGGGGAAGCCAAACAACCAGAGTAGAGAGAGCTTGCGTGAGAGAGACAGACACTACCCAAGCTCAGTCTCTCTCTGCTCCGATCACGCTATCTGCCCGTTCTGTTGCCCCTTCAGATGCATTTGCTCTATGGTTCAGTCAGGATCTGCCATTCTCCTTTGTATTGTAGCTGTCAACTGTCACATCAAATGACATTTGGAAATGCGGCCCGCCATTTGTATTGTTTCAATTGTATAATTGTTGTACAATTCTAAAAAACATAAACATGGCACCGAAACTCAAATTTGCAGACGGTAAATTGTTATTTACAGTATATGATGACAATAATTTTCTTATATTGTTTAGGGATTGTTATAAACTTTGGTAAATAATGTTATCTTAACATTTACAGGTGAGAAAGTGCTGTGTTTTCATGGCCCTTTAATATATGAAGCCAAATGTCTCAAAAGTTCAGTAACTAAGGACAAACACGTTCGTTATTTAATTCATTACGCTGGATGGAATAAAAAGTAAGTTAAAAGATTGTTGTCAGTGCCATTTTTCATTCGATTTAAGTAATAACAACAACTTTTATGTACAAATTTTAGTTGGGATGAGTGGGTTCCAGAAAGCAGAGTGCTGAAATACAATGAGGCCAACGTGCAAAGGCAGAAAGAAGTGCAGAGGGCACATTCTGCACAGCCAACAAAAACTAAAAAAAGTATGTATACTTACTGCTATTGCTCTGACTAACTTATTACAACGGTATTATATTCAGTTAAGGTAGTTTCATAGTTGGTTTTAAATAATAAGAATACTATGCATCGTCACTGGTGGGCCAGGTAAACTGTAATGATGCCATAACCTTACAGAATACTGTTGTTCAGCAATTCCTTTTGTTGTTTACGAGGTTACGGGAGCCCAAACCCTTCCTGCCCTTGAATTTGAGGGGAGTTCAAAAATAGAAATGTTTTGTCACTCGAGTTGAAAAGTGTCCATGAATGGTGGTAGCTACTTACCACTAGATCAGGGGTGGCCAACCGGTCGATCGCGATCGACCGGTCGATCGCGGCTATTAGTCCAGTCGATCACGGCAAGATAAAATAATAGGTATGTACATAACTGTAATTTGGATTAAATGGAAAAAAAATAAGTTTGTAGGTAATTTGAATAAAAATTTGGTTGTTTTGGTCCAGAATAGACTGTGCAACGCAATCACCAATAAAATTGTTACGGGCATCATCTTGTATCATTCCGTCACATTATTTATCTTCTCTTCGCGACTTAGTTCCTTTTATGTTTGGAACGCGATGACAATTGGAGCGGGGCGTGTGTCATTTCATCACTCATCAGTTGACAACAGGGACTAGCAGACAGAAATGAAGGCTATGATATCAGACTTCGAAATTCGCTTTAGGATTTCAAAAAGATTAAGAAGTTGGTGGAATTCATCAGTACCTAAACCGTTTATAAATGTGACAATTACAGAACTCTGGCTCTAATTTCTCATTCTAGCAAAGTATTGGTTCATATAATTGACAACAGGGTCCGACGTTTTTTGGACTGGCAAATACCCCAGGAGCAAGCCGGTTTCGTCAAAGGCAAAGGAACTAGTGAACAAATTCTCAACATTCGCCAGCTAATTGAGAAATCATACGAGTTTAATACTCCTCTCATGCTGTGCTTCATGGACTACAGCAAAGCCTTTGACTGCGTTATCTGGTCGCATGGTCGTAGCCAGCCATGGGCTAAGGGTGGGGCAGCAGTCTGAAATAATATGTAATTAGCAAACTACTTGGTCTCTATTGTCTGCAAAACAGTCTTTTAAACGTTGAGGCCAGTTATCAATGCAGTGCAGCACGTACTCTTTCTATGGGAAAATTCTTCACTGCCAATCGTATGGATTGTTTTAGGGACTCCAAATTATCATAGCGTTTAGAGCAAGCCTTTATCTCTAAAACTGACAATAAATCATAATCCAGTGGATAAAGATCATGACTAGATGACGGCCAGTCTTCAGCTCTGACGAAGTCCGGAACGTTCGTTTCTAGCCAAGATTGGTTGGATCGAGATTTATGACCCGGCGCCGAGTCTTGCTGAAAGGACCATTCTTGGTTTTTGAACATGGTGTTGTTAAGGGGCTTAACTACCTTCTCAAGAATGGTATCTTGATACACTTGTGCCGATGTTTTAATGCCTTTTTCACAAAAATATGGCTCAGTCACTCCTTCATAGCTATCACCCCACCAAACCATCACTGTAGTCGGATAATGCCCAAGTTGTACTCTGTTGTTTGTTAAAATATTGCTCAATTGTAAAAAAAAACTCATCCGTAAACAATTTTTTTCTGTGACCTCCCTTTGCGTTGCGAACTGCCGGAGGCTCAATTCGGATTCCGAGAGGAGCGTCCGACGGTTGCGAACGAGGGTCGTTAGGCAGTGCGCTGTGGCGGCGGCGGCGCGGGAGTGCTGTTGGCGGTATCGTTGTACATCGCCAACGCATTCAATAGTCTGCCATTTAGCTGCATCAGGAAGCACTCCACTACCACGGCGTGCCAGAGTACCTGAGGCGGCTAGTGACAGACTATTTAGAGGAGCGTACCGTCATGTACGAGTACCGAAATGGTATCTTGAGATGGTGACCTATATCGTGCGGTGTTCCACAGGGGTCTGTCCTTGGACCACTCCTGTGGAACGTGGGATACGGTCCTTCGAAGTTGTCTTCCCCCAGGCTAGGTGTAATTTGTTACGCCCGCATTGAAGCGCTGGGCTTACGGGTGGCCCTGAATAAGACGGAGGCCCTATTATTTCATGGTCCGCCCCCCCGGCGCCTCCAACGTAGACACCTCGGTCCTCGTACCGGTTCAGGCCAAGATGAAGCCCGATCCTCGACGGTAGGTGGCTCTTCGACGAGCTTAGACGGTAGGTGCTTTACGAAGTCTATCGGCGGGCGACTGACTTCTGGGCGGAAAACAGCTTTCGCCCTCCATCCGAAGAGATATGCGAGTGGCATGAAGCCGCTCGTTGAACCACCATGGCTCCAGCAAGGTCATCTTTAGGTCATTTCTGGTTTCCTTCATTGGTGTCCAACGACCAATATCCAAATCTGAAGAAATATGTTGAACAGCTGCGTTCATGATTTGATTCAACATATTTATGTCAATAAGCATTTTCCTACTTAAAACAAACAAAAAGCAAAGCCCCCCCTCAAAGCATCCCCAGCCACCACAGTGACTTGCTCGAAGCTTTCCCCGACTCTAGTGTGGATGCTGGTAGAGAATGCCTTAGGCATTAAGTCCGCCATTGTACGTTTTGTGCATAAAGTTAATAAATAAATAAATAAAAAGTAAACACCAATCTCGCTTGACAGACGCACATACATTGGATTCTTTTAGTTTGGCAATTTCCACCTACAAACCGAGTTTAAAAATCTAACAAGATGGGCAAAGGCATTGCTCACACTAATATAAAATTAGTTACTAAGAAAACATTTCAGTTTTATGTTTATCCTTTTAGTAAAATAAAAAAAAACATATAATTTTTTTATTCAAAACTTCGATGTTTTCTGTGTCGCAGGGTAGGTACTTTATAAACATAATTTATGCATAACACAAAGTGTTTCAACCCATATAGGGTTTCAAACCCACAATACTTAATGCATTAGAAAACTGCTAGGCGACCGTTTAAAACACTACGAATTGTATGAAGTATGTTGTTTCGTGTGAAATTTCAAGAAATGTCATTGGTCGATCGCACAAGGTTTCATCAGTAAACAGTCGATCTTAGGTCTAATCAAGTTGGCCACCCCTGCACTAGATGATATGGTTGTATGTTTGCTTCCTAAATATAAAAAATCTAACATCGTAAATCGTAAATTTAAGTATATGCACTGACGAAACATATACTTAGACTTACACCGCATGAACTTAGAGTTGTACGCGGATATATAATAAGCATAATGTTCACTAGATGTCACTAAGTGTATCAAATCGTAAATTTGAAAGATATTTTCTGAGCTTCTACTCCGATACGAATCCGAGAGTAAACTGTCAAGTTTATTTGTTTTTGTATTAGTGAAAATGTCCCACTAGATGTCGTTTTCCACATAATTACATTAGTAATTTATGTGATATTTTATTAAATCGTCCAAGAGCACACAAATAAATAAAATTGAAATGTCTGTTTATAATTTCAAATAAACAGCTTCTTCATAAATGCTTCTCAGTAAATACGGTACATGAATATATATTTTTTTATTAATTTTTGTATGAAACTTTTTAAATTTTCACATAAAACTCTGTATGTAGGTCTAGCTACTTAATTGTGTTATAATAATCAAAATTTGTTGAAAAAATCCATATATTATATATGTTATATTAGGTTATATTATTCAGTGATGAAAGCTCAGTAGGCTGAAGCCTAGGGCGGCTTCGTTTAGGGGGCGGCAAATTAAATGATTAAAAAAAACTACATTTCTGTAATAGAAATGGAGAAATTAAGTCTTGGCAGTTTAACAAGAAGAAATAATGTATTAATGTTTAAGAAAAATGTTGTTTGAGAAATTCTATATGCTTGTTAAAATACATCTTTGTAAATATCTGTTTATAAGACATCTCAATAGCAGTTAAATTTTACAATTTAAATTAGTAATTTTAACTAAACATTTTCTTAATTACCACTGAAGGTGGCATGAGTTGCTAGAATGCACTGCTGCGTCCGTTTCAGCGGCTGGCGGCAAATTAGGTCCAAGTAGAAATTTTCATCCTTGGTCCTTTTCGCCACCTCTTTCTGTGCAATGTCATCTTCGCAGAAGATAAAACTCTGTTGCTATCCACTATGGAGCATAACATGGTTGGCAGCAAGAGATATTCTCCCATAACTGCATTCTATATCCAACGCTGCGATGCTCAAGTAATGGCACAGTGAATCGGCACAATACACTGGACAGGCAGGATTCAACTCACTTCTAGTAACCGCGTGCAGGTATTTCCGAAGCAACTGTGACCGGAAAGAACCTGCGTTACGCGGAACAAATCTCACATGGATATTCCTGACAACGCGCATTCTGCCTCCGTAGACATTATGTAATAAACGCGTGTGGCTCAAACCAACAACACTCTCTACTGTCTACTCTCTACTCTCCTGTGGCGCACCCTACTCTAGGCGGTCAGTGCTACCGTCTACACCGGGTACCGTAAAGTGTTATTAACCGGAGAATTCTGCGGTACATCTTGTCGCAACACTCAGTTTACCTAAATTCGGCAAAAGCTTTCGAGCAAACTATTGAAAGTGTGTGTTTTTTTTTTTTTTTTTTAAAGACAACTCCCGCATTGGGAATAAACATGTGGATCACACAAAGTGTTGTCCCGTGTAGGATTTGAACCCACAACACTTGGCGAATTGGCAAGCGGCGTGGTGACCGCCTAAACCACTAGGCCAACCGTGCAGTCAAACTGTCGTCAACCTACTGTTAAGGCCTAGATACATTATTTGGGATTAATACAGTACGAGAACTGAATTGAACACGATTGAGGCGTCTTAAAGTGGCCTCAGATATTCATCTTGGAACGACACGTATATTTTATTATGTCACAATAATGATATCTATGTCGATTACTGAAAGAAAAATAATATAACAGCTCATAATCTTCACTTTTTAAATATTTAAGTAAAACTTAATCTTTATTAAGTTAATTTTTTTTTTCGTGGTTAGGTGTTGAAAGTTCACACGCATTTGTAAAAGCTCCTTGAATATTTTAATAATTTACTTAGTATTTGCAAGGCCTTCATTGTTTACATGTGTTCACTGAAGTTTCTAAGCCACCTGCCAGCTTTTTTTTGCACAAATATAAACATCTGCAAACCAACTCTTACAAGTTCATCAAGTTCCTCAAGTAATTTTATTGTTCTGAGTATACAAAATGTACCTATTTCTTATTTCACGCAAAATTCAATTCACTATGATTGAAATACTAATATACAATCGAATCGAATCGTCAATTGTCAAGAAGTTTCAATTCGGCTGGAATCTCTGACGCTGCACGCGCTGTGTGGAGACGTGGCTCCGTTACGCATCTGCTATCGTATTTACAATGGGGAGTACTCCGAGCAATTGATTGAATTGATCCCTGCCTCCTTTTTTTGCCATCATCCTACGCTTTCATCATCATCATCATTTAGGTGTCAACTGTGCGCTTTTCGAGAAAATTTCTGCCCTACACAACAAAACTGTGGAATGAACTGTCGACTGCGGTATTCCGGGACCAATACGACCTTCAATCAATCTTCAAGAAAAGAGCATACTTCTCCTTAAAAGCCTTGTGACACCTCTGGTGTTGCGGGTATTCATGGGCAGCGGTAAATAATAAATAAATAAGTTGCCGTTCATGAGTGCATTGTTTCTCGTTGTTTACTGCGTGTTTTGGTGATAATGATGGTTTTGGAGAAAATTATTTGCTTTCTCCAACGGCTAACTGGATAAAATCACCATCTTCATCCTCACAGTTTTTTGTTATGGGGACTCTTTAAGAAATTAACTAAATTACTCCTAAATATGGTCCTTAGCAACTTTGCTGTTGGATTTTTGTTGCTTTTGCCGAAATTGCGCAAACAAATTTTCTATTACATCCTGATTCAATTTTTAACCGACTTCAAAAAAAGGAGGAGGTTTCTCAATTCGACAGTATATATGTTTTTTTTATGTGTGTTCGCGGATAACTTCGTCGTTTATGAACCGATTTTGATGATTCTTTTTTTAATGGAAAGGATATGTCCCAACGGTGATATCATGATAAGGACCTTACGATCTGATAATGGCATCCAAGAGAAATCAAGTCGAACATTGAAGTTGGTTTTTGTTTTAGTTAATTGTGTAATTTTTCAAATAATTTTTGCCCGTCTTTATCGCATTTAATGCATGTATTACTTTTTTTAAACAATGCGTGTTTCTATGGCATCTCATATTTTTTTATTACTGTTCAATGGGCCTATCTGTCAATTTTGTAAGTGATCGATTTAAGTTTTAAGTTTTGTCTATTTCGTATGGTTTGGTAACATCTTGAAACGAAATTTGCTCATTGCCGTTAACATAGTTATTGTTTAAAAAATGATTTTGAATACTTTTAATTAAATGTGGTACATCAAAAAACGCAAATAATTTTACAAAACGTTGCAAAAGAAAAAGGAAAAGTTACTAGATATCCCTGATTTCTTGCATGTATTTTGGTTTTTCGTAGCCCGACCGCAAAAAACAGCTTTTAGCAGAAGCCCACTTATTATCAAATAGTTTATTTATAGTAGCTTTTAAAAGAGTTGTAACAATTCTGCTTTTACTGCTGATGGAATATTATAAGTTACACATTATTGCGATTTCATGGAAAGTGATCACACAAGCTTTATCTTTAATTAATGCATTTCGAATTTCTGTTATTCTTTTTTTAAATAGATCAGGGCAAAACAATCGGATTTTGCTAGCCACTTTCGGAGTTTCGGATTGTGGTTGGAGCGGCAAGTACTACACCTTGCCGCCTTAAAAAAAAATACACTTTAGATTTGTAAAATAATGACAAGCTGAATTTATTTTCGTCTTCTGTCCAATTCATATCCTTTATTTTCGTAGCTGCATCAATGTCAATTCTCTAGAAACCTCTTCTGAACTCTTTAGATTTTAAAATGCTGTCATCAGATTTTGGATTTTGCCGTAATTTAAATAATAGGATAAAAACATTGTTAGAAAACTGTTTAAAGTGTATGTCTATAAAATAATATTTATTTGTTAATCTCCTGACTGATTTAATGTGATTTTAATATTACTTGTTGTACAAATTAAAATATGTATAATAAAAACTTGAGAGGTGTCAAAGAACACCCGGATGGAACGAAGTTTATATATATATTATATTTGATATGCTCCTACTAATAAAAATGCGCATAAAATACTCAAATTATTTTAGTAATAATCAAGCTTTACAAAATATACTATAAAACAATATATTTTATGTAAATAAATGCAAAAACCCAACATCACGTGGTGTTCCAAGGCGGTCACCTATCCAAGTACTAACCACGCCCGATGTTGCTTAACGTCGATGATCGGACGAGAACCGGTGTATTCAACATGGTATGGACGTTGGCAATCAGTTTGTTATATTTAACGGTGAGTATCCAGCACTATGACGTCAATTCAATGTTAAAAGTGTGGTTACAATTTTTGGCACGAAAAGTGTCGTTACATTTTTTTCCGTCTAGCCCCCTTTCGCAACTCGTGATAAGGAACTTCGTTCCAAAATAAAGATTATACTTTGCAGTTCAATCATTTATTTTATATTAAAATGACATATAATGACCTAAAATTTATTGATTATGCCATATCAGACAGGAAATAAAATCGCTCAACATTATTATCTACACCATAGATTTACATGATTGAATAGAATATATTTAAATTAGGGGGCTTCCATTAATTACGTAAGGTGTTTTAGGGGGGAGGGGATTGAGCTAAATCTTTTCAAATCTCACTTAGGGGGGTCTTGGCAAATATCACGTAATTATTGTGTAAAATTGCGTGAAAAATTATTTCCGAATAAAATATGGCCAAATCTGACACAATAGTGTTTGTCCTATTCGTCCGAACTCCGCAGAGCAGCGAAGTAGCATTCGATTTTGCTTTGCTAGTCTTCAATCGAAGTAATAGAACCAGTTCAATAATCCAACACGTTTACAGCCAAAACATAAATTTGAAGAATCTCGCGTGAGATTTGGGGACGCGGGAGGGAGTTGATGAAAATCTTACGATATCTCACCAAGGCGGGAGGGGAGGTCGAAAAATTCTCAAAAATGCCTCACGTAATTAATGGACGCCCCTTTACGATATATCGTTGAAATAATTTGTTTGTTTACTTACTCTTCGTAAGACAACTAACCATTTGACAAATCAAAGTCCGACGTAATTGTAGCCACTTGGTGGCGCTATCATCGCGCATCCAGCATATAATATTCTATATGTCATATCAATAACTTATAAATGTGACATCTAGCGTAGTAAATAGGTCATTATATTCAAGTTTATTTAAATCGATTGCAACGACATCTCCTAAAAATAGGTGATAACTTATAGTTACGCAATTGAAAAACATTTTTTTTAAACAAGCATTAGAAAGTAAGATTTATATTCGAAAAATAATAAAATAATTACTATAATTGAAGCATATCAATAAAATGGTGATAGAGTTTGTTAAACTATTTCTAGTACCTTATTTTTGCGCGCCATCTAGATTTAAGTGAATTTTTCTAGCTTTTATCGGTGTACAGTTTGGGCCAGGGGAGGGTCGGTCTATTTAGTATATTGTGTCATTGGTATATGTATATCAGGAGGTACTAAGTTATTTTATAGGTTTAGTTTTTTACAGTATTAGTAGTATCAATTGTATCAACATGTTTTAAATTTTCTGTCACAAATTTGTTTTTAAATAATTACAGCTCCTGCTAAAGGCCGAAAGTCTGAGGCTGCTGCTAGTGCCACTCCCGCTAGAGAGGAGTCAAGAGCATCTACTCCTGCAGGTATTTATATACTTTACTTACCTTTGAAGATACGCAGATTCTAAATAACCTACATTTTTCAAGTATTTGCACTAAAAACTCTTGGTTGTTTGATGTTTTAAATTCATCTATATTAAAAGCTTTTTATTAACTTGCAATGTATGTATGTCTGTATGCTTGTATGTACGGGTGGAATCTTGCAACTCAATTTTGAAGCAGATATCTTCAACCGATTTTATATATATAGTAGAGATGCCACGAATATTCGGCAACTATTCGGTATTCGGCCGAATAGTTTTCTATATTCAGCCGAATAGCGAATAGCAAATCATAAAAAAAAACTCAAATTTAACTATTTAACAACAACTATTTAACAGATAAATTAACATATTAGTATTTAAAATCTACCAGTGGTAGGTTATGTATGATGAATAAAAATATTTTTAACAGCATTTGTCGATAGCAGACGATTTTCTTCATAAATTATTCCTGTTTCTGAAAACAAACGCTCACTATACACTGCTACCGGGAGATGATAAATAAATCTTAGCAAATTGTGAAAGGGTTGGATATATATGGTTATTGACTGCTGTTGTCTATGCTGCTAGCGATTAAGATTAAGCGACGGCTATGCTGAGGTCTCGATTTTAATTCCCGAGACGGACCAAATGTTTGTATGATCTGCAAATATTTGTTCGGAGTCTGGATGTTTTGTATGTATAATATGTATCTACATATTTTCAAAAAAGCATATATGTATTTATATCAGTTGTCTAGTACCCATAACACAAGCTCTGCTTATCTTGGGACTAGATGGCGTTGTGTTAGATGTCCGGAATATTTCTTTCTTTCTTTTATGTATTTTTATTAAAAAATAATTTAAAAAGTCTAAATATCAATCCAGTGATTAAGATAAATCGCTAAGCTAAAAAAACGTTTTTAACGCTTTTTAATCTATATGAATAAGTTAAGCTACTACATCGAAATGAAAGTAGAACATACATACTACAAAAAAAGAATAGGTAAAATGTTACAAATCCTAGGTAAAGGAAAAAAATACTAGTACATATGATATGTGCAAAGATAATATTACTTATGTACTTGCTTCCTTTCCTTTTCCTCCGCGGGAGATTTTGCTGCGACACAACAAACAAACTGCCAGTTTATTGTCTTCATTACAAATTTCATAATATTTCCAAATAGGTGTTTTTTTAAATTAAATAACATCATTTTGCTTTTCTCGAACAAATGGTAATATTTCTCAAGGTAATCAATCACATTAAAATTAATATTTAGTATACAGTACGTACAGTATGATGCACCAACATCAACAAATAAGCGTGTTGTGACACGACCGTGACCTAATCACCAATGAAACAATACTGCCCGCGCCAACGTACTACTTCAGCGATGCAAGTTTAAACTCGTAACTTACGAGTCGTGAGTCGTGACTAGTTGTGACTTGACACCCACGGATAGTACTAAGTGTTGCCGAATATTCGGCTGCCGAATATTCGGCGCTTCGGCCAAGAGCCTCGCCGAATATTGGGTATTCGGCCAAATAACTATTCGTGGCATCTCTAGTGGAACTCTGACATGGAACTGATCTGATGCTGGAGCTGGAAGGTGGCCATAGGATCTCTGTAAAGAAACGTCGCAACATCATTGAGTTTGGACACGTTTGATTCCTCTCGAGGCATTTAAGTAAAAGCTTGTTTTTAAAAAGTTTTTTAATTTATTTTATTTTAATACTTGCTTTTACCCGCGGCTTTGCTCGCACTTCCAAGAATATGTGTACAAAGTTTAATGATGGTCGGTTAAGTAGTTTTCGCTGAAACAAGCAAACCTACATTCACTTTTATAGTAATAGATGTCAAGCAAAACCTTTGTTTTTTTTTATTAATATTTTTATTAATTTATTTAATTTTTACGAAAATAATGCTAAAGAAAGAGTATAAAAGGCACAGTTAAAGTTTATATGGAAGAGGAGTGGGAATTTTTTTTATTAAAAAATTGTCTAATATAATAGGTATGTCGGAATGGTCAATAGTACGGGAGCTGATTTGACTACGAGACGCAAGCGATCAAACGTCATTGCTTCGGTGGAGTCTAGATAAGTGTTCGTGCGGGCCGGGCGGAGCTCACTTACCGAACTAGTCTAGGAACTACCTTACGGCTTGTTGTTCCATTTTAAGTTACCTACTTGATAATGAAGATTACTTGTTGTTTTTACCTACTTGGTTTTGTGCACAGAAAATACCCGTTTTCCGACATGTATATGTATGATAAAATAAATTAGAGTATTTATTTATTCTTTATTGTACACAAATGGAAAAAAAACAATATTCTTATAGAACATTGATTATAAATCAACCTTTTAGGCCCTGACCTTTGGTTGTACTGAAATATATTCTGTACTGTAAACTGTTTTGAAAACATCATAGTTCTAAATCTATACAAATAAATATAATTGGAGTGTCTGTTTGTAACATTAAAATAAACGCTTTTTAATAAATGCATATGTATGTATACCACAGTACATGTACCAAAATATAATTTTTTACAATTTTTGTCTGTCTGTCTGTTTGTTCCGGGTATTCTCTGGAACGGCTGGACCGATTTTGACGGGACTTTCACTGGGAGATAGCTGATGATCTAAGGAGTAACTTAGGCTACTTTTTTTAGACTAGTTTTGCCCTGCGGCGTTACCGGTACGACAATAACCGCGGATAACACCACGGGGTTCGTCTAGTACTTTAATAAGTTTGTATTGTCATTGTGACTATTTACTGACGTATCACCATCAATATTTAATATCCACCGCTGGACATAGACCTCTAGTTGTAAATACTAGAAAGGAGGTTCTAGTTTATAGTTTCACTATCACCGCACTGACCAGATGGATTGTTATAGAGTGTAATCCAAGTTTTCCTCCTTTCGAGTAACCCAGTGGTAGTGTATGCGACTGCTTTGCTTGTTCGATTTCCGGGTCGGATCAAATGTTTGTATGACCTGCAAATATTTGTTTCGGAGTTTGGGTGTTTTCTATGTATAAAATGTAGGAATTTACAAAAAAAAGCATATATGTATTAATATCAGCTGTCTACCCATGACACAAGCTCTGCTTAGCTTGGGACTAGATGGCGTTGTGTGTTAAAATGTCGGAAATATTTATTATTATTATTTATTTATATAAGTATGGTGACACTCCATGTTCTTGGTCGGTTACCGCACGGCAGGTCTAATTTAGAAACTTCAATAGATGATAGATAGCATGTAAAGGTAATTTTTTAAGACATTTAATATAATGTAAATAACATTTGTGCTCTGCAGGCAAGGATGCAGAGGCTACTCCCGCTCCGGCTAAGGCCACAAAGACTCAGAGCAAAGATACTCCAGCTGATTCAGGCTCTGATCAACCAAAGTAAGCATTTAAATAAATAAATTATCTGTACTAATATTATAAAGCTGAAGAGTTTCTTTGTTTGTTTGAACGCGCTAATCTCAGGAACCACTGGTCCGATTGGAAAAAAAATTTCAGTGTTTGGATAGTACATTTATCGAGGAAGGCTATATATCATCACGCTAAGACCAATAGGAGCGGAGCACCAATGAAGAATGTTTAAAAACGCGGGAAATTGTTACGCTACGGGCAATAGGAGACGCAAAAGAGGTTGCGTGGGTCAGCTAGTAGTTTAAAAAACTAAAAAACACACTTTAATAGCAATCGAACTAAAAAGTAGAAAATAATTTTAATGTGAAAAGTGTGGGGTGCTTTCTGAAAATATTTCAATAATGTCGCCCCACGCTTTTTAAAGCGTGTTTTTTTAGTTGTTTAAACTATAATTTATTTTATACTTCTTAGTTTGGTACATTTACAGAAGCGTGTTTGTTTAGTTTTTTAAAACTGCATTTTTTAGAAAAAATAGGCCCTTGACCCCTGTGCAAATTTTCAAGTTAATCAGACTCCTAGAAGTAGGTGTAAATGAAGTTAAAAGATTCCGTTACATACATAGGTACAGGTCAAGCTAATAAAAACGTGTTAAAAATACACAATTCTACAGTTTTCAAAATTGTTTTCTTCTAACTAATTACAAAGATTTTATTACTTGTTTTTAATCTATTTTCAATACAATTTTGTTACCTGACTATTGTAAAGTCAAAAGGTATGGTAATAGTTTAAACAGTGTAAGTATTTAAAAAAAATAATTGAAGTTTTACTTCTCGGCAATCTCCACATCTATTCTCGAGTGTTAATTCTACTGATAGCATGTGAAACAATTAATATTCTATTAAATAAAATCTTTGGCTTTCACAGACTATTGATGTTAAAATAAAAGTAGTTAATTAATTAAACATTTCAATAAAAGGTTCACAACATCTACATTAAGAATGAAGCAGCGGCTACTTTCAAATAGCAGTCTCAAGATGGCATTGCTTCCTAATTAGATACGTTATATGATTATTTATTAATTTAAAATATAATATTAAAAGAAAAAACATTGAGTTTACAAGGCCATTCGAGCCCTGTTCTAAAAATAGACAAAAGTTAGCTTGCCAACTTTGTCAATAGATGTCACTACTAGTCGTGTAAATAGAAAAAAATGTCTACAGCTCCAATGTTGCAGAGTAGAAAAAAAATACATACAGTGGAACATAGAACCTCCTCCTTTTTGGAAGTCGGTTAATGGATTAAAGGAACACAAAAACTTTAATATACTGTAACTGGGGGTAGACATACATTTTATTTCTTAACTAGCAGACCTATCACGCAACTCCGTTTGCGTCTCCTATTGCCCGTAGCGTGATAATTTTCCCCCGATTTTGAAAAAAAATTCATTGGTGCTCCGCTCCTATTGGTCGTAGCGTGATGATATATAGCCTATAGCCTTCCTCGATAAATGTACTATCCAACACTGAAAGAATTTTTCAAATCGGACCAGCGGTTCCTGAGATTAGCGCGTTCAAACTCGTCAGCTTTATAATATTAGTATAGATTGATAATTCAGTAGCTCGCTAGTATATAAGATAAATAAATGCATTTAATAAATGGTTTTTAAATATTTTAAACCATTAAGAAATTCGGTAATTAAGTTATACTATCTTATTTTATAATATTCTAAAATGTCTTGTCAACTACTCGTTGGATTTTTTTTTTATAACCGATGACGAAACCTTAATTTTACCTGCCTAAAAGAGATATGCCTACAATGTCTTTTTCACCTTTAAAGTCGTGATGAAGCTCGTCATATTATTTTAAATTTAAATTAATACAGTTTTTTTCCATAGTAATTTACAGAACTTCATATTTTATAATCTACATTCTAAATCTTTGCAGGAAAAAGCGTGGCAGACTAGATCTATCCATAGAATCTGAAGAGCAATACTTAGCGAAGGTTGATGTAAAGATTAAAATCCCCGAAGAGTTGAAAGTATGGCTTGTAGACGACTGGGATGTCATTACCAGACAACAGAAACTCGCTATACTGCCTGCTAAGCTCACCGTCTCACAGATAGTCGACAATTATTTAGCGTTTAAGAAGAGCAGCAAATCTCATAACCAGGCAAAAGAATCAGTACTAAACGACATCACAGAAGGCATAAAGGAATATTTTAATGCTACACTAGGATCTCAACTTTTGTACAAGTTTGAAAGACCACAGTATAGTGAAATATTGCAAGAATATCCTGACACGCCTATGGCCGCTATATATGGGTCCATACATTTGTTAAGATTGTTTGCGAAAATGGGGCCAATGTTGGCTTACACGGCGCTAGATGAGAAGTCCCTTCAACACGTATTGACGCACATTCAAGACTTCTTAAAATATATGGTGACTAATAGATCAACTCTGTTCAATTTGCAAGATTATGGAAATGCTACACCGGAATATCACAGAAAAACACAGTAGTTATTTAGTTTTAAGTTGGCTGAATTATTAAAAGTCGTAACGTTTATTTGGTTGTTTTATTTGACTCAGTTTTATAGTTTATTTTTTGTGATTATACTACAAAAATATAAAGAAAATAGAATTCATGATCATAACAAACAGAAATAAATAATAACAAATTTTAACAAAAAGAAAACCGATTTCAAGAACTGGACTAAATTGAAATGGGACCACACGGGAAGCACTAGCTTTCAAATAAAAAAGAATCATCATAATCGGTTCACCCAGTCCTAAGTTATGACTTATGAGTCACTAACAAAAAAGACTGTCGAATTGATAACCTCCTTTTTTGAAGTCGGTTAAAAATAATTTAAACGCACCTCGTATGCCTGACTGAACTTCGTGCCGCTCTTAATCATATACAATATTTATAACTACCTGTTGCCCGCGGCTCCGTCCGCGTGTGTGTCGGTTATTGCTGCAAATAGTAGCCTATGTGTTTTTCTGATGTATAAGCTTGATTACTGTAAAGTTTCATCCAAATCCGTTCAGTAGTTTTGGCGTGAAAGAGTAACAAACATTCATCCATTCTTACAAACTTTCGCGTTTATAATATTAGTAGTAGGATTATGTGTATTTTAGTACTGTTTGGTCAAATTCCGTTAATTTTCCATGAAAAATATTTAAGTCCTAATAAAAACGCCCTTGCAAATCTTCATTTTGCTTCCAAACCGATTTGTCCAAAATTTCTGCTAGCGGTGCCTATTTGCCCCAAAAAAATATTACATGTCTAAAAATCTACCTGATACAGATTATAAATCAACTGTCAATGGCTACTTTTATTGCCTGAAGACAAAACAACATTCTTTTTTATTAATATTGGTCTTATGATATATAAAAAACACCTTATACACGATATAACTCGTACTTTTTAATTACTACGTTAAACGTACAAGACCGGTAGCAGGCGACATGTTGACCGACTTGTGACTCACACGCAGAGAAACTCGCTCAGGCCGAACATGGTTGTCATTGCCAATACCGATTGTTTTATTAATTTTTTTTAATATCATCGTTGAACTAAAGATAGAATATAATATTCAATTATATATTACTAGCATTTACCCGCGGCGTCGCTCGCATTGAATAAAAAGTATCCTATGTTACTCATAATACCTCCAAGAATATGTGTACAAAGTTTTATGATGATCGGTTAAGTAGTTTTCGCGTGAAAGCGTAACAAACACACGTACATTCACATTTTAATTAATAGATAGATTATAGGATATACTCAATATGTAGGTACTACTTATATAACCTTTGAATGCAAATAACGAAAATAATTGTATTTATTATATGTACTAGGAATTAATTTCAATCCAGCTTGTATTTATGAAAGGAATATTTTACTTTTTATTCTAAATATTGATTATCATTTTTAGAGTTCCTTAGTAGTAACAAAATTGCAGTTTTAAAATTACTGCACGGATGGCGTAGTGGCGTGAGTGGTCACCTCGCCGCTTTCTACTACGATGAGTGCTGTGGGTTCAAACCTCGCATGGGACAACACGTTGTTCTAAGTTTGGATGTTTATTGTCTGTCCCCCACGTCACAGTAATATTCTATGTCTTTAGAAAAGAACTTACAACTTTGCGTTCTGCAAGTGCCATCATAGTAGGGGAGCCCTAGAAGGAATTTCGAGATTTACTTAAGCGCGGCAGATTAATATACAGGAGGATACCTTGTACCCGGTTAAGTACCTCCACCAAATATGAGCCCCGTATATATAGCCGCCTTTCAGTAATAAAGGATCAGATTAGTAAAAAAAATTGATCATCAGACATTCTCGAGCGCGTCAGATTAAGGCAGGGTGAGTTAATTACATGCTAAAAAGTGTATATTCCACTAATCTGACAATTTGATAGTGACGTAAGGAAAGGGGAGAGCCATAAAGTTGTAAAAAAAAGTCATCTCGACATTATCGAGCGTGGCTATTTTTTTTTATTTTGTGGGAGCTCATTCAGGGATAACGAAAAATATATAATCTGACGATAGCCACAAGCCGAAGTAACAAAATTTCGTCGATAAAGTTTAATTTATATTGATGATGTGATGCCTATATTCACACAGATAAGTCAGTACTAATTCAAGTGTTAGAGAAATAAGTCGAAGATATGGAGCAACCGCCATCCCAAATTGACCTTATAATAATTGTAGATGGCTTCTTTTTTCAAGCTTTTATTTAACTTGCAATGTATGTATGTTTGGGTGGAATCTTGCAACTAAATTTTGAAGCAGATATTTTCAACCGATTTTGCAAGCATATGTATACAGCGTGACAATACAATATTATAATGACATTGAACTGATCTGATGCTGGAGCTCGAAGGTGGCCATAGGAAATCTATAAAGAAACGTCGCAACACTATCGAGTTTGGACTCGTTTGATTCGTCTTGACAAGTACTTTATGTTTTGATAGTATCCAGGGTCTGATGATGGTTCCGGAAGGTGGTCTTTATACAATTTATTGAATACAAAGGCTTGTCGCGAGATTTACCTGTGTGTAAGGAAGTAATTGAAATAACTTGATTTGACTTTGTTTAAAATTTTCAAACTAAGTAAAAGTTGTAAGTAACTAAGTTGTTGATCGATCATTGGGCTGATCAGGAGATGGCAACGATTATAGGTAGTAAGGTAATTTTATATAAATTACCTCGATTTGTTTCATAAATATTCAGTTACTGATAATTAATTATGATTTTTCATGCCCCGATCATGAAGAAGTGAAGACGAATATAGCATTTATTGCTTGCCAACAAAAATGAAGATTCTGCTATTACCTACTATTAGAACTTCTGATACTGATATTGTGGTAATTTTCTAAAAAGCACGTTTGGATTTGGGATCAATTTTTTTTTTAATTGTCAGATTAAGCGAACCCCTCCAGATAATTATCAGATTATGAGACAGCACGTCTAGGACATAAAGATGAACAATATATAGGTATCTTAATCTGACGCGCTTGAGTATGTCAATATGACGATTTTTTTTGCACATTCTTATAACAGCCGTGAGTTTGCGTCACATCTAAATCGTCAGATTATTGAATGAGAGCTTTATTTTAGGTTCACTTAACATCCCCTTTGAAAATGTGACGCGCTCGATAAATTTTTTTTTTGTCATTTTTAAACCTTATACGTACGACCACCCCCACCATGCAAACGATCAGATTAACATACGTACATTATCAATGTTGATGATGCTATCAATATCTGACGCGCTCGAGTATGTACATGCATCAGTTTTTTTTTTACATATTTGAACATCCATAGCTGCTCACCCCAACGATGTAATGGTATACAGTAATAACATTTTCTTCTTTTTATCATCCAAGCTTTGCAACCCAATAGGTCTCTATGACGCTCGAGTAAATCCCCATTTAGCATCGTGGGCTCCCCTACTATCAGGAGAACTGCATGCAGGTGTGCATGTTTAAAAAATACAAGTGACTACTCTTTGAAAATCAATATAATATTTCATCTGAAATATCCTTTTTAGATATATTTATTTAGTTAACTATTTAATATAGAGATTTCTTCAGTTCCTACTGAATTGCTATCAAATAGCTAACAAACTAAAAATAAATAATCTTAAAGACGTAGGTATATTAGTCATCACATGAGGGTAGATAACTATGACCATTTGAGTATAATAATACAGAATTAGCTCTTTATAGAGATACAAGGCTTCAGAACATATGGCTCGGAGAATGTATAATTTATTGCAACCCTCAATGTTCTTAACTTTACTATTATATGTATTGAAACAAGACATAGGTAGGTACCTACTGAAATAACTGAGATATGATAAAAGAGTGAAATCTATAGTCAATTAAAAGTATTTACGATTGAAACCTTGGTTTGTATTTGAACACATTTAGTTAGGTATGAATAAAGCTATTGCGGAGAATATCTTGGTTGATATTCATATTTCATTAACAGATCTATACATATATTACTTCCCTGCTATCCCTGTTAGCTACCACAATCGAAATTTTTTTAAGGTGAAAGTTGGGCCCTCATCAAAATGAAGCCACTCACGAAAAATTTGCTTGATAGTAATAACTTGTAAAATTTGTGACGGGGATCCCGGACTATAATACCTATTACTAGGATGAATAAACAGGAAAAGTACATTCTTGTTAGACGAGTTTTTAACGACAATTCATTACATTTAAACGTATGTTTAAGCCATATACTTGAGAATTAGACCACGAGTACCTGCTCTTAAGCTTTCTTATTTAATGATCAACAGCCAATTGTGCACCTCTGACATAGGCCTCTCTCCTTAGACAGGAGGTTGTGGTCTCCTATATTGATCTGATCAGGCGGGTCGGTACAGGGTTTGTGTTAAGTAATTTCCATTGCTCGGTTCTTTAAAGTTCTAAAGCTCCAAACAAATTATCGGACGCGGCTGACGGACGCGGCTTACAGCCGCGGCTGAAAATGTGCACAGTCTCTTCGGACGTTGCTTTCGGACGTTTTCAGTGTTGCTACTTTAGTGACAGAGATATTCTAAAAAAAACACTGAAAAATTAGTTTAAGGTTTTAACCCTAAATATACTCGAAAAAAACAAGTTGTTGTAAGGTTCCTATGTTTATACATATTTGAAAATATTTTATTTATCAAGATACATCTACATCCACAAAGATAATCGATCAAGATGAAGAAAAAATACCAGCAGAAGTATTTCAAGTTGATTTTAAAAACATAATACCGGGCGCATTAATGATACTAGATAACAATAAACCAGAAAGTAAAGCGAATAGTCATTAAAAAAAGTAACCTTCTGGCAACACTGACACGGACGCGACAAAAACATCCAGCGCTCCAGATTCCTTTCGGACGTAAGTCTCGGACGTAACCTTTGACTGACCTTGAGCCTTCGGACGTCCGAAAGGAATCTGGAGCGCTGGATGTTTTTGTCGCGTCCGTGTCAGTGTTGCCAGAAGGTTACTTTTGTAAACTTACGCAAATGAAAAGGTTACTTTTTAATGATTTTTCGCTTTACTTTCTGGTTTATTGTTATCTAGTATCATTAATGCGCACGGTATTATGTTTTTAAAATCAACTTGAAATACTTCTGCTGGTATTTTTTCTTCATCTTGATCGATTATCTTTGTGGATGTAGATGTATCTTGATAAATAAAATATTTTCAAATATGTATAAACATAGGAACCTTACAACAACTTGTTTTTTTCAAGTATATTTAGGGTTAAAACCTTAAACTAATTTTTCAGTGATTTTTTTTAGAATATCTCTGTCACTAAAGTGGCAACACTGAAAACGTCCTAAAGCAACGTCCGAAGAGACTGTGCACATTATCAGCCGCAGCTGTAAGCCGCGTCCGTCAGCCGCGTCCGATAATTTGTTTGGAGCTTAATAATCTATACTTATAATAAAAATGTAACAGGTCCAATTCTGTACAATAAATATATTTTGAATTTTTTTTTGGAGGGCTCTCTATTATCGATACTGTAGCCAAAACATTTTTTCATTTTTGTCTGTCTGTCTATACTTATATTGGCAGCGCATCACGCCGAAACTACTGAACGGGTTTAAATGAAACTTGGCATGATTTGAGTTCATACTACGAGGTAGGACATAGGATACTTTTATCCCAAAATTCAGCACGGTTTCCTGGAGAGAGGGGATGAAAGTCAAAATAGTACTTAGTTGTAATTCAATAACACATAGTCCGATTTCATTCATTATTTTTTTGCTAGAAAGAAAAAAAAAATAAAGATAACGGGAAAGTGTTTTTTTTTTGTCCGCGACTGTACACTGCCTGTGGGAAGCTGAGACAGATATGTAAATATGGCAGTACGAAGTTCGCCGGGTCAGCTAGCATGTTTATACACACATCAAAAGTGTCTAGGGATCAACATATGTGTCTAGGGATCAACATATATTTTTGCAATAACTTTTCTCCTGATTGATATTAATTAAAATTTTCTTTAAGGATTCATCAAATAAAGTGTTTTCGTTTGTACGATAGGATATCGACAGTAACGATAAACCAAGTCACCTTTGCATTAATAAAGAAATTTGCCATTTTCCTAATAAAGGGATTTTTGACATTTGAACCACAAACATTAAAGTTCGAAAAAAAGACTGAAATAACAGTTTTCTTTAAAATTTTATTAGGTAACTTAAACAATTAATAATCCGTGTTTCTACCGCGAACACTAACAACACAAGAACATCGGTTTGGCATACTCAAAATGAGTTCATCCAAACACGCTGTGGAATGGCCGCCCATGTTCGTTGCAACAACAAAAAAGGTCTTCTTGCGACTGGATACCCTCCATATTCGGCAGAGCTCTTCTCTGTAGCATATCCCATGCATGCTCAATCGGGTTCAAGTCTGGCGACTGAGCAGGCCAGGGCCAAAGCCACATCTCAATCTCAAGAAATCCGCATAAAAATGCTTGATCCCTAGACACTTTTGATGTGTGTATATACGCACGACAATATTTATCTATATTTACTGTAATATATCTGATCTAAACTATAATTTCCAATAAATGGAATGAAATATACTGATACCGATACTGAGCATATCAATTCCATTTAGAGCAATACTTTAGTTTATTACTATTCAGCAGCCAGCCTGGCAATTACTTTGCAAATTGTCAGTCTCCGGTATCAATCTGTCTTTAAATTAACATTTCACTTGTAAAACTACGCTAATTATTATCATCTATACAAATAAATCAAGTTGAAGTGTCTGTTTTTAATTTCAAATTAACAGCTATAAACTAAATAAGTATAGGGAAGGTACTTTTAACAAAAAACCTATTTTCAAAATTTTGTTCTGTCTGACTGTTTGTTCCCGCTAATCTCTGGAACGGCTGTAGCAATCATGACTGGTCTTTCAACGGCAGATTATTGGTGTTATATGGAGTAACTTAGATTACTTTTATTTTAGACTAGCGGTTTTAACTTAGACTAGCTACGTCCCGCGACTCTTGTTGTAAAGGTCAAACCAACGCCGCGGGGCACAGCTAGTTATTTAATATGTTTGACTGTTGCCTGGCCGGTGTTTGTGAAAACGTAATCAGGGTCTGCGAGTGCCTTAAATGGTTGGAAATATGTTGACGAGGACTCGGAGGTCGGCGACGCGATGGCGACAACTACGCCAGCATTGTCCAGTATTACATTTAAATTTAAAGATATCGTTTTCTGCAATGATTGATAACGTCTGGATATTTTATAATTATTACAATCTTTTTTTTTTTAACCAGAACAGGCAAAATTGTGGCTGATGTTTTTTATTATTCGATTTTCAGTTTTGGTTCTTGTCAGGGTTGATAAAAATGATGATTAAAAAAAAGTCATAGTAATCGGATTTATTTGATTTAAATCGTTTTTTTTTTATTTAAATTAGATTTTTGGATTTTTTTACCTTCTTGTCTTTTTTATTACTGTAAGGTCAGTTATTTATTAAATGAAAAGAACGTATTTAATTTTTTAAAATTATTTATACAATTAAAAGATAATGTAACAAGTTTTAATAAAATCAACAATTTAAAAAACAGTAGTGTTGAAAAAATAACAAGGAAAGTAAAAACTTATCGATTCATTAAAGTAGGTACATATTCTAATTCTTTCCAGATAAGAACACTATCTGAAATAGGATACTTGTCGCTTTACATTGAATTTGAATAGCATGCGCGAAATGATTTCTGAAATATTTGATAACTTTAGAACATGTCCTGTCTGTAGCATTTGGAATCCCGGAACTGTGTCGGTAATCGCTCGCTCGCAGATAATTGTGCACGTGTGCGCGCCGTAGTCTATATCGGGGTAAATCCCTAGACAATTTTTGAGCGATTTGGTTGCAGTGAAACTTTTATGATTTAAATCATTGATTTTTATAAAAAAATCTTCTTCTTCTTCCTAGCCTTTATTATTCCCAAAATTTGGGGTCGGCTACCTACTAGTTCAACCGGTTTTACCTGAATATCAGTTTTTACACGGAGCGACTGGCATCGGACCTCCGCAACCCTGAGGGTGAACTTAATTCGAAGGTTGAACAAGTTTTCAGTATATTTGAGGGCACTAACTTCCCAATAACGATTGCCATAGATGTTCATTACAACCGGGACAGACGGCTTAACGTGCTCTCCGAGGCACGGTCAAACACCGCCTTCTTCCATACTCCGGGCTGCTATTAAGAATTTCTTGTAAGAAAAACCCAACAGCAGTCCAACCCGGAAATCGAACCCGAGACCTCTTCATCCGCAGTCGCTTACGCTAACCACTTTTTTTTTTTTAACGTGTGGAAATCCCATCGGACCGTCACCCCACCGGGGTTTACGGCGGGGCGGTATGTCGGACTTGAACCAACTAAAACCACACGGTGTGCCACTCTGCGCCTGTGAAGGGAGGAATCCGGGAACTACTGATATTAACACATCCGGACCCCTCCCAGCGCTTGCCCGCACAGAAGCGGGCACCGTCACCTGATGGACTCTCTAAGTAGGCGACGTACGGCACACGCGTACGTCACCCCCTCGCGGGTGGCCACTAGAGCGGATGGAGGGGAAAACCCGTCCCGACCATCCGCGGCCACACTCAGGGCGGCATGAGGCGCAGATAGGCGCGCCTCCGCCGCCCGGTTCGCCGGCGGCGGATTGGGCCTGAGTGGATATCATCCTCCCGGGCCTTCTCCGCCACCTCCTTCTGCGAGATCACATCTTCGCAGAAGGTTGCGACCGCGGTAAAACTGCTGTCGCTACCGGCCATGGAGCGTATGACGGCCGGTAGCGAGAGATCTCCTCCGATGACTGCAGTGAGGGCCCGGCGCTGCGACGCCCAAGCGGGACAAATCGCCAGCGTATGCTGGGCCGAGTCCTCACTGCAGTCGCAGTGGTGGCAGGCGGGACTCAATTCCCTCCTAGCGACCGAATGCAGGTACTTCCCGAAGCAACCATGCCCGGAAAGGACCTGCATCAGTCGGAAGGAAAGGGTCCCGTGCTGCCGCCCTGCCCACTCGAGGATGACCGGCTGGAGAGCCTCCACGGCGGCAAAGCCAGCGCGTGGAGTCTCCAGCCGGAGCGACCATCTGTCCATAGTGGCTCGACGAGCGGCTTCACGCCATTCGCGTACCTCTTCGGGCGGAGGGCGAAAGCCACTTTCCGCCCGATATCCAGCCACCCGTCGATAAACTTCGGCGAGCACTTCCGCCTCCAAATCCCACGGGGGCGTCCCGGCCAAGGCGCACGCCGCCTCGGTCGACACCGTGCGGTAGTTACGCTAACCACTAGACCAACGAGGCAGTCTCTTTTATAAAAAAAAACATTTGTTTAAAATCACGATTTAATAAATCACTGATTTAAATCAGGTGATTTAAATCATATCAACCCCGGTTCTTGTTTAGTTTGATGGCTTTTTTACACTAGAATATTGAAATGCAACTTTATGTCTAAAAGCAAATTAAGTGAACCATTAATTAGACAGCTTAGCAAGCATGAACACGGAAAAAAAAATTGTTTTTCATCCCCCCATCTCGGAAAGAGTATTTTTGCCCTTCGATATCTGAGTGCAAAAGCCGTTTTAATCCGCTGGAGGATAAATTTAAGAATTGAATTAAATTTTAGAACATCGTGTCCACCAAGTTTGTGAATTCAAAACATCATTAAACCTATTTACTTCTACCTCCATGGTGCCGAATTTATCATATAACCATTTTTAATTTGTCAATAACTCAGACTTGGAACCTTCTTGGTGTACTTCTTTTTTTAATTTGCTTTGCCCGCGCCATTTTCTTTTTTTCATTGGGATGAAAAGTTACCTACGTGTTGCACTCGAGTGCAAAGATTTTTCACCTCGTACTCTTTTGATTCCCTCGCTAATGCTCAGGATTCAATTTTTTTAGAATCCTTCACTTGCTCGGTCATCAAAATTGAACACGCGGTTAAAAAGCAACTTTGCACTCTTGTATAACAAATGACTATAAAGTGATATTAAATTTCCGAAGAACTTCTTAAAATTACGTGAAAGTATCTATTTTTTCCTGTACTGGACTGACCTGTTGATCTAGATTTTAGTGATTAGTGGTTCTGGTTGCTAATTCAGTGGCTGTGGATTCGATTCCTGCCCAGGACAGAGTTATGTGATGAGCATGATATTTTGTTCTGTGTCGAATGGATTTAGAAAGAGTTAAGAATGTTTGGCTTGATTTTTGAATTTTTTCAAGTAATTCTATTATTATTTGTATACTAAACAGACAGCAAAAAAAATTAAAAGTTGCTTTTTGATGTAAGTACCGTATATACTTTTATATGCATTTAGTAAAAAGCTGTTAATTTTAAATTACAAACAGACGCTTCAATTCTATTTATTTGTAAATATGATGAAGATGATACAATGTTACAGCTGTACGTAGAAGTAAAATTAGGTAGAATCCCATATCATTTTACCTGAAGATTATTTACTAAAACTCCCTCTCAATCAATTCGCAGTTTCAGTTTGACCTGCTAATTAAATATCTATTAAGTTTGCTATTCTAATTATCAAGACCTCTTCTTTAACGTAACCAAAAGTGATAGGTAGTAGAGCGATACCAAAAAATCCCGGGCATCTAACTAAACGTTTTACAAAACTCGTTTTCATTCAACGCTCATACGAAGGAACATTGAATGTGATACGTAGACTTGTATAGCTTGGAAATAAAAAGCGAAACAGAACGTCTCGGCTACCCGATTGTGTGTTGTGATGAAACCGAAGTTATTTCAGGCACTCGGAGCGCACGCGTCGCTAAACAGAAATAGCTATAACCTGTGCTGCATCAAATTCTTTATTGCTGAACAAATTTTTAGTGCCTAATGAACGAATACGAAGAAAATCACAAATGCAAAAGATACAAATTAAATGCATATTGTTTTTTTCATTGTCGAGGGATTGCCTAAGTGGAATCTTAATTATACACACATCAAAAGTGTCTAGGGATCAACATATGTGTCTAGGGATCAACATATATTTTTGCAATAACTTTTCTCCTGATTGATATTAATTAAAATTTTCTTTAAGGATTCATCAAATAAAGTGTTTTCGTTTGTCACAGTAACGATAAACCAAGTCACCTTTGCATTAATAAAGAAATTGCCATTTTCCTAATAAAGGGATTTTTGACATTTGAACCACTAACATTAAAGTTCGAAAAAAAGACTGAAATAACAGTTTTCTTTAAAATTTTATTAGGTAACTTAAACAATTAATAATCCGTGTTTCTACCGCGAACACTAACAACACAAGAACATCGGTTTGGCATACTCAAAATGAGTTCATCCAAATCACGCTGTGGAATGGCCGCCCATGTTCGTTGCAACAACAAAAAAAGGTCTTCTTGCGACTGGATACCCCCCATATTCGGCAGAGCTCTTCTCTGTAGCATATCCCATGCATGCTCAATCGGGTTCAAGTCTGGCGACTGAGCAGGCCAGGGCCAAAGCCACATCTCAATCTCAAGAAATCCGCATAAAAATGCTTGATCCCTAGACACTTTTGATGTGTGTATTTTATTCAATTATTTAAACATACCATCGAACCAAAGACTTTTCAATAAAATGCTTTTCACTTTAGGCTTTACACTGGGATTTTGTTGACGAATAAATGCCTATATACCTACTTAAAATAGATTACCTAACTACAATGTGCTTAATTAATTTAATACTAATATTATAGTCACGAAAAACATAGCAATTCAGGCGTGCATGATTGAGTCACTTCAACTGTCTTCCAGCTGGAAAATGTTCACCTCTTCCAGACAACTTCAGATTAAATTCACTAGATAAGTACTGCATACGGATTCACGCATATTAAAGTGAACTTAATTAATGTGTTCCGTTGTGAATGTTTCATATCTACAAAAGCAATGCTGTAATTATTCAAAGAATGTTGTTGCTGATCTAAAATAATGAGTAATAGGATAGGTAGTTTATTATGTATATAATTATATGCAGTTAAAACACGTATATCTAGGTCAGGTATATTAATTTGTGCACCACATAACCTATATCTTGTAAAAGATTAAGCTTCTTCTTTCAGACGTATTTTTAAAGACTGAGATTAGAAAATTTTATTATATCTAACAAAACTTAATAGAGTTTCACGATTAGCTTCGTTTAATTAATTTACCAATCTGTCAATACCGTTATGGTACTACAAGTTGACGAAAAACAGAAAGTTTTAGGTAATTTTTGTCCTGTTGTGTTGTGTTAAAATAGATAAATTTATTAAATTCATCGGCGTTTGTCTAGGTGTTTTCTGTTCGTATACTATTGACTGTTTAGCGCGTTTAAATCAAAGAGTTTTTCGAACTATTATTGTAATAAGTTGCCATAAAAAATGTGCAGTTGGGAAGCTTGAAAAAACATCATCATTAGCCTATTGTAGTCCACTGATGTACAGAGGGCTATACAATTGCACGCCATTTGGTTCGATCCTCGGCTTCTCGCATCCAGTTCTTGTCAGCCATTTGCGAAATCATCACTCCACGTGGCCTGTAGACATCCTTCATCACGTTTGGTCAGACGCGGTCTCCGCTCAAGAGACAAGCTTTAGCTAGCTTATTTTGTGCGCTAAACCGATATACTTGGTTCTCTACCGGAATACCTCATTCCTAATACATTCATTGAGAGTTACTTACATATATTTCCTGTACTAATTTGCTACACAATAAATCAAAAAAATAAGGAAAGATTTGATTGAACTTATAATAATCTAGTGTGTCAATAGTACTGTGCCTTCTACTTCGTCTGAGTCACTGTTAATACAACTTAACTACTTGACACTTGACAGAAGCTGTCAGAGTTGCCAAGTGGAATGTAAAAAATATATTTAAGGAAGTAAAAATACGTTATTTAATTAAAGGGCTTAAATGACCTACATTTTCGACTGGTAAAAATTCTTTCTTTGTAGGTTTAAAGGTAACAGTTGAATAAAATGATTATAGGTAAAAAAAGTATTTATGACAGCTGTTCCAAGACCACTCCTGTTTAAAAGGCAAAGTGGCACATGGTGTGGTTTTAGTCGGTTCAATTTTGAACAACTTAGTGTGGGAGGGTTCACCCAGAAATTGGAATAAAACGTATTAAATTATAGTAATGTTAGGAATAGTAACAAACTGACTCACCTCAAACTAAAATAGACAGAGCCTTTAGGTACTAGGTATACCTACGGGCTACCAAACTGCTGATAAACGTATATTATACTAGCTGAGCCCCGCGGTGTTACCCGCGGTATAACAACAACCGCGGGTAAAGGGGCATCCTTATATCATCAGTGAAAGTTCCGTCAAAATCGGTCAAGCCGTTCCAGACTGTTTTCTTTTTTATTGAATAATAATGCACGATTTGTGCTTATGCCAAGAGCAAGTAAAAGCTTAGGAAATCATTTAACAACATATAAAACAGTGGATTTTAGGGAAACGGAATTTAAATAGGATAGGTATCAGGTTTTAAAGGAGATATTCATGAATGTAATGAAAGATGAAATTGATAAAATTTTATAATTTAACTCATGTGTCATGGACTCATGATTACTCATGATAAATGTCTTGCGTTCGGAAAGGAAAAGGGATACGAAGGGTTATTGATAAGTACTGGCTGTTGATACTACGGTAGTTCCACTGCATTACTGATGGGATTTGATCCATTATCGGTATTATTTGGGATTAATCTATCTGATAGAGAAACATCAACGTTGGACGGTAAAGGAGTACTGGATTGCGATAATTTATTAATTAGATATATGATTAATTCTCTTACAGACATGTCTGAAAGAGGAGAATCACCATACCCACATCCATTGGATGGAGATGGAGTATTATAATCATTCGTATAATAATATCGTCGTATCATAATCGTTGATTAATATTTCATGAGCTGCACGATCATAACCTGTGTTATTAATTTGAGGAGGGTTTTTTTTAAACTCTTTTCTTGTATGAGGTTCTATGGAATTGATTATTAGAAGGAGAATTCAGAATGTGAGAGAGAGTGGCATTATAAGTCTGAGGTGCTATAGATGTAAGTACATCTGCATACGATTTGGTTATTGGCTTGTGTAATTTTACAGCTTCAGAATATGAAATGCAATTTTTTGCTATTGACTCTTTTATGGATTTTTGTCGCGAAAATTCAGGGCATTTTCTGCTTGTGGCAAAGTGTTGCCCAGAGCAAAGACAGCAAGTAGGTAACATACAAAAATACCCAAATGATATGGGATGTAGGTATTGTCATTAGGAGACACTTGCTCTCTCTGCACATAGTGCACATGGACTACAAATGGTGAGGCATCTGAAGCGCTATAATAAACTCGCCCTACTGGGTTACGTTGACTGTTTTCTGGTACATTGTTAGTATTCATATTTATTGTTTTTTTTTTAAAGGTTGAATGAAAATCAAAAACAAAGAGTAATGTTTTCTATCATAAACTGTACCACTATAATTACGCCAAAAAACAAAAAGTAAAACAACGACCAGATGTACAGATAAGCGTACGAAGCCTATGACCACGCTGAAGGCCAGATAATTGTGGTAATGTGCCATGGACCAACTATGAACTATGGTCACATCGAGGTACACTCCATATGTGTTCTGTATCATCTAGGTCAGCTGTTTACACAAAACGACACGCACACTGACTCATCTGTACATAGTTATTTCGAAATTAATATTAACACACGGTTTCTTTGTAATTTATTTTACGTTATTGGGATTCATTGGTATTTTAGTTTGCGGTTGAAGGATGTATTTTTCAAGGATCTTACAAATTTAAATGGTGACGAATTAAGGTCTTTTATAGCTGTGAATGATGAACTATATGATTCATGTACGTTTTTAGTAGAATATAGTTTAGTTTCAGGTATAAAAAGGCTTGTTAAAAAGTAAAGCCCCTTGCGCTTAAAAATGCTTTGGTTCATTGTATTTGTGTGAAATATGTTTTTATGTAATTCAATGAAGAGTGAGTTTAAGCCCCAGGTAATTGATCCCCACACAAGACAACAGTTTATGACTGTGATTCATAAATAGTTGTTCTAAGTCTAGATATTCTCTATATACGTTTTGTGTGTTTGTAAAACCCTCGGCAACACAGACGCACCTATTCTTAGTGCTGGAGTAGTCTTAAAAAACTAGATGCTAGGATTCCATTGTATTGTATCCTGGTCTTTCCTACTGGCTTTATTTCTGAGAAGGTCTATCGTCCTGTAATTAAAACTAACGAATTTAAAAATACGTCAATGATATTTATTAATGGTAAATCATACACATTTTCGAACATTTAACACACAACGCCATCTAGTTCCAAACTAAGCAGAGCTTGTGTTATGGGTAGGTATTAGATAACTGACATAAATACGAATATACTTTTTTTTGTAAATACATACATATTATACATAGAAAACACCCAAACTCAAACAAATATCTGCAGATCATGCAAATGCAAATGTTTGGTCCGACCCGGGAATCGACCCGGGACCTCAAACACAGCAGTAGCGTACGCTACCACTACGCCAACCAGGCAGTTAAATAATTATTAGCACTAAAACGTTATCAGCATAATGACAAACTGTTACAAGGTATTGTTGTGGTTACAGTTTAGGAATGACGTTTGACTGTTTGCCTGTGCGACAACTCGTACATGTTTATTTAATGACAAAGCATGTTGTGGCTTTATTTAGTTTTACCTCAAACATATTCTGTATACTGTTTACACGTTTTTACTTGTTATGGATTCGTGTGGTGGCGGATTCAGAATGTCTTCACCCATATTCTTCAACTAGCGGACCCACGCAACCTCGTTTGCGTCTCCTATTGCACGTAGCGTGATAATTTTCCCCTGTTTTTGAAACATTTTTCATTTGTGTCGTGGTCGTGGCGTGGTGATATATAGCTGATAGCCTTCCTCGATAAATGTACTATCCAACACTGAAAGAATTTTTCAAATCGGACCAGTAGTTCCTGAGATTACCACGTTCAAACAAACTCACCAGCTTTATAATATTAAGTATAGATAAGTATAGATTAGGTGTCGTAAGAGCCGACTAAGGGAAACACTCTGCAGGGCAACAGGACTACAAAGAAAAGGAAAACTTAAAACTTGTCACAGACCCTGTACCACGTCGTCTAGACAACGTAGTATAGCAGGTTGAAACCTCCTTGCTAAGGAGAGGGCTATCACTTCTGAGGGCACTTCTGGCAGGCGACTATTAAAGACTGTCAATTATGATGATGATGGTGAATTCGGTTTAACTTCGGAGTTACTTCTGTTGAGCGACGAAGGTGTATTTGTATTGAACAACCTAGCCGGGGTCACAAGCGCGATGCCCGCTCAATGCAAATATTGCTATGTATGTATAAATTACTTTATATATAAACATGTTTTGTGTTCAAGAGTTAAAGAGTCACTATATACTTCGGTTTAAATTTGAAAAACGTGTTAAGGCATATGTTATTCTGTTAATCATATACAAGTTCTGCTCCATTGAAAAATACTGTTATGAGGTAATATTAATTTATTTTATTTATTTATTTATTCCCTTAGTAGTTGCATCTCTGAAATGGAGCACTTTTAAAATCTGCGAACAAGAGGTTCCAAAATGTTCTTCTATAGGTACATTTTTTTTTTTTTTTTTTTTATGGAATAGACCGGCAAACGAGCAGACATATCGCCTGATGGTAAGCGATTACCGCCGCCCATGGACACCCGCAACACCAGAGGCGTCACAAGTGCGTTACCGGCCTTTGGGGGATGGGGGGGGGGAGATAGGGGGAGGGGTTGGGGTATGGGCCTCCGGTATCCTCACTCACTCGGTGAAACACAGCGCAAGCACTGTTTTGTTTCTAATCTAACATAATTGACTGGTTTCTATCAGAAGGAATGGGTAAATAACTTTTAAGATAAAATGGAGGGCAAGTCCAATAAAACCCCTTTGGTCCCGTAGAAAGACAGGAAGAACATGATGAGTCTTTTTTTAAGGACTGTGCCTAAGTACACCACCACGGTGGAACGGTAGAAGTGAATAAAACATAATTTAAAGTGGCCAAAGGTATGCAGGTACTGTTACAGAATTACACATATTCAGATGTTTCGAACCCCCCTGTCACGATCTCTTAACGGTTCTCAGGAACAGACCTTAAAGTCACAGTGGATGACCACCGAGATCTTCTCTTGTTTTATTATTTAACTAGCCGACCCACGCAACCTCGTTTGCGTCTCCTATTGCCCGTAGCGTGATAATTTTCCCCCGTTTTTGAAACATTTTACATTGGTGCTCCGCTCCTATTGGTCGTAGCGTGATGATATATAGCCTATAGCTTTCCTCGATAAATGTACTATCCAACACTGAAAGAATTTTTCAAATCGGACCAGCGGTTCCTGAGATTAGCGCGTTCAAACAAACAAACAAACAAACTCTTCAGCTTTATATATTAGTATAGATTGTTTGAGCCTTCCATTGATGAACTTCCATTGGTGAAGCAGAAACCATTTAACAGCTTGTACTCAACGTATTCACGTTAAACAAACAATTTAATTAATTGTTTGTTCACAATTTGCTTATCGCGCGAGAACCTGTTCCTTGAAATTGGCAACGCCCTTGGTCTCATCCTTTTATTGTGCTCGAAAATTTTTCGAAGGCTTTTTCCCATGAGCTATATTCTTGGAGCGGGGTGAGACGGCGGGCTTCATCTCCTTTCGCGGCGGTAAGTCGACACCGCGAGAAGCCGAACGATTCTTGCCAGTCGCACCACAGCACGCGTCGACTCGACATGTAAGTACGATTACGCTCTGCCAGTGCCCATAGTGTACCAGTGAAAAAAATATACAAGTGTTTTTTTTATTCCAAGCAAGGTGCATTGATCTTGCATACGTCCTTTTATTGTTTATAAGTCTCGGTAAGTAGGGTAGTAGTGCAGTGTTTACGAAGTTGTAGTGTATTTTATATTTTAAATCACATATTTGATACTTATACCTTAAATCACAGCTTTAAGTAGATAAACTACTAGCTTCATTTTATTTTTACAATATTTTGTGTTATGGAAATATACTCCTCGTTAAAGCAAACATTAAAATCACCAAAATTTTAAATCCGAATCAAATGTATAAACATTTATTTTACAACTCTCAAATGTACATTCTGTGTGTAGTGCAAGGGATTTTGTAACCGTGTTCTGTTTCTATTTTTGAATATCGCGGTGCTCGGTTTCATTTTGGGCGACCAATAGAAGCAGACTATGCTGAAAATTTTCCGCGCTTTTGGCAACTTGCCAGATACTGACCAATAGCATGGGCGAATAGGATGTGGGGGCGGCAAATGCGCATGCGATCCATTGCGGCCTGTCCAAGTTTTAGCTCATCTATTTTCTTTTTTTATTTTAAAATTAGACCAGATTACGTTTATCGTTAGTTTATGTCCTATGTTTTTTAAGCAAATGAAACTTAATGTTAGACTATTTTAATATAATTTGCATACCAGTATGGGCTTATTATTATAAAGCTACGATTGTATTGTTAAAAGGTGTACAAATGAATTGTCGAACTATATTTACATTTTGTAATATTTAACCAGGTTAACAGTCTTATGTATTTCATTAAAATATTGACACAAATATAACATGCTGCGTACATACTTTGTCGAAACAACTGTAAGTCAGTTGTTTGACTACATTTTAACCTAAAGTCACCAATTTCACAATAAACAGTAAAGTACTTGAAATACCGGAAAATTTATGGTTACCTTGAGACACAGTTGATTGCAAAGAAAGCCAAGGTTGATACGAATTAAAAATATCAGTAGTTACCATAAATAAAAAAATGTGCTAATTTCAAATGCGTTTATTTTTAAAAGAGATCAAGAAAAACTATCACACCTGCAACGTGGGAAAAAAGATTTCTAAATGAAACTGATTCTATTTTGATAACCAAATTAAAATGAGCGATATAAAAAACAGTAACTCCTATCAATTAATCTGCATCTTAAGTAATATACATATTATATTGGCAATATTTACTATACTCTTTGCGCTGTGGCATGGTGCAGCATGTGCTTTGATTTTATTTGTAGACTAGAACATTCTGGTTGGTTTAATTTAATTTACTACAGTTATTAATGATTTAATATATTGCGAATGTGGTACAGCTGAAATACTAAGTCATAATTTGTAAATCGCGGCAACTTTCAACAGTGAAACGGATTGTTACTGAAACTGTCACCCGCACCATGCTATAGCGCAAAGAGTTTAAGTATGGTCACTCTGAATCTAAAAGTACAACACTTTTAGTTAAGTATATTTCCCCTTTGAAAAAAGTCCTACGTTTTAAATGTCGATACAAAACGCTAATGGATCCGTATCCGTATTAATTACATCTTTACTTAATACATCTTTTCCATTGTTCTCATTTAAGACAGCTAGTTATGGCAGTCTTTCCAATAAATTTATTGTTTTTAATTTGCTTAAAATATTAGTCCATGTTAAAACACAGCAATTATAAGTTAAGTACTAGTAGTTTTACCTACGTTTATTGCTACGGCACTGCTTCACTTGCTATCACAGAAGTGGCGTAATGTTTAGTGCATACCCTATAACTAGGATAAGTCTTGTTTAATAAAAGTAAAAAACAACTTCGGCTCGTTTTTTAATAACCCAAAAGAACATTTTAATAAGGAACCTATTGAAAAAATGAACAGAGAGATGAATATTACAATTGGTGTAGGTACTTAAACCAGGTAGGTATTTCAATAAGTGCAACTTTCGCTGCCACGGAATGAAGCGGAACTTTCTTCGGAAGTAGGTATTATCGTCAGTGATATCGATAATATCTTGAAGTGACTCAAACTCTTACATTTATGTATGTACCTAACTGATTACAAAATTAGTCAGGGTTAACACCAACATTTTGACTTAGACATATAATTTATATAAAAGAGATATAGACTTACACAAGTAGACATAATATACTTATAAAGCCTTAAAAAGTAATTACATAGTCACAAAGTACCAAGACAGGTCATTAAATGACAATAGAGCACCACAAATCTTGGCCTGACCCCAAAACATAGCTGTATGATGTCATACGCATCCAAACAATAACAACTACAACCTTAATAATAATCTAATTAACTTGCACACAATGAGCTATATTTTATAACGGCTCAATGCTACCAAAGATATGCTTACAAGACTCTTGAGGCCGCCTACAGATAAAAAATTACTAACTCTGTGTATATTTTCGTTTCCTGTAGATTCATCAGTTAGATAGTACGGTGGATTGATAGGTGACTGTGTATAGGTAGTTACGAGAATTAGAATTAAAGGTGTATCGAGAATGAATATGTTAATTTTTTTTGCACCTAGGTATATAAATACTGGTCTGATCTTTCTCCTATCATAAACGATACAAAATTTCAGTTGAGATAATAGTTCACGTAACGTTGATACTAAGTTTCTGAATTTCAATGATTTAGTAAAGAATTGATAAATGGTCGTTCCTCTTGCTTTAACTATTGTGTTCGGCTCAGAATAGATACATTTATATACTACTCCATTAAATACATGTATTCTTTAAGCCGGAAATTTTGATCCTATTATTGATATATTTAACTATAAACCACGTATTATTTATGCTTCCGAAAATAGGTATTTTTTATGCAATCCTTTGAGTTCCGCTATCTCTTCGTCACTTTCTGATCACGCAAGTGACACACACTTGAATTATTTGATGAGCAATCTTAGCCGCCATCCTTGCCAACTTTAATAAGTTAATATGAAAATATTAGCAATGAATATAAAGAATATAAAATAATACGTACCTATGTAATTCAAGTACCTATTACATAGTATTTTTTTTCCGGTTATTATTCCGAAAAAAGGACGAAAGCAAATTAGGACTAGAAAAACGAATGGAGCTAAGGAAACAGGATCAGGGATATCAACGCTTACGATATCCCTGATCCTGTTTCCTTAGCTCCATTCGTTTATATTATCATTATCGTAAGCGTTGATATCCCTTATCTTAGTCCGGGATATTCATGGGAAGCGAGATTTCTGCAATGGTCAGGAGAAGTTGGAGTTGCGTACCTAAAAGTGTGTGCACATTTAACAACACAACATTCATAATATCATTTAAAAATTTAAATCAATCCAAAATCAATCTATTAAAGCAGCAGGTTAGTTCATATGTAATGGCTTGACTTGTATTCCGTACATCATCAAATATTTGACAAACAGAATGCAGTTACATTATAATCATTCCAAGTCAAATCTTTGCGCCTGTTTACATTTTTCATTCATTAAGAGTTTAAACGATAAATCACAGTCCAAATTCAAATCAATTCAGATTTTTAAAACAATGGCTACCGTTATTGAGTTTTTTGCGTCTTTATTTATTTCTTGCCTCTTTGTCATGAAGACCGGTTTTGAGAAGGGATTAGCGTACTATAAGTATTAGGTATGTGGTGTAAGAATTCCATTAATACCGTCCGACCATTGACTGTGTGTTGACCCTTTGAAATTTATCGCAAAATATGACTCAGCGCAAAAATACTTTTCTTTTGAATCATACTCTGCAAGGAATTTGTAACATTGAGTAAATGTTAACCAGTAAGAGAGTAACATATAAGTACATTATGTTATTAAGGTAATTTGAACCATGTTATCAGTAGTTTTAGAAGAAACGATGAAATTTTCGTCTGAACTAGTTTTTTGTCTCGAATTAATTGATTCTCAAATTACTTTGACGTCTCAAAATCGAAGGTAACGATTTAGTTTTCTTGTCACGTCTGGTTGACTCAAAAAGCATTTTACGTTTAGTAGAACGTATGGTATCGTGAATTCGAATTGTACTTTATAAACTCGAAAATCCTAATTTTATGTAAGTAGAACGATAACAAGTCAAACCTAGTAATAAAACTACCATAGAGATTTAGCTCCACCAGATTTTTTTTAAATGGGTCGTTCTTGAAACATGGCGAAACGAGATGCTATTCGAATTTTAAATAGCTTTTTTCTTCTTTAGTGCCTATTAAACTGAGTTACGGGAACTAGGGTACCGGGATACTTATTTCTTTTCAAACAAAGAACACTGTCATTTTTTTAATTGGAATGATTTACAATAAGATTATATTTAATTCAATTACATTTTTCTATTTTGGAATTTCTCGGATGCGCTGTTTCGTTGCAAATTTTATCGTACAAAAGTAACTAAGTATGTAGTTTTGAGACATTTGAGACAGAAAATTGTTTATGTAAACATGATATTAAATTTATGATTGTATTTTGGTATGTTTCCCCTATATTTTTAACACGGAATGTCGTTTTCAATGCGTCAATGTTTCATCCTTTGATTATGTTTCACGTTTTTACTCAATGAAAAGTTTAAAATGTAAACTTCATGTAAAATTACATTCTCCTCAAAACACTAGAAACACTTCTTCTTCTTCTTTCCAAGCAACAAAACACTTACTTGATGAGAAAGTTCAGGTCAGCTGTCCGATGAGTCTGATGAGTAAGCAACAAAGCCTTAAGTAACTTAAGCCATCACTATCAATCTCGTGATATTTGTGTGGTTGTCTCCTACAGAGTACTATCATCTAATAGAGAAGACGAACTAATCAGAGAAGAGAATTCCATTGCATGTAGCTCCGAAATCCGCATTATCTCATCGAATTTCGAATAAAACTTGCAGAAAGTTACTAAGTTTCCGCAGCTTAAAAAGACCAAGCAAAGATTATTTATTTGTTTTCAACCGACTTCATAAAAGGAGGAGGTTCTCAATTCGACCGTGTTTTTGTTGTGTGTTCGCAGATTACTTCGTCGTTTATGAAACGATTTTAATAATTTTTGGAAAGGAGATATCCCAACAGTGGTACCATGATAAGAACACTAAGATCAGATGATGACACCCAAGAGAAATCGAGTCGAAAGTTGAAGTCGGTTTTTGTCTTTGTTAAATTATTCAAGTTATAATTTTTGTATAGGTATCAGACTAGTGTCTGTATTATTAATTAATTAAACCTACTTGCAGCCAATTCCTATTTCAAATTTTATTAGTTAGTAAGCTGATTTATTTGAAATTAGCAAAATTGTGGTCACACTACCATAGAGCCATTAAATTAAAACTTGAAGTTGATTTTTTTGAACGGAAACCAACACAACTAAAGCAATAAGCACTTTTTTATCTTTATTTAAGGAGCTTAGCCACAACAATGACTATGTCGCTCCATCATAGCCACTTTACATTTTATATAAATCTTAAATATTCAGCATACAAATCATAAAAAGCCTTAGCTATATCTGTCAAAAGTACCTACTGGCCAGGACGCATTAAGCACTTCTTTCAAGATCAATGCACCCTCGGGTCTAAAAATAGCATAAATTAGTCATTACTTATATTACCATAAGCCGCTATGTGTTTACCATGAGCGGAAAACTGGCTTAGACAAAACACTACAGATCAATATAAACACAATTTATTTATATAAAACATTGTTTGTTAAATTATTGAAAAGTTTCTATAGGTTTAGTAATTGATGTTCGTTAAGAACTACCAGAAATGCTAAAATAATGTTCCTTTACAGCTGTTCATCTAGGGGAGTAGAAACAAACAAATCGCCAAAATGGACGCGATCAAAAAGAAGATGCAGGCGATGAAGCTGGAGAAGGACAACGCGCTTGACCGCGCCGCCATGTGCGAGCAACAGGCCAAGGACGCCAACCTCCGTGCCGAGAAGGTACGAGACACGCTTCACCCTTTATGGCTAAAGGGCACTCTTTAAAACTGTAAAAATGACTATTTTAGTCGATTAAACTTATAACTTTAATCGCCTCTGTACAATTTCTTGGTATGCACTGCACATTATATTGTTGCAGACGTTGCAGTAGTAATAGTAGAATTTAAAAAAACACTATCATACCATTCTAATTTAGAATTGGAAATAGTAATGATGGTCTTCTAATGATTAAAGATATTTACGTAATATATAAATTAGTGTAGGTTAAATTTTGATATAATTTCGCATGCGAGTGTGAGTTTAATGTTTTTCACATCATTAAGCAAATTTTTGAACTTTCACTGATCCGTATATTTTATGATACGAATTATGAAATCGATACATTATTGCGTTAATATTAAATGTCAAGATTAAGCAATAATAATGCAGTTTCTTATCACATGCACATTAAAATAACGAAACAGAATAAAAATATATCACACTAGCTGTTGCGCGCGGCTCCACCCGCGTGTATGTCGGTTATCGCTGCAAATAGTAGCCTATGTGTTATTCTGATGTATAAGCTATATTACTGTAAAGTTTCATCCAAATTGGTCGAGCCGTTTGCGCGTGAAGAAGTAACAAACATACACACAAAATTTCGCCTTTATAATATAAGTAGGATGTGATTAGTGTGATAATATATTATTTATGTTTGTAAGGAAGTAAAATTATATTTTTATTAAAGCCATATTTAATTGAATACTTAAAAAAACAACAACAACAACTATTTCAAGTTTCTTTCTAATAAATTAAACATAAAATAATAAACATTTTACCGCCATATTTACCTATCTGTCTCAGCTTCCCACAGGCAGTGTACAGTCGTGAACAAAAAAAAACTTTCCCCGTCATCTTTATTTTTTTTCTTTCTAGCAAAAAAAGAATGAATGAAATCGGACTTTGTGTTATTGAATTACAACTAAGTACATATTTTGACTTTCATCCCCTCTCTCCAAGAAACCGTGCTGAATTTCGGGATAAAAAGTATCCCATGTCCTACCTCGTAGTATGAACTCAAATCACGCCTCAAATCATTTAAATCCTTTCAGTAGTTTCAGCGTGATGCGCGGCCAAGATACAGACAGACAGACGGACGGACAGACAGACAAAAAAGAAAAAAAAATACAGTTTTGGCTTCAGTATCGATTATAAAGAGCCCTCCAAAAAAAAATTTCAAAATATCTTTAATGTACAGAATTGGACCTGTTACATTTTTATTATAAGTATAGATAATAAAACATACCATAGGTGGTGTTGTGAAATATTTGACTCGTTACTGTAATATAAAATAAACCGATAACATAGTAGCCAGTTTTAATTATTTTGCAATAAATTAATTCATTAAATAAACAATGTACCTACGTGCGATATCTTTTGCGTGTAGTGAGGTAAAGCCTTGGCCACGGACGTGTCAGGGCTAAGGACACCAACCTCTCATAACTTAGATATGTATGCATGTCTGTTTCTCGGATGTTGTTTCATTATGCAGGGGATAAAACACTTACTGCACTTTACAATGTACCTAGGCACAGCTAGATTTTATGTAAACTTTTAGAAAAAAAAGTGCGCCTAGTTTTTTCTATACGGAGGCCCAATGATGCAGAAGCATCACTGGCCCGCCATATTGTGGGTCACTATACTGCATTGTTGCATTGTCTGCATTCGCAATGAATATGGTAACCACCACTCTTGGATTCTGCTTATGGTTTCCACCAGGCAGAGTATAGTTACTTTATTTTGGCAGGGCCATACATAAAAAAAAAGTTTTACAACCACCAAACCAAACCACCAAAAGGGAATTTAGCACAGTATACATCTTACTCAGTTTATTACAAAGACAATAGTTTGTATGGATGTTTTATTCCTCTTTCACGCAAAAACGACAAAACCGATCTAAACGAAATTTGGTACAGAGATAGTTTATAGTTTGGAATAGCATATAGGTTACATTAATTTATCCCGAAAAAATGCAAGGTAACGTCGCGAGACGTAGCCAGTAAAAAAGTGATACAAATTAAACTGGAAATATTTCTCACTTGTTTTCATAACTAATTTAAAAAGGCATTTTATCAGCTCTATTGATGATATTACTAATTTTTTTTTCTAAATACAGGCAGAGGAAGAGGCCAGACAGCTCCAAAAGAAGATCCAGACCATTGAAAATGACTTGGATCAGACTCAGGAGGGCCTTATGCAGGTCAACGCTAAGCTTGAAGAGAAGGAGAAGTCTCTTCAGAATGTAAGTATTTTTTGTTAATTAAATTGCAATTTCCATAGTTTGTATTAAGATGACGAATATTACTTGTCACTTTAAGGCTTAAGGCCAAACTGCATTTGAATGACACAGGATATAGAGAAGCAGATAGGGGTTCCTGTACTTTAAAATTTACAAGAATGTTTAATAATGACTTTGATTATTTACTATATTGTTATTAAGCAAGATTTTACTTCATCGTCATCTACTTTAAATGGATTAAGAACCTAAATTAGCGAATAATCTATACATCTTTACTCTATACAAATAAATAAAATTGGAGTGTCTGTTTGTAATATTAAAATAAATTCAATTAAAAAGCTTTTTTAAAACAAGCTTTTACTTGAATGCCTCGAGACGAATCAAACGAGTCCAAACTCGGTGATGTTGCGACGTTTCTTTACAGAGTTCTTATGACCACCTTCCAGCTCCAGCATCAGATCAGCTCCATATCATTATAATATTGTTTTGTCACGCTGTATACATATGCTTGCAAAATTTCAGCTAAATCGGTTGAAGATATCTGCTTCAAAATTGAGTTTCAAGATTCCATCCGAACATACAAGCATACATACATACATTGCAAGTTAATAAAAAGCTTCTAATAACCGCTTTTTATTAAATGCATTGTATGTATACACGGTACATACCAAACATGTATTTTTTACAATTTTTGTCTGTCTGTATGTCGGTCTGTCTGTCTGTTTGTTCCGGCTAATCGCTAAAACGACTGGACCGATTTTGACGGGACTTTCACTGATAGGTAGCTGATGATATAAGGAGTAACTTAGGCTACTCTTTTTAGACTAGCTTCGCCCCGCAGTGTCACCCGCGTTACGACACTAGCCGCGGGTAACACCCCGGGACTCAGCTAGTTTACTATATATAGGTATATCTGTTACCATTACCAGTATCATCATATACGCTGCGACTTAAATATATAAATTCAGTTTTGGAAGAATAAAATAGTTTTTAGTAATATTACTATTAAATCACATTCTATGAAGTTATAATGGTAAGCGCATAATATACTGAAGCAATATTGTGGGCTCATTTGTACTGGTTCAATGACCAATGAACAAAAGTTTCTGTGGACACCAGTGTTAGCAACTTGAAGCGAGCTGACTATCGTACCAGGGGCGTAGAATTATCGTATATGGACCGAAATTGGCCGAAATTATCGTACTATCGTATTATTATTTATTATTATCATCGGTTTTTAATATTTTCTTCGCGAAAGTAAAGGAATACGTTGATACGTTTGCTCGTATGCCCCCTATTCAGTAATAAAAAAAAATGTCCATTCAGTCTATTTTGCAAATCTCTCAGACCAATAAAAAAGTCTTATTGGTCTGAGGCAAATCTAAACAATTTTGACAGAAATACGTAGATTCTGGGACTAAAGTACGTAGGTTTGCAGATTTTCAGAATAAAATGTAACAAAATATAATGATATTAAAGTAGGTAAGTAAAAAATGAACAGGACCAGTAAATACTATGGTCCCATCTATACTAATATTATAAAGCTGCAGAGTTTGTTTGTTTGTTTGTTTGAACGCGCTAATCTCAGGATCTACTGGTCCGATTTGAAAAATTCTTTCAGTGTTGGATAGTCCATCTATCGAGGAAGGCTATATGCTGTATTTAATTTTCATAAAAAATAGAGATCCGTAAGAAAATTGCGATTTTGTAACTTAAGGTGTGAAATCGAAAACCTATTTCTGCGTGCGCTGCAAAAAGTATTGACAATAGAACAAAATAATGTATTACGGGTTTGTGGGTCCCATTAAGATCTACAAAAAAGTCCGCGAGAGCATATATCTAACTATCATGGTTTAGTCACAATAACCGCTTTTGTGTTCAAAAAAATTATTAAATCGTCTGAAGAAAGAAACTACTTTAAATATGTATCGTAATATTAATCCTTATCTAAATAAAGCATTATGTTATCAAGGGTATTTATGTAGAAGTAAAATACTTTTTGTTTCATCCCATTCGGACATTTCGTTTAGAAGTTACCACGAGTATAAGAGCTAAGAGTTGGTACCTATTATTGAGTTATTTGCCAAAGAGTTTTTATCAACATAATACCTAATATTAGTCTTTATCCAAATAAATGTGTTGTTGATTATGAGTATTAGATCTTAGAAGAGTATAATAAATACATCTATACTAATATATAAAGCTGAAGAGTTTTTGTTTGTTTGAACGCGCTAATCTCAGGAACTACTGGTCCAATTTGAAAAAGTTCTTTCAGTGTTAGATAGCCCGTTTATCGAGGAAGTTTATCGAGTTTATCTATATCATCACGCTCTGACCAATAGGAGCGGAGTACCAATGAAGAATGTTTCAAAAACGGGGGGAAATTATTACGCTACGGGCAATAGGAGACGCAAACGACGTTGCGTGGCTCATCTATACTAATATATAAAGCTGAAGAGTTTGTTTGTTTAAACGCGCTAATCTCAGGAACTACTGGTCCAATTTGAAAAAGTTCTTTCAGTGTTAGATTACCCGTTTATCGAGGAAGTTTATCGAGTTTATCTATATCATCACGCTATGACCAATAGGAGCGGAGTACCAATGAAGAATGTTTCAAAAACGGGGGAATATTATTAAGCTACGGGCAATAGGAGAAGCAAACGACGTTGCGTGGGTCATCTATACTAATATATAAAGCGGTAGAGTTTGTTTGTTTGAACGCGCTAATCTCAGGAACTACTGGTCCAATTTGAAAAAGTTCTTTTAGTGTTAGATAGCCCGTTTATCGAGGAAGTTTATCGAGTTTATCTATATCATCACGCTATGACCAATAGGAGCGAAGTACCAATGAAGAATGTTTCAAAAACGGGGGGCAACTATTACGCTACGGGCAATAGGAGACGCAAACGACGTTGCGTGGGTCATCTATACTAATATATAAAGCTGAAGAGTTTGTTTGTTTGAACGCGCTAATCTCAGGAACGACTGGTCCAATTTGAAAAAGTTCTTTCAGTGTTAGATAGCCCGTTTATTGAGGAAGTTTATCGAGTTTATCTATATCATGACGCTATGACCAATAGGAGCGGAGTACCAATGAAGAATGTTTAAAAAACGGGGGGTAACTATTACGCTTCGGGCAATAGGAGACGCAAACGACGTTGCGTGGGTCAGCTAGTTTTTTTTATAACCTTTATTTTGACAATTCGAAACCAATTTTTGTGGATACACTTAAATTCACATGTATTCACATATATAAAAATACTAGCTAGCCCACGCAACCTCGTTTACGTCTCCTATTGCTCGTAGCGTAATAATTTTCCCCCGTTTTTGTAACATTCTTCATTGGTGCTCCGCTCCTATTGGTCTTAGCGTGATGATATATAGCCTATAGCCTTCCTCGATAAATGGGCTATCTAACACTGAAAGAATTTTTGAAATCGGACCAGCGGTTCCTGAGATTAGCGCGTTCATACGAACAAACAAACTCTTCAGCTTTATAATATTAGCATAGATTCACGTGTACCTATTCACAAAAATATACAGCAAAAACCCTCAGATCAAATAAAAAAAGGTAGACAACGCCCCGCCTTGTACTTGTTGAAGCAGGCAGGCAGGTCGTACAAGTATCGATAACGTATACGATACTGAAGTAAGTATCGTAGCGTAGCGTAGTTTATAGCAAAGTTAGTGCGAATCCCGGGTGTTTACTTGGCACTACGCGCCTTTTTTCTGCGTCAACAAGAACAAGGCGGTGCGTTATCTACCTTTTTTATTTGATCTGAGCAAAAACCTAGCAACCTATTTATTTGTTGTAGGAGATACGATAGTAGTAAGCTATGTCATTGACATATTTTATTTGGAGTAATTAAAATGGCGACTGTAATTAGAATTTATTTGTGTTTCTATAATCAGGCGATTTATCTATAGCGCCAAGAGCCTTGGCACATTGGCAGCCGAAGGAAATTGCCAACCGATATGAGATCTAATGCCGAAATGTTGACTCGTCTTTATAAATAGAATTATCGTTTCACATACGATAGCCAAATTATATCAGCATAAAAATAATAAAATAGTATTATTTATACCGTTTACGGCATGTATGTGTATTAAACGTCTAACACAATGAAAGAATGCGAGCTTAACCTTTTATTGATGAATCATACCTATAAGTCATCGTCTGAGCAGTTTTCTGAAACCACTGGACGTTATAATAATAATAATTATAAAACAAACGTAGCATGTGTATTAATTTAAATATTATAGGTTTACAATAAATCGTGAACTAACACATGTCATGCTGTGTAAAGTGGAATCCCGCGCTCTGGTGGCTGCGTTCCGCCTGTTAGGTTTATTTTCGTCGCTCGACACCTAATATGGGCCCGATGCCTGGTGTTAGATAAAAATAGACTCGGGACTCATTCAATATACTCACGTATGTAGATTATTGGAAACTTATAGAATGCAAGACGCCCTATTTATTTGAATTAGCCAATTGATTGAAGCAATGGCAATTGAAGGAACCATTGTTTTCAATATTATATGTACATACAGCGGTATAGATTTTACTTTTGATAAATTGAACTAGTTAAAAAAACATAAAATAATTCAATTGAATGTAGTATAAGTACAATAATTATTACAAATAAAACTTTTATAACTTAAAATTCCCGCACATAATTAAAAACAAATGCAACTTAAACCGTCGGTAAAACAGTACAATGAAAACAAAATATGGCAGCTTTAGGTGCGATTGCAGCGCCACGGTGTATGTGGTGAACTGAGAATGACAGTCAGTCAGTCAATATGGCCGTCGCCGCTGCGCGGCCGGACGGACCGCGCTAAGAGTAGTAATGTCCGCGTCCGCGCCCCACGCCCACGGGCGCACCCCCGTGCGGCGCAGGGGGCATCAACACCACCCGCGGCTAAGGGGCAATCGAGTACCCGCCCCTAGTGCGCTTGCAAACTTAGATCCGTCCAAACAAGTGGCCTTACTCAGTCAAACAGACGATGTTGTGCCTTGTGTCAATAGTGTTAGTGAATCTCAAGAAGTGACAAGGACGAATAGTGACGATGCACTTTCGAATCGAAACACAGTCGAGGACTATACGAATGTTGACGATGAAATAGAATTTGATAATAGAGTAAAGGAGACAGAATCACTTGATGAATCTGATGATGAATTTTCATTCCGAGAAGAACGGTCGGCGGGAGATGGCGCAGAATTCACGGCTGTCGCCTCAGATATATCAGATGATGACCCTGAGACGGCGGAACTCGCGAAACTCAGGTGTACTAGCGAATGTACTGAAGTTTTGGCGGAACGAGAAAACAGACGGAGAAGGCGATGTGCAGATTATCCGGGTCTGGCCTTTGGCAGTTCCATATTTTCTTCGGATACAATGATGAAATTTTCCATAATAAAGAATGAGTTGCAGAACATCAAGAACACTGCACTGAAAAGGGTAATGTCTTACGTTATTTGAGCTTCTATTTGTTTGTGTGAGTGAGATGAGCGTGGGCCAAATGCGTACTGAACTATTTTTAATCGCATACGGTCGGGAAAGCGTTGAATGTGCTTCACAAAATGAAGCAGATGTGAACACATCTCGCGCGTGCTGATCAGCTGAGCTACTGACATTTGTTTGACATGTTTACTCGGTCGATTACACATGGTGCCACTAGATGTCGTTACTATAGATAGATGCACGTGGCTCATAGCTGTCGGCCCTTGCCCTTAAAATTCTAGGGCAATAAAAAATACAAATAATTAATACTGCTCCGAATGAGACTATAGCTGTAGATGCAGCTTATTTTTTATAACAGTACTTGTAATTATATTTTTTTATTTAATAATTATCTGACATTAGTAGAAGTCACGGAAGTTTAATGTACATAAATCGTATTTGATTTTAATAATTTTGTACTACCTAATTTTATTATTATCTGTTACGGTTATTGATTTCGGTCCTTTGTGTATTGAATAACAGTTTCTATTTATACGTTTATTATTTTAACTATTTCGCTTTCGGTACCTAATAGTGTACTACTAAATTACGTTTCATTTTGCAAGTTCACGAATATTTCAAAAATTTATTTAAAATATTTAGACCGTGTTCCTAGATCTAAAATCAGTATAAAAAGCTTAGGGTGTACTCACTTAACCCTTTATTTGGCAAAAAAATAAATAACATTTTGAATTGAAACAAATACTGAAATAGGAATGTGTAGAGTCTAAATATGCCCAGAAAAATTGTAAAAAAAATCTAGGGTTTTCAGTTTTCCTGAAAAATCATGTATGCTACTACATACATTGCCAAGTGGGTAAAGAAATATGTATTCATTTGAATGTATGTTGGGACATACCTTACCAAAACCAGTAAGAATAAAAATCATAAATATGTATTGTAACTTTAATTAAAAACAAACATAAATCAAACCTCTTTATAAAAATGAGTTGATGGACATACATTATGAAAGCAAAATAGCGGGTATAATGCCTCTGCAGCACTGTGATTGGCAATGCTGGAAGTAAACCCAGAAACTACTCATTTTTGAAAATGATAAATTAGTTGACAATTCCTGGGTTTACTTCCGGTAACAAAACATAACCGGACTTGGCATTTGCTGCAGATGACAGTCGTGAGCTTAGAGCATAACCTGCACAGACCCTGAGATATCATGGTCATGAAATGACCCACATTGTCAAATCGCGAGGACTCAACGGGAACTGGCTGTATCGCTTTTTGTGGTCGTTTTTGATGTCGAGTGGGTCAATCACAGCACGTCTATTCTTTTTGAGTCCTTCATAGATTTCGTACCTAAAAGCCTTCAAGGACGTAGCCTTTTGTTATTTTAGTATTATCGTTTCTGTAAGATAGCCATGCATTGTTGATGCATATATCAAGCATCTGGGCAAATATGCCGATATACCAACAGCTCTATCTATATTGCAGACTCCAATAGTCTGTATATGAAGGCATGGACACGACCCCCATGATGATGAATAGCCAGAAAATCTCGAAGTTCGTCTTCAACTAATTCAATCGATCGGCCGGTTTTTTCCTCTGAATACGCATTTGTTTGTACTACAGTGTCAGTTATATAATCGATTTCTGGTACATCTTCCACGGTTGCTTTGTGTCGAAAAAACAGCAGCCCTTTTCCATTTATAGCACATAACGAACTTTTTGATTCTGCGTGAGCGTTTAGCAACAGGAACCGTCGATCTTTTCGATCGTGTTTTGATTTGGCAATGTAGAGGATGTAGTGGGGGTGCTAGGTATGGACACTGAAGGTTGTGCAGGCGAAGCTTGTGATGCAGAAGCGACTTGAGATACAAGATTTAGAGTAGCAGGAGTTGCAGGCGTGGCAGGGGTTGCAGGCAGTGTTGGAATATCGCTTATTATCGGAATAGTACTGCAATCGGGCTCAAGTGATGGGTTCGGGTATACTTCTTGGAATACATGCGTAAGCCGAACATTCTCATCGGTTGAGGTTTTATCATCGGAATCTAATATATTCAGTCTTTCTAAGGAACTCGCAATAGATGGATCTGGGGAAGATGAGTCTGAATGCGAAACTCGAGTTCCCAAAAATTCATCATCGACCTCAGATGCATTACCATCATCAGAGAGTGCATTTTCAGTAGGGGTCAAAGCTAAAATTCTACCACCACTTGTTAGTAGCGCGTGCTGTAAAGAAAAAAAAAGCTTGCATACACCAAAACTCAAGCTCAAGCAAACAAAAACCCATAAATAGCAAAAAAAATATCACAAAAAGAAATCAAATAAATTGGCAATGTATACTGTAACATACAGGTTCGTTAGGCAGTAATTCATTACTAAGTTGGCAATGTATGTTACCGCATACAAAGTTTATTATCAAATAAAACAACAAATATCCACAAATAATGCCAAAATTATAACAGTGAACACTTCACTATAATGTCACGATCGAATTATTAGTGTTTTATTAGAAATTTACGAGGAAAAAGTAATAAAAAAACAAATAAATACCTTAATGAGCACAGCCGGCTTCTTTCAGGCAGACATTTTCTAAAAAAGTGACAGCACCAGTGTTGCTGACACTCAAAAACATTTTTTTTCATAAAGTGTGACTAGTTTATGAGAATAAATATTAATAATTATATTGAAATCTTATTATTTCTTTAACACTTTATTTTTTTTTAAAGTTTGTATGGCACAGCATACAATACCAAATTAAGGGTTAACCGTCCTGCATTAACAGAATCCCCAGATTCGTGCGACTCTACTCTAAACTCAACCCACTACTAGGCCTACTACTATGCTAAAAAAAAAGATTTTTTATTTTCAAGACTAGGTACTACAAAAGAAAATATTCAAGCATATCTTGAAATCTCTAAAACATAGCCAATCTAACAATTGTACAGCGACTTTTACACCTAGTGAGCGTGTTTACGCATCTAGGTAGGTATATTACACATAACATTGCATTCGACTCTATTCCACTTTCTAAAATATTCACGAGGAATACGTTTAGCAATTGCTACTCGCAATTGTTAAGCGTAAAGCTAAAAACTTTTAACAAAACTATTTCGACTATAGGTGGGAATGAGCCTTCGCTCAAAACCCATTATTTCAAACTTAGATTATGTCTTAATTTCTACGAGTGAGCAATTAGGAAGTAAAAAATCTGTGGCGTTGCTTTGAAAAAATACAGGCCACCTTATGGCTGTTACAATATTCTCTAAGGCTGCAATACGGGCGTTCGTTATGCAATCTTGACTTTCTTGTTTTTTTTTTTTTTTTTTTAATGTATTACCCGCCATTATGACTCTACTCTGCCTGATGGAAAGCATAAGCAGAATCCAAGAATGGTGGTCACCATACTCACTGCGAAAGCAGACAATGCAGTATGGCGACCCACACCATGGCGGCCTAGTGATGCTACTGCATCTTTTAGTCTAGTCAACAAGTATGGAACTTGTTGACTAGACTATTTGGGCCTCCGGTCTCGCACTCACCAACGAAACACGACAGCATGAACGCTGTCATTTTACGTTGATTTTCTGTGCGAGGGTAGTACCGCCCCGGTCGAGCCGGCCCATTCGTGCTGAAATCAGCGTGGCTCTACTACCTACAAAATGTATGTAAAGAAACAGGTAGTTCGAATTTTGGCTCAAAAAGCCGTGAAAATATGATATGATAAACTATTCGAAGTTTAACGTCTAAATTCCATCAATAAAAAAATTAAATTCAAAATAACTCAAGTAGTAAGTGTATATATTTATCACATGTAGGTCATAAAACTAGTTTTTTGAAAGTTATATGTATTTATAAAAAAAAAGTAAAAACTAAAACCCAACTACAACAAAAAACGACGCTGAAAAAGTATGAAACAAGTTTCAAAAGCCGTAGCACAGAATAACTAATAGTAGTAGTAGTCACACGTTACGTAGAAATGTACCATAACGTAGTAACTATTCAGTAATCTGTGCCATAACGTCCATAACAATTAACAACGCGTGACTACGGCTACTATTAGTTATTCTGTGCTACGGCTTTTGAAACTTGTTTCATACTTTTTCAGCGTCGTTTTTTGTCGTAGTTGGGTTTTAGTCTTTACTTTTTTTCAGGGTTCGAAAATATCCGATATTTATACTAAATATCAAAATATCGGATATTTATGATATATATCCGATATATATCAAGTTTGATATACTTATATCAATTTTGTAATCCATATTATCATTTTATTGTATTATTTATGAATACTATTTGCATATGTGTTACATAATCATACTGAAATTATCAAAAAAAAAACGAATATGATGTTAATGTTTTAAAATATTACAAATAATAATAATAACTTTATAATATCATAAGTAAGTAAGTTTTAGTTACCAAATCAGTCGTCAGTCATTCGTAATAAACTGTTAAATATTATCAAATAATTAATAAAATCATAAAAAAATGCAGTATTCATAATACTCGTAGTGCTTAGTTTGACTGTAATAAACTGTTAAATATTATCAAATAATTAATAAAATCATCAAAAAATGCAGTATTCATAATACTCGTAGTGCTTAGTTTGACTGCAAGGAAGATAAAGATAGGTCATCTATCGATTCTGAGTCTGGACTGGATTATAGGACATAAACGACATTTTGAATCATATCATCCGCTATCATCATGAGAAGGATCCGATATCCAATCTAATTTCAGCTAGCATTGATATATATCAACGAAACCAGTTTGATATATATCAGATATATATCGGATATATATCTTGATATATATCCATTGATATATATCCTCGAACCCTGCTTTTTTTTATTTAAAATGTTTTGGTGCCTCTATAATATTACTTTCTTTGCAAAGTATATTTTATATAGGTAACATAGAAATATCACAATTATTGAATAAATACGCACAAAGTCACGAGAAAATGCTAATAATATATATTTTTGAAATGAAAAGTAACGCCCTTTCGAATGATACCAAACACGGCATATTTATCTCAAATTATTTTTTTAATACAGTACTTTATGTCGGCTAGAGGGCGACACATTAGATTCAGTGACACGTCATATAGCCTATGACCAGCGGACAATCACGGCGCTTCTAACGATACCTCATTTGTCTTATTCTGACTAGTAATTTAGAAAGAATGAGGGAACAGACAATACCATAGAAATATCGTACTTATCGAATAAATACGGACAAAGTCACGAGCAAATGCTAATAATATATGTATTTTTGAAATGTACAAATAACGCCCTTTCCAATGATACCAAACACGGCATATTTATCAATTTTTTTTAAATGCAGTACTTTATGTCGGCTAGAGGGCGCCACATTAGATTCAGTGACACGTCATATAGCCTATAACCAGAGGACGGTCAAGACGCTTCTAACGATACCTCATTTGTGCAGTTCTAATTAGTAGCTGCGAGGAGCTGTGAGGGAACAGATGAACTAAACTGCCTCGTTGGTCTCGCGGTTGGCGTGTGCGACTGGTGATCATGAGGTCTTGGGTTCGATTCCCGGGTCGGACCAAATGTTTGTATGATCTACAAATATTTGTTTCGGAGTTTGGGTGTTTTCTATGTATAATATGTATGTATTTACAACAAAAAAAAAGTATATATGTACACACATCAAAAGTGTCTAGGGATCAAGCATTTTTATGCGGATTTCTTGAGATTGAGATGTGGCTTTGGCCCTGGCCTGCTCAGTCGCCAGACTTGAACCCGATTGAGCATGCATGGGATATGCTACAGAGAAGAGCTCTGCCGAATATGGAGGGTATCCAGTCGCAAGAAGACCTTTTTTTGTTGTTGCAACGAACATGGGCGGCCATTCCACAGCGTGATTTGGATGAACTCATTTTGAGTATGCCAAACCGATTCTTGTGTTGTTAGTGTTCGCGGTAGAAACACGAATTATTAATTGTTTAAGTTACGTAATAAAATTTTAAAGAAAACTGTTATTTCAGTCTTTTTTTCGAACTTTAATGTTAGTGGTTCAAATGTCAAAACTCTCTTTATTAGGAAAATGGCAAATTTCTTTATTAATGCAAAGGTGACTTGGTTTATCGTTACTGTGACAAACGAAAACACTTTATTTGATGAATCCTTAAAGAAAATTTTAATTAATATCAATCATGAGAAAAGTTATTGCAAAAATATATGTTGATCCCTAGACACATATGTTGATCCCTAGACACTTTTGATGTGTGTATTTCTATCAGTTGTCTAGTACCCATAACACAAGCTCTGCTTAGCTTGGGACTAGATGGCGTTGTGTGTTAGATGTCCAAAATATTTATTTTATTATATTTATAACATACATATGTAATGTATGTTCATCTGTTCCCTCATAGCTCCTCAGTCGGTGCCAAGTGACTAGCGCTTAGGCTTTTGTAATTGTTCGTTTGTATTCTTTTTGGCTTAACACCGACTTCAAACAGATTTTAGGTACCTAGCACACATTATAATACTACTATTTAAATGAATAAAGAATTAGGTATAGGCAATTTATGAAGAACCAGTTTATTTTACGCTTTAAGTGTTTTTTTGGCAGAGAGTTTTCGTTTGATGTTTTTTGGAAGTCGGTTTTTTTTTTATAAAAAGTTTTTATTTTTCAGTTTTTAGTGCAAATAATCGTAGGTAAGTAGTAAGTTGAACTATTTCATAAAATTTCAACATCAAGAATTAGAATCATCCTCTAATCCCTCACTGCTTAAGAGTTTAACCTTCTATCATCAGCTCACCTAAATAACTTGAAAGTAAACGACTGAAGGTCTTTAGATACGTATGAAATTGAAAGAATTATCCTCCAACTTCTAACCGTTGAGGAGTTGTACCTTCCACCTTCCATCATCAGCTTACCTAAATAATTTGAAAGAATACGACTAAAGGTAACATATAAACATATGCTATTAAAAGATTTATCCTCAGACTCCTAACCATTAAGGAGTTGTACCTTACATCATCAGCTCATCATCAAAATCATCATAAAATGATGACTACCACACGCAAATACCGGTGTAACTTCATAAAATATACGAAAAACATAGTATGTGCCTATAAATAATGAGGGTTCCTCTCGATTTCCCTGGGATCCCATCATCAGATCCTGATATGCTGGCAATGGGACCACCTCGGGACCATACCCTTTCGAATACAAAAAATAATTCAAAATCGGTCCACAATTGACGGAGTAATCGGTGAACATACATAAAAATAATAATAATAATACATACAATGGAACATAGAACCTCCTTCTTTTTGGAAGTCGGTTAAAAAGCTGTTAATTTGAAATTACAAACAGACACTTGAATTCCATTTATTTGTATAGATAAGCAATGTGGACTGGCAGGTAATTAGTTTCTTTTTTTGACTGACATGACAACACACTAATTGCTGCGTTGCGTACTGAAATTAGTGCGCCTAAGTAATTATAAAAAAATATGTATTACCTTTAAAAAAGTATCTATTGAGTGTATATTGCTATGCTAATATTGGGTAACATTCTCAAATTTATTTAGCTTGTAACATTTTGAAAATATTAATAACAAAAAAAACCTTAACTATTACTAGCCTTATAAAGGCTGTACATTTTTGTCTTAGCCTTGCCCTTGGATACAAATACAATAAGCATTTACTTACCTACCTAACTACTTATAAATATTTAATTGTACGAAAGTACGAACAACGCGTAACGTGCAGAACAACTGCCGCAACACCTACCGTTATTACACGTAGATTGTCGTAGATCAACATGTATTTTTGGATAGGAACAGAGTTTCTGCTGAAATCTGAATTGGCGAGAACAAGGTCTAAATCTTAACAATTACTTACTAAACTAAACTAATAAAAAATAAAGTATGAACTTATTAAACAAGACAGTTTTCAATTTCATTAAAACACGACCGCGTCAGTGATAGATGATGATGATTTGAAACCAAATGTATTAGACATGTTCATAAAGAAAAACTATTAATATAATTACTTTAATCGCGTGTATGCTGTTAATTGTTCATGATGATAAGTATTTTAGAACAAGCTAAAATTAAAAAACCCCCTACGCAAGCACTTAATCGAGTAATCATACGCCAAAAATTCCGTACATCATTTCGAAAAAGAGCTCTTACGCTGCTGAACCGATATTAACCAAACATAGCTAAGAACCACCGCAAGGAAACTGACCCATCCGTTTGAGAGATACGATGTCCCAGACAGACACAGACAGACATCGACGTCAAACTTATAACACCCCTCTTTTTGCGTCGGGGTTAAAAAAATACATGAATAGCTACAACTTTTTTTTACAAATGTATGTAGTAGATTTTTTAATTTTAAGTAATAAAACAGGATGGGTTGTAATAGTTAGTGTTGGTAACACTGATTGTGCCTTACGTTTTCCTACTTTTACCCGACTGCGTGATGCAAGGTACGTATTTAGGTGCCCATGCCTAATAAAGCAGTGATATTCGATATTTCCTATAACTTGGGTTGTAGAGGTCTGATGATAGTCGCTCTGCATAAAAAATCGAACTTCAGCTTTATCGCAGTAGACTCAAAACCGACCGCAACCAATTTTGGGAATAAAGGCTCGGAGAAAAACCTAATAAAGCTCTTATTTCTGCCAAACCAATTGAGTTAAATATTGTCTGTTTGTAACATTAAAATAACCGCTTTTTACTAAATGCATATGTATGTACTTATACCAAAATAACATTTTATACAAATTTTGTCTGTCTGTCTGTTTGTTCCGGCTGATCTCTGGAATGGCTGGATCGATTTTGACGGGACTTTCACTGATAGATATCTTATGATATAAGGAGTAACTAAGGCTACTTTTTTCAGACTAGCTTCGCCCCGCGGCGTTACCCGCGGTACGACAATAACTAGCTCAGCAAGTACTTTATATGATTTGAAGTAGTGCGTAGTGAAGTTGTTAGTTTGAATAATTAACTTGTTTGTCTAAGCATTATGGTCCATGTATTGTTATGATAACTAAATGAGAATACTATTAGACTCAATGTTTGGTCATAAGACTCATAAGTAACAGATAAGGGGTAATTGACCGAGCAAACAAAGCATTTCTATTTGAGGTTCTAGCTAGTCGATATGCCTTGCGTCTGCCTTACAAAGTTAAATGCTTACTGACTTTGACTTAGTAATGAGAAAATGTACCTCTTCTATTCCATCTAAATAAGATTTTTAATGTGTCTGATTTTGATGTCGGGTTAAGAATACGGAGTGTCACCACCGGAAGTGAACAAATTACGGCAGGACAACAACATTGCCCTAGCAATGTTGTTGTCCTGTTGGAGAAGGAAACTTGAAACCGACCCTATACCTTCCCGTATGGCCAGCATAGTAATGTAGTTCATTGCTGGTTAAAACCTCCTTCCTAAGAAGAGGTCTATGTCCAAAGCAGCAATGAACTATTACTAAGCTGTCGATGATGATGTAAAAAGATTTTTGCAGATAATTATTTCACGCTGAACGCTAGTTATATAACACTAAATAAGTAAATACATTGTAACTATGTATATATCTACATATAACAGTAATCTCTTAAACCACATCTACATAATGTTATAACATACATAATATATAATGTACATACGTTGCATTGTTCCTAAACTCGTAACATAATGTTTCGCATTTTTTTTGGCGACTATCATCTTACGTAAATGTTATGGTGGCTTGCCAAAACTTGTAAATTAAATAAAACTATAAAAATAATATGATTATTTGATTAAATCTAATTTACTATTATTTATGTTTCATATTCACATTTGTCGTGATTCTACAAACATGTACAATGCGTTTCAAATAAGAACAGTATTGGAAATCCGCCATCTTGCCCTGCATGGCTGCATTTGTCAACAACTTCAGATATTTTTGTATGGTGTGCAAAAAAAACGAAAATTTACAATTACATCGCGTTTCAAATAAGAATAAGACTGGATTTTGTGACTGGTAATTGTAAACTCTCGTTTTTCAGGGCAAGATGGCGGATTTCCAATCCTATTCTTATTTGAAACGCATTGTACGTAACATTGAGTTTCCTATTGAAAAGGACAGACAAGAGCTGAGTGCCACTCCTTCGACGACGTGATTATTACATTTACCTCATAGAAGATCTAGACACGCGGTAGCGTGTCAAGCCAAGTTCAAGCAAAGGAACTGGCTAGCCAGCGCCGAGAGTAATATTACACGAACCACTTGGTGCCACTTTTGACCCTTCTGTAACTCAAAACCTCTTTAACGTAAACACATAAAACTACGTGTGTTTAATTATATCCATAAGGACATCTAGAAGCCCAAATTTCATGAAGCTAGCTCAAACGGTTATAAAGATATGAAGGTCAAAAAGTCGTAAATTTTAGCACTGACTGACATATATGTAGTACCTAAACCTATCCTACTTCCAGATGACCTAGAAAGATGAAATTTGGAAACTAGCTTGGTAATTGTGTGTAAGCGTAGGAAAAAATCTAAAAATAAAAAAAAAGTAAAAAAATAGGGGGTGTCCCCATACATTTTTTTTTATTGTAGCCTTGTAACCGTCGTTACAAGCAGATATTTGAAACTATCTAAATATATGTATTATTAAATCTCAATACCTGCCTAGCTTTCTCTACAAAAAGTAATGATATCCCACCAAAAACATAAATGTAAAAAAGGAGAGCCAAGTTCAATACAAAAAATATGCTTGGCTGTGGGCTTCGTCGCAAAAAGAATGGAGATCTAAATGAGTGCCAAGTTCTATGCAAAATCCAAATATGTATTTATAGGAACAAAATAAAATTATGAAGAAGGTTAGATTTGCCTTGGCCAGTTTTTATCAGAATTAAAATATATATATATGTTGAATAACTTTATAAAATGACTGATGTTATGAAAACTGGCTAAGTCAAATCTAACTTTAAGATATCACATTTTTAAATAACAGCAATTGTTATAGGTATCCAATAAAGCAAAGAAATAGAGTTTAATACTTGTCCATAATTTTATTTTGTTCCTATAAATACATATTTGGATTTTGCATAGAACTTGGCACTCATTTAGATCTCCATTCTTTTTGCGACGAAGCCCACAGCCAAGCATAATTTTTGTATTGAACTTGGCTCTCCTTTTTTACGTTTATGTTTTTGGTGGGATATTAATTACTTATGTACTCTCTTGTAAATATGTAAAACGGTGTACAAATAGAGTTTTCTATCTATCTAATACAGTAATGAGGTAAACGACTTAATTTTGGCATCTTAAAATAATTGCGACTTTATTTATTTTTTCACTTAAATGAGTAAAAGAGATGTATCTCTTATAATAATAACTACTTAAATGCAAGTGAAATTCCACCATTTTAATTTGAAATCTATTTTTTTTATTTATTAATTGGTAGAGACTTATTTCGTGATTTTATCTACTCTACTTTGTGTCTTCGTGAAATCGTAGCCTATTAGAAATTTCTGTAAGAAATTAACAAAATACATATAAATAATGACAGGATAAAACCTTTTCTTTTTATTGCGAAAACATTTCTAAAAGGCGTTTAATTAGCGATTTTTCAAGTCGTTAATTAGTCTTCATGCATTTGTTTATAATTAGTAATGATTAAACTATATTAAAAATATAAAATGCGTGCACTACTTACTTACTTAAAATATAATAATATAAACATTTTTTTTAAAACAAAAACAATGAAATAAATATTTAAAGACTAGGTATTCATGACTTTTTAAGATTGTAATATGTACGTATTGTACTTATATAAAGACTATAAAATAAAATAGTGCAATTAAACCAGTGCAACTATGTTTCCTTTTTTTAGACGTGTTGAGCTCTTTTTGGTAGAAGAAAATCTTATGAGTTCGCGTCACCGACGACATGCTGACATGAGTTGACATCATGACATTTTCGAAGTGAAAACTTCTTTGGCCGCGATGAGCACTTTTTGGTAGGGAAAAATCTTATGGCTTCGCGTCACCGACATGCTAATGTACAATTAATTTTACTAATACGATTAACTGTGTAAAACATGACTTAAAACGAATAAATTGAAAATACCTTATTATGTAATCTACATAAGATTACATAATAAATTAATAAGGTATTTTCAATTTATTCGTTTTTAATCATATTTTACGGAGTTAATCGTCGGCGATACCTAGCTTTTTTATTTGAACTGCCTGACATTTCGACAAAATTTTACTGACTTAAAATTGTCTGACGTGACGTCACGACTAGATTTCACTGGCCATGACATACCCGTACGTAGACATAATTACATATCGTTAAACATGAACGTTTCAAAGTTAGTGCAACTACTAAAAGTTTATTTTCTTATTTTGTATTATTTATTTTTTACTTATTTTGTAACTAGTTAATGTAACTAGTTGTTAGTATAAAAAATGCTACCTGCCAGTGAAAGAATCATCAAAATCGGTCTAGCTGTTCCAGAAATTAGCCGGAACATTTTTTTTATTTTTTTTATTTAAGTACTGTATACACACACCTTCGTTGCATTTAGTGAAATACTGTTGATATGAAATTACAAACAGATGCTACAATTTTATTATTGTACACATATCGATTCCTTGATAGGTAGATTTTCACGTACTATACCTATTGAACATAATCAACCGGTAGCTACGAATATTAAATAAATTAAATCAAATTAAAAATCATGAATAGTATGAGTAGTCAATGCAAGTTTAGTTAAATTCCGACCACACTCTAAAATTAATTAAATTTTATTGTAGAGCTCAAAACACAATTAAATATTTAACTGTTACATTTCCGAGTTATAATATTTATATCTTTTTCATTATTTACTTAAACAGCAAGATACAAAAAATATCTAGAACCTACCTATTTTAGTCGGTAGTATGAGTATTACGATTAACGAAACACACGAAAAGTAAAATGACAGTATGGCCTTCTATTATGTAAAGGACAATTTCTGCTGTTCAATTTCAAACATCAAGTCAATAGTTACCTACGACTTCCGTTCCTCTCCTGTAGTCTGTTAGTATAGTGGACTTGTCGACTTACCGCCGTAATTCTAATCAAAAGCCAAAAAGTATTTACTTAACTGTTTGCAAAATATTATTATTTCATAACTGATATCTTCAAAATACACTTAGGTTTATTTTCTTGTTATAAGTTGCCATTTTTGTCCTCAATTGACTTTAAAAATTAATTTTATTCACAATATAATTCAATGTAATTAATTTTATTCACAACGTAATTCAATGTATGTACCTACCATCTACCTATGACTGTCTTAAACATTCACAAACAAAATGAAAAGGGTTAGCAAAAATTAAAACTATAGATATTTTATTTAGATTTTTTGGATTTTAGGTTGTTTTATTTAATATTTTACTATTCTCATAAACAAGGTTTTGACGAGTTTTAATTTTATAACAAGAGTTTGGTCACTAGATACCTACTTGCAATGATCGTTCACTATAAACGATAACGATACCGTGCAAACAAATACAGTCATCAACGATATGGAAAATGGTTAAAGAATCCACTCTAAGGCAGGCACTCTGACAGAATAATGTGAATTTACTTTTCCGAAGATGACGTCTGTAGAAGGTAAAAATATTGCACGTTTCTAAAATGTGTGTAATTCCTAGACGTCTAAATGCTAAACAGTGCGTCATAATAGCTAGCCATACACGTACAGATCTGCCCGTCGGATCTGCCCGGCAGACGTGCCTGGCGGAAAGATCCGTGCGTGTATGGTGAGAACGGGCACGAATTTGCCCGCCGGGTGCCTGCCCGCTGCCCGTGGTCAAATCGAGCGGATCGGGCACGGGGCGGGCAGATCCGAGCTCCCAACTGTACGTATGTGCCTAGCGACGGATGTGCCCGCCAGATGTCGCGTCGCGCACTAACACTCTAATTAGTTTAAATGCGTTTGATCACAAAAATGGTGTTAAGCGAAAATAAAGCATTTTGGACAAGTTTTATAGAGCCTTTAAGTCTTTGCCTTGTTTTTGAAGAGTCAAAGATGAGCAATTGTACCTTATTATAGAATTAAAGACACAAGCATAGGTACGAAAAATTGGTCGAAATGCAACAAAATCAATCCCGCTGCAGATACAAAGTAATTTAGGCTTTGAAATAGACATTTTTACAGACAACCGTATATGAGCGTATATGCTGGAGTTACGATTTGAACTACTGCCCGTCAGTTGCCCGTACTGCCTGCCGGGCAGATCCGACGGGCAGATCTGTACGTGTATGGCTAGCTATTGGTACTGTGTCGCTCCCAAGTTTTATTGGATCACACCATCGATTACGATCGATGGATCACACTAGCATCAAGAAGGTTGCAACTAGGAAAACATTGTGTCTACAATTTTTTTTTAAATCTCTTGTTTGAAATGAGTTTACATTAATTAAAAAAAATAAAATATCAAGATTTTTTTCTATTTAGTTAATGTAAACTCATTTTAATTTCTATACTATTTATATTTTACGTTAAAAGTTGAACCGCTAAAACTCACGTCTTTTGATATCTCTGAAATTGGTAGTAAATAATAATCTGCACAATTCCTACATCTATGAAAAATATTACGAAATCCCAACTCATTTACCATACTTCTTGGCATTGATATCAACCATATTTAAAGCAGTAATATTATTCAAACAACTTAATTTTCCTTAAATTTGTGGAATGGACAGACTCAGTACAAAATCAATATTTCAACCACTTCCACTACATCTCGAATTCGACAAGTCAAATAACTTTGACAAATGGCCCGTAATTTTATCATGTATAATCAGTCATTTGGTTGACAGATGTGTGTTTATGCGTCACACTTGGTGTTATTTACATTACATTATTGCACCATGTATCACATCTCGGCCCGTAATTACACTGCAACCGTACGGCAATGTCGGCCATGTCCAGACATGCCTATGTAAGTTGTGCCCTTCAGGTGCGTCAATAACTTATTACTGACCATATGGTATGATGGACAGATGACCAACTTTTTACCAGGCAGATGTGACATGAAAACCGTGACATTTATCATCCTATAATATATAGGTATTAATGTGACATTTAAATATGTTTTAGTCACACATCGAGAGCATACAACAAACTTTATTGTTTATTTCTATATTATTTAAAATGATAGTTGGACATTCTCTTTTCTTGAGATAAATTTTACTGACAAAAGATACATTTTCAAATGATAATAATACTCAGTAGGTACATAGTCACGGTATAGTTCCGGTCTATTATGAATCTTTTTTTTTTAACGTGTGGAAATCCCCTCGGACCGTCACCCCACCGGGGCTTGCGGCGGGGCGGTGTGTCGGACTCGAACCGACTAAAACCACACGGTGTGCCACTCTGCGCCTGTGAAGGGAGGATCTATTATGAATCTAGTTTAACCTTCACAGACTAAATATGTCACTACGATAACACGCCGTAGGTGCATAGGGTGCATACGTCAACTGATATATTTAGATTACAAATATTTTTACAAGATTACATCTATACTCTCCTAAGAATACAAAACGTATGAAAATATGACCATCAGACATCATTAATCACGAAGACATTGTGCGAAGATAGTTAAGTCATAATATTAATAGGTCTACATAATTTAATTAATTACTTATAAGATTATACAATGTTATAAAAATATTGAATTGTTGTCTTTAGCCAAGAGCCTTGAATAAAAAAAGAAAAGGCCGGTTTATGACAAGTTTCTCTGTAACTTATAGGCATTTCCCGAAATAGACGACTTAAATCTCTTAGTAATCTGAGACTTAAATTCATTTAGCAACCTGCCCGGATTCCTGGAGGAAAGAAAACAACTTTGTAACTGTGTGCATTAATTCACCAAGGTCAATAAAATTAACTGGTGCACGTTAAAATTCTGGCAAACAAGCCGCTTGTGTGTCAAAAATTGTCGTAATCAGAGGTTGATCTGATAATTCTGATAAAGTGATAATGTCACTCACAGAGCACAAATTCAAATGAGTATTTAACAATACAGAGAACCTATTTTAATACTAACTCGATGAAGGTTACTAGTTTAAAAACATTGGTCAACAAAAAAATCGAAAAATGTCTACAAGATAAGTAGGTACTTTAAAATCTATATTGTCGATTTTCCTTAACTTTTTCTTTTGGTTCACAACTAATTCACCAACTTCTCGATGGTACTGTTTTATCGACATTGTTTTTGTGGCAAAGGCCGGGTTACTTCACGGAATTTAAAAGAAGCACGCATACTTTCGAAATGACGTCATTGAATTTCGGCAGTCTTGTGTAAATTGCTTGTGGTTGATCGCTTGCTCTGTTAATGGCTACGACCGAAGGCACCTGACACGTTGCGTTTAGAAACACTCTCATAGATGGCGTTGGCTAATATACTAAAAGTGATATTCTTTTCAATAATAGTACTTGCAAATATTTAATAACATTCACAACTATCTCAAACAATGATTTTCCTAATATAAGTACAATTAAGTATTGCTATATATATGTTACATAGACGGATTAAAAAAAGTTATGTACTTGTGACATATTTCCCATGATTTCAATACAATGTGCATTTATAGCTCTTCACTAAATTAAAATCATTGCCGCAGTTTCATTGTGTAAGCTCATTGTACCGTTTCACCCATCCTATAGTTTTGGGTTTTCGTTCCAAACCCCGCTTTTGACCCTACAGGATGTAGGTTCCGATGTACACAACAGGTGGAGCTAGTTGTCCCTCCGGCAGTCGGTCGATTATGCTTATCGCGATTGTTGCATCGTGTGGGTGACGTTTCTGTTCGTGTATCGTTGTCAAAGTCATTCAAAGAATGTCTGATTGCGGAAAATATTAGTGCTTTTATAGTAGCTCATTTCAATCGTGGTTGCATCTTGATTTTGACAAAATCTCAATTCAGAAACAAGCTAATTAACAGAGTTACGATAACGTTCCAGCGACTAACTGCGGCGGCGGCCATTTTATTCGCCGGCTGTGTTCATTCGTGCCGTGCCCATCGCGACTATACGGGGCAATAACGAGCGGGCCAGTCAGTTGGCATTTTCGCGAGTAGAGCGAAGGTGTCTCTAGTTTTTAGCATTTAGGCATCTTATTTAAACACAAAAGTGCATAAAAATGACTACAAACATGCAGCAAGGAACGATTTTGGATGTTCTAAAACGAAAAATGCGGCAGACGAAAGAGGAAATGGAAAAATATAAAGACGAATGTGAGGAATACCACAAACGTTTACAAGTGGAAATAATGCGAAGAGAAGAAGTAAGAAAACGTGCTTTATATTTGTGCTGTGATATTTGTGAAACGTCTATTGTGCTTGTGTTGATTACATTTTGGGTCAAAATTGGAGTTATCAGTAGTCATAAACTATCTACCTATAGTGATTAATGTCCGGCCTTACTTAGGTGTGCAGGCAACGTACGCATATTGACCTCTCTTTCGGATTCATCTTAGCTTAATCTCACAGAAAGAGAGGGTGAATATTAGTTCTTTTCACCGAAAACATCCATGTCGTCGACTTCAATGTTGGCCCGAAGTGTTGCTCTTTTAGAGATCTATCATTAGGGCGATGTGAAGGATTTCTTGAAATGTCTTTACATTATTTTATCGGCACACGGTTATATGCTGGTTTCTGTTGTACGTAACAGGTTTGGTTGCGTTGGAGGTCATATACCGGTCTTTAGTGGCACATGTAGAGCGAGGCGGCTGGAATTGTGAAGCTTAGCACCCTTTAGTACCTACATTCCTGCTCGGACGTCCTCGAAGGACCGCTGGCGCCATGAAGGCGTGTCCGACTTACTCGCCGTTATCGTCGTATGACGTAACTCATATTACGAGTAATGATCATATCCTAAACACCTGTAAATTAACCACTGAAATGACTATACTTTTTTCCATAATATCATTGATATAATTAAAAAGATGGCTGGGATAAAAGAAAAAATATGCCCACCTCAGGAAAGGTATCTATATGATGACAATAAATCTTTTGCACTTTTTACCAAAAAAATATTTTTAGCGGCAAAAACAACCCAATATTAAATAAAAGTGTTCAATTTGCTTCTTATTCATATACGTAATTCGGGTAATTCACTGTTTTAGATATCTTGAAAACAGTACTTGTCTTATCGTCTTAGTTGTATCACGACGATAAAGACACATTAGATTGAGGTACTGTGAAGGAGTAATACTAATTAGTCATTTAGTTTAAAATTGAACACCTTTTTACATTCATGCAGAAAACGAAATGTAATAGACGTTCTGAAATATACAATTTTTGTGGCGCATTGTGGGCGTGTACTTTACATTGGGAGCTCACATAGACTTGTTAAACGCTGATAGTTGTTGAGGTCAACATTTAAAATAATGCTCACTCGCAGGATAGACTTATGGAGGCGGAACAAGGCTATCGGCCCATTTGTATAAATAATAATCACAATGTCTGAAATTTATATACCTACACCGATCAACTACTTGTACTACATGAAGTGCGTTAACAATAGGTACCTACTTGTCTTATTAGTACTTCATTTGCAAATATGGCATCATTAAAGCCCTAAGTGTTCCTGGTGGTATCTCTTGAGTCATGTTTTAAAATAACCGATTTCATGAATCATTGACGCTCTATAAATAATGTTGATAATAAATGAATCAATATTTAATTCTGAGCGACGCATGCACTCAACATACCATCCCAAATGATGGTCCCTTCGCGTGACGGTGTTGTGTTACAATTTATTGGGCTTGCAAGGGCTAGCCTATTGTGTTCGAACATTGAATAGAATAGACTCAATGCCATCGCCCTAACCAATCCCACAATTTTTAAGTAATGTGTTTCCGTTACCGATGAAAGTAAGCTACAGGTAAAATGCATCTGTAGCGTTTGAAATCCCTATCCGCATTAAATGAAATTTAGGAGAATGTTTTATTTTATGCATTCCAATGGTCAAACGTTAAAGGTTATCGAACTCTAAATAAGAGGCTTAAGTTACTAATTTTAAAATAGCCTGAGGTAAATCGTCAATGTAAATTATGCTCAAGAGTTCAAGGTGACGCTTGGCTACTGATCTTTGAAATAGCCACGACTAGACATTTTAGTTTCGTTCAAAAACGTTGTTTGTTACGAATTTCTTGAACCGGAATATTTTTTCGAATAAGAACTATTTCGAAAAAAAGATATCTATTAGTATTTAGTAAGTTTTATGTTACGTGATACGAACTGTATTAGAATACATCAGTGTATTGAACGATCAGAACCATTTATAGCGTTGTGATGACGACACAGGATAAACGTGGAGGAGAAACTAGGACTCGGGAGTGCTTCCTCACGACAAGGACGCGTGATGTCATGGGCATGTGCAATACGTTGAATATAAATAATATAACGCAAAATGTCCACCGTCTAATAGTTAATTCTCGACACGTATAGTGTTTCAACGTTTAACAATGTCTATTGTACGTTGACATTCTTAAGTCCAAAAGAACTCGTGTATTACTCGCCAACTTTGGTCACCTAAAAGTCAGAATATTTAAGCCATAGATTGTAATTCAGAGAGTCATTCATATGTGAGAAACACCCCAGACCTTTGATACATAATCCAGGACAATATAAATTTGATAGAAAGAAAGTTACGCTTATTAAAATAAAGAGCACATTATGGGACAAACCTGTTTTGAGTATAGTCGCTGCGTTAAAAAAGTACGGTACCGACGTCTAGCTAGCATACGTTCAACGACGCGACGTTCAAATCTATTGATCATTGATTCATACAAAATGACTTCTTCAAATATCATAAAATAAAAAAAAGTAGGTTTATAAATATAATTGGAGACACCTCTTCATAATCATTGATACAATTTCGAGTATTTAAAGTAATAATAACTCGAAACTTGAAATGAATTCGTCTAGTCCTTCAGATCAAAGTAAGGCTTCACTCTCATAACTTATGGTTCGTTAGTTTACCATATTCTTTGAAATGTTTGGACTTATAAGCACGTTATTTCGCTTGAACTTAATGTAGGTATTATAGATGTATTTACCATAGTGAAAGGTGAGTTACTTCTAGGAATCTAACTTTCTATAACATCTAATGGCCAAGACTCGAGCTTAATGCATTGTTGCATTATAGGAGCCGTTATATTTTTGATTATGATATGCATAAATCAAACATAAAATATATTGATAGATTTAGGTATTAGAAGAAAATGTGTATCTTTTGAAAACTGACATTTGTTTCTTTTTGTCTAGGCTGAATCCGAAGTGGCTGCCCTTAACCGACGCATCCAACTGCTGGAAGAGGATCTCGAGAGGTCCGAGGAGCGTCTCGCCACAGCCACCGCCAAGTTGTCTGAGGCTAGCCAGGCTGCGGATGAGTCCGAACGGTGAGTTCTATACGTTTTAGACCCGTCTGGTTTGCTTATTACTATCAGAAGCGAAGCAACAAAAAATAGTTCAACTATTCGAGGTATATAGAGTGAAATATGTAGAACTTAATTTAACTTATAAATGTACAGTGCAAAGCTTCTTGTGTTAATTAAACTGTTGGGTTAATATCATCAGTCTAAATTTAAACATCTAATATCACAGGTGTTATAAGGAATTTATTAAATAATATGACAATGAATATAATTCAATAGTTATTGGCTTCGAAACCCATAATACCTAATATGTTCTTGTTTGTATACACAACCCGATGGTTCAAAATAAGGAAACTGATGATAAGCCTTTATAAATGGGGATAGCTCAATTAAAATATATAAATAAATATGAATAATTTACTTAATTTAATTTTTAATGAAATATAATTCTGATTTGTGGAAGCCATTGATGACAGTATCGCTTTGAGTTGCATAAAACAGTAAACGTAATACCTAGTTGCTATGTAATAAATCGGGTAATAGAAAAACCATTGTCAACTAAGGCTTCTTCAAACTCAGGCCTAAATAGGATTATTTAGATTGAGTTCATATTTGTACTTCCATTGTATATATGACGATCTTTTTTTGTGTGCATGCCTGTTTCTTTTTAATTTTTACGCCCATAACCACCATATTCTTGATGAACTACTATTTTACTACGAGTTTCTAAAACCTTTTCCATAATCTATTTCTATTGCTAGGTATCTTTCCAATTTTAAAGTCTTTCATTTCCAAAATCAACGGAAGTGAGAGATTTTACATTTCCACGCCATAAAAAGCCACATAACTACTCGTACATACAATAGTTCTAGTGTTTTATCGATGTTTTAACACGCATGTGTTTGGCCCCGCACTAACCAGAATACGCAAGGCGTTGGAGAATCGAACCAATATGGAGGATGATCGAGTTGCCATCTTAGAAGCACAGCTGTCGCAGGCCAAACTCATCGCCGAAGAATCCGACAAGAAATACGAAGAGGTGATTGCTTGTCTGTGAAGCGACAGTAGCTTAGAGAATGTTCACACATCGCCCGAGCAATCTTGCCGACTGGCGAGTAGGAACTCTACCTACTTTCAAAGTCAATAAAATGACATGTCGTTAATACAAATCTAGAGGTGAACATTCTTTAAGATCTATTGAAGTATTTTCGACTCATTCCGTTACGGTATTGTTGTGATGTCACAAATAAAGACAAAACGAGATCACAATGGAATGCGGCGAAAGAAACTTTGGTTGATAGCAGACGTGTAATTGGTCGAACGGTCCCTTGTTCCACGACAGCATGTTTTAGCGCCATAGTTAAGCCATGATTATTTAATTAAATACATTTGTGGAACAGGAGACTTTTCTTACATTCGTGTATCTCTGATACCATGTCTTGTAAAATAATTTAATTAAATGTACGAATAAGAAAATGCTTTATATTTTAAATGTCGCGAGTTTTAAAGCTGAAAGATGTTTTGGTGTCAGTATATTACGAATGTTTTGTGAAGTCTGCATAATATTTGTCTATTTAGAACCACAAATCTTAAAACAAAACAAAAAATTATAATTGAGTCTAATCTATTTTTCATATTATTTAAATTTAATTAGTTGTAGGTTCAAGCAATCTTAGATTATTTGGTTTTAAATGTAACAAGTTTCGAACATTGCGATTATACCTACGCGGGCTTTTATAAGACATTATATTTAATTCATAATTTTAGAATTTAAAGGAGGCAAGCTATGTTCGAAACTTCTTTGACTTAAAAAAAAGTTCCCGTTGTTTCCGGGCTAATTACTTATAATGTTGGAACGTGCAATTACAAGTTTCGCTTATAAAAAGTGATAGATTATTGCCCGTTTCACACTTTATTTCAGATCCAGTACAACAGATTTGTCTTGCTTTATATGTTCCTCTTTAGTGTGCGTTTCTTGCATGTCTTCTAACAATGGGTTGCCCTTGAATACATCCCCTTCAATAGTCACATTTTATCATATTGTACTAAAGTTGTATGTTCCGTCGTCCAGTGCCCGTAAGGTTCTCGAGAACAGGTCGTTGGCCGATGAAGAGCGTATGGACGCCCTGGAGAACCAGCTGAAGGAAGCCAGGTTCCTCGCTGAGGAGGCTGACAAGAAATACGATGAGGTCTTTATATCGGAGTTTAGATGTCGTTTGGTTTGGCTTGTCTTGCTTCATAAGCATGTAATGAATATTTCATAACGATGCTGTTGTTGCGTCGGCGCGAGTCATAAAGACTCGCCAATAGATTGTGTCCAAATCCTGATTTGTACTTACGTTCCTAAAAGATTTTCCATTCATAGACGTGTCTCGTGTTACATGTTTTGAAGCTGTTATCCTGTTTTTTTTTGTATGCCCTATACTGATATTTTTTCAAATGAAAACATAATTTAAACTCTTAACAAACTTAGGAGTAAGTCATGTTTTCTTTGGTTCAAAATAATCCTTTACTAAACGATGGTTTTGATTTGAAACAGATTGATTAACATTACCCTGCAAATTAACAGCTATGAGCTTCATGTCGTGGCGAGTAAGCAAAACAGTCAATATTATTAAATTCCAGCGATCGAGAAAATTCTGTAATGTTTGATTTTTAAATCGAAGTAGTGGGCTTTGGTAACAGATGGTTTACTTGACAATAAAATGTCCTAATTCCCCTGACATATGACCCTGCTCGCTGAAGTGAAGGCAATCGTAAAAGTCAGCGTCCCAAGAAGGAATCGTATCGGGCCTGATCTTGTTCGCCATGCCTTATATGGTAGAACTAGCCTCCTTCATCGCACATGACGTTACATAAGCATTACTTCCATATATGATTTGAGTACTTGCTCAAGACCACGCCATGACTGACATAAAGCTTTAACGAATTACATATGTTTGATGATCTCAACATTTGCCGGCTGTTTAATATAGTCTGGTGTCTCCAGGTTGCTCGTAAGCTGGCCATGGTTGAGGCTGACTTGGAACGCGCGGAAGAGCGTGCTGAGACCGGTGAATCGTAGGTTTCATTTGGTAAAGCTGACGGGCCACTGCCGCGATGCGCCACTGACACTTGCTGAAAAAAGAATTACATTCATTGGTATCCGCTTGACGCGCCTCGACATTGCTACTTCAGTGTGTCACGCAATAATGGTCGCTAGCGCAGTGGTCTCGACGCGTTGTATTGCAAGTTTTCGCCTCCGTTCTGCATGGTTGTTCATTTGCATTCTTAACATTCTACACAGTAACCCGATTTACCTACATAGGTATTTCTAATATCGGCGCTCACTTATTCCTATTGCATGTCGCTATTCTAGGTCGAGTTACCGACGGAAGCTGAGCAGCAGGATATTAATTATATTGCCTTTGTCATGACATTAATGTGGTGGTGCCGCTTCAGTGTATATTAAAGCGGCATCGCTCTTAATTGTAAGGATACGGTGCAGTCCAGTGACCCTCGCGTGATGCGTATATCACCCGAGAGTCGTTGAACCTGTCAGACTAAAACAAGGGTTGCCCCATTTCATGGATATTTCTTATGCAAATGTTTAACTATCATGTCCATGTGTCGACTAAACTTCTCTCTTCCGTGTGTGTATCACTTAAACGTGGCTATAGGTTAGGTTGTCAGGAAATATGTGTGGTATAGGGCAATTTTCGTTTTCAGATATGCACCGCATTACACCAGAATTACTGGCCGTATGCGTGCCGCACATATGCAAGCGCACACATCACCTAATGAATATAATAATGCACTAGATAGCACTTAGATAATTAATGTTTTATTGAAAATAATTTGTAGAACTAAATGTTTTGGGACAACCCTCGTTTATATTTTTAATTAAGTGAGTTCTGACACCGCTCTCGACTCCCCCGCTTTGTGTGATCCTTTTTGACTTTACGTTGTTTGTGTGTTTGCTTAAGTACCACATCAGCTTTTGCTTTTTAGTTTTACCAGGAGACCCTTCATTTAGTTTGGAAATACCTGCACAATGTAGATACACACTTGCAGCCGAAAAATTAAAAAAGAATTGTTTATCATTCGTTGTTGTTTCACGAGTAACTTTCTGTTCACTTATGGACTTGATTTGTAGTGAGCCATGCTTTGGCCATTTACGAGAACAACTACGTTAGCCTTAGCAGTAATGAACGTGTTTCCTATGCACTTTACACCTTGGCGTAGTTTTCATCATATATTAATTATTGACTAGATATCAATGATAACACTAGCACAAGCATAAGCCACGCGTAAGGTACTTAGTGTAGCACTGCACGATGTCGCGAAGCAAGTGGAGAGCGGTGCCCGGCTCAGTAGAGTAGTGTGAGTAGTGTGTGTTGTGTGTGTGTGCGTGTGGGCGTGTACTAACGCTCGGCCGGCGGTAGGTGGCGCGCAAGCTCGTGCTGATGGAACAGGACCTCGAGCGGGCCGAGGAGCGCGCTGAGCAGAGCGACTGGTGAGTACGGCTTACACCTCGATCACACTCGCTACCCTGGGACGACCTTCATTCGGACCAATGTATAATATGTATACCTGTATCCAGACTATCCAGCTAAACTCACCAGTGACGATTCACAAAAACTGTCTGACTAGAAGTCTATCAATATAAAATATTTTTCGTGGCATTAAAATATTAGTGTTTCACAAAATCTGTATTTATTAGAACAACTAGTTGTTCAGAGATAGTAACGGTTTTCTTATTAGAGGTTAACCTTTTTAACGGGAAAAACGAATGCATAAAGAAAAAAAGTTGGTAGCTAGTGTGTTTGAGACATTGCTGCATTGACACTGGACGACTAAATCCTATTGCTGTTGCATTGGTCCTTTAGTGTCTAGTGAATTGATGCAAGAGGCTCTAAGTTAATTGCCACGTAATGAAACACATTGCACGAAATAATAATCGAGTAAATGTTAGTGAAATCGAGTACCCGCCAATCCCTATAATTGTAAAATAATTGTGTTATCTAAGTAGTTACGAAATTGCATTATTTTCACTGACATTGCTGATAAATTGTTATGTTTAGTTGCTAAGACGATAATTTTTATCAGTACATCTGACCTTATTTAGAATTTTGATACAAAAATTATCGTCTTGGCAATTTTGCATGTTGTATTTTTTTATATATTTCTATAGATTTTAAATTGAAATAGCACATCATGCATATTAATATTTAACAAGCATTTTAACCTTTACTACTTATGAAATCTTTAATAGAAGAAGTCACGTTTAAATTGTCAAATATGTTGTTCACTAATCAAGTGACCGACGGTTAATTTATATTGACTAGATTGTTGTTCAAAATGTCCCCTAAATATGTTACAACAACAGCTACTGTAATAGCTTGTTAATTTTGTTTTTGAGTTCTTCGAAAACATTGCTACTTTTGGTATCCGATTCTTAAAGTAGGTATTGTAAATTAAGCCCTTGAAGCATTTGGCTCCGATTTTTTTTAATTTTTCCCAATTACAGTAGAAATTGATTGTCTCTTCTACTTTTCCTCAGCAAAATCGTCGAACTTGAAGAGGAGCTCCGTGTCGTTGGTAACAATCTGAAATCCCTAGAAGTCTCCGAGGAGAAGGTAATTATTTGAACTTTGTATTAGGAATATATTAGCTAGGGATTGAGCTAAGAACAAGGATGAGTTAACATCCTTAAAACCCAGTTAATGATGATTTAGAACAATAAATCCCATTGATGCACCAACCTTAAAATGTATTAGCAAGTTCTGTAACAATTTTCCCTCTTAGTTTCGTACACTAAGACTAGGCATTCGAACTAAAACCGAATTGGATTTCTGAGGTGAGCGTATGTTAAGTTATAAAAATTATTTTTAAGTAACGTATGAAATTGTATACAGGCCAACCAACGCGAAGAAGAGTACAAAAACCAAATCAAAACCCTCACCACCCGCCTAAAGGAGGTGTGAATGCTAACGAGATCGGTTTATTTTGCGAGTGTTTCTGTTAGCTTGCATAACTGCATTCTGCCGCACACTCTAGTGTAGCCTCTCCGTCTCATTTCCCATACAGACACATCATCTACTCGTATAACAGCATAATAACAGCTTAAAACGAGAACCAGTTCCTTACTCGATTTGTTTTTATCGATCTAACTGTTAATTTAGAAATTTCATACTTCTAAAAAATATAAAATGACAATTTTTTTTAGTAGAGTTGAAGAACTAGTAAGCATTCAAATTGAATGGTAAATGGGAATCGGAGAGGAGCGTGTCTGTGATTGCGCCGCGTTTAGCCGTCTCAATATTGTTACGTTACCTCTTATTTTGCTCTTGTGTACATTTCCTTTCTTAACAGTTATGTCGTTGTATAGTTTTTAGTGTATTTTTATATGTTTTAAACCTTAACTATCGCGCAGAGTTGTATGTAAGAGGGCAACACTGCGCGATGCCGCATGTACTCGGTTTTCGTTGTTTTGTGTTTTTCGTTAACAAATAATAATCGCAGGCTACACAAAGGGAAGAGACATACGAGAATCAAGCGAAACTCCTGGACGCTCAACTAAAAGAGGTAACACAGCAGCCGGACCGGAAGATTACGTAGATAGCATTGGTTACGGTTGTAGTTTCGTTTCATGTTCATTACCATTCAGTGTTTTGGGTTAGTACGTTACCTTCGGCGGCAAAAATGTCAATTTAATGAGCCTCGTATTTATATTAAGGTGGTATATTTTTTGGCATAAATATGTTTACACTATGATAATTGCCAGTGTTCAGTAGTGTCATCCACATTGTTTGTACCCTTTATTGACTACTAGCGACCCGCCCCGGCTTCGCACGGGTGGATTTCAGATGCCCCCGCCGACGACACGATTCGTGCATTTTAAATCTGTAATATCTTCGAATATCTTCATTTAAATTAGATACTGCAATGGGCCATTTTGATCTATATTAAATGCACAATGTATTTAATTGACTTAATTGTATAAGGATTCATTCTGTATTGCTTAAAAACACTTCGTAAATAAGCCATTATTTCTCCTAATAAGAAAGGAATAAAAAATGGTTGTTGTGGGTTATCCCTAAGAGATAGACATATTGGTGACGAGCAGATTCCCTAGCGGCAAGTCGCAGAACTAACGTATGACAGATAAAAATACGTATACACGTTAACATTCCGCTTTTAAAATACTGTTCACCCTCACGAAGTGGTCTTATAGTATTTTTTACTACTCCGTAGACGTCTATCAATGAAATCACTGTAGAAATAATTTAAAATAACAATGCACTAGCTCTGTATATTAAACTGTCAGCCGTCAGGTAGAAGTATCTGTCATACGTTAGTTCCGCAAACGGCCACTAGGGAAATCTTCTCGTTACCAATACCGTCGCGGACTTTTTTGTAGTACTTTTTAAGGTTTACAATACTGTAGTACATTATTTTGATCTATCTCGTAGGGTGCAACCAGCGTTTGCAATGTAAGCGCAAAAAATGTGTTTATTTGCTACATGACATTAGAAACCTCGAAAATTAACAGTGTTTCCATACTATATTATGCATTTATCTATATATATACATATATCTATATATATACACTAGCTAACCCGGCGAACTTCGTACCGCCATATTTATATACAATAATTAGCAATAAATTAAAATTGCGACTATAATTTGAGATTTAAACTATCCTATCTCTCAATTTGGATCGAACTGCACATGGTGTGCAAATTTTATTATAATCGGTGGTGGTTTAGGAGTCCATTGAGGACAAACATTGTGACACGAGATTTATATATATTAAGATATATAAAAGAGTAAGGTGACTAACTGACATACCCAGAGATCAACGCACAGCCCAAACCGCTTAAGCTAGAATCCTGAAATTTTGCATGTAGGTTCTTTATATAAAGTAAGTGGGCACTAAGAAAAGAATTTTCAAAATTCCACCCCTAAGAAGGTAAATCAGGGGATGAAAGTCTGCGTGAGCGAAGCTGCGTGTAAAAGCTAGTTATACATAAAAACCTTCCTCTTGCATTACTCTATCTATTAAAGAAACCCGTATTAAAATCCGTTAATTTGTAGATATCGGAACTGTAAAGAGCAAGCAATGTAGGTATGATTAGTCACTTGAACTTGACAAAGTGCAAATTAGTCAAATTTTAAGGTTTTTGAGTTGACATTTTTGAATTTTCGGTGCTACATCGTAAGATCTCGTTCGTTTGGTGTAGGCTCTTGTGTCGAGCGACGGCGGTTGGTGCTTCACCTATTTATCTATTTACGACTACTATCTTCTATTTCTATACCTGTGTATTTCTGTATCTAGCTCTATGTACTATACGTTTGTGTTGTGATTATATGCTTTATGTTTCTGTGTATAAGCCTCTTCACTCTAAGATTAGCATTATAAAATAGCGTCATTTATCCAAATGACACTATTTTATGTATTTTCAAGTAAAATGGGAAAATTAATGGACATCCAAGGTATCTAAGATTGTCAGCCATGTAATATAATACGATCAGGCATTGTACGTGTGCAATTCACCTCGTTCCCAAATACCATATATGGGCAAAAGTGTACAGTCACAACACAGGCGGCATGTCGGTGGCTTGCCGTTAGTAATTCATCCTGTGTGGCTAGGCAATGGCGTCACGTGATCACGTCGAGGATAAGATCCACAGCCTCTCGCAGAAACTATCGCAAGTAAGTTTTGTGAACCACAGGTGTTCTGGTCATCTCGAATCTGTATTTAAAAGATTAAAAAAATTATAAAATGCAAATATCTTCGAAGTTTGTTTTAGTTTTACGAGAAAATTGTACAATAACAGGAAAAAAAAACATATTTATTATGTAACTTTATGATATGGCCCTTCAAAATATGTGTAATAATAATACATTTTATTACATACTTTTTTTGGTGTCGATACAATTTATTTAGTCATTGTCGTTAAAAAGATGACCAGAACACTCTGCTTCAACTATCTACAACATGTTCTAATATAAGTAAATATATTTTTATTTTCACTCATTTAGTTTATATACTGGGTAACGGTACTATTATTATTTAATTATTTAGTGTTGTAGTGTCACCACTCAGCACTTAGCCGCTTTCGGTAAAGGTAAATTGCATGGTGATTGTCGCTTTTAATGTTTGTAACATAGTTTTTTTTTCGTTTTTAATTAATGTTTTACTGTTTAAATTAACTGTTTTTTAAAGAATAAAAAAATCTATATCTGATTATGCATGTCCAAATTTCAAACAGCCTATTTTCTCTCTTTAAAAACTTTTCAGTATTTTTTTTTTAAATCAGGTAATAAAATGACACTAATCTATAAAAAACAAACTAGATTCTTCATTTAGTCAAAGCACAAGAAAATAGGCTGTTTCTAAAAGTTCAAAATTTAAAGAAAAATCTTAAATGTTTACAGGCTGAGGCGCGTGCCGAATTTGCTGAGCGCTCCGTGCAGAAACTCCAGAAGGAGGTCGACAGGCTTGAAGGTAATCTATCATTTCATAGATCAAAATTAAAAAGAAATAAAATGATAAATATTATCAATGAAAGTATTAAAAAAGTAGCAGAAATAGTGATAATATGCAATTGAGAGCACAAAGAAAAATGTAAATTAATTATATTTTACTGATGCTAGTTTTCCAAGTTTTCAAGGGTCTCCAGAATATATATACTGAGCTATTCTTCGTACAGCAGTTGGTTAAGTGAACTATTTAAATTTCTGAAGTCAAGTTTAAATAACACGTTTGAAAATAACAAAGCTTTGGACATTACGCACTTACATTATGCCACCTCAGCTGTCATTAGATCCGTCTTATGAGTTACGATGCTGTACAATAGATTTGAAAGCTTTTTTTTTCTATCATTTCTGCTACAATCTTAGCTTATTTTTTATCTTAATTTCATAGTAACAATGTTAGTTTATTTTTAATGACTACGGAATTGTTTTTGTTAACGCCCGCAGCGGGATCTTGGTTTTTATCGCTTTATACAATTTACTCTCGTTGCTGGCGATTCAAATTCAATTCCGCACATGTCTTTTGTTAGCATGATTTTAAATGTGTCCCACTAGATCGCTCGAACCTTTGATGTTTTTTTATTTTCGTGATTTGGCATGGTTTTATATCGATGTTGTTTTTGCCTGTGTTGGTTGATCTGAACATTTATTCAAAAGCTTTTTACGCTATAAAATATTTAAAATAAATGTTGGGATCAAATGGCTGTTTGTTGTGTGTCCCACTGACCGTGGCCCACGTCCGATCTTGCAGACGATCTGGTGGGCGAGCGCGAAAAAAGCAAACTCCTTCAGGAGGAGATGGAGGCCACGCTCCACGACATCCAGAACATGTGAACACCTCGCTCCTTCCCACGCTCGCGCGCTCGACTCACTAACTCATAGCTAGCTTATTCCATCTCTAGCGCACAATCCCAACGTTACATACGTAAAATTGGAGACGCTATCTTTGAATGTGTCATCCTATTTAATCTTATAATTGGCGCTAAACTTAATTAAAATGTTGCGGATAGTGAACTGAGCATAAGTAAAGAAATCTATTTAGTTAACTCGTTGCCCTAAGCTACTTTGCTATCGGTTATAAGTGAGGCGAGCGTGCGAATAGATGTTATTAGTTATAGAATAATTGCCAGCCGCTTTTTGAAGTAACGTCAGAAAATCGATCGTTCGCTACGATAGCACTGCCATGTGCAATTTTTTATTTCATCCACAGATTACTAATATGTATGTCCGTATAGTTGAAATGTGTAATTTGTTTTATAGTCATTACTTTACGAGCGTGCCTGTTATGTCAAATGAATGATATATATGACGTATGCAGTAATCGCTTCTCTAGCACTTTAGTATAAGATATAAAATGATAATATCGACATTCCAAACCGGGGTCCAAAATGTTGCGCATTTTACGTTCAACTTAAAAGACATATGCGTTATTTATGGTATAGAGATGCACATAGTTTTTGTACAATAATGAAATTTTGAATGTATTTGAAGAACAAAATATTAGCTGTATTAAATTTCGACGTATTTTTTAAATTTCACTAAACGGGATTAGTGCATACCAATAGTTGTTTGGTGTGCCTTTCATATGCACTGTTTTGCAATTTATTATGAACTTAATTTACTTAATGTTAGTGAAGAGATTAGATATTTTTATTCAATGAGTGACGGTAATAAAATAAATAATGATATTTATAGAAATATTCTTGCTAAATTGGATATATTTGATATTCTTATTATGTTTGGAGCATGATTTTCTCGTGTCATAATTTGAGTTTGTTGTTATTTATTTAAATTAATCGATGAATAAATGGCGACTATTCCAAGTTGTAAAGTTTAGTTAAACGTCCGTCGCGTATCGCGTGGAACATAGAATAGAGCTGGCAGCCTCGTTCGGGCCGTGGCGTGACGTCACACCGTCCATCGCTTAGTATGGCCTTACGAGCAATTCAATAATGTAGGGAGTCCGTCTTTTTTATTAATGTTATCGATTAATGAATTGATAGATAAGTTCGTGAAAAATAATTTAATGATTTTTGAGAGTATTCTAATAAAAGTGTTTATGAATATATATTATTATTTTTACACTGTTGTATTTTTTACTAATACGTGTGACCTAATCGTCCTCATCTATTTAATAACTTCCTGTTAATTCTGTCAGCTATAACTTCTATCATGATTCATATAAAACATTTGTAATATACCTACTCATTATAACTTCAAAAAATTCGCACCGATAAATACATTTTGGGGATCAGGGGTGATGCTAAATTATTCACAGAAAGCGAAGATTGGATCCATCACAGTTTTACTAGAAGCATTGTATAATATACCATCGTCCGAAGCACGGGGCATGAGAAGACCTGCACGATCCCTAGCGTAGCGCCTGGTGCCCTGGCCCCGTCGTGCTAACTGATATGGCATGCGTTCGCGAGCGATCGTTCATGGCTCAACACTGCTTCAGATGATCTCATCAACGCCCAAGAGGCTTTCAACGACATTCAACATGGCATCGATGACTCGTTCGTGGACCTCATCCCCGGCGTCGACCCCAACAGCCGCCAGCGCGCGATCGCGCGTGAAGCGGCTCTCGAGGCGGCGCGCAAGAAGAAGGCTGCCGAGGAGGAGGCGCGTAAGATACGAGAGGAGGCGGAGCGCAAGGAAAGAGAGGAGGCGGAGCGTAAGGAACGAGAGGCCGCTGAAGAGGCAGCGCGCAAAGAAAAGGAGGCCGTCGAAGAGGCAGCGCGTATCGCCGAGGAGGAGGCGAGAAAAGAATACGAGCGACTGCATCCCAAGGAGCCCGCGACTCCCGCAGACGGGGCTCCGCCGGCTGAGGGTATAGCACCTGCTGCAGAAGGTGCAGCTCCTCTCGCTGAGGGTGCTCCCCCTGCAGAAGGAGCCGCTCCACCGGCAGAGGGAGCGCCTGCCGTTCCACCTGCGGAGGGGGCACCCGCCGTTCCCCCTGCAGAAGGAGCAACCGCCGTTCCCCCTGCAGAAGGAGCACCCGCCGTTCCCCCTGCAGAAGGAGCACCCGCTGTTCCCCCTGCAGAAGGAGCACCTGCCATATCTCCTGCAGAAGGAGCACCTGCCGTTGTCCCTGCGGAAGGAGCACCTGCCGTTCCCCCTGCAGAAGGAGCACCCGCTTTACCCTCTGTAGAAGGAGCACCGGCCGTTCCTCCTGCAGCGGCTGCTCCAGCTGGGGGAGCGCCAGCTGCACCTGCTGCCGATCCCGCCGCAGCACCAGTCGCACCCACTGAAGCTGCCCCCGTCGCACCCGCTCCAGCAGAGGCGGCACCGGCACCGGCACCGGCACCGGCACCGGCACCCCCCACAGAGACCACACCTCCCGCGGACGCCGCACCTCCATCTTAAATTCAACTATATACTCGGTGCTCACGGACTTTTGCTCGACATGCCGCGGCGCGTTTCGGTGTAACATTGTCGTTCTACGTTTTCTTGAAAAATATTTTTTAAGCTTATAACTGTCGGGAACTATAGCTGATGGAATTTTTTAACCCCGTTTTGCGTGGGCCCCGGACCTCATCGGTCGGTGTGCATGCGTGTGAAATTAGCGACCTCCGCCGACTAGGGCCCCTGACGAGTGACCGCACCCGTGTCCGCAGACGACCTTATCGCCAGCAAGGAGGTGTTCCACGAGATCGGCGGCGAGCTGGACTGCGCCTTCGACGACCTTGGCATGCGCACGGCCGCGCCCACCACGCGCGTCTGCGAGCGCTGCACGTGCTGCCACTGAGCCGCGTCTCATCCGACACTCATCATGCATTTTTTGCGTTACATTATAATACGCGTCTTTTAATTCTGTTAAACGAACATTAAACAGTATCAAAATTAAGAAACTACGCTTTCTAACTGAGTTTGCATGTGACACTAATTGGACGTTCTATCGAAATCTCTCATTTTTCTATGCAAAAATATAACGCGCTTCTAAGTAACACAGTGAGCCGACGCATGGCTTCAAAATAGCAAGGAACCGATACGTAAGCATTTTTACTTATTTTTTACTTACATCTGCTGCCGAATTAGTGCGCTTATAGACGGTGAAATTGGATCTTGATGTGATGGATAGTATTCGTGTTGACAAGGATGGTTTTCCAGATTACATAACTATCAAACATACTATCTATATAAGCATGATTAGCTGCTTCAGGCTACACTTCATAGATACTGCGCCGGGATATGCACCGTCTGTAATCGTCATTACGCTGAAACTAATTATTCGACTTGACTTTGGGAGGAGATCTGAAACTTGGGGAAAAGTGATAGAGGTTTTGCTTTGTACCTGCTAAAATCCAATTGAGCAAATTATGTAATGGTGTGTCGAATGTACAGACGAACTTGTCGCGGAGAAGGAGAAGTACAAGGACATCGGAGACGACCTCGACACCGCGTTCGTGGAGCTCATCCTCAAGGAATAAGCGCTGTCGCTTGCTTTCGGTCTTGGTTATGGTCACTCCGTCACGTTGTGGCATCACTTACCACCGCCCGCGATTCAAACAATATCCGAATAGATGTATTTTTACTTTATATTTTATACTCCTGATTTAAAGTATTAAAATCAATAGCTTTATGGCGGTATTTATTTTCGAGTAATATAATAAATTAATTTATTATTTATACTTTGTTTTATTAAATGTCCTTATGTTGCCCGAATTTGTAGAGTAGGTACCTACTTAAGGGTTTTTCTGATTTGGACACAACATTATTTAGAATGTCGAACGCTCTGATACAAATCTATTTTCATATAAAACTGACATCGTACTTTAGAGAGGCATTATGCCCTTATGGCCAACTGTTTTCAATTATATGTGCATACTAGCCGAGTCCCGCGGTGTTACCCACGGTTATTGGCGTACCGCGGGTGACGCCGCGGGGCGAAGCTAGTCTAAAAAAAGTAGCCTAAGGGTCAATTTATACTAGCGCAGAGTCGAAGCGCATCGAAGCGTTTATTCAAAACTGAACATAGCAAATTCAACCTTAACTCCACATTGTTACGCACACATTACTTCCGAGATTTTAAAAAGACTCCCGCATTCTTCGGAGTTCACGCGTCTGCGCGTGAACAACGCTGATTTGTGCGCGCGCATTCTCGCGTATCCATGCGCCCACTAGTGAACCCACGCGTCATCAGTCGGAAATTAGGGAACGTTATAGTTATAATTCCGCTTCCTTTTTCTTCTTTCTTCGTTTTCTTTTTCTTCAACTTCCGATATAAGTAATTTCATAGCAAGATCAATGTCAACCATTTTACATACGTTTCAGCTACGAAGTCAACTGGCAAGCTATTCAATAGCACTGCTGTTGATGCCCATTACTACACGTAAAAGAGTTATTCTATCTTTCTAGCGAATACGTGCGCATTCGTGCGGCTTCGCTTTAGTTGTAAAGAATTTGACGCTTCGATGCGCTTCGACTCTGCGCTAGTTTGACCCTAAGTTACTCCTTGCAGAGTCACAGTAATACCTATTGATACCTAATTCCACACATGGATGGAATTTAATGTATTATTGGTATATTAAATGGTATTTATATGTATCTAATAAGTAGCTTAATATTACACAAACGGCACTTCATATCACAAAATTTCATTGATTTTATATTACAAATAACGGGTCTGTAAAACTGGGTTCGATTCCTACCTACAACAAGTTATTGTGTGATTATTTTGAATGTAATAACACTCGAATAGAGTGTTATTACGTATGTTGGTACTTATTAGTATGTGGTATGTATAGTCGGGCTACCTAGTATAAGTTTTAGCTAGTTTGAGAGATGTGGAATCATGACAACAGCGACATCGCAGCATGAAATGTAAAATGAATTATTATAGTAAGTAAAAATAGTAGTACCGTGTTGTCTGTATTTAAATATGTAGATTATGCATGTAAATAAAAGGTATTTAAGTATCAATATAATAGCGTAAATGTAAGGTGTAGATAAAGCTTTGTAAATGCTTTGGACATGGTAAGTAGATAAGTCGTTGCCAGTTTTATTGCATGCACTATTGCACAATACAAATTGTATACTCGGTCTCCGGGAGTCCAGATTATTCTGACGTCACTTGACTGCTCAGCGGAATGCCACAAAGACTTAGCGTAGGTATAATTATCTGCTCAGTAATATTCTTCTTTGAGAGGGATTTCAATACATACAAATTATGGGCCATCTGAAAGACAGTTCTAAGGGATAGGTGTTTAGGAAAGAAATTATAGTTATTCAATTTTACAGTAAGTATTTATTAATAGTGACAATTTCGACAAAAACAACAAATTTTAAAGTTATAAAGTGATATCGATTTTAATACGAAAAAGAACGCAGTGGTTAGCCCTGAAAACGTAACGGACAGTTACTTTAAAATTTATAATATTATTTTATTTCTATTGGTAAAAAAGCTATAAAAACTAATTATCAAGAAATTTATGTATCAGTAAATTTGGTTATGGCTCATAATAAAATGGTGTAAATAAATACAATGTAATAATACAAGTACTCTACTGAACAGCACATATTCATGAATCCTTCGTGTTTGCTGAAGTGCTGACTAAAACGTGACCTAGGAGTGAGCGTTATTTAACGTAATCGGTTCAAGTAACCGCTTATGAGGCCTGTAACCATGTACGTAGTTTCGCGAAACAACATGTAACGATTATTTTTAAAGTAGTTACGCATAACAGTGTGACTGTAAATACGGTTGCCATAACCGTATCTTCGTATATGCTGTACCTGTATCGCTTACTCACTCGTAGCTACAGAACACTTAAACTCAAAAGTGTTTATGTTCGTAGCTAACGTAATAAATAATAATGTCTCGCTCGATCCTTTTAAGATAAACAGAGAGTGTTATACTTTTTGTTCATGCACTTATTAATCTTCTCATTAGTGTAAATATTGATAAGAATTGAAATATTATTTGGGTGATGTTAGAGTCCAAAATTTTATCATTTTTGTAAGCATTTGTGAGAAATTATGTCTGAATGAAAGTGGAATAGCTTTAAGTGGAATTTATTTTAGGTGTTAGTTACGATCTTTGATTGACAAATGTTATTTTGTATTTGTCTCCTGTCTCGCGATAGCTATGTTTATTTTTTATTAGTACTGTTTTGTGAATTATTTTTAATGCAATTATTTAAATGAAAATAAATTTCTCAATAAATAATAGGTATTATATTGAACTAGCTTTTACCAGCGGCTTCGCCCGCGTAAATATCGGTTACCGCGGTGATTTTTTGAACACTTCTTCCGACATAACTTTTTATTTATGAACTGATTAAATTAAAACAAACACTTAATATTAAGTAGAGAAAACCGCAACACATTAGTAGAAACTGAATCAAAATCAGTTAAGCCGTTTTCGATATTTGCGTGCACAAACGTACACAAAAACAGACATATAGTTTTTTTTAAAACATTGTTTTGGGTTTTATTGTTTTCATAAAGCCCATAATAGTTTTTCTTTTAAATTTTCCATACACAGACAGTGACCAGTTACGATTTTCTTATATGTATTGATTCGCTCGATTTCTGCATACGTCACCGGTTTATGCACCTATATAATTTACTGTCGTTTATTTATTCAGTATACTTGAATACCTAAGTATTACTAATAATTACTTACATAATTATATTTTCCATCCTCCATGTAGATAAATAATCGCAAGAAACTAATAAAGAAACATCCGTACAATTAACTTAAAACACATTTATAAATACCTAAATATGTACACTTTTTACAGAAAATACGTAGGTACTCATTATACACAACTACGAGCTTTATTTGATAATAACTAAAATCATATTACAAAATAATCATAGCAATACGTTAACATATTACTTATCACAAGTAACCTATTACATTAAATAACGTAATACATAATTTAACACGTTGTAAAGATAACCGTAACCAATGTTCAGTCTCAATCAAACAGATCTAGTTGCACCGTTGTGTGAAAAATACGTAGTTACAAAAATAATCGTTACATTAACTGGTTACGCATACTCATGAAACTACGTATAAGCGATTACGAGAAAAAGACGTTACGACCCACCTCTAACGTGACCTGCTAAGTCGAACGAAATATGATACTCCTGAAACTATTAGGTTGTCGTTTTCCTATATTTGTCTACGTATACGTATCCAAATAACGGCTTAATAATTAACCGAAATTATTTTTGATTATTTACTAACTTAAATTGCGCATATTAATTTATCATTAAAATCTGGAATATACTGTGTCCATTCGTTTTTCTTTTTGACGGCTCACGTCTTTTTAATACCGTTTTTTTGGATTATTGTTGTATTGTACTACAGTAATGTCGTACTTTATTGACGGCTTTTTTTTTCTCGAATAGCCTTGCCGGAGCGCGCGCGTCACCCCGAGATAGCCCCCCATCTAGTGACGTCACTAATACTCAAGATTTGACTTATACTTGTGTACCTTTACCGTGACCGAGACAGTTAAAGTTTTTGTACTACAGTAATGTCGTAGTTTATTGACGACGGTGACGGTACTTTAGTGAAGTGCCCTGTGCATAACAAACAACCACAGACTATAAAACAGTTTTCGAAATACGACAAATCGATCATATAATAAAAATAATTTGACTTCATGTATTTTTTCTGTAAATTAAATAAAAAAAGGAAATAAAAATAGTATCTATGACTCCAAGATTGATTATTTGCAAGGAATTAAGTCGAAATCTTGGAATTTAGGATCAAACCAAGAATAAAGAACAATAACTCTGTTCATTCATCTAATTTACTGATTTATCATTTATATTTTTGTTTATTTCTTACATAATATAAAAAAACTAATAAAGGAATAATTAATATTTAAACTAAAAATATTTAATTAAATCGATTGAAAGTTGTTCATAAATAAAATTGCTTATCATTTCAAATCCAATCGATAATGTGTGAAGGCGTCACTAATTTCGAAATTTCTTGAACTGTCAAAAAGAAAATAAACGAATGGACAGAGTATAGGTAGGTAGGTATATAACGAAAGTAAATAAACTTATTTTTCTTACTAACCAATTCATATTACTAACAGACGAGGTGGTAGAAGAGCGCAGTAAATATAAAGCAATAGCAGAAGAAGTGGACCAGACATTTGCAGATATGTCGGGATACTAAACGCGGGAATGTAAGTTGCCGCCATCTCCATCTTGAGAAGAAAGAAAAGGCGGGAAATTTGTGCGTACTATACGAGCACTGCAGTGGATGTTGCTTTGGAAATTAACCTTTTATGAAAAGAAAATCACGAAGGTGTGTGATAAAAGTCTTGGGTTCTTGCTTCAATTAGCCGTATCAAAAATGCCGTTAAATATAGAAATTAAGTTACATAGTTTTGTATTGAAGAAAACCATGGAGTATAGAGGTAAGGAGTACAATCTCTGATGGGCTCTTATGGGTATGGGAAAATTAATTGTCCGTCATACATGACTAAATAACATAGGTGCTAGAGCGAGAAGAGAGTGTGATATCGTTTTAATTCTTTTTATTAAATTGTGGTTTAAAAATTAAAAACTTTGCGTAGTAAGTGTCCGACAAAAATAACCAAATTGTGGTTTAAAAATTTAAAACTGCGTAGTATCCTGTCCGACAAACATAATCTAATAAAGTATTATTTGATTCAAATTATAGTTCGAGAACCGACAACAGTGGCGCTAGGAGCGTGATATCGTTTTAATTCTTTATATTAAATTGTGGTTTAAAAAAGTAAAAACTTTGCGTAGTAACATCTTTATTAAGCACGCCATTACAAAGCGGAAGCTTTTTTCTCATTTGATTTTCTAATTCTTAAAAATTTACACTCGTTGTACAGTGGCGTCACCTAATTAGTGCATTTTGGCGGACACTTTTTTAAGATAGAGATTGTACTCCTTATCTCTACACTTCATAGAAGAAAACATTATTATGGCACAGACTGAGCTAAGTCCAAAACTGGTTAAAGTACATTTTTTTCGCTTTATTGTCTATTCTGCAAGACCATTGTCTATGGTGATTTGGCAAAAGATCAATTTTATCGAAGAGCTGTCTATAGGTAACACTACAATGTCTGCACTCTACGCTCTAGATTCTAGTTCATAGTAGGGTCGCGAGTGACCTAGATATTTTATCGAATATTGGTTTAATGTCAAAGTGCAGTAATACTATATATTTCGTGGCAGCTATGTGTCTTCAGGAAAAAATATTAAATAGAAATACTTAGGAACACATTTTTTCTAATAATTACAATATTCTAACAACTTTTCTGATGCCTGCATCGTGTTTTTTATTATTCAAAATTGGAACGTAGGTACCTAATTACAAGTGCTTGGAATAACGCATTGAAGTAAAAAAATATTATTGTTAACAAAATATTGAAATTATAAATTATTTTTGAGAATATATATAGGGTAGCTACTTCTAAATGTGTCTTAAATTAATTAAAGTTATTTGTGTCGCACCACTAAAAGAACATCGACCAATATAATACATTGATACTAGGTGACCCACGCAACCTCGTTTGCGTTTGCTATTACCTACCCGTCGTGTGATAATTTCCCCCCGTTTTTAAACATTTTTCATTGGTGCTCCGCTCCTATTGGTGTTAGCGTATATAGCCTTTCTATATAAAGGGCTATCTAACACTAATAATTTTTCAAATTGGACCAGTACTACCTGAGATTATCGCATTCAAGCAAACAAACTCTTTAGCTTTATACATATTTTACTATAGATTACAATAGATACCTACACTTTTTCGATCTAAGTACCTATTTATCTATTTTGAGAGACCGCTAAATCCTAAACATTTACCCCATTTTAATTATTAAATAGACAGTGACATCTTTATTAAATTTCTAATTTTACACATTAAATGAAAACTACTAAATATCTAAAATTGTATTTCTTAACTTATTTCAGAAAAAAATACACGAATTAATTTTTCCTGTCACGAGGTCAGGTCAGTATAATACTCGTACAACAATAAAAAAATCGCCTAAACATTTTCTAAATAAAAATATATTTTGTCGTGTTTTAATTTGAATAACCATATTAATTTTATTAAAATCTCTTTTACGATGAAACTAAAAGATGAAGTTATTCTATTTTTTATCCGATAATTCAAACAAACTTCAAAACATTCTGATGTCGAACATATTAGTGCCAATAGTTTGAATAACTGCTACATAGCCGTAAAATAATAAGAATAAAATAATACTTACGTATATAATAAAATGTTAATGTCAATCATCGACATGGCAGCTTAGCTCAGCTTAGACAAACTTTAGGATGGAGAATTTATTTGTTTAATAATATTTTTGCAGCCTTAATTTAAAATTGAATCTAAAATTAATCAGAGTCTACATGATATCGGTATCAGCTTACAAATTGCCAAATCAAATCTGAGACTGCTTTCATGGACTATGGTACGAGAAAATGGTGCCGTAACCTAGTTCTGTTAGTTATTTAGCTTCATATAGTCAGTTTATGACTTTTGGGCTCATTTTATGTAGCAATGGACGCGCCTAACAGACACTGCCGATGTATTATACAACACTGCGAATTTGTACAACAAACGTTTTTTATGGTGTGTAAAATAATCTTATGAATGTAATAACGAGTTTTTTGTTTTCGAGTTGACACTTTTTTAGTCTCGGTTACGCTTTGAAATCTGGCTGAGACTGTTCTTAAAGAAAAAACATTGACATTTCAAAATAGGTAGGTGACATGCTAAAATGTATTCATTTAATAAGGCTAGGGTACAGAGTAGGTAACCGTAGTAGACGTCAGTTTTATTCAAACATATATTTTAAGCTACAGATAGTGCCTAATGGTAGTCTTAAATAATTAAGGCCTTTACCATTATTACCATCAACAGCCTTAAGTAGTCCACTGGCTGGACATAGGCCTCTCCTTGAAAAGGTAAAAGACCCGTTCAAGTTCCGTCAAAGTAACGGCTATGAATAATTTTTCTTCGGATATTCGCGGTAATGAATCTCGCAAATCACTAGTTGGCATCACATAATTTTTTGAGAACAGTTTTTCGCCTCATTCCGTTTCTACATTCCTTTTAATGTGTAACATTACATTCCATCCAAGTTCAAAGTGCAGCTGAGACTGACATTTTTATTATGATAGGTTTTGGAATTTTTGTATAAGACAGAACTTTTAGATTTTGTATGACAATTGAATTGTATCTTGTAAGTAATAGCTATGAACGTTTCGTTCTTTCATAAAAATATTAGCCGATTCCGATTTAAGTCTCTTACTGGCTAGCTTACATGCGGTGTACCTACCTATCAGCGCTTTAAAATGTTCACTCTTATATAATAAATTTATACTAAATATTATTGTGTTTTATTTAATTCAATGATTATTATGTGTAGGTGCTACTGTTTCGTTATTCTAGCGGTTAGCATATGTGACTACCGATCAAGAGGTCGTGGGTTCGATACCCGTCAAACGGTTTGGGTCAAAAAGTTTTATTGGGTTTTTCTTACACGAAATTCCTCATAAGAGCCAGCCATGAAAGTTTGGCTGTGATTCACGCCCGTGCCTCGGAGAGCTCGTAAAGCTGTCTGTCCCGATTGTCATGTAGGTCTGTACATCATTATTGCGAAGTCTGCCCACAAATATACTGACAACTAGTTCATCCTTCGAATTCAGTTTGCTCTGAGGGTTACAGAGGTCCAATGCTAGTCGCTCTGCTGGAAAAACTGATGTTTAGGTCAGCTAAAACTGGTTGCACTAGCCGACCCCAAATAATATTGCTAGTAGTGAAGGCTAGAAAAAAGATTATTATGTGTAGGTAGGATAGTGTGGACGGAAATTGGTTCAGATTTTTTTAAAAATATCTGAGCCAATTTCCGTCCACACTATCGATAAAACTGCACAAACGAACTGCACAGTTAAATCGCTACGATAAATCGTTGTAGTGTGTACCGCCTATAAGAAGCAAAATTAAGAATATTTTTTTACGGTATCATCGTTTACGTGTACTCGTATAATTGATATAAGACCCTGGTCACTTTAAACATCACGTCCGTCACTTTAATAGCATTTGAACTTTTAGAAATTTGATCTTCGCTAATGGTACCTATGCTTAATTTTCTTAAATAAAGAATGTATAACAACAAGTTTCATCAAGTGCCCACAATCGAGAGTAGTTTTTTTTTTCTTAATAAAAAGACAACTCCCGCTTTAGGAATAAACATCCTGCGTCGCGGGGGACTTTACAGACATACATGAAACAGAACAACAATTTGTGGATCACACAAAGTGTTGTCCCGTGTAGGATTTGAACCAACAACACTTGGCGAATTGGCAAGCGGCGTGGCGACCGCCTTAACCACTTTTTTTTTTTTTACGTGTGGAAATCCCCTCGGACCGACACCCGCGCCGGGGCTTGCGGCGGGGCGGTGTGTCGGACTCGAACCGACTAAAACCACACGGTGTGCCACTCTGCGCCTGAGGAGGGAGGAGTCCGGGAACTGTTGTTATTACGCCATCCAGACCCAACCGCCTAAACCACTAGGCCAACCGTGCAGTCAGATATAAATTAAATTTTCTTCTTTGTCACATGTAAAATTTTTGTTGTAAATCGAATCTGCCTTAAAGCGTACTCGCCAATCAAATAGGTAGATAGGTACCTACTAACTAGTATTCCAATGTGGGTTATGACCTGTTCTTGGAAACAAACATTTTTTTTTTTTTTTTTTTTTAATGACAACGCCCGCACTAGGAATAAATCCTGTGTCGCGGGGGACTTTACAAACATACATGTAACGGACACAAAGAACACCCAGACTCAGAACAACAATTTGTGGATCACACAAAGTGTTGTCCTACGTGGGATTTGAACACACGACACTTGGCGAAGTAGGAAACGGCGTGGTGACCGTTAAACCACTAGGCCAAACGTGCAGTCGAAATTTTTGGTTGTTGATCAAGAAAAAGCAGAAAAAAATAAAAGTGAAATTCTCGACCCTAAATTATGTCATGCACATTACAAACGATTTCAATGATGAAAACAGTCAGAGAAGGTCAAAGTCGAGGGTTCTGAATAAGGAACAAAAACTCACCGACTAAACGCATTAGACGTCTAAGGAGAAGTGAGAAGTAAGTACGGGGAGGTACCTACCCAAAAATGTAAGTTTAAATCAAAAGTCTACTTGAACTCGCGGGCTGGGTTTCCGCAACGCGACGACTTTGTTGCGCCTATTTTGCGTGATGGGCCGGCAATATACATGCCAACCCAGTTCCTCCAGGAAGCCTAACAGACCCTTCGCATTACCGACGCCCGGTATTCTGCCACCCCTGTTTCATCCTCCTCCATTATTGCTCTGCATAGAAGGCTGTCTGTTACACCTAGAGTGAAAAGATGTTTGTTTAGTAGTGCATGACCAGTTATTACTCTAATTAGGAGTTTAAACGACGGCCTCTTGAGTTGCTTCAACTTTCGTGACAATCCGGGGTTTATCGTCAGGAGGGCCTACTTGGTCTTCTTATTGCAGTGTCCGTCGCAGCCAAGCAGTTGGCAAGGGCAGAATTGGTTCAGGGCCTACTGCCCTTGACTCTGATCCACCTCTTGGTAGTGCATTGGCGGGGTCGTTCCCGCGTAAGTTGCTATGCCCTTTGAGGAGAGTTATACTGTTTGTGGTACATACCTCTGTCAGGGCTTTGTGGCATTCGTAGATTAGCCCTGAGGTTGTCGTATGACTCTGTAGGGCTTGTAGGACTGATCGGCTGTGGGAAACCATGCGGATGGTGTATCCCGTTACCTTCCTGGAGATGATTGCATGTGCTACCATTATTATGATCATGCACTCTGCTTGGAAGACTGTGTTGTGGTGATGGTGAGATGTGTATATTTAGATGTTGGATTGTTTTGGATCCATCCGTGAAGATTCTTAACTCTTTCAGGTTTATTCCTTCTTGGGGGTCCTCCTACAGTTGTATCTTGTACTTCTTGTCAAAGATGAATTGCCTGGGTATCATGTCAGTTATCGCTTCCATGAGCGGTTCCTTAGGGCCCCATAATCATGAAAAGTTTATTCTGACAAAATAGACATAGGCCGGTTTACGTCAACTCTCTTATTATAAATCCCAATTGCAAATTAAATTCATAGGTATACCCACTTAAATCTATTAATTGTATTAGATTGCTAATACAATTAATAGATTTAAAGTGTCTTTCTGTTCGCCTGGCAGGTACTAGTGCTCATCGGAATCGCCTGTCATTTTGTTTTTGAACTTCTTAATGAATGATCTAAATCCTATAAAAATTTCAGCCTTACAGGAACAAGTTTTTTTGTGTCATTTTTTTTACACTTTCAAAACCATGAAAGATGATGTTGTGCAGGGCTGAGGCCTGCCAGGCGATGGTTACGTACTTAGCACGTTATCATAATCATCACTAAAAGAGTTTCTAGCCTTACAGACACACCGTTAGTCGAAAGGTTCAGTAGCTCTCAGTGTATAGGTACTTATTTTTGCTCATGTTTTGGTTAAATAAATTGTTATGAAATATTTTGTTATCACAACAAGATACCATTTTCAATGGAGTTCTAGTAGGTATATAAATTAATATAGCTAAATCAAACCGGGCAAGAGACCAGAGTAGGTAAACCAGATTTCTCACGGCACTTGGAAAATCGGCAATCCTAAGCTTACGATGTCGAAGCATCAAAACAGTGGCACCTGTTCGATTTAGTCGGCATTGACAGCCAGAGACGGGTCTTTACATCATTGATCTATCAGATCGATCAATACAATTATTCACATCCGCCCTCGTCACAAGCTTACAACTAGTACGGTGATCGTAGCAAAAATAGTGAGTATCTGTGTGTGGGAGCGTGACGGCCGATGATCGGCATGTTCGTTAAGATTGCGATGCTGGATCGGAATCCTGGATTTTTGGCACCGAAAATAGTCGGGCGGGCGTGCGGCTGGCCCGCGAGGGCGGGCGCGGCGCAGTGCGTGTCGCTCCGCCGTGTGAACAGCCCGCTCGTGAGGTGAGTGCGTCGCCGCCACGTTGCTCGAGCCTGGATACTTCACCTGGACATGGCTCACCACCACCTTCTCATTGGACCCCTGCCGAACGGCACCGGACAGTTCCAAAAGAGTGTGACCCTAAAGTGGCACGTGTGGAGTATCCAAGCTCCTGGATTTTGCTCCAGTGGCATATTTGGTGTTTTCATTCTGTGATACGTTATATCTAAATTTCTGCTTGGATTAATTTGGTAAATCGAAAATGTAAGACAGTCTAAATCAGTGTTATAAAAGTGTCATATTTGAACTTTGGGGTGGGGAGGGGTGTGCTCGGCTCGCGTTTTTCATGGATATGACTCGGGTTTCAATGGTCGCGCGTCCTCGCTGAAAATAGTGAGCCACTCGTCGCACCGCCCACGCCGCGCCGCCCGCGCATTCGACCGCTTCTAACCTATTTGCGGCATACCCGAACATCAGTATTTATTTAGCGATATGAGGAAACTCGTCTCAATTTTTATTTAGACTCAGTCGTGGCCCATATATCGTGGAATTAGGACGTTGAGACACAATGTAGTTTTTACTGATGTTCGGTTTCCAATTTCATCGTACACCATTAGCACTATTCGTTATGGAATTGTTAAATATGAGTACTGAGTACATTGTTTTTTATTGGATACTCATTAATGACGTTACTAAATATTACGCTAATTATTCACTTTGAACCAGGTAAATAATTATTCGCCAATTATACACTGTACTGAAGAAATTATACGAATGCTACATTGTAATAAAAGTTCTTATTTACATAAAACAGATACATCTAGTATGTTTTATGAAAATAGAAACTAACCCATATTAAAATTCGAGTATATGAAAACCAACCAACCACAAGAGAAGAGTAGGATAATCTACCGTAGTAACATCATAAATAAAACACTTAATTATCTGAACTAGATGGCATTAGATACCAAACACCAACTAATTTTTAAATCCCCAACTTAGATTTGACAGCAGTAGTAATAAATCATCAAGATTATGAAAGTTGGTAATTCGAATACAACTTTATGAAAGGCCGCGATCGGGGATCCGAGAATGTTGGCAACTCTTCAAAGGATAGTCTTACTCAAAGGTGGAAGGAACTCTCTTTGAAATGGTTCTCTCTGAATCTTTTGACCCATCCCTGAATGTTATTGTATACCTACCTAAACTTCTCTCGGAGATTCGAGAGACTCGGATTCGAGGCACTCTTAATATGGTATCATAACTTGACACATATCACACACGACGGTCTGACTCTTAGCTTGCAGAGAGATATATAAATATTTATGAATACATAAATATTATCGATAAAAAACCTGACTTAGAAAAGGTGATGAATTAAACAGACGAACTCTGCATGGTGCAGTAGTCAAGATCAGCACTAGACGAACAGACCAGTCTAAATTAATTAACATACTTATGTACCTTCTTCTTACATTGCAAGAACTCTAAACTATTTAAAATATGGAGATATGAGTTTGATCTTTCACAAAAAACTGAGAGGTTCATCAAATGCTGACATTGATTGAGGGAAATTTAACCATCAAAAGCCTTTTAACACTTTTGTAATTGTATCCCTGTTTTTCTGTAGAAAGTATCATCCGTATTTAAAGCACCTGTCATTTAAAAGCAGCATATTTTAATTTAGATATCGTTAACCTTGTTGTACTCGTATACTGTTAACTGCTAATTTATATTCAAGAGTAATAAATGAAAACTATCATAGGAACTATGATAACTTACCCACCCTTTATAATTTAATTGAAGTAGCAAGAAGCGTAGGCAATTTCGGAGATCATAAACAGACTTTCAGCCCTCAGGCTACCATTCGAATATAACTCCTCAGTTAAATAATAATAATAACTTCTTGTATAAACTGAATTCATAACTGAAATTGTTTCTATTCGACTTGAAAATATTTTGAATAAAATGAGAAGGTACACCTATACTCTTTGCGCTGTAGCATGGTGCGTGGCATGGTTCAGTAACATTTTGTTTCACTCTTTGAAAGTTGCCGCGATTTACAAATTATGACTTAGTATTTCAGCTGTACCACATTCGCAATATATTAAATCATTAATAACTGTAGTAAATTAAATTAAACCATAAACTGTACTAAATTAAAGTAAATTAAGCCACAACGCACCAGCGCAAAGAGTATAAATTACAATCTATTATGTAAACCCACAATTTAAAAGTTACTAGCGAAACTTGACAAAAAATGTTTTCATTTCGCTAAGCCTTGTGTGTATGCCTTTCGCGTGGGTGCAATTAAGAGGATTTATCTATTCTGTCTTAGTGACTAGATTAATTCATTGACGCAATGGGTGACGTAGTTTTCCTGACCTTGGATCAAGGGGTTGATATTGACACTTTGTTGGACTAAGTGCAATTAACCTCAAGAGCTTAAATCAATCAGAACGTTAGTTTACTTTTCATTACGTTGGCATTTGTAATTTAGTAGGTCTAAGAAGCGAATAAACTATAGATGTTTACTCAGAAATTATAACGTACCTAATGATGTATCTTGTAGGTTAGCAACTTATAAAACTCAATAATCAGTTTACTAGCAGCAAATTTCGGAGATAGTAAATTAAGTGTCTAGTTTCATACAAATAACTAGTTATGAAACGCTCTCAACAAATAAAGTCTTTCTAAAAAAATCGGCCAAGTGCGAATCGGACTCGCGCAGGAGGGGTTCCGTGGTCCGTGATCTATAGGTACATTTCTAGCGTCTACCTGTTGCCGTTATCAACATCGAGCAAAAAATATTTGTTATTAAAGCGGCAACAGAAATACATCATCTCTGAAAATTTCTATCTATCTAACTATCACGGTTCATGAGAGACAGCTTGGTGACAGACGGACGGACAGACAGACAAACGGACAGCGAAGTCTTAGTAATAGACTCCCGTTTACCCTATGGGTACGCAACCCTAAAAATGGTCTAAAGATTCAATAATTATTATTTTTACGGAAATTAACGCGATCACTTATTTATAGGTATTACATACCTCTGATTTGCCTGACGTGATCTAAAGATTCGTCTTTTTAGATCACACTTAATCATTAAATTTGAAATAAAAGATCAAACCAGATGTCTGGCCGACCAAGTTAGGTGGGACGTTAGGTTAGGCGAAAGTGATACATTAATTTAGAACGTTCCTTCTAAAATTCCTGACTTATATTTAGTAGAAGCTCACTGCAACAGCTGTTTAGAACGTGAAAACACGTTTATTTCTGTTAAACAATATGTCGGTGGTCTTGTCAGAGAGCCAGAAACACGTCACGTCTAAAAGTTGCGTATTTTCGCAGCTATGCTGAAACTATACGGTTTTGTTCAGTAAAATTTGACCGGTCGTTTATAGCGACTGCAGATGGTTATAAAAATGTTAATACATATACCGATTAATCCATCGATTCTTAAGGTTTCCGTAAATAGCGCGTTTCGGTATCTTGTAAAATTAGATTAATGGATTACGAAAACGATCAGTTTATGTTTTACACTTTTTATATTTCATTACTTTCACTGACACAAATTAATTATATAAATTTTATAAATACACTTATTTCTGTTTCCCTGAAGGAGTAGGGAGAGGTCTATCAAACCTATTTTGCAACTATTTTTTCACGTAGTACAGGGCAAGTCTTTAGGCATCGACCGAGTTCAATATGAAAGAAAAAAATTGTTAGATGAAAGGTTGAAATAGGATATTACTTTTACAGATCGGGGACAGTAAGTAAAAGCTCGTAGAGGTCAACGTTCCATACCTGTAATATAACTGGCAACTGCCAGGGAGTTTAGTCTGAAATATAATGATGCATGCATGAACCCTGTCAGGGTATTTTTTTTTTATAAGAATAAGACTAATCATGCTTTCAATGGGCGTTTCAAAAAGGAGTAGCAATAACTATTGATTGGATTACTTTGATTATACGATGCGCTAACGATGTTATTCGTAAAATCATCGAACTTACCTACTCATCGTCCTAGATTGTGACTCTGATTATCTCTCAGTGCTTATACAATAAATATTAATTTTCTATTAGTAAACATTATATACCGAAATAAACAGATGGATGCCAATTGCGATGGCAACCGTTATTGTGCAGGTATATTTCACACAGAAACGCCTGGAAGCGTTAGCGAAGAATTAAGGAGTTAATTTTAATGTGTTTCTTCATAGCTAAGTAAAAACAATAAACAGTAAGAAGTATTATTATCTCAACAATGGCTTGGAATGAAGCTCGTAGCTGAGTTTGCGTAATATTTGCGTATTTATAACGCCCTTCAAAACTTTCCAGATGCAACTATTTTGGTACACATTCATTAGCGTCTTTCCTCCGGTTATTATAAACAGACTAACCCGATGTTCGCATATACTGTTGTGGCTTTAATAAAGCTCAGGCGTTAAGAAAATGTCGGCCATGACCGTAATTTGAGGTTTATACACGAATGTTAGTATAGTGAGAAAAGTATCAAAGGAGATCGAAGCGATTACATATTAATGTCCCACCCACGATTATCACATGGATCAATGTATTGCAATAAAGATCAAACGCATTGATTATAATTATGAGAGATGCAAGTTGTGTAAACATTGTTTAAACTACAATTTACAATGCTAAGCTAAAATAAACTTAAAAGGGTACTTAAAAGGCATTTTTAAGTTGTACATGACACTGAAAACACCCCATAATATAATTGTTGAAAAACCCTTTAAACAAATGGTTAGTCACAACAGAATTTTCTTACAACATGATTTGCATGCTTACGATCGCTGCTAGATATTGTTACATTGATTCTAATCTGCCATTTTTATAGATATTATTACAATGCCCATTGGGTAACTGGTGTAACTATATTCTACTACAAAACATCTATTCACGTATTTAAACAGTTTGTCGGAATTATTGTCTTTGGATAAACCATTGCAATAAACTAAAATAAATCTCTCGTGATAATGAAACTTTAACACATGGCAAACGGAAGCATGCGAACTATCGTCTTTTATGCACAGCTCATGAAAAATGGAAAGCTCATCCCGATACGATGAAGTAGGTACCCTACCGTCGTGTCGTAAACCGAAACATATTTTTAAACTTCATAACGGATGGGTCATCAATGTTAATGTGTCAGATAAACCTATGTAATATACTGTCAGATACCCAATATTTTTTTGAACTGATAACTCCCGCATTAGAAATATACGTGTCGCGCGGGACTTTACAAACATACATGAAAAGGACACAAATGACACCTAGACTCGGAACAACAATTTGTCGATCACGCAAAGTGTTGCCCCATGTGGGATTTGAACACACAAAATTTGGCGCAGTAGAAAGCTGCGTGGCGACCGCCCAACCGTGCAACCAACTATCAGATAAACCGTTCTGAAATCTCAAAATGTAGACAGGGACACATGTTCACAACGACCTATTTTTTAGTTGTTACTGAATTCAAAAGTGTAGCTGACTACACTTTTGAATTAGTTTGAAGTTTAATTCAGTATCAGGAGCATAAATTCCGTAAATATGCACATAACATCTGGTAAGTTGGCCGCGTGCCATTTTAATGGAATAAAATGGAGAATTCCGGATTTTATGTTTAAAATATAGGATTTAACTATTCACTGCAAACTTTGCAGTGCTTGGTTTAAGACATAGAAAGACACTGAGAATGATTGTAGATTTGGATGTGTATTGTTTTATTGTATGTCTGTATAATTATTCATATAATTTTTAGTTTACACTCGATGTAATTTTGTAAATGTCTTAAATATAGTAATACTATCTGACCCACGCAACTTCTTCTGCGTCTCTTTTCAATCATGCTCGGCTCCTATTGGTCTAAACGTAATGTTAACTATCCTATCTTAGGCACGACAGAAAATAAAACATTAAAAATAAACGTGAAAATCGGTAAGAATTTTTTTGATTTCATCGTGAGGAGCAGCGTGACACGAGAATTATATAATAATAATAATAACCACCCTAATGCTGATTCAAAAAGCAGTTCTTCTAAAAAATGCTGTCTCACACGAAAATTTCTCGCATCATCCTTATACTAATCTCACATCATTCCCCCTTGGCACACTTGGCTAAGGCCCGAGTGTACACCTTTAAAATAAAGAGGAGACCATAAAAGGTAAAAAACATAATAATACTTACTTTATTCAAAAACAGAAAGATTGTAGCATAAGAATTTAAAACATTGACAATTTTATAATCATTTGTACATGGAAACAATCTCGTGAGTGAAGTTCTGTCACCCTTGGTGGATTAGGTAGTAACCTGTGGTTACGGATAACAGTTCTTTTCTCTCTGGGTATACAATGAACTGGGTATATTATTTAGTGATGTTTTAATAGCTTTAGTTACACGTATGTTATTTATTTCAATAGAGTAAGTTACATTAAAGTTCGTGTGAATGTCTTAAAATAAAATATAGTAAGTAACAAATGCTACAAAAGTTGCGCCGGTGGACGCTCTATTTGAGTTAAAAGTCATTGCAATCGGTTGTTTTTGATCCTTACTATTCCATACACAACGACTTTTATCTTTTAAGTTTTTAAGAAATAAAATTGCCCTTTGATTTTGTTATACAACAATAAAATAATTTTATGATTCTATATAAGTACAGAGTACGTAAGCATTGATCTAATTTAGCTTGACCAACTCAAAAATTTTAAGCATCATTAGTATTTTCCTAAATACTAATAATGTTTAAACATATCACCGTGGGAGAGCCACGCTTCGGCATGAATGGGCCGGCTCGACCGGAGTGATACCACGGCCTCACAGAAAACCGGTGTGAAATAGTGCTTGCGCTGTGTTTCACCGAGTGAGTGAGGATACCGGAAGCCCATATCCCAACCCCTCCCCCTATCTCCCCCCCCATCCCCCAAAGGCCGGTAACGCACTTGTGACGCCTTTGGTGTTGCGGGTGTCCATGGGCGGCGGTAATAGCTTACCATCAGGCGATACGTCTGCTCGTCTAATCCATAAAAAAAAAAAAAAATATATAACGAAATTCTCATGTGTGGTAAAACAGTAATCGTGAATCCTTTCCTCGGTTACATTTTTAAGACAATAATGACACACCAAGGATAGGCTAATGAGAATGATTGTCATATCTGACAATCACACGATCATCGATCAGAAATTCGATATGTCGCTATCCCGTGTCGGGTTTAACAGCTATCCATTTCGCTTCAAACTGCTTTTTGTCTTATTATTTAAAAAATATATTTTGTACGCATATCGTTGTGTACTAACGTAGGTTATTTAAGTTTTGGGAAGATAAAAAGTTATGCATAAATATAGAGAAAGTATTAATCCAAGCAGAAAAATGTAGGTATAGCTCAAAATCGTTAAAGTTAAGTTGTTAACAGTTTTTCTTAATTACAGGCCGTAACTGGCGTTTTTTTTGACCGAACCGTAAAGACACAAAGCCACCACCATGGACGCGATTAAGAAGAAGATGCAGGCGATGAAGCTGGAGAAGGACAATGCCATGGACAAGGCAGACACCTGTGAACAGCAGGCCAGGGATGCCAACCTCCGCGCCGAAAAGGTATAAAAGTGATTATTATTTACTTGCTTTGATTACACAAATTAAGTACTCGCAATCCAACCTACTTCGTAATGAACCTGACATAGATTGATTAAAAGTGAATTGAATGAATTAACGGTCTACGTTTTTCAGAAAAAAGTAAAAGTTTAACTAGTCTTTTCGTTCGTAACCTTTGTTCGTTCCATTTTAACGATAGACAATATTAGTATTCAGTTAATAGATTTGAGTATTTCATGATTCTCATAATCTGATATATATTATGCATTACCTCGTTCACTCAATACTATTTAGATACTTTATAATAACAAACGCTAAGTAAATAGAGGTCCATGAACTCCCTGATTCTTGTATCAGCGTTGATAATCCTAACACAAAACCTTAAATTCTAGAATGAAATATACCATAGAATAGATTAATAAACTTGACGTTGTTGATAAAGTTTATTATTTTCTCTTCCAGGTCAACGAGGAAGTCCGTGAACTCCAGAAGAAGCTCGCCCAGGTGGAGGAGGACCTGGTTCGCAATAAGAACATGCTGGAACAGGCCAACAAGGACTTGGAAGAGAAGGAAAAGACTTTAGCCGCCACCGAGGCCGAAGTTGCTGCCCAAAACAGGAAAGTCCAACAGATTGAGGAGGACCTCGAAAAATCCGAAGAGAGGTCCGGCACTGCCCAGCAAAAGCTTCTTGAAGCGCAGCAATCTGCTGACGAGAACAACCGGTGAGATATTAGAAAATGTAAAAAATTAAATGCTGTAATGTAGGCATGAGAGCAGATTAGTATTGGTATGCTAATTTGGATCCAATAGAATCGATGTACTTACTAACAAAACTACTATTGGAAATATGCTTAGAAATGTTTCTAAGGGTTCTATAGGCTCTATAGGTCATTAGATATACTATTAGTATTATTTATGGACTTAATATATGAGGACCAAGAATATGAACAAGATCCACTAATTAAAACAAAATTTGTGAATGTCATATAAGCGCTTTTTCTTTCTTTCTTAAATCAATGATCGCCATGCTGCACAATTGCATTGTCTGCATTTCCGAAGAGTATAGTGACCACTATTCTTGTATACTCCGCATGCTTTCTATCAGGCACAGTAGAGTCACTTAAAGAGGCTCATACATATAAAAAGTAGTAATTCACTGTTCGTAATATATAATTAATAATTATAAAATATATGTAAATAATAATAATATAAAATAAAACAAAGTTTAGTCTGAAATGTCTAATATATGCTCAATTCATAATTGTTTCTTACAGTATGTGCAAAGTGTTGGAGAATAGAGCACAGCAAGACGAGGAGCGCATGGATCAACTTACCAACCAGCTGAAGGAAGCCCGTCTGCTCGCTGAGGACGCTGACGGCAAATCTGACGAGGTGAGGTCTTTGGCTTTAGATAATTACTATTCGTAAAAATGTGAAGTCTTTATTACCCCACACCTACTTCCTACTTATATTATAAATGCGAGAGTTTGTAAGTATGGATGCATGGATGGATTTTTGTTACTCTTTCGCGCAAAAACTACTGAACGGATTTGGATGAAACTTTATAGTAATATAGCTTATACATCAGAATAACACACGGAGCCGCGTCCAACAGCTAGTTTAAGATAAAGAAATTAGGGAAAACTGAACTGAAAAAATTATCAATTTATCATTTCACGGATTCCTGAGGGATAGCGCTACTTGAGGGATACCGTGATACTGAACAATAACACGGGGTTTCCTGCAGATATTGGAGAAAAGTTAGGTTGACTTAAACACAGGAGAAGTTCCGAAACAGTTATCTGTGTTATAAGTAGTTTTATTAGTGGTTATAGGGACATGTACCTACACACAATCAAAGCACTACTGTCAAGTTTTAACTAGTTTCAATTTAAGCTATTATGGGTTTCTTTGTACATTATCTAATCGATTGTGATGTTCAGGTATCACGTAAGCTGGCCTTCGTTGAAGACGAACTTGAAGTCGCTGAAGACCGTGTCAAGTCTGGTGACGCCAAAATCTCAGAACTTGAGGAGGAATTAAAGGTAAATGATATAAAATTTAATAAAGTGTCATAAAAATCTTGAAATCTGTGAGTACTGAAACTAACAAATATTCATAACCAGGTTGTAGGTAACTCTCTTAAATCTTTGGAAGTCTCGGAAGAAAAGGCTAACCAACGTGTCGAAGAATTCAAGAAACAGTTGAAGACCCTCACAATCAAACTTAAAGAGGCTGAGGCCCGTGCCGAATTCGCCGAGAAGACTGTCAAGAAACTACAGAAGGAAGTCGACAGGCTCGAAGGTATAACTTAATCAAAATACGACTCAAAAACATTAAAAACTAAGATCAGAATAAAACTGTAACTCAGCCATATAACTATCTATGATCTATCAAAGTAACAAGTCTTATATTTCAAGTGAACTCTTCATTAAAAACCTAATGAAAAAATAAATCTTCTAACAGGAAGAGAATACTATGGCTTCTCACAAACATTGCAAAGCTTCTTTAATCCAAACTTTTCTAATAAAAAACTAATTTTTATCTTTACAATAGGAAAGGGATATAGGCGTTGGATAAAGTTGGTTCGTTTCGTAAGTTATTATCAAATGACTAAATTTTACAGACGCATTATTCAGCGAGAAGGAGAAATACAAGGCGATATGCGATGACTTGGACGGCACATTCGCCGAGCTGACAGGATACTAACCTCCCTTATAGCACTTAGTTTAAGTCAAAACCGTCCGTATCACATTACCCATAAAGCCCAATTTTATTATCCATTTCCATAAATGCCTTATACCCTTTATGCCTTCTACGTTCATCGTTTAGATCGACTGTAAATTTATAGCAAAAATCGACGTCCACTGTTTTAAGAATTCGAAAACTTTTTCAGCTTATGCATAACCTCTGCTTTGATGTTTATAGAATTGTTTACATCCATTAGAGAGTACATATATATTGTGGGTGTTCCTATAAGTATTCCATAAAACAATTCTTCAGACATCTCAGTGTTGAGCCTTGCTTATTTGTTTGTAATTAACAAATCTATCGCTTTGGTGCTACCGTCGCGGACCAATGCTTCCAAGGTACTATTTTAACCTCTTAATTCCTTTATTTTTAAATAAATACCTTAAAGCTATGCTTGTGCTATATAAACTTATTTAAAATTAAAGAATATTTAAAATTTGTTCTTAAATTACACTCGTAGACATAATTTTCAATCATTTCTAAAAATACAATGATATATAGATAATGAAAATTTAAATATCCTGAAGTAGTGCACCTAATGTTCGTGATGTATTGTGTGCTTCTTTTAACGATAATATGTGTTAACAGATGAGCTTGGCATCAACAAGGACAGATACAAGAGCTTGGCCGACGAGATGGACTCCACCTTCGCCGAGCTGGCTGGTTACTAAACACTCGCACTCCACTTCTGTACACATTCACAACACACAGAAACAACACACGTATATACACGCAGGTTGCTGCCACTGATACATATACACTACACACCAAAACAGATACGTTGTACACGTGATGTAATGATATTTATTAATACTTTATGTAAATTTATTTACGATTTTCAATAAAAATTAATTTATAACAAGTTAAATTTGTAGTTTAAATTTTTTGGCCGTCACCTCTTACACATTTTTAACTAAGGCTTATTGAAATTTAACGGTAAAATTGTAATAAAATTTGCTCTAAAAGAACAATGAGGTATCAATTGTCTGTGACATTAAAATAATAACAAAAAGACGTGTGGCATTCGGGGACTGCCGCGGTAAAGCGTAAAATAAACTGGTTCTTCATAAATTGCCTATACCTAATTCTTTATTCATTTAAATAGTAGTATTATAATGTGTGCTAGGTACTTAAAATCTGTTTGAAGTGTTTTCGTTTGTGTGTTTTTTTGGCAGAGAGTTTTCGTTGGATGTTTTTTGGAAGTCGGGTTTTTTTTTTATAAAAGTTTTTATTCTTACGAATCCAACGTATTACTTAATTACAATGACTTCGTAACATCATTTCAATATATTTGAAAATGTTGTTGAGAAACACCGGAAAACATAGAGCGAGGCTGTCAACTGTCAAATGACGTCTTTCCTGTTGTACAGCGCATGTGCGCGTTTTGAGTTTAGACGCATGCGTGACTACCCTCACAATTCAATCGATATTGCAATATAGAAACAGCCTGTTGGGCTCCGCTTATTTTTTCGCATTTCTCGAGTTAAACGTTGTATTTGCGTGAAATAGTGAAGCAAATTGCCATCGTGTCGGTGTTAAGCAGCGTACTACCTGGAGCCATCACGGTGAAGATGCTCAACGGTCCTGATATAGCCCCTGTCGCATCAGGTATGTGAAAACAATAATTCATGTCAGATAATGATTGTATTTTCCATCACCGATGAACTGCTAGTAATCAATATAAAATATTATGTAAAATGATAAAGAAAAAAAAAACAAGAAAACACATTCTTTAAACGTTCTTTTTTTCAAAATTTCTTTTATTTTGTTACGCAGTTTGCATTATGGTTTGAGATGATACATATTGTAATGGAAGGCTCCTACAAACGACTTGTAAGATTGTTATGCTATTTCAAAGAATAATGTTATTTTCTCTTAATCTTACATGCATCTGAACAGATTTAGTGACTTTTCTATATTGACGGGTATCGACACTTTTGAACCATTTAAAGATGAATGAGATACATTGTCCTTGTCTTGTGAATGAAAAAAAAGTATTGGATATCGAAAAATATTTTTTTAAAGTAAATCGTACACTTATATAAGGTACAATAAGATGACAATAAGCCGTTTAGTTTCTCACTTTATCTTTAGCCGTGTTAAACAATTGAAGGTCTATCATCAAAAATTTATTTAGTTATATTCCTATGTTTTTTAAATCTAAGTAAATATGAATACATGTAATTTTCTTGATAAAAAAGCTTGATAATTCATAATGTTATGAAACCGGAATGTAAATATAATATAGTATGTTTTATTATTGACAAATGGGGGTTGAATTTTTAAATTGTTTTAGTTTACTATTTGTACCTTTTCTCATCTATCATATTCATATCTTTGCTTACTTTAAACATTATGTTCAAATCTGCTTGTTGGAAAAACTCTTTTAATGTAATTCTATTTTCTTTCGATTATCATCCAAATATATGCAGCTTTAATTTTATCATTTTTTTTTTCACTGAAGCTATTGCAACTATGTGCGAATAAAGTTATACTTTGTCCATTCGTTTTTCTTTTTGACAGCTCACGCCTATATAATACCGTTTTTTTTCGGAATAATGTACTACTGTAATGTCGTACTTTATTGAGGGTGACGGTACTTCAGTGAAGTGGCTTGTGCATAACAAACAACCACAGACTATAAAACAGTACTTGAAATACGATAAATCGATCATATGATAAAAATAATTTGACTTCATGTAAGTATTTTTTCTGTAAATTTGATAAAAAAAAGGAAATAAAAATAGTATCTAGACTCCAAGATTGTTTTTTTTTTTTTTTTTTTTTTTTTTTATGTTTGGCCCGCCAAAATGACTACTCTGCCTGATGGAAAGCATAAGCACAATCCACGAGTGGTGGCCACCATACTCATTGCGAATGCTACAATGCAGCATGGTGACCCACACTATGGCGGCCTAGTGATGCTACTGCATCTTTTAGTCTAGTCAACAAGTATGGAACTTGTTGACTAGACTAATTGGGCCTCCGGTCTCGCACTCACCAACGAAACACGACAGCACTGCTGCTGTCATTTTACGTAGATTTTCTGTGCGAGGGTAGTACCGCCCCGGTCGAGCCGGCCCGTTCGTGCTGAAATCAGCGTGGCTCTACTACCTTTGCAATTTGCAAGGAATTAAGTCGAAATCTTGGAATTTAGGATCAAACCAAGAGTAAAGAACAATAACTCTGTTCATTCATCTAATTTACTGATTTATTATTTATATTTTTGTTTATTTCTTACATAATATAAAAACTAATAAAGGAATAATTAATATTTCAACTAAAAATATTTCATTAAATCGATTGAAAGTTCTTCATAAATAAAATCGCTTTTCATTTCAAATCGAATCGGTAATGTGTGAGAACCTCACTAATTTCGAAATTTCTTGAACTGTCAAAAAGAAAATAAACAAATGGACAGAGTATAGAACCTGTATTTCGGGAGAGATAGACTTAGGTAAATTCATTAACACTTAATTTTCACTTGTTTACTCGTAAAAAAAATGATAATAAAATGTCATGCTAAGATTATAATAGGTGTTCTATATATATATACCTATACATTTTCTAAATCTGAAACAAACAAATATTTTTAAAAAGTTCTGCTTGTATTGTAATACTCAATGTAATTTTGTTGCGGTTTTATAAATATCCATCATTTCACGATCGGTAAATATATTAGGTACTACTCAATGTAGGTATTACTTATTTCAAACTAGCTGAACTCCGCGATGTTACCCGCGATTATTGTCGTATCGCGGTTAACGCCGTGGGGCGAAGCTAGTCTCAAAAAAGTCTCTTCTGTCATCACTCATAAGCTGCTTATCAGTGAAAGTCCCGTCAAAATCGGTCATGCCATTCCAGAGATTAGCCGGAGCAAACAGACAGACAGACAAACATACAGACAGACAGACAAAAATTGAAAAAAATGTTATTTTGGAATATGTACAAACGCATTTAGTAAAAAGTATTTTTTCACTGCCTCGTTGGTCTCGCGGTTGGCGTGTGCAACTGCTGATCATGAGGTCTCGGGTTCGATTCCCGGGTCGGACCAAATGTTTGTATGTCATCTACAAATATTTGTTTCGGAGCTTGGGTGTTTTCTATGTATAATATGTATGTATTTACAAAAAAAAAGTATTCTAAGTATTTGTATCAGTTGTCTAGTACCCATAACACAAGCTCTGCTTAGCTTGGGACTAAATGGCGTTGTGTGTTAGAAGTCCAAAATATTTATTTATTATATTAATATTACTATCAGACACTACAATTTTATTTATTTGTATCTAAATGTATGATCAAATTTCCGCGTAGATACACACATCAAAAGTGTCTAGGGATCAAGCATTTTTATGCGGATTTCTTGAGATTGAGATGTGGCTTTGGCCCTGGCCTGCTCAGTCGCCAGACTTGAACCCGATTGAGCATGCATGGGATATGCTACAGAGAAGAGCTCTGCCGAATATGGAGGGTATCCAGTCGCAAGAAGACCTTTTTTTGTTGTTGCAACGAACATGGGCGGCCATTCCACAGCGTGATTTGGATGAACTCATTTTGAGTATGCCAAACTGATGTTCTTGTGTTAGTGTTCGCGGTAGAAACACGGATTATTAATTGTTTAAGTTACCTAATAAATTTTTAAAGATAACTGTTATTTCAGTCTTTTTTTCGAACTTTAATGTTAGTGGTTCAAATGTCAAAAATCCTTTTATTAGGAAAATGGCAAATTTCTTTATTAATGCAAAGGTGACTTGGTTTATCGTTACTGTGACAAACGAAAACACTTTATTTGATGAATCCTTAAAGAAAATTTTAATTAATATCAATCAGGAGAAAAGTTATTGCAAAAATATATGTTGATCCCTAGACACTTTTGATGTGTGTATTTATAAGCTCATTATTAATTTGAAAACACAATTTTCGATATCAGAATTTCAATAATTTACAGATTTTAACATAACAATTACATTAAGAGCCTGATAGACCTCTCCTTATGAAGGAAGTTTCAGGCCTACTATGCCACGCTAACCAGACGGGTTAAATTTTACTTCACTTTGCAGTTCTGTTGTCTTACGTACCCTCTCCTGCTTCCGTAATCGGCTTTTACGACACCCACGGAATGAATAAGGATGGTGACACTCCGTATTTTTCATCTGACACCACTCGTACGATTTCCATATTTTTTTCCAGACTGCCGTCTTTAGCCAAACTTGGCACAGTCTCCACTTTAAATCCCCTCGGACCGTCACCCCACCGGGGCTTGTGGCGGGGCAGTGTGTCGGACTCGAACCGACTAAAACCACACGGTGTGCTACTCTGGGCCTGTGAAGGGAGGAATCCAGGAACTGCAGTTATTAACACGTCCGGACCCCTTCCAGCTCTTGCCCGCACAAAAGCGGGCACCGTCAGCTGTTAAAATCTCAATTTAGGCGACGTACGGCACACACGTAACGTCGCCTCCTCGCGGGCAGCGGACTAGAGCGGATGGAAGGGAAAGCCCGTCCCGTCATTTGCGGCCACACTCAGGGCGGCATGAGGCGCTGATAGGCGCGCCTCTGCCGCCCGGTTCGCCGGCGGCGGATTGGGTCCGAGTGGCTGTCATCCTCCCGGGCCTTCTCCGCCACCTCCTTCTGCGAGATGACTTCTTCGCAGAAGGTTGCGACCGCGGTAAAACTGCTATTTGCATTGTTACGCCGATGACACGTTGGTCACAGCTCGGGGGGCGAACTTCCAAGAGGCGGCGTGCCTGGCCACCGCATTTTGAGAATGCTCATACTATAAGCTGACACATTTAGGCTCGACGAGAGCCTGTTTCAATATAATTCCCGTAGGCAGATCGTTATATCTTAGATGAATATTATAAATAATAGCTCCCCCCTTAAAACGGTATTAAGATACCGTCATGTAATAAGGCGTCGTTAGAGTTTACCCACACACTTGATACCGAAATAACTTTTAAAATCTTGTTAACAAGAACCCTTTCGATATATGTAACTTTGATAAAATCTTTAGCCTATGCAGAGTCTTATTCTTCAAGAGCGACTGTTACCTCTCAGGCTAATCATCTTTTATCATATTTCGGGACAATTAGGTTTGATGATATCTAGTGTGATTATATCTACAAGTTTATGGAGGGCATTCCCTTTATAATCTTTCAAAATGAAAATCTAATTTGAAATACAAAAATAATGAGCTTGAAAAAATTCGGGGATTGTATTGTCTATAATTTGATCAAGCAAAAATTTTTTTAACTATTTCGTCAAAATACATTTTATATGCAAAACTACTGTTATTATCTGCTACGTAGCCGGTAAGTTAAATGCACAAATATTTCTTAATTTAATAACGGCTACGGTATCTTGTTCTCTGAGAGTTCAATCTTATTTTGAAATACATTAAGAAATTACGTTAGTAGCTTTGACGTTAAACCATGCCTTAAACCATGAAACATTTATATTGGGAGAATCATGCTTTTACACATTTGAACTTAAAACATGGAACTCACTACCACCGCACGTGTTACCCTCCCATTATGACCCCAGGCCCTTTAAGCGGGGCGTGAAAAAGCATCTCACTAGGCCGCCATAGTGTGGGTCACCATGCTGCACTGTCCGCGTTCGCATTGAGGATGGCGACCACGACTCTTGGATTCTATTCATGCTTTCTATCATGCAGAGTTGAGTCATTTAGTAGCTTGAACATAAAAAAAAGAAAGAATCCAAAATGCTGATCCCTTAGCCAAGATGCAAGTGTTTCACGTCGAATCTCATTCTATCAATCGTGAACTCTTCTTTTCTTGTATAATTGGCTAACATTTTGTTTTGATCACTTGACTTAGCATTGTATTGTATTGAGATGACGTCTTACCCGTTCATTTGTTTGTTAGGTTTCTAATACCGTTTACATTTCTAGAATATCATCTTGGCTAGGGGGTCTGGTTCGACAGGATTGATAGCACGGAAACTAATGTTGACCAATTGTTTCGTTTTACCGAGTGATTAAAGTTATTGGAGACTATTCTCCTTCTCACTGTTTTTGAGGAGGTGAAATTCAAAGGATGGTAACCTGTTCCATTAACCACTTCACGCACTCTAATTCAGGCAGGCAGCGATTAAAGTATTTGATCTAAATTTCAATATTATAACATGTAGAAATGTATCATTAAATATCCTTACTTTAGTTTTACCCTAGTGTAACTTAGTCTAATTATTGCGAAAAAACTATTTAAAAAAAAATCCTTCACTGTAATATATGTATCGGTCAATTAGTTCAAGAAATATTGTTATTATTATAGGCAGCGGTAGTCGCTTAACACCAAGTGACCCGTCAGCAATATTGCAGCCTATGACATGAAAATAAGATTTAAAAAAAAGTGTTAAGTAACTAAAACTCACTGAAGATTTTGTTCATCTGGGTTTGTGTATAATATTGCAGCTTTCCTAATGCAAAATGGCAAATGAGTAAACATCTAGTCCTTTGGGAGCATTGCATAGAAAATGGACGCACATGAAGCTCTTTGAACAGTTTTAATCAATGTGAAATGAAACGCGAGTCCTGCTGTGATTAATTAGCAAGTAAAATGAGCACTGCTCATTGTATAAGATACACTGTGGTCTGTGGTAATGTGTGCAAGTAATTTCACTTTATATAATTCATTTCAACACTAGACAAATCGAATGACGGAGTAATCGCTGAACATACATAAAAAAAAAATACATATAGTGGAACATAGAACCTCCTCCTTTTTGGAAGTCGGTTAAAAATGGAGGAGGCCAATCTTGAAAACAGTTGTTGTTGTTTTTGAGGGAGAAAGCTTAGTCATTTCGAAAAAGTTTCAATATAAAGCAATCAAAGGGGAAAACCAATTGTGTTGATTAAGATTCAATGATTCAATCAAGGTACATAATTTGAATAAGGGGAAGCGATACCTATACTCAATAACAAGTGAATGTCTTGTGTGAATCATTTAAATATGACTTATCAAAAGAGAATACATAGTTGTTCAGCTGATACATATATACATCGTATTACAGAATCAAAAGAGACTACATAAAATGTCATATATTTAGTGTAGGGTAGTGTAGTAAAGGGCGGCGATATTGCCAAAGAAATCTCTTCCTGGCAACTTAATTTGCCCATTTGGCAACCTGATCTGGTTTAAAATTCAATAATTACTCACGGAGACAAAAGAAACAATAAACAAACGGCAAAATTTAATTTGAATTAGCTAAATAAATAGGGAATAGCATTAAAGAGAATTTTCTCGGCGATTTTACGTGAAAGTAACTGGAGAAAATGCATAATAGGACGGTGGAATGTTGTCGAACGTCCAGGATATAGTCCGGGATCACCGGAACAAATTTCACAAGTTATTACTATCAAGCTAATTTTTGGTGAGTGGCTTTACTTTAATGAGGGGCCCGGCCCACCTTTCACCTTACAAAATTTTTCGATTGTGGTAGCTAATAGTGGCAGCAGTGACAAAAAACTTTTGAGCGTAGGGCCGGGATAACATACCACGCAATTTGTAGGACAATGTGGCTGCTAAATTATATAAAATGCAACTCGGAACGTTTTATGGTAGACCAAAACCTCTTTTCTAAGGAGAGGAGAGGCCTATGTCCAGCAGTGGACTGTAGAAGGCTGTTTATGTTATGTAATAGTTTATTATGCTTAACGTAAGCCAGTTAAGTAACTCAAAAAAGCCAAGTAAAAATAACTGTGTAATTACTGATTGTGTTTTTAAATTTCCAACTCATTACCCAATAACATCGCTAGTTATCTGAAAATGTACAGTCTAGTGTTTTTCGATCGTAATTACGGTGTTTGCCTTCGTTGTATCAGCTCAACCAGATTGATAAAATATAGTTTATTATCTTTGCGAATATTAGCAATTGCAAGTACTTTGATTTTGTATATAAAAGCACAGAAAATGATATCCCAGTTGATTAGCTATAAACGATTTATTAAATATGTACTGTCAATAATAGGGGCCGTGTTCGATTAATTATTTCTTTGTAAAGAACTCCAGAACTAGGAATATATTTTGTGTCGCGATTATACACACATACATGAATCGGACGCAGAGGACACCCAAACTCAGACAGAACAACTATTTGATGATCACACTAAGCTTTGTCCTTTGTCCCATGTGGTGATCGGATCCACAACACACAAGGCAGTAGGAAGTGGCGAGGTGTCGCTTAAACCATTACGCCATCCGGTTAACCTTGCGGTTGTTGGCAACATCGTAAAGAAAATTTGGATTTGTGTTGTTTTTGTTCAGTGAAGAATCTAAACAAACGCCAAACTCACTAAAGTGGTTTTAAAAGTGGAACCCGAACTAAACCATTAAAACCACTGTAGCGAGATTGTTGTTGTGGGTTTGGGTGGTCTTTGAGTTCGATTCCTGTATGTTTGTATAATCCCAGGCGACACAGGATATATCCTAGTCCCCAGTGGTGGATTTACCACTAGGCTGAGTAGGCTGGAGCCCAGGGCGGCAAATTTTAGGGGGCGGCAGATTTGGCCAATAATTTTTTCTTTACAAAAATAAGATATACTAACTTTTAACGTCAGGCAAAACAGAGGTATGTAAAGGCCTATCCGCACACAACAGTGCCGACACGTGACCGACAGTTCCGTACCGTATTCATACATGTCAGTACCGACATTGAGGCGTGCAGTGATTTTCGCGTAAAAATGCCTGAATATTCAAGATCACAATTATTATTATAAGCAGAGATTGCTGTCACACTTAATATTAGATTAACATGAACAAATTTATGTGAGAAGAAGGCAATGGGTTCATAATGCGTGGAGAAAAAAAAAGAAGAAGAAGGAGAGTTCGCCATTCTATTTAAACATCTGATAGACGATGAATCAAAGTTTTTTGAGTATTCTTTTAGGATTTCAAAACAGTGTTTTGACATAGTTTTATCTAAACTTACTGAAAAGTGAAGTAAACAAGATACTCATTGGAGAAAAGCTATACCTACTACCAAGGGAACGTCCAGCATTCTGTCTATGCTATGTGTCAATAAAACAAATTATAATCAAATTATTTATGTTAGTTAGCGTATATTGGCTTTAAAATTATTGTCCATGTATTTTATTCGTGAAAGGTCATAAATTGCAGGATGTACACGGACCAATTCAATCAACTTATTGTCCTCCATCTTGAAATACTGCGTCCGTGTCAGGCAAAGTATTGTCTGCAAGAAATTCACGTCGGATCACGGCAAGCGTTGGCGCAGCACTGACATCACTGAACGTCACTGTCACTGACGAGTACGAACAGCGTCGTACAAAATGTATGCTACAATATCATTTTTCACTGACACTGATGGATACGTTACTGATCGGCACGTGTCGGCACTGTGCCGGCACTGTTGTGTGCGGATAGGCCTTAATACCTTGAAATAAGTGATCGCGTTAATTCCCGTAAAAATAATAATTATTATAAAAATAAGATATGACCAAAAAAACCGATAAAAGAAGTCTTGAAAATTTAACAATACTTTAGGAGCAAAGAGTGTGTTTAATAGTTCACTCTCATCTTAAAAAAAATCGAAGTCAGTAAAAACACTTCGTGACACATATCTTCGTCAACATGGATTCGCTATCCGGTTCGGCACGGCTAATTGTGTCTGGTGTCTGAGAGATAATTTTCCTTCCGAGCCGTCTTCGCCGTCTCTTTTCACGAGATGACATCTTAGCAGAGGGGTCTGATGACCCCTCTGCTAAGAGGGGTCTGATGACCTTGCAGTCATCAGACTGCAAGGCAAATTATATAAATCCTTACTACAATTAAGAGTTAATTCGATGGGTGGTTCTGGGGCAGCGCGCAATGTGCCTCCGTAGATATGGTGTGGTAACCACGTATGACTAACCGATTTTACCGCTCTCTAAGAATGCCATATGCGCAAACTTCTCTGAGCGGTCAGAGCCACAATCAAGACCAGTGTACCACCGACCAGTTTTAGAGCAAGCCATCAATCATCAAAGAGCCATCTTTCGTTAAGGAGTAGGCATAGATACTGAGTACCTATATGGACTGAACCGGTACGAGGATCGAGTTAATCAAGATTAAGTTGCAAAGGAGTGAGCAACGACGGGGCCCATAAAATAAGAGGACTTCTGTGTTATGGGTGTCCTTGTCACGCGTGAGTTCAGCGCCTACCAGTGCGGTACCACGACCGACGACCGACTGGAGAACTTCCATGGTGTGAAAGCCACTACGTGGAGCCTTCAGCCTGGATGACCAGCGCGTCATCATGGCTTGACGAATGCACGTACTCACTCGTGATCATTTGACGCAACATTGCGCCAGTCGTCAAACGCTCCTCTTAAAAACAGAATTAGGCATTCCAAAAGATCGGGCCCACCTCACAGAAACGGCAGTCGATGCGGGTCGAGAGATCCTCTCAAACAAGATATGTGAGAGAGAGAAATATGGCGATTCGCCAATTTCCCAAGCTGGGTCATGTTGTAACACCAAAACCTGTCAGGCAGGGGCAAGTCGTAACCCATGGACCTAACAAGAAGGAGGATTCGAACCTTGCAGTCCCCTAGACCTGAACAGGGGGTGCTACTCACCGGTTAGACCCAGTCAGTCAATAAGAGCATGTATCCCAGGGCGCCGTTATAAAATAATACTTACTTTCTCAACAAAAGAGAATAACAAAAAATCAAATAAATAATTGTGTGTGTGGGATAACAAAAAATCAAATAAATAATTGTGTGTGTGGGTGGGCTCCTATAAGGATCACTTCAGAGAAACTTCAATAACACATAATCACAGTATATATTGTACTAAAAAAACATCATATAAGATATGAAATTTACAGTTTCATTAAACCTAAACACATTCTTAAATCTAAAACACAAAAATAAAACCATAGTGGGTAGTGACACTTTAGATTATTTATAATTAATGGTACAAAAAGAAATTAAATATACGTGACCTCCTTTTCGCACGTCAGTTGGCCTGACCCACGGTCCGGCCATCTTCCCCAAGCCAGCAACCTCATCACAAGCTCCCTAGTATGGGGAGCCACGCCTGGCAGGCCATGAAACATCAGGATGTCCTTGCCTCACCTCACCCGAGCTGCACCACATTCGTGGTGTCTTCGAGGTGATAAACTTCAACCTTAACCTTCAGCCCTAAGAGAAAACGGAACAACTAAACATGGCTTGAAGAACAGAAAATGACAATAAAAATCAAAAAAACATTTTCTCACTTACCGCTTCACACCGGATGAAATCACTAATAAATTAATACAATCAACAAACAGGCAGACACGAAACTGGTTGCGTTCAAAACAAAGAAGAAAAAGGACTCGAGGCTGCAAACATCTCTTTATATACCCAGTTCCACGGCCAGATCCAGAAATTTCCCACTTCTATAATCACTTTATGACAGCTTCAGTGACACTCAATAAACGTTCACAAACTATCATATCATATCAATACGTTTTTAAACTCGTTTCACAATCAATGATTTTGCAAAATTACGCCCTCTCTCGCACAATCAGCGAACTTCAATCAATGTACTTGATAAAGCCTTGATTGCACAACAAGTCTACAGAGGGCGCCACCCACAAAATCATTGTTTTGGTTGGTGAAAAAAAAGTGTTACAATGTTTTAGCGTCCGATAAGTCATGGAACGGCTAAATCGGGGTACTCTAGTAGTATGGTGATAAGACCCGTTTGGGAGGATAGGCCCAAGAGGAAACACGGCATCCTCTCGTACTAGCTGACGCAGATGATGTCCAGAAAACATACTATGGAGATCACGTCCGGCTGTAACAGAGCTCGCTCTCTGTAACAGAACAAAGCGAAGGAGAGAGCGGAAAAGGATTGGGTGAGGTTTAGAACCATCTTAGTCCATCAGGCCCGTGAATGATCCAGGTTCTGCACTCAGTTCAGGCGCAGCAGCAGAAATAGGCTAGGGTGACATTCGAGATAGGACCATGCTACCCTGGGCACCAGACACATACTGTTGTGGGAAAAGGCTGTCAAACACTTCCTGGAAGAAGCTGGACATGAGAGGCTCAGAAAGAGAGAGGGGTGTGATGCGCGGAGACGGGAGCTAAGGGGGTATCGAAAGGGGATATGAAAAAAGCAGGGCAGTACTAAATTGTAGGTTAGTAGGGGCGGCAAAAATTTAATAGCCTACTGGCGGCAAATATGTAAATCCGCCACTGCTAGTCCCAGAGTTGTTTCTTTCTGAAGTCCGAACTGGGTCTATTAGGTATTTCTGAAAGGATAAGTACACCGACGACGGTGTAGACGACATTTAGTAATGCAGAGCATTTCGTTAAAACTGTTTGACCTAAGTACAGCTTAGTAACTTTCAAACTCTACAATAGCTAATTTAAAGTAGATATATTATACGAAGTTACACCGTACCTCAATTTAACTTATTATCTATACAATAATATTATAAAGCTGCAGAGTTTGTTTGTTTGTTTGAACGCGCTAATCTCAGGAACTACTTGTCCGATTTGAAAAATTCTTTCAGTGTTGGATAGTCCATTTATCGTGGAAGGCTATAGGCTATATTTTATTTTAAAATAAATTTGGGATCCGTAAGAAAATTGCTATTTTGTAACCCAAGGTGTGAAATCGAAAACCTATCGTTGCGTGCGCTGCAAAAAATACTGACAATAGAACAAAATAATGTATTAAGGGTTTGTAGTTCCCATTAAGATCTACAAAAAAGTCCGCGAGAGCATATCTAACTATCATGGTTTAGTCACAATAACCGCTTTTGTGTTCAAAAAAATTATTAAATTGTCTGAAGAAAGAAAGTACGTTAAATGTGTTTCGTAATATTAATCCTTATCCAAATTAACCATTATGTAATCAAGGGTATTTATGTAGAAGTAAAATACTTTTTGTTTCATCCCAATCGGAAATTTCGTTTAGAAGTTATCACGAGTATAAGACGCTAAGAGTTGGTACCTAATGATGAGTTACTTGCCAAAGAGTTTTTTATCAACATAATACCTAATACGAGTATCAATCTTTATCCAAATAAAATGTGTTGTTGATTATGAGTATTAGATCTTAGAAGAGTATAATATCTATACTAATATATAAAGCTGAAGAGTTTGTTTGTTTGAACGCGCTAATCTCAGGAACCGCTGGTACTATTTGAATAATTCTTTCAGTGTTGGATAGTACAGTTATCGAAGAAGGCTATAGGTTATATATCATAACGCTAAGACCAATAGTAGCGGGAGCACCAAAACGGGGGTACATTTTTACGCCAAGCGCAATAGGAGACGCAAACGACGTTGCGTGGGTCAGCTAGTATTAAAATAAAATCCAACAACAAGATTACAGAAAAAAATTCGTCGGGTTTCTTAGTTTTTCCAACGTTTAATAAAAGTTAAAATAATTCTCCACTACGAAAAATTTTGGTAACAAAAATGGGTATTTCTCAGGTAACTCATTATTCAGTTGCCTTCGGTGGCTGATTTTTTTTTCTAAATTTCAATATATTAGTAAGAAATTCAAATACTATATATTTTTTGGAAAATATCTGTACTGGAAGCACTCTTATTGGATGAACGGTTACGAAGAATTTTTTTTTTTTTAAATGGTGTCCACCGAAATCAACTTTATTTTCACCGAAATCAAAAATGTTAAATATGTTTTTAAATTATTTACATGGTAGTTCTATATTTAAAAAAAATATATTTTATTATAAATTCAGGTAAGCGAAACTAATACCGTTAAGGGACTTCTGATATATATTACAATAAAACAATTATTTGATTAATTTTACGTTGTTTATTACGTTACATAAACTTACTACAATCAACTTTGGCATGAAGCTTAAAAAGTTAAGTGTTTAGTTCCTACTTCTTCATTTCTTAAATCAAAAAGGTGGGGCCTTTACATTTCTCTGTAATTCATACAAGATGTATGAATAACATAAATATTCATGCGGTATTTAAGTCTACGTATAATAACTTTGCTATCTGGCTTTTTATTAGTCTCTAGAGCCGGTCTAGCAGTCCAATGTCTATAGCGACCTGATGGATGAAAGGCAATAACGATGGGACGAATCATCTAAGGAGCGCTACCTTTACCAGTTCTTTCCATCTATTCGCGAACGGTTGACGAGGGAATGGCTCGAGGGTGGATCACTGTGTCGCTCAATTTCTCACAGGCCAAGGTAACTTTAAGAGCAAACTACACGCTTTTAAATTGGTCGATTCACCTTTGTCACACATTGTGGCAACGCTCAACACCTGATTCTAGCAGTTAACAGTCAGCTCATCATGTCCTCTGAGAATGTAATTTTTGGTACGATGAACGTAACATAATGCTATTGAAGCTTACAATTAACATCTGGGGCGGTATACTATGTCGATCTTGTGTTAACTTCGATGAATTTCCGTGCGTTTAGGCTATTCTACCATACTTAATATAGTAATTGAATAAAGCTCACTTAGGACCCATAATTTTCTTAGTGTTCGTGGGTCACTGCTGTTGATCCTGGTGTACAGGAGTTACAGTGGTGGGTGTGAGGGCGGGATTGGTCCCATTAGCCTTTAGAGTCAAAGGCAACTCCCTATCAGTCATTAGATCTGGCAACTCCAGTCTGTGAGTTTGAAGCAAAACTGGCATCACTTCTTCTTCTAACTCGCTTCACTCTTGGCAGAGCGGTCGTGATCAAGTAGAGTGCACACTGGTTGTGGAAGCGCACAAAGCCCCTCGTACAACTTCCCGCCATCTCACCCTGTCAGCAGACTGCCGGCTGCAGTCAGACACGCGGCTTCCGATTGTGGACCTCACCTGGTCGGTCCAGCGCATGGGTGCCCTGCCGCGGAGTCTGATCCCCTCCACCTTTCCCTGCACTACCAGTCGCTCTATTGAGTCACTATTCCGTCTAGAGACATGGCCAAAGTACTGCAGTATGCGCGACCGTACTATGGTTGACAGACGCTGTGTAATGCCGAGTTCCGCTAGCACGGACACGTTAGTACGGAACTCCGTCCACGATGTCCCGAGCATTTTTCTCCAGCACCACATTTCCAGAGCATCTATCTTCCTTCTTTCCAACTCGCGTACTGTTCACGTCTCCGCGGTGTATAGGAAAATGGGAAATATAAGCGATTGTACAAGTCTGATCTTGGTGGCTTTGGTAATGTTCTGATTTCCCCAAAATTTTCTCAATTTCTCCATTGCAGCTTTGGTTATGGCCATTCGTCGTTTTACTTCATCTACGCAGCCACCATTGTTTGATATTAAAGCCCCAAGGTATACGAAGCTCTGCACTACGCTGCAATTCGCAATCTGTGTCACTTCGGGCGAGTTATTGTTGACGCGGTCCACGATCATCATTTTGGTCTTAGATCGGTTTAGCTGTAATCCAAACGTAAGGCACACTCGCTCCATTTTGAGAAGTAATTCCTCCATTAGGCCAGCACTACTCGCAAACAAGGTGGTGTCATCTGCGTACCGTAAGTTGGTAACCTTGTATCCACCAATCGCAATACCATCAGTCCAGTCCTCGAGAGTGATTCGCATCACAAGCTCGGTATAAACGTTAAATAGCAGGGGCGATATTATGCAACCCTGTCGAACGCCTCTACTTGGATGGAAACTATCTGAGATGACTTCATCAGTCCGCACTGAGGCTGTTCCTCCTTCGTAAAGCTCTCTGAGCAGGTGCACGAGATGTTGTGGTGTGCCCATGTCCAGTAGCGTTTTCCACAATGCTGGCCATCTCACCGAGTCGAACGCTTTGGGGAAATCCACGAAGCATATATATGTGGGCTTGTTGAACTCTCGAGCCTTCTCGATGATCTGACGAACAATGAGAATCTGTTCTCGGGTTCCTTTTTCCTTAACGAATCCGGCCTGTTCTGGCGCAACCTCTCCGGACAGATATGCTTTCAGCCGCTCATTTATAATGTGTAGCATTATTTTGCTGGCATGTGTGATAAGAGCAATAAGTCGAAAGTTGCTACACTTCTTCGTGGAACCCTTTTTGTGGAGAGGAACAAATACTGTGTGAGCCCATTCAGAGGGCCATTTTCCTGTAAGCCATATCCTATTACAAATTGTGTGAAAGATGTCAACGCCACGCTCTCCCAATGCTCGTATGGTTTCAATTGGAATATCGTCTATCCCTGTGGCTTTGCCATTCTTTAGGTGTTGAATGGCGGTTCTTATTTCTGACTTCAGAATAACGGGTTCACACATGTCACTCGCAGGTTCCGTTGATCTATAGTTTCGCGACTGATTGTCCAGGAATAAGGACTGGCAGTAATTCTTCCAAACTTTCGAAATTTTCTCCAATTCAGTGACCACTTGGCCATTCTGGTCTTCGATGGCCCAAGTTTTGGATGGCAAGGATTTGGTGATGCGGGCGAATCTTGTGGTACAGGTCCCTTGCTTCGTACTTGTCGGCATGAATTTCAACTTCCTTGCAGATGTTGTGCAGGTACGTGTTGTGATCTTGTCTGCATCTGCGTTGTATCTCTGCTGAAATCACATTGAGATTCTTGGTATCAGCTCCTGCTGCCTTCATCCTCCGACGTTCCTCAACAAGTCTGAAGGTACTATCTTTCATCCAGTGCTATCTTTTACGGATTCTAGTTGGTTGTGCAGTCTCAGAGACAGCTGCAGCAATGAGTGTCTTAGCTCGGTCCCACAGTGCATCAGGTGACTCTCTGGTCAAGTCCGCGTCAGACCACCCCGGCCAGTTTTTCTCAACCTTCGAGCGGAACTCTCGAGCGTCCTTCACCTCGATCCTGGTCGGCCTCTCAATGACTCTGGCCGCTGTCAGCTTCAGTCTCAGTTTGGTGATCAAAAGTTGGTGGTCAGACCCGCAGTCAGCCCCAGGTAGTGTGTGGGCATTTGTTATAGACGATCTCCATCGCGATCGAATCATAATGTAACCTATCTGGTTGCGGGTTTCTCCACCAGGTGATATCCAGGTGTACAACCTTCGAGGATGGTGCTGAAAAAGGCTATTTACGATCAGCAAGTCATTTTCTGATACGAACTGTATCAAGCGTTCTCCCCGTTCATTCCGCTTTCCAAGTCCAAATCTCCCCGCACACTCGCCTAATTGGTGAGCATTTTCTCCGATCTTTGCGTTCAAGTCCCCTAGAATGACTAATAGCTCTCTACCAGGTGTCTTCGCAATAGTAGATTCTAAATCGGAGTAAAATTTCTCAATTGCCTCGTCAGTTGCGGTAGAAGTGGGAGCATATACTTGAATGACATTAAGATTCATTGGTGAAGCCTTCATCTTGATAGCAATGATCCGATCGCTTACCGGTTCGTACCCCATCACGCACTTTCTCTGGTGTGCAGGTATTAAGAAACCAACACCGTTGCTGCTGGTGATGTCATTACCAGAAAAGTAAAGGGCGTGGTGATCCGTCAGTAAATGTCCGCTGCCCTTCCAGTGAGTCTCACTTAGGCCACAGATGTTCAAACCGGTCCTAGCTACTTCCCGTTCCAGTATAGTAAGCTTTCCGGGTTGATTTAAGCCGCGTACATTCCATGTTCCTATCGTCTGGAGGCGCCGAAGCTTGATGGAGTTTCCAGTAGTAGAATTTCCATGGAGGGCCTGGTCTCCTACCCTGCAATGGCCGGTAGTCAATTTCACACCGCGCGCCCCGGACGCGGCGCGGCGCCGGTCGCCAATCGGTTTGCAGGACGATCGTACCTTATTTATTTGTGCTCTCATTGTGACTCTCTTGGGAATATAGCTGCAGTGGTTTCCCTTTGCCTTCTGCGCCAAACTTTTTGGGATTATTTAGACCCCAAGGCCGATGGAGCCTCTTCCGCTTGGTTTCCCGAGCAGGTGAGTGGTTATCCCGCCACAGCTCGGTCGTCATTTCCTCGTCAGTTATCTAGCAGGGAGCACCACGAGCAGGTGAGGTTGACATTTGGGGCTGACTGGATGTTATTGTCGTTCTCCCCCTTACCCCCCATCACTAGATGGACACAATGGTACTGACAATTCTCGATAAGTCCTAATACGTTGTGTTAAAGAAGATGAAATGATTGACTGACTCTATAGTAATAAATCACTGAAGGAACTTGATTGAGTGCTAAGCCGAGTCCTTACTATCGGTGGCATTAATTGGCGTTGTTATATAAGTTTCAGTTACGATTGTGAAGTTATCAAAGGATCATCATTTGTATCGACTACTTCTGGTATGACTATTAAATCTTCTTCAAGGCATTTCAACTCTCTGAGCCTTTTTTCCGATTATGTTTGTCCGAAGATATTGTACTCCTCTCTCTATGTTTGCGTTGTTAACGACGAATTAATTCACTAACAGGCTTTCCTTCATTCTTACTTTCATAATAACGCTTCCTGTCTTTTTCCTTGTATATTGCGTAAAGTTCTGGATGACTCTTGATTCGGGCTTTCCGACGTCTTAGCCAATCTTTTTTTTAGCCAAGTGACCTTGCTTAGAATCTGACATAATGACAATACTAGAACAAAATAAATATTTTATGATTTACGGTCTTAAAAAGTTAGTAGAAGGTGGACACATTTAGTAGAAGGTGGACACATTGCCACGGAAAACACCGAATTCAATACCACTGAAATCAAAATATTAAGGTATTTTGTAAATAACGTGAAAAATAATTTTAAATGCTAATATTTACATTTTCTACTAAAATGTATTACATGTAATATATACTATTTTTATATTTTAAATATGATAGTTTAAAGTATACATGGAAAAAAGGGTTCACCGAAATCAAATTTTTAGTATACCAAGCCAGCGAAAACAGTTACTTACCTCTATAAAAAGGTGACCATAAGACGTCAGACAGCCATGGTTTCTTTGTTGCTGTCGGGACACGACTGATGCTTCAGCTAACGCCAATAACTATCCTCACAGACAGTTTAGTTTAAGAAATATGAGCAGACCGGTGCGCGCCACTGATATCAACTCAAAACGTCGGACGTGTATACAATCTGTTGTATCTTCTCTATTGTGGCATATCATTATTTAATAATAATATAAAATGAACAAATAACTATTTGGTCATTTGTGAACACATGCAAAATAGCGTAGTTTGTTAGAGGAAAAAAAAAAAAAAATAATTTCCGCTGCAACATAGGGTTCGGACGCGCCACCGAGGTCAATATTTTAGTGAGTTTTATTTATTTTTACTTACTTCTACTTAATTTATCTAAAAAAGGACATAGGCCCCCCCTATTATTTTCAAATTTTCTATTACATGTAAAAAAATTGAAATAGTAAGTAATCAATTCAAAGAGATTTCGATCTGGACACGTTTTTTCAAGCGTTCGGAGAATGACCCAAATATTTTTTTCGCTGCTACTTGTTTTTTACTGAAATGTTTTAATAGGAGTTTCTTTAGACACTTATATTTTAGAGGAATAATTTTTTTGTACCTTTTTATTCAGTGGCCAAATAGAATACAGCCCGTCGTACTGGTTACCGGTTACAATAATCAATGGACGTTTACATTTCTCTAGGATTCGCATGCGAACCCGTAATTTTCTTATCGACATCAATTTATTTTAAACCAGTGGTTGCCCGCGGCTCCGCCCGCATGTATGACGGTTATCGCGGCAAATAGTAGCCTATGTGTTATTCTGATGTATAAGGTATATTACTGTAAAGTTTCATCCAAATCCGTTTAGTAGTTTTTGCGTGTAAGAGTAACAAACATCCATCTATCCATTTAACTGCCTCGTTGGTCTAGCGGTTGGCGTGTGCGACCGCTGATCATGAGGTCTCGGGTTCGATTCCCGGGTCGGACCAAATGTTTGTATGATCTACAAATATTTGTTTCGGAGTTGGGTGTTTTCTATGTATAATATGTATATATTTACAAAAAAAATGTATATAAGTATTTATATCAGTTGTCTAGTACCCATAATACAAGCTCTGCTTAGCTTGGGACTAGATTGTTGCGTTGTGTGGTGCCGTAGAATGCGTGCCAACGCACTGTTGGTGCCGTTCTACCTAACCTCGAACCTTGGGTAGGTAGGGAGGGAGATCGCGTCACCTACCGACTGACGCAGATACTTACCTGGCATGGTTGCTTCGGTGAGTATCTGAATAAGATCGGACGCGAGGAGACGGCACAATGCCACCACTGCGCAGCCGACTGGGACTCCGCCCAGCACATGCTGGAGGACTGCCCGGCGTGGGCGTCAGAACGCGAAGTCCTAGTCGACCAAATCGGATGACCTGTCCCCGCCAGAATTCATTGCTGCCATGCTGGCAGGTGAGGAGGGCTGGGACGCAGTGGTCTCTTTCTGTGAAGCTGTAATGCTCCAGAAAGAGACCTCTACGGGATCGGGAGAGGGCCGATCCCGAGCGTAGCCAACGTCGGCGGCGATACCAGCCGTCGACAGGGTCGCAAGCTGCCAGAGTGGGGACCTCTTTCAACAGATTAATTGTTGCGATCAGCGGTAGGAGGGCGGCCTAGTCGCAAAACTAAATCCAGGCCGCAATACGTAATAATGAGTGGGCCGATAGGCAGGGGGAAGGACAGGCTTCCCCCGGGATAGTCTGAGCAGGCGAGGCGTCGATCCTGGGGGGACCTGAAATAACATGGCCCGGGCCCTCCCCGGAGCAGGGCGTCGGCCGCCGAGGTGGTTTTTAGTGGAATCACAACATACCTGGCTCCCTAGTCCCCGAGGAGCTGGAGATCCTTAGGGATTTTCCACCCCGTCAACAAAAAAAAAGACCTATTCCTAGACTATATGACAAGGCATTCCTGCATAAGACCGCAATGTCACATTGCCAATGTGGGGGGAACAGGTCAGTCATGTCCCACCAACACAAAGGGAGGATCCTCCGACCAGGCGAGGTGATCATGCCTGGCGGGCCAACTGTATTGTAGAACTCACAATACCCATAATAAAAGGTAATTATGTCAACATGTAAAACATTGTTCATTTCAGATTGAAATTAAATTCAGAAAAGTTTGGTTTCGAGATTAAGTTAATGGAATACGAGTACAACACAAAATTGAAAGTGAATTCTGAGAAGTACTTATGAACTAATTTCTTTGTTCTTTTTTTAGACATACTCAATTTGTCTGCCAGGACGTGTGATTTAGGTATTGAAATGTACAAGTAGGTTTGTATCAACTGTACAAAGAAATAAACGCAAAGTAGCTAGTTCTATGTAATTTGTGCAGATTTAAAGACAGGGAGGCGAGACGGTGATTTAAATACACCGTTGATTCGTTAAACAGTATAGTCAACCTTGCGTCGCACATCTTCGGATTCGTGAGAATTTACTACTGGCAACCCACAATCTAGTAGAACGTGGCTACTTGAGCTTTCAATCGCAACAGACATTAGTCTCGATCTCGAGAAATTTTTGACATCCTCTTTTTGATTTTCCTTCTTCTAAACTCATAATAATCTGCGAAAATCTGCATTCGCAGATGTACATTTTACGTAGATCTGTTATTCCACAAAAACATATTGTGGATTATATTAACTAGGTACTGACTTAGAATTTATATAAATATGAACGAAATATAGAAAATGTAAATGAAATATATATTTTCAGGTTTGTTTTGTGTTAACAGACTGGACGCATGTTTGATACAAATCGGTATATAATTGGGCCATGGTCGGCGTTACGACACGTAACATGATTTATAGTATATTTTGCTATTTCTTCATTAGCTCAAATTACAATTTAGTGTTGTTGAAATTGTAATTAGTGTAATTACATATGATTATCCCGTCAACAGTCCACTGCTGGATGTAGGCCTCTCCTCAGAAAAGTTTTGGCTTACTATAACTCGTGGCTTCGCTCGCGTGCATGTTGGTTTTCACGTTAAAAAGTTATGTCTATGACTTACCTCAATAATTAGAGTATTTACATGTCAAATTTTATTAATAGATAATAGATAATATATATTAATAGATTTTAATAAAATTTATACATACATATACAACGTAATAGACTGTCTGTTTCCGTATTTGTTATTATAATTATGGTTAAAAACGTTTTTTAACTACTTTACGTTACTTCTAAGGTAGTTCTAGTTCTAGTAAGTACTTCTAATTACCTTAAAACTATTAGCCGTACTCTAGCAGGTTCTCTTGACGGAATGTGTGCTACACTACACATACAAAAGAAGTGCGGCACCGTCTTCGTTGCTATAGGAAGAATGTGTTTCAAGATTATAAGTAATACAGTTTTTCGTTAATAGCGAAACGCTATATTATTTTATACGTGTAGATTTATTAAAAACATATAACAAGGTCAATAAGAATAAATATTAGTGTCTTCATATTATCACGATAGATATAATCATCATAAATATTAATTGAAATGTTGTTCACTGAAGTATATGTATGCTATGCATAAAATTCAAAGCTGTTAGATAAAACTGTACGATTAGAACCACAAACAAAGTAACTACGAGTCATACACACTGTTTAACAATAGTTTATTGACAGATTATAAAACTATTTCATTTGATCACGTTTCGCCAACACGTGCTCAATGTGATGACGCAAGTTCTACCTGACGGAGCCGTTTCGAGTATAAACTTCGAGAAATAATGGAGTAGGTGGATGTTTTATATTTTCCACGTGACTTGATAGGTATCTCTCGGAGATACGGAGAAATAGTTTAATTTACGACGACGAGTGTTGCTTTAAAACATTTTATTTTCTCTCAATGAAGTTTTAAGTGCTACTCTATAAAATTAATCTTAGAACTGCTAGACCCGTGTTTTCTTTATTTATATAAATATTTAATACAGTTCATAGTATTGGTAACATTTCGTCTGGAGCGCCATCTTATGAGACATAAAAAATGGCGGCACGCACTCAAATCGCTTCTTTTTAAACTTTATTCTTTCAGAAAGTCAGAAACCAGGGTGGAGAATTTAAACGATAACGATTTAACGTTGACATAATTACCTTCAATTGTAGAAAAATATTGAAACGTGATTACACCTCGAGTTTGATTTGATTTAAAGCGTAGTAGCAAGTTTACAGTCGATCTTAGATTAGACATTCAAGTTAAAAACGAAAACCAAATTTCGTCCTTACCGACATTCTAAAATAACATATAAATGGAAGAGTAGGTGTAAGAACGAGATAAATTATATGTAATTGGATCCTACCTAAATGAACGCCATATTGTCTAATTTAGGGAAAATTTAACGAGAATGTATATAGCAAAATTTCTATGTAGTGACAGGTATTATGAAATATATAATCTATAAGAGGCGCTATACAATAACAGTATTATATTGGTAGTATATTGTACGAAAGGACTGTCTATTTAGTGTCATATAAGCGATAAAGACTGGGATGTACTACTTTGAAGAAGCAGTTACTAGAAGGAACTAATTTACAAATATAGTTTTGCACACTAAACTAATATACCTACCAACTACGAAAAAGCCTTAGATTTCGTGAGAATAATTTTTGGGAACTCATATATAACATTCAATTCATTCCTGTTTTTATTATTATTTCCTAGTATTTTAATTTAATTTTAAGATAATATATTATTATCTTTATATTAAATTGTCAAAGTAGAATGCTCTACCACCGAGCTACAGTACCCAACCAACCCTATACTTATATGTAGACATCTGATTATATGCACTATCAAAATGCCGAAATATGCATGCAAATATGCACTAAAAAAGGCGAAATATGCACAAAATATGCACAATCAAAAAACATTAATATTGGTTTCCACTAAGTTAATGTTGGTTCTGGCACTACCCGTGCTACGTTTGGTAGTTGCTCTTAATATGCCTGTGCTCGCAATGGTGCTTTTAAAAACACTGTTTTTGTAGAAAAAGTCAATTTATTGACTATCTCGAACTCATTTCTTGTCTCTTCCGCAACTCGATGTAAACCGTGGGCTACACAGGTAATGTGAAGGAACCGGGCGATAGTTGAATGGTTTGTTTTTTCTAGGACCTTGCAAGCAACCAAATGGGGAGGGCTTTTTAAATAGTTTTCCAACAATTATAAATATAAATACAACACGCCTAGCATGTATAACTACTAAAATAAGCACTGTCAATGAAAAAGTACCAAAATATGCAATAACGCAAAAAAAATAGAATTATATGTATTTGCATATGCAAACATGCAAATGCATATAATGCGATGTCTACTTATATGTAACCTATTAATTACCTATAAGGTGCTTTAGGGTTAAAGACTTTGGAGGTTAAATAATAAAACAAAATATACATAAATTCAATTCGGTTAAGATGGGTTGCAAAAAAGATTCAATAAAAAATTATGAACTTTTACACCGTTATACACATGTATGAGTATATACATAAGTCGACACCAAATTAGTTCGTATTTTTAACCGACTTCCAAAAAGGAGGAGGTTCTATGTTCCACTGTATGTATTTTTTTTTATGTATGTTCAGCGATTACTCCGTCAATTGTGGACCGATTTTGAAAAAAAAAATTGTATTCGAAAGGGTATACTCCCGAGGTGGTCCCTTTGGCTTAGCACCGACTTCAAACAGATTTTAGGTACCTAGCACACATTATAATACTACTATTTAAATGAATAAAGTATTAGGTATAGGCAATTTATGAATAACCTGTTTATTTTACGCTTTTAAGTGTTTTTTTGGCAGAGAGTTTTCGTTGGATGTTTTTTGGAAGTCGGTTTTTATCAGTAATATTTTTGATATATCTGTAATTAATACAAAATTTTACAAGTGCATTGTCATCTTTCAGATAATCATTCCTATTTTTATTTACTTTACTTATAAGTAACGAAATAAATTGTTGTAGGGTATCGTAAGTTCGTAACACCATCCGATCAATCAAGATAACGCGGATCTACGGATCGACACATTGATAGATTACGTGAAATATTTATAAATACATCGGTTATTTTCTTTGGTGAAACCAAAATGTGTTGGGTAGGAAGCAAAAACACCAGTAACCTACGAAAGAATATCCTCTATTTGTCATTGCTTCTTGTGTCGCTTTCTTAGACATAGATTACCTAAAAAACTTTTTATAAAAAAAAAAACCGACTTCCAAAAAACATCCAACGAAAACTCTCTGCCAAAAAAACACTTAAAAGCGTAAAATAAACTGGTTCTTCATAAATTGCCCATACCTAATTCTTTATGCATTTAAATAGTAGTATTATAATGTGTGCTAGGTACCTAAAATCTGTTTGAAGTCGGTGCTAAGCCAAAAAGAATACAAACGAACAATTACAAAAGTCTAAGCGATAGTCACTTGGCACCGACTTCAAACAGATTCTAGGTACCTAGCACACATTATAATACTACTATTTAAATTAATAAAGAATTAGGTATAGGCAATTTTTGGCAGAGAGTTTTCGTTGGATGTTTTTGGAAGTCGGTTTTTTTTTTATAAAAAGTTTTATTATTTTCAGAATCTAAACTGATAGATAGATTCGGCAGCATTACAAAGGTACCATCTCTAGTAGACATAACTAACTATCATAAGAGTTAAAAATAGACAAGAAAGTTGTTCTTTTACCGTAAATTTTACATTCTATGATCCTCCATTGCATAACAAAACCTTTTATTAAAAAAAAACCGACTTCCAAAAAACATCCAAAGAGAACTCTCTCCCAAAAAAACACTTAAAACCGTAAAATAAACTGGTTCTTCATAAATTGCCTATACCTAATTCTTTATTCATTTAAATAATAGTATTATAATGTGTGCTAGGTACCTAGAATCTGTTTGAAGTCGGTGCGAAGTGACTATCGCTTAGACTTTTGTAATTGTTCGTTTGTATTCTTTTTGGCTTAGCACCGACTTCAAACAGATTTTAGGTACCTAGCACACATTATAATACTACTATTTAAATGAATAAAGAATTAGGTATAGGCAATTTATGAAGACCCAGTTTATTTTACGCTTTTAAGTGTTTTTTTGAGAGAGAGTTTTCGTTGGATGTTTTTTGGAAGTCGGTTTTTTTTTTAATAAAAAGTTTTTATTTTTCAGTTTTTAGTGCAAACAATCGTAGGTAAGTAGTAAGTTGAACTATTTCATCAAATTTCATCATCAAGAATACAAATTAAGGTCTATACGTACGTGTAATATTAAATTCATGCTCTAATCCCTAACTGTTGAAGAGTTTAACCTTCTATCATCAGCTCACTTAAATAACTTCAAAGTATACGACTGAAGGTCTTTAGAGACGTATGAAATTGAAATATTTATCCTCCAACTCCTAACCGTTGAGGAGTTGTACCTTCCACCTTCCATTATCAGCTTACCTAAATATTTTGAAAGAATACGACTAAAGGTAACATATGTACACATGATATTTAAAGATTGATCCTCCAACTCCTAACCGTTAAGGAGTTGTACCTTACATCATCAGCTCATCATCATAAAATGATGACTACCAGACGCAAATACCGGTGTAACTTCAGAAAATATACGAAAAACATAGTATGTGCCTATAAAAAATGAGGGTTTCCCTCGATTTCCCTGGGATCCCATCATCAGATCCTGATATGCTGGCAATGGGACCACCTCGGAAGCATACCCTATCGAATACAAAAAAAAAATTCAAAATCGGTCCACAACTCACGGAGTAATCAGTGAAATACATACAGTGGAACATAGAACCTCCTCCTTTTTGGAAGTCGGTTAAAAAAAAGAAGATAAGCCATGTAATGCTTATTTATCTTTCACTGCTAAAGTTAACCTTATTACGTAAGCCCCAGAGCCTACATATTACTTTTAATACAATTAGTTGGTCCACCCGTCCTTTTAGAGGTCGAATATATTTAATGTTTTATGTGTTACGTATCGGGGGTGGTTTTATGTGTCTGGTTCGGTTATATTGCTTCGAGACAGGTGAATGATGTATAACTCATTCGTTCTTCATAAAACGTGATCAATATGTTTCGTGTGTTCGAAACAGCGGCTCTTCATTTATATCACATGTTCGGAAATGGTGTCATCTGTAGAAATATATTTCTTCTAGATGCTGTTAATGAATCATTATGTTCTTTTTGAGAAATCGTATTTAAAATATTCCATTCGTCTCCCACATTCATACTAATTTTCGACTTTTTTATTATTAGGACTACTCTTAAACTAAAATTGACTTCTTTACATATAAAAAACAACAGCTTTTAGTTATTTTTATACTAAAGTTTTTTGGTTTTCTATCCCGAAATTAAAATTAAACAATTTACATGAAAAGTAAAATTCTAATTATTTTATCTTTACTAACTACATGTTTGGCCTATTTCTATTTTAATAGTCGTCGTAGGTCGACTAGTGGTTTGACCATAATTCATTTGCTTTTCAAATCCTTTTACTTTTTTTACTTTTTTTAGCTTTCTGCAGTCCTCCTGCACATAAACTGTGACTGTGCCAAATTTCATACTCCTTTTCGCATAATTTTCGTAAAAAGCTAAAATTTAAAGTTTAAAAATCCTCTACAATGTACTCAATCGAGTAATCTTACACCAAAAATGTGTTACATCAATTTGGAAAAGAGCTGATACTCTTACACTGCTGGACCGATATTAACCAAACAGTTAGAACCACCGCAAGAAAACTGGCTTTCAAATGAAAAAAACCGCATCGAAATCGGTCCATCCGTTTGAGGGCTACGATAACACCCTTCTTTTTGCGTCGGAGGTTAAAGAAGGGTACAAAGTTTTTGCTTCACGTATTGACTATAGATACAGAACGGTAGATCTGTGAGTAGATTGTTTCTAGAGATATAAATTTAATCTTAAGCTCTCACATACTTTAAGGTATTCTTAAAGAGGTGTTACCTTTCGCACCCATTTCTACCTAAAAGCGATCTTCGAGTGTTGTATAAACATTACAATAGTGAATAGGGAACGGTTGAGTGTTCCCTTTGTACACTTCGGTGTTCATTTACCTTCATCTTTAATAGTATTTTTCTTTTGTAAGTTTAAATGGCGGCGAGTAAGTTATATTGGCGGCAACAATAATCTTGGTGTAACATTTGTTGAGATAAAGATTATTTTCGTCATTGGTTGCTTGGTATACCTAATTTCTTTCTTATCCTAGTCTATGGTGAACTTAATGAACTCTTACTTCTGTTACGATCGTTAACTAATAGACAGTGGTTAGTGATTCTGACAGCTATTTTCTAACTACGTAAAAGGAAGCGCTTTTCGTTTTCATTGAACGCTATTAGAACTTCATTGACACTATATAAACAAAACATTACAAGAAATCATCATCGTAAAGCAAGCATCATAAGTGATTTATTGATAATATTAAATTCAAAATTTAAAAAACCGCGTGCTCAAGCACTTAATCGAGTAATCATACGCCAATGATATTTTTGCACTATTCTGTTATTCTTCCCCACTTTCACCCCCATAACTTTTAAACGACTCAACCGATTTTAATAAAACATGTCTAAGAACACTCGCACGAAGCTCGCACGTAACACACCTTTCATACAAAAAAGAACTAAATTGAAATCGCTTCATCCGTTAGCGAGCTACGGTGCCACAGACAGACGGACACGTCAAACTTATAACACCCCTCTTTTTGCGTTGGGGGTTAAAAACTAGCTATGCCCGATACCTCGTACACGTGACATTTGAATTTTCAAGTTATTTCTAATTTTCTACCGTTAAAAATTCCTTGGACTACGACAAACATTTTAAAACCAAAATCAGCTAAATCGACCCAGCTGTTTTCGAGTTTTAGCGAAACAAACGAACAGCAATTGATTTTTATATATAAGACTAGCTTTGTGCCGCGGCGTTGCCCGCAGTTGTTGTTGTGCCGTGGCGGGTAAATAATTATATACGATAATTCTTATAATTAAATACCATTTAAAATTCTTGTACAAGGTCTGGTGAGTATGGTGGATGAGGGAGAGCTTCCAACCCCAGCTCTTGCAGCTTGGAGACTGTCTGAACTGACAACATCATTTGGTACAGTTCGCAATAGACAGTCTCCAAGCTGCAAGAGCTGGGGTTGGAAGCTCTCCCTCATCCGCCATACTCACCAGACCTTGCACCTAACGACTATTACTTTTTCCAAAATTTAGACAACTTTTTAGTGGGTAAAATATTCAATACCCGAGAGGCAGTACAAAATGCCTTTGAAGAGTTTGTTGCCTCCCGTCCAGCTGATTTTTACAAGAACGGCATCAATAAACTGCCAATGCGTTGGCAAAGATGCGTCGATTGCATGGGTGATTACTTCGAATAACAGAAATAAAAAAGTTTGAAAAAATAAGTACTTTCACTTATTGCATACAAAACGGCAATTTCATAGGTAAAGACCTATTAGTTTTGTTTTGTTTGCATTAAGTACAAGGCCAGTGTCATGGAACCATCTTGCCAAAGCATTCAGATCACACTGCAACTGTTCAAGCGCTGTTCGAGGATTTTTATCAGCAATTACAAGACAGGTGTCATCCGCAAATTGGTAACATGTACTATGTGTGATGCAATTGCTCATGTGATTAATATAGGTCAGGAAGTGCAGGGGACCAATTACAGAGCCTTGAGCTGTTCCTTCAGTTACAGTTGCGGGTTCACTGCAGCATTTGTCTAGCAGCTGCAACGTTGAAAACCATATACATAATGTATTGATTTCTATATAACCATTGATGTGTGGGTATCTGTGGATTTCTATATACCCACACATCAATGGATAGAGTAAAGATTATTTATTTGTTACAAACAGACACTCCAATTTTATTTATTTGTGTAGATTTAAAAGCCCGTTCTTTTAGAAATTGAAAAGTAAATATTATTTGTTTTTGTAATCACACCAAGTTCGTGTGAATAACCATGTTTATCTTAGCGAATATCCATTCCTTTCTAGTTAGTCTTTAGTCCTTATTGTTGAGAAGTATGAACGCCTACAATAACTCACATAGCAATACACATGAGGCGTATTGTTTACCGTCAACAGCAGAAAGGCGTTGTTTCATATAAACTTTACACGAGTCTGGGGCCATCTTCGGCCGGCCTGATGCCAGCTGGCTGATTGAAAAATGTTTTAAAATAATATGATTAATGATATATATAAAATTCAGCTTTCCTAAAATGACGTAAGTTAGCATGTTTTTTTTCCATCTTTGATACCCGCTAACTGTAAAACGCCCCCGCTTTCAGCTTAGCGAGTATTCATTCCTTTCTGAGCTTATATAAGACTACTGATCCTAAAAATTTCAGCTTTCCTAAAATGACGTAAGTCTGGCGTGACTGGGATCTCAGTCTATATGTATACACGGTACAGATACCAAAATAACATTTTTTTACAATTTTTGCCTGTCTGTCTGTCGGTTTGACTGCTGGTCTGTCTGTCTGTCTGTTCTGGCTAATCTCTGAAACGGCTGGACCGATTTTAACGGGACTTTCACTGATAGGTTACGGCGTTACCCGCGGTACGACGATGACCGCGGGTAACAATGCGGGGTTCAGCTAGTTATGTCCTTATTTCTTGGGAAAGCAACGATCCCAACAAATGGTTCACTGATCCTTACAATGTAATGTTTCAGTAATGTCATGCTACAGGATTATGCAGATCAGTAAGGGACGGTCCTATTTGCATTTCACAGAATAATGAATAAGCTTCGTATAAAGTACAACATTTCGAAAGATATTCCGATTTGTTTTATTTATTTCAAAAAGTCCTAAGCTGACTAAAGTTATGAATTTTTTAAAGATTTCTTTACATAATATATGTATTAACTAGCTTTTGACCACGGCTCCGCTAGCTGTATATCGCCCTAATGTCCGTCCCCAAGAATCAAAGTATGTCCATGTTTAGATGTGAAAGCGTAATAGACAGACAGACAGTTGTCGAATTTATAATATTAGTATAGATGTGGGTATTGCCAGTAAATCCATGATTAGTTATCGGAGTCAGACCAGCCAGGAGGCCGACACAAAGTTTGCAGATTTCCTGTTTATTTAGACTTGCCTAAGACTATTTATAGAGGAAATTCCGGCATTTTCCTTATATACACTTATTTAATCATACCTTCAGCTGTGTATTGTTTAGTGTGCTAAAAGGGAAAGCGAAGGTGATTATACAATTGTAGAAATATAATTTGCTCCCACTCACCCAATAAGATCAAGTCTGTAGCCGTAAAATAAACAATTTGGAATTAAATATAATAATTCCCTACAAATTTTGACAAAAAAAAACCGACTTCAATCTAGACCAAATTTAAATGGGACCATTCGGGAAGCACCAGCTTTCAAATAATTTTTTTTTATTAAAATCGGTTTACCCAGTCAAAAATTATGAGGTATCAAACATAAAAAAAAATATAGTCGAATTGTGAACCTCCTCCTTTTTTTGAAGTCGGTTAAAAATGGACAAAGTGGGAGTAAATGGAGGCGGGTTATTAGAAATTCTGGCCATTAAATCTTATTAATACATTTATTTATTTCATTTTATACTTGTTAATGCGAACGAAAATGAGTAGGTGGACTGCACGTTTGGCCTAGTGGTTTAACGGTCACCACGCCGTTTCCTACTTCGCCAAGTGTCGTGGGTTCAAATCCCACGCAGGACAACACTATGTGTGATCCACAAATTGTTGTTCTGAGTCTGGGTGTTCTTTGTGTCCGTTTCATGTATGTTTGTAAAATCCCCCGCGACACAAGATTTATTCCTAGTGCGGGAGTTGTCTTAAAAAAAAGTAGGTAGGTTTAACGAATCTCCAAGGAACTAGCGTCGGTCGCAGTCAGTTTTGAAATTATAATCTATACTATATAATACTAGCTGATCCGGCAAACGTTGTTATGCCATATAAAAAAATGGTGTATAAAAAATAGATGTTGGTCGATTCTCAGACCTACCCGAAATGCACACCAAATTTTCATAAAAATCGGTCCAGTCGTTTCAGAGGAGTATTGTAACTAACATTGTGACACGAGAATTTTATATATAAGACTATAAAGGTGAAGAGTTTGTTTGTACGCGCTAATTTCAGGAACCGCGGGTCCGTTTTGAAAAATTATTTTAGTGTTGGATAGTACAATTATCGAGGAAGGCTATAGGCTATAGGTCATCACGTTAAGACCGATAGGAGCGGAGCACCAATGAAAAATGTTACAAAAACGGGGGATTTGTTTTACGCTACGGGCAATAGGAGACGTAAACGACGTGTGTCAGCTAGTCAATAATATTTCGCACAATGAAAATGTATGATATGTGGCATTTTGTATAAGTAATGATTGATATTCAGTCTACTTTATATATGGTGAATATTCTTTAGTTTTGTTTATTAAATAATGTATGTCGCCACCCTTACTCATCCCATGGGTGTTGTAAGAGACAAACTATGCAGGACAGTGAAAAGCAAAACACTATACACCAAACATTCCTTGTTGAGGACTGTTAAAGGCTGTTATTGATGATGTGTATATCCATGCACCATGGTGTGGGTCACCATGCTGCTTTGCATGTCTGCATTCGCAATGAGTATGATGACCACCACATTTGGATTCATCTTATGCTTTCCATCAAGCAGAGTAAGAGTCACTTTGGCGGTCCCATACGGCCATACATAAAAATAATAATAAATAAACAAATATTTCGGACATCTAACACACAACGCCGTCTAGTCCCAAGCTAAGCAGAGCTTGTGTTATGAGTACTAGAACAACTGCTATAAATACATAGTACTTTTTTTTGTACATACATGATATTATATATTGAAAACACCCCAAACTCCGAAACAAATATTTGTAGATCATACAAATATTTTGTCCGACCCAGTAATCGAACCCGAGACCTCAAGCACAGCAGTCGCATACGCTACCACTGCGCCACCGAGACAGTTAAACTAATAATGAAATAATGTATTTTCCGGCCCGAATAAACCAGTTTTGACTATTTAAACTAACATTTTAAATTAAAATATATCTTTCCAAGAAAAGGCCTATGTTCAGCAGTGGACTATTTGAAGCTGGTGATGATATCTTCTTCTTCTCTTATATATAAAAATGAATTGCTGTCCGTTTCTCTGGCTAAAACTCGAGAACCGCCGGGCCGATTTAGCTGATTTAGGTTTTGAAATGTTTGTCGTAGTTCAGGGAAGGTTTAAACGGTGAGAAAATATGGAAAAATTGCGAGGAAGATAAAAAAACAACAATTTCCTTCTGCCCATATAAACTGTTCTACCAACTTTCCTGTCAATCTTTTGACTGTCAAATTGAAGCACTTATTAAATTAAGGGTTTTAAATAGACACCATATATTATTACACGAATCAAATTAAGGGTTTTAAATAGACACCACATATTATTTATATATTATTATCGCGTATTTTAATATTATTATTTTGATGGTTGTTATTGTTGGTTCATTCAGAAATTTTTGTCATTGTATTGACATATTTTGTTGGTTGTCACTGTTTAGAATGCAAATAAAAAAGTCTTTATTATGTCATATACATAGAGGTCATATCACAAACAAAATAAGACAACACTGTTAATAAAATCAAAACGCTGTTTTGTTGGAATGCGAAAAAAATATTGATGTCAATCGTCTGCCGAACGTTAGACGAAAGGTTATACAGGCTATTTTTTGGACCTACGGCATGTAAAGTACCTGTAATTCTATTACCGTTATTAAAATCTTCTATCATCAGTTTGTCAGTGTGTGAGAATTTTATTTACTAGGTCGTCGAAGTGAATCAGATGTGCGACGAGCTACCTCACGTGCAATCCGCGCTGATGACCAGCGAGAGACGGATAATGATAACATTCGTATTGCTATGGCAGAATTGCGTTCTACAGTGAATAATAATGACATAGACAGGCGGCTCCGTCCACTTAGATCCCCTGGGGGATCCATGTGGAAAATTCGTCCACACTGATCCCTTAGGGGATCTATTTGGATTTCGATTCCATTTTGATCCCCCAGGGGTTTCATTTGGAAGATTTTCGTCCACTTCGATCCCCTGCTTAAACCGATAAGGGATTTATCTGTATTTTTATCCACATCGATATCCAATGGAATCTTTTAGAATTTTCTATACATTTTGATTATTAATTTACAAGTTTTTCATAACAAAAGTTCCATAAATATTCATACTTTTATACGATTTAAAATATTTTTTAATGAATGGATTTAATACTAGGATTTTTAATGAGTTTTAAGTTATGTAGGTAATCTTTTGTGGTGGAATGTATTAATAGGTATGGTAATAAGCCTATATACTATATAGGTCATAAATAGCCATGCCACACAAAAAAATAAAAAAAATCCCATATCGGTTTAAGTAGGGGTCGAAGTGGCCGAAAATCTTCCAAATGAATCTCCTGGGGGATCAAAATGGAATCGAAATCCAAATTGATCCCCTAGGGGATCAGTGTGGACGAAATTTTCACATGGATCCCCCAGAGGATCTAAACGGGATCAAGTGGACGGAGCCACTTAGAGTGGAACGAGTTCGGGCACACCAAACACAACAACACCGAGCACGACGCAATGAAACCGAGCGATACCGCAGAAACAGTGCTCCCGTGAACCTGGAACGAGTAGCATTTTATTGCAATCCGGAAGCAGATTATTGTGCCGACAAATCCGTGACAATTGGGGAAATGTCAATTATTTGTCAATATTGTAAAGCTTAACGCTTAATACATTTGTATCACAAATAATAATTTAACAAGATAATTGCAGATACAAGGACAATTTATCACTGACTGGGAGCACTGTTGCTACTGCCAGATGTGGACTATCAATTTTTACAAATTTATTTTATGGGCAATCAAGATGCAAAAGTTGAAAGGCGTTGTACTCATAATCCAACAGTAAAACGAACCATTGTCCAAGAACTGCAAACGTTTCTTCATCAGAACAATAATTTTGTAAAAATGTTCAAAATGGCCTTAGATCGTATGCCAATGGACAGCCATAATATTGCAATCAGAGCTGACAAAACACCTGCTGGTAAGCATGCAAGGAGGTTTGATTCACAGACAATCGACAATAGCCAATTGTCGTTGTTGGAGAAATTTGCAGTCTAGAGATATTATGCTTCATCGTCGGACCAATGAATTGAAACGTGTCTGAAACGCATAGGTCTTAAGACGCGTTACAATATCCATTAATTTTCTGTCAGGGAGTAGATGGATATTATTTTAATATCAAAATGGTTAATCAAGTAAATGGTAATGCTATTAGATAATATTTTTAAAATTCAGTATCAACATATCTATTTATATAAAAATGTATCGCCGAAATGTATGTACCCGCATAACTTCCAATCGGCTGCACCATTTTTTTTTATGTGTTATTGTTAGAACAAGGTTTGTGTATAAGAAAAATTAAAAGATAGCGGGAAAATTCTTTTTTTTTGTCCGCGACGGGAAGCTAAGACAGATATGTAAATATGGCGGTACGACGTTCGCCGGGTCAGCTAGTTATAAATGAAAATGTCTTTTAATTTGTTACTCTTTCAATTCTGAACAATTCAAGTGATTGTTAAGAAGTATTGCGTGTAGTATGAGTCGCTTTGATTCCGATGTACCGTCCTACGACAAACTCTGTTGAAGTACTAATCTAAAGGGTTTTCACACTTAATTTTTAAAGGGAGTATATAAAGACTTTTTATCCAGAATACTCTTGTTTAAAATTAAATTATAAAGGTTATATAAACTACTAAGAACATTATTAAATGTATTGTTTTATTAATCAAACGTTTGCATGTTTACTTCAAGTTAATTAGGCCCCAAATCGTACTGCTGCTTATCAGTGGAAAAGTAACATACAAGTTCCGGAACTAGGCTTTACCTCCGGTTGACACTTACTACTTCCTTCTGTTAGCAATTAACTGTACACACATTTCGGTTCGTATAGCTTAATAGGTTTTATATAGAGTTAAAATATTTTTATCGCCGTGGAAAAAATATAAGGTACATTCTCATTATTGTAATGGTAATACGTTAAGTATTACCATTACAATAACCAGGTATGTTTTTCTTAAAAAACATACCTTCTTAAAAGGAAGTTGGCATTTATTACTGTATTTTTCTGTTCCTATTAAACGAATCGTGAACATAAAACATTTTAAAACATTGAGAAACGTGGTAAATTTAATCGTTCTTTTTAATATTCCAGATTTTTCCACAATGTTTTAGAAGTTTAGAGAAAGATATTGTGCTAGTCGTATTAAATTTCATTCAGAAAAAAAACTGTTCCCTAGAGATTGATAGCATAAAGTCTACATTAACGCAGATAGATTGACATTGACACCAAGGGTTGTTCATTAATAGATAAAACATTAATAAATTGAGTGAATAAGCCTGAGAAGGATGATGGTCTGAAAAATGCTGTCAAGTCACCCGATACACTATACCTCTCAGCTACCTGATATAAATAATAAATTATTGAGTGTTGACGTAGCACTTGCTACGCAGACCGTAACGGCTACGTTCGGCCTACGAAAAATATTATTTATTCATCGGTAGTTACTAGATAAGCCTTACTTTAATAATGTGTTTCGTTAACGACAAAGGGTAGAGAAAATAGGCAAAGACAAGCAATTAAGGGCTGAAAGGGGAAACAAGACTAGATAGAGCGATTATAAAGTTACGGGGAGTGATTGGATGGCATTTATTTAAGTTTTTGCGGCGTAAATATAATTTTTAAACTGAAATGAATGTAAAAGTTTAAAGTTAGCAATCAACGATCACATTTTGCAAAATTAAAGATACGCCCTCTAGCGAGGGAAGATACCTTATCTTTGCTTAAACGGGCTTAAGCATGGCAACTTATAATTTTTATAGTAAATGAGCTTTTAAGCTGAAACATCCTCAAAATTATGGTCTTAAGTCACCTAATAAAACCTGTTTTTACAAGCTTTTTTATTAACTTGCAATGTATGTATGTATGTTCGGGTGGAATTATGCAACTCAATTTTGAAGAAAATATCTCCAACCGATTTTGCTGCAATTTTGCAAGCATAAGTATACAGCGTGACAATACAATATTATAATGACATGGAGCTGATCTGATGCTGGAGCTGGAAGGTGGCCATAGTAACTCGGTAAAGAAACGTCGTAAAATCATCGAGTTTAGACTCGTTTGATTCGTCTCGAGGCATTCCAGTCAAAGCTTTTTTTTAAAAAGCTTTTTAATTAAATTTACATTTTAAAATAGTGACTTTCAGAAAAATACTTACCACTATGTATAGTATGGCAGATCATAAAGAAAAGAAATTGTTTAGACTAGTAATTTTCATGCAAATACATTGCCAATTTACCTAGTTTAGTTGTCTTATGCCAACCCAAAGCGGGGACATTAAGTGGTGGCTTCAACGGCTCTGTCCCAACTTTATTACTTGTGTGGCCACCCTGCCATGTCAACGTGACCTTTGGTCGAAAAAGCCTTTTCATACAGGTACCAACATGTGTGGTCACAAAACGGGATGTTTATATAACCTTCATTATGTTTGAGGATGTTCGTTTTGCTTTTTGAGGCTTGAAAGGATTTGCTTAGTGCCATTCGCTTAGTGCCATTCCAAATTTTAAGGAAAAACTCTACACCTATAAAATAGGTATTCATGTAGAAAATTAAGTACATATTTACGTATCTATGTAATACTAAACAAAGTCAAATGACATTGCAAACATAATCTCTCTAAAGGCTTTTAGTTCTGTCTTCCTATACCTACATTTTTATCGAAACTGTCTCTCATACAGAATTTACTTAACGGATGCAAACTTGACAAGCTTTGAGCGTTTGACAAGTTGACAGCTTGTCACTGTCAACTTGACAGTTACGGTAAGCGACATTTCACTTGTTCTAATAAGTACTATTTGGCTACATAGTTATTCAAATAGCTTCCAAACTCTATCCATTTCTGATAACTTGAACTTATCAAATAATATCCTACCATTCTTAATCATAAACCACTTCTATATTACTATTGTGTCTGCTTATTTAAGCATGTATTTCATAAAAGAATGTCTCAATGTATATCTATATATGTATATACATACATATTATGTAAGTAAGCCTATGGCCTGCCACTTACACCAGTGTATTATATTGTTACATAAAAATGGAGACTTGTTGTTACCAACTTGAATACATATTTGTAATTACCAGACGTTTGTTAGCCTGTATTGCCTGTAAGCATTCTTCAAATGTATTTAAATAATAACAGAAATAATAAGAAAAAATATTTGAGGTAATCAAAACGTTATCTGACGACACAACGTTGACCTTAAAGGACTAACTTTTTTGAAGGACACCTGAAAAAAAAACAGGGTATAGAGCTCGGGCTTTCAGGCACGTTTCGTTACAAGTACGGGTTGAATTATGCTTTTTGATCATAGAACGTCGCCTGGAGACTTTGGGATGACCTTTGCGAACACGATGTCTAGTTTAAGTACAGCCATTCATTTTATCTGTACCTTTTTTACATTATTACGGTGGCGAACTTTAACAAGAGCTGTCTTTCTTTTTAGACATATCTTATTAGTAAGTCGTCATAAGTAGCTTATGGAGTCTTCGCATTCTTTTGTACCATACAACTGTGACTGTTCAACCAAAACCGTCAGTAAAGGATTTTTTGTGATTTTTTGCCATAAATATTAGGTTATATAATGTAAGTTTTACGAAGCCAATTTTTGTTATAACTGACTAGGGAATACAGTTGTCCAATGATAATTTTGTAAGCAGTGTAAATTTTTTATATTGCCAAAAAAATTTGCCGGATAAGGACTGCCGATAGAAATGAAAACTTATAATTAGAATATCACACTAATATATAAAGGCAAAAGTTTGTGAGTGCGTATGTTTGTTACTTCTTCACGCAAAAACTGCTGAATGGATTGGATGAAACTTTACAGTAATATAGCTTATACATCAGAATAATACATAGGCTACTATTTGCCGCGATAACCGACATACACGCGGGCGGGGCCGCGTGCAAGAGCTAGTTATTTATAAAATTGGTGTGTAAAATTAGAAACTTCATAACGTTTAAATAATTAAAATTATCAACATCAAACATTAGCATGTCGGTGACGCGAACCCATAATATTTTAATAACGGCAACGCATTTTCATCTTCAGTCGCAGATGTCACCATAGTTCCTTACGAGTAAATGACCCCTTTGTTCGTTTAACCGCTATTCCTTATAGAAAAGTGCGAAGAGAGAGAAAAAATTCAACAATATTACTAGCCGTTTAAAAATAAATAAACAAGTCTGGTAATCAGGCAAATTGGAAAAGGGTTTGGACAGCACCCGCTACGTCACTGTCCAAATCACGTCCCAACAAACTTTTAGGACTAGACAGCAACATATTTTAGTTTGTAACAGAAAACCTTTTGCTTTGTTTAAAAGAGAAAACATAGACACGACTTTCATTATTTAAACATTTGGGTTTAAATTACTTTCTGTAATTGAAATACAAATGTAAACCTACGCCCCGTTGTTTGCAGAAGACTTTCAAATTAAGACAAAGGACAAAATTTGTTTTATTAAATTTCATAAAACATTTTAACATCACAGATTCATAGGACATTATTTTTCCATCAGTTTTTTGTAACAATTGTGTTCTTTTCTTAAAATGAGCTGTACTTACAATAGAACTTTCATAATTATAATTAGGACTAATCAATCTTTGGCTAATATAAGAAATCAATCATATGTTAATTTGGCTAAAAATGCCCACTACGATTTCTGTACATGTAGAGTTTTTATGATATAATAGCTGCAAATGAGCGCACGGGTCATTGGATATCCTCTATAACCTTAATCATCAGTGCATTGCCACTTTTTAAGTCTCTCCTTCACTCACTTTCAATCACTCACACCGGCTTTCTATGAGGCTCTGGTACTTATCTTACTCCGGTTCATCATCAGCAGCATTGTTGGACATAGGGCTTTCCTCAGCACGATGGCTTGAGGTCTTCACTTCGGTTAATCCGGCACAAACGCACCTGTAATGTTGCTAAATCCCTATATTTAAAAAATAAAATCATCTGGAAATAAAACAAAAACCACATGGGAGATTACAAACGCTGAAACCGGAAGGTCCATTGTACGAAATCGTGACTTCCATTTAAAAATTAATAATGTTGATATAAAAGCGGATGTGGAGTTTGCGACTGAGTTTGAACATTTGTTTACCAATATTCCTATTCGAACAACCAAAACTCTCTCGTCATCCTCTTCCTCTGCTTGTTTTTATTAGAAAATAGTGTAAACCGGTGTGATAGGGGTTTTGAATTTTCAGTTGTTAGTGTAAATGATGTTATCAAGGCTTTTAAAATTATAAATGTAAAGAAAACAACTGATTTATATGATAGATTGATATGATATCTCCATATTTAACAAATGTTTTCAATTCTTGTATGGCATCTGGTGTGTTTCCTGATCTAACTTCCGACCTATCTCAATACTTCCAACATTGAGTAATACATTTGAAAAATTGCTTTTAAACCAAATGTTACAACATTTTATTAAGCACAACTTGCTTCATCAAAAGCAATTTGGTTTTACTAAAGGTCGTTCAACTACGGACGCGGGCGTGGAATTGCTTAAACACATATATGTCACCTGGGAGGACTCACAGGATGCGTTTGGTATTTTCTGTGACTTGTCTAAGGCTTTCGATTGTTACCATCGTCCTACACTCATCAGGAAGCTACAACACTACGGAATAATGCTCTAAATATTCTAACGTCGTATTTGAATAAAAGAGTTCAAAAAGTTGATATTAATGGTAAAACATCTTCGGGATCCCCGGTAACAATGGGCGCCCCACAGGGTTCTATTCTAGGGCCTTTTCTGTTTCTCATATATATAAATGATCTAGATTATTATATAAGTAACAATCATGAGATTGTTACTTCGGAGAAAAACTATCCGGTAGGCTAAGCTTAGCGGCTTTTGCTGTAAAAAAGATCGACATTTAACCGATGTTGATACAGCTAGAATAGTTTACTTCAGCTACTTACATAGCATAATGAGTTACGGTATCCTACTCTGGGGTAACTGTGCAGATATTAATGCCATATTTGTTTTACAAAAACAGGCCGTACGAGCCATTTATAAATTAGGCCCTCGAGTTTCTCTCCGTTCCAAATTTAAAGAGATAAATATTCTGACTGTATCTTCACAATATATATACGAAAATTTAATTTATGTTCAAAAAAATATATCAGTTTCCTAAAATCAGTGATGTTCATTCGGTCAATACCAGAAACAAACATAATCTTAGTGTTCACGTCACTCGTCTCCACAGAGTAGGCAACTCGTTACGTATACGCTTTTACAATAAACTCCCTATTGATATTAGGAATTAGCCATTAAGGAAATTTAAGAATACCATAAAATCTAAGTTATCCGCAAAGGGGTATTATACCATAGCAGAATATCTTGATGATAAAACCGCATGGAATTGAGCTGCCCATTCTGCATATGCTGTTTATTTTGAATGTTTAAATTTATTTTGATGTGACGATAATTTATAGTTTGAAACAAATTCATTTTAAATTATTGCCATTGTTGACATTTTTTTAAATTATTATCTTTACTGATTATTATAATTGTGACTCAAATTGTAATTATCGTATTTCTTTTATTGAAATAATGTCTTTTGTATATTGTCTGGACTTTAAAAGAGACGGTGATCCCTGAGTTTGTTTCGTCCTTTCTTCTCAGGGCTAGTCCAGTTAGGAAAGGCGGAACTCATCTGCTCAAAAAAACTTTAACTTCCAAAAGTGTTCATGTAACCTAATTGCAGAATAAATGATTTCATTTCATTTGCCTAATTATGTAATCATTAATATGTAAAAGTTAATAATTTATCTACGTCCCACTTAGATTAATTTGTCTAGGGAATTTTTAATATTTTATTGTAGGCTGGTAGTGACAGTGACAAGAATAACAGACAGCTACATTTTTTATCACCCGTGAGATTTCAAGCTTCTAGGTTTCGCGATTACTTTACATAATCCTTTTTCTCGACAAAAATATGACTATGAATGTGAAATGTTGAATATTGAATAAAAAATACACCAAGAATATGATATATGAATACTCGTAGATACCGATGAAACATGGGACGTAACAAAGGGACTCGCTTTTTTTCAAGTCTCAATTATTAATAATGTTATGCAAGACAGATAGGTAGCGCTCACATAGACAAAGATATTTGTCAATTATATTATTTTTCTCGATGATAGGTAGATGCGAGAAGCCCAAAATCGATCAAAGCGGTATAATGGGAGAGGCCTCTGCCCAACTATGGAATGCGATAGGATGATGATGATCACAATCCTCGATTTTCATAAAGTTGAGAGTGTGAATGAAGTTTACATACACATAATTAAAGTGGAACAATTTTATTTCTTAATAAAAGTCAGGCCAGTGTGGCATAATAGGCTCCTATCTCAGGAGAGACTCAGTGTCTAACAGTGAACTGTTAAAAGCTGTTGATAATACAAGTCAAGAATATTTATTTGTTATATGACAACAAATATATATTTTGGTATTAAATTGTAAAACAAATGGAAAATTATTAGTCTAGCTCTAGCAGATGATAAATATCGAAATAATTTTATCAACAGCGATTTGACCCGCATAGATATTTCACATCAAAAATTGAAAAAGATGGCTAATGTTAAACGGCTGGACCAATTTCACTAATTTGTTTTTTAGATTCCGAGTATGGATCAACTTTTAATGGATTATTTTTATTTACTAAGATATTATCTGTGTGTGTATAGTGATAGTACATGCTTACACATATCACAGTATCTATGAAAATAGAATGTTTAACCTAAATATATTTAACATGATACCTCCAAATCTTCTGTAGAAATAAAAATATTTTATTAACGATTTTAGTATTGGATTTGGTTCTGTAAACTCTGAAGTACGAGTATATTACTAAAACACTAATTTCTGTTCAGGAATATTTTTATGATTATAATATTAGAATTTTTGCCTTGCCTTTGCCTATTTATTATATAAAATAAAATAAATAAATAATGGTAACTAGATTAGTTCTAGAGTTCACCATAATTTCCACCCCTGGCTCTATCACCAAATCAGCTCGTGTAAACTATAAAAGCATACCATGATTAATTTCGATGCTCCACTTAGAAGTAGGTTACTATTGATTTTCAAAACTTGTTACACAGTAAGTAAAGTTATTAATAGGCTTGTTAAAATCAATATATTTATTCGGATTTAATTCCCAGGTCTCTCTAAATGTTTCTAGGATTAACAAATAATTTGTTTCGTATTTCGGTGTTTCCATTAAAAATATCGTTGAAATTGACAGGTTTCTATTTTAATAAAAGCAAATACACATAAATAATACCAATATATGTATAACCAATATATAAAAGAAAAAGGCGTCTGCCTATTTCGACTCCATTTTGTCTCCCGCTTTGCTAAGGAGGGAAGTGGACTTATTATATTTCCAACTCCTCCAGTTTTCTTCTGATTAATTTCGTTGCGGGTTCCAAGACAGTTAAATTTTTCCTGGGACTTCCCGAGTGTCATAACTCGGTGTTTTCGTGGGTCACCGCTGTTGATCCTGGTGTACAGGAGTTACAGTGGTGGGCGTGTGGGCGGGATTAGTCCCATAACCAATATATAACCTGGCCTATATTATTGTGTTTACTGAAACGTGAATTTACACAATTCGTAGAAAATGTCATTCCATTTATTAGTTACATCAGAAATTCTTGTCGCCTTTGACAAGTTTTATTAATTTGAAACACTCCAAGAAACAAAGCGATAACAAAATTAGTTAGAATAAAAAAGCAATATCTTGATCCTTCTTACAAATGCTTTTTAGTTGTGTAAATTTAACCTTATTGAAAGTAATATGAATTCAAAACCAAAAGCATGGAATTTAAATAGTACGTTCTGTGCAAGAATTTTTGAAATCAATGTTGGCAAAATATTTCTTGTTTCACAGCGTCCCTTACGAGCTAGCTGGTTAGCAATAATATTTTAATCTAGATTGTGTACAACGCTACGAAGGTAACACAATAACCTAAAACATCTGTGCATTGGCGTTCTCGATGCCTGTAGTCGTGACGCGTGTACGCCGGTGGCCCCGTGTTCCACAACTGCATTGTTGTTGGTATTGGTATCACCTCTTTTGTTAGAAGTTCTGGTTGTCACTACTTCCTCAAAGTCCTTATCTCGCTTTTGGTCATGGATTGCAGCAAATGCCCAAAAAATTTACCCTAATTTAGATTAATGTATCTGAATGGTATTTGAAAATAAATTGATTATTTGATTTCCTTTTTCTGAACATAAGTTAATAAAATCCTTATGTTTAAAGTAAAAGCTTCTTCGTATCTTGAAATTTCATTCGAAGTTATATTGACTTGGAGTGTGCCGAGGCGGAGATCTCTGAGAGGGTAAGGTCACATTTCAACGAGTTATTTGAGATATTTATAGTTGAAGATGTCTGATGCTTTGTTCAAACAACCTTTAAAGTTAAACCATTTATCGATGATTATATTTTGGCTATTTGATATATTTTACAAATAGAAATACCTGGTCAATCGTAGACTAAAACTACAGTACTAGTGTAAATATGAATAAATAGTTGTTTCTATACTTTCCAGACTTTACACATAGTTAGTGTTGTATGACCAAAGTGATCACGAGCTAAATCCCGTTCGAAACGTCGGGACATAAAGGTATCGAACCTTTAAAATAATTTTATCGCCAATAAATCCTGCTATGTAACAAAAACTATCAATAAATTATATTTTTCCTCTGATTATCTTGAGGCCATACAATACAGAAAAGGATTTATTCTTGTATTCTTGCGTGAATTGTTTTAGAAATTGAACTTGACTACACTGAGTGCTATTTAAAATAATCATAGCTCCAAGAAAGAAATTCATTAAACTTTACAAATAAACCGTAGTTTATTGCGTTAAAACAAAACTTGTTCACAATAAGCTCACTCTCCCCTTCTCATTGAACTAACACGAGGTTTTTCGCGACAGATGATGTTTACCGAACAAGGTCGAATGGGGTTTATTGGAAATCTCTTCACCCCACGGTCTTGACATTAGGCTAGACTGTGGGGAGTTATTCTGTGATTCTGTGCGTCAATGGTAATGCAATTTGATCCTTGAATTAACTTATGTCAGACACGTTCGCTTTTTGTAGTCTATATGCAAATTATTTTCTATGATTACTTGATATAATGTTGGATAAGTCGTGATGTGTTTTGTTGATGTTGCTAACAAAATGCTGATGCCTTGTTGTTATTTACCTGGAGACGTATCGTTTTTTTTTCAATGTATATTTATATGGTGTTGTATTTTTCACTTTTCTAATCAACTTTTAAATTCTGCCATATAAAAAATACCTTTTTTGTCTGTTATAGCTGGTATGAGAATCGAAGTAATATGGTATTTGAAGATTTACAACATTTATTGTTTAGGACTTTTTATTTAGTGGTATGATATGTTAAAAGTACTAAAAATACTTAAAAATATTTTAGCTCTTTAATTTTCTTCTTTTATGTTGCTTTTTTTTACTGGCATATATAACTAAGGGAAACAGAAGTTTTGCTAAGGGTACATTATCAATTTTAAAATCCTCTTTTTAATCTGACTAATATGGAGCAGTGTGTCATCGATTACCCCATTCGACTTTCCGATATCCCTGAAACATTTTATTGCTCAACATTTTCTCAACATGTAGACTACTAGTACATAAAGTGACATAAAAAATGTACACTTGTAAGTAGGTCGCCTGCCAACGTCTTACACAGCATCTCTCTATTATACTATTTTCAACCGACTTCTTTTAGTTACAATTTATTTATTTGTGATTTAGATATTAAGTCAGCAGTGTTTTGGGTTACGAACAAATAGTTTGTTTACTCGAATCATACCAATACATATTAACATTGACGTATGTATATCGGGATTACATTAATATGATATTTAAATAATTTATGAAAGTAAATAAGATTGAGAAATGTTATTAACAATTTATACCTATAGATATATTAGTACATTTATTTTAGATTCATTGCCTCGTAATGACAAGCGCGACTGATCCAAAGAAACCCATATGCAAGGAGTCATAAGCTTAAGGACAGTCTAGTCTACTTATCATGTTCAGTATGCTGTTGGAACTGGCGAGCACCCTGCCCATTACCTTCGAATCATCATTTAATGATTCTTTATAATTGTTCTGTAGGTGGCGAAATACACGGCACCACACTATGGCTAGTGGTGTGTGGTGCCGCAGCGCTGATAGTGGTTGCACTGGTCACCCTCGCCTGCTGGATAGCGCGCCGTAGGAACTCGCTTGCTCACAAACTTGGTAAGTATTTGTAGAACTTGAAAATATGCGAAATACATACTTAAGCTTTTTTTGCAATTGAAATTGTAAAGATTTCGAGATTGAAAGAAAACAATTAAGATTTAAGTTAGAGTTCTTTTATGATATCCCCTTGTTAAAAAGTATTTGGATATCTTATTTTTACTTGCCTAATTTCTCATAAACGTGACAAGGAACGAGAAGTTATAAAAAAACTCCGTGTGTACATTTCTTCTTGTGTCGGTACTAAGGCGGCAAACGCGGCCCAGACAAGGCCCTGGTGTTCCAGCCACCTCGTCGGGCTACTGCGGTGCGCTCCCCCGGCTCGGCAACGCACTACCTACGCAAGTCACCATCGCCAACAGCCCCTGCTCCACCAGCGCCCCCTGCCCAGGCGAACACACCGCCTGCACAACCAACACTCACTAATGCTGCAACCACCGTAAGTACAACATAGATCTTAAAAAATAACTTTAACATCCTTGCTTTCAAAATCTACGTATCTAGTAAAGAAAAATAGTTACTTACTTTTTCCTCTCTCTCTCAGGTCCTCTATTACACCTACTATAAAAAAAACAAAAAATCGTTTTTCCACAATTTTTAATTCCTTCAAACGAATCATACAACCTCAATCTCAGGGTTTAGTTAAATATCTATTCACTTAATTCGTTCAAAGTCAAAATGCAATATAAATGTAAGTAGTAAATACCGTAAATTCAATACAAAAATAATGCGTTATTAGCAAATGTTATTATAGCAAAGATGATAGTTTAAAAATGATCATAATTTCAATTTCGAAAGCAATCAATCTGTCTAGGAACTTTTTCTACTAAGGTTATAATATAACTACATTACTATGCAATGATTATAATTGCACCGGAATCAGATGATGAATAGTTAATCCAAGAGGTAGCACTTAATAATGCTCTATAAGTTAATAGAAGTAAATGTCAGCATTTACTTATCTTTGGTTTTCATTTAGCCAACCGGAGGGAACAGCCCGCACTCACCGATTGCGCCGACCGAACCGACCCCGCTCAGCAAGGAGCTTGCCGATGCTAATGCTACCGAGAAGACTAAGGTCGCTGAACCTGAGAATACTGATGGACGACTGGGCGATCTGCATTTCAAGTTGCGGTAAGTTACAAATCAAACACGATCATATACATTGTCGGTGAATATTTACTTTTTACTAGGTGACCCAACTATTCGTTTACCGATCTTTGATACAAAAAGACGTGCTTCATTTCAATTTTAAATTATAAAATAGGATTTCATAACGAGCAGGTTTTTCGATTCGCAAAATCCCCGAATTGATAGACGTGTTTGAAAATTTGATTCGGGCTTGATGAACACAATACAAGACTAATAATTCTATGCCTAACAATTATTTTAGAGTACTATAAAGTATATATTCTATTTGAACTGTTATCTAATGAGAATTGTATTGTTGTATTTACATATGACTCCATTAAACCTTGTTCAAAGGTTTTAAATAAATAAAAACGTAATTAAACAAGTTCACGTAGTAGGGATAAGAAAATTATGTTCGTTAAATAAAGTCCTGTTACTAGTTTTAAGGTAATTGAAAGAAACAAAAAAAAATCTAAGAAATTATCAGCTTTTACATAACATATTTGTGTATTATGTGTAAAAAAATAGGAACAATTAGAAGCAGCTAAAATGTAAGGATTCCATTTTGTGCGCGCTAAAGAAATGAAAGCGCAATATTTTTGTTAATTTATTCCTTTAAAAGCTAAGCTAAATTTTAATTACGGTCTTTCTTCCAATTACCGTATTCAACTATGATATTTCATCGTCTATTAAAATAACTTTCCTCCCAACTTCAAATGAAATAAAAAACTACTCTTTTATAAAGTCTTCACAGAGTTCATTTCACTCAATGGATTCCATGATCATGACATAAAGCTGACCGTGTGAAAAACAGTTAATACTTAGATCTACACCCACAACTTTTAGCGTACCTATGACCTTGGGCTTTATTTATCGTCACCGCGAAACACAGGCTCACTGGAAACTGGACTCGTTTAAAACTAAACGGAAAGTGGTTTGGGATGAGAGGAATCCGAGGAATAAAAACACTATCACCTTTACTGCGGTAAAGGTGATAGTGTTTTTATTCCTCGATTTTAGCAGAAATATTTTAACAGGGTGCGCCCTGTTAAAATCTTTGGTCACTTTTAATCTGGTACCGTTGCAACGTTTTGGCGGGCTTAAATTTTTAAGGAGCATTATGGGTACGCCGACTTTTAAATTTATTTTATGAGCTGGTAGTCCAGTAGCACTGAGGGATCACGCGATAATGCATGAGATTCACGATCGATGGACAAACGTGCCTCACGCTGTTCCCTGTTCTACCCGCCGTAAAACTGCCGTTGCTATCAGCCATGGAGCGTATGACGGCCGGTAGCGAGAGATGTCCACCGATGACTCCGCCCGATATTCAGCCACGCGTCGATAAACTTCGGCGAGCACTTGCGCCTCCAAATCCCACGGGGGTGTTCCGGCCAGGACGCACGCCGCCTCTCTCGACACCGTGCGGTATCCGCGTATGGCTCTGACTGCCAATACCCTCTGAGGCCGCCAGAGGCGGGCCTTATTTAGGGCAGTCAGAGCCGCCACCCACACCGGTGCACCATACAGCGACATCGACCGGACAACTCCCGTGTACAGGAGTCGCGTTGCGACGCTGGCTCCACCCAAGTTGTGCAAAAGTCGCCCCAAAAGCGGAGGCAGCGTCGACCAGCTTTGGACCAAGCTATCGGAAGTGCTCGTCGAAGAGTCACCTACCATCGAGGATCAGGCCCAGATACCACATCTGGGCCCGACGATAACTCTAAAATGGGACCACACGGGAAGCACCAGCTTTCAAATTAAAAAATAATCAACAAAATCGGTTCACTCGGTCCAAAGTTATGAGATACAAAAAAAATATTAAAATACAGTCGAATTGAGAACCTTCTCCTTTTTGAAGTCGGTTAATTACTAAATAAAATGTTTTTTTTAAACATAAAAATTGCAAAATATTTTAAACTAAATAAGGTTTATAAAAGAATCAAGAACTTGAAATCAAACTAACCTGTACAAAATAAACATATTACTCGTATATGTATTTACAATCCCTATAAACCCTAAAGAAATAATATGTTCTTATAACAAACGACTAAATTGTAAGTTCTTTCAGATTTTTACACATAAAATTAAGAAATAAAAAAATTAAGAAAAGAAAATAATGCTCTCGGCGCGTTTTATATACCCGTGCGGCCGTGCAGGCGTTTACAATCTACAAACGTCAAGCTACGTGATTCTTTAAATTAGCATAACTTTTTTATTTATAAACCGATTGACATGAAATAAACACTAAATGTTTAGTGAAGCTTACCACAATATATTAGTGAAAACCACATTTCAATTGGATAAGCTGTTTCTGAGATTAGCGTGCACAAACGCACAGACAAACAGATAAACAGACAAAAATTCTAAAAATCATTGTTTTGGGTTCTATTGTGTTCATAAAGCCCCCCATAATGGTTTTACTGAGATATCTTCCTTGTACAGACAGCGACCAGTTACGATTTTATTATATGTATTGATTGATATAGTATAGTATAGTATAATAGTAGTAAATAGATTTTTTTTAATTTATCACTGTATAAGCTAATCTTATTCTGGTTATACAGTTACAATTATTATCGATTTGTTGTAATTTATTTGTATTGAGATTATACTTTTAAATTAAACAATAATTATAGCACAAAAACCTTCGAAAACAAAAACGTGTCATTTAAAAAAAATGTACTTAAATAAAAACTACAAAATCACCAAATTCAAAATTTGAATTTAACTTTTTTCCATATAATTTACCTATTTATAATAAACAATTTTATATGAGTAGATGGATCATCTGCATGAAACAAGATCAAATTAGGACGATCCATGTTACAAACACGCGCTAATGAATCACAGCTTACAACTCTGATAAGTTATTAACTTATTAGCTATAGAATAGTGCATAATTGAAAGCACCAAAATAAATCTACAACAACAGAACAAATGGTTTAAGTGCAAGTTAGTCACACACGGCACGCTCAGTATTAAATTACTTCGAAAGGGGAAATGCCGTTCATTCCGCTGATGACTCACAGTTGCAAATTGTGTGCGTCACTGCTTAGAATACACATAACTCGAGGGTAATTTGTTTTATTAAAAAAGTTAAATGTTTAACTTCTTGGTAATAATAGGTAAAAGTAATAGATGAAATACGTACTTTCGCACGATTTCCAGTGAATTTCTTTGTGAATTTTAAATAGAGGCAACTTGCATTCAGTATCATTAAGAATAATGTATATTTTTAAAGATTATCTATTAATATTATCAACGAATGACATAGGCTGCTTTTTACTGCTAAAGGTAACCGACATACACGTTAACGAGGCTGCAGGCAAGTAGTACATAGTAACTGGTCCATTAGTCGGTATTAAAGACAGAAATCAGAATCATATCAAATCGTAATCACCTTATTCTGAGAAATAATAAAACAGTAAAATTAATAATCTTTATTAGAAGCTATAATTGAAGTGTCCTCTTCTAGCTTTTTATCCTCTGTCTGAAAGCAGCGGGACGTCTATTCTTAGGATCACCCAGAGGAAATCAATACATTCTCGTGACATTTTTCTAATTATCTCACTCCGTGACGCAAATACGGCCTTAATGGTATTCACAATATCATTAGTAATGCCTTACTTTCGTAAATAAGCCCATTGGACTAAAAATCTCGTATAAGAGAATTCCTTTTTGAAAAAAAATATGTAGTTACGTATCTTAAAGAGTTTAAAAATAAAAATTATAAATTAAAACGTTTATTAAAGCTTCTAAAATCGGGACGAGACTGAAGTGACTCATTTTCCAAGCATTATTGAGTTTTTAAAAAATTCCATTAATTTTCATCTTCGGCATATCGCAGTTCACTGCTGTACATAACCCTCTCTAACTTCACGCCACTTGGTTCGACCCTCGGCTTCTCAAATTCTTCTTAAGTTCAATTCAATTTTATATTTTCTCGAAAACGTTCCCTCTATTTTTACTAACTTTGGAAACAGTAATCGCGGTATAAAATATTTTCATATTTACTACCAAACTTGATATCAATTTGTTTGCACTTTGCACAATGTTTTGACTGCACGTTTGGCCTAGTAGTTTAACGGTCCCCACGTCGTTTCCTACTTCGCCAAGTGTCGTGGGTTCAAATCTCACGTAGGACAACACTTTGTGTGATCCACAAATTGTTGTTCTGAGTCTGGGTGTTATTTGTGTCCGTTTCATTTATGTTTGTTAAGTCCCCCGCGACACAGGATTTATTCCTAGTGCGGGAGTTGTATCTTTAATAAATAATTTAAAAAAAAACTTCGTTTAAAAAAACCGACTTCAAAAACTAAAAAGTATAAAATAACTTAATTTGTATGTGCTACCTATTCATAGGTTTGAAGTCAGTGCCAAGCCAAATGTAATAGTAGGTACCACACTCGCTATATTTCGAGACGAACGTACACGACGTCACCGACGCTTCGGTTGTTTTGTTCAACGCGAAGAGATGCTATCCCGCTCAAGGTCACGCGCGGCGAGTGCGGTACCTACTATTACATTTAGGCTTGGCACCGACTTCAAACCTATGAATAGGTAGCGCATACAAATTTAGTTATTTTATACTTTTTAATTTTTGAAGTCGGTTTTTTTAAACGAAGTTTTTTTTAATTTTTCGCTTTTTAGTCTTTCTCAAGTCTCTCATCATCATTTGATTTAAAATTAAATGATGTCTACAGAATATGAAGGCATGCAGACAATTGCTCTTAACTTCATTGCAGGCGCTCACGTAAATTTGAGGGTTTCTTTCGATTTCCTTGGGATCCCATCATCAGATCCTGTTATGGTGGCCATGGGACCACATGGGTAGCATACCCTTTCGAATACAACATGAATTTTCAAAATCGGTCCACAATTGACGGAGTAATCAATGTACATACATAAAAAAAAAACCCCATGAAATTGAGAACCTCCTCCTTTTGGTTAGGAAGGCGGTTAAAAAAAAAATGTCAGGCTGCACAACGGCGCCACATAGAATTGCAGCATAATGTATCGTGTATGCGCGCATATGGGAAGCACAGTTGTGACGTAGCACCAGGAACGGAAAGTCGAATTCAATGTTGTCTTTAATTATTTTAAAGTACGGCGCCACATTAAACGAACGTGTTCGATCTTGAATTCGGGTGGCGTGCCAAGTGACTATCGCTTAGACTTTTGTAATTGTTCGTTTGTATTCTTTTTGGCTTAGCACCGACTTCAAACAGATTTTAGGTACCTAGCACCCATTATAATACTACTATTTAAATGAATAAAGAATTATTTATAGGCAATTTATGAAGAACCAGTTTATTTTACGCTTTTAAGTGTTTTTTGATACAGAGTTTTCGTTGGATGTTTTTGGAAGTCGGTTTTTTTTTTTATAAAAAGTTTTTATTTTACAGTTTTTAGTGCAAACAATCGTAGGTAAGTAGTAAGTTGAATTATTTCATCAAATTTCATCATCAAGAATACAAATTAAGGTACGTGTAATATTAAAATCATCCTCTAATCCCTAACTGTTGAAGAGTTTAATCTTCTATCATCAGCTCACCTAAATAGCTTGAAAGTATACGACTGAAGGTCTTTAGATACGTATGAAATTGAAAGAATTATTCTCCAACTCCTAACCGTTGAGGAGTTGTACCTTCCACCTTCCATCATCAGCTTACCTAAATAATTTGTAAGAATACGACTAAAGGTAACTTATATACATATGATATTTAAAGATTTATCCTCCAACTCCTAACCGTTAAGGAGTGGTACCTTACATCATCAGCTCATCATCATAAAATGATGACTACCAGACGCAAATACAGGTGTAACTTCAGAAAATATACGAAAAACATAGTATGTGCCTATAAAAAATGAGGGTTTCCCTCGATTTCCCTGGGATCCCATCATCAGATCCTGATATGCTGGCAATGGGACCACCACGGAAGCATACCCTGTCGAATACAAAAAAAAAATTCAAAATCGGTCCACAACTGACGGAGTAATCAGGTAACATACATAATGGAACATAGAACCTCCTCCTTTTTGGAAGTCGGTTAAAAACCGTACGTACGTAGACCAGTCGCGACGACTGGAATACGATTTCAGGTCGTGGACCTCTGACATTTAACGGTGTATCAGCACATATGTATGTACTAGATTAATATTATCTAAGCTACCCAACAGGAGTATTGCTTGTCTGTTAATAAACTATGACTTTTTTCAATAAGCACTCTCAATATGAAAGGATATTATTTCTGTCACACTAATAATCCGCCTGCCGTCCATAGATCACTGACATGAAAATAAGTTACCAATATGCAGTTCTGTAGGGATTGATGAAAGCCTCCACTAGGTTTAAATGTTGCAACTATAGTTAAAATTCCCTCATATTAGTACAAAGCTAGTTTCTAAATGTATTTAAAAGAGCCGATATTTCTGTAGCAATCGGTTTCTACATATAGTTATGTGTGTGTGAGAGTATATCAACAAATCTATCTTACTACTTATAATAAAAATGTAACAGGTCCAATTCTGTACATTAAATATATTTTGAAATTTTTTTTTGGAGGGCTCTCTATAATCGATACTGAAGCCAAAACTGTATTTTTTTTCATTTTTGTCTGTCTGTCTGTCCGTCTGTCTGTCTGTCTGTATCTTGGCCACGCATCACGCCGAAACTACTGAACGGATTCAAATGAAACTTGGCATGATTTGAGTTCATACTACGAGGTAGGACATAGGATACTTTTTATCCCGAAATTCAGCACGGTGTCCTGGAGGGAGGGGATGAAAGTCAAAATATGTACTTAGTTGTAATTCAATAACACATGGTCCGATTTCTTTCATTATTTTTTTGCTAGAAAGAAAAAAAAGATAACGGGAAAAGTCTTTTTTTTGTCCGCGACTGTACACTGTCTGTGGTAAGCTGAGACAGATATGTAAATATGGCGGTACGAAGTTCGCCGGGTCGTCTAGTAATAAATATTATTTGTACTAACAAATAATGAAGTTACAGGGTAATACTTCTAATTAAAAATACTTACAGTCACGTAAACTATTTTGTCGTGTTGACAATTCTATCAAGCTTTTGTCCTGTACGCTTTTTTGCGAAAAAGCCTCTGCTGTTCATTTTTTAACCGACTTCAAAAAAAGAGAAGGTTCTCAATTCGACCGTATATACAGGGTATCCTGAAACTCAACATCCAACACGGCAAGTGGGGGTAGGTGACTGTATTACTACTGACACCTTTAAATAAAATATTTTTAAAAATCCATTTCAATTCTTTTTTTCAAAAAAAATAATTAAATAGATTTGTAGCTTGTTCTATATTTTGTCACATTGATTTCCCCCATCATTATCTTATCAGGACTAAAGGCAAAATGGGCTTTCTCGAACAGATAACATATTATTTTATCCATTAATCTTAAAAACAGAATTTCTTCGGGCGCGACTTCCGAGGGGCAAGAAGCTTTGTATATATTTCTATTCTTTACCATCCTATCTTAGGCGCGAATTACCTTGTTTGTGTTCGGAATTTATAGTCGGACAACTGAGAATTGAATCCATTTCATCGCTATGATTACTTGCCCTAAGACTAAAAGTAACACTTTTCATATGCTATTATTTCAAGTGTCACGTGTGCCTTGGACTAATAAAGAAAAGGCATAAGAGTTTATCAACCTCAATATAACAAATTACTAAGTTTGTCAACAAACAAACTACAACTTTTTCGGCTATTCCAAGATTTAGAAAGGCTTGATTTTGATTCAAACTAATACAATGGTATCCGTAATACTACATCGTGCAAAAAAAGTTCGCTGTACCAAAGACAAACAAAGGTAAACAAAACCATAAAGTACACGATATCCTCTGAACGAACAAAAGCTGGCGACAAACGAACTTCCGCAGACAATTATTGATTCCTTCGTCATTACGGCGAGTGCTGACGTACTGACGTACATCTATTATGTACGGAGTGTGGTATTGACTTTGCAAATAATACATGTCTGTCGAGTTCAACGGAACCTACTGTTTGTGAACGCAATTACGTAGGTGTACTGCTTTCATGCATTAATATGGATTTCAGGTACTGGTTTACCCACAATCGTAATAAATTAAAACTATACCTAATAAATTTATGGTTGTCAGGAAGAAATCGCCGTGAGCGATAAGACGCCAATTGTTATACATATCTTGTAACTGATTCTGTTGTACTATTTTACTTTGTAAATAGAATAAAGATAAATAAATAAATAAAAAATAAAACATTTGAGTGATAAAGCGCCAATAATATTTAGGTATTATAAAAGATAATCTAAAATGTAGTATTTAGTATAATTAATTAGTAACGAATAAAATGTCTTTTTTATGGTGCTGGGGCAAACTAGCACTCGGGTCATCTGATTAAGTGAAACGGCCCACAATATGCAATTTAAGAGTTCCCCTCTTTCCAAGTAATTCTGAATAATACACATAGACTCAAACACTGTACAAACAGATTTAAACACTGTACACTCACACTTAAACACTCTACACACACACTCGCACACTATGAACACATCGACATACATACTTTCGAATTTCTACTTGGAAAGCAATTTCATCAAATCCAATTTATTCTTTAGTACCTAAGTAACCGTAAATGTTATGAGTTGGCATCTACTCTCGATTGTTCGAATACTGGAGTATCTAAACACTCGTTAACGTATAAAAATGTTCGTGAGAGCTTTTAAGCAGGTAAAAAATAGTAAAACATAAATCTATTTCATTTTTCTGCAAAACTATTTTCTACTTGGGCTTAAACTATAACTTCGGCAATAAAATAACCAAAACATAGCAAAGAATTGCCAACGGAACAGGAGGAAAGGAAAATTTGTTTAGATGCTATCTGCTCATATGACGGTAGAAAGAGCAGAATAAGACCGTAACAGTATCTGATTAGCTTCTAATGAAAATAAGAGATTGCGTATAAAAGAGCAACCAGCTGGATATTTTTGTCATAAGATAACTCCCGCGTTAGGTATATTCCTGTGTCGCGGGACAGTTTACAAACACACATAAAATGGACACAATGAATGATTCTGAACAACAATTTGTATCACACAAAGAGTTGTTCCATGTGGGGTTTGAACCTACAACACTCGGCGCAGTAGAAAGCTGTGAAGAGGAAAGTGCATTTGTGAATGTCGTTCTCACTCTTCACTTTAAGAGAGAAACTAATATGGTTTGTTACTTATATCATTTAATTATATTAAAGAATACAAAGTAAATATAAATGTTATATTTTGATCAAAAGGTCAGACAGAATATGGAGACGTACATCGCCGGGAGGGTCGTAGCCGAGCAGAGATATTTCTAAATCTGGCGACCGTATCTGTTTCAATGTAGCTTAACATCCCGACCTTTAGATTATATTATAAACCTTGTATTGTATTGTATTGTATGACCATATAGAAGTTTCTATACTTTAATTGCTTTAGATATTATTAATGAGAAAACATGTCCTGTTATTAACTTTTTCACAATTTCATTAGCTTCACTTGTATGATTGTTTGTAATCGACTTTTGTAAGCGTGTATTTATATGAGACTACGGCGAAGTACACCCGGGTGATATAAGCTATATAAATTTATTAAAGTTTTTATGTAGTCGGGTTATAGTTTTTTAAACATTTTGGTTTATGTTAAAGTTAAATCTAAAGCTTATACCTAGTTTGGCATACTTCCAAACCCTAAATTTGGGGTTTCGGAGCAAAACATTTGTGTGACTTAACAGAGTGAGTATACAGATAAGTTTTTTAAATAATAAACATCAATCAATGCCGTCTATTGATTGTGTCTATCTATATTATTCATTGTACAGCAACATATATTCATCAAGTAGACAAAATAGTCAAAATGCGTTATATTATTATCTATGAAAACATAAGCCCCACTTCGAGCGAAGACTACAACGCTGTCACCGATTTCCGCACTATTTATTTTCTTTCCGATTGTGTTCTATTATGTACCAACAAACAGTTTCATTGTTTTGTTTTCCTAACCCAATACTTAATTTTCTCTATGTCGTATGTCCCATTGGGCTCACAGAGAAGAGAAATACGACTCAATGAAAACAAAAAATCAACATTTATTATGATTTATAGAAAAAACGCTAAATAATAATAAAATCGAATACGATATTACTTCATATTTCTGCTTAAATAGAGGCTAGACAACATATTACATTACATTCATATTTATATTAAACTAGTGGTTGCCCGCGGCTCCGCCCGCGTATATGTCGGTTATCGCGGCAAATAGTAGCCTATGTGTTATTCTTATGTATAAGTTATATTATTGTAAAGTTCCATCCAAATCCGTTCAGTAGTTTTTGCGTGAAAGAGTAACAAACATCCATCCATCCATCCATCCATACTTACAAACTTTCGCGTTTATAATATTAGTAGGATGTTCGAAGTGTAGAATAAATTTTCCAATTTCACTAACATCAAAAAGGTTTTGATATTTCGTTTGTTTACCGATTAGGTACTCATAACAGATACACGAAACTTCTTCAATCAATCAACATCAATCCTGTATCGCCGAAGTTCTCAAATATTGAAGATATGAAGACAGATACGTAGTTAGTACACAAGTTGTAGGGCTATTTGTCAAGTGGTTGAACCCAAACCGTCCATATTTTAGGTGTTACGTAAATGTCTGGGTTGCTATTTTCCGTTGTGTATATTAGGCATTGCGATTTTTAGATTGATATGCATAATCAATTGAGATGCGATTATTGGATTTCTGTATAATTTATATAGTTTGTTATCTGTGATATCGCAAATCTGGGTGTATGTAGTACTGTATCCCACCAAACTAACGGTTGAGTGATGACCTGATGACCCGAGGGAGTTTCCACGCGTACAAAGAATAAAGGCATATTACTATAATAGCAAATATTAAAGGAATTACAACTCGAACTAAAATAGAAAAGTATTCTCTTTCTTTCATCTAAACGAATAACCCTTTTTTAGGTCACACTACTAAAATAACAACGTGCTTTCATTATTTTAAGGTTCAGAGTTACTGAAACGGTATTGAACCTATATATATATTTTACAATTACTCCAGAAATGATTGCATTTATTCTGGAGTAAATAACTGGACTTTTCATTTAAAAAGTAATAGAGCAACGCTGATTTCAACTCGAACGGGCTGAGTCGACCGGAACAGTACTACCCTATCAGAGAAGACCAACCTAAAATGACATTTGTGTTGTCGTATTTCGTTGGTGGGTGGAGAAGGAGGAGGTGCAAAGATGCAGAAGCGTCTCGATATACCACAATAGTGTGGTTCACCACACTGCATTGTTGTATTGTCTGCATTTGCAATCAGTATGGTAATATAGTAGTAAGTAATAGTAGAGTCGAGTCACTTTGGTAGGCTCATACATAAATTAACACACAAACTTAGTATTATTTTACCAGTATAGCGTTTGTTTTTCATGAAGGGGGAAGGTAGAATGTTTTATTAAGGTTGGCAACGCGCCATTTGTTGTTTTCATCTTAAGTTAAATTCCTTTATTTAATTAATAATTTGTTTACTAACGATATGTTTACGACACCAAAAAACGTTCATATTTAAGTAAACAAGAATGTATGAGCTTAATTTAGATTGTATTGTCAAGTTAATACCTAATACCAATAAATTGTAGGAAAATATTTACAATTTTGTAAATTAAAACATAATTGTAATACCACGCGTTTTAGAAGGTAGGTTTTCATGATTATACCTATCAATTGCAGTACAGATGCTGATAAGGTTTAAGGTTTTGCTCATTTTCCTCTCAGAATATTATACGAGTACATTTCAGCGATAGACGTCGTGAAGGTTTGAATACATTTAATCCATAAATCAATATTGAGCTTTAAGCCATCATAATCTTATAATCGCATTAGAAAAGATATCGAGTCGCTACGAGCCCGGCCGTTGTGTTGCCACGGTGACATAGGGTTGCCAAGAATGATTTTATAGAAATATGGTATAAAAACAGATATTAAAAAATGAGTCGGATAAAATTAAGTTACGGTTCGTTTGACTTACAAATTTATCTGTGATATAATCTGTTTATAAAATTCTACATAGAATATGCGATAAAAAGCCATTGGCCTCATGGTCTCATTAAAGTTCGGGCTCTTAAAAAGCTCACAAAACGTTAAAGCTTTTAACGTTTTTCATGGATAAATTATTAAGAGCTGTGTTAAATGTAAAGTCAAGTTTTTTGGCTAAAATCGTTTTGAAACGGTTTAAAAAATTGTCTGTATCTATACACAATTCTACTTCAAATGACTAACACTTATGAGTTAGTCAACCTCGTGCATGTACATGGTGTTATCTCCATGTAAAATATTTGAGCATTTCCCTACAGGACCGTTGGCAAAACTCCTGAAAATTCCTCCTTAAAATTATTTATATACCTAGTTAGCCATTATTCAAAACTTTCGCTGCGTACACATTATACATGGCAGTGGAAAGCAATCCATTTGTGTGAGACCCCAGGGGGTGTTTTGTAACACGACACATAAAAGCCTTTAATGGTATCTAAGCCTTTTTACTATGGTTTAATAATAAAACCAGTCAACGACCTACAGATGGGTATGTTAGGTAAATAGATAGCGGCAGGTGGAAGATAAATCAGTATGGTGGAGCTTTTTTAAAGTATTTACCGTAGGCCATAAAAAACTGTATTTATGTAGATTATAGCCTGATTTGATATATAAAATGTTGTATACCTGCCCCTTTTTAAAAAAATGTGACACATGTCAGCTTATTATATTTGCCTCAGTCGGATGCTATGCATTAGCAAATTTAGTTTTTCTTTAATTTTGGTAACACATTTTTAAATTATAGATCAAACTACATATTAATATTATGTTCTGTATTATTTACTTGTGATTGTATTATTATTGTTTACGTGTACACAAATTGTAAAAATATTTTTGGCATAGGTATATTTGATTTATAAAGTTAAAAAAATCGGCCAAATGCGAGTCGGACCCGCGCAGAAAGGGTTCCGTACCATTATCTATACATTTCAATTTCAAGCGTCTACCTGTTGCCGTTATCAATATCGAGCAAAAACGAGCAAAAAATCACGTTTGTTGTATGGGAGCCCTCTTAAATATTTATTTTATTCTGTTTTTTAGTATTTGTTGTTATAGCGGCAACAGAAATTCATCATCTCTGAACGTTGCGTTGAACTGTCAAACTATCACGGTTCATGAGATATAGCCTGGGCATAGACGGACAGCAAACTCTTAGTAATTTCAGTCAGACCAGTTATTATAGTATAAAAGTCTAAATCTTTTGTAGTAATTATACTGGTCAACAATATAAAACAGTGCATTACGCTTAAAATTTGACACCAGACGATTTCTACTTTAAGAAATATACCTACGCACTACGCAGTCACCCGTTAGTTTGTATGCTAAACGACCTGTACACAGTTAAAGGAATAACATTTCAAATAGCTAATATAAATTCAGCCCACGTCCTTCATACAAATCTCAAGTATAACTTACGTTATTACGCATATCTCCAGCCGAGATATTACTTTGTGTATCAACCAAAGTAGGTATGTGCTGAAGAAAGTATTCCCCACTCGAGAAGTTTTGCCTGAGTTCGGGGTAAATTTTGTATATGCAATGTATTTGCACATGTATTTGATAATTACATATTGAGTAGCTGCATATTGCTACTTATTAGCAGAGGCGTCTTTAACTATAGTGCAGGGCGCTCCAAACACGGGAGCAGCAGTGTTTGGAGCGCCGACCACGTAACTTTTAATGAATCTACGCACTACATACTGAAACTCGCTACGTTAAAGGGCGCTAGAGTAATTATTGCACACGGGCCCTTCACGGGCTAGAGAAACTTCTGCTTATTTGGTAGAACTATTTATTGATCTTGGTACCCATTTGTATAATAAGATGTAGGGACAACCCCTTGGTTGGCCCTACAGGTGAAGCTAGCTTGGTGATCTAGCTTCACCTGCAGAGCCAACTCACTCTTTTAGATGTACCAAAACTTCCGTGTGAGGAAGCTACGGTGAAGAAAGAGAGAAAAGAATCTAGGATAACGTGGGTCACCGTTTCCTCTGTGTATGAACACCCTCTGTATAAACCTAGTCGCCATTAAAAGTTGCTGTCGGTTAAGTTGCGTAACTTCTCCCACAATTATACGGATTTCTTATATGTTAAGCCTTTACTTCTAGTTTACCTGCCTCATAAAATTCAATAACGATTCATTCGACCCAGTTTGGCCAAGGTGAAGTACTTGAAATTCCGACAATGAGAGAGCTTTAGCCTCACCTTAGGTAAGATAGAATTAGTTCAGGTTCAATTTCTTACGCAAATTTCCAATATAAGGTTTTCGTAACCTGTAATAATTATTTAAGTCATATTTTCTAGGTGTTTACCTAGAAAATATGACTTAAATAAACTTATTTTTTTAAAGTTTTTAAAAAAAATAAGTTTATTATATTTTGTTTTTTAAGGAACAAAGTGGAGTATATTGGTAACACCGACACAAAGCCTTATTGTCTTTGCGCACGAGAGATATAAATACGTAAAACATTATTATTTGCGGAATGTTGAACAATTTATGTGAAAGATTCCGTTCGTGTCACTGGGGTGTATTGTCAAATGATCGCGAATGAGATACCTGCTTTTGTGAATACTTATTGATGAAAGTTTGCGAGTCTTGGATCAGTTTCTAATAATTTGAAGGTTTAAAAAAAGCTGAATAGCTAAGCTAAGAAGAGGTGAGAAGAGTTTCGCGTGTATGTTTATGCTTTTAATCTGCCTCGGTGGCGCAGTGGTAGTGATTGCGACTGCAGTGCTTGAGGTCTCGGGTTCAAAAATGTTTGTGTGATCTACAAATATCTGTGTCGGAGTTTGGGTGTTTTCTATCTATCTATAATACATATAATAAAAATGTAACAGGTCCAATTCTGTACATTAAAGAAATTGTAAATATTTTTTTTGGAAGGCTCTCTACAAACGATACTGAAGCTATATATATATATATATTGGCATGATTTGAGTTCATACTACGAGGTTAGGACATAGGATACTTTTTATCCCGTAATTCAGCACGGTTTCCTGGAGAAAGGGGACGAAAGTTAAAATATGAACTTAGATGTAATTCAATAACACATAGTCCTATTTCATTCATTCTTTTTTTGCTAGAAAGAAAAAAAAAAAGATAACGGGCAAAGTGTTTTTTTTTGTCCGCGACTGTACACTGTCTGTGGGAAGCTGAGACAGATATGTAAATATGGCGGTACGAAGTTCGCCGTGTCAGCTAGTATATAATCATTATGTATGTATTTACCAAAAAAGTATCTATATATTTATATCAGTTGTCTAGTACCTATACCACAGGCTCTGCTTAGCTTGGGACTAGATGGCATTGTGTGTTAGATGTCACAAATATTTATTATTATTTTTATTATTTATGTTGGTTATCGTCTATGTCTTTTCCAAGATCCAATCTATCTAAATATATATCGAATTGCATTCAAAATTCGCAGGTTCAAGGGTTTCGCTGTGAAAGCGTAAAAGACAGACGGACATAGTTACTTTCGAATTATTTAATATTAGTATGGGCATCAGTCTGTTATGTCATGAATGTACATGAATAATAAAAACTACAAGAAGTCTCCCAGTGGTCGTAATTCGATCATAATTCATTTGAGTTTTTTTATAGTTTTCTACAGTGCTCCTTCATATAAACTTTGTGTCAAATTTCATACCTCTTCCGTACACATAATTTTCAAAAAATGGTGTACTAAGTTTTTGCTTTACGTATTGATATATCACACTTCACACTAATATTATAAAGGTGAAAGTAAGTTTGTTTGTTACGCTTTCACGCGAAAACTCCTTAACCGATCATCATGAAACTTTGTACACATATTGTTGGAGGTATTAGAATTAACATAGGATACTTTTTATTAAATGCGAACGAAGCCGCGGGTGAAAGGTAGTAGTAGATAAGCTTACAACGATAAGATGTTATATTTTTTTGTTATGCTTGGTAGAACCGAATATATATTAATATTAACAAAAAGATTTACAATTTACCTAACATCTTTGAAGAGTATCTGAATTACGACACATTGCACTATTCAAGCACTTTCATCGTACTGAAAACCGGTGTGAAATCAGGCGATACGTCTGCTCGTTTGCCTGCCTATTCCATAAAAAAAAAAACATTTTATTGACCTTGGCCGTGATGAAATCGTATTGTTATTAACGGAATTCCTTCCTGTGCAGAATCGTGCTGATCTAACAATAAATTATATCGCGTCATTATACCTAATTGTTGAATTGCATTCCTGAACCTCACAATGTTGAAGTGTGTTATTGCTATTCTTGACTATAATCTATATCTGTGCCATTTTTTTTATGTATGGCCCTGCCAAAATGACTACTCTGCCTGATGGAAAACATAAGCAGAATCCAAGAGTGGTGGTCACCATACACATTGTGAATGCAGACATTGCCACAATGCAGCATGGTGGGTGACCCACACCATGGCGGCCGCGGCCTAATGATGCTTCTGCTTCATTGGGCCTCCGGTCTAGCACTCACCAACGAAACACGACATCACGAACGCTGTCATTTTACGTTGATCTTCTGTGGGAGGGTAGTACCGCCCCGGTCCAGCCGGCACGTTCGTGCTGAAATCAGCGTGGCTCTATTATCTAAGCAGAAGTGTTTTATCGTTTTTGCCAAACATCCATACACACTTTCGCTAAAACTAGCTTTAACTCACGGTTCCGTTCACGTATGTAATGTGAAATAGCCTATGTGTTATTCTGATGTTTAAACTACATTACTGTAAAGTGTCCTTTACATGCGTTCGTTAGTTTCATTCATGCATGAAAGGGACATCTACCCTTACAAACTTTTGCATTTATAATATTAGTAGGATTAGTAAAACAAGAGAGAATAATTTAATTTGTTCTTGTTCTGTCCTATAGCTATGAAAATGAGAAGAATGCCCTGGTGGTGTCGGTGGTATCGTGCCAAGGTCTGCCGGGACGCGAGCCAGCAGGACCTGACCCCTACGTCAAGCTGCAACTGCTCCCTGATAAACAGCACAAAGTCAAAACAAGGTTCTTTACCAGTACTCTTAGTGTACATAACTGTTTGTGTGTTTTGGAGCTTCCTAACACAGGCATTATAAACAAACACCAACACTAGTTGCCAACGAACCTACCAACCTGGCGTAAGCCCGTGATAGGTTCGCATTTACTAGCGTCACAGCTAAGATATAAAGAATTTAATATTAATAACATTTATTGCACGAAAACAAAAAATACAAAATGTTCAACTTAAAACTAGTTGAGTTATATAAATCAACTAGCATAAATAAAGCATTAAAGTATTTGCACTCTGTAAAAAAACACAACATAAAGAGTTACATTAAGATTCAGCAATGTACGAACTAAAATTACTGCTGAGGAATTATCTCAAACTCATTGTTCGCTTAGGGGCTTTCTTCAAGTTAATTGTACTTTTTTCAAATAATTCGAACAAACTACTGAAATGTGTAAAGTAAGATAAGAAATGGAATATGTCATGGTCAATTTTTTTTCTAGTTCTACTAAAATAATTTTTGCGTCAAAATAGCTGAAATTTTATGTGGGGTTCATTGTATTCTATCCGTCATTTTCCATGGATAACGATAAAACGAACTACTTTAACTCGTATTTTATCCGTCAGGGTGGTGCGTAAGACCCGTTGCCCGGTATATGATGAAGACTTCACGTTCTACGGTATCGCCCCGCACCAGATCACCGCCATCACTCTGCACTTCGTCGTACTCAGCTTCGACAGGTAAACCCTAAGAACCTTTAGATACTATTCCTATCTTGTTCGATAAATAATTAATAATTATAATTATTTTATTACTTATAACTTTATGAGATATAGTATAATGGATTCTCCCATTAGTAAGGCTTCTAATTAATTTTAAATTCATAAGCACGACCAATTATATACTCATGTTATCGGAAGTGCTAATTAAATCAAAATTAAAGGCCAGGCAAGAAAGTCTTGGAGTGAACATATATTTCCATTAGTAGTTCCCAGTTATGTATTTCATTTTTTTAAAGACAACTCCTGCACTAGGAATATCCTGTGTCGCAAGGGACTTTACATACATACGTAAAACGGACAACAGAACACCCAGATCAACCCAGTGATGCACAAATTGTTGTTCTGAGACAACAATTTGTGGATCACACAAAGTGTTGCCCCATGTGGAATATGAACCCATAAACACTTGGTGCAATAGAAAGCGGCGTAGCGACCGCTTAAACCACTAGGCCAACTGTGCAGTCTTTGCAGCAGTTTCAGTTAGTTATTATCGATTTAAGAACTATTAAAGGTGCTCACATCAATTTATATCTTTTTATCATGTTCCAGATATTCCCGTGACGAAATAATCGGAGAGGTGGTGTCCCCGCTGTCGAACTTGCAGCTGCATAGTGGAGAGGCAATGGCACTTTGCCGCGAAATCCAACCGCGAAGTCTCAAGGTAAAACCATTACCTTTGAATAACGAGATGAAAACTGCCTTTGAGAAACTTCCCGAGTTTCGCACGCCATAACGAAAATAAAATTTCATCAGTAATTTTTTTGATAAATTCTGGGCATTAAAAACTGGGCTGATAAACACCAAACAAAAGTTGTTCTTTTATTTCATTTCTTTTCAATTAATTTATGAAATTATTATAAAAACAATTATGGCAGAAGGATTTTAAATGGTATTTAAGTATTAAAAAATTTGCAAATAACTAACTCCATGTGTACGAAGTCGCAAGCGGCCGCTAGTTATTAATATAGATATAGCCAAAGGTAGAATTCCTTGTTTACATTATGTTTTATGTAAAACTAGCTGAGCCCCGCGGTATTACCCGCGGAACAAAAACAACTGCGATTAACGCCGTGGCGAAAAGTAAAAAAAAAAAACTTTGTAAAAAGTATTATATGTCCGTCTCCTAGTTCTAAGCTACCTCCCCACCAATTTTCAGCCAAATCGGTTTCGCCGTTCTTGAGTTATAAATAGTGTAACTAACACGAATTTCTTTTATATATATAATTCATCTTTTACGAGTCAACTAAGGTTTTTAAGGTTTAAATAGTCAGTTTCTTGGTTTTCGAGTCCACAGTATTGTACTTACTACATAATGATGTCCGTGTATACCGTGCAGATGCGCAGCGTGGGGCGCGGCGAGGTGCTGGTGTCGCTGTGCTGGCAGCCCGCCGCCGCGCGCCTCACCGTGGTGCTGCTCAAGGCGCGCAACCTGCCCAAGATGGACGTCACTGGACTTGCTGATCCGTACGTACCCATATACTACACTAGAGACTAGACGATACGATAATGAGACGAGTTATTGACTATTTCGCTCGATTGCCTTTCCTTTCTAGTGTTTATTTCGACTTTCCTACTTTTATTTTCATTCGATTAGGCTAAGACACTTATTAATCGTCACGGTAAAATTAAAGTATTTTAATTTATTATTTCATGTGTTTCGTGTTTATACAATAAAATCATAGTTTATACCCCTAATATCACAGTCGTAATACAATCCATACTTCCATACTAATATGTAAGTATTATTATAAATTCGAATGTAATTTAGTCTGTCTGTTACGCTTTCACAGCTAAACCAAACATTTGAACCAATTTAGATGGAATTTACAATGGCGATTTTTTTATTTTTGACGAAGGACATAAGCTACTATTTACAGATAGATAAAAAACAGATAGCGATAACTGACATACACGCGAATGAAGCCTTGGGCTTCTTCAGCCCGACACTAGGTACCTAGTTATTTATAAGGGCACAAGTTCATAACTTGTAGGCACACACGCACAGGCGTAACTTTATTTAATGAAACCTATCTCTAAACAATCCTATAAATCATAAGATCACATCAAACTCTCGTGTGCCACACTAAAATGCACATCTACACCAATACTCCGTTTTATTGGTGGTTGATTTTGATATTGTATATTAGAAGTCTCTACATAACAGACAGGTAAATTCTATTCAGTTTTATAAAAAATATTGTTTGGTAATTTTGGAACTTTACACCTTGTCAGATATGTGAAGATGTACCTGCTATATAACGGCCAGCGCATAGCCAAGAAGAAGACACACGTGAAGAAGCGAACCCTGAACCCTGTATTCAACGAGTCATTCGTGTTCGAAGTGCCGGCCGCTCCGAACGCTACCCTCGACCACGTCTCTCTCGAACTGCTGGTGTTGGATTGGGACCGGGTCACTAAGAATGAGGTAAGGTCTTCACAATGTAACCTTACCACATAAGAGAGAATAAGAACTGTCTGTTAACTAAAAAAAATCCAAAATTTATTTGAAGATTGGTGCGGATTCTTTTACAAGTTTTACATAGCAGTAGACATTGTGCCATTAAAATGGTTGTGCTAACAGAAAAAGATGTTGTTCTTCTTCGTTTCTTTTTTCTCGAAAAAGAAAAGACAACATGTAGTTTGTTTCAAAAGTGGATGCTAAACTTTAATTCGGTCACAAATAACTGATATAAATAGCTGACGATGTGGACGCTTGACAGTTATAGAGCAGACGGTTAATTTAAGAAAAGAAATGTGTCCTTTTAAATAGAAATGAAACATAGGCAAGTTGGTTCGCGGTGATAATACAGAAGTTACTTATACTTTAAAGTTTTATGTAAAAATGTAGAATTGAGAGCATCGAAATGTAGTTAACGTTTTGTATGTAAAGCGATGACCATAGTAGTTTACCTCGTTGGCGCAGTGGTAGCGTACGCGACTTCTGTGGTGAGGTTAGATGAGGTCTCGGGTTCGATTCCCGGTTAGGACCATATGTTTTGTATGATCTGCAAATATTTATTTCAGAGTTTGGGTATTTTCTATAATACGTATTTACAAAAACAACTGTATTTATTTTAGGTATCTAGTACCCATAAGACAAGCTTGTTACTGGTTGAAGTTGTGTGTTAGATGTCTACGAATATTAATATTTATTGCTAGCTGACCCACGCAAGCCCGTAGCGTACTAATTTTCCCTCTTTTTTGTAACATTCTTTATTGGTGTTCCGCTGCTATTTGTCTTCCTCGATTAATGGGCTATCTAGCACTGAAAGAAATTTTCAAATCGGACCAGTTTTACGGACGGATTAGCGCGTTCAAGCAAACAACCAAACTCTTCAGCTTTATATATTAGTATAGCAATAGATTATATGGTTGTCGCAGGTGATCGGTCGCCTGGAGCTGGGCGCGGCGGGCGCGGGCAGCGCGCGGCACCACTGGCGCGAGGTGCAGGCCGCGCCGCGCCGACAGATCGCCGACTGGCACAAGCTCAAGGAGTGAGCCAGCACCCCGCCACCACACCACCACACCACACCACCACACCACACATTCCAACACCATCCTTAATAATGCATTGATTTACACTTACTCACATTTCTAAAATGTAATTTGGGAATACTACCTAAAAATACCAGAAAAATCTACCAAACAGTATTGCCAATTACTTTAATATGATACCGTGACGAGTCGTTCGCCCTTAAATAAGTTTTTCGTTACAAAATATTTATGATCTGTGTATCTGTCTATCTGTAATGGGCATGCATACCAAGTATCATTTTTTTGTGAAATTATTGATTAGTGTGCTGTATGTATGCTGTTGGTATTCCATATAAATAATTAAATCAATTTGTTGAACACCATCACCGTTCTGCCAAAAAAGAAAACCAGTGCATCAGAAGAGTTCACAATCTTATTTGTGTACGGAAACCATAATTAGTATTAACGGCATTATTCTTTCAATCTTATCCATCTTATATTGATTAATTACGAAAATGAAAATAGAGATGAATAGAAATTCACCCGCCGCCGCGCCGGTGGCTCTGAATGACTATTATTAGGTCAATTTCGTGCCATAAATTAAATGTTTCTCAATGCATTATTAAATTAGGATACAAAGATTTATTAAAACTGTATATTTATTTTATAAAAGATTTAAATGGGATCTTTAACTTAATTAATTCAGTATTTTGTTGTCGATTGTTTTCATACTACTTGGAATAGTCTTCATAGATTACCATGATTCTCATGCACACAAAATTTGCTGAATATAAAATCCAAAGAAATCCTATTTAATACGTAGCATGAATCATTTACATTTCACGTATAAATGTAATATTATCCGCAAAATATAATACACCGCCAATTGAGATTAAGAACTGTCCCCGAACTATTTGTTTCGTTTAAAGCTATTGCATAGCTTCTATAGCGGGCTTTGAGGCCTTCCTCCTCAGAAATTTCGTAACGAAAATAAAACCTGACACCCGAAGCCCGCACGGATCGAGAGAGCTGCTCCGAAATCTGTAATTGGAATATACAAAACATAATGTATGTATAATATAGTGAATGAAAAATTCTAAACTATTAAATTAGTACCAACATCGTCACTAGATGGCGTTGAAAAAAAATACTGTGAATAAAACAACCCGTTCAATGACAAAGACATTTATTAGGAATAGTTTAAACCTTTTATAGTATGCTGTGTAACGAAACCATATCGCTACTTCAAAAAGGTGATCAACGCCATCTAGTGACGACGTTGGTACTAATTTAATAGTTTAGTATTTTTCATTCACAATATTATACATACTGCATAAATAAAAAATAAATAAGTAATTATAATTGCATAAGTTGATAAAAATGCTATGCAATAGCTTTACCGCGGCAGTCCCCGAGTGCCACACGTCTTTTATTTTTATTTTTTCTTCTTTTTTTTATTTATGTTGTAGCTGCCAAAATGATTCTGCTGTGCCTGATGGAAAGCATGAGCAGAATCCAGATGTGGTGGTCACCATACTCATTGCGAATAAGGACAATGCAGCATGGTGATCCACATTATGGCGGCCTAGTGATATGCTTTTTCAAGCTCCGCTTAAAGGACCCGTGTTCATAGTGGGAGGGAAACACGTACGCTGTTTAATATTAATTTTGTTATTAATTTATTAAACTTCACTTATTATTATTGCACGGAGTATAGTGGTAATACAAGAAGGATGGCAAAGCCACTGTCTAACGAAAACTATGAAGGGTTGGTTTTAGCGTTAATTTGTAAATTAAAAAATAATGATATTGTATATTAGATAGACCAAATTATTTAACAATTTATTCCCATTACATGTTTTGGTCCCGAAGCGCACATCGGTCAACGCCCTTCATTCTTCGCCTTCTTGGTGTAAAGAATAATTTATGTATGTGTAGTCAATTGAAACACAGTTAAATCTCGTGTTTATTATATATCTTCTGTCATCTTGTCATTGTCTTCATATATTGGAACGGGTTCGACAAATGCAGTCAAAGTAGCATAAAAAGCAACATTTGACTGCACTTTGGACGGTATAAAAAGTCGACTCAATGTATCGACTTACTTAATATCTGAAAGATTAAACGCAGACTACGTAAATATGATCAAAACGTTACCATACCTATATAAAATAACTCAACAGAAAGTGGTTGCTCAAAATTAAAGTAGTACCTAAGTGCTAATTTGACTGGGAAAACCATATTAAAAATAAATAATCTAATCTCTCTCGTTTCAACTTCTTATAAATTCTCTACATATCTAAATGTAAGACACTTAATATAATGGAAGTTTCAAATCACTCTTTAACAACCAATAAATTCACCAACTCGCTGATTTCTGAAGGTATATTACAATATGCATTTTAGTTCAGAAAAAAAAGAAAGACTTCAAGAATATTTTTCAAGTTTTAATAATACAATAAGTTGACCACTTAACGTAAATGGGTCTTAAACTGCAACTACTATAGTCACATTTTAATAACAAAGTTTTACGGGCTTGCATGTAAGCCGGTGAAAAGACAAAAATAACTATATCTGATGCCTGTCGCTATTTCAATTCATGATTATTTTGCCATTTCATAGTTTTGGCCACAATAATAATACTGACGAACATGGGATGAAACACGGGATTTTTCAGACAATCAGTGAAAAAACGCGCGAACTTATAATATTTCAAAGTAGAGTCAGAAAGCCGTTGAAAAGATACACATACAATACTCATTGGAAACGACTAGAAGATAATGTATAGTTTATAGGTTAGAGAAATAAATCTATTTTATACCTAAAATTACTTTGATAGTTGTTTATGTAAGCTCAGAAGGAAGCTTCGAGCTTTTTGTAGCGGAATGTATCCATACTTTAAATCAGCGTGTGTCACCATAGATGGTTGGCTTTCACCTACGATCTCATCTCATTTATGTATCTTCGATTAAATCGTCATTAAATTAAGGAATTTCTTCATTCATGGTGTAACTATTGGGAGGTGGACAAATATTAATATTGTAGTGACAATATACTATTAATTTACGAATATTCTAAATGTATGTAGCTACTTAGTGTTCATGTGTACAGTCATTCCCAAAAGAACATTTAAGATATTCAAGTCATTACTACAGTGTTACTTCGTTCTGATAAGATACATTGAAACTTGTTGTGTCTAAAATAGAGTGCATTGTGAATCGAGGCATGCATCCAACTTTATCAGTTAATATATAATGTAGGGCCCTAAGGCCCTACATTATATATTAACTGGTAAAGTCCACATAAATGGTAATGACCACGATTTGAAAACATATTTAGATATGTATTCAAATTGTGGTCATTACCATTTACATTTATAAATAGTTCGGTTATTACATACATAGAGAGCACAATATTGTTTGACAAATTAAGAACAAATATTGAACCAATTAGAATGCTGGCATTTTTAATAGTGCAGATATTTGCGATTTTGCGTTATATGTCCAAACAGCTTATTTATATGGCTAGATTTGTTTGAAACTGACCAATGCACGCAAATGTCTGCACAAATACGTTGTGTTTTGTCAGGATTAGGGCAAAGACAATATATTTGATCCCATCGAAAGTATTGTCATCACAACTAATTTATTCTCCATACTTAAACATTCCATAAGTGTAATTGTAAATAGTCATCGCTTTAGTCACCAAGAAGCTTTCTCACTCTAATTGTTAAAATAAGAAATTATAATTAGATGTAAGGTATTTTAATAACACTAAATGTTTCTGTTTCGAACTAGCTCGTATATTTTTCCTTTATATTATTTACTTTCATGTTTATTCATGTTGTGTATTAGAAACTCATATGCTATTGTCGCATGGGACTTGAATCTGTTTCATTACAAGGTGTGATTGTAAGTAATTGGAATAAAGATTTCTTTGAATGTTTTTTTTCTAGATGTAATGAAATAGATTTTAAGTCTTGATTTTATAATAATAAGGTCGCAGTTACAATGCGTTATTGGAACACTATTTATGGTAGGTATACTTCTTCCGATTCTTTTAAAACAGTCGCAGAGAAAAGTGTTACGCATGGATTTAGTCGTCAATTTCTGCTAGACGTTATTAAAGTCTACTATTTAAATAGTGTTCCATGATGTATTGGACTGCGACCAACGGAATATTTGGCGGAGCACTTGTAGTATATAGATCACGTCATCCACATCACCAATATCAGATTTGTATAATAAGGGAATTTAGTGAATAAAGTTTATTGACTGGTGCTTTCACAATGATTGTTCGTTTTATTTCTTGTTAGAATAAACCCTCTTTGACTTAAGGCTCTCACACATAACTGCGAATTCGCAACGCATCGCAAATATCTGCGAACTCGCACAAATGCACTGCAAAAACTTCACGCCTCGCCTCGAGTTATGTGTGGGAGCCCTTACTCTATATCTAAAATGTAATTCGCAAAAAAAATCCTGGTTATTATTTCACTGTTGAAGCTTGCCGTAAAAATGCGATTTTAAAATCTCATCTTCGGTACGTTATCGTCACAACTGGGCCGGGCCTACTTATGCAATAAGGAACCAATCAACACAGACACAATATAATAATACGCACATACAATCTATATTTATAATAAATAATACATATATTTTACTTGTCCTTATCTCGATTTTTTGTATGTGTGGATTAGTTCCTTGTTGCATAAGTAGGTCCACTCAAATATCAAACTATCTTGAAAAAGACGTTTAATGTTAGAACAAGTTAGCCAGTTTCAAGAGTAATTTTATTTTTAAACCCCGACGCAAAAAGAGGGGCGTTATAAGTTTGACGTGTCTGTCTGTCTGTCTGTGGCACCGTAGCTCGCGAACGGATGAAGTGATTTCAATTTAGTTTTTTTGTATTAAAGGTGAGTTACGTGGGAGTGTTCTTAGACATATGAAAATCGGTTCAGTCGTTTAAAAGTTGTGGGGGTGAAAGTGTGGTAGAATAACCGAATGTCTGCAAAACGTGCCAGTATAATCGTAAATTGACAATTATGTAATTGATAACTACGACCTGTTGCTGCATAGGGGTTTTTTAAATTTATAGTTGTGAAATTATACACTATCTGTTGCCCGCGGCTCCGCCCGCGTGTCGGCTATCGCCGCAAATGGTAGCCTATGTGTTATTCTGATGTATAAGCTATATTAGTCACTAGCCGTTGCCCGCGACTCTGCCTGTGTACAATTATGTCAGTTATTGTCGTAAAGAAGTAGCCTATGATCCTCTTCAAGAATCAAAGTGCCACACCAAATTTCATTGGAATCCGTGAAAACGTAACAAACAGAGTAACATTCCAATTATAATAAGAATATATAACCAAAACGATTTCTAAGTATGAATCGTCGTATTGTCCCCCAATGTAAGCAACTTATGTAAAAAGTAGTTTTTTTTGTGTTTCCAGTATTTATAACGCAACAGTATTCCGACTGACGCAGGTCCTTTCCGGGCACGGTTGCTTCAGGAAGTATCTGCACTCGGTCGCTAGGAGGGAACTGAGTCCCGCCTGCCACCACTGCGACTGCAGTGAGGACGCGATCCAGCAGACGCTGGCGGCTTGCCCCGCTTGGGCGTCGCAGCGTCGGGCCCTCACTGCAGTCACCGGAGGAGATCTCTCGCTACCGGCCGTCATTCCCTCCATGGCCGGTAGCGGCAGCAGTTTCACCGCAGTCGCAAACTTTTGCGAACATGTCATCTCGCAGAAGGAGGCGGCGGAGAAGGCCCGGGAGGACGACCTCCACTTGGACCCAATCCGCCGCCGGCAACCGGGCGGCGGAGGCGCGCTTACCAGCGCTTCATGCCGCCCTGAGTGTGGCCGCGGATGGTCGGGACGGGTTTTCCCCTCCATCCGCTTTACCCACCCCACCCGCGAGGGGGCGAAGTACGCGTGTGCCGTACGTCGCCTAAATCGAGAGTTAACCAGCAGACGGTGCCCGCTTCAGTGCGGGCAAGCGCTGGGAGGGATCCGGATGTGTTAATAACAGCAGTTCCCGGATCCCTCCCATCTCAGGCGCGGAGTAGCACACTGTGTGGTTTTAGCCGGTTCGATTCCGACGCACCGCCCCGCCGCAAACCCCGGTGGGTGACGGCCCGTAGGGGTTTCCACACGTAAAAAAAAAGGGTTTGTGTTGAGTTTACTTCTCTTTGCAATGCAAGTTTGTTTCCTAAGAAAAAAAAAGAAAAGAAAACACCGAAAATGTTTATCAATTGTATATTTGATATCAAATCTTATTACATATAACACAGCTTAACAAAAAAAAAATTACATACATGTTTTCGCGGCCGGCTCCACCCGTCAAAAGCAATATTAAAACGCATTCGACAAGTGAATTAGCTCCACGATCCTTAAAATGTCATGCACGAGTGCCTTATTGTGCTCAGTACTTAATAGTTATAGTCATAAAAATATTGAAACTAGTACCAGATAGCTTAAGAGGACTTTTTAACCTTAACCTAAGCGCACAGTAGTACAGGTTATCGAGCCTTAACTACAAAAGTGCTTTACACGAATATAAACACGAACCCTTCGAACAGTAGTAACAAGTTTAATAATAATTATTATTTGTGTACTAGAAGTTGTTGGGGATGACAGACCTACTGACAGGTTATACAAGTATAATATTTAGGCATTAGGCTGTTAATATTCTTGTAACTTTCAACTTGAATATCCTACTTTAAAAAATATTAGGTTCGAATATTTAGATTATCGTTTGATAACTTTAATTTGTTTTATTTGAGAGACTATTAATGTAATTAAATATGCTTTTTAAATTTTTCCAGTGATAATACATACTACTGTTACTTTCTAAACGACACACAAACGTGCGATCGTGTAGAAATCGGTACGAAATAAAAAAACATATTTTCTTTCATCATCATCATATATATAAATATAATATCATAGATATAAATTCGATATGTTTTTCAAACTAACTTACATTATTACATTGAATTTGATGGAATATCCACATTAATTATCTGGTACGAAGTTCAATACGTAATTGTGTCATCAAACGCCTGCTATACAAGCTAAACAAATTTGCAAGGTGAGACGATGCAAGTAACAAAGTTTCATCTACGATACTGAACTAAAGTCGAAGAAAATCTGCGTTGTACAGTTTATAGCCCGAAGAAGCTAACTGGACTTCAGTAAATTCAATAATAGCATTTTAATTAGCCCATGGCACCCTCTCAATCGAGTATACTGTTTTTTCATTATTTAAATTCCATTCCACTCCACAAAATTTACTTATAAGTGACTACTTAGGTAACTACACTACTTATTTGGTAGAAAAGCTAAGTGCCAAATATTAGCTTTTTCCATTTTTTTTTCTCTTGGAAATACAAAGCGATTTGTCAGTTTGAGATTCTCGGCTCCCAAGTTTGAAAGTTTAACATAGATATGCCAAGAGCCCTAACCTTTCGATTAAGGCGTTAAATGTTTCGGTTAAATCAACTGGTTTATATTTCCGTTGATTTACTTTTTTTGGTGTAAGTAAACCAAATTCTTGGTGAATTGCAAGTCGACTCAGGATTTTTGTCTGCAAACACATTACATTTGGTGCGCAATGTATTTGTTGTATTACAAAATTTTTGATAAAAGTTTTCGTGTAGTTTTAAAAACATCAAATAACTCATTTCCATAACTTTTTTTATTATTATTTTTTCACAAATGGTAGTCTTTAATTAACAATGTGATATTTATATATTTTTTCAAACGAATTGGAAATAACGGCACTGGAACAATACACGATAAAAGTTAACTACATTGACTTTATCACCATAGAAAATTTCAGTGAACGTTCAGAAGAAGCCTAACAAATATGCTAACATATAAATCACACCAGTTCTTGTAAAAACAACTATATATTAATACATTCATTACACATCAATCCAATAACGTCTCGCAGAGACTCGGCTAGGAATTAACATTTATTACATTACACAATGATATTGTCTTTTTTAATACAATCCCTATTTGGACGTCTCTTTGATTTCATCTAGCTATGACATTTGGTATTTTCCATTTAGAGACACGTGCACACGACATTCATTATACTTCATATACCATGTGTCCCAAAATTCAACGATAAGCGGGCGCCAAAAGGTAGACCTGCTCATGAGTACATAAGGAAAAATAATAAAAAATATACCTAGTTGTTTTTTTAGTTACAAGAAAAATTTAGAATTTCTTTGAAAATTTACACCCTTCATTTTTTTTTTATTTATTTATTACGTAGTGGTGTCCATACTTTTTTTTTACAAGACCATGAGTCAAAGTACACTAAGAGTATAAATATTTCAAAATTGTAGGGAAAAAAATTATTTTGAACGTTTTTTGTGTAAAAACTGCGGGCAATTTGGTGTTTTTAAGAGTTGTGGTGAATAGTAGCAATATCATGAAAGGTATAAATTTTCAAAGAAATTCTAAATTTTTCTTGTAACTAAAAAAAAACTAGGTATATTTTTTTCCTTATGTCCTCATTAGCAGGTCTACCTTTAGGCGCCCGCTTATCGTTGAATTTTGGGACACCCTGTATATTCCCTAACAAAGATGCCAATCGACTAGACACACACACACACACATAAAACTATGAGTGAAATGCAACGCAAAGAGGAAAGAGAGAGCATATATGTAAATATTCGAGGTATTCGAGTTGGTAGTAAACATTTTTGAGTATTATCGAATCTCTAATTGGAAAACGCCATAACACCAACACAAATAGTACAAAACCCTAAACGGTGACACAATTAGGCAAGAGAGGGATGTGCGTTACTATAGTGAAATATCGCACTACACTACAAATAGTTATACAAAACAATACAGTTACAAACTATGACTATCCATGTTAGTTTATTGCTAGTAAAATAATTAAGATATGAATTTTAGTTCAGATATGTTAGAACTGTGTAGATATTAAAGTTTTTGGTCCGAAGTATTTTATAAAATTTTCAAGACTTTGAATGTTATATTATAAGTGATTAGTTAAATATGATCGAGTACATAGAATATATACCCTGAACATTGATATACTTCAAATGGTATTTATTCCGTTAAATAATTAAAAATTTAACCTATGTGTTACTTGAAACTTACATAATATCATTAAAAATACCATAATTTATCATTCATCTTAACTTTTATCATAAATAAAACAATGACTTAACTAAACGTAGAAATGACATTAGAACATCGCAATAAAAACTAAAAAAAAGAGCTTTGATTAATTCATTATTTATTTTAATACGTAATGCAATAGGGCCTTACTGTAGGCTTAAAAGTTTACTTTAGTCTATTATTTCGTTTCTTTTCCATTTTGATCAACCTATAAATTAGAGTGCATTCACTCAGATCATGTCTAACAATTACGGTTTTTATAAAAAAACATAAATTTAACACGTCTTTCTTACATAAAAATAATTATTGCTTTTGGTCTTACATTTGAGTGTAACAAAATTCAGTAATATTTTTAAAATTTAATATCATAAACTATAGATTTACTGGTAACTGTCCTCTAAGTACTTATTATAAATACGAAATTCAAATTATTTATAAAATAATATTGGTATACCCTCTAGTTTATGGTAGTACAAGTTTTTAAATGGGTACTAAGATAATAATGCTGTGTTTGTTTACTTTGAAATCAAGGCAAGGTGTCGCATTCGACATAGACAATATAGTTTTTTACATAACAAAATTACAATACTGGCAGATCTTACGGCAGGCAAGTTAAATTGGAAAGAATTAATTTAAAGAAGTTTAATGACCGTTTGATTGTATTTCATGGACCTTTCGGGCACAATATTTACTGGGAACCGAAGTATTGAATGTCTGCTACTTCATATTTAATTCATTTAAGAATAAATACTAATTTATCAGATCAGGGATTAATTATAATTATTAAAAGAAATTTGATAGTCAGTAGTTTCCAATAAGATGTGTATGCCGTACAGGAAATGATCCTGTAGGTATACCTACTGTATACACATTATCTTGTAGTTAAGCAAGGTCTTTAACGACCGTGTAAATGTTACTAAGTACCAGTATTAATAACTACTTATATATTAGTATTACTGGTGATATGAAGAGGCTTTGAATATGCATTAAGTTATTTAGACAGACATTCGTCAGCAAATCGGGACTATCAAAATTTGATGACAGCATTTTATAAGATTAAGTGAAAACCGAATGGCTAATAAATGGTTTTAGTTCTACAAATATAAGGAACAAACATATTACTAATGTTATAATTGTTCAAATGGCCTCTTAACACAATAAACATTAATCCACTGAGTATTCGCAATAGTCTTATTTTAAACGTCAAAGTTTGGGATCACAGACAAGTTCTAAAGAGAGCTTTTCCAATGACGTATTTTATAAACATACAAATAATAATACATAATACTAGAACGTATGCTGAAGCAATAATGCCCTACACACCTGAACAGACTATAACTTAGATTTGATATAGACGTAACGATTTTTCAAATCATAATATCTAAATTGCCAGCCTGTCCCAGCAAATTGAAATGTCGACTGTGAAAATTGTTTCTACAATCTCACTATTAATATCGTAAATAATGAAAAAATCTCCATTTGTGGAGATAACAATATTGTAAGTGATCCCATTGCCCGAGCTTCCAAGGACTTCGGTCCCGACGGCCGAATGGCGACATTACGTCCAAATTATGTTGGTACGCTTAACTTTGATAGTTTTAAGGACGGCACAGGATGTTTGAATGTGTCGGATTATAGAAGGCCTCTGTCTAGTTCCTTCCGTAGCATCCTGGATAGTTTGAGAACGTCATCGTCGACTTGGCCTGCGAACAGAGAATCTAGGAGCTCACCTCGTGATGCTAGAGCGAACACACCGGCAAGCCGTGACACTGATTTGTCTGTAAGGTGTCTCTCCACTACTGACCTGAAAAAAATATTTGGGTTTATTAACATGCTATAACGTGGTGATATAGATATCGAGCAAAACGCAGTGTACTGAATTATTACTTTGGTTCATTGGAAATAAATTTACGGAGGGGAAAACTGATTCCATCCGAATAATTGCAATGGAGTTATTAAACTGTTTTATTTTTAAAACTTTTAATTTAAAGTTGTAAACTCACTTAAGAGATTGATGTGCATCGCGGAGTGCATCTTGGAGAAAACCGCGGTCGTAGGAGAAATCAACTTCGCAGAAAGACACTACAGCCATCAGCACGGTCTGAAAGATTAATTTGGAGGGTAAATGCCATTGAGGAATAATATATATTAGTTCAATGGTAAAGGCTATTTTATGGACGCGCATTCTTGGTTATATCTTATGATGATTCGCTGATAGCTTACAGTTGCAGTTATAAATCAATCTGTGGTACTTCAGTAAGGTTTTTTTTAAGGATGTAACAACAAAAGAGAACTATGTACTTATGAGTTATTTATTCTAAGATCCTTCTAACACAAGTACAAGCATATAACTGAGCTTTACATGGACATTGTAACTAGTTAGATTCGAAAAATAAGATTCGTAAATATATATGACGTTACCGCGGCTTTTGTCTCAACATAAAGCTGTGTACCTAGTCTTCAGTGCGACGTATCCTGACGATACTCATTGACCATTGACCGACCGTTCGCCGCGTCGGTTTGTATCATTCAGTGCTCTCTTGAACTATAAACGGACCGGACTGGTACATGAAACGGACAAAGAATGAATTTGACGAAAAAATAATAGTTTAATTGCTGCTTATTATCTTCTTAGACGTCGACGGAACAGAAGACGTAAATATCACGTACACCCCATCGTTCCCTTAAGAGCATTATAAGGGACATCCACTACTATATACATATATATATTCATGATTATGCGAAGATGAAGTATTTTTTTTCAATTACTTCAAAATGTCGATCAAAAGGACTTGTAATGAATTATCAACAAAATCAGAAGACAAAATGATTTAGTATTCGAAGTCGATATATTTGTTCATGTTCAGTTCGAAAACACTTTAACAACGATGTTACAGACATTCGTACGGTCGGTCTACCGATCGGTGCAGCACTGAACGTGTTCATGTGTTTCCATAGCGCGTCCATATAATCGTTTCTTTTAAATGACAAGCGCGAAGACGTACGCACCGACGGTCGGTCGCGCACTGTAACCGGCGTTCTAGAGGTTATGCTTGGTACAAGCAGAACACTTACATGGAATTTGGAGCGGAAGGCTTCCAATGCTCGCTCATCCGCTGCAGACAATTGATCGTGACGTCGCAGCACACCTATTTTCACTGCTGATTTGATAACGTGCTTCACTAGCTTCTCTGCTTCGCGTTTCTCCACCCTTTGGCGAAGTACTGTCAAAAACTGAAAGTTTTATGAGAAAATTATTAGCTGTATTCTGCCACGCTTAGCTGTGGCACGTTTATTTTCATTAATGAGAAACGAATAACCAAATAAGAGTTTAAAAAATTGCAAAGAACAAGTTAGTAAAGCTTCAAGCAATCTTTGGGTTTTTATTCAAATTTAAGCTCAATCGGTTCAGAACATTTTGGGTTTTTAAACGTACACGAAACAATAATTTTTTATACCGATTTAGACACTAAGTCTGACTAAGTTCTTAAGGTATTCTTAAAGTTATTTATGACAGAGTGCCTGAAGACTTAGTTAATTAGTGACTGGAGTTATAGTAGGTATATGTATAAGATGTTTCTCATATTTTTCCCTGCGTTTGTGTCATCGTCTTGGTTTTTAAATCTGATTAACAAATTCATCAATTTTATTATGTTTGAAAAGATAAGAGCTGTACCTGGTCGAGTAATTTGGCGGCATGCTCGTCAAGTACAAGAGACCGCGCACTGGCCGCGCCGCCAACCCGCGACAGAAACTTCTTCTGAGCGCGGAGAGAGATGTCACGCGCGCACCACGCGCTGCCTTCCATTGCTAGAAAGTGCAAAATATAATATAAGACCTTTTAACATTAAACTATAAGTGTGGTGAAGGGTAAAAAAAATTGAGTATCACCTGACCAGAGTCGACTAAGGGAGGGATTACATAGGAAAACACCACTACAGAGCGAAATAACTTGGGACAACCCGTATATCAAACCATCTGGTCAGTGAGGTATTAATAACCCAAAACTTCCAATCTAAGAAGCGGCCATGTCCAGTATTGGACTATTTATGTGTATGACTGCCTCGTTGGTCTCGCGGTTAGCGTGTGCGACTGGTGATCATGAGGTCTCGGGTTCGATTCCCGGGTCGGAGCAAATATTTGTATGATCTACCAATGTTTTGTTTCGGAGTTTGGGTGTTTTCTATGTATAATATGTAAGTATTTACAAAAAAAAATTTATACACCATTAGCTTTTAATTACCAAAGAAAAAATAGGGGCAGATACAGAATGTATGAACTTACAAAAAACACCATAACAGAAATGCCAAACAAACAAAACAACAAAGTTATTAACGTTTTTAAAATAAAAAAATACGTCCATAATTTTTGGACACCATGTAATAATTACGCACGTAGTGTACCTAACATATCGGTCAATGAATATTTTTATTCTTTCGCGCTCACAGCGGGCCCGGGCGACCGACGATTGGTTTAATATTATTATTGCATTGCAGCGACTTCAAATACAACTGTTCTAGGTTTATGATTAAATAGTTAAAATCCCTCATTATACTAGTTTGATCGTAATGGTAGTAAGATCAATGGTGAACTGAGTACCTAGTAAAGTAGGTATCTACTTTACTAGGTACTTAACAAAGTTTCTCAATCAATCACTCAATTTTATGTTCGATACACCCGAGAAGCCAGCCTTTAAAATGGGCAAACACAAAATCCCTACGTACCTACCAATGTTTTATCCGATACTGTTTTATTATTACTTAGTTTTAATTTTAAGTAATCAACTGGCAGCTAGGTACTACAGAACTTAAGTATTTCATACATACCACTACAAATGCTTTAATTGTTGCAAACACAAACACACTATTCAATTCACTTATAAACTTTTTAAACTTTCACTTCATCTCGCTCAGTATCGAATACCGAATACCAGATTTTTGTTTCTCTGGTAATTAAAAACTAGTCGTGTATATGTATTTGTATCAGTTGTCTAGTACCCATATCACAAGCTCTGCTTAGCTTGGGACTAGTTGGCGTAGTGTGTTAAAATGTCCGGAATATTTATTTATTCATTTATTAATGATGATAATGAAATACTGAACTATTCTTTTCAACCTAAGGTATGTGCAGTCTTCTAGTCAATATAGAATCAATCGACATATTTGAGTCAACAAATTGTCATTTTATTTTATTCATTGTTATATTTTTTTTGTTATCCGTGTTTCAAAAATAAAGTTTTTTTAAAAATGATTGTTAGCTCCTGCTATTAATATACTAGCAATCCGCGGGCGACACCCAATAAACTTAATAAATAAACTTGACCTTCACGCCCTTTTGAATATCATTAAATAACCTGTAAGTCATTAAACTTTATGACTTAAAAATAAATGGAAAGAAGCTGATAAAAAAATAGTTTGTCTTGGATTAAAGTAACCTACTTAATGAATAATTACGTTAAGTTTTATTTTATTAGATAGACGGTATTTTTAAAGTTTAAAGGGCAAAAGAACAGACGGGTCACCCAATGTTAGAGAGACAGAGAGTAAGAGAGAGAGAGACAGAGAGAACAAGAGCGTTGTAAGTAAGTGTTGAGCCTCTGGTTATTTACTCTCTTCACTCGGTGAAAAACAACGAAAAATTTGACCGTTTTCAATATCAGGCGGCAAGCATCTGAAACCCTTTTCCAATAATAATAATATAATAATATTTCGGGCAACTTACACACAACATCATCTAGTCCCAAACTAAGCAGAGCTTGTATAAGGGTACTAAACAACTGATATAAATACATACACATACTTTTTTTTGTAAATACATACATATTATACATAGAAAACACCCAGACTCCGAAACAAATATTTGTGGATCACACAAATATATGGTCGGACCCGGGAATCGAACCCGAGACCCCTTGATCAGCAGCCGCGTACGCTAACCACTAGACCAACAAGGCAGTCAATATTATAAGACTTCGCCAAAGCATTGCTATTCCATTATGCACCAGTTTCTTGGTTTAGCCTAAAGTGAGAGTGAGTGAGAGTAAGTTGTACCTATACCCTTGTTCATTGGTAAGGCGGCAAGTAGATTCATTATAATTGTCAATATTTTCTATTTCCTGGAACTTCCAGAGTATCATAACTGAGCGTGTTCGTGGGTTACTGCTATTATTATTAATTTTCTTTTGTTTACGTTCATTTTTAAACTTCACGAAGTTTTTATCACGAGGACTAACATCGGGAATCATTGAGCGAAACTCCAATAGGTCTGCCAATATTATTTAATCAAGCTTATTGGCGATATTAATTCTCAAACAATATCACTTAGCAAAACCCGTCCTTGAAACTGTTGTATCAAAATGGCCTTACTTTTGCTGTATTGTGGTAATTGTATTAAATTATTGAATATATTGTTTATACACGTAGCACGCACCACAAATGTTAACAATTGGTTCCAGAACTTATTTCAATTTGCTGGACAATGAGCGATTGTATGTTCAATTGAAGCTATTTCAAGTGCCACAATGTGCTATGAATCACTGGGTTGAATGCTTCAAACATAAACATTGTTGACTGAAATTCTCTAGACATACGACATCTTTGAAAACAGGTCTAAAATGAATAATATAACATGAAGGCTTTATATTCATTGAATGTAATTTTGTCAGTTCCAAAATTTCTTCTTCTTCCTTTGATTAAATGGCAATCAGCTAATCAGCTATTTCTGCCAATGTCAAGTATTTAAAGACCTCAAATCTTAAGTCGAGTCTTCAAGTCTCCATCGTGATGAAATTATTGATAAAAATATAAAAAATGCAGATGAGATGAAATGGGGACCTTATTTCGAAAAAACTAAAAACGATCTCCGAAATTTCTTTTACTGCTGTTATGTTGAAAGAAATGACATCCGATGCGACAGCTATATACATATGTAAACCAATGTACGCTCCAATTGTTCAGACATCAGCAATTAAATACATTATAATAGTTATATCAATTTCACTGAGATCGAGACTTTCTTTTTTTGCATTAGGTACTTTCATTTATAAAATCTTGTGTGATCTACAAATATGTGTTTCAAAGTTTGTGTATTTTCAACATATTATTTACAAAAAAATACAAAATATATAAAAATTCTATCAGTCAAGTTTTCATAGTGCAAGTCGCAGTGCTTAATTTGAAACTAGATGGCGATAATGTCAGGTGTCCGAAATATTTACTACTACCTTATTTTATCTTAATCTGAATCTCGGGCTCCAACGTTTTCATGAAATTTTGTATGCAGGGGGTTTCGGGGGCGTTAAATGGATCTACTAGGAGGGCTAGGATTCACTTTTAGAAAATTTACTAAAACTAAAAAAATAAAGAGCAAAGCTCAGTCATCCAGGTACGTTAGTATTATATCGGCTGGAAAATTTCCCGCTGAAATTAGTGGTCTTATATTTTAAAATTAATCTTAGTATAAGCCAAAGTTTGGGTCTAGTATTACAATCAAACGGTAAAAGATCTAATTCATGATACAATTCTCAGAGCTCTCGTAAATCCACTTTTCAAAGATATTTTATTAAAGTTAATTACATTAAACTTCTATCATATCTTGTCAAATCCCATGGTTCCCGAATCTAATTGAACCTGCTTCGTAATCTAAGCCTTTAATCTTCAATTCGCTACCAAGGCCTAGCGTAGACCTACTGTTGTGTGCAAACATACCTTTGTGTTGAGGTACCAAGGACGACTGATAAGACAAATGGATAATAGATATAACCTTCATGTTTTGGTAAAAGTTTAGTACCTAGACTTAGAAGTGAGTATTTAAATGCCACAATAGAGAAGCAAAGAAATCATACCTATCGGAAACTAGGATCATTTAATTTTGAGGTCAAAATAGACAACAAATATACAGTTGTTTAAGCATCGCTTCAATTAGGTTTCTTATGTGGTTTTTATTTTTATTTATTTTATTGAAATAATTTAAGGTACACACTTTAAGTTAAATGTAAGATGCCACATAAACTCATTCGAGTTTTTCCGTGCATCAGTGTCATCGCCAAAGCATATTTAAATCTGCTTACATACTACACACGACTATTGCTAATTTTATACATACGTAGCTAAGGTTATAAAATGAACCAACATTCTCAAATACTTCAACATATCAAATGTTTAGTTTCAATTACAATAAGAAAAATTAAATAAACAAAAATAAAGAACTCATCAGAAAGCTCTTAGAGCTCTTGGACTCTCGGCTGTCTTTAAGACAAAACACACAAGTCAATTTCCTTTGGCCAAATACAAGTATTTTCTGTTTAAGTACTCTTTGAAATTAAAGGTTTTTTCTTAACATCTGAAATCATGGAGCGATACTATATGGATAGTTCCATCAGTGACGATCAAAATACGATATGGTTGGAGCAGTTTTGAAATTTCTGTCGGCAACTTACCTGTGAAATGATACCTTTGAATTCACAACATTGTATTTAAGGTTAAGTTATTGATGTATAATTTTTTTTAAGTACTAATGTGCCACTAAAGTACATCGTCTTGTTAGTTACAGCATTGTAAATGACTACAGATAGATAGATAGTCTTTATTTGTATAAACATGGTGTACATACATTGCATGCAAGATATTAATAAATAATAACAGTTTCAATCATGTTTGGCCGCATTTATCGGCATACAAATTAGTTTAGATGGTGCATAGCCTAGCATTAATCACAATGTCTATAGGCGCAGCCTCACCAAAAAAATACAATAACAAAATAAAGATCAATAAACTTAACCATTTGTAAATAAAAGCAGGAATTATTGAAATCAATTAATTAATACCATATTATGTGAAACAATGTGCAAAAGGAGCATTGTATTATGTGTCATGCAATTTTCCTAGAATATGTTTATCAATATGAATGGGGCACATTAAACATTATACACATGAATAGTTAAATACCATTTTGTCCTGAAATTACAAAAGACTGTTGTGAAAATAGGTCTTTCATGATAAAGTCTAATTAAATACTGGCAGTTGAAACTACTAGGCTATTTATAGCGCTGCGTGTGCACGTATATATTATGTACCTACTACCGTTTCAAATTAAAAATTAACCTAATTTAGTATTCAAATTGTTATCATAGTCATACTTGTCTATAACTAGACCACTATGGTTACTAAACCTCTCTAATGTTGTGTGATATAAAAAAAATGTGTCACCTTATTTAAAATACAACAAAAGAGTTTTACATGCTCTATGAATCGTAGTCTATAGAAATAATTAGACAATTGTTTAACTTAAAAAAACATAATTCTTGAAGATGTGTAAATAATAAAACTTGTTCAAAATTATTTCGTAATATTTTATAAAAGCAAAACATTGATATTTTTTGCCCTAAATCCTCTGTACATTTCAGATTAAACGGATATGGTTTATCGACGATTAAGGATTGTGGGGGGGGGGGTCCCACTCATATTAGAAACGAAATAGACTATGATTTACAAACCACATGCTACTATTTGAATACAATACGCGTGTCTTCAGAACTCAAACGGCCATCTCAGCATCAAACAATCATTTCAAATGTTAATAGGAACTTATGATATCGTCTGGTATTCCTTACTTGTTGTAGTTAAACAGAACAACCAACTATTTAGCTTACTACTGGGATCTATGAAGTTTTCAGTTTCAAATTGTACAAGTTTAAATATTATTAAATATTGCTGGTACGTATGTATAGTATGCTGGTTTGTTATGTATGTACTTTATATTGGAGTAGTCCTTTAGTCTGACCGGTAATGTGTTAAACACGTTTGGCGTATTGTTAAACACAACGACTGCACGTTTGGCCTAGTGGTTTAACGGTCACCACGCCGTTTCCTACTTCGCCAAGTGTCGTGGGTTCAAATCCCACGTAGGACAACACTTTGTGTGATCCACAAATTGTTGTTCTGAGTCTGGGTGTTCTCTGTGTCCGTTTCATGTATGTTTGTAAAGTCCCCCGCGACACAGGATTTATTCCTCATGCTTTGTCTTTTTTAAAATCGAAAAAAATCGAAAATTGAAAACAGTACACACTATTGCACACCTTAATCTTCTGGAACACCTGTCTTTTAATATTAAGATCTTACATATCTATGTAAAATCACGTCTAGTACCCATCATACACTCTCTGCTTAGCTCGGGACTAGATGGCGTTGTGAATTAGATGTCCGAAATGATGTTTCATCATCATCAGCCTATCACAGTTCACTACTAGACTAGTCCTCTCCAATTGCAGGCCACTTGGTTCGATCCTCGGCTTCTGGCTTAACGGTGTTTAGTATGTAGTTACATTTTTAAAGACTTTAAAATATATTTATACAATATTATAATATAAACATTTTAAAGCAACTTATAGCATTATTTACATTTTAAATAGTTTTCAAGTAAATATTTAAACGAGCCAAGGTTTCGAGAATACATCACACGATAGTGATCAATGCAGATGAAATAGCCAGGCGTTAATAGAGCATTATCGTTCCGAGCTATTTAAGTTATTTTTTACGATGCGTGTGTTCGCCATCCGTGTAATTATTTTCATCATAATGGTATGGAATTATGTACTACCACCTCTTGCCCAGAGCTTAATTTGCTTTGATATCGTAAATCAATACTATCGGATTATCTTAGAAACTATCCTTTGCTAAATTTCATCTAGATCCGTCAAGCCGTTGATCAATGCGTGATAGAATGACAATTGTCCATCGAAATTTTTGCACTTATATGGTGCACAAGATGTCTTTGTATATGTGCCTTAAGATGAGTACTAAGCATGTCAAAAAGAAAAAAGTTACTTAATAATAATTATTTTTACAATAATTAACGAAATCACTTATTTAAAGGTATTACATACCTCTACCTAGCGTGCACCGCTGAGCCAGTCAGCCTGTGACCACGGCCAGCGCAACCTGGTCGAAACATCAGGCAAATCAGATGTATGTAACACCTTTAAATAAGTGATCTCGTTAATTCACGTAAAAATAATATTTATTATATCATGGAACGCGAAAGTTTAAAAGTTAGTAAAAAAGTAACTTATTTTGTTTATTTCGCACATCACGCATATTTCATATATTTCTCTCTACCAGTCAACTATTGGGTAATACAGATAAGGAAACAGGTCGATTTTTATTCTATTTGTATACTACTAATATTTAAAAATGCATTATGACAAGGCTTACGCAATTGAGTAGTTAGCAAAAAGATATCATAAAAACATTAGTATCCATACGTATCGGGAGCTTTTGGGATATTCAAGACTCGCCTACCCTACGTCTTCTGTTCTGAATTATAACCAGTTGTAGAAACAATTCATCATTCAATGAATAATCAATTTACCCACCATCAGACGCCTACATAACACTGTGGTAAGGAAATCCCAATTACTTTAAAGTAACAATATCTCAGCAAGCAAGTCGTTTAGTAATTATTTACCACGTTACCAACGTACAGTCATTGAGTGCTGGTAATTTATCTAGACGCCATGTTAATGAATTTACATATTTTAAATACATCACTGTTGCACAGTGAAGCTAGATAAAATGATAAACATTAATAATAAATGGTTCCACAACTCTACAAAATCGCATTTCTTATTGCCACAGAATTGTGTAGGTTTATGTCTTAAAATGAATACAATAGAAAATGAAAAGCAGACTGTAAAGCGGGTTTTGATAATTCAAGCTAATATAATAAATGAAAACTATAATAAAATTAATAGAAACATAGATTTTAATAAATATAACCTTTCTTAGAGAGTAATTACGATAACAGGGCTAATTACCTACAAATAATTTAATAGATCAATCTTTGTTGTTCTAAAACTAAGTTTACAAAAATTCGGAGAGCTAAGTTTCGTAATTAACATATTTATTTCGTTTGATAGGCCGTGCCGTGCGGTGCCTCGGAGAGCAAGTTAAGCCGTCGGTCCTGGTTGTCATGAACACCTATGACAATCGTTATTGGGTCGCTCCGTGTAAAAACTGATATTCAGGTAAAACCGGTTGAGCTAGTAGTCGACCCCAAATCTTGGAATAATAAAGGCTAGGAAGATGATGATAGGCCTAGATTGGATAGAATCCCTATAGTTAATCATTAATCAAGGCATTGTCGGAAAGTTAATCAAATTAAACATAAGTAGACACGTATTTAGTATTTACTAGTGGTTGCCCAGTACTCCAATCATTCTTTTGCTTGTTTTTTTTTAGCTTTCCCTATCCTCTTGCATATAAACTTTAACTGTACCAAATTTCATACTCCTTAGTTCGCGTCATCTTTGTAAAAAGGGATATAAAGTTTTTGCTACCCGTATTAATATTAATACATGTACATCACGACATAGTACAAAACAAAGTCCTCCGCTGCGTCTGTCTGTCTGTTCGCGATAAACTCAGAAGCTACTGCACGGACTTTTATGCGGTTTTACCAATAGATAGAGTGATTCTTAAGGAAGGTTTTCGTATATATTTTTTTTTTTACAGTTTTCAGAAAAAATTGCGGCATATCTTCTCAGATTAACATAGGATATATTATATTTTACGTAAAGAACCCGTGCGAAGCCGAGGCGGGTTGCTAGTTTACTAATATTTATAACATTACTTTAAACAAAATTAAGTCTTTGTTCCATTATTCTACATCAATATTCTTTCAGAAGTGATAAAGTCTGTACAAATAGGAGTATCCTAATCTTATAGTCTCAGTAATCTAGCAGCTATTGTTCTGAATATTTAATCTCAACCCGCTTGATTAAAAAGAGCTTTGAATATCCTTCTGCGTATAGCACCTTTCAAATAAATTAAATTGGAATATCATCGGATAAACCTGTGTATGAAATGGATTAGATTAAAACTATTGCCGTAAAAGTTCCTTGGGGATTTGGAAATACCTGTTAATTGGGACATTTAATATACAATGTCGATATTATTTTTAAATTATCTAACTAGACAGACATTTTCTTACACACAGAAAAGACAGCTCTTTTAATGTGAACAAATACAAATTTGGAAATGAATGAAACCTCTTTACTACAGAGAGGTCTATGTCTAACAGTGGACTGTTAAAGGCCCTTAATGTGTTGTGTAATGTGCGTTCGTGTATCAAAAGAACAGCAGGGGTATGAGACGCCAAGCTTAGTAGTTAGTTATTCCTACACTTATTTAACACATAAAACAACTTTATCTATACTTCCAGACTAATATTACAAATTCAAAAGTTAGTCTGTCCGTCTGTGTGTTTCGTTTTTACGGCTGCACTGATTTGAATGAAATTTGGCGTGTAGATACTTTGATTTCTGTTAAAGGACAAAAGCTATTATTTACCGCTATAACCAACATACATGCAGGCGAAGTGAAGGCAATAGCTAATATTAATTAAAAATAAACATTGACATTAACAGTTCTGATAATTTTTGATTATCGAAGGCCTTAAAATTATTAAAACAAACAAACCATGATTCACTACGCTAGAATCTAAACTCAAACAATGACTAACTTCATAAACGTTCTAATTGCTTCGAAAAACGAAATTATGAAAGAAAAATATTAGAAATTTAACGTTTATTTTTTCAGTTAACTTTTGTAGGCATAAGTGATGGCTGATGACTCAGGCTGGTAATTCTCTTCATACATAACTTATACCTATTGACGCGCCCATACAGCACTTTCCGTCGGAAGCCGATAAGGCAGTATTACCATATCGCGTGCTACTATAGCCTTGAGGCTTGGAGGGATGCCAAATACTGCGTACCTTTACTGAGGATAAGTTCACAGTAGTTTAGTACTGTTATAAAAGATGGATATACAACATATCTACTGTAAATTTGAAAGAAATATACAGATTTTTCAACAAAATTCCATTTCACAAGGCGTTATTATGTAGAAAATGCATCATTCATAATTATTTCTAAACAGGAATAGGGTAATTTTTATGAGTCTTGTTTATTTCAAGACGCTATTTAATCAGTTACCAAGTAGTTGATACCGTAAAAGAATATTGCTAAAAAAAAAACAAGCACTGACATTTAGAAAAACAACAACAGTAGAATGGACTAACAGAACAGATGGCGTCAATTTATAATATGATTGAAAAAATGAAAGGCAAATATTTCGAAAAAAGGAAATTGAATAATGGCAGACCAACTTTTGGGATAATTATCCATCTAATACAGAAATCAGCGTTAACTGAAATAAGTTAATATTATATTTGTACTACCTACCCATTTGAACTCTAATATACCAAACATTATCGTTTCATAATGTAAACATACTCGTAGTATATGTATGTTACATACATCATACAAAGGGCTATTGTTAGATCACGCACTCGTCCAATATGCCAACGCTGCAGTCTCCATGACGCAAGGTGCCGACGTAGAATTACGATAACACACCACAAAGACCTGTTATGAGATCAACGGTGCCACGAAGGTGATGACATAATTACGAACATGGACAACAAAGGCCTGTTATAAGATCAACACCGCGTCACTAGCACAAGGCGCCGACACAGCATTGTTATAGTATATATATTTAAGATTTGTCATTTCTACGCACACTTACTTTTAAGCCAACATCGCGTTAGCAACTTAGACTAATTAGTTATAGTTTAAATGTAATTTTTATAATCTTTTATTAAATTAACTTCAAGTTCTATTTCGTTTCTCTAAAACTCCTTCGGCTGTGGCAAATACGTAATTGGCGCAGTCGGTAGGATACTCGCGGGTCGTTTCGCGAGCTATAAAGATCTCTAATATCGAAATCCGCGTTCGCGAGCAGCCCGAGCGGCCTTCAAGCCACTGTACGAGTATCCAGAATCTACGAGAGCTGCAGCCACTGGGAAGAGTATCCGAACATTGATACGCGGCGAAACGGAATGAAAGGGTGAGTGCACAGAATCGTTCTTGTGTTGCTATTCCTTTACCTTGAAGTTTTTATTTCCCAAAATTTTCCACCCATAGTAACTCCCGTATTAGAGAGTCTGCATCGAGCCAGATTCGTCGACGAGTATAACTAGATAGTGGTAGGAATTTGGATTTAAAAGATTATAATTATAGTTTAGAATTACTTAAATCAATAATTTTTTATTCTTCAAAATTTTCCACCCTAGTAACTCCCGTATTAGAGAGTCTGCATCGAGCCAGACTCGTCGGCGAGTACAACTAGATAGTGGTAGGAATTTGAATTTAGAAGACTATAGTTTAGAATTAAATTAATTACCTAGAATTAAGATAATGACGGAGCGCAACCCGGACATAATTTTTAAGGCTTTACGCCCTGTACCGGAGTTCGACGGGAACCCACATATACTTACCCGATTTATTAAGTTATGTGACCAAATAGTATATACCTACCTTAGTACGGAACCCTGCGATCAGTTATCGAACCTTTGCTTGATTAATGGAATTTTAAATAAAATCACAGGCCCCGCCGCTAGTATTATCAATTCAAATGGCATATCTGATAATTGGCTAGACGTTCGGAATGCATTAATCAATAATTTTGCAGACCAAAGGGATGAAACTGCCCTTTATAATGACCTCTCTTTAGCCAACCAGGGACAAAGATCACCACAGGAATTTTATGACCACTGTCAGACACTATTTAGTACAATTATGACATATATTAGCCTTCACGAGACAATATCCACTACTATTGAAGCCAAGCGCACTTTATACAGAAAACTAACCATGCAAGCGTTTGTAAGGGGTTTACAGGAACCTCTAGGTTCACGCATTAGGTGTATGAGACCTGACACGATTGAGAAAGCTTTAGAATATGTTCAGGAGGAAATGAATATATTGTATTTGCAGCAGCGCAATGACATAGCTAGTAAATTACAGCTGACCCCTAAGGTCACCCACTCTACTCCTGTACATACCCCGAAACTTTCAAATAACTATAGCCATAGCCCAACCGCATCATATTGGCCTTCACACGTAGCAAATAGGCCGCCACCTCAGCCGATGCAACCTTTTAGGTTTGCACAAGGGTTCAGGATGAATCCTAAGCAACATCAGCCCTCACCACAGGTACGTATGCCCACACACACACAACACATGTTTAGTGCTAGGCCTCTAAATTATAATCTTCGAAGTAATACGTTTAGGATGCCACCTAGAACTCAACCCAGTCAGCCACCTGGCCCCGGACCGATGAGTGGTATAGAACACTTTAATACCAGACCGATGCCACCTCCAGGAGGAATCCGCGGACATGACTGGCGTACCCAGGGCAATCCACCACCTAATAATTACTTTAAATCTCGTGAGATAAACTTTAATGAGTGTTACGATGATAGCTATTATTACGACCACAACTATAACCCTGACTATGACTACTTTTCACATACCAATGACTATACCCCCTATGACGACTATGACACGAATCAAACACAGTATCAAGGCCATGATCTTCCTTTAGAGTACTCTTATAACAATTCAAACGATAACCTTGAGAGTGCCAATTCAAATTTTCGGACGGATCAGAAATTAGAAAAGCCAGGATAGAAATAAACTTACAAACACAGAGACAGTTACCATTTATTCAGATATCAAATCCCCCTTTAAAATTACTTATCGACACCGGTGCTAACCAATCATTCTTAAGCCCGGAAGCCGTTCAAAACTATTACCCTGATATTCCTTTAAATTACGATCCATTTGAAGTAACTAATGTACATGCTACTACGAGAAACAACTACTCTATAACACTACCGTGCTTTAACGAATTTAATGACCCGGATAATATACGTTTCTTTGTCTATAAGTTCCACGATTATTTCGATGGTCTTATAGGACTTGACTTAATGACCAAATGGGAAGCTAAAATAGACCTTAAAGACAAGACCTTGACTACACGACATACAGTAAACCCTATTAAAATATACAACTCCCACAATGTGAATTTATACGAGGATATTATCCCTGCAAAGAGTTATAAGGTAGCTACGTTACCGATAAGTGCCCCGGATGGCGATGTAATTATTCCAGAACAATTAATTTGTAACTGCACTATAGCTGAATGTGTAACTACTGTAAAAGATAACCATGCTCTTTTAGAAATTTTTAACCCTACTGATAACGATGTTGTATTTGCACTTGAATACTCAATTAAAGCAGACGCCTTATCTAGAATTGAAATTCATAACCAGGAAACCAGTTCGACCATTGCAAATCCCACCAAGAAGACTCCCACTATAGATAATTCAGCTACTAGTACAGCCCACACAAATCAGGAAAATCTAATTTTGGAAGTACCTAATAAAGACGAACCAATAACATATCTTGTACCCTACGCCATAATAGCTTACAACAGCTCTATTCATGGTTTTACAAAATGCAGACCCTATGACATATTAAAAGGCCATTTTGACCCCAGGGACCCTATTGACATTGACATAAACGAAAAATTACTCCAACAATATGTAGTGACTCATAGAGCACAGATGAAGACTGTCCATGACATAAACGAGACTTCGTTAGCCAATAGAACTGCTCTTATAGAATCCCGTAATAAGTCTAGACAACCTGAAATTGACTATAAGCCAGAACAACAAGTTTTTATAAAAAAAAAAAGAAAAAAAAAAATGCTTTCTGAAAGACCTGATACGAAAACCCAAGAGTAACCAATTGTTACAGGTTACTACTACTGACGTTGATGCTGGAACCACTTCTAATACGACCTTAAGAGATAAGACTTGACAATTTAGATTTATTACCATTTAGGCTAGGATAAGCTAGAGTAACGACACATTATTATACATTTTTACAATACATCGTACGTACGTATGTAAGTACTATCTAATTCTACACTTAGATTCGAAGTACAGGACTATAAGAATAGACTCACTAACGAAACCTACTTATTATACGAAATACATCTAGAACACCTAGTAAAAAAAAACCAATATCCTTAATCATCTATACACCTTAGAGCCTGGCAGGACAAAAAGAGGTCTACTTGACGTATTAGTCTATAATTAAAAGCATTACCGGCAATCTGGATTATCAGGATGCACTTAAATACACTCAAGCTGTAGGTACCGTAAAAAACAAGATAAAAAAAAACTGTAGAGTTTAATTATCGCGCTAGTCTAAACAAACTTATAGATAGTTTAACTTATCAAAAACAAAAGTAATATTAATTATATCCTTCAGGTAATCTTAAATGAAAATGCTTACAGAGCCAATAACATTATTAATTATGGGAAATTGAATTTGTTAGAATAAAAAAAAAAAACTAGCCTTTACTAAAACCTGGACAACATAAACTTAGAACTTAGTTAGTACTTAGGAATACTATGATATTATAAGGTCAGGATCGAATTTTGTAGTTTAACAGATAATTATAGTTTTCAAACTCCCCGTAGTCTTTCCGAATATCTATGATTTCTGTAAACTATCCCTCGCACAAAATAAATTTCACCAATTCCTTATTCCTTCTCATCCTAATATAGCAACTGATAGAAATGAATTTGTGTACATAGAGGCAGAATGCCCGAAGTATAGTAAGCACATATGTCTGTGAGAAAAACGTAGCCCAGCAGATCCGGACAGATCCTGATTGCACTCAAGTACTGCAGAACTGACCATTATTAACGACAACAACGAAATAAAAAGTCAACCTTTGAAGTAAACCTTTAAGATCTTCACAGCATCCAGAATAAAGTATCCCAGGAAACACCGATAGAAAACGACAACGTCCAGTCAACAAACCTGTACCATACGACCATTCCATTCTATGTATTGGTATCAGTTACAACTGCAATTATCACCTACGCAGTAGGCCGTAACTACAAGATCTAGCACCTAAAACTAAATAGTTCAAAAGAGAACCCAACACTCCAGATACACACTATGGAAGATCCAGCCAACCCTAAACCAGAAGAATTTTCAGCAACATTTTCCATTAACATGACAAAATAGTTGCTGAACTGAGGGTGGAGGTGTTACATACATCATACAAAGGGCTATTGTTAGATCACGCACTCGTCCAATATGCCAACGCTGCAGTCTCCATGACGCAAGGTGCCGACGTAGAATTACGATAACACACCACAAAGACCTGTTATGAGATCAACGGTGCCACGAAGGTGATGACATAATTACGAACATGGACAACAAAGGCCTGTTATAAGATCAACACCGCGTCACTAGCACAAGGCGCCGACACAGCATTGTTATAGTATATATATTTAAGATTTGTCATTTCTACGCACACTTACTTTTAAGCCAACATCGCGTTAGCAACTTAGACTAATTAGTTATAGTTTAAATGTAATTTTTATAATCTTTTATTAAATTAACTTCAAGTTCTATTTCGTTTCTCTAAAACTCCTTCGGCTGTGGCAAATACGTAATTTGTATGTAAATAAAACTGTTGCATAATGGTAAACAACAAACGAAAACGACTTCGTCAAATGTTATATTCTAATAAAATACATACACATGGTTCTTAGCAAAAAAAAAAACACATTTTACCGAATATTTAAATAATTTTACTGAAATAAAATTATTTTGGTTTAAACCTGATTATATTACACATTCGTACCACACTTGAATATAATATATATTCTAGTTAATGTTAATACAAGCATTTGTTACTTTTATAACTTTTACTTTTATTGTTTTATGAAATGGATTCCATTTTGGTAGCTGACCATGTGAGCAAACTAGCTACAGTTTAGTGATGTTCGATCGTTCAAGCGAAAACACTGTAGATGTGTTTTTTAGATATTTTATTAGGCATTTGTTTTATAAGAGCCGGTCCCTAGAAAGGGATACATTTCAGGGGCTTAAATCTATTTCAACCAAGTCTCGCAGTAACGTTATGTTTCCTCTCTTTTAGAATTTGTAAAGATTCTATGAGTACTAAGTTCCAAGAGTACCAAACTTAATGAGTAATCGGCAATACAAGTTTAACTCCAAGAACAGTGGCGAAATACTACTTATTCAAGTTATGAAAACGTCAGCTTTGTGTAACAGTTTTCAAGAAGTATATCGTAAATCTCCGCTTTATTAATTACTTCTTGAAATTTACATCATTCAACACTATATCTTACAAGCTTTTCTATTTCTAAATACAACACAAAGAGAACTCTACCGGTAAAAGTATCGCATGACCCAAGTTTAATACCTTGGAGCCGAAATGTCAAACGACAATGTCAATGTCCATTTGGTTGCCCTCGACCTTGAATGGCTTATCTTGATGACTTTATCACGTAACAAGGGGTGCGTACCCGGTATGCTATTTTTCGGTTAATGTTTAAGACGAAATGTCAGGAAGATGCTATTATTGAACAGTAGATGTGTAACAACTAAAGGGATAATTTAACATCTGATCTGCAGTATTTGTATAAATTAGAACCTTTATATATAAAAAAAATAATCTGTTATTCCTATTTCATTGAAGTTTTGGGGTCCACGCCTGACTTAATAACCTAAAAGCACGGAAAATGCGTAAACCATTGCGTGCGGATTCCTATTTTAGAACTGTCAGTACTTACTTACATACTTATCATTAGACCTATTGATGGAAAATTGAGTGTTTAAATTAAAAAGGATAAACTGGACAAAAAGAGAAGGTAAGATCACCTCTTTTTGGACAGTTTCTATTTTCAGATAAGTCCTTATCCATGTAACGGCATAATCTGAGCTAAACTTGCCTATTTTACTTACTTACTATATTTTTAAATTACTTTATATGTAATGTACGAAACATACTAATGATTTTGCAAGCCCTAAAATAAATAGTTCAAAACATGTCAGGATAATGTGTAAGGGTCCATCAGATCTCCGAGACTACTTTCTCTACTAAACACCAAGTGTAACATTCATTATTAGAGCTATAAGACAGTTCAGTGAACCACTTTCAGATACAATGTGCCGATTTCTATCAGAATCGAACATCACAGTCTCCATTATGTATAATTTATGAAAATGAGCTTCCCCACGAAGTCAATTACCGTGCGCCGTGAAATTAAATCATTTGTGAAATAATTATGGTAAATTGATTGAATGAATGTGGATTTATTTATTATTCTTCCGATCATATACAGGGTTTCCCAGAAAGAATGGATAATCCTGGAGCGCTTAGTAGCACAGCTATCTGGCGTACAAAAAGAAATACCCAAAAAAATTCAAAAAAATACTTTTTTGTTGTCTTTACTGTACTTACATGTATACCACGGCCGCAAATTAATGAAATTTGTTGCGTTTTTGGCGTTATCTTATTCCTCACAGACAATCTTATTAGAAATGCAGTTAATAGTACGAGTACCTATTGTACTTTTTTAGAAAAAAAAATATCAACTTAAATTTGATCAAAAAAAATGATGACAAAGTTTGAGAGCCTTTTGTGAAAAAAAAAAAATGAAAACCTAAGGGGCCAACTATTTAAAAAAATTGCGCAGTTAATGCAGTTTACAAAATGGTATAATATATAATTTTATTTAACGTAAATATGCAGTTATTGCTATTTAGCTGGTCAACTTGGTAGAGAGAGTATTAAAATACAAATTTTAATACTGACATTTATGTGCGTTACAGGTTTTTTGCTTATCTCAAAACTGGTCAAAGAGATTGCCTGCGTATTGCAATTACTGGAGTAAAAACATTAAGTAAGTATATCATAACAAGCCTAAGGGAAAAATCGACTTAACGACATACTGATAACCGTTTATGAAACAGGCAAATTGATGAACAACATTTGGTTTACCTTATGTATATTACTGTAATAGCTAATACATGTAATAATATCGAACAAGCGTTACTCTTTCTCATGGATTGATAATTTCGCAAAAACAAAACCGAAATTTGATATACAGTATCGTTTTCCAGTATATGATCTATAGATATTTGATGTACAGTGTTCAAGATTATTACGATATATATAAGTAAAAAAAAATTTGTTTGTTTGATTTAAATCCAAGTTAGCTAAAAATTTTAGCCTCGGTGGCGTAGCGGTAGCGTACGCGACTGCTGTGCTTTGAGGTCTCGGGTTCGATTCCCGAGTCGGACCAAATGTTTGTATGATCTGCAAACGTTTGTTTCGGAGTTTGGGTGTTTTCTATGTATAATATGTATGAATTCACAAAAAAAAAAGTATATATTTATTCGTATCAGTTGTCTAGTACCCATAACACAAGCTATGCTTATCTTGGGACTAGACGGCGTTGTGTGATAGATGTCCGATTTTTTTTATTATTTTTTTATACTTGTGCATGAACATGCTATCTGAAAAGGTCATGATTTTAAGTAAATTAGTACCACTTTATAGATTTTGATTTGTTTATGATGGTTACCTTATCCTTTTTTGCCACAAATTTTAGAACTACGTATTTTTACGTGTCACTGACACAGATAACATACCTTGTCACATTTCATCAAAAATATATGGTAACGAAGTTAATCGGTACACCTTTCACAAATGATACAAAATCAGATATTCCAACCGCTAGTATTGAACAGTAATTATGAGCTTATTTGAATAACAATCCACAAGACACGCACGAATGGATATAAACAGGAAAGTGCTGGAACTACGAACGGCGCATCAGCTCTGCACATTATTTGCTAATGACTTTGGTTTTAGTGTGTGTGGAATAATGTGTCATAAAATCGCTGTGTAAGATGCGAAATAGATGCGTTTTTAATGTTATGCTTTACAGATACAATGACTATCATGTACAAAATAGGCTATTAGTAATAAGCTTATTAGGTTTTAACTTCGGTACTTTGAAATCGAGATTCCAGTGTTAAATTATTTTTTGAGTACACAATATCCTCGCCAATTTGTATCTTTATTTACTTATTTAAAGTATATGATGATGTCTATATGTGATAGGCTGATAATGATTGTGAAGAGAAGTAAAATAGAAAATCTCAATTTTTTGTTAATATAGAAATCGGTTGAAATTAGAAAGACAATTTTTTCGTTACAAACTTAATTTGTTTCTCTAAAAATAACTCTCCCACATACATCGATTCACGATGAAGTAAATTTTCCAGGTATACAAAATACATTTGAACTCGTTAAAAGTTATATGGAATACTAGTTTTTGCTCGCGGCGCCGCCCTCGTGTATGTCGGTTATCGCGGTAAATAGTAGCCTATGTGTTATGCTGATGTATAAGCTATATTACTGTAAAGTTTCATCCACATCAGTTCAGTAGTTTTTGCGTGAAAGAGAAACAAACATGCATCCATCCATCCATCCATACTTACAAACTTTCGCGTTTATGATATTAGTAGGAAGTAACAAAATAAAGGCAGATTCAAGACGAAACGGAAATACCCAGTTTTACATACCGGCTTAGAATTATAATTGGTTAAAAATAAAATATCCATTTGATTGCATTGACTCAGATATTATTATATTGCTTGCAATTTTTAATGTGAAACTATAATCATGATATTATAGATTCACATTTATTTGTATGGTTGAACACCCTAATCTCAATTACTACTGATTTGAATTGCAACAATATTTTAGTGGTGGATAGCACATTTATCGTAAAAGTAAAAAAGTAAAATATTTCACCGGTTACAGATACCTTCCGGATCGCTTAAATAACCGAAACTTATCTGTACCCGGTGGAAAAGAGAGTAGTCGTGCGGGCCAACTAGTTAACTATAAATTTGAAAATTTAAAAAACCCCCTATGCAGCATCAGGTCGAAGTTATCAATTACATAATTGTCATTTAACGATTATACAGGGACGACAAACACTAAATCGATCCGCCACAATTATTTTGTAATGTGCACGTTATGCGCTTTCATTTGAGACCCCCTCGATGATATTTTTGAAGACATTCGGTTATTATTCCCCACTTTCACCGCCATAACTATTAAACCATTCAACTGATTTTCATGAAACATGTCTAAGAACACTCGCACGTAACTCACCTTTCATACGAAAAAAAACTAAATTGAAATCGCTTCATCCGTTCGCGAGCTACGGTGCCACAGACAGACAGACACGGCAAACTTATAACACTCCTCTTTTTGCGTCGGGGGTTAATAAAACAATTTTCTGTAAGGTTTTGTTAAATTTGCAAATAACGCATAAATAAACAAAACTTTCGCAAACGAAACAAACTTCCGTGTTGACTTTTTCCCTAAACTTGTTAGGGCAATATAGTTATAACAATAAAGGGGCCTATGGTAATTTTAATATTGTATGACTAACGCAAACATGGCTCTGGTTTGTAGTATCTTAAAAAAGCATTCACGATTTATTAGATTTCGTTTAATACTAGTACCACAAGTATATGGCGAAATGGAAAACTTAAGTGCCTTGAGTATATACTATATACATACAAATACAGTAATGAGCATATTCTTATTTTGCTTCTACGAGATATTGAGATGTAGTACTATTTTAGTATATAAGTATGACGTATAAACCTTTATAAAAAGATGATACTATTCCAAATATATTCAGTATCTATCCAGCAGTCTGTTGTTTCACTCATCTCTAAGTGGATCCTTTACAATATGTAGAGATCTAATTCTAAAACGACTTAGTTGGGGTCTATAATAATAATTTCTCAACCTGTATTTTTTGTTGAGAAAATCTCCACAGATAGCCAAAATAGATAGCCAGATAGATAGTCAAAATGTGGGTATATATACTAAGTCTCTGCCTACCCCTGCGGGGATATGGGCGTGATAGTTTATTTGATATTTGCTCTACATTTTACACAGTATTACTATGTTCATCCATACACAAGAAGATCGTAAAGTAACCTTATCCCTAGGGTACAAAAGCTCAACATACACTATTATACCTACCTCCGCATTATCTTCTGAACAATGATACCTTAAGCTTGGAACACATATCCTTTTAGTAAAGGATATATGTCGGTATAGGTGGTACGCCTCGAACATAATCCTCGGTTCCACACCTGCCCCGTGCTGACATTAAACTTTGATATATTTAAAAAAGTTACGTACTACTTTGAGTGAGACTGTCTGCAAGTGGCGTCAGACTGAGGGGTAAAACTTTGAAGGGTAACAATGGAATGTATTCAAGTCTCCATTATTTTTCCAAGTATTCAATGTATGTATTATTTATGACTAGAAGAAACGAAAGTAGAGTTCCTAAGTTGCCAGACTCTCGCTAGAGTTAAGTTTCCACTATTCGCTAAGTAATCTAAATTCTGGTCTTGTTTCTTAAAGGTGATTTAATATGTACTCTAACCACTGCACCATGCAGATGGCCTAATTGACAGACAGATTGTAATTATTTATATTCCAGTATGTAGTAAAATAACAGTGTAAACTTTTAGCTCTATGTTATAAAATATGTACTTAGTTGTAATTCAATAACACATAGTCCTATTTCTTTCATTCTTTTTTTGCTAAAAAGAAAAATAAATAAAAGATAACGGAAAAGTCTTTTTTTTTGTCCGCGACTGTACACTGCCTGTGGGAAGCTGAGACAGATATTTAAATATGGCGGTACGAAGTTCGCCGGGTAAGCTAGTCTTTTATAAATAGACATCGCCGCATCTATCTCTCATCATTTATGCGGCGTTACCTCGCTCTGAGGCGTTCTATCTATCTCTCGCTTGCAATTTCGAAGCTGAGTTGCAATCAATGTGGTGGACGAAATAATTTCAAGAAATACTGACATCCTTTCAAGAACAAAATGACGAAATGGATGTTAAAGCAGCAACCAGAATTTCCCCGTACATATAGTACAGATTTATGATAAACATGTATTATTGGAAGGCGACGCTTTACATTTAAAACAAGCATAATCCCACCAAAAACATTTTCATGTAAAATGTTGCCAAGACGACTGCATATTGCTTACCCTGTGAAAAAGATATCAGATCTCATGTAGAGCCAAGGTTCTGAATATACACGCCCTAACTGTACCAACCCTAACTTCAAAACTTCTACATCTCAGTAAAAATCTCAGTAAAAAAGAAGAATCTTTCTTCTTTCGAAAAAGTCCGTATACCAAAAATAAAACCTCTACCATAAAAAATTGTGAGTCTCATTCAAACTTTTATCCCCCAAATTTGGGGGTTGGGGGGCAAAAGTAATAGGTTTATGAATTTTTCTGTTGTTTGTATACTAAACTTAGTTTACACACAAAATTTCAGCTTTCTAGCACTTCAAGAAGTATCCGAACAGTTTTGATGATCATCAGTGTGTCAGTGACGAAATCGGTGTTTTTTAGGTATCAATAAAATCTAAAGTATCTGAGAGAGAGTATCAATTGAAACTTTGTATGTTTCATTAGTCTATTGTTAACATCATATCCTGAGAATTTGAACGATCTGGTATATCGGGAACCAAAGTTATGAGGGTTAAAAAAAACGACGAAACACTTCGAGAAAAGGTAGGTAGTGCCCTTGCGCTTCGCTTGGCTCGTCTTGGTATATTTACATCATTACTTGGTACATGTATATCGAATGTGTACAGGTACAGGAAACAAAAATTTACGATGTAATTGTTTACCAAATTACGATGCTAAAAATAAACAGGCTTACTTCCGCTTCAATCTTAAGACTTTCAAAGCTAATTCTGTCTGTAATTACTTAAACACATTTAATTGCCTAAAGTAAATTAAGGTAAATAAAGCGATTTGAAACAGACAAACCAATATAATTAAAATGTGAAAAACAATGTTACGTGCTGGGTAATTTTAATTGAATTTAAATTGTCTATTGAATTTATATTGTCCTTGAAATTAAGGTAAAGTGAAACTGCTTGTACCTATGAAATGAATGCTAAAATGTATCTAGTAAAATGTAGCTGAAATGTACTTCTAGGTACACCTAATTTGTATGAATATATGTATTAATATATTTAAACAGTAGCTTCAAACAAAGCACTGGTTTATTACAAGCTTTTTATTAACTTGCAATGTATGTATGTATGCTTGTAGGTTCGGGTGGAATCTTTAAACTCAATTTTGAAGCAGATATCTTCAATCGATTTTGCTGAAATTTGCAAGCATATGTATACAGCGTGACAATACAATATTATAATGACATGGAGCTATCTGATGCTGGAGCTAGAAGGTTGCCATAGGAACTCTGTAAAGAAACGTCGCAACATCATCGAGTTTGGACTCGTTTGATTCGTCTCGAGGCATTCCAGTAAAAGCTTGCTTTTAAAAAGCTCTTTAATTTAATTTATTTTATAATTAGCAAGCTTAGTATTGAACCAAACAAAATATCCGACGTCGTCAAAGTGTATAGGTACTTGAAGTTTACAAGCCGGCGATTTAAATATTCATAATTTTTAAATGTCCAGCAGTGGACGTCTTTGTTCTAAAATGATAATGATTATGATGATGAATGTACATATATACCCAGTGGTACTCTCACAATTTTTAAACGTTTTCAACTAAACCTTACAAGCCAAAACCTATAATGCCATTTAAACTACAGCGCGTGATAAAGAAATTAATATAGGTTTGACTGCCTCGATGGCGCAGTGTTAACGTATGCAACTGTTGGGCTCGGTCTGATAGAAGCTAGGTTTATTCCCGGCTCGGACCAAATATTTGTATGATTAGTAATTATTTCTTTCAGACTATTACAGCATAGTACAATCTCAACATAGTTTGAAGCTAGATGACTTTGTGTGTCAGATGTCAAAAATATTCTATAGGTTCTAACTATGACAATAGACCTTCGTTCAAAGGTCGACGGCAATAAGTTTACAAATAGGTACATACATAAACTGGAAAACCATAACATAACCCTTCTTTCACCAGAAGTATTTTTTTCGAGTAGGTGATTCAAATATTTTTATTCCTAACGACATTGTACGTCCGATAAGTAGATGTATCAAATAAAGGAGCTATGGCACTATCGGATGTAAGCCATTTGGTGGTTGTCATAAGTGTGACTGATGATTTTCTCTATGACTGATGGGAAGAGACAAAGAATACGTGTCGATAATAATATTGACAAAGAGTAAAGATTTTGAAAGTTTTTTGTTTTATTACCATTATTTATACCGTGTTTAAATTAAAAGTTGGTAAAAAAAAAAACACGAAATTATTTTAATAATAGCAGAATGCGGTAACAGATTTCAATCATATTTTGATCACTTCAATTACCTTTATAAAAATGTTTTAACAACGATCCTGATAAAATTAAAGAATAAAATTCAGTGATAAGGTGTGATCACCCAATTAAAAAGGTTTATACGTTACTAGCTGACGTTTATACGCGAACGGCAACGTCGCCGCGTCGTTTACGTCTCCTATTTCCAGTAGCGTAAAAAAATTCCCCCGTTTTTGTAACATTCTTCATTGGTGTTCCGCTCCTATTGGTCTTAGCGTGGTGATATATAGCCTTCCTCGATAAATGTCCTATCCAGCACTAAAAGATTTTTTAGCGGTTCCTGAGATTAGTGCGTTCAAACAAACAAACAAACTCTTCAGCTTTATAATATTAGTATAGATTTTAACGCGCTAACCTTGAGTTTGCTAAGTATCGGTATAAGATTTCTTTTTCTTTAATATTATATGGAAAAACAATACATGTAGGTACATGTATTGTACAGGTAGGAGAGCCACGCTTCAGCATGAATGGGCCGGCCCGACCGGAGTGATACCACGGCCTCACAGAGAACCGGTGTGAAATAGTGCTTGCGCTGTGTTTCACCGAGTGAGTGAGGATACCGGAGGCCCATACCCCAACCCCCCTCCCCCTATCTCCCCCCCCCCCCATCCCCCAAAGGCCGGTAACGCACTTGTGACGCCTCAGTGTTGCGGGTGTCCATGGGCGGCGGTAATCGCTTACCATCAGGCGATACGTCTGCTCGTTTGCCGGCCTATTCCATAAAAAAAAAAAAAAAAAAAATGTACAATGACTATAGAATTATCACCAATTTTCCAGAATGCCCCGTATATACAAGTTCATAATTAAAATTAAAATTATTACTATTAATGAAATTTAACAACTACACATTACCTTGACCTCTTGAAAATAATAGTAGCACACAAAAGCGCCGAGCATGGCACTCCGGGGGCCCTAGGGATTGTCAAACTGTCGTGAAACACGTAACGAGTTTAATCAGAGGGTTTAATTCCGTAATATAATAAACCCAAATCCTTCTTTAAAATAATGGCATACAAAAAAAAAAATCTTTGAAAACATAATTTCGTGAGGCTTTTAAAAGTGTCTGTACTTTGTTATTTAATTACTTGCCATAAATTAGATAAACGCTCAAACATCAGTTGAGCTAAGGTATCGTTTAATATTATTCTCAATTATTCTATTTTTAATAAAAATACTACCTTTTGCCTGCGGCTCCGGCCGCGTGTATGTCGGTTATCGCGGTAAAGAATAGCCTATGTCCTTCCACAAGAATCAAAGTATCATTAAAATCGGTGCTGCGGGTTAGCCGTGAAAGCGTAATAGACAGAGTTCCTTTCGAATTTATAGTATTAGTATGGACTAGCATCTTCAGAATACTGTGTTATATAAGCGTGGGTTTCCATATAGTGCATGGATGCACTTTTATTTGACCACAAGTCCCACCATACTTTAGCAACCTTAGTATAAATATGCGACCACCACAAAATTCTGTGACTTCATTGTAAAGTAAATTTTATAACATTTCTCTTCTACTAGTGAGTATAAATCACGCTTACAAAAAAGTACCATTGCTCAGTATAAAGTACTAATTTTAAAGTATTTGATTAAATTAGTTCGAAGTAAATTAGGGAACTTGACAGAGGCTGTTGAAGCCACCACAGCAAGAAAACCCGCTTGGGAAATTTGTATTGTCTTGTAAATATGAACGCAATTCGTATAAATAAGGAAATTTAAGTAATACATTTGGGAAGAGTAACTGTCAGCCGGCACCAGGAAACTATATGGGAATTGTCACCTTTTTCTTGTATATGATTCTAACTCGTTTCAACTTATTTGCATTTATATTACATACCACCCTGAACCCTGCGGGTAACAACCCGCGGTACGACAATAGCCGTGGGTACGCCGCGGGACGTAGCTAGTCTAAAAAATAGTAGCCTGAGTTACTCCTTATATAATCAGTGAAAGTCTCATTAAAATCGGTGCAGCCGTTCCAGAGATTAGCCGGAACAAACAGATACACAGACAAAAATTGTAAAAAATGTTATTTTGGTATAATTGGTATATGTATCGTGTATACATACATATGCATTTAGTAAAAAGCGGTTATTTTAATATTACAAACAGATCATCCAATTTTATTTATTTGTATAGATGTATCGACTAACTGATCTACGCAGTTTCAACTGATTCTGGACACTACTCTTCACTTGAGGGTTTTAGTGTGACGTTATTTTTTTATAGTCCAGGAGGGCAAAGAAGTTAATGGAACCATGGATGTTAAAGACTGGAGTAGGATTTCTAATAGTGGTCTGTAGTAGTCTGTCAGAAAATCCCGTCAGGTTGATGACACGTGACGTGTGTAAGTATTGAAAAATGAAACGGTTTTATTGTTTACAGTAAAATTTTTAATCTTTACATCTTGAAATGAAAACAGGTTGCTAAATTTTTGAAATATATACTTCAATTGACATATATTTTAAGTGAATCTATCTAACTCACATACCTCGTATTGTCTTACATTCTGCGTCTTTACAACCTTGTAAAACTCATTTATATGCATATTATGCATATGTGATACTATTAACTATTAATAGATTGAATTTTATTGGTACTCAAATGAATATTGATATACCTACGTTAATTAGAATACCTATTCGAAAACCGGTGAGATTGAGGATGGTCTTCAGAATCCAGCATACGTATATAGGTAATAGTTAACTAGTGCCAGTGAAATATAGTAATTGACTAAATTAAGACTAGTTTCTCAATTTGGATTGCTAGTCAGTTTGGGTTAAATCTAGCAATTCCATTGACTAACATGAAATGTCTTCTTGACCTTGATTCTGGAAATGGACAGAAGAACTTCTCATCTATTCAGTCTAATTTCATGGGGCATGGGCTTCTGTTTTGACTAATTACTTCTCTTAACCATTTTGTCCATTTAATATTGCGCTACTGCACAGATGGATATCAAAGCTACCTCCGCTGAGTTTATGGACAATAAAACAGCCACGATTAATTCAATATTATTTGCTACAGTTAAAATAGAGAACTTCAAGCGTATTATCCGATTTAATTTGCATTTACCCGTTTTAATTGACACTGAGTACTTGATAAAGATACATAATTAAACTCGAGCACTTACGTTTTATACCACAGTAAAAACCCCTTAGAAATTCTGTGGCTACTAATTTCAACTGACATTTGAGAGAGTAATTTTCTCTTGCTCTGTACGTAACGAGAGTGAAATCGTAAAACTCAACGCCTGTCACCCCTTATCTTGGGTAATAAAGTGAGTTAAACTTCACTGATAAATATAAAGAGAACTTTTCGCACCAAATTATTGTCGCTATGCTGCTTGTCTGACGAAATTACACTTTAGTACCTTTGCTAAGGTGTTGAAATGCAAAAGCGGCAGATAAAATTGGTGGTTTTTACCGTGGGAGAGCCACGCTTCGGCATAAATGGGCCGGCTCGACCGGAGTGATTCCACGGCTTCACAGAAAACCGGTGTGAAATAGCGCTTGCGCTGCGTTTCACCGAGTGAGAGAGGATACCGGAGGCCCATACCCCAACCCCTCCCCACATCCCTCTCCCCATCCCAACTGTGACGCCTCAGGTGTTGCGGGTGTCCATGGGCGGCGATAATCGCTTACCATCAGGTGATACGTCTGCTCATTTGCCGCCAACAAAAAAAAACACATTATTTCATGATAAATAAATATCCTAAAATTAGATTCAAATCTTTGATATGTTAGTAACATAACATAATTTCTACCCATATCCCAGTTCACGGCTGAACATAGACCTCTTCAATACGTAATGTACAGGCCAGGTAGAATGATGATTTACGCAAGATGGCTGGCAGGAGCTGGAGCCGAGAACGAAACGAAGTGTCGTGCAATTGGAGCATATGTAACGTACTAAATCTTAATATTCTAATTTAATCACTTCCACGTCTACAACATTCTACGAAAATAATATGTTCATTTAATACGATAACTACAAGTTTAGGTTTTGTACCAATTGTCCCATATCTGGTATCTAAACTACCATTCTTGGCACGATTTGCTAAAAGGCTGATTGTTCCAATATCATTGGTTTCTGTTCAAAACTGCTGTTATATTGCTATAATACCGACAAAGTATCGCGACACGCTATATTGCAGATACGAAGTTTCGACAATTCAATAAAATCTTACTGTGACAGGTGTGTGTGTAAAACTTTATGCACTTACAGTAGAGAGGCAGGGCTTTAGACATTTTCTGTTAGTAGAATTTCGAATAAAAATTGGGACAACTTGAGAAAATCACCTAGTTTGTAATTCAGTAGGATTACGACGAAAGATTATGCATCAAACGTCTGTTTCAAAGATTTAATAAATCTCTTATATAATATTTACTCAGAAAATGGGACTAATGCATTGAACGTTACACATAACTTTTACAGAGCAAGCTCTCTTAGACAAGTTTCAATTATTTCGCGTCGATTATCTTTCTACAATAACTCTATTCCCATATACCATCACGCTACGACTAATAGCACCCGAGCATCAATGAAAAATGTTGCAAAAAAAGCTGATAAAATGTATCCAATTGGAATTATAGTATTCAACAATCGTTTCTCGGTAGGTGCTTACAACATAATTAAAAGCATCTAAAATCGATCAAGTAGCGAGTAAAAGCTTATGTCCAGCAGTGGACTGAGATTGATAATGAGGATGATTGGAGTGACGCAAACGAAACTGCGCAGTGTTGCTAGTATCTTAATAAAAGACAAAAAAAAACAATAACTATATAAAATTTTCAGACTTTTAATTTTACCTCTTGTAAAATTAAAAGTCTGAAGTAAAATTTACGTAGAGAAAATTGTTAAAAGATGGATGTAATATCACCGAATGTTGGATTTCGAACGTCATTGTACTGGCAACATTTTGATTGTCGCTGGTTCGTGTTGACGTTTTGACGTTTGAGGATGGAATAAAAAGGATCTGGTGCGGTGTACTGTCGAGTAATGGCGGGCAGTGAATTTGATTGTTAATTTTGTGTATTCATTGAGCCTCCGCGTGATAGTGATGACACTTTGGGTTTGTTAGACTAAAATACTTATAATAGTTGAGAACGGTTTGATCGGCCAGTGATAAACCGTATTGTGTTAGGTCGTGGATTCGCGAGTTTTTGTAGGCTGTTCCGCGTAAGCCGAAACGAGAGTATTGTAGCTCGAATACCATAGGAAGTTGTACAGCATTTTAGGAGCTGTATGTGTAAACGTACCAGGACAGACCAGGCGGTGGGGTACCCCATCAACGGCGCCGAAAACAGGACGACACACAACTCCGGTAAGTATAGTATATATTAAGAACACGGTGACACTGCCGTGGTTCATTGCTCCTTCCAGGGGACATTGTTATAGCGATTGAATACCTTATTCTATGGGCCGTAAGATATCTCAAGTATCACAAAGTGATCGCTGCCCTGGTGGGAAAAATGAACACCTAGGAAAACCGTTATACAACATTACAATAAGTTTTGCTCTCAATAGCTGTAAATTATGGCGATAAATTTAACTGAATCGTTTCGCAGGGCAGTAAAGCAGGTAGAGAGAAAAAGTATTAGGCTTTAGTTGCGCCGTTCGCCCTGGCCTTTGGCTATGTTTAAATATGGATTCACACTATAGTAAAACTACAATATTTTTTTACATACCAGTAGCCGTATAACGGTTTTTTTTCTTTATCAATTTATTTCGGTACACAATATGAAAATAAATAAATATAAGTAGCTTAATCTACATACGTTATATGGGCAACTATTAAGCTTAATCAATTAAATCTAAATCCTTTAAAGACGGATCAGTTTAAGTAAATACATATTTGAATGACGTTAAAGTTTTTTCTAATAGGACGGTAGACGGTTATACCTGAAGGTACAAGTGCGTTTCTATTATTTCATGTTTATAATTTTGAAAATATGAACTTTCGTAAAACCACACCTTTATTTTAGCCCATCAGGGCTGAAATTGCTAGCCTTTCTTGGTTACTTAACCCCTCTTCTGGCAAAGACTTTGAAGTGAAATTGTTCACTTCTGGCAATAGGTCTGCAAGGAGGGTTCCCACCCCAGACCCTGGTGCAGTTTTTAGAATTATCGATATTTTTTGGGAACACCTACTAAAATATATTTTCTTGGATGCGGGTGATATAACGAGTAACTTATGCTACTTTTATTTTAGACTATCTTTGCCTCACGGTGTTACTTATTAAGGTATAACAACAACGTTTTAAATCTACCTATATATATAAAAGCGAAATACCACTCACTTATTAATCACGAAATCTCGGAAACTATAACACCTACAAACTTGAAATTTGGCAGGTAGGTTTCTTATAGGATTTAGACATCCGCTAAGAACGGGTTTTACGAAACTCCACCCCTAAGGGGGTTAATAAGGGGATGAAAGTCTGCGTGAGCGAAGCTGCGTGCAAAAGCTAGTGTATTCATAAAAGCACTACTAAGAGATCATGAATTTATTGACAAACTATAAATGAATGCGATTATAAATGAAGGCATGAACATACTCGTAAAATATTACATTTAGAATATACATATGTTTTTGAACAGGTACAATTGTCGAAGGGTTAACGACTACCTCGGGGCGCAATTTCCTGGTGCCCCGTGAAGGTCGGCCGCGATATAATGGTTTCGTTATTGTGCCACCTTTGCGAAGAACATATTTTTATACTGAAGCTTTTACGCTTTTGTTAGTGTATAAAATTGTAAGATAATTGCCACTATACGAGTAATATATATTATAGCTTATGTTTTTGTTCTGCAATCACGAAAAAGTACCTTAGGTCTCTGTTTTTCTTCGTTTTCCTTTGAAAGTCTAGTAGAAAATGAATTGCAAATTGTTGTCGTCGAGAATGTTGACCGTTAGGAGTTTTTAAAAATTCAAAAATTATTGCAATGTTATTAAATAATTACTGATTTTTTCGAACAGACTAATTCCATATCATCGTCAATGTAAACAATTCTCAATGGCTGTTCATGAATGACGAAGTTGTTTGGTATCTAAAATAAAAAAGCAAATCTAATCAAATAGAAAACCTAGTCTCTTTTCTTGAAGTCGAATAATTCTAAAACTCAAATATGAACCTGGCTTCTGTCTTCTTGATGTGTCAGTGACAACCACTTTAGACTTAGTTCCAATTAGCAGCTCATTGTTTTTAATTGTCTGCGGTCATTGAACTCGAGCCCTACACGAAAGATAGTCGCAGTGCATCCCGTTCTTTTAACACGATGAGGTAATGAGGTGAATCATATGAGTGTATTTTTGCTTAGTAATATTGTTTATCCTACTTATAATATTATAAACGCGAAAGTTTGTAAGTATGGATGGATGGACGGATGTTTTTTACTCTTTCATGCAAAAACTACTGAACCGATTTGGATGAAACTTTACAGTAATATAGCTTACCTATACATCAGAATAACACATTTTGGCTACTATTTGCAGCGATAACCGACATATATATAGATAACGGCGGAGACGCGGGCAACACCTAGTTATCAATAATGCAGCGGTGTGTATGTGATTTATAGGAAAATAAGCTTGTGAAGATTGTGATTGCTATCTTAACTTTGAAGATTATCTGTTTTAAAATTTGAGATAAAATTTGTCAATTTCAGTCATAATTATTTTATTAGGATTTTTGATAATCAAAATTGCCGTAGTATGTACAAGGTATGTTATGCAGGAAGATTAAAGCAGGCACAACGACTAAGGACATTCAGGGATACAATTCATACTTCAATACTTTCATTCATTCTTCATACTTCAATCAATTCTTTAACAATTTAATTCGTTAAGGTATTGAATAAAACTGATTAATTAGAATAAATTTGTTTAAGAAAAAAAAAGGAAGTTTCCCAATAACAACAGAATTTGTGTTTAAAAAGATCTGTTTGCACAATAAGGTCTCCAAAAAATCTTTACTAAAGGTACGTAGAGCAAACATCGCGTGTTGGGATAGTTAAAGTTTTAGCGAAACACAAACTTGTGTTGTATAACTTGTTTGAGAAATCAGTTTTACTAAGTGAAGTTTAAACTTAATGTAGCTTACACTATATGAAAACGTAACTTGTATCATAGAAGTCTCTGATTTAGTCTTGAGGTAACTTTACCTTCAGATTTTGAATTAGTTCTGTGATTTCTCGATAAGATCTGGTCACTGTGCTTCCTTGCTATGCTTTTTAAATTTCTCTCAGAAAAGTTATGTGTTTACAAGAAATCACAAATTCAGTTGAAAATTTATAAAATCACTAATTGTTGCCCGCGGCTCCGCCCGCGTATATGTTGGTTACAAATAGTAGCCTATGTGTTATTCTGATGTATAAGCTATATTACTGTAAAGTTTCATCCAAATCCGTTCAGTAGTTTTTGCGTGAAAGAGTAACAAACACCCATCCATCTATCCATACTTACAAACTTTCGCGTTTATAATATTAGTAGGATTAGTGTTTTGGAAATTGGTCTGTATTGTCTTTATAAAGGTAGTTATATTTTAAAACATCAATTTTCACTTCAGGTTCATGGCATGTGGTAATCGTAAAAGTTTGAAAAAAAAAATCGATAATCTTAATTATGAATTTTACATTTATTTTTATATGAATACAACTTTTGTTTGATACACTAGAAACGACGAGAGCAAACACGCCTCAGACGCCACTTAGAGAAAATATTGTAGGAATAATATGGAGAAACAGTCAACTGTTGTACCGTATAACACACTGCCTGTAGGCAGGCAATCGAGCCTGTCGTGACTTGCGACAGTATGCAGTTCGAAACTACTGCCAGCCAGGAAAAGTAAATTGTAAATGACTATTGTAAGCTGTCTCTACACTATATCACTCTGCCTATGTTTATGAAACATTGTGTTTTGCTGATTTATATCTTAGGTCATTGCCCTGGTATAGTACCAGGCAGTGACAGCCATCACAATTAGGATTTTTAAGTTTGGTAATAGGATCTGGACATCTTGCCGTCGTGACGGTAACTGAACTTTTTGAGTTCTTATGTATACTAGAAGTTAACTTAGTAATAAATAATGGTGAGAGAAAATCTTCGAGAAAAGTTGCATATTGAGAGTCAACTTTTAGAAGGGTTTGTGTTTGATATTTTGTTAAATAAAAGCGTCAATATATTAAGGATAGTTTTTGAATAGGTAACTCATACACGCCTTATAGTGATAGATGAACTTAGGCATGTATACTTACAACAATTAATTTTAAACTTACATTTGACACAGTATAGGCTTAGGGGGTACTATTACTTAATTTATTTAGAATATAATAAACTTTACTACTCCTTTACACCCGTTAATACAGTTTACATATAAGAACATGTCAATTTAACGGCCATGTACAAATGGCGGCCTTGTGGTTGAGAAGCAGTTATTTCCAGGCAACCTTTGGATGAAAAAAATGGATTGTGAAAAAACTTACTTTACTATTCTGAAAAGTATATTACTCAAAGTTGTTCCCCGTATCTAATAGAGTTTTGCAAAGATTCCTTTTTTTTTAAACCTTTCTCGTCTTTACAATTATTTACACAAAGAAAGCTTTGTCTGAATAAACCTTCAGTTATTTTTTTTGAAAAAAGTTATTTTATGTGTACCTCATCTTGCCAACCCAGTTGTTATAAAAATACACACATCAAAAGTGTCTAGGGATCAAGCATTTTTATGCGGATTTCTTGAGATTGAGATGTGGCTTTGGCCCTGGCCTGCTCAGTCGCCAGACTTGAACCCGATTGAGCATGCATGGGATATGCTACAGAGAAGAGCTCTGCCGAATATGGAGGGTATCCAGTCGCAAGAAGACCTTTTTTTGTTGTTGCAACGAACATGGGCGGCCATTCCACAGCGTGTTTGGATGAACTCATTTTGAGTATGCCAAACCGATGTTCTTGTGTTGTTAGTGTTCGCGGTAGAAACACGGATTATTAATTGTTTAAGTTACCTAATAAAATTTTAAAGAAAACTGTTATTTCAGTCTTTTTTTTGAACTTTAATGTTAGTAGTTCAAGTGTCAAAAATCCTTTTATTAGGAAAATGGCAAATTTCTTAATTAATGCAAAGGTGACTTGGTTTATCGTTACTGTGACAAACGAAAACACTTTATTTGATGAATCCTTAAAGAAAATTTTAATTAATATCAATCAGGAGAAAAGTTATTGCAAAAATATATGTTGATCCCTAGACACATATGTTGATCCCTAGATACTTTTGATGTGTGTAGTTCCTGATGCGACCTACATTCACACCATTCATAACGCTTGATAAACAGCTAGCTGCTGTTATTTATTTTATAACAGGAACTGCTGATTACAGATGCAATGTTATTTTAGAATTTAACATGAAAACCCTGACCAGATAAAGTACCTAAATATATGTATATATATAGTGCGTATAGTATATACCTACTAACTTACTATATACCAAAAACAAGTATTTCATCATCATCAAAATCAACTCTAAATGTCCAAGACCCAGAGCCGTAAGACACAACTAACAACAACTAACGGGTGTAGAGTAGCAGTAAAGTTTATTACTCTATAAATAGTCCACTTATATAAGGCCTCTCCTTAGCAAGAAGGTGATGACTTACTATAACACTTTGGCTAGACATTTTGGTACGGGATTAGTGTCAAATTTTCCTTCTCTTTGCAGTGCTATTGTCCTGAGCAGTTTGCTCAGCTCTTATAAATCCAGGAGAAGTACTACTACCGTATAATTAGTACTACAAGCAATATGGCCGCTATTGACGTATTGATTTGTATCTTTATTAGTCGTACAAATTCAATGTAGTGACGAATTCGGCCATTAGTTTTAAATAATTAATTTAAACGGATAAAATTGGTATCTAATGCGTCGAGTCACGTACAAGGCTAGACTTATTATTTATTTACAACTCCATCAAATTATTTTACCGAGGAAAGTTATGATTAATATGGTCGGATGTTTCTAGATGAAGATTAAAACTTTCCATGTTTGATTACATTTAAAACATGGATAATATTTGAAAACAAGGCCGTGCGATTAGATCTTTAATTAATATCAGCTTTAAGGAAACTAGGATAAGGCAAAACGGCTGACGGGAGGTGAGATTTGTAGTACAAATTTATTTGGTTACATCTCCCACAAGGTTTCACTGGGAAAAATAAATTATAATTAGAAATATGTTAATAATATTAGAAATATATAGAATATTAGATATATATCAAATGTGTTAATCATTTATATACTATAAATGATTAACACATTTGATATCTACAAACAGAAAGAGATGTACTGAATTGACTAACTTAAACATATACCTGTGAAAACAGTTCTTGTGAACACAATGTGAAAAACCATGTTTTAACATGTTAACATTAAAACGTTTGTTTATATAGAACCCACCACACGCGAAACAGGTGTCACACTCCCATAAACTATGGTATCACATGTTTATGTATCCTTATCTATTCAAAAACTCTCACGCACTGTTGTTCTTTTAAGTACTTAATGCCACACGATAAAGCACAACGTGGCGCTTACGCCCTTACAACAACTATTCTAACTTATTATTAGATCGCGTTTTCAAGTACACGACTTAAAACAAACGAGAAAAAGTTACATCACAGATTCTTGGGGCATTAATGATTCAAAAGACCTGACACCCGCAGCGCTTGTACATTTATATTGCAGACTGTCCCTTTCCATTCTTTCGTTTTTATTCCTTTTCGACTGTATGACGATGAGCATAAGGAAGTCATTAACTTGATATGAACATGTTAAAGACTTCCGAAGAAGATAAATTATATGTTTTATTTTCATCTTTACCATGGAAATATCTAGCACTAGTTTTTGTCTGCGGCTCAGTAATGTCGGGTATCGTGGATTCTTTGAACTGATATAACTTTTTATTTATCAACCGATTGAAATAAAACACGCACAGGTGAAATTTACCAAAAAACTTTTTTAAGTAAAAGAACTTTAATTTTAATATTTTTTTAATATTTCGGCCATCTAACACACAACGCCATCTAGTCCAAAGCTAAGCAGAGCTCGTGTTATGGGTACTAGACATCATCTGACTGATATCTATCTATATATATAAAAGAGGAAGGTGACTTACTGACTGACTGACATACCCAGAGATCAACGCACAGCCTAAACCGCTGAAGCTAGAATCCTGAAATTTTGCATGTAGGTTCTTTATATAACGTAAGTTACCCTAAGGGGGTAAATCAGGGGATGCAAGTCTACGTGAGCGAAGCTGCGTGTAAAAGCTAGTAAATACATATTGGTATACTTTCTTTTTGTAAATACATACATATTATACATTGAAAACCGAAACAAATATTTGCAGATCATACAAACATTTGGTCAGACCCGGGAATCGAACCGAGACATCAAGCACAGCAGTCGCTTACGCTACCACTGCGCCACCGAGGCAGTTAGAATCAGTAAAATATTTTGTTCAGTATGAAAGTTCAGTTTTAATGAGATTTGTTAACGTTTAAATATGGGTGTATATTGTACGCTGCTGTTGTCGTCCGCCAGTTGCGTGCGTGACACACGCTACCAGTATCGACCGTCGTCCTCGGTTTAAACCAGCAACACTGTCTTTGTCTATATATTTTTTAATTTACGGAACTACGAGCCTATTAATGGGAATTATTACGAGTTACATTCTTATCGATTGCTAGCAAACACGTTATTATTCTACAGTCTACAGTTTAACAGAGTAGTGTCAGTAGGTACTTGGGGATTTAACATTTTGGGCGGTAACAAAGTAATGTTATAACATGGAGCAACACGGTAATGATACCCATACGCAGGCATAAACCTATGTAAAAGTATAAGCTCCAATGGGCCTACGCATTACGCTGTTATAACACAGAATGAGTTTATGTTTGTGAAATTGTAATTTTTTTATTTTTTTATTTATTATGTGTACAGGCAATTGCATTTGTATGTGAGTCTAAAATGTGTATGTATGAAGATTTAGCCCCGCAAAAAATTAAGACGCTATGGCTACTACTCCCCTCACCTCCGATCAGCGCACCTGTGTTCTATGCATATATAGTATGCATAGAACACAGGTGATAGCTATCCCACGTAGATAGCTGTCCCACGCAACCTCGTTTGCTCTCTCCTATTGCCCGTAGCGTGATAATTTTCCCCCGTTTTTGAAACATTTTTCATTGGTGCTCCGCTCCTATTGGTCGTAGCGTGATGATATATAGCCTATAGCCTTCCTCGATTAATGTACTATCCAACACTGAAATATTTTTTCAAATCGGACCAGCGGTTCCTGAGATTAGCACGTTCAAACAGACAAACAACCAAACAAACAAACTCTTCAGCTTTATGTAATAGTATAGAGACCGGGCAAACGTTGTTTTGCCATAAAAAAATTTGTGTATCAAAAATAGATGTTGGTCGATTCTCAGACCTACCCAATACGCACACCACGATCCAGCCGTTTCAGAGGAGTATGGTAACTAACATTGTGACACGAGAATTTTATACGAGTATACAAGATATACATATAGATTTGTATATAAAATATGACAAAAATTATTTCTCAACCGATTTTGTTCATTTTTACTTCTGTAATGAAAAATACAATAAAGTTTTTCTTGACTCAAAAACAGTGCATAAAATAAATATACGGTGCCCTCCAAAAGTTAGTTGAAATGATCAATAACGTAATTAATGTAAGGAAATTATAATAAAACCAAATAACATCATGGTTTCTAGAACTATTATTTAAAATATAATCAATTTTGAATATTTCTATTATGAAGAGAACCGTAATAACTTTAATAACTAAAATTTATGTCGATTAACAGTGAATTTACGGTGCCAAAAGTTAGTTGAAATTGTTAAAAATTATTTTATGGATGTGGATGATGTGGATTTGTATGACCGCCAATATTCTGTAGAACTGCTCTAAGTCGTTTATGCATCGATTCTACAAGATTTTGTAATGTTTTGATCGGTATAGTCGATCATGTTTAAAAAATATTATTTTCAAACAAAATCCTGTTGCGTCTTATGGAAACAGGGATTCTGCAGTCTAATTCTTCCTACAAATTTTCAATGGGGTTAAGGTAGGGTGATATTGAAGTTTATTTCAGTAAGTCCACTTTGTTATCATCAAAAAATTCTTTGGTCATCCTTGCTGTATGCTTTGGATCGTTATCTTGGTGGAACTTGAAAATCCGACCCAACCCCATTGTTTCAGCAGATTGTTTTAAATTGTCACGCAGCATATTACAATAGATTTGTGCTGTCATCCTGCCTTCAATTATTTGCAGTCGGCCCACACCATACCAAGAAAAACACCCCCAAACTATCACACTCTCACCGCCGTGTTTCACAGCGGGCTACAAGTATTTGTCGTCGTAAGCGTTAACATTACTTTTGCGCCAATAGTTTGCCGACGTCGATTTCCAAATAGTTCGAACTTTGATTCATCCCTAAAAACTACTCTCTTCCAAAAGTCCATTGGCTTATCTGAATATTTACGGGAGAATTCCAACCTTCGTTTTTATGGATCGATGTTAAAAGAGGTTTCTTTCTAGCAACGTGACCTCGTAAATCATCATCATGCAGGCATCGCCTGATAGTAGTTTCAGAAACCGAGGTTTCTACTTCCTGTAAGTGATCTTTGATTTCTCGTATCACAATCTTGGGATTAATGTTAGACTGCCGCACTATTTGTCGATCATCAACAGAAGTCGTAGCCTTAGGACGTCTAGAATGTGGCCTACCTGCAAGACTAGGATATTCTAAACTCTTCTTAATTATTTTTCGCACACCTGCAGGACTAACTTTAAATAATTTTCCCACAGCAATAAAGTTTTTCGATTTTTTGTATTCACACACAATCTTTGTTCTTTCTTCTATAGTTAATTTTCGCCTCGAAGCCATTTTTAATTCAAACACAATCAAATCACCTAACAATATCTTATTATTAAGTTTAAACTACCCACACTACCCTAACAATATAAATAAATGAATTTAAAACCGCGAGAGTTTCAGAAATTGTTAAAAAATTAACTAATAACTTCTACTTCAACTGACTTTTGGCGCAATTTAAGTAGTGTGCACATGAACGTGGATTATAAAAAAAAACAAAATGAATTTTGGGGAATTCTCTTTGGTACGTATTAGAATAGTGTATCTGAACATAAGTAGTAAACAATTCATTTATTGAAACTGCTTAGTTTAGAAATTAAGTGACATCATTGTTAAGGTGAGTTAATTTCAACTAACTTTTGGAGGGCACTGTACATCTTTTCGTTTTATGACTGCAATAAGGAAGCGGATTATTTAAAAAACTCAAATTTAAAGATGTCTAGATGTGTGTTGGGATGTCTAGATATTCTTACATGAGTCATTTGAATAGATATTTGAATAAATATTCGTAGAAGAATTAACAAAACTAGCTTATCTGAAACTTGATTTAATTATATACCAGAATCTCTGTAATAGACCATCTCCTCTATGAGTCTATCTCTCTACGAAATGTTATACAACAAGTATCTAATAGAAGTAGAATATCGTGTGTCGGTAACATTTGATACTTTCTCTTGGTTTCATTTTTCGATTCAATGGTTCTATCAAAGATAAATACGTATAAAATGTTATAGAATTAGAAAAACGTTAGCTAAATAAAAGGTAGGTATATTAGTTTCTTTACGAAAAGGATAAGTTACTCATATATACTTTGTATATATTCTTTATTAAGAACTTAGATAGAAAGTTATTTTCTGAAACTCCAAAATGGTAAAATATTTTCATCTGTTTTGTATCGTGTGCAATTACTTTAAAGTACATATTTGCTAAGCCCTTTACTTGCAAAAGCGTTAAATATCCAGCAATATTCATTTTAAAACAAGTTTGAAATAGATGTATAGACATACCTATATCAAATGTGCAATAACAATTTCACGAAATTGAACACACTTGTAAGTACTACTTATTTTACCAACAAAACTTAAAAACAGTTAAAAGACTGAGTCTTTTCATTGTGTAAAGACCTCAACAAATGTTACATAATAGCAGGGATCTTTTGAGATATTGTGTAATAAAAAGCAATGCTTTTATAGTAGGATAATACCCAGATATTTTCATAAAGAAATAACATTGTTATGTCCAAAATATTAGCGTAATGTGACTGGGCCTAGTTGCTTATTGGAACCAATATTCATAATGGCCAATTTGCTACGTATATATATGATATTACAAAGACAAGAAAAATACATTTTGTTTATAGTGGGAGAGCCTATTCCGGTAGAAAAATCAGCAGACGTTGCGTTTCTCCAGTGTAGGTCACCGGAGGAAAATGGTGCGATATTCTCTGCGAGCGCGAAGTATCTTTTCTCATAACTCTGGTCCTGTACCTGCCGAAGCAAGATTCAAGGGCATGGGGAGAGAGAGGGTGGATTTTCCTGTGGAGAGCGAAGGTCTTCAATGTACTTGTGTCTTGTAAGTTGCACATGTCATCTATTCATTGGTCTCCTACACTAAAAAGTTTTATTTTTGGAGTACTAGAATATTGATAAAGGGTTGTAGTAGTATACGTCCATGTAAGCAAAAAACATTTCGATATATACATAAATAAGTGTAGGTGAAGGTTATATCTTCATTAATAAAATAAAGCAAGGCGTATCTTATCAGATTTCTGGTCTGCAAAATATTGAGGAGCATATAAATTAAATGAATCAAATCAATTGTTTCCACATATCGTAAAATCCTAATTTACTGTCTCGTTGCGAAAGCATTATTAAACCTTTTGTACATAAATCCATGAAGAAACTGGTCAAAAAAGTCACCTCTGTACCTGTACCATATTCATAAAGTGTTCGAGTGTTTGGACCACGAAATTTAATTAAAATCCTTGATGAACGAATAATTTAGTAGAAAAAGAAGAAAATCATAAGGTTTGGTCGAATACTAGATGCAAAATGCCAAGCCTCGACATATCACGAGATATTCTTTATTTCCTTGCATGTTTCTGATATTATTTCGGTCAATAGAAGCAATGAGCGTAGTAATCTGATGTCTGGCTTCAGACCTGTTATGATCCGACCTGTGACTTTTGTTTTAGTACCCTGTTATATCTCTGATTTGATGACGAAACAGTCTTTAACTTAGTTCTTCTCTACCTATGCAGTAGTAGAGGATGCATGTTAGTGATTCATGAAGCTATTGGCATATGAGAAATCAGGAAGTTTATACTTTTTTTTTCTTTGTTGTCAGGGTGAAAATCCCTTCGGATCTCCAGCTCCTCGGGGACACAGGAGCCAAGAGTATGTTGTCATTCCACTAAAAAACACCCCGACAACCGGCCTCTGGCGCCCTACTCTGGGAGGACCCGCAACATGTTATTTCAGGTCCTCCCCGAATCGACGCCGTGCCTTATTCCGGGGGAAATTATTTCCCCTCTTCAATCCCGGCGTGGTAGGCCGATGGCACAATTATGAAATCAGGCAAAGAGGCCCCCATCATCCGGCGGCCCGCGGTCCCGTCGATGGTTCGTACCGCCGACGTCTTCTTGCTCGGGATCGGACCTCTCCCGAGGAAGTTTATACCTAATGACAATGGAAGGAACAATGGAAGATTGGCATGGCTACGAAAAGTGTATGCAGACCTGTTGCACCTAGAAACAGTCTTAAACAGAGCAAACACAGTTACTAAATAATTATGTTGGAGTCGTTTCATCATGATCATCAACAACCATTTAGTACAAGTTGGATATAAGCTTCTTCTTAGAAAAGAGAAGGGTTAGAGGCGGTTTCAGGTTTTTCTTCTCTTTGCTGTATTGTTGACCTATTACGACAGTCTCAGCATCAATGGAAGCGGTGATACTCCGTGTTCTTTATCCGGCACGACACGACGTCACAAGTCATTTAGTAAAATGAAGTAAATAAATCACTGTAAAATACATTTTATATATACATATCCAGTTGCAATTTGTTATGTTTGAACTTGAACGATATGAAGTTATATAAGTTTAGTAAGGATTGTTTCCCTTGATACAACTTCGATATTTCTACGGTCACTGATATAAGGTCAGCAACTTAACTAAATGGTGCAAAGTTTCACTTAATGAAAAATTGGAATGGACTTAAGTTTTATAAGGACCGAATCGACCAAAGCGATAATACAGACGTCCAGTGCTGGATTTACGAAGGCTCTCCATAACCAAAGGTCCAGTGCCGCCCCATACTCAACGGTTTTCCGCGATCTTCACTAGATAACTGTCATCGACTGATTGTACCTCAATCCCCCGCTTTGCCCGTGTCTGGGGAGACTCAAGGGGTGGCAACGTATTTGTTTCTTTGAATATATATATGTAGAAAAAAAGAAAGTATCGAGTAGTATTAATTTTTATCTGTGTAATGGCAACACTAGCTCGCTCTCTTGCAAATGGCGGTTAAGGTGCTAAGACGTGTAATAATTGCTTGTGGTGATAAAAATAAAGAAGAACGAATTCCAAAGGTGTTTTTTCATTCAGCCGCCCCTACAATCTCTCGTCCGGGATATACGAGCATTTGGGCTGAATGTTTAATAGTTTTATTTCTACGAAAAACGACGATTACCGGCGGCGTAACGACGACATTAACCACGCGGTAGTGAAGACGCAAAAAAGTTTTATTTTAATACACTACAACAATCAACGATGACAAACCAACCAGGAGACGACGGAAAGACCGGCAATACCACGAACTATGGGGTTACAATAGGCGATTCAATACCTAAATTTACCGGCGACGACATGACGTACAGCGCAACAAAATGGACGCAAGATATCGAAGATAATGCTGATATTTTCGGGTGGACGGCGACTCAAAAGTTAATTATAGCGAGAAGATCACTTGCTGGAACAGCAGAGCTGTGGCTGAGAAGTGAAAAAACCTTCAAGACTTACGAAGAGTTAAAAACAGCCATATTACGAGAATTCCCAGAGAGCATTAATGCAAAGCAAATGCACGAAATAATGAGCTCGAGAAAGAAAAGAAGCGATGAAACATACTACCAGTACATGTTAGCAATGAAGGAGCTAGGAAAAAGGGCTAAGTTTCCGGACTATGTGTCGATCCAGTATATAATCGACGGGATACATGACTACGAATCAAACAAACTGCTGCTTTATGGTGTCACTTCATACTCCGTGCTAAAAGAAAAGCTGACATTGTACGAAACATTTAAAAACAAATGTAAGAAGCAGGAAGTTGTCCGACAACGTTCGAGTGTAAAACCTGTGACTACGGGAACGAAACGTTGTTTCAAGTGCGGTCAATTAGGACATCTTGCTAGTGAGTGTTCCAAGGGCATTAAGTGTTTTCGTTGTAATTTGTACGGTCATATAGGTACGCAGTGTAAAACGACAACAGCAATGTCTAGCAGTGTGGATCCGGCACGCAAAACTATGATAGTACAAAAGTCGACAGATGGCGCTTCGGACTCGAGTGAAGTTGGTGACATTGACAGTTCGGTGATACAACATAACCAAAACACGATTCTTAGTGTAAACAATGGCTTTAAACATGATATTTCGACAAATAAATCTATAAAAAATGTTAAAATTAGTAATAGAACGGTGCCATGTTTAATAGATACGGGAAGTGAGGTAAACTTAATAAGCGACGATTGGTATAAGCAAATTTCAGGCAATGTTTACGACTTCGTGAGCGATATGACATCTCTCACTGGGCTGGGATCTTCAAGGGTGGTTTCTAAGGGTAAGTTCACCACCAATATTTTGATAGATGACCATTTATATACTACATCTTTTCATGTTGTACCCAGTTGTGCCATTCCCTATCAGGTTATTCTAGGTCAACCTTTTTTAAGTAACACTATACTCATTGTTGACAAAGGTAAAGTTGAAGTGAGGCCAAACTCTTATGATAGTCAATACCAGTTGTGTATGCTTTCCAACCTAGATGAACAAAATGCTTTGTCAATTAATCCCTTAGTTAAGGAAATTATTGAAAACTATAAGCCGTTGAAGGTGAAGGAGGCCCCAATCAAGTTGAAAATAGTTCTAAAAGATGATGTACCAGTCTCGCAACGTCCAAGACGATTGGCTTTGACAGAGGAGAAAGTGGTGAATGAGCAGATTGAAGAATGGTTATCCCAAGGTATCATACAAACAAGTTACTCAGAGTATGCAAGTCCTTTAGTGTTAGTAAAGAAGAAAGATGGAAAAAACAAGAGTTTGTGTGGATTACCGGCGGATTAATCAAAAGATGATAAAAGATGAACATCCTCTGCCAGTGATAAATGACCACATAGATAAATTAAGTAGAGCAAAAGTGTTTAGCACTCTGGATTTAAGGAATGGTTTCTTTCATTTGCCAATAGAAGATAGTTCCGTAAAGTACACAGCATTTGTCACTAGTAACCCTGAAGGACAGTATGAGTTTCTTAGAGCACCATTTGGACTCAGTATTTGCCCGAAATACTTTACTCGTTACATAAACATAATTTTTTCTGATTTTATAAGAAAGGGCATAGTCTTAATCTTCATCGATGACGTCATAATTCTAGCAGAAAATGAGAACGAGGGAATACAGCGACTAAGGGAGGTGTTGAATGTTGCAGCTGAATATGGACTTGAAATAAATTGGAATAAAACACAGCTACTCCAAACATCAGTTGAATATTTAGGGCACATTGTTGAGAATGGAACGGTCAAACCTTCAACAGAGAAAACAAAAGCTGTTTTAAATTTTCCAGAACCGAAGAATTTGAAGGAAGTTCATAGCTTCATTGGTTTAACTTCTTATTTTAGAAAATTTATTAAAGATTATGCAAGGATAGCAAAACCCCTCACAGACTTAATTAAAGCAGGTAACTTTTGTTTCAATGAAGAACAAAAGATAGCATTTGAGAATTTAAAACTAAAGTTATGTAGTGAACCTGTTTTAAAAATTTTTGATTTGCATTTAGAAACAGAATTGCACACCGATGCATCTAAACATGGTTACTCTGCAATTTTGTTACAAAAAGATCCAATAGATGGCGGATGGCATCCAGTACATTTCCTAAGTAGAAAGACTACAGAAGATCAGCAGAAGTGCAGTAGTTATGAACTTGAGGCATTAGCGGTGATAGAAGGTGTCAAAAAGTTCAGAAGATACCTTTTAGGTATACAGTTCAAGATAGTGACTGACTGCGAAGCTTTCCAGAAGACGCTTAATAAGAAGGATGTTTCAGCTAAGGTGGCACGATGGATATTGTTTTTACAGGACTTTGACTTTAAAATAGAACATAGGACAGGTGATAAGATGCAGCATGTTGATTCACTCAGTAGACACATTTGTTTTGTTAATTTAGAGTTGCAGTCAAGAATAAAGAAAGCACAGGAAGACGATATTCAACTAAAAGCTATAAGAGAAGTGCTAAAGGAGAAAGAGTATCAAGACTATTTTTTGGAAAATGAAATCATTTACAAAGGAGTAGAGAAGAAACTAGTTATACCAGAGATAATGGACATGGAAATTATAAAGAAAGCTCATGGTATTGGGCATTTTGGCAAGAAGAAAGTTAAAGAAATTATAGAGAATGATTATTTCATTTCTAAGTTAGATGAAAAAATTGAGAAAACAATAACTATGTGTGTTCCATGTTTACTGGCATGCAGAAAGACAGGAAAAAAAGAGGGATTTTTAAATCCAATAGACAAAGGTGACCTACCTCTCCACACCCTGCACTGTGATCATTTGGGACCACTTGATGAAACTAGAAAAATGTACAATCACATTCTTACTGTTATAGACGGATTCACAAAATTTGTTTGGATATACCCTGTGAAAACTTTGACAGCGAAAGAGACAGTTGAAAAATTAAAATTACATCAGAAAGACTTTGGGAACCCCCAGCGCTTGGTGACAGACCGAGGAACAGCTTTTACAGGAGGTGAGTTTAGACAATATTGTCAAGAAGAAGAGATCCAACACATCACAATAACGACTGGTATACCTCGTGGAAACGGGCAGGTAGAGAGAATGAACCGGATAATTATATCCACTCTGTCTAAAATGTGTATTGAAGAACCTGCACATTGGTATAAATATGTAAGCAAACTACAGAGAGTAATCAACAGCACCTACCAAAGATCAATTAATACCTCACCCTTTGAACTACTGACAGGAACCAAAATGAAATTAAAAGAAAGTATAACAATTTTAGAATTCTTAGAAGAAGAAAGCAGAAAGGAGTTTATGGAACAAAGAGACAACTTAAGAAGAGAGGCTAAAGCGCAGATTTTACGTATTCAAGAAGAAAATAAGAAAACATTTAATGAGAAGCGTAAGGAAGGAGAGAAATATAAACAAGGTGACATCGTAGCTATACAGAGAACCCAGTTTGGAAACGCATTAAAGTTGAAACAGAAATTTTTTGGACCATATAAAATAGTGAAAGAGCTTGGCAAGGATCGATATGAGGTAGAAAAGATTGACAGAAGTAAGGAAGGGCCAGTAAGAACCACTTCAGGTGTTGACTATATGAAGAGATGGCCTTAATTCAATTATATTTAAGTGCGGTTAATAGTAGTTTATTATTTAATATTTAAAGTCAGTTTTTATTCTAAATTAAATTGAATTTGAAAAGATGATAATGGTATGAAGAAAGAAAAAGTAGATTTTGAATAACATTTTACTTTTATGAACTTAAGGTATCTATCAGCTTCTTTGATGCAAACCTCTTGAAGATGTCAGTATGTTGAGCGATGGTGCATACACTATGAAACCAAACTATTGTATCAAAAGTTAAAAAAGTCATGGTATAATGTTTAGATATAGTGATTTATTTTGTTGTTATCATATGAGTGAAATAGTGTAGTTTAGTTGTTTAATTAAAAAACAAATACTAATACCAGAGTTTATTACTAAACAGAAAATATTGTATTATTATAAGTTATTGTTAAGCTGGAGAAGAGCTTTTGCTGTACTAGTAAGATAAATAATTAAATGGCAACTAATAGTTTTGTAAGTAATTTAATAACAGGAAAATTAAACAAGATATTAAGCTAGCTTTAGACTTTAAATTAATTTGAGAAATGATAACTTGTTACTTTTCAGAAGTTGAGTATTTTGTTAACTTTTAATATAAAGTACCTACTTATTTAAAGATGGTTAAAAAAAAAAAAAACAATTTATTTGTGTTTTAGAATAAGTAAGATAAGAAACAAAGAGTGATAGTTGTTGTTATGTTAAGGAGAGCATATGGTGTTGTAGCATTGTAAAAAAAAAAAAAAGGTGAAGTTAGAATAGCGATGAAGTTGTACTTTTAATTTTAAAATTCATTTTTGTATTGATTCAGAAGTAAGTCGTTATCATAGTTAAATTTAGTAATTCAGTGTAAGGTCAGTCTAGGGCCAGACTGACAAAGGAGCAGAATGGCCGAGATGTAGAAAAAAAGAAAGTATCGAGTAGTATTAATTTTTATCTGTGTAATGGCAACACTAGCTCGCTCTCTTGCAAATGGCGGTTAAGGTGCTAAGACGTGTAATAATTGCTTGTGGTGATAAAAAATAAAGAAGAACGAATTCCAAAGGTGTTTTTTCATTCAGCCGCCCCTACATATATATATTTATACGTTTAAAACCTTTTAGAAGTTTAGATTATTTTGATTGATTTTTCGTTAAGCTTTAATATTCCAGAAACGTTTTCAAAGATATTGGAGGAACTTAATATTCTCTTGTGCCGGTTAAAAACAACAATATAACGAAGTTGGAGCTCGGGCCAATCAATCAAAACTTCTCAACAAAGTGATAAATATGAAAATCTAACGAGGATAAAAATACCTCCTCCGTTCTTCTCTATACCTCTTAAGACTTGAGTTAGTTACACAGGCGAAATTTGAAAAAATAATTGTGAGCGTAAATAACCAAAGCTTTTAATTTATGTAATTTATACTCTCGATTGTCGGCACCTGATGGAACTTGTTGTAATACATTCTAGAATGAAACTCACTTGTACTTATTCCACTATTTTAATTAATTTTATACTTACTTTTAATTTACCTGATGTATTTCAAGTTTTGCAAGATCTTAAATTGAACTTTATGATAAAACATTAAGTGGCCTTCGTTCAAAAAATAATAATATAAATATCTTAAAAGGATGCCATGTTCTGATACCGAAAACTCATTCTTTGGATACTATACTGGAACTTATTGAAAACGGCTGTATCTTCGGAAGTCGTGAAATCAGTGAAACGTGGACGCAATGGATGGATACTGGATACGTATAAGATTTGTGATGCATACCATTACGAATTTCATGAACAGCTATTAACAATATTCATCTATGTTTGTGACGGAAGGATTTTAAAATGTTTCTTCCGGTTCTCGAACCAGACATGAACGTGGTGTCAAGACACAAATGTCCAAGAGACAATAAAGTGCCTTCATAGATAAAGTTTATTTTCAACCCCAAATAAACTTCAATAACATTCCATTAGAATTAATTGATTATATTAAGTCAGAATACATTATGAGAACAGTATTACATGGTATAAAACTCAATATTCATATAATGTCTCTACAATTTACACTGAAACTCTACACTGAAATTTGTGTACGCACACTGCACTGAAATTAAAAATACATAGTACACCAGATGTATCATTTATTTTAAAACAAAATGAAATTCTACAATAGGCTGTAGTTCACAGTACTATAATGAATGATTGACAAACGTGTTCTGAAACTAAAGTATGAAGATTCTAAATAGGTCTTGTCTGGTAGGTATAATTACCAGCGATAGCGCTGAGAAAATGAACGTAGACTTTCTTGAAATTAATAGCTCAATTATATTTTATTTTGTCAGTAAGTTTGTAATAACTAGCTATTTAACAAGATTATTTTTAAATAGCTTTTCAATATTCATTTATTTAATTTTAATGGAGTAATGGAATATTCCGTATTTTAAATACAGAGAGTAAATAAGCAGACTGGACATTTAGCGAAAAGTGACTCAGATGCTAATAAAAACCCAAAATAAGTACAGCTTTTGTAATCTAAGTTCCAAAATTTTGTATATATATCTTATACTACTATTATAAACACGAAAGTTTGTAAGTATGGATGGATGTTTGTTACTCCCTCACGCAAAAACTACTGAACGGATTTGGATGAAACTTTACAGTAATATAGCTTATACATCAGAATAACACATAGACTACTGTTTGCCGCGATAACCGACATACATTCGGTCGGAGTCGCGGGCAACAACTAATTATCCATATATTCTAATTACCAAACTTAACTAACCTAATGTTATTCTTAACTTACATTGTAAATGGGAAAGAAGTTTGTTTAGTTAGTTGTAACGGTTCAGCCCTAAACAACTAGATTAATTATACTATTTATAAGTATATTCTAATTAAAAAATAAAGAACACATAGAAAAATAAAAAAATTAGTTCTATATAGGAACCTGCCATTGGCAGTAGCAGATTTATTTACATCATTAGACATACACATATGATACTCATTTCGATTATTTTGCCTTGCTATTTGTTGCCTATTAGGGATTATCTTTCCAGTGCCTTTAAATAATATATATGCAAGGGAGAGCCACGCTTCGGCATGGATGGGCCGGCTCGACCGGAGTGATACCACGGCCTCACAGAAAATCAGTGTGAAATAGCGCTTGCGCTGTGTTTCACCGAGTGAGTGAGGATACCGGAGACCCAAACCCCAACCCCTCCCCACATCCCTTTCCCCGTCCCCCAAAGGTCGGCAAAGCACTTGTGATGCCTCTGGTGTTGCGGGTGTCTATGGGCAGCGGTAATCGCTTACCATCAGGTGATACGTTTGCTCGTTTGCCATCTACATCAAAAATTTTTGGTTTTCTTTTTTATTCTCGTGCATACTTAATATTCCTTGTATGTTTCAAGCTTGTACAGTTGTTCTATTTAATATCTAGCACTACGGCCTTGCTCGCTTGTTTGTAAAGTGTACGTAGCAGCTTTGCCCAAGTGTAACATAATGGCAGATGACGTAAGCTTAAATAACAAACGAATATTATGTTTCATATTCTATGTGGCTTCTACACCTCGCTGTTCACAAGATACACGATAGTTAACAATATTATACATCTTCCTTTATTATTTCCAAGATTATTTGAGGTCGGCTACTAGTTCAACCAGTTTTACATGAATATCAGTTTTCCACAGAGCGACTGGCATCGAACTACCGCAACCCTGATAGAAAACTGGCCGTTAACTAAATATTTCGTTACTGTTTACCCAGAGGGTGTTTCCTCTGACTCTAGGGGAAGGGACTTTTAGGGCGGCAACGCATTTGTTACTAGTAAGTTGCAAATGTCAATGATCGGCGGTAGTAATTTCCCACTTTGGGATTATTGCGTTTTATTTATGTTTGGGGAGGCCTTTATACAATGGTGGTCGGAGAGAGAGAAAGTAAGGTAAGTAAAAAAGAAGCACATAAATCCGTTATAAATGGTTTAAATATCGTACATCTAAAAAGACTATGCCCCTTTTTATACTGCTTTCTATCTTGTGAATTCATATTTTAAAGGTGACAGGGTAGAGCGACCTCTCTATCTTTCCACGATTCTACACCAACTCACATACCTGCCATCAAGAATGCAACTATTCAATGTTGATTAAGAACAAGATTCTTCGTCTCCCTACTCAGATATCATTCCAGTCCGTTATTTTTCCAGAGACAGAACTAGAAGAGTAACCTTCTCCTTTTAAATGTGTGTTTTGCTGGCGTACCTAAGAGGGAATAGTTAACATCACGCTTAGACCAAAAGGAGCCGAGCATGATTGAAAATAGACTTAATAAATAAAAGGTAGTAGAGCCACGCTGATTTCAGCACAAACGGGCCGGCTCGACCGGGGCTACTACCCTCGCAGAGAAAATCAACGTAAAATGACAGCGTTCGTGCTGTCGTGTTTCCTTGGTGAGTGCGAGACCGGAGGCCCAAATAGTCTAGTCAACAAGTTCCATACTTGTCGACTAGACTAAAAGATGCAGAAGCATTACTAGGCCGCCATGGCGTGGGTCGCCATGCTGCATTGTCTGCATTCGCAATGAGTATGGTGACCACCACTCTTGGATTCTGCTTATGCTTTCCATCAGGCAGAGTAGAGTCATTTTGGCGGGCCATACATAGAAAATATATATATATAAAACTCTGTAGTATACGTTCCAAGCTAATTTCTAAAACTGTTTAATAACCACGAACCGTGTGTACAGACTACCTTTATTATATGACAACATAACCCTCTTGACGCTACACCTTCTAACCCTCAACTAACAAACCCTCGTCAAAATTACAGTGCTATTCATTACAAGAGGTTCATTGATGCAAAAAGTAGGGTAAACAAACCTTGCCTCTTATTACAGCTAACGAGCTACTTGACATTTAGCTATGACACCTGCTTGAGGAGACAACGACACTACTTCGCCGTTTATTAGGGTGGTAACAGACTTGGCGCTTGATTATTGTAGTTTGCGCTTTGTTCAAACGACGTGTACACTTAAAATGCAATGTGACTCTTTCAGAATCAATCTATACATGTTGAATTACTTGCCCCAGGCTAAAAATTCATCTACGCAGTGTTAACGGCTGACAACGAACAGCTGATGATTTTTATGTAGTTAACATCAAGATGTCTGGGAATTTCGGTCTCAGTAGCGGTAGCAGTGGAAGTTCTTTATTATCAAAGTAACAAAGACGAAATAAAAAAAATCACGCGACTGGGGCCGCAGTCAATAGCTAGTACAGCTAACAAGATATATTAACCTTAGAACCTACGATAAATTAAATCTGAGGAAAATTTACTAATTATATTTACATAACAAATTTTGATGAGAGAAAAGGAATAATAATGCTTAGCATAATTATATTGCCGAACCTATCTGCTTTAAGATTTTAGATTTATGTAAAAAACAATAAAAGTAAAAAACAATAAATGTATAAAATCAATAAGATATTGTTAAGATAATCTAAATATTTAACATCTATGAGTTTCTATACAAGTTAAAGTACAGATATGGGCAGCATTCTTGGGACGCAACTTTCTAACAACCTACCCAGGACACAAAACACAGCCTGTGTAATACCGCTCGTATAGCACAATTTTAAATTACAAAGTTATCCATCCTCAATCTTGTTTGCATGTATACCTTTTCCATTACGAAGGACATTAGAGAAACAAAGAAAAGGTAATAGAATTTAAAGCTTTCCCAATTTACATTGTAAGTAATAAAACCAGCAGAGGAACGATTGTTGGAAAGGATGAACCGGTGGGGTGTCAACGACCTCTGATACTCCTTTAAGTGGTATATTCTGTCATTGAACGAATCTCTACTAGAATTAGGATTTTACTAGCCGTAAAGTGGTTTTACTCTCATTCAAATGGTGGCGTTTGTTGTGTCCGGTGTGATGCATCTTTCATAATATACGAGCCATCACGACTTACATTACACACTAAATATACAAAATAAAAAACCATCAGCTGCCATGTGCGTAGCCGAGGCTTTAGGCTCTACGTTGATGAGTCACTCCTTTTAGAACCAAAGTGCTTGGATAACTGTAATTGAAAGAAAATAAAAAGAAATTAGGAGCTATATATATTTTAATTTAGAAATTACCCATATTTTATTCAATACAATTAATATGGTTTTTTTAAATTATATTCTGTATTTTTTATGACTGTGCTGCAAAATATTGTCTCTGTTTCCCAAACACTGTACAAAAAAACTTACTAATATATTTACTCTACAATGAATTCAATAAACTAAAATAGTACTACAAATAAGACAGGTAAACTCGACTACCAGTAAATTGGCTAAATAAACTTAAGTCAGTTCCCTTTTACGACACTAGGTGATTCAATTGGATTTTCAGACAGGATACGCTATTACGTACCTAACCTAACTCGAGTAATGGGTAATACGGTATGACGTAATGGAGGCCTTAAGGAACTTGTCGAGATGCTGCGAGAAACTGTAATAAGTATGTTTTTAAAAAGGGTTTTTAGTAATAGAAGGGCAAAAGTATGTCCAGTTTAAAGCTTCTTGGCACTGTCTTTAAGATTAAGTTGGTTGAACTTAAAGCTCAATTTTTCATCCTACTAATATTATAAACGCGAAAGTTTGTAAGTATGGATGGATGGATGGATGGATGGATGGATGTTTGTTACTCTTTCACGCAAAAACTACTGAACGGATTTGGATAAAACTTTACAGTAATATAGCTTATACATCAGAATAAAACATAGGCTACTATTTGCAGCGATAACCGACATAGACGGGCGGCGCCGCGGGCAGCAACTAGTAATCTATAGTTCATCATTATCATCACTAGCCCATTGCAGTCCACTACTGGACATAGGAAAACTCAAGAACGGCTGGGCCGATGTAGCTGATATTGGTTTTGAAATATTTGTCGTAGTCCAGGGAAGATTTAAAAGGTGAAAAACCTGGAGTTGAATTCACGCGGATGGTTCCGTAGGATAAACAACAACGCGACGCGCTTATGACTCCCGAATTGCAGGCGTTCAAGGGTGTCGATACTCACTTTCCATCAGGTAATATCGGTTCCATTAACCCCTATATATCATTTATCTATATTACTCTTTTTGTCAAACTTAACATTCTAGCTACAAATAAGAATCTCTACACTTAATATCGGGATATGAATGTATCATCTTATTTAACGACTATCATCATCATACGTAGGTACGTAGGCCAATGTCCAGCAGTGGACGGTTAAAGGCAGGTGATGATGATATAGATAAACTTTCCCACCTTTCCCATATTCTAAACACCATGAGTAAGAATAACCTGCTTAGTGCAAACAACTGAAACTTTAATTACACAAAGGAAACCGATTCTCCATTATTAGACAAACTTATCGAGATACTTAAGTGCTTGTCGATACACGATTAATCATTCACCGATTTGCAGCTCTTAGTCGTTATTATCTTAGTGGATAAATTTATGTGTACAGGCACTAGTAGAACACAAACCTACCTTCTAAAATGTTGCTGTTATAAAGTAAAAATAGTTAACTGCTTTGCATAAGCGCTTTAAAGTTTTTAGTGAAATAACACTTTAGTTTGCTATGTCAATTTCGACGAATTAATTAATTTACTAGAATTTACGGAATTAGAGCCACTAACTTTGAGCCAAAGAATGGATTGTTATTAGTAAATGCGTATTATACCGCAATTATTGGTTTTCGTTTCGCAGAAATGCGAATATTTGCAAATCATTTTGAACGTTTAGACATTTGTTTTCTAGAAAAAGTTTCAAGGCCTTGTGCGAAGTCTCTTACAGGTCTTTCTGGCTTGTAGACCACGGATTTTTACCTATAGCAACATAGAGATACCCTTCGCTTCTGCCAACAATGCATTTTCATTAAGTAAAAAAAGTATCTCTTTAGTAAATGCGTATTATACCGCATTATTCGTTTTCGTTTCGCAGAAATGCGAATATTTGCAGAAGATTTTGAACGTTTAGACATTTTTTTTTCTAGAAAAAAAGTCTCAAGGCCATGTGCGAACTCTCTTACAGGTTTTTCTGGCTTGTAGACCACGAATTTTTACCTATAGCAACATAGAGATACCCTTCGCTTCTGCCAACAATGCATTTACATGAAGTAAAAAAAGTATCTCTAAATAATCACAAGTTTTAACAAAAAAAACCGACTTCAATCTGGATAAAATTGAATGGGACCAGACGGAAAGCACGAGCTAATAAAAAAGACGGAAAGCACGAGCTAATAAAAAAGACGGAAAGCACGAGCTAATAAAAAACGAATCAACAAAATCAGTTCACCCAGTCGAAAGTTATGAGGTAACAAATATTTAAAAAAAATAGTCGAATTGGTAACCACCTCCTTTTTTGAAGTCTATTAAAAAATAAGCCTTGTTTGCCTCCATCTGGCATAGGCTACTATGATGTTATAAACTCAAAAATATGTTAAATTTTAATAAATCAAACCTATGTAATTACATATGAAAAGCCATTAAAAATAATATATCTGTAATTTTCAGATATCAGATTGACATTTTACACACAATAAAATTCACGATCATATAATCCCAATCTTTTGATACAAAATGTAATTTACAAGATAAACTACACCGATATAGAAAAGTTGAATTGAATGCTTGTATCCAAAGCTCGTAAAAAAGTTATCACCACTAAGACTTGTACGACCTTCACAGGCTTTAAGTAACGACCTGTGAACAAAGCATTAGCCTTACAATATTAAACCCTGAAACTTAGGTAATATTACATGTTGATTTCTTTATTAATTTTATTAGGTATTACCAATTGGGGAGTTTTTTACTGTATACATTTTATGAATACTGTGTTTTAATATGTACTAAAGACGACAAAAATATTTTTACGACAATCTTTGGTTAGGTTTTACATAAAGAGTAAAGGCTGCAAATAATGCGGCGGGAAGCTTCATTCTCATATAACGAATCCACATAGTTTTGAAAAAGGATAGGCATCTCCGTAAGATTTGCCTTTAATAAATATACTGGTAAATACCACTCACAAGTTTCAGAATGGGATACAGCTTCAAGCATTCCACTTTTTAACCCCCGACGCAAAAATAGGGGTGTTATAAGTTTGACGTGTCTGTCTGTGGAACCGTAGCTCGCGAACGGATGAACCGATTACAATTTAGTTTCTTTTGTATGAAAGGTGAGTTACGTGCGAGTGTTCTTAGACATGTTTCATGAAAATCGGTTGAGTTGTTTAAAAGTTATGGGGGTGAAAGTGAGTGCTTGAGTAGGGGGTTTTTTATATTTTGAATTTTAGCTTGTATTATTGAAACTTAAAAGGGAATGACAATGTAATTAGTTGCGTATTTTATTAAAACAGATTACTCGTATAACAGTGCCTCCTTGTACGATTATAAACTAATCAAAAGATAAGTTATGGAATCAGGCGTTACTTTGCGGAAATCCATGACATTAAATGCTATGAAATATATCGCGTTTGAACTCAAACGCTCGACGAGTCAACATCTCCTGAGGATGCCCCGTGGAGGGGCGAAACACGTGTCGAGTATAGGTTTAGTTGCATGGCATGCTAATTATTTCTCACTTGTTTTGTATGTGTGCATATGCATGATACCCATATGTGCATGTGAGTATGCATGACGGTGGGATTTGTGTCCTGCTTTCAGACCTGGATATTTGTCTCGCGGAATTAAAGCTAAATATATTTCATAGCATTTAATCAAAAGGTAACTAAGTCACTTATTTGGAAGCTTGATATTAAACAAAAAATAATAAAATCTAGGCGACTGCTAAAACCAAAGCAAACTAAACTTATGTATCAATATCACTAATCCCCACCAAATACCAATAGCATCCTAAAAGGTAACAGATCCTAAGCTCTGTTGACACTAATTTAGGACTTGGTGCCTATTTATATAAGTAAGTAAACTTCTATATATTTTCCTGAGAATAATTTTAATTCGCTTTCTTTAGACATTATTGGTTTTCAATATTAAATTATTTCAAATTGATTCTTGATTCAATAAACAGAACATGTTAATAGTTGCTTGAAAACTGTTGGTAATAGAGTATCCTTGGCACATATCATGCACACACGCCGTGTCAAGGATGTAATACGTTATTTAACTTTACTTAACGAGCTTTTACTACACGAGCTACGTATGGTGGGAGGATATTACTTAGTTAAAGTTATTCACTTTAATATAGCATTTTCTTGGCATAACAAAGACTTTATACTATTGAGCAACTATGTTTCGCTAACTACAAAGTATTAGTAGTAAAGTAAAGATCTTGAATAATCTTGATGTTATTATACACTAGTTGTTGCCCGCTCCGCTCGCGTATATATCGGTTATCGCGGCAAATAGTAGCCTATGTGCTATTCTGATGTATAAGCTATATTACTGTAAAGTTTCATCCAAATCTTTACAGTAGTTTTTGCGTGAAAGAGTAACAAACATCCATTCATCCATCCATCCATTCATACTTTCGCGTTTATAATATTAGTATAGATATATGCATATTAACAGTTTTATGTTCCATCTACTATAAATTGTAAACAATTTATTAAAAACCGGTATCTTTCCATTATCATACCTATACAATCATTGATTTATTCCCTTTTCTCATACTTTTCAATTTAAACCAATATCTTTTTACGCAGGATTTTTGGGAATACTAGAAGGAGTCATCACGTGCGTCTTCAAGACTCGGTTACGTGGTATGACTAGAAGCACCTAGTGTTCATACACCTGTTAAGCGAAGAACTCCCCGAGAACTATGGGAGACCTTAGCCCAGTTACGTAGGATAGTTAATTCAAATACCATAATTTGAATCTACAGTACCTATAGTACCAGTATTTATAGTACCTTATAATAATTTATTTGCATCCTTTAGTATGTCTATGTATATACCTACATATGTGCCTATAATCGATATATCGATATCACAGCTTAAATCCCAAATTATACCCTCAAGCGTATAAAATTCATTAATCTCCTACCTACTTTAGCAAATTCAATATGTTATAATCCCGTCAAAGTTCATTGTGACCGATATCCGCCCTAATTCCGAACTGCGTAAATTAATTTCATCCTTTCATTGGGTCGGTTAATTAAGATACACGGGAAATGTAAGTCGCAAATAATTTGGCTTAATTAGTTTAAGAACTTTCTAGGTGACTCGAATTCCGTGTTGTACGTACTATTAGTTATTCTGTGATTGTACCGTCGGTATCTGTAGCAATATTACTTTGATAAAGGTTAAAAAATGAAAATCACAAAGCAGTCATGAGAACTGCCGACAGGGGTGAAAACTCAAAACTATACACCAACAGTTGCTTAAGCTCACCTGAAATGAACCTCTGCTCTGTAAATAAAATGCGCGATAAAAAGAAGTAAAAAAATACAGCTCATAGATAGCGTTCGGTGACGATGACGCGAGTTCCATGATTTTTGTTCACTGATTGGTGCTCAACGCGCCTAAAGAAGTTTTCACTTCAATAATAAAAAAGGCATGAAATATAATATTTGTTGGGATCACCCTTACTAGGCAAAGTTTGACTGGCAAGCGGACTGTAGATAAAGATGCTTATATATTACTATATACATAATATTATAGATTTATTCTACGTAGACACAAAGCAAGTGATTGTGCTGATTATGCTTTGAATCGCACCAACGCGACGATCTCCGGTTCACCTTCCACTAGAGTCGAAACCAACAAACCAGTTTCTTAGAACAGGAACAGAATGTTGTTTTCATATTTCCTCAAAAAGCATCATAAAAACATCATCACGTTTTAAACGCTCCGTAATTCTACATTATCTTTAAGCGTCACCTGAAGATAAGGCGTTTTAAGCTAAAAAAATGTGAGGTAAAACCTTGAAACTTGCATATTTATCAGACGGGAAAGAATTTGTCATGCTCTGTCTAAATTGTAACCTAAAATGTAAAAAGGAAAAGAGCGGGATAATATATTATTTCTAAGTGGGTAGAATTTTTATGCCAAATTAAAGAACTGACGAGAACAATGTTTTATTTAAAGATATTTTTATTCTTTTTATTTTCGACTATTCATGCCTCGTTGGTCTAGTAGTTAGCGTAAGCAACTGCCGATCTAGAGGTCTCGGGTTCGATTCCCGAGTCGGACTGCTGTTGGGTTTTTCTTACAGGAAATTCTTAATAGCAGCCCGGAGTATGGAAGATGGCTGTATTTAAATAATATTTTGGACATCTAACACACAACGCCATCTAGTCCCAAGCTAAGCAGAGCTTGTGTTGTGGGTACTAGACAACTGATTTATATATGTACATATATACTTTTTTTTTGTAAATACATACATATTATACATAGAAAACACCCAATCTTTCATTCAATCTTCGAATTTAGTTCACCCTCAGGGTTGCGGAGGTCCGATGCCAGTCGCTCCGCGGAAAAACTGATATTCAGGTAAAAACGGTTGAACCCGTTTCCCCTCTTTGATTGGTTTTCTGAGATGTGAATGTCCATCGTCGGCGGTAGCCACTTACCATGAGACCGTCTCTTGCTTGTGTACTCTCCTGTACCATAAAAAAGATTAATCGCATGCTTGTATATCTTTAATAAAGTTTTCTATCCAGATTCCGTAACAAACTTCCGCTTGGAATTTTCTTTAAGTAATTGCTTACAACAAACGATTTGTATTAATAAATCAAACAATATAGCAGTACATCCGTTGCGGAAATACGTCACATTATTGCAAAGCCTGACCTTGGCGCTTCCGGTCGGGAACCGGTTGCCGTGGCTACACCTTCCGTCAAAGAGACACCTTGATATTGGGGCGGATTGTAGCCTCGTTGGGCGTAGTGGACATTAAACGTAAGCAGTACTGAACACTTCCTCATTGTTTTGCTCACGTTATAGCAAGAAGTCCTTTTACTACTTATTACATTTTTTTATATATTTTGAGATAGTTCATTGAGTTTTTAAGAAAAATTATAATATTAGGTTTGTTTGTGATACTATTCTCAATATAGATTATGCATAAGTACTTCGGTGAGCGAGCTTTGCTCGACATTTTTTGTTTGGGAAATATTTCTAAAAATAAATCCTAGCTAGATGGATTTATCGCTCCCGAAAACCCTGCATACTAAATTTTCGCTGTTTCCGAGGATGAAATTATATACATATTATATGTTACTGTAAAAGCCCGAATTACGGTAAATCGTAAGATTTACTAACTTAATGGTGAAAGTCCTAACAGTTTTGTGACTTGGATCGATGACATTCGATCATCGAATGTCATCGATCCAAGTACTTGGCTAGCCTGTTCATTTCAACTAGCGGTTAGGTTAGGGTTTTTTTTTTATTTCTTTCAAAACAAAAAAAAACTTGCCCGTAAAACAAAAAATACCCTAACCTAAATATTGTTAATTGAAATAAATGATTAAGAAGTACTCATAGTTTTATTCTCAAAACCAACATTTACCAGCCGTCACTGGTAAAACCTAGCAACTACCAAAATTCTAATAGTAAAAACCAGAAAAAAATAATATATTAATGTCTACAGCTAAGATGAGATGGTGGAGATTAGGTTGATTTTTACAAGCTTTTTATTAACTTGCAATGTATGCTTGTATGTTGGGGTGGAATCTTGCAACTCAAATTTGAAGCAGATATCTTCAACCAATTTTGATGAAATTTTGCAAGCATATGTATACAGCATGACAATACAATATTATAATGACATGGAGCTGATATGATGCTGGAGCTGGAAGGTGGCCATAGGAACTCTGTAAAGAAACGTCGCAACATCATCGAGTTTGGACTCGTTTGATTCGTCTCGAGGCATTCCAGTAAAAGCTTGTTTTTAAAAAGCTTTTTAATTTAATTTATTTATTTTATATAACAATACCTATAATAAATATAAATTATTCGATTCTACAAGAAATCCAAAGTTTCCCTGTAATTTTAGTACAAAAAGAGTATTAAAATGTAGAAAAAACCATACGTAAATATAAATTAATTATATAGTATACTAATAAAAACAATTGTTTGTGTCCAAAATGCCACATTAAAGGTATACTCGTATGTAATGACAAATAACATTCAATACATATGCTTGTAATTGTTAATGGCACTAATACTATTATTGTTATTATAATAGCAAATGGAATACATTTTCCCTAAAATGACATTAATAAATATACACTTTTATCATATGTATTTTTTTTTTTATTTTAATGACAATTCCTGCACTAGGAATAAATCCTCTGTCGCAGGGGACTTTACAAACATACATGAAACGGACACGAAGAACACCCAGACTCAGAACAACAATTTGTGGATGACACAAAGTGTTGTCCTACGTGGGATTTGAACCCACGACACTTGGCGAAGTAGGAAACGGCGTGGTGACCGTTAAACCACTAGGCCAAACGTGCAGTCAAACGTGTTTATAATACTTACATGAAAACTCTTATCCTACAAAACCTTCGACAAATAGTCCTACACTTTAGAGATCAAACTCTGGCAATAACCCTACAAGCGAGAGAGCCTGCAAAGGCCAGTCTAGGAGATCCAAATAGCTGAAATGACGAAATAGATTCACCAGATTATTTTTACGACATCATTAAGGGGTTGGGACATCGTCACGCATCCGGAAAATAACGTCAAATTGAATTGTCCCGGATCGTGTCAGTCCCGTGTAGAGCGAATATGGGCGTCTACAGAAATGGAAAAATTCCGCCTTTGTGAGGTATTCGGCGAAAATATATGTGACGGATTACGTTGGCTTAACTTTTATATCTATTTACTCGTATGTAAGGTATGTAAGTAGGTTAGTAAGTCGTCTGGTCTGATCTTAGTGTTATAGCATTATAATATATGTAGGTAAACATATATGTATAGTATTAATTCAAATATGTTATTCTTATGTTATTCTTCATTAGGAAGTTTATATCTTCCTAATGTTTTACGGACGACGTCTCAATGTAAACATTTATAATTAAAAAAATGGTTGACAATTGTCAGTCATAGTCATAATGCTAACACAGTTTTCTTAAAAAAATATTCATTTAAAAAAATGACAAACATAATTATAAAAACATAATATAACAAAAAAAGAAACAAAATAAAATAAAACTTACATGAAACCATGAAGATAATTAAATGAAACTTGTGGCAAAAAAATAAATCGGCTACAAATCCAGCTCCTGTAAAGAAAAAAACATTAAATTAACTAAATGAAAATAAAAGATAAGATGAAATGCGATCCTACAGTAAATAGACTTAAAATATTAAGATTTTTAGAATTGACTATTAATTTGAGATTTCTGGACGTTTACAAATATCTCTGAAATGTAACAAATGAAGTGTATAGATCGCTATCCTGCTTCTAGTCATTCCCGCATTCACTAATCTATGCCTGTCCAATAAGCGAAAGACACACCGAATTGTCGTTGTGACACTGTTACCGCTGCTGCAGTTATCTTCACTCCAGTCAACTTTAGTGTATGTACGTATGGGAACAAATTATTGTTGAAGAAATATTTGGGTCCCTCGGCCCTCACCTAAGAGAATTCAAGCGTACCTATATGTACCTACATATTATGCATATGGACACATAAAATTCTCATTGAAAGTAGTATTAATAGGTACATAATCGTGGTCTGTGGTCTATAACCGTAGGTTAGTTTACAAACAACCAACAGCTATTTCTAACCACAAATGCATAAAAATATATTTGTTTACAGCGCTTCAAAGTACGTAGTTTAAAATTTAACTAACAAGCTATAATAACAAAATGGTCGATACATTATACACTTTTCCCGTTCTATATTTAAAATCCTTTTATCTCATACGTCGCTTGTTACTGCGACCGGATGTCGGTTTATACCAATAAAAAAAAGGAAATTTAGCCTGCGGCCGGCGCCATATGTGACGACGCGACGCAGTATACTCGAATGTCTAGTGCAGCTTAATCGCTTTTTCGTGTTTAAGGCTTTTCTGAAGCTATTATGGAATAAAGCGCTATATATGATGAAATAGTTTCTTTACTAACTCCTGTTAGCATTAAAAGAAGTGCGTTGATGCTGTGGACAGTACTCACATCAACTAACGCTACAAATATGCTGATTTGAAAAGCTTTTTCAAGGATAGGGTTAGTGGTTAAGCTACTACTTGGAAAGAGAGTAAGAAACTCATCAAAACTTTGGAAAATTGTAGTATTTTTGTAGTAGCTATGGGGATAGAACGGCACTCTAGGATATACTAGATACTTAAGCTTTGAACTTTCTGTATTAAGATTTTTATATGAAAACTGCTACATGAAGCTAAACGTGTCCGTTATAAACTACATGTGTTTTGTAATTGCTAAGGAAATATATACGTACCATGACATTGAAATAACACTGGTTAAATAAACAAAACAAAATAATAATAGAAAAATAAACCATAAGTAAACCATAAACCATAACCAGACAGTTTCAGTATACATTTGAAAGCAAAAATATATTTTTAAATTTCATTCTGAATTTCAAAAATAAACGGGTTCGAACATGACATGTGAACTCTTCAATATCGAGATATCGATTTGAAATGAGATTTATATATGGCACTTAAATTGAAACGCTGAAATGATTATAATAAACGCACACCTGACTGGGTACTACCCGATTGCTCATCAAAGGGACGTCTAATAAAAGGTTTGTAATATGAGAACTTAGGACGCATGTGTAAGTTTATATCTGTGTGAGTTTATCTATATTTATAATTACATATGAACGTGACTTTGTAGCTGTGTGTGTGAGTCCTACAATACCTGTTTGGTTAAAAGATCACGTTTAGGCAAACGTGCCCTATGTTTCCCTACACGTGATATTTTATTGCTTGACTTGAATTTTAATATTGGACATTTAGTTCAGGAGAGCTTTTACGGAGAGCTACACATTTCGAGTGAAAGATTGAGATTTAAATAATATATTATTAGGCAACATAGTACAAAGAAAAAATTAGAAACATGCACACATGTACACCAATGGTGCACACATGTGTACTTGAGCATGTATATATGATATACGTTCTTAAGTGCGTAGTACGAACTTTCATTTTCCTAGTAAACTAAAAATACATTTAACAGTTTCCTCTGATTGTGAAAAGTTCCATGGCCGTATGTTTGACTTGTAGTCTTTCATTGGCATTTACATAACTCACAACGAAAATATTTGTGTGGTATGTAAACGATATTTATTTGATTCAACTGATCATTGCTAAAAGGAGCTATTTAGTATAAAAAAAGAAATACCTAAGAATTGGAAATAACGCGACGCTGGAAATTTTTATGGAAAATTTCGACAACACTCGTTTTATACTGCTTCCAAAACTATTATATTGTATTCTTTATAACTTAGACACAATATTCATTTTAGGCTTCAATCTTAGACTTAACAAGTTGTCATAACGTTAATTATGTTTATGAAATTAGTATTAAAAATATTTCTTTCACAACAAGTAGTCCTTAATGTGCAAAGTAGTTTCAAAACAGCTTTATTCTGAGTGAGATAATCCATCCAACTAGCTAGAGCATAGAAAGGTAGAGAACATAACAGTTCACTAATTTTAAATTGTGATGACTAACTCTGTTGACTCAGTGACCAAAAACTAGCCCTCCAACAGGTGATAACGCCAGTCTATTCGATTTTTGGCTGTCTACTGCCAATTGTCGGCTTGAAGCTTCACTAAAGCCGTTTCCACTCTATAATTTCAGCGATATTTAGGACGGACGACCAACTCAGATAGGTTCTCTTTACCCCGCGGTCTGCTCTCATACCTTCGACATGGCCAAGTCGTGTTCTTAGGTATAATATTACAATTAGTACAGTACAGTACAATACAAGATAGTAGGTAGTAGAGCCACGCTGATTTCAGCACGAACGGGCCGGCTCGACCGGGGCGGTACTACCCTCGCACAGAAAATCAACGTAAAATGACAGCGTTTGTGCTGTCGTGTTTCGTTGGTGAGTGCGAGACCGGAGGCCCAATTAGTCTAGTCAACAAGTTCTATACTTGTTGACTAGACTAAAAGATGCACAAGCATCACTAGGCCGCCATAGTGTGGGTCGCCATACTGCATTGTTGTATTCGCAATGAGTATGGTGGCCACCACTCGTGGATTCTGCTTATGCTTTCCATCAGGCAGAGTAGAGTCATTTTGGCAGGCCAAACATAAAAAAAAAAAAAATTGCTACAATTTATCATTATGATAATGTGATTTATTATGAGAAAGAAAACTTGAAGCAAAGCCTATAAGGTTGCCTAAACCTCGTTTCTAAGGAGAGGCTTATGTCCAGCAGTGGACTGTAAAAGGCTGTTGATGATGATGATAATGAGTTCATGGGAGCTTTTATTTCTGTCATTGTCGTGAGAATGTCAACAGTTGAACACCACATTACTTAATACATAAATAGACAAATTCTGTGCACATATTGAATTTAATTCTACAGTTTTGCGTGTAGACAAATGTTTCCCACTTCCTAATTCAGGTATGAATATACGGTATACAATTCCGTCTTCATGTCAAGGCGTAAAAATTCAATAGAACACGAATAAATGAGCGTGCAAGTATAGAATAGGTATAGTATAGATTAACATGACGAAAAAAACTTGAGAGGTGTCAAGGGACACCCGGATGGAACGAATTTTACATATATACATATATATGATATGCTACTACTAATAAAAATGCGCATAAAATACTCAAATTATTTTAGAAATAATCAAACTTTACAGAATATACTATAAAACAATATTATATTTTCTGTAAATAAATGCAAAAATCCAACATCACGTGGTATTCCCAGGCGATCACTCATCCAAGTACTAACCACGCCCGATATTGCTTAACTTTGGTGATCGGACGAGAACCGGTGTATTCAACATGGTATGGACGGTGGCAATCAGTTTGTTATATTTAACGTCGAGTATCCAGCACTATGACGTCAACTCAATGTCAAAAGTTTCGTTACAACTTTTGGCGCTAAAAGTGTCGTTACATTTTTTTCCGTCTAGCCCCCTTTAGCAACGCGCGATATGGAACTTCGTTCCAAAAAAATGATTCAAATATGCAATAAATACCTATTTATATTTCGCGTTGTACAACAATTCTTTGTTTAAAGAAAAAAGCAAATTTGGTTATCAAACAAATAAAATAAGTATAACCGGTCCTAAGTACGGAACACTTTTAATTAGTTATAATGAAGTAGATTAACTGAACTACGTCCGGCTTGATTTATATATGACTAGTGGAGAAACCGAAACCTGCACAAAACATTGAAAAAGTAGAAAATATACTAACAACTAGTCTTAACATGTAACATTGTTCAGCTAATACACCCCAGTACAGCATTCACAAAGGTAACTTTATGTTAAAAAATGATAAGAATGATATGACTATTGTAGTTTGAAAAATCAACTCACGCAATTTTTTTATTATTCGAAAGCAAACAGTAGCCAATCAACCAACATAATAATATCCATGCAATCGCTAATACGTTTGATTTCACACAGACATCCAACAGTCACGAAACATTCTCCGACACTCCGATACACAATCACTATAATTTTCATATGCACATACAAATTGCTTCCGAAAAAAAAACTGTATCGCAAATGGCCTCTACTGAAAGTAGTGTGCGTTACCTCCTTCCTCCTACCAGTCCAAGTATAGCTGTACACAACTTCACAATAATTCTTACATCTGAGTCATGGTAGTGCAGACAAAGCTCATGACCTCATCATTGTTCGCTTAGTATCCTTGAGTCGAGGATATATCTAGTGTTATTGCGCCTTATGGAGTTTATTTTTGTATTACACACAAATTGGATTTAATTAAACCGTTGTTGTTACCGTTGTCTGGTTATTAAATGTTTAAATTGAAGTTTTAACTGAGTACTTTACAACATGTAAGCTCGATGCGCAAATATATCACTTCGAAACTATCGTTGATGTTCAGGCTTAAAAGATATCTCATTTAAAGGTAACGTATACTTGTCTCATGCAGAAATATTTATATCTGTATATACATAATAAACAAACATTTAACATACAACGCCATCTAGTCTCAAGCTAAGCAGAGCTTGTGTGTAGTGCCCACACTAGACAACTGATATAAATACATATATACATTTTTTTGTATATACAATCATTTTATACATAGAACACACCCAAACTCCGAAACAAATATTTGCAGATCATACAAACATTTGATAAGACCCGGGAATCGAACCCGAGACCTCAAGCACAGCAGTCGCTTACGCTACCACTGCGCCACAGAGGCAGATATGGTTTGTGACAAATTAATTACTTGTTATCTGTACAAAAATAGTCTTACAAGTTGCATCTATATCTGACATCTTGTCTATTTCGCAAATCTTTACCATCTGACAGGTAACTCTAGCACCTTCGTCAAATCGAACAAATATTTAATAAAAAAATGTGTTAGGCAAATATTAACTCAATAGGTGAAATGGAAGAAAAAAAATGCAGACAAAACGATTCATTTATCATTCTTCAGATCAACCTCTAATCTTAGAACAACAAAAGTCCTAATCATTTAATCCTAATCGTTTACTTAGTAAAACTAAAATTAAACCCTAAATAAATTATACAAGAAGCAAGATGGTATAACGTTATGTAATCATGAAATTAAATAAGACTTATAAACAAGTTTAATGAAAAGATAAACTTATTAACTGCCGATACACCACAATCAAAAACAATTGGAGAAAAAAAATATTTATGCGAAGTATACCCCGAATACATGATCTCCATTTCTCATTCTTCGCCAAATATATGTGTCCGTGAAGCATCAGTATCGCTCTCACGTAACAGATTCCATTCCATATTAATGCATTATGTTTTATTAAAGCTCGATTTTCACAGTAATATCCATTTCTGTTAACCATAACACAGAACATAAAATCGTTTAATAAACATATGAATACGTTAAGTGAATCAAAACAGAATAGTGCGTTGTGAAGGGTCCCTGGTGAGCTTACAGTTTATACTGGGTACTGGGCAATTGCATTTATATTTACTAATCGGCGTGAGAATTTACATTACGCAATGTAGGGTTAGTAGTCACTCTATAGTTCTTCTTTATAGTCTTCATTACATGATATTGTAGTATGTTTCTTGTTATATAAAGTCGTCAAACTGTCTTTTTCAATGCTCATTACATTCGTTCATGCAGTACAACAACCAATGCATTAGTTTTTGGTAAATTTAAACATAGAAGAAAAATCATGTGACATTCATATTTATAAAAACTCGAGCATGTCTTATTTCAGGGTAGCCATTAGCTTCTATTCTTACATACTTTGCAAGCTTTTTTTGATGTCATTAAAATTTCCGGAGAGTCAGTGGCTTTAGTTGCTACACATCACAGCGAAACCTTACCGACAAATGCGAAATAAAGACATCAAACAGAAAATATATTTATCCTTGAAAATTATAAACCTATCGCGTTTTAGATTGTACATGTTTTATCATTCTCTTGAAGTAAAAGTTAGACTTTAGAAACAAAAATCTAAGTGTGTTAATGATGAGCGGTCACTTCAGTATTTGGTATTTTCTTTTGATCGCAGTACCAACATTGTAAATTACGCGATACCTTATCTTTATAAATCTCTTTAGTTCTAGTTTTAACCCGACTGTCGTCTCACATAAAAGTAAATAAAGTCCAATTACACTGAATCTTTATCTTCGATCATGGAGCGCAGTACTCCATCTTGACATATAATGTAAAATAATTGACAGGAGCTCACAGGCGTTGTCGCCTGAATTATGGAAATATGAGGAGTGTAGGTTTTGATCGATGAACTATCATCTGTCTTACCTTGTATGTTCGAATAAACTAGAAAGACGACGTATGTGTAAAAGAGTTTAGAAGAAATAACGAAGGTACATTAATATGTATATTAACATTTTTTGTACTGAGCAAACACCTTTCTTAATTTTAATTTCTTTAAAAAAAATACAACTATCGCATTAGGAAAATCTACCCTGTGAAGCGGGGAACTTTACAAACACAAGTAAAACGAAATAAATCATAGAGATTAAAAGTGATAAGCAAGCTAAGTCTTACTATAAGCCTTTGGATACGGGCAACCCAGGACCGATTGTTGTGGGGAACCTTGGAGGAGGTCTATGTCCTGCAGTAGACGTCTTTCGGCTGAGATGATGATGATGATGTCAAACAGGATTAAGTTACAGACTTACACAGACAGGTTTAATTAGAATTTTCCAAAGAAGGTGCTTCTTCTACCTAGTGCATTCGTCTTTACAAGAACGGCATGCACACAAAACGGCAAAATCTTAATACAAGTTACTTAAAGTAGCTGCTATCTAAACTCAGCAAATACTAAGGGACTGATATTCAGGGAGCAATGAGATATAATTTCAGAGTAGTGATACGCTGATACAAAGATAAATCTAAACATAGCAAACGTTGAGGTTGAACAAATCATGCGTGAATACGAAAAGTTCATGAGAATCGCAAACCATAAAGCGTTGCCGCTTGGGTGCGGCGCATCCTACATAGGCACTATAAACGCGAATGTGATTATGTTTGTTTCTTCTTCACACTTTAACTACAGAACACAAAACCAATTCTTATAAAATTTCGCAAAAAAAAAAAAAAAAAAAAAATACAGAGGAATAGATTAAGTGTTATTAGATGATGGAGTAAGATTAAGTAAGGACATAGTAAGTGATCTATAAAAATGCCAACAAAACTGCGTGCAAAATTGTATTCAATGTAAGAAAGATAAAACCAGGGGTTCTGCGGTGATAACTCTCAATATTTTATGGACATAAACTTGTTCTGATTTCTGATTCAAATATAGACGTTAGCCAGATCATTAGACTGTATATAATTACGATATTATCGTTCAAACGGTCATTGCCTGTCGTGTGCTTCTAAAACTCGTTCGGAACTACTTGTTTCACACACGAAAAGACTAGTTATTAGCCACGCTAATTTGGAACGACAAAGATCTATAATAAAGATATTACATTTGTAAGAACTAATTTGTTTTTTTAACCGACTTCCAAAAGGAGGAGGGTCTCAATTTCATCGGATTTTTTTTTTATTTAATTTTTTTATGTATTTACATTGATTACTCCGTCAATTGCAGACCGATTTTGAAAATTCTTTTTTTTTTTTTTTTTTTTTTTTTTATGTTTGGCCCGCCAAAATGACTCTACTCTGCCTGATGGAAAGCATAAGCAGAATCCAAGAGTGGTGGTCACCATGCTCACTGCGAATGCAGACAATGCAGCATGGTGACCCACACCATGGCGGCCTAGTGATGCTGCTGCATCTTTTAGTCTAGTCAACAAGTTTGGAACTTGTTGACTAGACTAATTGGGCCTCCTATTACTATTTGGGCTTCTTTTTGTATTCGAAAGGGTATGCTCACCATGTGGTCCCATGGCCACCATTTCAGGATCTGATGATAGGATCCCAAGGAAATCGAAGGAAACCCTCAAATTTACGTGAGCGCCTGCAACGAAGTTAAGAGCAATTGTCTGCATGCCTTCATATTCTGTAGACATCATTTAATTTAAAATGAAATGATGATGAGAGACTTGAGAAAGACTAAAAAGCGAAAAAAAAACTTCCTTTAAAAGAACCGACTTCAAAGACTAAAAAGTATAAAATAACTTAATTTGTATGTGCTACCTAGAGCGGGATAGCTGCTCTTCGCGTAGAACAAAACAACCGTAGCGTCGGTGACGTCGTTGACGTTCGTCTCGAAATATAGCGAGTGTGGTACCTACTATTACATTTGACTTGGCACTGACTTTAAACCTATGAATAGGTAGCACATACAAATTAAGTTATTTTATACTTTTTAGTTTTTGAAGTCGGTTTTTTTAAACGAAGTTTTTTTTTTACTTATTATTTTTTATCAATTTTTGGGTGATCAAAAGACGAGATTCTCAGCTGCATAATTAAGAGTATATACCTACTTAGTTACATATATGTACATAGATAAATAGATTTATTGTAGAAGACATATATATTATGTATAGTATATGAATATACATGCGTATAAAATTTTGCAATGTTTAGGTTTTTTATGATCGGACCGTTGAACTTGCCTTACTTATGGTAATACTCGTAAATAACATACTAAACTAATTACAAAGTGTTTTAATGAGTATAATCTGTTATAGTTACATTACTTTTATTGTATATAGTATGTTTAAATCTGTATGTAAATTATTACAAATATTTTAATGATGAGAGAGTATGTTTATTCGTTTAAGTGACTTTTACGTTAAAGCTAAAACTATTTAATTTACATAATTATTTGCATATCTTGATAATTTCTTTGCATATTGCACTACGCAAGTTTGTGTTATCTGTATAGAAAAACCCGTTTTCTATACAAATAAATAAAATTGGAGCGTCTGTTCGTAATATTAAAAGAACCGCTTTTTACTATATGTATTACAAAATGACATTTTTACAAATAATATTTTTGTATGACTGTCTGTTCCGGCTAATCACTGGAACGGATGGACCGATTTTGACGAGACTCACTGACAGATAGCTGATGTAATAAGGAGTGACTTAGGCTACTATTTTTTAAACTAGCTTTGGCTACGGTGTTACTCGCTGTTATTGTCGTATTTACCGCAGGTAACACCGCGGAGTTCAACTAGTTTATAATAAAATGCGACAAACAATTGCTACTAGAAATTCGATTCGATGAATGAAACTTCTAGTGTTTTAAACAATAATATTTATAAATACCATCATTGGTTTCAAAACATTTAACTACATTGTTATGACCTTTTCGTTTCATATTATAAACATAAAATATAAATTATTTAGATACAAAAAAGTTAACAGCAAGTTAGCAAAAAAGTTATTCCGATTTTAATTTCAGTTATATCATATACATATTACGTCACTACATAATAGATGCTGTCATTTACGTATATTAAATATTATGTAACTGAATATAACACTAAATATAATTAAATAAATTATACAAGTAAAATTTTAACAAAAATAAAAACCGACTTAAAGGTATGACTCGATTTCTCTTGGATGCCATCATCAGATCTTAGTGTCCTTATTATGGTACCACAGTTGAAAAATCTCCTTTCCATTTAAAAAAGAATCATCAAAATCAGTTCATAAACGACGAAGTTATCTATGAACACAAATAAAAATAAAAAAAACATTTATACGGTCGAAATGAGAACCTCCTCCTTTTTTGAAGTCGGTTAAAAATACTGTCATCTGCTCTTCTATACGTTCTATCGTCTACTATATCACCCTGGTCAAGCGGGTATTGTTACTGTTACGGGTACTGTTGACCTGCATCGTTTGCTCCCTAGGCAGGCGCGGTTCCAGGGGGGGGGTCACAGGGGACGTGACCCCCCCCAAAATCTGCTACTAGAACCTGATTTTCTTGTTCTTATCAGTTTCCATAATTATTCAATCGAGATAAGAAATCAAAGGATAGGAAGGATAGGAACTCTTTGAGAGAGTTATGTCTGGCCGTATCAGCGAGCACCTGTCGCGAGTGGGCCCTGATTATCGGACTGCCAATTTGGATTACAACGGGGACGCTCGACAATGGACGCTAAGAATGAGTGGTTTCTCAGTAATTTACTAACGATCAATACCTCCAAAACGAACTATATTATTTTCTCGGCTAAAAACAAAAAAATTACCAATTTTCCATTCTTAACTATAAATAATGTTAAGATCAATCAAGTAAATCAAGAAAAATACTTAGGTCTGATTTTGGATAACCATCTTACATGGAAACCGCACATACAAAAACTAAAAAATAAATTTATCTCATTGTCAGGAATGTTGAGTGGCTTCGTACGTTGCATACCACGTCAACTAAGACACACTATATATAATACGCTTATAAAACCGCATATAGACTACCTAATAGAGGTTTGGGGTACAGCTGCTAAAAGCAATTTAACAAAATTACAAACAGCACAAAATAAATTAATTAAAAAATTATTTCATTACGATTTTCTCACATCAACTCAAAAAATTTACAAGGAGACCAAAATCATGACTATTGTACAGACATACAAATATTATAATTGTTTACTTATAAGAAAAATACTAACTAATAATATACATACACAAATAAAACTAACTAAAAAAAAAGATGTGCATAGTATCGGTCTCAGAAGTAGGAATGACATATTTCTGTTAAAGTCACGAACGAATTATGGCAAGAGATGCATTATGTACGAAGGTTCTAAAATATATAATCAGCTACCTAATCTGATAAAAGAAACAAAAAATATGCAAAATTTTAAAAAAATATTAAAAAATCACATTATAAATAATACAAGCATAAATACACTTTTATAACAATCATTATCTCTTGCATAAATTTTAATATTATGTATTCATATATTGGTATACATAAATTAACCAATACTTACACTAAAACTTTTCAATTACCAGAATATGTGACAATGCTAAGTTGTTATTTTGTGCAAACCAATCTGTCGCTTCTAGGTTCACTAAATCTTTGTATTTACTGCTGGCACGGTTCTACAAATGTTTCGAAATGCATGTATGATTTTTAATGTACCCTCACTATGTTTTGAAGTGGATTGTTGTGATTTTTATTTTGTATAAATAACGTGAGTTCTTCTTTTCTGTATCGCAGTAAGTTAAGTGTTATATATTTTGTATTTTCTCATGTAAGTGAATTTGTATTTTTATTCTTTATGAGAAATAAATGATCTTAAACCTGAATATATATATAGATGTGTTCGCTCCCTATCGGGGTCGGCAGTCCGATCGGGGTGGTGGTGTTGGTAGTTAGCCTTGATATCGTTAATGCTTTCGGCACCCTTCAATTAGGGGCGCGATTAGGGAGGCCCTTGAATATCACGAGGTGCCGACTTACCTGCGTGCAGTCATAGAGGTCTATCAGCGCGACAGGACAGTGAAGTTTGTCGATCGGAACGGAGTGGAAAATTGAAGGGAGGTGTGTTGTGGGGTTCCCTAGGGCTCTGTATTGGGCCCATTGTTATAGAACCTCGTATACGATGCGGGCCTTCGCACTAGTCTGACTTCGGGCAGGAACCACCCTGCTCATACCTCCGGGTGGATGACACCGAAGTCCAAGTGGGTCAGTACATGAAGTACCTCATCATGGACAATCGGTAGAACTTTGAAAAGCATTTCGGGCGACTAGTCCCCAGTACGAGGAGTAGCAGGGGTGCCACATTGTCTGCTGCCCAATCTCGGGGGACCGCGGGAAGAAGTTCGCTGCCTCTCTGTGCTTGGGAGTGCGTAAGGGCGTCGTGCGATCCATGGTCCTCTATGGGGCACCGGCGGGATCTTCCCGCTGTAATGCTCAACTCGGGAGTCTGCAGCGACGAAATTCGATCTGTCGGTCGGAATGACGAAGAGATAGCGCCGTATCATGAGCCCAGAATGCATCGTCAGAACACACATAAGCAAGCCCTACGAGCTTGGCGGGCACTGTCGGAGCCTTTCTGCCGAGCTTCGAAGCTTGCATAGAGAGAACCAACTTATCACCTACCGATTCACTCGATCGGGGAACCGGGATGGGGAAATGGCCGATCCCGCTCGAAAGAGGCGACAAAGGATGCGCGATAAAGGCCGCTTGCTCCCCAGTCGTCGGTTAAGGGTCGTTGTGGCCACATGCAGGGGAGATGTGGCCGCTGGAAACGACGCGACACCTCGGTGCGACCTGGGGTGTCGTCTCAGGTGGGTCGGTGTTCCGACTCTCTTACTGTGTAGAGCGGTGAGAGGTACGACAACGACATGTCCCGGGATGTACCTTAGTGATGGGGTAAGGCAGGGGGAACTCCAGAAGCCGCTGATGCGTTCCTGCAGCTCCTCTTGACTGCAGATGTAGGCCGCCGCCGGGGTTTAGGGTTAGACCGATTTGTCGGGAGTTCCATACACGCCCTTCGTCCCCCAACGGAGCTAGATCCTCTAAATATTCATCCAGAGATTGTCACAGATGTCTCAAATATTATGATCCCAATAGATTTACCAATAAAAACAAAAGATATCCATTTGTTTTTTTTGTGTGAAATAATATTGTGTATTGTGCAATAAAGTCTAATTTACTCGACTTAGTGGATTAGTGACCCCCCCCAAAACTTCAGGCTGGAACCGCCCCTGTCCCTAGGTCGGCTCTTACAACACCACCGGGACGAATGGGATTGGAGATAGTCTGTATTCTTCATCTGTCACCACACGCACACACAAATAAAGCAATAGTAGAATATTACAAACTCACATTGAAAGCGAAACATGCATAGTTATTCAATTTAATACTAACGGAAACGTTAGTGAGTATAAAAAGCTAAAAGGAAACATTTCCCCTGACTTTCGAGAGACAAGTAAAATCGTGAGAGACGTTAAACAATAACAACTCAACGACGTTCATAATTCATCTCATAAGAGCAACTCGCTTGCAATTACACTAAATATTAATATACGCTTCTGGTAAACACGTGTTTAATCACGGTCGAATATGGACTATATCGCCACTAAATGTTTTGTTTTTATTTTATTGACCTTTATAACTCGATCTGTCATTATTGTATAAACTTTTGTACTATAATAGATCGATATAATGGCACCATACTGGGGCCCCTATTAGACTGGAATAAGCTTTATGGAGGTCTTAATGACCGCGGTGCCCAGGTTTTTCCTATTTCAAAGTGGCACACTAAAATTACTCATTTGGTTCGATTCCGACACACCGCCCCGCGCGAAATCCCGAGGGGGATTTTCACACGTATAAAAAAGAAAAGGCTTTATGAAACCGTTGTAATTGAATTTTTACCCGACTACAGCATAGTCAAAGGAGTTTATAACTTTACTAGCGACCCGCCCCGGCTTCGCACGGGTGGATTTCAGATGCCCCCGCCGACGACATGATTCGTGCATTTTAAATCTGTAATATCTTCGAATATATTCATTCAAATTAGATACTGTAAAGGGCCATTTTGATCTATATTAAATGCACAATGTATTTAATTTACTTAATTGTATAAGGATGCATTCTGTATTGCTTAAAATCACTTCGTAAATAAGCCATTATTTCTCGTAAAAATAAAGGAATAAAAAATGGTTGTTGTGGGTTATCCCTAAGAGATAGACATATACCGTCGCGGACTTTTTTGTAGTACTTTTTAAGGTGTACAATACTGTAGTACATTATTTTGATCTATCTCGTAGGGTGCAACCAGCGTTTGCAATGTAAGCGCAAAAAAATGTGTTTTTTTGCTACATCACATTAGAAACCTCGAAAATTAACAGTGTTCCCATACTATATCATGCATTTATTATACATAAAAACCTTCCTCTTGAATCACTCTATCTATTAAAGAAACCCGCATCAAAATCCGTTGCGTAGTTTAAAAGATTTAAGCAAACAAAGGGACATAGGGACAGAGGAAGCGACTTTGTTTTATACTATGTAGTGATAACCATACGTTAAAATCAAAAGTTTGATACTTTTTACTTTTGAACGTATTTTTTTTGATAAAATTACTGATTCATTATTTGAAACTTTTCTGTTTGATACCTACAGATTTCGGTTTTACAAGTCTCGCACACAATTATGTATGTCAGAATTGTCAGATAACCATATATGTACCTACATATTATGTAACCTCTATCTTTAACATAGTATAATGTGACAGATAAATTATCTGAAATTGTATCATGAATTAGTAAAACTGGCCTTAAACAATTCTATATTATATAGATATAAATAATACCTAATATGAACACCTAAAAACATACACATGTTGGTGAGCATGAAAACACTAAGAAAATTTTCAGTGATGAATTGCTCCCAACGGAAATTGTAAACTAGTATTTCTATTTACGTCATAGGAGTAGCTGTAAGGATTAATGTAACAATTGTTTACATACAAAATAATGTTATGAAGTTATGATATCACGACAGCATGAGTCAAACTAAGTACTCGGAAAGAACAGGTGGACCAGTCATACATGACACAGTTTTGTTGTACATACAAGTCGCTTTACTGACTTATATGGAACTGGGCGTGTCATGGCTGCTAAATATAAGTATCATTACAATCAACGAACGTTAATATAATCAAACTAGCTGAACCCCGCGGTGTTACCCGCGGTACGACAATAACCGTGGATAAAGCCGCGGGGCGAAGCTAGTCTAGAAAAAAGTAGCCTATGTTACTCCTTATATCATCAACTACGTGACAGTGAAAGTCCTGGCAAAATCGATCCATCCGTTCCAGAGATTAGCCACAACAAACAGATAGACAGACAAAAAATTTAAAAATTAATTTTGTATGTAAGTATTGTATATACTTCATATGCATTTGCATTACATACATATGCATATCGGTAGTGATATGAAAAAACAAACTAAAGATTATAATACAGTTTCGATGATCAAAAGTTAATCATCAAATCAAGTTGCAAGTCACATAAAAATAAATGATTCTAAAATAATGATTAAATATTGTGATACTGTTTCAGCTGCAGAGTATAAAAACATGTTTCAAAATACTTAACGTCTGATGTCTTTCCCGAGTATCACGATCAAGCTTCAGTTAACGTTCATCATTAGTTTTTACAAGAATATTCGTAAAAAGTTAACAGTTATATAAAGTTCAATCGTAAAAAAGTAACCATATACTTAATTATATAATTAATATAAGGAATGAAAAAAATGCTATCTACTTAGAATCTTATAAGAACAATATCTGTTTGGTTTTGCCACACATAAAATCTTACTAGTCAAGGGAACGACAACGCGATTCTATTCGATATAAGCACATTAACATAGAATTTTTTGTCGAATATTCTCTGAAATTTCTGATTATACTTCCAAACGATCTCATTCTGCCTAATTGAAATTTAACAAGATGATACATATATAACAAAGTTGGCGCGAATCACTTGAGAATAAGGAATGTAATGGCTGCTAAAATAAAAAATAAAACAAGCTTGTATAATTTTCATCCCAATTTGTAAAATAGCAAACAGGAAAAATGTTTCTTCTGTGCAAATTAGACTTCGATATATTGAATTGTTTTTTCCTTTGACTAATAAAGTGAAAAGATCCCAATTTAAATATAAAGTTGATGTAATTTGCTTGGAACGTGAACGAAGAAGGACCAGATCGAATTATTTGAGCAAAGAAACCGGAATAAGGTCAACGAATTTAAAGAAAAAAACCTGTTTATGTGGAGTTGTACAAAATTTGGGCAACGTCAGAAACATAAACGTTTATATGTGTGTAGTTGACATCGATTCGCAACATAATAAATAACGTTTAATGATATCTTTCTAATTGGCCAAAACAGTTTTAATTGTAGGGGAGTTGGCGGATTAATACTTTTAATGTAGGTACTGAAAGTATATATTAAGTAATATAGATGGTTCTCCATGACATAAATTAATAATAACAGCTAGTTTAGTAAGTTTTCGATTTGAAAAATAAATAATAAGGCACCAGCAGAGTGACAGTGGTGACAGGTGAGGCCATCTGTCACCCTAGCAGAAGCTGGCCGAGGTGGCAGCAGAATAGGAACACGGGGGTTTCTGCACAGGAGGGGGCCATCTACAAACGTCGGTGGTCCGAGGTACGTGGGGGTTCCAGGGATTTCCTTTCAAGGGTGCACCTGGTTCCCCGACTTCTAGTACACGAGACGGCGTGCGGTTTCAGTCGATTCGAGTCCGACATTGTAACCAGTCGGCGGTATCCGGGGAGATTACCGCACAAAAAAAAGAAAAGGACGAATAATCCTTCCTTATTGTGTACTATGTGACAACCTGGAACAGAAGTCAACAGAGTAACCTTACAATATTGTAACACAATCTTCCATACAACAAAGGACAGGTTTGTGGTGACAATGAAGCTATCAAGACTATCAAGTGTCGAACGTTGTTGTGTAATACAGGGCTACCACAATATCGTAGACAATAGGTAGTTAACTACAAAAGCTTTCTTAACAAGATGTTTGATATTTAAGTCGGATAGTTTGATATATGATCTTACCCCTTTAGTAGTTGTGTTTATTATTGAGACACTTTTCTTTCAAAAAACAAAAGGACTTACAGCAGTAAGATAATTATTGTCGGCAATGTTACATACTTTTACCCCCTTTTACTACTTTTTTTAGTTCCTTTACTGCAAAAAAAAAACAAAAATCTTTTTTGTTTTTCTTTACGACAAAGACAACTGTTGGAACACTTACGAGTTTATGAGGTACATAATTTTAAGGTCCGTTTCTACACACTAGAGCGACTTGGTAGTTCATTTTTGCCGAACATCGATTGTTTTATTTTAATTTCATTTCATAGGTCCGTAAAACTAAAACTATTAAAGCTTTCCTTATCATGATAGATTAATCATAAACCATGGATACATTTTGATGATGAATATCGAATTAATCACATTTCATAGCGTTTTTTATGTTGTGAAAAGCCCTATGGTTCAATGGGTTACCACCTCATGGGCACGGTGAAGTGCTAGTTCTTGTATTGACCTGTTTTCTGTTTGTTAGCTTATTTTATACCAGCTTTTGCTATTTTAAGTTAGTGTTTCTTTGAAAATGACGAATGATTTTAAAATAAACTAAACCATAACAATTGTTTTAATAGAAAACGCACGACAATTAATTGAACTTGTACGGTCAATTTCACAGAATCAACTACAGACTACTTACATTGAAGCGGTATAACCAATTAACAGAAACCGGCGCGGGCGCATCGCAGGCTTATTACCAACCGTTACTATTACTGTTATGGATTTTTTTATTTACATCCGACTTTCGGACTTATATGCAAAACTGTAATAAAAACTATAACTTTTTGCTTTTAAGGCCAATGTGCCATAGAGCTTGGAACTTTTAGGTAAGAAAATCTCCCATATGGGTGTTACAGCGTTTTAGAGAATTTGTGTATTATTATCATCGTCATCATCATCATCAACAACAACCATCAACACTGCTAGACCTATCCTTAGAAAAGAGGTTACGGCCTACTATACCAAGCTGGTTAGACGGGTTAGTATACGCAGTACATAGGCGACGCACCGTCGGGCCCTCGCTGCAGTCATCGGAGGAGATCTTTCGCTACCGGCCGCCATACTCTCCATGGCTATTTTACAGGTATTTTACAGTGTACGCAACCTTCTCCGTACACATTATTTCGCAGAAGATCCGTATGTCGTAATAACAGCAGTTTCCGGATCCCTGCCATTTCAAGCGCAGAATGGCACACCGTGTGGTTTTACTCGATCCAACTCCGACACACCACCCCGCCGCAAACCCCGGTGGGTTGACTGCCCGTGGGGAATACTAGTTTTCCTTGCAGTATTGTAACTTGTTACTAAAAACATAGAGATAATTCTACGACGAGGCGAGCAAAACTTGTTAAAATAGGTATTCTTTTATGGTACAAGGGGCAAAAGAGCAGACGGATCACCTGATCCTAAATGACTACTGCCGCCCATAAACACACGCCCTCACAAGAGCGTTGCCGCCATTCCAGTTCCAACAGAATGAGGGGGAGAAGAGGTATTCGGAGTCCTGTAACCTCACTTACTGTATGAAAAGCAGAAAAAAAAGAACCAGTATCACCCAATTTCTATGAGACCGTGGTTGGTCGATATGCGGCGAAGTGTGTGAAGTATCATAACTTTAGAAACACATGTCATTCCGTATCTATTTCACTAGTTTTGCGATGCATCTGTGCTAGCCGCTTACATCGGCCATATGTAATGTATATTTTTAGACAATTGTGTACGACTTTATTTAATAGTTTAGTACACATTGTCGGTTATGTAACTAATTCAACAAATTATTTGGAGGCTACACACTTTCAAATATAAAATCTAAACACATCAGTAGCAATTACTAAGACCTCTTTACGAGAAGAAATTTCGTTGGGCAGGATTTTTTTTTCTAGGTTATACCTGGTTCGCTAGATACTTGTGGTCCAAAACATCATGCGGCTTTAGTCGGTTTGAGTCTGATATAACCACCGGTGAAGGGATCCTAAAAATTTCTGCACAACAAAACGAGAGAGAAATATACTGGCGGTGGTACCGGTAGCTTTACAAAACCATATAGTTGCAGTTAAGAGTAGGATATACATCAGGAAAGTGCACGAATCAAAAATAATCATGAGGAGATGAAATATACATTGAATGCCCTTTAAAGATAGACATAAAAATAATATTCTAGTGTTTCGCTCTATTATTTTGAAACAATAGTTTAATTTCTTAAGAATTACGTACATACCTGAAACTGAGTTACTTAATCCCAACACTAACAATTCTAATTTCGTTATAGTAATAATTATAATAAGTAATACAAGAAACGTCGCAGTGTTTTATTCACGTCACACTATTTTAAAAATGTCTTTTTTTGACCAGTTTTCAGTTAAGTGAAGGTTTTTGAATGAGGAACCACTTACAGAAATTCTACAAGGACGACCAATTAACTTTTTGATTGGAGTCTTCCAGGCTTCCACGTGACACTTTTTTGAACCATTCATTCCGAAAGAGTAGACAAGGCACATTTTTTGCATTTAATCCCCCTACGTAAACGGAGCCAAGCCTATTGCTCCCTATTTATTCGTTTTTATTTAATTCTTTGTGTACCTACAAATGAAAATTGTTTCACGTTTCTAACTCTGAAAACTATGAACTTCCATAGAATCGTTGATACTTTTAAAAATAAGATGTGAAATTTCCAAAAATCCTTTCTTGCTGTTCTACTTACATCAGAAAAAGAAGCTACCAACGCGGGCAAGTAATATAATTTACGGCTTTAATATACGATTGCGCACATCATTGTGGTTTAATCGACTGATATTACCACAATGAATCGATCAACATGTCATTGTTTTATCAATCAAACGATCGACGGCTCTTACGAATTGACCAAAAACGCAGACACGTCGTAAAACCGTTATTCATTCAGCATTGTTATTGCAATTCAACACTAAAAATATGCAATTGAACGATATTTATCAACTACTTGAATTCAATGGTCAGTAGAGCTTAACACAGATTGAAAACATCACATCACACTAATCACATCACACTAATCACACTAATATATAAAGGCGAAAGTTTGTGTGTATGTTTGTTACTTGTTTAGGCAATAACTACTATGATATTATTATGTATATGTATGTATATTTATATGTGTTAGTGTATAAATACGTATATTGGTAATATTAGTTATATACCTACGTGAGCTGTAAATGTGCACAACAAACTACACATTACTTTATAGTATTGTCCATCTGAAGGTTGCCTGGAAGAGATCGCAGCCTGCGACAAGGCCGCCCATTGTACCACTGTTTTTATTCGTGTATATTCGACATTGTATATTAAAACTATGGTGTGCAATAAAGAGTACCTATCTATCTATCTACTGGACGAATTTGGATGAAACTTTACAGTAATATAGCTTATATATCAGAATAACACATAGGCTACTATTTGCCGCGATAACCGACATAGACGCGAGCGGAGCTGCGGGCAACAGCTAGTAAAGAATAAATACAAAAAAAGTCAAAATGATTCCTTACTGGTATTTATTATTCAGTCCCTATGTTTTCTACTGCAGTGACCTAAAAATCGATACCAACTATGTTTCTCTGAAAAAGAAGACAGAACACCCTGAATTCTACTAAGTATTTGCCACATTTTTATTACCGTTCAAAGACGTTTAATTTCTGTCTACAACGTGTCTGTGAGTGATCACGATGTCTCCATGGGTTCGTAAGAGGCGACTAAGGGAGGAAACTAAACAGGACAAGTTCACTGCAAAACGATAGGAACACTTGGAAAGCCTTATACCGTCTCGTCTAGCCATCGAGGTATCTCCTTTATAGGAAGTGGCCTGTGTCCAGCAGTGGACTGTCAAATGCTGTTGATGTGATGCGATGATACAATATTTATAACATTTTAATTTCAAGAAGTGTACAATTAATAATTCAAGATGACTTTAACTGTTAATATTTAATGATAAAATATGACGTATGACTTTAGTATGGACGAAAATAGAATAACATTGTGTCGTTAGTACAAAGGTAAAAACGGTATCGCGGTATTAAATTGGTTAGTAAATTCAAGGTAGAGTTAATACAATATAGTTTCTTTTTCCTGAACACCATGTGACGTTACTGAAAGCAGCGTGGTATCCCCATAAGGGGAACCCAAAGAAGGGTTAGACTTTGTATGTTTGAAACGAGATTTCTCTCTCTATATCTTCTCTTTATGATCTCTGGTTGAAAATTTTGAAGCGTCTGGGTAATTTAATCAGACCGCTGTATTACACGGCATTAACTGCTATTCATAATGCGAATATGTTAAAAACAAAAAGCTACTCGTATTATAAACGAATTTATAAAGAAATAACACAAGCCTCAGAAACTGATAATATCTAAATGTTACGAACTATTAAAACACTATCTGTCCAGCCGTTACGGAGATTTGCCGGAACAAACAGACAGTCAAAAAAAATGATGTTAGGTATCGTATATACTTTCATTTGCAATTAGTGAAAGGCTGATAATTTGACACATATTTTATTTATTTGTATAGTCGGTGCTAAGCCAAAAAGAATACAAACGAACAATTACAAAAGTCTAAGCGATAGTCACTTGGCACCAACTTCAAACAGATTTTAGGTACCTAGCACACATTATCATACTACTATTTAAATGAATAAAGAATTAGGTATAGGCACTTTATGAAGAACCAGTTTATTTTACGCTTTTAAGTGTTTTTTTTGGCAGAGAGTTTTCGTTGGATGTTTTTTGGAAGTCGGTTTTTTTTATAAAAAGTTTTTATTTTTCAGTTTTTAGTGCAAACAATCGTAGGTAAGTAGTAAGTTGAACTATTTCATCAAATATCATCATCAAGAATACAAATTAAGGTCTATACGTACGTGTAATATTAAAATTATCCTCTAATCCCTTACTGTTGAAGAGTTTAACCTTCTATCATCAGCTCACCTAAATAACTTGAAAGTATACGACTGAAGGTCTTTAGATACGTTTAAATTTAAAAGATTTATCCTTCAACTCCTAACTTTTAAGGAGTTGTGCCTTACATCACCAGCTCATTATATATAAAATATAAATGTAGATGTTAACGGTCGGTCGTTGGTCAAACCAGACTCCGCCGCTCACAGATTAATGTGAACTTTAATACCAGACTGTGTTTGTATGACGAATCACCATCAAAAAAACTTTTATCGCTGGATCGAAAGTGCTTTGATCTGTTCGTTTTGTTTCAATCTTTAACGGACTTATTTTTAGTATTATATACTTCTTTGCTCTTATCAGTGACAGAGTCATACTTCAAAACCGGCTCTAAGTAATTCTGTCCTTGAATGGCACCGAGAGAGTAAAGGTTTCTTAGGACCAACTCTCTAATGATAAATAACAAATTATATTTATTTGTGCAAGTAAATCGTTTACCGATATTTTTAAACATCGGCATTTCCTGAGACGCACTCTAGGAAGAAACGACGAAACAAACCTCACAGGTGTATAGTTTTGGGGGTGGCACTAATCTGGGATGTGACACTAAAAGACTGGCATTGTGACCTTTCAAAAGTATGTGTCCATAGGCGTCGATCGTCAGTCACTTACCATTAGGAGACCTATCCACTCGTTTGTCCCTACCCCATATAAAAAATCTATACTGATATAGAATCTTTGCTTTGACTCTATGGAGTAACAATAGTATTGACTAATGATAAATTATTCCTTTAACATATGTTGTTCCAAGGATATAAGTACTTCCAATGTTTACATGTGAGTAGTTATTTATATATATGAGTAATGACTTGACTAATGGTGATAACAGTTATTTGTATAACATTGCTTAATCCGAATAAAATGATGTTTAATGGTATTCTTCGAATTCTAGGAATAATAAAAGACACCTATATTACGACGCGTGTAAATGTGACAGACATATTGACTTTGATTAAACTTATCCGAAAATCGATGTTATTCATTTTTCTACTGTAAATTGTGATACTATTTTAAGTATAAGCTGTTTTAATTATAATTCTTGTCCTCTTCAACCAATTTTAGATGTTCAAGAGTCGGTATTGCATGCAAGTTTCCATTGAAATCCCCATCTCAACATTATACCCCACCACCCAGCAACCTTGGCTAAAACCGTCCTTAAGCAGGCAAAGCAGTTTTGCCAGTTTCAGATTTTTTTTAAATCATTCAATTTGTTCTTGATTGTCATCTATGTTGTCATTGTAAAAAAAAAGGAAACGTCACAATCAGTAATGACTATTTTTTTCACACAATCCTCATATCATACCGGACTAAATATGTATAGATTGAACCTGCCAATTATATCAAGGAAATACGTGTAAAGCACAGTTTGAAGACAACGTATAATTTTGCACGATTACTACAATAGTTTTCCTCTTTCATTAACGGAAATCGAAAGTTTGGTTAATGAAATGAACACGAAATCACGCCTTTAAACACGCGTCGATTTGTATAGAACAAAAACAGTTTATTTTCTGCGTGATATGTCGAAAACTATATGGAATCGAGGCTTGAGCCTATTACCTTAAACGAATAATGCAATTTCAGTGACTCGCCTTTCACTTATTCATAGTATTTTAAACTGCAATCGTGTTAAAATTTGCACGCAAAATTACTCACATTCATATTGCAGAATTCTTTGTTTTAAATAATAAAATAATTTTGTGCATGCAATATACAGTTTTGATATTCATTACTAATTTGTACTTCCAAAAACATGTAACTAAACATACATAATGCTACTTTGTTTTCAATTTAACTATATTAGAGATAATTGAAGCATTTTCCCTCTAAAGAAGATAGAAGTTTACTCAATGTTTCTTACTAAAAAAAATTAACTACTATACAAAATGACGTTTCTAAATCTGTACTGGCTTCCTGAAAACATAAATGCGGTAATAACTTAGAATTTATTCAATTTATATATTTATAGAATAGTTCCCGATACTGGCGAGCTTCTCATAAACAGGAATATCATTTTGTTCTTACATGTGGTATTATTAGAAGATATTATATTCAAACTTGTGTTAACGAATGTTTTTAAGAAAATCCTTCAGTGCGCCATAATAACTTTGTATATTACTTTTATATAATGTTGTTAAATAAAAAAGTTAACCATACAATATCATCTACGATACTAGCGGACAGCACCAAAATATTTATTTAAAATCTCAGCAGTGAAGTCCTTTTTTGGAACGAAGTTCCTTATGAGGCGTTGCGGAGGGGTACCCGGCAAAAAACGTCCATAACGTAAGATTGACGCTTCGGTGTCAAAATGGTAGCGTATGAGAATGATGTGAGGTCTCGGGTTCGAATCCCGTGTAGGATCAAATATTTTGTTTGATATGCAAATATTTGTTTTTTGTGAGTTTGGATGTTTTCTATGTATATTATGTATTTGTTTACAAAAAAAATGACAAATATTTATTTATTTATTTCGTGAACGAAAAATTTAAATAATCTGTAAGTTGCATGTAACAAGTATGAAGTAACTCTAGAACTTGAAATAAATATTTTTACTATAAAAAACTTCGTTCCTATCTGGTGTCCCACCACACCACACGACTTTATGACATTATTTCAAAAAGACTGCTGAAGACTTTAGATGTAGATTGTTAGTAAAGAGTGTCGCCATTACGAACTTCAAAGGAATATTTTCAAAGCTATCTGATCTGACGCTGAAGCTAACAAGTTATAAAACCAATCAAACTTTTTGTTTGAAAACTAGAAATCTGTTTTAAGTTTTCTCATAACATTTTTACATCACACTAATAAAAAAAAGTTATGGTTTGTAATGAATGGTCCGTACCATGAATTAAGAGTCGCTACTTTTAATCAATATTGATTCCGGCCGAACTGGAGTTTCTAAATAACAGGTATTCAGATCCTGTAATGTTTTTCTTGTCACATCTGTTTCTTAATCCTACTAATATTATAAACGCGAAAGTTTGTAAGTATGGATGGATGGATGGATGGATGTTTGTAACTCTTTCACGCAAAAACTACCGAACGGATTTGGATGAAACTTTACAGCAATATAGCTTATACATCAGAATAACACATAGGCTACTATTTACCGCGATAACCGACATACAGGCGGGCGGAGCCGCGAGCAAAAACTAGTTCATTCATACACCAACAAGCACTTGTTCCAGAAGACGCCGTCATGGTTAGGGCAATATGAAAAAAGTTGGCCTAATTAATATGTTCTCACATGAAAGAGAGATACTGACAAGAACTTGAAGAAATTAATTGAAAGAGCTGTATTTAAAAGAGATAAAATTCATTTTTTATCATTTGTTTCTTATTTTCTTAAGCTAAATTTTAGTGAAGATAAACTATAATAAACCCCCTCTCTAGTAACAAGAGGGTAAGCTTATTCCACTGCAATAAGCTTGGAGGGTTAAGAGCACATTGGGAATTTAACATGGAAAAAAAATCTGACAAAAAAGCAAGGCAAGGACAGAAAAAATATTTTTTACGGACTCTTGTACAGATAGATCAGAGTGTGTCAATATCAATAACAACACGAGGAAGTTAGAGTATTATACATGTAACTAAAAGTGGATTTTGAAAAGGCCTACCACTATTTTCTTCCGTCTTTCCGTCCATTTAGAAAAAAACAAAGCCATTTAATTAAAGTTTATACACAGGTTTAATGAAACGTTTGCCGCGGTTATAGACTGGGTGTTTAACCTTTAAAAACTGTCAAAAAGTGTTTATTTAGGTACTTTTACAGCTATTCTGACTGATGAACATTTGTAAGGTGTCTATTACTAGATATTGCCAGCGACTTCACTCGCATGCTTATTTCGTGATTTTAAATTTGAAGAGGACGAACATCCATGCAATCGTTTATCCCTTATTTTACCGACTTAGAGAAAAATAATTTAAATTAAAAAGCTTCTTAAAAACAAGCTTTTACTGGAATGTCTCGATACGAATCAAACGAGTCCAAGCTCGATGATGTTGCGACGTTTCTTTACAGAGTTCCTATGGCCACCTTCCAGCTCCAGCATCATATCAGCTCCATGTCATTATAATATTGTATTGTCACGCTGTATACATATTATGCTTGCAAAATTTCAGCAAAATCGATTGAAGATATCTGCTTCAAAATTGAGTTGCAAGATTCCACCCGAACATACAAGCATACATACATACATTGCAAGTTAATGAAAAGCTTGTAATAATATCTGGATGCTTACAACATACAGTAAACACTATCAGCTGCTCAAATGTTTAGTTTGTAGCTTCATAGGTTTAGTAGGTTCTGCGGCGATGCATCAGTTAGGGCAAGTAATTTGATATGTATGCATAAAAAAGATTATTATTGTTTTGTGGAACATCATGCGGTTTTTTTTTGTTAACATATCAATGTAACTAGGTATAATTATACCTTTTCAATACATATAATTCATATAATAAGCATTATACATATACTTGCGTGCTCATACCGAAGAAAAAAAACAAAAATGAATGGAAAAACAACGAAGAATGCAGGCAAACAAAAAGTGGCCAAGTGCGAGTCGGACTCGCGCATGAAGGGTTCTGTAGCAGCAAGTAACATAATATAAAAGTTCTTGTTGTGTTGTTGTATGCAAAAGTATAAAGTATAATTACCTAAAATAAAGTAGGATACGTTATTATAAAGTATGGTTGGCAACCCTATCCCCCCCCCCCTGTAACTTCTAAAATAAGAGAATTATTAAACCAAAAAAAAAATATGATGTATATTACCATGCTTCTTCCATGGTTTGTTTCGTCGTTTCTTCCTAGAGTGCGTCTCAGGAAATGCCGATGTTTAAAAATATCGGTAAACGATTTACTTGCACAAATAAATATAATTTGTTATTTATCATTAGAGAGTTGGTCCTAAGAAACCTTTACTCTCTCGGTGCCATTCAAGGACAGAATTACTTAGAGCCGGTTTTGAAGTATGACTCTGTCACTGATAAGAGCAAAGAAGTATATAATACTAAAAATAAGTCCGTTAAAGATTGAAACAAAACGAACAGATCAAAGCACTTTCGATCCAGCGATAAAAGTTTTTTTGATGGTGATTCGTCATACAAACACAGTCTGGTATTAAAGTTCACATTAATCTGTGAGCGGCGGAGTCTGGTTTGACCAACGACCGACCGTTAACATCTACATTTATATTTTATATATAATGAGCTGGTGATGTAAGGCACAACTCCTTAAAAGTTAGGAGTTGAAGGATAAATCTTTTAAATTTAAACGTATCTAAAGACCTTCAGTCGTATACTTTCAAGTTATTTAGGTGAGCTGATGATAGAAGGTTAAACTCTTCAACAGTAAGGGATTAGAGGATAATTTTAATATTACACGTACGTATAGACCTTAATTTGTATTCTTGATGATGATATTTGATGAAATAGTTCAACTTACTACTTACCTACGATTGTTTGCACTAAAAACTGAAAAATAAAAACTTTTTATAAAAAAAACCGACTTCCAAAAAACATCCAACGAAAACTCTCTGCCAAAAAAAACACTTAAAACCGTAAAATAAACTGGTTCTTCATAAAGTGCCTATACCTAATTCTTTATTCATTTAAATAGTAGTATGATAATGTGTGCTAGGTACCTAAAATCTGTTTGAAGTTGGTGCCAAGTGACTATCGCTTAGACTTTTGTAATTGTTCGTTTGTATTCTTTTTGGCTTAGCACCGACTATATTACTAAACTTCTACCGAAAATTGGTTCGAACGAGATCTAGTAAGTAGTTTTTATTTAATACGTCATAAATCGTATACCGAAAAAAAAACACTATTATTAAAATATCAATCAAAGTTACAACGAACTACAAGATCTTTTTAACCGACTTCCAAAAAGGAGGAGGTTCTATGTTCCACTGTATGTATTTTTTTTTTTTTTTTATGTATGTTACCTGATTACTACGTCAGTTGTGGACCGATTTTGAATTTTTTTTTTGTATTCGACAGGGTATGCTTCCGTGGTGGTCCCATTGCCAGCATATTAGGATCTGATGATGGGATCCCAGGGAAATCGAGGGAAACCCTCATTTTTTATAGGCACATACTATGTTTTTCGTATATTTTCTGAAGTTACACCGGTATTTGCGTCTGGTAGTCATCATTTTATGATGATGAGCTGATGATGTAAGGTACCACTCCTTAACGGTTAGGAGTTGGAGGATAAATCTTTAAATATCATATGTATATAAGTTACCTTTAGTCGTATTCTTACAAATTATTTAGGTAAGCTGATGATGGAAGGTGGAAAGTACAACTCCTCAACGGTTAGGAGTTGGAGAATAATTCTTTCAATTTCATACGTATCTAAAGACCTTCAGTAGTATACTTTCAAGCTATTTAGGTGAGCTGATGATAGAAGATTAAACTCTTCAACAGTTAGGGATTAGAGGATGATTTTAATATTACACGTACCTTAATTTGTATTCTTGATGATGAAATTTGATTAAATAATTCAACTTACTACTTACCTACGATTGTTTGCACTAAAAACTGTAAAATAAAAACTTTTTATAAAAATAAAAAAAACCGACTTCCAAAAACATCCAACGAAAACTCTCTGTCAAAAAACACTTAAAAGCGTAAAATAAACTGGTTCTTCATAAATTGCCTATACCTAATTCTTTATTCATTTAAATAGTAGTATTATAATGGGTGCTAGGTACCTAAAATCTGTTTGAAGTCAACTAATAATACTTAAATGTGTCACGTCACGTTTCTATTCTATTCTTCTATTCTATTAACAATAAATCTATCATGAAGTTTGGAAGTTTAGAGTTTGCGAAAACATACCTAAGTGGGGAATATGAAGACTGAAAATAGTAAACTAGTAATTATTCATCTCTCAATAGGTACCTAGAGGAAGATTTCTACTTATTTTGCTTTTGTTTCTTGCGTATTCTTCAAAAGTAACTAATAAAGTTCGTAATTGCTGCAACTGGCAGTTATGAAATATTTTGCGAGATTCATTCAAAATTTTTCTTTTCATCGTCATGGTGAGAGTATATGAGAAATATGTAATATAATATCGCTCAAGTTATTAATGATTCATTACAAAATATTCCACATACCGGTACGTGACAATGAATTCATTATGTCCCGCTAAAATGTAGGTATATACAGACAGACGAACACTACAGTTTATTAATATTGATAAGCATTATACTGTTCCCCGGAGGAACTGTCATAATTAATCTTTTTATGTAACTCTTGGTTTTAATACAAACTGAACAAAGCAACCATTATTTTATAAAATAATAAATATTTTCGGACATCTAACACACAACGCCATCTAGTCCCAAGCTAAGCAGAGCTTGTGTTATGGGTACTAAGACAACTGATACAAATACATATATACTTTTTTTGTAAATACATACATAATATACATAGAAAACACCCAAACTCCGAAACAAATATTTGTAGATCATACAAACATTTTGGTCCAACCCGGGAATCGAACCCGAGACCTCGTGATCAGCAGTCTCACACTCCAACCGCGAGACCAACGAGGCAGTCTAAGTCTATATATGGTAAATTACAATTATTTATTTATTCGTAGAAAGAACACGTAATTTTAAATACTTTAAGTTAATGCACGCAAATTGCGATTTAATACAAGTTTAAAAAACTACTAAAAGCGTGTTAATAAAATAATTACATGAAAATGGCTAATAAAGTTATTTATGTTCTTAAAAAGACATCTCATGCACTGGGAATAAATGGTAGGTATTTTCCCCGCACCTTTCAAATATGAAATGGATACAAAGATAGAAAGTCAGAAAAACAAACTCATTTGTAGATCACACAAAGCATTGTCCCAAGTGAAGTTCGAACCCGCAACACTCAGTGGAGTAGAAAGCGGCGAGGCGACCGCTTAAACCACTACGCCCACCGTGCAGTCAAAATATAAAATTAGAAATCTTTCTTGCAATCTATTAAATAAAAAAAGCGGCCAAGTGCGAGTCGGACTCGCCCATGAAGGGTTCCCGCAGCAACAAGTAACATAATATATTTTATTTTTATATTTGTGTTGATTGAATGAAAGGTAAATTGCAGTTTACGATTTATGACGTATTAAAAAAAAACTACTTACTAGATTTCGTTCAAACCAATTTTCGGTGGAAGTTTGCATGGTAATGTACATCATATATTTTTTTTAGATTTATCATGCTATTATTTTAGAAGTTACAGGGGGGGGGGACACATTTTACCCCTTTGGAAGTGTCTCTCGCGCAAGCTATTCAGTTTAGAAAAAAATGATATTAGAAACCTCAATATCATTTTCGAACACCTATCCATAGATAGATCCCCACACGTACGGGTTTGATGAAAAAAAAATTTTTGAGTTTCAGTTCTAAGTATTTACCCACAATTTTTTTTTTTTTTTTTGTGTGAAAATCTTAATACGGTTCACAGAATACATCTACTTACCAAGTTTCAACATTATAAGTCTTATACTTTCGGAAAAAAGTGACTGTGACATACGGACGGACAGACAGACGGACAGACAGACAGACATGACGAATCTATAAGGGTTCCGTTTTTTGCCTTTCGCACGGAACCCTAAAAAATACAAAAAGTTCATTGAACTTAACAAATATGTCCATACAATGATATTATTACTTCACGTATGATGATAATAAAACAATGGTTTAAACAAGATTTACATGTTATGATTTTGATATAGACTTCAAAGTGAATCACTTGGAATGAAATCATAAAGAACAATCATCATTATTTACATACATACCAATGCATTCAGAAATAAACGTAGAATCAAACCATGCTTGTTTAAATATGCGTTAAATATAAATTACTATCATACTAGCTTTACCCTCTGCTCCGCCCGTGTGTACGTCGCCGGTTAGCGCGATAAAAAGTAGCCTGATACAGTATAATATAGTTCTGGCTGATAATGTGGCTTTTCATTAGTGAAAGAATTTTTAAAATCGGTTTAATGGTTTGGTTGTGAAAGTGTAACAAACAAACTATTAGTTAGAATATAACGTTAGGGACGTCGATGTCTTCTATAGGTACAGTTACATCTGAAGATAATTCTGTTAAAAAACAGCGTACTCAATTTCATATTTCTCATGTTTATATAAATAGACGTACATAAACCAAAAATGTTTAATAGCACGTGTTGTAAGGATGAAAAAAAATATGTAAAATAATTCCTGTATAGACTATAATGATCCCAATATATTTTTATCTGCTGTGATCAGTTGTGTTACTAAAGTTTAGGCAATGACATTTAACGTTAAGGGGCGCGTCCCTAAAAACGCGCGAAAAGGCACTTGCAGTTTTGCAAAACACAAACAACTCAATTCATATTTGACACTAAAAAAAGATCAAAATCATCGAAATCGACCTTTTTAATTAGCACACTCTGTCCTATTTCGTGCTCTATTTTAAATGTTTTTTTCTTATTTCGCGAGAAAAAAGTATGGAGAAAAGATTTACCGTTTTAGTTTTTTATTAATTCTCACCAAAAAGCCATAATCTAAGGCTAAACATCATTCATTTTTAGCGACAAAAGTTCCATACATTTTAGTACGTAGATATCGTCTCCCGTAAATTGCAATAAATAAGTTTTATCGCGCTCAAAAAATTCAGTGCCCGCCGAATATTCAAGGTGACACCACGTCCGTTTGTAGTTCGCACTGAGCTCCCTAATACGTAAATGACAAGTTTTAGGGTGGGTTGCCAGTGAGTGTCGAATTGTAACTGTTAATTTGTATTCTTGAATTTAATTTAATTTTTTTAAAGAATAATTTCAAAGAAAAATATTAGTATTTTTTATTAACACAGAACTTATTTTTATGTTTTTTTTTAACTTGCTATGTATGTATATATCTAACTTTATTTGTTAAGACGGAATCTTGCAACTCAATTTTGCAGATATCTTCAACCGATTATGTTGAATTTTTGTAGGCATATGTATATAGCGTGACAATGCTATATTATGATGACATGGAGCTGATCTGATGTTGAAGCTGGAAGGTGGTCATAGTAACTTTGTAACGACGGAACCTATCGAGTTTGGAGTCGTTTGATTTGTCTTGACGAGTACTTTGAATACACTTTGACAGACCGAGACACTTTGAGAAATTGTTTTTAAAAAAGTAAAAAAAAATTTTTTTAATGATTTCTGTTACAATTGAATAACTACTACTGAAATAATGAAAGACCTTAAAATTACAGTTTTATTTTTGACTGCATGGTTGGTCTAGTGGTTTAAGCGGTTGCCTCGCCGCTTCCTACTGTATCAGGTGTTGTGGGTTCAAATCCCACATGGGACAACACTGTGTGATCCACGAATTGTTGTTCTGAGTCTGGGTGTCCATTGTGTCCGTTTCATGTATGTTTGTAAAGTCCTCCGCGACACAGGATTTATTGGATATATACGGAAGTTGTCTTTTTTGAAAAAAAAACTAGCTGAGCCCCACGGTCTTACCCGCGATACTACACCAACTACTACCTATCAGTAAAAATCCCGTCAAAATCGCTCCAGCCGTTCCAGAGATTAGCCGGCACAAACAAACAGACAGACAGACAAAAATTGTAAAAAAGGGTCCCATCTATACTTTACGTCATTTCCATTATTATTCATCCCTTAAGTTCGAATTTAATCAATTGGTGAATTGTAAAACAATAGATGCCCTATCCCTTACATTATCTGATATCTGTAATCTATATAAATAAAAGAGGAAGGTGACTGACTGACATACCCAGAGATCAACGCACAGCCCAAACCGCTGAAGTTAGAATCCTGAAATTTTGCATGTAGGTTCTTTATATAACATAAATGATCACTAAGAAAGGAATTTTTGAAATTCTACCCCTAAGGGGGTAAATCAGGGGATGAAAATCTGTGTGGGCGAAGCCCCGTGTAAAAGCTAGTATTATATATTTAAGGAAGTTTCCATTTCAAAGTTTTACACTCTTAATATTCACAAAACAAAAAGTGTTCTGTGTTAATATTAATTTTAAAACAAATAATTTGTTTTTTAACTGTCTTAAAAAAAGAAGGAGTTTATAAATTAACTGTATTTTTTTATTTTTTTACCCGACCACGGCAAAGCCAAAGGAGGGTTATGATTTTGACAGGCTATGTATGTATGTTCATCTGTTCCCTCATACCTCCTTAACTACTAATTAGAACTGGATAAATGAGGTATTGTTAGAAGTGTCTTGATCGTCCGCTGCTTATAGGCTATATGACGCGTCACTCAATTTAATGTGGCGCCCTCTAGCCGACATAAAGTACTGTATTAAAAAATGAATTTGACATAAACATGCCGTGTTTGGTATCATCGGAAAGGGTGTTACTTGTACATTTCAAATATATATAGGTATTATTAGCATTTGCTGATGACTTTGTTCGTATCTATTCAATTTTTTTTTATATTTCTATGTTAGGTATTTAAAATATACTTTGCATATAAATTATTATTATCACTACACCAAAACATTTTAAATAAAAAAAAGTAAAAATTTAAATTAAAATAGAAACGTACCATAACTCTTAAAAACACGTGACTACGGCTTTTCAAAACTTGTTTCATACTTTTTCAGCGTCGTTATTTGACAAAAAGTGAAAAAAGTACGTAAGTAATCTATGTAGTAAAATTTAGTCAATATGAGCAATAAAAGCGATCAAAAATTATATTTTTAAGAAACATTATGTTCCATTAATATAACATATATCTTACAAATTTTATTTCATAACATAGCATTAAAATCCGTTGATTACTGTAAAAGATCTAAGCTGACAGATAGCGCGAGCGACTTAATTTTATACTGTGTAAAAATATATTATTTGTCCATGAAATGAATTAAAAATGAATAGGTACACTTGAACCCCATTCTCGGCCGTTGACGAGTTACTTATAGTCCGCTGGCTTTCCGATATGACAAAGATACATTGCGTGCTTTGTAGGACATTTTAAACATTCTTCAAAGGCGAACAGTTAATGAATATGTAACTAGAAGAAAAAACCAAAAGTAAATTTATTATTTGCCAGGGTTAGTATGCAACAGTGCCCGATGCGTTTGTGTGCATGTAAAATATGAATGTGGGTGTTCAATCACAAATTCCCACGCTCAGGGACTACAGTCTTAAATTGTTCAAAGAAGAAAACAAGACATTTAAATTTATTAATCTAAGAATTTGTAAAGTCAACAGTAAACAGTAAAACATGCAGTGCACTCACGCAAAAATTAATTATTCCAAGTGATCCCTTATGTTCGGAAATCAAAGTATCCTGTCCTTTTATATCCCAAGGCAACTAGTAGGTATAGTTAAATAGCTTGAGTGTTAAATAAAGTATAGTAAAATGAATGATGGATTCTTATGCTGCAGTCCAATATAATTTTAAAGCTTACAGTTGCAATTACGAAACTCAAACGCAAGAAAACCAATTAAACTATTTGATATTTGGACAAAGTGGTCGTCATTCAAACCCTATTTCATTGAGAAGCTCTACAAGGGTAGCAGTAATAATGCATTTAGTTAGAAGGCCGATCATAACAGTTAAAGCCAAATGGCACGAATTTGGCCGCTGACTCGCAAACAATTGGCTTCGTGAGAAAGTGTGCAACGTTAAAAAGTTTATGCGAGTCAGTGCTCATTATTAAAGCGCGTATAAATATTATTAAAATGACGTAACATAAATGTGTGTGAACTACTTATATTATTCAACGGCAAGATGACGCTAACTATAAAGCTACATAATTATAAAACGCTGAAGTCTAGAAAGTCTATATATCATTATACTAGTCTACATATTGAATAAAATGACAAAGTCATTACATATTTATTATTTACTAGCTGATCCGGCAAACGTTGTTTTGCTTTTTTTTTAGACACAAAAAATTTCATCAAAATCGGTCCAGTCGTTTTTGTGAATCTAAACCATTCCCAGATCCCCTTGAACACACACAAAAAATTTCATCAAAATTGGTCCAGTCGTTTAGGAGGAGTTCAGTCACATACACACGCACACAAGAAATATATATATTAAGATGTAGTGAGCTATGTACATAACTAGCTATTCATCGCAGTTTCATTCTGTTCAGCTTTTATGAATTGTCACAAGATGCTAAGTATATAAAATTTTAAGATAGTTTATCTACCTTCGAAAAAATCAAAAAGTTTTGCAACGATTAAGCTTAAATTTTGATACGATTACCAACATAGGTTGTTTAAATATTTTATTATTTAAACCATAATAAGCCGTAACAAAGTATGAATACAGTATATATATGTACAGTAATAGTATGTGAACCTCCTTTAGCGTTTAAAAAGGTAATTTAAGACAACCACATAAAACCCAAATCACTTTAGCTTTATTAATTGTTCTAATCTATATATATAAAAGCGAAATACCACTCACTTATTAATCACGAAATCTCAGAAACTATAACACCTACAAACTTGAAATTTAGCAGGTAGGTTCCTTATAGGGTGTAGACATCCGCTAAGAACGGATTTTACGAAACTCCAACCCTAAGGGGGTAAAACGGGGATTGGAAGTTTGTATGAATCTCCTATGTTTTTGAAGTAAGAGACTTGAAATTTAAAATGTATGCTCTATAGATGGTGTAGAGGTGTACTAATAATGTATCTTTAGAAATCAACCCCTTTTGGGGTTAAAACGGGGGATGGTAGTTTGGACGCAAACGAGGTTGCGTAGATCAGCTAGTAATTGTATATATAAATGAATTTGTATACGTGTAACGAACATATCACTAACGAACAGGGAAAAAGAATATCAATAGAGGTAAATTGTAAAGTAAAAAAGATCTGGTTCAACACATTCAAAACATATTTACTGTAGTAAATTTACTGGTGTGTACATTGTTAAGGAAAACTTATTGAATTTATTACTATGTTTTCTAGACTTAGTATTGTAACTGTTTTTATTTGTTTTTATATAACTCTAGTTTGCTTATCAGAACAGTTTTTATAGCTGTAGCCAGCTTCAGACTCAGCAATGTCAAGATATGAAATATGTATCTAATCTTGAATAAAATTTTGGGTTGTGGTTTAATAATCACAAATTTTAACAAAAAAACCTACCAAGAACTGGACCAAATTGAAATGGGACTAAATGGGAAGTACCAGCTTTCAAATAAAAAAAAAGAATCATTAAAATCGGTTCACCCAGTCAAAAGATATGAGGTAACAAACATAAAAAAATACAGTCGAATTGACAACCTCCTCCTTTTGTAGTCGGTTAAAAAACAATTCGAATGGTAAAATTTTATGTACGGTGTGTTGCTAATGTTTTATTTGCATCTAAAATCTAATTATTTTAAATATTTTGATACAATTAAAGTCATAACAATGCGATTCCATTAAACTTCGATGCTATCGCTGTAACATTCAGTAGTAGTTTATGCAAGAAATTCAAAGAGTGCTTTTAATTGACATTCTAAACAATCCACTACCTTACAAGGCTTCTGGCAGCCATATTCCAATTAAAATTCATACTCGCTTTATTAGTCACAAACCTTGTCACAGTGCCGAGCGCAAAAATCGAATCTTACCTTTACAAAAAAATACTTAAGTAATTTTGTGGTTCATTCTTCGAGGTGTATTACTTTAAAGTCGTAGGGACGCAAACTCAGGCATCCGTTACGAGAGACATGTAGGGACACCGTCTTTACATTTTAATATTAAATATATCGAATCGAATAATAATTTTAGAATTTTAATTTTAAGTAGTAAAAATAAACACTAAATTAATTCAAGAAAGCGTAGTTGTAACTACAGTTTTTTTATCGAATAATTTCATTTCAAAATAAAATATATCATTTTAATAAAGTAACAAAGACAGGTACTTGAAACTTTAAAAAAATATGTAATACAAATATCACTTTCTACTACAGAATAAGATGTTGCTTAAGCTTATCGCTTTTACCTCCTGTAGGAATATTAATTGTTTTGAAAAATGTAGCCTACTATTTCTTTACGCTTCTTTGTGATTATCGCTATCTTTAAAATATTCATTCTGCACTCTTTAAAAATAACCTTGTACGTTTACTCTGTTAAGTGAAGCGGTGGCACCCCTATTGACAAATACAGACAGGGAGAACAGCTGGCAAGCGCACCTGCCGAGCCTTGCGCCCGACAGCTGAGCGTCAAGGAACTAACGTATTTACCATCCTTCAATAACTTCTTTTATACAATGGGGTACGGTACGTGTCTTTAGAAAAAAATGCATCCCGATTTAAGGCAGTTATGTTGAACAAACTGTTCGTACTTATATTGAAAGGTCACGATAGTTACGAGTAGAAAGATGCAGAGAAGAAGGAAAAATAAATTAGAAATGTATAAGCTTTTAAGGTTTGTTTAAGCTTCAACCCCCTAAGGTGTAAATTAATTGAAATATACTAAGCTTTGGCGTATGTATTTACTACGCAAATAGGTAAAAAACATTAAATAGGTTAATTATTCTATATTCTAACATAAAATAATTCTATATCTGATACTAACAGATGTTAACAAAAATCTGGGGGCACGGTAGTGTTCCGATTCTCAGGATATGATGACAATAATAGACTAATTAAACATACAAAGTTTCAATTGCATAGCTCTGATACTTTAGATTTGATTGATATCTAAAATACACCGATTTCGTCACTGACACACTGATGATAATCAAAACTGTTAGGGTACTTCCTGTAGTGCTAGAAAGCTGAAATTTGGTATGTAAACTAAGTTTAGTATACAATACAAACAACAGCCAAATTCATAAACCTATTACTTTTGCCCCCAATCCCCAAAATTGGGGGGTGGAAGTTTGTATGAGACATTCACTAGTATTTATGCTAGAGGTTTTATTTTTGGTATACGGTGTTTTTCGAAAGAAGAAAGAAGATGTACAAGAAATACACTCCCAAAAAAAAAAGAGAAAAAAACAATTAAAAAATATTGAATTAAGCAACTTACAAAAAGAAATTAAATCCCACCAAAAACATTTTCATGTAAAATGTTGCCAAGACGATTGCATATGGCTTACCCTGTGAAAAAGATATCAGATCTCATGTAGAGCCAAGCTTCTGAATCTACACGCCCTAACTCTACCAACCCTAACTTCACAAACTCTACATCTCAGTAAAAATGTATGGCTTGGCTGTTTCGGTACTTCATAAACTAAATATTCGCATAACACATTACTTCAGAAACGAGATATTTGCAAACACAAAAGGCGTTCTTTTTTTGGGGTGTATTTCTTGTACATCTTCTTTCGAAAAACTCCGTCCCTACCAAAAATAAAACCTCTAGCATAAATACTAGTGAATGTCTCATAGAAACTTAGGCTCTACATGAGATCTGATATCTTTTTCACAGGTTAAGCCATATGCAGTCGTCTTGGCAACATTTTACATGAAAATGTTTTTGGTGGGATTAATTTTGTTTAAATAATTTCTTTTCTTTCATTACAAACCCATTTCATTATCACAATATGTGTTTATATTTAATTAATAGGTTAGTGCAGCCGGTTGTAAACTTCTTTGAGATTAATAATAAGAATAAAAACACCGTCGAAATGTCAAACTAGTTTCAGACTAGTTTGATATTAAATTTAATTAACAAAACAAATATTAAAAAAAGAAAATGTGAAAATTAGTTGTCAAACTAAACTAACTAAACTAGTCTCAGACTAGTTTGACATTTAATTTCGACATTTTTATAGAATTAGTTCGATAAGATCTTATTTTTCTGCTAATAGACTGAAAAAATCCTACTGACAATTAAAAGATTAAAAAGAATGTATGTGTATAGATTTTATAGTTATAAAATTGCCATATGCTTTCATTAGAACAAGTTCTCGTTTCCAGTAACCGATATTGGTCCTATTCTATTAGTGAAACGTAGTATTGTCAGTTAAATGTTTCAATCCTCCGGACTAGTTACCAATTGACTGTGAGAAAACACAACGTCAATTTCTGGTTTAAAATACTTTTTTAAACCACACTATTACTTTAAAGTAAGACTTTAGTACTCCTTACAATGTTGGAGTTATAATAATGAACATAACGTTTACATCTAAGACTAAAAAAAATCCAACATTTAATAAACAACTGATCTCCGGACTATCATGAAATTTACAAGTAATGTAATGTTTAACTGCACGGTTGGCCTAGTGGTTTAGGCGGTCGCCACGACGCTTGCCAATTCGCCAAGTGTTGTGGGTTCAAATCCTACACGGAAGAACACTTTGTGTAATCCACAAATTTTTGTTCTCAGTTTGGGTGTTAATTGTGTCCGTTTCATGTATGTCTGTAAAGTCCCCCGCGACACAGGCTGTTTATTCGTAATGCGGGAGTTGTCTTTAAAAAAAAATGTATTTACAACGTGTATAAATAACGGGCTGACCCGTGCCCACTTCGTTGGTAAACATTTTTTTTTCCGACTTACTTTGCAAATCCGGCTACCACGAAAAATTCTTTCCACTTTTGGGTTATTATATATCCTATGTCACTCACAAATAACGTAGCCTTCTATTGGTAAAAGAATTTATAAAATCGGTTCAGTAGATCCAAAGATTACCCCCTACAACGTCACAAACTCACAAACGCACAAACTTTACCTCTTTATATAGTAATAAAGTATAGATAGATATAGAAGTATATAAAATAATGGCCGTGTCGGATAGTCGTTCCACCGCATTGTAGAGTATGGGAACAGACAGTGCACCTGTATTTGCGCACACACTTGTGCCCTTTAATATTTCCTGCGTTGTTCGCTGGACTTCGTAGAGTCCGATTATCCAAATATTATATACTGTTGTTATTTTATTATTCGTAAACACATATCTTTAAAATATCTCACGACATGAGGAAAACTAATAGTAATAATGAAACATGACAAAACATGCAACAATGGGGTCTAGAGGACCCAGCTAGCAAGCAATAGAGGATCTAATTATGTAAAGGGTACAGAATTGTCACCATACCTAGCTCGTATAGCTTTTTAACATTATAGAGTGCAGTCCATACTAATATTATAAATTCTAAAGTAACTCTGTCAGTCTGTAACGCTTTCACTGCTAAACCACTGCATTGATTTCAATGAAAGTAATAGAGATAATTTATTTCTTGAGGAAGGGCATAGGCTACTTTTTAGCGCGATAACCGACATACACGTGCGCGGAGCCTCGGGCAAAACCTAGTAAATATAATAAATAAAAGCAGCAAATACAATAGCGTACCTACGTTTAAAATAAATGACTTGGACTGAAACATTAAATGGTAATATTTAATAGTAGAGAATGAATGTTACATTTTTAATGAATTTTTTAAATTGCTTCAAATCAACATTTAAATGTACCTAAATGATGGATTTGTTTAAATATTTTTAATATAGATATTTCGGACATCTGACACAGCTTCAAACTATTACTTTAAAGCTTGTACGTAACGCTTAACTTGTACTTTAACTGCTAGATTGACTAATAGAATACTTTTATACCTTTTTTGCACTTAACTTCGAAACAATGTTATATCATCATACAAACATTTGGTCCGACCTTAGAATCGAACCTGAAATCTTAAGCACTCGCATACGCCACCACTGCGCACCGAGGTCATGAAGTCATGTATAAGGCCACGCCACCATAGTATTTTATACATTAATGTACATTTCACAAAAAAATAACAATTTGATTGTACAGTCATCAACACAATTTCTAAATTAAAATATTCGGGGTAGGGTTGTGCCTATACAAACATCAAAATACTTGGTATGGTATGAAGTTGGGTTTTGTGAAGGTCAGGAATGCAGGGTTGATATACGCTACGATATTCAAAAGTACGAATACTTGAACAATAGGTTTTTACCTTCGCATTCTACACATAGATGTTTGCATTGTTGTTTTGCAACATGAAAGCATTTTGTTAAATTAAGGTCCGTTAAATTTCTTAATGAACGAATACGTAGAATATTTTAAAATCTATTAGTAAATATATTAAAATAGTTGTGAAATTTCGGGATTGCCGAAATAGCTTTGCACTATCGCTCAATTCCAGTAATTGGAATGTGTATGTAGTGTATGTACCACATATACTTATGTACATACACACAAATGTTCTTCAGTTTTCACAGTAAAAGCTTTTGGAATGAACTTACGAGCTAATATTTGTAATTTGATTTTACACCGTCACTAATAATAAAGTGAATCAATCATTTTTTTTATGGAATAGGGGGCAAACGAGCTGACGTATCGCCTGATGGTAAGTAATTACCGCCGCCCATGGACACCAGCAACACCAGAGGCGCCACAAGTGCGTTGCCGGCCTTTGGGGGAGGGTATGGGCTTCCGGTATCCTCACTCACTCGGTGAAAAACAGCGCGAGCGCTGTTTCACTCCGGTTTTCTGTGTGGCCGTGGTATCACTCCGGTCGAGCCCGGCCCATTCATGCCGAAGCGTGACTCTCCCACGGTAATGGCGGTGGATTAATTTTATACTCCCTTAATTTGTCGACAACCATGGGCTGTCATCATCAACAGATGTAAGTAGAAATGTATGTACTAATTAACATCGTGGGTATGTAGTTTCATGAGAGTAAAAACTATGAAGTCTACTTTGTAATGATTAATATTAAATTTTATCTTGCAACCTACGGAGGCGTCTCTTCGGGCGACAAGAAAATCTTAATTAAATTTAGTTAACATTTAAAGCTTTTAATAAAGTACAAAGATTACCGCCGCCCATGGACACCAGCAACACCAGAGGCGTCACAAGTGCGTTGCCGGCCTTTGGGGGATGGGGGGAGGGTTTGGGATATGGGCCTCCGGTATCCTCACTCACTCGGTGAAAAACAGCGCAAAAAAGATGTATAACCCGATGTACCTACCCTTATACATAAAGTAATAAAATTTACAAGTTTTCTCTGTCAAACATTGTACAAGGTACTGGATAAAGTTTTCGTAGAACTGGCTAAAAGATGGAACAAGTAAGCTCAGTGCTTGAGACAATATCATGTTGGTGGATATGAGTGGTGCCTGCGTAAATTTACTCTTATGTCATCTTGTCTTCATCATGGCACCAGATTTCTCTTTGACAGCGATTATTGTACTTCCCCAGGACTATTAAACATTCATGCAATGGACACAAAGAGCACTCATACTCAAAAATTTAGAAAAACATATTTTCTGGTAGGGATCGAACACAGCACTCAGCGCAGTAGGAAACGTCGAGGTGACCACTATGCCAATCGTGCAGTCAAGTAAAAAAAAGTAAAGTAGTTCAATGACCCTATTTGATATTTAAATTACACCGCCGCTGTATTAGCAATAACTACTAGTTGTGTTAATTTTTGTAATGAATGGTAATTATAACAGAAAGTCTTGTATCATTTAGATGAAACCCGCCATTTAGATGTTAAGGCTACCGGCAGTTCAGTTACTAGCACAACAAGCTTAGAATCAGATGACCGTGTGTAAGATATGTAAGGATAATAATAGGTATTATTAATCTATACAAATAAATAAAATTGGAATGTCTGTTTGTAATATTAAAATAACCGCTTTTTACCTACACACTGTACATATACCAAAATATTATTATTTTATCTTTTGTTTGTCTGTTTGTTCCAGTTAACCTCTGGAACGGCTGGACCGATTTGGCAGGATTATCACTAGCAGATAGCTGATGATATAAGGAGTAACTTAGGCTACTTTTTAGGGTTCCGTGCCAAAGGCAAAAAACGGAACCCTTATAGATTCGTCATGTCGGTCTGTCTGTCTGTCTGTCTGTCGGTCCGTATGTCACAGCCACTTTATTCCGAAACTATAAGCACTATCCTGTTGAAACTTGGTAAGTAGATGTATTCTATGAACCGCATTAAGATTTTCACACAAAAATAAAAAAAAAACAATAAATTTTGGGGGTCCCCATACTTAGAACTGAAACTCAAAAAAAAATTTTTCATCAAACCCATACGTGCAGGGTATCTATGGATAGGTATTCAAAAATGATATTGAGGTTTCTAATATCATTTTTTTCTAAACTGAATAGTTTGCGGGAGAGACACTTCCAAAGTGGTAAAATGTGTGTCCCCTCCCCCTGTAACTTCTAAAATAAGAGAATGATAAAACTAAAAAAAATATATGATGTACATTACCATGGAAACTTCCACCGAAAATTGGTTTGAACGAGATCTAGTAAGTAGTTTTTTTTAATACGTCATAAATCGTGAACCGCAATTTATCAATCAAAGTTACAACGAACTACAAGAACTTTTATATTATGTTTCTTGCTGCTTCGGAACCCTACATGGGCGAGTCCGACTCGCACTTGGCCGCTTTTTTTTAGACTAACTTTGGCATTACCCGCGGTTGTTGCTGTACCGCGGGGCTCAGCTAGTCCTTTATATTCCTTTCAAGGAATAGAGTCATTGCGCCAGATAGCGGCCACTTAGCTGAGTCCACCACTATTTTGACTTAAAGGAGCTTAGTCCGCCTAGTGGCCGCTTACTGAAGTTGGCCGCCAAATCGACGTAGTGGACCCTACATTTTCCTTGTTAAACGTTTTTTTTTTGCATTTTTATTGAAACGTAAAATAACTCACACTGCTGTAATAGTTTCGATTTAAATGGGGATTCTTTATCAAGGTGTGAGGACTTGCCACTTCGCGAACGGCAAACATTTAGTCAGACTCAGTTCAGACGATTCCCTTAAATCTACATATACTAACTTATCTATTAGTATTTAATCCTCTTTACTCTCCTTTGTCCAATAAAGCTTTTTCTCCAAACGACTACATAAAATTGGCAATTTAATTTCGGAATTGTTTCTACATTTCGTTATCGAAGTACGCATTGAAAAGTTGTTTCAAAGATAAATTATCTTCACAGACTTTATCAAGTTTAAAAATGTAAATTGTTTTTTTTTCATGACACTTTTGCTACAGTTTTTATATCTTTTCTTTTAAGGCGGCTTAGATTCTGTAGTAAAAAATTTATTAGCTCTTAGCATGATTTAAATCTACCAAATATTAGAATTATTGTAACATATTAGATTTATTGTATAAACTTTCTAACGTAGGTGTACTGATGCAGGATAATTAGTTCTTTGTTTTCTAAGTATTGCAATTATTGGTGAATCTCAAATCTTAGGGAGTGGGTAGAGTTGGATATTCTCACTTTTATCTAGTCTAATGAGTATCCGAGTAGGTTAGCGTAGTGCAGAGTTATGCTATCATAGTCAAGTTAAGCCTGCACGTTTGGCCTAGTGGTTTAACGGTCATCACGCCGTTTCAACTTCGCCAAGTGGTGGGTTCAAATCCCACATAGGACAACACTTTGTGTGATCCACAAATTGTTGTTCTGGGTGTTCCTTGTGTCCGTTTCGTGTATGTTTGTAAAGTCCCCCGCGACACAGGATTTATTCCTAGTGCGGGAGTTGTTAAAAAAAAAACTCAAAATAGATCATCATTCTTATGAAATTGAGACCCTTCCGTGCGTCCGACAGAACATTAAAGTCTGACAACAGTATCTACAGATATTAGTACATAGTTGTCTGAATACATTTTACGCATCACGCAATAATTACCCCGAAATTAATCGTACCATCTCGACCCTTGACTAAGAATCGCTAACTACTATATCTGTTTACTTGTATAATAATTTAACTGTAAATTTTAATACACATATCAACTGTAAATTATAAACACATCCCTTATAGCTTCAAGTGTAAAATTCATCCCATAACACGGCATGTTATTGATTACTCCTTGTGTATAGACAAAAAGCAATAAACCTTAACATTCATGCTGTAGGGCTCGTAAAGAGCTGGCCTCGTCAAGGTCACGTCCTTCGGAGAACTCCTTGTGTCATGGAGACTTAATCGATCCATAATTCATCTTTACAATATTCATAACACAATATTTACTTCATACACAAATACACAATCAACAGTCGACTGTACTAGAAAATAATATATTTCAATATTATTTTTAGAACACAAAATTGATCAAACGTAAAAAATACGTGGCTAATACGAAACAGAACTGAAAACGTCAAAATCTTTATAACGGTATCATTCGCTTAACAATAAGGCATGACGATAGGGGATAACGGCAGATGTATTTCGGCCAGGTCACCGTGGTATAGTAGACCACTCTTTAGAAAGAGGTTTTCCTCTTTCTAAAGAGTGGCATATGTCCAGCAGTGGACTGTTAAAGGCTATTGATGATGATGATGATGATGATGATGATAATGATAATGATGATGTTGTCTCCTATGAACACCAAAACTCAAGAGAACCTCCTATATGTTATGTCCTCAGCTTATGAGGCTCTCAAAAATTTTCAACATATCATATCACATTACTAGTTTTATGAAGGTCCTTATTTTGTCAAAGCATTTTTACATATATACACATATTATAGGACATTGTAGCGACCTACAAACTAATCTTGTTTCTGAACAATGTCAAACACTTATTAGTGTTAGAGCATTATCCGGACTAAATATTTGTGCTACTTTCAGCTTGATAAAGGTCTACCGGATATTTTAAATGTATTACTACTTAGCTTAGAATTAGCATAAATAAATTAATCACTTTTGCACATCATCATCACTTCACTCTACATAGTATAAAACAAAGTCGCTTTCTCTGTCCCTATGTCCCTTTGTTTGCTTAAATCTTTAAAACTACGCAACGGATTTCGATGCGGGTTTCTTTAATAGATAGAGTGATTCAAGGGGAAGGTTTTTATGTATAATAAATGCAAAATATAGTATGGAAACACTGTTAATTTTCGAGGTTTCTAATGTGATGTATCAAATAAACACATTTTTTGCGCTTACATTGCAAACGCTGGTTGCACCCTACGAGATAGATCAAAATAATGTACTACAGTATTGTACACCTTTAAAAGTACTACAAAAAAGTCCGCGACGGTATATGTCTATCTCTTAGGGATAACCCACAACAACCATTTTTTATTCCTTTCTTTTTACGAGAAATAATGGCTTATTTACGAAGTGATTTTAAGCAATACAGAATGAATCCTTATACAATTGAGTAAATTAAATGCATTGTGCATTTAATATAGATCAAAATGGCCCTTTACAGTATCTAATTTAAATGAATATATTCGAAGATATTACAGATTTAAAATGCACGAATCGTGTCGTCGGCGGGGGCATCTGAAATCCACCCGTGCGAAGCCGGGGCGGGTCGCTAGTTATGTATATTAAGGATTGCATAAAATGTATTTTGCGAACTAAATGCCGTACATACGATTTTTTCGCATTGTATGTATGGAGTCAGCACAATACCACAGCAATATAAGGTTTGCTGAATGTGGAACTCATTCTGTAGGTAATGAGATTGACTGTATAAGGAAGGAATAACGACGTCATTGAATAAATACCTAGACATTTACGAAACTTTACAGATTTGTATGTGTTGAGAGTATGTTACAGTTACATAAAAATAGTTAAATGACTGAATTTCTAGTATAGGTACCTACTTTATCTATTTAATTTTATAAGTATGTAACCAAAAATAGAAACAGTCAGACATACATCTTAATCTTACTTTTTTTTTTTACCGACTTCAAAAAAGGAGGAGGATCAATTCGACCGTATATTTTTTTATGTGTGTTCGCGGATAACTTCGTCGTTTATGAACCGATTTTGATTATTCTTTTTTTAATAGAAAGGAGATATCCCAACGGTGGTACCATGATAAGGACACTAAGATCTGATGATGGCATCCAAGAGAAATCGAGTCGAACCTTGAAGTCGGTATTTGTTTTTGTTAAAATTTTATTCAAACAGTTTTTTAAGTTATCTACTTATTTTACTATTCAAATTATAACTAACTGACCCGCGCAACTTTGTCTGCGACTCTCAAAAGGATTTTTTTTTCTAATTTTTGCAACATTTTTAATTAATTGACGCTTGGGTTGACTCCAATGGGTGATAGCGTGATATTACATAGGCTTCCTCGATTGCTGGGCTATCCAACACTAAAACAACTTCAATTCGAACCAGTAGCTTCTGAGATTAGCGCGTTCAAACAAACAAACACAGCTTTATATTATTAGTATAGGTATAAAAGTGGAAATCATTCAAGTATTCAATTAGCGGCACGCTCCCGTCTGATATGTTTCATTGAGGAACAACAGACGCTGGCCGGGGCATGTGTTCATTATGAGCATGGACCAATTAAGGTTTATTAGACGTTCCATTCGAGTATACACAATTACCCGTGAACGATATCTTGAGATAACTTCTTATCTTCTGTTGGGAATAAATAGGTTTCTTAAGTTTGCCTGTTGATACACACATCAAAAGTGTCTAGGGATCAACATATGTGTCTAGGGATCAACATATATTTTTGCAATAACTTTTCTCCTGATTGATATTAATTAAAATTTTCTTTAAGGATTCATCAAATAAAGTGTTTTCGTTTGTCACAGTAACGATAAACCAAGTCACCTTTGCATTAATAAAGAAATTTGCCATTTTCCTAATAAAAGGATTTTTGACATTTGAACCACTAACATTAAAGTTCGAAAAAAAGACTGAAATAACAGTTTTCTTTAAAATTTTATTAGGTAACTTAAACAATTAATAATCCGTGTTTCTACCGCGAACACTAACACAAGAACATCGGTTTGGCATACTCAAAATGAGTTCATCCAAATCACGCTGTGGAATGGCCGCCCATGTTCGTTGCAACAACAAAAAAAGGTCTTCTTGCGACTGGATACCCTCCATATTCGGCAGAGCTCTTCTCTGTAGCATATCCCATGCATGCTCAATCGGGTTCAAGTCTGGCGACTGAGCAGGCCAGGGCCAAAGCCACATCTCAATCTCAAGAAATCCGCATAAAAATGCTTGATCCCTAGACACTTTTGATGTGTGTATTTATCCATGATTAATTTCACAGAAATTTTGCATAATACCTAATTTACTACTTTATGGTTGAGTTTCAATTTAAATGTTTATGCGGGACGATAATGGTTTTCCTATATGAGATCACATTGAAATTATGATAAATTAAGCATATTCCCCCTTCGATGTAGGTTGAAATGAAAGCTTTTAGGACTGCTTGAATGCTTCATTACTTAATGAGCTTGATCTTCTTCTATTTAACCAGTTATATTAGTAGTAGTACCCGAAATCGGCGTACTTCTAACTGTAAACTGTAAGAGATTGCCTCCAAGCAATAAGGCCTCCGCTTGTACTTCCTTAGTTTTAAGTTAATCTTATAATTAATCTGGTGTAGAATAAAGAGACTTATTATTATTTGCAATTGTAGCAGGACACTATACTTCTTAGTTAAATTGAACCTTCAGACCCGAGACCATACCAGTCGACATCTACTATGATTTAAACATGAGCAAATCCGAGCATATTTTTAATAGAAGATTATGACTAATTGTGCCATTAAAAGGTCAACAGTAATAATTAAAAAAACACTCAATGATATGAGTATTTTTTTATATAACCACATCTTTAGAACGTCATTGCGGTCATATGAGGCGCTTGATCACAGTTGTTGAGATGGTGTAGTTAATTCAATTGCAGTTCAGTCAAATGCAAACATTACCATGTAACGGAGAGCATATTTTGAATTTACATAATTTATGTACGAGTATACACGTATCTATATCTTAGCTTGAACTTGATCCTAAGTGTGAGTTGGTTTCGTACGTTTTCACGACTGGACCACTGAAATGAGGTTAATGAAATTTGGCATGGAGATATTTAGATCTTTATAGAAAGACATGGAATATTTTTTACCTTGATAACCGACATAACGCTACATGTCATGCCTTTTATTATCTAAAATGCCATGTGACGGCAGTTAGTAGTCCTTATTCCTCATATGGAGATGTTATTAGATTTCTATCTACACCTAAGACAAGGGATAGTCGTAAGTATTTGTTTATTGTATAATTTCTCACAGAGTGGTGCTACAGTTACTTATTTACTTTCACTATTCGTACCGCATCTCATACAAGTAACCTATGCTTGTAAAGTGGATAATGACAGTAAAATTCTCCTTGAATTGGAAGCTCAGGACCCGCATATAGTAAACGAATTCCTTTCCTGGTTCTTATGCGTGTCACAAGAGTGATGTATGTTGAATGAGTACCTACATGCAGCCAACACAGAAAGAAAACAAACCTACTAATGTTACCACTGCAAGTATAGTGTGCACTACAACAAAGTGTGCAACAATAACATGCCAAATTAGCAATTTTTTTTATGTATGCGGGAATTCAGGTAGGTACTTGGTTGTAGAGTTGTAGAGGCTACTACTTTCTTAACCTAAATGAGCACAACAGATCCACTTTCATATTAGTGTCGAGAAAAAAGTTATCATGCTAATCCTTCCATTACTTTTGCATTGACAACCATAATTACAAAAACGTGTCTTACAAAACGTAGTGTGAAATTTAGTTAAAGACAATATGTTTAAAAAAATATATAATTAAATGACTATCGTGCTGTAACCTTTGCTAGTAATTAACTGTAGAACATAATTGAGTGAAGCGATGACTTAAGGCTCATAAATGGTTATTGCAGCTACTGTTGCTTAACCTGTTAACCTGTCTATATTATATTTACGATACACGCTGTCGTCGTTAATCTGTGAGGGTCTGAGGGAGCAGATATAATTCGTACAACGGGACCATATCAAGAACTATTTTTTGCTCCGAGCTTCGCTCGTGTGTATATTTCGCATTGGGTACTTCAAAAGTGGCGAATTCCATGCAACCGGTCGTTCCTTATTTTACCTCCATTAGAACTGAAGTTGCTGAAACTGCTTCGTTGGTCCGGCGGTTAGCATATGCAACCGCCAATCAAAAGGTCTTGGGTTCGATGCTTTGTCGGGTCACATAGGGTTATTGAGGTTTTCTTACAAGATATTCCTAATAACAGCACGGAGTATGAAAGTTGACGACGTTTCACGCCCGTGCCTCTTAATGTAATCAGTTTTCTTTTAATTTTCTTCTTAACAAACCTTGTCCTGGCAATAACAAACATATAAAAGAAAGAAATATCCAATTTGGTGCAGTCGATTGGAAGTTAGGCGCGTACATATATTTCGATGATTCATTTTTATATTTATATATAAATTATTCTTATTAACTGTCTTGTATACCCATGAGCGTGCGCATGTACTTAAAGATCATATTATGCATCAAAGAAAAGTCATGGCAACAATGTGTAGGTATACATTAGCGATTTACAGTTTATGTATACATTTTACGACAGAACAAAATCGTAATATTCCATCTAAAATCTAGTTCGTTTCTTCAAGTGTAAAGGTAATAATTTTATTGCTATTTTACAATTTTACATCGTTTAGACTTCAATAAACAGATTTATTAAAGTTGATTTTTTAATCTAAGTGTAATTATTTTTTAGTTTTCTACTCAGATCAAATAAAAAAAGGTATAGTAGATAACGCACGGCTTGTTGAAGCAAAAAGTAGTATCAAGTAAACACACGCGTTAACGCACTAACTATGCTATAAACTACGCTAATTTTCGTCAGTATCGTACAAGTATCGACAACTTGTACGATACTGACGAAAAGTAGCGTAGTTTCTTAGTATGTGTGTGCGTCAACGCACTCAACGCGTGTTTACTTGGAACTACGCTACATTTTTTGCTTTAACAAGAATAAGGCCGTGCGTTATCTACCTTTTTTATTTGATCTGAGGCTTTCTAACGTACAATACAAATAATTTAGGGACAGTCAAATTATAGTGTAAGGTACAAAATGTACCACACACTTAACACCTACCTACCGTACGAAACTAGCTTGAAGGTGCTTTATTAAGCCTATATTTTCAATTTTTAATCTATTTTTTATCAATTCTATTTGCTCTCCATTAGGCAAAAACTTTTTTTTATATTGTTCTTTTGCTCTCTCATTTAATAGTATTAAATAAGTTTACTAATGTAATATATTTTTAAAAATTAGAAAGATAGACGTTTCATTAATTATACAGCAATTTAAACTTTAAAATTTAGACACAAATAAAATTCTAATAGGTATTTGCCGCTTTCGTAATATACGTATATAAAATATACTATAATACTTGTACTAATATTATTATCATAATTATACAACTTACAGCTGCTAGACACATGGCATTCGTTCAGCACACACTGGTAGATTATCCAGGATTCCAATTCGATCATCGTAGACGCGGTCATATTTTCACAAAAATATTATTTTCACACAGTCAGCAAAACAACAGTACAGTCTTATATTAATAAATTTCACTTAAATATTCCACTGCATGTCCCTTAAACGTTAAAAGCTTAAAATCTTCAGTCAATGTTTTCAAATTTTAATTTGTAAATAACACGCGCTCATTCCAGGCTCGAACGTTGTTTTGATAGGTATCGCCCACACAGGTTCGCGAGCTGAATGATTTGATTGGACCTCAAGACATATCGGTCCACCCGACAGAACTATTACTCGAAGTTTGGTATTGCCACTTTAATCGTATATCTCCCGTGAAATCGCTTTAACGAGAACAAGACGTCAAAAGTACCAGACGTTTTGAAAGTAGAAAATATTCTATAATTTATAGAGTATTTTCTACTTTCAAAACGTCTTCTAAAATGTATAGACAATATATTTTACTGAATTCAAAAAATTCATCATAGCTTAAACTCGATTTACATTCTAATAAATTTTGGTGTTTTAAATCAATAATAATATTGAACATACTTCTTTATATATTTTACAAAATGTTAATTCAGAAATTTAAAATGTAAAAAAATACTACTGGGTATCAAAAAGATATATTTTTTACTTGTATCATAATTCATAAACCTACCAGGCTACCACCATATACCACCAGTTAACATTTGTATTAACGATGTGAACCAAAAAGTTGCCTTGTGGCTTAGTGGTATCACCATATCGGAACAAATGCAATTAAAAAAAAATACCGATGAAGTTGAAAGCCTCCTCCTTTTGGGAGTCGGTTAAAAATGCACAGCCTTTGAAAAATAATAATTTGTCACTTAATCAACAATAAACCTGTAGAAAAGCATAAAATATTTCAATTACTTTCCATTGAGAGTGTGCCCTGCCCTTTGAAGCCAAGGTCGCATCACAAGAAATAATTTAGACAAACATTTTAAACCACTTGGGTAAAGCTAAATATCCTAGCCAATGGGTAATTTTATATTTCAGGCAACATTATTTCCACAGACACTGGGCTGTGACATAGAGGTTTTGGCATAATGTTTTCAATGTTTTGTTTATCTTTGAATACAAATTAAATAATTAATGTTTTTTATATTTTATGTATGCTTAAATAGCAAAATCCAATAAGAAAAAGTCGTATTTCTTTCTTAAATATACTAATAAAAGATATATTATATACCTGTTTCTTTAAAAAAAACATAAAAAATATTTTAGTCGATTAGTTAATTATGTGATACAACTTTTAGTGAAGTTTTTCAAGCAATGACATTAGTTGTTGATATAGCAGCACTATGGCACTAACTGTCAGATCATTCAGTCTGTTTTGTTTTTGGATTTTTACAAGTGCTTTGCGCATTGGAAAGTAGTGTTTATTTGTAAATATTGAAAAAATAATAATAATCATTGTTTCGTATGGTTTTACTGTTTGTTTATGATTTTAATCATAGTGTTAGTGTTCTATGGATAAAAATCAGATTTTAAGGACGTTCTAAATAAATTAAGGTGAGTTATTTGTGTGTGATGATCAAACACCTGTCGACTGTAGTTTCGTGCGTAATTTTTATGTTAATGTTATTCATTGTTGAATCTGTCGGTTGATTAATATTCGATAATAGATATAAATACAATCTCGAACGTTATCCAGTTGCGTTGTTTAGTGTAACCTTGAGTTAGCGAATGTCATCAACTAATACAGCCTTACGCCCTACAAATATCTATTTATATGGTGATGTCAAATACTTTGGACACACACGTTTCGAACACCTGTTCATGATTAGCATAAATCATTTATGTATGTTTAATATAAATCATCAATTTTTTTTTAAGTTCTGAATACGATGTACAGTTGATTAATACTTAGTGAACTAACTAAAACTAAAACCTCATTTGTATATCCACCACAAACTGACCCATGTTTTTTTCTGTGATGTTCACAACCAACAAATATTTCGAATCACAGTTTTTCAATTTCTATATTCAATACATTTCTGCAGATCTTCATTTTCAAAAAACATGGGACTTCAAAGATTTAGAATATTTGTTAATTAAATAAAATGTGTTATCGAAGGCCATTTGTAGGTAATCATTGGTGTTATCAGTTTGATAACATCTTTATATGAATCATCAATCGTTTTGTCAACACATGTTAAATCAGACATTTGTGTTGTCTTTGGTAATCAGAATAAAAAGTATTTGTGAGTACAATATTATTTTGTGATGCTGAACTTAAATGTATGATGTTTTCCACCTTAAATTTTTTACTAGCAACTGCTTAAAATAAAATAAACTTCCATAGAACCACTTATCCCTTATCCACAGGGATGAAATTATATAAATCCTTTCTTAGTGTGGGTGCTTACAACATAAAAGTAAGCTGTTAACAGCTTGCTAACTTTGTACCCCTTATTTCCTTAGAAAATGAGCATTATTAAAGCAATCAATAAAGTTTACTTACTACTAACATATTTCTAACTATACAATAATAGGTATTCTATAGTTAAATTACAATAAGATACAAAATGACAATAAACAAATGTTTATTGGTTGAAAAAAATAAAGAACAAGTCATTTAAACTTAGAATGTAGATCATTAAAAAACTCAGTGTATTTTTATAACTGTAGTGTTTCTCACTAGCCAGTGATATGAGACATGATATTGATACTCTGTGGTCAGCAGATATTCAATCCCGGAATATTTATATTGAAACACTATCCACAGTTATAACTGTAATTGAACATAATAAATTCATTGCAAAGAATTACGAAAGAACACTGCAGCTTTATAATCAATTATAACACACAATAACAGTAATTTGTTGGTAATTAATTTAAATTATATTTCATTTGGTTTGTTAATATTATACATTTTTGTTTTTACACGAACATCTTACATTGTTATATAAAAAAAATGTGTTAAAACAATACTCTGGCAAAAAATAACCTTCATATGAACTGTAAGTAGTTATCCATTATAATGCAGAGATATTATATTATTTCTACCTTATAGGCGGTACACACTACAACGATTTTTCGTAGCGATTTAACTGTGCAGTTCGTTTGTGCAGTTTTATCGATAGTGTAGACGGAAATTGGTTCAGATTTTTTGAGAAAAATCGTTGTAGTGTGTACCGCCTATTACATGCAAACAATTTTTAACTTGCTTTATAATATTAGTTTAGTAGTATTAACATCTTATCTGTTACTTTCATTATCCTAGTAACTAACTATAATTAAAAATAATAATCTCTTATATATAAAAATGAATTGCTGTTCGTTTGTCTGGCTAAAACTCGAGAACCGCCGGGCCGATTTAGCTGATTTAGGTTTTAAAATGTTTGTCGTAGTTCAGGGAAGGTTTAAACGGTGAGAAAATATGGAAAAATTGCGAGGAAGATAAAAAAACAACAATTTCCTTCTGCCCATATAAACTGTTCTACCAACTTTCCTGTCAATCTTTTGACTGTCAAATTGAAGCACTTATTAAATTAAGGGTTTTAAATAGACAATATATATTATTACACGAATCAAATTAAGGGTTTTAAATAGACACCACATATTATTTATATATTATTATCGCGTATTTTAATATTATTATTTTGATGGTTGTTATTATTAGTTCATTCAGAAATTTTTGTCATTGTATTGACATATTTTGTTGGTTGTCACTGTTTAGAATGCAAATAAAAAAGTCTTTATTATGTCATATCCATAGAGGTCATATCACAAACAAAATAAGACAACACTGTTAATAAAATCAAAACGCTGTTTTGTTGGGATGCGAAAAAAATATTGATGTCAATCGTCTGCCCAACGTTAGACGAAAGGTTATACAGGCTATTTTTTGGACCTACGGCATGTAATGTAAAGTACCTGTAATTCTATTACCGTTATTAAAATCTTCTATCATCAGTTTGTCAGTGTGTAAGAATTTTATTTACTAGGTCGTCGAAGTCAATCAGATGTGCGACGAGCTACCTCACGGTCAATCCGCGCTGATGACCAGCGAGAGACGGATAATGATAACATTCGTATTGCTATGGCAGAATTGCGTTCTACAGTGAATAATAATGACATAGACAGGCGGCTCCGTCCACTTAGATCCCCTGGGGGATCCATTTGGAAAATTCGTCCACACTGATCCCTTAGGGGATCTATTTGGATTTCGATTCCATTTTGATCCCCCAGGGGTTTCATTTGGAAGATTTTCGTCCACTTCGATCCCCTGCTTAAACCGATAAGGGATTTATCTGTATTTTTATCCACATCGATATCCAATGGAATCTTTTAGAATTTTCTATACATTTTGATTATTAAATTAGAAGTTTTTCATAACAAAAGTTCCATAAATATTCATAGTTTTATACGATTTAAAACATTTTTTAATGAATGGATTAATTACTAGGATTTTTAATGAGTTTTAAGTTATGTAGGTAATCTTTTGTGGTGGAATGTATTAATAGGTATGGTAATAAGCATATATACTATATAGGTCATAAATAGCCATGTCACACAAAAAAAAACCCATATCGGTTTTAGTAGGGGTCGGAGTGGCCGAAAATCTTCCAAATGAATCCCCTGGGGGATCAAAATGGAATCGAAATCCAAATAGATCCCCTAGGGAATCATTGTGGACGAAATTTTCACATGGATCCCCCAGAGGATCTAAACAGGGGATCAAGTGGACGGAGCCACTTAGAGTGGAACGAGTTCGGGCACACCAAACACAACAACACCGAGCACGACGCAATGAAATCGAGCGATACCGCAGAAACAGTGCTCCCGTGAACCTGGAACGAGTAGCATTTTACTGCAATCCGGAAGTAGATTATTGTGCCGACAAATCCGTGACAATTGGGGAAATGACAATTATTTGTCAATATTGTAAAGCTTAACGCTTAATACATTTGTATCACAAATAATAATTTAACAAGAAAATTCCAGATACAAGGACAATTTATCACTGACTGGGAGCACTGTTGCTACTGCCAGATGTGGACTATCAATTTTTACAAATTTATTTTATGGGCAATCAAGATGCGAAAGTTGAAAGGCGTTGTGCTCATAACCCAACAGTAAAACGAACCATTGTCCAAGAACTGCAAACGTTTCTTCATCAGAACAATAATTTTGTAAAAATGTTCAAAATGCCCTTAGATCGTATGCCATCGGACAGCCATAATATTGCAATCAGAGCTGACAAAACACCTGCTGGTAAGCATGCAAGGAGGTTTGATTCACAGACAATCGACAATAGCCAATTGTCGTTGTTGGAGAAATTTGCAGTCTAGAGATATTATGCTTCATCGTCGGAACAATGAATTGAAACGTGTCTGAAACGCATAGGTCTTAAGACGCGTTACAATATCCATTAATCTTCTGTCAGGGAGTAGATGGATATTATTTTAATATCAAAATGGTTAATCAAGTAAATGGTAATGCTATTAGAAAATATTTTTAAAATTCAGTATCAACATATCTATTTATATAAAAATGTATCGCCGAAATGTATGTACTCGCATAACTTCCGATCGGCTGCACCATTTTTTTTTATGTGTTATTGTTAGAACAAGGTTTGTGTATAAGAAAAATTAAAAGATAGCGGGAAAAGTCTTTTTTTTTTGTCTGCGACGGGAAGCTAAGACAGATATGTAAATATGGCGGTACGACGTTCGCCGGGTCAGCTAGTACCTAATATTAATCTTTATCCAAATAAGTGTGTTATTGATTATGAGTATTTGATCTTAGAAGAGTATAATAATAAATACATCTATATTAATATATAAAGCTGAAGAGTTTGTTTCTTTGTTTCAACGCGCTAATCTCAGGAACTACTGGTCCAATTTGAAAAATTCTTTCAGTGTTAGATAGCTCATTTATCGAGGAAGGCTATATATCATCACGCTAAGACCAATAGGAGCGGAGCACCAATGAAGAATGTTTCAAAAACGGGGGAAAATTATCACGCTACGGGCAATAGGAGACGCAAACGACGTTGCGTGGGTCAGCTAGTTTAATAATAAAAATGTACCTTCTATTTACATAACAGGAAACGGCGATAGTTTTTTGGATTAAAATTACTAATTTGATTATGTATAAAAACGATATCATCATAACTTATAATAATAGCCTTTTATTCCTAAACATAGGGTTACAAGAGGTCCCTAAGTTCGGTGTGCCTTTTGGCATAGGCCTCCTCCAATTCCTTCCAGTGGATCCTGTCCCTTGCTGCTGTCAACCAGAATGGGCCCGCTGTCTGTTTCAAGTCATCTTCCCATCTCCTGACTTGACGACCCCTACCTCTTTTGCCGTCTCTTGGTTGCCAGAGGGTGACTTGCTTGCTCCATTTGTTATTGGGGTGGCGTAGCATATGTCCAGCCCATCTCCATTTTTGGACGTCTATCCGGGTAAGAATGTCTGTGAGTTTTGTTCTTGATCTTATGTCTACGTTCCTACTCTGTCTTTGACTTTTAACCCTAGCATGCTTCTTTCCATGGCACGTTGGCATTTTGATAGCCTTTCCCTGTGGTGAAGTGTTAATGACCAAGTTTCACAGCCATATGTGAGAACTGGTAGGCTACATGTCTCAAATGTTTTCTTTTTTATATGATTACCTAGATCCTTGCTTTTCACTATTTCCTTCAGTGACCAGTATTTTCTCCATCCTTGGGCTATTCGCCTGTTTATTTCCTTTGTCATTTCATCTGAAGGGGATATTATCTGTCCTAAGTAAATATATTCTTTGACATATTCGATCTTGTTGCCATCCACCATAATGTCTATTTCCCTTGAGTCATCAGTTTTGTTTTGCTGGCATTGATTTCCAGACCAACTTCTCTACTCATATTTGCTAGGCTCTGCATCATTTGTTTTATTGCTGCTGGATTCTCTTCAAGGAGCACCAGATCATCGGCAAATCTTAGGTGGTTCAGTCGAGCAACGTTAATGTTAGACCTAAGTGGTCCCAGTTTAACTGTCTAAATATGTACTCGAGTACGGCGTTAAATAGCGTAGGGGAGAGAGGATCACCTTGGCGTACGCCCTTTTTGATAGAAAATGATTCTCCTGTTGATTCTAGTTTAATACTGGCCTTGCTAGATTTGTATATACTCTTAAGTATTTCTATATAGTTGCTCTGGACCCCTTGTTGTTCAAGGCTCCGCCAAATGTATTGGTGCCTGACGCTGTCGAATGCCTTTCAGTAATCTATAAAAGCCAAGTAGATTTGTTTATTGTACTCGTTATACTTCTGTATCAACTGTTTTATTGTGTGAATGTGATCTATTGTGCTGAAGTCTTTTCTGAATCCTGCCTGCTCTACGGGTTGGCTTTCGTTTAGTGTCAATGATATTCTTTCCAGGATCACTTTAGCAAATACTTTATACAGGGTGTCCCAAAATTCAACGATAAGCGGGCGCCAAAAGGTAGACTAGACGCCAAAAAGTAGAATTTTGGGACACATGGTATATGTTTGATATTAGAGATATTGGCCTATCGTTCCCAATCTCGTCTCTAGGGCCTTTTTTATGTAGTAGAATTATGTGACACTCGGTCTATTCTTCTGGAATTTGCCTTGTTAGTAAGATTTCATTGAAAAGTTTTGCCAGCACAGGACTGATTTCCTCTAAGGTTCCCTTGAGCATTTCATTAGGTATCTTGTCTGGCCCTGGGGCTTTTTCGAGTTTTTGGGATTTTATTGCCTTGATTACCTCTGAAGCTAGGAATTCTGGCACTTCGTCTACTTTCTTTTCTTTTTTTATACTTCCTGAATTATGGCCAACCCTGAATCGAATTTATCAGAATATAATAGGCGGTAATAGTCCGTAGCTAGTTTCTGCAGAGAGTCGATTAGTTAAGTGAGATTCGCGTTGTTTTAGTTCTGATATCCATTCTTTCCCATGTTCGCTTAGTTGTTTCATAGCCCTTTTTATTCCTCCTGTTCTTTTTATATTGTCTTCCAAAACTATTTCTTTTCTCCTTGCGGTCTTTTCTCATATTCTCCTTAATTTCCTTGCTAAGGTTTGCAATTTTTTGGCGTCTTTCTTTGTCCCCTTTATTTGATATTAGTGTTCTTCTTTCATCTAGTAGTTCTAGTGTCTCTTTGCTTAAATAGCTTTCTTTGCTTCTGGGTTTACTGACTAGCATCTCTTTCAATTTGTTTTGTAATCTCCTGTATTTAATCCCAGTTTCTGCGTCGGAGGTAACAATTTCATTGAGTGATTCTGTTGTGCGGTAATTAGTGAAATGGCTGTGTTCTGATATCTGATACAACTCATTATTATTAACTAGGTTTTTCCTGGATCTTTTGGGTTGGTTTAGGCTTAGGCAGCTTCTTACCATGCGGTGGTCTGTGTTAAAGTTGAGGTTTTTAACTATGTTGGTATCTGTATCATCATAACTTATCAACCATAAATAAAAAAATAGCATATAATACAAATAGATGTACCAGTAATATTTTTATAGATATTTTTTTTTACATTGTGAGCTGTATCAGTTTACTTGGCTTAAGTATGTTTTTTAAAAGTAGGAAGTTTATCAAAAATGCTTAGTTAACATCTCCAACATTATATTTGTTAGTGGGTACTATCCTTATAAACCTCAGTGAAAGGCCGAGTAGTTGGATGATGCAAACTTAATCGTAATCTATACTAATATTATAAACGCGAAAGTTTGTAAGTATGGATGGATGGATGTTTGTTACTCTTTCACGCAAAAACTACTAAACGGATTTTGATGAAACTTTACAGTAATATAGCTTATACATCAGAATAACACATAGGCTACTATTTGCAGCGATAACCGACATACACGCGGGCGGAGTCGCGGGCAGCAGCTAGTTTCTAATAAATGCAACCACAATGTACCACGGACAACCGGAACAGGATAAAGCTACGAACATAAAATATTTACGGGTTTGGTCAACATATATTAGCACGTAGGAAGAAACTCGACAATCGCGTATTACATTCAATTCCCCAAAAAAGGTTCAGTAAACTTTCAAATTTGTGTTACCAACAACTCTTATTGTTCGTGCTCGTCCACGATATTGTAAATCGGTCACTTACAGCATTATCGGAAATATCAGGTTACCGTCGTGTGCTTATCGGCACATGTTAAAAAACGATTACTAATGTGATAAGTAGAACTTACCGTAATTGGTTTATGTAATAAACCTAGATATTTAACCGCCTTGTACCCACATAACTGTTTAATGGACACTCCCATAAATGATTACATTTTATAATCCATCAAAACTTCGATTCAAAAGGAACTGCTTTGTCATGTCCTGAGTAGTTTCATTCGTAGCAACAAAAAATTGCCTATAGAAACTAGATTGGTCTATATTTAATAGGATTCGTCGAGTAAATTAAATAAATGAAAGAACGAAAAGTAAAAAAAAGATGTACCTACTTAAAATAATGTTAAGTATTGCATTTATTTATAAATAAATTGTTTTCAGAGAAGAAATTAATCATTTTGTTTTTTTTTGTTAGATTATTTTGTCTATCTATACTCCGAATTGCACCAAATTTTATTGGCGACTATACATAGAACCTCCCATAAAACAGCCGCATGCCAATGTGTATATAATTACGTCTGATACAATACCACTTTCTCTCATGCAATGACTTATTGTGTAGAAATATGTAGGTACTATCGCACACATAAAAACATGGTGCGTAAGTCGACCGTCACGGTAATCCTACTAACTTGTTGTGTTTATTGCGTACTAGACTTAGCTATTTATAAAAACTAAAGTACCTATGTATTGAAAAATCAAATTATGTGAAATGATCTGAGATCATATTGAAGGATTAATAAATATAGAATACAATAATGTTTGATAATGAAACCTAACACATCCTACTTATCATAATAATGCATTGTTATCTTAATCGTTATACACTCAAATTCATTTCCATCTACCAGGCGAAATTTTGTGAAACACGAAATTTGCCTCAAAATTATGAGACAGCTCGATAATTTTTCTCTAAATGTGTCTAACGAATAAAAGGTTGGCCATTAAATGAACGTTCAGGTTCAATTAAGGTTTCAAAATCTTAAACAGATCATGTTACAAAGATGTTTCCCACCTACAATGAATTTATCTATACTAATATTATGAAGAAGTAAAGTTTGTGTGTTTGTATATTTGTTAAATTGTAAGGGGTAATCTCGGGATCTACTGAACCGATTTTGAAAATTCTTTTACCAATAGACGGCTACGTTATTTGTGAGTGACATAGGCTATATAATAACCCTAAAAGTGGAAAGACTTTTTCGTGGTAGCTGAATTTACAAAGTAAGTCGGAGAAAAAAATATTTACCGCCCAACGAAGTGGGCACGGGTCAGCTAGTAATATATAAAAAACAGCCTTGAATAACCCAAACTACACCAAAAGCTAAAACTAAATCAGAATTAAATGTATAGTATTAACATAATCGTATCACTCGTTGACATGAGAACATTTGAAAGTCATGGCAGCGATTGGAACAAAATTAATGATGAGTGATTGGCAGATCGCCAGCATTCACAAATACTTCCTAGTAACGGTACTACACTGTTTAGTGTCTTTGGACTCTCTCGAACTAGTATGATGAGGAACGTAAAAATAAAGACGACGCTATTAGGAAAAAATATTGTAGGAAGATACATTTTGATCTCGGTCTAAAAACAGCCCTGATAACTATAGAAACGAATGGCAATGTGAACTCTAAATATTCTCGTCTCTCACATTGATCATTTTGTCACGTCAACATCAGCCTTTAATAATCCACTGCTGGATGGACATAGATCTCTCCTCAGAAAAGAGGTGTTGGCCTATAGCTGCCCAGACGGTTCTGTGACAAATCTTCCTTCTTTCTTTCATTGCAGTATAGTAAGTCCTACACAATTTGCTCTCTTAGTCAACTTTTGCGACAGCTACGGACTGAATAGTCACCTCAGGAATAAATAATTATGATGTACTGATGGACCGAAATTACCGTCTCTTCACACATTACTTTTCAGACTCAAACGAGTTATGTTGGAATGTTTCGTAAATCCTTGTGTTCGTTCCTCGTTGATGTTTTGTCTCAACTCTTATAAGGACCATTCCATTAAGTAATTCTGTCTTATCTGAAGCCATTCTCGTTATTTATGGCGTACAGTATTTGTTTGGCCCTCACAGTCATTAAAACAAGGCCTTTCAGCGTGACGTAATTGACCTACGTTGTGCTGATTACCAATATTTGAAGGTAATTTAATTAGAGAAAATAGTACTACATATTAGCTTTAAAGTATGGAGATACAAATCAAGTCCTAAGTCTATATTTTATTATAGTTTATATAAATTGAATGATTGGATTGGATCAACACTTCCAAAGTAAACCGACAAAAAAGCAATTTGTAGGCAATAAAAATATTGTCATCAGTGAAAAAAAAAAAACACACGCATATAAAAAAAGGATCAAAAATAATGTCACATTTGTTTTTAAAGATTTCCGTTACCATATTCTCATTTAGATAGCTCATGACGTCAGAAACAGAAGATTTATACTATGAGAACGTCACCATCATCTGCGGTGCATTAATATGCAGCGTGCGACACCAAAAAAAGTAACACCCAGGACTCTGTTTGTTGTCTAACTTGTTTGTGAATTCATTGTCATCCCCATTCATGTTTTGACCGTTGTCCTCATTATTTGAGGCGTGACGTCTGTTGATGATGTCATAGCAGACAACATACCTACATATTTTTAAACATGCAATGTTTTGTATTATAATTTCAGTGTTTGACCTCTCATTCATCAGAAATCACTTGATAGAAACTCAGTGGATTTATTTCCGATTAAGTTCAGCCTATTTAGTATGCATCACAGAATTACTGCAGAATTAATTAAAAACCATTAGCCTTGTCGAGAGTGGCCGATTCATTTTGGCACTGCAATTTTGCTTTTGCCGTATCAACTTATTACGAAATGAATGCATACAAGTCTAGTGCGCACCTTGAATAATTGAATTATCAACTGCCTGTTCTTACTTCGTATCGTAATTTTCTATTTAATTTTTCAATTTCTATGAAATTCTTGTTTAGTAACGATTGTTGTAAATCTTTAATTCCAGATGTCAATTGCTTGTAATCTCTAGCTAGATAAAAACACATTCTTTAAGATTTTTATTTTTAACTAGCGACCCGCCCCGGCTTCGTACGGGCGGATTTCAGATGCCCCCGCCGACGACACGATTCGTGCATTTTAAATCTGTAATATCTTCGAATATATTCATTTAAATTAGTTACTGTAAAAGGGCATTTTGATCTATATTAAATGCACAATGTATTTAATTTACTTAATTGTATGAGGATTCATTCTGTATTGCTTAAGATCACTTCGTAAATATGCCATTATTTCACGTAAAAAGAAAGGAATAAAAAATGGTTGTTGTGGGTTATCCCTAAAAGATAGACATATACCGTCGCGGACTTTTTGTAGTACTTTTTAAGGTGTAAAATACTGTAGTACATTATTTTGATCTATCTCGTAGGGTGCAACCAGCGTTTGCAATGTAAGCAAAAAAAAGTGTTTATTTGCTACATCACATTAGAAACCTCGAAAATTAATAGTGTTTCCATACTATATTATGTATTTATTATACATAAAAACCTTCCTCTTGAATCACTCTATCTATTAAAGAAACCCGCATCAAAATCCGTTGCGTAGTTTAAAGATTTAAGCAAACAAAGGGATATAGGTACATAGGGACAGAGAAAGCGACTTTGTTTTTAACCGACTTCCAAAAAGGAGGAGGTTCTATGTTCCACTGTATGTTTTTTTTTTTATGTATGTTACCTGATTACTCCGTCAGTTGTGGACCGATTTAAAAAAAAAATTGTATTCGAAAGGGTATGCTTCCGAGGTGGTCCCATTGCCAGCATATCAGGATCTGATGATGGGATCCCAGGGAAATCGAGGGAAACTCTCATTTTTTATAGGCTCATACTATGTTTTTCGTATATTTTCTGAAGTTACACCCGTATTTGCGTCTGGTAGTCATCATTTTATGATGATGAGCTGATGATGTAAGGTACAACTCCTTAACGGTTAGGAGTTGGAGGATAAATCTTTAAATATCAGATGTATATATGTTACCTTTAGTCATATTCTTTCAAATTATTTAGGTAAGCTGATGATGGAAGGTGGAAGGTACAACTCCTCAACGGTTAGGAGTTGGAGGATAATTCTTTCAATTTCATACGTATCTAAAGACCTTCAGTCGTATACTTTCAAGTTATTTAGGTGAACTGATGATAGAAGGTTAAACTCTTCAACAGTTAGGAATTAGAGGATGATTTCAATATTACACGTACGTTTAGACCTTCATTTGTATTCTTGATGATGAAATTTGATGAAATAGTTCAACTTACTACTTACCTACGATTGTTTGCACTAAAAACTGAAAAATAAAAACTTTTGATAAAAAAAAACCGACTTCCAAAAAACATCCAACGAAAACTCTCTGCCAAATAAACACTTAAAAGCGTAAAATAAACTGGTTCTTCATTAATTGCCTATACTTACCTAATTCTTTATTCATTTAAATAGTAGTATTATAATGTGTGCTAGGTACCTAAAATCTGTTTGAAGTCGGTGCTAAGCCAAAAAGAATACAAACGAACAATTACAAAAGTCTAAGCGATAGTCACTTGGCACCGACTTCAAACAGATTCTAGGTACCTAGCACACATTATAATACTACTATTTAAATGAATAAAGAATTAGGTTGCCTATACCTATATAGAACCAGTTTATTTTACGCTTTTAAGTGTTTTTTTGGCAGAGAGTTTTCGTTGGATGTTTTTTGGAAGTCGGTTTTTTTTTATAAAAAGTTTTTATTTTATACTATGTAGTGATCAGCATCTAGCAACCAACCTAATCTAATAACAGCGTCCAGGCGACAGAGATAAAATATTCTGTATCTCCATATATCCTACTAACATTATAAACGTAAAAGTTTGTAAGTATGGATGGATGGATGTTTCTTACTCTTTCACGCAAAAACTACTGAACGGATTTAGATAAAACTTTACAGTAATATATCTTATACATCAGAATAACACATAGGCTACTATTTACCGCGATAACCGACGTATACGCGGGCGGAGCCGCGGGCAACAACTAGTCTTAAATAATTATAAAGTTATTGCCATTGAAAAGAAACAATCTTAAAATAAACAGATCGTATCTTTATGCTAGACTTAAATCTTGACCGAGGAGTCCGAGGACACTAAATATTGAATAATTCCAGATGCTTCCAGTAAAATGTCAGACTTGTACCGTGACGATTTAGTGTATAAAATTAATCGTAATAAAATCATCAGACTAGTAAATAAAATATCATAATGAAAGTAAATAAAATAAACTTTACGTCGTTTTTTCTTGTAATATTCCCAGGCACTTCACACAACAAACGTTAAATGCGATAATGACTTGACAATCATTATCATAGCCGTGTAAATCATTTTGCGATTGCTTAATTTCTGTTTGTAAATCGCTCGCTTAAATCAGTTCACAATAAGATGTGGCCTCTACATTTCCTTTTTTAGTAAAGTTATAGTTTTTATAAGGAAATGTCTGTCTGTTTCCTAATATTGTAATACGACTGAATACAAACATGAGTCAGACAGCTAGGTAGTGAGTCTGTTCTTATCAGCAACGTGGAATTTAGTATTGATGTTGATAAAAAGTATAGGTATTACGCACTCGTGAAGTTGTACGTTGAATGCATCACGCTGCCATATTTGGGAGCTATGTACCCAGTTTTTAACCAACTTCAAAAATAAGAGGAGGATACAGATCCTCTTATTGTATCCTTTACATTGAGGGTTGAGTGGTATTTCTTTTATGTTTATCACTTCTTCAGAAATCTGTCACATAAGAACATTTAGTTGTGGGTATACTAAGTACATATTGTTCCCGCTGTTACACTTTAATTTTCAGGAGTTAAAACTACCCTCAAGAGTGAAAAGTAGAGAAGGCAATTTATTATGAAAAAAGAATTAATTGAATAAAACAGCAGGAGGTTCTAATCTCGATTGTAGATTCTTTTGATGTTGATTTAAAAACAGTTCAAACTTTGTTTAAAGTTTTACAAACAGCGTAAATACATGTTTGAAGGAGAATATTAATTTTTAAGAATTATTTGCGGAACGATGGCAGTTTTCACGCTCTTTAGGAAACTAGTCGTAAGAAAATGTAAATACCTAGTAAATCTTTGACGTGGTATTTGGTATAATGTCAATTGTCTTTATGGCGTCTCATAACCATTGTCTTAAGGTTAGTATTATATTGCTAACAAAAAAAGACGAAGAGAAAATGTAGGAAATTGTCTTGAACACTGAACAAAGTCTTGAACAACTTATATTTTTTACTTTTCTCACTAAGGATCTGGACGCACGGTCGTGCCCCCGTCAAGACGAGCCAAGCGAAGCGGAAGGGCACTACCTACCTTTTCTCGAAGTGTTTTTTGTCGTCGTTTTTTTGAACCCTCATAACTTTGGTTTCCGATATACCAGATCGTTCAAATTCTCAGGATATGATGTTATCAATAGACTAATGAAACATACAAAGTTTCAATTGCATAGCTATGATACTTCAGATTTTATTGATACCTAAAAAACCCCGATTTCGTCACTGACACACTGATGATCATCAAAACTGTTAGGGTACTTCCTGAAGTGCTAGAAAGCTGAAATTTAGTATGCAAACTAAGTTTAGTATACAAACAATAGAAAAATTCATAAACCTATTACTTTTGCCCTCCAACCCCCAAATTTGGGGGGTGCAAGTTTGTATGAGACTTTCACAAATGTTTATGCTAGAGGTTTTATATATGGTACACTTTTTCGAAAGACGAAAGAAGATGTACAAGAAATACAACCCAAAAACAGAAAAAAAACTGCCTCAAGCAACTCACAAAAGGAAATGAAATCCCACCAAAAACATTTTCATGTAAAATGTTGCCAAGACGACTGCATATGGCTTACCCTGTGAAAAAGATATCAGATCTCATGTAGAGCCAAGGTTCCGAATCTACACGCCCTAACTCTACCAACCCTAACTTCATAAACTCTACATCTCAGTAAAAATGTATGGCTTGGCTGTTTCGCTACCGTTTACAAGCTTCTCATCTAGTAGCGATCTTCTATCTGTAAGGATACTTGCTCTATGTTCAGTCACCCCTGCATTCTAGGATAACGTGTACCGCTGTTTCCTTTGCGTTGACACATCCTCTACATAGAGAGCAGTTTATCGCATGGATGGCGATTCAAGGCCAACTGTCCCAAAATATTTTCTACATCTATTCGAATGTCTAGTTTGTGTTGACTGAGCAGTCTGCAGCTCGAGTCTATTAACTTTGAAAGTCCTGCGTTGGCTTTCTTAAGCCATTCAGATCGCATTATGAATCTAACGAGAAAACTAATATATAATGCTGGATGGAACAGAATTCTCCTACCGGTAAAAGCATGTGAAGCACCTATCTAACATTCTGATTTGTATTAAAGTGCTCTCGTATATTATTATGATATTTGCTAAAGAAACGTCGAATTATCACGTTCTGCGTTGATTTAATAAGAAACGCAACATCCATGCAGCAAAGCGTTCATGTACCTGTCTTATTACCTATTCTAATTACGTCTAATGTGTAAAGCATCGCTCACGTGTTAATATAATGACACCAGAATTCAAAGGTCTCCTTCCTACATTAAATTACATCTTAATATAGCACGATAGTAGAGATAATTACCTGACCCAGGCCTCAAGATTATCTGGACGATCATAAGTGGCAATCTAATCTATTTTAAAACGTGTGTGGGTAGTAGTACGTTTCGTTATTGCTCACACATGTATTTCTGATCTTTACTCGTCATTTTGCGTGCTGGCAAACCTGGTTGTAAACACAGTTTTTTATTCGGTGTATGACGATGTAATTATTTGGGTACGTTTACCGCGCAGTACAGTCTGCAGGTGAGCTACTATTGATCCACATGCCACTATGATATTTATGATCTACTTGGCGATGCAATCTTTATTGAGTGTGAAAGAGAAGAGATGACATTGAGTATGTATGTTTTAATTAAGATATAATTCAGTTTCAATATATAAATGCCTTTGTTAACCGATGTTCTTTTTTGTATGGTGGTATCTTTCGATTATTACTAATAAATCTACGACTTTGATTCGGTAATTTAATTACGGTTAATTTTCTTTTTGCTACAAATTTAAGGCGGAGACTTCGGTACAGATAATAATATATTAGCTTTGAGTTTGTTACTATTGCTTAAATTTTTGTGCAATGTTGCCAGCATAGGCAATAAGGCTCAGTACATTTTACGTAATCTAATGTGCTATACGATGAGTTATATTACGCAAAGAAGCGAGGACGATGAAAGCTTTGTTTTAATGTATTCAATGCCTGTATGTTCCACGTCAGAGAATAATGCATCTTTAGATATTTTTACAAATTATTTTATTGATTTTAACACATTGTTGATTCCCAACATGTATGTAGGTCAAAAATTAATGAAGTTTTTAACATTTTTTTTGTTACAGAAACGACAAGCCGGCATGGTTATGGAGGCTGACCCGATAGCTGGCAAACATACTGACGGTAAATATAAATTGTTATTGAGCCTTTTTCATATCTTTCTTCTTGTTTCTTTTGAAAAAAGCAACTCCCTCTCTAGGCATATATCGTGTGCGAGGGATTTTACAAACATTCAGGAAACGGTGACCACGGCAAGTTGCCCCATGAGGGGATTGAACCCGCAACAATCATTGAATTAGGAAACGACTTTACAGAGGTTCAGTTCAGTTACGCTTTATAGAGTTTTTAACAGATTAGCGAACTTTTGTAATTAATAAACTACTTACGTCAAACTTATGAAAACTCTTAGACGGGCAAATATTGAGCTGTTTATTGATTACCATAAACACATTACGAATAGAATGAGAGACTGGCTTCTACTTTGCCCGCCCAGGTACATAGGTGGTGTCAACAGTATTCAAGGTGTAAATTTTAAGGTATAACGCGTAAATCTTATCGAAGTTAATATGAGTGAGAAAAAATATATTATTCTAACCTCAATATTAATAAGAGCGTTCTATATGCATTAACTCAATATGAATTACAGTAAGTTCATAAATTGTTAAAACTCTTAATAAATAAATTAAAATGGAAAAATAAATATTTTAGACATCTGACACCTAACGAAATGTAGCTCACAACTGACTGGAAGAATAATTATATACTTTTTTTGTAAAAATATATATATTTTGCATAGAAAACACCCAAACTCGAGACAAGTATTTACAGAGCATACAAAAATTTGATCCTACCCGGGAATCGTACCCAGTATAATATTTATTACATTTCCGATCAGAGACAGTTTGAAATTAATTTTTGATTGTAAGCGCTCGATGAACTGCAATATGCTGTAACATGTTTCGTCTTGATTACATTTAAATAGTTTCCCTACTCTACCAATAACTTTTCTATGGTAAAAAAAAAACTAATAAGCTATTCAGAATTCGTAGCACGATATGTTCATGGAGGCGTTTTCATAATAATATTCTCGCTACAAATATGCAAATGAGTTAAGCTACACGATTGAAATTTTCGACAGTTATGGAATTTCTTTTGAAATATAACTACTTCTACAGCTATTCGACCTGTCAGAGGTTCCATGCCTGCGATTTGCGAAGGTCTGTTTATAATAAAACCACAAGTTTAGAATGTTTCGGTTTGTACTGAAAATCTAGGCATTTATAGTTATATTTGTAATAAAACTATGAGTCAGAAGAACAGTCCCATTTGTGATCACTTCATAAAGATCTTAGATCGCAGTTGTTGGTAGTTAATAAATAACTTTAAATTACTTGATGAAAAACCTTTAAACTTTTGATATTTTCATGCTTCAAAGCGCTATTAACAGACATGAATATTTATTTTAATTACAACTTAAGAATTTCTCAATATCTAATAAAATAGAAAATGAGATGAACTTGCAAAGATCCTTATTTCAGGACTAATATGACTTTGACTATAAAAGTATTGGGACGCGTAAAATTTCCAAAATAAGTTCGAATTATTTAAAGTTCCCGATTGTACATACAATTCTCAACATATTGTTTTAAACTTTCATGGTCAGTAACATTAAAACAGAATTCTGCGTGATTGCTACCATGTACCTTTTTGTTAGTGAGTATCCGATATTTCGGAGCTGTTGCAAGCGCTACGATCAGCGTAAAAGACTGCGAAAGAGGGTAGACCGATATGTCTGCCAATAACATCCCACCCGCAAGATCTTCAGTTACTCCGTGATCATGCCGCAAGATCTTCAGTTACTCCGTGATCATGGCGCTTGCAACAGCGCCGAAATATCGGATACTCACTAACAAAAAGGCACATGGTAGCAATCCCGCAGAATTCTGTTTTAAAATTCTCAACAGTTTAAATGTAGTTCCCAAACTACTATACTTTTTAATTTAAAATATAGATAAAAGCTCCTGAGCTTTCGAGTATTGTCAGTGGTTTAATTAATGTAACTCGAATTAGAATTTTAAATCATAATAACAGACGTGTAAAGAGAAGATCATAATTCAGTGTATGTTTTTTCTCGGTGCGTGAATGTAATTAAAATTTGTACCTTTGAGGTTGAATAACCCTTTAAAATTATTTTTAAAATTAATAATGACGAAGGTCGATCTGCCATCTGAAATATGTTGTGCTTTAAATTAAAGCCAATGACCTCACTAAATAAACTAATACAACAAAATTAAAATACTACGTGGTGTAACAGGGATTGATAGACAACAAGGTGACAAATGGCCATCTCTTCCTTCTTGCTAGAGAGAGGATTGAGTTCTGCCTTCGGTAATCTAACTAAAACAATGAAATAATAACTTAAAGCCGGTTTAATGTGAGTCTTTCAGTCCGGAAAAGCTACCACAAACACCAAAGCATGTCCCTCATTTTCTCTTTTTTTTGTGACTCATATCTATAGCAAAGGCAGTTTTATTCTACAAATATACGAGTATCAAGTGTAATGACACCTCATGTATCATAAAATTAAATAGAAACATTTGTATGATATTTTATATCTTTATGATCTGATTGTTTTAATGAGTCAGGTTAATACCTGAGTAAACTTTTTTACGAAACAAAGCTTCTTATCTCCTTTTAAAAAATTAACTGTAGGTACTTTTCTTCGCAAATGTTCTACTAGTTCTTTCAAGCAGCTTCGCCCGCGTGATTATTTCTAATTTCGTGTTTCTAACTTTGAAAATGACGACATACAACCCTTTATCCTTTATCTCCTAGTTTACCCCCTCAGGGGTAAAATTACCAAAAATCCTTTTTTAAGTACAATAGGTGCTTACGATATAAAAATTAGCTACCAAAATTTCTAATTTGTAGCCCCATCGGTTTAGACTACGTTGATTAATTAATCAGTCAGTCACTGAAATAAGTATGTAATTATGTAATTGTATATTTACTTCCAAATAAAAAGGCTAAAAGCAATAGCTTTTATTAAAAATACAAATAAGTGTAGCGTTCCAAACAGACGTATACCTATGTCTATATGTCATATATGACAAGGCCAATGCGGGTTTCTATTTCTAGTACCACCTCCTTAAGATGCATCTTCAGGTAGGCAGAAATGAGGACGCAAAATTGTATGCAAACATTTTAGTTATCTCTCACTTCTAGTATTGAAAACTTATTTAAAATGACTACTTACTTACTCCTTTACCGTAAGAGGGTGTGTAATATTAACTAATATATCGTACACATAGGTGTCTTCTTCTTTCATACATAATCTAATTAGACTGAGACCACCGTTCGGCAGACTTACGGTATAGTAGCAAAGTTGAGCGTGACCAGAAGTCGAAAACCATGAAAATTACGCAAATTTACGTTATTTTAGCATGTCTGCCGTTTTGATATCTTAAAATATATCTTTTTTTATATGTAAAGATTAAATGGCAGACACTTATTCCGGTTCCTACTATAATTATAGCATATCAAAACTGCGAAAATTTCAAAGGAAAGGAAACCCAAAGGAACCCTTGATGGGAATAGTGAATGCCCATTTCACCTACAGCAGGTCAAATAGTATACCTAGCATTAATATGGACTATGCTACTATACCGTAACTATAATACTCTGCCGAACGGTGGCTTTTAGTATAAATCTAATACCTTTAAACTAGCAATTCTTGTATATATATATATATTTATAATCTGAATCTCGGAAACGGCTATAACGATTTTCATGAAATTTTGTATACAGGGGTTTTCGGGGGCGATAAATCGATCTAGGTAGGATTCATTTTAGAAAATGTCGTTTTATTCGTGTTTTTAACAATCAAATATATAAAATTAATGTACATCTAGCGCCATCTATCGCAACTCGAGCGAACTACATACTGTAATAAGGTGCAGAATAAACAGTATCAGGGCGTACCAAGAGAGGGCGCCACTAAACTATTGGAAGAAAAATAACAAAGAGGTTGTGTTTGAGTACCCTAATATTGCCACTCAGACAGAAAAAAGAAGAAAAAAAATGCCGTATATGGTAGCCGGACTGCTTATAAACACCCTTTTTCTAAATACACACATAGATAAATATCACCCAGACACAAAACAAACAATCTCATCACTTATTTACTTGTGGATGAGAATCGAAACCAAGACCTCCAGCTTAGCAATCACGGTCACTATTACTACACCAACTGGCCCGTTTTTATTATTCAACAGCAATCAATTCTTAACCGACTTAAAAAAAGGAGGAGGTTTTCAATTCGACCGTATACCTATATGTTTTTTTATGTGTGTTCGCGGATAACTACGTCGTTTATGAACCGATTTTAATGATTATTTTTTTAATGGAAAGGAGATATCCCAACGGTGGTAACATAATAAGGATACTAAGATCTAATGATGGCATCCAAGAGAAATCGAGTCGAACCTTGAAGTCGGTTTTTTTTATTTTACTTGAGTACACTGTGTACAGCTTTGTTTAATAATTTCCTAAGTATATTTTTGCATCATTAACGATCGCCTTTATATAGTTACACAGGTGACTGTGGAATGCAATCTTAATCAAATCAAATCATTTATTTTGCGAACATGGGTATACAAATTCAGATGTTATGTGAATTACAAATGAGCAGCCACATTCTACCTCAAGGCATGCGAAAATATCTGTCATTTAATACAATAATCATAATAATATGTTAACAAAATAAGGCTTAATTATTACTATTACTATATTACTACTATATTATATTAAGATAAAGAATAAATAAAATTATTAAGATACACAAATGTCAGAAATTTCATGTCAAAACAATTTTCATAAAGTCAATTACACTATAATAACATTTTGCAACCAATATATTTTTAAAACTATTATCTCCAATCATTACATTTGGTCGTGGATCAAGAATACAAAGTATCAGCCCTATTCATCCCATGGGTGTCAGGTGAGTAAATTACGCAGGCCAACATAACTGCAAAGAGGAACACTTGAAACAATCCCTATACCAATACATCTGGCCAGCGTGGTATAATAGGACAAACCCTCCTTTCTATGGTATAACAATACAGGTATGGCATTCCGAGATACATTGAGGACGAGATGACGTCATCATCTCACGCTGGTTCAGTGTTACCAGTAGTGTGAAATAATAACTCCCCAACCACCATTATTCCCTTCGTGAATTCGATAGAACAATAAACTTTTACGTTCATATATTTAAATTCAAATATTTTGTTTGATTATGTACACAAAACAACAATTTAAATGCATTTTTTTTTTAATAATGGTGATTGAAATTGTTTCCACAATTTCATGTTATGTTGCTATAAAGTGGTAACTGGATAGTGACGTCACCCTGGGTAGCTTTCGGAATGTCATACCTGTATTGTTATACCATGCTCCTTTCCAAGTAGAGACTCATGTTCAACACCAGACTGTTAAATTCTGTTGATGACTGCTACGTACGTTTTGTGATCTCGTGTCTACAACTAATATGTCAAAGGTTATGCACGGAACCATTAGTCCATGACGTATATTGTCCTATATGCTCACCGTTCCTTATTCCACTTTCACTTGCAATTCGTTGGCCTAAATGTGATCAGCCTGATGTCTCGCTATAAATACGGGGCACGTTTCTGTTTTATCTCTAGTTCAAGTTATTATATGTACAATGACTTATGTTTTCAACAATAGGATTATGGCGAACGCCATTTTGATTGTTATCGACTTGATATCAATTTTTTTCCATATTTTTTATATTTATGACAATATTGTCGTCTCAAACGTTCTTGTTGGTTATCTTATTAATAACTGTGCAGCAAAAATCATTATTACCTACCTCGGTGGCGTAGTGGTAGCGTATACGACTGCTGTGCTTGAGGTGTCGGGTTCGATTACCGGGTCGGACCAAATGTTTGTATGATCTGCAAATATTTGTTTCTGAGTTTGGGTGTTGTCTATGTCTATTATGTATTTACAAAAAAAGTATAAATGTATTTATATCAGTTGTCTAGTACCCATAACACAAGCTCTGCTTAGATTGGGACTAGATGGCGTTCTGTTATTTTTTATGTTTGGCCCTGCCAAAATGACTCTACTCTGCCTGATGGAAAGCATAAGCAGAATCCAAGAGTGGTGGTCACCATACTCACTGCGAACGCAGACAATGCAACAATGCAGTGTGGCGACACTGGCGACCCACACCATGGCGGCCTAGTGATGCTTCTGCATCATTGGGCCTCCGGTCACGCACTCACTAACGAAACACGACAGCACGATCGCTGTCATTTTACGTTGTGTACGTGTGTGATAGATATCCAAATATTTATTATTATTATTAACTTAGATTTGAAACACGTTGTGTGAAAGAGGATCCGAAATTCGTGTATTGTTCATGTAAGCATGAAATTGTAACAAGATGATTGATGCGACATTTTCAGTATGATTACAGAAACAGCACTAAAATTAAACATTCTTGTATTTCTGCTTAAGACAACCACCGTGTTGTTGTTCAAGTCTCTACTCTTGTATTCAGCTCATGGTTTCCATCACTTCGGCAGGCTCATATTTAAAAAAAACTGCTGAACCAAACAAGACCTGTTTCTGAGATATTTACAATTACCACTAAATGTTTTACAAATAGTACTTTGGTATTTAATTCGATCACGACAGTCACATCAACACCTATTCTTGAATTTAGTCATAGGATACTGTATGTTTTCCAAATAAAAAAAAATATATACACAAATATCCAAATAAACAAAGCAAAGAAAAAAAAACAAAGAAAATGATTAGATATAATGAAATAAACCCATTTCTGCTCGGTTACAGATAAAATGTAAAATAGTTTTTTATACATAGATATGAATAATTTCAAATCAGTATCAGTTGTCAATCAATAAATCAAATACGTAATTCATTATACCTACCTTTCTAGCAAATTCTAATGACCTCAAGCTGTTTTATGTTAGTAGTTTGACGCCCATAAACTGAATTAATTTTAGGATCGCCTAATTTGTGGCAACCAACTGTCTGGACACAGAAATGGGAGCGAGACATGACGTAAGCTTTTTGATCTTCGAGAATGTGATTTGAGGCTGACTTAAAAAGAACAGTGATAAACTTTTCTATTTAACATTCGATTCTATTTTCAAATATGTAGTTACATGTTCTTTTTTATATTAATAAAGAGTTTTGATTAGTTTTTGGAATAGTGGAAAAGTGACCATTGACAAATATTATAGATTTTTTGAATTCTATCTGTATTCTAAACTCGAAAGTTTGTGATTGAGTGAGGGATGAAAAAGCATCTAACTAGGCCGCCATAATATGGGTCACAATGCTGCATTGTTCTTATTCGCATTGAGGATGGTGATTATCACTCCTGGATTCTGCTCATGCTTTCCATCAGGCAGAGCAGAGTAATTTTGGCAGCTATAACATAAAAAAAATGTAAATCAAGTCAAATAGTTTAGTGACTTAGATAAAATTTTACATAGAGATAGAACGTAGCCTAAAATAACACAGGCTACAAAAAGTCATTAACAAAAAGCCATTTGTTTGATAAATTAGAAGTGGTAATGTAAACGAACTCGTGTTTTAGTAATAGCGATAGGTTATACACAGTTATCGAATACAGTTGCCCTTTTAAGTATATTTTATTATAAATATGACATCATGTATGTGTTTTCTAACAAGATTTTAGTCCATTGAAATCAGTTTATGGGATACTAGCTTTCACCCGCGGCTCTGCCCGCGTGTATGTTGCTTATCACGGAAAAGGTAGTAGAGCCACGCTGATTTCAGCACGAACGGGCCGGCTCGACCGGGGCGGTACTACCCTCGCACAGAAGATCAACGTAAACTGACACAGTTCGTGCTGTCGTGTTTCGTTGATGAGTGCGAGACCGGAGGCCCAACGAAGCAAAAGCATCACAAGGCCGCCGCCATGATATGGGTCACCATGCTGCATTGTCTGCATTCACAATGAGTATGGGGACCACCACTCTTGGATTCTGCTTTTGCTTTCCATCAGGCAGAGTAGTCATTTTGGCAGACCCATACATAAAAAACTAGCCTATGCCTTCCACAAGAATCAAAATATCTCCATACCAAATTTCATTGAAATCGGTGCAGCGATTTAGCCGTGAAAGCGTAACACACAGAGTTACTTTCGAATTTATAATATTAGCTTGGATTTATGCCTAATTAAATTGCATCTATTCAACTTTGGTAAAAAAATGATTGTCTGTAAAGTCGGTTTACGGACGATAATTTTACGTGATAACGTCAAGAAACCATTCATGAAAAATATGCGTAACAAGCCGACTTAGACCGATCGTGCCTCTCTATCGCTTGTTCCGCGCTCTCGCTTGCACGCTCGTCTCAGGCGGAACGTGACAATGCCTCATGCTTTTTCGTGCGTGCAGCCGGCGTTCCTTGATTTATAAGACGTTATCTCGTCAAAAAAATAAATCCCTTTGGTACATCTAGGCCCGTGTAACCAGATTAATACCACGGCCTCAAAAAACGCAATTTACGAATTTTAAGCAAATCTTCCCTTGCTTTTAACACAGTGTGTGATGTTATTTACTACCACCAGAAAAACATGAAACAATTGTATTTCAATAGTTTTATTCTAATCATTTCAATCCTGTATTTGACAGAATTTGACTCATCTCTCAAATGCGATATTGATTTCAGTTGTAAAAGGGATCAACATCGTCAAAGTTGAGTAATGGAAATAAAAATTGTTATTGACACATCATTACGAGTATAACGACATACACACATCAAAAGTGTCTAGGGATCAAGCATTTTTATGCGGATTTCTTGAGATTGAGATGTGGCTTTGGCCCTGGCCTGCTCCGTCGCCAGACTTGAACCCGATTGAGCATGCATGGGATATGCTACAGAGAAGAGCTCTGCCGAATATGGAGGGTATCCAGTCGCAAGAAGACCTTTTTTTGTTGTTGCAACGAACATGGGCGGCCATTCCACAGCGTGATTTGGATGAACTCATTTTGAGTATGCCAAACCGATTCTTGTGTTGTTAGTGTTCGCGGTAGAAACACGGATTATTAATTGTTTAAGTTACCTAATAAAATTTTAAAGAAAACTGTTATTTCAGTCTTTTTTTCGAACTTTAATGTTAGTGGTTCAAATGTCAAAAATCCCTTTATTAGGAAAATGGCAAATTTCTTTATTAATGCAAAGGTGACTTGGTTTATCGTTACTGTGACAAACGAAAACACTTTATTTGATGAATCCTTAAAGAAAATTTTAATTAATATCAATCAGGAGAAAAGTTATTGCAAAAATATATGTTGATCCCTAGACACATATGTTGATCCTTAGACACTTTTGATGTGTGTAGTTGAAAGATGTGGCAATAGAATTTGGTGACAGATTTTCCGAATGGTGACGAATTAAGAATACGGAGTATCATTACTCCTATTCTTCCCACGGGTGTCATAAGAACCGACTAAGCCCTAAGGAAACAAACTACGCCGAACAACCGCAATTCTAAGAGGCGGAAAACTTGCCACAAACTCTGTACCACAGGTTGTAAATATAATGGATACAAAATGTGTATATTACGATGGAAAAGGGAATGTAATAAATAATAATGAAATTGATTCTTTTTTTTAGTACACAACACACTAAAATGTAAAAATAAAAAAGTTCACACTCGTGCAACTAATCAAATAAAACGGTTTCTCCCACAATTTGTGGAATCACTTCCGCTACTCTGTAAAAGACATTTCCTGTCTGACTTTCCAGACCATCTGAAGGCAATATTTCTCAAATACGGAAACATTTGCTGATCTTAAAATACATTAATTGAATTTGCAAATTAACATACGAAATGGAATCATAAATCCGTATTTCGAATGCACAAAATTCAATGTAGCATAACGCAACCTAAACTTAAAATGACGGCCATTATTCGGATTGGTCATTGATGAATCGTAAACTAAGCTCCAGCGCTTCCATTGTATTTCCTCAATGTAGTTTTTTGTTTTACACCGGAAATGTCGGCTTTATACGGCTGATGGGATAATTTAATCAATTTTAAATTCGGGCTGGAACATCCTTGACCGAATAAACAACTTCTTGGTCTCACGGATTGAGCGCTTTTCTATTTCTTATACCGTTTGGTGTATTCGGCCATCGATAAAAAGGCTTGGCTTTGCGGGAATGGCAGATCGATAGATCTAAATGATTATACAACGTTGAGGTCATTGTATGGTTTAAGTAACTAAATACCGACTGCTATTATTGTACATACAGCTTTGTATATGTAGGTAAAATGTTTAATAGATCCGGAGGTCAACTAGAATGCTATTTTTAAAATTATAATCTCACCAATTAAAAGTTTTACGTGATTGAATATTTGACTGGAATCTCCTTGACCAATTAACTAACTTCTCCGTCTCATGTTTTTCAATTTCTTTTGAAGTTTGGTGAATTTGAATGGTGTCTGGTTTCCATAATACAAGCTCTGTCTAGTTGGGATCAGGCAGGCATGTGTAAAATGTGTAAAGTTAATATTATTATTATCTACTCCCTGAATTCCCAAGGCATGCGCATCTTGAGATTTTAATGTTTGAGTCTAAGCATTCTCAATCTATCTATCTATTTATGTATATAAAGAGAAAGGTGACTAACTGACTGACATACCCAGAGATCAACGCACAGCAAAAACCGCTGAAGCTAGAATCCTGAAATTTTGCATGTAGGTTCTTTATATAACGTAGGTTAGCACTAAGAAAGGAATTTCTGAAATTCCACCCCTAAGGGGGTAAATTGATGAAAGTCTGCGTGAGCGAAGCCGCGTGTAAAAGCTAGTATCAAATAATCTTCTAGCAGATTTGTATTTATCAATGTTTTATTATTCACACTAAACCTGAAGATACATCGCTACACAGAGAGAAAACTAGTCTACATAAATTTCACCCTGAGAAATATTTTATCTGATGCGAGATAAAATTTATATCTAGACCAGTCATTGTTGTTGTCTGTCAGTCATTGAATTAATGTATTCCTCACGGATGATTAATTAAACCAAAATCCATTTTTGGAATAATATTACACTGTGTCATAGTCACTGTGTCACTGTATCATTCATGAACTGACATTTGATGTACATACTTGATAGTCCCTTTTAAATATTGTACATTAAACACCTTTAGTTAATTACCTTTAGTTGGAAAACACCTCTTTATTCAACCGGAAAGCCCGACCATTGTTCGTGACATACATTTATACAAAATGAGCACAGAGTCGGTGTGAATCGTCATTGCAACAATGGTTTTTTCGTGTCCTATCTCTAATTGTATTATTTTCCTTAATAAATATTTACATCATTGTGAGTGGAAATGTAATAATTTCATTTTTACTAAAATCCATGGTAGGTATACAGTATACTGTTTACAACATGTTCTGGTTATTTATAGCAATAATTAGTTCATGAACCCTGACTCGTGACTTTTTTGACAAAGTCTTGATATTAACGCGTACGTCTTTGCCTTCTTCTAATTCTGGGAAATCTCAAAAGACGGTAACGAACATGTAACTCTTGAGTAACCATGGGCGGGGGTAACCACTTACCACCAGATTAGTCTGCTCGTATGTCTCTATTCTATGCCATAAAAAAACATAAGCTCTAGTAACGCATCGTTAGTTTTACATTAGCATTGGCTTGGTCATTACTTTCGTGAAATATGATAGGTATACAAGTACGGCTTCATAAAACAAGGATTTGGCTACATGTAGTTGCATAAGCTACTGAAAGTCGGACAATCTGTAAATAGACTCGTGTAAAGAGAGAAATATTTTTATAATGTGAATCAGTAATATGTTATTAATAGAAGTATGTTGTACATGCAGAGATAATGCGTGTTCATGTCTCCTGCAGCGGTTTATTATAATTTTCCTGACTAAGCTTGTAGGTTATTTTTTAATATTTTCGAAAGACTTTTGAAGTACGGATGCTTATATTTGATTACTGAATACTTTTTAAAACAAACAATGTAATATTACAGAAACATTCTTCGTAAATAAAGAGTGTTTTCTGACAGCAATTTCACTCCTATAAAATGAAAAACAAGACAGGGAAGTTGATTACACTGATCCCAGAGGATCAGCTAGCTTGAATTATAACCGAGAACACATACGGCGAAACAGCTATTGCTGGGAAGACAAAGGCTCCTAATGATGATGAATTATAAATTATAATCGATTTTAAATATCTCGTCTACTTTTGTTACAGAGAGAGTCCACAGTACTTCTTTAAAGGCACGGGCGGGTGGTGACGTCATGTCCCCTGAACGCTCAGTCGGAACCCTCGATCTCAACATGTCCTTCACAGCACCTTCTAACCTGGTGTTGACACCCGCTCCGGAATGTAAGTTTTAAATCTTGTACTTTGTCATAATATCAACAGGCTTTAATAATCCACTGTTGAACATAACCTCTAGGTGATGTTACACGTATAATGATATTAAACTTAACAGTTAGTAAAATAAGTATACAACCTCAAACTTTTTTTTTTAATGATTAGGCTTTATTGCAGCGCACTCTCAAATGTAAGTTCAAGATTAAACTTCAATACTTAGAAGAACGTTAAGTTTATTATAAAATTAATATATCCAAAGTAACTCATTAAGATCCTTAACGTAAATATATTATTAATATATGTATTTAAATTAAGGGTAAACAAGTATTTGTTCAAAACATAATAATGTGTAAATTATCTTACGTATTCGTGAAACCGAAAATTAATGTACATTTACGAGTTAACAATATAAGGTGACCTTTGATTATACTAGTTGTTTAAAAACAAATATTACAAGACATAGATATCGGTGAACGCTTACCAACAAGCGAAAATGAATGAGTACAGCTGCATACAAAATAATTAGAAGAAAACATTTTGTTAAGCATTATTTTCCTGTCTGTCAGGTCGGAAGCTTTCCCGAGGAATATCTCGCGCTACGGACAATGAAGGCCTGGTATGGGCCTTGCGAAACAACACTGAACCTGAACCAAATACATTGTCGTCAGACCACATCCTACTTCTTCCAGACATATCAGTATACCCACCAGACTTTAGGTAAGTTGTGTCACAGTCTTACAAACTTTCAATTTCTGCATATCTTCATCATACTTTCACTGTGTGGCTTTTCGCATGTAAAATTATATCATCATTCTACATCTTTTTAAATTTATTTCACATGATGTTATGCCTGGGATATACTTAGACAATTTAGACATCATTGTGATAATAAAACTAGAAACAAACGCTAAGAAAGTATAAAAAGAAAGTAGATTTCTTTAAACTTGTAGATATTCTTTGTTTGGTAACATACGTGTCACTGTTGTTATGTCATAAGGCGTTTTTACTTCTTTTTTTTCAACAAAAATATCAACATTGAAATTAATAAACTCTTCGTACGCAACAGTACCTCGCCTGTAGGTACTATTGCTGTTAAGTTTTTATTACTTTTTATTATTCTATCCTCCGCAAACATTTTCCGCAAGGTCAATAGTTAACATATCACACGTTGATACTTGAATTATATTGTCATTGCGACCTTGAGACGATTATCTAAATTAATGTTTATAAATATGGATTTGTTTATTTGTTACGATTTTACGCCATATTTTCATGAATAATGGTAAATTGGAATACACATTATCATGGGTACAAAAATCGATAACTGATAAAAACTTATTCACAACCTATTCACTGCAAACAGGTGGTATAAAAGTCACGAAAAAGGTTCATAAATAATTAAATAACCATATTTTAGTCAAGGAGACCTGGAAAGTTCCCATTGTTTAAAACTGGATTTCCATAAACCAACCATGTGACACGTGCATTCGTTGGCAAATACATAAAATATATCAGCATGACTTGCTAGATAGAAAATAAAACAGTCTGCTTGAAGCACGCCACGAACGTTCTGGACTGATGCCCTTTAAAATTTGTCAAGTCACAAATATAGAAATTGACAATACCACGTACCACGCATACTTCAAAATTTATTTATATTATAATGTTTCAACAAAAATGATTCAACTAAGGAATGTTTCATTATAAATACTCATTTCATGTAGTACTAACCGTATTTGGTACTCACGGGACAGGTTTGCCTAAACGCGGGGGCCACAGGATACAGTAAATAAAAAAAAACGGGTTTTTATTCAAAAAGAAATTACAGTTAAAAATCTTATGGATTAGGAATTATAAATTGACTGCACGGTTGGCCTAGTGGTTTAGGCGGTCGCCACGCCGCTTGCCAATTCGCCAAGTGTTGTGGGTTCAAATCCTACACGGGACAACACTTTGTGAGATCCACAAATTGTTGTTCTGAGTTTGGGTGTTAATTGTGTCCGTTTCATGTATGTCTGTAAAGTCCCCCGCGACACTTAGCGGGAGTCTTCTTTTAAAAAAAATAAAAAATATATACGATATTACGAACAATTTGTGTAGGATAAAGTTAATCGTATTGATGGAACAGTTCTAATAATGGCGAATTAAATCAAAAAGAAAGTAAAAGTCGTTATATAACTCCAATCTGTTGGACTGGTCAAAACGATTTAAATTGGGTAAAATATGGGATGAACGATTGTATAGAAGTCATAAACACGAAAGAAGAAATAATTGTGCGAGCGTAGCCACCGGCGATAGCTAGTCACAAAAAATTTATATAAATGAGCGTGTATGTCCGAAAAAATAAAATATGTACCTAATATAAAGTTTCGGCACGAAGCCAATGTAGATATACTCGTACACAGTGTTGCACGCAAACGAACCGTTTTGTCCTCAGTTGAACTTTCTGTTATTGTTTACCGTTCTTTAACCTTTACGTGTGTTGAACACATCACTCACATTGACATTACAATGTTATTGAAAAAGCTCAAATCACATCATATCATCATCAGCCTTGCATAGTCCACTTCTGTACATAGGCCTCTTCATAGCAATGAGGTGTGGCGGGGGCAGACCCGTGCTCCAATTGATGACGTTGATGGACAGTGATGCATTGAATTGATTTCCCTATATGATTCAAAAGATCTAAACAATGGATTTTAATAGAAGATAATTGATGTATAAATGTTGTACTAACTTTTATATTAGTTTTTTAACAGGCATTGTATAAAATTAAATACCGTAGCAGAGAGTTCGAAATCGAAAACATATTATGGCTTTTTGTTAAAATGTTTAACAGTAATTTGGAAAAATATATTGTTCTTTGAACTTAACTAAATATCGCAAAGGATGCTGTGAAAAAGATCATTCGTTTGTTGCCAAAATTAAGTATAACTTACTAGTGGTTATTCATGTTTCATCATCAACATCCTTTAATAGTACACAGTTGAACATAGGCCATTCCTTACCAAGGAGGCTTAATTTATGGCTAGAGTCAGTTATTAATTACATTATTTGAAAACTTGTAAGTCAATTTACCAGCTGGTACAAAACATAGTTTTTATTAACAAGTATGCCACAAACGACTTCAATGCGGATAATCATCGTATTTTATAAAAACTTTTTTTTTAACTTTTAATTTATAAACAAGCTAATCTCGACTACAATGAATTAACTTAGAAAATAATTATTGAAATCCGTTTATAATGGCAAGAAGAGCCTATTTCGGCCTATAAAAGGATTACCTGTAGTAATCCTGGTTAATACATAGCTATAATCTCCATGTAGCTATAAGCATGACGTGTATACAGCTATAAGTAAAAATTATATCGCTTCATTAAATCAAATGTCGCAAAAAACTGTATTTTAAGAAATTGTTTAATTAGGAAACAATAATTAAAATAAAACCTCGCAAGTATTCCAAATATGACATGCCTCCGTACACGATATTTGCTTACGAAAGCGCTTAACGAATTATGTTATTGCAAGAACAAATAGAACTTTTGTAATTACTTACGTACGGTAATTAATTAATAAGTACCTATTTTAAATACCTTTAAATTGTCTTACGTTGACGTTCAAAGGTATGTAATACCTGTTTAAGGTGCTGATAGACTGCAGCGTTCACATTTTAGCGAGCTTTGTATCAAGCGTTCTAGAATTTAGTAAAACGGCAGTAAAATTTGCTGTGTGATTGTTGCCGAGCTGTTTTGTTAAGGAATACCTATAACAATGGAGGTCCACCGTGGTTTAATAAACACAACTATAAGCAATGTTTTGAATATGTGGAGGAACAGGTGTCATGTTCCTCCAACACAAAGGGAGGATCCTCCGACCAGGCGAGGTGATCATGCCTGGCGGGCCAACTGCCCAACGGTTGATGTTGGGATGTTGTATACATTATCGGCGCGAGTACTTCTATTGCGCAATGCAGGATTGGTTGCAGTTTCTTCGTATTCTATTTTACTCCGCAGTTTAGTGTATCTTCAGTAGATGGCGCTATCATATGTTTTCTTGTTGCGCTGTATGTGGAAGTCGCCACAAATAAAATAAACATTTTCGATTTTGATTGAGCGATAGACTGATTAAAGCGTGCCTACTGTCTATAGTCTATACAAATAATATTATGAATGAAGCGTTGTCAACAAGGCCATTCCAGGCACTGAGGTTTTCTTTAAATTGACTACTTATGAACTGTGTCAACCTTGACTTAGCTACATCGATCGGACACTCCGACGATTTTTTATAACTTAGACTTGAACTTGAAAAACTATCAATGCGGTTAATATGACCGTGACCGATTTGTTCATAATTACTGGATAAGACAATTAGAATTATCATCGTCATCATCACCGTCCTGTGTTACACATATAATTACTTAGATATTATGTACTAATCGGTGTTAGGACTTTCATTGCCCGGTTTAGGATTATGGCTAGCGCTGACCGAGAGGAGCGCAGCGAAGAGGATTTTAAGACGTTCCAAAATAAACTTAAAAATGTATTGCTATAAAGTCCAGAATTTGCTCTTCAGTGCATTTGTATAGATGTCTTAGTTTTATTTTATGTAATCATCACCATTTTGGCTATTCCAGAACATTCTTAGAGAAAGATCTACTCGAGACAGCGACATTAGTGACGTTAGAATCAGCCAATATTTTAAACTGGTGGAAACAGTATGGTCGTGTGCCTGGATCAGCGCGACTGCTACCCTTAGCAACTTCAGGAGACGGCAATTGTCTACCTCATGCTGCGTCACTCGCTGCTTACGGGTTCCATGACAGGCTGCTGGCGTTAAGAACGAAGGTTCAGGCGTTACTGTCTGGAGAAGGAGGCGAAGTTTTGACAAGTAAGCGCAAAGAATTTAGTCAATTGCATTTTTAGGTAGTTCAATTATCTTTATCGATAGGTACAAAGGCACATAAAGCTTTCTTGTCTCCAACTACATGAATGTCACCATACTTATACTCAGAGAATGGTTGGAATTTTTGTAACTACCCGAATCATATAAAAACTTATAGGTCATTGTCCTCGCAGTCATTATGGTCAATCGAAAGGTTAACACGTGAATAGCAATTACCAGTGTCAAAATAAATATAACTTATAAAACATTATACATAGAGAGGCCTTAATATCATAAACCTACCTTTTATGTAGCTTAAAAACTTATACTTAAGACGAAATAGCTTATCTATACTAATATTATAAAGCTGAAGAGTTTGATTGTTTGAATAATGAAAAATGAAATGCTAATCTCAGGAACCGCTGGTCCGATTTGAAAAATTCTTTCAGTGTTATATAGCCCATTTATCGAGGAAGGCTATATATATCATTACCCTAAGGCTAATAGGAGCGGAGCACCAATGAAGAATGTTTAAAAAACGGGGGAAAATTATCACGCTACAGGTAATAGGAGACGCAAACAAGGTTGCGTGGGTCAGCTAGTAGAAAATAAAACACAAATTGCACATACAAGTTAGCTGCGGAAAGCTGATTGATTGATATACTTATAAAAACTTGACGATAACAATTAGCTTATAATTTTTTATGTCCCTATTGAGGCTTTGATTTACAAATGGTTAATTATGCTAATCCCATTAAGAGGCTTCAGATCTAATTAGAAAAATTACAGTTCCACTCAAAATAACTAAAGGTTAGGTTAAGCTGGCCTTTGCTGATAAAAAGCCTCTTAACAATGTTGTGTCTCTTTCAAGACGCGATAAAGCGACGCTGGCGATGGTCGGAGAGTATATCGCTCCGTTCTGCGGGTCTGACGCCGACCGAGGCGGAGTGGGAGCGGGAATGGAGCGGGTGTGTGGTGGCCGCTTCACCTGAGCCCGCTCGAGCGACACCACAAGCCGCGCCCCACTACTCCGCATTGGAACACCTGCATGTGTTCGCACTCGCACACGTCATGCGGCGACCGGTCATAGTCTTTGCTGATGTCGCGCTCAGAGTGAGTCCTTTAGTTGCCTCTCAGTATATGTTTACATTTAAATATAACGTTTCTTAATGTTTGTAAGTCCCCGCATCATAAGATTTATTCATAATGCGGGAGTTATATTTAAAAGAAAAAAAAAAGAATTATTATTATTAAATATCAACAGCCATTATGAGTCCTCTACTGGACACAAGCCTCTCCTTCGAAAGGAGCCATGTTTACCTATTTTAAATGACGATGCGCAATAAATATACTTGGCGTAACAACTCCACCACAGCTGTATAAATACCGCGTCACCCTTATAATTCAATGTAATTGTTTTATTCAGTATTAGGTTTATCAGCAGGTACCATAGAATCTGGACTGGAATAATGTCTGGTAGAAATCCCACTGTAAAGTACAAAATAGCCCGCATAGACATCTAAGCGATAAGGCCACAAGGCACAGTCTAACTATATTTCATTATTTACAATAATTACGTACAGTGTAGTTGCAGTTAGTGACAGTAAAAGTACAACCGCTCAAAACACAAGTTTATTATTTATACAAGTTTTACAAGCTGTACTTATTGCGTGGATTCAAATATTACTTTTCTTTGTCAATGTGGCATTATATTCATGTACTATTATTTCTCTTTCTTATATGTACTTAGACTACGACATAGCCTATGGCTACATAGATGCACACGTATTTGTGTTTGTCGAGAAAAAAACAATGTGGTGTGCATTTCTTTCTTTGTAGTGTTATTAAAACCTAAAATTTGATTTTTAGTGCCTTGATTGATACAAGTAAAAAAATAACAAAAAAACTGACTTCAAGAACTGGACCAAATTAAAATGAGACCACACGGGAAGCTCCAGCTTTCAAATAAAAAATAATGATCTAAACGGTTCACCGAGTCGAAAGTTCTGAGGTAACATCAAAAAAAAGTTGAATTGAGAACCTCCTCCTTTTTTGAAGTCGGTTAAAAACTATGTATAATAAAAGTAAAAAATATACATAAATGGTCTAGTCTAAATCTAAATAAATAAATATAATTTAAAAAGAACCAAAATACATACTTATTTACTTATAAAACTCGTTACAAACAAGCAAACACACACGTGAAACTAATGAAAGCGTGTTAATAAATTGAATCACGTAATCTGATGATAATTGTTTAATTTCCAGGATTTCCGAGGTGATCCAATAGCACCGATCCCGTTCGGCGGCATATACCTCCCGCTAGAACTTCCTCCAGATCAGTGCAGTAAAACTCCTATACTCCTGGCGTACGATGCTGGACATTTCTCCGCACTGGTGCCTTGCGAACCGTTGCCCACAGACGGAGCCAGGGTACCGTTAGAAGACCACGCTGGGAACCCCATGCCCATCAGGTGAGAGACTGATAGCAAAATGACGAGTGAAAAAGATTTAGATTTAATAGAATAGTGTTAATTGAACTTCGACTCGAACTTCGAAGACAGATGACTAAAGACGCAAAATTGCGAAATTCGAATATGTATGTACTTACAAACAAAAACTTAACAAATAAAAAAAAAACAACTTCCAAAAAAAACATCCAACGAAAACTCTCTGCCAACAAATTTTAACAAAAAAAAACAGACTTCAATCTGGACCAAATTTAAATGGGACCATTCGGGAAGCACCAGCTTTCAAATAAAAAAAAGAATCATCAAAATCGATTCACCCAGTCCAAAGTTATGAGGTAACAAACATAAAAAAAAAAATACAGTCGAATTGAGAACCTCCTCCTTTTTGAAGTCGGTTGAAAAGGTAACTATGTGTTTGATATAATATACCAAAACTGTAACTTTTGCAATTTCATTAATAACTCAATCAGAATTAAGCGACAAATTGGAGTCTCTGCAATGATTTCAAACTCTCTGTTCTCCTTTTTACCTGACTACGGCAAAGCCAAAGGAAGGTTATAATTTTGACAGGCTATGTATGTATGTTCATTTGTTCCCTCATAGTTATACATTGTAATGAGTTTGGACTGGTTTCTTTTACGACAGGCGGCCTGTGTGACGCTAAATGTCCTTGGGAATTCAAAAGATAAATATTAACAACTTGTTAAAAATATATTCTGAAACTAAATTCTTTAAACTTTTACTGACTGAGCTATTTCAATTTGTTTCAGATTCAACGTAGACCCAGGTGAAGATTTCCGTTGGGACGTGGAACCAGACCAGAAGACAATCAACAATCTCCTACCAGATGAATATCAGCGATCCTCCATGCTAGCCGCTTATTTAGACCTGGAAAGAGTCGACTCAGTAATACACACACAACCTCCCGAAGAACTCCGAAGATCTCTAGACGCATTGTCGACCAAAAGTTCAAAGCAAATGAACTCTGTGGCCAAACAATTCGGTAGCATCGGCAGGTCTATGAGTAGCAAAATCAAGAAGAATTTTGGGTCAATGGCTAAATTGACCGGGAAGAGTGGAAGTCATAGTAACCCTGAAGAAACTTTGACGAGAAATCCGTCTACTTGTGAGGTGCTTTGCTGCAGGGTACTTGCTGCACGAGCGCCAGTACAAGAGGAGATGGTCAAGAATTATTTGAACGAGGCTTGGATAGGGTGAGTGTATGTTTTATCTCGTAAACGACAGAGAGTTACTTTAGTTAGCGTGCATGATAAATTGTCAAATGAATTCTGATATTATGTATCAAATAAAATAAAAACTTCGTTTAAAAACACCGACTTCAAAAACTAAAAAGTATCAAATAACTTAATTTGTATGTGCTACCTATTCATAGGTTTGAATTCAGTGCCAAGCCAAATGTAATAGTAGGTACCACACTCGCTGTATTTCGACACGAACGTCAACGACGTCACCGACGCTTCGGTTGTTTTGTTCTACGCGAAGAACAGCTATCCCGATCAAGGTCACGCGCGGCGAGTGCGGTACCTACTATTACATTTTGGCTTGGCACCGACTTCAAACCTATGAATAGGTAGCATATACAAATTGAGTTATTTGATACTTTTTAGTTTTTGAAGTCGGTGTTTTTAAACGAAGTTTTTTTTTAATTTTTCGCTTTTTAGTCTTTCTCAAGTCTCTCATCGTCATTTCACTTAAATAACTTGAAAGAATACGACTAAAGGTAACATACATACTGTTTAGAATCGAAAGGACTTCAGGTAATTTTTGTAATGAAATCTCAAATGTACTATCTTTTATAGGTTACTATAATTCAAGATTTGAGGTAAACTGACAAGTTTACTCGTTAAGACCCGTTTTTATATATTATGAATGAAATTATGTCTACAGAATATGAAGGCATGCAGACAATTACTTTAACTTCATTGCAGGCGCTTACGTAAATTTGAGGATTTCCTTCGATTTCCTTAGGATCCCATCATCAGATCCTGATATGGTGCCCATGGGACCACATGGGGAGCATACCCTTTCGAATACAAAAAGAATTTTCGAAATCGGTCCACAAATTGACGGAGTAATCCGTGTACATACATTAAAAAAAAAAACCGATGAAATTGAGACCTCCTCCTTTTGGAAGTCGGTTAAAAATCATCAATTGAATTTTGCTTGGCATACATACTTAGGACGTCATAGTTTTCTAATAGTCTATTAAGCATTGTACGAATAAATTAATATAGGTATATATATAAATAAATATGAAAGTAATTGTATCCTGCATTCCTGTGGTTGTGTGGTTGCGTGACAAAAAATAAGAAATATAATTGCTACGAAAAATAAATAATAAACAACCTTTAAAACATGTTGTATATCGTGTCAAAATTTGAACTCACTCGGTTTTCGAAGCATACACAAATCATCTTTACATTTATAAGGTAGAACCTTCGATTAATTTTGTTAACATTTAAATTTTAGATACACAGCCGAGAAAAACCGGAAAGAACCAGTCCAGCCGAGCCAACCGCGGTACGGCACGGGTCGGTCGCAGTTCTACGCCGAGGCGGAGCGAGGGGAGCGGGCGGAGCGGGCGGCAGGCGAGAGCTCCCGGGGCGCAGCGCCGCCGCGGCAGGTGGACCGCACGCTCTACCTCAGCCGCTCCACCTTCTACGACGACCGCCCTGCAGAACCCCGGCCCTGCCGAGCGCCGCTCTGTATGTACTACGGCAGTGCTGCCAACCAGGACTACTGCAGCCGCTGCGCAAGACTACAGTAAACCCCAGAACCCCCCTCCCAGAACCCCCCTCCCAGAACCCCCCTCCCAGAACCCCCTCCCGAACCCCCAGAACCCCTTCTCCCCAGTTACCCCCTCACGTTTAACTACTGGTGAAGTTTTTTTATCAAGGTTCTTTTTGTTAATAATGACGTCCGTGTACTTTCGTTTTACTATAATTAGTTTTTTAACAAACTAATTTTTTTTTAGTAATATATTTTGAATTGATTGAGTTAGAATAGTTTTTACTGATTTAAAAGTAGCTAGATCGATTTTTATGAGAAAAAATATGCCAGCAATAATACTCGTAAATGAATATAATTCAATTTTTAAAAATTAAAATTAAAGTATTGAAATGCATAATTTATACGAAATCAAACCAGAAATAATTTAACCGTTATATAAAGACCATTTACTCCAGTAAATAACATAAATAAACATTGTTGAAGTCGGTAGGACTGATTCTGTTATCAATACTTTCTTGTACTTCTATAATTCTATATTAACGATTACATAGTATACTTACAAACAGTACTCCAGTTTTCTACAGTTTAACCAACCGCTCTCTACGTAAAGATACTAAAGTGGTATTTTAATATCACCTTTCAAACTATCCAGCGATTTATCTCACTCAATAATAAATCTGAACTTAAAAACTAAATTTTCATGACACAAAAACAATTATAATTTTAAAGAACGGTTATATTTTGTACTTACGTGTTTCCTTGACACGGCCGTCATGCCGCGATCTCTAACGTCTAAGGAAATGATTTTTTGTACTATTTTACGAACGACATAATTCTTATTCTCATTCTAATTTGTAAAGCAATTAGATTAATAAGCGTTAACATTTCGATATAGGCTTATTACTTTAATAATTATTAGTATCGTTTGCGTTAGTGATACTTTTTTTATTGTTACATAGGTATAGTAAGTCACCATTATGTTTTGCCCCACCATTAATAATGTATGCATAATAATAAGTAACCACAGAAGTGGTTTTAATAATAATATCATATGACTCTCATTACCAGAATTACCACGGCCGTAGGCAAATATAGACGAGTATTTATTTCGTCGTGTAAATCTATGTCAAAATAACGCGTTGTTTTGAAGTCTGTAACTAGTTATTGAATCTCAAAACTAGTTTCACGTTGTTCAATGCTGAAACCTGAGTACCTAGTACTAATAACAATCGATAAGTTTTTCGTATTTGCTTTCAGTAATACGCCAACAGTCCCGCTGTCTTGCTCTTTTGTACACGCCCGTGGTGTTAACAATACGACTGTTATATTTATAATACAAGTGCCAAAAAGTGGCTTCTAAACGTATTTTACAAAGTATTGGAGGGTGGTAATGTTCGTATGTTTAGCGTAATATATGTGTTCAAAATTCAGTGCCAGCTTGTAAACAAAACGTACGTTTTGGACAATACGACAACTTAAATGTGTTTCAAACGATGTATTGTTATTTGGAGGAAATGTTTGAGTTTTTTAATGTAATAAGGATTCAAATTACCTATAATATAATCCTTTCACGAGCTTATATTTGTAAACTTTTAAATTATCAACTTGTTTCTGGGATTTAACTAAAATACGCTAAAGAATTCATTTTTAAATTCAATGTAATACATATTTACAATTTAGTACCAATGACACCATTTTTGGTGTTACTAATCGCAACGCTAAATAACCTTTTTAGCAACTAAAGAGTGACTATGTGAGCTCACTCACATCACTAAAGCATCATTTACTAAAAATTGCTTTATAATTTTTTTCATATATAGTTTTCAGACATTTCCCCCGTATAACCAGAATGATTAGGATCGAATGTATTTAATGGAGGAGACTTTACAAAAGGGTAGAATCTGTTCAGATATCTACAGTGTAGCTTAAAATTCTGTTGCCTTTGTAATTGTGTCTTCTCTCATTAAAAAGTTTACCGTGAGTATTTTTAATATATATATTTTCATTGAAAATTTAGAGTGTAATGTGAACAGATGTATTGACAGCTGATTATAAGGACTTAAGAATATTTAAATGTCTTAAGGGCACAAAACACGCTTTTATTTCCCGTCTTAAAATTAAAAATAGAGGAGAATTGATCACTAATACAAATCGATGCCTTTTTCTAGTGTCCCATCAGTGATCATTTTGGGACTACCCTTTGGGACCAATTCTAAAATGTGAAATAACTTTTCGCAGCACAATGGTTCCAACTACTCTAAATTGATTTCCTACACAAACTCTGAGAAACAAACATTCTTCACCGTCTTTTACCAAATTGACAAAGTACCCATCTGATCATGTCTATTTTCTTTTTCTACCTAAGTGTAATCAAATTGGTCGAATAATAAAAACTGATTTTTCGACGGTATAAAAGCATGTTTTGGTCTTAAAATAGTCACACAGAAATTCAAAAGTGTTGAAAATTCTATTTTTCAAATACATTATAGATTTGTACCTACTTAAAAGAGTCGAGAGCAGCTACCTTTTCTTACCATAGCCTTGGAATTGTGATATAGAGGTTATCTACAAAGAGTTATATTTTTTCATTTCAAATCCGACTACCTCACTAACCCTGCAGTTTAGTGTTATATATAGAAAATGAAAACTGTCTAATTGAGACATTAACAATGAATAGTGCTTCCATAATTGTCAGGTTTCTTCAGATTGTACATTCGGGCTTTCCTGTATATATGTATACGTGCCTATATACATGTAAGTAAAATGAAACGAGACTTAATTCCTTAAAAAATACAGTTTTAAAACATAATGAAATTCTGCTGCTTTTTAATTAAAATTTTTTGCTGTACCATGGTACGTTTTATTGAAAAACCTGATGATTGTTTTAAAGTAACTTTTATTCGGCTTGTTAAATTTATTTATACTTGAAACAAGTATTTTAAGAGTATTTCAGTTTGAAAATGATATGAAAGAATACTCATCGTGAGTACAAAAATATTAGATTCAAAAAGTAATAAATATTTTACTAGCTGTCACTTCCATATGTTTTGATGTTACGTCAATTTAATGTTTGACCAGTATATATCTATGTATTTCTAAAGTACATAAAATATATCTAGTTGTATTGCATGTTAATAAATTTGTTATTTCTTAAGAACCTACTTAAATAACTAGATTTGCTGAATATTTTCAGTCAGACTGGTGTCCTTCACTCTTAATTTGATTTGGACTCAGGGTAAAGTTAAATATATTAAAGCCTCTAAGATATTAAATTTAATCAGTCATTAAATAACTAAAACGAGCTTGGAGTGTAACTCAACTGTTGTGTTGCTCGTATTAACTATTACTAGAACATAACTACAATTAACAATGATAACGGTCTTTCTACAGAACTTCGATATCGACTAGAAGGTACTTGGGTTGCAGAGATAGCAGTTACTCCGCAGAAAATATCGAAGTTCAACCGTATTGTAGTGGACTTAAAACCGACCCAACCCTAATTTGGCAAAAAAGTTAGAGTAAATATAATAATGATTACAAAATCATAAGTTGTAGAAAAACCAGGCACTTATTGTAATATTTTTGATCTTCTAGTCCGATATGTTAGATTAAGTTAGTTTTAAATTTAGACTTAAGTGATGTGATTAAAACTATTGTTATGTTTACAAAAAGTTTTAAGCAATCGATTTCAAAGTTTACTGTTTGTTTCTACATTATTTTTAACTATCAACCTGTTTTTGTCTACTATTGTATCTAATGTAACATTAGAGTTACAGTCCTCAAAATATGGATTGATCTCTGTGACAGATGGACTTGCACGAAACTGCTTGTTCAACGTTACCTCGTCGGTTTCATAACTATCTATCACAGAGATCAATCTATATTTTAAGGACTATAGTAGACTTATAGATCTGCAAAATACTTGTTTGTGAGATATAATAACTAATTGTTACATAAAAAACTGTACACATAAATAATATATTATCTCATGTTGAAATAGAGGTGAATGTTATATTTTTTCATATGTTTAACAATATAGAGAGCATATCATGTTTTGTAGAAATATAAATTGATATTACAGATTCAAATTTAGTGAAATGTTTTTAATTTTACCCACTTCTGCAAAAGATATTTATCGAGAATAGCAGTGTTTTACCTGAAAATAAAACACACATTAAATACTTACCTTATTTGAAGCTTATTATATTGAGAGTGGCGTTCTTGACTTCCGCTTTATTTTCCATCTCTTTTACCCTTTAGTAGTATTTATATATACCTTTCTCTTTCCCTCACTTGTTTTCTCCCACCAGGTGTTTGTTATCACCTGGTGGAAAGAGGACGCCAATGTGACATCAATAACTATATAAGACCAAAAATTATAGTCATGTAAAGATAAACTATTTATTGCTCAAAAAGGAAACAGAATACAATTAGGTATACAGTAATACAATTCATCGAGAAAAATATTCACAATAATTTGCGATGTCCTGCTGGTACTCGAAGTACAAGCAGCGAGAAAAGATGAAGGTTCTACAGGTTTATAATAAAACCTATTGACATACCTATATAATGAACTAAATATTTAAGTAATTGGAATAAATGTACTTGTTAATTCATAAGGGTGGCTCGTTGACATAATTGGCACCACCTGTTTACAATAATAACGGGCAAAGGTGTTTTGAGACTTCCAGTTACCCCTGGCAAGTATTTCGTCCAATGGGCAATTATTTAGCCAACTCTTAGAAGCTACCGCAGATCTCAAGCTACCAGCTGCAGCGTCTATGCCAGCTTGTAATAATAGTGATTTAACTCAACCAGCGATAACGGTACGGGAAGCGACTCTAGGTTTACCTCTAAGGTTGATGAATAGATTGGCATGCCCGCTTCGCTGTCGCTTTTCCTTTAAAATAGAAATACAGTGCTTCACCCAAAATACTGAGTCCAAGTTTTTGTTTGTCAAATTTGTGATCAATTTCCAACCCGACTGTCTATGGTTAATTCCGTCGGTTTTAGACCCAAACAAGGGCCATAGGATAAGGTAGTCATTAGACTCTGAAAGGTGTGTTTCATCGACTGCCAGTAAGGTTAGGTCATGGACTCGCCTACCTGAGCAAAGGAGTAATAAGGTCGCTGTATGTCTACAAACTGCAAAAGCGTTGCTTTCATCTACTTCATAACTTTGTAAGTATCTCACTAGTATGTCTACATCCCAAACTGTAGTTTTCTTAGTAACTAGCTTCTTCAGGGCGATGGACTTCAGTATACGAGTGACTAGGACATGAGAGCTCAGTATACTGACATTCTCAGAGTTACATAAGGTGCAAACAACAGACTTATGCAGCAAAATTGAATTATAGGCTAATCCTTCTATGATGTATAGATCTGCTAAAAATCGGGCTATGTCCTGGCCAGCCGGTTGGAAGGCACTTACTCCCTGCTTCGTGGTCCAAGTTAGCCATCTGTTCCAGGCTACCCTGTATGTCTTCCTGGTGGACGGGCGCCAAGAAGATTTTAAGAGTTCTACCTGATCATTATTCCAGAGTTTCAGGTTTTGGGACAACCCCCCCAACATTCCCATATTTCTATTGTCATCTCTTGGACTCTCGGCGGTGGTAGTCCCGTGGACGTGTCTATTAGGCATAGATGTAAATTCCGAATCGTGAACGGGGGTGCCCGAGCACGGCCTTTTATGTCTGCTCTCCAAAAGACTCGTTCCCACCGTGGCACTACTAGAAGGTATTCTCCCGAGGCAGAATTGAGGTGTGCTAACACCTTGGGAACTAGATAAGGTGGCGGGAATACCCAAGCTAGGGGATAGTTCCATTTCCGGGAGAAAGCATCGTGATACATTGCTTGGTGGTCGTTCAGGTCCAGAGACACGTAATTTGCGACTACTTTTGCGTGTTGCGAGGCAAACAAGTCTATTACGGGTATCCCGAATTTCCGAAATATTTTCTCTGTGCAATGGGCTAAGAGATGCCACTCTGGTGGGTTGCGGTGTCGCGATAGGTGGTCTGCATGACAGTTGTATATTCCTGGTAAGTGTTGCATTTTTAGGCTTATCTGATGCTTGTCTAGAAGTTGAAATACTTCTTTTGTTAGTTCTAGTAATGGAGCGGATTTGGTCCCTCCCTCGTTTCGTAGATAGGCAATAACCGTTTTGTTGTCGCTTTGAACTAGGATGGTTGAATCGCATAAGAACACGCCCTGAATTTCTATTATCTTCGATATTGCTAGCATCTCCTTTTGATTGCAATGAAGGTCTTCTTCTTCTTTGCACCACGGTCCGGATAACGCAAGGCTGTCGAGCTGAGCCCCCCAAGCTAGATCTGATGCGTCTGTAGTCAAAAAGTGTGTAGGCTTTGGATAGTGGATAGGGGAGGTTTGGTGACAATTCTGAAACCACCATTTGAGATCTTCTTGCACTTGTCTGGGAAGAGTCACACTGACAGCACGCTGTCTTAATTTCTGATTCATGAATACGAGGGTATCCCGAAAGTGAAGTCTGCCCTTTGGTACGGCAGCACTTGCAAAGTTCAGTAAACCTACAAGACTTTGTAGTTCTTCTAGGGTAACGGTATGCTTGTGAAGAAGTCTCGACAGGCTTTCTTTTGTTTTCGCTATTTTTACGAGTGGCAACGATTTCTCGTTCAACCATGGGTTCCATTTGATGCCCAGAAAAATTAAGCATTTGCATGGGTGTACGACAGATTTTTGATAGTTTATTGGCCATCCTAGGTAGGTTAGTCGATCTAATACTATTTGTACTTGACTTTGTAACGTCCGGTAGCTTTGATGTGCTATCAGGAAATCGTCTAGGTATACCAGCAGGCGTATACCTTCGCGTCTTAGTGTCTCGGCTACCCAATTCGTTAACATTGCAAAAACCCTTGGTGCTGTGCTGAGACCGAAGGGAAGGCACGTCATTTGAAATAGTTTTCCTTTGTAAATGAGCCTGAGAAATCGTCTATGAGACCGAGCTATTGGCAGATTGAAGTAGGCCTGGGAGATATCTATCTTGCAGAGCCAGTCGTTCTGTTGAAGAAAGTCTGGGACTCTGAACACGTTTATGAGTCTGAATGGTTTTGTGTGAACAAATTGGTTTAGATTTTTTAGGTTGAAAATGGGCCGAGCAGAGCCGTCGGTCTTTGGGGTCAGAAAAATTGTTGACAGGAAACTTGGTGAGAGTTGTACTTCCTCCAGCACCTGCTGCGCTATCATTTGTGACATCACAGTCGACATCGCCCCGGATTGTTTGGTCATGAACGAGCTTTGTAATTTGGGTAGCATGAGAGGCGGATTTTTGGCAGAAGGTATGCGATACCCTTTTATGATGCGAAGCAGTATGTTCGGTGCTCCCAGTTTCCGCCATCGGTCGACATAGACTCTCAATTGGCCTGCTCGAAAGTTCTGGTAGTCAGAACCTACCTCTCTTTCCTCCCAAGCGATATTCAGTGGTTGCCATTCTCTTCCTGATACCCCCGCTCGTATCTTGCTTGTCTTCAATGTGATAGCCTCCCCGTGAACGAAAGGACCCACGAGTGTTGAGGTTAGATTTTCGAGCATTTCTTTTATCAGAATCTGTTCTATGCAAAGGATGGCTATATCCACAGCTCTGTGTGTATTGCTCGAGTCGCCCGCCCTGCGAGGGCGGAAAACTGCCAGGCGTAGTGTGACATACTTGATGAGTACCCTGCGGGGGCACATAAAAATGAGCTGACCCCTGCGCGGGGTAGCGAGTGGGCTTTTTAAAACCTGTTTGCGTAACAGGTTTTTGTCCACTAGTTTTAAGTATGTCCAACGTCAAAGCGTTGCATTTGTTGTAGCGACTCGACAAACTCACTAGGTACTTTAGGAACCGAGGGCTCCTTTAGTTTTACTTGTAGGTCAATTTTAAACTGTCTGTCTTCGCGTACTGTTTCGTCGTCAATACACATAGACTGATTTTCGAGTAAAGAAATTTCATCATGATTACACGATTGTAAGTCTACCGATCCACGAGGTGACATTTCCGGCTGACCGTGTCTTACAGAGTTATCACCATATACATAATTGCGAAGTTCAGTAACTTCTTCTAAACAAATCATTTGTGCGATTGCGTTTCACTCGTTTATTTTTATGATAACGACGATGTCGTTTCTTTCTAGTAGATGTCTTCATAGATGACGAAGTTGAAGAACTACGAGTGGAACTACAGGAAGAACTAGAAGTCAGATATGAATGCGATTGTCGCGATCTAGGCTTTTTATTTTGTAAGCCAGAGGGCCCCGGCGCTTCCTGTGACTCAATATTACAGGGTTTCTCCATTGTAACTTGACAATGTATAATGTAATCAATAGAATAGCTGTAATTCTAGAAAATTAACCACTAGAAAAAAGAATAAATAATTCAGTACTAGAGCAAGGAGGGTACTTGCATAAAAACACGTTATTAAACTTGAAAATAGGCTAAGGTCGAACGTTAGCACCGTTTAAATGATTAATATACTTCGCCCATATGTAGCACACATTCAATTTTTTAACATAAATCGGTACTCACGGTTTTCTTCGATGCGGGTATGGATGGATTACACAGCCAGAATACTTATTTCAATTATATTGTAATCCAGTACACTAGTGTATAGCGGTACTGTAATAAGTATTTATGAAAATTCTGCAATGTTGGGTAGCCAACAACTGCTCTATGCGGAATTATAGACGCCAATGAAATATTAAACTCTACCGAGCTTAAGCTGTCGGGTGACAGCGCCACCTGGTGGGAGAAAACAAGTGAGGGAAAGAGAAAGGTATATATAAATACTACTAAAGGGTAAAAGAGATGGAAAATAAAGCGGAAGTCAAGAACGCCACTCTCAATATAATAAGCTTCAAATAACGGTCAAGTGTTTAATATCCAGTTTTTAATTTTGTTTCGTTTTTCCCCAATTGTTTTATATGGGTAATAAAATTTTAAATTCATATAAATGCAAGATTCTAGAAATGGTTAAGATTAGATAGGAATTCATCTTTGTAATCATTAATAATTTGACTTTTTAAATTGAAATTTCAAAATCTTATATTTAAAAATCAATTGCTTTTCGTTTGTCTCGCTAAAACTCTAGAACGGCTGGGCCGATTTAGCTAATTTTGGATTTAAAAAAAATTAAAAACAGCTAGTCTATACTAATATTAAAAACGCGAAAGTTTGTAAGTATGGATGGATGGATGTTTGTTACTCTTTCACGCAAAAACTACTGAACGGATTTAGGTGAAACTTTCCAGTAATATAGCTTATCCATCAGAATAACACATAGGCTACTATTTAGAGCGATAACTGACATATACGCGGGTGGAGCCGCGGGCAACCACTAGTTTAAAATAAATTCATTTTGAAATTGTTGAACTGTACTACTGAAAAAAGTTTACGGACAAGAAAGCAGAAAAGACAGACAAATATCTAATTTCAAGGATGATAATGGATTTTTTCGGAATGCAAAAAAAGAAACCTTTATGGACAAAACAAAGAACATTCAAACCACTTTTTTTATAAAGATATATGAGTATCATCTATTTAGCTTTCGTGTTACCTTTAATGTTTATTAAAGTCAAGTTAGCACCACCAGGGCCTGCTTCTGCTAGGGTGACATGGCCTCATCTGACACCCCAGGCTTGTGCTTATGGAGGACGGTCGATCGATTTCTCGAGTCTCAGGACTCCTACCTAACTCCCGCGCCTCCTTGTGCCACTGGTAAAGAGCCACAAGGGCTCGCCTCCAGGTCCCATGGTGGAGTTCCAGACTAGCAGACTTGCCGCCTCAAAGGTAGAAGTCAGTGACCTAGACAAAAGGAAAATTAAATTGAAAGTTTACAGTTTTACATTATTTATAATAGATTATCTACTTGATACGCCATCTATTGATAGATGAAAAATTTGAAAATATTAAATAATGAATAATTTAATGTCAACTAAATGGTAGTTCATTCGTTACTTGATCATCATCAAGAAAGCATTTTACTGACAACTTCAAAAATAAGTGCAGTAGTGATAAAAAAATAAGCGCCAATAAATAAATACATATTAAAATATGTAAAAAATCTGAGCGTTACTTATTAAAATAAGTTTTATATAAAAATATGATTAATTCCAGAAAAACAAGAAATCGACTAAATTGTTAGTAATTGGTTTAGTATTGATCGTTTCTAAACGAATTCTAAGATGTCAGTGACGCTTTGTACCATTGCTGCGGGAGAAAGATGCTTTTTGTTACAATATACAAATGACATAAAATAGTAAATAAAATTAAATTTTATGATGTCCGGAGGTCTCATAGATAAAGTCTACATTGGCCTGGACAATGCGCCGGCAGCGTTCGATATAAAAGCCCGAATTTTGGGACCAGTAAGTTTCTAAACCACTCCATAAATTTCAGCATACTTGTAGTCAAATAACCATGTTAAATAATATTACAACCCCGTTTTTTACAGAATGGCACTAATTTAGAATATATAAGATCAGAAACAGGTGTTGTAGCTGTTTTAAAAGTCGATAAATTAGAGCCGCTGCATTTGGCGCTACACCATACTAGATCCGAAGCATTGGCGGCTGCGAGGTCGCTCGCTCAAAACTTAATAGAAACTATACGTGCAGAACTTGCGCAATGGAGCGCTGCACAAGCTGGAGGACCACCACCAACGATAAACGTGCCGCCACCGCCGCTCACAAGCACTAATACCACTAGTGCACCGGCGCCCGCACCCCCTCCCGTCGTTACCGCCTCACTGTCCACACCCCCCGCATTAACATCCACAGCACACCAAACTGTCATTCCCCCAGTAGTAAGCGTAGCACCTGCAACCACTCCACTTATGACTGTACGACAACCCACTGTATTCCAATTCCTCCAACCTCAGCAGCAATATGTGTTAAATCAAGAAAATGGGCAGCTTATACCTATAGTGCAACCTGGAATGCAGGTTTCAAATACCAATTTCACATCACTACCCATAGCACAACCTTTAAGTTTACAACAACCTAACTTTGGCACGCAAATTGTAGACATATCCAGCATGCAACCAATGAATGTAACTCAATTACGATTAAGTGGTGTGCCATCATCTATGTCAATGATACTTCCGAATGGACTAACATTTCCTCAAGCTAGTCTCTCAACTTCAGATTCTACCACTGTTAGTACAGCAACTTCTACTCCAGTGGTATGTGCAGCTCAGAGCACAAATTCATCACAAAAGATTCTATACAGCACCGATAAAGGTGACAAGGATGTGAAATACCACATACAGGGGGCGGACACAGTGCAGTGGACTGTACCAGGTTCACAAACTATGCTGATACCTTATCAACAACTGCAGGACCTAACATCTAGTCAGCAGGGATTACAGGGACTAACTAATTTACAACCACAACAATTTGTTTCTGTAAGTAACTTTTTCATATAAATTACATAAAAATAAGTAAATATGTGGTAATAAAATAGTGAATGAGAAGTTATATAATCATTTACATACTGTACTAGGTTTATAATTATGATATAAAAATGCACTAGTAATTTCTGAATATGAAATATATTAATTATTGTTTTAATTTGCTCTGATGGCTATATATTTTATTTTATTACATTTTTGATATTACATCAGTGCAGAAAGCTATAATATTTATGAATATATTTTTAAAAAGATTTAATTTTAGTATTTATCACTGAAAAAACTACTTAGATCCAATCTTTCATATTATATAAACGTCTGTACAAACAGTTTGAGTCACACATGTCTATCAGCTACCATGCGTATGACACACACATACACAAGTATGTATTTACACAAATGTATGCATATCAAAGACAAACTAAAAAAATGATTATTTTTTGTCTATACTGTCATATTGAATGTCAAAAGTAGAAATGATGAAATCTTTGATTAAAGAAGTGAATAGCCTTAGACAAAAGGAAGATCCGTAATCTGTAACACATGTATTCCAATACCTATATCAGGCACCAGTCTCTCACAAGTATGTTCTTTAACATATTTTAGATTAAGCCCACTGTTCTGCATACATTTCTGATTAGAAAATAAACTATTGAAATCTTTGTTCGTCAAAAATTACAAGATGCTTAAGTTAATGTGACTAATTTTTACTTTTACAGATAGCACCTGCTGGAGGGCTTCAACAAACTTCTCTTCCACTGACAGCTTCTCAGTTACAGCAACTACAGGCTACCGGCACAATTATGCAGCTAAATCAAAAGGTAGATACCATTTCATAGTTTATCTATCCTATGCTACAAGGATACTTTACAGTGACGAGAATGTGTGATTGTTTTTGTTAACAAATATGCATTCTTGATTGTGGTAACATTATAAAACTAAAAAAAAACTAGAGACTTCTTCTTGGTCAGTTGCCAATTGATGAGCTTACTTTCCTCTAAACATTATAGAATTAAAGCACTAGAAGAAGTACAATGGTTAGAAACCAAGATAGAAACTTAATTTAAGTAACAATGTGTGGCAGATATATACAGTATTCTAATAAATCTACTATTGGTCACAGGCCCCTTCTTAGAAAGGTGGCTTTGCCCTAGTATACCACAGTGCAGCACTGGCCAGATGAGTTGGTATCACTGTAAGTGGTATGGTTCCCAGCATTTTTTTTTTAAAGACAACTCCCGCATTAGAAATATCCATCCTGTGTCACGGGGGAATTAACAAACATACATAATTATAACGTGACCGTACCGTAACCGGGTTCGGGTCTCCTCTCAGGCTTTCCCGAACCCGGGACATTATGGGTTGTTGATGATATAGCGGACAGAAACAACATCACACTCAGGACAACAATTTGTGGATCACACAAAGTGTTGTCCCGTGTAGGATTTGAAACCACGACACTTGGCGCATTAGAAAGCGGCGTAGCGACCGCTTAAACCACTAGGTCAACCGTGCAGTCAAGGGTGTGTGGGATAAGGCTTGTGTCAAGTTTTCCTTCTCTTTTTACCCGACTACGGCAAAGGTTATGATTTTGTCAATGCTATTGTTTTACATAGTTTTCTTCCTTAGTCGCCTATACAGCACTCATGGTATGAAAAGAGGTGGTAATATTCCATATTCTTAATCCAAAACCAAACTGTATAAAAATGACAATGTATTTTTCCCAACAGCCAATAGCCAGCAGTGGTTCATTGATAAACATTATATCGACGGGACAAGCATCGTCACCACAAATATTATCTGTGAGCATTAGCATATAGCACCAACTAATGATGCTTCCACCTCACAAACCCGTGGTGTTTTGGTTTCAGGGTTCAGTTTCATTTTTTTTATTAACCATTCTCTATGTTTTTACATATATTTATTTACGGCCTTTCCGTACGGGTTTTTAACTCCTCTTTATTTTCTTCAGTTTAATTTGATGTGAGACCAGTGCCGGATTATTATATGACTTCTCTGTCTAACATTCTGTATTTCAGTTCACCTTTTCTTAAAAAGTTCTGCACCAGTTAAATTTACAATGTGCCACAAAGAAAAAGCATGACAGTGTACATTCTAATATGTATAACAGTATTTTAGAAACAAAAAATAAAGATGAATCCACAAAAACCATTAATCAATTGTCATTTTTTTATTTGGCAAAAATTGATTTGGCAATTCGGTAAATTCGACTTTCCTGCGTAAGCATTTCGTGCCAGTATAGTAATGTATTCATATGAACATAATTACTAAAAGATCTGCTATCTTCACATGGTAATAAGGTCAGAAATTCCAGTAAATATATTAAATCGAATTCTGGTAATAGCAAAATGCGTGATACCCAGCAACGATGATTATTAAATAATCTTAATCAGGCATTGTGTAACATATCTATTCACCGCTTCTTCCTTATAAGTTCAGCTTTACATTGATGTTTCAATTCTACCTTACTGCATATTCTCCTTCGTTTATGTTTTAATCATCACCTGCTTATATGTCCATTCTTTTTTTTCTATGTAATGTTATACTAAACTTCAATAACTACTTTCCAGAGTTCATCGACTCCTACAAAGAACGTTAGCAGTCAAGAGTCTAGGGGTCAGAAAAGAATGTCTGACGGGACTCCGAGTCAATTGCAGCTTAGACCCATAGCGCCTGCTGGGTAAGTTGTTAAAAGACTATTACCTAGCTAATTAGTAACGTTTTTTTTTTCAGATACTTAAAGTTATTTGATACATACACAATACGAACAGGTATTTGGCATAACTAAAATAAATTTAATCATGAAATATTGCACATCATCAAATGAATATTATATTGTCGTACCTATAATAGGGGATTAGACAACTTTTCAGAAAGAATTGAAAAATAAATGGTTTTGGTTATTAAATGTACCGGGAAAAACGCACTTTGAGAAGCCAGACATCATTTGCTTGAAATAGAAATAAAAACACAACAAGCATCCATTAGTTTTTACTTTGAATTTGCTTCAAAGAATTACAGTATATTTGATATACATTGTAATTGATGGTTCATTTAATTAAACAGCAGTTAGCAAACATTCTTTTATTTTTTAATTGAAAATTACAATTTATTTTCCTTAAGTTAACATTTTGTAAACATTCTTACTACATTCTCATCGTGATTCACGTTATTTTCTGATAATCGTTTAATCCTCTTATAAATACCTAAATCCAAATACTTTAGCGTATATATTTTAATATTTGCAGAGTACAAATTTCAAAAGTGATTTATTTATATACATACATACTATCTTATAATAGACTAATATTTAAAAGCAATTGGCGTTATTAAAAAGACTGTTTCTGCAAACATTAAAAACATTATAGGTATGATCCTGCTCTGGAGAGATTCTTTGAAGACTGGGTTTATGGTAAAACCTGTATACCACAGTAATACCGAGCATAATTTTGGAAATGGAAATAGTAAGGAGCTGTCTTAAAACGAATCAAACACAACCAACTACTGTAGAGACTTGTGTCTTGTAATTTCTCCAGGTGTTCCGTGCCGTCTGCTACAAGCAGATCACTGGGCTGGACCCAGACAGGCCTATTTGTAGTGTCAGTTGGTTGAGGGGCATAGAGAGAATGGATAATAATCTTGTTATTAAATTGTATTAAAACAGTTTCTAATTTGTTATATCCCAATAGGCAGGAGGATCCGCCGTTTCCCACGCGTGGTGGCGCCACTGTGTTTGGAGGTCATATTGTCTACTAAGAAATCCTATCTGATTGAGAGCTCGATGCAGACTGGCTCGTTTGGTTCATATAAATTAGTTCATTTCAAAAAATATTTTTTTAAGTCGCCAATGACTGTGGCTTTTAGTTTATATAAATTAAGCAATGGGGATGTCAGGACAACATGAAACTGATGATTTAAAGATACATCGTTTTACTCACATTTATTTGAATTGCAAGAATGTCCAGTTTCAAGGCCGAATCGAGTCGGGAACTATTATTTGTATTGAATTGAAATCTAGTCAACTGGAGCTCTGAAATTCCAAGTCATTAAAATTTACGCTTTTATAAATTTCCTTTTACCTTTAAAAGCTGTCTGCGTCGAGTCTCTTAATTGGTCTCTCATGGTGACCTGTCAAGTTTCTGGTGTTTTGTTTGTTGTGTGTACTGACTGGTATGCTACCGCAGGTCGCATGTGTCACACGACAAGAGTTCGTCGAGAGAGTCGCGCACCTGGACCGCGACACCAGGTATATTGAAGATGCTACATGATATCATTGGCACACGAGATGACTTGGTTTTTATCTCATCCCCCTTTTATTTCCTCGAACACTGATTTTAGTACACCAAACTGGAGCTCAAGACGCCCAGACTTTATATCATCATCATCTTTTAACAGTTCACTGCTGTACATAGACCTCTCCTTAGAAAGGAGGTTTTAGACTACTGTACCACGCTGGCGAGACGGGTTAGTTAGCATCAAGTTTTCTTTTTCTTCGCAGTCTTACGTAGTTTGCCCCCTTAGTCGCCTGTTACAATACCCGTGGGATGAATAGGCGTAGTGACACTTCGTATTCTCAATCCGTCACCACACTGAGAGACATTAGTCACTTAAGGTGACAACTGACAGAACACTTGTGACTCTTGAGTTGCCACCATCAGTTGAACCGTCTGCTCATTTGCTCCACTATACCATAAAAAAGAAACAAAAAAACTCATTCAAGAAGAAGTAATAAAGAAAATCCCAGTTTATTATCTAGCCCAAAGGTTTTATTTGTCCATCTTTCACGGTTGTTTTGCTGTCTCATTGTTCTAATGTAATTTAATTAAAATCGGATGAGTTAGAGGTGAATTAGATGAGTTAGAATAAGAATTGTAAAAGAGAAAACTTTTTCCACAATTTAACTATTAATAAAAATTATGATTGTGATAGTCGAAACCGCATTGTTCTCAATTTCGTTTCGGGGCGTTCTGCCACAGTACTTTCAGAGGCATAGTAGAAATTTGAGTCATCTAAAAATAGTAACCCAATTGGTATTAATTAACACTATTGGCAGGTACCTAACGGCATCCGGATTGACGTGTATGTGACGTATTTAACACGAACTACAAGTATAGATTAAATATATTTCAAAGTGTTTGCTGAATTCTTCTGCAAATAAAAAGAGTCGAAACATCAAGTCATCTCGTGTGTATTCTCATATTTTTATTGTAGATAAAATATATTTAAGTTAAATAATTATAAGGCAGCAGCTGCGTAAATTCTAATACACTTTGATTGTAATCGTAAAAAGCGCGTAGTTTTTTTTTAAATGCACTTAGTATGCGGCTTAGAGTTAAGCGTATTATTACTATTGCGTATTTGCGTAAATTTGTGGAATCAGCTCCAATGGTAGTAAATATTGTGCGTAGATTACAATCACCCAGCATTACTTTATTGAATTTATAGTAACAAACTTCTCCCCCACTCCTTCTCATTTTGTCTCTCTCTCTATATATAAGTTTAATTTTCTCACTCTGATTAGTATTACTAAGTAGCCGACTATTTTGTATTTCGTTGTATGTTGCAATGCGTGCGAAGCACTAGATACTAATCAAGGTAAGTAACAAAACATTTGTAAATATGTATTACAAAATAGTACAGTATTTAAGATACCTTCTCTCATCTTTGTATTAGTATGATACACAGAAAACATGTTTCAAGCAATTTTTCGGTGCTTTTCACCGGAGTGAATGAGGAAATTAAAGTCCGAATTCAAAGGGTGGCAACTGGCAATGCATTGTGTGACTCTTGGAATCGAGATAATCGTGGGCGGCGGTAGTCATTTCGTAGGCCTCTCCAGTTGCACGTTACTTTTGATTTGCGTCGCGGTTCATCGGCTTCTCGCATAAAGCTCCTGTAGGCCAACATGGGAAAATCATCACTAGGTAACACCTAAGCTCGTTTGCCCCCTATTAAATAATAATAAGAATATAAGTATGAGAAAAGGTATGGTCATATTCAGCATAACAGAGTACTTAACCTAAATAAGGCAAGCGCAATGAAGGCGAAATCAACTTGTAACTTAAATTATACAGGGTGGATATAACAAAACGACATTTGACGAAACCGCGGGCCATTCAAATATGTCTGTTGACTTTGGGATTGTTAAATTTATTTGAAAATTGAAATAAAAAAATGAAATTTTCAAACAAACTAAATGCCTAAAAATATTAAAACCGATAAGAACACCATTTGCAATTTAAGTTCACTAACCTGCTTGCATACGAGTACAGCTGAGCGCCCGCGCGGTGCTCCCATGCACGCGCGCCTACTTATTGTAATAATAATTTACATGTATTTACACAATCACAATATTTCACAATAATATCACAAAACATGAAATTGAATTAAATTTTTATTTGAATTTTTCAATTCTCAATTAATACACAGATCGTATCTTTTAATAATGTAATTTTTTCGCAACTTTACAAATTAGTAAGTAACTAACAAATAGCTTTGCAAATAAGTACCTAATAACAAAAAGTATGTCTTACGGGCAATGTCTTTCAAAAAGTATATCTCGTCGATCTGATAAAGCCTGTACTTACTTGTATTTAAAGGTTTACGCTCGTTTTTTTAGAACTTTGTTAATAGATCTATGGCTTACTTACTTGAAAATGACGAGCAGCTGTACACAAACTACATATCAGTGTAGGTACGTAAAGCCAGAGCGGCGTTTCCTCGGCATTCTCCATAAATTAATATCATATTCGAGTATTCACTAGCCGTATAACCAAATCGAGGCATTGTTTCATTTACACTCACACAAAGTAATCGTTAAATAACAACTAAGTACTAACAAACCTAACTAATGCGTCCTGTCACTATAAAAGCAGTTTTTCGCACTTATCACTTTAAAATACCTATTATTAATAATCAAAACAAACAGTACATAGGGCTTTAGCGCCGGCTACTTCAAACGTGTAACGACGCGATCGACTGCCAAAATGTGCAACACGTCACAGGTTCGCGTACTGCGACACACTGACCCACTAATCAAATGCAGTTTTTTACGTTTGAAGTTAGAAAAGGATAGAAAAGATATTTTCGGTTGACCCTTTTACTCTCCCGGGTGATTCCTTCCAGCAATACCTACCTATTGTTTTTAACTATTTTGTGATTACGTGTGTGAGGGTCTTATTGTTCAGACATAAGGTATATTTTAGTGTGACAATTATTTGAGTAGTTAGACCTAAGGTCGTTATAATCGTTGATAATCGCGTTGCATTGAACACATCGTGTAGTAAATTCCAAAAACGAAAAATAGTGTCATGTGGCTAAACTACTGAACCGATTTTATTGAAACTTTGTAGGTGGACTTGTAACGTGTGTAGGTATACCTAGTTAAAAAAACACTTGCTTTGTGGTATCCACCTTGTATATGCATTCAATAAAAAATGAAAGTTACCCTGCAGATTAGAATTTATTGTTATTCTTAATTTCTTTTCGTGCCAAAAGGGAAGTAGTCCACACCGATGACTTGGGATCGAGAGAGTCCAGAGGCAAAAAACTGTGATTAGCATCGCCTTACTGTAGTGTTTTATACCCAATAGGAACATACATACATAGGCTACCTGGCACCCTCTGATCGCAGAAAGAAAATTAATTTCCAATTAGTAACGCGTAGTTATTGTAGATGTAATGTAATTTTGATTATGAAATAATTATTCTCTTCACACAAGCAACAGGCATCGGATGGAGGCAGTAGCTAACTGTTCTAAGTTTTTTGTGTTTTTGTTGTATCAAACTTTACTTACCAGTGGAGAGGTGAAAGAATCACTTTAATTGCAGGTTAACCAGGTTACCTTTCGCTGCAGGTAAAAAAAGTTTGGTTGCAAGTAGTTTAGACTTTGCTTAGTTGATATCTCTGTCGGGAAGAGTAAACGATACGTGATCCTGAGCTCTTCGAACAGCAGCAGCGCAGCGTAGAATTTCTCGAGAAGTCTTTGCCTGAAGTGGGCGCCTGAGACTGGTCGTCGGGGGGATTTTTTGTGAAACCTTGACTTATTCCTGACTCCTGCATCCCAAAGCAGTTGAAGATCCAAAGGACTTTCCATTCCTTCTAGAAAAAAAAGTAGTTAGCCCTATGCGTTTTCATTAACCTATTGACCTTCCTTTGTCCCGTTTAAAAGCGATTACATTATTAAAGCGCTTTGCAGCCTCAGATATTCCGTCCGTCGGTTCAGCTTAAATAAAATTCGGATAAGTGCAAGATGATGATCATAGTCATGATCAAATAATCAGTCATCATTATCTTGCCCTCGCATCAATTTATACTTTTGTTTCTGTGCATGCGTTTGTTTGTTTATAATCACGACGAGTAATATTTAGTGCGTAGTTTTACATTCGTGCGCATTTACTCTAAGGCATTTCATTTCCTTAATTATCATAAAACTTATACGGAATCGGTGTTGCTACATCTTCGGTAAACAACTACTCCTTTTAGGAAAATCAACGGCAACGCACGCTTATTAATCTGCTTTCAGACAGTTTGGAGCAGAAAGCTGAATAACAACGTATCATTGGTGTCATACGCTCTAAAACTTTTCTACGAAAAAAAACATTTTTAACAGTGGTGTTGGATTGTTTTTATTTTTTTTAGCCTTATGCAGATGCGAGTGTTCCAGTTATCAATTCGCTATTATATATTATAATTTTACATTGTTTTATTAAATTTTATGAAATAAGCGCTTAACGTTTTCTATTTGCGTAATCGACTTTATTTAAATTCAATTAAAATGTATTAGGTAGTGGAGGACGAATTATTTCTTAAAATATTCAGTAGAAAAATCGTAAAAAAATATCTTGCGTAATTTCACGAATGTTATTAAATTTCCAATTGCGTAGTAGTTTTCGACGAAAATCTACCCCGAAAGTTCTTTAAATATGCGTACACGACAACCAACATTAGCGTAGCAAAATAATAAAGAAATATATTTTATTCGTAGCAAAGCGTATCACTTGATATTCTAGTTATGAGCATCTTCGCAAGCAATCTCCATCCTGATAGAGACGGACCGCCACGCAGTTATCTTTCAGAACTTTGAGTCTTTTAAGTGAAACTTCCAAGTGCGTGACTTTCGCTTATACATACTTTTAAGGGACGGCTATTACCTATCATTGTAAAATCTTCATCAAAAATTTCAACACTTAACTAATATATATATGTACTGCGATCATTTATAGTTTCTGGTCACGGATGAAAGATAACCTATTTCCCTATGAACGAAGAGGTCTCAACGAAAAAAACAAAACGAATATTAACAAACAAACTTCACTATTCTATTATGTCCCATGTATTCAGGTGTTTGTTTCCAGTGTACTCGATTGTCATCAGATTACTATGCGCATACATCGACAAGTTGTTGTTGCAGAAGACATACCTACTAATCTTACATTTTGTAGTTTTTAAGCATGTTGCGAACGGTATAGTTAATGAAACCAGATCACCGACTGCAAATGCGTGTGATTGCAAAAGCGATAATATTTTTTTAATCTTCAATAAATAATAACTCTTAATCTTTCAACAGTTAAAGACAACACGATTGTGAGTATGGGAATGAAAATCAATCCTGCTCACGGCACAATCATCCAGGTTTCCTCCGGGCAACAAACAAAGTAAGGAAATAAAAAAAAAATTGCAATTCTACACAACATTTCGAATTTTCAACTAATAAATGATTACTTCTTCCAGTGTCGCAACTCAACCAGGAGTTGGCCAGGAAGCTACAGGAATGTACATAAGACAAATAGACAGAAACTCAATTCAAATACAAACCAGTAAAGATGGACAGAAACAAGACTTGAGCAAGATCCAAAATACGGCTCAGAATGTTCAAATGATCACGATGCCTCCTGGCATGACAGTATTACAAAACCCTCTTAATTTAGGCCAAATGCCTATGCTCGGTCAACCCAATAGCCAAGTCTATATGATACCAGCAAATCATCCCAGTTTAGTTCAAAGCGCGTTACCTTCCGGACTAATAGGACAACAAGTATTACAATCTGGTCAAAACGTTACTGTAATGCAGCCTAATCAGTTAGGCATGCCAGGTGGAGTTCAATACAACATGCCATTGATGCCAATGAATATGCCAGCTTCATCACAATATATGCCCACTGGAATAAACCTGAATACGCAGCTATCAGCGCAGCAGCTAAATGCAGCTTTAGCGGGACATCAACTAAACCCTAACTTGGGTAGTATACCCATAGTTCAAGCACCCCCACCTTCTTCTCCAATGAACAATCCAGCTCAGTCTATTCCTATCTCACAATCCCCATCACTCCCTCAGTTACTACCGAATTCCTTCTTAACTCCTACATCACAATATGCTGGGATGCCGCAACAATATATGATGCAAGGAAACTCAGGAACCATCACTGTTCCCACTAATCCCAATGTCCAATACAGTATACCAGCTAGTCAGAATAATTCAAACAACGGTACCTCACAATCTTCTTCAACGGACACAGAAACAAATGGAGCTAACAACCAAACTAATTATATTACGTCGTCATCACAAGAGAACGGTTACTCAATGACGGGTACTGTTCAAAACCAACAGAGTTTTACGCCAGAAAATGGCACAACGCCGCCTACTGCAGGATTCACACCTGCCAACCAAACCGTGACACCTACGTATTCTTCTAATGGCGGTCAAAACACTGCTTACAATGTCAGTCAAACCACCACAACACAACCACCACCCACTTACAACCCGACAAACGGATCGAGCCAAACAACTAACCAAAACTATCCGTCATCGAATACACCCAGCTCGCAAAATTCTCAAACTAGTTTCTCCCCATCGACGACCCCAGCCCCGAATCAGTCCTATGCGACCCCTAATTTGCAGAATATGCCAAATGTTGCATTCCCACCAAATCAGAATCCCCAAAACCCTTATCCAAATGCTACTGGACAGAATTTGGCCGCTTACGCAAGTAATCAATATCAATACACAAGTAGACCGTGGTTCAGACCTCGATATGGGTCTCCGCAAGGATCCCCGTACAGTTCAGGGGCAGGTCCACCTCCAAACGGTCCTCCAATGCCAGTCCCACCGCCTTCTGGAAACTACAATTATTGGCCGGACAGCTGAGATTTAGAGAGTATTATTATTGATACTGAATTGGAAGTGATAATTAGTATTTAATAATGTTAGGTTAAGAGAGACTGCTTTATTAATTAATACATTTATGAAATGTAAAGTATTTAGAATGTATGTGAAATAATGACTACCTATTTCGTATTTTTGTTGTTTTATTTCAGATGTAAAAGCCTTAATGTACATAATATAATTAGCAGTAAAGTTTGGGATAAAACTATAAACGAGACTATAACCACAATTGCTGTGTCACCTCTTAGTGAAAAAATATTGTAAACCGTATTATTATTTTTTAAAAGGAGCAACAATGGAGTTTCTTGCCAGATTCTTCTCCATGAAGGGTAGGCTGCACTTGGAACTGGCGACTAGAATCACTCGATTTTTTAATATTAAATATTGACTATTCATAAGTGCCTGTAAAATAAGTGCCTATATGAATAAAATATTTTTGAGTTTGAGCTGTAAAATTTAAACAAAAAAAAAACTTTGTTTAAAAAAACCGACTTCAAAAACTAAAAAGTATAAAATAACTTAATTTGTATGTGCTACCTATTCATAGGTTTGAAGTCAGTGCCAAGCCAATGGAATAGTAGGTACCACGCTCGCTATATTTCGAGACGAACGTCAACGACGCTTCGGTTGTTTTGTTCAACGCGAAGAGCAGCTATCCCGCTCAAGGTCACGCGCGGCGCGTTCGGTACCTATTACATTTTGGCTTGGCACCGACTTCAAACCTATGAATAGGTAGCACATACAAATTAAGTTATTTTATACTTTTTAGTTTTTGAAGTCGGTTTTTTTAAACGAAGTTTTTTTTTTATTTTTCGCTTTTAGTCTTTGTCAAGTCTCTCATCATCATTTCATTTAAAATTTAGTGCTGTCTACAGAATATGAAGGCATGCAGACAATTGCTCGTAACTTCATTGCATGCGCTCACGTAAATTTGAGGGTTTCCTTCGATTTCCTTAGGATCCCATCATCACATCCTGATATGGTGGCCATGGGACCACATGGGGAGCATACCCTTTCGAATACAAAAAGAATTTTCAAAATCGGTCCACAATTGACGGAGTAATCGATGTACATACATAAAAAAGAAAAAAAAATACCGATGAAATTGACAACCTCCTCCTTTTGGAAGTCGGTTAATAAAAAACCGACCAAACGAATATATAAGAATAATAAGAACGACCAAATCGATCGATTTCTCTTGGATGCCATCAGATCTTAGTATCCTTATCATGGTACCACCCGTTGGGATATCTCCTTTCCATTAAAAAAAGAATCATCAAAATCGGTTCATAAACGACGAAGTTATCCGCGAACACACCTAAAAATATATATTTATACGGTCGAATTGAGAACCACCTCCTGTTTTGAAGTCGGCTAATAAAACTAGCTTTTGTTCGTGAATTGTAAAAAGGGTTCATGAGGTAATGAATAGTCGGCAAATAAATGATTTATGATAATGTGGTTTAAAAACAAATACAATTTCATCCGATCTGGAAGTCTTTTAGTTTGAAGTAATTTACTTGTTCTATAGATACTGCGAAAAACCATCTAAATACTGAAACGGAACTAATTTCCAGTCTAGTATGAAATATCTTTATTTATCTAATTAAAATCAAAACTAAGTAGGTTTTCTAAAAAACTATTCTAATAAGTTTATAGTCAAAATATCTTCATATTTCTCCTCTTTCAATTCTATCACGTCACATTGACGTTAAAATTATTGTTGCTCGCCCATTTTTCTTTAATTTCCAAACTTAAAGTTGGTAAGAAAGAAAAAGTAAATCACGAAGTATGCACGCAGAAAATCGATATCCAGTTACTGCATCTCTATTCATGTTGAAAGAGATTAAACACCGCCAAGAACAAGTCAACCGTGGTTACCAACTTCTTAAACGTAAGGCTGAAGCCCTCCGTATGAGAGGAAGGCAAGCTGCCTTAGAATTATCTGCTACTCAAGCTGTTTTAGGCCATACATTGAAAGAGGCCTATATTTCTCTGGCAGCTATTAAGTTTACAAACGGAGAATCCAATGCATTAGTTTTGGAAAATGTCGGCCATGTAAGTCAAGATTGTATATCCCGAATTAAATATCAAACCAAGCTTGATATTTTTTGATGAAGGACTATTTTTCTCAACTAGGCCCAAGTTCGAGTTCAGCGGATTCCAGAAAATATATCTGGTGTATCTACGGTGGTTCTTCAAGCCTTAGAGGATCCAGGTGCGGGAGATGCTTTGCAGTACGCTGGACTCGGGGCCGGCGGTCATCGTACCGGGGAGGCTAAGAAAGCGTTTCGAGAAGCCGTCCTAATACTCATCAAATTTGCGTCCCTAAGGAACACTTGTATATTGTTGGATACGGCTATTAGATCCACTTTAAGGTAAGTACTTTTGTTTCATCGGAATGATCTATCCAAATGATATCCTTAAGTATCTACATCCGTTGAGTATGTAAAATTTTCTATATTGTGCCAGTCACTATCATACAGTTCAGGCATGCAAGACGAGGTCTGCAGGAGACAGGAAAGGTTCTCGAGTGGAAATGGAGACATCAGCTCAGATGAGATCAACTCGTTTAGAGATTCCATTAAATTCTACATCAGTGTAAATAATGAGATATCACTGATCTGAAAATGTCTAGAAAAATTGTGCTACCAACAAGTACCTAGACTAGGTATTTAGTGTTGTTTTTTTTTATTTTCATACATTCTCTCTCCCATCATCCCGGTTATGACGGGAAAGAGTCCTATGTCCTTCCACTAGAATCAGAGTATATCTCCATGTCAAATTTCATTAAAATCAGAGCAGCGGTTTAGCCATGAAAGCGTAATAGACACACAGAGTTACTTTCTAATTTAAAATATTAATTATGAATTTAGAATTAAAATGCGTTCTGAACATCCTTTCAGAAAAGTGAACGGTATAGAAAAAGTAATAATGCCGAAGCTGCGTAACACTGAAAACTACATTTTGACGGAAATGGATGAAAGGGTAACCTCTAGTTTAAGTTAACAACATTAAAAGTCGGCAAAAATTGAATTTTTTATCTTTATATAACATACGGTCTGACAGTCACCTGATAGGAAGTGTCTGTAGCTGCCCATGGTGGGTACAAGCAACTCAACATACAAGTGCGTTGCCATCCCGTAAGCATCCACACAGAGGGGTAGGAGGGTCCGGTAAAATTATTTAAGTAAGTGAAAATAAAACAAAAGAAGACATTATTGTATATTATTGAAATTGACATTATAAATATATTAATATATAATACTTTGATGGGTCTGTCGATCCAATGGTTAGTGATCCTGACTGCTAAGGCAGAGGACGTGGGTTCGATGCCCACCCAGCACAAATCTTTGTGGGATGAACACGATAATTTGGTTTTTCTGGATGTAACTTTATCTATAACTAGCTAAACCCCGCGGTGTTACCCGCGTTTGTTGTTGTAACCGTGGGTAACGCCGTGGGGCGAAGCTAGTCTTAAAAAAGTAGCCTAAGTTAAGCCTAAGTATCATCAGCTAACTGCCAGCGAACGTTCCGTCGATATCGGTCCAGCCGTTCCAGAGATTAGCCGGAACAAACAGACAGAATTTTTTTAAAAAAATATATGTTATTTTGGTTTATATACCGTGTATACCTACATACATATGCATTTAGTAAAAAGCGGTTTTTTTTTTATGTTTGGCCCGCCAAAATGACTACTCTGCCTGATGGAAAGCATAAGCAGAATCCACGAGTAGTGGCCACCATACTCATTGCGAATACAACAATGCAGTATGGCGAACCACACTATGGCGGCCTAGTGATGCTTCTGCATCTTTTAGTCTAGTCAACAAGTATGGAACTTGTTGACTAGACTAATTGGGCCTCCGGTCTCGCACTCACCAACGAAACACGACAGCATGAACGCTGTCATTTTACGTTGATTTTCTGTGCGAGGGTAGTACCGCCCCGGTCGAGCCGGCCCGTTCGTGCTGAAATCAGCGTGGCTCTACTACCTGGCAATGTATGGCGGATGTTTTAACAGTGGCGGATTTACATATTTGCCGCCAGTAGGCTATTACAATTTTGCCGCCCCTTCTGACTTCTGCAATTCAATAACATTTTTTACATGTGGAAACCATTGCAAGCCATCATTCTACAGGGGTTTTCATGGGTAGTATGTCGCAATCGAACACTTCAGAGTTCACCTTCAATCAATTTCTGCAGGAGCAGATAAGTTTCCCTACAATACAGGTGGAACTCACGTCCCCGTCTACGGCCTCTACGATGGGTAGAACGTGGATGATGTTCCACCCGTCACGGATGCAGCGATTTAAACAACTCTGTCTCGGGTACTAGTAACCGAGGAACTAGATGTAACTTAGAAAGGAAACTTCTGGTACCCTGACAGATCTCGAGCCATCTAAGGGTTACAGATGGTCTCCTCGTATATGGTGACCACACTCTCCCCTTCCTGGTTCTAAAGATCAAATCCTGGCCTGCTTCTGCTATCGTGACAAAAATTATCGCCTCAATCGTGTTCAATTCGGTCCTCGTACCAGTCCAATCCCAAACAATGTATCTAGACCCGTTCTTTAGTGCGGTGTTACTATCTATGGCCCTCTACGGAGCACCAATATGGGCTAAGCGTCTATCGGCCTCCTCCTGCTGCCGACCCAAGCTCAATCAAGAGATGCGGGTAGCGGCCATTCGGATCATACGAGGATACCGCACCATCTCGTCAGTGGCGGCGACAGTCCTGGCTCGTTTCCCGCCTTTTGATATCCTGGTGGACATTGACGCGAAGGTCCATGACCAGGCTCGTGGTAAGAGCAGGAAAGACCAGGACGAGCTCGAAATGCGGTGAAACGCTCACTGATAGGCCTAGGCACAATGGCGCGCGTGGCTGAAGCAGCCACAGAATGGGCGTCAACGAAGAAGCTTGGGTAGGCAGGGAGGAAGGTCAGGTCACCTACCAGCTGACGCAGATGGGCATGGTTGCTTCGTTGAGTATCTGTATAAGACCGAACGCGAGGAGATGGCACAATGCCACCACTGCGCAACTGATTGGGACTCCACTGGGCGTCTGAACGACGAAGTCGACCATTTCGGATGAGACCTGTTTCCACCAGCAATCATTGCTGATTGAAGGGCTGGGACGCTGTGGCCTCTTTCTGTGAAGATGGAATGCACCAGAAAGATACCGCTGAACGAGATCGGAACAGGGCTGATCACCAGCATAGACGACGTTGACGGCAAATCCAATCGTCGACAGAGCCGCAAGCTGCCAGATAGTGGGGCCTCTGAAAGGCCCGTTCCTCAAAGGTAGTTGGCTCTTTGACGAGCACTTTCGACAGCTTGCTCAAAAGCTGGTTTCCTCTGCGACTTTCGTCCAATTTGGGTAAACCGAGCATCGTGACAAGGCTTAACGCGGAATTCTCCGGTCAATAACGCTATACGGTACCCATATTCACAAAGATATTTTTTACACACCGTTTAGTAATTTTTCAAATAGTATTAAATTCATGCGCGGTTCCAGGGGGGAGGGGGTCACAGGGGACGTGACCCCCCCAAAATCTGCTCCTAGAACCATATTTTCTTATTCTTATCAGTTTCCATAATTGTTCAATCGAGATAAGAAATCAAAGGATAGGAACTCTTTGAGAGAGTTATCTCTGGCTGTGTCAGCGAGCACCTGTCGCGAGTGGGCCCTGATCTATCGGACTGCCAATTTGGATTCCAACAGGGACGCTCGACAGTGGACGCTAATATATAGGTGTGTTCGCTCCCTGTCTGGGTCGGCAGTCCGATCGGAGGGTGGTGTTGGTAGTTAGCCTTGATATCGTTAATGCTTTCGGCACCCTTCAATGGGGCGCGATTAGGGCGGCCCTTGAATATCCCGAGGTGCTGATTTACCTGCGTGCCGTCATAGTGGTCTATCAGCGCGACAGGACAGTGAAGTTTGTCGATCGGAACGGAGTGGAAAACTTAAGGGAGGTGTGTTGTGGGTTTGCCCAGGGCTCTGTATTGGGCCCATTGTTATGGAACCTCGCATACGATGCGGGCCTTCGCACTAGTCTGACTTCGGGCATCAGTGTCGCCTGCAGACGATACCCTAATACTGGCTAGAAGGTCACACTTCGGGGAGGTGCTTCTGCTCGCAAGGGGTGGCTTGTGTCGTGGATAAGATTCATGAGCTGGGCCTGAGGGTGGCTCCAGCTCATACCTCCGGGTGGATGACACCGATGTCCAAGTGAGTCAGTACATGGAGTACCTCATCATGGACAATCGGTAGAGCTTCGAAAAGCATTTCGGGCGACTAGTCCCCAGTATGAGGAGTAGCAGGTGTGCCACATTGTCTGCTGCCCAATCTTGGGGGACCGCGGAAAGAAGTTCGCTGCCTCTATATGCGTGGGCGTGCGTATGGGCGTCGTGCGATCCATGGTCCTCTATGGGGTACCTCCATGGGGATTTTCCCGCTGTAATGCTCAACTCGGGAGTCTGCAGCGGTTGATGGCCATAGGGATCGTACAAGGCCACCGTACGATCTCGTACGAGACGGCGTCGATCCTAGCACGATCTCCACCCTTCGACATTCTAGCCGACATGAACACAATGGTCTGTGACGAAATTCGATCTGTCGGTCAGGCGGTACGATATATAACGAAGAGATAGCACCGTATCATGAGCCCGGAATGCTTCGTCAGAACACACATACGCAAGCCCTACGAGATTGGCGGGCACGGCTCGACACCCAGGGTTGTGCCAGCCAACGCGCTGTTGGAGCCTTTCTGCCGAGCTTCGAAGCTTGCATAGAGAGAACCAACTTATCACCTACCGATTCACTTAGATGCTCACCGGGCACGGTTGCTTCGGTGTTTGCCCGGTCGGACAGATCGGACGAAACCTGTCACCACCAGCATAGATCGCGGCAATTCTAGCGAGCAGCGTGAAAACGTTATGATCCAGAAGGAGTCCGAAGAGCGGGATCGGGAAATGGCCGATCCCGCTCGAAAGAGGCGACGAGGAATGCGCGATAAAGGCCGCTAGCTCCCCAATAGACGGTTAAGGGTCGTTGTGGCCACTGGAAATGAACCGACACCTCGGTCCGGCCGGGGGTGTCGTCTCAGGCGGGTCGGTGTTCTGACTCTCTTACTGTGTAGAGCGGTGAGAGGTACGACAGCGACATGTCCTAGGTTTGAATCTGGTTACCCTGGGATGTGCCTCAGTGATGAGGTACCTCATCACTTAGGCAAGGCAGGGGGAACTCCAGAATCCGCTGATGCGTTCCTGGAGCTGCTCTTGACTGCAGATGTAGGCCCACGCCGAGGTTTAGTAGTTAGACCGATTTGTCGGGAGTTCTATACACGCCCTTCGTCCCTCAACGGAGCTAGATCCTCTAAATATTCTTCCAGAGATTGTCACAGATCTCTCAAATATTCTGATCCCAAAAGATTTACCAATAATAAATTAAATTAAAAAGCTTTTTAAAAACAAGCTTTTACTGGAATGTCTCGGACGAATCAAACGAATCCAAACTCGATGATGTTGCGACGTTTCTTTACAGAGTTCCTATGGCCACCTTCCTGCTCCAACATCAGATCAGCTCCATGTCATTATAATATTGTATTGTCACGCTGTATACATATGCTTGCAAAATTTCAGCAAAATCGGTACAAGATATCTGCTTCAAAATTGAGTTGCAAGATTCCACCCGTACATACAAGCATACATACATACATTGCAAGAGATTGCAAGTTAATAAAAAGCTTGTAAAAAGAAACGATATTCGTTTGTTTTTAATGTGTGAAATATAATTGTGTATTGTGCAATAAAGTCTAATTTACTCGACGTATTAAATTAGTGACCCCCCCCCAAAATTTCAGGCTTGAACCGCGCCTGATTAAAGTTGAGAGTATTGGTACACTGCATAATACATTGTCTCTTTTGTTAAATTGTCAAGACTTTTTTTCTTCGTTTGTATTATAATAATTATTATTTCTGTATGAAAAAAAAATTCGTCAAAATTTGCCGCCCCCCAAAATTCGCCGCCCTAGGCTCCAGCCTACTCAGCCTAGTGGTAAATCCACCACTGTGTTTTAATGTTACAAACAGACACTCCAATTTTATTTATTTGAATAGATAGGTAACTACTAGGCCTACTAGCCGACCCGTGCCCACTTCGTTGGGCGTTAACCGCCTGCTTTTTTTCGACTTGATTTACAAATACTACCTGTTATTTTTAACAAAAATTTTAGTTCAATCATAAAATTATGGCCTGAATAATGTCACTTTCTGTTAGTGGAAGAATTTTTGGGATAGAATCAGTATTTCCGAAGATTACCTTCTACAACCATACAAAGTTAGAAACTTTTCCTCTTTATAATATTAGTACCTATAGATTTTTTTTACAGAATAATGCGTAAACGAGCAGACGTATAGGTAAGCGATTACCGCCGCCCAAAGACACCACGCAACACCAGAGGCGTCACAAGTGTGTTGCCGGCCTTTGTGGGTTGGGGTATGGACCTCCGACGCTCCATGGCCGGTAGCGACAGCAGTTTTACCGCGGTCGCAACCTTCTGCGAAGACGTCATCTCGCAGAAGGAGGCGGCGGAGAAGGCCCGGGAGGACGATGTCCACTCGGACCCAATTCGCCACCGGCAAACCGGGCGGTGGAGGCGCGCCTATCAGCGCCTCATGCCGCCCTGAATGTGGCCGCGGATGGTCGGGACGGGTTTTCCCCTCCATCCGCTTTAGTGGCCACCCGCGAGGGGGCGAAGTACGCGCGTGCCGTACGTCGCCTAAATAGAGAGTTTTTACCAGCAGACGGTGCCCGCTTCCGGCTTCAGTGCGGGCAAGCGCTGGGAGGGGTCCGGATGTGTTAATAACTGCAGTTCCTGGATCCCTCCCGTCTCAGGCGCAGAGTGGCACACCGTGTGGTTTTAGTCGGTTCTAATCCGACACACTGCCCCGCCGCAAACCCCGGTGGGGTCCGAGGAACGTAAAAAAAATAATTCAAAATGGGCCTCCGGTGTCCTCACTCACTCTGTGAAACAGCGCAATCACTCCGGTCGAGCCCATTCATGTGGATGTGGAAGCGTATGGCTCTCCCACGGTAGCGTGGCTCTCCCACGGTAGCGTGGCTCTCCCACGTTCCCAGAAATATGAATATAGAAATATTAGGTCTTTACCTATGAAATTGCCGTTCTTCAGTACTGGTCATTTCAAATAAAAAAAAGTTTGTAATGGCTCTGTATTCTAAATTCAAATGAATTTTGTTTTAAAACCATGACATTCTATTTACAAACTCAGTCTTTTGTTTTTTGATTAGCGTTGTATTTTCATTACATTTGAACATTTTTCGTCATAATGGATACTTTAAAAAATCGTGTAATTATGGAATATGAGTTCCGTCGTGGCACCAACGCGACACAAACGGCACGTAACATCAAAAACGTTTACGGAGAGAACTGTACAAATGAACGCACAACCCGTTATTGGTTTTCCCGGTTCCATTCTGGAAATTTTTGACTTGAAAAATGAAGCTGGTGGTCGTCCGGAGACTTTGGTTAACAATAATGAATTAAAGGCGATTGTGGAAGCTGACGAAACTCAATCTACAGCTGAGCTAGCAGCAGCTTTTAATGTAAGCATCAAAACAATATTGATCCATTTGCGACAAATTGGCAAGGTAAAAAAGCTTGATAGATGGGTGCCCCACGAACTTAACGATCGCCAGCGCAACGTACGCGTCGAGAGCTGCCTTGCGCTGCTCTACAGGCAAAAAAATTAAGGATTTTTTAAAAGAATTGTTACGTGCGACGAAAAATGGATTCTGTTCGACAATCGAAAGCGCTCAGCAAGTTGGTTAGACCCTGGTTCAGCACCAAAGCAATGCCCTAAACCAAAAATGACCCCTAAAAAGGTGATGGTCACTGTTTGGTGGTCTAGTGCGGGTGTGGTTCACCACAGCTTTTTACAAAACGGCATGAACATTAATGCAGATGTGTACTGTGAAGAACTGGAGAGAATGATGGAGAAGCATGCACATCTGCAACCAGCTTTGGTCAATCGGTCGTCCGTACTGCTCCTTCACTACAACGTGCAACCCCATACTGCGCAACAGACAGTCTCCAAGCTGCAAGAGCTGGGGTTGGAAGCTCTCCCTCATCCGCCATACTCACCAGACCTTGCACCTACCGACTATTACTTTTTCCAAAATTTAGACAACTTTTTAGTGGGTAAAAAAATCAATTCCCGAGAGGCAGTACAAAATGCCTTTAAAGAGTTTGTTGCCTCCCGTCCAGCTGATTTTTACAAGAAGGGCATCAATAAACTGCCAATGCGTTGGCAAAGATGCGTCGATTGCATGGGTGATTACTTCGAATAACAGAAATAAAAAAGTTTGAAAAAATAAGTACTTTCACTTATTGCATACAAAACGGCAATTTCATAGGTAAAGACCTATTATATACCTAAGTATGTTTATCAGCAGCAGTCTGCTTACCATAGTACAGTTTTTACCTAGTTTGGAATCAGATGGCCGTATGTGAGATGTGTGTGAGGATATTATTATTATTGGGTAAAATATTGGACCGAAACTTTGTGCTTATTATTTTTCAACTGTTAATTTTACAGGAGAGAGAAGAGTTCCATCGCTTGAAGATGGTGAAAGCAAAAAAGATTAGAAATCAAGTGCGTAGTATTGTACGTCAAGATGAGGGCAACGTTGGCGGAGGCGAGTCGACGGGCATGTACCATTTCAACATGGTGGGCGTAGCCATGGTGGGGCAGATGGGCCACTTGTTCCCGCCTATGTCATTGGCAAGTAAACAATTATATACATCTTTGTATGAAATGTATCTATTTTCCTGGCTACGCCCATACTTGACTATTTTATTGGGCAATGGGGGGTTATCCACACACTCTGTCTTGACTCTTGTTATTCCTCCTTGGATCATTGGAGTTCTATAGTCCTCTACGTATGCGATCACTTCAATGGTACAAAATAAACTGACAGTAACTTTGGAACAAATTAATAATGGAATAAATCTTATGAAAACTTGATAGCGTCAAAAACCTCCTTTCTAAAGAGAGGCCTCAAGATGGTATCGGGTTATGATGTGTGTCGATAGCCTCTAATAAAATCTCAATAACCGTTACGTTCCTAAAATTGGTAATTTTTTCAAGTGTAGTTATTTTCATTTTTTATTTTCCCTTAGTTGGCCATGCTAAAAAAGACCATACAATCATACAATATTTTGTTGAAAGTGTTTTAATAACTGCCGTGAGAGCCTAAAATCTATCTTTAGGAGAATATAGAATTGAAAATCTTGCGAGTTTGACAGTATTGATTTATAATATTTTATTACTTAGATATTACTTTTTTTTTCACACATCCATTTCATCATCATCATCATCATTTCACACGCCATCTAGTCCCAAGCTAAGCAGAGCTTGTGTTATGGGTACTAGACTAGTATATATACTATATCTATACTATACTAATAACCATAGTAATATATACGTCTTTTTTGTAAATACATACATATTAAACATAGAAAACACCCAAACTCCGAAACACACATATTTGCAGATCATACAAACATTTGGTCAGACCTGAGAATCGAACCCGAGACCTCAAGCACAGCAGTCGCATACGCTACCACTACGCTACGGAGGCAGTAACTAGTTATATATTAACATGCTTTATTTTCTTTGCTGCTGCTCCGTAAAAATTACCAAAGCGATTTTACTAAACCGTCGATTTGTATGTTTTTTCTTTAGTAAGGCTGAAATAAAATCAGTAATTGGATAACTTGTTTTTATATTGCATTTTCTTTCGATATTATCCCGCGACAATGCAGCGACATCGTGTCAGCATTTCATGATAAACAGTTGAGTACCTAGTTAGACGTGAAAATGTACACAAATACTTAATTAAACTTCCAAATTATTTTGCTTGTATTTTATAAAAACTATGAAACTCATTTTGCAGAGCTTGCCTTCAAACCAACATCGCTGTCAGCTGGCTTCCGTACTGTAGAATACTTCCGGTGTCTTTTGGCTTGTAAATCGTCGCTTTCTATGTCTACAGAGTCTGGGGACTTTAAGCCCATCTGCCTGCCTCATAACTGGGATGATGACGATTTATTATTTTAAAATAATAACTCTAGTTATGTTGTATTTATTGATCTATTGCCAGGTGTCTACTATGTTTATTATGTCTATGATTGTTTTCCCGTCTCTCGAAGGCGATAATATTCAGGAGTGACAATTTAAAATATGGCTTACTTGCAAAGTACATCATTTTGCCAATCACCAATGTTGCCAATGTTAATGTTAGAACAAGCGTAATAATAGGTCTTTACCTATGAAATTGCCGTTTTGTATGCATATGTGAAAGTACTTATTTTTTCAAACTTTTTTATTTCTGTTATTCGAAGTAATCACCCATGCAATCGAAGCATCTTTGCCAACGCATTGGCAGTTTATTTATGCCTTTCTTGTAAAAATCAGCTGGACGGGAGGCAACAAACTCTTCAAGGCATTTTGTACTGTTTTACGGGAATTTTTTACCCACTAAAAAGTTGTCTAAATTTTGGAAAAAGTAATAGTCGGTAGGTGCAAGGTCTGGTGAGTATGGCAGATGAGGGAGAGCTGCCAACCCCTATAGGTACAATGATGCTCAAGAGAAAAGTACTAACTGGCCTTCATTTAAATTTCTTGTAACTTGAGTAGAGTTCTTGCAACATAAAGGGCGCTTAGTTCCTTGTTTTTTATACATCCCTCAGCAATAGGGGCAACAAATACCTATGTAACTACCCTCACTCTCAAAGAGTGGAACTTGTAAGTACGCGGGTAGTGCGGAATCGTGTAGTTAATTATTATTGACAATACACAAGTAGGTATATATATATGATATAATTCCTTCGAGACTTAGTAGATAGATACCTAGTCCTAGACCGGTTGTTTTTATTGATAATAAAATTTTTAATTATTCTTTTGTGTTGAGGAAAGTCACCAAATATGGAATAGTATCCTAATATGGGATCCCTTATTTCTCTAAGAATATAAGTATGAAACGCAATATACGACCATCTTCTGTTTCATTCGGTCTATTTACTACCTCACTCACACCATCGTGTCAGTTGCGCGAACGCTACAAGTGTGGCAGGCGTGTTTTGTTTTGATGTCACGCAGAAAATTTTAAAGGTAAGTAATAAATGAGTTTTACCAGTTATTACGTATGTATACATAACTGTTTTACTATTTAGTATATTGATATTATGTTTATTTCAACATTTTGTGATCTTCTGTCATTAAAATATTGTGACTTGAAAAAATAATTAGACGAGTTTGAAACTAGTATAAAAATCCAAATATGGACAGTCGTCGTGAACATGATGAGTTGATGCACCAAGTATCTCCTGACTCTGCTGATGCAGAATGTATGTTCTGTTACAACCTTTTTTCCATGGATGAGTCCTCCAAAAGTGGAGAAAGCTGGATTAAATGCTTAATGTGTGGACTCTGGGCACATTATGATTGTTCTTGGTCCTGAGTTTGATACTTGGTTGGATCTGTGACTTTTGCAAGTGAATTAAGTAACTTCTTTCATGTATCACAATATGTTATGATCATTTATTTGATCTCATAGATATTTATGTCTATTTTTGTTATTTATATGATGATTTCTGCTTATATTCCATATATGGGGACCTATTCCATATTTGGTTACTCATTTGTCATTTTGGTTTTTGTGTTAGATTTTAATTTGATAACAAATATATTTGATTAAAGGCTGTTAATTACTACATATAAATGTATGACTGATTAGTAATTACATTAAACTGTTTTGATTTCTATGAAGTTTTTTTTTATATCCCTGAAACAAAATGGTATTCCATATTTGGTGACTTTCCTCTATTACTCTGTTTATATACCTACACTACCTACCTACTTAGGTTATACAAGGTGGATACCACAAAGCAAGTGTTTTTTTAACTAGGTATACCTACACACGTTACAAGTCCACCTACAAAGTTTCAATGAAATCGGTTCTGTAGTTTAGCCACAGGACACTACTTTTCGTTTTTGAAATTTACTACACGATGTGTTCAATGCAATGCTATCATCAACGGGTTAACGACCTTAGGTCTAACTACTCAAATAATTTTCACTCTAAAATATACCTTATGTCTGAGCAATAAGATCCTCACACACGTAATCACAAAATAGTTAAAAACAATAGGTAGGGTATTGCTGGAAGGAATCACCCGGGAGAGTAAAAGGGTCAACCGAAAATATATTTTCTATCTTTTTCTAATTTCAAGCGTAAAAAACTGCATTTGATTAGTCGGTCAGTGTGTCGCAATACGCGAACCCGTGACGTGTTTGCGTCGTTGCACGTTTGAAGTAGCCGGCGCGGAAGCCCTATGTACTGTTTGTTTTGATTATTAATAAATAATAGGTATTTTAAAGTGATTAGTGCGAAAAACTGCTTTAATAGTGACAGGACAGGGACAGGACACATTAGTTAGGTTTGTTAGTACTTAGTTGTTATTTAACGATTACTTTGTGTGAGTGTAAATGAAACAATGCCTCGATTTGGTTATACGGCTAGTGAATACTCGGATATGATATTAATTTATGGAGAATGTCGAGGAAATGCCGCTCTGGCTTTACATACCTACACTGACATGTAGTTTGCATACAGCTGCTGCTCATTTACAAGTAAGTAAGCCCAGAGGCGGATTAAGTATCAAGAGCGCCCTAGGCAACCATCCCATCGGCGCCCTTTCACCCCCCCCCCCATGTTTCTAGAATTTAACTATCTTGGCCATTGACATGTCTTTATTATAATTTTAATTTACATGTGAAACCCTCTTGAGCTGTTATTACAGTAGGTATATCGGAGTCGAGCCGACTATAACCAAATAGTGCGTAAACTTTGCCGGAAATAGAAGATGGCAGCTTTATTAAGACGGCCGGGCCGTTCTATTTTAGATGAATCCATCTATCGCACCAGTATAGTTGGCACCCAGTCATTTGCTCGGTGCAGATCAGACACAGCTGATCGCCGCAGCATCCTTTCTCGATGAACACCTGCGTCAGCCGGTATGAGAGAGTTCTGTGTTTCCTCCTGATCAACTCTTCCAGAACGCATTTTACCGCCGTCTGCTTGGCGCTTGGTTGCCTAAGTCTTTCCTTTTGCTCCTCAACCAGGACCCAGTGGAGTGGAAATTTCAGGTCCTCGATTTTTTGAGTCGCAGGTTTCCGAGCCAATACTAGCTTCAGGTGGCTCCCTTCGAGGTCCATGTTAGAACAAGGTCACAGATTTCTGCAAAGCTACCCCACGACCTTGACACTGGATCAGACCATTTGCAATCATGGCCGTGGCTCTCAGAGTTGTCTCAGAGTGCACCTTTCCCCACGCCGTCATGAATATGTCTTCCGCATAGCTCGAGACATATAAACATTTTATAAAACCTAATAAGACCGCCGTCATAACATTTTTCGGTCAGTGGCTACTTTGCACGGCAAACAGTTCAATTAGATGCCAGTTTTGCCGCTGAGGTTGTTGACGTTTGCCGACATACCCGACGTACGGTCAGGCAACTGATATAGTGTGTAAGAGTCCTAAGACCCTTGCGGAACTACTAGTATAGATGACAGCTCCAGCTGGACTTCTCCTAGCGCCTTCTTTTTAAAAGCATGGGTACGACCCGTGGTTAAAAATTCGTATTGAGGTGAAGTCTGGCACACGAACGTCACTTTCTTGCGGTAGACCTTTGTGGCGAGTGGACAGTGAAACCCGTCATGTGAATACGCTCAGGGTGGCATGAAACGATGGAAAGCACACATATCGTTACAGGCGCAATTCCTCCTGCAATTTGTCATATACTGCCGCTCTGTCCACAGCTTATTGTTTGCCGTCAGCGTCGCCGCCCACTCCAGTGCCCCTGCTGCAATGGACAAATCTGGTCTTCCTAAAGCTTATAGAATAATCTCCACTACAGCTGCAGTTGTATCTACTACATTTTTGTATGGAAACAGCACTAGTCGAACTAGAAATTGTGTTAATTGTTCTTTAATATGTGAGGCATATATTTTTGCTATGTTAAAAAATTTGGCGCGCGCGCCCCTTACAAACCTGGCGCCCCTAGGCACGTGCCTACTTTGCCTTAGTATTGAGACTTTGTCTTAAGGTGTCATGCTTAAACGGCAAAGAAACGTACCATATTAATAACGATCAATAGTTTTTATAACTTTCACCAATCATGTATCTGATTTAAACAGAATGAAATTACAAAATTTATATTTAAGGTTAGAAACTACAGTCGTAGTAATTCTTAAATATGATTCCTGTTTGTTTATGGGCCATGGAAATTAAGTATCGGCAAGCACTGCAACTATTGGTTTAGATCATATGGGACACCAGGGAAAGACAGTGTATATATTTGAGAAGCCTTTTATTATAGGAAACAACTTAGATACGCTTACATTCTGCGGACTCCATATTGCAAGGGAAGAAAAAGCATCGACAATTAATAGAGGTAACCACAGTTAATCATAGACGACTGTTAGTGATGTGACATTGCACTCCAACACCCTTCCTCAATGTAAACATCACTTACAAAAACAAATCTTTATAATCTTGCAATACAAATTCTAACTATAACTAGGTACTTAACTAAAATCTCAAGTTCACAGAACACTATAACCTCAACTCTAAACAAAATCCAAAAACTAAATGTTCTTTCCAAACTTTATATAAATCAAAAGAAATATTAATTAAATACTCTTAAGAAAACAACATGTATCTCAATTTTACAAAAGCAACTGTACCTAATGACTTAGTACATAGATCAGCAAGCTGATCTTCTGATGGTACATATTTCAAACATACAATTTTATCTTCAACTTTGAGTCTCACAAAGTGATACTTAATATCTATATGTTTGAGACGCTTGTGGTACTCTGGATTCTTGGCAACATGAATTGCAGACTGATTATCAATATTAATAATAAAACTTTTACAATTAACCCCTATTTCTATTAGTAAATTCCTTATCCAACAACCCTCTGCAATTCCCTTGGCTAGTGCGACATACTCTGATTCTGTACTTGATAAAGATACACACTGCTGTTTGTTGGAGGACCAAGACACTGTATTACCAAAAACTTTCAAGACATAACCTGATGTAGATTTTCTATCACTATGATCTCCTGCCCAATCAGCATCTGTATACCCTTCCAACTGCACATTAACCCCATTTTTATAAATTAATTTTAATCTTACTGTTCCCTTGATATACCTTAAGACTCTCTTTAAAGCCTTCCACAAGCTCTCATTACCACATCCTTGAAACCGACTTAAGTAGCTTAATGCATAACACAGATCCGGACGTGTTCCTAGCATAGCATACATGAGACTTCCTATTAACTGTCTGCATCTTTTGATTAATTCGTTATTAGAAGATTCTTCTTTATGTAATACAAATCCTTGTTCTATAGGTGTTGACACAGGTTTACATTCTTCCATATTATACTTCTTTAATAAATCTTTTAAGTACTGCTCTTGGTCTAACTCAATTATATCTCTCTTCTTAGTGATATTTATTCCTAAATATTTCATGTTATTGCCATCTAAATCTTTCATCTCAAATTTTCTCTGCAATGCTTCTTTTAATCTGTGTATTTCCTGCTTGTCTTCACATACTAAAATTAAATCATCAACATATAATATAACATAGAACTTCTTATCCATTCTATAATATAGGCAATAATCACACTGGCTTCGTGTAAATCCTTCCTGAATCATAAATTGATTAAACTTCTCATTCCAATATCTTGGCGATTTCTTGAGACCATATAGAGAGCGCTGTAATTTTAATACTTTGCCATCTTGCTTCATTCCTTTTGGCTTCTCTATGAACACCTCTTCCTCTATGTTCCCATATAAGAATGCACTCTTGACATCCATTTGTTGAATATCCATATTGTATTTGTTCGCTATTGCTAATACAATACGCAGTGTAGGTAGTTTGGCGACTGGGGAATAGATCTCTGAATGATCAAATTGATCTTCTTGCTTAAAGCCTCTTGCAACCAGTCTTGCTTTATAAATATTTTTATTTCCTTCTTTCTTAATCTTGAAAACCCACTTGGTGTCTATTAATTTCTTCTCGGGTGGCAAAATAACCTCTCTCCATGTTTCATTTTTATTTAACGCTTCTAGCTCTACTTGTATAGCTTTTAGCCATTCTTCTTTGTGTTTTCCACTAACCGCCTCTTCATATGTTAATTGTTCTTCTTCTTGAGCTATCATTGCCAAATCATAATCTTTTGTCCATGCTGGCTTTTTCACCTGCCTTTTTCTTCTAGAAATCTTTTCTTTGGTATTAGAAACCTCTTCGGAATCTAAGAGTTCTTCATCAAGATACTCTTCCATCATGTCTACTTCACTCGATGCTACATCTTCTGCTATGTTTCTTTCTTCTTGCTGCTGGACATCTCTGTATTCTTCTTTCTCAATATTATCTTCTTGATTTTGATTTTCTTCTTCATCTTTCTCTGTTGATTCTTCACTCTCTGGTAATGTACTGTTTGAGTTAATATTCTTCTTAACATCTATTTTCTCCTTGACAAATATAATATCCCTATGAGTCTCTACTTTTCTTGTATTTGGATACCACACCCTGTATCCTTTTGTGTGAACGTTATAACCTACAAAAACTCCTAATTTTCCCTTTGGGTCCCACTTTAGTCTATGCTGTTTTGGTATGTGAGTACTCACTGTAGTGCCAAAATCTCTTAACAAAGTAACATCAAAGTTCTTATTATACAATATCTCATATGGTGTTTTATTACTAATTTTACTTTTTCCTGTTCGGTTTATTACGAATACCGCTGTATTCACAGCTTCAGCCCAAAGTTCTTTGCTTAGACCTGATTGTATGATCAATGTTCTCGCTGATTCTACAATGGTACGCATTTCTCGTTCTATCCTACCATTTTGCTCAGGTGTGTAACTTACTGTTAACTCATGTACTATGCCTCTCCTTTTAAATAAATTATCAACTGCTCTGTTCACAAACTCTGTACCATTGTCTGAACGAAATCTTTTTATTTTACATGTAAACTCATTTTCAAACTGCTCTATAAATTCTTCAATTTTCTCTTTAGTTTCATACTTATTTTTTATGAAATAAACAAACCTAAAACTGCTACAGTCATCTTTCAACAAAAGAAAATATGAAGAACCCCCCACAGATACTTCCTCCATCGGGCCGCATAGATCCATATGTATAAGTTCACCTATTTCAACTGACCTACTACTACTATGGCCAAAAGGTAACCTATGCTGTTTTCCCTGAATACACGGTAAGCACTGATCAGTCTGCTCTTCATATTTTATGCCTCTAGAATCTAAAAACTCTTTTATATACTTATAATTCTGGTGTGCAAACTTAATATGCCAATCTGTCAAAGTTAACAAAGCTACATTACTAAATTTAAATCTCATTACATACATTTTGTCACATTTGTCCGCTATCGCTGTAACAACATCATTTTTATAAAACTTACACCCATTAGAATCTGATAACATCTTGTGACCTTTATTAATTGCTGCTGATAAAGAAAACAAATTTACTTTCAAGTTTGGTACATACAATACATTCTCTAGTGTACAGGTAGTATATTCAGAACCATTGAAGGCATGCAAAACCACTTTCCCAATACCTAATACTTCTAACTTTGTACCATCGCCTATTGTGACAAATTTCTTATTTATTAACTCACAAAACTCTGTAAAATACTCTTTAATAAAACACATGTGGTCACTAGCACCTGAATCTAAAACAAAACTTTTTATATTTAATGAATTACATTCAATCTCTCTGGTTGTATGACAAACAAACGTTTCTGAACTAGAACTTTTACTTTTCTCTTTAGACTTATTTTTCTCGCTATATTTACTCTTCTCATTAGATTTATTTTTAACTAATTTGCAATCTTTTATTAAATGACCCTTCTTTTGACAATTAAAACATTTTCTATTTCTACACTCACTTATTTTATGGCCGACTTTACCACACTCAAAACATTTGACTTTATTTCGCATACCAACCACTAGTGCTGAATCCTGCGGTGTACTGCTGATGCTGCTGGTGGCACCAATGCCACTCCGCTCCTCCTCAACTAGCAACCGGCCTGTCAGCTCCTGCAGTTTCTGCTTCTCTTCTGGCATACTCTCCCAGGCAGAGATGAAATGCTTGTATTTATCTGGTAGTGAAATAAGTATCTTAGTAATGACCATATTTTCTGACACCTGCTCACCTGTTGCTATTAGCTGGGTCACACACTCTTCAACGTTGGCTATAAACACAGCTATGGGATCCTCATATTTTAAGTTGAAGAACTTCTGTTGTAACAGATGAACACCGACCTTTGTAGATGGTTCATATATCGTGGTCAGCTTTTTCCACATATCCGCACTACTAGTACACGATATTAAATATCTCATTACTGTCTCTTCCACCCTGGTGACTATGAGCTCTTGGGCTTTAATTTCTCTTTCATCCCATGAATCTTGTGCTTTGCCTTCTACTTTAGGCCTCACTTCTGTGCCTTGTATGATTTCTAATAACTTTTTCCCGCGAAGAACTATCATAGTTTGAAAACGCCACGCTTGCCAATTCCGACCATTTAGAAGGATCGTTCTACACTCCGAATTTGACATTTTGTTTTAATTAACTATGCAACGCAAGATACGCCAACAACTTTTATTTGTTTGCTCGAACCACGTGTCGCGTAGGGCTCCAACCTTTGCTTCACCGCGTCTTACTCGAACCAAACGAAACTTTAATTTAATCTACTCACGATTTCTTATCTGGGCCCATAACCTATTGGTTTAGATCATATGGGACACCAGGGAAAGACAGTGTATATATTTGAGAAGCCTTTTATTATAGGAAACAACTTAGATACGCTTACATTCTGCGGACTCCATATTGCAAGGGAAGAAAAAGCATCGACAATTAATAGAGGTAACCACAGTTAATCATAGACGACTGTTAGTGATGTGACATTGCACTCCAACAGCAACGCCATCAACAGTACAAAATCGATGATAGTTACAAACTGTTTTGCTAGTGACTATCAACGTGTCTCATATATAAAACGCTATGTTGAAAGTGAGTAGGTAGGTATAAACATCCCCAGGACGCGATGGCATTCCAGGCCTAGCATGGGTCCTGGCTCTAAATGACGAAGCGCCAGCTCTCGAGCCCCGACTGAGAGGGGTTTTCAGCGCATGCCCGAGCAGGGCCAGTTTCCGAAATTGCGGTTGACGGCGAAACTGATTTGGCAAGTTTTTACCATCAGAGAAATTAAAGATCAGAAATCTAAACTTCGCCAAGTCCTCGTGGAGGAATGGAAATAACGACTTGGGCAATCGAGAGCTGGGCACGCCGTTATTGCGGCGGTAAGATCCGTTATGGAGGATTGGCTCGAGAGGGATCACGGTACCCTTTTATATCCGCTGACGCAGGTGATCACTGCAAAAGCATGGTTCGGAGATCACCTGTGTCTGATCCACAAGGAGCCAGTGCCTGCGTACCACTACAACTACAGCATGAGCAATCGTCAGAGCGTGGAGACGGCGCTCTACAAGCTGGCAGAATGTCCGGCGTCGGAGAACTGAAATGAGATCTCGTGGCGGACATCGAGGTGAGAGTTCTCCCACTCAGTAAATGATTGCGGCCATGTTGCGGAGCAAGAGCGCGTGGAACTCCGCCATCTCTTTCTGCGAGCAAGTTATGCTTGCGAAAGAGACGGCGGAGCGAGACCGGGAGAGGTTTAGAACTCTTCCGGCCAGCCAGGCCCGGGAACGGGCTGGGTACCGCAGACGACTCAGGTGCCGAAGAACGCAAAACGATCCCTGTCCTCCATAAGCGCAAGCCTGAGGGTGACAGGTGAGGCCATCTGTCAATTCTGTCACCCTAGCAGAAGCAGGCCCGGGTGGCAGCGCGAACACTACGGAGCGCGCGCGCCCTCCTTTTTGAGACAGCAACGGAAACATCGGGGTTCCCACACAGGAGGGTGACAAGCCGTAGGTAGCCCGAGGTATGGCGGGGTTTCAGGGTTTTCCGTTCTAGGGTGCACCTGGTTCCCCGGCTTCTAGTACCCGAGACGGCGTGCGGTTTTAGTTGGTTTGAGTCCGACATGCCACCAACAGGTGGTATCCGGGGGGATTACCGCCCAGAAAAAAAGGTAGGTACAAACATCTCATCTCTTAGATGTTGTATTTACCTATTACCTATTTATAATTTTCTTTTTAGTGACATGATAGACAAACAATAAAATAAACTAGTAATAGTCTATCTACTTTTTATTCTGAACCAAATATCATTAAAAAGCAATTTACAAAACCCAGCCATTGTCCAATCTTTCTTCCATAGGCTTCGTAAAATATTGGCATCGGCGGAATTTTTCCAAAATTTCTCCCTGTAAATAGAGTTGATTAACAACTAACCCAAGACAACTTAAAAACTATGTTCTGTCTTCTAGTAGTGCATAAAGGCGCATCCGGTCAAACCATTAGACCACGAAGTCCACGCACCATACCATAATTATGTAGTTGAGAAGTTTGTTTGGTTGAACGCGCTCATCCCGGGAACGGGAACGGATTTTTTTTTTCTTTCGAAATATGCAGACGAAGTTCCGCGGGTCATCTACTATCTTTTAGAGATGTCTCTTTTGTAACTTCTATGTCTTAAGCAAATTCATAATAAGTTACCTATAATTAAATCGTTTCAATTAAAGCAATCCCATTTCTTAAATAGCTTTGTCAAGCTCACCTCCTAACGAAACATTGATTCACACTTCCACGGCTAGACCGGAAAAGAATAGAGAGGGTTATGTTTCTAGAGTAATGTAAAAATTTGCAAATTACTAAACTCACAGGGCCAGTCTTCTTTATATTCTCACTGTAGTAAGTGATTGCGCTTGATCCAGTTCCGTACAGTGGATACTTCAAATGCATCTGTAATAAAAATATTGCTATTTAGTGACAATCTAGTACAAATGTATTACAAAGATTGCCGTGTATCATGCAGTAGGTATAATATAGCTTGTAGCAGCTTCAAATGGTATAAGTAGGAAAATATAGAATATTTTTATATTAATCGTTGTACTCAATCCAAATAGACTAACTTCTTTTCTATCCTGATTCATGTACATACATTTCTTACTTGTGGTAAATTAATGTTGAACTTACATTTTTATCAGCAGTTACTAACAAGCTACGTGGCTCAAAGTTTTCTTTAATATAATTAGCATTCTGCTCAGTGCAGTACTCCACTATAGGTTCCGCTGTGGCCAGTTCTTCAATGACTTCATCTAGCATTTGCTCCCAAAAGAAATCGGTTAACATCCGCTTTCGAACACCTATGTGAAAACAAAAACATATTCGTCATTATCAAATACATTGGCAGTTAGTCACCGCTTTGCACACCTGTATCTGAAACGGGTACTGTTGTTACTGGGTTAAGGATTCCAATTAGTGGCAATTGGTAGTAAATATTACAAAAGATTTTCTTACTGTTAAGTTCTAAATGGAATTTCTGGATATTGAGTACATCTAACTAACCTTCACTGACGGGGGCCCTTTTTGGAATTTTATACTGATGCCGCATTTCACTTCCTACCTCAGGAGGCGGACGGCCGTCTTGTAAGATCCACGGTCTACTAAAATTCTTTCCTTTCCCATATGCTGATGGTTCAATAGGAACTTTTGGATGCCGTGTTATACGTTCGAGTGGTCGAATTTTTAAAGTCGGTTCTTCGCCATCTGGCTCTGATATGTCAGCTTGAACACCAGCGTCTGTGGTAGGATCTTCTAACATTTTTCCAGTAGACTTTTATGTAAAAATATAATGAACTCGAAACACAAATAAAATAATGGGAGTTTCGGTTGTCATGGATACACTTAGTACAGAATTTGAAATATCATGAACACTTTGGATTAATAAAACGTTTCTACTTGTCAAAGTGAAAAAAAAACAGACTGTCAGTTTGAGATTTGTTTGTCACTTTGTCACTTGTAAAAAATGGCTGGAACCTGTCAGATAGCCCGTAAACAAGATTTGCCCCCTCCGGGGGGCTATAAACCAATCCCATTTAAAAGAATACCTGCAAAAACATTTTTCAGCGGTAAGCACAATTCATAAAAAACGTAACTTTTATTTGTAACACTGTTGGTAGATTATGTAACTTGTTTATAGGTTACATTTTACCTAGTTTAGACCACTTAATTATAAAGTTATTTTAATTAAGAAACGTATCTAAGTAAATATTCTTCCTTGTTGCCATGGCTATACTATAACTAGCACAGATAGTTTTCATTTCCATGTAGCACCATTGAAACAAAATGACCACCTTAAGACCAATTTCTTCACCTTCTTTCAATCGTTTCCAGGATATACTATCTTTGCTGGCTACCTTGGGATTACGGCAGGAGCAATATACCTTTACAATTTAACCTATAAACAGATTGTAAGGGATAAGGTAGAGATGCGCTCAGCCAAGATGGCAATATACCCAATGCTGCTGGCAGAACGAGACCGTGAATATCTTAAGCAACTCCGTAGAAACCGTGATGCTGAAGAAAAGCTCATGGCTGATGTTCCAGGCTGGGAGGTATGTAATCATATTCATTTGTATAATATACTATTTGTGCCTGTTGCAAAGATGTGAAATTTGGATTTTAGTATTATTAGGGACTAACTGTATTCATGATAATCACGTTTTTTACCCAACTATGGCAAAGCAAAAAGGAAGGGTAATATTCTTGGCAGTCTATGTATGTTTGATATCTGCTAAGCCAGATGTTGTGGGTTCAATTTCCACCCAGGACAAATCTTTAGTCCTATGGCTGGGTGTAATTTATGTGTTATAAGTAGGGCACAGATAAATATGTATTAAAAAATTCAAAATATGTACATATAATATGGTCCAAAAAATGTAAAATATGGAAAAAATATGGAGTATTAAATAAGAATATGTCATTTTGGCAGGTCATACATAAAAAAATAAAAAAAAAGAATATCTTTCATATTAAACATAGTTTATTGTGAAAAATTACTACAGTAACACTAAAAAATTATAAAAAGTTAGCGAAATGTTTATGTAATTCAAATAAAAAAATTGAAGTTATATTCATCTTCCACTAAATCTGTCTTATTAAATTAATTGCATTATACAATTTCATAATTTTTTAAATTATGGAAATTAAAACTCGAAATATTGCCTTATATGGGCTAAAAGATCTTTCCACATCACATGATGTACTTAAAGACGCCTAGTTCCGTAATTGTGTAACCCTCAAAACTTCCGCACAGAATAGGGGGAACAGGGGGCAGATAATGTGGAATAAATGAAGTTAGAGAATCAAAAATCAAATTACGACGAATAAGAAGTGAAACACATGCGACCGTGTGGTGGCGAGAATGCAAACATGTAAAATTATATAAATTTTCTGAACTAACTCATGTTCTATGATATAAAAATCGAAAATATGGAGAATTGTGATATTTTTTTGTAAAATATGGACTTAACCATGAAATATGGAAAATAAAAATTAGTTTTCCACAATCTCTAAGTGATAATTGATGTAGAGAACACATTCAAGACCAAAAATCGTGTAAATTAAAAATATGTATTTACATATTAATCCGGGCCCTAGTTATAAGCATGTATGTATTTACAAATATTTAAGTATATTTCTATAAATACACACATCAAAAGTGTCTAGGGATCAAGCATTTTTATGCGGATTTCTTGAGATTGAGATGTGGCTTTGGCCCTGGCCTGCTCAGTCGCCAGACTTGAACCCGATTGAGCATGCATGGGATATGCTACAGAGAAGAGCTCTGCCGAATATGGAGGGTATCCAGTCGCAAGAAGACCTTTTTTTGTTGTTGCAACGAACATGGGCGGCCATTCCACAGCGTGATTTGAATGAACTCATTTTGAGTATGCCAAACCGATGTTCTTGGGTTAATGTTCGCGGTAGAAACACGGATTATTAATTGTTTAAGTTACCTAATAAAATTTTAAAGAAAACTGTTATTTCAGTCTTTTTTTCGAACTGTGTGTGTTAGTGGTTCAAATGTCAAAAATCCTTTTATTAGGAAAATGGCAAATTTCTTTATTAATGCAAAGGTGACTTGGTTTATCGTTACTGTGACAAACGAAAACACTTTATTTGATGAATCCTTAAAGAAAATTTTAATTAATATCAATCAGGAGAAAAGTTATTGCAAAAATATATGTTGATCCCTAGACACATATGTTGATCCCTAGACACTTTTGATGTGTGTATATTACAGTCTGGTTACCATAGTACAAGCTTTACCTAGTATTGGATCAAATAGCTGTGTATGAAATGTGAGGATATTAATATTATAACATTGACAGTTTGATATTTAGTTTAATCCTGAAAGTAATCCTTTAATCCAAAAAAAAACTTTCATAATGCCAGTTCTGCTTAGAACTAGGTGGCGTTGTGTGTCACATATCCGAAATATTTATTATTAATATTTGTTTATTTGGTGTAGACACTAAGTCTAGAGTATGCAATCAATACTTGAATTAAATAATATAAAAATGTAAATATTTACTGTTCTGTAGCATATTCTTTGCGCTGTAGCATGGTGCGTGACAGTTTCAGTAACATTTCACTCTTGAAAGTTGCCGCGATTTACAAATTATGACTTATTATTTCAGCTGTACCACATTCGCAATATATTAAATCATTAATAACTGTAGTAAATTAAATTAAACCAACCAGAATGTTCTAGTCTACAAATAAATGCCGCACCTTGCTACAGCGCAAAGAGTAATAGCCGAACTTTGTACGTTTGCCTTGCCACTACAGTTTAAAAAATACAATATATAAATGTTGTCTATGGGCCACTGCTGTATATAGGCCTTACCCAAGGAACACCATAGAGCACGACCTGCCGCTTTTCGGTTCCAGCCCTTGCCAGCTTACGCAAGTCGTCCCGCCATCTGGCCAGAGAACGTCCCACACTACATAAGAATAATTTAAAAATATCATTTTATTAAGTATTTATTATTAAATTTAAAGCAAACTAAAAAACATTTGTCTAATTTTTTTCAGGTTGGCACATACTATGGCGAACAAGTGTACAATCTATCTCCTAAAGATACACTCCACGAGCCCATCTTCCACGAATACTATGTGCACACCAATCCCCGCGACTGGTACCAGCGTGCACACCTCAAACTTCGCTCATAAGTTAAAACAACAAATAGTAACACCGTTAAATTCGAGAGCAATCCACAATTCAAAATAGTTTAATCAAAATTGTGTTTGGGAGAAGAATTTTACATACTCTGGCGCTATGTATTAGGTATTAATTGTGTTTCCAAAATACGTAAGGTTGCTTGATTGCTCTCATGTGCTAAAATTACAAGTTTATTTCGTATGTATAAACATAATGAAATACATCGCTTTTGTAGTGCAACAGTACCCATTTCTCTAAGAGAATATAATTATTTTAATAAAGTGTAGTAAAATAGGACGCATTTTATTTTTTTACCGACTTAAAAAAGGAGGACGTTCTATGTTCCACTATATGTAATTTTTTTATGTATATGTATATGACTTCATCCAACCACCTTTATGCCGATGATCTCCAGGTCTATTCTAGAGCACCACTGGTTAATTTGGCTAATTCTGTTAACAATATAAACGCCTAACCTGGAAAAAAACTGTAAGTGGAGCATTTCCCATGGTCTGAAGATTAACCCCTCCAAGACTCGGGTTATTGTTGTTGGAAGTTCAAGAATGATTTCCAAAATTGATTGGACTCTTGCGACGGCACAATTATTCCGTATAGTCAAAAGGTAAAGAACCTGGGCATCTATATTGACAGAATCTTTTCCTGAGGTCCTCAGCTGCATGAGCTCAGTCGCAAAATGTTTAGGGCTGCAGAATCTTTGCGTAGACTACGCAACTTTCTACCTCCCTCTAATAAGATTGCTCTTACACAATCCCTTCTTTTCCCCATCCTTGATTATGCTGACGCCAGTTTTTTAGATCTTACTGATAACCTGAGAGACTCCAAAACCTCTGCATATGATTCGTACTTATTCGAATTACGGAAATATTATATATATATATATATATATGTCTCCGATTATCGTAAAATGCTTAAGTGGTTCGCCTTCCGCCTTCGCCGGAATGCACACATTCATTCTCTCTTATATAACTTTCTTTTTAATCCTTTCATTTTACCCCAAGTAACGTTAAATCGAGATTCACTTTCTTGCATGACAACCATCTCAAATTGCTGAGATCGTCAGAAAACCTAAAACTGCAAATGCCTGGTCATTCTACCAAATTTCTCGACCACTCCTTCTCTGTCCAAGAAATTCGGTTGTAGAACGCCTTACCAGCTTAGCTTACCAGTCGCTATTGGTGACGAGCAGATTTCCCTAGTGGCTGTTTGCGGAACTAACGTAAGACATATACTTCTACCTGACAGTTTAATATACAGAGCGAGTGCATTGTTATTTTAAATTCTTTCTACAAAGATTTCATTGATAGACGTCTACGGAGTAGTAAAAAATACTTTAAGACCACTTCGTGAGGGTGATCAGTATTTTTAAAGTGGAATGTTAACGTATATTGGTGACGAGCATATTTCCCTAGTGGCCGTTTGCGGGACTAACGTAAGACAGATACTTCTACCTGACAGTTTAATATACAGAGCGAGTGCATTGTTATTTTAAATTCTTTCTACAATGATTTCATTGATAGATGTCTACGGAATAGTAAAAAATACTATAAGACCACTTCGTGAGGGTGATCAGTATTTTAAAAGTGGAATGTTAACGTGTATACGTATTTTTATCTGTCATACGTTAGTTCTGCGACTTGCCGCTAGGGAATCTGCTCGTCACCAATAAGACGTGCACAAACTATCTGCATTCAAGAGACTGGTACTGGTTTAAACTTTTCAAGTTTTTGTTTGGCACTAGATACAAGTGGCCAATCCTGGTTACTTTCCTGAGCTTGGCCATCCTATATGCAACAACTAGTAGCAATCATTATATTATATTCGAATCATTATTTAATAGATATTAACATTTTATACACATGTAATTTGTAATTTTATCTTTTTGATACATCATCATCACCAGTCTATCGCAGTCCACTACTGGACATAGGGCTCTCCATTTGCACGCCACTTGGCCCGTAGACTATTTATTATATATTTATACAAGAGCATTATATTAAATAGGTACATAATAATAGAAGCATTAATGGCAGCATTGTCTTCCGGCGTCACCTTGACCTAATGATCACGACGAAATAATCCTTTGTAGCTGAGATTGATATCTGCGACGTGTAAATCTCGCAAGTCCGTCTTTACCTTAGGTGAGCGGATCACGTATTCCGTTTGTTGCAGCGATTCACTATCAAAACTTGAGAGGTGACAGTGTAACAAGAATGGAACCATCGGCGTCCAAACAAGGCTCGAAGGACCAATGTCAATTATTAACAAGCTGATAATGTTGATAACTAGGTAGGATAATGTTAATACTAGGGAATCAATAGAAAGCATTGTAATCTCATCTAACTGATAGCTCACACATTTAACAAAATGTTTAGGTACACATTTATTCTACACCCGGTAACAAACGATATCGGTATTCAGTTAACAGTAGGTACAATGACATCTATCGAGCCTGAACTTAACTTTTGACAACAAATGTTCTTCGTTTTCTTTTCCTGTAGGTATGTAATCAACAAAAACACAAATACGTACCTACTTCTTTTTACGATTCATGATGTTAGGACCTAGTTTACAAAATAAGTTATGTACGGTTGTCCGGTTGACGTCGTCGAAGGAATGGTGATGGTCACCTGAAACATGAAAGAGATACAACTTTCCACAAGAAATAGCATGGCAGCATGTTGTGTTACATGTGTTGTGTCACTTGTGTCGCAGTTTTCTGCGTTGCGTAATCGCATCGCGTTTTTTGTAGTAAAGTTTTGTGTACCTATAAACCTTAAAACAACTTGCAAAAAGTGAAAGTTTAGCCTTAATATTCCTAATTTTAGCTATTTACAAAGCTATAAAAATAATAATTTAACAGACGCTCCCTAGGTACTACATTTGATCATTATAGAAGACTTAAAAAGGCATACTCAAAGATAGCTCTGAAGAAAGATTTAGTTTTTACATGGAGTTGTTAACGCGCGTTATCAAAACGTGCGTTGAGCGCTCGTCATCTGAACAGGGCCTTAATAATAATAATAAATATTTCGGACATCTAACACACAACGCCATCTAGTCCCAAGCTAAGCAGAGCTTGTGTTATGGGTACTAGACAACTGATACAAATACATATATACTTTTTTTTTGTAAATACAGACATATTAAATGTTAAATCTTCTCTAAAATTTACTTCATGAAACGAATGAACTATTAGTAACAGAATATAAACATTTTATTTTGTTTTTTAATCTGTACACATTTAAAAAACAATTTGTCTACTGCTCTTGTTTTCTTGGTATTGGTTTATATTCGTTAATTGAAGTAACACAAAGTTTTGATTGGTGTTTTAGTGCAACCTGACAGTCATTTATCCAATAACAGCTAAGTTTGTAAACGGAAACAAACCATGTGCTAACATGGCGATTTTTCATCATTCCTATGTCGTTTGATAATTATTGCGTGGCTGTTATGGGAATTAGTTTTAATCGTGCAATATTTTATCTTTTTGACACATATTCTTAGTTTCATAAATTAGACGTATATCTAGAAAAGATGAGTGTTGATGCTTACGGACCGAGCTCTCAGACACTCACGTTCTTGGACACTGAGGAAGCGGATCTTATCGGGGCTGATACTCAGGGCTCAGAATTCGAATTCACTGACTTCACACTACCTTCCCAAAGTCAGACTCAGGCATCTCAACATGACCATGGCCTGTCATCATCAAATCAGGTGAATTAAAGCAGGATATATTTTGTTTTCCCTCTAACCTTAATGAAGTAAATGTATACGTAATTACATTAATGACATGTTTATAACATTATTTCACAATGATTTTATTCTAGGTGAATGGACTAGGTCGTTCGGATTTATCATCAAAAGTTTCAAATGTGACGAATGCTATCGCAGAGTTGCAATTTGAAGAGGAAGATGAGGCGTTGTATAGCAGCAAAGAATTGCCGGATCACGCTTGTAAATACTGTGGCATACATGATCCATCCACTGTTGTCATGTGCAATATTTGCAACAAGTGGTAAGTTACTTCTCAAATATTGACTGGGAATGAACAAATATTTTCCTTAATTTAAATAAAAAAATTCTACTTCTCTCAGAAGTCATTGAGGATTGATTATGTCTACTAGAGAAGATCCTATGGATGAAAAGACGAAAAAAAAAATGTTACATTCTCTAGATATATAAAGTGGGTTCATTTAGTAACATTTTGCATGCAAATTGTAAAACTATTCAAATTTCATTCCACAGTGATAGGCTAATTCTAAGTGTAAGTTAAGATAAAAAATATATCACAATAATACTGCAAATAAAAGGCAGACTTGAAACAAACCCTACACCAAACAGTCTGGCCAGTGTGGTGTATTACACCAAAACCTCCTTTTGAATTCAGCAGTGGATTGTTAGACTAGATGATAAATGTGTATATTATTACATTTACTTTATTATTATTCTAATAAATGATCTATCTAGTATCTGCTCCAATTTTATCCTTGATTATTTTGCCTTATCATCAAGTCACATTATATATTCATAGCATCAAACAAGTTAATTCCGGCCACATGAAATTATAAAAAATAAGTAATTTAAGAGTGTAACCAACCAATCCATATAAATAAACCATGAGCAATATACCATGGCTGTAATTATTTCATTTAAATTTATATCAGGAGAGTCCTGTTTTAGTACCAAGCCATTCTTTGATAGCTTTCATAGAGTTATTGAGACTACTGGTACCCAAAACCCTCACCCTACTCCTGATTCTTCTCGAAGAAGACGCTGAAAGCATGACACACTTATGATTCTAAACTTAGACATGTCCATCAGCAGCACTAGTCATTTACAGGTTGCGAATGACAAAGAAAGATAGAATACAGATAATTCATGCACTCAAACATTCTACTACAGGTTTTGTAATGGACGTGGAAACACATCCGGGTCTCATATCATCAATCACTTAGTGCGTGCCAAGCACAAGGAAGCTGCATTACACCGGGATGGTCCCCTTGGAGAGACACTGCTTGAGTGCTACTCTTGCGGAGCTAGAAATGTGTTTGTGTTGGGATTCATACCTGCTAAAGCTGATTCTGTTGTTGTGCTTCTTTGCCGGTAAGTTGTTGATTGCTATACTAAGCTACAACTACATATATATATTTAAAATACTTAAAATGTTTGTTAAGGTGTGTAGAGCCTCTATAATCTGTGAAACCATTCCACCACCATGGTTCCTTCTGTGGTGGTGGAAACAGAAAAAACAATGTTTTAATAAATTACTATGATTATAGATGGGCACTATATACAACTATTAAAATGTGTTCCCTGTTTAGTGCCTTTTAAACTTGATACAAATTGCATACCAACCCATCTAGTAGTAGCAGGTCAAGACCTCGTTTCTAAGGAGAGGCCTATGTCCAGCAGAGGACTATTAAAAGGCAGTTGATATGATGTGATATGCTTCCTATACTCATTATACTTACACTTGTTAAAGTTTATGTTATAACATCTTACGTCCACAATATGTTATGTTGGTTTGTGTACTCGTACACATACATACAAAAAAGTAGCTACTCCTTATATCATCAGCTACCTATCAGTGAAAGTCCAGTCAAAATCAAGCCGATCATCCGCTGGTTATAGGCTATATGACGTGTCACTGAATCTAATGTGGCGCCCTCTAGCCTACATAAATAAAGTACTGTATTAAAAATAAATTTGAGATAAATATACCATGTTTGGTATAATTGGAAAGGGCGTTACTTGTACATTTCAAATATATATATATATTATATATTAATAACAGCACCAAAACATTTTAAATGAAAAAAAATAATAAAAACTAAAACCCAACTACGACAAAAAACGACGCTGAAAAAGTATAAAACAAGTTTGAAAAGCCGTAGTCACACGTTACATGGAAACGCACCATAACACTAACATCGTGTGACTACGACTTTTCAAACTTGTTTTATACTTTTTCGGCTTCGTTTTTTGTCGTAGTTGGGTTTTAGTTTTTATTATTTATTGTTCCTCATCAATCTTATTTCTCATTTCACACTGATGCAATTTCAATTGAGCCATTGCAAGGTGTGACAGAATAGCTAGTCAGTTGTGTTTAGTTGAATACATGCATACATATCATATAATTGCCAGTTTGCAATTAAGAAGTAAACATTATATACAAATAATTTATACTCTCGATTGTCGGCAGTTGATGGAACTTGTTGCAATACATTTTAGAATCAAACTCACTTGTACTTGTGTCATTCCACACAAGTGAGTTTGATTCTAGAATGTATTATATACAAATCTTTTTATAACTTTTATGAAATGTTCTTTGCAGACAACCATGTGCGGCCCAGAGTTCTCTCAAGGATATGAACTGGGATCAAGAACAATGGAAGCCTTTGATTTGTAAGTTTCATTTGATATTTGTTAAACTAAAATTTATTTATTTAAATTTTTACTTTTATTACAATACAATAGTTATTTGTGTAGTTGGTGGTAAAAATAGTAGTATTAAAAAATAAAAGTGTTAATTGACTATGGTATATTATTTACAGCGGATCGAGCCTTTCTATCTTGGTTGGTGAAAGTACCATCTGAGGCAGAGCAGATGAGAGCCCGCCAGGTTAGTGTGTTATTATTATTTCCTGAAATCTAATCCAATGATGGTTTTCGTAAGTGGAAGACCTCCAACATGCGCAGGTATGCCTCTGGAGACCGCAGTGGAATATTTCAGCTTGGCAGCATGGGGTGTTGGAGGCGTAAAGCATGAACCATAAGATCAGAATGGAATTACCATGAGAGTGTCACTGTTGATATATTTAATTAATTTATTCGATAGTGTTTTGAAACTAAAAATGCTTACAGGTAACTCCACAACAAATAGGCCGTCTGGAAGAGTTGTGGCGTGATAATGTAGATGCTACATTTCAAGATCTGGAGAAACCTGGTGTTGATGAAGAGCCTCATCAAGTGCTTTTGAGGTAGATCAAGTTATTTAATTTGGATTTGTTAGACTCGTTTTGCTTTAAAGTCCGCTCCACCCACTTGTATGTCAGTTATCGTGGGAAATAGTGTCCTATGTTTTATTCTGACGTATAGGCTATATTAATTACTGTTAAGTGTCATCTAAACCTGTTTTGTAGTTTTTTCGTGAACGAGTAACAAACATCACACACCCTCATTTTCGCATTTATAATATTGGTAAGATTCAACCTCTTTTTTACCTCATTTGATAATCTTTTTTACCTTATTTTTGTCGTGTGTAGGTATGAAGATGGTTATCAATACCAAAACATCTTCGGGCCACTAGTGAAGCTTGAAGCAGATTATGACAAACGTCTCAAGGAATCGCAAACTCAAGATGGAATCGAAGTTCGTTGGGATGTGGGACTCAACAAGAAGACAATAGCTTACTTCACTCTAGCTAAAACTGACAGTGACATGAAGCTTATGCACGGTGATGAACTTAGATTGAGGTAAATAGTTTCATTTCATGACTAAATAAAAAATTAAGTGTTATATCTAATACCTTTAAACGAGCAATTCTAGTATATATATTTATAATCTGAATCTCGGAAACGGCTCCAACGATTTTCATGTAATTTTGTATGCAGGGGTTTTCGGGAGCGATAAATCGATCTAGCTAGGATTCATTTTTAGAAAATGTGGTTTTATTCGTGTTTTTAACAATCAAATATATAAAATCAATGTACATAAAGCGCCATCTATCGCAACTCGAGCGAACTACATTAAACTATACTGGAATAAGGTGCAGAATAAACAGTATCGGGGCGTACCAAGAGAGGGCGCCACTAAACTTATTTTTTTATTGAAAGAAAAATAAAAAGGTGGTGTTGGGTAGCCTAATATTGCCCCTTAAACAGAAAAATATGACTCTTTACTAAAATATAATTTTGAAAAAACACAATTTATCAAAAAAAAAGAAATACCGAGCGAAGCTCGGCCATCCCGGTACTCTTGATCAATGAGTCCAATTTATAAACATTAGATATTATATTACTTTATGGTGTAGTGGGAATCTAATTAGGTCTAGATGATCCAAGATACGTCAAAATGAAAGAGGCCTTACTCTCATAGAGGGTTTTGGTGTTACTTTAATTAATTTTGATAAATAAATACTTCAAACATCTGACACAACGCCATCAAGCTTCAAACTAAGCAGAGCTTGTACTGTGAAAGCTAGATTGACTGATAGAATACCTATGTATATTTTTGTTTGTAAAAAGAAATATTAATTTTAACGGTTTTATTGAAAATGATGTAGTAAAATATAAAATCGTTGGGCGTAGCGTAAACTAGGTAAACTGGGTGGAAACACGGGCACAACGATTTTATTTTTTTGTCTGATCAAGGCCTTAGATTGATGAGGGGTGTGATGACTGGAACCTGGGACCTACCGAATTTTTTTTTTTGCTTGTTAACCGACTTCAAAGTGGAGGAGGTTCTCAATTCGACCGTATGTTTTTTTTCTTTTTTAAGTGTGTTCGCGAATAACTTCGTCGCTTATGAACCGATTTTAATGATTCTTTTTTAATGGAAAGGAGATATCCCAACGGTGGTACCATGATAAGGACACTAAGATCTAATGATGGTATCCAAGAGAAATCGAGTCGAACCTTGAAGTCGGTTTTTATTTTATTAGAATTTTACTTGTAGTATACATTATTTTCAATAAAACAGTTTAAGTTAAAAAAAAATACTTTTTTTTCAAGTTTTTAGCTTAATATTTTTCATAGTGAACTGTGTTCTACTAGTCAAGCCCTTTCATTTCATACCCATAGTAGTATACCCCGTAGTGGTAGTCGTGTCAAAATGTATAAATTACCATTTTGTAGCGGCGGCCATCTTGGTTTTTTTTTCATAGTGAACTGTGTTCTACTAGTTAAGCCCTTCCATTTGATACCCATATTGAGGTAATTGTGACAAAATTTGTAAACCACCATTTTGTAGCGGCGGCCATCTTGGATTTACAATGAAACAGAATTTATTTAATTGTATTGTCACCAGAACTAAAGGTGTCTACCAAATTTCACGGGGTCAAATTTCAATTAGTAGATTTGACCTAAACAAACGGGGCAAGCTAAATAAAACCGTTTAATTAAAGGATTTTTTATTTTATATGAAATTTACTCTTGTACTTAGTGGTATGTATGGTATATTGCAGATATGTGGGCGAGTTGCATAAAGCGTGGTCAGGCGTGGGCCATGTGATCAAAGTGCCGGATAACTACGGGGACGACGTGGGCCTCGAGCTCAAGAGCGGGGCGGGCGCTCCTCTGGACTGCACCTCCAACTTCGTAGTCGACTTCATTTGGAAGAGTACTTCGTTTGACAGGTAGATACTGGTTTGAATATCTTTTTTTTTATATAATAAAACGAGCAGACCTATCGCCTGATGATAAGCGATTACCGTCGCCCATGGACATCCGCAACACCAGAGGCGTCACAAGTGCGGCCTTTCGGGGATGGGGAGAAGGATGGGGTTGGGGTATGCTCCTCCGGTATCCTCACTCACTCGGTAAAACACAGCGCAGGCGCTGTTTCACTCCGGTTTTCTGTGAGGCCGTGGTACCACTCCGGTCGAGCCGGCTCGTGCATGCTGAAGAGTGGATCTCCCACAGTGAATATCTTGCGAATGAACATATAATCATAAACAAATGCATTGGCAAATGTGCAGATAAATATTATTTTATAAATCAAGCTGTATTATTACTACTAGCTCTTATTGAAAATAGTAATGATAAACAATTGCCATTCCGCATTAGTGTGATCCATGTTATGTTGTAACGTCATGTAATCTCAATAAGTACTTAGTAGTGTTCCTAATGTAACTATTAAGTTATAATGAGGCCTTTATTGTATTATTTGTATTTATATTCTGAAGTTTAATAAGAACTGGACCTGAAATGTGACTGTACCGAAAGCAGTAAGAATAAGATTAAGTTTTACTTATTTACAGTTGACACTACTAATATTAAAGTACTGATTGTAACAGTAACAATAACATTGCAAGATTTATATTTGAGTATGGTATATTTTTGCCTGCAGGATGCAACTAGCTCTTCGCAAGTTTGCCGTGGACGATTCCTCTGTGTCGGGATATATCTATCGTCGTCTGCTTGGACACGAAGTCGAAGAAGTGCTCTTTCGCGTACATCTACCAAAGCACTTCAGTGCTCCTAATTTACCCGATCTCAATCGTTCCCAGGTAAATACAAGTCTTAAAATAACATTTCCTTAGGTTAATAATAGGCCAGAAGTAAAACCAGTAAGAATGTAGTAGCCAGTAACTGTACTCACTACTCACAATATTTTAATCTCAAAATTTTCACCATTCTTTCAGGTATATGCTGTCAAGCATGCCCTTCAGCGCCCTCTTTCACTCATTCAAGGACCACCAGGAACTGGTAAAACTGTCACATCTGCCACCATCGTGTACCAGCTTGTTAGACAGAACAGCGGCCCTGTTCTCGTATGCGCTCCTTCTAATACCGCTGTGGATCAATTAACTGAGAAAATTCATAGGACTGGTCTCAAAGTGGTTAGGCTGTGCGCCAAGTCCCGAGAAGCGATGGAATCGTCAGTATCTTTCTTGGCACTGCACGAACAAGCGAGGGCTTTAGGTTCCGCGGACAGCGAACTTAGAAAGCTGACCAGGTTAAAGGAGGAAGCCGGTGAACTGTCTGCTGCTGATGAAAGGAGATATCGTGCTTTACGTCGCGCCGCGGAACGGCGTATACTGGACGCGGCCGACGTGGTCTGCACCACGTGCGTCGGCGCGGGAGACCCCAGAGTCGCTCGCATGCGCTTCCAATCCATTCTCATCGACGAAGGCATGCAGTCCACCGAGCCGGAGTGCATGGTGCCCGTCGTTCTTGGCGCGAGACAGTTGATTCTAGTCGGCGATCACTGCCAGCTCGGTCCGGTGGTCATGTGCAAGAAAGCCGCCAAAGCTGGGCTAAGCCAAAGTTTATTTGAGCGCTTGGTCGTCCTCGGCATCCGTCCGTTCCGTCTGGAAGTCCAATACCGCATGCATCCTGAACTATCGCGTTTCCCGTCTGACTTTTTCTACGAAGGATCTCTCCAAAACGGCGTTAGCGCCGAAGAGCGTCGTCTGCACAAAATCGATTTCCCGTGGCCCCGGGCCGATCGACCTATGTTTTTCTACGTGACCCAGGGTCAGGAGGAGATCGCCGGTTCCGGAACTTCCTATTTGAACAGAACCGAAGCCGCGAACGTCGAAAAACTTACGACACGGTTTTTGAAAGCCGGCGTGCGACCCGAGCAGATCGGTATCATCACTCCCTACGAGGGCCAGAGGTCCTATCTAGTGCAACACATGCAATACCAGGGCAGCCTGCACGCTAAACTGTATCAGGAGATCGAGGTTGCCAGCGTCGACGCCTTTCAAGGTAGAGAAAAGGACATCATCATCATGTCCTGCGTCAGATCCAACGAACACCAAGGGATAGGGTTCCTGAGCGATCCGCGGCGACTCAACGTCGCCCTCACGAGAGCGAAATACGGGCTCATAGTGGTCGGCAACCCTAAGGTGCTGAGCAAACAGCCGCTGTGGAATCACCTGCTCGCGTTCTACAAGGAGCGTCGCGTCCTGACCGAGGGGCCGCTGTCCAACTTGAAGGAGTCGGCCATCCAGTTCGCGAAGCCCAAGAAGCTGGTGAACGCGGCGAACCCCGGGTCGCACTTCATGTCGACGTCGATGTTCGACGCGCGCGAGGCGATGGTGCCGGGCTCGGTGTACGACCGCGCGCGGCCGCTGCGGGACCCGCTGGCCTACGTGGGGCCGGAGCGCGCCGCCGCGCTGCACGCCGCCGTGCCGCCCGCCGCCTTCGCCGCGCACCGCTTGCCGCCCCGCGCCTTGCCGCCGCACGCGCTGCCCGCCCGCGCCGCGCGCCGCCGCCCGCCGCGCCTGTCGCAGGAGCCGCTGTCGCAGCAGCCGCAGCCGCTGTCGCTGTCGCAGGGCGCCAGCCAGCCCGACTTCAGCCAGGAGTCCGCCGCGCCCGACTGCCCGTCGCAGCCGGACGGGCTGCTGTCGCAGGACTCCACGTACCAGGGCGGGTTCCGCGCGCGCTGCAGCCAGTACTGAGAGTGGCGGGCGGACCGCCGCGGGGCCGCGCCGCACCAGCCGACCTCACTCCTCGGGGGTGGAAGCACGCACGGTACTGACGAGACACGCCGATGCGACCCGCACGCCTGACCGTCCGACCTACACTCGGTGTGGAGAGAGACGGACGAGACCCGCGTCGCGTCCCCCGGCGGGAGGGGGCGGTCGCGCCGGCGGCGGAACCCGACCGCGACTTGTTAGTCTTCGCCCATCGACCGCATCGAACGGTGGTTCGCTCTTGAAACTTAGAAATTGTGACGCGACCCGACACACCGCCGCGAAAATGTAACCGTTCCATTACAGGGATAGATTTTATAGAATGTTGAAACGACTAAATTCTGAATAGTTAATACAAAAAATAAACTCGATACGTGTTCTATGAACTTGAATATTACTGTTTAATCGTACCTCCGTTACGTCCTTCTGCACTATCTCGACACAGCCTAAATATGTTACTATCCTATACTAATATACTATACCGTAGATGTTCTTCTATATACGGGTCCCAGAAACCGGTACATATCTCTGGGGCCCTTTATTAATCGATGGAAAATTCGAAGACTATCACGACCGAGAGATATGACCATCATAAAAATATTTCAACGTTGATATGTTTAAAGAAATCGACAGGAAATGTAATTGATTCACAATTAAATTTTAGTCACGTTACATTTTTGTAAACATTTTGAAAATCATTTTGTTAAAATAACAAAATTAGAAAAACAGTAGTTTTTGCTGATTTCTATGTGCATAGAACTAGCGAAGTACCGTAATACGGTACAATAACAATCTATTTACGTCTTTGAAATTTGTTTTGACAGGGGTTAAAAGAATCACCGTTGAAGCAGTTAGATATCTTTATTAGATAACACAAAAGTAATTGTAGTTATGGTTTGTTTTCACCTAAGAAATTTCACAATAGTTATACATTACATCTTCTATCATTGTCTATGCCGGTCACATTTTAGACAAATATTAAAACAGAACTCTATTGTTTTTCCTTCTCATCCAATGCATTATGTTGACATGCATCACATGTACAAATTTGATATTTATGTATTCCATACATATGAAGTTTTTTTTTAATGTTACATTTACAAAATATATATATTTAACTTAATATAAAAATAGCGTGTATTAATTTCTAAATGCGTTCATATTATGACACAAAAGGATTCCATTAGTGATAAATGGTAGAGGTTATTTTTATGTCTGTTGTCTTTGGCTTTTTCAAAAACGAAGTTAACCTTTGAACAATTCAAAATTGTCTCTGTGATCATCCTAGTAAAGTTTCTATAAGAATAAAACAATTTGTTAATGTCTTTGTTATTATATGTAATGTGTTTAAAATAGACTGTCTTAGATGGTTTACTTTGTTTTTGACTGTGAAGGAAAATCAATAAAGAATATTATAATTATCAAGTAGCTTTATTTCTGTAAAGGTTATAGGAAATTACAGAACCTGATGTACATATATATGAAATTCGTATGTCTAAACCTAAAGATTATATAATTCATAGTTGTTACATGTAAACGCTTCTGAATTTCAGAGTTTCTGTCTGGAGATTCTAACTTGTGCAAAATGCTCACATTTATAATGTTTTTATATCAATACTTTATCTGTTTAAAGTATCTTTTTTTTATGTATGTCTTATCTATGTCCTTCATCTAAGTCACTATGGTTCTTTATTTTCTTCTGTCTTTGATACTTGTAACACATTACCTAAACCAAACAATCAAATACTTATTTACACAGGGTTATTAAATAATGTCAAAGGGATCTTTGTTTTTCTGTTATATTCCTTCAACTAGACACTGCTTGATTGTGGAAAGCGTGTTGTAAGTGTGAAGTGATTTCAAAATAAGATAATAGTTATTTGTTATACAAGAATGCAAAATTGCTTTTTAACCGCGTGCTCAATTTTGATGACCGAGGAAGTGAAGGATTCTAAAAAAATTGAATCCTGAGCGTCGGCGAGGGAATCGGAAGAGCACGAGGTGAAAAATCTTTGAACTCGAGTACAACACGTAGCTTTTCATCCCACCTCACCGAAGACTAAATACAAAAAAGAAAATGGCGCGGTCAAAGCAAATTAAAAAAAGAAGTACACCAAGAAGGTTCCGTGTCTGAGTTTTTAACAAATTAAAAAAGGTTGTATGATAAATTCGGCACCATGGAGGTAGAAGTAAATACCCTCGCCTATAGATGTTTCACAATAAAATATTTGAATACATACTAAGAGTTGAATTCACAAACTTAGTGGACACGATGTTCTAAATTCAATTTACTTTAACCTCTAGCGGATAAAAACGGCTTTTGCACTCAGATATCGAAGGGCAAAAATACTCTTTCCGAGATGGGGAGATGAAAAGTATATTACCCAACACCTACATGTCACATAAATATACTGATATGGCTTAGAAAAAGTGGTTTAACTATTGGAAAGGCAGTTAAAAAAACAAACAATCTCAAGTACCGCCCGATTTTTGCTTTGTATGAATAATAGCTACCAAGTTCTCATCACAAATTTTATGTGATGTTGCGTATTAATAGATTTTATTTATAAATACTCGTATAGACATTTAGAATACAGTTATGAAACGCTGCCAAACAATTAGGTACGATAGATATATTTATTTGCAATACTAATAATGTTGGCACTGATTTTAAAGCTTTTTTTCTGTACTATTGGCTAGAGTTACAATAGGGTATTATTTGGAAGTTTAGGGACCAACGATTTAAATAAAGTGGCTTTTAGCGAACAAATGCGGATTGTCCAAGACCGGGATGGTTGGCGCTCCTTTGATGAGACCAGTGTTCATCAGTAGACTGCGATAGGATGATTAGATTACGTTTGTAAATTACTCTATTTTCTATGATAATAGAAAGGGCGCCAAAACTAAAAAATACTGTCATTTTATATGAAATATCTTTCCTTTTCAGAATTTAATTAAAAATTTCACATTTAGACAATTCCATGTGTTTTGGATCACAGAAATAATGGTTGTTTGTTTTATGATTTTGGTTCAAAATTCTGTATTCAATTATGGAGTTTTGTTAGAGACTATCAGCATTTGCAATTACCTGCTATTTTCATTATAATTTAAGACCCTATCATCAAATACTACAAGGTAGATACACAATATATAAATTTTTATTATCAAAAGCATATAAAATGTCAACTAATATATTCACAAACCAATTTGTAGTATTACAAATATCAAATTACCCAATAAGGCGAATACAACTTCTTTATAAATATTTTGTGCAACAACATTATGTTGATAATTTAATTTTAATTCTGTGCATAACTTAATAATACATAAAAGATATAGGCATTTAATAAATTAACGATAAACAGTATTTAATCCAAAATCCTATCTGGATAACATTCAATAAACTTTTTTAGCAAATTAATACTTAGGGTTAGCACAAAACAATAGGCTATTTAGTTTAAAAAGAATATATGCAAGTTAAAAGGGTGCCTTCTAGAACCTCTGCCCACCTCTGGTAAGTATGTTGGTAACACTTAAAAAATAAATTAGCAAATTAAAAAAGATTAACAAAAAAACCGAATTCAAGAACTAGGCCAGAATAAATGGGACCGCACGGGAAGCACCAGCTATCAATAAAAAAAGAATCATCAAAATCAGTTCCCCGGTTTTTTTGTTATCTCAGGAATTTCCACAAGTTCTGAGATAACAAAAAAAAACAATCGCATTGATAACCTTCTCCTTCTTTGAAGTCGGTTAATAACAGGTATACTTTTTAGATAGTTTAAGCACAATTCATTAGACAAAAAGCCTATTGCTTTATACAATGATTAATATATTCCATATAATATCAATTTTAATTTCACAACCTAACTAGTACCAAAAGACTAAGCTGCAGTATTCTTAAAAATATACAAGTGTATAACATATTCGATAGGTATAGCTTAATATAAATGTTGTAAAATGCATGAGCTCGAAATGATTGTTACTGAGGTAAGGGAGGCGGTTGGACGGCGGCGTACGTTGGGTAGTACGGAGCGAAGTTGTTTGGTCCTCTTATCACCATGTGGTTGGATTCTCCCCTCTCTTGAATAGTGCGCGCTGTGTATGGAGATTCCTTGTAAACTGGTTGAGCTGTGAAGAGAAAATAATAAAATAAAATAAACTTCGTTTAAAAAAACCGACTTCAAAAACTGAAAAGTATAAAATAACTTAATTTGTATGTGCTACCTATTCATAGGTTTGAATTCGGCGCCAAGCCAAATGTAATATGTAGTAGGTACCACACTCGCTATATTTCGAGACGAACGTCAACGACGTCACCGACGCTTCGGTTGTTTTGTCCTACGCGAAGAGCAGCTTTCCCGCTCAAGGTCACGCGCGGCGAGTCCTACTATTACATTTTGGCTCGGCACCGACTTCAAACCTATGAATAGGTAGCACATACAAATTAAGTTATTTTATACTTTTCAGTTTTTGAAGTCGGTTTTTTTAAACGAAGTTTTTTTTTTTCGCTTTTTAGTCTTTCTCAAGTCTCTCATCATCATTTCACCTAAATAACTTGAAAGAATACGACTAAAGGTAACATACAACATACTGTATAGAATAATAAATAAATATTTCGGACATGATGTTTACAGAATATGAAAGCATGCAGACAATTGCCTTAACTTTTTTTTTTTTTTTTTTTACGGTATACACCGGCAAACGAGCAGACGTATTGCCTGATGGTAAGCGATTACCGCCGCCCATGGACACCCGCAACACCAGAGGCGTCACAAGTGCGTTACCGGACTTTGGGGGATGGGGGGGGGGAGATAGGGGGAGGGGTTGGGGTATAGGCCTCCGGTATCCTCACTCACTCGGTGAAACACAGCGCAAGCACTATTTCACACCGGTTTTCTGTGAGGCCGTGGTATCACTCCGGTCGAGCCGGCCCATTCATGCCGAAGCGTGGCTCTCCCACGGAGATTTTAAATATTGCAGGCGCTCACGTAAATTTGAGGGTTTCCTTCAATTTCCTTGGGATCCCATCATCAGATCCTGATATGGTGGCCATGGGACCACATGGGGAGCATACCCTTTCGAATACAAAAATAAGTTTCAAAATCGGTCCACAATTGACGGAGTAATCAATGTACATACATAAAAATAAAAATAAAATACCGATGAAATTGAGAACCTCCTCCTTTTGGAAGTCGGTTAATTAATAAGTCTAACCTTGTGTGAGTTTATTTCATCACAATGAGTTGCGATAGGTGAAGAGTTCAGTGCTGGTGAAGCAAACCCACATTAAGCCCTTAGATTTTTAAAAGTAAAAACATTTTCTAATTTTGAAATAGGTAAATCAATAGTCAATTTCGATACAAAAGAAAGTGTGCCGTCACGGGGACGCCTGGCAGATGTAAAACATCAAAATTGTTTTGTATAAGTTATATAATAAAAATAAAATTTTTCCTTTTTTTTTCCATTAAATAAAATGACTGTTTATTACATTAATATTAATTTTGATTAAATACAAAATTTCAAAATTTTTAACTTTATTTGAAATTACGACATCTCAATTATTATCATCACTGACTTCGTTATTTTTGGCTTGGCGAGCATCGCCACGGCAACTTTCGCTAAGCCAAAAATCAGGTTTTACCCCGCCTATAGATGTTTCATATCAAAATATTTGAATACTTACTAAGAGTTGGGTACAATGTTTGGAAGGGCGGTTGAACAGGCGCCTCGCCGGGCATTACCCATCCTCCTGGCGCAGATGGCTCACCAGCCACCTGAAATAAATAATAATGTTGTACACTTCAACGATTTTGGCCAGGACGGTCAGTCTCAACGGAGACCAGCCAACTACGCAGGAGATATTATAGTTCACATGTGTGCGTGCTTACACAGGTGCACTCTCAGTTCCCTCACTCTCACAATCTGACGACACGACCTGGGAGAAATTGTGCTCAGGACCTTCGGATTTACGTGTTCTCCGAGGCACAGTGGTTTAGACCCCAACTTGGGCTGTTATTAAGCTTCTTTATTATGACAAAAACTCAATAACATTTTTTGGTTCGACCCGAGATCTCTTCATTAGCAGTTACATACGCTAAGTGCTAGACTAACGAGGCCGTTAATACATAAATCGCATGTATCAGCAACGTAAATACGTCCATCGTGTAGTTCCGTAACGTTCAAATAAAAATCGGAATCCTTATAGACAATTTGTGAATAACAAAAAAAATGGTAAGATTTAAAGACCTAAATCTATTGATATTTTTTATTGCGAAAATACACTCAGGACCTCAATATATGTATAGTGTAAAACGAAATTCTTAGTTATAGTATTTTAGATTTATTAATAAAAATTAGAGGTCATCGCAGCAATCGCGGAGTAAATAGTGAAAATTAAATGTAAAATTAAACTAATTTATGGAAATTGCATGTTCTCTAACATAGTTATTTAAGGTCTGTTGCATACTAACACATTATGGATAAATTTCCAAAATAAAGGTATTATTATAAACTAACATTAGGTTGAGCAGGTTGTCCCGGGGCGACTGGCAACACGGCGGGCTGGCTGGGAGAATACTGTCCGTTGCCAGGACTCGCTGGAGCGGATGGAACTGCCTGACCAGCCATGCCCACTAGAGGTACGGTACCGATCGCTATATATTTCTTACCGTTCAAGCCCAGGTGCAAGCCAGATACCGTACATTCAACCTGAAACAATATAAACATCAAGAACTTTAGCTCTCTCTGGTCGTCAATATTATTAAGTGTATTTCTTCTACTAAATTTAAACAAAATAGAAATGACTAGCTTTTGCACGCGGCTCAATTATCAATCTCAATTCCAAAATTTAATTAATATCGGTGCAGCGGTAAAAGCGTAACAAACAAACAGCATTACTTTCGAATTTTCAGTTAGCATCGAAATATGGATATGGATGTCAACGTACTGCATACTACACACATCAAAAGTGTCTAGGGATCAAGCATTTTTATGCGGATTTCTTGAGATTGAGATGTGGCTTTGGCCCTGGCCTGCTCAGTCGCCAGACTTGAACCCGATTGAGCATGCATGGGATATGCTACAGAGAAGAGCTCTGCCGAATATGGAGGGTATCCAGTCGCAAGAAGACCTTTTTTTGTTGTTGCAACGAACATGGGCGGCCATTCCACAGCGTGATTTGGATGAACTCATTTTGAGTATGCCAAACCGATGTTCTTGTGTTAGTGTTCGCGGTAGAAACACGGATTATTAATTGTTTAAGTTACCTAATAAAATTTTAAAGAAAACTGTTATTTCAGTCTTTTTTTCGAACTTTAATGTTAGTGGTTCAAATGTCAAAAATCCTTTTATTAGGAAAATGGCAAATTTCTTTATTAATGCAAAGGTGACTTGGTTTATCGTTACTGTGACAAACGAAAACACTTCATTTGATGAATCCTTAAAGAAAATTTTAATTAATATCAATCAGGAGAAAAGTTATTGCAAAAATATATGTTGATCCCTAGACACTTTTGATGTGTGTATATAGTAGTCAAATGATATACTTAAAAAAATATTGGAAATATTAGGAAATGCCTCAAAACTGGTGGAAAATTAAACCTAGACAGGCAGTACATACAACGTGCATTGGTGAGTAGAAAAAACTACTACTGCGCTTGGTAACAATGAGATGTTTCATTTTAAATACATTTCGGTTCACACACGGTTTTAGAATGACATCATCATGACATCATTTTGTAAAAGAAAAATTTATATCCGTAGATATAATAATCCTTGACGAACTGACATTGAAACTAACAATATAAATTATATTATCTCTACGGGTGCACCGACTTTTTAGTACTAGAAAATCATGCACGTTATTTCCTGACAGTCTGTCTGCCAGTGACTTCCTTTATGGTCTATAGAGCAAACGAGCAGATGGATCATGGTAAATGACCACCCCACCTATGATCTATGGACGCTTGTAACTCAAGAATCGTTGGCGAGTGGCCTACTATACTATACCACGCTGGCTAGAGAGGTAGGTATAGGGTTTGTTTCAAATGTTCCTTTCTCTTTCCAGTGCTGATGTTCTGCTTAATTTGCTCCCTTAAAGTCGGGGCTCCACCGAACAAAAGTTGTAAATTTTTGTGTTGTCAACACGTGTTGGTGACAAAAGTTTCTGTAATTTCCTTGTGTGGCAACAACAATTTTCAACAAATGTTGGCAACCGTGTTTATGTTTTTGGCGGTAAACATCAAAAGAATACACTTGTTGCAGTTTTTTATTGGCTCTGTGGTGACGCTTAGTTCGAATGTTTTTCAAATTGGTGGCGACTCGATGTAGACACCACGAAGCAAATACAAAGAGGAGATGCCCTAATGAAATTTTTGTATGAAACAATGCGTGACAATTTGCGGGGGTGAGGGGGGGTTACTTTGCCCTTTGCCATCTACCAATCAATAGCAAAACTACTTGCATCGTTACATGTTGATGTTGCTATGTAGTTTAGCTATTTGACACTAAGCGTACGATGTAAGGGACATACAGGGACGTACTCAGAATTTTCTTATCAGGTAGTTATTTTTTTAAAGTCAATTTTGTAAATCATTTTGATGCATGTATCGCAAAAATATTATTAGTAAGAAACATCGTACATAACATCTATACTAATATATTCTATACTAATATATGAAGCGTAAGAGTTTGTCTGTTTGAACGCGCTAATCTCAGGAACTACTGGTCCGATTTGAAAAAAAAATGTATTTTTTTTTTTTTTTTTAAATGTTTCAGTGTTAGATAGCCCATTTATCGAGGAAGGCTATAGGCTATATATCATCACGCTTAGACCAATAGGAGTGGAGCACCAATGAAGAATGTTGCGAAAATGAGGGAAAATTATTACGCTACGGGAAATAGGAGACGTAAACGAAGTTGCGTGGGTCAGCTAGTATAGTATAAAAGTGAAAGTTTGTGTGTTCTTTATATCTTCCCCCTAACCTTGGTGATGTATTTGATTTATTACTTATTTAAATATGTCACCGTAAGATTATAAAAACCGTAAGATTATAATCTACCTAGCGAGATTGCCAACTATCGATGTGATATACTACTTACGCGCGTCAAATTGTCAACTTTCCCTGATTGTTCGGTTTTATAGTAGGCCGATCAATGCCCATAGAGATAGTTTAGGTTATTACTTCTTTGATTAATCACAAATTATTTTTTCTGCCACAGCAACTTTATATCACTAATCCTAAAGCTGTGAGGTATTTTCAACATGAAATCAATTTACAATCACAGAAATACTTTACATTTGGCATCAAAGACAAATTAACAAACGAATATGGCGGCGCGGGGACATATGCTGTTCAAACAATCAGCGCGCGACTTGCGATTCGTAGATACCATTTTACAATCTCGCGAGATAGATTACAATCAAACGGTTTTGACAATCTGACGGTAATATTTATATATTAAAGAGAGAGAACAAAAACAAAGAAATATAGTACAACAACAAACACATACAATAAAGAGAACAATAACATACAAGTAGGAGTATAATACAAAAAAAAATGTTTCTCCAAATTAGTTTTTCATTTCTTATATTTTCAAATTCTTCAGTTTTCGTTTGATTAATTTCGTTGTGGGTTCCGAGAAAGTTTAATTTTCCTGGGATTCCTGGGATAGAATTTTAGTTAGTTAGAAAACCTATCAAATAATAAGTATAAGTAAAATTTGTTTCATTTTCAAGTACTTTAAATTCTAGATTAATATAGATATAATTTGAATATAGATAAAAAAAAAAATTCTAATTACGGCCCTGTCTCTTTGTTCTGTTGATGTTTGTTTTCCTAGTTGACGATAGACGTCAGTGTTCACAAAATGATTACAAAAAATACAAAAAAATAATACTTTTTCGATTAAAAATTATTTAGGCAAGAATGCAGAACATATTTTAATATTTTTTTATGATTTACTTTATAAATACTCAGCTCTACGAACCTTTGTATTTTTATTTCCCATCACACAAAGTTTTTCCATCTAGTGGCGAATAGATTTAACTATATTTCAACAACACACTGAGAGATTTTTCTAGAACTATTTTAAGAAATTGTGTATAAAATTACTTACAAATGAAATATTATGCCATTCATGGCACCAGAACGTCTATCCAAGTTATTTGTACAAGATAAAACACAACACTTCATCTTTTATAAGGGATAATCCGAGAATATTCAAGGATTGCGATTTTTCGATAAAGTTCTAGAACATTGACGTTGACAGTCTAATTTGTAAGTCGCGATAACTGCGATGACGTCGGGACCTGTATTTTGTCACGGGACCTATGCGCTTATGCCATCTCCTCTTTGTATTTGCTTCTTGGTAGACACAATGGAAACGAAAGTTGGCGTTTTTTGAAGTGTTGCGCGTTAAGGCGCGTCTCCACTGAAATTTGACAACAAAAAAGTTTTGTTCTTTTGTTCGGTGGAGACTCAGCTTTACATAAACTTTTGTCACCAACACGTGTTGACAACACAAAAGTTGTCGACTTTTGTTCTGTGGAGACTGGCTTTAGTCGGCTCTTACGACACCCACGTGGTATATTGGAAATATTACGACACACACACACTTCGTGTTCTGAATCCGTCACCTCTCGGATTATTGTTTGTAACTTTTTTAATCTACTTCAAAAAAGGAGCAGGTTCTCAATTCGACCGTATATTTGTTTTTTTTATGTGTTCGCGGATAACTTAGTCGTTTATGAACCGATTTTAATGATTCTGTTTTTAATGGAAAGGAGATATCCCAAGAGAAATCGATTCGAACGTTGAAGTCGGTTTTTATTTTGTTAAAATTTTACTTGTTGTATCTATATAACAACTACATAATATACATGTATCTGTAAGTTTCACTGTTTTATTACGAAGGTCGCGGCAAAACACGAGTTTCGTAACAAGTTTAGAGGCTAATTAACACAATTACTTTATACACAATAGAATGGCAGGCCACAGACCTAACGCTAAATTTATTATATGAACCTTGATTTACCTTGAAATCATAATCCAAATCTATAATGTTACAGTTGACGAGATCTGATGGCGGTATTGGTGGCACTTCGAGGCTCAAGTTCCAAGTTTTAGTGCTCCCGGCTGGTGCAGGTCCTTCTTGTATAGTAAGCACTATGTCTTTGGTCTTTTTTGTAGCGTTGCTTGGTGATGTTGTTCTATACGTCACTACCTGATGGTCAAAACAATTCTTTTTAAAAAACCTTGAATGAAATGTAAGAGGAACGCTGATTCCTGAGTTACATGTGTAAACCTAGTTTGGGAACCAGGAGACCCATTTACTGTAAAGCAGTATTTTAACTTTTTTGAAGTGAAAACTTCTTTAGCCGCGTTTAGCACTTTTTGGTAGTGGAAAATCTTATGAGTTCATGTCACCGCGTCACCTCGTCACCAACATGCTAATAAATAAATAAATATTTCGAACATGTAACACACAACGCCATCTAGTCCCAAACTAAGCAGGGCTTGTATTATGGGTACTAGACAACTGATATAAATACCTATATACTTTTTTTACATATATATTATATATAGAAAACACCTAAACTCCGAAACAAATATATGTAGATTATATGTACAAACATTTGGTCCGACCTGGTAATCGAACCCGAGACCTCATGATAAGCAGTCGCACACGCCAACCGCGAGACCAACGAGGCAGTCTGTTTCATGTAGTTAATTTTAATTTAAACATTATGAAATTTCTAATTTTACCCATTAATTTTACAAATAATATTATAAGTTATAAGTTTTCAGTTCTATCGGCAGTCCTTATGACTGCCAATTTTTTATTTGTTTAAACTTTTGTCTAACTTTCTTTTGCAATAAACGATTATTATTATAAACATTAGGGGTTAAGCAAGTGCTGTACCAGCTATGTGTAAAAATTGACTTAATTATACTCTTTAAAATTTATTGCAAAAGATTGCATCATTGTAGTTTAATTAAGTGGTGTGTAGGCATTTAGTTACACTGGTAACAGTATTACCAAACAGCAAGACTCAACAAAAAAATCGACAAGACTTTTTTCATGTGTGAAACCTCCTCAGGTCGTTGACCCATCCGTGTTTTGACTGTACGCTTACCCTAGTTGTTTAAGCGCTTGCCACGCAACGTTCTACTGCGCTGAGGGTTATGTGTTCAAACCCCACGCGGGACATCACTTAGCGAGATCCACAAATTGTAGTTCAGAGTCTGGGTGTTCTTACTATCTGTTTGTAAAGTCACCCGCGAGTCAAGATGTTTACATACTTATAAGTCGAGAGTAGGCTTAAAAAAAAATTGGGCGGTGCGTCGGATTCGAATCGACTAAAACAAACCTGAATGACATGTAGATGGCGTGATTGAGGGAATAAATGTTTTATCTCGTATTGAAAGGTAAATACAAGATAAAAAGAAAGTGTGTAAGTACATTTTGCTGTGAATATATATAAAATTATCACATTAACAAACATATATCACAGAAACATTACCTTTCTTATAAATATTTTCACAAGATGCACTTGAACGTTACTCTTGTTTTCCACATCAACTTTAATAGGTATTACTTGTCCAGGGCAGTATCCAGACACGGGAGCACGAACATCAATGGACAGCGGTGGAGATGCACAACAAAAGCAACAGAATGTTTTCTCCATTTGAATATGTATTGGTTCCTGAATTAATTAAAAACTTTTTTTTTATGTTGTAGGTAATAATTATTTGACTACCTATCTGGCTCCCAAGTCACAGGTGATAAACCTAGTTTGGGAGCCAAGATCTAACATATTTGGTTTGCATATACATATTATAAAGAACTGATTGTTATTGTTTTTGATTTGTTTGTAAAGATGTCAAATCTATATCTATATCTATATAAATTTTGTCAAAAAAACAAAGTGTATTTTTTAGTAAAATAAATAAATTATTATTATATAATGAATCTTTAGGTACCTATTAGAACCCGCAATGTTTTTTTATTAAAAAATTTGTGACATGGAATTTATATCCGCACTGACGAAAAAAAAACACATCAAAAAATGTGCGATGCGATTTTCCGTCTATCGTATATCCTATGCAAACTATGGCATAAATAATAATAATATTTAGTAACGTAAAATTAAGTACAGATTTTCTGATACAAACAGCATTTTCGTTAGTGAGGTACACAGCAGGGATGTTGCGGATGTCGATTTTTTCACATCCGCGGATGTGAATGCGGATGCGGATTTTCGATGTCTCACATCCGCGGAAGCGGATGCGGATGCAGATGTTTACAATTTTACATAAATACTAGCTGATCCGGCAAACGTTTTGCCATAAAAAATGGATTATAAAAAATAGATGTTGGTCGATTCTCAGACCTACCCGATGTGCACACCAAATTTTATAAAAATCGGTCCAGCTGTTTCAGAGGAGTATGGTAACTAACATTGTGACACGAGAATTTTATATATAAGATAATAAATTAATGAAGAACTTAAACAATAATAAAGTAATGATTAACTTTTTTAATTGAAAATTTGTGTTTAACTTAATTTATTTTAACTTTAGTTTACTTTAGTATTTGCAAGTGAAGTTAAAATAGAAGCCTTATACTTAATAAAGAGTAATATTATATCTGATTCAAGGCGGTTACGCAAAGGTTCGTAAATAACAATAATAATAAAACACTGCCTGGTGGTGTAGATAAAAATCTTCTTACTATCGCTGATAATATCTCAAATACCTCTAGATGAACACGCCACCATTTAAGAATACTTTTTTAGTGCGGTAAGAAGATAATTCCTAAGCATGGGATTCGGACGAAACTTAATGTCCTTGGTCCTAGTTGTTACATATCCTTTTCCATGGAATCAGTCATTCTCATTATTTTAACCAATTGGCATTAAGAGAACCGAAAACGTCATTTTCAGTATTTTTCATTATCAAAATGTCGTCTGTCTTCTTCTTTTCTTTAGTAACCGGTGTAAAAAAATTGTGCTTAAAGCGAGGAACTAAGTATGTGGGTGGAATAATAAAGAATATTGTTTTAGAACGACAAACTTTATCTACAATAAAACGTAATGCCGGTGTAACATAACGGCATTTATCTGTGAATTTTGATTTAATAAGCTGACCTAAGACCAATTTAAAGATTTATCAATAAATAAATTATTTAGACACAATGGTCACTGTTTCACAATAACACATATCTATATATACGATACGCAATCCACAGCGCAAATAAACACATAATTATTTATTTACAAGAAACAAATGATGCACCATACACAACAAACGCGTCCGATCTTGTCATTGTATGGTCATTGATACGTACTAACAGCACGTGCTATTCGCTGGACACCGCTCAATTTCTTTCTTGTCACAACTTGTATCACATGCGCATCCTCATAAAAATCCGCATTGATTATTGCGGATGCGGATGCAGATGCAGATGTCAAAATGTATGCGGAAGCTCCGCATTTGCGGATGCGGATGCGAATATCCGCGACATCCCTAGTACACAGTAATAGGCAGGTTCTGGTATCCACAGTAAGATTAAACTTGTGTTGTGGATACCAGTCCCTCTCTCAACTAAAACTGACACTTATTACGTGCTTATATTTTAACTAATTTAACGTCATTTTAATGTGTGAGCGTGCATGCATTGATGTAAGTTTGTGTTAGGCATGTATGTGTATAGGTGTGTATGAAAAATGGCAGATGTATTTTGTATTAGCTATTCATAGTCCGTACTAGATGTATGTATCTCTGATCGCGGAATATAATACGCTAGAACAAGAATCTTGCGCGGAAATATCGTTTTGCGGACTGGCCCTTAGACTAAAAGTAGTTGGTTGCGGATTCAATTTCCTCTCAGTGTTTTATTTTATTGTATTCATTTCATTACTTTAGATTTAGATCAAAATAGTATCGTATCAGAATATTTGTTACATGATCTCCAATATCTCGACTCATAAATACTTAGTGCGATAACAAACAAAAATAATTAGATGTTTAATAAAAAATGTAGTGCTCACCTTATATGAGGGATTGAGATTCAAATCAAATGCATTAATAACAGTAAACGCCATCTTGGTCTCCTGATCAAACTTCCACGGCCTGTCAATGACTACTTTCACAGTGTACCTAATATAGCCATGCTGGCCTTCAAAGGATGACGGCAGTACAGGAGGCAGGGCACAGGTGAAATTGTAAATATGCTTACCAGCTGGGATTTCGATCTCATTGCCTGCGATAATATAAATAAATTAAAAATTAAAGTTAATAAATTTAGTATAAGTCACTTCAAAAAGAAAAATTATTTCATCGTAAAAATGCGTAGGGGGTGCTAGATGTCAATTGTTGTACTTTATTAACAGGTATTGGGAAAAGTAAAGTTATAATAGTATGAAAAATCTTGAAAACAACCCGACGCTTTCTACTTTTTTTTAATAAATAAATAAAAATAAATTAATATTTCGGACATCTAACACACAACAGCCATCCAGTCCCAAACTAAGCAGAGCTTGTATTATGGGTACTCAACAACTAATATAAGTATATTTATATTTTTTTTGTAAATACATACATATTATACATAGAAAACACCCAAACTCCGAAACAAATATTTGCAGATAATACAAACATTTGGTCCGACCCCGGAATAGAACCCAAAACCTCAAGCACAGCAGTCGCTGTATGCGCTTCCACTGCGCGACCGAGGCAATCATACATACATGGCAAAACATACAAGATACCTAACAAAAGTGAGTTAAAAATTTCAGTATGCAGTTCTTCTACTGCAAAAGTAGATAGGTCAATTCCAAAATTACATTCACCCAATTTGTTAACTTATAATATTTCATAAGGACCATATCTGTCTAGACATCTTTACAACCTAATAATAGGCTATTTGACAATATTGAAAATAAACTATGGATTATGGTCATCCTATCAGATAATAGCCTAAAAAGACATATTTCACTATGAATTAAACAAAATAATGTGATTTTTTTACAGATTGCATGAAATAAATTGTAACAATTTTTTGAAATATTTTCTGCGACATGAACGCCTTGTGATTTGTTGCAACTCTGGTGACGTCACACGCTAGTAAACGAAAGATTCCTCGACTGAGTATTGTTCGCGTTTTGTGAATTTGTTTACTAGCGTGTGACGTCACACGTGTCATGTGACGTCACACGTGTCGTTTTTTGACGCGGTTGTCAAACTTGAACTTTATCTTAAATTTTAATTCATAATACAGTAGTACAGAATTCCGCAAAATATTAACGCAGTGTGCTTATTACGTAATAAAGAATAATTTAAAACGATTTCCAAAAATCAGTCAAATAGCCTATTTTGAATAAGGAAATTTGACTTGCTACATTGTAAATCTGTAGCTAAAGAATAATTTCTTAATGGTTCTACACACTATGCCGGCAGCCTGGCCGGCTGGTTTTGCAGAGCAGGTATGCCGTCGGCATAGTCAAACATTAGTTTGCGGTGTCCAGTGTGCGTGGCAAGGTCGGTGGCTCAACTGCCCCCAGCTTTGTGATCGTGCTTGTTGACTTCATACCCGCCGGCATAGAGTATAGGATACTTTAAGTTACAGGTTCGAATTGGCTGGTTTTTTTTGGGATATAGGTACTATACGTATTGTGTTTACGTGTTATTCTAATTTTATTCACAACTACTAACAATGTATAAAAGAATGTTAAATCATTCTGTCAAGTATAGGATTTTGTTGCAAAGAAGGCTCATGTTATTTCCAGATAGAACATGTTTATTACAATATTTAACATTTCTTATTAACATTATCATTTACTTAAGAGCTACTGTACACTTGTCGATACAGCTTTATCCAGCTCTCCCTAACAAGAGCTCTTTTATTGACCTCCTTATACATTGCAACCGCCACCTTTTCCTTAATCTGGTCTATATAACCGTGTCTTGGTCTTCCTCTTCCTTCTATTTTTCTTTCTATGACTAGTTATAAAGTTATCTTGACATATAAGGAAGCCTACCATTTCTTATTTTATCATTAACCTAACATTTGTTATATTATTGTGTATTTATAATTGCAAGGAAAAAAGAAGCAATATGAGAAAATTAATAATTAGTCACCTCAAACTCTTTTTAATTTTTTTATTGATGAGGCCTTGTTGCAGTGCACTTGAATTAAAATAATGTGATAGGACATTCCACATTTTTTTATTTTCTAACACAAGAGAAAGGAAAATATGATTAGAAATATGAATAAGCAATGAATATAAAATAGTCGTGAAAAAATGTTCCGACAACTTATTAGGAATAGAATGTTTTTTTTATTTTATTTTTTTCAGATAGTATTTGACAAAACAGGCTTTATCCGAGATACAAATATTATTTTTAATTCAATTTCATCAGAATAATTATCAATAAATAATAATAATTAATAAAAAGGTAAATAAGCTTAGATATGAAATTTTTTACCACCTACTTGGAAGAATCTAGATTCATCATAAGTGACATGGCAAACACCTATTTTAATAGTGTTTATAGAATATGGATAAACACTGAGCTCTGTATGTCCATATCTGTATGTTGAAACATTTTTCTCTTATTAATGAAAAGACTACAAATTCTGTTATAATAATACATTCCATGTTCAATGACCTGTAATAACACCACATTCATAGACACAGAGGAAGTGATACTGTTACTCATGACATCATTATATTGACAGTACAAATACAGCAGACGCTGTTCAGTCAGATTTACAAAATTTATTTAAATTAATAACATACCAGTGCTGCTGCCTAGAAGGTAGTATGAGACCTGAAAGTACTCTTCATGTCCAGTGTGTAATGTGTCTGTAGATTCCGCTTTGCCTTGCGAATCTTCCTTTTGCGTACTTTCCGCCCATTCTGTATGTGCTTCTCCCTTGATTTTAACGTGAATGCCTGACAATAAACTCTTTTTATTAAAGGTAACTAAGTCACTGAATGTACTATTATATATAGTATTTATTCACATCTTTATTCTCCTAATAATGACTCATGAAACATACTTAAAGAAAACTGATGTGTTACATACCTCGAACTTTTTTAGGACTGTCGAAAACATATTCTATTCTTCCATTAACGGTTTGCCCGGCATAGTAAGTGTTAAACTGGTTATCTAAAAATATATTAGCTTCTTTTATTCCCATTTTTTCAAGTTTATCTACTTAAAACTTTTACACAGAACTCCCACTCGATTAATCGATTCTGGAAAATGAAAAGTACTATCCAACCCAACCAACAAGCTAAATGACAACATTGACAAGAGTGAAAGGGACTAGAGAGGAGCCATAGGAACAAACAGTTGGTACTTCGATACACAGAGTACATTATATAAATAAACTCGATACTTTGAATAACCTCGCTAATGATACAACATATTTTAATAAATTATAAGTTAGTTTGTTGTGAAGAGCTTTTCTGTAGTTTTTATCTGGATTCCGAGTTATTGTGGAGAAGAAAGTGCCCGTTCAAAAAGGAAATACTACTTTAATATTCAATCGGCAATTCCTCGTAAACCTTGGTTCTCTGTCCTCAAACTTGACAAGGGGATAATGGGGGAAAACATAAATCACTTAATTCTGTCCCACTTAGTTAAATTGTTTGTATATATATAAGCTAACTTAGAGGCCCAAAATACTTGAAAAGACCAACGAGGCAGCATTATAAACTATTATGAATACAGATAAATAGTTGATATCATAACATAGTATAAAACAAAGTCGCTTCCGCTCTCTGTCTGTCCCTGTAAACGCATAGATCTTTTAAACTACGCAATGGATTATGATGCGGGTTTAAACGAGCAATTCTTGTATATATATATAATCTTAATGTCGGAAACGGCGCTAACGATTTTCATAAAATTTTGTATGCAGGGGGTTTCGGGGGCGATAAATCGATCTAGCTACGATTCAGTTTTAGAAAATGTCGTTTTATTCGAGTTTTTAACAATCAAATCAATGTACATCTAGCGCCATCTATCGCAACTCGAGCGAATTACATTAAACTATACTGGAATAAGGTGCAGAATAAACAGTATCAAGGCGTACTAAGAGAGGGCGCCACTTAATTTTTTTTTTTATTGTAAGAAAAATAACAAAAAGGTGGCGTTTGGGTAGTCCCAATGTTGCCAAAAAACATATTTATAAAAAAAAATACCGAACGACGCTCGGTCATACAGGTACTGTATAATAAATGCATAATATGGTATGGGAACACTGTTAATTTTCGAGGTTTCTAATGTGATATTGGTGACGAGCAGATTTCCCTAGTGGCCGTTTGCGGAACTAACGTAAGACAGATACTTCTACCTGACAGTTTAATATACAGAGCGAGTGCATTGTTATTTTAAATTCTTTCTACAATGATTTCATTGATAGACGTCTACGGAGTAGTAAAAAATACTATAAGACCACTTCGTGAGGGTGATCAGTATTTTAAAAGTGGAATGATAACGTGTATACGTATTCTTATCTGTCATACGTTAGTTCTGCGACTTGCCGCTAGGGAATCTGCTCGTTACCAATAGCAAATAAACATATTTTTTTGCGCTTACATTGCAAACGCTGGTTTCACCCTACGAGATAGATCAAAATAATGTACTACAGTAATGTACACCTTAAAAATACCTACAAAAAAGTCCGCGACGGTATATGTCTATCTCTTAGGGATAACCCACAACAACCATTTTTTGTTATTTTCCTTTTACGAGAAATAATGGGTTATTTACGAAGCGATTTTAAGCAGTACAGAATGAATCCGTATACAATTAGGTAAATTAGATACATTGTGCATTTAATATAGATCAAAATGGCTCTTTCCAGTATCTAATTTAAATTAATATATTCGAAGATATTACAGATTTAAAATGCACGAATCGTGTAGGCGTCGGGGTCATCTGAAATCCACCCGTGCGAAGCAGGGGCGGATCGCTAGTGTAATAATAAATTCAAAAATAGTTAATTTTATTTAGTTTTCATATTTTTTTCAATGTCTTTTGAAAAAAGTGATTTGGCTTGAGATATCTGTCGCCAACAATTTATGCAACAGTAACGCTACCCTCATGTGCTAAAAAAATATTTGTGATTGTGAGTATTCGTTAGTATGGATCTATTCTAAAGACTCTAATTTTCAAAATCTGTATTCATTTAAATATAAAGATTTCAGCACATCACTAGTAACTATCAATTGAATGGTTTTAATATTGGATTGGAAGGAAAATTGCGAAAAACAGATGGAATAGTTCATTGTACAAAGAAATATGAATCTAAAACCTTTTACGTAAAGTGTATATTATAATTTCCAGTTCCGTCTTTGGGTAATTTGGTAAAAGGGTAAATATTTGTATTTGTCAAAACCACAGAGTACAATGTATGTCAATCAAAACAAAACTGACAACTGTATCAAAACAAAACAAATGTGGATTATGTGTAAAATTGTAATAAATTAAAATTAGAAATACATTGTTTAATAATATCTCATTTATTCATACGAATATTAAAATATAAATAACAAAAGTAACGAATGGCTGAAATCTCAATTATTATACCAATTTTTAATGGTGAAAAATGGATTGATAAATGTATGAAATCCATAGCAACACAAACACTTCTTGGTACAGATGTAAAGTTAGAATTGGCTATTTGTAATGATGGTAGTAAAGATGGAACAGAAAATTTGCTACAAAAATGGAAAGTATATTTTACTACACACGGGGTCGGCTTCGTATCATCAAGCGGATCTATTTCAAAAGGAGTTGGTTTTGCAAAAAATAAAGCTGTTAGGATAAGTACAGGAAAATTTCTTTGCTTTCAAGATATTGACGATGTTATGTATCCGAATCGATTGCGTTTGCAATGGGAAGCTGCTAAACTGAATCTCAATGCTATCATTGGTAGTAAAATAAGAAGAGTTCCTATTAATTCAACCCCTCGCTTTGTTCGCTGGGCGAATAATTTATCTAAAGACCAGTTGAAATTACAGATATATACATCAAATGGACCCACTTTACTCATGCCTACTTGGTTTTGCCACAGATCTGTTTATAACAATGTTGGAGGCTTTGATGAGACGGGACATGGATCACCAGAAGATTTAATATTTTTTTATCATCATATAGATGCTGGTGGTGACCTGTACAGGGTGGATAAGGAATTATTGGTATACACATACCATGAAGGTGCAACAACATTTTCTGTCAAACGAGAAATTATATGGAGGATGCAACTCGATCGTTTGGAAAATCATGTATTGCCACTGTGGAACCGATTTACTGTATGGAATGCAGGACGTTGGGGACGAAGATTAGTCCGCTCATTATGTATTAATAGTTTGAATAAGGTAGATGCATTCTGTGATATAGATCAAAATAAAATAGGGCATACAATAGAACTGTATTGTCCCTTTAAGAGAACAATTATGAAAAGATTACCAGTGCTACATTTTACAGAGGCTAAACCACCATTTTTGATATGTGTTAAACTAAACTTAACAAATGATGAATTTGAAAAAAATCTTGAATCATTGAATCTCACAGAAGGAATTGACTATGTTTTATTTAGTTAATTTAATAATATTACTAGAAACATTATAGATATAATACCTTATATTAGAGGAATAGAAAGAGTTTATGTTTAGAGGTGGTATATAATACATGACACCCTAACTTAATAAATATTTTCAGAAATAAGTAGGTATTATCTTAGCCCTAATATTTTCAGCTAAAATTTAAATTATTATTTTAATCAAGTTTAACTTGACTGTTAAAATATTAAGATGTATGTTGACAGATGCTGTCACTAAAAATTTAAATTAAATATAAAAAAAGTTGTTTTATTTATCACATACTAGCTGTTGTCCGCGGCTCCGCCCGCGTGTATGTCGGTTATCGCGGCAAATAGTAGCCTATGTGTTATTCTGATGTATAAGCTGTATTAGGTACTGTGAAGTTTTATCCAAATCCGATCAGGAGTTTTTGCGTGAAGACGTAACAAACATAATGTTATAAGCAACGATTCCAACCTCGTATAAATGCCTCATTTGTTTAAATCTTAATAATTACTAGGCATACAATAAACTATATTATAAACTTATAATTCAATTGGTGATTTTATAAACAAGTAAATAGTTGATTCATATTAATATCTTGGCGCCTTCCGCTTGTCAGCTTCCGGCGCGACTTATATTTCATATCAAATCTTTAATGTTACACAATCCTATATTATCAAATAATAATTGTATGCTAATAATCATTAGAATATTTATGGTAAACAATATTTGATATTATCTACTAAATATCTGAATTTAGTATTGAATTGGGTCAAGCCTGTCGAATACTATAAAAATACCTTCGTTCGAGTAATTTCACGCAATTCACGCATTCATATCCCGAACGTTCTACTTGGTGCTAATCGACCGTTACAATACACACAAACTTTCGTCTTTATATATTAGTGTGATGTGATTTCCTGTAGAAAATTACTGCAATTACTTTATCAGTCATCTGTTTAGTTTGACTTTTAATATGATGACGGACTTCTATTGAGGCTTCATCATAAGCTGAGTAAAAACTATGATGAACTGCAGTATGTTGTTACTTTTCAAAACAAAAATCGCTCATTACCTTTGTTATTTTGTTTGAGTAGACTCAAAAAACAACCAATTTCTCTAATTGAAGTAGGTACCTACTCATCACAAGATATTTTAATTAATACACTTGCCGCGCCCCTTGGGTTTAGTTGAACTTTTACAACAACAACCGCGGGGCGAGGCTAGTCTAAAAAAAGTAGTCCCAAGTTACTCCTTATATTATATCATCAACTATCTGCCAGTGATATTAATATATACCGTCAAAATCAGTCCAGCTGTTCCAGAGATTAGCCGGAATACTCAGACAGACGCACTAAATATACAAAAATATGTTTTTTTGATCTAAGTAGCTTATAGACCAATATTGTAATTTATAACCGAATCGATCAAGCGCGTTCAGCGTCGCAGTTGGTGAATATTTTAGTGTGAAAAACGCGGTTACTCTGACAATCAAGTAGATGAGAAATAAACTCGCACTTGAACTTATGGATAAACCTATTTGTATGAAAAAATTGTTCACGTTCACGAAATTCTCGGATTTCCTCTACTAATACTATTACATGCATGTATTACATTACACATATAAACCTTCCTCTTGAATCACTATCTATTCTATTGACGAAAACTGCACTAAAATCCGATGTAATTTGAAAAATCTAAGCGATCAGACAGCGGAAGCGGCTTCATTTTAAACTATGTTATGAAGAATAGAAATAAAATAAAAGTTCATATGCATCTCATTTAATACAAACTAGTTACAATGTTTAGTAGATATACATCGCCATACTGATTTTCTGGTTTGTTTGAAGGCATCATCTGATCATCGGTCATTTAGGGATTATCCTTTTCTGGTCGGCATTGAGCCTCCGACACCTTTTGCTTCTCTCTTTTTACGAGAAAAGTTGTCATTAAACTTGTAAGATGGTGGGGGTGGAAAGTCAGGTGGCGGGGGTATATCTCTTTCTGAGGGCGGTGCTTGTCTTACAACCTGTAAAGAAAAAAGATTCGTTTGTGTAATCAACCGATAGATTTATCTATACGTCTTAATTAACCACTTCAATTGCAAATTTCCAACAGCCCCGTCCCATCCTGTACCTAGACTAGAGGTAGACTGGGGTCTAGTGGTTAAACAGCCTGGCTGCTAAGCCGGAGGATTTAGCTTTGATTCCCACCCAGGACAAATATGTGATAAGCACGATCATTTGTGGTCTCTGGGTGTAATTTTGCTATGACATGTATATTTAAAATATATAAGTAAGTTTATTACACTAGTTTGTGACTAACGAAGGGTTGTTTCTCAAACTTACTATACCTACACGTATAAAATCAAAATTTTTAGTCTAGAGTAAAACGGTGTTCTTTATTCGAAATCGTTATTACGATGCGGACGCTTGCGCGCCCTCATAGGGCTAGTGACATTCCGTTTATTACGTGTTTAATATTACTACACTCAAAAATCCACATCACCTGAATTTTAAAGAAAGAGGTTTAAAAATCAAAGTCAACAATTTGTAAAAAAAACAATAGTTAATAGGTTCTTACTCGGTTGGAGGGCTCATGATCAAGACTCAATAATGCATATTCAGAAGCAGCCGCTAAAGGTGTTACGGAAACTGTAGAACCAGATCCACAGATTGCCGCAAAGTAAATAGCAAAGACCGTTAAATAATACAGACTGTTCATCTTCACTGATCACTACTACATCGACAACCAGTTCGTATGTACATTATATAGTCCGTTAATAACGTAGGTAGAAAACGATAACTTGACAAACAATGCAACAACTTCCTGTGATATACGTGAGATAAAAATTGTTGATTGTTATTGCAATGATAAAATTAATTATGCTTCTCTTACATGCTGTGTAGATGTCAATCCGTGTTTAAGTAATTTAGTTAATCGCCGTTACAAAAGAAAATTGTCTGCGTGCGTGTTTCAATGAGTAATGCAGTAATTTTATTATTGCGGTCTTAATTCTTTAATAATTGCCAGCACCGATAGCACAGCGATTCATGAGGTCATCTTGGCTTCTACCACAACAGCGATGTCGCATGTTGTGAGCTCGACTCTCACATTTTAAAACTTTTTATGATACATAAGTTACTTTTGTATAGGCACTATCATGGGCATAGCCACGGTGGGGCAGAGTGCGGCGCTTGCCCCACCCTGGCTCTGACCTGTAAGGTACCTTTTTTTACGAGTGGAAACTCCCACGGACCGTCACCCCACTGTGGTGTGTCGGAATCGAACCAACTAAAACTATACGGTGTGCCACTCTGCGCCTGAGAAGGAAGAAGTGAATTGGGTCCGAGTGGAGGTCGTCCTCCCGGGCTACCTCCGCCGCCTCCTTCTGCGAGATTACGTCTTTGCAGAAGGTTGCAACCGGGGTAAAACAGCTGTTGCAACCGGCCATGGAGCGACGGCTGGTCGGCCAGCCGGCCGTCATACGCAGTCATCGGAAGTACTGCGGGCCTCACTGCAGTCATCGGAGGAGATCTCTCGCTAGAGATTTCCCCCGATGACTGCAGTGAGGCCCATGCGGGGCAAACCGCCAGCGTGTGCTGGGCCGAGTCCTCACTACAATCGCAGTGGATTCTCCAGCCGGGGTGACCAGCGAGCCATGGTGGCTCTACGAGCGGCTTCATGCCACTCGCGTATCTCTTCAGGTGGAGGGCGAAAGCTGTTCTCCGCCCGGAAGTCGTCGTCCGCCGATAAACTTCAGCAAGCACTACCACCTCTAAATAACACGGGGAGTTCCGGCCAAGGCGCACAACGCCTCGTTCAATACAGTGCGATAACCACGTATGGCTCTGTCCGCCAATATCCTCTGGGAACGCCAAGGCGAACCCTTTTCTAGGTGGTCAGTGGTGTACCATACAGCGCCATCAACCGAACAACCCCCGTCTAGAGCCGTCTTGTCGAGACGATGGCTCCATCCAAATTGCGCAAAAGTCGCCCAAGGGCAAAGGCAACGTCGACCAGCTTCGGAGCAAGCTGTCTAAAGTGCTCGTCGAAGAGCCACCTGCCGTCGAGGATCAGGCTTCATCTGGGCCCAAACCGGTACGAGGACCGAGTTGTCCACGATGGAGTGCCAGGGGGCGGACCATGGAACAATAGAGCCTCCGTCTTATCCAGGGCCACCCGTAAGCCCAGCGCCTAGCTAGCTGCAGTGAACATAGTGTCACTGGCTTATCAATTTACGATTACACCTAGCCTGGGGGGGGGGGGGGCTACTTCGAAGGACCCAGTCGATTCCCACGTTCCACAGGAGTGGTCCAAGGACGGACCTCTGCGGAACACCGCACGACATGGGTCGCCTACTCCGTCCTCGTACATGACGATACGCTCCTCTAAATAGTCTGCCACTAGCCGCCTCAGGTACTCTGGCACGCCGTGGTAGTGGAGTGCTTCCCTGATGCAGTTAAATGGCAGACCATTGAATGCGTTATGGCGATATCCAAAGATACCACCAACAGTACGCGGCCACAGCCCACTGCCTCTTCGGTCACGGCCGTCGGACGCCCCGCTCGGAATCAGAATTGAGCGACCGACAGCTTGAGCTCGGGGCCCACCACCACGGGCAGAGAGTCTCCTCTTAAACAATTTGCCCGCCTCGTAGATTACTGTATTAAACTAACACATTGAAATAGTAATAAATGTTACGTACAATAAAAAAAGAATGTTTTTCTTTGTAAAAATACATATGGCAAAATATTTATGGTAGTTTGCTAGTTCCATGTTATTATAGACTGCTGCCCCATCCTGAGCCCATGGCTGGTTACGCTCATGGGCACTATAATCTTAATTTATACCTTTATACAGGCGCGGTTCCAGGGGGGGGGGGGTCACAAGGGACGTGACCCCCCCCAAAATCTGCTACTAGAACCTGATTTTCTTATTCTTATCAGTGTCCATAATTGTTCAATCGAAATAACAAATCAAAGGATAGGAAGGATAGGAACTCTTTGAGAGAGTTATCTCTGGCCGTATCAGCGAGCACCTGTCGCGAGTGGGCCCTGATCTATCGGACTGCCAATTTGGATTCCAGCGGGGACGCTCGACAGTGGACGCTAATATATAGGTGTGTTCGCTCCCTGTCAGGGTCGGCAGTCCGATCGGGGTGGTGGTGTTGGTAGTTAGCCTTGATATCGTTAATGCTTTCGGCACCCTTCAATGGGGTGCGATTAGGGAGGCCCTTGAATATCACGAGGTGCCGACTTACCTGCGTGCAGTCATAGAGGTCTATCAGCGAGACAGGACAGTGAAGTTTGTCGATCGGAACGAAGTGGAAAATTGAAGGGAGGTGTGTTGTGGGGTTCCCTAGGGCTCTGTGTTGGGCCTATTGTTATGGAACCTCGTATACGATGCGGGCCTTCGCACTAGTCTGACTTCGGGCATCAGTGTCGCCTTCTATGCAGACGATACCCTAATACTGGCTAGAGGGTCACGCTTCGGGGAGGTGCTTCTGCTTGCAAGGGGTGGCTTGTGACGTGGATAAGATTCATGAGCTGGGCCTGCGGGCCCTACGTACATGGCCTACGTAAGCGCCAGGAACCACCCAGCTCATATCTCCGGGTGGATGACACCGAAGTCCAAGTGGGTCAGTACATGAAGTACCTCATCATGGACAATCGGTAGAGCTTTGAAAAGCATTTCGAGCGACTAGTCCCCAGTATGAGGAGTAGCAGGGGTGCCACATTGTCTGCTGCCCATGCTCGGGGGACCGCGGGAAGAAGTTCGCTGCCTCTCTGTGCTTGGGCGTGCGTATGCCTTTCTGCCGAGCTTCGAAGCTTGCATAGAGAGAACCAACTTATCACCTACTCACTTAGATGCTCACCGGGCACGGTTGCTTCGGTGACTTCGTCCGGTCGGACAGATCGGACGAAACCTGTCACCACCAGCATTGATCGCGGCAATGCTGGCGAATAGTGTGAAGACGTTATGCTCCAGAAGGAGTCCGAAGAGCGGGATCGGGAAATGGCCGATCCCGCTCAAAGAGGCGACGAAGGATGCGCGATAAAGGCCGCTTGGTCCCCAAATCTCCGGTTAAGAGTCGTTGTGGCCATATGCAGGGGAGATGTGGCCACTGGAAACGACCCGACACCTCGGTGCGGCCGGGGGTCTCAGGCGGGTCTGTGTTTCGACTCTCTTACTGTGTAGAGCGGTGAGAGGTTCGACAGCGACATGTCCCGGGTTTGAATCTGGTTACCCCGAGATGTACCTCAGTGATGGGGTAAGGCAGGGGGAACTCCAGAAGCCGCTGATGCGTTCCTGGAGCTCCTCTTGACTGCAGATGTAGGCCGCCGCCGGGGTTTAGTGGTTAGACCGATTTGTCGGGAGTTCCATACACGCCCTTCGTCCCCCAACGGAGCTAGATCCTCTAAATATTCATCCAGAGATTGTCACTGATGTCTCAAATATTATGATCCCAATAGATTTACCAATAAAAACAAAAGATATCCATTTGTTCATTAAACATTAAAATGTGTGAAATAAAATTGTGTATTGTGCAAGAAAGTCTAATTTACTAGACTTATTTGATTAGTGACCCCCCCCAAAACTTCAGGCTGGAACCGCGCCTGCCTTTATATCGCTGATAGTCGAGGAGACGTTTGTGATTGGGCCGTGCCATGACAACTTGATAAGGCTTTACCACGCTTATCAATTAAGGGGTCGACCTAATTAATTAGCGAAGGAGGAGGGTTCGATGATTAATTGATTATGTGTTAAATTAAGGATAATTCGACCTGTCCACCCCCCTTGAAGAATAATGTAGTGTTGCCAAATTTAACGTATTTTTAAAAATGCGTTTTATTGTTTTAGTGGTGCAATCTCAGATCCAATAAAAAAAGGTAGATAACGCACCGCCTTGTTCTTGTTGAAGCAGAAAAAAGGCGCATAGTTCCAAGTAACGGTCGTGAAGGCGTGTGTTTACTTGGAACTACGCGCCTTTTTGAGGGTGCAAGGATAAAAAAATAAAAAAACGTGTGGCACTCGGAGACTGCCGCGGTAAAGCTATTGCATAGCATTTTTTATCAACTTATGCAATATGCTTTATTTTTATTTATGCATATTTTTTTTGGAAATATTGACATCTAGTAATATAAACAATCAAAGCATACAATTAAATCACATGATTTCTCCAATATGTTAGTATTTCATGATAATTTAAATAGTTAACGACACGGCAAATTTCATAACGATGACAATGATGTGCATATTATGTGTTATAATTACATTTTAATACGAAAAAGATATGATAGATACCTATACACCTATATACTTTCTCACAAACAGCTGCTTACGTATTCGTCCGATTTCGGAGCAGCTAGTCTCGATCCGTGCGAGCTTCGGGTGTTAGGTTTTATTTTCGTTACGGGATTTCTTACGTTACGGAATTCGGTCGCCGCGCTCATAGCCCGCGATAAAAGCTATGCAATAGCTTAAAAACACAAATAGTAGTTTAGGTATCAAGACCGAAGTTGTAGATAACAAAAATATTTCGAACTGTTGCTAAGCTTTTTCAAATTAAATTGGTAGAGCTACATCAACGTGTTTAAAATAATGTAAAAATTACGAGTTCTTTCAGATGCTGCATGTATAAACTTCAATTCTCTTCAGATTGATAAGATTAAAAAGAAAGATTTATATTCTAAGTTTCGAAAAACAAAAAAAAAACGCTCGTTTGGTGCATGATTTTTAAAAAAAATTGTGTTGGCTACACGGAGATCTAAAATTTAGGGGTGCTTACACTGATACAAAGTTCATTGTTCATTTCTTGATCACCATTTTTTGTTGATAAAAAGTTAATAATAGTATTATATTTACCAGGTTCTTTAGCCTAGTTAGAAAGACAAAGTTCATCAATAAAAAATAAAACAGGGTGACAACGACAAATTACGTGACAGATCACAGAACTGATTACAGATACCCGCCAAAAACATAGAAAGTTTAAAAGATTTGAAGCTTTGGATAGAAGTTGCGTGTAATAATTTCTAATAAACGATTACCGCTACACATTGTGTACGATTTATAATTATTAGAAGTAATCAATTTTCCAAAATATGGAGAAATCTAAATATACGCCTGTGGTTGCTTCAGCGACGGGCCAAGTTTGCAAAATTCCAAATCGTTTGGGACGCGGTGTTCCAGAAGTTAAAGATGTCTACACGAAGAAATGTTCCTGCACCCGAGACAAGACTATAGTCTTCTGCCGATCGTGTGGATATTATTGCAATGGACGTATCCGTCTAAAATGTGACGTTCATCCTCATGTGAGTGAAAAATAGAAGTGAATTTATATTTTAATTTAAATCAGAAATAATCCATTATGGTTTCTTCTCTTAAAATATCCATTTTTATAATTATGAAGAGTCTGTAATTGATATACCTACTTATGGGTAGCAATGTTCATAAATGATTATTATTTTTCTCTTCAATCTTATTTAGAATAGGACCTATTTGAACACATTATTTCAAACATTCAGTAAAACAACTTGCACTTTTGTAATTTTACAAGGTATCCATTTTTTATTTTCTTTATCAATCTCATATAACTTTGCTTAAATAAGTCATGTCCCATTAGGTACCCTGTGTTATATTAACTTAAAGAAGTATTTTGTTTTTCTTTAAAAAGGTGGTATTATAAAATAAATCCTTTGTCTTTCTTTCTAAGTACTTCACTTAGTTTTTAATATTACTTATTATGTCATTCATTGTGCCTTTGTTTTACTGAAGATGCATTTAGGACAATATATGTGTAAGTGGTGAAAAGAATTAATATAGAATTTAATGAGAATTAGTGTAGAGGATAAATTATGAGAACTGACTGACAGTTTTAGTTTAGCCTAGTAACTGTTAAAGGTAAAAAAAGGCATATTGATAGTAAAATAAAATGAGTGAAGAATGAACACATACCTACCCCCTATATTCATATTTCATAAACATTATTCTATTAGTTCTTTGTTATTTTTAATTTAAAACTTACAGCCTAATAAATCAAAGCAGCTGCTTAATAATGTTTACGAATAAGACCAATAATATAGGTTTATTTACCATTTCATGTGCATTGGCTAGTCTTTCATGACATTAATTTGTTTCCAGATAACATTTCTTTTGGATATTGCTGAGTGCCCTCGCTGCCACTCTTCACTGTATTTGGATGAGTATTTTGGGTAATAGTTCCTTTGCTGTTTGATTACAAAGAGAAATATATTCAAGTCACTATATTTAAGACATTACTAGGTAAATATTATAAACACAAATGATTGTTCCTACAATTTAATATATTATATAAGAAAGTCTCAAGTTTAGCTATGGTTGTGAGAGAAGTAATTTAGTTTTTTTGTTTTAATTGTTTTGTTTTTGTTTCTAGCATTGATTGCTATAATAGCAATTATTGAATTAGGACTAAAATGTTTCATAGAACATTGATTTTTTGACACTAATCACTTTTCACTTTAATTTTATTATAAAACTAAACCTAAATATAACTTTGGTTAGTATAATATGAGTTTTATTGTTTCCCTTTTTCACCTTAAAAAATAAAACCTAAGTTTATTTAACTATATAGCAAATAGAAAAATAAGATAAGACAACTAGATGTTGTGTGATACCTGAGACCCTCATTTTTAGGTAAGACAGAAATTTTAGATGAGGAAAGTCAAGTAGAAAGTACTTCTATAGCTGCTGCTAATGAAGTTGCTAAATATATTCTTTTTTTTTAAGACAATTCTCGCAATAGTGTCGTGGCCTAATTTACAAAACATACATGAAACAGACAAAAAGAACACCCAGACTCAGAACAACAAATTGTGGATCACACAGTGTTGTCCTATGTGGGATTTGAATCCATAGCACTTGGAGTAGTTTAATGAGCCGGGGTGACCGCTCAAACCAACTAACTGCTGCTAAGTCAAAAATATTTCATAGATACAGTTAACTAATTCTCGCTCAGCAATGGCAGTTACAGTAATTAAATATATAATATGCTCTACGTATTTGCTGAAATGCAAATTTTATCTCTAATCATGGAAATTACTGTGCAAATAATAATTGTTTGCAGGGTCAAAATGATTTGATTAAGGGTAAAATCATGCAATAAACAATATGTAAAACAAAAATATTTTGTATCTATAAGTTAGTATATTGTGTCAGTGGCGATACTGAGCTTTTAAGACAAAATCTCTAAAGCTAAGCTAGGTAGCAACCAAAAACAATGATTTAGAATGTTGTCTATTTTTAATTACCATAACTATCACATTAATCTTTTACTATTTTACACAAATATTTTGGTTAATCCTTATATTGAGAACCAACTTGGCACGTCTGATCTGTTTTTGTTACGATCAATGTATTTTTGGAAGGATTTCTTTGATTCGGCCAAAGCTTTTTCTTGTTCTTCAACTTCATCCTTGGCTTTTTCAAAGAGATCTGGGTATTCGAATTTCATATCCTTAGGCTAAAAAAAAACAAAACTATTATTCTTAAACATGAAAGGATCAAGCAGCAAATCTTGTTATAATACATGCCAAAGTGTGAAACTCTAAATTTGAAATTATTTTTAACTAACTTAAAAAGAGAAAGCCATTCATTCATTCAGCCAAATCAAAATCTGGTTTGATTTCTCATGTCTGTTAAGCAATGTTAGAGATAAATTGATATCTGGCTTTTGTGAATCTATTTGGAACATTGAGCCTGTTTAGTCATATTCTAATTGAATATGATATGGGTGGAAAATAAGGACTAAAGAATATTTATAATTTATTAAAATCCACCATGATCTATGAAAATCCACTTCTAATAAAAGTTAATTACATTTCACTGTTCTATTTCTTAATTTAAATACATAAAATAACTTCATTAAAAATACAGGAACTATAAACTTCATACATACCAGAGTTATAATAGCATTCTTAACATCATCTTCTTTAACTATGTAACCCTTGCCAAGATCTCTTCTGAACTTTCCTAAAAATATTTTTGTTCTCACTTCCACCACAGGGATATTGTATATTTTATTGAGATAATTCTTAATGTCGTGTTTGGTCATTTCCATCGAACATTCAAAATGCACAATATTAGGTAATTGGGTGCCTCGAGGTCGCACTAATTTCATCCAAAAATTAGGTAAAAAGACCCTCAGCTGTGGATTACCTCTTTGATATAAGGGATACCTGAAACAAATAATTACAAATTGTAAGATTTGTACGAACCAAAATAATGATTCAAAGTATCATATCTATTCACCATCGAGTAGACATATTGAATCAATAGCAGGTAAATTTGTGTTTTTAATTGAATAAATAAATGGCAAAGTTACAGCTACAGCTGACTTGTTAAATCTAACCTAAAATTATTAAGATTATGACAGATGCTATCAGTTTCAAATAAGGATGCCAGTAGGTGTTCCCTGCATTTTGAATTTGATACCTTTCGATTTTTTGGAGTCAGTAGACTATTTATATGTTAATGTTACACAAGAATCTTATTATTATATACTTCAATATTTAACACCTCAAAAAACGTATATAGGTACGTACGTACCATACTAAATTATGGGGAAACTCATTACGATGATTCGGTAGGCTTTGGACCGGAACATTTCTATATTAACAATGTAATCTGTGGACCGGAAGACAATATTTGTAAACTGCGATAACTGACGGTGCGGTGTACTCTGTGGTTGTACAAATCCCTGGTTGGCCGTTGCAGGAACTATATTGAACCGGAATGTGGCAATGGGATCCTGCCTGCCCCAATTCTAAATCAAATTTTTTAGTTACATTTTTAAATTAATAATACATTCATGGAAGCTCAGTCATTGAATTTGAGGGCAAGTATGTAATGTAACTCAACATAAAAAACGACTAGTCAAGTCATCAAATGAACTAACCTAACAATTAGACTACTGTCTGGAATGACTCTTTTGAGTAATAATGTGTTCTGTGGGAAGTGGGAATGACTGTCTTACGGAAGTACAACATAAGTCTAATGGTTGAGTGGACAAATTCTAATAATATTACAAAATATTTTTAACCGACTTCAAAAAAGGAGGAGGTTCTCTATTCGACCCACAGACGTATAAAGAAAAGGACTTCTCTTTATATTAAACGTCTTTGAATCGACCGTATAAATGTTTTTTTTATGTGTGTTCGCGAATAACTTCGTCGTTTATGAACCGATTTTGATGATTCTTTTTTTAATGGAAAGGACATATCCCAACGGTGGTAGAATGCTAAGGTCACTAAGATCTGATGATATTATCCAACAGAAATCGAGTCGAACCTTGAAGTCTGTTTTTGTTTTTGTTAAAATTTTACTTGTTTGTAACATTTTTAAAATTTCAGAAAAACCTAAACATTGTGACTATAACTAGGCTAAATAACTCCTTTGCATAATTTATTATGAAAATTATTCGGTAACTTATATAATACTAAATAGCTCTTCAAGTTTCTTCTCAATTACAGATTGAGAATATCAACAGGAAGATAGGATTTTTATGCTGGTAATAATTTAGATACATTTGTCAGTTATTCGTAAAGATGGCGGTGGCCTTGTCACCCGATCAAGAGTTGGTAAGTTATTTTTGATTTCGATTGGTTGTGATACGTTTACACTCACTATTGTAGTATTTAAGCGTGCAGTTTAAATGATATAATTTATTTCAAATAATTTGGCACATTTGTTGTACTCGTTTTAGTTTCGGATGTACTTGTAAAACTTGCTTAGTTTACCATGTCATCAATTCAATGTTTGTTTTGATTACTTCGTGTCTTGTTATTAAACTTCTATAATTCTTTAAAATTATGAAAATTGTTTTAGTTTCTCTATAACGACAAAAAATTTAAATATTAAGGGTTGTAAGATTCTTGTTGGACATTTTTTCTTTCATAAATAAATTCCAATTAAACTCTGTGGAGTATACGTTGCCCCTCCTATTTCCGTCGAAATCTGTTCCTTTCGTTCTATAGGAATTTAGTTTTCCTCCTATGGTTATGTTTTACCTTTTTTATTTGATTTTGGAGTTGGTTCATTATTAATATGGTCATTTGAAGGTTTATCTCTATGCTTTTAAGGCTTTCTTCACCTGTTGTTGTTGACTTGCCAAATACTATTTCTCTTTCTGTTTTTCAATTACCTTAAAAGCCGGCCGGCGGCGCTCGCTGATGTCGTTTATTTTTGGGTTTAGGAGTGCTTACTTATTTTATTTTTTTAAATTGTTTTGTGAACTATTTAAATTTATAAATTTGGGAAGATATTATGCGCAAGAACTGAATATTATTGAGCATAATTTGCTACAGTTAACAATATTTTTACTGATTAGTGTTGAGGAGAATCTACTCCCATAGATTTTATCAACTTGGGACACAATGTAATATTCTTTATTTTAAAAGCATTTATTTCTGGTCCACTCAGCGGTCTTATAGCTAATTGGAATTCCTTCTGGGCGATATTAGTTGTGGGCAAGTGCATTAAATTATTTAAAAGAAAATTTGCAAATTAGGTTTAACTTCATTGTTAGATTTCGAACGTCATTATAATTGTTTACATTGTGTAACGTTTACATTGGCGAAAGGATTGAACATTCATAAAGCAACTGAATGTAATAGATGGAAGATATGTAATGTATTAAGTATAAATAGTAACCAACATTTACTATTTATGTTAGTTCATTGGAGGTATATCAATGGCCGACAATGTATGTGTGTTTATTAATTGACAGTAAGACTCTTCTTATAAATTCTGGCAAAATTTTAAAGTAATGGTGTTTTGACAACATGTCGAAACTGTGTAATGTATGGTGTCAAACTTAATAGATTTAAATTTGAGGTTTAAAATATAACATCAAGGTCAAAATTCTGTTCAAAGGAGTCCGTCGCCTACAAAAGAATACAGGTATACCTAATAAAGGTGTGTTATGAAATATAGTTAAAATAAATAAAAAAAACATGGCTACAAAGGCTGGTTAAAACAAACAAACATACAGGTGAAGGTAATAAATTCATGTACAAAAATTTATGACTTTTAGTTTGGCTCAAATAACTAAAATTGTTTTGAATTTATAATAACTTTTTACTACCAATATTCACCCTGACAGAGTAACAAAGAAAAAGGGGTAGCTGTATATTTTATGATACTGTCAGCATGACTGTCAGAATATAAAAAGTACCACTAGACTGGAAGAACTTTCAATGTGGTGATGAATTAAGAATACATAATGTCACCCTTCCTTTTTCATCCCATGCATTATTGCAAAAAGAAGGAAAACTTTAAACATATGCATGTACCAACATACCATGGCCAGCTTTTAATAGTAGGCCAAAACCTTCATAACTAGAGGCCTATGTCCAGCATTGCACTGTTAAAGACTGTTGATGGTGATGACTACTAGAGGATGATCATTACTATACCTTAAAGTAGTAGTAGATCAAATTAATTAAGATGATGATGATTTTTATTTCTGATTTTTAGACTGATTCCTGAAGTTCCATAATTGTGAACTATTGTCTATTTTGGGAACTGCTCTTACAGTGTCATTCATATACCCTGCAGTGACTATACTATGTGTACTGTAATGAGAATAGTCAGCACAGCTTCCTGTGGTACGCATAAACGATAATTAAATATTTGAGGTGGAATTATCTTTTTGGGAATTTTATAAATTTTCCTGCTTCAGATAGTATTCGTTATAAAGAAATCTATTTTCTATCAGGAGTACAGGAAAGCTTTATTTGCGTGTCGTCGTTATTAAAAATATTTTCTCAATATAATATGTCTTAATATTTTCTCAGAATTGCAGTCTAATAATAATAATTATTATTGAAGAGCTTAATTATGTCCTTTGGAAATAGCATGAGCTATCGATTGCACGGTCGACGACCGGTCCCGACATCCGCTACTCTCTCGTCTTTGTCGCCTCTGGTTATCTTTTGATTATAACGTATCTATAATATATTTATCATAATAAATAATATTTTTTATAATAGTCAATGTAGAAAATCATCATCTTCTGAGCCTTAATTATTCCCAAGATTATTTGGGGTCGGCTACTAGTTTAACCGGTTTTACCTGAACATCAGTTTTTCCACGGAGCGACTGGCATCGCACCTCCGCAGCCCTGAGAATTCCCAATAACGATGCCATAGGATAGATGTTAAAGACAACCGGAACCGACGGATAAACGTGCTGTCGGAGACGGAGACACAGGTGATCGGCAGTCAATGTAGAAGAAAAAAAGTCATAATTAAGTAAAAATAGAGTAGACAGTTCTAAGTTAAATGTGTAACTCATTTAATTTTTTGGGTACTCCTACGTTTATTCCGTTATAGTAAGATTATTTTATACTGTTCTTACAATACCGGTGATATTTTGATATTTTGGAGGTGAACTTGAAGTCGAAGTCTGTCATCTAAAGCTTTACAGACTTTTATCACTGTCACGACTGGCTGCTCCGTAAGTCGGGATAGGTTTATTAATTTTTCTCTCGGAGCAAATTCTAAAATTGCTCTTATTATCAAGGTTTCTGTTTACCACCGACGTGACGTCTGCGTTTATTCCCAACGTAGATATATTTAGGCAAGTGTACAACGTAAACTTGCGGTAATACGTACATCCGATAGTATCAACCTCGAAGTTTATTAATAGATTCATACTGATTAATGTACCTACCTATCACAAGTAGGGTTTCTAAATTGAACAAACCCAATAAGGGTTTAATGACATGCTAAATGAGATACCTTCTTTATTAGAACGAAATAAATCTTATTATAATAGTACAATGTCTCCAGAGTCAATCTAAAGAGTGTACTCGCGGTAGGAATATAAGAAAATTTATTATTTCGACGCAATGCCGGCAATGCGTAATAAACTGATTACAATAAATTCGTAGAATTAAAAATTCTCATCCAAAAAAAACTGCGTTATTGAAGATGTTTTGCGCATACTGCAGGAGAACAGGGAAAGCAATTTATACCTCAAGAAGTCGTTCACAGGTTATAAGATAGTTAAGAACATGATTGGTATATTTACAGGACTATTGGCATCGGATTGACAAATATTTTGATTCTCTAAAAAAAATTTCAGTAGCATATCTGACCTAATTCAGGTTCATTGGATGTGAGCATTTCCTGTTCATGTATGATAATGTTCACCCACACAGGAGCTTAGAGATCCAGTTAAAGCACGTGTGTAAAAAAGAGATTTTCTAGTGCAGAGTTCTAAATTAAGAAGAAAAGTTAGAATATATTTCAAACGAGACTATTGTCGTTCAAAAACTCAAACGAAGTTACATTGTCTTTTAAAAGAAGAGCTTCAGCTTGAGAAAGGAATGACGCTTAATCGTCTAAGAAATAAACAAGTAGGTACATATTTAAAAGTAGAACCGTAACTGAGTCTTCCCAGATTCGGACAATATTATTTTACTAGTTTCTTAGCAACTTTCTGTGCGACATCCGTGCAGTCAAACTTCCTTTTTGTCTGAGATTGTAAAAAGCAACGCTTTCTAAGCATACACACGAAATATTTAAAAAAATGTGTTAGTGAGCAATATCTAAACCGCGAAGACTACGCGTTAATTAATAAAAAGTAGTAAAGATCTCAGTAGGTAAGTTTTTGTATAGAGATACCAACAATGGTGTTACAGTAGTTGTCGACAGCCACCTTTTTTATCAAACCGCAGGTCCTGCAGGTATAGTTTTCAAAACAATATACAATTATAATATAATTAATTGTTTTGAAAAGTTCAGTGTCTTAGATTATAAGACACTGAACTTTATTAATATTATACCTTTAATAGTCTTGAGCCAAGCTTTCGAAAACTCCGTGAATGGCAGTTGTATTCGTCAGCAGTAGTGTCATTATCGTGTATCAGCTAACTAGCAACTGAAATGTTTCCCTTCCTTGATATGGATTTTGTTTTTAAGGTTAGGTGTGCTCTTAGCTACGAAATCTTTTGAAATGAAATGAAGAATCTTGCGCTCATATAACGAAATTAAAGTCTATGCAGTACAATCCGTTCTTTCTGTTATAAGCTTTCTAACTGCTGAAAGAAATTAAATTATAACCAAAGCGTTAAAAACTGGTTAACTATAGTAAAACTAGCAAACAAAATAATGAGCCTTTCATGTAAATATATGGTGATGTGAGCCATCGTCATCATCGAGCTAAGCTTTAATATCTATCCTTACAGCTTGCAAGTAAATAGATACTCTTGAATTGATTCTATGAATAATAATGTATTATGTGAATTTAGGTTATAAATCAACTCTAAAGTATGAGTGACAGAGATACCGGACGCCTACGTTCCGACGCCTGACTAACCCTTTTATCTTATGTACTGAACTCACTTGATATAATTTATGTAATAAACAGTCGACATATTATGTGGGTTATTTAACATGTGAGGTAGATCCCAGGAAACGTTTTAATCATGATTACATAACAATTCGTCTTAGGAATATATCAATTTGACTGTTTTATATCTTGACAATACATAGTATAAAATGAAGTCGTTTCCGCTGCCTGTTCGCTTAGATCTTTTAAACTACTCAACGGGTTTTAATGCGGCTTTCACTAATATAAAGAGTGATTCAAGAGGAAGGTTTATATCTATAAGACTGATCGCAGTTTTTAGGGTTCCGTGCCAAAGGCAAAAAACGGAACCGTTATAGATTCGTCATGTCTGTCTGTCTGTCCGTCTGTCTGTCCGTCCGTCCGTATGTCACAGCCACTTTATTCCGAAACTATAAGAACTATACTGTTGAAACTTGGTACGTAGATTTATTCTGTGAACCGCATTAAGATTTTCACACAAAAAAAAAAAAACAATAAATTTTGGGGGTCCCCATACTTAGAACTGAAACTCAAAAAAAAATTCATCAAACCCATACGTGTGGGGTTCTATGGGTAGGTCTTCAAAAATGATATTGAGGTTACTAATAATAGGTCTTTACCTATGAAATTGCCGTTTTGTATGCAATAAGTGAAAGTACTTATTTTTTCCAAACTTTTTTATTTCTGATATTCGAAGTAATCACCCATGCAATCGACGCATCTTTGCCAACGCATTGGCAGTTCATTGCTGCCAGCTTGGAGACTCTCTGAACTGACAACATCATTTGGTACAGTTCGCAACAGACAGTCTCCAAGCTGCAAGAGCAAGGGTTGGAAGCTCTCCCTCATCCGCCATACTCACCAGACCTTGCACCTACCGACTATTACTTTTTCCAAAATTTAGACAACTTTTTAATGGGTAAAAAATTCAATTCCCCAATTCAGTTAAAAACTGGTTAACTATAGTAAAACTAGCAAACAAAATAATGAGCCTTTCATGTAAATATATGGTGATGTGAGCCATCGTCATCATCGAGCTAAGCTTTAATATCTATCCTTACAGCTTGCAAGTAAATAGATACTCTTGAATTGATTCTATGAATAATAATGTATTATGTGAATTTAGGTTATAAATCAACTCTAAAGTATGAGTGACAGAGATACCGGACGCCTACGTTCCGACGCCTGACTAACCCTTTTATCTTATGTACTGAACTCACTTGATATAATTTATGTAATAAACAGTCGACATATTATGTGGGTTATTTAACATGTGAGGTAGATCCCAGGAAACGTTTTAATCATGATTACATAACAATTCGTCTTAGGAATATATCAATTTGACTGTTTTATATCTTGACAATACATAGTATAAAATGAAGTCGTTTCCGCTGCCTGTTCGCTTAGATCTTTTAAACTACTCAACGGGTTTTAATGCGGCTTTCACTAATATAAAGAGTGATTCAAGAGGAAGGTTTATATCTATAAGACTGATCGCAGTTTTTAGGGTTCCGTGCCAAAGGCAAAAAACGGAACCGTTATAGATTCGTCATGTCTGTCTGTCTGTCCGTCTGTCTGTCCGTCCGTCCGTATGTCACAGCCACTTTATTCCGAAACTATAAGAACTATACTGTTGAAACTTGGTACGTAGATTTATTCTGTGAACCGCATTAAGATTTTCACACAAAAAAAAAAAAACAATAAATTTTGGGGGTCCCCATACTTAGAACTGAAACTCAAAAAAAAATTCATCAAACCCATACGTGTGGGGTTCTATGGGTAGGTCTTCAAAAATGATATTGAGGTTACTAATAATAGGTCTTTACCTATGAAATTGCCGTTTTGTATGCAATAAGTGAAAGTACTTATTTTTTCCAAACTTTTTTATTTCTGATATTCGAAGTAATCACCCATGCAATCGACGCATCTTTGCCAACGCATTGGCAGTTCATTGCTGCCAGCTTGGAGACTCTCTGAACTGACAACATCATTTGGTACAGTTCGCAACAGACAGTCTCCAAGCTGCAAGAGCAAGGGTTGGAAGCTCTCCCTCATCCGCCATACTCACCAGACCTTGCACCTACCGACTATTACTTTTTCCAAAATTTAGACAACTTTTTAATGGGTAAAAAATTCAATTCCCGAGAGGCAGTACAAAATGCCTTTGAAGAGTGTGTTGCCTCCCGTCCAGCTGATTTTTACAAGAAGAAGGGCATCAATAAACTGCCAATGCGTTGGCAAAGATGCGTCGATTGCATGGGTGATTACTTCGAATAACAGAAATAAAAAAGTTTAAAAAAATAAGTACTTTCACTTATTGCATACAAAACGGCAATTTCATAGGTAAAGACCTATTATAATTTTTTTCTAAACTGAATAGTTTGCGCGAGCGACACTACCAAAGTGGTAAAATGTGTATGTCCCCTCCCTGTAATTTCTAAAATAAGAGAATGATAAAACTAAAAAAAATATATGATGTACATTACCATGCAAACTTCCACCGAAACTTGGTTTGAACGAGATCTAGTTAGTAGTATCTTTTTAATCTATACTAATATTATAAAGCTGCAGAGTTTGTTTGTTTGTTTGTTTGTTTGTTTGTTTGTTTGTTTGAACGCGCTAATCTCAGGAAGTACTGGTCCGATTTGAAAAATTCTTTCAGTGTTGGATAGTCCATTTATCGAGGAAGGCTATAGGCTATATTTTATTTTCAAAAAAATTAGGGATCCGTAAGAAAATTGCTATTTTCTAACCCAAGGAGTGAAATGGAAAACCTATTTTTGCGTGCGCTGCAAAGACTATTGACAATAGAACAAAATAATGTATTACGGGTTTGTAGGGCCCATTAAGATCTACAAAAAAGTCCGCGAGAGCATATATCTAACTATCATGGTTTAGTCACAATAACCGCTTTTGTGTTCGAAAAAAATATTAAATCGTCTGAAGAAAGAAACTACGTTAAATGTGTATCGTAATATTAATCCTTATCCAAATTAAGCATTATGTTATCAAGGGTATTTATGTAGAAGTGAAATACTTTTTGTTTCATCCCAATCCGACATTTCGTTTAGAAGTTATCACGAGTATAAGACGCTAAGAGTTGGTACCTAATAATGAGTTATTTGCCAAAGAGTTTTTATCAACATAATGCCTAATATTAATCTTTATCTAAATAATTGTGTTGTTTATTATGAGTATTAGATCTTAGAAGAGTATAATAAATACATCTATACTAATATATAAAGCTGAAGAGTTTGTTTATTTGTTTGGACGCGCTAATCTCAGGAACTACTGGTACAATTTGAAAACTTATTTCAGTGTTAGATAGCCCATTTATCGAGGAAGGCTATCCATACTTCCATACTTTATATTATAAATCCGAAAGTAACTCTGTCTGTTTGTCTGTCTTGCTTTCACGGCCAAACCGCTGCACCGATTACAATGAAATTTGGTACACAGATAGTCTAGAGCCTGAGAAAGGACATATGCTACTTGAAAGGGTTGAAAGGGGGGATGAAAGATTGTATAGAAGAGTGGTGGTTTAATCGCCACACGCCTGCGCATTACCTTGGTGACACCGCCCGGTACACCGGACACTCTTGGCAACGAGGTAACAAGGATGTCTAATTCATTAAAATATTTCTCCTTTTCAACGAAGACTTAAATTAATATAATAATAATAATATAATAAATAACATACATTCATAAATATGATTTGTATGTTCATTATATTAATAGAAATAAATAAGACAAATTACAAAACAGTGTATAAAGTATCGTCATTTTAAGCTAAAATCTTAAACTTTATTTTTTAGGTTGTTGATTACATATAAATAAAAATGTCATTTAAATTTCGTAAAAATTTTAAGATCAAGGGGGTAAAATAACAATAGGGGATGAAAGTTTGTATGGAAATATGCAAGGTTTGTGAAGGCAAGGCAAGGCAAGGCCTATGTCCAGCAGTGGATTGCGATAGGCTGATGATGATGATGCAAGGTTTGCAAAAATGTTTCATGAGTTTGGGACAGTAGACAAAATATTAGAGCTATTCAGATGTAACATTTACTGAGTTATCACAATATGCCTAAGTGTGCTTACCCGAACGGGCAGACATGTGAGGGCAGACGACTGTGCCGCATGCGGATGTTGAATTTTGCTACTACAAATTCGTTATTATTCACTAGGATTCGATTTGTTAACATGATTTTTTGTTTATTCAAATAATTTTCTTCGTGAAAAAATCCGAAGGAAAAGTATCCGGCGGGATTTAAACACAAAAAAAAGCAAAAGGGGTACGCCGCAAGATGAAATAAATGCCTGTATGAAACATATGTATTATGGGTACATGTTAAAAAGTTTTGTCTTACTACAATTATGCGAGTACAACTTCACAATGATTTATTAGCAGTGTCAATATGCAAATGCTCTTCTAAAAATAGGAGATGATTGTATGCCAAATGACAGTAACGACATGATTACACTGAGACGTGAGTTCTGGTATATGATAGCACACATGATCTAAAAATAATATATATTCTGATCCGCCGACTAATGAGACAGTACTCGAGGTCCCGGCAAATATCCATGCCCAGGACACCGAGCTTACCCCGTAGTGGCAGTTGAGTGCTCTGAAAAGTGGGGAGGGGAAGAAACGGAGACTTTTTGGTAGAGAACGGGCACACCTGTGTTTTCTTAACGTTGAACTCGACCAGATTCTCATCACCACATTGTTAAATGCGGTTCAAAACCCGGTCAAGCTCAGCGACAATCTCCTATCCATTTTCCTCAACGTCTACTATCTTGGCTGCAGGGTATCCATAATATCGCCCATGCACTGTGCTATCGTCTGCATAGCAATGTATATTGCCAAGGGCTAATATGTCATTGACATGCAGAAGAAACATCTTGGGCGACAGGACCGAATTCTGAGGTACGCTAGCGTTTACCTCCAGAAAAACAGAGGCCGTGCCGTCCGTCGCAAAGAACCCGAATGCGAAGGCGCTGATGAAGAAAAGAGTAAATCTAGAGACGACTCTAGGAGGCAGACCGAATGTTTAGAGATCGGAGAGAAGCGAACGGTGCAAGAACAGGTTGAAAGCCTTGGCCATGTCGAATGTCGAAATAATTTCATACAAAATACTTTTTATTTTATGTACTTATATAAATACTTAAATATGTTTTTAACAGTGAAAAGCGTGTCTTATTTTTAAAATAATATTAGCTAATTAAAACTGCTACCCAAAGTCACTGTTCCACGCGGACGAAGTCGCGGGCGCAGCTAGTACATCATAAATGGTAAACCGCAAAAAAATACACTATTATGAAAACATCGATCAAAGTTACAACGAACTACAAGAACTTTTATATTATGTTACTTGCTGCTTCGGAACCCTTCATGGGCGAGTCCGACTCGCACTTGGCCGCTTTTTTTAATATAATTCTTGTTGCTTTATTTATTTTATGGACATAATATATGTATTTAAAGATAACAATGGGCATGACATAGAAACTCGAATGAAAACTATGGAGAGGAACTGTAGCAGTTGCGAGATATATCCGCTAACCCAAAGATATAAAATATGTACAAATCAAATTGATGTGTAGACGATGCTTAAATACTGATAAATTTGCGTAAATAATATTAAAATGAAGGCCTCCCCTAAGGAGCGCAAAACATCCGCATACGAAATTAAAATAATTACAAATACGAAATTTTAAATAAAAATAATGTATGAAAGGTATCCTTATATTTTGGCATTGTTATAGACGAAATCTGATGACTAGAAATTGTAAGGGAGATATGCACAATGTGTTCAAGGAACCATGTATTTTGTCGGTTACACAGATACGGTCCAGGGAATGGCTCTTGTCGCTACCTGGATATTAAGCCTTTTATTCTTGCAGAGTCGTTGACATGAACTCGTATACAAATGTATATGATACTAGTTGTTGCCCGCGGCTCCGCCCGCGTGTATGTCGGTTATCGCTGCAAATAGTAGCCTATGTGTTATTCTGATGTATAAGCTATATTACTGTAAAGTTTCATCCAAATCCGTTCAGTACTTTTTGCGTGAAAGAGTAACAAACATCCATCCATACAAACTTTCGCGTTTATAATATTAGTAGGATTAGCAGGAAGGATGAGAATGACGTCTTTGCTTTATCTTTATGCTAATTAGAATATTATATGGTTAACATTAATAAAAATAATTTTTAAAAGTTAAAGTTTTGTACACCTTTTTACGAAAATCGTGCGAACGGAGAACTATGAAAGGCACAGAATTATAATATATGGCAGTAAATGAATAATGGTCGACTACTGGGCGATCTATAAATAATTGATTTTGAATTATTCTAACATAACTAATAGCAATATATTAGATTTTATAAGACATAAATACTCAGATAACAACTTTTGTTTTTCTATTGCAATGAAATATTGAATTCCTTCTTATAACGCCTTAAACTTACGAATTCATTACAAATATGCATACATATAAATAAAGGATCATAAAAGTATAATAGTCAGTATGCCAACTTAATTATACAAAGCAGTAACTACAGTTCATTCAGCAAATATAATTTCTGTTCCACTGCATCTGTTTACCAAGTTTCTGGACTGAATAGGCGCTCGATTTAGAATTTACCTCTACAGTCGTATACAATGCCGTTTATGTAAATCTATTGATGTGGAATGTAATAACAGGTCCATTAGTCAGGTGTGAGAGGTTTTCTAAGAAATATTAACTCTCGAAATATCAGCACGTGTACGATTGCGACTACAGGAAACCAGTACGTCATCAGACCAGCATGTCATCAGTTTCGCTAGAAATTAATTTACAAAGTTTTAATCATTTAACAAATATTCGATTGTTATGGTACATAACATAGCGAGATTCATTTAAAAATAATACAAAATTTTAACAAAAAAACCGACTTCAAGAACGACCAAGTTGAAACGGGCCTATACGAGAATATTGAGTTATTCGTTAATTTTTATTAGTTAATTTAATTAAAATCAGACAAGAAATAATGTTTCTTAAAGCGTCGTTAATGAAACGGTTAAATGTCTATCTTGACAGTTAGTTACCTTTCTCGAGTTTTGGTTTTAAATTTTTTGCTGTTATCTGAATTAATTGAGATGTATGTAGCTTACTTAAGTACCTAATGTAATTGTTGTAGATCAATAAATAACACTCTTTTAATTATTAAAAAAAAACCCGACTGCGTATATTTTTTATTTTTTTGAAGTGAAAACTTTAGCGGCGTAGTGCACTTTTTTGGTATGGGTAGAAAATGTTAAACTCGCATCAGAAACTCGCGTCAGGACAATGACCTGATCGAATATTCGTAAGACGGAGGCGTGGCGTAGGAGAGGAATTAATATCCCCCTCTTTTTCTACCGCGCGGCGAAAAGACAACTCCCGCACTAGGAATAAATCCTGTGTCGCGGGGGACTTTACAGACATACATGAAACGGACACAAAGAACACCCAGACTCAGAACAACAATTTATGGATCACACAAAGTGTTGTCCTACGTGGGATTTGAACTCACGACACTTGGCGAAGTAAGAAACGGCGTGGTGACCGTTTAAGCACTAGGCCAAAGCATAAGGCATAAGCATTTCTGTAGTTATCGGTTCTCAAGGAATATTAAAGGCAAAGCAAGGCATAGATTCGTATAGCATCGTTCATTGCGTTTAATAAACATAGGAAATTAAAAAATGAAATGTAATAAATCTAAAATGCACAACGTTAATGTCCAAGTTTTCACTTCTGCCGCTCTCCCGGAGTGTAACCCATTTTTTTAATTTTGATGTACTCGTGTCACTCTCACCACTAAGACGAATCTATTGACACCACTCACATAAAAATATGACAAGCTGTTTTGACTCTAGGGCCTAGGGCGTGCCAAAGAAATATACACACATAAATACACTCGAAAAACATAACCCTCCCTCCTAAAAAAGGCTCTCTGATTTATGTACCTACACACTACTATAATTTTTTTAATAAGTACTGAAATGCACTTTGGAGTTGGAAAAAACAAATAGTCTTTCAACAAAGTCGTTTAAACGATCTGGTTAGACTGAAATATTTTATTCGTCGGATATTCCCACTGTACAGTTTTGAAACAATACTTATGTCGTCATTTACCTCATGGAGACTATTGATTTTGTTATACCAATAGTATTCTTCTTACAGAAATGAATAATACTGGCAACTAAGAGATCACCAAATGATCGAATTTCGACTATTTTTTATTTCTTGTTATTCTTGTAACGTCCACTTTAACTTGAACTCTAATTTATAAAATGTTATTAAATAAAATAATAGGTACTTAGATGTAATATCTAGCATTAGTGATTTTATGCGCCATATTTGTCAAAATGGTATACGAAGGGTAGAAGAACAGAATCCGTGACGATATTTGTATTTAGACTATTTAGGTTTTCTGTAGTACTTTATTAGAAGTCAGTTACTAAGATTAAGTAAAGAAGTAAATTTATTAGTTATCTAGTGACAATATGATTATTTTGACTGATATTAGTATTATATTTCGACATTCGTTGCACTGGTCGATACTGTCGACACTGCGAAAGGGATATAATTACTATAACGGATGCAACACAGACACCCATGGCCGTGAGCCATTATCTCGTAAAGATTTACGAAAGAATGAATCGAGACCGTCTGCCAACAAACGATGCCTGAGAGGTCAGAGTACCTTGTTGTCATGTACGTATTTTGGTTACTTCTGATTTCGCATTAAGATCTACATTCGCAGGGCTCTCTTGACGCTTATTCTTATCACTGTATGATGTATCGTCTATGAATAATTAGCTTTATCATGCTGTAACAAAGCAGTATGATAAAGGCAATAACAAAGTTTTTTAATAGATCTGACGCCAGTCCTTATTAGGAAATTAACATATTATAAAAGGTTTCAGGTAGAACTTGAAATAAGGTAAACTGAGGTATGGGAAACGAATTAGATGTGGGATCTAGAATACTGCTAGTCTAGATTCAGAAGCAAAAGTCAGACGGTATTAGTGCAAAAGAGGCTGCGTATCCGTTTGTCCTGTGATTGTAGGAGGTCACTAGAGCAGTGATATCAACTGACCAATCTTTTAGAAGAATGTTCTGTAATTCGGTGATGATGAGTGATAAAGTTCTAGGTACTAGTTTGTTTTTTGAATTTGAATAAGCAGAAGTTTTGAGGTAAAACCGCCAAATAAGCATCGTCTGCTTGAGGTCTGTAGTGTCTCACTTATTTCAAAACACTTTGTGGACAAATAGACCAGTGTCGATAGGCTTTAAAACCAAAAAAAAATAATAGTAGAATGAAACCCATCAGAAAAGGAGGGGAATATTATAAAAATGAAAGGAAAAATAATTAACGGGCGATCTGAGGTCGGGAAAGGGGTGGGGGGGAGGTTTTAAGGGTAAAAAACGGTTTTTCTCGATTTCCGGCAAAAGTAAAAGTCCTATGGAAAAAAGTCAAATGGCAAAGTTGTAGGTAATAAAAAGATGTAAACTTTTGCATTTACACTTTTATCACATAACCTCAAAATTTATGTGAAAAATTCAAAAAACCAAGGTTTTGGTTTTTTATTTTTATCTTTTTTACAATTTTCTTTTTTTTTCACGAAATTTGGTGAAAACTTACCTTTTTATGTCCCAAATACGCTGTAACTTATTTGATTAGAAATATTAATTTTTTCACCTTATATTGAATTAATATCGAAAAAGCATTCTAATTTTCAATCGAAAATTCACCCGTCAAAATATCAGCTTTTTTCAAAACGTTGGTATGTTTTCTGTTTGTTGAAAGCTCTACTTTCCGACGGTGCAAAAAAAAAAATGTTACCATAGTAAATCTTCTCAGAAAATGCAAAAAATCGAAAAAAACTCGAATTTGAAAAAAATACACACATCAAAAGTGTCTAGGGATCAACATATGTGTCTAGGGATCAATATATATTTTTGCAATAACTTTTCTCCTGATTGATATTAATTAAAATTTTCTTTAAGGATTCATCAAATAAAGTGTTTTCGTTTGTCACAGTAACGATAAACCAAGTCACCTTTGCATTAATAAAGAAATTTGCCATTTTCCTAATAAAGGGATTTTTGACATTTGAACCACTAACATTAAAGTTCGAAAAAAAGACTGAAATAACAGTTTTCTTTAAAATTTTATTAGGTAACTTAAACAATTAATAATCCGTGTTTCTACCGCGAACACTAACAACACAAGAACATCGGTTTGGCATACTCAAAATGAGTTCATCCAAACACGCTGTGGAATGGCCGCCCATGTTCGTTGCAACAACAAAAAAAGGTCTTCTTGCGACTGGATACCCTCCATATTCGGCAGAGCTCTTCTCTGTAGCATATCCCATGCATGCTCAATCGGGTTCAAGTCTGGCGACTGAGCAGGCCAGGGCCAAAGCCACATCTCAATCTCAAGAAATCCGCATAAAAATGCTTGATCCCTAGACACTTTTGATGTGTGTAATTTAATCATTATAAATAATTTCATCTAAAAAATGTGATTGCTGCAATTTATTTCAATTAAAAAGTTCATTTGTTTAATGCTTATTACATTTATGTCATAGAAAATCTCATTATATATAAATATAAATCGTACTATTAAATGTAGATACTTTATTCTGATTACGTTATTCATTACAATAGTTTAAGCACATTAATTTTACCATTCATAAATATATGAAAATCGGCCAAAACTTTGTTATTAAAAATATATTTTATATATATATTTATATTTTTTATAGATTTTTAATATATTTTTTATGTATTTTGTTTTTTTTTTTTTTCATGGGAATAACTAAATTTGTTTGTGCAAAATTAAGGAGATTATTATTTTTTAATCTTGTACTAAAATATCATTCAATTTTAATCTTTAGTTTATGTTACGTTAAACATACAATTTTTTAAAGAAAATATTACTATTTTTATGTTTGAGTTGGTTGATACAGATAAAAGTTTTTTTTTAAGTAAACTTGTCACAATCATCTTAAAGAAACTCAGCGTGTACGTGTATTTTTATAAACGACAAGCTTTTACACGCGGCTTCGCTCACGCAGACTTTCATGCCCTGATTTACCCCCTTAGGGGTGGAATTTCAAAAATTCCTTTCTTAGTGCTCACTTACGTTATACAAAGAACCTACATGCAAAATTTCAGGATTCTAGCTTCAGCGGTTTGGGCTGTGCGTTGATCTCTGAGTATGTCAGTCAGTCTGTCAGTCAGTCACCTTAATCTTTTATATATATAGATAGATGTTGTATACTGTACTGTATTTCGAATACTGGCTAGGCTAACGGTTGTTACAGCTGCTACGAAATAGTAGGTGTGTATGTAGTAAGACTCAGACCCGCTTAGCCCCTTCCCCACTTCTCTATGAAATACCTTTTGATGGGCTTAAATTTTTCGTAGGTCACTCAGGTATATAAGTTATCTAAAAATAGTTATAAATAGGCATCTACGCATATAATTTAAAGAAGTTTTGACAACTTTCTCCAAATATTGTAGATGTCTTATTAAATATTAATTTTATTAACTTATTTGTTTGTTAATTATAGTAGTATATTTTGATTTGCAATTATTTTTTTATCAATGTAACATGTAATCTTACGTTTTTCGAGTAATTAAAGTGTAAATTTTCATAAATAGATCAAAATTGTATATAATAATTAAAACAAATTTTCGAATTCGAGTTTTTTTCGATTTTTTGCATTTTCTGAGAAGATTTACTATGGTAACATTTTTTTTTTCACCATCGGACAGTAGAGATTTCAACGAGCAGAAAACATACCAATTTTTTTAAAAAAGCTGATATTTTGACGGGTGATTTTTCGATTGAAAATTAGGATGCTTTTTCGACATTAACTCAATATAAGGTGAAAAAATAAATATTTCCAATCAAATAAATTACAGCGTATTTGGGACATAAAAAGATAAGTTTTCACCAAATTTCGTGAAAAAGAAAAGAAAATTGTAAAAGATAAAAATAAAAAGCCAAAAACTTGGTTTTTTGAATTTTTCACATAAATTTTGAGGTTATGTGATAAAAGTGTAAATACAAAGTTTACATCTTTTTATTACCTACAACTTTGCCATTTGACTTTTTTCCATAGGACTTTTAGTTTTGCCGGAAATCGAGAAAAACCGTTTTTTACCCTTAAAACCTCCCCCCCCCACCCCCTTCCCGACCTCAGATCGCCCGTAAATTATTTTTCCTTTCATTTTTATAATATTCTCCTCCTTTTCTAATGGGATTCATCCTACTATATATTTTTTTCACTTTTTATAATTTTTAAAGGCTTCTACCCTGGTCTAAAAGATTACTCTCCTGATGAGTATACTGTTCTTATGTCGAAGGAGAGTCGTGCTTCTAGACCATATAATAAATTACATTCTGTAAACTGATTTTTTACCTACTTTCACCACTGTCTCAAACTGTACTCGTCCTGTTTGTCTTGATTTTTAATTTGAGATAGGTAGGTAAATTAAAGATCTTATTAAAAGAAAGCATTTATTTATTTATTCATATACAACTCTCACTCTCATTGATTATCGGATGGGGTTGGACCGTGACCTAGTTTAGTACGCTACTTTGTACTAAGTCACCATTTGAGGTGATTCTTTAGTCATGGAAATAATTGAAATAATGTACATGCTAAAGTTTAAATCCTTAAACCACAATATATATAAACGGATTAACGTGTCACTTCAAATACCTACAAATGTAGTAGGCATTACCAGATCAAATCGAAAACCAACCAGTAATAGCCATTTATCCTCATTTTCCACATAAAGTTTTCACTTACAAGTTTCCTTTTGGGCTGTTGGTTACTGTTTACTGTAGCGTTTTTATCTCGGCAAATATACGAGATGGTGTTCTAAATTGTGGCATTTCTAAAGGAATTGAATCAGTCGTTGTCAAGTAAAATAGTAGCTTAAGTTTAGAGGGATGAAAGCTAAGTGACTTTCTTTGCTGTCATTTAAAGAAAGAAAGTGACGCAAATAATTGGTTAGAACGGCCGGAAGGACTTGCAATAGTTTTATTTGTTAAATATAAATTATCGTATTAACACACAGTTAAATCAAGCAGGCAAATATTCTCTAAATTCTGTAACCGCACAGGAAATTGGTGTATTAATGCTATTAATGGTTGAGTTTTCACAGTTCGACTTCACTTGCTATGACAGTTGTAACTCGGTGTTGGTATAGTTCGATCGTGCGTGCGATTCCCTTATTAAATTTATAGTTTTGGTTCAGTCCTTTATTTACAAATATTGTTACTTCTCTAGCAAATACTAGCAAATGTGTGACACAAGCTTTGTGTTTCGGAATGTTTAACTAGCCTTGTTAGGGTAAAACAAAATATTTAGTACTGCATGGTGTTAGTAATTTCGCTGCGATTTTCCTTAACTATTGTCAAGTTTTTCTTACTACTTTTTCCTATCATCTAAATTGAATTTTTAAATATTTTTATGAGATAACTATAAAAGCTTAGTGGTGAGAAATAGTCATTTTACTATATCAGTCACATAAGGTAATGGTGTAGTACAAAAAGTTCTTGAACTATAACGGAGCTAATTCCAATCGTATATTCCAATTACTCAGCAGGCATGCTAAAAATGTTACGGTTATACCCAGTAAACATTGTATATTTATTTTGACGTAACTGGAAAGGCCCGTGCTGTCTTTTGTAGTGTGGAGTGTCATCGCGTGTTTGCTCATACTAATATTCGGGGACGGGTTCATCCGTGCCTGCACAGGAAACACATCCCGGAAGAATTAAACCGACACGCCCCTCGCGCCCCCTCCCGCCTTATTTGCATCGATATACATATGCAGCGGTTACGTCGTGTGTCGTTCTTCCGCTCACAGCCCTAAAGTGTCCTTTGCTATTCCATCAATTCTTTTAAATCACCTCGTAATGTATTCATTAGCAGGTTTGTCGTCAAACAAGAACCATGAAGGAAAGTAACACTGCATAACAGTAATAGGGACAGTGCTTACAAATCGTTTATCCGTCAATTATAGTAGTGACTTTAACAGTGCAATTTTAACAATTTGAGAGCATAAAATTTTTGAATGTGCTTTAACTTAGTGAATATCATCGTAACATTTTGTGAATGCTGTTTGTTTTGGTGTAAATATGCGTGACATTTTAATTTTGTATGCAAATTTGTTTAGCTTCTACTCAGTTTTTTAGTCGAGTCTCGAATACATAATGACCGCAATGAAAGTGTGACGAAGTGAAGGAAATCCTTGCAATTTAGTGCTGAAATTAAAAGTGTAAAGTAATAAACTGGAATATGAATTTTCTTAAAATGAATGAAGAGCTTAGAGCCAGAGTCCAGGCAGCTTGTCTGGAAAAACTGTCACGCCTCCTGAGGGTACCTACAATTTTCTTTATTTCCTTTACCAATCACACACACTTTTTCATTTACATTTTGTTAGACCAATGTTTCATCATCATCTTCAACAGCTTTTAATGGTCCACCGTTGGCCATAGACCTCCACTTAGACAGGAGGTTTTGATCTACTATAGCCAGACCGTAGCCAGACGGTTTGGTATAGGGTTTGTATCAATTTTTTGTTCTCAATATGCCTTACATTGCATTTATGCTGCTCAGTATATTTCTATGATCAGCAGAGGACTGAATAGGTGCGGTTGGACTTCAGTAAAAGTTTGTTGAGAACATCGGAATTATTAATAATAACCTCAACAGCCGTGCGCTACTTGATACTAGATGGCGCTGTCCTCCGGCTCTGGAATTATCTAGATTATACGAGACCTAGTAAACTCTATGGCGTAACAATACGTATCTAATTATATTATCTATCTAATACCTACCTTTAAACGAGCAAATGAGTGCTGAATCTCGGAAACGGCTCCAATGATTTTTATGAAATTTAATACCTATGCCATGTATGATCTAGCTAGGATTCATTTTTAGAAAAACCAAAAAATAATAATTGAGCGATGCTAATTCATCCAGGTAATATGAGTAATAAGGTTTAAAAGAGTGTAATAAAATGATGTGATATTTGAATGTAAAGGACCAAATTATAATGGCCTATTCTAATCTTTAATGGTTACCTATAACAGATAATACAAAAAAAACCTTCATTATTTCGTATAAAACAATCGCTATTGATACTCGGACAGGTTGCGGTCTGCCATCATCATCCGTTTTATAGTCTTTTAGTTGCTTAGTTTTTACCAAAGCCTTTTGAATTAGCAAATAAGAAGTATTCATATTTCCCACTTTCAGGAAAAAAATAAATTGTATGTAATCTATACAAATAAATGAAATTGGAGTGTCTGCTTGTAATATTAAAATCACCGCTTTTTACTAAAAGCATACGTATGTATACACGGTACATATACCATAATTTTTGTCTGTCTGATCTCTGGAACGGCTGGACCGATTTTGACACGACTTTCACGAATAGGTAGCTGATGATATAAGGAGTAACTTGGGCTACTTTTCTTAGACTAGCCTTCGCCCCGCGGCGTTACCCGCGGTACGATAATAACCGCGGGTAACACCGCGGGACTCAGCTAGTAAATATGTAAAACGAACGTTGACTGGTTTCCGTAGTCTTAGCATAAATCTAAATCGCCGAAGAGTATTATAAATTACGTTTAAGAGCTTCTACGTAATGGTACTGGCTGAATTACACTTAAAATTAAAAGGTTACTCGATTTACGTGTATCGTAATCGCACCATTTGTTTAACTCAGTCATACATAATTAAAATACCTATAACAAATATTATATAACAAAAACTTGTACTGTCTTGTAAACTTTCGCACTCGTATGTTGATTATGTATACTGTAACTAACGCGATCATGTAATGAGTTAGCGTCTAGTTTCGACCTGGTTGAAACATCATGCAATAGCGTAGGTACTTTATTATTATTTTTTGTTAAGAAAATGACAATTAATAAATTAAAAGTACCCTTAGAAAAGTAAGCCAACACAGCTAAAAAGTAATCTCATTAAAAATAAACTTGAAAGGTCTATAGTATAGACGTTTCAAGTTCCTTGTTTCAAATTTGTTTGTATAGACTCCTATACAAACAAATTTGAAACAAGTACAAATTATTAAAAATTAAAAACCCGGCTGCGTCAATATTTAACAATAAAACATATATGTTTTATATATATTCGTAATCACCGTAAAAAATCTTTATTTTGATACCACACTCGATGTATTTTGAAAACATGAATTTTTTTTATAATACTTTTTGGCGCCAAAAATCCTTATTTTTTTATTTAATGTAGGTACTCAGTGTCACTCTCACGACTAAGACGAATCTATTGACACCACTCACATAAAAATACGACAAGCCGTGTAGGCTCTAGGGCGTGCCAAAGGAATATACATACATACATACATACACTCGAAAATCTTAACCCTCCTTTCGCAGTCGGGTAAAAATAATCTAGTTCCCTATTTAACTTCTACGCCTAAATACCTAAAATTAAAAGCCGATTAACCTTGGTGATTATTTTGAACTTTTGAACCCAAATTATGTCTCAAATCACATACATACTCAATTTAAAAAAATAAGGACAACTTAACAGGAGCGTAATGTAGAGTAGTTACTAACCGCTCACTGAAAGTTACCGGTACTTTATACTGTTTTCGTTTTTATGCCTGAAATTACCCTTTTCTTAGTCTATCACATTTGTCATTTATTTACATTAATCATCTAATTGCAGGCGACAAAGGCGTTTTTGGACGCGTTGAGTGAATCTGGAGCAGCGTGCGTGTCGCGGGCTACTGCGATCAAGTTTCTGCTCGCGCGCAAGTTTGACGTAGCACGTGCGCATGCGTTATGGCGTCAACACGAGGCTACGCGCCGCAGAGAGGGACTAAATAAATTCGAGCCTTTTGAAGACCCCTTGAAGTCGGAACTGGAGACTGGAAAATTTACTATATTAGTTAGTATCTTATTTTTGTTTCCCAATAAACAAAATAAAAGTATCTATTTATACTCGTATATGTAAAAGACAGCTACCGCATTAGGAATATATATCCTGTGTCGCGGGGGACTTTAGAAACATGCATGAAACGGACACAAAGAACATTCAGATTCAGAACAATAATTTCTGGTCCACACACAGTGTTGTCCCATGTAGGATTTGAACCCACAGCACTTGGCGCAGTAGGAACCGACGTGGCGACCGCTTAAATCACTAGGCCAACCGTGTAGTCGAATATATCGATTGATATCGAAAATATAGTAAGGTAGTTCCCATAAATGTTTTAATCTAAAAGTATGTTAGATTGATTAAAAAAATAAGGATGACACCCAACTTATTCTTGATCGAAATGTTTATGGCTACAAAAAGCACTTAATAAATGGCATTTCAATGAATACAAAAATTTACCAGAACACAAACCATTGTACTGGTATGTTTGTTTTTTAATCACACTGCTTTTTCTATAGGGGAATTTAGCATTGGACATTCATTTACATGAGTCGATTTTTAAAGATTCGATCACTACCAGTCACTTCAAAAATACTGAAGTAAATAGCATGTGTGTACATTATTTAATATACCAGGTCACTGAAATGTGTTAGAGAAGTAAAAATCTAGGTACCCAACACTGACGAAATATATACTAGACCAACACTCTACTAGGCGAGACCTGTACGCGGATTTATAGTAAGCTTAATGTTCCCTAGATGTCACTAAGTGCATCAAATCGTGAATTACAACGATATTTTCTGACCCCGAACACCAATACGAACCCAACAGTCAACTGTCAAGTTTATTGTCATTGTATTATTGCGAAATGTACCACTAGATGTCGTTTTTTAAATAATTAATTATCTTAGTACCTACATAATTTATGTAATATTTTATCGTCAGAGAGATCTACACAAATAAATAAAATTGAAATGTCTGTTTTTAATTTTAAAATAACCGCTTTTCTCTTTACAATCTTTTTTTATTATTAATTGTTTGAAACTTTATTTATTTTCATTGGATTCACTTTAAACTTTGTATGTATGTTTCTCAATTGACATAGGTAAGGAACTAAGGACTGACATTTTATTTTTTTAATGGATTCAAAAAACAAAATAAAAATTGATGAATTAATATATTATTAAATATTATATATAATATTAATACAGTTGCATGTTGCAGTTGCAATTCCCGTCCTTAATGACACATGTCTAAAAACAGTTTTTGGCGTTTATAAATGTTGTTGATCGTGAATGTATGCAAATAAAAAACTTGATAATTATGAGTTGATAATGTCGAGAATTGCTTGCACATATTAATTAACAACTGTAGATGACAAAAAGGTGTAATTAAGGATTTTCTTTCGGTTTGTGTCTTATAAATAATCCTAATGTTAAAAATGCGAACGTAAGTTCCTTTGTTACGCTTTCCGGCGAAAACTACTTAGCTGATCAATCTGATCATCATGAAATACATATTCTTGTAGAGGTATTAGAAGTAACATAGGATACTTTTTATTAAATGCGAACGAAGTCGCGGACGAACGAAGTCGCAGGCGAAACCTAGTTATTAATAAAACAATCAGAAATGTTTTTGGAACGAAGTTCCCTAACGCGCTTTTCGCGCCAAAAGTTGTAGCGACACTTAACATTGAGTTGACGTCATAGTGCTGGATACTCAACGTTAAATATAACAAACTGATTGCCAACGTCCATACCGTGTTGAATGCACCGGTTCTCGTCCGATCACCGAAGTTAAGCCACATCGGGCGTGGTTAGTAATTGGATGGGTGACCGCCTGGGAATACCACGCGTGTTTGACTTTTTGCATTTATTTACAGAAAATAATATATTGTTTTATAGTATATTTTGTAAAGTTTGATTATTTCTAAAATAATTTGACAAATGCGTTACCGGCCTTTGGGGCATAGTGGAGTGGGATGGGGGGAGAGGTTGGGGTATGAGCCTCCGGTATCCTCACTCACTCGGTGAAACACAGCGCAAGCACTTTTTCACATCGGTTTTCTGTGAGGCCGTGGTATTACCAGGGGCAGGGGTCATATTACGTCGCGTCGCGTGTAACCAAGTAAAATAATATCCAGAAACGGCTAAATACGTATCTACTCATTTTTAATCAGTAGCCCAAAGTTAAAGTTTCATGTTTCTAACTTAAAAATGACGGACTTTCGTCCACAGTTTCAACCCGTATTTCACCCCCTTAGGGGTAGAAATTCCAAAATACCTTCCTTAGTGGATGTCTACTCAATAAAACGATCCATATGAATAACTGAAAGAATACAACTTAAGGTATATACGTACGTGTAATATTAAAATCATCATCTTATCCCTAACTGTTGAAGAGTTTAACCTTCTATCATCAGCTCACCTAAATAACTTGAAAGTATACGACTAAAGGTCTATAGATACGTATGAAATTGAAAGAATTATCCTCCAACTCCTAACCGTTGAGGAGTTGTACCTTCGATCATCAGCTTACCTAAATAATTTGAAAGAATACGACTAAAGGTAACATACATACATATGATATTTAAAGATTTATCCTCCAACTCCTAACCGTTAAGGAGTTGTACCTTACACCATCAGCTCATCATCATAAAATGATGACTACCAGACGCAAATACCGGGTTAACTTCAGAAAATATACGAAAACATAATATGTGCCTAAAAAAATGAGGGTTTCCCTCGATTTCCCTGGGATCCCATCATCAGTTCCTGATATGGTGACAATGAGACCACCTCGGGAGCATACCCTTTCGAATACAAAAAGAATTTTCAAAATCGGTCCACAATTGACGCAGTAATCGGTGAACATACATAAAAAAAACACAGTGGAACATAGAACCTCCTCCTTTTTGGAAGTCGGTTAAAAATAAAAATACAGTCGAATTGATAACTACCTTCTTTTTTTGAAGTCGGTTAAAATAAACATTCATATTAATTAAATTTTTGAACTGAGTACGCGGCTCAAGCGACGTTGCCGTTCCGTATTAACTACTGGAAGATATGAACGATTTTTGCAATGTTGCCATTCATGAGTGCATTGTTTCTCTGATTCAACCAAATAACTTATAAATGTGACATCTAGCGTAATAAATAGGTCATTATTTTCAAGTTTATTTAAATCGATTGCAACGACATCTCCTAAACATAGGTGATAACTTTTAGTTATGCAATTGAAAATCATTTTTTTAAAGCAAGCAATACAAAGCAAGTTTTATATTTGAAAAATAATAATATAGTTACTAGAATTGAAGCAGATCAATAAAATACTGTTAAACTTTGTTAAACTGCTTTTTAGAGCTTATTTTGAGCGCCATCTAGATTTAGTTGAACTTTTCTAGCTTTTTACGGCGTACAGTATTGGCCAAGGGAGGGACGGTCTATAGTATATTGTGTCATTGGTACCCAATTACCATTACGTAGGTATAATACGGATGGTGTTTAAACGGTCGCCATGCCATTTCCTACTGCGCTAAGTGTTATGGGTTCAAACCCCTCATGGGAAAACACTTCGTGTGTTCCGCAAATTGTTGTTCTAAGTCTGGGTGTTATTTGGGTCCGTTTCATTCATATACGGTTGTAAAGTCCCCCGCAATATAGGATGTCATTCCTAATGCGGGAGTTGTCTCTTAAAAAAAACAGTAAATATTAGTTAGACCTAACCGTCGCGCCAGTAACAAATTTCTGGTTCTTAATATCGAAAACTTGTAACAATATTGTATTTCGTATTTGCAGACAACACGGGATGCAACAGGTGCTGCTATTGCGGTGTTCACTGCAAACAAACATTTTCCATCGCAAACTACTCACCAAACCACGTTACAGGTAAAATATACGGTTTATTTTATTTGAATTGCATGTGAAGTAATTTTCTAATATTTTATTTCATACAAGCTAACCTCTGTTGTGCCAACCGCGGTACAACAATAACCGCGGGTAACGCCGCGGGGCGAAACTAGTACAAAGATAGACTAAGTTACTCCTTAATCATCAGCTATCTGCCAGTGAAAGTCCCGTCAAAATCGGTAAAGCCGTTCCAGAAATTAGCTGGTATAGACAGACAGACAGACAAAATTTATAAAATTTTAAATTGCTTTGTAATTAACTTACATACTTTCATATTTAAAATAACAAACACTTTAATTTTAAATATTTGTATAGATTTGTCACAATGAATTTCCAGTATATGTTTTTAAACATTTGGAATATATCTTAGTATATCTACTTATTGTAAACATTTAGATGCATGTAGTTACACACAGGGTTACACATAATTATGTCTTTACTCAATTTGACATTGAATGTATATGTGTCTATGAAATGTAACACCGCCTTCCGTATTATGATATTGCAATACTAGTTGCGAAATTATTAATATTAGTATGTAATATATAATTGATTTAACACAATAGGTTTCGCTATAGAAATATTTTACAAAACACGATGAAATAAGCATCGAAATTAAACTTAAGATATTAATGTATTTGTCTGTTTTTGAATCTACTATACTTCACACTCCCGAACAGACACGCTAGGTACATTAATTATTTAGTCACTATCTGATTCCTTGCCTAAGTTTTATATAAAAAAAAGCGGCCAAGTGCGAGTCGGACTCGCCCATGAAGGGTTCCGCAGCAGCAAGTAACATAATATAATTTATATTTTATATTTGTGTTGATTGAATGAAATGTATATTGCACTTTACGATTTATGACGTATTAAAAAAAAAAACTACTTACTAGATTTCGTTCCAACCAAATTTCGGTGGAAGTTTACATGGTAATGTACATCATATTTTTTTTTTGTTTTATCATTCTCTTATTTTAGAAGTTACAGGGGGGGGGGGGGACACATTTTACCACTTTGGAAGTGTCTCTTGCGCAAACTATTCAGTTTAGAAAAAATGATGTTAGAAACCTCAAGATCATTTTTGAAGACCTATCCATAGAGTGAAATACCCCACACGTGAAATTTTTTTTTTGAGTTTCAGTTCTATGTATGGGGACCCCCAAAATTTATTGTTTTTTTTCTATTTTTGTGTGAAAATCTTAATGCGGTTCACAGAATACATCTACTTACCAAGTTTCAACAGTATAGTTCTTATAGTTTCGGAATAAAGCGGCTGTGACATACGGACGGACAGACAGACAGACGGAATCTATAAGGATTCCGTTTTTTGCCTTTGGCACGGAACCCTAAAAACTCTATTACACGTGCCTTTAATTTCTAAGCAATTCCCTCAATTACTATCATTAGCTGCGGGCTTAGAGACAATGGATCCATTGAAGCTTACCCATTCATTAAAAAAAAGATTCATAAAATCTTCGTTTTTAGAATGGTTTAAAAACATAAATACACCAGCTTAGCTATAGGTCTAAGCGTGTTAACTATCCTATTTTAGGTACGACAGCAAAACACATATTTAAAAAACACCTTAAAATGGTTAGATAGTTTCGGAGATGATCGTGAGCAACAACTTTACACGAGAGTTATATATAATAGAACAGTAGTATTTTTTCACCGTTAGCAGAGTTTTTTTGGCATGCTAACCTGTATTGATTTAAATTACTAGGATCATTGTTGGAAAATTCATTTAGATATAATTTGATAAAATATATAATCGCCCACGCTTTTGCTTTATAACTATTTAACTTTCACTATCAATGAAATCAACCTTGAAATAGTCACGGAAACGAATTTTAAATGCCAATTGCAGTTTCGATTTGCTGTTGACAGTTTAACAAGAGAAAGTATTTGTTTACTACTTAATCTAGATGTACCCGCCATTATTAAATTAATTTCATGGCGTCTTCGAGCTACTGCAGTTTCAGTCCTATTTAACCATCTGAGACTGGTGATATCCCTTACTTAATAATAATAAGATCTGTAGACTTACCAGAGTTGGACATAAATTTGGGTGTATGTAACAGACGAGGTATAATTTACAAGAAAAAGTAAAAAAAACTATAACGCGACTACGTAGAAACTTTTGATAAAATTATAAAACCTATGTTGCCCGGGTTATCACGTGTCTATTGGCGTCTCCTTCATTAAAATCGGTTCAGTAATTTAGGCGCTACGGCATACATAAACTGCATAAATTCCCTATTTATTAGACTTCGCCGTAGTCGGGTAAAAAGGTATTGAAACGGAGGTTTATAAAATTGATCAAAACCCTACAATGCGCAGTCAATCAATCAACAACCCATAATGTACCACTGCTGGGCTCCGGTCTCCTCTCAGGAGAGGGTTAAGGCCATACGTCCCTACGCTGGCCGAGTGCGGGTTGGGGACCGGCAAGACAACGTTGTGGCTACGTAATCTTGCCGTGCCAATGCGCAATACTTACCCAATATTTAGTTAAGTTATGGAATCAGGCGTTACTTTGCGGAAATCCATGACATTAAATGCTATGAAATATATTTAGCTTTAATTCCGCGAGACAAATATCCAGGTCTGAAAGCAAGGCACAAATCCCACCGTCATGCATACTCACATGCGAGCTCAAACGCTCGACGAGTCAACATCTCCTGAGGATGCCCCGTGGAGGGGCGAAACACGTGTCGAGTATAGGTTTGGTTGCATGGCATGCTAATTATTTCTCACTTGTTTTGTATGTGTACATATGCATGATACCCATATGTGCATGTGAGTATGCATGACGGTGGGATTTGTGCCTTGCTTTCAGACCTGGATATTTGTCTCGCGGAATTAAAGCTAAATATATTTCATAGCATTCAATATTTAGTTGCCGGATTTTTTTGTCAGACATAAATTTTTGTCAAAAATAAATGGTCTCCTTGTCACCGAGAAGGGAAAAGTTGTCTAGCTTAGCGTATGATACTGTATTCGACTTTTGCAGTTAAAGAAGTGTACTGAATGTAGCAAGTATCAGTACTAAGCACTGGCTCTCAACTTTAGGGTCCATATGAAGTATTAAACAAAACAAATTATAATAAATTGTTCTTTCAAACAGGGTGTTGTGTACCAGTTGGACGTAGCGCTACAGTCGTTGGACACACAGCGTGCAGGCTTGGTGTTCATCTACGACATGACCGATTCCAAGTACACCAACTTCGACTATGAACTCTCACAGAAGATTCTCACTATGCTTAAGGTATGTACCCTCACAATTAACTTTATTTATAAAACTTTTTAGATTGGAATTCGTGCAAAGAATTTTGATTTTAATGTGAATAAAAATTATGGCGGCCTATAGAGATGCTTCTGCATCATTTCACTTCAAAATACAACTCACCTATGACGTGGACATTTCTATGTTTTTTTAAAATAATAACGGACACTTTCGAAAGTCTAAACGCTTATTAAGTGTTTGGTGAGAGTTTGTCATCGCAGCGGTAGTTGAATAGAACGTCACGTCCGCTGGGGTTCACCAAGTAGTAAAAGTACAACAACAAGATATCGTCGTTACGCGATTCAAAAATTAGCTATGCCCTAAATGTATAACCAACCATTACCTTCCTCTTTATGGAAATAGGTACTTCATTGATATAATACTATCGGTGTGGTGACGAATGAAGAATCCGGAGTGTCGCCACCATTGAGTTATTATAGATAGAGCAGGGGAGCCAGGCCTTCAGTCGTTCCTCAGTTTGAAAGAGAGAGACGATCGCGATGCCTATCTGTCTTTCTCTACTGATGCATGCGCAGTTAGCGTGGAAAAGCAGCACAGCAGAACGATTCGACGGTTAATTGTTGTGATTGGATTACCATTATTAGTTCTTTACTGCGCATGCGTCAGTAGAGAAAGACAGATGGGGTATCTTCTCTCTCTTTTTAATCGTTGGACGTTTCCGCTTACAGGCGGCGGTATGTCTTCCCCTCTCTATCTATAAAAACTCTATGGTCGCCACCCCTATTCAAACCGTGGGTATCGTAAGAGCCGACTAAGGGTCAGTGCTAACGGACGGAGTGACGGCGAAGAGACAATTTAGTAATAATTCAAATTCAACCTAAACTTCTTCAGAATACAGCTGTATTTGATGCAACGAATAAAATAACGGCGAGCGACGCGAGCGACGTTTGGATCGTTACTACTAGTATTACTGCCAGTAATTTTAATATCTTCTTGCATAAATGAAAGTGTTTTTATATTTGTAATCGAAATCGTGGTAGGTTATAATATCAAATGGAACCGACCAATGTACGTAACTCTTGCCGAATGTAATAATCGATTGTGGCTGAGTTGAGTCTCTTTGCTGTCACTCCGTCTGTCGCCGCTGACATTAAGGCTACCTACGCAGTTGAAGAGAAGGAAAATTCGACACAAATACAAACCCATGTGACCAGTGCAGCATAGTTGCCAAAAACTCCATTCTAAAGAGAGTCCTATATCTAGCAGTGGACGACTAATTGGTGTTCATGATGCTATACAAATATTATGATTATGTAACGATAGTTTCCAAGTAGCTTTATTTATTATTTTAATTTACAGTGTTCTTGGATATCCTTTCCTTCTGGCTGTATCCTGTTCCCGTCTGTCTCCAATCACACTTCAAATTCCTGTCATATTCTGTTTAACTCCGACCTCGATCATCTCCGAAACTTAATAAATGTTATTATAGTTTTGAATTATATAGTAAAGTTGACGCCCTTGACGCTTATTTAAATCAACTGTTTTAAGAACTTAGTTGTAAGTTATGGTTTCTTGAACTTTGATTACAAATCAGGATTTGAATTACAAATTTATTTGACTGAGTTGTGGTTTACAATGAATCCACGCATATTCTGTCTTTACAGAGAATCATACGTAATAAGTAAAAGGCATCAACAATGTATATAGGACTAGGACAACAGAATTTGTTTTTGCAATCCTTTCTAGGCAACCTTAGAAAAGAGTAGAATGATTTCAAAGAATTTGTGGTTACCTTTAGCCAACATGCCAACAGTTTTAAGTTGAATATCTTAGAAGACAGAATAACAATATGGCATTGCTATATGGTACTACATATACTTATCTGTTTATGAGGAAAAAACCCTTGATGCATTGTTTGCGTGGCTTATGCCCGTAAAGTTTCCCTTTCGCAAGATTGCCACAAACGCACGGCTTTCACATAAACTGAATTTTTAACCGACTACGGCGAAGCATAAAGAAAGGGTAATGGTTTTGGCAGTCAATGCATGTTTGTATGTTCTATATATACTATATAAATAAAGAGACTATATAAATAAAGTGTTTAAAAGTTCTTATGGAAAATGATGCTCAGTGGTGCTCCGAATTTTTAACCGACTTCCAAAAAGGAGGAGGTTCTATGTTCCACTGTATGTATTTTTTTTTTTTTTTTTTTTTTTTCATGTCTCCAGTTTTACGATGACCATAGGCATTTTGAATGTGGATCAAACAAAAAGCGTTTCTTGAGAGGTTACAGAGGTCAGAAAATGATTATTCGGGCGATACACACGTCAGCTGTAGGTCAAATATAGATCGTAAATGTTTAAGTAAATTAAGTCGTTTAATGTTATCAAGGTGTGTTTCCTCAAGATTAGGATAGCTAACATTGACGTTGACAAGATTTGCGAATGGTCTTATTAGTAGACCACAGATTTTAAAATAAAAGATATGTAGTTAAAGAAGGTAGTAAGTGTAAAAGTTTCAAAGGAAACAATAATTTCAGGTGTTTTACATGGTGATAATAAGGTGTTGTATTTGTTTTTCAACTTCTTAATTGAACATACTAAATAAAATAAAAAATTTCAACGGTTGCGGTCTCTAGCTATACACTTATAAATTGCAAAATACCAATCACTGATTCACTACCAAAACCTAGAAAAAAATTTTTCTCGCAGTTAGAACGTTGCCCATGAAATAACATCTAACACACGATGTTCGAAACAATTTTTTTTGTACTGCCGCTTTTAAATTTTATAATTCAATTTTATTTTTTTTCTTATAATTATGCTTCGCTAAAAGTACCAAAAAACCTACTATGTAATATTTTAATTAAAAACGCAATATTCCCGAGAGAAAACTGAATGAACCAACATCCATTCGTCGTCAAAATTAATACTGAATTAATTATGATGTACAAATAGCTAATTATTAAGTTTCACTTAATAAACAAAGATTTGTTAAGATACCACATTTTCTATATTAAATGTCAGTGAAAATTGAAATCGAGTTTTTTTAATTGTAAATTATACATATTTTAAAATGATCGAAATGGGTACTTAGAGTTACAGAAATTTTTAGATGAAGTTTAGTCGAAACCAAACCAGTTAGCAAACCACTGCACAGGAGACCACAGACCGATATAGCAACAAAGGAATTGTGTGTTTACACGGGGTTCTGCGTTCGTGCATAATATGTACTCCGTTCTTGTTTACCGGCTTTCACATACCGTATATGCGAATTTATAGAGCAGTTTTAAATAAAAATACTTATCTCGGGAAGTAAAAATAATGTCTATATTATCTATATACTTATAATAAAAATGTAACAGGTCCAAATCTGTACATTAAAGATATATTGAATTTTTTTGGAGGGCTCGATTATAGACAATCGATACTGAAGCCAAAACTAGTTTTTTTTTTTCATTTTTGTCTGTCTGTCTGTCCGTCCGTCTGTCTGTCTGTCTGTATCTTGGCCGCGCATCACGCCGATACTACTGAACGGATTCAAATGAAACTTGGCATGATTTGAGTTCATACTACGAGGTAGGACATAGGATACTTTTGATCCCGAAATTCAGCAAGGTTTCCTGGAGAAAGGGGATGAAAGTCAAAATATGTCCTTAGTTGTAATTCAATAACACATAGTCCGATTTCATTCATTCTTTTTTTACTAGAAAGAAAAGAAATAAAATATAACGGGAAAGGTATTTTTTTTTGTCTACGACTGTACACTGCCTGTGGGAAGCTGAGACAGATATGTAAATATGGCGGTATGAAGTTCGTTCCGTCTTCTATATAGTCTATGACGATATTACGTATAAATTTACAGTAAAATTAAAAGACGTAGGATATCGACTTGAAGGAATCTTATTAAGGCAGTTCTATTGAAGCGAATTTAATTAAGTTCAATTCTGTAATGTAGTACCTATCAAGCAATATAAAATGATTATTCTCAGAACTCCGACAATTTTCCTTACTGAAGAAAAGGGAATTCAAAACCAGACAATAATCATTTTGCTGCGGCGAAGTTACCAAGATTACAATACGTCGAACTTAGGTCTTTTGATGTTGTTTGAGAGTTGGAATCATTTAAATTACCTACTGCTTGATCTTAAGCAAAATAGCCAGGTAGAATATTAAATATAACATATAAAATAAAGTGGCAAATTGCAAGCTACTTTTGCTGTAAATTGTAGAAAATACTGCTCGTATATTTACTTAAATAAACAAGTCTTACTTGAGAGAATATTGTTTTAGTTTTGCAGCAGCGTTGCATTTAGCATTTATGAAGCTCAGTCTCTAGGAAAATGTCATGAAAATGTTAACGTATACAATCTAGCGTAATAAGGAAGGAGAAAACACGTGCCGTACTACTTATTTTCAACATGGAATCGTCTGCCAATAATATGTTATAAATCGGACGGCTGTGTATGTGTACATACAACCTAATACAACCAATAAAAAAAAACGTAAAAAACGTACGTATATTGGTTGTGTAGGCTCCAGATTAGCATCACCTTATATATAAAGGTCCTTCCTGTACAAATAAAATGTACCTTAGTCGGTTTAAGAAAAAAAAAAACGAGTCGACACGTGTCCTAACAATAAAGTATCATTCAAGGGTAAACTCTTGTGATTTGTGATTTTTTTGGCGTGGTCTATAATACTCAAAAGATTAGTACAGCCAGCCAAACACAAGGTAGTAGAGCCACGCTGATTTCAGCTCGAACGGGCCGGCTCGCACGGGGCGGTACTATACCCTCGCACCGAAAATCAACCTCAAATGACAGCGATCGTGCTGTCGTGTTTCGTTGGTGAGTGCGAGACCGGAGGCCCAATGATGCAGAAGCATCACTAGCCCGCCATGGTGTGGGTCTCTATGCTGCGTTGTTGCCTTGTCTGCATTCGCAGTATGGTGACCACCACTCTTGGATTCTGCTTATGCTTTCCATCAGGCAGAGTAGAGTCATTTTAGCCAAACGTAAAAAAAGAGGTATAAAATAAATTGTCTAAAAATTCTATGTTTCATTGCCTAGAATATTTTTGTTTTTAGTTTTACCTTGGCTGTCTACGAAATACAAAATAGAACTATTTAAATGGCGCGATACTTCCTACAGATACTAAATTTCGATTGAATTACACCGGCGGCGGCGATAGTATGAATAGAGTGCATGTACAGTCCACTACGTTCCTAAGCTCGGTAATTCTTAGTAATCTCCTGTCTGAGCTTATTAAGCTTACTTAAACAGATAACTACTTCACTCGATTGCCAAAAATTGCCTGAGCTTTGTAAGTTTGCAAGTCTCTGTTTGGAAATACATACGTTTTAAAAGTCTACAGTCAAATAACCAAGGTAATTACGGGAGTCACTATTTTTATAGTCTCAGTTTAAAAAAACGTTTTTTTCACTACCAACGCTCTACATAAAAAAGAGATGACTGCGTACTCGATTGTCTATAATTGAGGCCAATGGTATTACTCAGCTTCAAGAGGCGGCTTCAATCTTTTTCATAATAGCTTTTCTCGCTACTTATTTCTGCCATCAGGTTTTTAATTGATATATCTTCTGGTGGATTGGGTAGGTGCTATTGTTTTTTATCATACCTACTAATGTTAAAATCTGAAAAAAACTCTGTCTGTCTGTCACTATATATATTAACGAAGTATTTCAACGAAAATTAGCATAAAGCTACTTTGATACTTGACCACGAACATGGAATACTTTTCCGCGAAAACCGACATACTCTGGCAAAGTTAATGTTAACCAAAGTAAATTTAAGGGTATTTATTTATTGTATGAATCAGGGTAAAGTACAAAAATGTTGCTCTTCGTTTGTACCTACTTCTTTTATTGTTTAGTGCAATAGTTTTAATTATCGATTGACAGTGTATTTTTCTATCATATAACAGTGTCGACTTCTGTTTATAAATATTTCTACAATATTTACATTTTTGTACTTTTTTTTTTTAAAACGTTTAGTTATTGTTCTAAGTTCGGTTATAGCAGATTCTGTCCGTTTTTACTGTACTGAAACCATTATAATTTCTCTTGTACCTCGAAGGCGAAGGTAATCCCTTGAGGCATCCACTTTTACCAGAGATCTAGATAAATGGATGCTTTATACTAATATTACTTACTTTTTAGGTGAAATTGAAAAATAAACTAAAGAAGAACACCGAAAATTAAAACTATAAATTCTAGGCGCATATTATTTCATTTTAATATAGTTAACACTAACGATATCTAATAATTGGGAGATTTTTTTCTTGTTTGAGGTAATCTGTCACGCTGTTTCATTTTTCACGCGGACGACAGAATGGGAACATCGGGGTTCCCACTTAGAAGGGGGTCATCTGCAAGCCGTAGGTAGCCCGAGGTACGTTGGAGTTCCACGTTTCATTTACTTTCTAGGTTCTCCTGGCCTCCTGGTGGTTCTCCGGCTGCGGTTTTTGGTCGGTTCGAGTCAGACGTAATCACCAGTAGGTGGTATCCGGGGTATTTGGGCACAGACAAAAAAAATAATAGTAAAACCATCGCTACTAGCTATAGCTATATTATGAAGCAAATATGTTTCTATATAGGTACCCTTCCACTATCTACATGTATGTAAACAAATTAATAATCAGCCATGGACGTTAAATTATTTTAAAACGAGATATTGTCCATATCTGTCTCGAGAAAAGTGGCTTTGCACGGTTGTTTACACTTTAATAAGATTGTGTATAGCGGTAGTTAAACATAAAAGATCACTCAAAAAAAAACCTAACTTTTCACATCAAAAATTGTAATAGGTATCTATCAAAATATTTGCCATACAATTTTTTTATATGTATCTAATTGGTATTATAAATATGAAAGCAACTCAGTATGTAAAGTTTTCACAACTGAATCTATTTTAATCTAATTTGGCATGGATATTTTATTGGAGAACTAGATATGCTACTTTTTACCGCGATAACTGACATAAGACATACGGCCGCGGCCGGAGTAGCGGGAAAAGATATAAAAAAAATACGGCCGAAAAACCCAACTGCTTCCTATTAATGATCTCTATAAAACTACAATGTCTACAAAGATACGTGTGTGAACGTTTAAGAAAAACAAAACTCCTAAAGAACAAATAAAAAGTTAATTACGTAACTTATTAATAAGTTGAACGAATGGCTTTTATCGCGATTTTGGTTGAGCTCAATTCACGGCCCGTCTGGTCATAGTTAGCGAGCCTTCGAAGTTTCGAGTGGTGCTCAATAATACTAATCCTTTATTTACTTGCAAATAGTTTTTCATGCCAGATAAACAATAAATAACTTAAAGTAAATAGTAGGTTTTTGTTTACATATAATTGGGAATGCAGTTGAAAGTTATGTGTTTAACTAGCTTTTACACGCAGCTTCGATTTACTGCCTTAGAAGTGGAATTTCAAAAATTCCTTTCTTAGTGCTTACTTACGTTATATAAAGAAACTACATGCAAAATTTCATGTTTCTACGATTAGCTTCAGCGGTTTGGGCTGTGCGTTGATCTCTGGGTATGTCAGTCAGTCAGTCACCTTACTCTTATATATATATATATAGATAAGTTCTATATCATTATTTGAGTATCGCTTATTTACTGTTAAGTAAAATAACAGTCTTAAATTTTGTTTTTATAATTCAATACTGTCTGATGAGTATACACGATACTAGCTGACACACACAACTTCGTTTGTGTTTCTTTTCAATCCTACACGCTCCTATTGGTTTAAGCGTGATGTTAACTCTGATATCTTAGGCACGCCAGCAAAACATACATTTAAAAAATTAACGTGGTAATCGGTTAGATGGTTTCGAAGTTTATTGTGTGTTTACGTGTCACGGGAATTATACATTATAGACTTCGATCAAATATATTATAGATGCACAGTTCCATACAAAAGTAAACAAAATACTGTCCACGCTTCTATACGTACTTAGGTATATGTATACCACTTGAGATATAGCGAAAAAAGTCCTGAACTGGCATACAACTAACCTAATTTTAACTTTAAGCAATTGACGTACGAATGGAAATAAATCCATATTAAATTCACTACATATTACCTTTTAGTTTGATGTCAGGATAGGACAATAAAAATTTATGACTGTTTCAAAAATCAGAAATAAAACAACACATGCCCAAAAACAAGTGTATTGAAAAATTAAACTTAACGTATTATAATAAAGCACATAATAGTACAAAGAATAGCGAGAGTTACATTCCACTGACATTAAGACTGTAGTCCTTGAGCGTGGGAATTTGTGATTGAACACCCACATTCATATTTTACATGCACACAAACGCATCAGGCACTGTTGCATACTAACCCTGGCAACTAATAAATTTACTTTCGGTTTTTTCTTCTAGTTACACATTCATTAACTGTTCGCCTTTGAAGAATGTTTAGAATGTCCTACAAAGCACGCAATGTATCTTAGTCATATCGGAAAGCCCGCGGGCTTTAAGTAACTCGTCGACGGCCGAGAATGGGGTTCAAGTGTACCTATTCATTTTTAATTCATTTCATGGACAAATAATATATTTTTACACAGAATAAAATTAAGTCGATCGCGCTATCTGTCAGCTTAGATCTTTTACAGTAATCAACGGATTTTAATGCTATGCTATGAAATAAAATTTGTATGATATATGTTATATTAATGGAACATAATGTTTCTTAAAAATATAATTTTTGATCGCTTTTATTGCTCATATTGACTAAATTTTACTACATAGATCTTACTTACTTACGTACTTATTTCACATTTTGACAAAAAACGACGCTGAAAAAGTATGAAACAAGTTTTGAAAAGCCGTAGTCACGTGTTTTTAAGAGTTATGGTACGTTTCTATTTTAATTTAAGTTTTTACTTTTTTATTTTAAATGTTTTGGTGTAGTGATAACAATAACTGCCTCGTTGGTCTCGCGGTTGGCGTGTACGACTGCTGATCATGAGGTCTCGGGTTCGATTCCTGGGTCCGACCAAATGTTTGTATGATCTACAAATATTTGTTTCGGAGTTTGGGTGTTTTCTATGTATAATATGTATGTATTTACAAAAAAAAAAGTATATATGTATTTGTATCAGTTGTCTAGTACCCATAACACAAGCTCTGCTTAGCTTGGGACTAGATGGCGTTGTGTGTTAAAATTTCCGAAATATTTATTAAAAAAAAAAAAAAAAAAAAAACTTATATGCAAAGTATATTTTAAATACCTCACAAAAAAATTAATAAATACGAACAAAGTCACCAGCAAATGCTAATAATACCTATATATATATTTGAAATGTACAAGTAACACCCTTTGCGACGATACCAAACACGGCATATTTATGTCAAATTCATTTTTTAATACAGTACTTTATGTCGGCTAGAGGGCACCACATTAAATTGAGTGACGCGTCATATAGCCTATAAGCAGCGGACGATCAAGACACTTCTAACGATACCTCATTTCTCTAGTTCTAATTAGTAGTTAAGGAGCTATGAGGGAACAGATGAACATACATACATAGCCTGTCAAAATCATAACCCTCCTTTGGCTTTGCCGTGGTCGGGTAAATAAATAAAAAAATACGGTTAATTTTTTGTTGTTTTGTGTTTGTGTTTTAACCTTCTTTTTTTAAGACGGTTAAAACACAAACTATTTGTCTTAAAATTAATATTAAGAGTGTAAAACTTTGAAATGGAAACTTCCTTAAATATATAATACTAGCTTTTACACGGGGCTTCGCCCACACAGATTTTCATCCCCTGATTTACCCGCTTAGGGGTGGAATTTCAAAAATTCCTTTCTTAGTGCTCACTATTCACGTTTTAACTATATAATTATTATATATATTATTATATAATTTAACTATATTATATTATATAATTATTATATATAATTTAACTGCACGATTGGCCTAGTGGTTTAGCGGTCACCTCGCCGTTTCCTACTTTGCCAAGTGTCGTGGGTTCTAATCCCACATAGAACAAACACTTTGTGTGATCCACAAATTGTTGTTCTGAGTCTGGGTGTTCTTTGTGTCCGTTTCATGTATGTTTGTAAAGTCCCCCGCGACACAGGATTTATTCCTAGTGCGGGAGTTGTCTTTAAAAAAAAAAAAAAATATATATATATCACGTTATATAAAGAACCTACATTCAAAATTTCAGGATTCTAACTTCAGCGGTTTGGGCTGTGCGTTGATCTCTGGGTATGTCAGTCAGTCAGTCAGTCACCTTCCTCTTTTATTTATATAGATTACAGATATCAGATAATGTTAGGGATAGGGCATCTATTGTTTTACAATTCACCAATTGATTAAATTCGAACTTAAGGGATGAATAATAATGGAAATGACGTAAAGTGTAGATGGGACCCTTTTTTACAATTTTTGTCTGTCTGTCTGTTTGTTTGTGCCGGCTAATCTCTGGAACGGCTGGAGCGATTTTGACGGGATTTTTACTGATAGGTAGCTGATGATATAAGGAGTAACCGCGGTTGGTGTAGTATTGCGGGTAAGACCGTGGGGCTCAGCTAGTTTTTTTTTCAAGAAAGACAACTTCCGTATATATCCAATAAATCCTGTGTCGCGGGGGACTTTACAAACATACATGAAACGGACACAATGGGCACCCAGACTCAGAACAACAATTCGTGGATCACACAGTGTTGTCCCATGTGGGATTTGAACCCACAACACCTGATACAGTAGGAAACGGCGAGGCAACCGCTTAAACCACTAGACCAACCATGCAGTCAAAAATAAAACTGTAATTTTAAGGTCTTTCATTATTTCAGTAGTAGTTATTCAATTCTAACAGAAATCATTAAAAACATTTTTTTACTTTTTTAAAAACAATTTCTCAAAGTGTCTCGGTCTGTCAAAGTGTATTCAAAGTACTCGTCAAGACAAATCAAACGACTCCAAACTCGATAGGTTCCGTCGTTACAAAGTTCCTATGACCACCTTCCAGCTTCAACATCAGACCAGCTCCATGTCATCATAATATGTATAGCATTGTCACGCTATATACATATGCCTACAAAAAATCAACACAATCGGTTGAAGATATCTGCAAAATTGAGTTGCAAGATTCCGTCTTAACAAATATAGTTAGATATATACATACATAGCAAGTTTAAAAAAACACAAAAATAAGTTCTGTGTTAATAAAAAATACTAATATTTTTCTTTGAAATTATTCTTTAAAAAAAATTAAATTAAATTCAAGAATACAAATTAACAGTTACAATTCGACACTCACTGGCAACCCACCCTAAAACTTGTCATTTACGTATTATGGAGCTCAGTGCGAACTACAAACGGACGTGGTGTCACCTTGAATATTCGGCGGGCACTGAATTTTTTGAGCGCGATAAAACTTATTTATTGCAATTTACGGGAGACGATATCTACGTACTAAAATGTATGGAACTTTTGTCGCTAAAAATGAATGATGTTTAGCCTTAGATTATGGCTTTTTGGTGAGAATTAATAAAAAACTAAAACGATAAATCTTTTCTCCATACTTTTTTCTCGCGAAATAAGAAAAAAACATTTAAAATAGAGCACGAAATAGGACAGAGTGTGCTAATTAAAAAGGTCGATTTCGATGATTTTGATCTTTGTTAAGACTGTAGTCCTTGAGCGTGGGAATTTGTGATTGAACACCCACATTCATATTTTACATGCACACAAACGCATCAGGCACTGTTGCATACTAACCCTGGCAACTAATAAATTTACTTTCGGTTTTTTCTTCTAGTTACATATTCATTACCTGTTCGCCTTTGAAGAATGTTTAGAATGTCCTACAAAGCACGCAATGTATCTTAGTCATATCGGAAAGCCCGCGGGCTTTAAGTAACTCGTCAACGGCCGAGAATGGGGTTCAAGTGTACCTATTCATTTTTAATTCATTTCATGGACAAATAATATATTTTTACACAGTATAAAATTAAGTCGCTCGCGCTATCTGTCAGCTCAGATCTTTTACAGTAATCAACGGATTTTAATGCTATGTTATGAAATAAAATTTGTATGATATATGTTATATTAATGGAACATAATGTTTCTTAAAAATATACTTTTTGATCGCTTTTATTGGTCATATTGACTAAATTTTAATACATAGATCTTACTTACTTACGTACTTTTTTCACTTTTTGACAAAAAACGACGCTGAAAAAGTGTGAAACAAGTTTTGAAAAGCCGTAGTCACGTGTTTTTAAGAGTTATGGTACGTTTCTATTTTAATTTAAGTTTTTACTTTTTTTTATTTAAAATGTTTTGGTGTAGTGATAATAATAATTTATTATGCAAAGTATATTTTAAATACCTAACATAGAAATATAAAAAAAATTGAATAAATACGAACAAAGTCACCAGCAAATGCTAATAATACCTATATATATATTTGAAATGTACAAGTAACACCCTTTCCGATGATAGCAAACACGGCATATTTATGTCAAATTCATTTTTAATACAGTACTATATGTCGGCTAGAGGGCGCCACATTAAATTGAGTGACGCGTCATATAGCCCATAAGCAGCGGACGATCAAGACACTTCTAACGATACCTGATTTATCCAGTTCTAATTAGTAGTTAAGGAGCTATGAGGGAACAGATGAACATACATACATAGCCTGTCAAAATCATAACCCTCCTTTGGCTTTGCCGTGGTCGGGTAAAAAAATAAAAAAATACAGTTAATTTATAAACTCCTTCTTTTTTTAAGACGGTTAAAAAACAAACTTTTCTTAAAATTAATATTAAGAGTGTAAAACTTTGAAATGGAAACTTCCTTAAATATATAATACTAGCTTTTACACGGGGCTTCGCCCACACAGATTTTCATCCCCTGATTTACCCCCTTAGTGGTGGAATTTTAAAAATTCCTTTCTTAGTGCCCACTTACGTTATATAAAGAACCTACATGCAAAATTTCAGGATTCTAACTTCAGCGGTTTGGGCTGTGCGTTGATCTCTGGGTATGTCAGTCAGTCAGTCAGTCACCTTCCTCTTTTATTTATATACATTACAGATATCAGATAATGTAAGGGATAGGGCATCTATTGTTTTACAATTTACCAATTGATTAAATTTGAACTTAAGGGATGAATAATAATGGAAATGACGTAAAGTGTAGATGGGACCCTTTTTTACAATTTTTGTCTGTCTGTCTGTTTGTTTGTGCCGGCTAATCTCTGGAACGGCTGGAGCGATTTTGACGGGATTTTTACTGATAGGTAGCTGATGATATAAAGAGTAAGCGCGGTTGGTGTAGTATCGCGGGTAAGACCGTGGGGCTCAGCTAGTTGTTTTTTAAAAAAAGACAACTTCCGTATATATCCAATAAATCCTGTGTCGCGGGGGACTTTACAAACATACATGAAACGGACACAATGGACACCCAGACTCAGAACAACAATTCGTGGATCTCACAGTGTTGTCCCATGTGGGATTTGAACCCTCAACACCTGATACAGTAGGAAGCGGCGAGGCAACCGCTTAAACCACTAGACCAACCATGCAGTTAAAAAATAAAACTGTAATTTTAAGGTCTTTCATTATTTCAGTAGAAGTTATTCAATTCTAACAGAAATCATAAAAAAAAAGATTTTTTTACTTTTTTAAAAACAATTTCTCAAAGTGTCTCGGTCTGTCAAAGTGTATTCAAAGTACTCGTCAAGACAAATCAAACGACTCCAAACTCGATAGGTTCCGTCGTTACAAAGTTCCTATGACCACCTTCCAGCTTCAACATCAGATCAGCTCCATGTCATCATAATATAGCATTGTCACGCTATATACATATGCCTACAAAAATTCAACACAATCGGTTGAAGATATCTGCAAAATTGAGTTGCAAGATTCCGTCGATACATACATAGCAAGTTAAAAAAAAACATAAAAATAAGTTCTGTGTTAATAAAAAATACTAATATTTTTCTTTGAAATTATTCTTTAAAAAAAATTAAATTAAATTCAAGAATACAAATTAACAGTTACAATTCGACACTCACTGGCAACCCACCCTAAAACTTGTCATTTACGTATTATGGAGCTCAGTGCGAACTACAAACGGACGTGGTGTCACCTTGAATATTCGGCGGGCACTGAATTTTTTGAGCGCGATAAAACCACAGAACAAGTAGAATTGTTATGTAGGCGGGGTAGGCGCGCCGAAGTTAAGCGCCGATACCTCTAATAGGTCTGCTGGCATCAACTGAACGCTTTAATACACGTATAACTTTCGTCGGGAACGTAGCTGCGTAAAAAAATATTGCTATGCCGAACTGTGCGATAATTACGTGCTGAAAACGAAGCAAGGACTACAATTTACTCAAAGGAAACATATCGTATCATCGGTAGTCTCAAAACTTTTGTTTTTAAGCAATATTAACAAAAAACTAAAAAGTATTATGTAATACACATGAAAACCGTTATAATCTAATCTATTGAAATAATCATACATTACGTATTAAATTTAAGTATCATTTGCATAGTTGCTACGAGAGCACGCAATGAACTGCGTTTCCTGCGGGAATATTTCAAAACATTTGGCACGAAAATATTTAATAAAAGTAATGTTTACAATTATTTGACATAGGGATGTAGACAAATTCAATCGATATCGTAATGTTAAACTTTTCGATGTTATTGATTTTTACAGTGATTTTATGTTTAGTATCGTAGTACGATTTATATTGTACTATGGTTTTTAAAACAATATATGATTTTGTTTATTCGCAATTTTTTTATATAAAGTTATTTTGGAGAAATATTTGAAAACAAATGTTTTAATAAAAAGCTTATAAATATTTCATATATCATAACTTTACAGCTACCAGACAAATAAAACAGATTTGATAAAAAAAAAAAAAGAATGTAGGTACTTTTGACTAAATAATAAATGTGAAATATTTTTAGTAATATAAGTTAGTTAGCCATCAATCCAACGGCTTCCTGTACGATGTGGACGCAAAGAACTGGTGGTTGTAGAGAACTTGTGAAAATGCGCAGTCGTTTTTTATTTATTTAAAGTTTCTGAAATATGTATGCCTAAACACACAAAAATATAATTTATTTTAGGTAAATAAGGGAGTTGCAATGTTTTGCAACAGAAAAATTATAAAGTAGAATGAAAGGATATCAGAGTATCAGTCAAATAAATAATTAAATTAAAAAATATTGTAACATAATTATAATCGATAAATGTCAATATCACCACATCCCTAAGGTTTTCGAAGAAACTGTCCACGAACACAAATATGCAAGTGAAACCCTACCTTAGTTGAAAGGTATATGGTTGTATTTAGTAACATCGTAAGTGGCTTTTGGAACTTATATACATTACATCCTTTGGACGAATCAGGAAAGACTTCGTTATGTGTGTATAATATTATTGATCGTTAATGTGTGCGTCTAGGCGACACAGTGTATCTTGCACTTGCTGCTCAACACCTCTTCTAGTATATTCATTTGTTCTGTGGATAAAACTTATTTATTGCAATTTACGGGAGACGATATCTACGTACTAAAATGTATGGAACTTTTGTCGCTAAAAATGAATGATGTTTAGCCTTAGATTATGGCTTTTTGGTGAGAATTAATAAAAAACTAAAACGATAAATCTTTTCTCCATACTTTTTTCTCGCGAAATAAGAAAAAAACATTTAAAATAGAGCACGAAATAGGACAGAGTGTGCTAATTAAAAAGGTCGATTTCGATGATTTTGATCTTTGTTAAGGCTTTTTTTCACAAAAATAAAGAATTATTTTATAAATGTCACTCGGTAGATTGGTAGACTGATTTATTAAACTACTGAGATTTTTTTTTAGTGTCAAATATGAATTGAGTTTTTTGTGTTTTGCAAAACTGCAAGTGCCTTTTCGCGCGTTTTTAGGGACGCGCCCCTTAAGGCTTTTTTTCATAAAAATAAAGAATTATTTTATAAATGTCACTCGGTAGATTCCTAGACTGATTTATTAAACTACTGAGATTTTTTTTTAGTGTCAAATATGAATTGAGTTGTTTGTGTTTTGCAAAACTGCAAGTGCCTTTTCGCGCGTTTTTAGGGACGCGCCCCTTAAATAGTGTGTTCGCGTCTTATCGCTTCTATTTGGAACATGGACAAAATGGAGTTGCTTTTTGATTTAAAAAACATACGGTAGTTGGATGGATCAACAAATAATTAATTCTTCACACATTTTTTTATTTCTTCTTTTGATTCTGATAGCTAAAAGTTTGAATAGAATTTTATTATAAATTATAATAAATATTAATTTAATATTGAATATTCCACTCAGATATTAGACCTTCTATACCTACGTGCCTGTATTTATATATATTATATTGCACTATTCCATAAGTTGGACTATACCTAAACTATAATCATCAAATATATTTTATATTCCAACTTAAATGTTTTTCAGATATTTACGAACGGACGGATAATTTTAAATTTTGGTAATCACGTTTAGAATCTGGTATAGACCAACATTTATAAACAGTTTGCAATTTTGTCTAAAATACATACATGCAGATCGAATTAATAACCTCCTTTTTTAAAGTCGGTTAAATATTCTTAGTAGAATATAATACCTACCTGTGAAGTTGGTAAGGCTGTCTTTTTTATTCTCCTGAATATGTAAATTTCAAAAAACTTAAACAAAAACAAATCTTCAATTAACCTAAAAACATTGTAACGGCGACTCCATCATTATCCTACTGCTTTTGTTCGCTAGCACTAGGCTTGTCTTTTTTTCTCTTATGAATATCGCGCGTGAGTGTGAAAGGGATGGATGCGTACATTAAAAGCCGTTCTAAATCACAAATTTGATGAAAATATTAATAAAATTAGCTTTTGAGCATAACGAAAATACACCAATATGTTGGATTAAAGATAGACTTACTGAAAATATGATATTCCATCCTTCTTTTGCATTTTTAGAGTGTAATTTTTACAATTTTTTGTGTGTAAACACGAGCACGGCCACCAAGCGAATGAGAGCGAAACAAGGCATATTGTTGTTTTATGCCTTGTTTTGCCGGTGCCACTTTTTAAGCGGCAACAGTGCATCTATAATATATTTGATCGAAGATTATAGATATACATTACATATATGCTATAAAGTAATATTAAATTATTCATAATGTCTAGACGTCCAGAATTCCAAACAGCTAGCTTAAAAGTATATCTTTAATTTTTTTTTGTAAATATGTGTTTTTATTACAATAACAGGACAATTAATGGTAACATTATAAATCTTCAACGGGCATGGTAAATTACGTAGACATTAAACGTGCAGAATGGTACCTATACTCTTTGCGCTGTAGCATGGTGCGGCATTTATTTGTAGACTAGAACATTCTGGTTGGTTTAATTGCATTTACTACAGTTATTAATGATTTAATATATTGCGAATGTGGTACAGCTGAACTAAGACATAATTTGTAAATCGCGGCAACTTTCAAGAGTGAAACGAAATGTTACTAAAACTGTCACGCACCATGCTACAGCGCGAAGAGTATAGTATATCATCAAAGAAATATATATATATATATATAAGAAACATATATAGTATATAATAAAAGAAAATATAGAGATATCGTCGACCATGATTGTATGCGTCATCAACAAAATTCTGTTCTCCTGTTCATGTCATTTAAAAACAATTGCTAATCCTTTAGAAAAATATTTTCGATAAACCTTAACGCGGATCCTACAAATCAATATGTGAACGAATATGAATAAATAATAGCATTATGATATCTTCTGGAAAGGCAAACCCTTTTTGAAAGCAATTAAAGATAATCCTGGGAAAAATGTCAGCAGTTATTTATTTCAGATAAAAATAGATAACAATTTGATACGATATAGACGCCATTTTGCAGGTAGGTTGAAACGTAGGTAGCAGAGGATTAATAATATCGTAATTTTTGCTCTCAATCGTAATGGAAGGATATTGTTGTTTGAGTTATTTATACATATAAAATTTATCTCCATTGAATGATAATTGCGTCAAGAGATCCTATTCATGGAGTACAGAAATACTTCATAATTTAGTTTAAGTTAATTAAAAACATTCGCTGAAATATTCTATTGAAATGTGCGTCCGTCGAATTCCGAGATATTAAATATTTAAGTAATCTGTTAAACTAGAAGCAGTATTAATATTTAAATTCAGAACAGTTAAAGTAATAGTATGGAAATGCCCTTTAATAAGCGAAAAATGTTATTGTTACTGAGATCTCAAGTTGTGTGGAATTCAACAATTTCATGAAATACACTAATCAACCATGATTAGATTTCTTATGTAATTACAATTGTCTTGAAATAGATCCAATTAAAATTATTTATTGTTAAGTCAAGTTACGCAATGCGAGTCAGCACTCAGCATGTCTTAATGCCCTTGTGATATCGTCTTAATTAAATCGCGTTTGAGTATATAGCTATTTTCCCATCCCTTCATTTGAACATTTTGTGATTCGCATGATATGAAATAATAAAAGGCTTAAAGAGATGAATATACAAATTCCGATATAATGCAATTTATATTCGTTATCCAAACGTGACAGGAAAACATATAACTAGTTATTTGTGTCAAAGCAATCAAAATCTGTATTAACTTTGTCTGTCGCTACAACATTTATATATGTATACTATTGTGTACATATATATGTTATGTGACTTATAATTTAGGTTATCCTATAAATGCGTGTTTAGCGTTCATTTAAGGACTTATTTGACCTTTGCACTAGATTTCAAGTTTATTATGTAAGATTATTTATTAATTTAATTGACAGCGTACTTGGGTATTTTTACCCGACTACGGCAAAGCCAAAGGAGGGTTATGATTTTGACAGGCTATGTATGTATGTATGTTCATCTGTTCCCTCATAGCTTCTTAACTACTAATTAGAACTGGACACATAAGGTATCGTTAGAAGCGTCTTGATTGTCCGCTGGTTATAGGCTATATGAAGTGTCACTGAATCTAATGTGGCGCCCTCTAGCCCACATAAAGTACTGTATTAAAAAAATAATTTGAGCTAAATATGTCGTGTTTAGTATCATTCGAAAGGGCGTTACTTGTACATTTCAAAAATATATATATTAGGAGCATTTGCCCGTGACTTTGTCCGTATTTATTCGATAAATGTGATATTTCTATGGTATGCTTGTCTGTTCCCACATTATTTCTAAACTACTAGTCAGAATAAAACAAATGAGGTATCGTTAGAAGCATCTTGATTGTCCGCTGGTTATAGGCTATATGAAGTGTCACTGAATCTAATGTGGCGCCCTCTAGCCCACAAAGTACTGTATTAAAAAAATAATTTGAGATAAATATGCCGTGTTTGGTATCATTCGAAAGGGCGTTACTTGTACATTTCAAAAATATATATATTATTAGCATTTGCTCGTGACTTTGTCCGTATTTATTCGATAATTCTGATATTTCTATGGTACATATTTAAAATATACTTTGCAAAGAAATTAATATTATAGAGGCACCAAAACATTTTAAATAAAAAAAAGTAAAAACTAAAACCCAACTACGACAAAAAATGACGCTGAAAAAGTATGAAACAAGTTTCAAAAGCCGTAGTCACGCGTTGTTAAAGTGTTATGGACTATGGTACATTATTAAGCTTCAAGAGCTGTAGTCCATGTAGTTTAATGTACCACAGTCCATAACACTTTAACAACGCGTGACTACGGCTTTTGAAACTTGTTTCATACTTTTTCAGCGTCATTTTTTGTCGTAGTTGGGTTTTAGTTTTTATGAAATTTGCTGTATCTTATTCCGTAACGGTTTTGCCCCTTTGTGAAGGTTTCCTCAACCAAGGTGGTTTTAGATGCAGTCGTGAAGAGTCTCTAAGGTTATGGTAGTCGAAATGGAAGTAAGATTATATTACGATTTATTAAATAAATAAAAATTAAAGACCTTTATTTAGAATAAATAGTGTGCATTGCATCTCCGATACACAAGTCAGAATTTTTCTATGTACCTACTTACATATTTTCTTTATATTTGTATACACTTTACACATCTTTAATGATACTTATAACCAAGAAGATGTAAAGCCACAGAACAATGTTACCATACAAACAATTTGTTAACCTTAAGAAATTACGACAGTTCAACTAAGTTATAGAACTGTTGTTACCAAACTTAACGCCGCCGATAAGTAAAATTAAAAACAAAAGCTTACTTTACATTGTTACTTCTTAATCATAGTATCTAAAGAATCTTTTGTTTTACTTTTTAATAATTTACTATCTATTGCCCGTGGCTCCGCCCGCGTGTATGTCAGTTATCACATTAAAGAGTAGGCCTATGTCCTTCCTCAAGAATCAAACTATCTCCATGCCTTGAAATTGGACGCGTGACAGACAGAGTCAGACACTCAGATAGAGTTACTTCCAATTCTTAACCAACTTCAAAAGGTTCTCAACTTGATTGGTATTTTTTATAATAGTAGTATGAAATAATAATTCTTCCTTCACGCAGATGCTATTAACCATGCTGTCGCTGTATGTTTCCTTTTCATCGTTATTGCTCTTGTAACAGAAGACCGATCACAAATACGTACGACCGAGTTAGCCTACAAAATGATTCATGTTATTTCACGTGCTGAACCGCCTTTGCTACCTACGTTACAATAAGCACAAATCTAATCATAACTCTTTCATTCTCAATTCAAATTCACGGACTCGAATGAGGCAACGGACTTACGATTTCTTGTGGAATATTCGCACTTACGGCCGCCGAGAAGAGACGAAGTAAAACTCTAATTTGCATGCACTAATCGTAAAGATTAAAAGCTTGCTTACAAAATTATATTTTATCTCTTTATATTCTGTTGCTAATATGCTTAGAAAGTATAAACGTCATTCAAAGTTAATCCGGCCCGAATCTTTGCGTCTTAAAGTAAAGCGATTGAAGTTTCACATAATATGTAATAATCTGATTCTGATTTTCGCTTAAGAAGGTTCACAAATGTAACCTTTTCGATTATAGTCCTTGATCAAATTTGTCAATGATATTAGATGATATTATATACGTATGTATACACATAGGAGTAGTTACAATCGATGGCATTTATAATTAACTAGCTGACCCACGCAACCTCGTTTGCGTCTCCTATTGCCCGTAGCGTGATAATTTTTCCCCGTTTTTGAAACATTTTTTATTGGTGCTCCGCTCCTATTGGTCTCAGCGTGATGATATATAGCCTATAGCGTTCCTCGATAAATGGGCTATCTAACACTGAAATAATTTTTCAAATCGGATTAGTAGTTCCTGAGATTAGCGCGTTCAAACAAACAAACTCTTCAGCTTTATATATTAGTATAGATAATCATAAACGTAGTCACAGACGTGTTTCTATTTCAAATAATGTCGTTAAACATGTTATAATTGTGATTTTGCAATTTTCTTAGCTACTTCAGTCTCTTATAGAGGCTTTATTTACCTAAACATAGTCTCTGCGTGGGTTTCTATAATCAAACGGAGCGGTTGGACTGGAAACTGTATCGTGTTACGAAACTGGATATTCTTACTGTTTATTTATACGGTTTCACCTTCCACAAAACCTTTAAAAGTACAGACTCTACCTACCGACCCTGTTGAGACCAGCGACTTATGAAATATCAACTACAACGGAAAAGTAATTTTATGTCGCCATATAGTTATATATTGGTATGTATATCGAGTTAAAATTTTCCATTTTAGGAATAGTACTTCTCGTTTCAGCGGACTTATCGTGTACATTGAAATTCGTAGCATAATTTTCCCGTAGCGCGATGGGCGGATGCGTAGTCCCCGTAGCCGCCGCCCGCCCCTACGCCGTGGCCTCCTGTCGCGTCACCCGACCGAGCGAGAACTTGACGTCAGTCGAGCTCGCTCCATCGACGAGAACGTACGTTTATGTAACGTCGCATTGCGTGTCTATTTTGCGCTGATACCCTGTACACCTCGTGTTTTCTTGCTATATAAATAAATACCAGATTTGTTAATCGGATTTTCGCCTTTACTTCGTTGTGTTGTTATTTGGATGTGACATTACGGCAGTTAATTAGTATACTGCAAACAGGTGGCGATTGCATATCAGTGCTATTATTGGTTGTTGTGCCCAACGAGTGGTGTTCGGTGCCAGTGTCTGACCAAAAGACGGAGGTGCATTCGTATGCGGAGCTCGTTTGCCCATAACGACAGATTACGGGGAAGTAACTACGGATCGATGGTAACAGCTGAGAGACGATTGTGTTTGCTGCCCGCATTGCTTATCTAAGGTAGGCTGATAATATTGTCTCATTGACCTCGTTCCATCTTTACAATTGTCTACCATACCACGAATCGTTATCTACGAGTAAGCAATAACAGCAAGGTTTTCTATTGATTTGTTTGATTACTTAGAAATATGTTAACATTTTGAAGGACACATATGTATCGAATGAGTGATGTACAAATTAATAATCCTGTATATCGATGGAAGTACTTCAAACAGACGTTATCTATTTGATTGAAAACAATTTCGACACCGTCTCTTATATCTGATAAGTCTCAAAATTGCCTTTCGCTTTCCCTTATATTATGTTTGAAATTTAATACGTATTCAACCTAGTAGAATAGAATTTTGTCAATTTGTTAACGACTTCTAAAAAGGAGGAGGTTCTATGTTCCACTGTATGTATTTTTTTTTACAAACCTTATACGCACTGGTAGGTAATATTAAGTACTTACTCTCTGACATTTGCTGTCCAAGTTCATTTCAGGCAAATAGTGATATGTCTTATTTTAATTACTTAAGCCTTTAGGAAATCAATCGGAAAGCTATTTGTGTTTTAAATGTCAGAGGCACGTCCCAAAGGTGTAAATTATTACGTCTATATTTATTAGCAGGTTATAACTAGCCAGAAAACTTTTTAGCTACCGTGCAACAACCATAATGACAGTATTTATGTTTGCGTTTTATATTTACACGGAGCTCCATATTTAACGTTGTTTAAGCAGATGTAAAAATAATTTCAGAATCAGTACATGCTCTTGACTTTGTTTACTTACTTCTATTTCTTCTTTACCTTCATCCCAAGGTACTGAGAGAATATTACTAACACTAGTAAGTGTATTTAAATCTCGAAAGTAAAAGTTTTATATAAAATTTTAGGTTATTTCATAGAATATTCTTAATAATAACAAAAATGGTTTTTGTAAACAAAACAATTCTGTGAATCTAACGATTGTTAAGTTGTTAAGTAAAGATCTTTTTTTTAATGATTTTTATTTCTGTTTCTCTGTAGCTTATCCGAAAATATGGATTTTAATCTGGTTCAACTTAATTGCCTATCTTTATAGAATAATTATACAATTAAGTATATATTTCTGTTAAATTTTTCGAATAGCAAAGATATCGCGTACAACTAAGAACATAGTCAAATTCAAAAGCCTTTCTTTTTCAAAATAACTAGTAATGTAGTTATTTACTAATGTAGTAACTTACATAAGCGGTTAAAATATTCGGCAGTCTCTATTTTGCATTAAATCGTACCGATATTGGCTTAAAGGATGTTTGTCTTCAAAAGGTTATTGCGTCGTATTATCAGGGTTATGAATCGATGAGTTTGTGTCATCAACTCATCCGCGGGGAGTTTTCCTTGTCGAAAGTTAGGTTACGTCACCATTAATTGGATAACTACTTTCAATTTTAACGAGAATGATCGGATATTTAACACGGGTTGTGGAAGGTTAGTTTTATAAGCAATTAATTGTGTGCGTTGTTGTTTCTCTGTAATCAAAGAAAGGAAAAAAGAACATTCGCCCGAATATACCTTTATGTTGTTTTTATAATAAAACTTTTTCAGCAGATTTTGCATTTTCCTGGCATGCGATTTTGTATAAAATAATGAAACTAATAACGTTAAATTTACTTACTAATTGAAACTGTTTTTTTTTTCTCAAACGTATTGTACAGGCTCCACTTAGTTGGGTCCTTATAATGCACCACCCTATGTGCTCTACAGTTTCAGTCAAGATTTAATCTTTCATAAAATCAGAAATAAGCTCTGAAAGTTGCTTTTTTATATTTGTGGCTAGCTTGGTCATAATTTTTGCTAAGCTGATCGTAAACTTTTAGTGTAAGCGACATATTTTACTAAATCTCGTCAAGATAGGAGTCAGCCGTAATAAACTACTGAATAATAAAGTTATGAAAATGAATATTTAATTTTCGCTGCTAACATGGTATGAGGTACGTATCTTGTCTGATGTTAAACGGTGCCTAATAGAACCCGTAATCCTACTTAATACTGGAATACAAGAAGCTTTTTAGCGCAAAATATACTGCTATAAAGGTACTTTCTGAAGTTCGTTAGCTTAAGGAAAATTTCCTTAAGGCAATAAAGTTCTTAATATATAATAGGACGATACGGGATTAAGAACACTGTGATTATTAAAGATATATGAGTTTTACAAAAGACTTATGGGATCGTTTATTTCCGACTTTCCGTAATGAGCTTTCTAAAGAATACGCCCCGATTAACGTAAAGCATATCCTGTTACCATTAATCTTGCTGTTTTCCTGTTTTATATATTTGTGCTTGAAAATACTGGTGACCTAAAAATATTATTCCATTATGGCATGTAGAAAAATAAACGATATCGGTAGAGAAATGTAAAGAAAAAATTAAAATATGAAAGAAGATTCTTTCATAAGTTTCTCGCATTGAAGTTTATTTCAATAGGAGTCACATGGTGTTTATAGGGGTACAATTTTTTATACTTTCACTCGTCATTGTGCCCTTTGCCACTGAGTCGAATGTTGTGAGTTTTACCTCCATAAGAGTTCACCTGGTGGTTGAATTTCAACCATACGCCAATATGTATCTGGTTTCTTTTACATCACCGACCCGTTTTACTTGAGCTTTTATTGTATAGTCCCCGTCACTATCCCCCTTCCTACTTACACGTTGAACCCCTATAGCTTCTTGAAAATTCTCTTCTAACACATATCGATGAAAGTGTTGCTAGAAACTAGAATTATACACTGTAAACTTTAAGTATTTCAAATTTCACGTGCCTAAATTTACTCAATTTGCTTAAAAAGATTCTAAACTCTATATGTATTATAATAAAATAGATTATGTGATGTACTCTTCCACTGACTTTACTTTTGTATTTGTGAAGTTAGTCGATTCTCTCTGAAAGTGATCTATCGTTCAAAGCTTGCCTCTACCATACTTGTCTTACACTCAGTTATTAAGACATTCCTTTATTATTTGTTTTACATGACGACGCTATACGACTCCTAATTTCGCTCACATTATTGTTTTTTCTTTGAACACCTTATTCTAGTAAGTTTTCTTAGAAATCGGTCTATAAAAACTTGTTTTTAACATATAACATTCCTAAGAAATGCTCACCAAGCAAAAAGGTAATGTTTTGCAATCAATGTTGTTGATATGAGACAATATCGCAGAGGCCGTTGTGGGCTCGCCGACCAGTCCTCAAGAGCAAGGTCACTCCGACGCGAGACGCCGGCCGCCGCTTTACATTGCCTCTTTATCGTCTTTGTAACATTCCTCACAAGCTTACACCTTTTATGGCTTCACCGACCTTTAAGATTTTATTTCGGCTCGATAACTTGATAAAATATTTGTGTACAGATACCTAAAATGATCTTGAATATGATTAGGAATAAGCTTTGTTTATGTTTTTACTTCTTATGTTATATATTACGCATTCGTTTTACAAAACCTCGAAACATTACTTTGTTTAAGCTTATTATTTTTATATCTTGTATAAATAGTGATAAATACGATAAACAACGTAATTTATCCTCATTTTTTGTTAAAAATAATCATCTAATCAATTCGTTGTATTTATTATGTAAAAAACAGATACAAACGAGATTTGTCGTAGTATAGTTTAATCGTCATTAAAATATTTATTGATTGTTCTGAATCGTGGCGTCGATTGTGATAAGGCTTAACGACGTATTAGATATTTTTTTTTATTTTTGCGAATTTCGTAAAAACCGTTATTAATCAAATCAATACCAATATATTTTAGATATCGGGATTGGTTATCCCACAAATCCTGAAATTGCTTAATGATCGGAATCTTGAGACTTCGAATTCTCGGAATATTATGAACCATGAACCGTTTCTCACAAATTTGAGATCATTTGGGAGTGTTTTGTGTGTTTATAGTCTGTAATAATGGTAACATCTCCTCCTTATTGTCTCAGTAGCCGTTATAGTTCTGCCTATATATACCTGCTCTGCTTATAGTTCTGCCAATCTGTCAACAAATATCGTCAAACAATTTACGTGACTTCTCACTAAAGGTGAAATTTATGTTTTTATTTTGGCTTCTTATAGTATTTAATTGTAAAGATTATTCCAAGCTGTAGTCGTTCGTGTTTCAATTATCTGATCAACGTGATTCAACGAAGGTCATTTGTTCATTCAGAATTTGTACTTGTCCATGACTTGAAATGTTTACTTCTTACTTTAGTTGTTGTTCTATATTATAGAAACCGGTGGGAAGTTGTTGTTTCAAGTCGATATCATTCGATCTTCACCTTGAAGTCATGTGTTAATAGCGCTCTGACTCAGGCTCAGAACTGCGATGTTTTGCTAGTATACAACTCGTTTATTGCGTAGTTTCTTTGACTATACAATCATCTTGATTTGATATGGATGTCGCGTGTTATTTCGTCTGTTTATCATATATTCAATCTCTGTTGGTTTCATTAATTGTTTAGTGTGAAGGTAAACATTCAAAAAGTGTGGTTTTACCATTTAATTTTAGGTATAAACACTTAAAAGCTGACTTTTTATATTTATATTTTAGAGACTGCGTGGAATTACCCATTGAAGACAATATAATTATTTAAATTGTGAAGATTTTTAATCTTTCTTATCTTACAATGAAGCTGTTTACTATAAATAAACGTATTTATATAAAGTTGCGGATCCTTCATTAACATATTATGTTATAATTACTCATGATATTCCTCACCTTGAATCTAACAGCGTAATAGTTAATTAAGAAGGTAGTTAGGTTAGTTTTCAATTAGCGATGTGCTCGACGATGTACGTCGAATTGGGCATCGGCTCCGGGATGATTAATATCCGCTAGGAGAAGGTCGCTGGCGGAGTGGTGACGTCACTACCGGTAGCGTTCCACTTCCGTTCGAGCGTCGCAGTGTGGACTTCATTATGAGGCTTAAACGATATATTTATAGAGGTTCTTCTTTCATATTAAATTCTATAAAGTATTTGAGATATGATAATATTGATAGTCACAAGATTTATCACAATGTTTATTAAGTTTCAGTAAGAAAAGGGTTTCAGGAATGTTAATATTTTTCATTGTTTCCCACAGGCAATGATATAGTTACATAAGAGGCCTAGCAGGGTCAACTGTTCTTTATTTCTTATTTAAAGAGCCTATAAAATAAGGAAAAGTACATAAGACAACCTTTCTTTAACCTTATTTAAACACATTTTCACTTGCAAATATTAGTGTCTCATAAAACATACCTATACTTCTCCACAGATGTCCCTTTTAAAGTCTTAAATCACCTCATTAGTACTGAGTGTTGTGGACTATTATCCCTGTATGTTAGAGTGATGTCCTTTCCCTAGATCCTCGTTAAGCTGAGGCTAAGCGAAGTTTGGCCGTCTCTGTATTCATTTTATCGGATGCCTCATCAGGTTGTGTGTGTGACTGTTCTGAACACACCTTACAGTGTAAAGTTATGATCTGGTCCTATAGAGGAACAGAAGTACTACTTGCAAGGTTGTTCTTATCTATACTATAATGAAGATATATCTTATGAACAATTCATGTGTAAATAACCTTAATACCACTAGTTTTGGTTGGTTTTCCGTAACGTTTAGTTTATCTTGAATCATAAATTGTTGTATTTTTCTTGTTATAATTGTTGTATTGAATTCATAAGAGATGTGACGTATGATATTGATCAAATAAATAAACTATGTAATAATCTAAAATCCATTATACAGTATAGTTATTTTAAACTTTTATTACTTTGAATGGCATCACTAATAATGTGTGTGATTTCGTTAATATACTGTAAGTAGTCCATTAATGTTAAATTATTTTTGTCTTAGCGTGCATTTCTGAAATTTTTTTTTGGAAGATAAACTATAAAAATCATTTGCACCCCTTTCTCTAAGATGGCAGCCGGGAACAAGGCTTGCAACCCACAAACTTGAATTTAACTTTTCACTAACACCTTCATTATCTAAAAAATAAAATTGCGTCGTCTGAGAAATGCCACCCCAAATGAAGGTTTTCAATGGACTACTTTTAATATTTGCCTTTTAATGAATTGTACATTTAAATATTTATGAATTACATAATAGTTCTACGTTTTAACACTGGATTCTTAATATAATATTTTTTGCGAGGAAAATCTTTTTATTATTATTACTTAGTCGCCTTAGTCATCGGTAGTTCCCACAAAACAATTGCACCATTCAAATATATAATTACAAAAACAATCTAATACTTGAATTGCGTTGTATACAAAAAACAAATATTAAGACGCACTTAAGAAATTATTTCAATTCTAGTAGCACTTATTTATATTCTTCGCACTATATAGATATACACACATCAAAAGTGTCTAGGGATCAAGCATTTTTATGCGGATTTCTTGAGATTGAGATGTGGCTTTGGCCCTGGCCTGCTCAGTCGCCAGACTTGAACCCGATTGAGCATGCATGGGATATGCTACAGAGAAGAGCTCTGCCGAATATGGAGGGTATCCAGTCGCAAGAAGACCTTTTTTTGTTGTTGCAACGAACATGGGCGGCCATTCCACAGTGTGATTTGGATGAACTCATTTTGAGTATGCCAAACCGATGTTCTTGTGTTAGTGTTCGCGGTAGAAACACGGATTATTAATTGTTTAAGTTACCTAATAAAATTTTAAAGAAAACTGTTATTTCAGTCTTTTTTTCGAACTTTAATGTTAGTGGTTCAAATGTCAAAAATCCTTTTATTAGGAAAATGGCAAATTTCTTTATTAATGCAAAGGTGACTTGGTTTATCGTTACTGTGACAAACGAAAACACTTTATTTGATGAATGCTTAAAGAAAATTTTAATTAATATCAATCAGGAGAAAAGTTATTGCAAAACTATATGTTGATCCCTAGACACATATGTTGATCCCTAGACACTTTTGATGTGTGTATTTGTTGTCGCAGGGGATTTATTATATTATATTGAATAGTTCATTATGTCTTAGAACTGCTACAATATGTGTCATAAAACTAAAGGTCAGACTATATTGGTTTTGGTCGTAATGTTCTGATTTATGTTACGATTATTTAGCCTCTGAGAGAATACTAAGTGACCTACATTATTATAAGTAGGTGGGTAATATGTAAACTTTCTACTTTTCATAATTTCGCTATCAAAAGTCCGTAATAAAGATTGTAGTTAGGTATTTCTGGAATCTTAGGTCATGAAGGGTTATACCTAGTCTTTTTCGCAATTGGAAAAGATAATAAATTAAATTAAGCGCTTTTTAAAAACAAGCTTTTATTGGAATGCCTCGAGACGTATCAAACGAGTCCAAACTCGATGATGTTGCGACGTTTCTTTACAGAGTTCCTATGTCATTATAATATTGTATTGTCACGCTGTATACACATGCTTACAAAATTTCAGCAAAATCGGTTGAAGATATCTGCTTCAAAATTGAGTTGCAAGATTCCACCCGAACATACAAGCATACATACATACATTGCAAGTTAATAAAAAGCTTAACTTGCGTCGTTTAACTTAATAAAGAATATGTTTTATTTCGTGGTTAATGCATTGGTGCCATGGTAAAAGAACATCATGTGCAGGCAGTAGATAAGTAGACATTTATACTGAAAGTTAGTACTGAAAACGAAACCAGTCCTAATTATCTCGCGGGTTTCGTAAGAGAACGTACTACCAGGACAACAGCACTGCTAAGAGACGGAAAGCTTGAAACAAACCTTTTCCAGAGCGTGATGTAGTAGACCACAAATTCCCTTCTAAGAAGAGATCATGTCCAGCAGTAGGATATTAAAGGTTGTTTTTATAGTGTTCAAAATTAGCATCCTAATGATGAATGAACAATAAATCAATAAAATTAAAACCGTTAATTCTATACGTACAGTTGTTTCCAAAGAATGAGTTAATTATATAGATAACTAGCATGTATGTCGGTTATCGCGGCAAATAGCCTATGTGTTATTCTGATGTATAAGCTGTATTACTGTAAAGTTTCATCCAAATCCGTTCAGTGGTTTTTGCGTAAAAGAGTAACAAACATCCATCCATACTTACGAACTTTCGCGTTTATGATATTACTAGGAGTAGGACTATAAGATACATTAAAATTCACCATTGTAATTAAATCACCACATCTAATAACAGAAGCGTACTTAAAAAATGCAAATGTCAACATCAAATCTCCCTTTTTACCATAAACCAACAATTTTATTCGTTCAGTATAACCCCTATGTTAGTGTGCCTAAATAGGATTTCTAAAACAATGGCAACCGTTCATGAGTGCAATTTTATTCGCTGGCGACGTGCGCTTTTCATCGTTCGACCGACATAATGAGATCAACGTATATTCATCTCTGGGCTTATACAAGCGAGATGGTTCATTGTGACAGAATCATGCCAACGAGCGTGCAAAAGCTATCTTCATATATTTACTTGTTAATGTGCTTATATGAAGAATATTCGCTGTTAATGCGTTAGTATTGCGATTGCGACGAAAGAGGAGATATTAGTTACTCACGAAATATTATTGCTGTTGAATTGCTTCAAGATTTTAAGTAATGAGTCTTTGACCTGATGATTTTGATTAAAAATTAATTATCGTTGTATGTTACCATTGCAATTAGAACGTAATTGGTGTTTTTTGCCATTTTTCTTTTAATCTAAAACGCTTTGATATTGAATCGTTAATTGCCAAAACAGCCAAAACCTTTTCAATTAACAGTCAATAGGGTGCGGGAACTGATGAAAACTAAAATGAAAAAAAAATACCGTTTTCGGTCACATAATAATTTTTTCCATGGGTTATTCCTCCTACAAATTTTTATACTTGGATCTTAAATGAATAGAGGACGTAGTATATTGGGACGTAATTGAAATTGTAATTTCGCTGTTACAGGAATAACCGTCTTTCTCAAGTATTTGTTAACTAGAGTACCAAAAACATTAGCAATACGAAGACCAAATCAGATATTTGCGGATGTTGAACTGGCGCGTTGCCGGCATCCGCATAACAATGGCACACGCTCGATCGTATTTTGATCATACAGAATACCGTATTGAATTTTTAAAGGTGGAAGCATTTTTATTCAATGGTCGCCTTACTGATAGATGGGTAGAAAAAAATTATTCATTGTACGGATATCCCCGTGTCTAATAAAGACACCTGGCCCGTGGAGAATGGGAAGTAACAGCTGTTACTCCGCCGCCCCTTCTCATTTTGTTTTTTTGCTATTCTTTGCGTCATAGACACGAATGCGTTAATAACATGGCACAATCACATCAGTTTAACGTTAATAATGTTCCTAAAGTCTTCAGTTTTGCTGTTGTCGAAGCTACGGCAGTCGTAACAAATTAGTTTATAACCGACGGTTCCTGTCGCAAAGCGTCGTCGTTTTATGTTACACTCGACCGAACCTTGCCGTGTTTGTTGGCGGCGCCCCCAGTCCCGGTTCGACCGTCATCGTCGCAGTGCGAAACGGGGACACCATTCCTGACCTACATCACAACGGGTTTGTCTGGTACATCGCCAACTTCCATCCCTATAAAATAATTTAAAGCTACATTAAGTTCTCTTAAGGAAAATATACAATGTATTGCTGCCGTGCAAATATTATATTATGTAAATAATAGTTTTTTTGGGCAAGTTTTGTTTTTTAAAGTATTAAAACAAAATGCAATAACTCTGTACACATTTGAATATATTGAATATCGATATAAATTACAAAATCTGTTGATATTTAAAGTGATAAATATTGTTTTCATCCCACCAGCTCGTAAAGAGTATTTTTGCCCTTCGATGTCTGAGCGTAAAAGCCGTTTTTATCCTCTAGAGAATAAAGTAAATTGAATTTAGAACATCGCTAGGGTGCACTAAGTTTGTGAATTCAAAACATCATTAAGCCTATTTACTTCTGCCTCCATGGTACCGAATTAATCATACAATATTTTTTAATTTGTTAAAAACTCAGACTCGGCACCTTCTTGGTGTACTTTTTTTTTATTTGCTCTGGCCGTACCATTTTCTTCTTAAGTAACTATAGCAACGTAACTTTAAATTTTTCTTAATTTATCTATACATCCATACAAATAAATAAAATTGAAATGTCTGTTTGTAATATTAAAATAATCGCTATCGGTACATATACTAAAATATTTTGTTTTTACAATTTCTATTACATTGTCTGTCTGTCAGTCGGTCTGTCTGTCTGTTTGTTCCGGGTAATCTCTGGAATGACTGGACTGATTTTGACGGGACTTTCACTGGCAGATAGCTGATAATCTAAGGAGTAACTTAGGCTACTTTTTTTAGACTAGCTTTGTCCCGCGGTGTAACTCGCGGTACGACAAAAATCGCGGGTAACACCGCGGGGTTGAGCGAGTACCTAAGTATTTTTGAAATAATTTAAAAATAAATCTGTAATACTTACCTATCATAATGTACCTAAACTGTAGTACCTAATAAATATTAATACCTAAACTGAAATAAAAGTATCTTGTGATTGTTAATGCTTTTTTTGCATTTAGTTGGAGGTTGCTCGCTGAGGTGGAATGAAAAGTTACGTGTTGCACTCGAGTGCAAATATTTTTCACCTCGTGCTCTTTTGATTCCCTCGCTGACGCTCAGGATTCTAATTTTAGAATCCTTCGCTTGCTCGGTCATCAAAATTGAGCACGCGGTTAAAAAGCAACTTTGCACTCTTGTATAACAAATAACCTTCTAATCGCAAAATGTGTAACTCATAGGTGCGAAGACAAGATTGTGGGGCTCACATAAAATATGTTATTTCCTTCTCTTTGAATCCCAAAGAGAGGAGAGAGAAAAGGAACGATGAAGTCGATATTCTTCTACCACCTCAATAGTCATGTCAGTGGTGATAGATCTTACGAACACATATAGCACTATGACTAAACAGTTACAAGGTTATATTTAAGTGCAAATTTCTGATGGATTGTACTGTGCACTTAGGTATTCTGCACATACTCTCCACTGGCAAGATAAGAAAACACGAGATTTCATATAGCGTACGAGGCTTCTTAATAGTATTCTTCCAATAGCTATTCGTAATAATGGACTGGAATATCTAGCTAGATACACAGTAATCGCGTTATACTTATGCTAGTTTTTTGTTCACGTGTCATTGCCAATGACACACGTACGTGTTCTTCATGTGACGTCCCATGTTTTTACGCGTGTAGTGGTCGTATGATAAGGGACTATTTATGCATTGGGGACGGCCTCGTCAAGGCGCGGGCGCTCGTCTCCGGTGCATCAATGCCGTAACACCGATACGCTTCGCCGATTAACATCACGCGGTATTATCGTTCCCTCTTATGTCACTTTACGGTGTCCTCAATATGGGTGTGCTTAGACATTCCACTATTGTATGCAAATTGACAAGAAACTATACACGCAATTCTACGTATGTATTAAATAAAACGAGTAAATGTGACTTTCATATAAATCAAGTGAGTACACGTTATTCTGCTTCAATGAAAGTGACATAAGTCGAGTTTATTGAAGCTTATGTATTTATCGCCTCCGTACACTCTGATCAGTATGAATATCATGTGAGTTTTTAGTATTCGAATAGCACTTGCCTCGGTAGATACCAATATCAGTTGCTGCTCATTATGGCTATTATGACTTTAATAACACTGTATGTTCAATCCTCTCGCCAATGCAGCGTTCACCTTGGGAAATTTGCAATGTCTTAGGGCCCATGAATAAGGCATTCAATCGCTAAGCTAGTTCACTGGAGAGAGCATTAAACAGACGGCGTTTCACCGTGTTCTTATTCTAAGCTAATGTAATCAAGCACTTACTGGAGATGCGTGAAGTCCTTGATCTCGTCGGTCGTTGAGGGGTACCCCTCTGCTGTTCCTCTCACCGCGTTCACACATACATACTCCTGTGGCTTACAGGCTCCCGAAGTATTATAAATTACAATACACCCGATTTAACTATCGCGGATCGCGCCTAATTGACGTGACTACTAAAACTCGCGAGTCCAAACCAGACCAATCATAACGGTAACCAACGAAACACCGAATTGTATGGACAATTAGCTAAATTTCAATTAAATTAACTTAAACCGGCACTCCTTTACGAAAACCGTGTTCGACCGATCAAAAGCTTCTCATTAGTACTAACTTGTCACTTCAAAACGTCAAACAAGAAAAATGACAATCAAAAATGTTGCCATTATAATGACGTCCGATTTCTAACACTGTATGTACCATATTTTAAAAGCTATTATATTATTTAATGTTAGTGTTTTAAAAAACTTTGTTTAAAAGATGTTTGACATTAGAACTAGTGGCAAATTTAACATCAGAACATTGTTTACTTCGTGGAAGAAGTTAAAAATATACATACATACATAGTAAAGACAGATATAATAAATTCACATAGCTAAATAATAGCTTATTCTAAAAAGCAAAATGGACAATTAACATTTATTTTTTCAACAACTAACAGTCACATACCTACTTATTTAAAGAAAGTGTCTGGGTATTCAGTAACTATTTGAAGATTTCACATCCTATTATCTATTGTATATCTTCTTTAAATACACTTTTTACATTTTACGTATCTCGTATCTTACAAATCTCATACATTTCATAAACATTTTTAACGGTACAAAATTTTAATGGATCGTTGCGATCGAACTCATTTCGCTTTCAGGCTGCTATTCCTACAGATAAGCACACGCCGTGTCTCACTTGTAGGGCAATCGATGGAAGTCTGTGGAGTTACCAAACTGTCTTCTTCTGGCGAAGCTAGCCTTGTCATGGTTTATATCCCACAGATGTCCGAAATGTCCAAAAATATTTACAATATAGCGATTTATTACTATTATTCAAATAACGTAACAAGTAGGCAGGTTTAGCTATACCCTTCGAGATTAAATAACCCATTTCTATTTCGGTAAACTCTATATGTCTACAAAACGAAAAAAAAAAACAATTTTATGATTGGTATTCATTCGAAGAAACTATTGATTAATTTTGGCACAAACACAATTTAGCTAGGAAACTCTTGCATCGTAGTTTAACAAACACTTTATCGAATGATTTGTACATAAATAAATGCTGCTAATATTCAAAATAAACCAAGAAATTTTCTATTCATTGATCGAGATCAAATTGGAATAATTAATTATGTAATGTATAAATTGTAAGGAGAAAATAAACTGGTCTAAAGGAATTGTTTTTAGTCGTCCTCGTCTATAAACGAATATTCCTGTGTAGTTTGGAAAAACAGTTCAAAACAAAATAGGTACTTTTTTAATATAGGTCACACTGTAACAGCTTTGAAGGTTACAAGCTAAAATTACATTTAGTATCAAGTTCATAATGTTTTACGTAGGGCCTGCCAAGAAAAATGTGTCATAGTTACGAGAAGCGTTATCGAATAACAAACTAATGACTTGTGAGTCAGTTTAAATAAAATTTTCCTGAAATGAATTTTCCCTCTTTTGTGTAGAAATCTGCAAAAGGTCAGATGAGTTAAATATAACTGTAGTTTGTTTGACAACAACGTTTTCGTGTTACGCAGAATTCATTTTAATGGTGAGATAAAATACACCAGTGGCGTTCATGGGCAAAGGTCAGAGGTTCATAGCAGCTGTACGTTGTGTATGTAACTTGAAATTAAGCAACGTGCGGTTCGGTACATGAGCCATGATCACAATAACATCTTAACGGTCGACGAGCATTGTCACCTTGGTATGTTATAATAAAATATCAGAGATTTATTCCCTCATTGTAAGGCTTACTGTGGGTAAATGAATATTGTTATATTCATAAAAAAGAATCATGTTAATATGATGGTATTCAAACAATACCATCATATTAACATGATTCTTTTAAAATAACTACTCTAAAACTTACCTACTAAGTTGTAAAGTTTTGCAATAGACTTTAAAAACAGACAGCAAAATAGGTAAAAATCTTGCATTTTTAATCCAAAGTAAAGAAATAAATTTTGCTGGTTTTTGCAATATTTTTTTATATTTAAAATTGTAAATAAATATAAAATTTATTATATTCATTGGTGCTCGGATCCTATTTGTTTTAGGGTTGGTAGGGAGTTGTCTCTTAAAAAAAAAAGGCTTTGTTTTATAGTCTATAAGCTTCTTCAATAAATAGGCAATCAAATACTAAAAGAATTACCAAAATTCGTCCAGCCGTTAACGCGTGGTACCGTGACCAAGGGAAATAGGAATTCAATCACACTATAATATAAAGGCGAAAGTTTTTGAGTACCTATGTATGTTGTTACTTCTTCACGCAAAAACCACTGAACGGATTTGGATGAAACTTTACAGTAATATAGCATATACGTTAGAACAACACATGGCTACTATTTGCCGCGATAACCGACATACACGCGGGCGGAGCCGCGGGCAACAGCTAGTTGTATATATACGCAGATAGAATTTAATGCTAATAGGAAAGAAACCAGTTTTTTAATAAAACGATCGATTTAAATTAAACAATTATAAATGATTAGTCTCTTAGCCTGTGTTTACGGCTTATCTTGTCATATCGAGATTTGGAAGCTGAAAACCAATCGAAGAAAACGCCGTTAAGCGGATTATGCTCTATTAATCAGCTTTATACCAGGAACAAACAGTACTTAAGTAGTTGGAAAGTATTGTAAATATGATCAGTGTTATTCAGGTCTGGCAAACTGCCATCTGTGACGACTAACGTTTGGAATATACTTCCATCGATTCTGGTGAAACCGTTGACACAAAGTCTCTGGCAGCGGTTTCAGTTTTGTATTAGAACGTCGTTAAAATTTTCCTAAACATACAATTATATTTAGCCTACCGATTTTAGAACAATTTGTTACCTAACAATACGTCAGTACCGCACTAAAGCATTTGGACGAGCCAGTGTTAAAACTAGTTGACTAAACATTTTGGTCCCTATATGGTCTACTATTCTGACTGTTCCAGATGACAACTAACATCATTCACTCTTTCTTTTATATCTTAAAAAATAAACGATTTAAAGATAGTAGTGGTAGTAAATTTTACGTTAATTTAGTAGACTAATTTTAAATCGAGAAAGTACTAGCAATATTTTCTGAACTTTACAACATATTACGTACAAATGATTACATGTCGTGTAAGGTGTTTTGTGAGATGCTGGTTGACGCTAAGGCGTTCCTCATTTACAGCTTGAATACAGTCGCTTTCTTCGCTGAAATGGAAAGCTTCCTTTGAAGCCTTTGAAATGCTTTAGCATTATACATCTCTGTACAGCAAAACACTAACCAAATGCACCTCCAGACACACAGTCATGTATATGCTTAGCAGAGCTTATCCTCTTAGTATAGTTGCAAGGTGGTGTCTGACTAGATAATTTTTGGTAGCTGCGATAAGAAAAAGTTTAAAAAAACTAACAATCCGACTACGTAAAAACTTAATAAAATTCATATAGCCCTGTCACCTGGGCCATTATTACGTATCTATTGACACCTCATTTTTTAAAATCGGTGAAGTAGTTTACTCGCTTCAGTGGGAAATATAAATAAAGGTAAATAGACTGCTAAAAATATTACCGTTTCTTTTGGCTTCGCTGTAGTCGAGTAAAAACCGAGATACACCGCGTATCTCGGTTTTTCTTTGTTCTTTGAAGACTTTCTGTTTCTAGATATCTATTAGATATCAGTGACTTGTGCTATTTAGTGATACTTTACATGTGTACATTTTTATGTTATAAGGGGTCAAAAAGCACAGAGATTACCTAATAAATACTGACCAACTGCCGTGCCGTCCTTGAACGCCTGAACGAACTTTTACTCTATTCAAATTGATTTTAAAAATTTAATTATAGACAAAGGTATACTAAATATAGTTTACTAATTAACTACCCAGAGATTAATTATATCCTGAAAAAAGATTACCAATTTAATTCTGGGTTTATATTTGGTTCTAAGAATCGTTATAAGGTATTATTTGAGAGGTCTTATCGAATAACAAAAAAAAAAATTGATTTATCCGCGGGTTTTGTTGCTTTTAGATCGGATATTGTTCACTAATTCATTGGTTTTAATTTTGTTTTCGCGCAACTCTATTTTTTTAAAGTAAGTATATTTATCCTAATGTCACTAATAACATCAGCTATCTGCAAGTTCGAGAGATAAGACGGAACAAACACACAGGGATACAAAAATGAAATAAAACACACTATAATAAATACATTTTAAATGCATTTAGTGGAAAGCTGTTAATTTAAAATTTCAAACAAGCACTTCAATTTTATTTATCTGTGTAGAAAGTTTAGAACTAGTACATGGGTCCCCTAAGGGCAAGTAACTAACAATGCCCATAGATACCTGCAAACCAGAGTCATAAGTTTTTTTTTATGTAATAGGGGGCAAACGAGCAGACATATCGCCTAATGGTAAGCGATTACCGCCGCGCATGGACACTCGCAACACCAGAGGCGTTGCCGGATCTTTAAGAACGAGTATGCTCTTTCCTTGAAGGTTTGAAGGTCGTATTGGTCCGGGAATACAGCAGGCGACAGTTCATTCCACGGTTTTGTTGTGCGAGGAAGAAAGTTCTTGGGAAAAGCGCGCACAGTGCGATACCCTTCGAGTCTCTTCCCCTAGAATTGGAGTTTAGGCTCCAAATTGCACATTTTAATGGATGCTAGCTGACTCACGCAACTTAGTCTCTTTTCATTGATGCTCAGATCCGCGTAGCGTGATGTTATGTAGCCTATTATAAGCTTCCTCGATAAATAAGCTATATAACGCTAAATGAATCTTTGAAATTGGTCCAGCCGTTCACGCGTGGTGCCGTGATTTAGGAAAATAGGGATTCATTTTTAAATATAAGATAGATAACACATTTGCGTACTCCATCATGTGTCTACCCTAATCAACGTTACGCAACATTAATAAGAGTTTACAATATGTAAAATGTGTTACACGTGTTCCTTCATTGCTTGTAATTAATTAAATCTACTATATACATAGTCACAATATTGCTTTGCGCGAGGCTTTCATAATTGAATTTTTCCTTTTTATTTCCTTTGTTTTTGAACTACAATGATCCTCGTCAGATAAAAACTGTGTTAGATAAAAGGCTTATCCCTGTACATTTTAAACAGCGTTTTATCTCACTAATTTATTTTCGTTTAATCCACATCTGTCTCGTTTCTGTACAGCCATTAAGGGTAAAAAAGAGAAGAATTGGGACACGCCACAACATGTAGGTACATGTCATACATACACTGCCTTGATGTAGGCAGTTGTAGGTATCCCTAGGGATATTGGACTGAACCTAAGTCATGCTATGGAGAGTTAAAACCTAAAAGTGGTTAATAATATGAGATTTCGTATTAATATAATCTGAAACTTTCGGAAATACTTCGGAAAAGCAGTATTTATGTTTATCACTTTTAATTGAAACTTTACTCGCAATTGTCACAAATACATACATGTAATTATTTAATCAAAGTATGTCACATGAGAGGTTTGGTAGTCATGTGCTGACCATGAGGTATAATAGAAAGAGATAAATTACACACTTGACCACGAGAATTTACGAACGTTCCGAATAAAATGTTTTGAAAAGTTAATAGTGCATGCACCTTCGATACATTAGAATACAAATAATTGTCTCGAGTCGTACGGTACGTCCCCCTTCAGTTAGACCTCAATATGCTCGAGAATCGTCTCGACCCTATCTACTTCTGCTTGGGAATCGGGTTCATCTACCCGGCCCCCAAACAAGCCTCTAGGGCAGCGCTCCTGAAGGTCGTAGGTTAGTTGCCCTACGGCATCTAGTTCGTACCTTGAAGGACATAAGGGTTCTATTCGTATGAAACATATTAGTAATATTAAGTTCTCAATGTTTTAAATCATTGGTTAAAACTCCGAAGAGAAGAAATTGTTTAAATTTCTCGATAGAAGGTTTAATTTAGTTGGAAATCGTAGAAATATTCTCGTAACTCAGATTTATTTAAGGCAAAGGCAAAAACGGAACCTTATAGATTCGTCATGTCTGTCCGTCCGTATGTCACAGCCATTTTTTTCCGAAACTATAAGAGCTATACTGTTGAAACTTGGTAAGTAGATGCATTAACATTTTCACACAAAAATAAAAAAAGACAATACATTTTTGAGTTTCAGTTTTAAGTATATTAGGATTATATAAGGGATACTTAAAACTAAAACTCAAAATTTTTTTTTTCATCAAACCCATACGTGTTGAATACTATGGATAGGTCTTCAAAAATGATATTGAGGTTTCTAATATAATTTTTTTCTAAACTGAATAGTTTGCGCGAGAGACACTTCCAAAGTGGTAAAATGTGTCCCCCCCCCCCCTGTAACTTCTAAAATAAGAGAATGATAAAATTAAAAACAATAATGATGTACATTACCATGCAAACTTCCACCGAAAATTGGTCTGAACGACGTCTAGTAAGCAGTTTTTTTTAATACGTCATAAATCGTAAACCGCAATTTATCGTTCAAAGTTACAACGAACTACAAGAACATTTATATTATGTACTCGCGCTTGAAGGGTTCCGTAGCAGCTACTTGCTGAGAAAAAAAATATATCTGATGGATCATGTCGTGATCGATCACTGGATTTTATATTTTTTGACCGTACATACTGTATTTAATGTAATGTTTTTAAATAAGTTTTTGCGTTATTTACAGAGCGTTACTAATAAATCAATTCAAAATCTTTAAAAAAAAAGTATATTGAAAACCTTCTTCCTATTGAAACGTTTAAAAATCTCAGCGTGTTACTGACATAATAACACATACCTACTAATATTACATCCAAAAAAATATTTTTATATAATTAATACTCCCGATTGTCAGCACTGATTGAACTTGTTGAAATACATTCTATAATTAATCTGGTTATATGATTAACATTAGGTATATGGTAACCTTTGAAAATGCCTAGGGCGAAACCGGTCAGGATCAAAGTTAATTAAATTAATAAGTACAAGTGAGTTTAATTCTAGAATGTACTTTTATATATTTACCACACCTCGTCGTCTTATGTATTCAAACCACTGAAATATGAATAAACCCAATCATAGCTAATTATTATTCTTCGTGCCAAAAACACAGACTAATGACAAGTTAAGAGTTTATGAATAACTATTAAAGAAACCCGCATCAAAATCCGTTGCGTAGTTTTAAAGATTTAAGCAAACAAAGGGATATAGGGACAGAAAAAGCGACTTTGTTTTATACTATGTAGTGAAGAAGGTACATGGATATTCTTCTAAGGTCAATGATATCTATGTTTAAAAAAAAATAGCGGTATTATAAGGTGAGCGACAGCTGAAGCAGCTTTATGACGACGGCATTTAAAGTGCAACCCTTTTTGTGATTTCTAGAGCTCTCATTTTCGCTCTTGTCGTCTGTTTTTACACGTAACTCACACCTGGTAGCTTGTTACTCATGACGCTTTTGTACCAAGCCGAAATCCCGTACACGTCGCTGTTTTTGTGGCTATTAATAAAATGGGTCACAAGGGTTGATTAAAGCCCCTTGTACTCTTTTATAGCTTTTAAATAAAATCCCTATCAGGTATTGACATTAACATTAACATTAAATGTCATGGGCAGGATCAGTCTCGAAAATGTTTATTGAACTCGTATTTAGATTTTGAAATGACGGAGTGGCGTGCCGACGATCAAACCGTAAGGGGGCTTCACATATCTATAATCAGGTTTAGTACACTTATAGTAAAGCTGTATTTAATTAGCTAAAGAAAACAAGTTACTCGTAATAAACAATTTATTCAACAGCAGATGAACTAAAACTAAGAAATAGGGTACCATTTTTAATTTTGTGGCATGTCGCAATCGGAGCAGAGGCAAACCCTATTATATGATGATTTACCTTTTTTTCGTAACCGGCGATATTTCCTTTCATAGGAAAAGTTTATACTTGGAACCATATAGACTAGCTATTTATAGTCCAGGAATATGGATGAAATAAAATTATGGAATAGAGAAGAATAATGTCTTTAAAGTTTAAGGTTGTTCACTCCAGATTAGATGTACCTATTCTTAACCATTGATGTCATGAAAACAAAAGCAATGTAAGTATTTATATTGTTTTCTATTTAAACAGAAGCTGCAAAATACAGTTGCCCTTTCCCAGAAAAAAAAAATTTAACGACCACTCACGCTTTTGATACTTGATACTAATTACTTCTTAACTAAAACAAGACTTGTGTTGTATTTATGTTTAGTTACTTTTGTTATTTGCGACTAGATAATGGAAAATACCAAGAATAATTACATGAAAAGCTACAAATTGTAACATTAATATCTGTTGTTTTTTTTCTTACAATTATATAAGCTGTTGACTCTACCTTTAAAGTAATAATGTACCTATCTATAGGTATAATTTTTGTTGCTTGTCAAGTGAGTAGAGTAGTACCATAAAGCTTTTTCAGGCAAGTACACTTTACGGTTTCTACGACATAAACGTCTGCATGCAGAGCTTGAAAGGTCTTTTAGAAAAGTAAAAAATGTTGTTCTTTGTGGTCCTCTAACGAGGTCGCACATGCAGACACAGAGTAGTACAAACCGGATTATTTACGTTTTTTTATATTTAAATAGACTGACCTAAAACTTGCAGTTGACAACAACTTAGAAATGTTAGAAGATTTTTCTCACGCAAATAGGGCACAGGTCGCAAAGTCTAGCCTTCGTACAACCCAGTGCTATGTAGAACCACTCGAATCTGTCTTTTGTCATAGTGTTAGTGTTCTCTTTCTTTTGTGAATAAAAATAGAAATGACTTACTTAGTGTGTGTGTCTTTAATGAGTTGTCATTTTTTCCTATCGACACTTATGAAGAAGATAAGAAGATCACTTAAAAACCAAAATATGTGGAAATTTACGTTATTAAGTGTAAATGAAGAATATATGTACTAATCGGTACTGAACTATCTGTCGCTGAACAACAGCTTTTTTCAGCGACCAAGAGTTCAGCCTACTTGCAGTTGACATTAAATTCTGTTTATAAATCTTAATTTAAACGAAAACGTTAATAATTTTGATTAAAAAAAAATTAAGGAAAAATACTAAAGCAACACTAAAGGCTATCTAAATAACAATTTCTATTTGCAGACATAAACACACACACAAAACGTGTACATTGTATATGATATAATCGTAACTTTTTATTTGTTCATCTCATTACGCAAATGTGATTATTTGGACATTTACGTACATAATTTATTTTGTCACTTGTTGAAGGTACTTTTAACATCCATCAAAAGTAAAACACCTGTTAGAAGTGAAATGATTATATTCCAGCGAAACGTGTGGTGTGCGCATTCCAAAATGGAAATGTCAGGCATACACACTTCCTTTTACGTACAAATGGAGAACATTGCGCTTATTTTCGAGTAATTAATTTCATTGAGTATTGCATTAGAAAACTATCTTTCCTTAACTGCTAATAGGAATGTTGGATTTCGAACGTCATTGTAATGGCAACATTTTTCGATTGTCATTTTTTTTGTGTTTGACGTTTTGACGTTTGAGGTTAAGACAGGAAGTACTAGAAAGACGCGTGTTGTGAACGGTCGACGATTGTTGTTTGAGAACCGTAACGACCCGGTCCCTTTAGTGATTTACCGTTTTGTTAGGTCTGGTTAGGACTCGCGAGTTTTGTAGGCGCGTTCCGCGATAGCTGAAGCGAGTGAGTTGTAATTCGAATATCCGTGATAGCTGAAACGAGTTTATTGTAATTCGAATACCTTGAAAGATAAACAGCACTTGGAGCATGTTTGTGTGACGACGTAGAGAAGAAACTACCCAAGAGATCTCTTGGAACGCCGAGAACACGGAAGCCACACACTCCAGTAAGTGCTTGATGAATTTAGTTTAGATTAAGAACACGGTGAATCGCCGTGGTTCATTCTTCTTGCCAATGGACTAGTAGCGAGTTAATGCTTATACTCATGGGTCCTATAGGTATTACAAGTATCACAAAGTGATCGCTCCATTGGTGGGAGGACTGAACAAGGAATATTTTTGATATACGGGCATTAGCATTACCCTGCCATTTTACCCTTATTTGTGGAGATAGGATATAATGTAGAAAGATAGAGATTCCAGTCATTCCAATAGGCCAAGCTATGGGTATCGAATTAAAAATATTAAAATACATACAAGTAAAATTTTTACAAAAACAAAAACTGACTTCAAGGTTCGACTCGATTTCTCTTGGATGACATCATCAGATTTTAGTGTCCTTATCATGGTACCACCGTTGGGAAATCTCCTTTCCATTAAAAAAAGAATCATCAAAATCGGTTCATAAACAACGAAGTTATCTGCGAACACACATAAAAAAAAACATATGTACGGTCGAATTGAGATCCTCCTCCTTTTTTGAAGTCGGTTAAAAAGTAAACTTGTTGGTAAAGTAGTAAAATATGTAAGGAGAGTATACTCGTATACTATCTATTCTCATTACAGTGCATTAAAGTCTATCTAATATACGAGTTACCGCTTGACAGTTTTGACAGATTGAAGAATAGGGAGGCGGTCAAAGAAATTGATTACTACAATATCTGCCCCCCTAGCCAAGTTGCAAGCGTTTTTCTTTCTGCAATCGTTAACGCCTAAATTCTCGTGTATCATTGGCTAATACTTTGTCTAAGATTACTTTGTACAAGGTTAGCCAATGACACACGAGAGTTTAGGTGTAAACGATTGCAGAAAGAAAAACGCTTGCAACTTGGCTAGGAGGGCTGGTCCCAAAGCGATATCGATATTATTTCTTGAAATTTACAAATAGTTTATTCTTTTTTAGATTTATGCATGTCGTTGTGATAGGGCGTATATTACTATTTCTTAGGTTTTACTACATGAACTATAGCAAAACATTAATTTTTATAATAGTATAATGATAAAAAGTAACGTTTTTGCTTAACGAGTAGAGTAATCAAATACTAAATTTTACTCAGTATTGTTTAGATGACAGTTTCAAGGTTTTAGGTAGATAGTTTTGCAATTTCTTAAAACTAGTATCGTAATGGCATGGCCATATATCGTGACCACAAATTGACATTAGTTTAATATCTTGGAAACGGTTAACATATTATCAAGGTTTACGATATTGTTATTCGTTATTTGTCCCTCTTTTAAATTATTAAAGTCTATTTCATGTAAATTAGTTACTGCCCGCGGCTCCGCCCGCGTCTATTTCGGTTATCGCACATAGTAGCCTATGTGTTATTCTGATGTATAAGCTATATTACTGTTAAGTTCAATAGTTTTTGCGTGAAAGAGTAACAAACATCCATCCATATCCATACTTACAAACTTTCGCGTTTATAATATTAGTAGTGTAAATAATGAATTAAATTAGTTAAAAGGTATGATTAATGTTAGATAACGTCCCACCTGCGTCTATTTATATTCAACTTTTGTATAAATTATTAGCTTATCGTTTATTTGTACTTATCTTTTGTAACATTTTAAATTGTAAAAGCTAGTAGGTAAAATATTTTGTCTGATCAGTAAAACAGACTAGACTCTATTAAAACAAACGTGTTTTAAAGCTTCAACCCCTATAACCACTGGGTACCTATAGATTTGACGTCACCGACTGTCTAGACTGTAGAGGACGTAATAAGGAAGATACGGTACAATGTACTCCAGGCTGTGAATAACGTGTAAATATATGTATTATGCTTATTTAATGCTCGAGATGCTAGTATATTCACTGAAATGATAAGATATTTAATTTAATCTGTTTTTGAATTTGAGAAGTACCTAGTTCTGATATTTGAATTGTTCTTAATATATTTGCAGTTCAAAAATAAAACTTAACTAATAAAAACTTGATAGAATTAGAAACTAAAGGTGACGAAAACTGTACTTTAGTGGGTTTTATTACTATACCAAAAAAAAAACTTCGCTTAAAAAAACCGACTTCAAAAACTAAAAAGTATAAAATAAAATAACTTAATTTGTATGTGCTACCTATTCATAGGTTTGAAGTCAGTGCCAAGACAAATAGTAGGTACCACACTCGCTATATTTCGAGACGAACGTCAACAACGTCACCGACGCTTCGGTTGTTTTCTGTCGTTACCTACTATTGCATTTTGGCTTGGCACCGACTTCAAACCCTAGGTAGGTAGGCTAGGTAGCACATACAAATTAAGTTATTTTATTTTATACTTTTTAGTTTTTGAAGTCGGTTTTTTTAAACGAAGTTTTTTTTCGCTTTTTAGTCTTTCTCAAGTCTCTCATCATCATTTCATTTAAAATTAAATGATGTCTACAGAATATGAAGGCATGCAGACAATTGCTCTTAACTTCATTGCAGGCCCTCACGTAAATTTGAGGGTTTCTTTCGATTTCCTTGGGATCCCATCATCAGATCCTGATATGGTGGCCATGGGACCACATGGGGAGCATACCCTTTCGAATACAAAAAGAATTTTCAAAATCGGTCCACAATTGACGGAGTAATCGATGTACATGTACATACATAAAAAAATACCGATGAAATTGAGAACCTCCTCCTTTTGGAAGTCGGTTAAAAATATAACTCTTCAGTCTTTATCAGAATAAATAATTTTCTTTCTTTCTAACAAAACCTATCATTCATTACAATTCAGTACACTAAATTGTTACTACATTAGTATAAATTTCATTTATATTTTACACACTCATATTTAAACTACTCCGCAAACAATACAGCGATTTTGATGGTTTAGTTGTTGTTGTGTGATAAAAGCCTAATTACTAACTGTCGTGCATTAGACACCAGTGTACCGCCTACACACGACGAACCCTTCTTTTTACGCAAGACCTTCTTGGTATATATTACGAAACAAAGAGGTATTTAGAGAGTTAGATTAATCAAAGTTTTAACCACCAATTTGCCAGGCAATTGCGTATTCAGGGAAAATTTTAAATAAATTATATTCCCACATGAGCAAAGAGTGGGGGCTCGGTGTCAGGTAAGATTTCATGGCTCGAGGGAGACCCAAAGCCGGGGGCAATGACCTTTCACCCCTAGTTTTCTTAAAGCTCATAAACATAAATGTGCACAGGGATCCCTAAAATTACCTTTCATGTTTTGCTGCTTAATAGCAACTCACTAAACTGGTTACCTAACCCATAACTTAAAATTAGTTTATAAATTTTCAATGAGAGTCATCTTAGCTGTATTATTAATAATGACATAAATAATAGTTTCACTTACCTTTAATACAAAAATGTTCGGTTTCCATACCTAAAGGATAAAGTCCGATTACGTTACTTTAGCCAAGACGTGTGGCGTCGGTCCTTTTATCACGACGATTTATGATACTCACTCCCGAGACATTTTCGTAAAATATATAGTATGACTATTATAGTGACAAATGAAACTAATAAAAATGACTAATAAGCTTAGTTTCGTCACATTGTAGCATCTGATATTAGATTGGCAAACCAGAGTATCTTTGAAGCCTTAATAATATTCTTAACTTGTGATTTAAGAAAAAATCAACAGACTTTGTTAGGCTTAGCTACTTTTCTTAGTTCTTAAAATAGTGCAGTAGCTTACCGTGAAAGCGTAACAAGCAGACAGTACTTTCGAATAGGTACCTTTGAATTTATAAGTAGTTCTTTTTAACTGTGACAAGAAACTATGACAAACACAAACGCCAATATTTTCTTAATTGTGGTGCATATTTATTCATTGTATAATTAAAACAACCGTAATAGTCGGTCGGACTGCTCCACCAACCTAGACAGGACAAAATAGACTGCTCTTGTTATTGACAGTTGATAGGGATTGGACGCTTTCTCTTCTAAAGTGATACTCTACTGTGTATTTTATTCCCTACCTTTTTTCTGCTTTCTTGACTTTGTTCAAACCAAGTTAGGAAGACGCAGTACTTGAAGAGCTAACGCGTCTTAATCATATACCGTATATTTGATGTAAATCACGTCTGTAAATTTGTTAGGAAACATATTAGAACTTTTTATAAAGATCTGTATGAATCATTCTGGATTCGCAGTAATTTATTTGCGAAGTTTTGTGTAAGAGACTGAAAATCCTGTAATTTACAAAAAACGTGTCTATTCTATATTGTGAACGTTACAAATAAAGCCTTATGCTGTAAATATTTATCGCGTTCAAGCATTTAATCTATAAATAATTGCTTGGTTTTTTTGTCTGAAAGCTATTTTTCATATTCATAGTGAAAGTTCTACACATACAAGGAATGGACATAGACGAATAGACGGAAATCCAAGAGGAATCTATAACTAAGACGATTCGGCGACTAACTTTAAAGGACTTTTTATTAAATCAAGTTTTCCAATATTACTCTCCTAAACCACTTTTTTCTTAAATATGCTAATATTCATTTAAGAGTGCTAAATAGCATGACTGGAAATCAGCTACGGTAAGACATATCTTGTGATTGTTTGCCATGTAAGCAGCGCACGTAAATTCCAGAATACCACTAAGAAAGCTGTACACTGTTTCAGTCTGAATTTATATTTATTGGGTCGAACATTGTTATTGGCTTCCATAAAGATGGAAGAGAGTTTTCTTTTCTCGGCGAAGATCGTGAAATATATTGAGAGTAACATTGTGTGGCCGCGTGGGCGTAAACGCTCGTCAGCTCACACACATGCAACGTGCTCCAACACGTAAAGCATTTGATATCCTACCTGCCCATTTGTATGTGTACATAAATTGCTGAATTGAATCCGGAATAGTACGATAGTACGATCAAAATACCTTGCACAATTTTCCTCCGTGAAATTTTATTGTGTATTTAATTATAAATTGTGTAAGGGATAATAAAATTGATGCAATTTACTATTGACTTATTTAGGATGGTCAAGCCTATGAGACTGCAACGTAGCTGGTAGCTCGTTCGATTCCGATGAGAAGGGGAATTTCTTCTGATTGTAAAGAAGGAAACTTCCTTCTATCTACTCGAACTCTCATTTTACAAAGGCTTAACTTTGAACATATTTACTGCTGTATTCTTTTAGAATATACCTTTTATAAAATACACATTAAGTTAATTATCTTGAGAAATATCTTTAGCTTTTAGTAAAAATGGCATGTAGCAACACACAAAGCGCGATCCACAGGGAACAGGAAACATATGGATAAATGACCTAACACCAAACACAAACCTTTCAAAATATCATCCTAAAAAATACGGCGGAATTTTCTGTAACACAGCGGGCACTTGCTTACCCCCACGTGTTATTGATATCAGTACAATATTCCTTTAGAATGCATCGATCAATTTTGTCAAGGTAATATAAAAAATATATTATAAAGTTGAAGAGCTTGTTTGTTAAAGTAGTAAAAGTTTCGCAAAAATCATGTATGACCGAATTGTTCTCCTTTAAAAGTTAAAAAAAAGCGCGTCAACATACGTCAAGGTTGGCTCACTATAATCTTTTTATGGTAATCAAATTGTTCCCTATGTAGGTATAATATCACGCTACGACCAATAAGGAACGTACACAAAGTTGCGCGGTTTAGTTGGTATAGTCCATTCGCTTAGATACGGTTATTTTGATCGCGCCGCCGTCGCACATGCGGCAACCGCCATGAAACCAAAGGGCCCGCCTGTTGCGTACACCCACAAGTAAGTATGATTTGTCAGTTTACGCCGTTGTATGAATTAATATATTCGTATTTCACAACAATAATCACAATTACGAGCGGATGCACCGACACTATCTAAACGAATGGACTATATACTAGCTGCCTCGTTGGTATCGCGGTTGGCGTGTGCGACTGCTGATCATTAGGTCTCGGGTTCGATTCCCGGGTCGGACCAAACGTTTGTATGATCTGCAAATATTTGTTTCGGAGTTTGGGTGTTTTCTATGTATACGAGTAATATGTATGTATTTACAAAAAAAAGTATATACCATGTGTCCCAAAATTCAACGATAAGCGGGCGCCAAAAGGTAGACCTGCTCATGAGTACATAAGGAAAAATAATAAAAAAATATACCTAGTTTTTTTTTTATTACAAGAAAAATTAAGAATTTCTTTGAAAATTTACACCCTTCATTTTTATTATTTATTTATTACGTAGTGGTGTCCATACTTTTTTTTTACAAGACCATGAGTCAAAGTACACTAAGAGTAAAAATATTTCAAAATTGTAGGGAAAAAAATTATTTTGAACGTTTTTTGTGTAAAAACTGCGGGCAATTTGGTGTTTTTAAGAGTTGTGGTGAATAGTAGCAATATCATGAAAGGTATAAATTTTCAAAGAAATTCTAAATTTTTCATGTAACTAAAAAAAAAAACGAGGTATATTTTTTTTATTATTTTTCCTTATGTACTCATTAGCAGGTCTACCTTTAGGCGCCCGCTTATCGTTGAATTTTGGGACACCCTGTATATGTATTTGTATCAGTTGTCTAGTACCCATAACACAAGCTTTGCTTAGCTTTGGATGTGTTAGATGTCCGAAATATTTATATTATAATATACCTAGAAAGTGAAAATCTAAAAATTAAAACAAATTAATTCCTTATATTTGTACCTAATAGGTACTTTTCGTGTATCATTTAGGGGTGGTTTGAATATTATTTCATTTAAGAAACAGGGAATATATTATATTGATTTTGTTTAAAGGTCACGCAAACAAAGAACAAGAGAAACGTACAGATATTGTTCACTACGATTTTCCTGTCATGGCCTTCTTTCGAGAACCTCGTTTTAGCTTCAGGCTCTTAGTCGTTCCGGCCTTGAATATTTATAAGGTTAAGTCCCATTTTGGTCGGATTTATCCACTTTTGTCAAGGTTTAATAGGAATTCGTTAGGAGAAATGTAATTAAAATTGACTCCGACTGTTATTGTAGTGAATATTAAATCAATTGCTCTCCATTTGTGGAGTAATGGACTTGTTGATGCCATTTTAGTATTGCGATTCTGTTACAGCTTCAAATTAAAAGTTATTTGCTTAAGCCGATTTTGTATGAATCACAGTTTATGATTAGCTTTAATGGTATTATACATTTTTTTTGCAAAACGTACAAGTAAAAATGTTTAATACCAATAAATTAATTGATGAAGAGGACGAAAGAGGCAGAAACGATCCTATAAGGGTTTCATTTTTCATTGGGACATACGGAACCCCAGTGATTAAGAAATACATCAGTAAGCTCGGTTACGTTAACGCGGTTATCGCGTAGCCATTGGCCGATGTTACACGTGAGTCGTGTTTATACATATATATTGTTATATAATACGTTTGACCTACATAAACCGCAATTGAAGTGCTAAATATCGATTTTTCCATTGTAACGGCCTAAAAGTAGACGATTTTTTAAAGTAAACACTTTGTATGGGAATAGATAGGTAATCAATATTCTTTATTGCATTAAAATATTATACAATATGACATCAGTGAGGTCTTATAACAATGTTTCTTACATATAATCTGTACACTATAAAGGTACAGGTACTCATAAGTTTTTTGTTGTACAATTTCATCTGTTTACTAAGATCAAGTTTATTTAAATCTATTTGAGAGAAGTACATAGTAGTAATAGTTAGTGTTAGAGCTTACCGATGTATTTCTTAATCACTGGGGTTCCGTATGTTCAAATAAAAATGAAACCCTTATAGGATCGTTTATACCTTTTTCGTTCTCTTCATCAATTTGCCGCCATCTACTAGGCCGATAAAGTTAAAACTTCGTAAATTTTTCCATTCTTCTGACCCAAACACAGATGTAATATACAACATAAATATTGATTCTGGGGGTAATTTATAGCGACAGAAAAATAAGAAACCTCGCTGTAAATAACGTGGTTACTCTCAAATATTGTGAGTACATACTTCCATTAGGAGATTTAAGGTATAAAAAAACGTGTTTTTCAGTTGCACTGTGAAAAATAATAGTATTACTTTACTAAAACCATAGTACCACATAATCGACCGACTTAACCAAGTACGGTATCCGTCAATATCAGTTACCAAATGTCACTATCACTATATTAAATTATATTTTTATATTTAAAGTTGTTTGTTTTTGATTATACGGAACCGTTTCGCCATGCGTTCAACTTACACGTGGCGATTTTATTCTTTAGAACCTATTAAGGTAAATTTTTCATATAAATTTCTCTATTTATTTTTATTAATGCTGTCCTTCTATTTGGTCCGGTATTCACATGTGAACGGTTTGTAATACAATTTAATGTGAAGGTAGTAGAGGTACGCTGACTTTAGAAGGAACGGGCCCTCCTGATCGGGGCGGTAGTACCCTCTCACAGAGGACCAACCTTAAGTGACAACATTGGTGCTGTCGTGTTTCGTTGGTGAGTGCGAGACCGGAGGCCGAATGATACAGAAGCATCTCATCTCTCTATAGACCTACGAGTATGCCAATAGTGTGGGTATTCGCAAAAGTATGGTGTCCACTCTTGGATTCTACTTATGGTTTCCATCAGGCAGAGTAGAGTCATTTTGGCAGGCTGATACAAAAGAGTGATGTTTTTAAAAATTCTGATGAATTGTAAAAATATTAAAGTTTATAGAAGTTCATTACTTGGAACTCATTTATTATTAATTTTAATAAACCATGCCGTCTGTAAACCTTATAATTAAAAGACTTATATCGCAATAGAATTAATTTGGAAATCTAATAAGCAATGTTTATACTGTTTAATAGAAATCAGAAACATCAGTAGGTAATTTATTTTCGCAATATTATATCAAAGAGAAAAGCGAACAAAACTCTATGTTTTGATGATTTTTCAATAATAATTTCGTACATCTGAGATACAATGCCATCTAGTTTTAAACTTTTAGTATGATAATAAGTATACTAAAATAAAATAAACCTTCATTGCTGTTTGTTTGTTGTACATTCCTATGATACGATTATAACTTAAACTAACTCTTGTTTTTTTTTTTATTAAAGTTAATTGTTATAACCGGCAACGGGTTTGACTCTTTTGTTAACAGCTTGTCTTGCGAAATAGGCCTCTAAAGATTTCCACATCAGCCTATCCTTAGCGATTCGGCACCATGTTGGACCGGCTACTTGTTTGATATCGTCTTCCCTTCGCTTAGTCTGCCTCCCTTTACTTCTTTTACCGTCTCTGGGTTACCGCTCCGTTACAATTCTTGTCCACTTCTCCCTTTTCTCTCTTATCATATGCCCTGTCCACTGTGTAGTATGATAAGCATAAATTTAAAATAAAAAAAAACCTCTACGCAGCATCAGGTCGAATTTATCAATTAATTGTCACATAACGATCATACTGGAAGCGTGAAGCACTTAATCGAGTAATTATTTGCCAAAAATGCCTTGCATTATTTTGGAAGGGAGCCGATACACTGCTGGACCGATATTAACCAAACATAGCTAAGAACCACCGCATGGAAACTGACTTTCAAATAAAAAAAAGCGCATCGAAATCGGTCCATCTGTTTGATCAATCAAATCAAATCAAATCAAAATCATTTATTCATCTAAGACACCAAGTGACACTTATGAACGTCAAATTGAAGCTTTAGTTAAAAATCATAGATCGACACAAACAGAGGCCACAGCATGTGCTGTATTGTCGAGTTAAGTTAGGCGAAAACACCAAAATCTACTGCCTGCCTGTGTCGATCCATAACTTCCAGTTTCCAAAATGCGTAGAGCTCATGAGAAGAAATGATGCAAAGAAACTCATGGCTACTCTTTTTCAAAATCTGATTTTCAGGTACAATAGTGTTAGTATTACATGTAAGGTAAACAGTATGCAAGCTGTTGCCACCTGAAATTCCTTTTATTAAAAAGCTCCAAAATCTAACGCGCAAACAAAAAAAAAAACACTCAGTGATAACGTTGAAGGTTTGAGTCTATTAAACATAGAACAAAATAGAAACAAGGTGCACATCCACTTACATTCAGTTGCAAAATCTACTGTTGAAAATAATTCGTAACTGGATTAAGAGGCTAGGGTTGCAGTTGAACGAACCAGAATAATAGTATTGTCTAAAAAATCGCTGACTAGGCCGACCAGTCACCCCAGGCAGCACCCGTTCACGAGTATGACGCATGGACCAGCCATCATCTCCTTCGCCATATCAGAGGGAAGGAAACGACCCGCCCCACGACGACACCGCAAGCAATGACATTTTAGTGAGCATGACAAACCATAGTCTAGATACTGATAAAAATCACTACTAATTAAATTACCATGATAATCGCCACGCATTACTTTCAACTAACAATGGTTTGTTAATACACACATCAAAAGTGTCTAGGGATCAAGCATTTTTATGCGGATTTCTTGAGATTGAGATGTGGCTTTGGCCCTGGCCTGCTCAGTCGCCAGACTTGAACCCGATTGAGCATGCATGGGATATGCTACAGAGAAGAGCTCTGCCGAATATGGAGGGTATCCAGTCGCAAGAAGACCTTTTTTTGTTGTTGCAACGAACATGGGCGGCCATTCCACAGCGTGATTTGGATGAACTCATTTTGAGTATGCCAAACCGATTCTTGTGTTGTTAGTGTTCGCGGTAGAAACACGGATTATTAATTGTTTAAGTTACCTAATAAAATTTTAAAGAAAACTGTTATTTCAGTCTTTTTTTCGAACTTTAATGTTAGTGGTTCAAATGTCAAAAATCCCTTTATTAGGAAAATGGCAAATTTCTTTATTAATATGATACCGATGAAAATCGATAGTTGCAACGGTAGAGACTACCAAAAATCGTTAAAAAATTATCGATGTGAATTAGCTACCGAATTCGCAACTTTAACCATTTCAAAAATATTTAAACCATTTATTTTTGCTACAAAACAGTACAACATACATATAGTAACACGTAACAATCATTAAAGATCGCTATCTATGTCGAGACTGCAGTCCTTTACGATTTTGCACGATAATTTATGAGTAGAGACTTGCCCTTGTGATTAAGATCGTTACGGCAAGCGAAAATATTCGTAAACATCGATCGTTAGTTTACGATCGTTATGCTATCTATGTCGAGACTGCAGGCCCAGAATATTTGCCTGCCTCGTTGGCGCAGTGGTAGAGTACGCGTCCGCGTAGTCTCGGGTTCGATTCCTGGGTCGATCTAATCTGCAAATATTTGTTTCTATGTTGTGTTGGGTGTTTTATGTGTATAATATGTATGTATTTACAAAAAGTATTTTGTCTAGTACCCATAATACAAGTCCTGCTTAGTTTGGGCCTCGATGGCGTTGTGTGTTAGATGTCCGAAAAATATTATTTATTACATATTACTTATTTATTTATTTATGTTGTAACATCTATTGTTAATATATAGTACGTACCTACTTATAGTTTTGTATTTGTGTATTCCTGTGCTGAAAGATGACATTTGTATGTGTGTTACATAAAATGTTAACTGCATTTATTGTGGGTCAATAGAGTAGTTTGGTCGCTGTACATTGCGTCACTAGGAATCTTAGCGCGTCATCTTGGCGCGAGCCGCCGAGTTCCCGGTGCCGTGGCCCTAATAGCCAGTCTACCTTTTAACTAGAAAATTCTCTGACCTGACACATTTGCTATTTCATACTTGTCAGTTTTCTTATTTATTACTATTACAAGTAAAGAAAACCGCGATGTTTAGGTAAATACCTAAAATAACTAGAATTTTTAACTACTTGTTTGAATTTTGCTTCATTTTATCTTCTACTTAGTATACTATCACTAGATACCACATAGTACGTGACTGTGTATATTATGTGCATATTAATAAACCTTAAATCAACAGATTTTATTGTCTATATTAGACAATAGGGAATATGCATAAAATTTTTATTTGTCCTAAACATTTTTTTCTAGATTCTTTATTATCTTTACAATATACAGAAAAAGTATTTTTTTATTTAGTGATTATTTAAACCGAGAAAATATTAAATAAAAAGTGATTATTAAGGGAGGGAAATTCAAACCTACAAAACGCGTCCTATTGGTCGAAACGAAATGTGACGTCGATTGTTACATTATCGAAATTATCGGCGTCGAAATTCCTACTGTGTTGTAGTGTTTGTGAGAAAAAATAACTTCTTCCGTGATTTTTCTAGCAATTAAAACTGTAAATAGGTATAAAATAACTGAAACACTCAATAGTAAATAAACACGAAATGACAATGACGTCATTTGTTATGTCAATAGCACGCGAAAAATGGTGGCGTTTGAATAGCTCAAATTTAGTCGGTGTTTTAAAGTTCACTTTGAAAATTAGTTTGACTATTTTCAAGCCTATTTATATGTTATCCTAAGTAAAAAAAGACTTGCATATTCCCTATTGTCATAAAGAGGATAACTCTCTCTTATCGCAGGCTATGATTTCTTTACGCCTTCGGATTGATACAAGGCAACGATGAATACGTATATTATCTACATCCCATTCATCATTAACAACCTTTAATAAAATTGATTGCTGGATAAGTCCTCTACTACGAGTGTAGGTATAGTATAGGGTTTGTGTCAAGTTATCTTCTTTATGCCGTGCTGTTGTCTAGCATAGTTTCGACGCCGATGTGATAAGGTCACACCCTCCCATCACCACACGTACAATTTGTAAGAAAATCTAAATATTTTTTCTTTTTTTTAAAAAGACAACTCCCGCATTAGGAATATACATCCTGTCTCGCGGAGAACTTTACAAACATACATGAAACGGACACAAAGTACACCCAGACTTAGAACAACAATTTGTGATTCACAGAAAGTGTTGCCCCATGTAGGATTTGAACCCACAACACTTGGCGCAGTAGGAAGCGGCGTGGCGACCACTTAAACCACTAGGCCAACCGTGCAGACAACATTAATGTTTATAAAGGTTTTCACGAATAAAAGTTTTATTAGCCGAAGTATGTGTCCTTCGGAGGAGTTAATATTAATCTATACTTCTATACAAATATTATAAACGCGAAAGTTTGTAAGTATGGATGGATGTTTGTTACTCTTTCACGAAAAAACTACTGAACGGATTTGGATGAAACTCTACAGTAATATAGCTTATACATAAGAATATTTGCCGCGATAACCGGCATATACGCGGGCCGAGCCGCGGACAGCTACTAGTTAATACTAAACGCAAAAATCTAAGTGTCATTTTATGTTTATTATTCATGACGGCCATTAGGCACTTACGCACTTAGTATAATAGCACAAACCATATACCCCTTTACATAATATTATGTATAAATGCTTTAAAGGTGAAGTATCTATAAAGCATTTATCTAATGCCTTTATACGAGCAATTCTTGTATATATATATGTCGGAGACACAAGAATAAACTAGAACATGAATGACAGATACAGCCAATCTGGACCAAAGCCAAACACTAATCACTACTAAACGGATACGAATCAACCTAAACACCTTCAGCAACCCCCCATGAGGGGATTGGGGCAACGCTCACCCCTCCGCGATGCCCTGTGGAATTCGCCACCTAGGCTAGTAATTCCCCCACTGATAAATATCGCCTCATACACACAATATAAAACACAGAGATACAATAAATCGCAAATCAAATAATAGATATGGTCGTCGCGAGATCTGAAGAGAACTGTGTCCTGTTGCCGATCGCGCCGCTTTATATAGAGTGTTCCGTAGTGTTCGATAGTGACAAATGTTTGTATCACTTTTATTATTTGGATACCCTCACTCCGACACGGCCGTCCTGACGTATTACACGTCCTCGTGTGATGTTGAAGGCATCATCATCATTATCCGCAGAAAAGAAAGAGATTTTTGTGTTGTTCGGCCACTCCTGACCAAGGACATTGGGTACATTATTACAGTTTATCTTCTGTGGAACAACTTCATTTAGGACATTCTCATAAAATAGGCTTTTCGTTATCAAATCTGAATGCTAATAGACTTCTCGCTACATACTAAATTAATAACACCAGTTAGTAGTATCGCAACAGTCACCTCACCGTTTATCGCGTTACACATTTTTGGATTATTATTATTAAAAATATCTACATGGCCTCTTATTCTACCAATTTCACTTTTCAATGGCCACCTCGCCTTTCAGTGGCCACCTCGCCTTTCAATGGCCACCTCGCCTTTCAGTGGCCACCTCGCCTTTCAGTGGCCACCTCGCCTTTCAGTGGCCACCTCGCCTTTCAGTGGCCACCTCGCCTTTCAGTGGCCACCTCGCCTTTCAATGGCCACCTCGCCTTTCACAAAACTTAGCTAAACTTTAACAACCACCACGCTGTTAGGATATCTCATATCTCATTATAGAGACTACTCGCCACACAATTACAACGCAATTTCATTCCATTGCATCAGCATTAATTAACCCTTGATTATCATCATCAACATCAATAGGGACTTGATCTACGGGGATTTTCCTCACTATTATCAATGCGAGACAAATCTACCTCCTCGGGTATAACACATAAAGGAGACTCTCGTGTGCGATCGCGAGCGCATTTATAGGTTCTGTTACCAGTTAAAGATTTCAAAGTATAACGATCGCCATCGAGCAACTCTACAATTTTAAACGGTCCTTTATACTTAGGATTTAACTTTGTCTAATTTCTTTCTTAACTTTGAATCAAAACTAAGTTACTGAGATCAAACTTTACTAATTTACACTTTCCCTATCAAATGTCACATACGTGTACACACAGTATCTCTCTCACTCTGCCATATCTGACCTCACTGTCTATTCTGTCTCAATAAAACAGTACACTACTGAACAGCAAAAGAAAATAGTAACATCGTTATTAAAATCAAAACAACATAAAATAAGAACTTTAGTAATTGACTACTGCTGCAAATTCTCAAAGCAATCCAAATAAATAGTATCGTAGGTCATCCCTGTGACCACCACACGTATATCTGCCAACTACATAGACATGCCAGCTACAATCACCCGCTGCTGCTGGTGAGATAGCTGACACCAAATAGAAGTCCGACCAGTTTTTTTTATCTTTACTGAAAATATCGACATTTCATCACAAAATAAAAAAAAAGGTAATTATAATTCGAGTCACAACTATCACAAAGTGGTAAAAATAATAATCTAAAAAAATGTTAACAATAGCTACAATCAAAGATGAATCCGCCTTAAATTAAAAATCACATCAAAATCGTAAATTTAAAATTTTAAAAAAAAAACTTATGCAGCATCAGGTCGAAGTCATCAATTACATAATTGTCATTTAACGATTATACTGGCACGTTTTGCAGACATTTGGTTTTTCTTCCCCACTTTCACCCCCACAACCTTCAAATGACTCAACCGACTTTCATGAAACACGTCTAAGAACACTCGCACGTAACTCACCTTTCATACAAAAAAAACTAAATTGAATTCGCTTCATCCGTTCGCGAGCTACGGTGCCACAGACAGACACACGTCAAACTTATAACACCCCTCTTTTTGCGTCGGGGGTTAAAAATAAATAAATTTTAACAATAAACAAACAGCATGTGCAGAACGGGTAATTCAATCCACCTCCATCACAGATATTCTGCTATGATATAATACTACACTATACTTCCGAAATCGTCTACCTTTGTACCGATGTCACCAATAGAAACGATCTTATTATTTTAAGAACAAAATTATTTTCGAAAACTGCAAATGAAAACCTTAATGCAAACAGATTCTCATTCTTCTCTTTCAATAATTATGTCGTTTGAAATACAGTAATTGTGTACTACATGAAACAATAACCGCAATGAATAAATCTGGATTAAAACTGTTCATAGAATTTCGATGTTACAATAAGTGCGGGCATTACCTACCCTCAATAATGTTACTGCACAATATTGTCCATTTTCGAATCAAAATCACTTTTACTTATTCCACTATTTTATTTTTGTTTACACAAAAATCAACAATCAATCAAACAATCGAGAGTGTTGTAGGCCGCACGTCTCACAAACCGTTCGTACGCGAAAAGGCTATACCGACACTTTGACACTATGTGAGCGTTCTCGCTTACAAAAATTTAACAAATGACACCTCGTACGATTTTCAAGCGGAGGGTAGTTCGACCGCTCGCCGCGACTGACGATCCGTTACACTCTCAAACATTGTGGGCAAATGAGATTCAGATCCCACTTCTGATGTCGGAGACACAAGAATAAACTAGAACATGAATGACAGATACAGCCAATCTGGACCAAAGCCAAACACTAATCACTACTAAACGGATACGAATCAACCTAAACACCTTCAGCAACCCCCCATGAGGGGATTAGGGCAACGCTTACCCCTCCGCGATGCCCTGTGGAATTCGCCACCTAGGCTAGTAATTCCCCCACTGATAAATATCGCCTCATACACACAATATAAAACACAGAGATACAATAAATCGCAAATCAAATAATAGATATGGTCGTCGCGAGATCTGAAGAGAACTGTGTCCTGTTGCCGATCGCGCCGCTTTATATAGAGTGTTCCGTAGTGTTCAATAGTGACAAATGTTTGTATCACTTTTATTATTTGGATACCCTCACTCCGACATATATATATATATAATCTGAAACTCGGAAACGGCTCCAAGGATTTTCATAAAATGTTGTATGCAGGGGGTTTCGGGGGCGATAAATCGATCTAACTAGGATTCATTTTTAGAAAAGTCGTTTTATTCGTGTTTTTAACAATCAAATATATAAAATCAATGTACATCTAGCGCCATCTGTCGCAACTCGAGCGAACTACATTAAACTATAATGGAATAAGGTGCAGAATAAACAGTATCAGGGCGTACCATAAATACCGAGCGACGCTTGGTCATCCAGGTACTTCTACCTTATATGGCCTAATTTTCAAGACTTATTTTGGATTTCAATTTGTCGTTATAACATTAAAATTTGTCCATTGACATGACACGCAGCTATTTTTTATTTGTAATTAATCGGCATTAATCCTCTCTCAACCTTAGAATCTAGATGTGTCCTCGTAGCTTTAGTTGTGACCCTTACTTGAATTGATACCCTTCTCGAAAGGGATTATTAGTATTACTATATTAAAATAGTTACTTATATTAAGTGATGTAGCCTTGGAGTTTAGCTGGGCACTTAATATAATAGATAGGAGCGACATATCACTCGGGACTCGAGAGGAAAGTTATTGTTTGAACTGTTTGTATGACGTTAGGATGGACATAAAAGTTATTAATTTATAATATGAGAGTAGTCTGAAGAAACCTGATGAAAATAAAATACTATCATTTCGTAGAATAATATAATTACGTTGATGGTAATTTATGATGTGTGATGGTAAAAATCTAACCGATTATTAACCGACTGCGGAAGAAGGAGGGTTATATTTCTTTAGCACGCCCTAGAGCCTAAACGTCTTGTTGTATTTTTATGTGAGTAGTGTGTCAATAGATTCGTCTTAGGGCCGGTTTTTCAATAGTCAGATAAACAGTCAAATAGCATTTATTCCTCAGTTAGCGTAAGTTTGGGTCTTTCAATAGTCAGACATCAGTTATCAGACGAATAAAGCTGTAATCTGACTGATAACTTTATCTGTGCTTTCAAACCTCAGTTAGTGTTTTATTCTGTAGAATAGTGATTTGACGTTGTGTATTTCTCTTGTACCTATTGAATATTTGATAGATTATGGATGTTTTTGACTCGATTGACTTTTTGTTCTGAGGTAAAAAGGGTTATTAGAGAAATATAGGTTATAGATACTATAGAGAAGATGAAGAATTTTTATTTCACACACTGCTATCTAGTTCGAAACAAAACAGAGCTTGTACTATTGGTAACGAGAAGATTTCCCTAGTGGCCGTTTGCGGAACTAACGTATGACAGACACTTCTACCTGGCAGTTTAATGTACAGAGCGAGTGCATTGTTATTGTTTCATTGATAGACGTCTACGGAGAAGTAAAAAATACGTATTTTAAAAGTGGAATGTTAACGTGTATACGTATTTTTATCTGTCATACGTTAGTTCTGCGACTTGCCGCTAGGGAATCTGCTCGTCACCAATAGGTACAGAGAACTGACATAAATACAAATATACTTTTTACTTTTAAACACATATTTATTAAACGTAGAAACACCCGTTTAAAAAATTACTATGCACCACCCGCAAACCCGGCATTTCATTTTTATAAATTTCGATTTTAATCATTGTTAAGGACTCTACTACAGGAATATCATAACGACTTTTTACTAAATTATTATTTACTACATCTATTATAGACAAATAATAATTATAATCGAATGCTTTCATTTCATTTAATTAAATATCCCAAACCGGCAATCGTATAAAAGACAAAAAGAAATAGATCAGTCAACTTGAATGTTGTCTAAAAGTTTCTGGTCCTTATCTAACGTGTGACTACCTGTATAGCTGCATCTCACTTGCGCATGATTACAGTGAACATAGCTGTGAAGGACCATCAAGTTACTATCTGACTGTTTACTCCCGATTGAAAAACACAAAAAGTTTATTCGCTTGTTAAAGAGCTGGATACATTTATTCCCTTGTTAGTTATTAGACCGTTTAACTGCGGATTGAAAAACCGGCCCTTAGTCGTGAGAGTGTCACTGGGTAAATCAAAATAAAAAATAAAAACTGAATTAAATATATGAATTTTTTTAAACTTCATTTATTTTTCATTCTTCTACATAGTCTCCTTGAACTCTTTACACTTCTCCAAGCGATGCACAATGCAAATGCAGAATACACAACTACATTCACTAGTGTTTATTATGTTTCTTTACGTTGAGATCGGACCACCTAGTACATACTTAAAAGTGTGATTATCAATTCGACTTACACCTGTGACCTGACCTTCTCGAAATACTGCTTAGGTACACTGATACCTCCGTAAAAACCCACCTTTCATTTTCCTCTCCTACAACTGTCTTACTTTAACAATTTATAAGATAGTCAAATAAATAGTCGTGAATTTCGAAGCATACTGAAAGAAGGTGCATCAATATGCTTCTGATTTATGGATCTAATTCCGACAGTGCCTTCTTGACAGCAATATGCTTATCCACTTTTAATGGGTTACGTGTACGTAAATGGGACCAAATTAGAGTTGGCAAATTGCGAGCCTCTTATAATACGATTCAATCTGATCGAGGAAAATGAATTGAGTGGGATACGCTCATGATGTACATATGATATCTAAATTTGTTCTGAAAGGGCAACAAACTTCATATAATATACCACATTCATTTTATGCACTTAAGGTTTCCTAATGTTGAACAGTACGATTTTAGTAAACGACCCTAGATTTTACGACTAACAAGATTTTTCCTATTTTTATTGTACAATGAATGTGCATTTTGGTCTAAATAGACGATTCTAAAAACGAAACAATAACAGAAACAAGAGATCTATAAATTTACAAATGCGTTTCTTTGTTACAGGGCGGTTATCCAGCTAAATTAAAAAAGGTGCTTATAGTGACAGCACCACTGTGGTTCAAAGCGCCTTTCCGTATTTTACGGTTATTCGTGCGGGAAAAACTACGAGAACGTGTGCACACAGTAAATGCGCCTCAGCTGGGTCTGCACGTGCCTCGAGCCAGCCTACCCAAACAATTAGGAGGGCAGCACGAACCTGATCACGCGACTTGGTAGGTCTATTTTGGAACTAAGTTTTTTTTTAATTCTTATTAAGCAGGATTTCCTGTTCCAATTGGATCCAACTTACACAGATCGTAACCAACAACAATACTTGCAGTCATGTGTTAGTTTTGTAGAAATATGAAAGAGGTTCGAGGCGACGTAACGTAACCGCTTATGTGTGTGCAGCAACGGACTTCCACTTGGCTGATCAATGGGCATTTTTGTACATACTTTATTCCATACTTAACTCCACCCACGTTTTATCCCTATATGCCAGATAGTCTTAGGGCCGGTTTTTCAATCCGCAGTTAAACGGTCTAATAACTAACAAGGGAATAAATGTATCCAGCTCTTTAACAAGCGAATAAACTTTTTGTGTTTTTCAATCGGGAGTAAACAGTCAGATAGTTACTTGATGGTCCTTCACAGCTATGTTCACTGTAATCATGCGCAAGTGAGATGCAGCTATACAGGTAGTCACACGTTAGATAAGGACCAGAAACTTTTAGACAACATTCAAGTTGACTGTTCTTTTTCTATTTCTTTTTGTCTTTTTTTATGATTGGCGGTTTGGGATATTTAATTAAATGAAATGAAAGCATTCGATTATAATTATTATTTGTCTATAATAGATGTAGTAAATAATAATTTAGTAAAAAGTCGTTTAAGATATTCCTGTAGTAGAGTCCATAACAATTATTGAAATCAAAATTTATAAAAATGAAATGCCGAGTTTGCGGGTGGTGCATAGTAATTTTTTAAACGGGTGTTTCTACGTTTAATAAATATGTGTTTAAAAGTAAAAAGTATATTTGTATATAAGTCAGTTCTCTGTACCTATTGGTGACGAGCAGATTCCCTAGCGGCAAGTCGCAGAACTAACGTATGACAGATAAAAATACGTATACACGTTAACATTCCACTTTTAGAATACTGTTTACCCTCACGAAGTGGTCCTAAAGTATTTTTTTTACTACTCCGTAGACGTCTATCAATGAAATCATTGTAGAAAGAATTTAAATGGTGACGAGCAGATTCCCTAGCGGCAAGTCGCAGAACTAACGTATGACAGATAAAAATACGTATACACGTTAACATTCCACTTTTAAAATACGTATTTTTTACTTCTCCGTAGACGTCTATCAATGAAACAATAACAATGCACTCGCTCTGTACATTAAACTGCCAGGTAGAAGTGTCTGTCATACGTTAGTTCCGCAAACGGCCACTAGGGAAATCTTCTCGTTACCAATAGTACAAGCTCTGTTTTGTTTCGAACTAGATGTTAGTAGTAGTAGCAGTGTGTGAAATAAAAAATCTTCATCTTCTCTATAGTATCTATAACCTATATTTCTCTAATTACCCTTTTTACCTCAGAACAAAAAGTCAATCGAGTCAAAAACATCCATAATCTATCAAATATTCAATAACGACAACGTACTTAAACTTTACCACAAAAAGGTACAAGAGAAATACACAACGTCAAATCACTATTCTACAGAATAAAACACTAACTGAGGTTTGAAAGCACAGATAAAGTTATCAGTCAGATTACAGCTTTATTCGTCTGTTAACTGATGTCTGACTATTGAAAGACCCAAACTTACGCTAACTGAGGCATAAATGCTATTTGACTGTTTATCTGACTATTGAAAAACCGGCCCTTACTTATATAAAAGAAGGGAGAAAGAGCGATGAGTATTGAGCATTCATAAACAATATAAATTTCAAATTCTTTGGTAGATTGACACCTACAATCGACCAAAAAACGTGTAATGTAACGCCCATGTGCTAGAATTTAAATAAAAAATGAAGCGATTTATATCGATGTGACTTCATTAAAATTGTCATTTATTTAATAATAAGGTTCTACAAAGCCGTGGTTGGTACTCTTAGTTTCGAGATTCTTTTTAACGTCCTCTGGCTTCAAGTCAAGGAGATTTGAGATTGTTCGGTATTCTTTCGACTGTTTTGAGCGCTTCTCCTTAACGAGAAAAAATAAGCTCCGGAACATACAATTTCTCGTTAGGCCTATTGACAAAGGCTTCAAACGAAATAATGTCGATATTGTTTAATAAAGTATTGTTTTTTTAATTGTGTTTACCCGGTCCCAGATATTAGAGAGGCATTTATTTATTTATTTATTCATAGGGATAACAACAGCTGTCACTCTTAACTTAATTTACTAAACCTTAAATACATGTATAGCCAATAATAGTTATCCACAGTAGATTAACATAAGGTGGATGAACGATATGAACATAGTACAGAAATAATTATGCATGATGTTAAAATTTGATTGGTAGACTCTGGAGAGGGATTTTAATAAATTTAAAAATATAAATTATATGTAATATATAGAAATGATTAAATGTAAATAAATAAGAATATTTATAAATAAAATTAGTAAAAATAAATTAAATTAATTATATGCCCACAGTATTATTTGAAGACTTACATACATACAATGGAAAGATTATACCATCAGGAAATCCTATCAAACCTGCCACCCAGCGCCGACAATGTAGAGAATTTAACTAGCCCGCGATGAAAGTAATACAGCCAAAACTCTTTTTTTGAAATTATCCTTGGTACCGATGAAAATGTCAACATCACTGAATTGTTTATTGTAAGTACTTAGCAAACGCGATATAACGCAATTTTTCGCGTAATTAGTCGAATGAAATGGAGTGCTAAATAATGTAGTATGTCTAGTGCGTTTTCTGGGAACATTAAACTTAATACTTTCTAAAAGCATAGGACAATCTAACCGTCCTTGTAAAATGTCATATAACAAACCCATATCCATCAAGATACGCCTCTCCTCAAGAGTTAAGAGATTATAAGTACTACAATCCTCAACGTAACCATGTGAGCCATGATGAAATTTAAAATTAAGGTGACTGATATATTTCTTCTGAATGCGCTCAAGACTGTCCTTGTGTAAAGCGTAACAGGGAGACCATATCTGACAATCGTATTCCAGTAAGCTGCGAACGAAAGCAATATAGACGACATTTAAGCTTAATAAATTCTTAAAAGGTAGGCAAGACCTCAAGACAAAACCGAGATTACGAAATGATCTATTGCATCATAGACATTGTTAAGAATGAAACTCATTTTTAACAAAATGGTTTATTTTCTGTGAATTCTAATGCCTCATGCCATTATTTTATATTTGAACATTTCTACGAACTTAGCTTATATAGCTAGTTAATTTAAAATAAATGGCAAGATTAGACGCCGCGTTGGCCGTATTATTGAAAGCCTTGATTATTATTACAATGAAGAGGTTTACAAATAATAATTAATAATTATTTAATTGAATAATGACTTATCAATCATTATTCAATTTAGTTTAATTTTATAGTTTAACTAACGATGCGGCCCGGCTTTGCACGGAAGTATTTGAAATTCTCGGATTTCCTCTACCACAATAGGCTTGTATTACACATACCTATAAACTTTCCTCTTGGATCACTCTATCTATTTCTGAAAACTGCATCAAAACCCGTTGAGTAGTTTAAAAGATCTAAGGGCACAGACAGCGGAAGCGACGTCGTTTTATATTATGTAAAAGTAGCTTTTGCCCGCGGCTCCGCCCATGTTTAAGTAGATTATTGCGGTAAAGAGTAGCCTATGTCCTTCCTCAAAGTATCTCCATACACATTTTCATTGAAATCGGTGCAGCGGTTTAGCTGTGCAAGCGTACAAAGGTAGTAGAGCCACGCTGATTTCAGCACGAACGAGCCGGCTCGACCGGGGCGGTACTACCCTCGCAGAGAAAATCAACCTAAAATTACAGCGTTCGTGCTGTCGTGTTTCGTTGGTGAGTGCAAGACCGGAGGCCTAAAGATGCAGAAGCATCACTAGGCCGCCATGGTGTGGGTCACCATGCTGCATTGCCTGCATTCGCAATGAGTATGGAGACCACCACTCTTGGATTCTGCTTATGCTTTCCATCAGGCAGAGTAGAGTCATTTTGGCAGGCCATCATAAAAAAACAGTTATTTTCTAAGTCGCTCAATTTGTAATATTAATAAGGATGAAAGTATGGGTGCTTATTTTATATCGTTGCATTGGATATTAAAGCGAATAATCAAATACAAAATTACTTTAATACAGACTTGTCATTAGAGTTTTGTAAATGTTTAGTACTTCCGGATGACTGTGAATAATAAAATAGAAATTTTCAACGACAGAAGTAATATCAATTAGATACGCCTTACGAAACCACCCAAATTAGGATTATTGCCTAGCTACAAATGGTAAAGTAAGAAATTATATAACCTGTCTTCGAACAAAATTATAAATAAAGCTGCACTTCAAAGGGTTCGCATATAACTTTCGTTCGCATAGAATAATTTAAATGCTGTTTATATAAGAAATATTTAGGTAAGTTGTATTCGAATTGTATGTTTTATACTAAGCGGTATATATCTGTTCCTCAAGTCGTCAACACGAAGGCGACTTAAAGCGATTTCGCTGTGCACACGTATTTTCTACCAATCATGGATCACCTGCACTTCACACCTGCACTTGCACTAATCAAAGTGAATATGAGCCTTTAAAGAAAATAGCTGGTCCAGTGTGGACACGTTTAGCTAGGGACAGACATACGTTGACATCTTAAAAGGAGGTTTTCGTCGATAGACAAGCTGTCGTAGAGAAACATCCAGTTGCCGAGAGATAAAAAAAATGTTAAGAAGTAGGCAAATAATAAATATCAAATTGTAAGAAAGGTAACAGTAATTAAGGCTATTTCATTTATTTATAAATCTGTTCAGCCATTTTGGAGATATTAGCTACCCTATATCCGTATTTATTAACTTTGTAGATATGAATCTATCACTTCGATACAAGCTTTTGAAATAAAAAAATATTCAACGTACTAATAGTTTTTAGGGTTCCGTGCCAAAGGCAAAAAACGGAACCCTTATAGATTCGTCATGTCTGTCTGTCTGTCTGTCTGTCCGTCCGTCCGTCCGTCTATCTGTCTGTCTGTACGTCCGTATGTCACAGCCACTTTTTTCCGAAACTATAAGAACTATAAGGTTGAAACTTGGTAAGTAGATGTATTCTGTGAACCGCATTTCACACAAAAATTAAAAAAAAACAATAAATTTTGGGGGTCCATACTTAGAACTAAAACTCAAAAAAATTTTTTTCATCAAACCCATACGTGTGTGGTATCTATGGATAGGTCTCCAAAAATGATATTGAGGTTTCTAATATCATTTTTTTACTTAACTGAATAGTTTGAGCCAGAGACACTTCCAAAGTGGTAAAATGGGTCCCCCCCACCTGTAACTTCTAAAATAAGAAATTGATAATACTAAAAAAATATATGATGTACATTACCATGCAAACTTCCCACCGAAATTTGGTTTGAACGAAATCGTGTGAGTAGTTTTTTTTTAATAAATCGTAAACTGCAATTTACCTTTCGTTCAATCAACACAAATATAAAAAAAAAAAAAAAATTATATTATGTTACTTGCTGCTGCGGAACCCTTCATGGGCGAGTCCGGCTCGCACTTGGCCGCTTTTTTAAATTAAAACTAGCGCAGTGCAAAAGAGAGCATAATAACATAGTTTGTGTATTAATAAGTATGTGTATTTAGTACATAAGTTATGCACCCACACGAGCGTGCTATATGAGAACATAATACAGTATTAAATGCACAGCCCACACATGATTACGTCTGTCTAACAAAATTTGCATATTTGCCAATATTCTCCGCCCTAGCAATATGAAATCAATCGGTTTATTGAAAACTAGCTTTTGCCTGCGGCTCTATCAGCGTGTCTGTCGGTTGTCGTGGTAAAAAGAAATCTATGTTACTTGCTGTGTATAGCTTTTCATTCAATCAAACTATCGTGGCCCAATGCTTAACTAAGACCTCCCCCAAGAGGCCATCCGCTGATAGCCACTTTCTTCAAATCGTCGGTCCATCGTGCCTCAGAGCGCCCTACACTAGCTTTCCATTGAGGAAATAGTTTATCCCACCAAAAACATTTTCATGTAAAATGTTACCAAGACGACCGCATATGGCTCAACCTGTGAAAAAGATATCAGATCTCATGAAGAACCAAGGTTCTGAATCTACACGCCCTAACTCTACCAACCCTAACTTCATAAACTCTACATCTCGGTAAAAATGTATGCCTTCGCCGTTTCGCTACCATACCGTCACGAAGGGGAAACGAACGCCGTTCGTGTTTGCAAATATCTAGTTTCTGAAGTAATGTGTTATACGAATATTTAGTTTCTGAAATAACGAAACAGCCAAGCCATACATTTTTACCGAGATGTAGAGTTTATGAAGTTAGGGTTGGCAGAGTTAGGGCGTGTAGATTCAGAACCTTGGTTCTTCATGAGATCTGATATCTTTTTCACAGGTTGAGCCATATGCGGTCGTCTTGGTAACATTTTACATGAAAATGTTTTTGGTGGGATTTCATTTCTTTTTGTAAGTTGCTTAAGGCAGTTTTTTTTTCTTTTTTTGGGCTGTATTTCTTGTACATCTTCTTTCTTCTTTCGAAAAAGTCCGTGTACCAAAAATAAAACCTCTAGCATAAACATTTGTGAAAGTCTCATACAAACTTCCACCCCCCAAATTTGAGGGTTGGGGGCAAAAGTAATAGGTTTATGATTTTTTTTGTTGTTTGTACACTAAACTTAGTTTACATACCAAATTTCAGCTTTCTAGCACTTCAGGAAGTACCCTAACAGTTTTGATGATCATCAGTGTGTCAGTGACGAAATCGGCGTTTTTTAGGTATCAATAAAATCTAAAGTATCAGAGCTATGCAATTGAAACTTTGTATATTTGATTAGTCTATTGGTAACATCATATCCTGAGAATTTGAACGATCTGGTATATCGGGAACCAAAGTTATGAGGGTTCAAAAAAACGACGAAACACTTTGAGAAAAGGTAGGTAGAGCCCTTGCGCTTCGCTTGGCTCGTCTTGGCGGGGGCACGACCGTGCCCCCAGATAAAATTGGTTTAGTGGTTTAAACAAATGAACTGACACTCGCATTTATAATAGAATAAAACACTGTTAATTCTGCAAATTCGAAGTATACAGCACCTGGAACCTCAAATACGTCGCCTATGGAAGTATCTCCTTATTATAGCAATGATTAGGGTCTGCGGTACGAGTCTGCTGATTACTCAAACGATGGTAATTTTAAGGAGCTCGTTTAATATCAAACCCTCATCCAACGTAAGTGGTTAAGGGGCGGTTATAAAAGGGTCACTTGTTACATTCATTAGTGTGTAATTTTTTTTGTACGTTTTTGTATTTTTCAAAAATTCTTCTTGTAAAACTTATGTTTTTTTCTTTTCTTTATGACGTCATCTTTGACAGCACACTTATGGTTAGCGAAAGCTACAACTGCTTAAAATTAAAAATTAAAAGAAAGAAACTAGAAATACAATAAAGATTTAAAATTTAAAATAAGAAGTCCTAAATAATATATTTGTCGCAGACAATCGACATCTTTCTTATGGTTTTTGTCGTAATTTACAAAATTAGTTTTTGAACCGACTCCAAAAAAGAAGGGGGTTCCAAATTCAACTGTATTTTTTTCAATGTCTCTAATAGTTACTAATCAAATTCATTGAGAAAATATTTTGATTTACATTATCTAAGTAGGTTTATCTTATATATAAAATTCTCGTGTCACAATGTTAGTTACCATACTCCTCTGAAACGGCTGGACCGATTTTTATAAAATTTGGTGTGCATATCGGGTAGGTCTGAGAATGGCAAAACAAAGTTTGCCGGATCAGCTAGTATAAATATACTTTTCAACACTTTCTTTTATTATTTAGACGCGTTTTTTTGTATATCAATGATTTAGACAAATCAATTAGATAAGTTAATGGTTTACCTTTTTTTAATAATTCAATGTTTCAGTTCGTCAGTCAATAAGTCTAACGGAAATGCCATTACATTAAATCCTTCGTTTCATTTTCCTAACGTTTAATTAATTTACTAATGCATCACAAATGTCATTTTTAAATGAGTACTGCGTTTGTGTACGTACTACATAATTTATCATACATATAAAGTACGTAAATTTATTCAGCTATAGTGGTGTTAACCACTATAGCTGAATAGTATATTATGGAAGTAAATGTTAGAAAATGTCGTTCCTATTCGTTTCTTGATTTTATTCACGAAATAAGTACATCCATGCACTGATCCTGACTATAGAGGTGGATTACGACTGAATACCTACTATGCAAATGGTTCTTTCAAGTATGATTTAATCAATAGAACTAAATGTAATGAATAACTCCAGTCAGAATTGTACAATTAGTGGAAACTTTTAAGTATTTTTGGTAATCCATCTATTTTTGATGTTTAATGAGACTTTTATTTTTGTTTACAGGTTGGAACACTGCAAAAACTGTTATATTAATAATCTCCAGAACGCTAAATTAGACGGTGTCATTGATGAATATGTAATCAGTAATCATATACCACCGATCAAAACTCAAAATGGTAAGTGAGCGAATATAGTAAACACAAGAATCAAACCATGGGAACTATTTGCGTGTTTTCCTGATGTGCTAGATGTAGATTGCTAGCGGTTTCGCAGCGTGAATGTAGATTTAGTCAAACAATTCAAGTGCCCTTTGGGAACAGTATTTTTTTTAACGACGACGTGTATATTTATGATCAACGGGTAATTAGTTCAGGTGTTAAAGCATAACAATTAAGAGAGAACATCTGTGTGTATTTTATACTCTCGATTGTCGGATTAAATTCACTTGTAACATAAGTCATAACCTTTGAGAAAAGTAACCTTTGATAAAGCCATAAGGCGAATCTGGTCAGGATTAATCTTAACAAAAATAGTGGAATAAGTATAAGTGAATTTAACTCTAGAATGTCACATCTGTGTGATGATCTACTTTAACATTGAAATAAAATTATATAGTTAGCTACGTCACGTAGTCGGCAATAAGACGAAATCAAGTTTGTCAAATCAGTTACCTGATCTTAAAACAGTGAATGAATACTTAAATTTTGATGCAAACATAACATGTTATGTAGAAACTGTAGAAATTTTCTTCATCATCAAAAACATTAGTCCACTGTATAATATAGGCCGAATAACCTTCCTTCTAAAATCCTTAGAAGGACGTTTTGTTCTACCAAACCATGCTAACCAGCCGAGTTGGTATAGACTATAGCGTTTATTTAAAGTTTTCCTTCTCTATGCACTACTGTTGAGCTGCGTAGTTTGCCCCCATAGTCGGTTCTTACGACACCCATCATGAGACGAATAGGATTGGCATTCCATGTTCTTAATCCACCACACCCCATGATTATATTTGTGGACGACGAATAGTTTTCCGAAGTTGTATTTAGTAGGAATAATTGTACCATAAACCTATTATTTTTAATTATCATCATCATTGTTCTCTTGCGATGCAGGTATAATTGAGCACGAAGGTGCATGTGACATGACAAGTGATCGTGCGGCGCGAATCGGTGACAACAACACAGACATGCACATCAGTGGCGATCCTCCGTATACCTGCGACCCCAGTCCGCTTAGGTTTGATCTCTATATATATTTTATTATTATGACCTGTATGTGAAACAAAGTTAGAAATGATAATATTAATAGTTTTATGCCTTAGTTTTTACTTACATTTACAACTAGTAAACGACTTCAAAAAAGGAGGAGGTTCTCAAATTGACTGTATTTTTTTATGTTTCTTACCTCAGAACTTTCGACTGGGTGAACCGATTTTGATGATACTTTTTTATTTGAAAGCTGGTGCTTCCCGTGTGGTCCCATTTCAATTTTGTCCAGTTCTTGAATTTTTCTTTTATTTTTTTTGTGGAAATAATGAGTAGGAAAGCATTTTATAGACAGCGGGAAAGAGTCAGAGTTCCTTGTGCATGACGATGGCGATACATAGTGTGGGGATTGATCTTCCGCAGTAGATTTAGATTTTTAACCAACTTCAAAAAAGGACTCAAGGGAGGATCTCAATTCGACCATATATGTTTTTTTATGTGTGTTCGCGGATAAGTTCGTCGTTTATGAACCGATTTTGATGATTCTTTTTTTAATGAAAAGGAGATATCCCAACGGTTGTACCATGAAAGGGACACTAAGATCTGATGATGGCATCCAAGATAAATCGTGTCGAACTTTGAAGTCGGTTTTTGTTTTTGTTAAAAATTTACTTGTTAAATCTTTCATATCAAACGTTTTGGTAAACTTGAAACTTTGTTCTACGTGTAGGATACAGGTCGATTAATATTAAACGCTTTGATTCGAAACTTGGCTACTATGTTCCTACCAACTATGCTCATGCTTTATGGATAGATTTGTTACACACCATTTTTTTATTGTAATCAGTGATTGGTATCTTTATAAAACTAATTTATAACACACTGCCTATAAACTTCAAAGATTAATGTGTGTGATAATGGCTAAGGTTTAAAAAATAATAGCCTGCTTCTTCGTCACTATTATAACACGATTGACATTATTAACAAAATCTCATAATAAAAATACTTAAAAAGGATATTTTTCCAATACTAATTTTATACTTAGTTAAGGTCACCAATAAACATATCATTTTACGCCAAATTCTTTTAAATTACACTGCATTCAATGCACAAGGTTTAATTTTCAAATAAGTCATTAATGGCGCTTTCAATCGTAGGTATAATGATTAATGAATCACAGTCATGTGTGAGTAAGTGGGAGTATACTGCCTAGGCGTACTTATATAGATTTCCTTTGACTCATATATGTTTTAACCACAACTTATGAATATAATAAAAGGAAATCGTCAACTTACAGTAAGGCCAGTTCACTAGCAAACAGCTTTTATGTATTTTAAGTGTATTATGAAATGTAATAGACAATACATAGTTTTCTTTTTCAGGCATACACACGGTTACAATGGCGATATGAAAAGCAGGCATATAAACTCAGGAGACGAAGATGACATAGACATAAGCAGTGAGTACCTAAACTTTTCTCAAATATAAAAAAAATTACGAACGAACGAACATTGTTGTCATTTTGACAGATTTTCTATAATGTTTTTATTTATTGTTTTCTTAACCAAATATTACGATACAAATCCAAGTTTTATGTAATCGAAATGAATTCATCTAACAAAATAAGCGGTATGTCTTTAGAATTTCATAATGTCGGTCACAATTTCGTTGAAGCTATGACATGATTGACATGTTTAAATCGTTATTTGAAAGTACTTAATGGGCCAAATGTCTTGCTGTGCTAGACGCTGTTTCTGTAAGTTACGGTTTTTCTGTCAAAACGTTAACAATACATATATTCGAAAAATAGCAGGGGAAATTTTGAAAGGTACACAACGAAATAATGTCGCGTGCAAATAGTCATATTCAAACATTTAAGTTTACCTGAATCTTCCTGTAGAACTGTAATACACTTTTCTTTCAACTAATATAACATAAGGAAGGTGAGCCAGTGTTGCCTGTGAAGTGAAGCACTATTTAGGGTCTCATACTCCACGATTTCCTTCCTTCCTGTACTTTACTCCTAAATTATTTTGTCTTTAAGTTTGATTCAAATGATCTAAATAATTATTATTATTAAGAAAAAGGGAATTTAAATTAACAATATTAAAATTATTTTGTTCAAAATTGTTATCTCTACATATTTGCAATAATTTTTTCGTTATATTAAGTGTGTACGAGGAAGATAATAATAATCCATACTTATAAATGCGAAATTAACTCAGTCTGTCCGTCCTGCTTTCACGACAAAACCGCTGCACCGATTTCAATAAAATCTGGCATGGGAGATACTTTGATTCTTGATGAAGAACATAGGCTACTTTTTGCTGTGAAAACCGACAATAACGCGCGCAAAAGCTAGTAATAATTATATTCATTTTCTTGATTGTAGATAACTTTAGTCGTGTGGAACACAGGATCCTATCTCTAGTCCCCGTGCTTCACCAAGGTGGATATCTTAGGTGAAGCTCGGGTCTATCCCCAATATGAACATATTACACATAAGTATAACATAATGAATTCAATTACTTATTTTTAAAAACATATTTATAAAAAGAAATACTTCTTTATAATGTAGATACATTTTACCGTTTGTGATCAAGAGATTAGTTTCTCCGTTTTTACTATTAACTATCTAAATTTAACAACCAATATTACTACAAAACAGACACACATGAAGGTAAAGACAAAAAAGGTATCAGAAAAGTATCTCGAGTTCTAAATTAGGAACATCTTCATAATAAATTATGTTTTTCTCACAAACTAGACGTTGCCTAGACTCGAATATATCGACGAGGTATATTCCACAAGTTTAAAATAAAACGTTTAGCTTTGTTTAGATAATGCATTATTTAGGTGTTTGCATTCCTTTTGAACACAAACTTTAATTAGGTAGTTCCAATTTTGCGTTCCTTTCGCGAGATTTTCTCAAAACTCATACTCAAAGCTGATTATTAGGTTGTAATTTTATTAGTCACAATAAAAATTATACCTTCTTACCTTTTTCTACTGGTTTTGTTTTTTAGAAGTCTTAATTTGTTCATATGTTTGAGTTTGATAAAAATATACATTTAATTTAGTAGGTTGATGACTCTCATATGAAATCTCCAAACGATAGACGTGGCACATTTTTGTATAAAGTAACTATGATGTATGCATGACTTCATTCGAAGATATTGACAAATCAATATCATTTATATTTGTTGATTGAAAAAAAAAAAACACTTACATCCATGATTCAACTAGTAGAATTTCTTAAATACAGTAGTTTTCTGTATGCCTAACACTAACAATTGAATATGAATTCTTTACGATCACTACAATCAGTCAGTTCGCACGAAAACGTTCAACTGATGGTCGTTAAAAGAAATTGCAATACGAAAATAACTAGTCAACATGAAATATAAATGTTCTTCGTTTCTGCATTATATATTCATTTTTTCATGTAGTAAGTTAGATTACATACATTTCTATGTTATTGCATTAACCTAAGGAAAAATTCTATTTTGATAAGGAAACGTCAGTGATTTCAGATCTTATATAATTGTAAGAAAACCTTGTTGCACAAAGTGTGAGATTTGTTTCGCAATCTCCAACGCATTTGTACAACTATTGGTAAAGTCATGTCGTTATGTCATATCAACAGACCTTAACAGTCCACAGATAGACATAGTTTTTTTCTTTAGCAGGATTTTCAAATTCATTTATTCAATTAAGACACTAAGTGACATTTATGAACGTCAAATTGAAGCTACAGTTAAATAAATTTAATTAAAAAACTTTTTAAAAACAAGCTTTTACTGGAATGCCTCGAGACGAATCAAACGAGTCCAAACTCGATGATGTTGCGATGTTTCTTTACAGAGTTCCTATGGCCACCTTCCAGCTCCAGCATCAGATCAGCTCCATGTCAATCTCGATCTCGTCATGTAGATCTACAATAATATTATATTGTCACGCTGTATATATGTGCTTGCAAAATTTCAGCAAAATCGGTTGAAGATATCTGCTTCAAAATTGAGTTGCAAGATTCCACCCGAACATACAAGCATACATACATACATTGAAAGTTAATAAAAAGCTTGTAAAATCATAGATTGACACAAAAAGACGCCTCAGCATGTGCTGTATTGTCGAGGTAAATTAGGCGAAAATCTACTGCCTGCCTGTGTCCATCCATAACTTCCAGTTTCCAAAATGCGCAGAGCCGCATGAGAAGAATACTGGCAAAGAAACTCATGACCACTCTTTTTCAAAGTCAGTCGCCTAATATACGACCATACTGGCCAGACGGATTGATATTAATCTTGTCCTACGTAGTTTGCTCTCTTAGTCACCTCTTACGTCACCTACGGAATCAATAGGGGTGGTGATATTGCGTATTCCGTTACTCCCTCACAACACGAAGAGTATAAAATTAAGGAGACATTAAAACAAATCGTGTTTATTTATTAAAAAAATGCGAGGAGTCCCTCCGCGCGGAAGAAGTAAAACTTCGTAATGTGCAACAGTGCTTTCATACCCCCTCCATGATAGCGTTAAACGTTTGAAAACTTCGGAATGTGCAACAGTGCTTTCATACGTCCTGCATGGTAGCGTTAAGCCGGGTCTCCTGCGACACTTTTATGTTTTTAAACACCAAACGTCAAATATTTATCAAAATATGGGTGTGGCCTAACTGTTTTGTTAATTTTAACAAGCAAACATGTCATCCAAAGCGGACTGAAAACATCCCAGCGTATACTTCTCGTATAATGAAACTGAACTGAACTAACATTAATACTTATATTATTCATATTTATACTATAAAAGTAAGTAAGTAAGTGTACTATAAGTCATTTTGTCGAGTAGATAAAAGATTTTTGCTTTTCGTGTAATCGTGTTTGATGTTCGTTTAAAAGTCCGTCTCCTGCGAGTTTTCGCTAACATGTTTAGTTAACAAGTTTTGTTAATTTGTTTTGTTAATTTTAGCCGCAGGAGACACGCCTTTACACGTTTGACGCAACTCACGCAACCGTTAAACGCAACCTTGTTGGAAGTCGCATTGGAAGTTTCACTTCGATAAAAAACGTTCTGAAATACTTTAAAGAGGGAGATAGCGCCATACAAGTGGCACATTGAAACTGATAAAATTTGTTTAGTCGAGCTAAGTCACAGATTGTGACGTTGTACTAGTAAACGTATGATCTCGAAAGCCTTTCATTGTCATTGCTAAGTCGTTCAGTAATCTACTGTTTTGTAAAATATGATTGGTGTTTATGAATGTAAGCATAGACAAAAGAGATAAAATAAAGATAAGATTGTTTAGTTAGAAGCGTGTCAACATGTGTAGTCTGTCGTATATATTTACTTTATATTGCCAATATATGGGTTTTAATAGATTTTGCCTTGAAAAGCATGAAACAATAAGTACGTATAAAGTTTACTGTGTAAATAAAGTAAAATAGATATAGTTCACAGTGTTCAAAACATAATAACGTGTAACAATAACCTCGTTAAATAGTTTACGATATATGTTTTACAAGTGTACGCAACTTCTACCTAATGTACATAACATATTAAACTAATATTATTATTTTTCAAGTATAACATAATTGTTTGTCTTACATTTTTTTTTAAATATTAAAATAAAAAATATCTTATCTTTTTTGTTTATTGAAAACAATTGTCGTGCTATCTATCAGTAGTTTATCGAGATCTCATATGACTGATATGTGAAGTAATATCACTTAGTTTATTTGGCATAAAGTATACGTATATACGATTTTTCTAATATTCTAATTGAATTCAGTAATTGAAGGTTAGAAAAATTAGGTTAGGTTAGAACATAACTCAGATCAATTAAAAAAGGTAGATAACGCACGGCCTTTGTTCTTGCTGCAGCAAAAAAACTCAGCTACTTCCAAGTAAACATACGCGTTAACGCACACACTTGCAACAAACTACGCTACTTTTCGTTAGTATCGTACAAGTTGTCGTGCAGTAAGTTTACCTACAAAATGCCGTCTTGTGCAATGAAATGGTGTAAAAATTACACAAAAGTCATAGGAATAACATTTCACACGTAATACAGACAAAATACGTATTGGGAGAGTGTTGCCAGGAGAGTTAATATTCCTAATAGCCAAGAAATGTGGGTAAGTAATTTGTAGATAAATTCATAGTCAAATAATGAAGTAGAGTTTTAATCACGTACTTTTATAGTGTTAATAAAATTACATAAATAAAAAAACAAAGATTTAATCTTTATAATTAAACCTTTACTGTCACTTTTTAACCGACTTCCAAAAGAAGGAGGTTCACAACTTGATTGGTATTTTTTTATGTATATACACTGATTACTCCATCACGATTTTGAACATTCTTTTTGTTTGTTTTTATTATGCGTAATGCGTTATAGGTTTATAACATAAGTTTAGCCATACACATGTGGACACTGTTTTTTTTTATATTTTTCAATTACAACTTTACACCCTCTACAGGGCCCCATATTGGATTCACGACACCTCATTTGTTATGTTACGATAAGTTGTTTAGAAGTTCTCATAACTTCTAAACGAACAGACGAACATACATACATACGGGTCAAAATCATAAAAATATGTACAACAAAACAATCTTCAAATAACCTTCCAGTATTTTTTCTGCTCACACATACCTACATGCCTCCTTCATTTACATAAATATGTATAATCTAATTGTAATTTGTAAGAAACAAACAATTTATTTTTGCATATTACCTAATTTGATGCAAGTTCTACGGCGATTTTTTTAAAAGTGGTAACACTTAAGTCACTCACACAACTACAAAAAAAAAAAAAAAATAGCTTCACTTTCTTATTCTACGTGCGTTAACTACCTTTTTTTTTATTTGATCTGAGGAACATAAGTAGAGTGTCCTGTTTTTTTTTACCAATTTTTCATAAGATGCAGCAGTGTCAAAGACAAGGGTAGCCGACAATTTTATTTACGACATAATAGAATATCGACATAAAGTAAAAAAATGGTCCTTGTTAAAACAGCAATTCAAATTACCTATTGTCGTAGGTATGCTAGGATCGTAGTCGATTTTAACCTTTCAAACAACGAACACGACGTAAATTGCCGCGAAAGTAATCACACATCCGTTCATTCTATACGACGTTTGGCGTTCACAATGTTTGTAAAAAGAGTCTAGTGGCTCTAGAATTAGCGGGCATTATTTGTTTTATGGTAATCCTTAGTAAGTTGTGTAACCATGCGTATTGATAACATGATATTACGGAATACGTTTAATTTTTTGTATGTTTTGTAGCTCGCGGCACTTGGTCATCAGGAGAGGTATCGCCAGGACTGTCTGATGAGGAGTGCGGCGGTGGCGGTGCGGGAGGAGGCGAGACGGCAGCTGCACTCCTAGCTCGTGTTCGCTCGCTGGGCAGGCGCGGGCTTGTAGCTGAGTACGAGGAAATCCGAGCCCGTCCACCGCACGGGACCTTCCACCATGCAAAGTGAGTGCCAACAGTTTTATAAACTGTTAGAATCTTTAGTCCCCGTTATCTCATAGAAATTGAAAAGCGTAATGATACAAATTCATATTTTTTTATCTAGAAATTGTTTGTTCTCCGATCCTTTTTCCTAATCTATGTTAGGATCGGCTTTAAGTCCACTACGATACGCCTGAACTTATTCTCAATATGTTAAAAATGGTTACCCATCCATAGACTGACCTAGCTAGGATTGCTTAACTTTGCAATTTGTTACCTGCTCTGTACTTATCCACGAGTCCCTCCAAATCTAGGTGTTTGACCGCTATTTAGGTCAACCTTACCTTGTTTAGATGATATTGTAAAATCTAAATTGCTCAATTTTCAGATTGCCGAGTAATCTAGCCAAAAATCGTTACACAGATGTGCTGTGTTACGACCACTCCCGTGTACTCCTATCGCAGACAGACCCTGACGATCCCACAACAGATTATATCAACGCAAACTACGTTGATGGGTACAAACAGAAGAATGCTTATATTTGTACGCAAGGTATGTACATACATACCTACATTATTTTCATACGGAAAACACTGGAAGTAAACAATTGTGTTACTTTAATAATGACCTTAGTTTTTATTACAGCACACTCATTGTTCATTAACTTTCGAAGGGTATTTTAATCTCACATATACCTTTTATAATGTTTATGATGTACTGGCATTTTGTAAAATGACGTCATTCAAAGCCTATCGTAAATAACAAGAACGATTACGCCGAATTTAATGGTCTTATGACCTTACAGTCTTATGTTGACATTTGGCGCGGTTCCCGAACTTACCTGGAATTGCAAACAGTTTACATTTATGACGCAAATGCTCTTTCTCTGTATTGTTAATAATAAAGCTGCGTAGCTTATATCGATTCTGAAAATAGCTACCGCGAAGGACGGCTGACGATATATTTTTAGTGCTTTCCCGATAGCATTCTTATTAAATCCAGGTTTTCAATATGATGTTTATTTATGTCTTGGAAATAATCCATAGTATACTCGTACTAAGTAACCCACGTGTCTCTATCTAATAATGCTCGTCTCCTCTTGGTCTAATGGTGATGTTAACTATCATGTCTTAGGGAGGCCATCAAATCACACATTTAAAAAACCTGAAAATCGATGAGATAATTTCTGAGTTCATAGTGAGCGACAACGTGACACGAGAATTATGTGTATATAATATATTAACTAACGACCTGCCCCTTCGCACGGAATTCTATGAAACTCTGGATTTTTCTCTAGTATAAGATACATGTATTATGCATTATGCATATAAACCTTCCTCTTGAATCAGTCTATAATTGTTGAAAATTGCTTTTAAATTCGTTAAGTAGTTTATAAGATCTAAGAAAGATTAGATTTTAAAATTAAGATGTCATCTGAAAGAATAGGAACGAAATAGATGAAGAGAATTAAACTTAAAGTGATTCATATATAATTTAAAATTGCCTTTAAGAAGCAATAAACTATCAAGGGTTTATTAAATTGCAAATAGTTTCGTGTTGTTAACTAATTTCAATATTGAAATTCAAAGGAGAAATTTCACTCCTAACAATTAACTATTTTCAAGTTACTTAGAGATATACTCTCAAACTAACTTCAAATTGTTAAATGTAAATGTAACTACACACATCAAAAGTGTCTAGGGATCAAGCATTTTTATGCGGATTTCTTGAGATTGAGATGTGGCTTTGGCCCTGGCCTGCTCAGTCGCCAGACTTGAACCCGATTGAGCATGCATGGGATATGCTACAGAGAAGAGCTCTGCCGAATATGGAGGGTATCCAGTCGCAAGAAGACCTTTTTTTGTTGTTGCAACGAACATGGGCGGCCATTCCACAGCGTGATTTGGATGAACTCATTTTGAGTATGCCAAACCGATTCTTGTGTTGTTAGTGTTCGCGGTAGAAACACGGATTATTAATTGTTTAAGTTCCCTAATACAATTTTAAAGAAAACTGTTATTTCAGTCTTTTTTTCGAACTTTAATGTTAGTGGTTCAAATGTCAAAAATCCCTTTATTAGGAAAATGGCAAATTTCTTTATTAATGCAAAGGTGACTTGGTTTATCGTTACTGTGACAAACGAAAACACTTTATTTGATGAATCCTTAAAGAAAATTTTAATTAATATCAATCAGGAGAAAAGTTATTGCAAAAATATATGTTGATCCCTAGACACATATGTTGATCCCTAGACACTTTTGATGTGTGTATATTATATTCTATAGATAGATTATAATAAAGATTACCTATTTGATATACACTTCATTATGAGCGTTCTTCTGACTACTGTGTTGTATACCTATGTTTAAGGTATATTGTCGGTGTTATGATAAAGCTCTAGGATAGTCCCGTGTTTGTTCTTGTGCTTAAAAGCCAAATCAGAAAGTACAGAAAATAAAATTTTATTTTCAGGACCCTTACCGAAGACGTTTGGTGACTTCTGGCGCATGGTGTGGGAACAGGGGACTTTAGTAATTGTAATGACAACCCGGGCGGTGGAGCGCGGTCGCGTCAAGTGCGGACAGTACTGGCCCATAACGCAGGGCTCCCGAGCCGTACACGGAGACTTCGCCGTCACCACGGAAGCCTTAGAACATGAAGATGATTACACTATTACACATTTATTATTGACTGATTTGAGGGTGAGTTCAGTTTGCAGTAATAACCGTGTTTAATTTAGTTGTTAAACGTTTAACTATCCACTGCTGTATAGATAGATAATTCTTTATTGTAGTACAATAATACAAAAAGTAAAAAATAAAAACAGTTTGTAAAACGAGTTATAAGGCAAAAAGTTGTACAAATGGCGGCATTATCGCGATATGTGATGTTCCAGGCAACCGCTGGATAGAGTAAGAGATAAAATTTAAAGTAAGAGTAAAAGTAAGAGATAAAACTTTTTGTTTTAATCCTCGAATATATATAAATAATTTTCAATGGTTTGATTTTTTCTGTACGGAACTTTTTATTATCTGTGGCAACCCGTTTCGACCGTCAATCGGAGTGGCTAATACTAAACAGAGTATCAGGCTGCGTTACATCTCAGCCTATGCGGTCCTGAACGAGGAGACTACAGCGCTGATTTGTACTCCGCACTTTGCTAATATTAAGGATATAACTCTTACGCTCTTTCTTTTTGTGTAGCGCGAGCAGTCCCGACGCGTGTGGCACGGGCAGTACACGCGCTGGCCGGACTACGGCGTGCCGGGTGGTGGCTCGGCGCAGCCCGTGCTGCGCTTTCTGCTGCTCGTGCGCCGCGCCCAGCAACTCGCACTGCAAGAGTACGTACCGCACACACACACACGCGCACACACACACACACACACACACGCACACACACGCACGCACACACACGCACGCACACACACACACACACACACACACACACACACACATGCACGCAAGTACGAGAATATTTTTGGATACAATGTTAAATAATATTAATGTATTCCAATTTACGTTTTCAGCTTGGGAGATGCGTGGGCGGGACACAGTAGAGGACCGCCGATTGTTGTACACTGTTCCGCCGGCATTGGAAGGACAGGTGAGACTGGATTTCAATCCGATAAAAAACATAATCTCTGTGATTGCAGTTTATATAGCCGATAAACTCCACGAAAAGGATATTAAGACGAATATTTTATTTCCTATAAATTATTGTCATGCAATCAAGACGAATAGAAAAAGACATATGGACAGTTTTATTTACTCACTATCTGACCCGAGATCCAGATCTTGCCATATGAGTTACTAGCTGACCTATGCAACTTTGTTTGCGTCTCTTTTCAATCATGCTCGCTAGAAGCATACAAGAATACATGAGTGGTGTGTGTGTACCAGGCACGTTCCTGACGCTGGACATCTGCGCGGCGCGGCTGAGCGCGGAGGGCGCGCTGGACGTGCGCGGCACCGTCGAGCGCATCCGGGCGCAGCGCGCGCACTCCATACAGATGCCCGACCAGTACGTGTTCTGCCACCTCGCGCTGCTCGAGTACGCGGTACGTACCATACATACTTACATCCGGGCGCAGCGCGCGCACTCCATACAGATGCCCGACCAGTACGTGTTCTGCCACCTCGCGCTGCTCGAGTACGCGGTACGTACCATACATACTTACATCCGGGCGCAGCGCGCGCACTCCATACAGATGCCCGACCAGTACGTGTTCTGCCACCTCGCGCTGCTCGAGTACGCGGTACGTACCATACATACTTACATCCGGGTGCAGCGCGCGCACTCCATACAGATGCCCGACCAGTACGTGTTCTGCCACCTCGCGCTGCTCGAGTACGCGGTACGTACCATACATACTTACATCCGGGTGCAGCGCGCGCACTCCATACAGATGCCCGACCAGTACGTGTTCTGCCACCTCGCGCTGCTCGAGTACGCGGTACGTACCATACATACTTACATCCGGGTGCAGCGCGCGCACTCCATACAGATGCCCGACCAGTACGTGTTCTGCCACCTCGCGCTGCTCGAGTACGCGGTACGTACCATACATACTTACATCCGGGTGCTGCGCGCGCACTCCATACAGATGCCCGACCAGTACGTGTTCTGCCACCTCGCGCTGCTCGAGTACGCGGTACGTACCATACATACTTACATCCGGGCGCAGCGCGCGCACTCCATACAGATGCCCGACCAGTACGTGTTCTGCCACCTCGCGCTGCTCGAGTACGCGGTACGTACCATACATACTTACATCCGGGCGCAGCGCGCGCACTCCATACAGATGCCCGACCAGTACGTGTTCTGCCACCTCGCGCTGCTCGAGTACGCGGTACGTACCATACATACTTACATCCGGGTGCAGCGCGCGCACTCCATACAGATGCCCGACCAGTACGTGTTCTGCCACCTCGCGCTGCTCGAGTACGCGGTACGTACCATACATACTTACATCCGGGCGCAGCGCGCGCACTCCATACAGATGCCCGACCAGTACGTGTTCTGCCACCTCGCGCTGCTCGAGTACGCGGTACGTACCATACATACTTACAGTCGAGCGCAGCAAACTTCCTTCCCATTATACGAAATCAATTCGATAGATTGCAAAACATCCTAAAGAAACCATTATACAATAATAATATCATTATTATTATTTTAGGTAATGCATGGGTACCTCGACTCTGCTGACTTGTCGGGATTCGACGACGATAATGAAGATGAGTCCGAATGAAGACTGTCTCGTCCGTCCTGCACCTTGCTGTGAGCCGACCGATCTCGAGTCGCGAGTGCTACAGTGTAGAGGGACTCTCAGCCAAGTGACTGCTCTAACAAAAAGTGTTTATATAGCTAAAATCGTCACCGGTCCCCGTGTCATATGCGCTCTAAGTCCGATTGACCGAACGGACTCAGTGAAATAGTAAATAACCCTTCAGCCGCCGCCATACCACTGCACAAAAGAGAGATGTGTTCATTAGAATAGTTGCAGTGGGACACAGTGACGAGTGACTTGTCCCGCCGCCCCATGGATCGCAAATGGCATAATAGGGTAGTTGACTGTATCGTAAATAAAAACCAATGTTGCCTTCATTAAAACGAATATTTCAAAACATCTCGGAAAATTGAAGCTCAATTGAGTAGTCTAAAACAGTGACATCACAAGTTTATATTTGGTACATTTTTCATACAAAGTTATCGTTTTGACAGATGATAAAAAGTAAGTAATTTGACTAAGATGTCAACTACCCTATTATGTGACATGTACAGTAAGAAATGTTTTTGATGCAAATTGTAAGTAGCGCCTGCCCTGATTATTGACTGATTGATGATATTTATAATATATACGCAGAAGCGTGCGACCTTAATGACTGTACAATGATGTGTAGAACAAGAAGAGTTAGATAACTTACATGAACTAAGCTTGGAAACGATCAGAAATATTGTAAATGTCACGAAGTCTTCGACTGAACTAAAATAGTTTTGTTTTGCCACTTTCGTAGCATCTATATATTTAAAAGAGTAAGGTGACTGACTGACTGACATACCCAGAGATCAACGCACAGCTCAAACCGATGAAGCTGGAATCCTGAAATTTTGCATGTAGGTTCTTTATATAACGTAAGAAAGGAATTTTTGAAATTCCACCCCTAAGGGGATAAATCAGGGGATGATGGTCTGCGTGAGCGAAGCCGCGTGTAAAAGCTAGTATAAAATAATTTATCTACCTATGTATAAGTCCCTCTAAGTCCGAAAACCTACAATTATTGTACAGTCATTTTAATGATTAGTGTGTAGGATAGAAGGCAAGGTTTGACTGTATATAGAACACAAGATGGCGCTAGTATAGACGAAGAAGTACACTTAGCTTTGTTTTAATTAATCCCCTAAACTTTGCAGTACATAAAAATGCGTAAAATATTTTTATGGTCTATCTCGGAGGTCTTCCTTGCCCTCTAATCTCCATTGTGCGCAGGAACATGTATTATAATATCATTCTAAGACATCCAAGGCCCAAAACGAATGGTGTATGACTTTGACTCGACAGATTTCATCTCTTATGTAACATATCTGTATTGACAGCATGCAGTTGGCTCATAGTTTAAGTAAAGTATACATATGAAAAGGTTCCTGTAGCAAAGGATAAGAACTGAATAGTAAAACAGGTATTGGAAAAGAAGCCTCCCAATTTGACTATTTATTTCCATATTATAAATGTTTATAACCAAAAATAAACTATTTCCATCATTATTTAGGTTTTTATTATTTATTTATATAATGTAAGGAGTTATGGCTGTGTGAAGATTTTGTCTGTAACTTGTGTAATTAATGTATACATCTTTTTATTTCACTAAATTACTGACACAACACTTTTGTACTGCTATGTTACCGTGGGGTTTCGCGTTTCATAGGCGCTTTTGAATAATTACAGGTGCTGGTTCTCGATTAATTGTAAAATCTTTCATTCATAAAAAGTGACAGATCTATGTCTGTGTTTCACGTTTATTTTGACTTTAATGCTTAAAAGGGCCATTGTATGAATTTGTAATAAGATTCTGAGGCATCTAGACATCGCGTCCTTACAAATTATTAATAATAAATTATTATATTATAGATTTTACATAGACTGAATAATGTTAATATATTCTGAATAATCAGCGACCGTTGGCATCCACATAAATGAATTATCGTGATGCTAAAATCATTACAAATCTTTTTGTCCAAAGTTTTCTAAATATAAGAGGAAATATAAATTAATTGTAATTATAACAAATCACTAATACCTATATATTTCATTATTTTTCAAAAAAATTAGCAACATATCTATCAAATTACAAATTATATATTTTGAATCGCCGTCCTGTTACGTAATTTATGTACATATCGCAGTAATAAAGAGGATTTGTTTTCTCTCCGGCATCTGAATCATTTGCACATCTCTTGCCAAATAACTGTCTATTCCAATCTGTATCGTGAAAGTGGAATAATACTTATAAAGGAAATTTATATCTTTAATTGTAAAATTGGTCAACATAACTTTTGATAACTTAATAGCAAAAGAAGTTCACTATTATAAATTATTTGAATATAAACGAATTTAATTGTTACAACCTATTACTAAAAATTTTAACAAAAAGAAAAACCCACTTCAAGGTTCGACTCGATTTCTCTAGGATGGCATCATCAGACCTTAGTGTCCTTATTATGGTACCACCGTTGGGATATCTCCTTTCCATTATAAAAAGAACCATCAAAATCGATTCTTAAATGGCGAAGTTATCCGCGAACACACATAAAAAAAAGAAAATATACGGTCGAATTGAGAACCTACTCCTTTTTTGAAGTCGGTTAAAAAGGACCATGTTGTGATATTTTAATATGAGTAGTAGAGGTTATATTTTATGAAACACACCGGTGAGTATTATTTCACATTTCTGATACTAACTAAATCTATTAGGAACGGTTCATGCTAACTATAGTTTTAAAAACGCACTTTACATCGTAAAAAGTACTCTTAGAACACACCCCTCTTTGGTTTCATAGAAGCAGTGGCTTGCTCCATTGTTGTTATTTCGAATTTTATAAAATTTATTATCAATCAAGAGTGTCATGTTAAATTTTGCTTAGTACAGCCGCATCTATTAAATGTAAATGAAATGTTATAGCATTTTGTGCACTTGTGTAAATATCGTGCATTTGTACGAACTGTACGCCACTCAGGGACTAAATCATAACATTGTCCGAACACGTGTCTCTTATAATTATTTAATAATAAGTAAATTGTTAATCTGGAACAACTGTTAATTCTTGTATATGTAAATATTTTAATTATATTTTGTTCTAAATATTAATAAAAACCATTGTGAAAATATGTGTGAAATAAAAATCTTGTAATATATTTATATGAACGATTTTATTATATTTTAACACCTATACCATAACCATCGCGTAAAGAACTAATCACAATGCTGAACGCGGTCACCGTGTCGGTCGAGTTGATGTGAAATAAACACGATTGAAAATAAATATTATCTAATTTCATTGTATTATGTTATTTATAACCAGTCGTAAGCATGGATACTATACCTGAGGTGTTGATTTTAAATTATATTTCAAGGAATTAAAAATAAGAATAACCATTTTTTCTATAAATCTAAAATTTATAATAACCTGGCCTTAATTATTTTATGTGTGTGGAAGTATTATATAAACTGCCAAGGAATCGCTTAAAAAATATAACATCATAATAATATCTAAGGTTCGATAAAAATGTTTGTTAAATAAGGAAATATTAAGCATAAAACATTTAAACCAATCTTTATTTTACTGTATTCAGCTTACACAATACTAATAACATTAAGAATTTACATTAACAACCTATAAATATAAACGTACAATGAATTTAAAAAAAAAGTGTTCTATAGTTGGGGGAAACATTAGAGGATTCAATGTACTAAAATATATGATATTCTTACGTAATACGGGTTTAGACTGGTTGAGTTACGATCTATGGGATCGTTAGCTTAACCATCTAAGAATACGCTGTTAAAATTTAGTTTTGCAACTCGCTTTGTTTTCAACTTTGTGGCGTAACCTCAGCTCTACATGCGTTTTATGTTCTGTATTTCAAATAACAGTGTTAAAAATTATTAAAGTAAAGTATTTACAAGGAATTATTTCGGTTGACCGATTTGGTAAGATTTCGGTCAACCGTACTATAGTCATGAATGGAGGAGATTTGGTTGTAATCTGATATTTTCGTTTAAATTTTATCGTGGTTCCTTCCTTTAGCTCTAAGTGTCACTAAAATAAGTTTCACTTAATATTATTTCGTTATCATATTAATTTTCATTAGGACTAAGCACTGAGTACTGTAGTCCGAGGATTCCCACGAACAAACAGCGTTGGTGGCATGCCATGGCTAATTATGTCTAGCCATGCCATATACAAAGCCGCAGGCACTGTATCCTGTTAAAAAATAATTCGTTAAGGAAAACGGTCCACGTCCTTTAAGGAAAATAGCAGATTTTTATTAGTAAATAGAGTTTACGTCAGCGATGTATTATAACACGTTTGGAAGCAAATACATAAGGAAAATATCACAAGGGCCCCAGAGCGCACCCTTGACGTACTCCCTGCGATACTCTTTTATTATCAGACACTTATTCAACTTCATTTTTACACAGGTTGTGTTAAAAAATCATGTTGGCACCTACTGTGTTATTTAGAGTTATTATGTACGATATTCTAAAACAAAGCCTCTGATACCGTATCTACAAAGTTTGATTTCTTTTATGTTACTGGTAACACAATCAAACGCTTGCGAAAAGACCGATTTAAAAACAACTGTAGGTAGTTTATTTCTATAAATGTTAGCAAATATTATATAGGTATTTTTATTAATAAATAATTAAACATCAAATATAATGCTTATTTACAAATAAAATGTACATATGTATATTTAAACTATAACAACAATGACGTATTACCTGTCTCGGATGTGGTAAAGTCATTACGATAAGATCTGCAGCAAACGAATGTTGTAGTACCAATTCTCGTATTCGTAGATGTTTAGTTGTTTTTCTTAATACTTTATTCAATACATCACTTGATATTAGAACTGGATCATCTATAGATGAAGAGTAAGAATTAATTAATCTGTTATAGGAAACAGTGGTGCGGCATTGCGGCGGCATACGCATCCCTTTGCACAAAACGCTTTTGAATGGTGGACAAAAATGACTACCTACCTACCTATACTATGAAGTCTATGAGTACTCATAGACTTCAACAACCTCTTCTAACTCGAGAATCATCAAATCAATCGTCAAGGTTGTATTGGTTCATCAAAATCACATTTTCAACAGAATTGGTTAACAGATAAAAAGTAGATTAAAAAGATTTACTAAATATTTTACGGGAACAAGACCGAACGACGATCGGGAATTTGAGAGGCGTTCATACAATGCCTTGGGCATGCGTAAATAGTTCCAAGAGCCGCCGACAGAAATTCTAATTCAGTAATAAAGGCACTGTATCTGCTAGAAGTCGATGTCCGTTCCAGTAAGTACAATTATAATAGGTACAATTTTAGTTTAAAACTTGTAAGTATGGTCGTAGTATCAATCGCTTAGATAAACTACACGGTTTTTAAATTACGTCTTAAAAAAACTCTTCATACCTTGCATACTATTAGCCTTTTCAGTCTTATGATTTTCTATGAGGGAATTAAACATATCCCAGGTAGAGACCTGTGGCGATACATCGATGTCTTCTATAACCGTCAAGTGCGAATATTCGATACGAAACTTTTGGAAAAGATTCTTAACGCTATTGGAAAAAAAAACATTGCCAATTCATCGTTAAAATAATAGTGTTTGGGTGGATAAAGAAATAAGACTAGGGGCCAGATTGTTTGTTTACCTTAAAAAGCTACATTAGGTAAAGCATCTGAGTCGAGCGAACAAGTCTAAACAGCGAAAGCTGCATGTTAGGATTTTGAAAAAGTCTCTATCCTACGTAAGAATGGGAATTTATATTGCTGTATGATATTATTGATATTGGGTACATAGACCATGGCTTACAATTATTATGTGATATATTAGATTACATTTGGCTAAATACTGGTATTCTATTTTGTATAATATTGCCTTCGATCAATAATAGAATATTGCAGTCAATTTCTTCTTAGAAATTAAACAAACATTCAACACAACAACTACAACTGATGTGATATTTTAAAATATCTATCAATAATAAACAATATAACATACCTGTTATATGAGTCAATAGTTTTCACGCCAGGATTGGGAAGAACAAATATTCGGAGCATCATTTTATATTTACTGCCGCGGTTCGCTATTATATAGGGCAGTAAAATGTTTATGCCTCCATCATTGTATAACCACCACACATCCAAAGTGCTTTCCTGTAATACAAACTTACATTTGCACTGTCATGTTCTCTACCTAGTTCTAACTTAATAGCTGACCCACGCAACGTCGTTTACGTCACCTATTGCCCGTAGCGTAATAATTTTCCCCCGTTTTTGTAACATTCTTCATTGATGCGCCGCTCCTATTGGTCTTAACGTGATGATATACAGCCTGTAGCCTTCCTTGATAAATGGGCTATCCAATACTGAAAGAATTTTTCCAATCGGACCAGTAGTTCCTGAGATTAGTACAAACAAACAAACTCTTCAGCTTTATAATATTAAGTAAAGATTCTAATTGGCCCACGTTACTTCGTCTGCGTCTCCTATGTATATTTCTTAATATTTTTTATAATATTTTCGGACATCTAACACACAACGCCATCTAGTCCCAAGGTAAGCAGAGCTTGTGTACTGACTGGGTACTAGACAACTGAGATAAATACATATATACTTTTTTTTTGTAAATACATACATATTATACATAGAAAACACCCAAACTCCGAAACAAATATTTCCAGGTCATACAAATATTTGGTCCGACCCGGGAATCGAACCCGAGACCTCCAGCATAGCAGTCGCATACGCTACCACTTGTTCCAACGAGGCAGTTATGTATATGTTTTCTGTAAGGTAGAGGATTAAGAATAAAGGGTAAAGGAAATAAGGGAAATACTTCCCCTATTCATCCAATGATTGTAGTAAGTGGCGACTAAGTGAACAAACTACGCAGGATCACATCAATGTAAAAATAACTATAAAATTTTAACAAAATAAAAACCGACTTCAAGGTTCGACTCGATTTCTCTTGGATTCCATCATCAGATCTTAGTGTACTTATCATGGTATCACCGTTGGGATATCTCCTTTCCATTAAAAAAAGAATCATCATCATCAAATCGATTCATAATCGACGAAGTTATCCGCGAACATACATAAAAAAATATACGTTCGAATTGAGAACGTAATCCTTATTTGAAGTCGGTTTAAAAGAAGGAAAACATAAAACAATGATGATGATGATGATCTCCTAGCCGATTTCGGCCACGGCGGCCAGCCAACTACGCAGAAGATATTATAGTGCACAAGTGTGTGCGCAAACACAGGTGCACTCTCTGTTCCCTCACTCTCGTAATCCGATGTGGGACGGTTATCCCATGGTTATGCTTGTTATCGGTTAAAGGTTAAAACAATACCAATCCATTTGACCAGCATGGTGTAGTAAACCAAAACCTCCTTTCGAAGGAGTGGCTAATAGCCAGCAGTGGACTATTAAAAGCTGTTAATGTGATGTGAAATATTAAAAATCAACGATTTACCTGGTGAAAAGTTAATGGCCTATAGGCGCCATATATGTTATACGTTCCGGAAGGCTGTTCTGAATCTGTTGGTAGAATGAACGAGCCGGGGGACAGTTGTAACGTTTCCGTGTCCCTGTCCTGGCCATCTGTCAAACGTATAATTATTACATTTACATATTAATTTTACAATAATTGAGGCCTGAATAAATGCATCAGAGCGCTTGTTATTCGTAAACTGGTTTGCAATGGAGATCGAGCCACGTTGTTGCACATTTGTCAGTTCGACCGGAGTGATACAAGGCAGTAAAGAAGTAACAAGTGTTAGTGCAGGTATCTTTGGGCGGCGGTCGCCACTTTTGTTTAACTGACTTCAAAAAAGGAGGAAGGTTCTCAATTCGCCCGTATATATATATTTATATATATTTTTTATGTGTTTTACTGAATAACTTCGTCGTTTATGAACCGATTTTGATGATTCTTTTTTTAATGGAAAGGAGATATCCCAACGGTGGTACCATGAAGAGGACACTACGATCTGATGATGGCATCCAAGAGAAATCGTGTCGAACCTTGAAGTCTGTTTTTATTTTTGTTCAAACTTTACTAGTCTTTTTGTAACTAAATTAGAAAATTATACATAATACTAGCTGACCCGGCAAACGTTGTTTTGCCATAAAAAAAAACTGGGGTATAAAAAATAGATGTTGGTCGATTCTCAGACCTACCCGATATGCATGACAAATTTCATAAAAATCGGTCCAGCCGTTTCAGAGTAGTATGATAACTAACATTGTGACACGAGAATTTTATATATAAGATATTATATTTAGCCTTACCTTCCTTTTTAATAGCTGTATCGACAACAGAGTTATCAGCCATAATATGTAGTATTTGAGGCTGATCGTCAATGTCGTTTGACTTTGAATCTACCTTGGGCACTTCAGAATTAAGCTTTTGACGCTTAGGTGGACGATAAGTACCTGATACCCTTAAAACCGTTACTGCTAAGCCAAGCTCAAATGTCAGGCTAGAAAAGGTATTAATTGGTTAATTATAATGATGTTTACAGATATTCTTTCCAGACAGATGGTGATTCCTGTGGGGTTGATGATGATGTATTTTGCATTAGTTAATTTCAAAGATTTTTGTTAAGTAGTTACGGAACTTACCTAATACAGTGAAAATACGATGTCAGTTGTGAGTGTGGACAGACGCGCCATCCATACATAAAACCTATGAGAACAATATTTGGCACGAGACTGCCAAGGCCTGAGCACAGGAGAAGGGCTCGGAGTCCCTCTTCTAAACTAAAGCCATCCAAAAAGACGTAGAGCCCTCTTGCGTCACGTTGCTGCAACCAATCCTGGCCAAAGTTATTTTTTGCATTTCGTTCGGCTGCATTGACTCTTTCCTGAAAATAGTTGCCACATTAACTTAAAGCATTGTAGGGATTAAATGATGTTTCCATCTAACCCCACTAGAGCGGATATTTGAAAGTTGTGTGTGTGTGTGTACTTTCCTTTATTCCTGATAATGTTACGTGCGAAAATGAACATTACGGCACGACTGCACTCATGATCCGGTATTGTATTGTTGTTTTACTATTTGTGTTGTGGAACTACACACAGCTTACAGACTACAGTATCCTAATTGGGAGATTTTGCGCTTGTTGCGTTGATCAATCGAATAATTGCTTAAATTTTATTACGTATTTCAATTATCACCTGTTTAATTTCAGCCACTATACTAAACGATCCTACTGCAGTGATAAGCTTGCCCATGTCCAGTAACCATTCCCTATCTTGGGCCGGCCCGGTTAATATTAGAAGTTGCGGGTTGAAGGATTTAGTATTCGTCCTGCGTCTTGACATTTCTAATATTCTTGTTACGGTCACTTGATAATTCTGAGCATCAGCGCTGCCTGTCCAGTTCGTCTCTGAAATTATGTAATTTTTTGTAGATTGCCACCACGAAATAGATTCTGAACATGCTGAAAATGAATATGATTACCTGGATGCCTATATAACACTAATAAATAAAGAGCCAAGAAGATAAATGTGGTTGTAAGTGCCATCACCCAACTGATTATCACCATTATTATGAGACACATGATGAAACCCGCAAAGGATAACCATAAATTATAGTACTGAAAAAAAAACGACCGAGAGGAAATAAAAGTTACTTTGACGATAATCTATACACATACTAATATTATAAAGAGGTAAAGTTTCTAACTTTGTTTGTATTGGAGCAAGAGCCCGTGAACCCCAGACCTTCGTTATTTTATAAAAGCTGAAAGTTTGTCAGCGCATGCTCCCAACACAGGTAAAAACGATGGACCATTATGAAGTTTGGGTTACCGTGGCTTTGTCGGCAAGTCGAAGAAAAGCGAGCGGTTAACGCCCAACCACAGCGCCCAACGAAGTGGGCACGGGTCGGCTGCGCGTAAATAATTGGGTGAATTTAGTTAAACTATATTCACTCAAACAATTGAATTTAAGAAACTCAACAAGTTTTTAATGAATAATTGACAAGTTATATTGATTCTTAAGCCAGCTTATACAGCTTCACGATACATCTATAGCATTTTTAGAAACAAAGTTATATAAGTATAATTAATTTGAAGAAAAGAAAGAAAAAAAGATAAAGACTATTTAAGTACGTACCTACAAAAAAAAAATGTAACAAATTAATCAATAAATTAACCTTGTTAACAGTTCAGAAAACAATAATTCACTTACACGAAATCCAGGACGCCAGTTAATCGGTTTGACAAATGCCGCATGAAATGTGCAAAAGTTAATAAATGCATACGACGCCAGGTAGAAGTTCGTAATCAATGGAGCTATTGTATTTAGATCCGCTGTGAAGTTTTCGTAATAGTTATTTGTCCATAAGTATACAGTGTAAGTATTTCTGAGTTCCTCAATTGTCTTAGACCCCACTGGTGATCTTTTAGGAGAGTGAAGTGTGATTTTTGTGTCAAAGTATACCTACACTGTTCGTAGTCATGAAAGTCAAGTAGTAGTGGTTACCAATGGACATAAATCCTAGTCGAAAATCTGAGGGATTGAGCTACAATATCTCTCAATCTGAACTAGTTGTCAAATGCAACTGGGCCATAATTAATAATATCGTTCTTTTTAAATCGTCGACGTAGTCGAATTCTTTATAATATGATGTTCTCCTAACCGATTACGGCCACAGCGGCCAGTCTCAACGGTTTGCATAAGTGGGTACGCAAACACAGGTGCACTCTCTATTCCCTCACTCTCATAATCCGATAGAACGGTTATCCGACACGATCGGGGAGAGATCAGGCGCAGGACCGATGGCTTTATTTATGTGCTCTCCAAGGCATAGGGGTTCAGACCCCAACTTCCAAACTCCGAATTGAGTTTATTAATATAAGCTTCATATAAATAGTAGATATACCTACAATATACTGCCTCGTTGGTCTCGCGGTTGGCGTGTGCGACTGGTGATCATGAGGTCTCGGGTTCGATTCCCTGGTCGGACCAAATGTTTGTATGTCCTACAAATATTTGTTTCGGAGTTTGGGTGTTTTCTATGTATATTATGTATGTATTTACAAAAAAAAGTAAATATGTATTTGTATCAGTTGTCTAGTACCCATAACACAAGCTCTGCTTAGCTTGGGACTAGATGGCATTGTGTGTTAGATGTCCGAAAATATAAAAAAAAAAAATACGAAAAAAGATGTAGGATATTTTTGATCCAAATACCGAGCTATTATTTTTATTTGTGAAATGTGCGGTAGGCGTTTTTTTTTTAATCTTTCTGGATAAGGCGGGCTACTCATACGCCTGCCGCAGGGGCGATCTAGGGTTCTGGGTGGTCGGGGCAATTAAGGGATTGTCTCTACACACTTGCCTGCCGTTCTGTATGAGATTGTACGTCGAGCTAAACACACGTGTTGAGGATGGCACCAGTATTATTTGCACATCAAAAGATCGGTGCAGCCCTTGCTCTTTTTGCGATGCTACCGCAAAAAAAGGAGACTGGGTGAAGATGTAGATGTAGCGGACCCTACTTTGTATGTAGTTAATTATCTTTTGTTTATATAAATATATATAGGTACTTTGTAATAATTTAAATAATTAATTCTATAGTTTTATAATCAGTATTATATTATAAACAATAATATTGTAAAAGATAATTTTATTATGTGTACGAACAAACTGACACGAGTCAATCATTTTCATATAGATATTTCATCGAGCGCTACATCACAGCGGCCGGTAATGCGAGTGCATTTACTTATCTTACCTATCAACTTTTGTGTGGACTTTTATTTTGGACTATCGGTAAGTTACCTATTTATTCACTTCTTACACCCACGATCCTATAGTAGATTAAGAAACGAAGTATATTATATTTATAAAAATAAATATTTATTTTCGACATATAACACATAACGCATCTAGTCTCAAACAAAGCAGAGCTTGTATATGAATACATATTTGTATAGGTATGTACTTGTAAATACATACAACATACATATTATAAATGGAAAATAACCCAAACTCCGCAACAAATATTTGCAGATCACACAAACATTTGGTCCGACCCGGGAATCGAACCCGAGAACTCATGCACTGCAGTCGCGTATGCTACCACTGCAGTAACCAACAAACTGCTTGAGAATTTGCCCAAATCGCGCTACACACGCGGCGACGTAGCAGAGTGGCAGGGCCCATCTAGGGAGCAAGGATGGTCTTGCGCTCCTGGCACCCTGTCGCAGGGCCAATCTAGAAAATTGCCCTTGCTTGCCTACACACATTACAATGAAGGAGGCGATTAAGGGTCAACACCCTAAATCGCCCCTGCGGCAGGCGTGTGAGTAGCCCGCTTAAGATATTTGTTTATCTTTTAAGTAACTTTACCAATAAGTAAGAAGAGGAGTGAAACTATGAACACCAGAACATATCCTCGGTAAGGTTCACCGTGTTTGCCATACTGTTTGGAGAAGAAGATGAGTCCAGGGTAGATGCGGTCCGTGCCCAGCGCCTGCACCAGTCTTGGAACTGACAAGAGATTCGTCAAAGCTGTTGATAGTGTCGCCGCCCAACAGCCTGCGTAGATAAGTGGACCCCATAACGACATCAGATGCATTATCTACAGTCGCAAAAATTTGCAATGTTATAGGAAAATAAGACAGACTTAAATACTCTGCCAAATGTTCTACTTACTTCATAGCTATTATGTAGTCCGTACTTGCAGTTTGGCTTGCAGCTGGCTAAGAGTGTAGTGTTCCCAACGTGTGCTATCTCACCAGAAGCATCGCGAAGAGCGCCCGTTCCTGACAGGACTGCCATGATCAGATAGCTGGTAATGGATATAGCGAGAGCAAGCATGGTACCCTTAGGAATTGCGACAGCAGGATTCTGAAACACAGACAAGACACAGAAAACAAAATAACTATTAATAATATAATCATATGATTTTTTCTGTCTAACTCTTACTCTTTAAGTAGGTATATAAAGGCGATTAAAAAAAAAGTTTATAAAGCAAGATAGCTCCTGCTAGGAGCTATCTTGCTTTATAAAACTTTTTGGTATAAGTTGGCTGATATACTAAGCTAACTAAACTACTATTATACAAGTGAATCAAATACAAAAAGGGGGATTTAAAAGGGGGCCGTGTACAATATAAACGCCTATAAGTATATAAAAGTAGATAATAATGGCAAAACATCTTCGGGATCCCCGGTAACAATGGGCGTCCCACAGGGTTCTATTCTAGGTCCATTTCTGTTCCTCATATGTATAAATGATCTAGCTTATTATGTAAGTGACAATCATGAGATTGTATTATTCGCGGATGACACATCCTTAATTTTTAAAGTTAGGCGCCAACTTGACAATTTTAATGAAGTCAACAGTGCACTATCGAAAGTGGTACATTGGTTTAATACAAATAACCTTCTCCTTAATGAGAAGAAAACTAAATTCATTAAATTCTCTACACCAAACGTTAGGCATGCTACAACCAATGTTCGATTGAATGGACTGGAGTTGGATCCTGTGGAATCTACTGTATTTTTAGGTATTACTATTGACGCTAAGTTACAATGGGGTCCCCAAATAGAAAAACTATCCGGTAGGCTAAGCTCAGCGGCTTTTGCTGTAAAAAAGATTCGACATTTAACTGATGTTGATACAGCTAGAATAGTTTACTTCAGTTACTTTCATAGCATAATGAGTTACGGTATCCTACTCTGGGGTAACTGTACAGATATTAATGCCATATTTGTTTTACAAAAACGCGCCATACGAGCCATTTATAAATTAGGCCCTCGAGTTTCTCTCCGTTCCAAATTTAAAGAGATAAATATTCTGACTGTATCTTCACAATATATATACGAAAATTTAATCTATGTTCAAATAAATATATCAAAGTTTCCTAACATTTGTGATGTTCATTCGGTTAATACTAGAAACAAACATAATCTTAGTGTTCACGTCACTCGTCTCCACAGAGTAAGCAACTCGTTTTATAATAAACTCCCTATTGATATTAGGAATTTGCCATTAAGGAAATTTAAGGATACCATTAAATCTAAGTTATCCGCAAAGGGGTATTATACCATAGCAGAATATCTTGATGATAAAACCGCTTGGGATTGAGCTGCCCATTCTGCACATGCTGTTTATTTTGAATGTTTAAATTTATTTTGATGTGACGATAACTTGTTGTTTGAAACAAACTCATCTTAAATTATTGCTGTTGTTGACATTTTTTTTTTTTTAATTATTATCTTTATTGATTATTGTAATTGTGACTAAAATTGTAATTATCGCTTTTTTATTGAAATAATGTCTTTTGCATTTGAGAATATTGTCTGGAATTTAAAAGAGACGATGATCCCTGAGTTTGTTTCGTCCTTTCTTCTCAGGGCTAGTCCAGTTAGGAAAGGCCGAACTCATCTGCTCAAAAAAATTTTAACTTGCAAAAGTGTTCATGTAACCTAATTGCAGGATAAATGATTTCATTTCATTTCATTTTATTTCATATATAGATAATAAAAATAAAGATATACCATGGAATAAAAGTACCAAAATTAAAAAAATGTTTAGAGATGAAATATTCTCTAAGATAGAGTATTTCCAAAACATAAACGTATTTTATTTGTTACGATGAAATTAAAAATATATTATAAGCTAAAAAAATTGAGCTTCGCAGAACGATAAATAAATTACCTATTCTAATTTCTGTGTGGTATAATTATAATGCTCTAGTGTCGTTCAATTGAAGAGGCCTATGTCCAACAGTGGACTACGATAGGTGATGATGATGGAATGACCTACTACTAGGTACTACATAGTTATTAACTCAAACATGACCTTTGGCTTTACCAGCGGAGTATCATTTTAATCCTTAAAAGTAAGGGTGCTGTTGGCTACTGTTCAGTAAAACCATATTTATAAAATATCAATACCCTGAGATCACCACAAATGTTAGCACCAGATTGCACACCAGTCATTGATGGAAAGTATATCGCGAAAATGGTGATGAAGTGATGATCTTCACCTTCAGCTTTCCGGAAATCGGGACCCCAGTTTTGTAGCGCTGTGTCTTCTGCAAAAACGATTTTAGTGACAACCGATTTTATAATAACTCTGAAAAATATCAACTTATATTATTTTATCATTTAAAAGCTTACGCCTGGAAGTTCTACATTGATGTAGATTTTTACCTAAAAAATCAGTTAGACAACAGTATTTTCTGGATGAACTCATTCGTTGGTTATGCGTCTGGGTTTATTTCTTCTGTTGTACAAGGCGATTTCGGCAAGCAGTAGATATACATCTAGTAGCCCTCTTAGTATTCATTGTACTGCCTCCTGCACTGTACTTCATTGTAAGTCCGGTCTCAACCACCTTTAAAAAAAGGTAGTAGAGCCACGCTGATGTCAGCACGAACGGGCTGGCTCGACCGGGGCGATACTACGTCGCACAGAAGATCACTGTAAAATGCCAGCGTTCGTGCTGTTGTGTTTCGTTGGTGAGTACGAGACCGGAGGCCCAATGATGCAGAATTGCAGAAGCATCACTACGGCCGCCATGGTGTGGGTCACCATGCTCCCATTGTTGCATTGTATGCATTCGCAATGAGTATGGTGACCACCACTCTTGGATTCTGCTTATGCTTTCCATCAGGCAGAGTAGTCATTATGGCAGGGCCATACAATAAAAAAATCGTTTTCATGTTTAGACAGTTCTCATAAAATCTTCGTTCTATGGTCGTTTTGCATACTACTTTTGCCACTTCAATCTGGGAGCCACTATTATTATGATTCTAATAATAATTTTACTTACTATTTATACCCACAAAGCCCTGCACTTTTTCTTTTACGGTTGCAGGCCCAATCGAAGCTCCAATGATGCAATTGAAAATAGCAGCAATTATGGTAACAATAAGAAAATTCTGGAAAAAAAAATAACGTGGGTGTATTCAAATCGATTTCTGTAAGCGTGATAATAATAACTATATATTGTACACCAGATAACTAAATAAATTACTTAATGCTAGGTCAATACAATTGGCGGCTTTATCGCTCACATGCAATCTCTTTCAGGCAACCATGGGATGGAAATAAATATAGGATGGAAAGAGTAGTGTCTGGTATAATCGAGAGCAGTTGGGGTAGTGAAAATAAAGCAGCCTAAATATACATAAATAACCAATATTATAAAGAGTATCAGTTACACAGTGTGTGACAGATGATGATACAAATAAAAATATATATAGGATAAATATAATAAGCAAAATTCATAGATATTGCACACTGAATTAAATACTGTCACCTAATTGACAACAATAACAGTTAATTATGGAATATTGATATCTCCCAAGAATGTTCCTTTACCAGTCGCTTAAAGACGGTCAGTGATTGTGCACGTCTGATTGCGATTGCGACCGGCAGGGCGTTCCACGGTCGCACCGATTGGACAGAAAGGAATGGTCTAGAAGAGTGTCCAGGCATTTTTGAACATGATTAACATTTTGGAATGTTAATCATGTAGGAAAGTAAACCGCAATTTAAGGTAACGTGGAGTAAAAGGATTGAATAGAATATTATATAGAAGAGAAAGAATATGAGCATTCCGGCGAAGGCGAATAGGGAACCGCTTAAGCTGTTTACGATAGGCGGAGACATGGTCATATTAGGTCTTTACCTATGAAATTGCCGTTCTTCAGTACTGGTCATTTCAAATAAAAAAAAGTTTGTAATGGCTCTGTATTCTAAATTCAAATTAATTTTGTTTTAAAACCATGACATTCTGTTTACAAACTCAGTCTTTTGTTTTCTGATTAGCTTTGTATTTTCATTACATTTGAACATTTTTTGTCATAATGGATACTTTGAAAATTCGTGTAATTATGGAATATGAGTTCCGTCGCGGCACCAACGCGACACAAACGGCACGTAACATCAAAAACGTTTACGGAGAGAACTGTATAAACGAACGCACAACCCGTTATTGGTTTTCCCGGTTCCGTTCTGGAAATTTTGACTTGAAAAATGAAGCTCGTGCTCGTCCGGAGACTTTGGTTAACAATAATGAATTTAAGGCGATTGTGGAAGCTGACGAAACTCAATCTACAGCTGAGCTAGCAGGAGCTTTTAATGTAAGCATCAAAACAATATTGATCCATTTGCGACAAATTGGCAAGGTAAAAAAGCTTGATAGATGGGTGCCCCACGACCTTAACGATCGCCAGCGCAACGTACGCGTCGAGACTTGCCTTGCGCTGCTCAACGGGCAAAGAAATGAAGGAATTTTGAAACGAATTCTTACGTGCGACGAAATATGGATTCTGTTCGACAATCGAAAGCGCTCAGCAAGTTGGTTAGACCCTGGTTCAGCACCAAAGCAATGCCCTAAACCAAAAATGACCCCTAAAAAGGTGATGGTCACTGTTTGGTGGTCTAGTGCGGGTGTGATTCACCACAGCTTTTTACAAAACGGCATGAGCATTAATGCAGATGTATACTGTGAAGAACTGGAGAGAATGATGGAAAAGCTTGCACATCTGCAACCAGCTCTGGTCAATCGGTCGTCCCCACTGCTCCTTCACGACATCGCGCGAACTCCATACTGCGCAACAGACAGTCTCCAAGCTGCAAGAGCTGGGTTGGAAGCTCTCCCTCATCTGCCATACTCACCAGACCTTGCACCTACCGACTATAACTTTTTCCAAAATTTAGACAACTTTTTAATGGGTAAAAAATTCAATTCCCGAGAGGCAGTACAAAATGCCTTTGAAGAGTTTGTTGCCTCCCGTCCAGCTGATTTTTACAAGAAGGGCATCAAAAAAAATGCCAATGCGTTGGCAAAGATGCGTCGATTGCATGGGTGATTACTTCAAATAACAGAAATAAAAAAGTTTAAAAAAATAAGTACTTTCACTTATTGCATACAAAACGGCAATTTCATAGGTAAAGACCTATTATTTGCGTAATCCAAATATGAATTTTATACAAAGATTTTAGAGTCTCTCAAGCTTATTCAGTTGGTCTTCAGTAAGATCTAGATAACTGGCGTCAGCATAATCAAGGATGGAGAAAAGAAGAGATTGTGTAAGAGCAATCTTGGTTGATGTAGGAAGAAAATTGCGTAGTCTGCGCAAAGATCCTGCAGCGGCAAACATTTAACAGCTCAGTTCATGTAGCTGTGGAGCCCAAGATAAGTCACTGTCGATGTAATTCCCCAAGTTCTTCACCGTGTCACTGAACGGAATAGGTGTTTATTGCAGGTGATTTGGGGCAAGTTTGTCCAGTCAATTTTGGTAATCATTCGCGAGTTTCCAACGACAATGACCTGAGTCTTAGACGGGTTTATTTTCAGACCATGGAAGTAGCTCCACTTACTTATTTTATCCAGGTCAGCATTAACGGTATTAACAGCATCAACCAACTTAATTGGTGATGCCCTGGTATAAATCTGGAGATCATCCGCGTATAGGTGGTAGGAAGAAGACAAATCATTAGTGATTGTGTTTATAAAAACAGAGAAAAGCAGGGGAGAAATATACTATTCTATCAAATATATTCGTACTAATAAAAATCCTAGTTCAGCATACTCTAAACACTCTTTATCGTTTCATAAAGTAACAAATAACTGTTTCATGTAACCGCTTACCTGCGTTTTAGTTTCCCAATCCATACCAAAAGCGCAAATGACACACATCAGCAAAAGAGCTATGGAACCTATAATTCGAGTGTCGTTCTCGGCATTGTCAATTATTTTAACACCGTGGGACTTTAGCAACTCATTAAAAGATTCGCAGAAACCGATGGTGTTCATACTGGCCGCTACGGAGTTGGCAAATGCAAATATTAAACCCACCGATGCACCTAGTTCTGCTCCATGATCTTGATACGAGAAAATATATACCTCCTGAAAGAGAAAAGAGTTTTCCAGTAAATATTTTCTCCTTTTACACAAGGACTCACATTCTGTAACTGTTGTATCTTTATAATAAATATCTTATATATAAAATTCTCGTGTCACAATGTTAGTTACCATTCTCCTCTGAAACGGCTGGACCGATTTTTGTGAAATTTTGTGTGCATATCGGGTAGGTCTGAGAATCGACCAACATCTATTTTTTTTACCCATTTTTTTTGTATGGCAAAACAACGTTTGCCGGATCTAGCTGATCCTAGCTCCTATAGCTGATAGTAAATTATAAAAAAGTAATTAAGGTGTACCATTTTAAATACTTTTGTAAGTCAAAGACAAATGTAGGGTGAATTACGGTCATATCAAGGCAGTTCTAAGTGAAAACGAGAGGCGCGGAACATTTTTCATCCAATTATTCTGACTTTCAGTATTTACAAGACACTTGCACACGACTGTACAAATAGTCAACGCAATGGTTTTCGACTTTCTGAACCAAACTAAAAATACATTTTATAATGTAAATAAATACTTTCTGCTACTTACACACATCAAAAGTGTCTAGGGATCAACATATGTGTCTAGGGATCAACATATATTTTTGCAATAACTTTTCTCCTGATTGATATTAATTAAAATTTTCTTTAAGGATTCATCAAATAAAGTGTTTTCGTTTGTCACAGTAACGATAAACCAAGTCACCTTTGCATTAATAAAGAAATTTGCCATTTTCCTAATAAAAGGATTTTTGACATTTGAACCACTAACATTAAAGTTCGAAAAAAAGACTGAAATAACAGTTTTCTTTAAAATTTTATTAGGTAACTTAAACAATTAATAATCCGTGTTTCTACCGCGAACACTAACACAAGAACATCGGTTTGGCATACTCAAAATGAGTTCATCCAAATCACGCTGTGGAATGGCCGCCCATGTTCGTTGCAACAACAAAAAAAGGTCTTCTTGCGACTGGATACCCTCCATATTCGGCAGAGCTCTTCTCTGTAGCATATCCCATGCATGCTCAATCGGGTTCAAGTCTGGCGACTGAGCAGGCCAGGGCCAAAGCCACATCTCAATCTCAAGAAATCCGCATAAAAATGCTTGATCCCTTTTGATGTGTGTACTTTCTAGGTGGAGTTTGAGTTCTAAAATGATGCAGAAGCATCACTAGGCCGCCATGCTGCATTGTTGCATTGTCTGCATTCGCAATGAGTATGGTGACCACCATTCTTGGATTCTTCTTATGCTCTCCATCAGGCAGAGTAGAGTCATTTTGGCAGGGCCATACAAAAAAAAACTTCGTTTAAAAAAACCGACTTCAAAAACTAAAAAGTATAAAATACAAATTAAGTTATTTTATTCTTTTTAGTTTTTGAAGTCGGTTTTTTTAAACGAAGTTTTTTTTTTCGCTTTTTAGTCTTTCTCAAGTCTCTCATCTTCACCTAAATAACTTGAAAGAATACGACTAAAGGTAACATACATACTGTAAAGGAAGTCGGTTAAAAATCAAAAGGACTTCAGGTAGTTTTTTGCAATAAAATCTCAAATGGACTATCTTCTATAGGTTACTATAATTCAAGTGATTTGAGGTAAACTGACTATCTGAGGTAAACTCTGATATCGTTAGAACCCGTTTTATAAATTATAAAATTAAATGATATCTACAGAATATGAAGGCATGCAGACAATTGCTTTAACTTCATTGCAGGCGCTTACGTAAATTTGAGGGTTTCCTTTGATTTCCTTAGGATCCCATCATCAGATCCTGATATGGTGGCCATGGGACCACATGGGGAGCACACCCTTTCGAATACAAAAAGAATTTTCAAAATCGGTCCACAAATTGACGGAGTAATCCGTGTACATACATAAAAAAAAACCGATGAAATTGAGAACCTCCTCCTTTTGGAAGTCTGTTAAAAAAACATGTGGAAAAAAGGTTGTAGGTTCGCTGATTGATGGAAACATTCTCAAGCCAGCATGAATAATTACCTCCTTGTAGTTGACCATTAGTACAAATAGCGCTCAGTGACAATGTAGTGATAACGCAAACTGTCCCTGAGATGAAAATGATTAGGATAGTGAAGCCAATGCCTGCTTGTGCCACGATCCATGCAATCCGCAGGAATAACATCACACCCCAGATGTTTAGTAGGCATGGTATGAGTACACCCTGAATAACAAAATAACATTAAACTACTTGACAATATGTACTTATAATTAATGTAACCCATGTAAGCCATCTTTGAACTTTTATAGTAAAGTCGTATTTCTATTATAAATATAGCCAACTTCTGTTTCCAATTTTTTGATTTAATTGAATCGTCATTACCATCAACAGCCTTACGCATAGGCCTCTTGCCAGAATGGAGATTTTGGTCTGACTGTTTGGTACAGGGTTGGTCTAAGTTTTGTTTATCCATGCAGTGCTGCTGTCTTGCGTAGCGTGGTCTCCTAGTCAGCTTTTATGGGACAAATAGGGGTGGTAATACTCCGTACTCTTAGTCCGTCACCTCACGGAGGGGTGCTTAATATACACAGATAGAATTACTGAAAACTTATGAAGGAAGGAATTTAAAGTTTCTTAGTTTAAAGACTGTCGTAGATATGGATCAAAATATTTTTTATTCCACTTCACTAAATTGATGTAAGTATCCCTGTATGTATATTCTTGCTTACTTACCTGCACCCATCCTAACTTAATACCTCCGTATCTGTCTAAGTCTGGAGTAGGTTCCAAATATGCGTTGGGTGGTGGTATCAAGGCTAGGTTCTGGTCCAATCTTTCCTGCTGTCAAAGTCATATATTTAGCTTTATTAGTTTGTCAAAATTCTTTAAAGAAAGAGTAGTGTCTGAAAGTAGAATCAATTACTAGTTTGGGCTCAATAAACAAGAACCGGCTGGCCTTGCAGTACCTATGCGCCATTTGCTATGAGGAAATATGCAATGAAGCACTCTTCAAATAATTATTCCAAGGGTAAATGTCGATATTGAACAGATTAAATAAAATTAATTAATCACAAAATTCTGTAATTTAATTCAGCAAACTTGATTTCGGCTATAACCGCTAATATAATTCTGTATGAGATGGTTTTCAGTTCCTTACCGTATTTCTATTCTCAGGTATCCCAGTGTTTAGAGCTGTAAAAAGATTTTTTTTAATCAATTGTATTTAAACGCATTATCTTCCTAGTCTTTGATATTACAAAGATTAATTGAGATCGGCTACTTACTAGTTCAACCGGTTTTACCTGAATATCAGTTTTTCCACGGAGCGACTGATATAGGACCTCGGTAACACTGAGGGTTAACTGAATTCAAAGGTTGAACTAGTTGTCACCAAATTTGATGGCACTGACTTCCCAATAATGATTGTCATAGGTGTTCATGACAACCGGTACCGACGGCTTAACGTGCTCTCAATATCTATAAAACACGTTAAATGGAAAATATAATTGGGATTAACATTGTTTTAAATGCATTTTGACTGCCTCGTTGGTCTCGCGGTTGGCGTGTGCGACTGCTGATCATGAGGTTTCGGGTTCGATTCCCGGGTCAGAACAAATGTTTGTATGATCTACAAATGTTTGTTTCGGAGTTTGGGTGTTTTCTATGTATTATACATAGAAAACACCCTAACTGTATGTACAAAAAAAAGTGTATATATGTATTTGTATCAGTTCTCTCGTACCCATAACACAAGCTCTGCTTAACTTGGGACTAGATGGCGTTGTGTGTTAGATGTTCGGAATATTTATACATTCTTATTGTATTATTTATTTACTTTTCACTTAAATACATGCCAATAACAAGATAGATAAACTCCGGTTGGAAAAATTCCAAAAGCAAATATATGTAGATGTACCCATCTTAAAATTAATCCAATTATTAAAAGAGTTATCTACGCGCTGGTATAACGAACAGTTCATGTGATTACTCAATGTTTAGAAAAGAAAACTTTTGTCTAGGAAATTACTACACTTTATTTTCTTATTGTCCTCTATTTCAATTCGCTTAAATTACAAAAAGGAAAGGTTAATAAAGATTATATGAAACTTTGAGACCGATTCTTTAAAATAAAACTTTTACAATAAATTTACCTGATTGATCAACATTTTTACGTGTATATCGTTTTTGCAAGCGGGACTTCAATACTTCAAAGTATTTGAGCAGTTTTGCCATGTCGTAAATAAAACTATTTTCTATTTTAATTATTTTTCGATTGGCTCATTAGCAAAGCTAAGGAAAATAATTATAACATTGATACACATTACATTGCTGATATTTAAATGTTCAACATAAACACTTTAATAATTTACACGATAATTTTAGTAAACTGTCGAAGAATTGTCTACCTGAAGTATTATACATATATAACATACATACACATATCAATGGATAGAAAATATTTCTTTAGTCTTTGTCATTTTTATAGACATAGAGGTTTTTACGCAGGAAATAAGAAAAGCGGGTCAAGGTATATTTCTGTCTTTTCCTTTTAAATTCACCTAGCTAAGGTGTAGTATGTATCTAACAACAATCAAGTTATAATAATATCTATAGTTTCAACCATACGTTAGAATATTTAATATAGTCTCAGTCGTACAATTCATATTAAATAACTAGCTGACCCGCCGAACTTCGTACCGCCACATTAATTTTTTGGAAATATTTCTACATTTCTGAAAATTCTAGAAATATAAATATGGCGCCACCTACCGAATAGCTGTGCAACTTAGATGCCAAACCGCCATCTATTAGGATTTTATAGAAATAATCGATAAATACACACTAAAGTCGTTTAATAAACAAATAAATAGATCACGGAACAATATTTAAAGTACTTGCTTTCTACTACTTTCTAGCAAAAAAAGAATGAATGAAATCGGACTACCTATGTGTTATTGAATTACAACTAAGTACATATTTTGTATTATAATTATTATATTACATATATATTATTTTGTCATGTCTCTAGACGTACCGATGGTCGGTGGAGCTGAAATGTGCTTGAGTGGAGACCGCGACTAGGCAAACGTAGTGTAGGGCGCCCTGCGGCTCGGTGGACTGACGATCTAAGGAAAGTGGCTGGCAGCGGATGAATGAGGACTGCCCAGGACCGGGATGGTTGGCGCTCCTTGGGGGAGACCTACGTTCAGCAGTGGACGGCGATTGGTTGGTTGATTGATTGATTGACATATTTTGACTTTCATCCCCTCTCTCCAGGAAACCATGCTGAATTTCGGGATAAAAAGTATCTATAACCTCGTAGTATGAACTCAAATCATGCCAAGTTTCATTTGAATCCATTTCGGCGTGATGCGGGCCAAGATACAGACCGACAGACAAACAAAAATGAAAAAAAAAAAACAGTTTTGGCATCAATATCGATTATAGAGAGCCCTCCAAAATTTTTTGTTTAAATATCATTAATGTACAGAATTAGACCTGTTACATTTTTATTATAAGTATATTACATATATTATTATAAGTATATTACACTAGCTGACCCACGCAACGTCGTTTGCGTCTCCTATTGCCCGTAGCGTACCTAATAGTTTCCCCCTGTTTTTAAAACATTCTTCATTGGTACTGCGCTCCTATTGGTCATAGCGTGATGATATAGATAAACTCGATAAACTTCCTCGATAAACGGGCTATCTAACACTGAAAGAACTTTTTCAAATTGGACCAGTAAGTAGTTCCTGAGATTAGCGCGTTCAAACAAACAAAAACTCTTCAGCTTTATATATTAGTATAGATGACCCACGCAACGTCGTTTGCGTCTCCTATTGCCCGTAGCGTAATAATTTTCCCCCGTTTTTGAAACATCCTTCATTGGTACTCCGCTCCTATTGGTCATAGCGTGATGATATAGATAAACTTGATAAACTCTCTCGATAAACGGGCTATCTAACACTGAAAGAATTTTTTCAATTTGGACCAGTAGTTCCTGAGATTAGCGCGTTCAAACAAACAAAAACTCTTCAGCTTTATATATTTGTATAGATGTATTTATTATACTCTTCTAAGATCTAATACTCATAATCAACAACACATTTATTTGGATAAAGACTAATATTAGGTACTAGCTGCGCCCGCGACTTCGTCCGCGTGGAACAGTGACTTTGGGTAGCAGTTTTAATTATTAAGGCTAATATTATTTTAATATAAGACACACTTTTCACTGTTAAAACATATTTAAGTATTTATATAAGTACATAAAATAAAAAGTATTTTGTATGAGCTTATTTCGACATTCGACATGGCCAAGGCTTTCAACCTGTTCTTGCACCGTTCGCTTCTCTCCGACCTCTAAGCATTCGGTCTGCCTCCTAGAGTCGTCTCTAGATTGACTCTTTTCTTCATCAGCGCCTTCGCATTCAGGTTCTTTGCAACGGACGGCGCGGCCTCTGTTTTTCTGGAGGTAAACGCTAGCGTACCTCAGAATTCGGTCCTGTCGCCCAAGATGTTTCTTCTGCATGTCAATGACATATTAGCCCTTGGCAATATACATTGCTATGCAGACGGTAGCACAGTGCATGGGCGATATTATGGATACCCTGCAGCCAAGATAGTAGACGTTGAGGAAAATGGATAGAAGCTTGTCGCTGAGCTTGACCGGGTTTTGAACCGCATTTAACAATGGGGTGATGAGAATCTGGTCCAGTTCAACGTTAAGAAAACACAGGTGTGCCCGTTCTCTACCAAAAAGTCTCCGTTTCTTCCCCTCCCCACTTTTCAGAGCACTCAACTGCCACTACGGGATAAGCTCGGTGTCCTGGGCATGGATATTTGCCGAGACCTCAACCCACGGGAGTACATCGAGGGCACCACTAAGGCAGCCTGAACAGGGTGAGACGGTTTTTCGCGCCCGAGCATTTGTGACTCCTTTATAAGACCCAGATACGCTCGTCCGTACTGTTCTCATCTTTGTGATGGATCTAGGCATTGATTTTCTCGATCTTTTGCAGCGGCAATCAGTCCGCATTATCAAAAGTCCCAATACTACCGATTCCTTTGAGCCTCTGCAGTTGCGGAGAGATATCGCCTCTATGGCAGTCCTCTACCGCTTTACCATGGAGAGTGTTCTGAAGCGTTCTTCCAACTGATCCCACCTTCTCCCTTCCTCTACAGAACAACACGTGCTGGTCTTGGAAGTCACCGCCTCAGTCTTAGAAATACGCTCTCGAACCAAACGGTTTGGTTCTACATTGTCTGCTTTGACAGCGAGTATGGTTGCCTCCACTGTTGGATTCTGCTTGAGCTTTCCCACAGTCTGAGCAAATTCTCAATTTTTTCAATTTTAAAATACTACGTTTTTGATTTGCCATCCTTTGTCAAAATATAGTGATTTAGCTGATTTGATACACGCGATTGTGCTGCCCATTTGAAAAACATGTTTTTTTTAAATGAACTGCAACTTTAACCGTCTGTCTTTGGGCTTTGATAATTGGTAGTGCAAATGTTGTTTTCAGCGGAAACTGCATTCTTTTAAATTGAAATTGCAAATAAGTTTGAATTATTGGAATACGGGGAATCGAAACATTTTCTTTTACAATGTTGTACCCCAGACGTGTATTTTGTAGCCGTGTACCATTACATATCTTTGTCGCTCAAGATTTCTTATTATTAGGACTGGAACATTAAATTTCAGTCTTAACTTATGGGAATGCGTTCCTGATGATTCTAAAGATTTAAAAAACTTTGTGCATAAGCTATGATATGACTGGTTTTTTTTTTTTTTTTTTTTTTTTTTATATTTGGCCTGCCAAAATGACTCTACTCTGCCTGATGGAAAGCATAAGCAGAATCCACGAGTGGTGGCCACCATACTCATTGCGAATACAACAATGCAGTATGGCGACCCACACTATGGCGGCCTAGTGATGCTTGTGCATCTTTTAGTCTAGTCAAGTTCAGTTTCCCTTGCATTGTTTCCTGAGAGGTATTCGTTAACATCTTCCTCCACGTCTGACATGATCCGTTCGTTTATTTGATAACTGTCTCATTAGTCGGCGGATCAGAATAGATATTATTTTTAGATCATGTGTGCTATCATATACCAGAACTCACGTCTCAGTGTAATCATGTCGTTACTGTCATTTGGCATACAATCATCTCCTATTTTTAGAAGAGCATTTGCATATTGACACTGCTTATAAATCATTGTGAAGTTGTACTCGCATAATTGTAGTAAGACAAAACTTTTTAACATGTACCCATAATACATATGTTTCATACAGGCATTTATTTCATCTTGCGGCGTACCCCTTTTGCTTTTTTTGTGTTTAAATCCCGCCGGATACTTTTCCTTCGGATTTTTTCACGAAGAAAATTATTTGTTTAAACAAAAAATCATGTAAACAAATCGAATCCTAGTGAATAATAACGAATTTGTAGTAGCAAAATTCAACATCCACATGCGGCACAGTCGTCTGCCCTCACATGTCTGCCCGTTCGGGTAAGCACACTTAAGCATATTGTGATAACTCAGTAAATGTTACATCTGAATAGCTCTAATATTTTGTCTCCTGTCCCAAACTCATGAAGCATTTTCGCAAACCTTGCATCATCATCATCAGCCTATCGCAGTCCACTGCTGGACATAGGCCTTGCCTTGCCTTTCCTTCAAAAACCTTGCATATTTCCATACAAACTTTCATCCCCTATTGCTATTTTACCTTGATCTTAAAATTTTATTTATTTTATTATAAATTTAATTATTATCTTATTATTTTATGGAAGCCTTTATGGATAGCCTTACTCGATAAATGGGCTATCTAACACTGAAATAAGTTTTCAAATTGGACCAGTAGTTCCTGAGATTAGCGCGTTCAAACAAATAAACAAACTCTTCAGCTTTATATATTAGTATAGATGTATTTATTATACTCTTCTAAGATCTAATACTCATAATTAACAACACAATTATTTAGATAAAGATTAATATTACGCATTATGTTGATAAAAACTCTTTGGCAAATAACTCATTATTAGGTACCAACTCTTAGCGTCTTATACTCGTGATAACTTCCAAACGAAATGTCGGATTGGGATGAAACAAAAAGTATTTTACTTCTACATAAATACCCTTGATAACATAAAGCTTAATTTGGATAAGGATTAATATTACGATACACATTTAACGTAGTTTCTTTCTTCAGACGATTTAATAATTTTTTCGAACACAAAAGCGGTTATTGTGACTAAACCATGATAGTTAGATATATGCTCTTGCGGACTTTTTTGTAGATCTTAATGGGCCCTACGAACCCGTAATACATTATTTTGTTCTATTGTCAATAGTCTTTGCAGCGCACGCAAAAATAGGTTTTCGATTTCACACCTTGGGTTAGAAAATAGCAATTTTCTTACGGATCCCTAATGTTTTTGAAAATAAAATATAGCCTATAGCCTATAGCCTTCCTCGATAAATGGACTATCCAACACTGAAAGAATTTTTCAAATCGGACCAGTAGTTCCTGAGATTAGCGCGTTCAAACAAACAAACAAACAAACTCTGCAGCTTTATAATATTATAGTATAGATATATAAGTATAGTACATATAGATAATCACACGTTAATAATTTTTATAACATATTTGCTCGTAAAGGGTCTCTTATTTCACCAATTTCAATATCGTAATGTATCTGTGTGTGTAAATGTATCATTACGTACTTGTGCGTTATTGTAATGTAAAACGCACGTTTTTTTTTTAATAAAGTAAAACTCACGGTTTATCAAGATGCTCGAACAATACTCTTTTAAATATTAGCAAAGAGTTTTTATGTCAGAAAAGTGGTCAACATTTTATGTGTGAAAGTAGGAGAAACGAGACCACAGAGTTCAGCAGTCGGCAGCGGCGGAGGCGGCTGCGGATCTCTGTGGTCTCGTTTCTCCTACTTTCACTCAAGAGAGTGAGAGAGAGACTGGTGAAATTTTAATTAATAATAATAGCTTGACAAGCTTAAAAATGCCAACTGGCAACGTAATAATCAATTTTACAATTTGTTCAAATTTTATAACTGCTTTAACAAGTAATTAAAGATTTATTCGATCAAGAAAGTCCGAGTTTTATTTATTTCCTCGCAAATCTATACTAATATTATAAAGCTGCAGAGTTTGTTTGTTTGTTTGTTTGAACGCGCTAATCTCAGGAACTACTGGTCCGATTTGAAAAATTCTTTCAGTGTTGGATAGTCCATTTATCGAGGAAGGCTATCCATACTTCCATACTTTATATTATAAATGCGAAAGTAACTCTGTCTGTCTTTCTTTCACGGCCAAACCGCTGCACCGATTACAATGAAATTTGGTACACAGATAGTCTAGAGCCTGTCTATCTAGAGCCTGATAGTCTAGAGGCTACTTTTTATTGCGAAAAAAGGTAATAAGGGGTTAAAAGGGGGGATGAAAGATTGTATAGAAGAGTGGTGGTTCAATCGCACACATGAGCTAAAAATAATATCCATTCTGATCCGCCGACTAATGAGACAGTTATCAAATAAACGAACGGATCATGTCAGACGTGGAGGAAGATGTTAACGAATACATCTCAGGAAACAATGCAAGGGAAACTGAACCAGTCATATCATTGCTTATGCATAAAGTTTTTTAAATCTTTAGAATTATCAGGAGCGCCTTCCCATAAGTTAAGACTGAAAGTTAATGTTCCAGTCCTATTAATAAGAAATCTTGAGCGACAAAGATATGTAATGGTACATGGCTACAAAATACACATCTGGGGTACAACATTGTAAAAGAAAATGTTTCAATTCCCCGTATTCCAATAATTCAAACTTATTTGCAATTTCAATTTAAAAGAATGCAGTTTCCGCTGAAACCAACATTTGCACTACCAATTATCAAAGCCCAAAGACAGACGGTTAAAGTTGCAGTTAATTTAAAAAAAACATGTTTTTCAAATGAGCAGCACAATCGCGTGTATCAAATCAGCTAAATCACTATATTTTGACAAAGGATGGTAAATCAAAAACGTAGTATTTTAAAATTGTGAAAATTGAGAATTTGCTCAGACTGAGGGAAAACTCAAGCAGAATCCAACAGTGGAGGCAACCATACTCGCTGTGAAAGCAGACAATGCAGAACCAAACCGTGGCGGTAGTGCTCTGAAAAGTGGGAAGGGGAAGAAACGGAGACTTTTTGGTAGAGAACGGGCACACCTGTGTTTTCTTAACGTTGAACTCGACCAGATTCTCATCACCCCATTGTTAAATGCGGTTCAAAACCCGGTCAAGCTCAGCGACAAGCTCCTATCCATTTTCCTCAACGTCTACTATCTTGGCTGCAGGGTATCCATAATATCGCCCATGCACTGTGCTATCGTATGCATAGCAATGTATATTGCCAAGGGCTAATATGTCATTGACATGCAGAAGAAACATCTTGGGCGACAGGACCGAATTCTGAGGTACGCTAGCGTTTACCTCCACAAAAACAGAGGCCGCGCCGTCCGTCGCAAATAACCCGAATGCGAAGGCGCTGATGAAGAAAAGAGTCAATCTAGAGACGACTCTAGGTGGCAGACCGAATGCTTAGAGGTCGGAGAGAAGCGAACGGTGCAAGAACAGGTTGAAAGCCTTGGCCATGTCGAATGTCGAAATAAGCTCATACAAAATACTTTTTATTTTATGTACTTATATAAATACTTAAATATGTTTTTAACAGTGAAAAGTGTGTCTTATTTTAAAATAATATTAGCCTTATTAATTAAAACTGCTACCCAAAGTCACTGTTCCACGCGGACGAAGTCGCGGGCGCAGCTAGTATGTTATAAAACGTCATATGACATACGTGCGCTTTGATAATTACAGCCTCAGCTTTCTTGTAGCAATATCGCCTCCGTTGTAATTTTCAACTTACCGCACTTATATCTTATTGTACTATTAACATATTTAATATTCTAGTGTACGTAATACTATTTTAAATACTTTTTTTTGTGTAATAATACATGCTGTGCCTAACTTTAAGTCATTGTTACATTAAGATCCATAATAGTGAATTTGTAATATTGTTAAGGTGAAATAGTAAACATTTGTCAGCGGGCCCTAATAAATTAATATTTCCATTAGTTATTTTGAGTCGACATGACAACCTCACAGTTTGGGAAATTTGCTAAGAGCTTGCAAGCTCGAATCCATATTTTTAGGGGCCTGGGCCTAGGAAATGTAAATTCACTATCTCACCAAAAACATTAATGTAAAAAGGAGAGCTAAGTTTAATACAAAAATTATGCTTGGCTGTGGGCTTCATCGCAAAAAGAATGGAGATCTAAATGAGTGCCAAGCTCTATGCAAAATCCAAATATGTATTTATAGGAACAAAATAAAATTATGAACAAGTATTAAACTATATTTCTTTGCTTTATTGGATACCTATAACAATTGCTGTTATTTAAAAATGTGAGATCTTAAGGTAGGTTAGATTTGACTTGGCCAGTTTTTATCAGAATTAAAATATATATGTTGAATAACTTTATAAAATGACTAATGTTATGAAAACTGGGTAAGTCAAATCTATCTAACCTACTTTAAGATCTCACATTTTTAAATAACAGCAATTGTTATAGGTCTCTCACTCATTTAGATCTCCATTCTTTTTGCGACGAAGCCCACAGCCAAGCATAATTTTTGTATTGAACTTGGTTCTCCTTTTTTACATTTATGTTTTTGGTGGGATATCATTACTTTTTGTAAAGAAAACTAGGCAGGTATTGAGATTTAATAATACATATATTGGGATAGTTTCAAATATCTGCTTGTAACGACGGCTCCAACGCTGCATTTTTTTTGTATGGGGACCACCCCTATTTTTTAACTTTTTTTATTTTTAGATTTTTTCTTACGCTTACACACAATTACCGAGCTGGATTCCAAATTTCATCCTTCTAGGTCACCTGGAAGTAGGTTAGGTTTAGGTACTAATATATGTCAGTCAGTGCTAAAATTTACGACTTTTCGACCTTCATATCTTTATAACGGTTTGAGTTAGCTTCATGAAATTTGGGCTTCTACAGTAGAGTCATTTTAATAGGTAACATTTGACAATTTATTAAAATTCAACAACGTAACCTTGTAACGGCGGGCATAAAATAATATATTTTTGCGTTTTGTTAGAACTGCACAATTGCTTAACTTTTTTCAATTACGATTACATATTTATTGTAATAAAGACTAATACAAGTAATTTTACGATTTGCTTTCACTAATAAACCGTTCTAAACATAATAAACAATTTCTGATCTAAGGAACTGAACGTCGTTACAATGTTGCGTCAGTTAACCCTTTTTCTTTTTAAACACTAGGGATGTTACACTAGAAATCGAAAGCTGATAAGTAGAATCGAATGCAATGATTACTTGTGAAGAAATATGACCATAAATTAATAACCACGTTGTGATTATAAAAAAATATAATTTTATTTATTATCATTTTAACTATAAAAATACAAAAAATAACTAAATAGAAAAATCATTGATGTTAGGTACAATTTAGGTGGGATGTTGCTGGCAACACCAGTGCCTGTCGATGACGCCATGCCATGTCGTCATTACATGAGGCAGTCTTTTGGTAGTTATACGAAGTGACTGTGCGTTTTTGGTGTGCTCTCTGTAATTTTCTTCTGACCCGGCTTTTTTATTGTACTGATCTTACTGACTACGTTTAGCTGGCTATAAATTGGACTCTGATTGCTTAACGATTAGTAAACAAGAACAACATTATAGTCTTACCATGTCGAAACGGGGGAAAACGCTAAACAGTCAATCTCGCGAAGTAGTGGTGAAATTGTACAATTATTTTAAACGTAAATCTTTTTTTTTAAAGACACCTCCCGCACTAGGATAAATCCTGTGTCGCGGGGGACTTTACAAACATACATGAAACGGACACAAAGATAACCCAGACTCAGAACAACAATTTGTGGATCACACAAAGTGTTGGCTTCGTGGGATTTGAACCCACGACACTTGGCGAAGTAGGAAACGGCGTGATGACCGTTAAACCACTAGGCCAAACGTGCAGTCAAATTAACGATGGGCCTCTTTTACCATTGACACAACCGAGAGAACGCGTTGCCGAAGCATTGGGAATAGGGAAGAGGACAGTAACTCAAATGCTGAAAGAGAAATATGGACCCTCAGGCTCAGAAGATAATACTTTACGTACACCGAAAAAAAGTAAGAGGGACAAGAAAATTGTTGGCGTTGATAATTTTGATGCTGCTGCAATTCGCAACCCCATTTATGGATATTACTCGAGAAAAGAATATCCTACACGGGAAAAGCTAATGAGTTCGTTAAAAGACGCAGCGGAAAATCATGCTGGAATGCTACGATATTATTTTGAAGAGAGAGCAACATTCTTACGTCAATGAAATAAAATTACAGATTGGGACAATGTCGTGTTTATTGACGAAACATGGTTGAATGCAAACCATACGGTTTCGCGGACATGGACCGCTGATACAGCGGCCTCCACCTCAAAAGTTCCATGGGGAAAAGGAGCCCGACTTATTATATGTCACGTGGGATCAGCTTCTCAAGGTTTTATTCCAGACTGCCTCCTCGCATTTGCCAACAATTAAATGATAGAATACAGATTAACTATGTTTATTATAATTTGTTTAGATTTATCTACGCTTAGATGCCATGTGAGAGCTTTACTTCTTCACGTATCGACAGATAACCGGCGTTAAATTTTCTTAATAAGGAACTTAGGCTATTGAAGGTTCATCCTTTCAAATTTTGCACATTTTTGTAAGGCACTCAAGAGCCGGCAACGACTTTTTAACTCTGGAGTTGGAAGTGCATTGCCAGGTGCCAGGTGGCCATGAATGATGGATGGTTGTCATTTACCATCAAATGACGCATCTTCTCATTTATAACATAAAAATGTTGCGAATATTAATTAAAATCAGAGATATGGGAAAGGGAGTAATAATGTAATAAATATAAAAACGCCATAATGCGGAATAGAAAATTGAATTTATTACAAAAAAATTGCATTGTCTTTGTTACGGAGATTGTAAAGAATGCTATTTCAAGCAGTCAATTGTATTGTACTATTTAAACCCACATTATCTATCGTGACAAGCTGACAGCTTATTACATATAATTTACTAAAAAAATATCGTTACATTAAAGTAATTTTATAATTAAATTAAACATTACAATACTTATTTTGACATGAAATAAAAGTTAAATCTTTTATTGTAAAGCTTATACATACAGGAAGTCCCCTCGAGGTACACCCGGGGGTAACTGAAGCGGCCGTTATCTGCTGACAATCCTAACTTAAAGTACTTTAATAATTTAAATATAAAATAATACCATTTTTAGCTTTGGTATATGTTGTTCATTATGTTACGTAGCGTTACGTTATTTATCCATATTTATACATAATCAGCAATAAATTTAAATTGCTATTGTTCTAATTATGTACCTACTGCATCTCTGATACTACAGTTTTGATTTGGCATTGTTTGATTGTTTTTCCTTTTTAAAATACAAATGAACTCATTATTTGTAAAAAAGTTCTCTATATATGTTATATAATAAAATCTTCGTAGTCGTAGAAAAAGGGCTGAATTGTTTTTTGAACCAATCTTTGTTTTTCACCAATTTATTTTACAAAAGTTTTTACACTAGTACAATTTCGAAATTTGAAGATCGTTGAAATTTTTTATTAAAAATTGCAACGTAAAACATCATTTGTAAACTTTAAAGAGTTCTCCTATAAGGTGGTAATAAATCAAAGTCGTCATTTTTCTATGACGACGACGAAATTTCCCCGAGTAGGTATATCGGGCATGTTACAAAATTTAACAGGATTAAAAAAAAGACTGCCTAACTTTTGCTACATCATTTACATTTAGGTAAATGATTAAATATTTTTTTTCAACATCTTTGTTGCTAATGTAGTACCTAAGCGCCATTTGCTATAAGAATAAAAACTCATCCTTAGAAATAATTTAAGTAAACTTGTCTCTACTTATCGGTTACTTTATCTACCTAATTTAAATTATTATGTCTGCTTACTTAAATACATATTATTACATCATACAATATAAGTACTACATAAAAATGCTGCATCCTTATACAATTATAAGTACACTTAACTATCTAATAACTTTAATTAAATAACATGATAATATGAAATCTTATTAACCGACTTCAAAAAAGGAGGTTATTGATTCGATTGTATTTATTTACTTTTTTATATTGGTTACCTCATAACTTTCGAGTGGGTAAACCGATTTTGATGATTCTTTTTTTATTGGAACGCTGTTGCTTCCCGTGTGGTCCCATTTAAATTTGGTCCAGCTCTTGAAGTCGATTTTTTGTTGTGATTATTTTTATCATTATTCTCATTTTCTAGTTTGGTAGATCTAGATATAAAATGATAAAATGGTCATTCCCATACATTTGTTAGTTTTCTATTGACGTTTACGTTTGTAGATTGTAACTTGGCTAGGGCGGCAGACCCTTGAATTAAACTGACGGGAATAGATTTAGTTATAGGCTGACTGTATACAACCACCGGCATCAAGAACCTTGTGTGCCAAATTAACGCATTAAAGTATTTTACTTATAGTAAGAGAGCTACTGAACCTTTCGACTAACGGTGTGTCTGTAAGGCTAGAAACTCTTGTAGTGATGAGTCATAACGTGCTAAGTACGTAATGATCGCCTGGCAAGCCTCAGCCCTGCACATCATCATCTTTCATGGTTTTGAAAGTGTAAAAAAAAGAGAAAAAAAACTTGTTCCTGTAATGCTGAAATTTTTATAGGATTTAGTTCATTCATTAAGAAGTTCACAAACAAAATGACAGGCGATTCCGATGAGCACTAGTACCTGCCAGGCGAACAGAAAGACACATCCTTCTTCAATTACATCATCAATGTAAATACATTTTATTCTGTAAAGTTGTAATTCATATATATGTTTGTCTGAGCGATTTAAAGAAAGTAGGAACAATGACCGGCGGTGCTGGCTAGCATATTTCCTTGACAGGTGAGTTAAGGAAATATGCTAGCCCAAACTTAGCACACGCACAATAGTGTGGGCAATGCTATATTTTTGTTCATAAAAATCGTATATATCGATTAGTTGAAATGTATATTACATTGATTTAGATGCTTCCGAGGATTTAATGTTATTTTTCACTAATAATGAGAAGTTTGTCGTGTTAGGCCCGACCAAGTGTTCTCAGACACATTTTTACTTGCACTTCAGTGCTATCTTTCTCCTCACCTGTCAAAGAAATGTGCTAGCCAGCACTGCCGGTCATTGTTCCTACTTTCTATAATCGCTCAGAAAAACATATATATGAATTACAACTTTACACTCTTTTTTTTACACTTTCAAAACCATGAAAGATGATGATGTGCAGGGCTGAGGCCTGCCAGGCGATGGTTACGTACTTAGCACGTTATGACTCATCACTACAAGAGTAGCCTAGCCTTACAGATACACCGTTAGTCGACAGGTTCAGTAGCTCTTGCTCCATTATTAAAGGTTGTTCCCTATTGTTACGTTATGTCAAAATTGGAATAGAGCTGATTACTATCACTATATTTTAGAATATATGCAAAAACCTTGGTTAAATGTTCATAAATGAACAGGAATAATATTTTTGTAATATGGCACTTTCATATTATTATTTAGAGATTCGATCGAATGTAAAACATTTTTACAATATATAACCGATTGTCTTGGCACTAATAAACTTAGCATTTTTACTGTAAGTTATACAACGGACAATAGCAAAATACAATGTTTGTCGTGCGAACAATGTAACAAATGAGATGCAATTAAATGCAAAGATTACGATCACACTTAATAGTAACTACATTTTTGGTGCATTGGGATATCAGTTAAATACTGTGTAAACGGTTTATGAATAAAACGTAAGAACAGAGGTGTGGTTGCCTCGTACGAACAACATGGGAGGCAAGTCTCGAGACAATACTTCCAGCCACGCCATGTACAGAGGTGCTGACACCGAACCCTGGAAACAAGACACTTTTAGCTTTTAGTTACTCCTTATTCCTTGAAACAATATAGATTTAGTTGATATCTATTCATAGCTAGCTGCCCCGACAGACTTCGTTCTGTTTTTGTTGATGTTTTAATTTTCTCGATAGTTTGTATGGGAAAAGAAAAGTTAAAGTTTTCCTTTTTTTCTCCTGATAAGAACCTTCCTTGTACCATATCGAAAATATAAAAAAAAACCGAATTGTTCAAGCGGTTCTTGTGTTTTGCGCTTAGCAACACATTTAGCAATTCATTTTATTTATAAGTATAGATACAAGTCTATCAGATGTGCATAGAATAGTATAGACCTTCTAAAGTGTTACTGGTCTACGCGTAATTAAAAGAATAAAATAGATGCTGGATATTATAGAAGTAGGTATTGGCAAAGAAATAGTCAAATTTATTTACAAATTAAAATACAAACCTTCCTTGGCATGGGCAGGGACATGACCACCAATCTTGAATCTCTGGAGTTGGCAAGTAAAAGTTCGCGCAGGCGCAACTGACGATTAGTCTTACCAGACAGTGTAAGCAGCTCCGTTTCATCGATACGGCATTCTATACAATAAAATTATATATTACTCTAAAAAAATATTTTATATAAGTAGGTAATTTTGATTTGGTAGACTTGATGTTTTCAACCTAATTCAACGCTTTTTTACTACCTTTAACATAATTATATATTTATTGTGTACAAGTTACCTTCGTCAGCACTTTCAGTAGTGAACTTTTTGGTGATGTCTTCAAATAGTTTAGTCGTTTCGGGCTGTGGAGTCTCCGTGATATCTTGCACCATTGTCAGTGATGAGTAATCTATCCTGAACTTCGCCAGTAAATTTGCCATACTGCAAAACAAAAAAAAAACAATTTATCTTACTTCTAATCCCTTTTTAGGGTTCCGTGCCAAAGGCAAAAAAAGGGGCCAAGTGCGAGTCGGACTCGCCCATGAAGGGTTCCGCAGCAGCAAGTAACATAATATATTTTATTTTTATATTTGTGTTGATTGAATGAAAGGTAAATTGCAGTTTACGATTTATGACGTATTAAAAAAAACTACTAACTAGATTTCGTTTAAAACCAATTTTCGGTGGAATTTTGCATGGTGCAAACTTGCAATGTACATCATATTTTTTTTTTAAATTTATCATGCTATTATTTTAGAAATTACAGGGGGGGGACACACATTTTACCATTTTGGAAATGTCTCTCGCGCAAGCTATTTAGTTTAGAAAAAAATTATATTAGAAACCTCAATATCATTTTCGAAGACCTATCCATAGATACCCCACGGGTACGGGTTTGATGAAAAAAAAAATTTTGAGTTTCAGTTCTAAGTATGGGGACCCCCAAAATTTATTGTTTTTTTTATTTTTGTGTGAAAATCTTAATGCGGTTTACAGAATGCATCTACTTACCAAGTTTCAACATTATAGGTCTTATACTTTCGGAAAAAAGTGGCTGTGACATACGGACGGACAGACAGACAGACAGACAGACATGACGAATCTATAAGGGTTCCGTTTTTTGCCTTTGGCACGGAACCCTAAAAACGGAACCCTTATAGATTCGTCATGTCTGTCTGTCTTTCTCTCCGTCTGTCTGTCCGTCCGTATGTCACAGCCACTTTTTTCCGACACTATAAAGCTTCGGCCAAACCTAAGCGACCAAAGCGACTGCAACGCGGGAGCGTCCGCCGCACGGCGGACGCTGCCCATGCTTTCTTATGGCGCTGTGCACACCTACGCGACCACAAAGCGGGATTGCAGCGTCCGCAAAGCGGGACGCAGTCGGACGCACGCGTCCAGTGGTCAGACGTGTGTACGTGCAGGAAAGTTACCTTCCATATTACGAGTATTATTTCGTTTTCGTTCCACGATGACTACAACAGATGATAATATTATATAGATATTCATTGAAAAAGTGAGAGGATATCCCATCATATATAATTTGAAGAATACAGATTAAATTATAAGAATCTATGCAAAAAAGACAAAATATGGGATTCGATCGGTCCGGAATTTCAAATGGATGCATTTCACTAGCAAATTAAGTTAGCGGTTCGCGTCGCAGTCGCGCACGATAAGTTTCGCGTCGTGGACGCTCCCGCTTCGCGTTCCGCGTCGCTGTCGCTTAGGTTTGAACGATCCTTAATAGCTATAATGTTGAAACATGGTAAGTAGATGTATTCTGTGAACCGCATTGAGATTTTCACATAAAAATAGAAAAAAAACAATACTTAGAACTGAAACTCAAAATTTTTTTTTTCATCAAACCCCTACATGTGGCGTATCTATGGATGGGTCTTCAAAAATGATATTGAGGTTTCAAATATCGTTTTTTTTTAAACTAAATAGTTTGCGCGATATTTGTCTCGCGGAATTAAAGCTAAATATATTTCATAGCATTTAATGTCATGGATTTCCGCAAAGTAACGCCTGATTCCATAACTTAACTTCCAAAGTGCTAAAATGTGTCCCCCCTCACCCCTGTAACTTCTAAAATAAAAGAATGATAAAACAAAAAAATATATGATGTACATTACCATGCAAACTTCCACCGAAAATTGGTTTGAACAAAATCTAGAAGTAGTTTTTTTTAATACGTCATAAATCGTAAACTGCAATTTACCTTTCATTCAATCAACACAAATATAAAATTAAATAAAAATTATATTATGTTACTTTCTGCTGCGGAACCCTTCATGGGCGAGTCCGACTCGCACTTGGCCGCTTTTGTATTATCTAACATCAATACACATATGCCCATGTAATACTTCAGAATATGGTCACCAACATATGTATATATGTACTTCTCTTCAGGTTTTTTAAATTAACAGTATACCTTACATTACACAGTTAACCGGATTGTTAAACGTTAACAACGTGGTAGGCTTACTTTTTAAGTTTAAAATAGGTTGCTTATCAGAAAAATAAACATACTTTCTCTCCTCTAGTTCCATCTCGTGTCGTCGATTGGCGAGCGCAAAAATACGAAGTTTGCAGTTAGACCAGGCAGAGCGCTGAGAGATAATGTATGGCAGCAAGATCGTGAGACCGCCATCATCGTACAACCACCATACGTCCAATGTTCCTGCCTCCTGTACAACAACCAATAAATTAATGATTCTAATGTTATAAAGTATTTGTTTAATTATAAATTATAACTTTAACAAATGGTTTGTAGATCCGCTGCTACGCATTGTCGAGTTTATGATTCTCGTGGTTACATTTTTAAAGGGTCGTTTTTCCTATTAAAAAAGCTCTCCTACTATAAAAACCGGCTAATAGAAAACTAAATATAGAACACTCGAATGTAATGCAAAGAAATGTATAAACTACAATTATACACTAATTTGCAAAAAAAACGGGCGGTTTCGATTTTCTTCCTGGCTGAAAAAAATGAAATACCAAAAAGGTTTTAATCATTTGAACATGTTACTGGCCACTTATAAAAGTGCCATAATGTTTATAAGAGTACATTCCAAATTCAAATTTTTGACTGAGCCTGGTTTTCAAAGAAAACAACTTTTCACTACATTTTGTGGCGCGAATTCCCTATAGTTAATATCGACTCTAATTAACTTTTTGTCAATTTTTATTAAATTATCTGATGTCCTTGACATTTAAAAGTATTGTTATTGCTGTTTAGCAATCTCGAAAATGGTAGATTAAGTGATAAAAGCGAGCAAAATTATTGCGCTGCTTGAAGAAGGTTGCAGCCAATGCTTAGTGGCTCAGAGGCTAAATGTGAGTGGGTCGACAGTTCAAAGGACCTGGCAGCGCTATCAAGAGACCGGTTCCGTCAAGAGAAGGCCTGGTTCTGGTAGAAAGATATGTACCGAACCACGGGATGATCGTTTTCTATTTAGTCAAGCATTGAGAAATCGCAAATCTTTTTATGTAGACCTCAAGAACAGCCTCGAAGAAGTAAGAAATGTACAAACTAGTCTATGGACGGTCAGGAGGAGGCTTCTCGCTGCTAATATACACAGTCATCGCCCGGCACGCGGCCCTAAATTACTCTGTGGACATCGAGTTGCCAGGCTTAGCTTCGCTCGAAATTGTGTGTTATGGACTCATGAAGACTGGGATAGGGTATTTATTTTATTTTTTATTTATTTATCTATAATGTATATATAAAGTAAAATAGTACAACGAAAACAGTTACAAAGTATCTATAACAATTGGCGGTCTTATCGCTCACGGCGATTTCTTCCAGACAACCATACACGGACATTAGGTGTTTCAGAATTTAGGGTAGCTTACACACAAGTAACACATTATTACACGTTTAAAAATATCAGTAGAGATCCATATACAAATGTTATACACTATTCAAATTACACATACAGATTTATTCCTACACAAATACCTACATATACAAACTGAAATATATATATATATACATACATACAAATATATACATTATATAAAATTAAACCAAAAGTATTCACAATGATAAGTAGTAATCCTTCACCAGCTTTTCAAAAATAGTCAAGGTTTTAGCTCGTCGGATATTATCAGGCAAGTTGTTCCAAGGCCTTACCGCTTGCACAGTAAAAGACTTGTCTGCAAACTGAGTGGTATGTGTTGGTTTACTTTAGGTTTTGGTTTAGTTTAGGTTTAGTTTTAAATTCTCCGATGACCTCAGGTCTCTGCAATGTGTATTTTTTAAGAACTGGAAACGTTCTTTGAGATAAGGGGGTGTGTGAGGATGAAACAGAACACTGTATAAAAGAGTCAGAATATGCAGATTCCGGCGAAAGCGTATTGGTAGCCACTTGAGCTTAGAACGAAATTCTGAGATATGATCATATTTACGTAATCCAAATATGAATCTAATGCATAAGTTTTGAAGTGGCTCAAGTTTGTTTAATTGGTCTTCGGTGAGATCCAGATAGCTGACATCGCCATAGTCAAGGATGGGGAGCAAAAGTGATTGTGCGAGCGCAGCAAATAGTTTGTGACTAACTTCCCCGATCTGAGGGGTCCAGGATAGATACTTATCCATACAGATTCCTAAGTTTTTCACCTTATCACTGTATGGAACAACCGTCCCGCTGCAACACACAACTGGTATCTGCTGAAAGTTAATTTTGCAGTGCAGCCTGGAACTACCCACTATCATAACTTGTGTTTTGGTTGGATTTATATTAAGTCCATACTCCCCACTCCATTTGCAAATTTGCATTAGGTCTTGATTAATTAGGTCCACAGCTTGTGTTAAATTACCTGGAGTAGCCTGTGAATAAATTTGTAGATCATCTGCATAAAGATGGCAGGAAGAAAGTAATTGGTTTGTGATTGAGTTAATAAAAACTGCAAAAAGTAAAGGGGATAGCACGCCGCCCTGAGGTACACCTGCAGTTGTTGTGCGCCAAGAGGAGTAAACATTTTCAATACAAGAACACTGCTGCCGACCATACAGGTAGCTACGAAACCAGTCAATTGCCGATGGAGATATGTTAAGAGAGCACAGTATACCCAACAAAACATCGAAATCAACGGTGTTGAACGCGTTGCTAAAGTCTAGCAAAGCCAAGACCGTTAGCTTTCCCTTATCCATCCCCGACCTAACGTCATCCGTAATATGGACTAGAGCTGTGGTAGTGCCATGGCCTGGACGAAAACCTGACTGGAAAGAATTAAGGAAACAGTTTCTAGAAAGAAATGAGCTCATTTGCGTATAAATAAGACGCTCGAGGACTTTGGAGAAAAAAGGAAGGATGGATATGGGACGGTAATCTGAAATGGAGGACGGATTGCATTTCTTGGGGATAGGAATAATTTTAGCCATTTTCCATGCAGATGGAAATGTGTTGATGGATATGGAGTAATTGAGAATATGGCACACTACAGGTAGGATTTCTTCGAGGATAGGAAGAACCATATTACGGCTGACACCGTCGTTTCCGACGGCATTGGAAGTTATTGACATTATGCTCTTCTTTACATCACGTGCAGCAAATTGACTGAAAAGGAATGGAGAACAGTTAGGGGTCGGCACAGAAGAAAGATAATCTAGTGTCGCAGTTTTGGTAGTTCCTCCGTAACTGGAAGAAGCAGAAAAATGTGAGTTCAGGGAATCAATATTAATATCTTTTGAAGTATTATTAGGACGTGACTTCCAGACCTTAGCTGGGTCTGGAAGTCACGTCCTAATAGGTTGGGTCTTCAACAGATTTGTGGATATGTCGGCGCTGTGCATTCCTACACATCTTATTGCAGAGATTTCTAATAAGCACAAATTTTTCCCAGTTTGATTCTGTCGGGTGTTTTTTATAATTAGTTTGAGCCCTTGCTTTCTTTTTCTGTACCTCCTTTATGTCTTCAGTAAGCCAAGGTGCAGGGAGATGTTTTACCTTTATTAGTCGCATCGGCGCATGTTTGTCGTATAGGCATATTAAGCTATTAGTGAATAAATCAACTTTAGCATCGATGCACTGAGAATTCAAAAGAGGACTCCAGTCGATGTTTTCAGCATCTCTGCGAAGGCTTTCGATATTCATACTACGAAAATTACGATGCGAAATGATTTTAGATTTAGATTTAGGAGTACGAATGAGATAGGAAAGATAAAGAAGATCGTGATAGGAAGGTATTGTTCTCCGATGAAGCCAGGATATCTCTGCATGGTGAAGACCGACGTCGGCGAATGCTACGTAGACGAGGAGAACGCTTTGCCGAGGCATGTTTTGAAGAAATCACACCTTATGGAGGGTAAATTCTATGGATCGTATGGAGTTAGTCTTCATCGAAAACGGTACACTGACTGGACACCGATAAATAACGGAAGTTCTAATTCCTTATGCACAACCCGCTTTAACCGCTCTTGGTGAAAACTCATTTTTTATGGACGACAACGCTCGCGTCCCCCGGTCTGGCGATGTGGAAGCGTATATGCTAGAAGTTGCAATTTGTCGTTTGGACTGGCCAGCTAGAATTCCGGACCTCAATCCCATAGAGCATGTCTGGGACGTTCTGAAGCGACGAGTGAGATCAGTGCAGCCGGCTCCGCAGACCATCAGAGAGCTAAAGAATGTGATTACCGCGGAGTATTCCCCAAGAAACCATAAAATATATACTCGCTAGCATGCCCAGACGAATGCAAGCCGTGATTTCAGCAACATTTCGTCACACTCAATACTAAACTTTTATCTGCTTTTAATGTATTCAAGAAAAACAAAGAAATTAACGCGTTTCATTTTTATTTAGCGAGCAGGTACAAGAATAGTGTTTTGAGCTTAAACATTATTTCTCAATAATTTAATCAAAATGTTATGATAAAACTGGTGAAAACTATTCCTTCATAATCTATATATATAAAAGAGTAAGGTGACTGACTGACTGACTGACTGACTGACATACCCAGAGATCAACGCACAGCCCAAACCGCTGGAGCTAGAATCCTGAAATTTTGCATGTAGGTTCTTTATGTAACGTAAGTGAGCACTAAGAAAGGAATTTTTGAAATTCCACCCCTAAGGGGGTGAAACAGGGGTTGAAAGTTTGTATGGAAGTTCGTCATTTTTAAGTAAGAAACATTAAACTTTACTTTTGGGCTACTGATTAAAAAAGAGTAGATACGTATTTCAGCGTTTCTGGATATTCTACCCTTAAGGGGGTGAAATAGGGGTTGAAAGTTTGTATGGAAATTCGTCATTTTTTAAGTAAGAAACATGAAACTTTATTTTTGGGGTACTGATTTAAAATGAATAGATACGTATTTTAACGTTTCTTAATATTCTACCCCTAAGGGGGTGAAATAGGGGTTGAAAGTTTGTATGGAAGTTCGTCATTTCTTAAGTAAGAAACGTGAAACTTTACTTTTGGGCTACTGATTAAAAAAGAGTAGATACATATTTAAGCGTTTCTGGATATTCTACCCCTATGAGGTTAAATAGGGATTGTTATTTCGTATATAGGTCAGTCTGGAAGTCCGTCATTTTTGAAGTTAGAAACATGAAACTTTATTTTTTGGCTGCTGATTAAAATGAATTGTTACGTGTTTCAGGGTTATGAATATTCTACCCCTAAGGGGGTGAAATAGGGGTTGAAAGTTTGTATGGAAATTCGTCATTTTTAAGTAAGAAACATGAAACTTTATTTTTGGGGTACTGATTTAAAATGAATAGATACGTATTTAAACGTTTCTTAATATTCTACCCCTAAGGGGGTGTAATAGGGGTTGAATTTTTTTCTGGAAGTTCGTCATTTTAAAGTTAGAATCATGAAACTTTATTTTTAGGCTACGGATGAAAAAAGAGTAGATACGTATTTAAGCGTTTCTGGATTTCTACCCTTAAGGGAGTGAAATAGGGGTTGAAAGTTTGTATGGAAGTCCGTAATTTTTTAAATAAGAAATATGAAACTTTATTTTTGGGCTACTAAATAAAAATGATTAGATACGTATTTAGGAGTTTTTGGATATTATGCCCCTAAAGAGGTGAAATAGGGGTTGAAAGTTTGTAAGGAAGTCCGTCATTTTATAAGTGAGAAACATGAAAATTTAGTTTTGGGCTACTGATTAAAAATGAGTAGATAGGTATGTATTGAAGCGTTTCTGGATATTCTACCCCTAAGGGGTGAAATAGGAGTTGAAAGTTTGTAAGGAAATCCGTCATTTTTTAAGTGAGAAACATGAAAATTTGTGTTTTGGCTGATTAAAAATGATTAGATACATATTTAAGCGTTTCTGGATATTCCACCCCTGAGGGGGTGAAATAGGGGTTGAAATTTCGTAAATAGGTTATTCTGGAAGTCCGTCATTCTTGAAGTTAGAAACATGCAACTTTATTTATGGCTACTGATTAAAAATGAGTAGATACGTATGTATGAACATGTTCTACTGGAACCGGTTGTGGTTCACAGTGCCGTTCTCGAAGTTGTTCAAAAATATGTGTGGTACGTCGGGCAGACTTTGCAGTAAAGTAGAAACAACTTCGAGCACGAGGTGAACAGGAGAATTCAGCCGGGTTGGGCAGCGTTTGGGAAACTTTGTCGGGTCTTTTCATCGTCAATCCCACAGTGCCTAAATACGAAAGTCTTCAATCAATACGTCCTACCTGTCATGACATACGGTGCTGAAACGTGGACACTTACGACACGGCTGGTCCACAAGTTCAAAGTCGCTCAGCGTGCTATGGAGAGGGCTATAATAATAATAATGATTTAATTTTCTCATCACAAAAGCTCAACGTTTCTCTAAGGGATCGCATTAAGAATGAGGTGATCCGGTAGAGAACCAAGGTCATTGACATAGCCCACAGGATAAGCAAGCTGAAGTGACAGTGGGCTGGCCATATTAGCCGCAGAACTGATAACCGTTGGGGTAAACGGGTTCGTGAGTGGTGACCGCGTCTCGGCAAACGTAGCGTAGAACGTCCACAGGCCAGGTGGAATAATGATCTGCCCAAGACGGCTGGCAGGAGCTGGATGAGAGAAGCTGAGGATCGTACCAAGTGGCGTGCAATTGGAGATGCCTAGGTCCAGCAGTGGACTGCAATGATGATGATGAGATACGTATTTAAGCGTTTCTGGATATTCTATCCCTAGGCTAGACTGGAAGTCCGTCATTTTTTAATTTAGTAGCCTGAAACTTTGTCTTCAGGCTTTTGATTACAAATAAATTAATACTTACATCAGCATTTATGGGAATTCTATTCCTAAAGGGGTTAAAATAAGGGTCGAAAGTGTGTATGAAAGTCAATTTTAAAGGGCTATTGATTATAAATAAATACGTTTAAAAACATGAACACAGTATTCATAGATACTTACATAATTTTAATTAAATACATATAATCAACTTCCACGCGAGCAAAGCCGCGGGCAACAGCTAGTTAATTTATAAAATTATGAGGATAACAATACCTAAAATTGTCAAACAACCTAATAGTAACTATAAAATAGTTCTTTGCTTAAGTGCCCTTTTTTTGCAAAAGAGTTTATAATAATAAAAACTATGTATTTGTAAAAACATACATATTGAACATAGAAAACACCCAGACTACGAAACAAATATTTGCAGATAATACAAACATCCAGGAATTGAACCTGAAACCTCATCACATCTGTCACATAGGTACGCTACCACTGCACCACCGAGGAAGTCACACTTTATATTATAATTAACTAGTTGACCCGGCAAACGTTGTTTTGCCATAAAAAAATGTGTTTAAGATAGATGTTGGTCGATTCTCAGACCTACCCGATATGCACACCAAATTTCATAACAATCGGTCCAGCCGTTTCAGAGGAGTATGGTAACTAACATTGTGACACGAGAATTTTATATATATAAGATAATGTTTCAAACAAAAAATATATTTCAGATCGCGTGTTTACCTGCTTCTTCTGGAAAATGCTCATCTGTATAAGCTGATCTTTAGATAACTCCAGTCCTGTAGAAGTTTTATAAACTATTTGCCTATGCATGTCATTTGATTTCTTATCTTTTTTCTTTCTCTCTTTTGTATTACATTCTGAGATAGTAAACGATCGTGATGACGTCAACAAACCTGGAAAAAAACGCAAATTAAACACATTGTCTTTGTGCATTCATAATAATCGAAAGTGATATAGATACACTATATTTTATTGAATGTATTGACTCTGATTTGCCTTCTTATGAGAACTATTAATATCTTTAGACCGTAATCCCAAAAATCGCCTATAGAAACGTTATAGGAAATGAAACACGTCCAAGCGATGATAATTTTTATTGATTTAGACGGCGCGGCATTCATACAATAGTCCATGGTTCTTAACATCGCGATACAGAAAATCAATATAACGCCATTTATCGAACTCAAATCAAAATCAATGCACATTATTTACTTTGAACAATCGTACGTAATCATAATTGCATGCAATTGAAAAAATCAACTGGGGTACTAATTAAATGTACCTATGTTATGATGATATTTACTTGTGAGAATACAAACAGTTGATAAACTTACTGGAGAGGTTGTTCCTAGATCCTGGTCCTCTGCTTATATCCAGGTCAGAATCAGCATGCATAATAAGTGGATCTCGTCTAACTCTGAGTTCATCGGCACTGCCGCTCGATGTTCCCGTCAGGGAACTGACGGGTGCCGTCTCTGAACTCAGTACACCGTAGTCTAAGCCGCCCTGGACGCGGATTATGGCAACTGCTAGACGACTTTCAAATGCAGAGCTACAAGAAACGTAAATTAATTAAAAACTTTTTAAAAACAAGCTTTTATTATAATGCCCTAATAAGAAAAGAAAAGACGAATCAAACGAGTCCAAACTCGATGGTGTTGTGACGTTTCTTTACAGAGTTCATATGGCCACCTTCCAGCTCCAGCATCAGATCAGCTCCATGTCATTATAATATTTTAGGGCCACGCTATATACATTTGCTTGCAAAATTTCAGCAAAATCGGTTGAAGATATCTGCTTCAAAATTGAGTTGCAAGATTCCACCCGAACATACAAGCATACATACATTGCAAGTTAATAAAAATAAAAAGCTTGTAAAAAGTACTCCAGTGAGTCTTAAATTTAGTAAGTTAAGCATCAGCGTATCTGAGTTGGGTATTAAGCAATCATGGGGAGATACAAATACATTATTTTGTTTTATGTGCGTAATAATAATAAATCGCTTTATTGTACACCAAATAAATAAGTACATAACTTAATTCTAGCTCAGTGCAACTGGCGACCTTACTGCTCAACGGCAATCTCTTCCAGGCAACCGTTACATTTTTTTCCAAAAATGCTTTCCATAACATATTAAGAAAGAGACTTACACCAAAAAAATGTACCGAGTCGGTACATTTCGGTCCTACCGACACAAACATAAGAAAAATAAGAGGTAAACTCACTGTAGGATATTGAAGTATGCTACTAGCTCTTGAGCAGAAGCATCTGGCCAGTCTTGCTTGTAGCCCATGAGTAGCACGTTGGGCGCCAGCCGGCCGACGCCCACGGCCTGCAAGAGTGCGCGCGCGCCTTCCTCGCGCCCGAAGCCATGCACGCGCGCACAAAATGCTCGCACCTTGCGCTCGCGGAGCCAGTCATCATCCGCTCGTGCACGAATTGCACGTTCTTTGTAGGATAGTTTCTCCTACAATATAAAAACATTTCAGAATTTAAAAAGCATTGAAGCACATTCAACTTATAACAGATATTACAGTATAACTTTTTTGCAAGACATTGCAAGACAATTCCTGAAGCTAAGGTATCCCTTAAATAATAGAGAGTTGGTTGCTAAAAAACGAAAAGCACGCAAGAAATGGCAAAATACCCGTTACGGTGCGGATAAAACTATCCTAAAGTCTTTGACATCCCAGCTGCGACAGTTGCTCGCTGAAAACCGCAACATAAATGTGCGGGCTCATCTAAGAAATCTAGATGTTAGTGCTGCAACCGACTACTCTCTGTGGAAAGCGAAAAAGAAAATCAAACATCCTGTGCAAACACGACACCCTATACGCAAAACAGACAATGACTGGGCTATAAAATATATTATAATATATAAGCCATTTAGTGGCTGAAACACTAAATGAAATTCACCAGCTTGATCTTTCAATAAAAAGCTTTACTATATGTGAAGTTAAGCAAACAATCAGAAACTTGGACCAAAATAAAGCACCGGAATATGATTTGATAACTGCTAAAATACTCAGAAACTGCCTGAAGAGGGAGTACCATTCCTAACTTACGTCTACAATGCCATATTGACAAATTCTACTGTTCCCAGGCAATGGAAGATAGCACAAATTATTATGATCCTGAAGCCGGGTTAGACTCCAGAAGATGTAAAATCGTATAGACCTATCAGCCTTCTGTCAATGCCATCAAAGGTTATGGAAATCTTATTTCTAAAAAGACTAATGCCAATCATTAAAGAAAGAAGTTTAATACCTGATCACCAGTTTGGATTTAGGCAACAACATGGTACCACAGAGCAGGTACATAGGCTAGTGAACGAGATTAACAAAGCCTTCGAAACCAAACAATACTGCACAACGGCATTCTTGGATATTACCCAGGATTTTGAGCGCGTATGGCATGATGGGCTCTTGTATAAGATAAAAAAAGCTGTCCCAATTGAATATTACAGCTTTATTAGATCTTATTTGGGACACAGACTCTATCCTATACACGCAGGCGTACCACAGGGCAATGTAATGGGCCCTATTCTGTACCTACTATACACTGCAGATCTGCCTACCTCAGAAACCACCATTACGGGTAATTTCTGACGATACCGCAATCCTATCTTCTGATAAAAATCCGGAAAAAGCTTCTCAAAAACTCCAAAATAGCCTAGACGACATCTCAAAATGACTTACAGATTGGCGAATCAAGGCAAATGAAACGAAATCAGTCCAAGTACCTTTACAACTTAACGTAACATTTGTCCCCCAGTCACACTAAAGGGAGTCCAGATTCCTCAACATGAAGATGTAAGGCATTTGGGGATATACCTAGATAAAAGACTCACATGGAGAAAACACTTTATTACAAAACGGTTAGCATTAGGACAACAGTTACCCGATTACTTTATGTAAGATTAGCCACGAGAATTTAGGCGTTAACGATTGCAGAAAGACAAGCACTTGCAACTTGGCTAGGGGGGCTGTTCAGAAAAATGTACTGGTTATTGAACAAAGAGTCGCAGTTGTCAATGTCAAACAAAATACTGATCTATTAAGCCATAATCAAACCCATATGGTGCTACGGGCTGCAACTATGGGGTACCGCAGCTAATTCAAATATCGAGATCCTGCAAAGATTCCAATCTAAAGTGCTACACATGATCACAAATGCGCCCTGGTATATATCCAATGATAGATTGCATCATGATCTTAATATGAAAACAGTCAAACAAGAAATAAACATCACAGAAAATCAACGTAAAATGACAGCGATCGTGCTGTCGTGTTTCGTTGGTGAGTGCGAGACCGGAGGCCCAAATAGTCTAGTCAACAAGTTCCATACTTGTTGACTAGACTAAAAGATGCGGCAGCATCACTAGGCCGCCATGGTGTGGGTCGCCATACTGCATTGTCTGCATTCGCAGTGAGTATGGTGGCCACCACTCTTGGATTCTGCTTATGCTTTCCATCAGGCAGAGTAGAGTCATTATGGCGGGCCATACATAAAAAAAAAAAAAAAAAAAAAAACAAAAAGATAGAATGAAAGCATACAAAACTGAAATCACACACCATCCAAATGCATTTGCTAAGAATCTTATGAATGACAGCCCAATGCCACGCAGGCTTAAACGCAGAAACTTACAAGACCTATTGCTGTAAAGCCAAGGACTAAAACCGAGTAAGCGGTATTGTTACTGAACAATACCGTACAAGTCTTATACCCTGCAAACACTGAACGAATGCTGAATATCGATAGATAGATTGCATTGAAAAAAAAAACTTTTTAAACGAGAAAGAAAGTGATAATTTGTTATTAAGAAGTGACAAATTGTTAGACTCAAAAGCGTAAAAATCAACTGAAAAAAATATATAATTCTGCAAGACGTCCCATGTAAATCATCATATTATATTAATAATCACTTATAATAATCTTAAAACTCGACTTCTAACTAACCGGTGATATATCGCCAATAATCATCAGTGCACCAGACTTGGTGATGAGACTGCCAAGATCTACAAGCGCAGGTCTAGTTTGAGGTCTGCCGGCCAACACCAACATTTGAGGCCAATAATTTTTCACGTGTTCTCCAGTACGAGCTAGATTGTAAGCACTGGACAACGCATTCTTGTAAATTTGAGCTTGAGTGCTGCTTCCCCAATTTACATCTGCAAATATAATTAGTAGTTAAATAGCATGACCTATGCTCAGCTGAGGAAGGCGATAGGCTCTCTATTTTTTTTCATCGTATTTTTTTCCAAAATTAAGAGATTTATCGCAATTTAGACTAAATATCTACGTTTGCAACTTACAATTTATTAGTTGTACGTCAATTTAAAAGTGATAAATAATAAGCTTTTGTTACACATCATCATCATCATATGGCCTCTTCTTAGCAAGAAGGTTTTGACAATACATACTCAAACATAATAAAATGTACTTAATGCTGTTTTTTATCAATATTTATTTTATTGTAGCAGTACCTTTATCTAAAAAAATGTTCATTCAAAAATCAATCTCAAAGGCTATGAATCTTGCAAAGTTATCCTAACGTTAATGGACATCGACTCAATGTCTATTTTGTTGTGATCTGTTAAGTACGACCTATAATTATGGAATGATAATCCATAAAGTAATCTAACAATTCAGTAACCATTTATCCACCGCTTCCTACACCGAGAACGAGTATATTTCGATTAGGGTCCAAGTTAAGGTGAAGGCGATCATGTGTCAACCTTGACCATCATGGATGTTCATCAAGCCATGATCTTTGAACACATCCTTTTTTATTTTTTATTTATTCTATATCTACTTTAGTTCTACCTATATATTATTTATTTATCAACTAATCACCGTCCACGCTAAACGAAGGAAACACTTAAGGAGCGCTATACATATATTTATTATTCAATTCTTTAACTTCTTTTACTGTTAGATAATACAACATCGGTCTACGATCAGTAGGAGCTAAGCATGAATTAAAAATGGTACAATAACGGGGATTATTCCTTTTGGGTGACTCAAGCGAACGAACGACGAATTTTCAAAATATATTTTTAGTAGGTAGGTATAGCTTCAAATGAAATCAATTAACGGTCTATATCAATGTAGATTCTGAATATTTTCATAGTGTGGTTTTTGTAAGAGAACAAAAGACAGTAGTAGCCTTTTGTAAAAATAATTTAAATCATATAATTTTATGGTTTTACTGTAAATGATATTAATAGAAGAGATTCGTGCCAATATCTAAAGTATTCAGATTATAATAACTTTAGGAAGTTAGACTATAAACAAGCAAATGTTTGCGATATGAATCAAATGAGTGCTATGAACAGGATTATGAGAAAATGATGCAATCACTCCGAGTTCAATACCGATTTAGATTCAAATCAACATTGGCTATTCTGGTTCTTCATATTGCCAATAAGATGTAAAATACAAAACTACTATTTGTATTTTTATATAAAACTAGCTGATCCGGCGAACTTCGTACCGCCATATTTATGACCCACGTAACATCGTTTACGTTTTTGTGAATCTAAACCATTCCCAGATCCCCTTGAACACACACAAAAAATTTCATCAAAATCGGTGCAGTCGTTTTTGTGAATCTAAACCATTCCCAGATCCCCTTGAACACACACAAAAAATTTCATCAAAATTGGTCCAGTCGTTTAGGAGGAGTTCAGTCACATACACACGCACACAAGAAATATATATATTAAGATATGTTTTTCAATACCTCACTGAAAAATAAACTGTCAATGAACACTATTGTATTCATAAGACAGGTATTTTACCAATAATCAAAGGAAACAACATTTATTTTATTCTATCGAAGAAATTAAGATTTATTGATTTAGATTTTGTGAATTTTTGGATACTTAATAAACATGGATATGTACTTTAAAATTTTATAATAAACACACATCAAACTTTAGTAAATATGTAGTAAATATCATCAAGTAAATATGTACATCCAGAAGCCCAAAATCGATCAAAGTGGCGTGCAATGGGAGAGGCCTGCGTCCAGCAGTGATCTGCAATAGGGTGATGATGGTGATGAAATATATCCAGTCCTTTTACTCTGTATTTCATAGAATATGCTTCCACATGCATCGATAAACAAAGTAATAAAAGGGTTTACAAATATCTAAAAAATCAAAAAATCATATACTAACCAGGTTCTCTGTAGTGCACGATGAGATAGAGGGTAAAGAAGATGGCAAAAGTGACAAGAGACATCACCCAGCTGATAAGCAACATGATCGCTACGCAGCTCAGGAATCCGATCAGCGAGAGCCACAAGTTGTAGTACTGTAAAATCCATTACGTAATTTTATTAACTACTGGCATTTGCCCGCGTCTCTGCCCGCGTGTATGTCAGTTATCGCGGTAAAAAGTAACGTATGTCTTTCCTCAAGAATTAAAGTATCTCCATGCAAAGTTTTATTTAAATTGGTACAGCGGTTTAGTCGTAAGCATAACAGACAGACAATAGGCAGAAGGGATTGCATTCAATTTTTAACCGACGTCAAAACAGGAGTAGGTTATCAATTCAACAGTATTTTTTTATGTTTGCTACCTCATAACTTTCGACTTAACCGATTTCGATGATTCTTTTTTTATTGGAATGGTGCTGAATGCTTCCCGTGTGGGCCCATTTCAATTTGGTCCACTTCTTGAAGTTGTTTTTTTTTTGTTAAAATTAGTGATCATATAATATTATTAATATTAATTAATAGTATGATTGTCCATTCGTCTTAATATACTAATGATTACTACAGTCTGTTTGCGTTAAGATAATAGTGACGCAATCGTGACGCATTGGCCAACCTCGCAACCCGACCAATCAGGCTCTACGCGTCCGTACGAAACGAAAATTCTTAGAAGCTCATTGGTTAGGGGGGGAGGGTGTATCGTTAGTCACCATTTTCTAAACGCAAATACACTGTAGTAATCATTTTTAAACTAGTCAATCTAAAATGTACCTACACGTAAAAAACACTGTTAAACTGTACAATTTTGATCAAGTTTAAAAATTTGTCGGATTTTAAACTTGATCCCATTATTATAGAAATAGAATAGAATAAACTTTATTGTACACCAATTAATACAGTTTACATTTAGGAGTATATAAATTTAACAACCATGTACAAAGGGCAGCCTTATCGCTAATAAGCAATTTCTTACAGGCAACCTTTGGATAGACAAATAGAATGTAGCAAGACAAATTCATGGGTAACTTTGGTGTTCAAAATTAAAGAAAGGAATAAACTTAATTCAGATGAAAGTAAATAAAACAAATTATAATAAAAAAAAAGATTTTGAAACACAAATACAAACAAATGAATAAATATGAAGTAATGCATAATATGAATAAAATCATAAAATAGTTTTAAGCACTTTATATATTCAGAAGATAAGTAGTGTTCTTTGACCATTTTCTTAAATATAGGCAGGGATTTGGCACGCTTTATAGCCAACGGCAAAGCATTCCATAGTCGGACAGCTTGTAGAGTAAACGACTTATCGTAGAAACATCTATAAATGAATACTTTACACAGGCAATAAAAATATTCCACATCAAATCAGTAGCCATAGAAATAGATACGTAAATTGATGAACTCTTCTAAATAAAATAAAGGTCATGTCGGTCATTTCTATATTTAACTATTGGACCGGTTATATCCATTAATGATTACAATAACAATATAATTGATGTCTGAATCATTTTTATTCAGCACTATCTCGACTTATAACAGACATAGCTCACACTATCATTTCTAGAACATCGATAAGGATAGGTACGAAGATATTTTTAACAGAAAGTACAGAAACGAGTCTCGGAAAGATGCCTTACCCTGAATGTAGGTCGCCAGCCAAGTGGACGAACCAGCGCAGCGTGGAATGTGCAGAAGTTGATCAAAGCATATGATGCCAAATAGAAGTTCGATATCAGAGGCGCTATTGTGTTCAGATCAGCTGCGATATGAAAAACAAAATACCTATTTAGTAAAAAGGAAAGGAAAATTTAACCGTTAAGCAGATGGTTTATGTTACTTTTTTAAATTGAATGCCAAAGGCAAGTCTAAAAATATAGAAAGCAGTCCATTTTCATAACAACATTTATCAATCGCAAGTTTCTAAGTTAAAGGGTAGCGAAATACGAATGCGACTAACTAAAGTGAACCCAATCGAAAACTCACCAATAAGTAAAAACAGCAAAGAAACCAGGAACGTAAGAACATATCCGCGGTAGGGCTCGCCATGTTTGCCGTATGGCTTGGAGAAGAAAATTAGGCCTGGATAGATGCGGTCTGTGCCCAAAGCCTGGATCAACCGTGGCACGGATAGCAAATTCGTCAAAGCCGTAGATAGCGTTGCCGCCCAGCAACCACCATAAATAAATGGGCCCCATGCTGACATTAACTGCATTACCTGAAAATAAATATTATAGAGAACTTAATTTATAAGAATTGTAGAAATAGAATGTATTTTTATATTACCTAACTGATATGAATATCTGATATCTCTCCGAGTATCTGATGGAAAAGACATTTACGTCCCTTTTCATGAAATCTCTAACACAGATTGCAGCAAAATAATTAAATGTTAAAATTTTACGACATATCTGTGATATTTAAAATTAAGTATTTATCTTTTAACATTGTATTCTGTAGGATATTCTGCACTTGTCTTATTTTGTGAATTCGATAGCATCTCCGTGACAGCTGGTATAATAATGTATCTAACTGTAGTTTATATAAATGTCTTACCGAATAGCTATTATGTAGTCCATATTTGCAGGTATTGTTCATCACACAACTCCCAAGCCCGCTGTAGTCAAGTACGGTTCCATTCGCAACGAGTAAATCCGTGAGGTTTCCAGATGCATCCCTGAGAGCTCCGCTTCCCGCAAACAACACCATGAGAGCGTAGCTCACCATTGATATGAGCAGAGCTAAGAGAGTTCCCTTGGGGATGGCTGATGCTGGATCCTAGAAAGAGTAAATGCTATAGTTTTAGGCCTGAGAGATTCCTTATTGTCAGGAATGGGTAGGCGCTTTTCAATCTGTCTACAATATCTCGTCTGTTCAGTCGATCTTATACTTACTATATGCTACAATAATTCATGTACTGCTAATATACTGTGTTCATTATTCTCTTCCTTATTTTTAATATTAAAAGATAAATGTAGCTATTGTACTAAACCTTACAATAATGTCAAATAATATCTAATAGTAATAGATTTTATCAATATTTAATTATCAATGGTTTTGTAATTTTGTTTAAAATCTTTCATTTTAAATACTTACCTATTTAGACATTACAAATAATGTGATAAATGAAGAACCGCTCGACCCATTTTGTGCAAACTTCACATAAACCATCTACTAAATAGTCCGAACAAAGCCTAAACACTTGGTTTGGATAGGTGAGCCCGTTCTTGAGTTTAAATAAAATAACAACGAAAAGTGGCATTGATTTTTAACCGACTCCCAAAAATGAGGAGGTTCTATGTTCCACTGTATGTTTTTTTTTTGGTTTTTTATGTATGTTCACCGATTACTCCGTCAATTGTGGACAGATTTTGAAAATTCTTTTTGAATTCGAAAGGGTATGCTGCCGAGATGGTCCCATTGCCACCATATCAGGATCTCATTATGGGATCCCAGGGAAATCGAGGGAAATCCTCATTTTTTATAGGCAGATACTATGGTTTTTCGTATATTTTCTGAAGTTACACCGGTATTTGCGTCTGGTAGTCATCATTTTATGATGATGAGCTGATGATGTAAGGTACAACTCCTTAACGGTTAGGAGTTAGAAGATTAATCTTTAAAAATCATATGTATGTATTTTACCTTTAATCGTATTCTTTCAAATTATTTAGGTTAGCTGATGATAGAAGGTTAAACTCTTCAACAGTTAGGGATTAGAGGATGATTTTAATATTACACGTACGTATAGATCTTAATTTGTATTCTTTCAGTTATTCATATGGATCGTTTTATTGAGTAGACACCCACTAAGTAAGAATTTTGGAATTTCTACCCCTAAGGAGGTGAAATAGGGGTCGAAAGTTTGTGAAAGTCTGTCATTTTTTAAGTTAGAAACATGAAACTTTATCTTTGGGCTACTGATTAAAAGTGAGTAGACACGTATTTAAGCGTTTCTGGATATTCTATCCCTAAGGGATGAAATAGGGGTTGACATTTGCTGACACTAAAGTTATTTGCAGAAATTTTATGAAATAGTTCAACTTAGTACTTACTTACGATTGTTTGCACTAAAAACCGAAAATAAAAACCCTAAAGAACCAGTTTATTTTACGCTTTTAAGTGTTTTTTGGCAAAGTTGAATGTTTTTTTTATTTCCGTTACACGACATTGAGAGATGTAGAACTTTGTTTTCGGGTTGAAAAATAGGGTATATCAAATTAAGAGCGTAAAAAAAATATCACATCACCTATTGTACTTTTATTAATCGATCGAGATATCCAACGAAAACTCCCTGCCAAAAAACACTAAAAAGCCTAAAATAAACTGGCTTTTCCTAAATTGCTATGTGCCAATTCTTGTCTATACCTAATTCTTTATTCATTTAAATAGTAGTATTATAATGTGTGCTAGGTACCTAGAATCTGTTTGAAGTCGGTGCCAAGTGACTATCGCTTAGACTTTTGTAATTGTTCGGTTGTATTCTTTTTGGCTTAGCACGGACTTCAAACATAAACAAAACACATTAACAAAAAAAAAACACAGTGGAACATAGAACCTCCTCCTTTTTGGAAGTCGGTTAATAACCGAAATAGGTCTATTAAACATTTTAAGGATAAACGAGTACAATGACAATTTTTTTAACAACAGTCGTTATCAATTACTTCCCTCCCACAACACAATATAGATTTCATTGCATCTTCAGTTCGTTTAATGATTGCAGGAATAGCAGTGACTCAGAGTAAACCCAACTTCAATTGATTTTAATGAATGGACAACTGACGAACATTCCCAGTAACAACATACCGAAAACATCCAGGGGTTAAACAATTTGACACCCTGTTGGGTTCATTTCATTTGATTTGTGGCACAAAAGAAACGTTTAAACAAGTTAAGTATTTACATTGTTGTATCTTGATAAATCTGCATTTCTTTTGACACTGAATACATATACGGATGATGCCTCTATTGTCTTTTTAAGCTACATTTACAGAGAAAATAGAACGCATATAAAAAGATTTGAAGAGTTAGCTCACCTTGTTAGTAAACAAAGGACTTTTGAACTATGACTCAATGTGTACGTAACTACGTACACATAACCCGTTGAAAAAGTACGTCAATAAGCTTTAAATCATGGGAAAAGTACTACAATCGATTTTAAAATCAACTTCAAAGAGCAACTAGTTAGTTCTCTTCGAGTAACAAAAGTAGTGTTTGACGATTCCATGCCCTTGCATGAATTTCACTCCCCTTTTTAGTTGAAGAGGTAGAAAATCCTTTCGGATCTCTCCTCCAGGACTCAGGAACCAGGAGTATGTGTGTTTCCACTAAAAACCACTCTAACCGTTGTTCTCAGGCACCCTACTCTAAGGGGGACCCGGACTAGGCTCTATCTTGGGATAAGCCTTGCGGCCCCTGACCAGACAACGCAACCCGGCCTTGGCCCCACGACTTTAGATTCCTACTGCGTCCTCAACGCATGTACACAACACTGACGACAAACATTTCACTCCCTAGTCAGCACCTTTGACGTCAGGATAATAGTGACGTATATTCTGTTTAATAAACGATATATATTAAGAATGAACTATATTATCAAATTTAAAAATCCTCGAGAATCAAATCAGTTAGATCAACTTTTTGTCGTCATATGCATATTAATTACAATTACCATTTTGATTATTCATATTTTATAAATCGTACTAAGTGTGCAGTGGCCTCATACATGTTATATTATCTTAGTGTCGAAGGGAAGAAAATTAAAGTAGTTCAAGGATACGCCACCACTCCCATCAATTAATTACACGTTTTACGTCAAAGGCGAGCAATCTATTCGAACAAATTGTACTACGCAGAACAATTTCAATTTTAGCTTTCCGCAAGCTTGAGTCTTATACAGTAAGTGCTTTATAGAAAGATAGGAGAATGAAAATGTTGTAGAGCCTCAATTAGGTAACTAACTGTAGTAATATTATAACTTTTATATATTTTTAACACGTGGCTAGATTTCTAAAATAATAACTGACGTGATTTTACTTCATCACAAACGTGTTACATGTAGTTAAAAGCTAGTTTTTTTATATAAAAGTACTTCCAAATTTAATAAAACTAAAGCATCAACAATTTATTTATCTGTGGTTGCAGCAAAGTAAATGAATTGGGCTATTTCTTTTATAGATCATGTGATGTATTTTATAACTAAATAAAATTAAATGTTACAAAATGTCTCTTACTTTAAGATCTCCTGAAATATTAGCTCCCGCCTGAATTCCAGTTACAGATGGAAAGAATATTGCAAACACACTAAAGAAGTCCTGGTTTAATCCTTCACTGAAACGGTAATCGGGTTTGAAGTTCGAAGTAAATGTCGTAGCTGGAATAAAAATAATAGTATCTTATTAAGAAATTATTTCCATAACATACATTATATGTAACATACTCGAAAAAGGAAGAAAAAACTTGATAGATATTTTTATAATTAACATTATTTACAGGTATTTGTTCTCTTCTGCCTTACTTATTACTAATATTTTGTTATCCTAGCCGATTACGGCCACGTCGGCCAACTACGCAGGGGATATTATAGGGCACAAGTGTGTGCGCAAACACAGGTGCACTCTCTGTTCCCTCTCTCTCATAATTCGATGACACGGTTAACCGACACGACCAGAGAGAGATCAGGCACAGGACCGACAGCTTTACGTGCTCTCCGAGAATCTACGAGCTGTTATTAAGTATTTCTACAATCAGAAAAACTGCCCCATCGTACCCCCCCCCCTCCATCTATCCTTCCCCCCCACCCATCCTCCAAACGCCGGCAACACACTTGTGACGCCTCTGGTTTTGCAGGTGTCCATGGGCGGCGGTAATCGCTTACCATCAGGTGATACGTCTGCTCGTTTTCCCGCCTATTCCATAAAAAAAATTGTCTCGAATACTTACTACTTAAACCAACGAAGCCTTCAGCTATTTCTTGATGACTTCGTGGCCCCATGATTGTACCAACCACAAAGTCGACCATAGCTCCGACGATGATTGCGATCAAAAAATTCTGTAAAAGAAAAACTTATTAAATATCCTTTTATATAATCAGAGAGGTAGTTTTACGGCAAAATTTACGTTTTTAAACTCCAGTTCATTTTAGTGGAATTCATAAGAATATTTGTACGTATAGGTATTTAAGGATCGACCCCAAATAATCTTGGCAATAATACAGGCAAGGAAGATGAAGATCGTGAGGGACACCCACTTCAACACTACTACATCATGATAAGCTGTGATAAACTGTTCTTCTTTATACTCATACATAAATTTAATATTATACTTGTACACAGTCGGGTACTAGGATTGTGACTGTATTGCCAAGTCATTCCGAAGAAGTTTACGTACTTTTAACTTGAATTTAAGGCAGTTTGTGGACATCCTGATTTAAGCAGGGAGTGCATTCCAGAGAAGAACAGACTGCACGTAGAAGGAAGAATGGAGGAAGTTGAAGGTGTGAATAGTACATAGAAGAAGCAGAATATTTGTTGACCGAAGGTTTCGGTCATGATTGGAACATAAGAGACGGAAGTGTGGTACAAGGTATTTGGGTAACGATGGAGAGTTGAGGAACGAAAAAAGAGTAGTCAGCGCCGCAGTTTACGAGCGCTGACTACTCTTTTTTAACCGACTTCCAAAAAGGAGGAGGTTCTATGTTCCACTGTATGTATTGTTTTTTTTTATGCCTGTTCACCGATTACTCCGTCAATTGTGGACCGATTTTGATTCCTTTTTTTGTATTCGAAAGGGTATGCCCCCGAGGTGGTCCCATTGCCACCATATCAGGATCTGATGATGGGATCCTAGAGAAATCCAGAGAAACCCTCAATTTTTATAGGCACATACTATGTTTTTCATATATTTTCTGAAGTTACACCGGTATTTGCGTCTGGTAGTCATTATTTTATGATGATGAGCTGATGATGTAAGGCACAACTCCTTAACGGTTAGGAGTTGGAGGATAAATCTTTAAATATCATATGTATATATGTTACCTTTAGTTGTATTCTTTGAAATTATTTAGGTAAGTTGATAATGGAAGGTGGAAGGTACAACTCCTCAACGGTTACGAGTTGCAGGATAATTCTTTCAATTTCATACGTATCTACCGACTTCAAACAGATTCTAGGTACCTAGCACACATTATAATACTACTATTTAAATGAATAAAGAATTAGGTATAGGCAATTTATGAAGAACCAGTTTATTTTACGCTTTTAAGTGTTTTTTTGGCAGAGAGTTTTCGTTGGATGTTTTTTGGAAGTCGGTTTTTTTTATAAAAAGTTTTTCGTTTGTTTGCTCCCCACTACGATCACTTGGCATTTGGTTAGATTTACCGACAACCCGAACCTCGCTCACCAGTTCTTTATGGAGTCTAAGTTAGTAAGTAGACTAGTAGTACTAGAGTAGTAAGTAAGACATTTCATACGCAATTGACAAAGTCAACAGGGGTTGACTTTGTCAATTGCGTATGGAATGTCTTCAATCCTTGATTTGATTTATAACTTGCAAGTCGCCAGCGTACAAGTGATACGCATACTTGAAGGTGTTGGGTTATGACATTAATGAATATTGAGAATATAAGGGAGATAATATAACGCCCTGAGGGACGCCAGTTTAAATACCTCCAAACTTATAATTGACAAAGAGCCTTCTTCTTTTCTAATTTTGCATCATCGCAAGCATAAAGTTAAGTCATGGAAAAAGGAAATTAATTAATCGGAAAAGCTATAGTTTCTTAGAACAATGCATTTAACTAAATTGACCTTCATCAACTTTGAAATCAAGTACAGCATATTTAATAATGATCGCTTGCAAACGACGTACTAATATTTATGTCTTATGAACACTTCACTTATTTTTGATTTTAATTGATGAGCAATATGGATAAAACTATCAATTTCAAGCTAGAAGTGTTTTCTAAACACTTGTTACGTGGTACGTATGTACGTAAGTACTCTGTATTACACAATTATTGTGAAACTACTTCTAAATTTAGCGTATTATAGCTATGTAGTAGGTCTAACGATTTAGTCGATTGTACTAGTTTCATGAACACCATAAAATCCAATTCTACGACCACAATAATGGCTGCGTTGAACATGAAACTATGTAAAAAACCTTCCGCTAAACTTGATAGCAAAATAAATTGCTCGATTAACAGTTTTTTTCTTTAAATGAAGATTAAGAAGAAGCAGCTTTTTGTTCTTAAGCTAATTGAAGCTATGTGTTTAGCTAACAAGATTCAAGAATCGGCCACTAACGGGCTCGAGTGCCATTATTATTCCATTAATATATATATATATATATTAATAGAATAAAAAAAAAAAAAAAAATGTTTTAAGAATTGCAGAATAATCTGCAATTCTTGGAACATATTTTTAATATGGTACTCTAAATGTAAACTACATATAAAAATCATAGTTGGTATATTTACTACACCTAAGTAAACAGACACGATCATCTGCCTGCCAAAAATTCTCTGAATGATCATATTCCAATATTACGAAGTATAAACAAACTATGTTTATCGCATTTAAAATAAAATATTCTTGTGATCATCTGTATTACGGAAACAGTAATAATTTATAATGCTTTCACAGAGTGTTCTAGCACCACTACTCGCTACTATTTTCCGTGTAACTACTAATACCCGTATTCAAAATCATGGACGCACAGTTAACGCAGAAGCATAAAATCGGCAATTACATTTCATAAACTATGCTTGAATGCTTGAAGGATAGGAAGCGCCTAACGTACATTAAAGAAACTGGTAGGTATAAAGTTTTCTTCGAAAAGAAATAGTTATTTCTTAGACAAGAGTGCAAAGTTGCTTTTTAACCGCGTGCTCAATTATTTTGATGACCGAGCAAGGGATGGATTCTTAAATTCTTTGTACTCACGGAGAAAGCGAGATCACTGTATTATATAGCTAAAATGTATATGTTGAATAGTTCATAAGTTATTTTTTTCTATGAGGGCGGCACAATCACTTCGTGACTAAGTCCTCATTAAATAAATAAAGAAAAAAAATCTAAATAACTAATGTAACTTTTCATCCCACTTCAGCGAGGAAATGACTAAATGCAAAAAAGAAAAAAAGCGCGGGCAAAAAGTACACCACTAAGGTTCCGAGTATGAGTTTTTAACAAATTAAAACAGGTTGTTTGATAAATTCGGCACCATGGAGGTAGAAGTAAATAGGTTAAATCATGTTTTTAATTCACAAACTTAGTGCACGCGATATTCTAAATTAAATTTACCTTATCCTCTAGCGGATAAAAACGGTTTTTCACACGGATATCGAAGGGCAAAAATACTCTTTCCGAGATGGGGGGATGAAAAATACTTTATCAGATTTGAAAATACTAAATCTACTAGGTCTTACTGAGGGACGTCCAGGCCATACACATTGACATTACCCCACCAGAATAATTGCTGGTGAAGGACATACACGGGACTATTGGTCTAATAGTAAGTGAGGTTCGATTCCCACAAAGGACTTTTAAACTTTGTGCAATGAACACAATCATTTTTCCGTGTCTAGGTGTAATTTGTCAATAAAATATTTAGAAATATATTTAGGTATATTTTTCAGCAGTCTGGTTTTCATGTTAAGGGTGTTGCCTAGTTTGTTATCAGATGGCCGTTTGTGAGATATAAGATTAGATTATTATACAACCCCTCTATCGGAGCTATAGTAACAGAAGCCAAATTAATATATCCAACTCGGATGTTAAAAATTACGATATTAATCTTATATGTTTTTTAGTGGTACACGAAAATTTCTTTATTTTTTTAATAAGATACTGCATTACAAGGTTAAAACACACACAAAAAGTAGATTAACTCGTGTCTGGAATTGAGACTCTAAAACATAAAGAACAATGTTACACCTCTGTACTTATACAAAGTTGTCTGAAATGTGCTGTTGCTAAAAGAGCACACGCTAGTTTACTGCTATTTCTGACCTGGACTTTGGATTCGATTCGAATTACCCTGTAGGTGTATTAGTAATGTATCAATATTGTAGTTTCCATGAACTACAATCAGTTTGGATAACAAAGAATAATATCAACCCACGTATTTCATACGGTGTATAATGTTACAGGTTACTGTTGTGTGTTACGATTCTTACTTTTATTTTAGGGTTTCTTAAGATAAGTAATAAAGTTCAAAGATAAAGATTTAGATTGAGAACAGTTGGATGTGTTAATTTTTAGACTTATCTTCATCAAGATTCTTGTTCGCAATATGAAAGGTTTGGGCAACAGTTAATATTAAAAGTGTTACAATACAAATTTTGCAACAAAAAATAGATACTGTACTAAACAGATATATCTGATCAGGCAGCGACCATATTTGGAATTAATTATTGAAACCTATTTACATCTTCACAGTTAATTTATTTAATAATAACAAGTTATGTATATCGACTGTCTAAACTCAACTTCTCCTTCAACTAATGCTAGCCGAATGACAGCTTATTTTTCTCATATTTGTGGCTCTAGTAGAGCCTAGAGCGGCTCTGAGTCTAATGGAAAGAATGAGTAGAATTTAAAAGTAATATCACCATACTCATTGCGATTGCAACTAACTATTGTCTATATAATATATATGAAGCATGGTAATCAAAACTATGACGGCCTTTTGAGATACCTCAGTAGCTACGCCGTGTTCATACTATAAAAATATTTACATCCACACCCAAATGCCAATCATGTTCAATTAAGGTGAAAAGAAAAGGACCGGTTCAAAGGAAATTTTTGAGCAAAATAAACAATAACACGAATCTACGACGCAACCTCGCGTCGTTTGATTTGTGGTCTATTGTAGATTAAAATTTATTGATACGTTCTATGAGGCTACATGCGCCTTAACTACTAAAAAGTACATCTAAAAGTATATAATTACCTGACTGAATGTTATTTCATTGATAAATGTAATAAGAGTTTGTCTTTCAATACGCTTGATGGAAAATGACAATTGAAATGAAGGAGGTACTAACCTATCATGGGAAGCCTATAGTCGGTTATGTAATAAAAGTTCATCGTTCATCGTTCATCCGTTCACGCGTTCATCCAAGAACGCTTGGATGAACGCTGACAAAAATCACGCTTAAAAAAATGAAACTAAAAGCTGTTTAATTCGATTTTTTGTTTTGTTGACAGAGAAATGATTAAACTTCAGACTTCAAGCTTTTATAGGCTCCCCACAGCAAATTCTATAATACACTCACATGTTTTCCAGTTATAAATCGAATGAATTCATAAACGCATAGTTTAAAAATAAACATCACCACCTGGCTCGACCGGGGAGGTACTACCTTCGCACAGAAGATCAATGTAAAATGACAGCGTTCGTGCTGTCGTGTTTTGTTGGTGAGTGCGAGACCGGAGGCCCAATAATGCACAAGCATCACTAGGTGTTAGACTTTTCTTTTTGGTAACCACTGACTATTGCAAAATCTTCTCCTTTCTTCAAAGGCTAACCCGTACCTTACACTGTAGGTACTTGCATAGTATTATTTAAGATTGTTCACAACTTAAAAAAGACACCTCTGTGGTTTGTTTCGGCGTTTCTTCGCGGAGAGTCTTAGGAAACGCCTTCTCGCTGTAAAGACTGACGTGTGAAAATGTCTGTGAAGACTTACAGAAATAAATTAATTTATCATTCAAATTACAATTGTCAGCTACAATAGTAAGTAGTAAGTAACCTGTCTGTAAATAGGTCGAACGTGCCAATGTTGACCTACATATGAAACAAACAAGCTTTTATCTATATACACATACATACTGTTACTATTTAAGATTCTACCTTGTGATTGCCTATTAGGAACATGTTTATGTTATACTAATAGATATGTCCGTATGCAGTTTTCATTGATATGAATGTGAAAAACAGACAGATGGCAAGGTCAGATAGGGATCGAATTAAAGATGATAGCTTCTGTGTAACGGCATGTTACAAGTACATATTAATTTTAATAAAAATTGTTATTAATAAGATTTATGTAAAAATTATATAGTAAAAAAATTGTATAGTAGCTCTGTTTTATAAATTGTTGCAACACTGAAAGCACCGGTTTTGAAATATTTTTTTTTGTATATTTTGCAACATTTCTTAATCGTAACAGTTCACAAATACAGCAGAACAATCTACAGAATTATTGTTGAGTTAATAATGAATTACTATCATTATTATTTTCGTTAGTCACGCTAGATATATGTTTATATTTACATGTTAACTGAAAAATTATCATAAAAGTAGAGGCAATTGAAAAAATAAACCAGCAATCCAACAATAAGCAAACCTCACTCCTCGCAGGATGTTATTAACTAGCTTGAACCATAATTTACGATGACTGCTATTACTGTTGAAGATTTTACAATGAAAACTAATGCCATTAAATTTTATCTACACATAGCATCGCATAACTGCCATATAACTAACGTTTAGTATGATGTTGATAAATATAATATAGATATATATAGATAATATATAGATATATAGATAAATAAGTAAAGTCCCCCGCGACACAGTATTTATTCCTGGTGCGGGAGTTGTCTTTTTAACCTAGTCTAGTCATTCATTCAACAGTCATTTTTAAAATGACAAATGGAGGCCCAATTAGTCTAGTCAACAAGTTCCATACTTGTTGACTAGACTAAAAGATGCAGTAGCATCACTAGGCCGCCATGGTGTGGGTCGCCATGCTGCATTGTCTGCATTCGCAGTGAGCATGGTGACCACCACTCTTGGATTCTGCTTATGCTTTCCATCAGGCAGAGTAGAGTCATTTTGGCGGGCCAAACATAAAAAAAAAGAAAAATTAATAAACTATTAATGACTTTATTAAGTTATAAGGTAATGAATATTAAAAAAAATCAACCGCATTAAGAATTCCTCGTACTGACACTTTGGAGTCGCTAAAAAAGAACGTGGCTCATCAATGGATTAGCATTTTAAACTTACTATAGACACTACTTTCACACTGTTGTCTATTAGATAGTCATCGAGAAGAGGTTTAGTCACTAGTCTTCAATATGAGACTTCAAAAGTCTCACATTTCGGTTCAATTTGATTCAATACTCAGATACTATTGCATTTCAATTTCTAATATTCTTTGTAATATTTATTAAAATTTAAAGAGAGCTCTTACAGACTACAGTTCGCTAAAATGGTTAATAATACTTTTTGTATTATGTGCGGTCTTTATTAATATCATACAGCCTGAGTATAATTCGGAAATAGAAAACAAACTCTATGTAGTGGCTAAAGGTAGTAGAGCCACGCTGATTTCCGCACGAAAGAGCCGGCTCGACCGGGGCGGTGGCGGTACTACCCTCGCACTGAAGATCTATGTAAAAATGACAGCATTCGTGCCGTCGTGTTTTAGTTGGTGAGTACGAGACCGGAGGCCCAATGATGCAGAAGCATCACTAGGCCGCCATAGGTGTGGGTCACCATGCTGCATTCGCAATGAGTATGTTTACCACAACTCTTGGATTCTGCTTATGCTTTCCATCAGGCAGAGAAGAGTCAATTTGGCAGGCCCATCCATAATAAATAAGGAAAAATATGTATTCGATAGCAAATTTTTTAAGAGAGGTCATATTTTGATTCACGTTTTAGTCTCGTGCTGCTACATTTAGATGCGGAGAAGTGACCATTTACGTAGCAGAAACGGCTAAAAACGGTAGTTAGGGCTCACATGTATATTTTACCGACAATCTATTATTCAGTTCAATATGGTATAATCTGGTATCCTATACAATACCTAGGCAATGTAAACAATACCTAAAACGTGTAGGTAATGTTGGAAAAATTAATAATTTTGCCTATGTATTCTATACAATGCATAACCCAGCGGGTAATATGAAATCTACGAGAACAAGTCAAAAACAATCCACTCAAACTCATCGTATCCAAAGGATTCAACAATAACACAGGGAATCAGGCGCTGAATTGGCACTGTTCTAACCCAACCTACATGATTCTGAATAAAGTTGATTTTACGCAAACAACATGTTTCAGTTCCTCGTCATTTTATTAGTGACCGACCGAAGGTTCGGTTTCGGTTTCGGCCAGTTTTGGCCAAAAAATCTAGTTTCAGCCGTAGTTTCGGTTTCGGCCAAAAAATAAGTAAGTGTGTAACCGAAGTAAGTGTGAATAATCGTGCGTCAATCGGCGAACTTTGTTACTCACTCGTGGTCACACGCTCACATGGCCGGCTCAGTTCACTCCCCGTAATTCCGTCGTTAATCGAATTGAATTGATTGTATGTTTAATATATGTATGATTAACATAATATGACATACTGTATTTGTTTAGTTCAGATATATTTATGACACAAAACATAAAAAAATATATTTACTACGTACTTTGATCATAGAATATGCAAATACATGTTTAAAATATCCACTAAATTTCAGTGTATAACAGGAATTTTATATGTTTAACTCTTATTCCAATAAAAGTTACTATCATCACTTTTAGCTTTTTTTAAAGCTACTAAATCAACTTGACACAGTAATGTCACAGTTCTAATCTTATCCTTTATTCAGTGTCACAAAGTCATCATTTCTCTTTTTTTATTTATTATCTTTTTTTAACAACTTATCAAGGTCATCCATCGCTACAAGTTGATTTGACAACAACAAAATGACCAAACCTTTTGTGTGAAAATAATGACAATTTTCGAGCACCATTGTAATACTGTTGCAGATTAATTTAACGAAAATTGTAAAAATATATTTTTAGATGTTAATACGCAAACTATCATATTTTTAGGATAAGCTTACTTTTTAGCTAAATCATATAATAAGCAAATGGTGAATGTTATGCTTGTGATAAAATAATTTTAAACTAAACAAATATTATAGAACCTTTCTAGCTCACTTCTGCACTTTCGATTTCCACTATTAGTAAGACAACAAGTAGTTCAAAATTATTAAATATAATGTGGAAACGTAAATAGTGAGTTCGTTTCAATAATATTTATTCAACATTTAAATTGACAAAAAAAACAAGAAAAAATAAACTAAAACATATAGTGGTCACTATTTTAGCACTTTTGCATGGATAATTTTAAATTATTTACCACCTCAAAAACCAAACAATCTTATTTTGTTCAATTTTGATAAAATATACTAAATAAAAAAAATAAACTGACTTCAAAAAACTTCAAACGAAAACTATGGAGTTTAAGGATGCCAATTTATTTTACGCTTTGTAAAATAAATTGACTCTCCTTATTTACTAAGTGGCAATTCTTGTGTATTTTTAACCGACTTCAAAAAAAGGAGGAGGTTTCTCAATTCGACCGTATATATATTTTTTTTACGTGTGTTCGGGGATAACTTCGTCGTTTATAAACCGATTTTGACGATTTTTTTTAATGGAAAGGAGATATCCCAACGGTGGTACCATGATAAGGACACTAAGATTTGATGATGGCATCCAAGAGAAATCGAGTCGAACCTTGAAGTCGGTTTTTTTTTTTTTTCGGTATTTATTTAAACAAAGCAGTGTTATAGTGTGTGCCTAAAACCTGTTACAAAAATCTAAGGGACTTTTCCAAAATTAAAATAAGGCCACGGATTTTTATTAAAAAAATTGCTTTGACCGCCTAACCGCACTAGATGGTGTGGCTCTTTACGACTTAGAGCCCAACGAAATTCCTAACAAGCTGCATGATGAAAAGCGAAGAAGCGTTACGCAAAGAAAAACAGTTAAGACTAATTGTAAATATTTAAATGAACCCACTAAAATAAACTAGGCGTACAGATATAGTGTGGGTTCCCAATCCGACCTCCAGCTTTGCATGTCTTTTTTTCCTACAAACGACTAGTTTCTCTATCCTCCATCTCTTAATCTCACCTGTCAGATCACCTAAACAACTTGGAAGAATACAACTAAGGCCCTATTCGTGTATATGGTATGAAAATAACCTTTCTCTAACCTCTAATCATTTTACTTTCTATTATCAGCTCATGTGAATAACTGAAAGAAAACGACTAAAGGTATGACATTTGAAGATTTATCCATCAAATTCTAACCGTTAAGGAGTTGTACCTTCTATCATCAGTTCATCATCATAAAATGATGACCACCAGACGCAAATACCGGAATAGCTTTAGAAAATATATGATAAACATGGAACGTGTCTAAAATATTTGCTCAAGAAAATCGAGGGGGTATCCCTCCCATCAGAGATCCCATCATCAGGTCCTGATATGGTGCCATTCACTACCTCGGGTGCATGCCCTTCCGAATATAAAAACAATTTTCAAAATCGGTTTACAATTGACGGAGTAATCGCTGAACATACATAAAAAACCTGAACATTTAAAATATACTCTTGTTAATGAATGGAATATCATGGTCGTATATGTATAGTATATAGTAGTATACAGTATAGTATATAGTATAGTATGTGTATTTATGTATATAGTAGTAGTATGTGTATATAGTGTAGTGTAGTGTGTGTAAGTGTAGGTAGATATATGTAAGTAACTTTGTATATTATTCAGAACCTAGATATATTGAAGTACACCGCCAACTACCCAAAACAACAATTAAATGCATAATATCCGTACAAAGGTTGTCTGGAAGAGATCGCCGTGAGCGATAAGATCGCCTATTGTAATACCTAATGTTGATGTCCATATATGTATCTCTGTACAAATTTATACTGTAGTGGTGTGCAATGAAGTTTAATAAATAAATAAAAAAATACATTCCCTAATTACCTAAAATATAACAAATTTTGAAAAAATGGGTTTGGTTCACGCTATTTTTCAAGGGCAAAAAAGGTTCGGTTTCGACCGAAACTGAGAGCCAGGCCGAAGGTTCGGTTTCGGCTTAAAAACCAGTTTCGGTCGGACACTACATTTTATAAGTAGGTAAGTATAAAACGTAAACTTACATAAAATTAATAAATACTGATCAAAATTCACTATATTTTATGCATTGCCTGTATGCCCCCGATATTGTATAGAATACTTGAATTATACAGATGGCCAGTAATACATAAAAAAAATCAATTAAGTGATTGACTTTACTAAAAAAACAAATGGACAAATGCTCATTTAAAAATCTATTTTCAGTTTAACAAAAACAACTCAGTTTGACGTGTTAAGCAAATTATAGTACGTCACTTAAAAAATTAAAGAACTGTGTTTAAGTTAATTTATTTAAATAAGCTTGTAAATCGTACAACTTTTGGACTCCTACAATTTATACATTCATATTGAAATGTATGATGAGATACTTTGAATAATTTACGGAGCCTTTACTTTATCAGCCTTTACTCACTTCCTTCCTTCCTTCTTCTGTAGGACATAGTTCTCTTTATAAATGTGATTTTGACCTACAAGACCACGTTGACGTTCGCCGGACGGGTGGGTTAAGGGTCTGTGCCAGTTTACTTCTCTTTACAGTGCTGTTGCCCTGCAGAGTTCTCTCCCTAAGAGCTCGTACCCACTTGCCGGGTGTCGACTCTCGACATTTATTGTCGTGGCCGACACAAAATCGGTTTCCGCCAAGTGTGAATAGCTTCATATAAAATGTTCTGCCACTGGAACCTCCAATGAATAACCGGACCCGACACACGACAAGTGTGAACGGGGTTTTTTTTTTAAATGTTTAACCTACCAAAATGACTACTCTGCCTGCTGGAAAGCATAAGTAGAATCCAAAAGTGGTGGTCACTATCCTCAATGTGAACGTGGACAGAGCAGCATAGTGACCCACTATGGCGGCCTAGTGAGATGCTTTTTCACGCCCCGCTTAAAGGACCCGGAATCATAATGGGAAGGGAACACGTGTGGTGGTAGTGAGTTCCATGTTTTGATCGCTCGACACAAGAAGGAAGAACCGAAACGTTGCGTTCGAGAGTGTATGTCTTCCACTCTAAAAGGCTGACTGCGAAGGCCGGCACGTGTTGTCCTGTACAGGAAAGGAGAACGGGGGACCAGTTGGAAGAGCTCTTCAGAATACTCCCCATGATACAGGCGAAAGAGGACTGCCATAGAGGCGATATCTCTTCACAGCTGCAGAGGTTCTAGGGACTCGGTGGCTTCGGGACTACCGATGATGCGGACTGCTCGCCGCTGCAACCGATCGAGAGCGTCAAATAGATGCTGTGCGGCACCATCGCATAGATGAGAACAGTACCCTACGCACGAGCGAACCTGGGTCTTGTAAAGAAGACACAGATGCCCGGGCGAGAAGAACCGTCTCACCTTGTTAAGTACACCTAACTTCCGCGAGGCCGCTTTAATGACGCTCTCGATGTACTCACGCATGTTGAGGTCGTACGGACGCATACCGAGCTTGTCTTGCAGGGGCAGTTGAGTGTTCCGAAAAGTTGGGAGGGGAAGGAAGGGAGACTTTTTGGTAGATAGGGCGCACACCTGTGTTTTCTTGGCGGTAAACTCGACCAGATTCTCACTGCCCCATTGAGAGATGCGGCTTAGAACCAGGTCGAACTCAGCGACAAGATCCCCTCGCTTCGCCTCAACGTCCGCTGACTTGGCTGTAGGGTGACCAAAATATCGCCCATGAACTGTACTGTCGTCTGCATAGCAATGTATATTGCCAAGGGCCAACATGTCATTGATATGCAGAACAAACAGCGTGGGCGACAGGACGGAGCCCTGAGGTACACCGGCGTTTATATGCCGATAATCAGAGGCCGCACCGTCGCAAAGGACCTTAATACGGCGCTGGTGTAGGAATGCGGCGACCCAGGTGCAGAGTTTAGGGGGCAGGCCGAATGCGGGCAGTTTGGAGAGAAGCGAGCGATGCTAAACCCTGTCGAGAGCTTTGACCATGTCAAGGCTGATGGCCAAGGACTCCCCATGTCTGTCAATACAATAGCCTCACCCCAAAGGTGAGTGACATACGCTAGAAGATCACCTGTGGATCGGTTCGGCCTAAAGCCATATTGCCGATCATTTAGCAAGGAGTGATCTTCTAGGTAGAGGACCAATTGCTTGTTGATAATCGTAATCTGCAAGTATAGTAATTTATAAAGAAACAATATACGATAATTAAACTTTGTCAGCCATTAATTGAAGTCATCATATTGAAAGGAAAATAATTCAGTTTGTGAGTTAACTATTGTTTTATGGACACCATTCTGAAGGAACTCTCTTTACGAAATATTTTATACGTTGATCAAAGTACTGTTTATACTATAGTATAGTTTAATAGAGGCCACGTACTGAATACATACAAGTGTCATTACGTATATTATCGTAACAATAGAAGTAAAAATATGAAAAAACTAAGCTCCACAAAAGTATGGATATGCAATTTCATATTCCATAAGTTTAGAATCAAGAGGTTCACATAAGTAGGACCTCGAAGAATACAGAAGATGACGGATGTCAAGAAGGTCAACCAAAGCGAAGGTCTTTTTTGGTAATTAAAATGGTTCTGGGATGGTTCTGATGCCTAATGCGGAAATCCGTTCTACAATCAAATGGTGAACAGTGATAGTCTGATTAATTGATTGAAGCGATCGAGTGATCTAGTTGACCTCATTTCCTTACAATTGTGTATGTACCTACTCTTCATAAATCTCTACAAATATTTGTGTTGAACAAACTGAACAGTGTTACTACTGTATATTGTTGTTTGCTTACTACTACTATAAGAACCGTAACTGCCATATTTCATTAATTTTCCCGACCTGACATTTATCGATTGGTTTAGCCAGCGCAAATACTGGTCGGGTTTATATGCCACGTTTCATTGGGGTTAATATGAGCACCGATATTCAACCGTTTGATGACCGATGCCGCTATGGAACGAAAATAAAACTATAAGGTACCTACTGCTTTATATTTCATAGTATTTTATTTTATGAAAAAAATCAGATGACAAGATTTTGTTATTTGTAATTTCTTAATGAAGCATGGTAATAAATATAATTCAACATTAATTTAGGGATTTGAGACTTGGCTACTAATACACAAGGAAAATTAACCCCAAAAGAAGTAAAATACACGATGAAAGCTTCAAGTGTGTTACAAAACCAAGAATATTTTGCTTAATTCTATAACTTTAATTTAATGAAATACACTTCCTTCATTTTTTAAACATTAAATTTAGATTTAGAACTCTAAATGCCTCAATATACGTGTGTTGGATATTAAAACGTAGAAGCTAATCACTAGTATCAAGATCTAAAATTATTCCCATTTTAATGTTTGGACTGTATATTTTCAAAATTGTTTTCCAATGCAGGATAGATAACCCTTTAAACAAAGTTTTCGGTGCTGTACACGACATTGACCTAATACTTAGGTATCTTAGTAATTCGATGATCAGGGCAAAAACATGCATGATTCAGTTCAGTGGCTGAATCGATGTTATTGAAAATATTTGATACCATGAGCTATATCAGTATATATTTACATTTTATAAAAATCATTTACTAAAGACGTGAATGATTTACTATAGGTACGTGTTTTTATTAACTCTTGTTATGATACGAAAATATATTTTTAAGGTTAGAAATGTGAAATGTTATTATTGAAAAGTCAGTTATATTTCAGTTTACTTGAAAATTCAGACTATTTCGATCTATTAGTGAATTGAAGTTGGATTTTAATGGAGTGGGTGAATGAACCATGCAGTTATCGGTTAGTTCGACCAAAAGAAGCGGACACCTAAAACCAAAAAGTAAAACATTTTTGGATCACACAAAGTGTTGTCGCATGTGGGGGTCGAACCCACAACATTCAGCGTGATGGCATTGTAGCAGTCACCATTTAAATCACAACGTCTTCCATGAAGTCATACGTATATGCATGTATTAAAATGTTGCATTTCTAAGTAATTTGCTATTGCTATTCAGTAAATTTGTCTTAAACGTAGTATACCTAATGTTAAGTAATAAGTAATCACTTACTTGTGCTTTACTCTCCCAGTCCATGCCAACAGCGCAAACAATGCACATAACCAGCAACGCCACAGCTCCAATGATTCTGACGTCATTCACTCCGTTGTCAATTATCTTCAAATCGTGCGACTTTAGTAAATCGTTCATGGAGTCGCAAAAACCTATAGTGTTCATGCTAGCGGCCACTGCGTTCGCGAATGCGAAAATTATTCCAACAGACGCACCAAATTCAGGACCCAAAGACCTTGAGATTATGTAATAGATGCCACCTGCAATAACAATAAATAGATTAATATTTCACTAATCGTTAAACTACTACACTGTGAGGAGAATTGGCAAAGTTGACTGCAATATTTATTTATAAGGTTTTATTGTGATGTTACATCTGTGATAGTTTCGTTGTGCTGCAAATCGTAAAGTTACTTGAAGTTACATAACAACTGTTTAAAAAATACAAAACAAGTTTTTTAGAGTCAAAATGAAAAGGTAGATTTAGCACTTTACTCTCGTATGGTTTCCTAAACTATCTCTTTTAACTGTTGCTACCATATACTATAGTGTTATCTAATGTACCTACTAATTTTATAAATTCGAAAGTAACTGTGTCTGTCTGTTCACTTTTACTTAAATTTGGATGAAATTTACAATAGAGATCCTTTGGAAGGACATATGCTACTATTTACCGCGATAACCAACATAAAAGCGGGTGGAGCTGTAGGTAAAAGCTAGTAATATTTTAATACTAAAGTCCTACAATAATTCTACGAAAAAATTAGTCGAGCTGCTCCTATATACCGCATTGCCCTTCATGTGGAAGGCATCGGCAACGTTTTCTTTTCAAAATGTTTAAGTAAACTGCTCTGATACTTCTGTGTCGCATTAATCGACATTCGACAAACCATACAGAATGATAACCGAAGAAAATATGAAGACGATAACACCATAGATGATAACTTGGGTTTGTCGAGGATTATAACCGAACGAAACAGGTCTTCTGTAGAAAAACGTACGGTCTTTTAAAGTCCAACATAATCGCTTTATCGTGTTGAGGTTGTGTCCGCCACAGACTACAAGGATGAAGAAATGCTGGTGCTTTCAAAGTTAGAAAATGTTTATGTCTAAATTTCTCTACTTTTAATGAAAGGCGGCGGAAAGGCGGATGTGTACGGAGTCTGTGTGTGTGTATGGTCTTGAACAGTCATCAAAAGAGGTACCTCTCTCCACTGCAAAGATATGAAGAAAGAAAGACACATACACCATCCGTAAGTAATTTAACTTTATAATTATATGGTAGAAAGAGGTGAAGTGCCTCTAGTTTGAATTCTTGTACTAGGAGGATAGTTCTTCGATTGTCTAGCTTTTATCTGATGGGCCCGTACGGGCTGGTACAAGGTTTACTTACTTCAAGTAACGAAGCCCTGGTGAAAGGAATTTAACACCCTTTCAACAAAAATCAATTCAATAACAATACTTTGCGTCCATTCGAAATTCCATTAGTTTCATTTACCCAGAATTAGAGAATAGAATTACATCATGAAAAATAATTTGATAAACACATAAAGAGAACCGTTGTGCCACTTATAAGTAATAACGAGAAAGAACAATAGCAATTAAATGAGATAATTAAAAGCAAGTATTGACCAGTTCGCTCTGGTCGAAAACCAGAGTGGCTTGGACTGAATTCAGTTAATTCCGCAAAGAAGTCATTAATGGCCTGTCCCATCACTCACATGTGAGCATCACTGTGGTGTAATAATACCCACTGATATATTAAAACTAAAGTGTGTTTATGTCTGATCGTTTATTTCATGAAAAGAAAATCTTTGAATTGAGTAAAAATATTTGTTAATTTTTATGTAGGTTGTAAAACATTGTAGCCGGGAACTGCTACTTGTAATAAATGAAAGATCACTGAATATCTAACATGAACTTACACATAATAATATGTAATGTACATATACTAATATCAATTGAACAGAATCAATATTGTATGAAATTACTTATGTTACAAATAGGCACAGGATCGGCAATTAATAACAATTTCAAAGTAACGATCATTTTCTCTTTGCTACATGAGCACATTTTATATGAGCTTTGAGAGCTTTCATATACGCAAAATAGTTGTTATCCTTAAATAGCATAATTATGTTCTGAACCCAGGTTTTAAATCTGGATATTAACACTTTTATGGTCCTACTTCCTAGAGGGCCCCGACTTCCCCGCAACAACCAGTTCGAGTCACAAGCGTGCTACTCTACTACATAGTCTTGTTATACTTTTCCTTCTTTTTACTTTAAAGTTACTACCAATTCTTCCATATTTAATACGTAAACTCCAGCGGGCTGTCGCTCATAGATATTATAATAAGGAAAAGTTTAAAAACTATAATTCGACTATGTAAAAACTTTTGATAAAACTTATATAGCGTATGTCGCCCGGACTTTTTTTACGAATCTATTTACACCTCATTCATTAAAATTGGTTCAGTAGTTAAAGCGCTACGATGGAACATACAAACATACATAGAATGCCAAAACAACTTATTACTTATCTACTTATTGCCCTTCCTTTTGACTTCGTTGTAGTCGGGTAAAAATAGATCAAAATTATGATTGGCAAATTGGGAGTGTTAAATATGTCAGCCTGATTCTTTTCTGCCTGATGAGATGCTAGATGGCAATTAAAATGGCACAGTAATAAAATTTTAATATAATTAACTACTCTGCCTAGTTAGGTGCCTAGTGCTGCCTTGTTACTATATTAGTCACAATATGTAAGTAAATCAGATAAGAGTCACTTATAGCAATTTCGTAAATTGCAGACGTAATTTTCCACTATAAAAATAATTGCAACGTTGACACGTTTTTTTAATCATAGTAGATATGATAATGTTTGCGGTATATTAATTTAGAAGTCATCTAAGTAATATCGTGGTCAAAAACCATAATTAATTTGGTTAGTACCTAATTATATTATCAACGAACTAAATCTGCCTTTATCACAATGAATTTATTAGAATTTATCAATTTTATACTTTATTAAAAAACCGAATGTTCCAATTGTCACTTAAGAATCTATTAATTATATTTACAGTTTTGAAGTAACAACAATAAAACAAAATTTCACGGAGATAAACAACCGAAGAAGGTTTGAAGAAATATATTTTATTAAAGTATATGTCCAGGTCATATCTCCAGACGAAAGGTCGCTGGAGCCAAAAATGTGCTAGAGTGGAGACCGCGATAGGCAAATGTAGTGTAGGGCATCCTGAGGCATGATGGACCGACGATTTGAAGAAAGTGGCTGGCACCGGATAGATGCGGACTGCCCAAGACTGCTACAGTTGGCGCTCCTTGGGGAAAACCTTGGTTCAGCAGTGGACGGCGATAGGTTGAAAAGTAGTAAAGTATAATTAACCCAAATGTTCTTTTTATTTCAGAACTTCTAAACTCCAAAATAAATGTGTACCACAATATACGATCATTGGCATAAAAAAGAGATTCCAAAATCCCATCATCAAAACTTAACTTGATGATGACAGAACCATTTAGGAAGTACCATTTCAAATAGGATGAAACTTTTTTAAATTTCACTCTTCTTCAAGTTACATACACAAAATAAGATTACAAGAAAAAGAGAAACTCCTTTTTTTTTAATTCGGTCCAAATATGTAACACTAACTTTCATGTCTATAACCAAAAAGGTTAAAAATCGAAAAATGAACTAAGGAATTAGTAAAGGGTTCATCGTTCTTTATTTTAAAAAGGAAACAGAAAAGCCCAACAAATACAATCAATGGGTACATTGGTTGTATTTGTTGGGCTTTGGGAAATCAGCGTGGCTCTACAGGTAGTAGAGCCACGCTGATTTCAGCATGAATGGCCCGGCTCGACCGGGGCGGTACTACCCTCGCACAGAAAATCAACGTAAAATGACAGCAGCAGTGCTGTCGTGTTTCGTTGGTGAGTGCGAGACCGGAGGCCCAAATAGTCTAGTCAACAAGTTCCATACTTGTTGACTAGACTAAAAGATGCAGTAGCATCACTAGGCCGCCATGGTGTGGGTCGCCATACTGCATTGCCTGCATTCGCAGTGAGTATGGTGACCGCCACTCTTGGATTCTGCTTATGCTTTCCATCAGGCAGAGTAGAGTCATTTTGGCGGGCCATACATAAAAAAAATAAAAAAATAAAAAATACTTAGAACCCGCGGAAACCATTTTCCTGACACGTTGACATGCAAACATTTGGTTAAGACATTATTACAAATGATAACAGTTATTCTTATGTTGTTTGTGCAAGGTAAAGACTTATCTGTTTAATTTGTTTTCGAGGTAAATTAATATCTGAATCATCAGAATCCACCACCTTTCGCATAATAATTTAATAGAACCTACTACTACTACTTTCATTTTAGAAAGAAATTGGATGACGTGAAAACAAAATTAAGACCAATAAAATAGTAAACTACATATATTCAAAACTAACTTTTGTCGGTACTCGTGTATATATCGGTTATCACATTAAAAAGTAGCCCATGCCCGTCCTTCTTTATCAAAGCTACTCCATGCCAAAATGGGCACAGACAGAGTTACCTCTTCAATTATTTTATTTATGGGCCTTCCAAAGTGATTTTACTCTGCGTAATGAAAAGCAAACTCATGCTTTCCATGAATTCTACTCAGAATTCATAGCATTTACAATATAAAGAGGTATGAATAAATAATTTACCTCCTTTGACTTCTCCATTTGTACAAATAGCGCTCATGGAGAGCGTGGTGACGACACAAACCAAGGCTGATATCAAGATGATGATCAGTGACATGCCAATTCCAGCTTGAGACACCACCCACGACAGCCGCAGAAAGAGCATCACCCCCCAAATGTTTAGTAGACATGGTATCAGCACTCCCTGGAAGATGAAGAACATTAAAGGAAACGAATTAGACAAAGGAAACACGTTTAAATACTCTTATCTGCTGTTCAAAATAACTGTTTTATATCTAGTTTTATCAGGAAGAATGAGCACTTGACTTTGTTAAAAATAATCTTGGTGTCTTATAAGATACAAAATTTGACCTAACGACGGCGACGGAGTAATATCGACAAGTTTTGGCGGTAATCAATACAATTTCAGAGTAGGCTTCGTTTTGATGACCACCTTTCTGCTCAGTTCATTGTATCTGATAAATTAAAACAATCTCCTTTCAATTTCGTTTTTTATTGTTTGAAATTATTCTAGTAACTTTATTTATACACTCTCTGTATAATGGTAAACATAAGGCAAGTTTAATACCGTAGGCATTTTCTTCCAGCTGGCTTTACTATTTAGTTGAGAAGGTTATTCTCGTAAAGGCTTATTCATTTATACCTATAGATCATATTTAGCCTTTGCTTGCTTGAATGATGAATATTTCTTATCAATTTCAAAGCATTTTCAAAGCTTTTACAGGCACACTTAGAATGTTTACTCGATTTTGCCACAAATTGTCGTGCATCTGTTTAATCTACTATGGCGTATCTCCTTCTCGATTTAGGAAATTAATAACAGCACGTGTCTCTTATTATGTCATAATCTGTTTAAATTCGTTATATCAGTAAATTGAAGTATCAATTGATAATCAAGCACTTCTTTTCCTCTTCTTTTTTACTAAATTATTGAGAGTATCTTTCATATCCGCCTCGCACCTCTCACTTTTGATATTGATATTTTGGTTACTTTTGTCAAATTCCATTCCCGTTCAAATAGATTATTTAAAATAATTCAAGCACTATCTGCTATGCATCGACCTATACCTAAGAGTTGTAACATTGTTTTTGCCATTATTTAAAAAAGATGAAATAAACAGTCTCTCCCATTAACCAGAAACTCAAACAGAAACTTTAACAGTTCACTGCTAGACATAGGACTCTCCTTTAAAAGAAGGTTAAAAGATAGTACAGTTAAAAGTTATTACCTGAATCCATCCTAACTTGATTCCATGAGCTGGAGAAGGTGACTTTGTATCTCTGGCGGCGTGCTGTTCTCTCTCGTCCTGCACATATAAAGTAAAATATTAAAAAACTGAGATGTCAATCGAGTGGGTTTCTTGAAGATAAGCGGTTCCTGTCAATATGACAGACATGTAAGTTGTCAGAGTCCTCACTCAGTAATAGAATTTCATCATTATCATCGGAGATTGTTTTTTGTTTTTTTCAAAGGACGGTCCCCATTTCATGTCATCCATATTTTTTATCATTAATTTCATCACGAAGACTTGAAGACTCGAAGACTTAAGATTTAAAGATTTTAAATATGTACTTGACATTGGGCAGAAATAGCTGATCAAGCTCTGATCCGGTTGGTTACCATCTCATCAAAAGAAGAAGTTTTTACAGCTTTTAGCAGTCCAATATTGGACATAGGCCTCTCCTTAAAAATAAGGTTTTGGCCTACAATGCCACTCTGACTGGTTGGGTTTGGTAGTGTTACGGGTTTTTTTTTTTTTTTTTTTTTTTTTTTAATACTAGCACCTCCAATATTGATTTGGAGCCTATTCCTAGCTTGTTCCTTTCATACCAGTTCTCGCTTTTGCTACCGCTCGTACTTTCATTCCTCATACTGTTTCTTTCTTTTATGCATCCTTGCACACTCTCCAGGTGGGATTCCTGGCTATTCTCTATTATGTCTGTTTGTTCTTATTATATAGGGGTAATAAAGTTTTATACACCATATTTATTTTCAACATTCTGTATCCTTATCTTATATTACGTGTACATATTTTATCTTACAACTAAATTACTTGTCTTAAATCAAATCTAACTTTTTATATCAACACTGTACAGTACAACTCACAAACTCCTTTAATACACTTACTGTGTTATGATTTGCAGAAAATAAGTCACATTATTTTGAAATCATAATCTTAGTTTTCTTTGTTTCTTTTATTGACCAACTTTACTATATTTGTACAGTACTCCATAAATATATTTCTATTCTTACCGCTAATTATTGTACTTAAGTTTAACACTGTAATTTTAGTATCTATTTTTATTTCTACATCTAATCTTTGCTTGCTATATACAGGGCAATCTGTTATGAGGTGGGGAACTGTTTCCGCGACATCCGGATCACAGATGCAGGATGGGTTCTCCTTACACTTGAATCGTGTCAAGTATTCGGAGAACCCACCATGCCCCGTTAACAGTTGGGTAATAGTGCCGGCGATCTCTATCTTACGGACTACGCCGTATGCTGCAAGTGCGCAGGGGAAGAAGAGCTTGGTGACGGAGGCGGTCTCGCCCTCTCTGTACCTCCTGTTCCACTCGTGAAGCGAGGCCTGTCGAAGGCCTCGCTTCACGAATGAAACAGGGCACAGACCGTAGTCCGGTGCTTTCTTTAATCTCAGGGCCGCCTCCTTGGCGAGCTGGTCTGCTCGCTCGTTGCCATTCAACCCTGCGTGGGCCTTGACCCAGAATAAGGATATTTCCTTACCCTGGGTCATGCCTTTTCGAATGGCTACCCTGGCCTCCACCGCAAGGGGATGAAGGGCATGGCGATTGGTGACCGTTTGGAGTGCGGCTCTGCTATCGCTAAAGATACCGAACGTGGTTTCGCCTCGCTTGAGGACCTCACTGGTTGCTTTGCATAGGGCCAGAAGCTCAGCCTGGTAGACGGTGCAGTGGGGCGACAGAGCAAGTTTGAGGGCCCTGGTTTCGACTTCGTCATGCCATATGGACAGCGCTGCGCCGACTCGGCCCTCAATCTTGCTCCCGTCCGTGAAGATGCGCACCTCGATGTTATCGGTGCGCTGTAATTGTTCCTCGTCTACCAGACTTTTGAACTCGAGGACCCCATGCTCCGCGGGGTGAGGTATCTCTATAGCCGGAGTCATTCGTTCGACCTAGTGTTACGGGTTACTTGTGGGAGGCTAACCCTGTTAAGAAGCCCAGACGATAATTATAATAATAATATAAAATAAACTGCCATTCAAACTAGGCCTAGTATAAACTAAGGTAACCGGATATAAACATACATTAATATTACTAAATACATAGGTACATAAATATTAGAGATAAATTACCTACACCCAGTCATAGTGTAGGTTTAATCTAGATAACGATGTTTGAGATCGCTGTCTAGATTAAACTTACAGCTTCGTATTCTGTTAACCAGAATCTTACAGAATCCAGCAGAAAGCGGTAATTTTAAAACCAACTAGCTTTTGCCCACGACTTCGCCCGCGTGTATGTCAGTTGTCACGGTAAAGAGAAGCCTATGATGAAAACCGGTGAAGTGGTTTGACCGTCAAAGCGTAACAAACACACATACGAACAGAGTTACTTTCGAATTTATAGTATTAGTATAGATTTGCAGTCAGTGATCATTTATAATGTCATCACAGCTACAATCTACAATGAACAAAAGACGAACATATGCGTCTGTTTTCAGTATTCAGACATAAGTTAATAATCGTGTATTGTTAATGTAATGCTAGTAATTATCATGACAGAGGCCCGTTGAATGACGCGAGACAGTGATGGAAGTCAGCTGTTTTCAGTTAGCTGCACTTTGTTGATTCATCACGTAAATAAACGGCATACGCTTTTTGTTGTCAATCTGTGAGAAGACATTTAATATTATGTGTAGCTCTTCTTTTTTTCTCGACTTTACGATGTGATTTTATTCGTTGTGTGCATCAAAAACCTGATTTTGATTTTGAACTTTGATTAAAATAAAGACTTTCCTAAAATTTATAATGCTTCCATCAAATCACAGACGTCGTCGTATAAAATGCTTTCATGCAATAGGGAGTTCATAGCTGTAATCGTGTTTTTTAACCGACTTCCAAAAGGAGGAGGTTCTCGATTTCATCGGTTTTTTTTTTTATGTATGTACATTGATTACTCCGTCAATTGTGGACCGATTTTGAAAAATTATTTTTGTATTCGAAAGGGTATGCTCCCCATGTGGTCCCATGGCCACCATATCAGGATCTGATTATGGGATCCCAAGGAAATTGAAGGAAACCCTCAAATTTACGTGAGCGCCTGCAATAAAGTTAAGGCAATTGTCTGCATGCTTTCATATTCTGTAAACATCAGGTCCGAAATATTTATTTATTATTCTATACAGTATGTTGTATGTTACCATTAGTCGTATTATTTCAAGTTATTTAGGTGAAATGATGATGAGAGACTTGAGAAAGACTAAAAAGCGAAAAAAAAAAAACTTCGTTTAAAAAAACCGACTTCAAAAACTGAAAAGTATAAAATAACTTAATTTGTATGTGCTACCTATTCATAGGTTTGAAGTCGGTGCCGAGCCAAAATGTAATAGTAGGACTCGCCGCGCGTGACCTTGAGCGGGATAGCTGCTCTTCGCGTAGGACAAAACAACCGAAGCGTCGGTGACGTCGTTGACGTTCGTCTCGAAATATAGCGAGTGTGGTACCTACTATTACATTTGGCTTGGCGCCGAATTCAAACCTATGAATAGGTAGCACATACAAATTAAGTTATTTTATACTTTTCAGTTTTTGAAGTCGGTTTTTTTAAACGAAGTTTTTTTTTTTAATAATTACTTTTTTCTTTTCAAGTTATATTCTGTTTTGTTTTTATTCACAAGATTCGGAAGGGCTTCGTGTAGAAATTGATTTAGAATTGCCTTAGATATAAATTGTGTGAAACAGTTACTGATATAGACAATATATTATTAACAATCTTGCTTGTGACTTTTTAGCAATTTTATAGTTCTGTTCATGGGCTAGGGGAGTAAACAGATAATATTTTATGTACCATAATAGGTACTACAATAGCAAGCAGCTATTGTATGCGCAAATAATTACGATAAAATAGATGATCTTGAAGATGTGTACCAACGAGTAGGTATATATATAATACCATGTTTACATATACCTATAACCCTGATATAATAACCTGAGTTCCCTTTAAAAAGTAAAAAAGCGGCCAAGTGCGAGTCGGACTCGCCCATGAAGGGTTCCGCAGCAGCAAGTAACATTTTTTTTTATATTTGTTTTGATTGAATGAAAGTTAAATTGCAGTTTACGATTTATGACGTATTAAAAAAAAACTACTTACTAGATTTCGTTCAAACCAATTTTAAGTGGAAGTTTACATGGTAATGTACATCATATATATTTTTTAGATTTATCATGCTCTTATTTTAGAAGTTACAGGGGGGGGGGACACATTTTACCACTTTGGAAGTGTCTCTCGCGCAATCTATTCAGTTTAGAAAAAAATTATATTGGAAACCTCAATATCATTTTTGAAGACCTATCTATAGATACCCCACACGCATGGGTTTGATGAAAAAAATTTTTTTGAGTTTCAGTTCTATGTATGGGGACCCAAAAATTATTGTTTTTTTCTTATTTTTGTGTGAAAATCTTAATGCGGTTTACAGAATACATCTACTTACCAAGTTTCAACATTATAGGTCTTTTAGTTTCGGAAAAAAGTGGCTGTGACATACAGACGGACAGACGGACAGACAGACATGACGAATCTATAAGGGTTCCTTCCTTTGGCACGGAACCCTATGTTATGCAACTGTCACCAGGCTACAGCCTGGTGACAGACGGACGGTTCATTAGATACATCTAATGAACCGTGATACTAACTATCACGGTTCATGAGATAACAGTTGAAATTTCAGAGATGATGTATTTCTGTTCCTGCTATAACAACAAATACTAAAAAACAGAATAAAATAAATATTTAAGAGGGCTCCCAAACAATGTGCCTTGAAAAACACGGGTGGCACGTCTCTGCAATGCAATGTTTGTGGTAAAGTTTTCCATCAAAATGCTTAGGATTGGAACTGTCATGTGAGCTGTCCCAGTGGACTTGTCATTCCTGCACTGGTAGCAACAAGATTATTGAACTAACGCCTTTTCGGTTCAATACGAACATGAATATACGCACCAAGAAGAGACCAGCGCTGCAATCTCCACCAAACACATCAAACCTACCAATAACAGAGGATGGCGTTCGCGCTGTAATCGAGGATGTTATGAATTCACAAATGGAAGTCATGTTGGAAAGGCTTACCAGTAATATGCGTACCATATTAAGCCAAGAGCTAAACGTTATGCGTGAGGATATTGAGGGCTTGAAGAATTCGGTCGCTTTCATCGGCAACCAATATGATGATATACTAAGAGATAAAGATGAATGTAAACAAATGATGAAAGCACTGCAGGACGAAAATACCAAACTGACAACCACTGTCAGGGATATGTCTGCTCGTGTAAACAACTTGGAACAGCGAGCCAGGGCAAACAATCTGGAAATACAGTGTGTGCCTCAGAAAAGTAATGAGAATTTATTTAGCCTTGTATCCAAATTAGGTGAAACTATAGGTTGCAACATCAAGGAGGGGAATGTTGCTAATTATACTCGCATTATGGAACAAAACAGTGCCAACAATCGTCCAAAATCGATAATTGTTCAATTCAACACCCCTGGACTGCGAGACACATTTTTGACCGCTTCGATAACTTTTAATAAATCTAAGCCAATAAAGGAAAAGTTAAATACTTCGCATCTTGGCTTAGATGGTGATAAATCTCCTATTTACATTGGAGAGCACCTGAGTCCAAATAATAGGGCACTGCATGCGGCCACCCGACTTAAGGCAAGAGAGAGAGGCTATAAGTACGTGTGGATCCGAAATGGTCGCATATACGTCAAGAAAAACGAAAGTTCTGAAAATAAGGTTATAAAAGACTTTGATTCGTTGAGCGTAATAACTTAAATTATGTATTTTTTTTTCTTTTATATACGCATGTTCTTATTATGGTACTATTTGTTTAAAATTCATAAACCTAAACATATATTATCAAAATACTCGAGGACTTAGATCGACAACTGTTGAATTTTATCGTAACTTAGCATGTACCAATTATGATGTTTTGGTGTTAACTGAAACCTGGCTAAATAATTGTATTCTTAGTACCGAACTTTTTGATAAAAGATATAATGTTTTTAGGCGTGATAGGGAAACCACAGGTTTTCATAATGCGAAGGTTGGAGGCGGGGTTTTGATCGCTGTTGCTAAGAAGTTCATTGCCACTAGGGACTTTTCTTGGGAGAGTGAATGCGAGGATTTGTGGGTGACTGTGAACGTGACATCGAGTTTTAAAATTTCTATCTGTGCAGCGTATCTACCACCCCCAGTACAGTATAGTATGTTGGAGCACTTTATAGATAAATTTAACTTTGTGTCGGAAATTAATAAATTTCATAACATCTTAATTGGGGATTTCAACCTCAGTGGCATAGACTGGTCGGTTGTAAACGATACTAATGACTCTCTTAGGCGACTCTCTATGACAACTAACAGTAAAATTAACCAAACCATGATTGATTTTGTACACGTCAATAACCTTAAACAATTTAATAGTGTTTTAAATATTAAGACTAAGGTTTTAGACCTGGTACTTGCTGAATATTCACAATACAGAGTGGAAGAAGCTAATCATAATTTAGTAAAAGTTGATCCATATCATCCTCCTTTAGGAATTGCCCTACAATCCAAATTAGATGATAACTTAAATTATAAAGACAAGACCACCCGGTTAAATTTTAGAAGGGCAAACTATTCTATTATTAAACATGAGCTTAATACAATAAACTGGCATGAGGTTTTTCATGGTCATGACAATGTTAATGATATGGTTGAGTTATTCTATGGTGCTATAAATCAAGTAATTAAGCAACATGTACCCTCAACTAGAGTCCAATCGAGCTCACATCCACCGTGGTTTAGTAAAGGTCTTGTGAGGTTGATGCGTGAAAAAAACAACTATAGAAAAAGATATAACAAGTATAAAAACCCAATGGATGAGATTGGTTTTCGCTCCTGTAGTAAGCAGTGTGCAAAGTTATCAGTGGAATGCTATAACTCTTATATCGCGCATATAGAACAAAAAATTTCGGATAATCCAAAACTTTTCTGGTCTTATATTAAAACAAAGCGCAATGTTGCAGAATCGTACCCGGCTACGATGTCTGATAGTTCAATAACGTCAAGGAACGGGGACGATATTTGCAACATGTTTGGTTCATACTTTTCTAGTGTTTATTCATCATCTAGTCGGCCAGTGGACATGGATGAGGTTACTAGTCATCTTGGGAATGTCGATAACGCTGAATATTTTAATGTAACTTATCTCAGCCGAAAAACTATACTAAATAGACTTGAATCTTTGGATACCACCAAGGGCTCAGGTTATGACCAAATCCCGCCAAGATTTGTATCGGAATGTGCTGATGAACTTGTGTTACCTTTAGATTTAATATTTAACAGGTATCTTGCTGCTGGGGTTTTCCCAGGCCTGTGGAGGGTTGCCAGGGTAGTGCCGATATATAAGGCTGGTGAAAGCAATTTGGTAAGTAATTACCGACCGATTTCTATATTGTCGACTTTGGCAAAGGTTTTCGAGTCTTTAATATGTCCATTAATTCAAAACTACTTCAAAAAATACATATCAAATCACCAGCATGGCTTCATTCCGGGTAGGTCAACTTGTAGCAATTTGGTGCCTTTTGTTGTACATGTTGCTGAAGCAGTTGACTCAAACAAACAAGTCGACGCTATATACACTGATATTTGCAAGGCGTTTGATAAGGTACCTCATGATATCTTAATTAGGAAGTTAGCTGCATATGGTTTTGCTGGGACTTTCCTCAAATGGCTTTCTTCATACTTGACAGATAGATCATTTTATGTTGTTGCCCATGGATATAAATCAAATACATATAAAATAACTTCTGGTATACCTCAGGGTTCGCACCTTGGTCCATTATTGTTCATTATTTTTATAAATGATCTGTCAGGCTGTTTGAGGAATTCAGTGCCATTCTTATTTGCGGATGACTTAAAAATAGTCAGAGTAATAGAATCGGATTTAGATACAGTATTGCTGCAGGAGGATATAGGCAATCTTTTAGATTGGTGTGCATAAAATAAGATGCAACTCAACATCAATAAATGCAGCCAAATTACTTTTACCCGTAAACCACAATGGATAGATAGAACTTATCACATGAATGGTTGTTGTTTGAGCAGAAATGAGAGTATAAAGGATTTGGGAGTTATTCTAGATAGAAAACTAACGTTTATACCTCACATTGATACAGTGATTAAAAAAGCTTCAAAAGCGCTTGGTTTTGTAATTCGCAACGCTAAACCCTTCCACAACTCCAGAACTAAGACATTATTATACAACTGTTTTGTTCGAAGCATTCTTGAATACTGCTCGGTGGTTTGGCGTCCACACTATGCTACACATACTCTCAGAATAGAACGCATCCAGAAAAGGTTTCTGAGTCACCTGGCTTATTCCACTGGTATCGCAAAAAGGACCCGAAGTTACACTGAACGGTTACAAACTTTTAAGATAATATCGCTCGAAACACGAAGAGAATCATTGGACCTAATTTTTCTGTATAAACAAGTAAATAATTTCGTCAACTGTCCTCAGTTATTATCTGGGATACAATTTAATGTTCCTCGTAAATACCCCCGAAACCCGGCCAAACTACTGTACCCACCATCACGTAAAACAGTCCTTGGTTTCAACTCTCCAATACCAAGACTAAGTAGACTATATAACAAGTTCGATAAACAAATCGATATGCTTAGCACCAGCCTTTATAAATTTAAGAACCAAGTTCATAGAAGAACTAACTACAGTTAGCAACAAGTTCGTTTAAACTGTGTAAATTATATTTATTTTGTAAACTGTAGTCCAATCAAATTAAGACACAATTAAATTACTGTCTATTTGGCTTTGTTTCCCTTTTTTGTTTTTTGTAGTTTCTTTTTTTTTTTTTTTTCTTTTTTTTTATATAAACATGTTGTCAATTTTAACGAAGTTTGTATCAAAATACCTATTGTCTTACATTTGTTTATACTAGAATCCGAATGTTTTCCATGAATGTTGTGTTTGCCGATTGATGTTGTACACCTAAGTATATTTTATGTATTATGCATGTATTATTGTTATGTAATGTGTAACAACTGTAGGTAAAACTATAAATTTCCCAGGATCGTTTTTTTAAAGGTGAGCGAGGCTTGAAGGTACATTTTGGTAAATTTCATAAGTCTCAAAATGTGGTTTCATGTCCCTCTGATCCCACACCTACTAGTCCGATTTCAATCAATAGCACACAAATTCCTTTTTGGCAAAAGTTAAGTGGCTTAAAAAATTCTATTCCACTTCTTAAAAGAATCCCTCGAGGTGCAAGGCCTACTGTTGCTGATAATTTAACTAAGTGTGTAGGTCTTGTAGTCCGAGAAAATTCAATATCGGCCTGGGAACAGTTACTTACCTTCCCTTACAGAATTTTATACATAAAAGAAACTAATTGTACCCAAAAATCTTTGACGACCAAAATCAAAGAGAATTGCCTTAACACTACTAATTTAGACCCTAAATTATCTAGCCTTTGTTATCATAAACACAATAATTTTTCTTTTGTAGAGACAAAACTAAGGGAGGGTGATATAAGAGGGGCAGCTAGGTTACTTTTCAGCAGCGATGTGGTAGCGCCTTACACGCCTGATACAGTTGCAGGCTTGAAGAATAAACATCCCACACCTCGGGATGATCTCTCTTTTCCTGACCCACCTACTATTGACAACGAATACCTTAATGTTACCGCTAAGGATGTTTTTTCAGCCATTTCCTCCTTTAAGAGTGGATCTGCTGGTAGTCTCGACGGATTGACACCACAACATCTAAAAGATCTAGTTTGTTCAAGCGCTGGAGAGGCTGGCGATGCTCTCTTGAAGGAGTTGACGGCTTTGGTGAACCTTATGCTCTCCGGCAATGTGGACGAAGGCATAATCGACATTTTATATGGCGCCAATTTATGTGCATTGCGTAAAAATGATGGTGGCATTCGTCCGATTGCCGTGGGATGTACGTTACGACGCATAGTTGCCAAAATTTGTTGTAAATATTACAGTACTGAACTTGCAGCAAAATTTCAACCAGTGCAACTTGGTTTTGGCTCGAAAGGTGGTTGTGAGGCTGCCATACATGCTCTGTCCACATATCTTGGCAGCGGGAAAGGGGAGGTGATCTTGAAGGTTGACCTGAGGAATGCTTTCAATTCTGTTAATAGGGATGCTTTGTTGACACAAGCCAAAATTGAAACTCCTAAAATTTATAATTTTCTTTGGCAATGTTATAGAAATCCAACAAGATTAATGTATAAGGACCATCTTTTAGACTCTGCCGTTGGATGTCAACAGGGTGATCCACTGGGACCAGTTATCTTCAGTTTAGCAATACATCCCATTATAGAGCAGCTAAAATCTAAATTTAACATTTGGTACCTTGACGACGGAACTTTAGGAGGTGAAGTAGATACAGTTTTAGAAGATTTAACTTTTATTAAAAATAAATTTAAATCCATTGGCTTAGACCTCAACTCGGACAAATGTGAAATTTTTATTTGTGACAATACAGACAGACTCTCGACTATACAAAAATTTAATTCCTTGGCACGTAACATTAAAGTTTTAGAGAAAAGGTCTCTTCGCCTTCTTGGTTCTCCGGTCTTGGAAGAAGGTTTTCAGACATTCATAGATGACAAAATTAAAAATTTTGATGAATTTTCTGATCGTTTACTTAAAATCAATAATCATTCGGCTTTTACTATTATTCGTTATTGTCTTTTTGTACCTAATTTTACACATGCGCTTCGGTCATCACCCCTTTGGAAATATTCATCACTTTTGGAAAAAGTTGATAAAATTATACAAAACACGCTTAGTAAAGTTTTGAATGTGGCTTTAAACGATCGAGCCTGGCTCCAAGCATCCTTACCAGTTCGTTTGGGTGGTCTTGGAGTACGCAAAATTGTAGATGTCAGCCTTCCAGCATTTCTGTCTTCGGTTCATGGCACAGAAGAGTTAACCAGGAAAATTCTTACAAACACACTGGTTGATTCTGAAGTATCATGCAAGGCCATTGCCATAGATGCTTGGCAGATAGCTTGTCCCAGTACTGCATTACCTGTTAATCCATTTTCTCAGCGACAATGGGACTCACCGTTATGTATTTTAAAGCAAAAGATACTTTTAGATACATCAACCAGTCTTGCTGAGCGAGCTCGTTTGTTAGCTGTGGGAGAGTGGGAATCAGGTTTATGGATTCAGGCACTTCCATCACCCAACATAGGTACCTTGTTGGACAATACTACTTTTCGCTTTGCCACTTGCCTTCGTTTAGGAGCGCCTTGTGTTTCTCCGCATTTTTGTCACTGTGGAGAAGCTGTTGACAGTTTCGGACATCATGGCCTTTCTTGTAGCAGAAGCGCTGGCCGAATATCTCGACATGCCAATATTAACGACATTATCCGTCGTGCTCTTGTTACCGCCGGCGTTCCAGCTGTACGCGAACCAAATGGTCTGGTACGGGACGATGGCAAAAGACCAGATGGTATGTCGTTACTGCCATGGAAGATGGGTAAGCCTTTGGTGTGGGACGCAACTTGCGTTGACACCCTCGCGCCATCTCATCTTCCAAGTACAGCTTTTTATGCCGGCGCTGCTGCTGCTTCTGCGGAAAGCCTCAAACGGCGTAAGTACCAAAATTTAATAGGTAATTACATTTTTGAACCGTTTGGGGTAGAGACGCTAGGTTCATGGGGTCCGAGTGCTCGCGCTATGTTTAAACAACTAGCCAAGCAACTGATTGACTCTTCTCGCGACCAGAAGGCCGGCCTTTTTCTAGCACAGAGAATCAGCATTGCCATTCAACGTGGTAATGCTGCCAGTCTTTTGGGAACGCTACCAGTAGGCGAAGATGTGGAGTTTTTTGACGCTTGTATGTAAATATTGTTATTTTTTTTATAAATTATGGTTATGTACATAGGTTTCTATATTATGTAATAAAGTATTTTTTTAACCTATAAATAAATAAACTGTTTTTAATGTTTGTTTCTTATGTGTCGTGGTAATGTTTGTTTCTTATGTTCACCGTATGTTTGCTGTAGGAAGATGGCTCTCAGTGTCCAGAAGTGTGTTATTATAACTATTTTCCCCATGCATGTTTTAATATAGGTACCTATATATTCAACTATGCAGCTTAATAGCAGTTAAGCAAATGGATTAATTCAGTTACAATGATATACTATGAGTAACTCTGGCATTAATTTCATCTAATGAGGGAAGTATTTGATTTCTAAATCGCGTCAGTATAATTACATAAAAATGACTCATACCGCGACCATTATGATTGTCAGTAACGACACTTTGATTACGGGAAATCAATAATGATGATGATGATCACATTAGGATGACTATAATAAGTATTCGTAAATATGCGCCTAACGAAGAGTAAAAACATGTTCTACAGTGGTTAGTCCCAAAATATTTATATCAGACAGCTATTATATTTTCTACCAATCTATACTTATAATAAAAATGTAACAGGTCAAATTCTGAACATTGAAGATATTTTGATTTTTTTTTTGTGGGCCACTCTGTTATCGATACTGAAGCCAAAACTGTAATTTTTTTCATTTTTGTCTGTCTGTCTGTCTGTCTGTTTCTTGGCCGCGCATCACGCTGAAACTACTGAACAGATTAAAATGAAACTTGGCATGATTTGAGTTCATACTACGAGGTAGGACATAGGATACTTTTTATCCCGAAATTCAGCACGGTTTCCTGGAGAGAGGGGATGAAAGTCAAAATATGTACTTAGTTGTAATTCAATAACACATAGTCAGATTTGATTCATTCTTTTATTGCTAGAAAGAAAAAAAATAAAAGATAACGGGAAAAGTATTTTTTTTGTCCGCGACTGTACACTGCCTGTGGGAAGCTGAGACAGATATGCAAATATGGCGGTACGAAGTTCGCCGGGTCAGCTAGTTGCAAATAAATTTATGAGTGTTAAGTTGTTACAATTTATCCGCAAATATAAAAAGAAAGCACAGGCCGTAATTATGAAGCATCTATTTCTGTATTTCATTGGGTAAAATTTGTATAGAAAAAATGCTAAGCGGGAAGAAGTAAAGAAAGAAACTAATGATAAAAATAATTCAGAATTTAACTGTAGCACGTACCTCTTCTGTTATTAAGTGATCTCCGTGCAGCTCCCCAAGACTTGGCCTTTTCAACGCTCTTTTAGAGTTTCTGTAATTTTCCAATCTTGGTAGGGCTTCTCTCGTCAACTGGGCGAGCGATCGTTTTCTTCTCCACCCTGCGTCGTGTAACCATGTATCTGACTGGGCATTAGGTGTGGTCCCAGCTCCTCCTCTTTCAGCGGTTTCAGCTGACGACCGTAAAGGACGTGAAATGATACTGGCACCCATGTGAATGCCATTTTTCTTCGACTCAACGTCAGCTGACGAAATTGTGAACCTGACAATAAACACGGAACGTGTATTTAGTTTTTAATATCAGGGAAGTTTTTAATTTAGATAACTAGAGATAAATTAGTTTTTTTTTTTGTTATTTTCTCATTTTTACCTTGTGAAAAGTAAAAAGGATAAATTATTGCTTTTAAGGTTATGGGGATTTCATTTTACAGAAATGTTTGGTTTATCAGGCAATGTTTTACTCTCTGTAACCACCATTAGATTTCTTAAGGTTTTTTCCTAAAATATTATCGTTCTGGGCGTCCGAGAACAGTAATATTGCCTTTCTGAGACCAATCTTTTAGGTTAAAAGTATTTCTCACCTGTTTTCAGCCATTTTATATTCCATCGGTGGACTATTGGAAAGCACCTCTATAGGACTCCTCTTCGCGCAGTTTTGTAAAATGGAAAAGGTTCTTCGTTGTTGTCCTCAACCACATAATTTTTAGCACGGGATATCTGAAACAAAAAACAAGATATTTACAAAAACAGTTTCTTTACCTGGTGTGGATCCTGGAGTCCTGAAATACAGATCCTGACCTAGTATATGCCACAGTCCGCCCCAAACCATAACTTTTGCCTCCCTACGAATTTCCATAAATTATTGTACAATGTGTTCTTTGTGGAGGGAATAAACATTTTATTACTATTAAAAATAATGGTGTTTCTTATTTCAAAAACACTTTCAAAATAATATCATTATCTGTAAGAATTTCTCTAAATTTAGAAGTCATCATCACTTTAACACATACACTGAAATTTATTGATTTATTTCGGTGTGGAAAACCAACAGCTACATAAATGAATATAGGTAGTTTGACAAGCAACATCAAGCCAATTACAGGTTTTCACGAATTGCAACATAATAATTTAACAAAAGTTCTGGAACACTAACCAACACACTACACCATCACAATAAATAATAATAAAAAAAATACAGAAATGTCATCATTGAAAAAACTTAAGATTTAGCATACCGCGAACAACGTTAATGTTGGTGTTAAAGGGATCAATACAGTACTTCTTGCACAACCTATTGAAGTCACCGCTCGCTCTAACGATAAACGAATTTTTTCTATAGTTGGAAGAGGAAAAGGGGATACAAATGGGTGGATTAAATCTAACTGACCTACGGGGGACATTAAATTTTAATTTTTGCAACAGGTGTGGACAATCAACTTCATTAGAAATAATGTTCAAAAGGAAACAACAATCTGCTAATTGACGTCGATTTATAAGTGGCTGGATATGAAACCCTCTGCACAGACCAATGTAATTTTCCGAGCTAGGAATATTCAGACGAAAACAAAGCAATTTCAAAAAACTTTTCTGAATATTCTCGATACGATCGATGTATTTGTAATAACAAGGGCTCCAAATTTGCGAGGCATATTCTAGGTGGCTCCTAACAAAAGAACAGTAGAGAATTTTTAGCGCTTTAGCCTTTACAAAGCATTTGGAAATTCTCATCACAAATCCCAATGCCTTTCGAAGCCTTTGCAATAATTTGTTCGATATGCACGTCAAACAGTAGCTTTGAATCGTGGTATACACCAAGGTCCCGCACTCCATCACATCTAGGTATTACTTGCCCTTTAATTTCGTACGAAGCTAGTATTGGAGAACGCTTTCTACCAAACGTGACGACTGAGCATTTAGCTGGGTTAAGTTCCAATTTATTTATCTGACAGTATTGATCCAGTCGCGATAGGTCTGCCTGCAATGCTTGCACATCCTTTGCCGATGATACTACAGAATAAATCTTCATATCATCGGCAAAACAAAGCAAATTAGAACTTTGGAAGCAGGAGTCGATGTCGTTCACGTAGATAGTAAAGAGCAAAGGACCCATTAAAGAGCCTTGTGGTACACCGCTGAGGACAGAAACCCAGCCAGAAATATAGTTACTGACTACAACAGCCTGCGTCCGATTTTCCAAGTAAGAGGAAAACCACCGAAGTAAGTCTCCTCTTATGCCATTGTTAAATAATTTAATTTTGAGCATGTTGTGATCTATTTTATCAAACGCTTTGCTGTAGTCGGTGTAAACGACATCGACATAAGCACCATCCTCCATACCCTGTGTCACATAATCATTCAACAGTACTAAGTTTGAAACTGTTGAGCGACCTCTCAAAAAACAGTGTTGTGATGGATTGAAACAATTTTTGAGTGCTGCGTATATCTGACCGTAAATAACTTTTTCAAAAACTTTGGCTAGTACACATAATTTGGAAATGGGTCTATAATTAACGATTTCAGTTTTTGGCCCTTTCTTGTGCACTGGTGTGACATACGCGGACTTCCAAACCCCAGGAACAGTACAAGTAGTAAGCGATTTCTTAAATAACAGCGATATCGGCAGAGCAATAGTTTTATAGTAGATTATATAGATAAGTGATATAGATAAGATAAGATATATAGATAAGTATATTTATAGTAGAGCAACCGAGAAAAGCGGAGTGGAAATGTGCAGAGAATGCATTGCATATTTCATCGGCAGATGAAATTGATACGCCACTGTAATTAAAGTAACTTGGCAGTGAGTTAGATTTAGAGCGTTGCTTTACAAAGCTCCAAAAGTATTTAGGATTATTTTCAATAGACTCCTCAGCAGAAGTTAGGTATTTAGAGTAACAGTCGGCCTCAAGCTTCTTTGCCCTATCACGTAAGAGCTTGAACGTAGCCCGGTCAGAGAGTCTATCATATACTTTAAATACAATTAGGAACCCTTTATTACCTACATTTTTCCAATTACATATGTCTTTAGAGTACATTAGAAGTACAGTTTTCGTATTAAAAGCAAATCAGTTTTAAAATCATAAACGAGAAATAACAAGTATTTCTGTTGCCACTGACAGGAATACTCTACTTATGCAAGTAAATTTGAAGTGACGATTACATTAATGGTTACAGTGATTAGGTATATGATGATTTGTCAAATGCATATCTTGCTATCTACGAGTATTTTCAGTATTTTCCAGCTAAGTGGAACACCAAATAAGTGACATTTTTCAAATTCATTAAGATCTAAGCAAGTCATTTATGATCTGTATCGTGTAAATATATTATTTTAAAAATTTAAGAAGCCAAAAAGAAAATTAATAAATCTTTTGGCAGTCTATGTATATTTGTATGTTACACTGTGGCACCTAAATTTTAACAAACAAGGTGTCAATAGATTCGCTTAATGACCCAGGTGACATAGGCCATAATTTTATCAAAAGTTTTTACATAGTCGGGTAATAATTTTTTAAACTTTTTCTTGTACACATTAGTTCTTAAGTCTGCTAATCTATACAAATAAATAAAATTGGAGTGTGTATTTGTTATATTAAAATAACCGCTTTTTAATTAATGCATATGTATACTTAATACACGGTACATGTACCAAAATAACATTTTTACAATTTTTGTCTCTGTCTGTCTGTCTGTCTGTTTCTTCCAGGTAATCTCTGGAACGGCTGGACCGATATTGACGGGACTTTCACTGGCAGATAGCTGATGATCTAAGGAGTAACTAAGGCTACTTTTTTTTAGACTAGCTTTGTCCCGCGGCGTTACGCGCGGGTTGACATTAACCGCGGGTAATACCGCGGGGTTCAGCTAGTCAATAATAATATACCTGGATACTTGATCAAATTAATTTATTATTACGAATAAATCTTTACCTAATAAATTTTATTTACTTTTAGGGTTCCGTACCTCAAAAGGAAAAAACGGAACCCTCATAGGATCACCTTTTTGTCCGTCTGTCTGTCTGTCAAGACTATTTTTCTCAAGAACGCGTGGAGGTATCAAGCTGAAATTCATATCAAATACTCGGGTCCACTGTCCCTTGGAGCTGTGAAAAATCAAACTTCTAAAGGCGAACATATACGTTCAAGTATACTTGCGCAAGTCCGTCTGTCTGTCAAACAAAAATTCAAACAAAAACAAAAAAAAAGACAGACAGACTAAACAGTCTGGATTTGCGCAACTATACTTGAACGTGTATGTCCGCCTTAAGCCAACGCAATCAAAACATACAGCCGTTTTTGCTCCAAATTTTCGACACTCGCAAGGGAATCAAAACCTACAGGGTACTTCCCGTGAACTCAGAATCTTCAAATTTGGTACCAAGCTATATACATCATATAGCACAGATAAAGAAAAAATTGTTATATCATAAATTTTTAGTTACATCACATCATTATAATAAGCCGTTTATGCTTCAAATTTTCGACACTCGCAAGGGAATCAAAACCTACAGGGTACTTCTCATTCAGAATCTTGAAAACTATATATTACTAGCTTTTACACGCGGCTTCGCTCACGCAGACTTTCATCCCCTGATTCACCCCCTTAGGGGTGGAATTTCTAAAATTCCTTTCTTAGTGCTCACTTACGTTACATAAAGAACCTACATGCAAAATTTCAGGATTCTAGCTTCAGCGGTTTGGGCTGTGCGTTGATCTCTGGGTATGTCAGTCAGTCACCTTACTCTTTTATATATATCTACTAGCTGATCCGGCGAACTTCGTACCGCCATATTTATGACCCACGTAACATCGTTTACGTTTTTGTGAATCTAAACCATTCCCAGATCCCCTTGAACACACACAAAAAATTTCATCAAAATTGGTCCAGTCGTTTAGGAGGAGTTCAGTCACATACACACGCACACAAGAAATATATATATTAAGATATATATAAAAGAGTAAGGTGACTGACTGACTGACAGACTGACTGACTGACTGACTGACAGACATACCCAGAGATCAACGCACAGCCCAAACCGCTGAACCTAGAATCCTGAAATTTAGCATGTAGGTTCTTTATATAACGTAAGTGAGCACTAAGAAAGGAATTTTTGAAATTCCACCACTAAGGGGGTAAATGAGGGGATGAAAGTCTGCGTGAGCGAAGCCGCGTGCAAAAGCTAGTATATATATAAAGAGGAAGGTTACTGACTGACTGACATACCCAGAGATCAACGCACAGCCCAAACCGCTGTAGGTAGAATCCTGAAATTTTGCATGTAGGTTCTTATAACGTAAGTAAGCATTAAGAAAGGAATTTTTGAAATTTCACCCCTAAGGGGGTAAATCTGGGGATGAATGTCTGGGAGAGCGAAGCCGCGTGTAAAAGCTAATTTGGTATTAAGCAACGTCTAATAGCACACATAAAGAAAAAATTGTGAAAAGCATAAATTTTTAGTTACATTATATAATAAACCTACAGGTTTGTACGGAACCCTCGGTGCGCGAGTCCGACTCGCACTTGACCGGTTCTTTTTGTTTTTAACCGACTTCAAAAAAAGGAGGAGGTTCTCAATTCGACTGTTTTTTTTTTTATTTGTTACCTCATAACTTTCTACTGGTTCAACCGATTTTGATGATTCTTTTTTATTTGAAAGCTGGTGCTTCCCATGTGTTCCCATTTCAATTTGGTCTGGTTCTGACATGTCATCCATGAGAAAACCATATAAGTCCTCAATTTTCATCAAGTATGTGTGCGACAAATTGACGAATAACTCAATATCACGCCAACCAATTTCGATGATTCTTTTTTTATTTGAAAGCTGGTGCTTCCCATGTGTTCCCATTTCAATTTGGTCTAGTTCTGACATGTCATCCATGAGAAAACCATATAAGTCCTCAATTTCCATAAAGTATGTGTGCGACAAATTGACGAATAACTCAATATCACGCCAACCAATTTCGATGATTCTTTTTTTATTTGAAAGCTGGTGCTTCCCGTGTGGGCCCATTTCAATTTGGTCGTTATTGAATTCGGCTTTTTTTTGTTAAAAATTTGTTTTATTAAATTGTTTGTTGTTGTTTTTGTTATGTTAGCGACATACGATTCAAGCAAGATCACTGGTCATCGTCATTTTGCGAATAATTAAGTCAGTTTTCAAACAAATAACATTGACTCACACTGACTTTATAAAAAAACCGTTTCCAACGCTTATTTGCATGAGTAGCGTGTCTAACATTTATTATATACGTAAAAAGGTGACCGTATAACTGTTGCCGAAGGCTTTTGGTTTCTATTTTAAACCAGTAAACACCGGTTTAAGCCGCTTTGTCGGGGGAAATACCGACAGAAGGGAACTCAGCGTTACTCGATTCGCGCGAAGCTTTTGAAAAAAATATCCATAATAAACACTGCACAATACTTTCAACATAATCTCAAGTTTTTTGAGAAATTTATGTTACTAAATGACCTAAAACTCAGTGGAAAGTTGAGAAAGGAACTTCGTATACCAAACTGAATAACGGTTTCTGTTAGCGCAAAAACAAAATGTATAGCGATGAGTTTAAATTGACTCGTTTTTATGTTATCATCACTTGAGATAAATATGTGAAGTTTATACATGTATACGGATTTGTGAATATTCTTTGTTTGTCATAAGTAATAGAACCGTTACAATAACTTTATGACTAATTTTTTTATTTGATAAAAGCCCTTAAAAATGAGTAGATTCTAAATTTTCTTTATAAATGTACCTACCTTAAATGTTCGATAACTTAGGTAGATTCAATCTATTATATATATAAAGTTGAAAAGTTTGTCTGTTTTCTTGAACGCGCTGATCTCAGGAACTACTAGTCCGATTTGAAAAATTCTTTCAGTGTTAAATAGCCCATTTAACAAGGAAGGCTATATATCACCACGCTAAGACTAATAGGAACGGAGCACCAATGAAGAATGTTTAAAAACGGGGAAACTTATCACGTTACCGGCAATAGGTGACGCAAACGAGGTTGCGTGGATCAGCTAGTTCCAAATATAACTAGATACTATTTTATTATTATTTAAAAAAATTACCACAGTAATATGACAGGGAGTTTAAAAGTCTGCATTTAATTTTAAACCTAAATTTCTGTTTGAATAATTCTGCCTATATTTCGAATATCTGTCCCAAAGTTCTGCACTATCATTTGTCGGTATACAATACAATTCAATGTAGAGTTTATATGAGAGAGAGCTTAAGATACTGTATTTAAACCTAACTGGTGTATGAATCCGTGTCTAAAGTTGTAAATAATTAAAACCAATACAGAGGGAATTCCCCTGCTTGGAATGAGTCAAAGAGTGATTGGCGCATAAACCGGTTGATACCGTTACAATAATTATAACCAACAGGTTCTTTTAAACTATGTCAGTCGAAATCACATAAATTAGCAAATTCAAAATGATATGCTCATTAAGTGCTAAGAAACATACAAATACTTCTTATATGAAATTTCACTGACTCATTGGCGAGGCCTATGTCTGCGATAGTGGACTACAATAGGCTGATGATGATAATTAGTTTTATTTTTGTTTTAGTTTTATTTTGACTAAACTACCAGGACTTTAATAAACCAAACATTTGCTAAATATTATCTACTACTAGTGGTCACTCTGTGGTCGAAATTAGACCATAATTCATTTATTTGTTTAGCTTTCTGCACTCCTCCTAAATATGAACTTTGACTGTGCCACATTTCATACTCCAGTAGCGACTTCCACATACAGCGCAACAACAATATTACTTACTACAGCGCCATCTACCGAAGATACGTCAGTTGGCCCGCCAGGCATGATCACCTCGCCTGGTCAGAGGATCCTCCCTTTGTGTTGGAAGGACATGACACCCGTACCGCCACACTCCCTTCGCATAATTATCGTAAAAAAAGAGCTACAGAGTTCTTGCTTCACGTATTAATATATAGATCTACTACGTGTGTATGTGTGTGTATATTTAAGTAACATAAAAGTCTTTTATATATATTATTAGTTCCATAGACTGCACGGTTGGCCTAGTGGTTTAGGCGGTCGCCACGCCGCTTGCCAATTCCCCAAGTGTTGTGGGTTCAAATCCTACACGGGACAACACTTTCTGTGATCCACAAATTGTTGTTCTGAGTTTGGGTGTTAATTGTGTCTGTGTCATGTATGTCTGTAAAGTCCCCTGCGATACAGGATGTTCATTCCTAATGCGGGAGTTGTCTTTTTAAGAAAAAAAAAAAATAGAAATGTACCATAACACTTTAACGTGTGGTGACTACGTCTTTTCAAAATTGTTTCATACTTTTTCAGCGTAATTTTGTCGTAGTTTGGTTTTAGTTCTTATTTTTTTTAATTTAAAATGTTTTGGTGTAATTTCTTTGCAAAGTATGTTTTAAAACCATATAAATATAACAATTATCAAATAAATACGGACAAAGTCACGAGCAAGTCTTGTATTTTATTTTATTTATTTTATTTTTTTATTTTACAATTTTAAGGAAACTTACAGCTAGAAATACAACTCAAATAAAAGGAATAACATGGTGATGGCCAATTAAAAGTTTACACAAATATCATTCCCCATACAATAAAAAAAAAATACCATCCCAAGGTAGTCAGCAATGTCGTGTGCGTGTATATTAATAATATGTATATTTTTGAAATGTACAAGTAACGCCCTTTCCACTGATACCAAACACGGTATATTTATCTAAAATTTATTTTTTAACACAGTACTTTATGACACGTCATACCTATAGCCCATTAGATAACCAGCGGACGATCAAGACGCTTCTAACGATATCTCATTTGTCCAGTTTTAATAAGTAGTTGAGGAGCTATGAGGGAACAGATAAACATACATACATAGCCTGTCAAAATCATAACCCTCCTTCGGCTTTGCCGTAGTCGGGTCAAAAAGAGAAATTTAATCTGTTCAAAAGAGATTTTTTATTATTATTTTGAATGAGTCTATGTTGATTCCAACATTCACACCAGAATCCTGCAAGTTATTTACTAGCCTTTTAGTTTTAAAAGTCACGAATCCCCTTGACTACGTATTTGGCGAGTAATAATTCCAATACAAATAATACCTACATCATTAAACCAGCTCATTGTATTTACTTTTGACATCTAAAACAGACACAAGTTCAAAAAGATTTGTTTTCGCACACCTCCGAAATAACAGAATAGTTCAAATATTTTGCGACACAATAATCACGCAGATATCAGCTTAGTCACCTACGCATTACGCTACCTAGGTCCGAGTGATTTTATAAATCCTAGCTTTTGCCAGCGCGTTTGTCAGTTAAAGACGTAAAGAGAAGCTTCTGCCTTTCTATAGATCAAAGGATCTCTTTGAAATATTTCATTAAAATCGGTGCATCAATTTAGCTGCGAAAGCGTAAAATATAGACAGACAGACCGAATTACTTTCGATTAAAAAAAAAAAGTACAGATTAGTAAATAAAAAATAGTATTCAAACTCAACAAAAAGAAATCTAATAAATTAAATTAAAAAGCTTTTTAAAAACAAGCTTTTACTGAAATGCCTCGAGACGAATCAAACGAGTCCAAACTCGGTGATGTTGCGACGTTTCTTTACAGAGATCCTATGGCCACCTTCCAGCTCCAGCATCAGATCAGCTCCATGTCATCATAATATTGTATTGTCACGCTGTATACATATGCTTGCAAAAATTCAGCAAAATCAGTTAAAGATATCTGCTTCAAAACTGAGTTGCAAGATTCCACCCGAACATACAAGCATACATACATTGCAAGTTAATAAAAAGCTTGTAAAAAAGGTTTATGCCTACAGCTAAAAAGTTTAAATAACTAGCAATTGCAAATACAATACAAATCTAACATGAACCGCCAAAAATAGGCATAACTCTTCTCCAAAGTGTGTACAAGTTCAACTACAACTTAATGAAATAATACCCGAACTCAAGGACGGAGAAAGTAGGTATCAAATTTGCAATAGAATAAATCAGAAAGTGACTGTTTCGGTTGTTCCACGACTACATTCTGAATAGTTTAACTTTGACTCCTATATTATTACTTACGTTATAAAGGTATATCATCATGCTAAATATCATCAGTTTCATCATACCACCGCCCATGGACATCTATGACTCAAGAGTTTAGATAGAGTTGACACCCTTTGAACCTCCCTTCCCCAGAAATATAAGGGAGGCTGTTGGATCTGGTAACCTCACTGGCACTCCTGTGGTCTTAGGTAAAGCGTTTATACATGAGTGCCAGACTGGTTGTCGGTTTCAATTACACTCGCTACCAACTGAAGAAATCTTTCTACAATAACATCGTTTTAGGGATGTTGAATGCTACAGCGCTTTAGAATTTTGTAAAGCTAGAGATCACTACTTAATACCTAAGAGAAAATACAGTACGCATGCGAATTATTCCATACTAATAATATTATAAATTCGAACGTAACTCTGTCTCTCTGTAACGCTCACCGATTTCAATTTGGAGCCACGGGCAAATACTAAGTATTAAATAACACTGAGCTGTTATTTGTTTTATTTACGGCGAGGAAAATAGTCTAATAAATGTCATCGGTACACGTCATTACATACATATTTATACAAACGATACAAATTATTAAGGCTATGATAAACGTATATAGACATTATAATTACTCATCATAATTATTGTAGACGAGAGCGCTGTAGCTTATTATAAGATGTTATTGTTGTTTTGTTATTGACTTCACAAAAAACAACAACAAAAAACTTTGTTTCTCTGTTTTGTGTTCTTACCCCCAATGATTTATATAACCATTGTCTGACCCCTATACTATAACAAATTTTGCACTATTAGATTCTCGGCTTCAAGCACTAATAACTCCATCGAAGTCATGTGCCAAATTTCATATGAAAACTTGAATTTTAACAACAGATATTGTTGTGGTATATTTTTACTTACAACTTATTAATTTTATAGGGACACAGTTTATATAAACTGTGTGAACAATACGCGTTAGAAATACAATGTAACGGAAATGGTGTCGACGGAATTAATACTCATAATAATAAACATACCTTCACGTCAAGGTCAAGGTTACGCTATTAATTCACGAACTCATCATCATCAACTTCGCCACTATTAGGAACACTATTTTGCTCAAAATGCATTATTACAATCGGCTTTAGGTAAATCAGTTGTTATACAAGTAAAGCCTATCTCTCAGGCTCGGGTTTCTTCAAGAACTACTTTGTATTTTTTACCAACTTCAAAAGGAGGAGGTTCTCCATTCAACTGTATTTTTTTTTCTTTGTTACCTCAGAACTTTCGACTGGGTGAACCGATTTTGATGTTTCTTTTATTATTTAAAAACTAGTGCTTCCCGTGTGGTTCTATTTCAATTTAGTCCAATTCTTGAAATCAGTTTTTTTTTGTTAAAATTTTGTATTATAAATAACGTGATCAGTAAACCGTGCCTTGCAAAATGTCAGGTAGTTCCAAAATTAGTTTCGAAGTCAATTACGGATGCAAGCTTTGAAACATTTTCCGTATTGAAGGAGTTACGAAGAATTCGGTTATTTTCCCTGTCGAAACACATTAAGGTTTTAGAGTTACATTGAAAAAAGAGATTGGTCGTCATTCGTGTATTTCACTAGGAAAACATAATAGGTACCATTCAATAATTGTTTGAAACATGATCCCATAGCAATGCTCAAAAGTCCATAGATCATTTAAGTTTCATCAGTTGAAATAAGCTTAGACATCACACATAGCCATGTAGTCATAATCATTGGTTATGTAGAGATGAACTCCCTATTAGTGTCTTTTTTCTAGGGCTTTGGGAATTCTAGACAAAAATACAAGGGCCTCCCAATTTGATGATTTTGTTAATTAACTATTAATCTCGCTCTGAATATGAAAATGAATAGGATTCTTATACTGTATGAACCCCATTTTATCAGATAAATACGTTATTTAGTGGTTCTTGGTTACTGTCATCATGCCTATTAATATAGATTCCGTATTAATTACTTAAAAATGTATTAAAAGTTAATGCTATTACTGTTATTTCGTAATAACTGCCTTATTAACGCATTGTGTTTGCCAAAATTACTGTACATTACGAATAATGGCGACGAGCTCAGTACAAACTAACGTCATGTTTCTATTGTAGTATCTATTGTAGTGTCTATTATGTGGTGCCTAGGTTTCTTGAGAATTATTGAGAAAAAGTAAGCTTTCTTTAAAAAAAAAACGACTTCCAAAAAACATCCAACGAAAACTCTCTGCCAAAAAAACACTTACAAGCATAAAATAAACTGGTTCTTCATCAGAATCTGTTTGAAGTCGGTGCCAAGTGACTATCGCTTAGACTTTTGTAATTGTTCGTTTGTATTCTTTTAGGCTTAGCACCGACTTCAAACAGATTTTAGGTACCTAGCACACATTATAATACTACTATTTAAATGAATAAGGAATTAGGTTTAGGCAATTTATGAAGAACCAGTTTATTTTATGCTTTTAAGTGTTTTTTTGGCAGAGAGTTTTCGTTGGATGTTTTTTGGAAGTCGGTTTTTTTTTTTAAATGTTTCTATTTTTCAGTTTTAAGTGCAAACAATCGTAGGTAAGTAGTAAGTGGAACTATTTCATCATCAAGAATACAAATTAAGGTCTATACGTACATGTAATATTAAAATCATCCTCTAATCCCTAACTGTTGAAGAGTTTAACCTTCTATCATCAGTTCACCTAAATAACTTGAAAGTATACGACTGAAGGTCTTTAGATACGTAAGAAATTTAAAGAATTATCCTCCAACTCCTAACCGTTGAGGAGTTGTACCTTCTACCTTCCATCATCAGCTTACCTAAATAATTTGAAAGAATACGACTAAAGTTAACATTTATACACATGATATTTAAAGATTGATCCTCCAACTCCTAACCGTTAAGGAGTTGTACCTTACATCATCAGCTCATCATCATAAAATTATGACTACCAGACGCAAATTCCGGTGTAACTTCAGAAAATATACGAAAAACATAGTATGTGCCTATAAAAAATGAGGGTTTCTCTCGGTTTCCCTGGGATCCCATTGTCAGATCCGGATATGGTGGCAATGGGACCACCTCGGGAGCATACCCTTTCGAATACAAAAAAAAAATTCATAATCGGTCCACAATTGGCGGAGTAATCGGTGACATACATAAAAAAAAAATACACACAGTGGAACATAGAACCTCCTCCTTTTTGAAACTCGGTTAAAAAAAATGTATGGAATAGGGGAGCAACGAGCAGACGGATCGCCTGATGGTAAGCGATTACCGCCGCCCATGGACACCCACAACACAAGAGGCAAACATTTTCTAATATATAAAATTCTCATGTGTTTGTTACCAAACTCCTCCGAAACGACTGCATCGATTTTTATGAAATTTGCGTGCGTGGGTAGATCTAAGAATCGGCCAACATCTATTTTTCCTAACCCTAAATGATAAGGATGACCCACCCGTAACTTTTTTTTATGGCAAGCCACGTTTGCCGGGTCAGCTAGTCATTTTATATATTATTATAATTTTTAATTAACACTTGATTAACCTGTTTTAGTTTGAAAATTAAGATTAATATCTTTTACCATGTGACGACGGATTAGGAATACCTAGTGGTGTCATCATCATCACTGACTGACTGACTTGTGACGTAGAGCCGCCTAGGGGCAAAACCACGTAGTACAACAGCTTTGCAAAGAGAAGAAGTACTTAAGACAATCCTTATACTAACCCGTTTGCCCAGCGTGATATGGTAGGCCAAGACCTCATTTCGAAGGAGAGGGCGAGAGGCATGTGTACAGCAGTGGACTAGGCTAGTGTACTTAAAGGCTGCTTATGTTTACAGGTACACTCTTTTAGATCCTTTGGCCAAAACTAGCTGTTACTGTAAATGTTCGCCTTCATAAAGTCAATGGAACAGAATACTGCCCAATGATGATAGGAAAATGTACACTAGGTAATAAATTATATTGAAAATTACAGAAATAGATCATATATTTATTACCACGCCTTTATTTCGTAAGTTTGTGCTCATACAGCACCGCCCCCGTTTATTTAACTTACATTGTTCGTAACATTATACTCTCGCTTCAAACGAAGTGTTTCAAAATTGCGGCTGTAAGTTTTATTTCATGCCACTTTTCTAAAAGACAGCAAGCTTCTAACTAAATCAAGTTTAAAACTTCGATTTAAATGTGAATTCCTACTTTTACTGATTAGTTATCTATGCATGCTTCAATGATTGCATTAAATTGTAGGTAATTTGTTCATTTATTTAATGAAAATTCTTCTAAATTAAATATAAACATTTTTAACATATTCAAAATTAACGGATTCCTACTTTTATACTACGAATTAGTATTTAATTGTATGCATACTTTGAAGCTCTAATATACGGACGCTTAATCCTAAACCAGGCAAAACCTGTATACATACTTGTATTACAATATATACATATTATAGTCTTCCAGAGCCCTGCGATATTAACCGCGGACAACCGACAAACGACAACGTTGTACCGTTACAACAACAAGTGTTGGTTACGCGGCGGGGCGAAGCTAGTCTAAGAAAAGTAGACTAAGTTACTCCTTATATCATCAGCTATCTGCTTTGAAAGTCCCATCAAAATCTGTCTAGCCAATTCCAGAGATTTTCCGGCATAACAAACAGACAGACGAACGGACATACAGACAGACAATTTTTTTTTTTATGTAAGATTCGTTTATATTTTCATATACATTTAGTAAAAAGCTGTTAATTTGAAATTACAAACAGCCAAATGATTTGGCTCAATAATCTAAATCACGAACCATTAGATCAATAGATCTGTCCTAAGTCATCAACCGTTGCCAACTTTACGATTTACGGGTAAAGTTTTGAAGTAAGTTAACAAAAAAATGTCGGAGGTGATTACAGAAGCAAGTCCGTTAAATTATTATGAAGCCGTTGCCTATACGAGTACAATTGGCGTAAAAAAGAGGAAATCGACCATTATTATATAAACAAATGACAACTACATACAGCCTACGGTATTGCACGAGTGATTATTTCTGTTTGTGTTCAACTTTAAAAAAGACGAACTTCCATAGAACCGTTTATCCCCCATTTTACCATTGATGTTAAAATTATCAAAAATAATTTCTTACTTAAGTACCTTATTAAGAAAAGATTTTTAAAAAATCACATATTAAGCCGAGTCTCCACAGAATGTTGTGAACACGTGTTGGAGATCATGTTGTTGATCACACGTCTAATTTTTTTAAGTTTCTGTGAAGCCGAGTCTCTACCGAACAAAAGTTGGCAACTTTTGTGTTGTCAAACTTCGGTCGAGACGCGCCTCTAAGCAACAGCTGTCAAAACTTCACGTCTACAGCGGTTGACAACATAAAGAATAGGATATCGTTTTTTCTTTTTTCGAAAGACGGTCCCCGTTTCATCTCATCCACATTTTTTATATATTTTATCATTAATTTCATGACGACGAAGACTTGAAGACTGACCATTGGCAGAAATAGCTGATACGGCTGGTTGTAGTCTCATAAAAAAAAGAACATAAAAAATAACAGATAAATATAGAACTGACAATGAACAATACGGGGCAAGTAATTTTATATATTTAAACAATTTGCGAATTCACCAGTGGATAACTACCTACTTTATCGTTCTCATTATGAATGAATAGATATTTCTGTACATCCTTCAGAATACTTCCAAATCTTTTGATAACGCTTTATAACATTTAAGTTAATAATACAATAAACTGATAAAAACGCTAAACAAATAGTAAGGAATGTGTTTATGTAGTTAAATGGTTTTTATTGTCTTCTAAAAAGATACCGTAAATCCGTGTAAATCACATGTAACCCTATCCAACTTTAAGTAATTTATTAGTTGTACAACTTTAGGTAATATAAAATACGTGAAACACCTCTGTGGTTCGTTTCGGCATTTCTACCAGAGTGTTTTTTTGGAAATGTAGCCTTCTAGCAGTAAAGTCAGACGTGTAAAAATATCTTTAAAATATTTACTAACAAAAATAAATATAATTTATCATAAAACGTCTCGCCTCAAATAAAATCTTTAACGGATAGAAAATACATAGTTTCATAATAATCGACAAGCTTATAATAGGTAGTTCACTGCTGGACATCTCCTTAACACGTTCAGTGCGAAACGAAGCTTGAAACACCTTGTCCGTGTCTCGTCGTTATAGCGGTAAGGAAAAACTTAAACTTCTTTGTCATGCGAGAGGCGTAACTTCCGTCTGGTTCAGTCTAGGATAGAGATAACTATATATCTTAAATGTGCTATTGATGCCGAGTAAAAGGTAGTAGAGCCACGCTGATTTCAGCACGAACGGGCCGGCTCGACCGGGGCGGTACTACCCTCGCACAGAAAATCAACGTAAAATGACAGCATTCGTGCTGTCGTGTTTCGTTGGTGAGTGCGAGACCGGAGGCCCAATTAGTCTAGTCAACAAGTTCCATACTTGTTGACTAGACTAAAAGATGCACAAGCATCACTAGGCCGCCATAGTGTGGGTCACCATGCTGCATTGTTGCATTCGCAATGAGTATGGTGGCCACCACTCGTGGATTCTGCTTATGCTTTCCATCAGGCAGAGTAGAGTCATTTTGGCGGGCCAAACATAAAAAAAAAAAAAAAAAAAAAAAGTTTTTTGGCATACCTACCTTAATACCGGGTTTTTTAGGCCTCGTACCGCACTGAATAAATAAAAGTTTAATACAGTGCGTTACGAGGTTGCGAACACCTCGTACCCCCGCACTAGCTTCACGCGGTTAGTGTTGTGCAAAACGTTGAACGCTGCGCCCGCGACTATATAATAGGATGTCGAAACGTTGCCGAAGAAAGTTAATTAATAATATTATTGATGATGAAGAGGAATTGGGTGGTAAATCTAATTCAAAATTACCGATATTTGAAAAACAGGTAAGTTTACAATCAATATTTACAAATTATACTCAGTCTAAATGAAATAATTATGTAGGAATATAATAAATAAATTCCAGCTATGTATATTTAAAATATGGCGTATAAGTATAATATATAATATAATAAATTATACACTGTAATGTATTGTATGTATGTATAGTTAGAGATTACAATATAATAACGCTTTCTATCCTTGTTCCTTGTGTTAAGTATTTTGATATTATTTCATTATTTATACTGCTGTGCCTGAGGTCCCGGGTTCGATTCCCGGGTCGGGCAAAGTGTTATTGGGTTTTTCTGTAAAGAAATTCCTAGTAGCAGCAAGGAGACTGGTAAATACGTGCCCAGTAAACGGCAATAGGCTCACCACCTATTACGTGGGACTTAAAATAATTGGCGAAATGAGTATCTATAATACACCTCTGCCTACCCCTTCGGGGATACAGGCGTGAGACTATAATTGATATGTTTATAAGGTAATTGTCACTAGGCTAGACGAGTACGTGTTTGTCAATCGGAATTAAAAAAGAGGAGATGTGTAGGATGCTACGAAAAACTTCGCACCTTCTTATCAAGTCGTGAGGCTGACAAAAAAGTAAAGAAAATTTTCACAGAATGTATCGGTTGCAAAAAATATTATTGTTTGACCGGTTTTAATGAAAAGCATCCATAAGTAACTACAATTAAATAAAATCGATATTTTTATTTCCCATCACTAAACAATATGAAAAACTGCCCTTTTTCAGTGCGGTATGGGGTACATAAGACCCCAGATTTTATTTTACCTATAGAATCTAAACCAAATAATCTGCCCACAGGCGGCGGCAGATTTAGGTTAATCAACTCATTGATAATAATAATCGCGACAAAAATCGTAAAATTCGCCTTATTTGGCGCCTAAAAAAAGGATTTTTGTCTCCTGTGGGGTTTATTAAGCCTCGTGCCGCTACAACGTCTGGTTCAGAACGAGGTTTCAAAGGCCTCGTAACGCACTAATGGAAAATACAGATAAATCAGCGCCGCTGCGAACGTGTTAAAAAAGGAAGTTTTGGACAACTGCATATATTACACTGGCTAAACGGGTTGGTTTAGGATTTGTGCCCTGATTTCCTTCTCTTTACAGTGCTGTTGTCCTACGCACATTGTTCTTTAGTCAGCACTTACGACGCCTTTGTTATTTACGTGAATATCTTTTTTATGTCGCGTGTTTACAAACTACTAGAACTGTAATAGAATGTTGCAGAGCTTATTTATGGATGAGCGACATAAAATTGCACATAAACACGTGGACATGTCGTATCAATTGCTGACAGTAGATTTATGTTGCACTATCTGGCCCCTGCCTATGAATTATTTCCCGTTGATTTAATAGCTTCAATTGGCTTTCCACCAAGAACAGTTTTCGTTTTTAGTCCATTTCTATACATTCAAAAGACGAAAGATTATGTGGTTAAAACGTGAAAAAATAGGCAAATAAAATAGTATGGTATACAAGCAAGATTTAGACGTAAATCGCGTGCATTTCGTGTTTGTTTTACCAAGATTAGACGCAGATAACTAAAACAAACAAAAATTAAAATTAAGTGCTATGAAATATATTTAGCTTTAATTCCGCGAGACAAATATCCAGGTCTGAAAGCAGGGCACAAATATGCATGACGGTGGGATTTGTGCCCTGCTTTCAGACCTGGATATTTGTCTCGCGGAATTAAAGCTAAATATATTTCATAGCATTTAATGTCATGGATTTCCGCAAAGTAACGCCTGATTCCATAACTTAAAAATTAAAATGTCAATAAGCACATGAATTTATAGCTTAATTCTTATATGCCCGCTTACTGCTTTTGGTATGGTAGATACTACCCGTAGTAGGTGTAAGTAAGTAAATGTAGGGTAACACTTCACAGAAGGAGCCTCGAAAGAAAGGGAATTCAGATTCAATCCACAGCCGGCGTAATCCACTGCGAATGAAACGGACGTATTTTTTCATTTACTCATTATAGTGGTCACCGACATGCTAATGTTTAATGTTAATAATTTTAATTTAAACATTATGAAATTTCTAATTTTACACATTAATTTTACAAATAACATTTTTGTTTTGTTTAACATGGTCTGATCGTAAATGCAAATGCTTCGTGGTCTGAACCCACTTTAGGCACTTCTGTGAGTTACATTTCAATCAATAATCTTTTTTTTAATTTTCAATACTTACATTTTCTTTCGGCTAAGTTTTATTCCATAAAAAAGTACTTACATTCACTTCCAATTTTGATTTTGTTGCTGTTGTGTGTAGTTCGATGTAGCTATCTGTTTATTTCCCTCTCAGTAAAAAGCAATACCTGTTGCTCTGAATGTTTGAAAGAACCTGTTGAACGTTTGACACTGAAAAGTTAAACGATCGTGGGTTCTGTGGCTTAGCAATTAGAAATGCTATAATTTGAAATTAACATAGTCGTATCTAAAAGGCGCCCGGGCTTTAGAAAATAACCGTCTTTGGTTATTTTTGTGCAAGTGATGAGTGAATAGAATACCTACCTCTAAGTACCTAAATGTCAGAAGCTTGTAGCGTTTTAGAACTTACAGCTATTTACCGCCTTATCCTACTTTCGACATGTAAGCCAAAGTCCCCCCTATTCGTAAGGTATTCTGCTATAGTCTCGCAGATTTTAGCGTCTATTGGCGGGTTTAGCAGCTAACCCTGCCAGTACATGTAAGGAAATACGATTTAGTAGAATGCGCAAATAGCAATCACTTCCTCATTCGGGCAGGTGCCCTTGATCCTGACACTACTAGTCGATACTAAACCACCATCAACAGATTAAGTATGTTATTTTGCTTTGGTCTGGCTTGATTATTTACCGTAGTTGGTTACATTTCATTTAAGTCTTGATGCGTTGCGTTAATACGTCTCAAAGTATTTATGATATCTTAATTTTGACATTGATTTGGCAAAAAAAAATTGACCTACTTGGCTTACTAAAACATAATTAAAATAAACTAGTTAACTGGTACCAATGAGTTTTTGATTAAAGTTTATTTTCGAATTAAATCTTTTTTTTTCTTGTTCATAGTGGTCCTTGCAATGAAAAAGAAATCAAAGTGGTCCCTGAGCAATATAAGGTTAGGAATCATTAACTCTAATCTAAAAGAAAGTAAAAATTAAAATACATTACATAAATTCTCACGTTTAGGAAGTGTCTAAATAGTTCTGATAGTAGTACGAGTAATATGCAAATTTTTATATTTTTTGCAAAAAAAATATAAAATTCCTTATTCAAATTGAGTGTTCGTTTTCATTCTACGCGATCTGATAAGAATCGATGTTACGTTGTCTAGTAAATTAAGCTTCATGAAGGATGACGTCATAGGGTGTGGCTACTCTTCGCCATTTAATCAAGTAATAGAATGGTTCCGAATGAAACAGTGTACATATACATACCTATATGAATTTAACACTATGCGCATTATGGAACTACATGGCATGGCACGGTACGGCGCAATGTTCTTAGCACTATTAAAACGTGCCATGCTGTATATAGCATGTTTTTTTTTAAATCATAAATATAGGATTAATTTGATTTAAATCGGATATTTTTGATTTAAAACAGTTTTTTCTTTACTTTTTTGGCTTTTTTATTACTTTAATGGTCAGTTATTTATTATATGAATACAACTTATTTTTTTATTTAATTATTTAATCAATTAAAAGGTAATTTTAACAAGTCCTACTAAAATCAACAATGTAAAAAACAGTAGTGTTGAAAAAATAACAAGGAAAATAAAAACTTTGCAACTTATTCAAGTACATGTTCTAATGCTTTCCAGACGAGTACACTGTCGGAAATATGATACTTGTCGCTTTGCATTGAATTTGAATAGCATGCACGAAATGATTTATGAAATATTTGATAACTTTTAGAACATGCACACTTTTATAGCATTTGGAATCCCGAAACTGGTCGGTAATCGTTCGCTCGCACGGCATTGTGCACGTGTGCGCGCCGTAGTCTATGTCTTTCGGGGTCCCTAGACAATTTTTGACCGATTTGGGTGCAGTAAAATTGTTATGATTTAAATAATTGATTTTTATAAAAAAATCATTTGATTAAAATCACGATTTAAATCACTCATTTAAATCAAGCAGGGTTGATATGATTTAAATCACTTGATTGACCGAAGACCCATACCCCACAACCCCTCCCCCATCCCCCAAAGGCCGGTAACGCACTTGTGACGCCCCTGGTATTGCCATAGGGGGCCATATTGGGTGTCCATAGGCGGCGGCATTCGCTTACCTTCAGGCGATACGTCTTCACGTTTGCCCCCTTTCACGTTTCCGTTACAAAAAAAAAACCCAATAGCAGTAAAGGACTAAAAAATAATCGATGGGAAGCAGAATGTGATTAAAATAATTTACCTACGTTCCCCAACATAGATAATTTTATTTAAGAATTTCTTAAATTTTCCAGAACATACTCAGACTCACAGTCAGACTCTACGAATAGTACCCATGTAGTATAACGTATCGACATCAATCCTCGTCATTTTACAGCTTATTTTATGGATGACGTCACAAGAACTTCTGTCGTTCAATACAAACGACGTTTTGCACATATCCAACACCTGCGCAATTTGCGGTAAATCATGTGGGAAGCCTAGCGATCGATTTTCCCTTATAGAAATAGGATCTTTTCATAATCAAACGTATCTAATTACGAACAGAAATGACTATATCTATACCTAAATACATTTTAACTACAATAATTAAAAAAAACAATGATTCAAAAAAACTACACGATTCCATATTGCGCTTAAGTTGCAGGCGGGTGAGCGTGTGGGCGGGATGCAAAATCTGGAACTAAGTCACGACCTAAATCAGGGGGGAAATTCTCTGGTTCTGTTCGAAACCGACTACACTGAAATAAACAGCATAATAAATAGGTTAAAGACTACAAGTGCGGTGGGATACGATGGAATACCCGTATCTGTTGTGAAGGCAGCTCGGCATACACTAATCCCTTCTATCATACATATGTGTAATCTTGGCATTGAAAAGGGGACTTTTCCTGACGTTTTTAAAAAGGCCCTTATCACTCCTATTTACAAGGGTGGGGGCAGGGATCGTGTTGAAAACTATAGACCTATATCGGTTCTGACAACTTTATCTAAAATATTTGAAAAGGTTCTAAATACTAGTCTGGTGAGCTATTTGGAACATTACAATATACTCTCTTCAAACCAAAACGGTTTTCGTAAAGCCAAACCTACAGAGGACGCCGTTTTGGAGTTAACTAACCATGTTGTTCAAAATCTTGATAACAAAATAAAAGCAGTAGGTATTTTCTTAGATCTTGCCAAGGCTTTTGACACGATCTCTGTGCCCATCCTTCTAAAAGAAATGGAGGCGATCGGCATGAGAGATATCGCACTTGGCATATTTAGGGATTACCTTACAAGGAGAACACAGAGAGTGTATATATATATTAGCGACGATGAAGATCTCATTTTTGGGGTACCACAGGGCAGCGTACTGGGTCCTACTCTCTTCCTTATATATGTAAATCGACTTTGCCAGCTCTCGATACCCAACTGCAAAATACTAATGTATGCTGTCGACACTGCTCTTATTGTAAACGGCAACACTTGGGATTCTGCATTTCACTCTGCAGAAAAAGCTCAACAAATAGTGTTGAAATGGCTTGGTAGTCGCTTGCTTACGCTTAATGTTGCTAAAACGCATTACATCACTTTTACATCAAACAACACAACGCAACCAAGTATCGATAACATTAAAGCTCATACCTGTGCCCCTTTCACTCAAGCTACTTGCAATTGTCCTTCCATTCAGGTATCATTTTGTATCAGATACTTGGGCGTTGAAATTGATCGTACGCTTAGTTGGCACAATCACATTGATGCGCTGGTGTCTCGTATACGTAAATAAATTTTTCCAATGAAGAAATTGCAAAGGGTGGCCGACACTGCACTGCTCAGAACTACCTACCTAGCTTTGGTTCAATCTTTGATAACCTACTGTGTATCTGTGTGGGGCGGAACATTCAAGACCTTGCTGCTGCGTTTGGAGAGAGCACAGAGAGCAGTCTTGAAGGTAGTGCTTAAAAGGCCTTACAGATACCCAACTTTGAATTTATACAGAGAGTTTTCTGTATTGACTGTGAGACAGCTGTGTGTACTGCACATAGCTCTCCGCAAACATTCTTCAATGGGTTTTAATTCTCAATTATCGATGAATAAACGGCGTAAAGAGATTATATGTCCAAGATTAGGACGGCCTTAGAAGGTAGACACTACCAGAGTCTTAGTGGTCGTCTTTATAACAAACTTAACAGAATATGTAACCTGTACCCTTTAACAAGGCTGAAATGTAAGAATGTAATATCTGGATTCCTTAGAAATGTGACATATGAAGAGACAAAAAACTTGTTCACGAAAGTAACCTAAAGTCATCATGGTCATTTTTACAATACACTGAAACACATACCACACACAAACACTCAAACAAACACAATGACACAGTCACATAATCTCAACACGCATACAGTTTATACTACACACCTTCTTGTAATTGTCTTATTAAATTTCACATCATATCATCTCTCATTGAACTTTCATAAACAAAGTACTGTATCATTTTTGTAAATGTTCTAAACTTAGATAGTTTTAGTTATTGGAGGAAAGCGCCGGCGTCTGTCACACAGTCTATACTAGCACAGACATCGTCGATAACTCTATCTTAAATTAGGCACGTATAAATTAGATTATAATTAACATTACCATATATAAAGAAAATTTGTAACCTTGATTTTGTTTAATAAAGAATTATTATTATTATATTTAAAATCAAATGATGTAACTTGTTATCCCACAATTATTTTTTTTAAATATGCTGGTTTCATCCAATTGTTAAATAGGTACCTACGTAAACATAAAGTTAAATTGCACCATTACCTCATTATCTTATCTTATAGTGCAGTAGAGCAAAAAATGCCAAATGACAGCGTAATATGATCCCATAATGATAAAGTTTCTAAATCATTTCCAAAAACAGATTTCTTAAATATGTGGCAACGTAATTAGTCCAATAAGTGCTAGTCCGTCGCTATAATCCTGATGATGATGCGTGATCTCTGTGACAGTTGTCACCAGCGTCTTTTTAGAACTTACAGGGCACATTTTAGGTGTGATTTACATTCACTCATTTATAAAAATCGGGGCAGTAGGTGCTACGTGGGAACATACGTACATGGACTGCCAAAACTGCCCTTCTTTTTATCTTCGCCCTCGTCGGGTAAAAAGTAATACCCATTTTGCAGTATGATACATCGACCTTCTCATTCTGTACCTGATGTTAAAGCTGCAGCCTGCAGTACCTTCATTATAAGCGATGACGTGCAACCATAATTCATCTCTCTCTCTAACATTTGCGCAATCTGTGGTTAATAATGTGGGCAGCTCCAGTTCAGCGATTAATTTTCCTTAACAGATATCGGTATTATATTTCATTGAGAAAATTTTCATAGTTTAAAACATAATGTTTTTTTTTAATTCAGTAAATAATAATTGTCTAAAATCGCATTTCTTTAAAGTTATATTTACCTGAAATGGACCATTCGTATACCATAACAAAGTGGTCGCTCTTAAAAATTAGACACATGCCTATCGGATACGATCAAATTGATATAACACTAACAGGCAATATGTTTGCTAACATTTATAAAAATTAAATATTTAAGGGAATCCACACCGTCTTGAGACTTAATAAAAATAAAATAAGTTTTATTGAAAGAAATAAGCACTGTTTAAACTGATATTTTTCTTAATGGCCCACTAATCTTTTTTTTTTCTATCATCCAAACGTTTGCTGGTAGAGAATGCCTTGGGCATTACGCCCGCCGATGTACATATTGTGTGCATGAAGTTTTTAATTGAAAATAAAATAATAAATAAATAAAATAATCTATTTCAGCACTAACTTCCTTGATTGCTCAGTGAAGTGACAATCGATGACTAAATAAACAATAATACCTTTAATTAAATATATTACGGACGTCACCACTTTAAAACACGTCAGATGAGTAAGATGATTGTTCTGTGAATAGTGAAACACATTCAATGCATGAATAATGGAATTTTGAACATTCAAATGGTATTTACCTACAATAGTTACAGTGACACATAGCTGGCGTTGATTGAATTTTATAAATCTTCTAGCTGACCACGCAACATCGTCTGTGTCTCTTTTCAATCCTGCTCGGCTTCTACTGATCTAAGCGTGGTGTTACCTATCCTAGGCCCACCAGCAAAACACACATTTTAAAACCTGAAAATCGGTAGACCGTTTCGGACTTCATCGTGAGCAATAACGTGACATGAGAATTATGTGTCAGACTAGCTGCGGTTATTGTTGTACCGCGGGTGATGCCGCAGGGCGAAACTAGTCTCAAAAAACAGCCTAAATTACTCCTTATATCATCAGCTACCTATCAGAGAAAGTCCCGTCAAAATCGGTACAGCCATTCCAGAGATTAGCCGGAACAAACAGACAGACAAAAATTGTAAAAAATACATTTTTGGTATATGTACCGTGTATACATACATACGCATTTGGTACTAGTAAAATATTAACAAAAATATAAACCGACTTCAAGGTTCGACTCCATATCTCTTGGATGCCATCATCAGATCGTAGTGTCCTGGTCATGGTAACACCGTTGGGATATTTCCTTTCCATTAAAAAAAGAATCATCAAAATCGGTTCATAAACGACGAAGTTATCCGCGAACACACATAAAAAATACGGTCGAATTGAGGAGAACTCCTCCTTTTTTGAAGTCGGTTAAAAAACGGTTATTTTAATGAAAAGCTTTTTAATTTAATTTATTATTCATGAATATATCAACCCGAATGGCCAGTGTGATATAAAGTAGGTCAAAACTTCCCTTCTACTGTAAAAGGCTGTTGATGATGATGTTTTATTGACGAAATCAATAATAAAACCAAAAATTGATTCCTGCGTTCGAGCAGAACAACGTATAAAAAAAAAACCGACTTCCAAAAAACATCCAACGAAAACTCTCTGCCAAAAAAACACTTAAAAGCGTAAAATAAACTGGTTCTTCATAAATTGCCTATACCTATTTCTTTATTCATTTAAATAGTAGTATTATAATGTGTGCTAGGTATCTAGAATCTGTTTGAAGTCGGTGCCAAGTGACTATAGCTTAGACTTTTGTAATTGTTCGTTTGTATTCTTTTTGGCTTAGCACCGACTTCAAACAGATTTTAGGTACCTAGCACACATTATAATACTACTATTTAAATGAATAAAGAATTAGGTATAGGCAATTTATGAAGAACCAGTTTATTTTACGCTTTTAAGTGTTTTTTTGGCAGAGAGTTTTCGTTGGATGTTTTTTGGAAGTCGGTTTTTTTTTTATAAAAAGTTTTTATTTTTCAGTTTTTAGTGCAAACAATCGTAGGTAAGTAGTAAGTTGAACTATTTCATCAAATTTCATCATCAAGAATACAAATTAAGGTCTATACGTACGTGTAATATTAAAACCATCCTCTAATTCCTAACTGTTGAAGAGTTTAACCTTCTATCATCAGCTCACCTAAATAACTTGAAAGTATACGACTGAAGGTCTTTAGATACGTATGAAATTGAAAGAATTATCCTCCAACTCGTAACCGTTGAGGAGTTGTACCTTCCACCTTCCATAATCAGCTTACCTAAATAATTTGAAAGAATACGACTAAAGGTAACAAATATACATATGATATTTAAAGATTTATCCTCCAACTCCTAACCGTTAAGGAGTTGTACCTTACATCATCAGCTCATCATCATAAAATGATGACTGCCAGACGCAAATACCGGTGTAACTTCAGAAAATATACGAAAAACATAGTATGTGCCTATAAAAAATGAGGGTTTGCCTCGATTTCCCTGGGATCCCATTATCAGATCCTGATATGCTGGCAATGGGACCACCTCGGAAGCATACCCTTTCGAATACAAAAAAAAATTCAAAATCGGTCCACAGCTGACGGAGTAATCGGTGAACATACATAAAAAAAAATAAAAAATAAGTACAGTGGAACATAGAACCTCCTCCTTTTTGGAAGTCGGTTAAAAATACTAATGAAGTTTATTACTTCTCCTACATTACTCGCGCAAATATAGACACAAGCTACTTGTAATGCAATCGGTACAATTTTATCAGTTGTAAGATAAACAGAAGGTGATCAATTGTTTGCATATTGGTTAAGATTACAAGAGTTACTTCTATTTGACAATGAATAAGTTATGATTCATTCACAAGAGGAATTATAGATTTGGTGTTAGGTGTAGCACGCAGTACCATTTTCTATGAATGTTTTAGAAAGAGATTTTAAAATCTCGCTTTGAAGAACTTCATGAAGAAACAGATTAAAAATGACTTCACTGACATTTAGATAATACTTCTGAATGGTCGGATAAACTTTGATGTCGTATGACTGCACAGTTGGCCTAGGTTTAAGCGGTCGCCACGCTGCTTTCTACTGTGCCAAGTGTTGTGAATTCAAACTCCACACGGGACAACACTTATGTGATCCACAAGTTGTTGTTCTAAGTCTTGGTGTTCTTTGTGTCCGTTTATGATTCTACTGTAAAAGCTACAAAGAGCTTTACTTAAATATAGAATAAGCCAGTCTTGACCTGGGATTCTACGCTGGAACAGAATTTATGATTCAGTCCATCACCTAATTACGACCCAGAATTTACAGAGGCTAAATTCCATTATTATTTATTATGTTTCCTTCGTAAGTTTATAGACTCTACATATACAACCTTCTGGCCGTAGTTATTGATCTTATTGATGTCCTAAAAAACTGATATTGGTTTTTATAATCGCTGTAGAGCTTTTCTCGTCTTATATTAGGTCTTTACCTATGAAATTGCCGTTTTGTATGCAATAAGTGAAAGTACTTTTTTTTTTATTTTTTTTTATTTCTGTTATTCGAAGTAATCACCCATGCAATCGACGCATCTTTGCCAACACATTGGCAGTTTATTGATGCCCTTCTTGTAAAAATCAGCTGGACGAGAGGCAACAAACTCTTCAAAGGCATTTTGTACTGCCTCTCGGGAATTGAAATTTTTACCCGCTAAAAAGTTGTCTAAATTTTGGAAAAAGTAATAGTCGGTAGGTGCAAGGTCTGGTGAGTATGGCGGATGAGGGAGAGCTTCCAACCCCAGCTCTTGCAGCTTGGAGACTGTCTGTTGCGCAGTATGGGGTCGCGCGTTGTCGTGAAGCAGCTCTAAGGGTCTAAAAAAAACCGCTATGTGCGAGTTGATTCGGTCGGAGTCGGTACACAGACAACAATCGTCATCGGGTACCTACTCCTTGTAGGTGCTGTAGGTAAATGCTACTATAATATTAACAATGTTGTACAGTATTATCAGTGTTGCAATATGAAACTATTACTGCCTCGTTGGTCTCGCGGTTGGCGTGTGCGACTGCTGATCATGAGGTCTTGGGTTAGATTCCCGAGTCGGACCAAATGTTTGTATGATCTACAAATATTGTTTCGAAGTTTGGGTGTTTTCTATGTATAATAGGTATGTATTTTACAAAAAAAGTATATGTTATTATTTTTTTTAAAACAACTCCCGCATTAGGAATAAACATCCTGTGTGGCGGGTGACTTTACAGACATACATGAAACGGACACAATTAACACCCAAACTCAGAACAACAATTTATGGATCACACAAAGTGTTGTCCCGTGTAGGATTTGAAACCACAACACTTGGCGACCGCCACTAGGCCAACCGTGCAGTTTGATCAGATATATGTATGTATTTGTATCGGTGGGCTCTGCTTAGCTTGGGACTAGATGGCGTTGTGTCAGATGTCCGAAAATATTTATTTATTATTATTTTCTTATATTATTATTTATCATGAAAGATGGGACTATATCCGGTTGATTTTAAGTTTGAGTTTTGTAAATCATTAATGATATTGTGGAAGACAACCCTTGAAAATCCAGTACATGGTGTGGCGTCTGTTTGTGTCGATCTATGATTTTTAACTGTAGCTCCAATTTAACGTTCATATATGTCACTTAGTGTCTTAATTGATTAAATGATTTTGCATTTGAATTTGAAGATACACGATAGTTGTAACATTTCGACATCATCATTATTATTTAGGTACTACTAGCTGTGCCCGCTACTTCATACACGTGATATTTGGATTTTCAAGTTATTTTTAATTTTTCACCGTTTAAACCTTCCCTGGACCCCGACAAACATTTAGAAACCAAAATCAGCTAATTCGGCCTAGCCGTTCTCAAGTTTTAGCGAGACAAACGAACAGCAATTGATTTAAAAAAAAAAGATTATTTAACATTAAATAGTAGGTAAATTTCAAAGTAAGATAAATTGATCTCGATATAAAACTATTAGGTGTAATTAATTTGATGGGCACTTAATGGAATATTAATTTGCAATTTTTGTAAAAGTACCTAATATTAAATGCAAGGAGCGATGTACGATTGGTTGATATTGTATATGGTATTTTTTTGTTTAAACTATAACCATTTTCTTTGTGTTCACTAAAGGTATTAGGTATCTTCTACAAAATATTTTTCACAATTGTCTTTGTTGATTGATGGTCTTGACCAAGAATTCGAAATAATGCAACCGTCTTGAATAAACAGCTGTTACCTACAACTAATCTTTGAAACATTCTCATACACAAAACTAAAACACTTAAACAAGATAACCAACTGAATTTATTTACTTACCTCAGAATATTAGCTCTGCAGGAAATGTCCTTTTAAAATCACAAGATAAAATTGTCTACAGAATTGTCCACAGCACAAGTCACTTTATTTATTTTAATTATATTTTACAGTATATTCAATTACAGATATAATATGCTATTTTTTTTTTATATATTTTTATTAAACTGAACACACAAAAACAATTTAATAGAATTTCATTCGGCGAAGAGTTTCGCGAGGCGGAAAATCGCGAGTTAAATAAAGGCGCGTGCGACGTGACACACAGCTCCGACCAAAGCCCACGAAGCCTCTGGCTCGATTCTATATAAACACAGAGCGCACCATGCGCCCTTACAGACGCCACTTTTTAATTACTACAATTATTCGTACTAGTTAGGACGAGATTGCCACCAGTTTCAACGATCGTATACGATACACTAGGCATTCTTCAAGCTATCCAAACTTCATTCTATTTAACCACTTCAAAATCAAATTATGACCGAATCGTAAACAAAATATGAATATTTTTATCTTATGTTTCTAGTTCTCGTAAATAAAACTGCAACATATTCGTTCATCTATGTTGTCATAAATCACTCGTCCAACACATTCCGGTCAGTAAAATTAACTTTAGAATATATTTGGTAACGTAACACAGTTTAGTATACATATATTAATACTAGCTGACCCACGCAACGTCGTTTGCGTCTCCTATTGCCCGTAGCGTAATAGTTTCCCCCCGTTTTTGAAACATTCTTCATTGGTACTCCGCACCTATTGGTCATAGCGTGATGATATAGATAAACTCTCTAAACTTCCTCGATAAACGGGCTATCTAACACTGAAAGAACTTTTTCAAATTGGACCAGTAGTTCCTGAGATTATCGCGTTCAAACAAACAAAAACTCTTCAGCTTTATATATTAGTATAGATGACCCACGCAACGTCTTTTGCGTCTCTTATTGCCCGTAGCGTAAAAATATCCCCCCGTTTTTGAAACATTCTTTATTGGTACTCCGCTCCTATTGGTCATAGCGTGATGATATAGATAAACTCGATAAACTTCCTCGATAAATGGGCTATCTAACACTCAAAGATTTTTTTCAAATTGGACCAGTAGTTCCTAAGATTAGCGCATTTGCATTCAAACAAACAAAAACTCTTCAGCTTTATATATTAGTATAGATGACCCACGCAACGTCGTATGCGTCTCCTATTGCCCGTAGCGTAATAATTTCCCCCCGTTTCATTGGTACTCCGCTCCTGTTGGTCATAGCGTGATGATATAGATAAACTCGCTAAACTTCCTCGATAAACGGGCTTTCTAACACTGAAAGAACTTTTTCAAATTGGACCAGTAGTTCCTAAGATTAGCGCATTCAAACAAACAAAAACTCTTCAGCTTTATATATTATTATAGATGACCCACGCAACGTCGTTTGCGTCTCCTATTGCCCGTAGCGTAATAATTTCCCCCCGTTTCATTGGTACTCCGCTCCTGTTGGTCATAGCGTGATGATATAGATAAACTCAATAAACTTCCTCGATAAACGGGCTATCTAACACTGAAAGAACTTTTTCAAATTGGACCAGTAGTTCCTGAGATTAGTGCGTTCAAACAAACAAAAACTCTTCAGCTTTATATATTAGTATAGATGTATTTATTATACTCTTCTAAGATCTAATACTCATAATCAACAACACATTTATTTGGATAAAGACTAATATTAGGTATTATGTTGATAAAAACTCTTTGGCAAATAACACATTATCAGGTACCAACTCTTAGCGTCTAATACTCGTGATAACTTCTAAACGAAATGTCCGAATGGGATGAAACAAAAATTATTTTACTTCTACATAACTACCCTTGATAACATAATGCTTTATTTAGATAAGGATTAATATTACGATAAACATTTAACATAGTTTTTTTCTTCAGACGATTTAATAATTTTTTTGAACACAAAAGCGGTTATTGTGACTAAACCATGATAGTTAGATATATGCTCTCGCGAACTTTTTTGTAGATCTTAATGTGACCTACAAACCCGTAATACATTATTTTGTTCTATTGTCAATAGTCTTTGCGCCGCACGCAAAAATAGGTTTTCGATTTCACACCTTGGGTTACAAAATAGCAATTTTCTTACGGATCCTTAATTTTTTTGAAAATAAAATATAGCCTATAGCCTTCCTCGATAAATGGACTATCCAACACTGAAAGAATTTTTCAAATCGGACCAGTAGTTCCTGAGATTAGCGCGTTCAAACAAACAAACAAACAAACAAACTCTGCAGCTTTATAATATTATTATTAAGTATAGATTGGTATTTATTGTTTAAACTGTGTTTACCTATTTCACTTGTAACACCTTTTTTTTCATGTAGGTACGGCCCTGCCAAAATGAATCTACTCTGGCTGATGGAAAGAATAAGCAGAATTCAAGAGTGGTGGTCACCATACTCATTGCGAATGCAGTCAATGCAGCATGGCGACCCACACCATGGCGGCCTAATGATGCTTCTGCATTATTGGGCCTCCGCTCCGGTCTCGCACTCACCAACGAAACCCGACAGCACGAACGCTGTCATTTTACATTTAACGAATAATTTGTTTTTAAACTAAGAAGAGAATTTTTATATAATACTAGCTGATCCGGCAAACGTAGTTTTGCCATAAAAAAAATTGGGGTATGAAAAATAGATGTTGGTCGATTCTCAGACCTACCCGATATGCACACCAAATTTTATAAAAATCCATATATCCATCGATCCAGCCGTTTCAGAGGAGTATGGTAACTAACATTGTGACACAAGAATTTTATATATAAGAAGATAAGATATATAATTTTATATATTAAAATATATACATTAAGAAGAGAACTAAGAAAATATTTTTTCAAGAAATGCAAGTACCTGCGTATATGTAGGTATCTGAGCAATAACATAAAACAGAAATAGTACATTGTTCACCGAGGGAGGAAAGGGACCGATTACTAGCGAGGGAGCAGTTTGTGGCCCGAAGGCGCAGCCTAGTGCCACAATACTCCCGAGGTAGGAATGGGACTTTCACCCGAGTGTTACACAGTGCTTTATAGTACACCTGTGAGGAACATTTAAAGACTTGTATTGTAGAAAGTATTTAAATCAAAACGTAAGACACCATGTAAGACACAATTTAGCTTAGAATTTGCCCGATATTTCGCGCTTCTTTTGTTTTTTTTTATTCTTCACAAAAGGATGTCAGTGGCACGGAGATTCCATATTTAAATTACTAGCTGACCCGACAGACGTTGTCCTGTCTACACGTCTTTAATTTGAAAATTTCAAAAATTAATTAAAAAAACATTGTCCAGCGGACAAAATTGTGAATCTAAACCATTCCCAGATCCCCTTGAACACACACAAAAAATTTCATCAAAATCTGTCCAATCGTTTGAGAGAAGTTCAGTGACATACACACTCACAGAAGAATTATATATATAAAGATATGAAATCTCCTTGGGCAGGCGCGCGCCATAGATAAAATAACACATGAGAAATGAAAATTCATACAACTTTCTCTCCCGCTAAAACACGTTAGAAATGGATTTTCATACATTTTTTCCTCCCGCTTATTCAGGTCAAGGAAAAGACTAACGTTCTCTTTTCATTTACAGGGAATAATGACTACTGCTCCGATCAGGTGTAGTATAATAAGTATTTCCTCAGTTTTTAATCTTTGAAATCCTGGATGACGCTGGAAAAAGTAAAATATATGTTTATACTAATCGGTAAGTAACTACTTGTTCAGTAGTTTGACGTATCCTCGAAGTGTTGTTGTCTTGCTGCACTTTTAATACCCTCCAACTGTTGCATTACTAAAATCACTATGAAACTGACAAAAGGTTTAGTTGTTGGATTTACCTGAGGATGCAATGAATGGGACAGTGAAGGGCGTCGCCAGCCCTTGGTCTAGGGAGGGCAAGTTGGTCAGGATCAGTCAGCAATCAGAGGATCAGGGCCAGATAAGGTATCTGGGCCTGATCCCTGACAACAGATCCAGTGGCTATTCGACGAGCTCTTCCAACAGTTTGCTCCACAGCTGGTCAATGCCTTGGGGTGACTTCTGCCCAATTTGGGTGGAGACAGCGTCGCGACAAGACAGCTGTACACAGGAGTTATCCGGTCAATGGCACTGTACGGTGCACCGGTGTGGGTGTCTGGTCTGACCGCCCGCCATACGCGGTTACGGCACCGTGATGACCGAGGCGGAGTGCGCCTTAGCCGGAACTCCCAGTGGAATTTGGTGGTCAAAGTGTTCGCCGATGATTATCGGTGGACGATGACTAGGTACGCGAGTGGCGCGAGGCCGTCGTCGAGCCACAATGGCTCGTAGGCCGTCCTGGCTGGAGTCTCCGCGTGCTTGTTTTGCCGTTTTGTCATCTTCAAGTCAGCAGAGCGGCAGCACGGGACCCTTTCTTTACGACTGCCACAGGTCCTTTCCAGGCACAGTTGCTTCGGGAAGTACCTGCACTCAATCGCTAGGAACGAATTGAGCCCTATCTGTCACCACTGTGACTGCGAACTCTTGGCTCAGCTTACGCTGCCAGTTTGAACCGCCTAGGCGACACAGAGTTGGAGAGGATCTCTCGATACCCTTCAAACGCTCCATGGCCGACAAACGCTCCATGGCCGGTAGCGACAGCTATTTTACCGTAGTCGCTACCGCTAAGTAGGCGGCGCAGAAGGCCCGGGAGGATGACCTCCACTCGAACCCACTGCGCCGCCGGCAAACCCAGCGGCGGAGGCGCGCTTACCAGCGCCTCATGCCGCCATGAGTGTGGCCGCGGATGGACGGGACGGGTTTTCCCATCCATCCGCTTCAGTGGGCAGCCGCGAGGAGGCAACGTCCGCGTGTGCCGTAAGTCGCCTAAATAGAGAATTTGAAAAGGAGATGGTGCTGGCGTCAGTGCGGGCAGGCACTGGGAGGGGTCCGGATGTCTTAATAATGTTACGAGCCGGGTATTAAATAATTAAAAATAGTCGGTTAATTACCAAAAAAATAACACACTGTTTATTTACAACCCTTTTTACAATAATAATTCGCTATGTCACTTGTTAATCGCACTAGAAGATCGCTTCGATGTTAACTCCGCTGTATCGTGAACAATACTGACTCGTACGGGTAACCCAATCTGCTTATATATGGCTTTGAAATCCCTAGAAAGATCTATAATATTCGATAGAACATTCTACACTAAACAGAAATTACCAGAGTGAGTAATCTAGCGCCATCTAGCGTCGAATATCAGAGTTACTCCACAGTTGCGCGCTACTTGACACTAGATGGCGCCTTCCTCGCTTCTCGCGACTGATAGATTGTTCCAGACTATTTTTCTCGAAGGCGCAACACTGCCCCCTCCTAAGACATGCTCGTCCCGAGCATAATCAGTTCCATAGTATCGCGCCAATCGATCTACGTGAACTATCTTTGGGGCGCCTCTTGGACACTTCTGTATCCGGTAGGTAACATCATTGATTTTTTTCACTACCCGGTATGGCCCTTCCCACTTGCCTTGTAGCTTTGGAGATCTCCCTTTACTGCGAACTGGATTATGGAGCCATACTAGAGAACACTCTTCGAAGCCCTTATTGTTCACTTTCCGGTCTTATCGGTCATTCTCAGACATTTGCTGACCCGATTGTCTGACATGCTCGTAAATGTCATTCATCTTGTTCCGCAAGTCATTAGCGTACTCCGTTATACTTCGCGGGGTGTCAAAGCAAAAGCGGTGCAAAAGCTGGTGTTACTGAAGTGCTTTCGTGGACTGCACTTCGATATCACAGAAGAAACGGTTGGATGTGTTTGTCCCAATCTTTTTGCCTACTTTCAACAACTTTTGCGAGATACCTCTCTAGTGTTTGGTTAAATCGTTCCACCATTCCGTCAGATTGTGGGTGATAAGAGGTGGTCCTGGTTTTGTGAGCACCCATTACTCGACACATCTCTTGAAATATTTGAGACTCAAAATTTCTTCCTTGGTCACTGTGAATTTCTAAAGGCACTCCAAAACGACAGAAGACTTCGTGCACTAATTTGTCTGCAACTGTTGATGCCTCTTGGTTGGGAATGGCGAAAACTTCTGGCCACTTAGTGAAGTAATCCATTACAACCATGAAGTACTTGTTTCCGGTTTCACTTTCAGGAAATGGTCCCGCTACGTCTATTGCAATTCTTTCCCAGGGTGCCCCAACATTGTACAATTTCAATGGACCTCTGCTACGTGTGTGAGGTCCCTTCACGGCCGCACAATTAGTACACTTGCGACACCAGTCCTCAACATCATCACGACAATGAATCCAGTAGAATCTCTCCCTTATCTTTAACAATGTCTTCTTAACTCCCATATGACCTCCTGAACATCCGTTATGGTAGAGCTGCAGAACCACTTTAGGGACAACCATTTGCAGATGACAGCTGTCTCCTCGAGCGTTTTCCCATTTACGGCACAAGACTCCATCCTGGATGACTAGGAGAGCCATTGAGCCCAATAACTCTTTGTGGTTGAACTCAGCTATGCAACATCGCTCCAGTGAGGCTTAGGAGTCTCAGCTTTAATCCACTCGAGAATTGGTTTGATATCTGCATCCTCTTGCTGTGCTTGCTGTAGGCTTTTCTTCCATTCGACGCTGAGGTCCGTCTTTATTGTCCCTATAGGAACAGCTTCCTTTACTTCTTGCTTGGCACAGTGCTTGCAGTCTTCAGGGCAAGGTCTTCTTGATAATGCGCCTGCATTACCGTGTGATTTTCCACTGCGATGTTCAATCATGAAGTCATATTCCTGTAGTAGCTCAATCCATCTCGCGACTTGTCCTTCAGGATTTTTAAATTGTAAGAGCCACTTTAGTGCAGCGTGGTCAGTTCGGAGGTGGAATTTACGCCCGAGCAGATATTTGTTAAAATGTTGCAGTGTCTTCACTACGGCCAGTAGCTCCCTTCTTGTGACACAGTAATTTCTTTCCGGTTTTGACAAAGATTTACTGAAATATGCAATAACGACCTCTTGATCACCTTTCCGCTGGGATAACACACCGCCAAGCCCAGTATCACTCACATCTGTGTCAACTATGAATTCATTTTCGGTATCTGGGTACCCTAAGATAGGTGTGTTGCATAGACGTCTTTTTAGCTCTTGAAATGCAATGTCACAACTTTCATCCCAGCAGAATTGTCATTTCTCTTCCGTAAGTTTATGAAGGGGTTTGGCAATATCCGCAAAGTTTTTCACGAATCGCCGATAGTAAGAGCACAAGCCCAAAAATGCTCTTACTTGGGTCTTATCTCTTGGAACTGGCCAATCCTTGACGGCAGCGATCTTTTGCGGATCTGTTTGGACACCCTCTTCCGAAACCACATATCCTAAAAAGCTAACCTGCCGTTTGAAAAATGAACACTTCTTAGGACTTAACTTTAGGTTGGCACTTCGGATTTTCGATAATACGCGCTCCAGGTTTCGAATATGTTCTTCAAACATACGGCCTACAATGACAATGTCATCCAAGTAGACCAGGCAAGCGTCTCCAGTTAATCCGGTCAGTACTGACTCCATCAGTCTTTCAAAAGTTGCTGGCGCGTTACATAATCCAAAGGGCATAACTTTAAACTGCCACAGTCCTCTCCCTGTAGAGAATGCAGTCTTCTCTTTGTCCTTGGGATCAATTTCTACCTGCCAGTATCCACTTTTCAAATCTAAGGTGCTAAACCATTTTACCCCTATTAGCATGTCCAGTGTGTCATCTATTCTAGGAAGTGGATAGCTGTCCTTCTTCGTAATGTCGTTTAAACGGCGGTTGTCAACACAAAAACGCTGCCAGCCTTTTTCTTTACAAGCACTACAGGTGAACACCATGGGCTGGATGAAGGCTCTATAACACCGTCCCTGACCATTCCATCAATCATGGTTTGCACTTCCTTTTCTCGTGCTACTGGCAGTCTTCTTGGTCGCTGACGAATAGGCAACTCATTCCCAGTGTTTATTTTGTGTTGAACTAAACCAGTCTTTCCAATATCAGCTTCATTAGTAGAGAAAATATCAGCGTACTTAACTAACATTCTCTTAGCCTTGCCAATCTCTTCCCTAGACAAAACATCTTGACAGTCTTCCAAAAGTGTTGACATGTTGACTCGTGCATCCTTGCTAACATTTGAAGTAGTCAAGTCTTGGCATCGATGCATCCAATCCACATCTTCGCAAGTGCCAATCAGTGTGCCCTTATGAATCACATGTTGCTTGTCACTTAGATTTAGCACACGTACTGCAGGGATGTTAGTGGTACTTACTAGAGTCCGTGCGATCTTCCATGGAAGGTCATTATCTATCCTTTCAATAAGTACACACCGTTGCATTTGTCCGGAGTTATAAGGAAGACTAACTGACATGATTGTTTCTGATCTGGGAGGAAGAACAACTTCCTTTAAGCTGTACACTTTTCCTGGTGAAGCTCCTTCCATGAACAGTTCTTCTTGACTACATCTCAATACACCTTGATTGATGTCGATCTCACAACAATTGTTCTTCATGAAGTCTAGGCCAAGGATGCAGTCGTCAACTATATCAGCCACGATGACGTTATGCAGGTAAACTTGGTTGCCCAACTTCAACTTCACCTTCTGTTCGCCTCGGACGGGTATGCGCTGACCAGTAGCTGTTACTAGGTTTATTTGCTCACGGTTACAGGTGATGGCCCTCAGAAACCGATTTGCAAGTTGGGAACTGACAACTGTGCGAGAAGCTCCCGTATCAATCGTCAGCTTACATGTTGTTCCGTTGATTTCGCCTCTGATGACCAGGCTGTTCCCACCATGACTTTGCGAGATCGAAATCCTTGGGGCTCTTTGAACACCAGCCAGCACCCGCCCCGCAGTCCTGGCGTTTACTCGTTTCCCTGCTGTTGTTGGGCAGTACTATCAGTCGCCCTAATCTCCTGAGGCCGCTCGTATTCATTTGCTATGCTTCGCTTAGGGCAGCTGGACCGAAGGTGACCTTTTTCACCACAGGCGTAACACCTAGGGCTGTACCCCTTAAACCGGTCCCGCACAGGTGACGCCCCGACAACCTCCCGGACCCGATGAGACCGATGATCTTGTCTCACAGCTTCCACCTCCAAAGCATGGGCCAGAGCGTCCTTGAGAGTTTCATAGTGCCCAAGTCGCACAGCAGCTCTAACTTCGAGGTCACGAATGCCATCGATGAAAGCTTGCACCAGATTCCCGTCCACGAGCGCAGGTGCAGACTGGTATGCCTTACGGACCAGTTTCTCAACTTCCAGAGCCCATTGTAGCAAGTTCTCACCGATGCGTTGGGCACGATCCTTCAGCTGTGCACGAAAAACGTGCTCCAGGTGAGCGTCACCATATCTTGCCTCCAATGCCTCCAGCAGTTGCTCATAGGTTACCTTCTTACCGAGGGCTTCGAGGACGGTTAGAGCCTGGTCTCGAAGACCCAAGGTGAGCGCGGTCATAGCCTGTTCCTTAGTCCAGCCGTTCGCCTTCATAACAGCCTCAAACTGGATCTTGTAGGCTGACCACCAAGATGTCCCATCAAACGGCGGTACTTTGAACCCCCGCACCGAAGGAACAGCAGTTACTGAAGTCGCCGCTCCATCTCCAACTTTGAGGTTCCCTAATGCCTTCTTCACGTCGGCAATCCGAGTTTCGGCCTCAGTGATACGGTTCTCATGTTGAAGAACCTGATCCTTCACTACCTTGAGTTCTTTGCCGAAGGTCTCGTGAATGCCTTTTAACAAGAGCATTTGTTCCTCCTGGCGGCGGGCCTGCTCCTCCTGATGGCGGGCCTGCTCCTCCTTGTCCCACTGCAGCTGTTCCTCCAATCGGCGGGCCTGCTCCTCTTGGCGGTGGGCTTGCTCCTCCTGATGGCGGGCCTGCTCCTCCTTGTCCCGCTGTGGCTGTTCCTCCAATCGGCGGGCCTGCTCTTCTTGGCGGCGGGCCTGCTCCTCTTGACGGCGGGCCTGCTCCTGGAGCATCACCATTAGGGCCGTGATATCTGGAGCTGCTGACGATGTGGACAGCGTGGCTTCCATCGCTGGCTGCTGACCTTCCGGTGTGGGCAGTTGTGCACCTCCAAATCGCCTCAGGTCGGCCTCTTGCTTACGCTGACTCCTAGTTCGGATACCTTCCGTGTCTTCCTTTGGTAAAACCGGCATACTTTAATCCCACTGCTGACACCAAATTGTTACGAGCCGGGTATTAAATAATTAAAAATAGTCGGTTAATTAGCAAAAAAATAACACACTGTTTATTTACAACCCTTTTTACAATAATAATTCGCTGTCACTTGTTAATCGCACTAGAAGATCGCTTCGATGTTAACTCCGCTGTATCGTGAACAATACTGACTCGTACGGGTAACCCAATCTGCTCATATGTGGCTTTGAAATCCCTAGAAAGATCTATAATATTCGATAAAACATTCTACACTAAACAGAAATTACCAGAGTGAGTAATCTAGCGCCATCTAGCGTCGAATATCAGAGTTACTCCACAGTTGCGCGCTACTTGACACTAGATGGCGCCTTCCTCGCTTCTCGCGACTGGTAGATTGTTCCAGACTATTTTTCTCGAAGGCGCAACAATAATAATAGGAGTTCCCGGATCCCTCCTGACTAAGGCGCACAGTGGCACAACGTGTGGTTTTAGTCGGTCCGATTCCGTCACACCATCCCCGACCCCGTCTCTCAAACTCCAGTGGTGTGACGGTCCGAAGGGAGGGTTTCCACCTTTAAAAAAAAAGGGGAGGGGCAAGTTAATGCTATGGACGATGAGAAAAATATGAATTCTAGGTACCTACCGTAAAGAGCATAAAGCTTTACCTACACTTGTATCGCGCATCTTTACCTCTACGGCGTGATTGTAATAAGAACGATCAATGTCTAAAGTTTCATGAGTTCTGACAATACATTAAATAATAGTTTGAAGCAAAATTGTCATATTATATTTCTTATGAAAAATAAACCAATTTACAATTTTAATTTACAGTGTGTGTGAAAAAAAAAATTAAAAAGTAAAACTCAACTACGACAAAAAACGACGCTGAAAAAGTATAAAACAAGTTTAAAAAGCCGTAGTCACACTTTGTTAAAGTGTTATTGTGCGTTTCTATGTAACGTGTGACTACGGCTTTTTAAACTTGTTTTATACTTTTTCAGCGTCGTTTTTTGTCGTAGTTGGGTTTTAGTTTTTACTTTTTTTTATTTAAAATGTTTTGGTGCCATACATATATTTAAAATGTACAAGTAACGCCCTTTCTAATGATACCAAACACAACATATTTATCCCAAATTTATTTTTTAATGCAGAACTTTATGTCGGCTAGAGGGCGCCACATTAGATTCAGTGACACGTCATATAGCCTATAACCAGCGGATGATCAAGACTTTTCTAACGATACCTCATTTGTCCAGTTCTAATAAGTAGTTAAGGAGCTATGAGGGAACAAATGAACATACATACATACATACTTACATACATACATAGCCTGTCAAAATCATAACCCTTACCCATAACAATCCTTTACCTAAAATGCATTGTAAAAAACACAAGTTTTTCCTCCAGTTTTCCTCGTTAAAAATATTATTTTTTACAATGAGTGCCGCGTACGTTTCCCGATTTGAAGCTGTGTTTCTCTGTACACATCCGAAAGGCCCCAAAATGTCCCGCGATTAGGCCGCCCATTATATGAAAAAGTCCAAGGCCTTCGTGAGCAAGTAAGTGAAGAGATATTCACAAACAAAAACCGTCGATGTCTTACCAGATCGTGGCAAATGGAAAAAGACGTCTGTTGCAGAGGATAAACGGATTGTGCAACTGTTTGCCAGGAATCCTTTATTATCACTTCGCTCTGGGCAAGAAAAGTTGTCGTTCTTGGATGTTGAAGTAACCGTGAGATCAGATGGGTCCTTATCACACTGTGTGTACCGTAAGCCTACTCAAACGGATAGATACCTACACGCCACGTCTCATCATCACCCCCGGCACTTGCAATCTGTTATGACTTCACTCAAGAACAGAGCTTACGATCTCTGTGACCCTGAACATTTAGAACGGGAGCTAGAACATGTTCAGGAGGTACTCAAAGGTAACGGATATCAAGTGAATGGAGGACGGAAGCAACCAAAAATAAGACGCAAGTATCCAGAAGTGAACAGGCAACCAGCCTATATGCCTTATGTCAAGGGAGTTACGGATATGATCGGGTCCGTATTAAAGAAATACTCCATTCCGACAGTATACACACCAGGCATAAAGGTTCACAACATCGTCGGCACACCGAAGGATACGACACAAACTCCGGGTGTTTATAAAATAGACTGCAGCTGCGGAAGTTCCTACATAGGCCAAACGAAGCGGACTATTGCTGAAAGGGTCAAAGAACATATCGCTGCTGTGAAGAACCGACAGACGAGCAAATCGGCGATTGCAGAACATGCACTCGATACAGGCATCAACCACTGGATTGAATTTCACCGCACGCAAGTCCTCTCCACCGAACGTCACTTTTACTCAAGAGTTGTACGTGAAGCGATTGATATTAAAAAGCATAAAACTTTCAATCGGGAAGATGGTGTGGCGACCTTCACATACAGCGCAAACAGCAACATGCTACAGCGTCATCGACAAAAGATACACCGAACTACGGTGTGACGTCACGACACGGAGTACACAATAGTACCAGTCCTGAATCGCGCAGTAAGATTTCTCGCGCCAGTTAACATATATACAACTTCCCAACATCAACCGTCAGGGCAGTTGGCCCGCCAGGCATGATCACCTCGCCTGGTCGGAGGATCCTCCCTTTGTGTTGGAGGGACATTACACCCGTTCCTCCACAGTGGTGACCCCGACGTGATCTGACAAAAACGAACCGAAACCGAACCGAAAACCAAACCGAAACTAAACCGAAAAACGAACCGAACAACGAAGCGAAACCGAACCGAACAACGAACCGAAAACCGAACGACGAACCAAAAACCGAACGACGAACCGAAAACCGAACCGAACAACGAACCGAAAACCGAACCGAAAAACCGAAACCCCTTTCCTCATATCGACCTCCGGTCTTGAAGGGGAGTAATGTGGCGACCTCCACATACAGCGCAAACAGCAACATGCTACAGCGTCATCGACAAAAGATACACCGAACTACGGTGTGACGTCACGACACGGAGTACACAACAGTACCAGTCCTGAATCGCGCAGTAAGATTTCTCGCGCCAGTTAACATATATACAACTTCCCAACATCAACCGTCAGGGCAGTTGGCCCGCCAGGCATGATCACCTCGCCTGGTCGGAGGATCCTCCCTTTGTGTTGGAGGGACATTACACCCGTTCCTCCACAATGGTTTTAAATTATCTACAGCGTGGAATCCAGTGTTAAAAAACATACCACCTCGCTTTTCTGCGCAGTCGGATAAACACCAGAATAGGAACACATCGGTTTGCTTACGGCTTACAGAATAGGGACCCTGTTGGTGTGGTATGTGACGGTACATGGCGAAACAAAAATATCAATAATATCGAAAATGTGCGGGTGGATCAAGAACCTTCTACTTCACGGATTCGACGACGGAGGGCGTGCGCCGCTGAGCCAGTCAGCCTGTGACCAGGGCCAGTGCAACCTGGTCGAAACGTCAGGCAAAACAGAGGTATGTAATACCTTGAAATAAGTGATCGCGTTAATTCCCGTAAAAATAATAATTATCACATCATGGAACGCGAAAGTTTAAAAGTTAGTAGGGTTTAATGATATCATTTGACACTATCAAAATGCGTTTAGTTGTAAATGGCGTGAAGTATCGAAGCAATCTGAAGAGAACTCTCCTTTCTGAAACGCATATTGAAAAAGGCTGCATTGGGCGTGGTAAACAAAGACCATGATTGGGACAAGATATTTTTTTCTGATGAAGCTTCATTTTGGGCAACCGGTTACTCGACTCGAGCTTGGACTACGGCTGATAATAGACTGATGGTACGAACCGTGAAACACCCTTTAAAGGCGCATGTTTGGGGATGCTTCTCAAAAAAGGGTTTCCTAAATTTGCACTTGTTTACCGGTACTTTGGATGTTGAGAAAATGACGAAAATTTACGAAAAAGCATTATTGCCGTCGGCTAAGAAGATGTTTCCACACCAAAATGATTTCTTGATTCTGCAAGAGGATAATGATCCTAAACACCAAAGTCGGCTTTGCACCACTTGGAACGCGGAACATGGTATTAACGTTTTGGATTGGCCCTCACAGTCTCCCTGATGCCAATCCAATTGAAAATGTTTAGGCGTGGATGAAGCTTAAACTAAGGGCAAAAAATGTAGTGACCGTCGCTAACGTCACTCGTGACTGAAGTCCGCGTGGAGGTCTTTACCTCGCAGCTATGCTGAAAAATTGGCGGAAAGTAAGCCGCGAAGATGCCAAGCGATTATGGATAATAATGGAGATTGGACACCGTATTAATATAAAGCATCAAACAGCAATAAAATACTTATTTGATTACAATTTATCGTTTAATATTTCTAAGATTTTCATTATATTTTTAACCGACTTCCAAAAAGGAGGAGGTTCTATGTTCCACTGTATGTATTTTTTTTTATATTTTTTTTTTTATGTATGTTCACCGATTACTCCGTCAGTTGTGGACCGATTTTGAATTTTTTTTTTGTATTCAAAAGGGTATGCTTCCGAGGTGGTCCCATTGCCAGCATGAGCTGATTTTTTTTTTTTTTTTTTTTTTTATGTTTGGCCCGCCAAAATGACTCTACTCTGCCTGATGGAAAGCATAAGCAGAATCCAAGAGTGGTGGTCACCATGCTCACTGCGAATGCAGACAATGCAGCATGGCAACCCACACCATGGCGGCCTAGTGATGCTGCTGCCTCTTTTAGTCTAGTCAACAAGTTTGGAACTTGTTGACTAGACTAATTGGGCCTCCGGTCTCGCACTCACCAACGAAACACGACAGCACGCTGTCATTTTACGTTGATTTTCTGTGCGAGGGTAGTACCGCCCCGGTCGAGCCGGCCCGTTCGTGCTGAAATCAGCGTGGCTCTACTACCTTGAGGCTAAGCCAAAAAGAATACAAACGAACAATTACAAAAGTCTAAACGATAGTCACTTGACACCGACTTCAAACAGATTTTAGGTACCTAGCACACATTATAATACTACTATTTAAATGAATAAAGAATTAGGTATAGGCAATTTATAAGGAACCAGTTTATTTTACGCTTTTAAGTGTTTTTTTTGGCAGAGAGTTTTCGTTGGATGTTTTTTGGAAGTCGGTTTTTTATTTTTTATAATGCCATTTACGCTCTTTTCGCACATAGTTTAGTTAGTTAATTTAATTAAGTAAATTCGAACTCTTTGTCATTAAATCTTCTATGTTTCTATTTATAAGTTTTTTATATAAAATCAGGACCAGAATATAACTTAGCCAAGCTATTATCACAGGTTATCAAAAATATTCCAAGAATAAACGATATTCTGGAACCATAGACTGATTGATAGCTTACATTAATTTTTCCATGCTCAATACGTTTATTCAAAATCAAATCTTCTGATTCAAAACAACTGCCCCTACCTGCCCCCCCTTGGCGACGCCCTTGATATTGACAATAGTTTAGAGTAATATGCTTTATGTTGTTAAGATGCAATGCAATTCACAAATATGCACGTCTTCTCATCCGGTTATCGCTTGCAGATATTACAATAGTTTTAAAAGCTTTTTTGAAGAATTAAGACACCGAAAAAGAAAACCATTTTATAAGCAATAACGATAAACGAATTATTAAAATCGTTTCAGATCAAACTTCGTCTTTGTAAAGAGTCAAACACTTCAAACAGTAATTAATTATGTCGTATGGATGCGGTACCTGTTGCATGCACTGCTGCATTTTGTAATTATCTTTTTTGCAACTTATTTAATATCTTTTGTTCTACACAGTATAATTAAAACTGAATTTTTAGCTATTATTTTGGAATTGAAAGATTTAGGCATTGAGTAGAATTCTCCAGATATTACTTAAAGATTTTAGTTTTTATGAAAAATCCCAAAAGCTTCATTCACTTTGAGTGCCTACCAAAAAGATAAAAATATACCTAACTACGTTTTCTTAAACTATTTATCTTCCTCATCTTCCTACCCTTTGTTATTCCCAACATTATTAAATCCTGGGCATCTTTTTTACCTGAATATCAGTTTTTCCACGGAGTGCTAGTTTTCAGTATATTTGAGGGCACTAACTTCCCAATAACGAATGACATACCTAGATAGTCATGGGACCGACCGCTTAACGTGCTCTCCGAGGCACGTATGACGGGCGTGAAACACCCTCACTTGTCAGAAAAACCCATCAACACCTTTGTACCTTTAGCCCGACCCGGGAATCGAATCCAAGATCTCTTGTCGAGTCACGTATGCGAACCGCTAGACCAAACAGGTATTTTTTTGAACTAATAAATGTATTTTATTTTTCTTTTAAACCAGCATTCACACGTATAATTAAACTAGCTGACCCGGCGAACTTCGTACCGCCATATTTATATATCTGTCTCAGCTTCCCACAGGCAATGTACAGTCGTGGACAAAAGAAAAGAGTTTTCCCGTTATCTTTTATTTTATTTTATATAGCTAGAAAGCTAGCAAAAAAAAGAATGAATGAAATCGGAATACGTGTTATTGAATTACATATTTTGATTCCCCTCTCTCTAGAAAACCGTGCTGAATTTCGGGATAAAAAGTACCTATCCTATGTCCTACCTCGTAATATGAACCCAAATCATACCAAGTTTCATTTGAATCCATTCAGTACTTCGGCGTGATGCACGGCCAAGATACAGACAGACAGACAGACAGACCGACAGGCCGACAGACTATCGCTTAGACTTTTGTAATTGTTCGTTTGTATTCTTTTTGGCTTAGCACCGACTTCAAATAGATTTTAGGTACCTAGCACACATTATAATACTACTATTTAAATGAATAAAAAATTAGGTATAGGCAATTTATGAAGAACCAGTTTATTTTACGCTTTTAAGTGTTTTTTTGGCAGAGAGTTTTCGTTAGATGTTTTTGGAAGTCGGTTTTTTTTTTATAAAAAGTTTTTATTTTTCATTTTTTAGTGCAAACAATCGTAGGTAAGTATAAAGTTGAACTATTTCATCAAATTTCATCACCAAGAATACAAATTAAGATTTACCTATACGTAGGTACGTGTAATATTAAAATCATCCTCTATTCCCTAACTGTTGAAGAGTTTAACCTTCTATCATCAGCTCACCTAAATAACTTGAAAGTATACGACTGAAGGTCTTTAGATACGTATGAAATTAAAAGAATTATCCTCCAACTCCTAACCGTTAAGGAGTTGTACCTTCCACCTTCCATCATCAGCTTACCTAAATAATTTGAAAGAATACGACTAAAGGTAACATATATACATATGGTATTTAAAGATTTATCCTCCAACTCCTAACCGTTAAGGAGTTGTGCCTTACATCATCAGCTCATCATCATAAAATGATGACTACCAGACGCAAATACCGATGTAACTTCAGAAAATATACGAAAAACATAGTATGTGCCTATAAAAATTGAGGGTTTCTCTCGATTTCCCTAGGATCCCATCATCAGATCCTGATATGGTGGCAATGGGACCACCTCGGGAGCATACCCTATCGAATACAAAAAAAAATTCAAAATCGGTCCACAATTGATGGAGTAATCGGTGAACATACATAAACAAAAAAAAATACATACAGTGGAACATAGAACCTCCTCCTTTTTGGAAGTCGGTTAAAAATGATTAATCAGAATTCAAGTCATACTGGTCAACAATGAAGAACCAAGCGGTCTCTAGTATCAGAGATATCTAAGCGATCATTTAAAAAAATTCAAGCAGTCAAACAACGTTACAGAAATGATGTACCTTTTTTTTTAACCGACTTCAAAAAAGGAGGAGGTTCTCAATTCGACCGTATATGTTTCTTTTTTATGTGTGATCGCGGATAACTTCGTCGTTTATGATGATTCTTTTTTTAATGGAAAGGTGATATCCCAAAGGTGGTACCATGATAAGGACACTAAGATCTGATGATGGCATCCAAGAGAAATCGAGTCGAACCTTGAAGTCGGTTTTTGTTTTTATTAAAATTTTTACATGAGCAATATGTAACCCTGTCAAAGAGTCTCTACTCTGCCTGATGGATAGCATGAGTAGCATCCAAGACAATACAAAGCAGCATAGTGGCCCACGCTAATGCGTCCTAATTGAGATGCTTCTGCTGCATTGGGCATCTATATTTAAACAATAAATATAATAGGTACTAATTAAACGATAGATCGTTTAAATTAAAAGCAACACTGATCTCTCGACTGCCTGTTTAAGAGCGTGCCTGAACGGTGAAGTCAGAATGCCCAATCTGCTACGAACTGGAAATTAATAATTACTTTACAATGAACTAGATGATTTAGCAGATGCCTTATGTAAAGGCGCGTATATACAATTTGCAACTCTTCAGAAAATAGCCAACTTTTGTTTCCGTTGTCTACACCGAGTTGCCAACAATTTGAAAAACATTCCACCTAAGCGTCTCCACAGATTCAATAAATATTTGCAACAAGCGTATTCTTTTGACGTTTACCGCCAAAAACAGAAACACGGTTCTCAACATTTGTTGACAATTTTTGTTGCCAACACAACGAAATTACAGAAACTTTTGTCACCAACACGTGTTGACAACACGTTTGCCAACTTTTGTGCGGTGGAGACTCGGCTAACATATTCGGTGGTGCAACAGAAACAAGTACTTTGCAAAATGTTTTAAAAAGTATCAAAAAGGCTTTTCAATTTGGTGGAAGATTTTTATGTTGCATCAGAACTTCATCATTAATTCATAGATTTGTTTTCTTTTATTTGGGAGGGTAGGATTATTGATTGGTCCCATTGGAATTTGAAGAAAACATAATATTATGTGAAGAATTCTTATGAACCAGAGTGGAAAATTAAATAATGAAGAATATACTTTATTACCACTCGTGGCATTGAAGCAAAGATATTTTTTTCAAAGGAGTTCTATCCGTTCTGGACTTGTTCGTGTAATAGATTTGATTTTGGTTAATACTGATTGGGTTGTCAGAGATTTTTTTTAAAGGTTAGCTGAAAAGAGTAACGATCCAGGTGTTACATTCTTAAAATTAAACTCACTTGTACTCTTATTTCGCTCTTTAATTAACTTAAACTTAACCTGCCCTGTTTCGCCCTATGGGATTGTCAAAGGTTACTAAATTGTTGATTACTAGCTGTGCCCGCTACTTCGTACACGTGACATTTGGATTTTCAAGTTATTTTTAAATTTTCACCGTTTAAACCAATTTACAATAGTTCAAACCGTGATCAACGACTTGGTACAACCAAGTTGAATATAGCTGGATCCGCTAAGCCAATATATATAGCTGAATCCCTCACTGCTTCCGTTAGACGACTGCACTACCAAACAAGGTTGTTTGCAAAGAAACACTGCTTCGAGCAGTGTTGGATATCTTATGGTAAAGTGTTTTTAAAACGTAAGTTTCGTCTATGAACTGGCTACAAAAGCTAAATTATGATTTAACAGAAAAACTTCTTCATTGTAATTGACTCAAACACTATCCTACACGCACACACACACACACCCACACATACACACACACACACACACACACACACACACACATCCACACATATCATTATCAGTGATCCTGACACGTTACTCTTTACATAACACACACCCAAAGAGATTCGTATGCTTGGCGCTGTCTTAGTGATAGGATTTAAATACCCTATTTTCTTTATATATTTATTGTTAGCTTTTCATTACTCATTCCCTCATTATATATTATGTAATCAATAGAAAAAAAAGTTTAAACACACTGTCGAAAATGTACCTGTAAGTCCGTGGGGTGAGGACCTGGTGATTTGTAACACAGGCATTCTATGCCTATCACAGACACCAGCTCCTCACATTTCTAAACTATACTGTGTAAAATAACTAGCTTTAAGTATACCATTGTGAGGAGAAATAAAGTATTATTATTATTATTATTATTAAACCTTCCATAAACTACAAAAACATTTCAAAACCAAAATCACCAAAATGGGCCCAGCCGTTCTCGAGTTTTAGCGAGACAAACGAACAGCAATTGATTTTTATCATTAGGAAGGCTATCTGAACCCTCGCGGTACCATAAAAACTGCGGATAACACCGTGCGGGCAAAGCCAGTCTAAAAAAAAACAACGCGTTGCACTCCGGGAGTGCCCCGAGTGCCGGCAGAAGTGAAGACTTGAACATTAACGTTGTGCATTTTTGATTTATTAAATTTCTTTTTTTTAATTTCCTATATTTATTAAACACAATGAACGATGCTATATGAATCCATGCCTTGCTTTGCCTTTAACATTCCTTGAGAACCGATAACTACAGAAATGCTTATTGTGATGTTATAAAAATATAGGTTAATGCTATACAGATACAGTATATAAATATTACCTACCCGAGCGAAGCTGGGTTTACACACACGCACACTCGCGGTAGAAAGAGAGGGGGATATTACTTCCTCTCCTACGTCACGCCTTCGTCTTACGAATATTCGATCAGGTCACGTGTCAAAAAAGTGCACAACGCCGCTAAGGAAGTTTTCCCTTAAAAAAGTAGCCTAAATATACGCGTTATATCATCAGCTGTCTGCAAGCGAAAGCCGGAACAAACAGTCATAAATTATAAAAATTTGTTTTTTGATTTATAAGCAGTTAGTAAAAAAAGCTGTTAATATGAAATTACGAACGGACACTCCAAATTTTTTTTTTATGTATAGAAAATGTGTGACAACTGACAACCCTAACTATTATTATCATTCACGGGCCTGTCGGTCCAGTGGTTAGTGATCCTGACTGTTAAGCCAGAGGTCGTGGGTTCGATTCCAACTCAGATCAATTTTTAATGTGATGACTCATCACATTAATAATTGTGCTCATCGCTGATGAGCACAATTATTTGTTCTGTGTCTAGGTATAATTTATCTAGTATAGCTTTGCCTAATTTGGGATCAGACGGTTGAGAAGAATAAAGAATGAAGGATATTGTGGTTCCCACACAAAGGAAGGAGTTCTTTTACAATCCATAGATGGCCGGAGTACCTCGGGGTATCTGTGACTCTTTTTAACCGACTTCCAAAAGGAGGAGGTTCTCAATTTCATCGGTTTTTTTTTAATGTATGTTGATTACTTGATTACATTGATTACTCCCTCAATTGTGGACCGATTTTGAAACTTATTTTTGTATTCGAAAGGGTATGCTCCCCATGTAGTCCCATGGCCACCATATCAGCATCTGATGATGGGATCCCAAGGAAATCGAAAGAAACCCTCAAATTTACGTGAGCGCCTGCAATAAAGTTAAGGCAATTGTCTGCATGCCTTCATACTAACTTTTAAACTTTCGCGTAACATGATATAATAAATATTATTTTTAAGGGAATTAACGCGATCACTTATTTTCACTTATTCAAACGTCAGGCAAAACAGAGGTATGTAATACCTTGAAATAAGTGATCGCGTTAATTCCCGTAAAAATTATTATTATTATATGCATGCCTTCATATTCTGTAGACGTCATTTAATTTCAAAATATAGAGTCCATTTGAGATTTTATTACAAAAAATTACCTGACGGCCTTTCGATTCTATACAGTATGTTGTATGTTATCTTTAGTCGTATTCTTTCAAATTATTTAGGTCATAGGTGAAATGATGATGAGAGACATGAGAAAGACTAAAAAGCGAAAAATTTAAAATAAACTTCGTTTAAAAAACCGACTTCAAAAACTAAAAAGTATAAAATAACTTAATTTGTATGTGCTACCTATTCATAGGTTTGAAGTCGGTAAAAAGCCAAAATGTAATAGTAGGTACCGCACTCGCCGCGCGTGACCTTTAGCGGGATAGCTGCTCTTCGCGTAGAACAAAACATCCGAAGCGTCGGTGACGTCGTTGATAGGGATTGCAATCCGGAAAACCGGATCCGGTAATCCGGCGGATCCGGCATAAATATACGTCTACCGGATCCGGTACTATTACTCCAGACCCGGTAAACGGATCCGGTAAATGTATATTTTGGCAAAATAATCGCGCTGTCACGAATGAAAGCACTTTAGGAGTATGCTGTTGACATTGTTTGTTCGTCCCGTGCCCGCAGGTTTCAATTGCAGCTCTATTAAAAGTCGATTGGGAGATGACACAAATAACACAATCTGTTTCTTAAGATCGTTGTTCCAAACTAATAGTTAATAAACAATATTTGTTTACAAGTTAAAAAGTTCGAACACAAACACGACAGACATAACTATACATAAATTTTCCCTGTTAAAATTTGAGTTCAAAAGCAATCAAAACGACTGCTTTCCATTTTTCATCATACTATTTGACACTTGACTTATTATTATATTATTAATTACGAATTTTTGATCTCAGTTAAGGTTAATCATTACTTTATGTTTAGTTAGTTTAATGATGTTGATTAATAGTATTGATCTCTGATTAATCTGTAAAAAGAAGACTGTGTCACCAGCTACGTTATGTAGGTAATAAACCCATTATTATGTTACTTTTATTATATCTTCAAAATCAAGTTGACGTAACGCTATTGTCACTATAGAATTGGGGAAGATACTAATACCTGCAACACAGTCTTTACTAGCGCAGGTATAAGGGCATTGAAAATATTTATTTCAATAAATAAATTATTATTATTTTTTGAAGATTTAATTGCTTTTAATTTTAGCTTGTGTTTTTATTCGTTTTGGTGATGAACGACGATAAGTTATCATAATAAAGTCGACTTCTTTTAAAGCTATCGTTTTTTTCTTACACTTCATTAACGGTTTATGTTGAAACGCACAAGGAAATGAATTTATCTTGGTCAAATCAATCCGACCGGATCCGGCCGGATTTATGAAAATCGGTCCGAATCCGGCCGGATTGAAAATGACACCGGATTGCAATCCCTAGTCGTTGACGTTCGTCTCGAAATATAGCGAGTGTGGTACCTACTATTACAGTTGACTTGGCACCGAATTCAAACCTATGAATAGGCAGCACATACAAATTAAGTTATTTTATACTTTTAAGTTTTTGAAGTCGGTTTTTTTAAACGAAGTTTCTTTTTCTAGGGTATACCTACTTGGTTTTTCGGCTACTGATACCCAAAAACGCAAGTGGTTTCCCGCTCTGCTTTCCAGTTACGCTTGTCCCGCTTTCCAGTTTTTAAGAATTTTTAACTGCAGACAGCTATAGTCAGTTCGAGTCCGACATAACCACCATTGTGGTATGTGAGGAGATTTATGCACAGAAAAAAGTTACAATTATTTTTTTTTGTTTTTAACTTTTACAGTTTATAATATTTTCAAAGAACGATTTTAAGTAACAAATGTTATGAACCTCCTTGTGTACCAATGTCTAGTTTACTTATTATCATGTCCATGTACGACAATGTACCTAAGTATAAGTACATACTCGTAGACCGTCAACTACGTTCCGAGAATCACACACACTTAAAAACAAAAAATCAATGACATACCTACTTCAGAGAATATGTAATGGGTCAGCGATAAAGTCCTTTCAATAATATTATAATAAAATTTTACAAAAACAAAATCCGACTTCCAGGTTCGACTCGATTTCTCAATTTGTGATTAAACGCTATGTAAAGAAGTGGATAGATGAAATCGTGGCCTGGAATGGACTAAAACTAAAGTATTACCAACTAAAAGAAGCCGCTCATGATTGTGAGGGATACCGTCTGCTGACCTTCAAACTTCATTTTGAGGATGATGATGAAAGTAGAGACAAACTTGAATACGTTACTGATTTAAGCTTCATAAAGCGCTTACTATCATTAGTAAGCGCTTTATGAAGCTTAAATCAGTAATAGATATTTGTAGAATATACAACAACAATATACAAATAGATAAATATACATTTGTAGAAAGATAGCTTCATAGCTATCTTTCTACAAATGTATATTTATCTAAGAATAAATAAAGTACCAACTAAAAAAAAATATCTCTGAAGTTCGAAAAAATATCAATTTTATTTTAAGTGTCACTTTTACAAAGCTTTATGAAAAAAGTTTGATTTTATTTACACATTATGCTCACTATTCGAAGAGACTTTTGGCATCCGTGTTCTGCTTCTGTTCTCAAAAATTTTAACCTTTTTCCATACGAAGCACACTTTACAATCCAGGAATATGATATTCGCTGTAAAATAAAACAACTAAACACTTAGCTTTTTTTTTTTGTTTGGCCCGCCAAAATGACTCCACTCTGCCTGATGGAAAGCATAAGCAGAATCCAAGAGTGGTGGCCAACATACTCATTGCGAATGCAGACAATGCAGCATGGCGACCCACACCATGGCGGCCTAATGATGCTTCTGCATCTTTTAGTCTAGTCAACAAGTATGGAACTTGTTGACCAGACTATTTGGGCCTACGGTTTCGCACTCGCCAACGAAACACGACAGCACGAACGCTGTCATTTTACATTGATTTTCTGTGCGAGGGTAGTAACGCCACGGTCGACCCGGCCCCTTCGTGCTGAAATCAGCGTGGCTCTACTACCTGAAGCGTAACTTGTAGACATTTTTTTTGAAGTTTTGATAAAATTATATTTATTTAAAGCACTTACCTATCTACTTACGTATATTCTAGATTACGTTATAATCTAAGATTACGTTAATTATTTTTCAAATAACAATTTGGAAGTCTCTATTTGTCAACTAAGTGTCACAACCAAAAAAATTGACTGTTAGCAAGCAAGACGTCATCGGCAATGATCTTAACGTCGTCGAAGCTGGAGACGTGCGGCATGCGCCAGCTAGCTCCGGTTACAGCTGGTTCGTCCATATTCACCCAACCAAGATGAGCAATGCTGATGGGTAATGCACTTCTATTAACCTCAACGATACTGTTACACATTTGTACATCGAGGCACGCATGCTTTTAATTAATGTTAAAATGAAATAATACTTCCCTCGTTTGTTTGTTAGGTATACGTTCGCATTTTGGAGGAACACGTACAACTAGCTATAATATTCTTTATCTACACTAATAATATAATAAAAAGCTGTAGAGTTTATTTGTTTGGTCGAGCAAGTTTATCTCTGGTTTCGAAATGAAAAAAAAGCTTTTAGTGTTAAATAGCCCATTTATCTAGAAATGCCATTAAAATCGCGATACGACCAATAGGAGCATCAAATAAAAACGCTTAAAAAACAGGATCTAAACTATTATTTCTGTCAAAATTATTATGCGTATAGTATTTTATTAAAGGACTAGCTTTTGCACGCGGCTTCGCTCACGCAGATTTTCATCCCCCGATTTACCCCCTTAGGGGTGGAATTTCAAAAATTCCTTTCTTAGTGCTCACTTACGTTATATAAAGAACCTACATACAAAATTTCAGGATTCTAGGTTCAGCGGTTCGGGCTGTGCGTTGATCTCTGGGTATGTTAGTCACCTTCCTCTTTTATATAATATAGATAGACAGATGTACAATTGTACAGTACAAATGAAAACATGTGGTGGACGGGACTTAACCAGGGTTGCCACCCGTCCCGATTTTGCCGGGACAGTCCCGATTTTGACGATATCGTCCCGGGTCCCGATGGCCTAGTAATTTTATCCCGATTTTTGATAACATACGAGTATGTCAATCGCTCAATTTGAATTGACGTTTGTGTATTATATCGCTTTTTTGGACCAACACGAGAACACGGTGTGTGACCGCGCCGCACACACTCACGCACCACGTTCTCCTTCACACCCTCCCGCGCAGTGTACTTATTCGTGCGACGAGCTGGGCTCATACCAACCACCTAACTATACAAAATTTTTGCAGATGTCGCAAAAAGTACCTAGCTTGTTTTAGAAAATTGAAAGCCACAGACTAAATACAATCAAATAAATAATATTTAAAAAAAACTGCACATAGATGGCGAGTGATTTTCATACAACGTATATGCAACATATTATATTTAAAGATTATCTGTCACTCTTCTTTTGTTTGTAACAATCGAAGTCTCGCGGGAAGCTTTTCGTGCTATGATTGTCGATGATTATAAACGAGGGTTAAATATATCATAATTATATAAATAGGTCTTTACCTATGAAATTGCCGTTTTGTATGCAATAAGTGAAAGTACTTATTTTTTCAAACTTTTTTATTTCTGTTATTCGAAGTAAACACCCATGCAATCGACGCATCTTTGCCAACGCATTGGCAGTTTATTGATGCCCGTCTTGTAAAAATCAGCTGAACGGAAGGCAACAAACTCTTCAAAGGCATTTTGGACTGCCTCTCGGGAAATGTAAATTTTTACCCACTAAAAAGATGTCAAAATTTTGGAAAAAGTAATAGTCGGTAGGTGCAAGGTCTGGTGAGTATGGCGGATGAGGGAGAGCTTCAAACCCCAAAGACCTATTATATAGCTACGATCCTCTCACGAATCAGCAATCCACACAATGGGTGTTTGAAAAGGACGATTTGCCCATAAAGTGGTTCGCGGACGGAGCGTTAATAAAAAAATTATAGCCGTGTTTTTTCGACGCAGTGGACCAGTAGCAGTAATTACCCTAGAAGACCGTTGAACAGTTACTAGTGAATGATATAGCGAAGTTTGTCTGCCTCAAGCTTTCGGGGAGTTGGATAGCGAGCGCCCAAGGAGCGGCGTTCGTGGCATTCTTTTTCACCAAAAGAACGCGCCCGCTCACACAGCTGCTAAAAACTATGGACTATTTGACAACTTCCGGGGCATAAATATTACCCCATCCTACGTACAGCCCAGTTTAGCTCCATGCGATTTTGTTTTTTCCCACGGTAAAAAAAATTTTTTCGTTGGTGTAGATGAGGCACTGTAGACGAGGCCGTCTAAGAATTTTTGCGATTATTTTTCGACCTCCCGTAAGACACTTTTTTTAAATGTTTTGAAATCTGGTTCACTCGAATGTATTAGTGCATTGGGATTGGAGAGGGATATTTTAAAAAGCAGTATATAAACTTTTTTATATTTTAACTATTTTTCATTTCACACACTATTTTTGGAACAGCCCACGTATACAGACAAGAAATATCGAAAAAAAATTTGGATCCCAATTTCATATTACGCAAAATCGTGCAGAGAATAGTTTACCAAGAATGTATATCTGGTTTCAGAGAATTTTACAGAAATGCAATTAATAAGCTTCAAACTCACGTTGTTTTCAATTAATCAAATCCATTGAAAAAATTGGAATCATTATCACTGAACGGCGATTTCAATTTTGCAGAACATTATAATGCTGCTTCTGCTATGGGCTTTGATTCGGAAGAAGGCTTTCAACTGATAAATTATTATTTGAAGACTACACTATAGTAAAAATATTCACACCTCGATCAAAATCAAAGTGTGGTAAAAAATGGCTTAAAGTATTTGAAATTGGAAAGGAACAGAAGTTAAGCCCATTATTTGGTCTCGTACCTTGAGCATACCTCCTTCAAATACTTATTGTTAGATTTCGAACGTCATTATAATGGCAACATTTTTGATTGTCATTTTTCTTGTTTGACGTTTTGAAGTGACAAGTTAATACTTATGGACGCTTTGACCGGTCGAGCAAGGCTTTGTAAAGGAGTGCCGGTTTTAAGTGGAATTTAATTGAAATTTAGCTAATTGTTCATACAATTCGGTGTTTCGTTGGTTACCGTTATGATTGGTCTGGTTTGGACTCGCGAGTTTTAGTAGTCACGTCAATTAGGCGCGATCCGCGATAGTTAAATCGGGTGTATTGTAATTTACGATACTTCGGGAACACAAAACAAAAAGATATAAGTAGAAGTGACTAGTAGGCGTGGCGCACTTGCCACTAATAAGCGTTGCAACGCATACCTTTATGAGTTGTAGGTATTTTGTATCATAGTCGTGTTACAACGCTGCGTTGAATAGGTAGTCCAATGAAAGTTCTTTTTTACGCCACAATGCAGTACTGTTCTGTTTTACAGTCTAAAAATGATAGCAGAAGGAAAAAGATTGATAATTGAGGTGTTTCTTAACATCTGTAGGTACAATTTTATAAGTTTTATCAATAAAATCTTAAAATTTTATTTAACTGATAATTGACTAGAGATTTAAGCTAAACTCTTCCTTATTCCATTCACATAAATCTCAATCTGGTATGATCGGGTCTTATCAGTTTTCAACGTTATTCTCGTATTTTCTATTCTACTCGATTAGTGATGTAGCCAGGTAGGATGTTAGCTTTTTCGATTTGCATACTTTTAAACGTGTTATATTTACTTACTATAATAATTATAAATATTAAATTTTGCTTGTTTGTTTACGTGGCCTTGAAATAAAAACACTTGTTTTACCATTGAAAATCTATACAAATAAGTATATAGTAAGAATATATATATATATATATAATAAGAGTGTCTGTTTGTAATATAATATCCGCTTTTTACTAAATGCATCTGCATGTGTAGGTACACGGTACAATTTTTTTTTACGGAACAGGTGGCAAACGAGCAGACGTATCACCTGATTCTAAGCGATTACCACTGTCCATGGACACCCGCAACACCAGAGGCGTTACAAGCGCGTTGCCGACCTTTGGGGGGTGGGGAGGGGGAGGAGTTGGGATGTGGGCCTCCGGTATCCTCACTCACTCTGTGAAACACAGTGCAAGCGCCATTTAACACTGGTTTTCTGTGAGGCCGTGGTATCACTCCGGTCGAGCCGGCCCATTTATGTCGAAGCGTGATTCTTTTCTCTGCGAAATTTGCAGGCACGGGCCGTATACCAAAATAACATTTTTTTTAAATTTTGTCTGTCTCTCTCTCTGTTCCGAACTCTGACTCAGCAGTCAGGATCGCTAAACACTATACCAACGGGTCGACAATTAGACGTATTGCATTTTTGTTCATTGCAGTCAATAAAAATTATGATTATTGATATGTGTATTTCCTATAAAACTAAATATGAATACATACTGTGCCAAATATTAATTATGTAACCACTGTTTTGAATTTTGTTAAGTGGCTAAACAGTCTTTATTAAATATAATATGATTATGATTAATTAATTATAATTAATTAATTAATCCGAAATTCACTGAAATAGCGCAAAGTTGCATTATTTCTGAAATATAAAGTTAAGGTAGGTATACCTACTTATTCATTACTTTTATTATTCTAATTCGTTTTATTATAATATTAATTGTATTTAACATTTTTGTTGTTTTTATATTGTATAATTAGTTTTAAGCTTGCAATATTGCCTTGGGAATTTATCCTGTTATAATATTGTAAAAGTTTCTAAATAAATAAATAATTTTTTTTTTTTTTTTTTTTTTAAAAGACAACTCCCGCACTAGGAATAAATCCTGTGTCGCGGGGGGCTTTACAAACATACATGAAACGGACACAAAGAACACCCAAACTCAGAACAACAATTTGTGAATCACACAAAGTGTTGTCCTACGTGGGATTTGAACCCACGACACTTGGCGAAGTAGGAAACGGCGTGGTGACCGTTAAACCACTAGGCCAAACGTGCAGTTAGATTAATATATAGTTAGAATATATAATTAAAGATAGTTAAATTATAATACAGATTTTTAAAATGAATACACATTATTATGCAAGTACTTATTTTTTAGCTTCTTTACCTTTATAATGTTACCTCCTCAGATATCCTTCAATTCATGTTTTTTATTCTGCTCCGTCCTATTACAACAAAAGCTAGGTATCGATATTATTGATAATATTGTAATATGTGCCACAACACTAAGCGAGTAGCGATAAATATCAAAAAATGACACAAATATCGAATTTATTCTTATAGTGATTAATGTTATAATTGCGTGCATTTAGAATAACGCCATCTGTTTTTGAATAGCTTGCAATGAAGTATTCTTACTTTCAAGATTACGAAACGTTGTAAGTTCTTCTTACGCTATGGCAAAATAACTGTTAACATTACGCGATAAGATATATTATCAAACGTGTGACTTTATGTATTGTAGGCTAGTTTTGAGCAAATAAAAACATCAAATCAAAACAATTCATTAGTAGTGTGCAGTAATAAAATAGTGCTTTCATTTGTCTGAGTTTGGCGACAGTCGTTCCGTTGTAAATTAAGAGACATAACATTTCTACCTATTCTTTATGTTCTGTGTTCGGGAACCTGTAAGCCATTTAGGAGGATGATTGTGTGAACGCGGTGAGAGGATCAGCAGAGGGGTACCCCTCAACGACCGCAGATATCAAGGACTTCACGCATCTCCAGTAAGTGCTTGATTACATTAGCTTAGAATAGAACACGGTGAAACGCCGTGGTTTAATGCTCTTGCCAGTGACATAGTTAGCAATGGAATGCCTTACTTATGGGCCCTAAGGCATTGCAAATTTCACAAGGTGATCGTTGCATTGGCGAGAGAATTGAACACTTATGTTGAATGTATTTTCACTAATGACAATAAAATGGTCTAATTTCAAGAATTATTGCCCAGTAGATTTAATAAAAGCAGAATTGCAAATTTCACTAAACAATAAACATAGACATGTCTTGTTCTAAATTCTTATATCAATGTAAAAATGACTCTGAATTAATGAACGCGACCCGCAATAAGATTTTTTTTTAATGAGCCTGCTCTGTCTTCCTACTGCAAAAAGGCCTCGTCTGCAATAAGCCACTTCTCTCTTCTATCCAAGGCCAGTTCCGGTCAGTCTATGCGATAGGCGTCAAGATCTTCGCGCCATCTTTTACGGGGTCTACCTCGTATTCGGCGTTTACCCTGAGGCCCCCAGTGTTCGACGACCTTGGCCCACCGGTCCGGATTCATACGACATACGTGTCCGGTCCAATCCCATTCTAATCTGGCAGTCTTCTTGCCCACATCCTCGACTTTAGTTTTGGAACGCAGCTCTGAGTTTCTTATACGATTCTGTCGGATGACACCCAACATTCAGCGTTCCCCTGCTCTTTGGCAAATCTTAAGCATGGACTTCTTACAGACCAAGTTTGAGCACCATAAGTAAGGATGGGCAGGAGACACATGTCAAGGAAAGGGGAAGATCACCTTTCATGTACTGTTTCATGGACCAGTAGCTGTTTCAGGCGTTATCGATTTGGCGGTCGATTTCCCCTTGTTACCTGTTTTCGAAGGATGCTAACTGGCCCAGGTACAAGTATTCTTCAACATATTGTATCTCTTGCCCCTACCTCTACCTTACATTTTCTGCAGTTGGTCATATGTTGGGTCTTGGATCAATTCATTTGAAGTCCAACCTCAAAGCTGGCTGCGCTTAGTTTTTGAAGCATTTTTTGCGATTGAGAGTGTTGCTAAACCGCTTGTGGGTCCTGCTTCATATTGTTTCTAAAGTAGTTTTTAATAAATTATACGACATATTCGCTTCATTCATTTGAGATTCGATAATCATAAATATCCAAATCTACAGATTTAGAAGTCAGTAAATGTTTGTTTTGATTAAAAAAATGGCATACTAGTACCAAGAGCTTCATTAGCTACGGTCATCTCAGTTTTTCTTTTTCTCTTCGATGCATCGGATTCCTATTTAGGTACCTATTCCTATTTCAGAACCTGGATACTATCAAAACATAAAGTACACGTCAAGACGAATCAAATGAATGCAAACTCGATGGTGGTGCGTCATTTCATTATAGAGTTTATATAACCACCTTCCGGTTCCACCAGCAGACACTGGATACTATCAAAATATAAAATACTCGTCAAGACGAATCAAACGATGCCCAAGCTTGATGAGTTGCGTCGTTTCATTACCAAGATCCTATGACCACCTTTCGGTTCCATCATCAGACCCTGGATACTATCAAAACATAAAGACGAATCAAACGATTCCAAACTCGATGGGTTACGCTTACTCATTATAGAGTTCCTATAACCAGCTTCCGGCTTCTTAATCAGACCCTGGATACTATCAAAACATAAAGTACTCGTCAAGACGAATCAAATGATTCGAAACTCGATGGTGTTGCGTCGTTTCATTATAGTTCCTATAACAGTATTTCGGCTTCATCAGACCCTGTATACAATCAAAATACAAAGTACTCGTCCAGAGGAATCAAACGATTCCAAACTCGATGGTGTTGCGTCGTTTCATGATAGATTTCCTATAACTACCTTGGCATCTTGCCTGGTGGCATCGCATTCAAAGAGGCCTCGCGAGGCCCCTCTGAGTGCGAGGCCGAGGGCGAGGGCCCACTTCGCCCACGCCTAGCTACGCCACTGTTCGATTGTCCCGATTTTTGTTTTCCAAAAGGTGGCAACCCTGGACTTAACGCTCAACGATAGCTGTCATTTTAAGCTTACCATTTAATTATCGAGCAATAAGTTGAGTTCCGTGATTTGGAAATCACGTTAAGCAGTCGGTCCCGGTTGTTGTCATAGAATAACAGTCGTGAAGCTTAGTTGAAGGCCTTTGGGCGGCTTGAAAACATCCAACGGGAAGATTTACACAGCCAACCCGCGCTTGGCCCGCCTGGGGACGCATGGCCTTAACCCTCTTCACAGGCCTGTCCTGAAAAGGAGACCCGAGCCCAGCAGTGCGACATTATGGGTTGTTGATGATTGATGAAGTTGAGTTCAGTAGCAATCTCGACATGACATTAATTTGGTTTTGGATTTGGTAATGGAGTTGCTAAAATAAAACAGATATTACACACAAGTACTTTTTTATTGTATTTGTATGCACATTTTTATATTTGACTTAAGCCTAAGCCACTCTACTTGAGAGGGATGAACCTGGAACTGTGGGTGGCACCAATACCGGGCCTTCCGTGCTTCACAGGCTTGTATGTAACTGAAAACTCGCCTAGGTAATGTCCAATCATCTCGGGCTTGATTTCAACCTGTAAATAAAACAAAAAACATTCTCATTAAACATGTTTGACAAGATATTTAGTGTAACATTAACTACAGCTTTTGTTTCAGAAGTGTATGTATTATGGCTAGAAGTTTGGGTGTAAGATTATGTATGTCACTTCTACTCATTCATTCAAGATTGGCTTCAAATAAACTCTTCACTCATAGAGCTATTGAGTTGGGAAGACATACGGCTGACAATAAGCAGAAACGTCCAACGGTTAGAAAGAGAGAGAGGATCGCGGTACCCCGTCTGACTTTCTCTATTGACGCATGCGCAGGAATTATAATGGTAATCTAATCACAACAATTAACCGTCGAATCGTTCTGCTATGCACATGCGCGAGTAGAGAGGGACAGACGGGTACCGCGATCGTCTCTTTTTCTACGAAGGGACGGCTGCAGGCTTGGCTCTCCTACTCTATCTATAAACTATGTCTTCACCACTTGTAAACACAACAAACACATACTATGAATTACGAAGTGTCAACATTGATATGAATTCCCCCTTTATGTAAAATTCTTAAAAAGCCTCCTTAATTGTTATTTGTTATTAAAAGTCCTTCCTTATTCCTTAAGTGTTATTGAAATATTGATACATATTTACACAACATTAAGATACAATTAACATTACAATTTATTAAACATGAGACATTTAAGCACCTAGGGAAGTTTCACTGCTGGCTGGCACATTTATATCATGAATATTTACCATTTCATGAAATAATCAAATAAATGATAAAGATTACTCACGATATTAAAATGTAAAGATTTTTAACCGACTTCAAAAAAGAAAGCTTCTCAATTCGACCATATACAATTATTATTTTTTTATAATAATAACTTCTTTTTATGTTTAATATGTGTGCAAAAAAAGTATGGTGTCCTATCAGTCAATCCAGCTGTCATAGTACACACTCTGTTTACTTTGAAGCTACATGGTATTGAGTGTTGCATGTCTAAAATATTTACTTTAATAGATCTCCATATTTTCTGGATGTTTGAATATGTGCTAGGGACACATCTACCTAGAGCCTGAGAAGGATCACTCTACCATAAAATGTTTTATTAAGTGTTGCTAGATCACAACTTACTAACAATGACCACAATAAACAACACACAGTACACATGATCTAACTTCTATTTATCTAAATCAGGGGTGGCCTACTTGATTAGACCTAAGATCTACTTTTTACTGATGAAACCTTGTGCGATCGACCAATGACATTTTTTGAAATTTCACACGAAACAACATACTTCAGTTTAGTAGCAGTTTAGTACAATCGATACAATTCGAATGTACGGATTGCGTAGTGTTTTAAACGGTCGCCTAGTCTAGTTAACAAATTCAAAAACGTATTGAATATAAATAAAGCTCTTAAAAATATGTGCGATAGCTCATTCGATTCGAAATGGTGTCTAGAAAAATGGTTTTTAAGGGTTTATTAGCACATAAAAAATGGCGATTGTTATTAACAAAATAGGAAAAAAAAACAAGGTATTTAGTTTTTCGTTAATAACTTCTAAAATAGTGATATTTAAGGAATTTTGAAAGAAAATCCTGAAAGAGGAGGAAATTTCCAATAAAAAAGTCCTAACTCCCGAAACTCAATCTCTTTTTTTTTTAACGCTGCTTACTCTACGAAGTCGTTACGGCATAGGCGCGTCGCCTTGAAAGCTGGTATATCACCTTAAATAATTATTTTATAGTATCAAATAACTATTTAAAAATTTGAATAAGAACCTCGGTGAAATAAAAAAATTATGTCGATCTTTCAAAAAGTTACACCATTGTTAATTAACAATTTTTTTCCAATCTCTGTTTTTATAAATTACGGCATAAAAGTTTAAATTATTGGTCAATAAATTTTCCGCTTCGTGGAGCTCTTCTTGAGGATGTGATTTCCTAGGTGTGGTATGATCTTCTGCAAGCAACTGCATGCCGGACAGTTGCCCGCCACTTGTTTCTCTCCTTGGCCGAATGAAGAGCAAGATTGGCGTCCAAGGCTGTTCCGATCTGGCCAGTCCACCTATTTGGACTACGTTCTCTTAATCTTTTGCCCTCAAGTTTCCCGATGACCATGAGTTGCTCGAGGTTGTTCCCTTATATCCTGGCGATGTAACCGAAGAAACCAATAACTTTATACAGGCATATAGAAGAGAGTTGTTAATATTTAGTTCGTGCAAAATAAACAAATTTATGCCTAAGACCGTCCATTGGATCTGAAGCAGTCGCCTCCAACAATACATCTCAAAAGCATCGATTCGATCGCAGTCAGCTTTCCTTAACGTCCATGTCTCAGCCCCGTAGCTGAATATGGAGAATACCAAGGTCTTTAACAGTTTAATTTTGGTTCCACGGAAGATGTTACGATCTCTTAATATTCCTTGTAGTTGGTCCATCGAACTTTTGGCCATCCCTATGCTTCTTCTGACTACCTTTTCGCACGAACGATTGTTGCTTTTATTAGCCCACCAGAAAGATGAAGTCTTCAACATTTTCGAGTTTGAGAGCACACGTGAATTCCGGTTTATTGTCACGATCAACCACCATGAGTTTAGTCTTACTGTGGTTGATTTTGAGACCCATTTCTAGGCTTATTCGCTCTATTCTGTCCAGGATAACGATGATTTCAGTTAGCTGCTGGCCAGATGGGTGGTATCATCCGCGTATCGTAGATTGGAGATCATGGTGCCCCCTATAGTTACTCCACCTACATCCAATCCTCACATTCCCGCCTAATGATATGCTATCCATACACGTTAAATAAGATAGGCGAGAGTATGCAGCCCTGATACCCTTATCAAAGTTACAGGATTCCGATGCTGTCTTGTCAATTTTCACCATTTCTTGGTCGTTTAGATGCAGAGTCTCAATAAGTGCCACCAAGTGCACTTGCACGGGCACTCCTATCTCTTTCAACACTCTCCGAACCGACTGCAAAGGTCGGACCAGATAGCGCAGTCAAAGGCTTTGCTTTAGTCGATGAATATGAGAGGAGTATTGGACTCGTATGATTTCTCGATTAACTGGCGAATTTTGAGAATTTGTTCAAGAGTTCCTTTGCCTTTGACGAAACTGGCTTGCTCCTGTGGTATTTGCCAGTCCAAAAAACGTCGGACTCTGTTGTCAATTATATGTAACAATACTTTGCTAGCATGAGAAATTAGAGCCAGAGTTTTATAATTGTCACATTTATAAACGGTTTAGGTACTGATAAATTCCACCAACTTCTTAATCTTTTTGAAATCACTAAAGCGAATTTCGAAGTCTGATATCACAGCCTTAATTTCTGTCTGCTAGTCCCTGTTGTCAACAGATGACTGATGAATTGACACACGCCCGCCGTAATTGTAATCGCGTTCCAAGCATAAAAGGAACTGAGTCGCGAAGAGAAGATAAATAACGTCACGGAATGATACAAGATGATGCCCTCAGCAATTTTATTGGTGACTAGCTGACCCGGCGAACTTCGTACCGCCATATTTAGATATCTGTCTCAGCTTCCCACAGGCAATGTACAGTCGCGGACAAAATAAAGATTATTCCCGTTATCTTTTATTTTTTTCTTTCTAGCAAAAAAGAATGAATGAAATCGGACTATGTGTTATTGAATTACAACTAAGTACATATTTTGACTTTCATCCCCTCTTTCCAGGAAACCGTGCTGAATTTTGGGATAAAAAGTATCCTATGTCCTACCTCGTAGTATGAACTCAAATCATGCCAAGTTTCATTTGAATCCATTCAGTAGTTTCGGCGTGATGCGCGGCCAAGATACAGACAGACGGACAGACAGACAAAAATGAAAAAAAAAATTACAGTTTTGGCTTCAGTATCGATTATTTCCACTGCTCAAGATTTGGCGGATATAGACAGTAATAGATGATACGTCCATTGCTGCTTTTCTATTGGGAGGTCTAACGTCGAGATATGACCCATTGATTATGTCTCTCGAAAATAGTAATTTTAACGTTACCACCGAACTGGTAAAGTTCAAATTACTGAACGAAATGTCCAAGGAAAGCTCGATAAAACGGGAAACAGCTATGAAGTCAAAGGTTGATGCCACTTCTGTCGAGTCAAAGGCAAAATTATAGAGATCCCCAAAACAACATTTTCAAAATATCTTTAATGTACAGAATTGGACCTGTTACATTTTTATTATAAGTATAGATTGCGTTGCGCTGTATGTTCTGGACCAAAACAACTAATTTTTATTCAAATAACCTACGAACTAATTTTTTTTCCATTTAATCCAAATTCAATTTATGTAGGTACCTATTTTTTTACCTCGCCGCGATCGACTGGACTTATAGCCGCGATCGACCGGTCGATCGCGATCGACCGGTTGGCCACTCCTGATCTAAATTATAATATTATTATCTAACTTCACTACCTCACAAGTTATTCAAAAATATGCACAATCAGTTAAAACAACTGCTTAATTAAGCTGGACTTGGAGTTTCAAGCTGAAGGTATACTCTGTCCATTCCTTTATTTTCTTTTTGACAGTTCAAGAAATTTCGATTTTAGTGAGGCCCTCACACATTATCGATTCGATTTGCAATTTTATTTATGAAGAACTTTCAATCGATTTAATCAAATATTTTTAGTTTAATACCTTTATTACCTTTTTATATTACGTAAGAAATAAACAAAAATATAAATAATAAATCAGTAAATTAGATGAATGAACAGATTTATTGTTCTTTACTCTTGGTTTGATCCTAAATTCCAAGATTTCGACTTAATTCCTTGCAAATAATTAATCTTGGAGTCATAGATACTATTTCTATTTCCTTTTTTATTAAATTTACAGTAAAAATACTTACATGAAGTCAAATTATTTTTATTATATGATCGATTTATCGTATTTCAAAAACTGTTTTATAGTCTGTGATTGTTTGTTGTGCACAGGGCACTTCACTAAAGTACCGTCACCGTCAATAAAGTACGACATTACTGTAGTCCATTATTCCAAAGAAAGAAAAACCGGTAATTTATAGACGTGAGCTGTCAAAAAGAAAATAAATGAATGGACACAGTATAGTACACTATACTTATACTAGGAGCACACTATGATGGCTGTTTTGACATATTACAAAAGTGATGTCAAATGTCAATTAAAAGGTTTAGTTTTATGAGTTACTGCACGTCACTATTGACAATAAAGAACAGCAATTCGCTCGTTCAAATGTAATTACTAATAATACAAAACTTCATGATTTAACAATCGTCAAACCAGCCATCATGCTCCTAGTATAGATTACTTAGCATGTTATAAGGACAGGGTCTTCAGAATTTGTTTTAAATACTCTGAACTAAACATTTATAGGTAGTTCTTTCAAGAACACTAAATGTATTGATAATCTTTGAATGGATACACAGGTTTTAAAATATATATTTTTTAAAGGTAGGTTTGGATGGGGAGTAAATTCATGTAAGAACACATTAACATGGTCACGTGATGTGATAATGGAGCCAGCTGTGAATGTGTAGATATATATATTCATACTCACTGATGCACATGCAATCAGTACACAACACAGGTTAACAAATTAAAGTTCATACAATAATTTTAATTTAATAAAATGACAACTGTTTGTTTTCATTTTTGCGTATTAACTTCTGTTAGTAGGACTGCTTTTATTTAAAAGACCACTGTCACACTAAGAATATATCTAGTCTTGTTTAGAAACATTCAAGAAATGGACACTAACAACATCCAGACTCGGAACAATTTGGATTGCACAGTGTTGTTACACATGGGGATGAAACCCACAGCAATTAAAGCAGTATGATACTATTAGGATAAAATTGCTTAAACACATACACCATCCATGCTCTCAATTATCAAGTATATCCAAAGACCAAGATCATGTCAGTTTCCACACTGATGACACCATCTACTGAGAATAGAACCTATATCACTAACCTGGTTAAAAGTCTTTCCATTGTAGATACCGACGATGGAGCCAACCATTTCGGGAACAATGATCATGTTTCTTAAGTGAGTCTTCACAATCTCAGGCTTCTCATTTGGTGGTGCTTCTTTCTTTGCGCGTCTGAGTTTCTTAACCAGGGCCATAGGTTTGCGCTTTAAGCCGCGGGCAAACCGCCTACGTGCGCGGGAGTGCATGAGCTCCATGAGTTGTTCACTGAAAATTACAATTTTAGGTTATGAATTTAAAGACCATTTATGACACCTGAATATGAGTATTTTGGGGTTTACGAAGTATTTATTTAGTGCATGACCCGCGTTTTCTATAACAAAACAGTTACTATGTACACAAAGTAAAAAAACAACTTATTTGCCACTAGGCCGACAAACATGTAGTTGTAACTACATGTTTGTCATCCAAAACATCACTCAATTTTAAGATGACTAAATGAAAATACTTACTTGGGCATATCCAGTAGTTGATCCAGATCAACTCCTCGGAAGGTAAACTTCCTGAAGGTACGTTTTTTCTTAAGAGTTTCGTCAACCTGTAAAACGTAAACATTGTTGATCACTTCACTAAAATAATAAATATTTCAATATTTTAAAGAACACATCACGATATCACCGTAAAATTTATTCATTAAACACAAACGATTATCGTCATAAAAGAGGATTATATTTTAAAATAATTTACAAACCTCAGCCATGTTTCCGATTTGTATGACAGAATCGAGAGAAAAGAAAAAGTCAAAAGCTGTGCATCAGTGCATGTCAACCTGACAGTCTTCACTCTTTAATGTTGCCAATGCAAGAAAAAAAATTAAATTCAAAGTTATTTTGGCCCTTAGAGCATATATAAATCCGAGGGATAGCCGAACGGGCGGAGGCGTGATCGCAGTAGAGAGATACAGACTGAGTTTGAGTAGTGTCTGTCTCTCTCACGCGAGCTTCTGATTGGTTGGTGTATTTTCCACAGTAGTGTGCTCTAAGTTCTTCCTTTAGAGCCCGTTCGCACGGGCGTATTTTTTACGCGCGTTAAAAATACGCTCAAATAGAAACAAAGTGGCTTTTCACACGAAAGCGTTTTTTAACGCGGCGTATTTTTATCATGCAGTGCTCTATTTTGAGCGTTGCGTGTTGGGCGGTAAAAGGAATAGAACATACGAATCTTCGCGTTGCTATTTACACAAGCGTGCCGCTTGCTAGAGAAGCGGTCGGATGTGTTGTTGTTTGCGTTTCTCGTAGAATTATTGCACAAATACTTATTAAACAAATAAACTGCTACTTAAAATAATGGTTCTATTGATTATGAAATTGTTATTATTGTATTTACATTGATTTTTAGATAAATATTTCAGGCATCTAACAGACAACGCCATCTAGTCCCAAGCTAAGCAAAGCTTGTGTTATGGATACTAGACAACTAATATAAATACACTAGCTGCGCCCGCGACTTCGTCCGCGTGGAACAGTGACTTTGGGTAGCAGTTTTAATTATTAAGGCTAATATTATTTTAAAAATAAGACACACTTTTCACTGTTAAAAACATATTTAAGTATTTATATAAGTACATGGCCAGTGAATGTTTGGACTTAATATCTCGGTGGGGTGGGCGTAATCGGTTGACGTTTGCACCAAACAAAACCTTCCAGCTACTTCTGAAAGGTAACCTCAAATCACCGCCTTGTATTAAATTTGAAAATATTACTATTAAAAATAAAACCTCGGTTTGTTATTTAGGATTGGTTTTAGAAAGAAATTTTTCATTTATTGAACATATTAGAACAGTTAATGAAAAGTCTAAAAAGAGTTTCTTTGCACTGACGAGGATATCAACTGCGACATGGGGTCTGTCATATAATACACTAAAGATCATATATGGAGCTACTTATTTGGGTTCTATTTGCTATGGTGCTCCTGTATGGGCAGATAGGGCGACTGTAGGTGCTGTCCGTCGCAAACTGTTACAAGGCCAACGACCTGCATTGATTTTCTTGTGCAAGGCATATAGGACGGTTAGCACTGAGGCTTTACCGGTGTTGGCAGGTGTTCTTCCGGTCGATCTCGAGGTGCAAAGACGTGCAGCCATGTACTATTCCACACTACAAAACATGGAATGCGATTTTTTGGGCATACGAGACCGCGGTAAAATCATAAGATTGTTTCAACAAAAAACCAATGTCTATAACGACCTCTTGGATGAATGGCAGAAACGATGGGACGAATCATCTAAGGGGCGCCACCTTTACCAGTTCTTTCCATCTGTTCGCGAAAGGTTGTCAAGGACATGGCTCGAGGTAGATCACTGTGTCGCTCAATTTCTTACAGGCCACGGTAACTTTAAGAGCAAACTATACTCATTTAAATTAGTCGATTCACCATTGTGTCAATGCTCAACACCTGATTCTAGCTGTGAACAGTCGGCTCATCATATCCTCTGGGAATGTAGTCTTTGGTACAATGAACGTAACATGATGCTAAATAGCTTACAAATGACGTCTGGGGTAGTATATTATGGGGATCTTGTGTCAACTGCGGTGAATTTCCGTGCGTTTAAGCGATTCTGCCATACATACTATAGAAATCAAATATAGCTCACTTAGGACCCATAATATTTTTATCCGTGGTGCTTCCCGGTTTGAAAAAGGCGTCTGCCTATTTTGACTCCATTTTGTCTCCCGCTTTGCTAAGGAGGGAAGTGGACTTATTATATTTCCAACTCCTCCAGTTTTCTTCTGATTAATTTCGTTGCGGGTTCCAAGACAGTTAAATTTTTCCTGGGACTTCCCGAGTGTCATAACTCGGTGTTTTCGTGGGTTACCGCTGTTGATCCTGGTGTACAGGAGTTACAGTGGTGGGCGTGTGGGCGGGATTAGTCCCATTCAAAAAAAAAAAGTACATAAAATAAAAAGTATTTTGTATGAAATTATTTCGACATTCGATATGGCCAAGGCTTTCAACCTGTTCTTGCACCGTTCGGTTCTCTCCGATCTCTAAGCATTCGGTCTGCCTCTTAGAGTCGTCTCTAGATTTACTCTTTTCTTCATCAGCGCCTTCGCATTCGGGTTCCTTGCGACGGACGGCGCGGCCTCTGTTTTTCTGGAGGTAAACGCTAGCGTACCTCAGAATTCGGTCCTGTCGCCCAAGATGTTTCTTCTGCATGTCAATGACATATTAGCCCTTGGCAATATACATTGCTATGCAGACGATAGCACAGTGCATTGGCGATATTATGGATACCCTGCAGCCAAGATAGTAGACGTTGAGGAAAATGGATAGGAGATTGTCGCTGAGCTTGACCGGGTTTTGAACCGCATTTAACAATGTGGTGATGAGAATCTGGTCGAGTTCAACGTTAAGAAAACACAGGTGTGCCCGTTCTCAACCGAAAAGTCTCCGTTTCTTCCCCTCCCCACTTTTCAGAGCACTCAACTGCCACTACGGGATAAGCTCGGTGTCCTGGGCATGGATATTTGCCGAGACCTCAACCCACGGGAGTACATCGAGGGCACCACTAAGGCAGCCTGAACAGGGTGAGGCGGTTTATCGCGCCCGAGAATTTGTGACTCCTTTATAAGACCCAGGTACGCTCGTCCGTACTGTTCTCATCTTTGTGATGGATCTAGGCATTAATTTTCTCGATTTTTTGCAGCGGCAATCAGTCCGCATTATCAACAGTCCCAATACTACCGATTCCTTTGAGCCTCTGCAGTTGCGGAGAGATATCGCCTCTATGGCAGTCCTCTACCGCTTTACCATGGAGAGAGTTCTGAACCGTTCTTCCAACTGATCCCACCTTCTCCCTTCCTCTACAGAACAACACGTGTTGGTCTTGGAAGTCACCGCCTCAGTCTTAGAAATACGCTCTCGAACCAAACGGTTTGGTTCTGCATTGTCTGCTTTCACAGCGAGTATGGTTGCCTCCACTGTTGGAATCTGCTTGAGTTTTCCCTCAGTCTGAGCAAATTCTCAATTTTTACATTTTTAAAATACTACGTTTTTGATTTACCATCCTTTGTCAAAATATAGTGATTTAGCTGATTTGATACACGCGATTGTGCTGCCCATTTGAAAAACATGTTTTTTTTTAAATGAACTGCAACTTTAACTGTCTTTGTCTTTGGGCTTTGATAATTGGTAGTGCAAATGTTGTTTTCAGCGGAAACTGCATTCTTTTAAATTGAAATTGCAAATAAGTTTGAATTATTGGAATACGGGGAATTGAAAAATTTTCTTTTACAATGTTGTACCCCAGATGTGTATTTTGTAGCCGTGTACCATTACATATCTTTGTCGCTCAAGATTTCTTATTAATAGGACTGGAACATTAACTTTCAGTTTTAACTTATGGGAAGGCGCTCCTGATAATTCTAAAGATTTAAAAAACTTTATGCATAAGCTATGATATGACTGGTTCAGTTTCCCTTGCATTGTTTCCTGAGAGGTATTCGTTAACATCTTCCTCCACGTCTGACATGATCCGTTCGTTTATTTAATAACTGTCTCATTAGTCGGCGGATCAGAATATATATTATTTTTAGATCATGTGTGCTATCATATACCAGAACTCACGTCTCAGTGTAATCATGTCGTTACTGTCATTTGGCATACAATCATCTCCTATTTTTAGAAGAGCATTTGCATATTGACACTGCTCATATATCATTGTGAAGTTGTACTCGCATAATTGTAGTAAGACAAAACTTTTTAACATGTACCCATAATACATATGTTTCATACAGGCATTTATTTCATCTTGCGGCGTACCCCTTTTGCTTTTTTTGTGTTTAAATCCCGCCGGATACTTTTCCTTCGGATTTTGTCACGAAGAAAATTATTTGAATAAACAAAAAATCATGTAAACAAATCGAATCCTAGTGAATAATAACGAATTTGTAGTAGCAAAATTCAACATCCGCATGCGGCACAGTCGTCTGCCCTCACATGTCTGCCCGTTCGGGTAAGCACACTTAGGCATATTGTGATAACTCAGTAAATGTTACATCTGAATAGCTCTAATATTTTGTCTCCTGTCCCAAACTCATGAAACATTTTTGCAAACCTTGCATCATCATCATCAGCCTATCGCAATCCACTGCTGGACATAGGCCTTGCCTTGCCTTCACAAACCTTGCATATTTCCATACAAACTTTCATCCCCTATTGCTATTTTACCCCCTTGATCTTAAAATTTTTACGAAATTTAAATGACATTTTTATTTATATGTAATCAACAACCTAAAAAATAAAGTTTAAGATTTTAGCTTAAAATGACGATACTGTATACACTGTTTTGTAATTTGTCTTATTTATTTCTATTAATATAATGAACATACAAATCATATTTATGAATGTATGTTATTTATTATATTATTATTATCATATTAATTTAAGTCTTCGTTGAAAAGGAGAAATATTTTTAATGAATTTGACATCCTTGTTACCTCGTTGCCAAGAGTGTCCGGTGTACCGGGCGGTGTCACCAAGGTAATGCGCAGGCGTGTGGCGATTAAACCACCACTCTTCTATACAATCTTTCATCCCCCCTTTCAACCCCTTATTACCTTTTTTTCGCAATAAAAAGTAGCCTATGTCCTTTCTCAGGCTCTAGACTACCTGTGTACCAAATTTCATTGTAATCGGTGCAGCGGTTTGGCCGTGAAAGCAAGACAGACAGACAGACAGAGTTACTTTCGCATTTATAATATAAAGTATGGAAGTATGGATAGCCTTCCTCGATAAATGGGCTATCTAACACTGAAATAAGTTTTCAAATTGTACCAGTAGTTCCTGAGATTAGCGCGTCCAAACAAATAAACAAACTCTTCAGCTTTATATATTAGTATAGATGTATTTATTATACTCTTCTAAGATCTAATACTCATAATAAACAACACAATTAATTAGATAAAGATTAATATTAGGTATTATGTTGATAAAAACTCTTTGGCAAATAACTCATTATTAGGTACCAACTCTTAGCGTCTTTTACTCGTGATAACTTCTAAACGAAATGTCGGATTGGGATGAAACAAAAAGTATTTTACTTCTACATAAATACCCTTGATAACATAATACTTAATTTGGATAAGGATTAATATTACGATACACATTTAACGTAGTTTCTTTCTTCAGACGATTTAATATTTTTTTCGAACACAAAAGCGGTTATTGTGTCTAAACCATGATAGTTATATATATGCTCTCGCGGACTTTTTTGTAGATCTTAATGGGCCCTACAAACCCGTAATACATTATTTTGTTCTATTGTCAATAGTCTTTGCAGCGCACGCAAAAATAGGTTTTCGACTTCACACCTTGGGTTAGAAAATAGCAATTTTCTTACGGATCCCTAATTTTTTTGAAAATAAAATATAGCCTATAGCCTTCCTCGATAAATGGACTATCCAACACTGAAAGAATTTTTCAAATCGGACCAGTAGTTCCTGAGATTAGCGCGTTCAAACAAACAAACAAACAAACAAACAAACAAACTCTGCAGCTTTATAATATTAGTATAGATATATACATATATCGGAGTTTGGGTGTTTTCTGTGTATAATTCGTATGTGTTTACAAATATAGATAAATATACACGACTAGTTTTTAATTATCAGAGAAAAAAAAACTGGTATTCGGTATTCGATGCTGAGCACATCCATGTAATTAAAACAAGTTAATTTTATCCCTAAAACCACCAAATATTTGTTCATAACGCATGATATAATTCAGTGTGGTCAATGTCCTTGACTGTGGGGCTGCGTGATGCGAGGGGGTGTTAACACATGCCGAGTTCGCGACCGCTGCCGAGCGCAATTCAAAACACCGCCCGCGCGGGCGGCAGCGGGCGAAATTGCAGTTTCGATTCTAACGCGCGTCGTTAAGTACGTTACTGTAATACCGACACTGTTTATTTATAAGGATGTCCTATCCTTCCACCATCACAACGAACATTGGTGGTCAATGAGGAATCGTAAAACTCGGCAGCATTCATTCCAAAACAGGTTTAGTGCAAACAGTCTCCCGATTAACTTCTGTGGACTTTTATGTACTTGTGGAGTGAAGTGAAAGTTTAAAGTTTGAAAGTGAATAGAATAGAAATTGAATATAGTGTGTTCGTGTTTGTAACAATTAAAGTATTTGTAGTGATATGTATGAAATACTTAAGTTCTGTAGTAGCTGCCAGTTGATTACTTAAAATAAAACTATTAAAATAACAAAAATAATAAAACAGTATCGGATAAAATATTGATAGGTATATCATTACGACCAAACTAGTATAATGAGGGATTTTAACTATTTTACCATAAGCCTAGTTGTATTTGAAGTCGCTGCATAATATTTTATCAATCCTCGCCCAGGCCCGCTGTGTGACTAAGATGAGCAAGAAAAAATAAAAATATTCATCGAGCGATTTGTTCCTATAATGTGCGTAATTGTTACATGGTGTCCAAAAATTATGGACGTATTTTTTATTTTAAAAACGTTAATAACTTTGTTGTTTTGTTTGTTTGGCATTTCTGTTATGGTGTTTTATGTAAGTACATACGTTCTGTATCTGCCCCTATTTTTTCTCTGGTAATTAAACACTAATGGTGTGTATATATATATATATATATATATATATATATATATATAAATTTGTAAATACATACATATTATACACAGAAAACACCCAACCTTCGAAACAAATATTTGCAGATCATACAAACATTTGGTCCGACCTGGGAATTAAACGCGATTGAGGTCTCGCGTTTAATTATATAAAAAAATATATAAAAAGCAGTCGCATACGCTACCACTGACTGCCCCACCGAGGCAGTCATTGGTGCATTTTATTGCAGATGCATTTCATTTTTACCAGACTACGGCAAAGCCAAAGGAGGGTTATGATTTTGACAGGCTATGTATGTATGTATTTAAGTGTGTATGTAAGTATGTATGTTCATCTGCTCCCTCATAGCTCCTTAACTACTTATTAGAACCGGACAAATGAGGTATCGTTAGAAGCGTCTTGATCGTACGCTGGTTATAGGCTATATGACGTATCACTGAATCTAATGTGGCGCCCTCTAGCCGACATAAAGTACATGATCTATCATCTTAAAAAATAAATTTGATATAAATATGCCGCGTTTGTTATCATTCGAAAGGGCGTTATTTGTACATTTCAAAAATATATATATTATTAGCATTTTCTCGTGACTTTGTCCGTATTTATTCGATAACTGTGATATTTCTAAGGTATATCTATAAGGGGCACCACAACATTTTAAATAAAAAAAAAGTAAAAACTGAAACCCAACTATGACAAAAAAGCCGTAGTCACGCGTTACGTAGAATGTACCATAACACATTAACAACGCGTGACTACGGCTTTTGAAACTTGTTTCATACTTTTTCAGCGTCATTTTTTGTCGTAGTTGGGTTTCAGTTTTTACTTTTTTTTAATTAAACCGAGTTTTTAAATAAAAAGTTATATCAAGATTATTTACCTTTAGTTAAATTCCTACTCAAATGGAATATCTATTGGTATCTACCCACTCCTTATATATTTACAAAACCTACTGTGGGGGACAGGTGTGTCATGTCCCACCAACACAAAGGGAGGATCCTCCGACCAGGCGAGGTGATCATGCCTGGCGGGCCAACTGCCCAACGGTTGATGTTGGGGTGTTGTATATATGTTAATGTGCGCGAGAACTCTCACTGCGCGATTCAGGATTGGTAGTTTCTTAGTTTCCTTCGTTACTCCGTAGCTCGACGTATCTTCGGTAGAAGGCGCTGTAGTATGTTATGTTGTTGTTGCGCCGTATGTGGAGGCCACCACATCACTCCTCTCCAAGCCCGGAGGTCGCTACATTGTTGAGTCAGCTGTCTGTGCTCTGTTGTGGAGCTTGCCAGTGCCAGGAGTGAGTAGTTCCAGTGAGTCGGAACTGAGTGCCGCAAGTTCCAGTGAGTCGGAACTGAATGCCGCTGATCCCAGTGAGTCGGGATGGCGTGCGGTGCGCGGTGCTGCGGTGAAGTCCCCAGTGAGTCGGGGCGGTTGCTGCGTAGTGGCTGGCTGCTGCATAGACGGGAGAGATATGCTCTGCTAACATGGACCGTAGGTGCAGTGTGCTGTGCCTAGACGCTGATGAGGCCGTAGGGGTAAGCAGGCTGGAGCGGTCGCTTCCTGCGTGTGGTGTATCCCTGTTGAGGCCGAGGTTGCTGGCTGGCTGTGAGACTTGCTGTGGGAGTGAACATGATGATGGCGTGCTGATGCTGCATCGAAGGCTGCTTCCAATCACGTCGGGGTCACCACTGTGGGGGGGAACAGGTCAGTCAGTCAGGGGCGACAATGGGGGACAGGTGTGTCATGTCCCACCAACACAAAGGGAGGATCCTCCGACCAGGCGAGGTGATCATGCCTGGCGGGCCAACTGCCCAACGGTTGATGTTGGGATGTTGTATATATGTTAATGTGCGCGAGAACTCTCACTGCGCGATTCAGGATTGGTAGTTTCTTAGTTTCCTTCGTTACTCCGTAGTTCGACGTATCTTCGGTAGAAGGCGCTGTAGTATGTTATGTTGTTGTTGCGCCGTATGTAGAGGCCACCACACCTACCTACCTACCTGATTGTTTATGTTTACAATAGGTATAAGTATGTCGGAAAGCACTCCTCCGCGGTGCCCTGTGGAATTCGCCACCAGACTTGCAATTCCCCCAAAGGTAAATATCGCATCACGAGAATCAAAAGGGAGATATCAAGGACTAATCATCCGGTACTCGCACACACGATATAAAACACACAGACACAACAAATCACAAATCAAATAATGAAATAATAGAAAACTACTACGACACAGGAGTGACCCATGACATAATCAAGAGATATGGTCGTCACGAGATCTGAAGAGAAACTGTGTCCTGTTTCCGATCGCGCCGCTTTATATACCCCCTCGCCCGACTCACGGAACCGTTCGATAGTGGCAAATGTTTGTAACACTTTTATTATTCGGATACCCTCATTCTGAAAAGTATATTTTGGTGCACTGTTATTCTATCATTATTAGCTTTTTATGTTGTTAAAAAATATACCAGGGTATTGGCTCAAATCTTCGCATATCATCTCAGACTACCCTTTTAAATATCTTTGTGCATTCAGAGGATGTACCCAGAATGGCTTCTGTTTACTTTTTTTCTTTCTAGCGACACAAACCGCTACTACTAGTAATTTAGCTGTATTCATTCTTTAATTTTATTACGTCTAACTGAGACCAGAGATGAGGCAAGTCCGCAAGTGTGATTAACAGTGCTGCCAACAATTAAACTAGCTTTCCACTGGATTCAACTTTTAAAACCACTAACTATTAAGGAACTACATTAAAAATACACTATCTGTATGTAAATGAACATAAAATGTATTTAATAACAACTATTCTTAATTAATTCGTCTTCTTCAGACGAATCTTTTTTGTACGTACCATAATATTCCATTTAAGATTGATATGACTCTTCTATACCGAATTCGTTTTAAAACGGCTTCTGGAATTCTGTAATCATTGCAGCATTTTGCTTCCAACCTCAAACCACAGCGACAGCGTACTCTCAATATATCAGGTAATTCCTTAAACCTCGATTCACCAGTTTTAGTGGAAAATCCACTAAGTGTGCAGCACTGGTGATTAAACGCGTTGCTAATCTCACGGGCGTAAAAAATACGCCAACGCCGAGCGTGAAATTAACGCGCCAACGCGACGTAAATTTTATACGAAAAGAAAATATGGTCAAGATCTCCCGCCTCCATTCCACAATCAGCCAGTTATTGTCAGCTTCATATTTTTTTTTTTTGACAGAACTGCTTCGGTGGCTATGGAGTGTAGAGATATACTCCATCCATATCGGTGGCGCAACTTGCAGGCGGCGCAGGCGTAGTGGTAGCAAGCGACTGCTGTGCCAAATGTTTGTATGATCTGCAAATATTTGTTTCGGAGTTTAGGTGTTTTCTATGTATAATATGTATGTATATGTATTTACAACAAAAGAAAGGAAATATGTATTTATGTCAGTTGTCTAGTACCCATAACACAAGCTCTGCTTAACTTGGGACACAGAGTACATTGTTAGACTAGATATTGTTGTGTGTAAGATGTCTGAAATATTTATTTATATTTATTCAGTCAAAACCGTTCTAGGAATATTTTTGCAGTGAATAAAAGAAACAGCACACCTGTATTATATTGTTATGGTTCAAATCTAAAAATACAACAAAATGTTTGTAAATTGAGTCTTTAGTCTCTAGAACTTTTTTATTGGACGACGAAAACACTATAAATATACTAGAATAATTTTACCTTTTAATATTTCCTATGAAATTGCCGTTTTGTATGCAATAGGTGAAAGTACTTATTTTTTTAAACTTTTTTATTTCTGTTATTTGAAGTAATCACCCATGTAATCGACGCATCTATGCCAACGCATTGGCATTTTTTTGATGCCCTTCTTTTAAAAAACAGCTGGACGGGAGGCAACAAACTCTTCAAAGGCATTTTGTACTGCCTCTCGGGAATTGAATTTTTTACCCACTAAAAAGTTGTCTAAATTTTGGAAAAAGTAATAGTCGGTAGGTGCAAGGTCTGGTGAGTATGGCGGATGAGGGAGAGCTTCCAACCCCAGCTCTTGCAGCTTGGAAACTGTCTGTTGCGCAGTATGGAGTTCGCGCGATGTCGTGAAGGAGCAGTGGGGACGACCGATTGACCAAAGCTGGTTGCAGATGTGCAAGCTTCTCCATCATTCTCTCCAGTTCTTCACAGTACACATCTGCATTAATGCTCATGCCGTTTTGTAAAAAGCTGTGGTGAATCACACCCGCACTAGACCACCAAACAGTGACCATCACCTTTTTAGGGGTAATTTTTGGTTTAGGGCATTGCTTTGGTGCTGAACCAGGGTCTAACCAACTTGCTGAGCGCTTTCTATTGTCGAACAGAATCCATATTTCGTCGCACGTAAGAATTCGTTTCAAAATTCCTTCATTTCTTTGCCTGTTGAGCAGCGCAAGGCAAGTCTCGACGCGTACGTTGCGCTGGCGATCGTTAAGGTCGTGGGGCACCCATCTATCAAGCTTTTTTACCTTGCCAATTTGTCGCAAATGGATCAATATTGTTTTGATGCTTACATTAAAAGCTGCTGCTAGCTCAGCTGTAGATTGAGTTTTGTCAGCTTCCACAATCGCCTTTAATTCATTATTGTTAACCAAAGTCTCCGGACGACCACGACCTTAATTTTTCAAGTCAAAATTTCCAGAACGGAACCGGGAAAACCAATAACGGGTTGTGCGTTCGTTTGTACAGTTCTCTCCATAAATGTTTTTGATGTTACGTGCCGTTTGTGTCGCGTTGGTGCCACGACGGAACTCATATTCCATAATTACACGAATTTTTAAAGTATCCATTATGACGAAAAATGTTCAAATGTAATGAAAATACAACGCTAATCAGAAAACAAAAGACTGAGTTTGTAAATAGAATGTCATGGTTTTAAAACAAAATTAATTTGAATTTAGAATACAGAGCCATTACAAACTTTTTTTTTATTTGAAATGACCAGTACTGAAGAACGGCAATTTCATAGGTAAAGACCTAATATTAGAATATTTATTTTCATTTCAAATAAATCATTATTATGCATATTTTTCTTTAAGATATAGGGGGCAAACGAGCAGACGCAACGCCTGATGGTAAGCGATTACCGCCGCCCATGGACACCCGCAACACCAGAGGCGCCACAAGTGCGTTGCTGGTCTTTTAAGGGCCTACCTCCCTTAAGATGCGTAAAAAAGGTTGCATTCTAAAGACTACTCCTCAATAACGGCTGCATCAAAAGATTTGAAAAAAATATATGTTTACTGTAGATTCATGTGCAATAATGTGAGCATTTGATTTTTACGTACGATAAATAGTATTGCCATTAAAAAATATTTAACAACACGCTATATTGTTCGCTTATTTGCCTACTACTTTCAAAACGGCTTTGAAGCTGAAAAAAATTTTTACATAAAAAAAAAGATTTTTTAATTTGCAACAAATTAGTCATTGCTCATTTAAATCAATCAATATTTTGTAAAGAAAATATTCAATATTGAGACTCGCAACGTGAAAAGTACAGCGGATTTCTATGCGGGCGCAGGCGGCAGTCGTGCTTTGGCATTCAGACGGGAAGGCTGTGTCGCTCGCTGCTCTGCTCGCGCTATCGACTAACTACGCGTATACGTTTGTGTATGTGCAAGTATTTACGTACTTTCTGAGTTAGTGTGCATTACAGACTAACTCGCTGCAAAGGACTCAAAGTGATCGTACGCTTGGACGCTTTGTGATATTTTGACTGCCTCGGTGGCGCAGTGGTAGCGTATGCGACTGCTGTGCTTGAGGTTTCGGGTTCGATTCCCGGGTCGGACCAAATGTTTGTTCGGTCTGAAATAATTAGTTTGGGTGTTTTCTATGTAAAAATGTATGTATTTACAAAAATAGTAATGTATGTATTTACATCAGTTATCTAGTACCAATAATACAAGTTTGGCTTAGTTTGGGACTAGATGGCGTTTTGTCGGTGTGTGTCCGAAATATTTATTTATTTAATTTATTTGTAGACTATTGTTTTTGTAAATTTGTACATTGCACTCATTTTAGAACTTTTACAATTCTTGTCTCGGATGAAAATTTACTGATTTTTTCAAGCTATTATTATTAAATTTGCAATTTATGACGCAACACCATCGAGTTTGAAATCATTTGATTCTTCTTGACGAGTGCTTTATGTTTTGATAGTATTCAGGGTCTGATGATGGGGCCAGAAAGTGGTCAGAGGAACTCTATAATAAAACGACGCAAACACCGTCGAGTTTGGAATCGTTTGATTCTTCTTGACGAGTACTTTATGTTTTGATAGTATCTAGGGTCTGATGATGGAGTCGGAAGGTGGTCATACTGTAATAAAACGACGCAACACCATCAAGTTTGGCATCGTTCAATTCGTAATTTTTAATTTATTTTATTCTTTTAAATAAAGGCTTGTTTTCAAAAAGTTTTTTTAAATTAATTTTATTAGAATGAAATATATTTTTTTAAATTCAAACCTTATCATCACTATCACTACATAGTATAAAACAAAGTCGCTTTCTCTGTCCCTAAATCCCTTTGTTTACCTAAATCTTTAAAACTACGCAACGGATTTTGATGCGAGTTTCTTTAATAGATAGAGTGATTCAAGAGGAAGGTTTTTATGTATAATAAATGCATAATATAGTATGGAAACACTGTTAATTTTAGAGGTTTCTAATGTGATGTAGCAAATAAACACATTTTTATGCGCTTACATTGCAAACGCTGGTTGCACCCTACGAGATAGATCAAAATAATGTACTACAGTATTGTACACCTTAAAAAGTACTACAAAAAAGTCCGCGACGGTATATGTCTATCTCTTCCTTTCTTTTTACGAGAAATAATGGCTTATTTACGAAGTGATTTTAAGCAATACAGAATGAATCCTTATACAATTAAGTAAATTAAATACATTGTGCATTTAAGATAGATGAAAATTGTCCTTTACAGTAACTAATTTAAATGAATATATTCGAAGATATTACAGATTTAAAATGCACGAATCGTGTCGTCGGCGGGGGCATCTGAAATCCACCCGTGCGAAGCCGGGGCGGGTCGCTAGTTTCTTGATATATTTAAAAAATGCAACTGCAACAATTTGGTGTAGGGTCAAAGAGGAAACAGAGTGTTCAGTGTTGAGTCTGTTCAGTTTTTCTAAGGCTTATAAAGCTAAAAAAATGCCAATGAACCGCTATTTACAACCAAACAGTGGAAGATCCACGCTTCGGCATGAATGGGCCGGCTTGACCGGAGTGATACCATGGCCTCTCAGAAAACTGGTGTGAAATAGCGCTTGCGCTGTGTTTCACCGAGTGAGTGAGGACACCGGAGGCCCATATCCTAACCCCTCCTCCTATCCTCCTCTCCATCTCCTTTGGGAGACGGCTACGCACTTCTGAAGCCACTGGTGTTGCTGGTCTCCATGGGCGACGGTAATCACTTACCATCAGGTGATACGCTCATTTGCCCCCTATTCCATTAAAAAACGGACCACACTAACTATAACGGATTAGATAACTTTGTTAGTTCAGGAGTTATGGAGGTCTACCTTGTAAAATACACTCATTTGGAAAACTTTAAAAATAATAATAAATAAATATTTCGTACATCTGACACAACGCCAAATATTTTCAATCTAAGCAGAGCTTGTACTTTGAAAGCTAGATTGACTGATAGAATACTTATATGCTTTTTTTGGTAAATACAAATATTTACATATCATACAAAGATTTAGTTTGACCCGGGAATCGAACCTGAGACCTCATGTATAACATTTGCGTACGCTACCACTGCGCCAATGTTACTTAAATGTAAAATATTAAAAATAAATTCATGATAATTCTTTGTTGGACACGATTTTATTTCAATTTGTAGACATTGGTGACTACGGAACCCTATTCTATGGGTGACCTGACACGTACCTATTTACCTACTTTTTCATTTATTTAAAGATGCTAGAAGTTTTCAGAAATATGATCATTTTTACTTTTTTTCTACAAACAGTAAAATTAATTAATACATTTTACCGGATTTCTTACCTCTCTTATCAAATGTAGGTATTTGGATCGGTATGTCGAATTATTTGATTTAAAATTTACTGACAAAAACTTCTATATGGTTTTTAGTCTAATTTAACATACTTTTTTGCACTAAGTATCTACATACCTATCATTAAATGTGTCAAGTAAAATTTTAGTTTTAAATCTTACTAAAGCTTTTAAAAATATCTGGTTTTTATGTTCACATTATAACCATTCTGTTTTGAAGTTTTAGGCAAAAACGCCGGTCAAGCGGGCATGTCTGCACCGCTTCCTAATCTTTGATCATCGTTTCGAGGTACCACGTGCGGTACGGAGATATTGATGTGTGCGGTGCAGATATGATAGTATGCGTTTAGCTCCGCCCAGACGCTCAAGGTTATTGAGGCTACTATACGCCTTAAGAAGGAGTACGCTCTTTTCTTGAAGGTTTGAGGTCGTATTGGTCTGGGAATACCGCAGGCGACAGTTCATTCCACAGTTTTGTTGTGCGCGGCAGAAAGTTTCTGGAAAAGCGCACAGTTGTGGGCTGCCAACCATCTAGAGGATGGGGATGAAGCTCCTGTCGCGTAGTTGTCCGAGAGCTGGTACCATTTTTGAGTAGGTATTTGAGGCAAGCTGAAAACTTGTCACAGACCTCTCCTATTATACCCCAACACGGAACTGCAGACCTGGCTGGTGAGTAGCGGGGTTAAATCAACCCCTCTGGCAAGGTCACGTGACTTACAATAGCCATGGTATAACGATATACTTCGCCAGTTATAGCACTCTGAGAAACAGTGCTCACGTGGGAGACACAAGCCTACGTCATCATCACTATCGCTGGTTGTTAAAATTTTGCCACCGCTACTCACCAGCCAGGTCTGCAGTTTCGTGTTGGGGTATATTAGGAGAGGTGTGTGACAAGTTTTCAGCTTGCCTCAAATATCTACCCAAAAATGGTACCAGCTCTCCTACTATAGGTCTATAGCGGAAAGAGGCGACAGAGATGTTTTGTTGCCGCTGTATGTGGAAGTCGCCACACATAGTTTATAAAATAAGTAGGTAATAAAAATGCACCGTTCGCAGAATTGTCGACATCAGCATGCTTATAAAAAATGTACTATCACACACTTTATTGGTGTAGGAATTGGTGTGGGACCTGGAGCTTACAAACTCATCTTATCATTGATATAGACATCTAAGAGACTTTGTATGCATAGTATCAATTTAAATTATCTAGTTTATAACTTGATTATTTTTAAAGTGTGGTATAGAGATGGATTGTAGTAGTTATTGTATTTCCACATTCTTATACATTTTCTAAATGAATTTCTATATTATTCAGTTTAATTTGGGACGATTTTCCTTACCTACCTACTTCTTTTCAATTTCTAGTGTATTTTTTTGTGTCAGTGTAGCCTTCAACGACATTTTCTGACTTTTCAAGGTATTTATTATTTACCAAATTAGAAATTAGTAACATTTAAATTAATAGTAAGATATTTAATAATAAACTTATTATTATACTAGCTGATCCGGCGAACTTCGTACCGCCATATTTATGACCCACGTAACATCGTTTACGTTTTTGTGAATCTAAACCATTCCCAGATCCCCTTGAACACACACAAAAAATTTCATCAAAATCGGTCCAGTCGTTTTTGTGAATCTAAACCATTCCCAGATCCCCTTGAACACACACAAAAAATTTCATCAAAATTGGTCCAGTCGTTTAGGAGGAGTTCAGTCACATACACACGCACACAAGAAATATATATATTAAGATTTACATTTGTTTTTTTAGTACTACACATTGGCAGGACTGTCATTATTTGTAGATCTGAGCAATTTTGATAATCTTTTGCCAATTAATTTTGGATACATTTTAGTTTTAAGCAAAAACTCCTTAGACTGATGTGTTACTGCTCCATTTTCTAATTGATATTTACATAATGTATGCAGTGGTTGGATTAATTGTTCTGTGTATATTGGATCTTTTTCTAATTGCGATAATGCTACTGCAGCTGTTTCAAGTGTACTTAAACATCCTTCCGTAGGCTGTGTTCGTATAACGTAGCTGCTTGTTGTACTTGTCAACAGTTTAACTTGTTTAAGTTTGTGTAATATAGGGCTTGAAACATACATTGCTTTAGCTTGTGGCCACGTGCCGTCTATTAGAACTAAATTATAGCTATCTGTATCATTCTCCATATGTGTTATATCCAGTGCTGTTTTGCTTGGGTACAATAATATTGTGTTTGGTTGATTGAGTATATTTTCTAAGTCTTCATGTCTAGGTAGTGGAAACTTTTTCCCTTTGTATATAAGGCACTTGTCTGGTGCTAATCCTAACTGTAGCATTGGTGCGGTGCGTAAACATCTTTTTTCTTCTGCTGGATGTTGAAGTAATATCACTCTGCTGCGGGGTGTTAATCTCTCAGGAGGTAATGCTATGCACCAACAAACGTTGGCAGGTCTCCTGCAATGAAATAAGACAAGGATTATATAATATGTATTTATACCAATGATCTGGTGTGGTGATGAATTAAGATTACAGAGTGCCATATTATAGTTGTGCAGAATGTAGAAATATGGGTTGGTGCATTTTTGTATAAATCATGACAATTTCATGGCTGCATTCTGGGCAAACAAAATAGAATCGTACTGATGTTAGGTTTGCTATCATTGCAAGTAGCAGAACAAGAAAAATAATTTGCTTAGTCTTCGGAGTTCTAGATACATTTTATAATGTAAATACATATAATAACAGTTATCTTGTTGGTATTTCAACATAATATACTTCAATTACATAATTATGATGCTGTGATTAAATAAAAATGTAGGACAGTGTTATTAACTCTTCTGGCATAATTTTAATAAGACTTAATAACAACATTGAAAGGCAACAGCAAATTCTTTAACTTATACCATTATATCTACAACTGCACGCAGGAATATTCTGATGCTTTGTAATTTCATATGCTACTAATACCTGCTTTTATAACAAAAAAAGAGAGTTATACTTTATGAAAAAGACTGAGGCTTTTCATTTATATATTTACAGAAGAAAATCACCCTTAGACTTGATACTTTTCCTAGAGTTTTGATATATGTTCTATCATGTAAATAGTAATCGGCCTCAACATTAAAGATCAGAAGTCAGTAGAGAAAAAAAGAGAAATAAGTATTTACTTGCAGCCTGCACATTTTTCTCGCATGTCAGGTGGATCCGCTGGTATATTGGATAAATCTGCCCATACTTCTAGTTCATCCATTACAAGTTTCGGTTGTTTATTCGAGAAGTATATTAAAAAACATTTTAACATTTACACACTATTCAGGTTTTTTTCGACAAACCTAACCCTTGTTCAAATAAACTTGTCACGGACTATTTAAGCATTATAGAATATCTCACATGACACATGACGAATAAAATTTGGAAAGGGAAAAAAATCGAAGGTTTTTAATTCAAAACAATATATTTTATAGTTTTCATTTTTCCATGATTACTGCGTCCATTCGTTTTTATTACAAAATATACATTGTACTCTGTGACTTACTACTGTTTCTTTTTGACAGCTGACGTCTTTAGATTACCGTTTTTTTTTTCTCGGAATTATGATTATCTCTATGGAATTATGTAATTCTACGTTTACATGCGTGCGAGGACTTGGCAGTCGCTCACAAACTACAAGCGCTCGCATGCACTCACACGTTCGCAGTGCTGCCAACTTAGTGGACTTTCCACTAAAACTGGTGGTTTGAATCCTTCATTTAGTAGCGAAATATTGGTTTTTGTGGCTGGTGGATTTTTCTAGCGATTTTAAAAAAAAAAATTTTAATTACTATAACTGCGATCACTCAGCCACTTAGTATCTTGCATTCAATTCAATTGAATATATCTTTATTATGGATCATATGTAGGTACATAATTAGGATGTTTCGTATACATTGCGATCAGCATGTACCGCTCAGTAGGCATACAATAATTCCATTTCTGTCGAGTTAAATTACAATAAGATTGTTATCAAATATCTTATTTATCAAATCTTTACTCATGCTACCAGTTAATAACAATAATTTATTTATTATAAATATCTAGTTATATTTACTTCCTTTATTATTCAGCTTTTTTAAATAATTCAGGTAACTTCTGACAAGACCCGGCAACACTGCACTGAGCGGCACCAACCTCGCGCCAACGTGTAAACGCGTCGCAAGCGGCGAGCACACGCTTCCTTTGATCTGTGTTCAAAAACCGACACCGACTCGGGTCGGCAACAAGCTATCCCAACCTCACGCAAGCCAAGACAAACACCCCATTTACACGCTTGTGTATGTGGAAGGTTGCCGAGGCGTGCAACGCGTGTAAACGCGGTATAAAGTATGACGGTGACGCATTGACCTACAGTACATGGACTACGCATACGTACAAAATTATCGTGCCTACCTACACAAGAAGTTGGCGCATAAAATGGCTGCCTTTAGGGTTGTACCTATGTAGAGTGACTCGAAATGTCGATATCGATATTTAACTGAAATATTTAATAAATTGCAAAAATAACGATAACATTAAATAATTATAGTTAATTCCAATTGTTTTTTTATTATTTATAATGGATATAATAGATGAATTAAATTTTGAATGATGGACTTAAGACTAAAATCCAAAAATGAAAGCTGGCCATCACGGGACACCCGGCTAGATATGATATGAGCGAAATATTACGTAAACGATTCTTGGGCTTCTACCCAAGAAACCGTAGGCCATTAGGAGTGCTACAGCATTTGGTGAGTCCATTTTGGGATAGGAGAGTGCTAGTCCTTTTAGGCGTACATCACCTCCTCCCAAAATGAGGCCGTGGATTCCTCTTGGAATCCCTAAAATCCTGGTCTTTCTGTAGTCTGGGAATAGATGATCGTAGGTGAGGTTTCTCAAATTATTATTTTAAAACCATTTGTTATCGGCTATGAAAACAGCCCTATCCGTTCTATCAGCAACAAGACTAAAGAAAGAACAGAATACCTCCGCATTCAAACCAAAGAGAATATATATCGTTGTTTACCTATTTTTTCGTAGCTCCGACGGTTCTGGGATACCGATATCAACATAAAAAGTACTTATATTATGTTGTCATTGAGCGAAATAAGAAATTGAGTAAATAAAACACGTTTTAAATAGTTGTTATATTTATTCATTTATTCACACATTCAGGTTAGGGCACTGCGCAGTCACGTAATCGCGTCACGTCGAGAGTTCTGTTGTAGGATGTTTCATGGAAGTGCATCGAGCAGACATACCACATTTTATGTTGAGGGTTTATATTTTCCAAACCAATGATTTCGATCCATTTCTTTCTTAAAATTTCATTTACAGGAAATCTGATGAAGAAAACACCATGTTAACATATTTTTTATATAATAATATAAGTATCTACACTTTAACTCTACCATCACTATCCTTAATCGTATGTAAACAAATCAAAGTGAAACAAAGCAAATAATACCATTGAGAACCTCAATAAACTAACAAACGTCTTCTGAAATTATGAAAAGAATATGTTTAATACAATACAATAAACAAAATCGTAAAATATGTAACACCTAAACCTGTCAGTAGGTTCGCAAGTCGCAACCAATGGCCCACCTAGTAGGCGGGGGTTCAAACCATGCAGATCACATGTTGCAACCCTCGACCTACCTAGGAGGCAGTTTCGACCTTGCAGTCCCCTAAACCTGAACAGGGGGTGCTACTCACCGGCATGACCCAGTCAGTTAGTTAAGAGCATAATTTTCCCAGGGCGCCATTATAAAAATAATCATAATCACTAATCAAAAGAGAAATACTAAAAAAATCAAAGAGATAAATAATTGTGTGTGTGGGTAGGTTCCTATTGGATCACTTCAGAGAAACATTACAAAACATAATCACAGTATTTATTTAACATTAAACATCATATAAAATATTTACAAACTCTTAAATCGAAATTACAAAAACTAACCATAGTGGGTATTGACACTATTAGAAACATAATAAAATTAAATACTATACATGACCTTCAATAGGTACGGTAGATGACTTGACTAGGGATTTGCCATCCTCCGCATGTCAGCAGACACATCAGCGGCTCCCTGATGTTGGGGAGCCACTGCTTGCAGGACAGGAACATCATAATTAAATATCCTCGCCCTACACCCGAGCTGATACGTTGTATGGCATCTCTTAGGTGATACCCTTCACCCGTATCCTTCAGTAATGTACTTTTGCAGTAATACTCAGCATTATCCTTCAACCCGCTTCACACGGGATGAAATCACTCAATATATTAATATTATCAACAACAGACAGACAAAGAACTGGATTTGTTCAGATCAGGAAAGAAAAAGCTCTCACACTGGAAGAATCTTTTCGTGGACTGTTCGAGAAGTTTTTCCCTACTTTTTCCTTTCTCCCACCACAGCTTAAAGTAACACTTACTCTTTCGTTCCAAAACCAGTCAACCAAATCGTTTCCAAACGTCATTCATAATATATTAAACTAACATGGTGAGTAACGCCATCTCTCGCGCAATCGGAGAACTAACATTAAAGTTCTAGACAGAGCCTGATTACACTTTGAGATCACAGAGGTCACTACACACAAAAAAAAATCTTATTTTAAAATTACGGTGTTACAAATATTGAACAATTTCAATGCATTTTTGTACTAACCTGTAAAGAGTCAATGTACAATGATTCTTGTTTTTTCTTGCACCAGATTGTTTAATGGAGCACGAAGGCATGATTTTCATGTCTAGGGCAAAGCCTTGGATACAATAAAAACCAATTTAAAGCCGTAATTGGCACGAAAACAAAAACAAAATTTCCAACAACAACCGCTTGACAGCAGATCTACCTCAGAACTTGGTGCTTATAACGGCGTCGCCAGTCACGAATTGACAAGTGCATGACGTCACTCAAAAGTGTTGCAAATATTAGTGCTCACTAAACTATGTTTATCTCTCTTTTCACACCAAGGTAAACATAAGTTAAAAAGAGACAAAATGCTTTTTTATATATATGTGTCGATCTTATATATATTTGTATAATGAATTGTTCGTATAGTAGAATAGGGCATCTCCTTATATTTTCTTTACCCATTGCGGTGACGGTACTTTAGTGAAGTGCCCTGTGCATAACAAACAACCACAGACTATAGATAGACTATACATATTCGATCCTCGGCTTCTCGCATCCAGCTCCTGCCAGCCGTCATGCGCAGATCATCACTCCACCTGGCCTGTGGTCGTCCTACACTACGTTTGCCGAGACGCGGTCTCCACTCAAGAACCCGTTTACCCCAACGGTAATCAGTTCTGCGGCTAATATGGCCAACCCACTGCCACTTCAGCTTGCTAATCCTTTGGGCTATGTCGATGACCTTGGTTCTCTGCCGGATTACCTCATTCCTGATGCGATCCCTCAGAGAAACGCCGAGCATAGCCCTCTCCATAGCACGCTGAGCGACTTTGAACTTGTGGACCAGCCGTGCCGGAAGTGTCCACGATTCGGCTCCGTATGTCATGACGGGTAGGACGCACTGATAAAGACTTTCGTCTTAAGGCACTGTGGGATCGGCGATGAAAAGATCCGACGAAGTTTCCCAAACGCTGCCCAACCCAGCTGAATTCTCCTATTCACCTCGTCCTCGAAGTTGTTTCTACCTAACTGCAAAGTTTGCCCGAGGTAAACATATTTTTGAACAACCTCGAGAACGGCACCGTGTACTGCGACTGGTTCCGGTAGTACATCTTCATTGAACATGACCTTGGTTTTGTCCAAGTTCATCCGTAGGCCGAAACGCACAGAAGAGTCAGCCAGGTCGTTCAGCATCTGTTGTAGGTCCTGCAGCGTCTCTGCCATAATGACGATGTCGTCCGCAAATCGCAAGTGAGAGATGTATTCGCCATTGATATTTATGCCACGTCCTTTCCAGTATAGCGTCTTGAACAAATCCTCCATTGCATTTGTGAACAATTTCGGGGAAATAACATCCCCTTGTCTCACTCCTCGATGCAATGGTATGGGTTTTGTTTGCTGATTCTGTACTTGGCCGGACATGGTGGCAGCTTCGTAGAGACATCTCAGCACTTGGATGTATCGCCAATCCACTTGGCAACGCTGCAGGGACTCCAGAACAGACCAGATCTCGATCGAGTCAAAGGCCTTCTCATAGTCTACGAATGCTAGACACAGGGGCTGATTATATTCTTCTGTCTTCTGTATAATCTGCCGCACTGTGAAGATGTGGTCTATGGTGCCATATCCGCTGCGAAATCCAGCTTGCTCCGCTGGTTGGAATTCGTCGAGACTTCGCGCAAGACGGTTCGTGATGACTCTTGAGAACAGCTTGTAGACGTGGCTTAGAAGCGAAATGGGTCGATAGTTCTTCAACCTGGTCTTGTCACCCTTCTTGAAGAACGAGACGACCAAACTTCTGTTCCACGCCTCTGGAGTTCTCCCTTCGAACAGGACAGCGTTAAAAAGCTTTTGGAGCTCCCTCAGTACGGGTTTAACTCCAGCCTTTAACAGTTCTGTTGTAACGCCGTCCTCTCCAGGGGCGAACGACTTCTCCACTTGCTGAAGTGGAGAAGCAACTGAAGCAACAGCTGTTGAACGGCCGTTCAACAGCTGTTGAACGGCTGTGTCGCCGTTCAACAGCCGGGCTTGACGTACGCGGACAAGCTTAGGCTTCGCTTACCACCTGGATCAGCCCCGTGTCCGGTGTCCGCTGAGGCACGCGTATCTAGGCCATGTGTTATTGCGTATCCTACTACGGAACGTTCAGCGGACTATGCAACTTCGTCAGCTACAAAAGAAGCTCTCATAAAGGCTATTAAACCTAGCGACGAAGGTTTTTAAATTGTAGGCGTCAAAAAAACCGCAAAGGCAGGCGTCGTGTTGCGGGTCGCAATTGAACGGCAGCTTTTAAAACTAGAAGCAGTAAACGCCATTAAATCTGTAGGCTTACGCTTAGAAAAGCCGAAAGGTCGAAGGCCCCGTATAATTGTAAAAGACGTGCCCGGTTCTATGGAGGATCGTACCTTCCTAACAGCTTTATATCGTCAGAATATCAAGGACGAATTAAAATTAAGCGAAAGCGATTTTTTAAAAACGACCAAAATTGTCAGGCATCGTATACTGGAAAACGGACGTCAATGGATAGGCTCAGAATTAGAGACAGAGGTTAGGAAACACTTGGCTAGCACAAAAGATAAATTATATATAGACTGGGCCACATGTAGGTTTATAGACGACTTAGAAGTAGTTCGTTGCTTAAACTGTCAACAATTCGGTCATGTTCAAAAATTTTGCACTAATAAAACTCCTACGTGTGCTAATAGTGATCACACCAGGACTATTGAGGTGTATACGAAATCGTGACGATATGCATAGAAAACTCAAGGAGACTCCTCAAAATTATGTCTTAAAGATCACTTACCTTAGATACCGTAATTTCTGTAATAAATTATTAAGCAAACTTAAAAGAAATTTTGAAAGACAAGAATTAATTAAGGCAAAGGGAAACCCTAAATTAACATGGAATGTAATAAATAAAATAATACATAAATCTAACCAAAAGTCATCTCCATCTGAACTTCTGTGCATTAATGGTCTCGACAGTAAAACATCATTAAATATGGTAAATGATTATTTTGCTAATATTGGGAGGAGACTTGCGGCTGGGCACGGGCATGCAGCCTCGACTCATGCTCCATATGTTCGCGAAAAGCCACATTTAAATTCCCTTGTCATTCTGGCACCAGATCAGGCAGCAGTCGAAGGAATCATTATGAATCTTCGTGAGAATTCGGCAGCAGGGTGGGATGGAGTCACATCCAGATTGCTAAAAATGTGCAAGAAAGCTCTAGCTCCCATCATCACCCACATTTTAAATCTATGTATATGTAGGCGTCTTTCCAGGGCCGCTGAAGAGAGCTATAGTTTATCCTATCCATAAGGGTGGGGGCAGGGACAGTGTCAACAACTATAGGCCGATATCGGTTCTCCCGGTACTGTCGAAAATCTTTGAAAAGGTTTTAAATAATCAGCTAGTCAATTACCTGGAAAAGTTTGGTTTACTATCAAAAAATCAATATGGTTTTCGAAGGGGACAGTGCTGTGAGGACGCCGTAGCTTCTCTTATAGACAGTGCCGTGAGGGCACTAGATGTGAGGTCTAAATGCCTAGGAATATTCCTCGATCTCTCGAAGGCGTTTGATACTGTTTCTGTCCCCACTCTTCTAACAAAACTGGAGAACGTTGGCGTAAGAGGCAATACATTAAACATTTTTCGGAGCTACCTTTCTGAGCGCTCCCAGCGGGTTAGGATAGGTTCTCTTGTAAGTGACGAATGCGCACTTTCTTTTGGTGTACCACAGGGTTCCATTCTGGGTCCAACACTGTTCCTTATCTATGTTAACAGCCTTTGTAGTCTCACACTGCCAGATTGCAACATATTTTCGTACGCTGATGATACGGCCCTATTGGTGTATGGCAAGGACTGGAAGGAGGTTCAAGAACGCGCAGAACTTGCCCTGAGAGTTGTAATGTCTTGGTTGTCTGCAAACGGTCTTACTCTCAATCTCGCTAAAACTAATTACATGCCCTTCTCATTAAATGCTTCCCTGCAGCCAGATATCTCCTTTTTACTCAAAGCTCATACTTGTGATACCAATTCACATGGATGTACGTGTCTTTCCCTACCAGGACAGATAAGGTTAAATATTTGGGTGTTGTAATAGACAGGCTTATCTCGTGGAATGACCAGATCGGGGCGCTGACAGGCAGAGTGAGAAAACTTATCGCTCTTTTCAAAAACCTTCGCTTTTCTGCTGATTTTGAAACTCTCCGTACGGTCTATTTCGCAGTATGCCAGTCTGTTATAAGTTTTGGTATCACTGTCTGGGGTGGTGCTTCCAAAACGCGTTTTTTGCACCTAGAAAGGGCACAGAGAGCTGTACTAAAAGTGATGACCTTTAAGCACTTTCGATACAACACCTCCCAATTATACAAGGACGTGGAGGTGCTGACCGTGCGACAGCTGTTCGTACTGAATACCATACTGCGTATGCACTCCCTAACACCTTATCATCCAAACAGCATGAATAAGCGCAGATCGGCTAATGCCATTCCAAGAGAAACTCACAGAACGAAATTGGCGGAACGTCATTTCAAGACATTGGGTGGTAGACTGTATAACATTGCGGACAAAAAATATAGTATTTATAACTGTAGTAAAATAAAATGTAAAACTTTAATAACGGCATGGATGAAGTCTCTATCGTATGGGGAAACTGAGGCCTTATTGATGACTGGATGGTGATTTGAGTCGTTTTTTTTTCTTCTTTTTTTCTTTCTCGAAAAATAGCTACTGTAAAACATACAAACACACAAACACACACACACACACACATACACACAGACAAATACGCGCACACAACGACACAGCAGCATCATAGAGCATTAATATCTTAATCACATTATTTTCTTATTTTGTATTATTCTGTTTGGTGAGGTATCTTATAGGCACTATACAACTGAGATAAATTTAAATAATGCATATAGTGACAAATAGAAGGAGCCCTAGCACTCATAACACAAGTTGAATCTTAGCTTGAGTGCTAGTCGTCATAACTAAGAGAAATGTTACAAGTTATAATAAATCGTGTTACAGAATTGTGTATAAGAAACTGTCCGGAGTTGTAATTTTGGAAAATAAAGAAATTATTATTATTATTATTATTATTATTATAATTGCGCGGCCAGCCACGATACAAGGGTTTGCCCGGATAAGGACACACCAGATTTTAAACCGAAATGCGCACAATGCAGCCGGTACAAAAAACCATGTGACCATCGATGTGGATCACAAGACTGCTCCACATATAAACTTAAATTAGAGCAGCTAATCCTAAATACTAATTACTGAATAGCTTATACAGTAGTAGTTGTAGTACCTTTTTAATAAAATGCATAATATCTCAATAGGCCAGTTAAATCTTCATAATGATAAAATAGCCACGTCAGAATTGGATCGCTTAGTTTTGGAACAAAAGTTAGACATTGTCCTTATACAAGAGCAATATCAAAGCGCTCAATTGCGGAATTATGTAGTACAACTAGATGGCCGGTCGCGGGCTGGGATATATATGTTGCAAGTTCTAATTTTCCGGTAACATCTTTGCGTAACCTTATGACGTCACACTGCGCCGTTGCTGAGATCTCATCCTCTACCTGTAGGGTTTACGTAGTGAGCTGTTATTTTCAATTTTCACATCCTATTGATCCTCATCTACATCATGTACGTTTCGTTTTGCGGTCCCTCATAGGACACAAAATTATCATTGGCGCTGATGTCAATGCTTCTTCTACTTTATGGTATGGCAAATTGCGTGCAGCTGACATGGCTCGTCGCTGTGCGGTTGAAGATTTTATTGCGGAAATGAATCTTACTATCCACAATACCCCTGATGCACCACCAACTTTTGCAGCCCAATGGGTGAGTCTTCTATTGACGTGACGCTTACGCGCGGCGACGTCTCGATATCTGGATGGCGTGTCCTACCGGACGCATCCTGTAGTGATCACCGCTTAATCGTGTACGAATTCATACCAATGGTTGCACAATATCCCCAAAGAACTCCTTACAATTTTAGGTATAAAACTAAAGGGGCAAATTGGGCTTTATTTGGTTCACTCTTTGCAGTACATGCCAAAGACTTCAGTCGCAGTGGTCTATCAGCTGAGGAAAGCGCAAACATATTATCAGATACTTTCACATATTGTGCTGATGTTTGTATCGGCCGTGGATCTATCACTAACACTCGTAGATGTGATTGGTGGAATTATAAATTAGTCGAATTACGTAGAATCTATCGGAAAGCTCGTAAAAAACTAAATGACATTAAAAAGCGTAACGTAACAGGAGACATTTACAATAATGCTCTTATTGCTCTTAGAGTTGCCAGGTCTCATTATAGAGCTGCTGTGGAGAAATCAAAGGGAAATTTAATACGTAAACTTGTTGATAAACTCGATAGAGAGGGTCCCTGGTCACCTTTGTATCATGAATTTAAAGCAAATAGATCAATCGACCTTGCATACGTACAGAACATCAAAATTAATAATAGCTATACTACAGGAGTAGAACAAACCACAGAATATCTTTTAGAATCACTTGTGCCTGACGATCGGCCGGAGGATGACACGGATTATCAGCGACAAATTAGGCAGTGGGCTATTGAACCACCATTGTCTCCAATGTCTGACTTACCATCTTCAGACGAATTCCTCAGTATTGTTAGGTCATTGCCACTAAATAAGGCTTCAGGCGACGATAAAATATCAAACAAAATAATAAAAGAAGCTTGTAAACTTTCGGGTGATACGGTTTTAACAGTTTTTAAACGTTGCATTGCGGAAGGAGTATTTCCTAGTGTTTGGCGGTGCGGTAATATTCGAATAATACCAAAAAGCGGCGATAAGCCGCCGGACGATCCTAAATCCTATCGACCCATAACACTGTTACCATCGCTGGGAAAGCTTTTGGAGCGTCTTGTAGTACCAAGACTTCTACCGGGTGGAGTTGAATTTCATGATAGACAATTCGGCTTTACGTTGGGAAAATCGACAACTGATGCGGTTATATCTGTAAGGAAAACTGTCACCGAGTCAAGTTTTCAATACGTTTTAGGCATCTTCTTAGATATATCTGGCGCCTTTGTCAATGCGTGGTGGCCCATGCTATTGCTAAAATTAAAATTAAGAGGTTGCTTTATAAATATTTATTCCCTTACCTCCTCGTACTTCTTACAAGGTACTACTAAATTGAGACTTGGGCATCATTCTGTGTCGAAGGCGCTTACGATGGGGTGTCCTCAAGGGTCAGTGCTAGGGCCATACTTGTGGAACATAGGCTTCGACGATTTTCTGCCAATGCCTGTGCCGTCCGGATGTACCCTGAATGCGTACGCGGACGACGGTTTGTTATTGATAGAGTCGGATACTAGAACGGGGCTTGAAAGGCTGGCCAGTGAATGTTTGGACTTAATATTTCGGTGGGGTGGGCGTAATCGGTTGACGTTTGCACCAAACAAAACCTTCCAGCTACTTCTGAAAGGTAACCTCAAATCACCGCCGTGTATTAAATTTGAAAATGTTACTATTAAAAATAAAACCTCGGTTTGTTATTTAGGATTGGTTTTAGAAAGAAATTTGTCATTTATTGAACATATTAGAACAGTTAATGAAAAGTCTAAAAAGAGTTTCTTTGCACTGACGAGGATATCAACTGCGACATGGGGTCTGTCATATAATACACTAAAGATCATATATGGAGCTACTTATTTGGGTTCTATTTGCTATGGTGCTCCTGTATGGGCAGATAGGGCGACTGTAGGTGCTGTCCGTCGCAAACTGTTACAAGGCCAACGACCTGCATTGATTTTCTTGTGCAAGGCATATAGGACGGTTAGCACTGAGGCTTTACCGGTGTTGGCAGGTGTTCTTCCGGTCGATCTCGAGGTGCAAAGACGTGCAGCCATGTATTATTCCACACTACAAAACATGGAATGCGATTTTTTGGGCATACGAGACCGCGGTAAAATCATAAGATTGTTTCAACAAAAAACCAATGTCTATAACGACCTCTTGGATGAATGGCAGAAACGATGGAAATCATCTAAGGGGCGCCACCTCTACCAGTTCTTTCCATCTGTTCGCGAAAGGTTGTCAAGGACATGGCTCGAGGTAGATCACTGTGTCGCTCAATTTCTTACAAGCCACGGTAACTTTAAGAGCAAACTATACTCATTTAAATTAGTCGATTCACCATTGTGTCAATGCTCAACACCTGATTCTAGCTGTGAACAGTCGGCTCATCATATCATCTGGGAATGTAGTCTTTGGTACAATGAACGTAACATGATGCTAAATAGCTTACAAATGACGTCTGGGGTAGTATATTATGGGGATCTTGTGTCAACTGCGGTGAATTTCCGTGCGTTTAAGCGATTCTGCCATACATACTATAGAAATCAAATATAGCTCACTTAGGACCCATAATAGTTTTATCCGTGGTGCTTCCCGGTTCGAAAAAGGCGTCTGCCTATTTTGACTCCATTTTGTCTCCCGCTTTGCTAAGGAGGGAAGTGGACTTATTATATTTCCAACTCCTCCAGTTTTCTTCTGATTAATTTCGTTGCGGGTTCCAAGACAGTTAAATTTTTCCTGGGACTTCCCGAGTGTCATAACTCGGTGTTTTCGTGGGTCACCGCTGTTGATCCTGGTGTACAGGAGTTACAGTGGTGGGCGTGTGGGCGGGATTAGTCCCATTCTCCACTTGCTGTAGTCAACTTCGTCAGGTGGCTTCTTCCGAGAGACTGTACAAACACCTTTGACCACCGATTCTGCTCGATCGTTCTTTCGATCGAAAGAGTATTGGAGCATCGGAGGTCGCGTCGTACTAGTTTGCTGATCTCTCGGTCTAGAGTCCATTTTGCCGACGAAGTAAGAAGTGGGTATTCACGTCGTTCCTCCCTAGGGTCCCTTTGGAAGGCTTCGATTTCTTGCCTTTACGCTGCATTCCACAAAATCTCGTACCTTCTTCCCTGAGGATTCGAACCACATTTGCAATTTTGTACTCCCACTTTGGCGTTGAAGTCACCCATAACAACGTTGTAATGGGTTTTAGTAGTGAAGTGGAGGGCCCTCGAAATGTCATCGAGAATTTCCTCCACCTCATCGTCCGAGTGGGCCGAGGTCAGTGCGTACACTTGCACTACCTTGAGGCTATACCTCTCGGTCAGCTTGACAATGAGGTACGCTACCCTGTTCGACACACTAGACATTTCCACAACGTTGCTAGACAGGGACTTGTTAACCAGAAACCCAACGCCACCTTGAGATTGTTGGTCTCCCTCACGGAAGTACATAAGATGGCCTGATTCAAGCGTTATGGTGTCCTCCCCCTCTCTTCGGACTTCACATAACCCCAAAATATGCCATCTAATTTTCTCAAGTTCCACCTCGAGTTGTGCCAGATGCGAGTTTAGCCGTAATGTGCGGCCATTATACGTAGCCAGGGTCAGTCGGTTGTGGTGGCCTGCCGTAACCCGGAGATTCTTAGCACCCCCTGCCCCGCCATATCATGGTCGCCACCATGACCAGGAATAGCGAGACTACCGGGAACTGGGGGCCGTGGCTTATTTTGCAGCTGCATGGAGGTAAATGCCCGTAATCACCACGCTGGGCAGCCGGGTTGGTGATCACAGTGCGCAGTTCTTTGCACCGGTGACGCTGCTGCCCGTAACCGGCCTAATACATTTAACTACGCCTGTTGGGATGGATATACCGCTATCGGTCGGTTGCCGGAGCCTCGTTCGTCGTTCAGCAGGATGTACCGCGTGCAGGTGAGGTTGGCTTGGGGCGAAAGATTAGGGTTTACCCCCTTACATCCCTTCATAATATAACTATATATATAATATACATAATAAAACTAATAAAGGAATAATTAATATTTAAACTAAAAATATTTAATTAAATCGATTGAAAGTTCTTCATAAATTAAATTGCTTTTTATTTCAAATCGAATCGGTAATGTGTGGGGGCGTCACTTATTTCGAAATTTCTTGAACTGTCAAAAAGAAAATAAACGAATGGACACTATTATTTTCCACACTAACGTCAAATCACAGAACTTAGCTGCTCTTTCTAGTCCCATAGAGCTATTATAGAAAGAGTGGGGAAGGCATACGGCTGATAGTAAGCGGAAACGTCTAACGGTTAGATAGAGAGAGAGAGGATCGCGGTATCCCGTCTGTCATTCTCTATTTGCGCATGCGCAGTAAAGGACTAATAATGATAATCCAATCACAACAATTAACCGTCGAATCGTTCTACTATGCGTATGCGAGAGTAGAGAGAGACAGATGGGTACCGCGATCGTCAGGGCCGGACCGTGAGTTTAGGGGGCCCTGGGCTAATACTACTTAGGGGCCCACCAAATTCTTTATTTTTTTAAAGACAACTCCCGCATTAGGAATATACATCCTGTGTCGAGGGGGACACTATAAACATACATGTAACGAACACAAAGAACACTCAGATTTATAACAACAATTTGTGGATCACAAAAAGTGTGGTACAATGTGGGAATTAAACCCACAACACTTGGCGCAGTGAAAAGCGGCGAAGCGACCGCTTAATCCACTAGAAATATGTTCAGTATAGGGCAATACTGTGTGTATGTAATTATTGTTTTTGTATAAATTATGGCACGGATATGTAAAATATCTTTATGCACGGCGTCATCTGGGCCCAATTGAAAACCAGCGTCAGACGCCTTGTCTGACACAATGCTGATTTGGGTAAATTTTTGGCCTTGCAAATTTGATTAAATTACCTTTTTTTATGTACGCTTACTCTATGTTGCCAAAATAAATATGTCATCTTTCTTCTTCTTTCTTTCTTCTAGATCTGGCAATCATCAATCAAACAATTACTCAAATATATAGGATTTATCTCATACGACTAAACGATAAAATATTTAATTTGTATTTTAATATATTATGCCTTAGGTTTTAGTGTTTAATAAGTACAATCGTAATTAAATTGACAAATGATAATGCCAACTTTCTGCACTTTCCTTTGACAAATTTAATTTAATTTAACTTCTTACATTCTAAATTCTTAGTTAAATCAACATTTATGGACAAAACGGATAAAATCCTATATATGTCATCGCTCGGTTTCACAACTTGTGATTAGTATGGTTAAATATACTTTTAAGATTGTAGAGTAATTCGGGAATAGTGGCGATACCACCTAGTCTGACTTAAACTTTTTAACGTAAATAACAGTTTAGTTTAACAATTCCTATCTATATGGGTTGAAGCAGAAAATAAAACATATATTTTCGCACTTCTCAAAAAAGTTTACGATTTCGGTTCCAACCTTCACAGCTTCTTCACCAACTTGGTTAAGAGAATGCGCAGCACATGGCACGTAATCCGCAGATTTATTTTTTTGTTCTAAAATTATTTCTACACCATTGTAACGACCCGCTATATTAGCAGCGTTGTTGTTTGACTGTCTCCCTTTTTTTGTGCGGAAATCCCCCCTCATACCACCGACTGGAGGCATGTCGGACTCGAACCGCAAGCCGCCTCGGGTAGCAGGAGCAGGGAACCAGGTGCACCCTCGAAAAGAAATCCCTGGAACCTCGACGTACCACGGGCCACCTAGGTTTTATAGATGGCTCCCTTCTGAGCACGAACCCCGATGTTCTATTGCTACATAAAAGCGCTTGCGCCTCCACCCCAGCCTGCTTCTGCTAGGGTGACAGGTGGCCTCATCTGCCAGCCCCAGGCTTGCGCTTATGGAGGACGGAGATCGTTTTGTGAACACCGGCGCCTAAATGCTTGCGCTTAAATGCGCCGGAGCCCATTCCCGGGCCTGGCGGACCAGAAGAGTTCTAAACCAGTCCCGGTCCCGCTCCGCCGTCTTCTGCACGAGCATAACTTAATCGCAGAAAGAAACTGCGGATTTCCACGAACTCTCGCTCCGTAATATGGCCGCAATCATGTTACTGAGTGAGAAAACCCCCACTGCGATGGCCGCCACGAGATCGCGCCTCGGCTCCCTCCATTCTGCCAGCGTGTGGAGCGCCGTGTCCACGGTCTGGCCATCGCAGGCACTTACGCGTGGGCTCCTTACGGATCAGACACAGGTGATTGCCGAAGCATCCTTTTCCAGTGATTACCTGCGTCAGCCGGTATGAGAGGCTCTCGTGATGCCTCTCAAGCCAATCCTCCATAACGAGTCTTACCACCGCAATAACAGCGTGCCCAGCGCTCGGTTGCCCAAGTCGTTCTTCCATCCCTCTACGATGACCTGGCGGAGTTGGGATTTCTGATCTTCGATTTCTCGAATCTCAGGAGACCTTCTCAACTTCCGCGCCTCCTTGAGACACTGATAAAGAGCCGCAAGGTCTCTTGCCTCCAGGTTCCATAGTGGAGTTCCGGCCAGGAGGCTTGCCGCCTCAAAAGAGATCGTGCGGTACCCCTTTATGATACAGATGGTCAGCACTCGTTTCGGTCGTCGCAATATCGCGATAGTGCTGGCCCTCAGGGCCTCCGCCCATACTGGGGCCCCATAAAGGGCAATGGACCGCACGACCGTTTGACTGTCCCCTACAGTTATCCAGTGGTAATCCATTTTTTTTCAAAAAGTCTTGTAAAACATTAAATAAATGTAAGCTAGTATGACTACCAATTTTAATTAACGATATGCATCTATCGTACACTTTTCCCCGAAAACAGTATCGAAGTACGATAGTTAACTGATCATTATCAGATAGATCTGGGACTGAGAACAGAATCGTAAAAAGGTAGTAGAGCCACGCTGATTTCAGTACGAACGGGCCGGCTTGACCGGGGCGGTACTTCCCTCGCACAGAAAATCAACGTAAAATGACAGCGTTCGTGCTGTCGTGTTTCGTTGATGAGTGCGAGACCGGAGGCCCAAATAGTCTAGTCAACAAGTTCCATACTTGTTGACTAGACTAAAAGATGCAGAAGCATCACTAGGCCGCCATGGCGTGGGTCGCCATGCTACATTGTCTGCATTCGCAATGAATATGGTAACCACCACTCTTGGATTTTGCTTATGCTTTCCATCAGGCCGAGTAGAGTCATTTTGGCGGGCCATACATAAAAAAAATAAAAAAAAGTTATAAGCGGCGGGAATTCCCCCATATTATAGACTCACTCACATTTTTTTTTGTTTTTAGCCTGGCTTGGTAGCAAAATATATGAGCCAAATATGCTTACTCACTCTCGAACGAAAAAATACTTGATGTGGGTATAATTAGTAGAACATAGTTATTTTCACATGGTATTTAGAAATACTTTAAGTATTAACGTTAATCACATAAGAGGAATAAAAACTCTGTTACATTATTTAATATGTGAGCAAAGTCGTTAGTAAAATATTAAATCGTACCGTGTAAAATTGTTTAAGCAGTATCTACAACTCTAGAAAATTAAGAAAACATACTGTCGTCCGTAAATTATCGATGGGGAAATCCCCGTTCCATTTGACACGCATTATCGTCTTTTTTTTACTTTAACTTGACTTAGCTGGGGGCCCCTGGAATCCCCGGGGCCCTGGGCTTAAGCCCAAAAAGCCATATGGTAGATCCGGCCCTGGCGATCGTCTCTCTTTCTAACCGAGGGACGGCTGGAGGCTTGGCTTCCCTACTCTATCTATAATAACTCTATGCCTAGTCCTCCTCCCTCTGACAGTCTGACGTCCAGGGTTGCCAATGCTAACTTATCCAATTTCCCAAAAATCTGGATGAAATTCCCCAAATTGGGGGACAAAAATCAGCTGATTCCCGTCAAAAGTTTATAAAAAATGAAGCTATTAAATTATTTCGATCATATTTATTGCTTATTTTTCATAACTTTTTCCATATTTTTGTCGAAAGCATTTGGTTCAAAGGGTTAAACTTGACACTGCCGCCCAGTTTTTTAATCTCGTCCCTTGCAGCCATAAATAATAATAATAACATTTATTGCAAGAAAACAAAAAGAAAAATACAATCTGTTCAACTTAAATCGAACATGTGATAACCTCAATTGTCAAACTAGGTGGAAACCTATTGGTAAGATTTCCCTAGTGGCCGTTTGCGGAACTAACGTACGACAGGTACTTCTACCTGACAGTTAATTATACAGAGCGAGTGCTTTAAAAATTCTTTCTACAATGATTTCATTGATAGACGTATAGGGAGTAGTAAAAAATACTACAAGACCACTTCGTGAAGGTGAACAGTATTTTAAAAGTGGAATGTTATCGTATATGTACGTATTTTTATCTGTCATACGTTAGTTCTGCGACTTGCCGCTAGGGAATCTGCTCGTCACCAATATTTCGCGCAATGATACAACAGTCTGTATTTAGTCGATTGCGGTTTTCAGTTTTTATATTTTCAAGAACACTAAATTTGCGCTAAACCAAAAAAAAAAAAAATGCATTTGAAAAAGGCAATATCAGCAACAACGATTTTTTTTTCTTATGAATGCTGCTTATTACATACATGTAGGCATCAATCACAAAACGTTTAATAAAAAGGAAAAAAAATGGTAGTCATAAGGACAAATTTAAATTATAATTAACAACATCAAACATTAGCATGTCAGTGACGCAGTGACGCGAACTCATAAGATTTTCACCTACCAAAAAGTGCTCAACCCGGCTAAAGAAGCTTTCCCTTCAAAAAAAGGGAATGCCTGGTCATAAACAACTGACAAACTAGGGATAATAATTCTAAAAAATGTCGAAATTGATAATGAATGATGATGAAGTAACTATGAATAATAAATATTTACCGATGAGAATAAGACGTCAAAATCCCCACATTTTCCCCACATAATGCCAATCCCCAATAAATCCCCAATTAACTTGAGATTCCCCACAGATTGTCAACCCTGCTGACGTCATACTTTGAACTCTGACGGCTTTTTTTTTATTGGCCTTGCTTTTTTAACGCCGTGGCTCCATTATTTGACTAAGTATTAGAGCATTAATGCTCTAAGAACTTTAGTACGTTTTAAAACATACCTTAGAGCATTAAACCAACTTGGTTAAATTGATGTGACATATGTACGTTTTAAAATAATTTTTTTCGTACAAAATGGAACATATACACTATTATAATTTGAAATTTTTGGTAACTTTTAAACTGGAAAAAAAATCTGCTTTTGGGATGGTTAGGGATGTCAACGGTTTGAATAGGGACAAAGAAAACTGTAAAAAGGACGCTAAGAAGTTGAATAGGGACATGTACACGTATGACATACATCATCACATGCAAAGCAACTAATCTCAATTCTCAAACTCCTAGTACAGCGCACAAGCTAACGCTATAGTTTTCTGTTTTTAGTTCTGTATTTATGTGGGTCAGCCATAGTCAGCATGTCAAAATGGAGAGCGATTTAACTATTATATTCACATTAAAGAAATTGTTGATTTTAAAATGTGTAAGAACTTGAATTTTAATATTTATAATATGTAAAAAGAAAATTTCCAAAATGATGTGAAAATGTGATTTCATTCACAGGCACTTAGCTACCATACCATGCCCGTTTTTCCACCCACGTCGATTTCAGTCAAATCGCAAACCCTATATTTTCCTTCTATATATGTGTTTTATTTTTGCATCAAAAGTCTCCTCACCCTGTGTCCTTTTCAAGGTGTCATCTCTCACCCAACCAAAATTTATCCTAATCGGCTTGGCTATTTAGGTGTTACAAGGTAACAGACAGACAGTCACTTGCGCATTTTTAATATTGAGTTGGGATTTATATTTTTATATGTCGTTAACCAATAAAAGACTAAACTAATAATTCAAGAATGATTCAATAAGTTAGCAAAATATTTTTTTACCGTAACCCTTTTCTCATCTCTATTCACCTCATATTTGAGGTGGATACGGATATAACTTTCTTATTTCTGCTTTTTTCGCTTATATCTTACTGATAATCTATTATTTTATTATAAAGACTCATTCATTCACGTACTGAAATGATTTGTATCTTACGTAAACCTAACATAAAACTGCTAATGTAGTTGAGTTTTGTTCTTAATCCCCCCATTTTAGGTATCTAAAGTAGATATATAATCTTTTATCCCCTTGACTGTGTATCGCGCTCCTAGAGCGCGACGATAAAAACCACGCATCTGTGTACCCCGCTCCTGGAGATCGACAGTTACGCTGACACTTATTTCGACGTAGCATGTTTTGCACTGTGTCTATTCTGCTCTAACTTGCACCAGTATATAGAGGAAAGAACAAGGAAGGCATATAGTCCCATGCCAAGTCTCTAAAACATACCAATAACAATTACTAAACATTAAAAAAAAATATTCAGTCGCGCGGCAAACTAGTGGTTTAGGAGGTGAATTGTGTCGTATTGTATGACTTCTTTTTGTGATTTGTTATTGAAATTGTGTGAAAGGATGACATTAAATCATGAGTATGTTAGCAATGAGCAGTTTTTATTACACAGATTGTGTATTTCATAAAGATTTCAGACATAAAGAAATATTTCAACAGCCAGTGGCGGATTTGCCAAAATTAGGCTGTTAGATTTTTGCCGCCTCTACTAACCTACATTTTTTTTTATGGAACAGGGGGCAAACGAGCAATCACCTAATGGTAAGCGATTACCGCCGCCCATGGAAACTTTTGTTTTTTTTTTTTTTATGTTTGGCCCGCCAAAATGACTCTTCTCTGCCTGATGGAAAGCATAAGCAGAATCCAAGAGTGGTGGTCACCATCCTCATTGCGAATGCAGGCAATGCAGTATGGCGACCCACACTATGGCGGCCTAGTGATGCTGCTGCATCTTTTAGTCTAGTCAACAAGTATGAAACTTGTTGACTAGACTAATTGGGCCTCCGGTCTCGCAATCACCAACGAAACACGACAGCACGAATGCTGTCATTTTACGTTGATTTTCTGTGCAAGGGTAGTACCACCCCGGTCGAGCCGGCCCGTTCGTGCTGAAATCAGCGTGGCTCTACTACCTTGTAAACCTGACACCAGAGGCGTGACAAGTGCGTTGCCGGTGTTTAGGTGATGGGAGGGATATGGGCTTCCGGTATCCTCATTCACTCGGTGAAACACAGCGCAATCGCTGTTTCAAACCGATTTTCTGTGAGGCCGTGGTATCACTCCGGTCGAGCCGGCTCACATCTGCCGAAGCGTGGCTCTCCGACTGTGATATTTCCCTGCTCTTTTCATATCCCCTTTCGAGACCCCCTTAGCTCCCGTCTCCGCGCATCACTCCTTCTGAGCCTCTCATGTCCAGCTTCAGGAAGCTTGTAGGAAGTGGTTGACAGGTTTCTTTTCCCACGATACTATGTGTGTAGTGACCAGGGTACCATGGTCCTGTCTCTAATGTCATTCTGTTATGCCTGTTTCTGCTGCTAAGAACAAGATAGGAAGATTACCACTTAGACACAATTAGCCGTTGGCGAACCGGATAGCGTAGTCACTGTTTCCAAGGCCCCATGCCGCTCTGAGTGGTGATAAAAATTTAAAGGCCTGCACTTTTAGCCTTCGAGGTCGTTCGGTGATCTCCAGCGCCTGAACTGAGTGCAGAACCTTAACCATGCCCGGGCCTTGTAAACTTAGATGGTTCTCCTCCTAACCCAATACCAATCTACTCTCTCCTTTGCTCTGGTCTGTCACACCAGCCCTGGAACAGCCGGACGTGATCTCCAAAGTATGTATTCTGGACATCAACATCATCTGCGTCAGCTGGTATGAGAGGGTGCCGTGTTTCACTGTCGAGCCCATACTCCCATACGGGTCGTCCCGCCATAATGCTAGCCTGCCTACAAGCTTGGCGCTTACCAAATTTGCGAATTGCCAGAATTATTGTTTTAATTAAGAGGATCTCTCGATCCGCATCCAATGCCATTTCTGTGAGGTGTAGGTCCGATCTGTCAGAATATCTAAATCGGATTTTGAGCGGCACGTTCGACTCGGCGCAGTGTTGGATCAAATGACCACGAGTGGGTACGTGAGTTCGTCGAGCCACGATGACGCGCTGGTTGGGCCAGAACCAGCGCGTCATCGTGGCTAGACGAACGCAGCACTATGGGCACACTTTTTGGTCCTAAAGTATTGTAAAATTTTCAAGACTTCTTTTATCCGTATTTTTACCATATTATTGTTATTTATGTAAGAAAAAAAAATGCCAGTCATAAGGACTGCTGATAGAAGTGAAAACTTATAACTTAGAATATTATTTGTAAAATTAATGTGTAAAATTAGAAATTTCATAATGTTTTAATTTCAATTATCAACATCAAACATTAATAAGTCAGTGACGTGATGCCATCAGGTTTTCCCCTACCAAAAAGTGCTCAACGCGGCTAAACAAGTTTTCACTACAATAGTTAAAAAAATTGTTAGCATGTCGGTGACGCGAACCCATCAGATTTTGCCCCTATCAAAACGTGTTCAACGCGGCTAAAGAAGTTTCCTCGTCAATAGTAAAAAAAAAAAAATTGCATGTCGGTGACGCGAACCCATCAGATTTTGCCCCTGCCAAAAAGATCTCAACGCTTCTAAAGAAGTTATCACTTCAATAATTTTTAAAAAAAAATTGCATGTCGGTGACGCGAACCCATCAGATTTTGCTCCTGCCAAAAAGATCTCAACGCTTCTAAAGAAGTTATCACTTCAATAATTAAAAAAAAAAATTTGCATGTCGGTGACGCGAACCCATCAGATTTTGCCCCTATCAAAACGTGCTGAACGCGGCTAAAGAAGTTATCACTTCAATAATAAAAAAAAAATGTTAGCATGTCGGTGACGCGAACCCATCAGATTTTGCCCCTAACAAAACGTGCTCAACGCGGCTAAAGAAGTTTTCTCGTCAATAGTAAAAAAAAAATTGCATGTCGGTGACGCGACCCATCAGATTTTGCCCCTGTCAAAAAGTGCTCAACGCGGCTAAAGAAGTTATCACTTCAATAAATAAATAAAAAATGTGAGCATGTCGGTGACGCGAACCCATCAGATTTTGCCCCTATCAAAACGTGCTCAACGCGGCTAAAGAAGTTTTCACTTCAAAAAAATTTGGGCTAAATCTGCCGCCCCCTAAAATTTGCCGCCCTAGGCCCCAGCCTAGTGGTAAATCCATCACTGTAATTAAATTTCGCGAGACCACCCAGAAATGATGACACAGACGTGTCAATTAGACATTAGGAGGGCGCCACATACCAGTGGTTTTTGAAAGGAAGAATTGACGAAGATTTCATAATTTACACAAAAGATGGCAGTGATGTCAATGTTGAACTATAAAACGAAATACGAACTAACCGTCGTTAAACATCATAATGTTGATTTTTGTTAATTATTTATTTAAAATAAATAATCAAAGCATATAGTGGTCGAAAAGGTAAGACTAATGAGTAATTTTTTTGAAGTCATTAATAATAAAGACGCCATTTTGCGCCGCATTTTACATAGTCTCGTTCTTTCCTACGTAACTTTCATACGAGTGAAAGAATACGATGCAAAATTCACTGACTTTCTCTCGACTCGACTTACGTAGATACGTATCCATACACAATTTTTATACGAATGATTTGTAAACATGGTGGCCAAGTGTTATGCTAGTGTGAAGTAATTTTGTAGCCTAACCTTGTAATAGGGAGTCGTTTGATGTGGTTAGTACATACATTATTTATTGCATGTGTTTGTAAATAATGTAATTAGATTTTTTAATTTCGTTCTGGTCGATATAATTCAATACAAGAATGTAAACGTATGCACTTATTTGGCGCCAATGTCCTGAAAAACCGTTATGGTCACCTATTCTAATTTATCTCATAAAAAAAGAGTTCGTTTTATGTAACTTGTAATATCTCTCTTATTAGATGTAGACCGTGCTATAAAACAACGCAAGATTCATGTTCACAAACTGGTCTTACAAGTGTCGTCAGATCTGTCATTTCAAAGAAATGATGTTAGTTGAAAATAGATTATTTGTAACAAAAGTGTTCTAGTATGATTAATATAGTGCATTTCATAATCGTTTTTCAGATTGTTATAATGCTTGGGATATATTACGTCTGAAATGAAGACAAATACACTGTTAAATTTGGAAACATCTTGACCAACCTTGAAGTAAGTACTTATGCCTTAGAAAACTAAAAGCGTCATTACTTTAAATGCTAATTCGAATAGTCTAATACATTATATATCACAAGTTTCTCCGTCTGTTTTCATATTCATTGAATCTAATCTATAATAAAGCAACAGGCTATTACATTTCATGAGTACTTATTTGTTATTGTAGTCAATTGATACTGCGATGATTTGTTATTGCGGTTCTCTAAGTTCAAGGACATATAAGAATATGTATTTGCAAAGTTACATTACAATAAACTATCATCATGCCCACCCTTTTTCCAGAAATGGGCACAGAGTTGCCAAAAACTCAAGACTCAAGTGGTGATACAGATTCCAACAGTGATTCTGAGGTATGTACTAATTTGATGATATGTAAACATTTCAGAATACTGTTATTCAAATAATATTATTTTGAGTTACTATAGTTATAAGTAATTAATTATGTCTAATTTATATGCTAAAAACCAAACAAAATCTATATATATATAAAAGAGTAAGGTGACTGACTCACTGACATACCCAGAGATCAACACACAGCCCAAACCGCTGAACCTAGAATCTTGAAATTTTGCCTCTAGGTTCTTTATATAATGTAAGTGAGCACTAAGAAAGGAATTTTCGAAATTCCACCCCTAAGGGGTAAATCAGGGGATGAAAGTATGCGTGAGCGAAGCTGCGTGTAAAAGCTAGTAAAATATATTTGTGACTGAAATGCATTTTTTTTTATTGTAATTACAGAACAGCAGTTCCAGTGGTTCATCAAGAAGTGAGTGGGAGTGTTTTGACTCTAAACAGAGTCCAAACCGTAAGGCACACTTCTCAGTCACTTCCTGTGATACTGGACTCAAACTCAAAATTGCTGCTATTCCACCGAGAAAAGTATCACCTAAAAGGACAACCAAACCAAACACAGCTGCTAAGAAGAAAGTGACCAATAATAAAACTCAAAGTAAGGATAAATCATCATTGAAAAAGAAATCCCAACTGTCTGATAGCACTTCCAGTTCAGACTCATGCAGCAAATGCTCATCTGATTCATCTAGTGATGATGACATACCTCTCAAGACTGTGTCAAAGAACTTACCATTGAAATGTGCTGCTAAGACACCTACAAAACCAAAACATACCAATAAGAGTGATAATGATGAAGGTAGAAAACAATGTGATGTTAAGGACAATGTCACAAATGTTAATAACAAAGATAAACAAAGTGCTACGAAAACAAACATTGTGAAAAAAACTAAAAGTGATGAAGCAAATCATGATACAACTTTGAAGAGAACTCGAGGAAGGCCAAGAACTAAGGTAAGTCATATTCTTGAGCGATTATTATTATCATAATGTCAGTGAAAGCGGAATGTACTGGATGTAGAAAACCTTTAAGAAAAATTATATTCATGATGTTTTTCAACACAAACACAATATTACAATACAGAAGTAGAGTAGAATATAATTTAGTATTGTGGCCTGAAACAGTAATAGTTAAAATATTAATATTTAAATTGGGACCAAAACAGTGGAGCTACAAATGTCCTATGTAAATGTAGGTTTTTTTTTGTTCATTTAACCAGAATGTTAGAAAATATGTGTATGTCCCTTGAAAACACTGAAAAACAGTTATATTTGTCACCCTACTAACTGGTACTTGCTGCTATAGATTTGTTAGGTTATTGCCATTTCAATATGAATATGAAACAGCTTTAAAGGAATATGAGTTCTACTAGGTCAGAGATAGTACAATTTACAAGTACCTGGATGACCAAGCTTTGTTCAGTATTTTTTTGGTAAGTTTTCTAAAAATGAATCCCAACTAGATTGATTTATCACCCTCGAAACTCCTTGCCTACAAAATTTCATGAAAATCATGGAGCCGTTTTTGGTGATTCAGATGAAGTATATATATACTAGCTGATCCGGCAAACATTGTATTGCCATAAAAAAAAAAATGTGGTTTAAAAGTCGATGTTGGTCGATTCTTAGACCTACCCGATATGCACACCAAATTTCATAAAAATCGGTCCAGCCGTTTCAGAGGAGTATGGTAACTAACATTGTGAAACGAGAATTTTATATATAAGATTAATATATAGAATTGATCATTTAAAAGGTTTTAGATATGTAATACATACATAAGTACATATAAACTATACTATTATTTGTTAAAGAATATTTGTTTATGATCAGTAAATATTTGGCAGGTTTGGTAAATTCAGAGTAAATTCATATAAGTTGACATGGTCATGTGACATGTTAATGTTTGAACCAACTGTGAATGTATAGATAGATGCATATTATATACAACGATCATGATCAAACAATTTTTTTCAAAATCCAAAAGTAGCAAGACATGTTTGTTTATCATTTTTACTTCAGTCTTCAGTCCTCGTGACTGCTTTGCGTTTTTTATTTCATTTTATCTAATTGTTGATTAATGAGTAATTCTTGATAAGGGAAATATCCTAAATAGATACCCAATTCTTCTTTGATACCGTACTGCTCCATACTATTTGTACATCAATCAATCAATCATGCTATTGTAATCCACAATTTAATATTGCCAATCTAGGTATCAATGGCCCATGGTTGTCATTTGTGAGTTGTTTGTCGAATTAACTGTTACTAAATTCATATATGATTTCTTCTATGTACATGATACTATGGTATAGCACTAATCCTATTTTGATTTATATTTATTTATTGATTTTAATAAGAACCACCATGCATTTCATTTATAAATCAACTACCAAAACCATGAAAAGATAAAAACTTTAAATGTTTTTTAATACATTTTTATTACCTACTGAATTCTCTGAAGTTCTTTAGTAAATTGACATGGATTTTTTTTTTTAACATCGTATAAAACTACTACTAACATAAACATATAGTGTTCCGTCATGGAGTCATTGATGTAATCTACTCACTGAAGTTGCTGAGGCACAGAAATTGTGTTTATTGCTTTTTAGTTTTGCGTTTCAGTTTGGCAATAAGTCTTCTTTCTTCTTAGCCTTTTCCCAAGATTATTCGGAGTTGGCTACTAGTTCAACATGTTTTATCTGAATATCAGTTTTAACACAGAGCGACTGGCATCGGACCTCCGCAACCCTGAGGGTTGAAACTGAATTCAAAGGTTGAATTCGTTTTCAGTATATTTAAAGGGACTGAATTCTCACTATCGATTGCCATACCATGCCATGGCAACCAGGACGGATGATTTGAACCTCCAACACAAAGGGAGGAACCTCCGACCACGCACGACAACGCGCGACCCCATACTGCGCAACAGACAGTCTCCAAACTGCAAGAGCTGGGGTTGAAAGCTCTCCCTCGTCCGCCATACTCACCAGACCTTGCACCCACCGACTATTACTTTTTCCAAAATTTAGACTACTTTTTAGTGGGTAAAAATTTCAATTCCCGAGAGGCAGTACAAAATGCCTTTGAAGAGTTTGTTGCCTCCCGTCCAGCTGATTTTTACAAGAACCTTTGTTTTTATGTACTAAGTTAAATCCTACTTAATTTCTATTTTTGCACCTACCGCATCACATTTTTACAACACCCAAAGGTTGCCTGGCAGAGAATGCCCCATGGCATTAAATCTGTAACACCAAAACCTGTCAGGAGGTTCGCAAGTCGCAACCCATGGCCCAGCTAGGAGGCGATTCGAACCATGCAGATCACATGCAGGGATCGGAAAACCCATGCATAAGGGTATTCGTTATAAACGGTTACCGAATCAATCTGTAACCGTTTCAAAGGGTTACTCATTGATTCGGTTAACAGATTATATATGTTATTGTTTTAACCCAAACAATAAGGGTTTACCCAAATTAAAGGGTTTATGTTTTTGAAATTGTTAACCCAAATGATAGATGTTAACCCAAGATTTCGGTTATTTTACGACGTGACGCGACGTAACCCAATTCGAAAATTAATCAATTTAACTCGATCTCTTGTGAAAAAAAAATAACTTGTTATCCCTTTTTCCCATTCCACGCAAATAATGAACGTCATCGACGACTGTAACGAAAAATGAATCACGGACCTACAAATATCCAGAAAACTATATCAAATTCGGTTAAGGTTAACTGTAATTATCCTGTATTAGATTATTCCTGTTAACAGTTATAATTCGGTAACATTTATTTATGTTAATCCTAAATTTAGGTTAACCCATTTCCAAAAAGGTTAATAACAGATTATTTCGGTTAGGTTAACCCTAACCGGAATATCCCTGATCACATGTCGCAACCCTAGACCTACCTAGGAGGGGGGTTCGACCTTGCAGTCCCCTAAACCTGAACAGGGGGTGCTACTCTCCGGCCGACCCAGTCAGTCAATAAGAGCATAAGTACCCAGGGCGCCTTTCTAAAATAATACTTACTTTCTCAACAAAAGAGAATAACTAAAAAAAATCAAAGAGATAAATGATGTGTGTGTGGGTGGGTTCCTAAAGGATCACTTTTAGGGATTGCAATCCGGTGTCATTTTCAATCCGGCCGGATCCGGACCGATTTTCATAAATCCGGCCGGATCCGGTCGGATTGATTTGACCAAGATAAATTCATTTCCTTGTGCGTTTCAACATAAACCGTTAATGAAGTGTAAGAAAAAAACGATAGCTTTAAACGAAGTCGACTTTATTATGATAACTTATCGTCGTTCATCACCAAAACGAATAAAAACACAAGCTAAAATTAAAAGCAATTAAATCTTCAAAAAATAATAATAATTTATTTATTGAAATAAATATTTTCAATGCTTATTGGGATTCCCTTATACCTGCGCTAGTAAAGACTGTGTTGCAGGTATTAGTATCTTCCCCAATTCTATAGTGACAATAGCGTTACGTCAACTTGGTTTTGAAGATATAATAAAAGTAACATAATAATGGGTTTATTACCTACATAACGTAGCTGGTGACACAGTCTTCTTTTTACAGATTAATCAGAGATCAATACTTTTAATCAACATCATTAAACTAACTAAACATAAAGTAATGATTAAGCTTAACTGAGATCAAAAATTCGTAATTAATAATATAATAATAAGTCAAGTGTCAAATAGTATGATGAAAAATGGAAAGCAGTCGTTTTGATTGCTTTTGAACTCAAATTTTAACAGGGAAAATTTATGTATAGTTATGTCTGTCGTGTTTGTGTTCGAACTTTTTAACTTGTAAACAAATTTTGTTTATTAACTATTAGTTTGGAAGAACGATCTTAAGAAACAGATTGTGTTATTTGTGTCATCTCCCAATCGACTTTTAATAGAGCTGCAATTGAAACCTGCGGGCACGGGACGAACATGCAATGTCAACAGCATACTCCTAAAGTGCTTTCATTCGTGACAGCGCGATTATTTTGTCAAAATATACATTTACCGGATCCGTTTACCGGATCTAGAGTAATAGTACCGGATCCGGTAGACGTATATTTATGCCGGATCCGCCGGATTACCGGATCCGGTTTTCCGGATTGCAATCCCTAATCACTTTAGAGAAACTTCAATAACACATAATCACAGTATATATTTTACAATAAACATCATATAAGATATTTACAACTTCTTAAATCTAAAACACAAAAACATCCATAGTGGGTATTGACACTATTAGAAACATAATAAAATTAAATACTATACATGACCTTCAATAGGTACGGTAGATGACTTGACTAGTGGCGGCTCCCTGATGCTAGGGAGCCACTGCTTGCAGGACAGGAACATCATAATTAAATATCCTCGCCCTACACCCGAGCTGATACGATGTATGGCATCTCATAGGTGATACCCTTCACTCGAGCTGCAACGCATACGTGGTATCCTCGAAGTAATGTACTTCAGCCGTAACCTTCAGCCCTAAGAGCAAACGGAACAACTAAATATGGCTTGAAGAACAGAAAATGACAATAAAAAATCAAAGAAACATTTTCTCACTTACCGCTTCGCACGGGATGAAATCACTAATAATTAATATAACCAACAAACAAGCAGACACGATATTGGTTGCGTTCAAAACAAAGAAGAAAAAGGACTCTAAACTGAAAGCATCCACTTACATATCAGTTTCATGGATCGTTCCAGAAGACTTCCCTCTATAATCACTTTATGACAGCTTCAGTGACACTCAATAAACGTTCACAAACTATCATATCAATACGTTTTTAACCTGTTTCACAATCAATGATTTTGCAAAATTACGCCCTCTCTCGCACAATCAGCGAACTAAACATCAAATCACTTATACTGTATAAAGCCTAATTGCACAACAAGTCTACAGAGGGCGCCACCCACAAAATCATTGTTTTCGTAAAAAAAAAGTGTTACAAGTCCGCCTATGTACAAGACGTGCATTAAGCTTAAATAAATAAATATGCAAGAAAAATAATAAGCAAGTTTCACAATTACCTCCGAAATTGACAATATTTTCCTAAACAAGTACCTCACTAACTTAATTTCTCTTTAGAGAAATAAAGTGCATAGACGAGATCAAGAATTTTTAAAATATTAAATTTTCATAGTAATTAATTAATGTTTAGACATTTTTTTAATTTATTAGGGTAAAGCACCGTAGGGCCGTCACCCTACCGGAGGCTTGCAGGGGGGCGGTGTTTCGGATTCTCAATCTGAAATAGGAGCTGAAAGCGCATAGTTAGGGCTAGTTTCATCACTCGCTGATAAATTCCTATAGTTAGATAGATAGATTTTGGTTTCTCAAAACTTGGTTAGAGGTATTAAGTCAGATAACCACACATATATTAGCAACCTTTATCTGTTCAATAGTATAACATAAGGTGTATATATAATATAAGGTGGTAATATCACCGACAATAACATTTTAAATTACCAGATTTTTAGAACATGGTGTTATAAACTTAATTTAGTTTTTAGATTTCAATGAAATACACGGATCACAAATGAGTTGTCATTGTTGTCAACAAGATGGCGTAATATAATATTTTGAAATCAAAATCATTCGTCTACGATTTTCTTGATGTGTCGATAAAATGTTGCTCTTTTACTAAGTACATGGTTAAGCTTATTCATAAATATTGATTCAAACATTTTATCTTTTTTTAGTAAATATATCTTTAAATAAAAACTTCGTTTAAAAACACCGACTTCAAAAACTAAAGAGTATAAAATAAATTAATTTGTATGTGCTACCTATTCATAGGTTTGAAGTCGGTGCCAAGCCAAATGTAATAGTAGGTACCACACTCGCTATATTTCGAGACGAACGTCAACGACGTCACCGACGCTTCGGTTGTTTTGTTCTACGCGAAGAGCAGCTATCCCGCTCAAGGTCACGCGCGGCGAGTGCGGTACCTACTATTACATTTAGGTAGCACATACAAATTAAGTTATTTTATAATTTTTAGTTTTTGAAGTCGGTTTTTTTAACGAAGTTTTTTTTTTTTCGCTTTTTAGTCTTTATCAAGTCTCTCATCATCATTTCACCTAAATAACTTGAAAGAATACGACTAAAGATAACATACATACACATGACATTTAAAGATTTATCTTCCAACTCCTAACCGTTAAGGAGTTTTATCTGCCATCATCAGCTCATCATCATGAACTAATGACTACCAAATGTAAATACTGTAATAGCTTTAGAAAATATATGAAAAAAAAAACATAGTACGTGCCTAGCAAATTTGAGGGTTTCCTTCGATTTCCTTGGGATCCCATCATCAGATCCTGATATGGTGGCAATGGGACCACATGGGGAGCATACCCTTTCGAATAAAAAAATAATTTTCAAAATCGGTCCCCAATTGACGGAGTAATCAGTGGAGGAGTAAGGAGGAGGTTCTCAATTTCATCAGTTTTTTTTTAAATGTATGTAACATTTAAAAAAAACTGATGAAATTGAGAACCTCCTCCTTTTGGAAGTCGGTTAATAATGTAAAATATTTTCGGCAGTCTGACATACAACGCCATCTAGTTTTCAGATTAAGTAGACTTAAGCATGGCGTGCTTAGAACAGGTAAAAGTAAAGAACAGTAAAGCTTTAGTGGCCATGAGGTGACCTTAAAGTGGTTTAGAGAAATAAATTACCATTTTACTACCAGATATTACACAATATTTATTTTCACAAAAGCAGTTTACAATTCAGTTAAAATAACTAGTTCGTGAGCACAAAAGATACAGATATATAGTCAGGGCGTGGCTTCTGAGAGTTCCGATGAGTGAAGGTGCCTCCACGGTAGCGTGGGGTACTTAACTGAGCATGTAGTTGTAACAACTTTATGAGCAGAATTAAAATTCTTTTAGCACAGTTCTAAAAATGTGATAAATACATGAAAATAATTAGGATGATCTACTTAATAAATAGTATAAATCCCATAACCATTGATTGCATATTGTCAGCGGTACAGGATCTGCCGTTCTCCTTTTCGAGTCACTTTGCTGTCACCTATCACAGTCATCAACAGCCTATAACAGTCCACAGCTGGACATAGGCCTCTATGAAAGGAGGTTTTGTCATACTGCGCAAGCCTGGGGGTGACAGGTGATGCCACCAGCCAACCTAGCAGAAGCAGCCGGTGGCGGCGCGAGCTCGCGGCCCTTTTCTATATAGAAAAGGAGCATCAGGGTTTCTATACAGGAGGGGTTCATCTTCAAACCGTAGGTGGCCCAAGGTACATCGGGGTTCCAGGGATATATTTTCGAGGATGCACCTGGTTCCCCAGCTTCTAGTATCCGAGACGGGGTTTTAAGTCGGTTCGAGTCCGACATAGCCACCGGTCGGTGGTATCCTAGGGAATATATAGTCCTCGAATGCCAAAAGGTAGTAGAGCCACGCTGATTTCAGCACGAATGGGCCGGCTCGACCGGGGCGGTACTACCCTCGCACAGAAAATCAACGTAAAATGACAGCATGCTGTCGGGTTTCGTTGGTGAGTGCGAGACCGGAGGCCCAATTAGTCTAGTCAACAAGTTCCATACTTGTTGACTAGACTAAAAGATGCAGTAGCATCACTAGGCCGCCATGGTGTGGGTAGCCATGCTGCATTGTCTGCATTCGCAGTGAGCATGGTGACCACCACTCTTGGATTCTGCTTATGCTTTCCATCAGGCAGAGTAGAGTCATTTTGGCGGGCCAAACATAAAAAAAAAAAAAAAAAAAAAAAACTATGGAGTAATCTAATAAACTAGATAGGTACTTCTCCAATGTACTAAAGGGCATAACAATTTACACGTACGCGACTCCGCAAATGAGCTTAGGCAAGGCGGGGCTCTTCTACACCAATTGCTGGCCTATCCATACTATTGCCATGGCTTTTCGACCACTTTGCTGTTTGGTCACGTACAGTTAATTCGCTTAGATACGGTCATATTGATCGTGCTGCAGTCGCACGTGTGGCAAACCGCCACAAAATCAAAGGGCCCGCCTGCGATGGACACCTACAAGCAAGTATGATTTGTCAGTTTACGCCGTTGTATGACTTAAAATATATTCGTATTTCACAACAATAACTACAATTGCGTGCGGATGCACATACACTATCTAATCTAAGCGAATGGACTATAACGTACATGTGAATCCACAACCGGAGTTGGAAAACACACTTATGGTCGGTATATACAAAAACGATTTATCGTAGCGATGTGACTGCACAGTTCGACTGTGCATTTATGGTACGTCCATTGAGTGTCCACACATCTACGATATCTGCATCGATCATCAGTTCTCTGCAGAAGCGCAGACTATAAACATGTCGTCCGCGATAGAAGACGATGACGCGCTTGCGATAACATGGCTTAATTTGACCGCCTCGGTGGCGCAGTGGTGGTGTATGCGACCTGTGCTTGAGGTCTCGGGTTCGATTCCCGGGTCGGACCAAATGTTTGTATGATATGCAAATATTTGTTTCGGAGTTTCGGTGTTTTCTATGTGTAATATGTATCTATTTACAGAAAATAGTAAACATGTATTTGTATCAGTTGTCTAGTACCTATAATACAAGCTCTGCTTAGTTTGAGACTAGATGGCGTTGTGTGTTAGATGTCCGAAATGTTTATTTATTTGTACAAAAAGAGAAGAAAATCACATAGTGTGTGGTGTAAGGAGTGGCTTCTTAAAAGAAAGTCATACTTCTATAACATACAAATAAATAAAATTTGTAATATTAAAATAACCGCTTTTTGCTAAATGCATATGTATATATAAGGTACATATACCAAAAATAACATTGTTTACAATTTTTGTCTGTTAGTTCTAGCTAATCTCTGTAACGGCTGGACCGATTTTGATGGGACTTTCACTGATAGGTAGTTGATGATATAAGGAATAACTTGGTTAACTTACTTTTCTTAGACTAACTTCGCTCCGCGACGTTACCAACGGTACGACAATGACCGCGGGGTTCAGCTAGTTGAGCTAGTCTCACATTTTATTAAATACTAGCGACCCGCCCCGGCTTCGCCCGGGTGAATTTCAGATGCCTCCGCCGACGACACGATTCGTGCATTCTAAATCTGTAATATCTTCGAATATATTCATTTAAATTAGATACTGTAAAGAGCCATTTTGATCTATATTAAATGCACAATGTATTTAATTTACTTAGTTGTATAAGGATTCATTATTGCTTAAAATCACTTCGTAAATAAGCCATTATTTCTCGTAAAAAGAAAGGAATAAAAAATGGTTGTTGTGGGTTATCCCTAAGAGATAGACATATACCGTCGCGGACTTTTTTGTAGTACTTTTTAAGGTGTACAATACTGTAGTACATTATTTTGATCTATCTCGTAGGGTGCAACCAGCGCTTGCAATGTAAGCGCAAAAAAATGTGTTTATTTGCTACATCACGTTAGAAACCTCTAAAATTAACAGTGTTCCCATACTATATTATGCATTTATTATACATAAAAACCTTCCTCTTGAATCACTCTATCTATTTAAGAAACCCGCATCAAAATCCGTTGCGTAGTTTTAAAGATTTAAGCAAACAAAGGGACATAGGGACAGAAAAAGCGACTTTGTTTTATACTATGTAGTGAAGTTGACTGACGTGCGCGGCTGTGTCCGCCTACAGCACGATTTGTGAACGAACTGAGCGATTGGACCAACTTCCATCCACACGCTACGATAACTGTACAAACGAACTGCGCAGTTAAATCGACAACGATTTATCGAATAACTTTTGCTCATGCCTCCGATCGTTTGTACAAACCAAAAAATCTGAGCCAATTTCCGTCCACACTATCGATAAAACTGCACTAACGAACTGCACAGTAATCGCTACGCTAAATCGTTGTAGTGTGTACCGCCGATTATAGGTACAATAATATAATATTCATTTGATGATGTGCAATATTTCATGATTAAATTTATTTTAGTTAAGCCAAATACCTTTTCGTATTGTGTAAGTATCGTATCAAATAACTTTAAGTATCTGAAACGAAACTATAAGAACTATAATGTTGAAACTTGGTAAGTAGATGTATTCTATGAACCGCATTAAGATTTTTACACAAAAATAGAAAAAAAACAATCAATTTTGGGGGTTTTTTTGGGGGGGGTTCGAAATTTTTTTTTCATCAAACCCATACGTGTGGGTATCCATAACTAATAGTACTTACGTATCAATGGATAGGTCTTCAAAAATGATATTGAAAATAAGAATGATAAAACTAAAAAAATCATATGATATACATTACCATGTAAACTTCCACCGAAAATTGGTTTGAACGAAATCTAGTTAGTAGTTTGTTTTTAATACGTCATAAATCGTAAACTGCAATTTAACTTTCATTCAATCAACACAAACATAAAAATAAAACGAAAATTATATTATGTTACTTGCTGCTGCGGAACCCTTCATGGGCGAGTCCGACTCGCACTTGGCCGCTTTTTTTAAAACTAATAATTACTAAAAAGTACATTATAGAATAATTATGTAAAAAGCAAGAGGTTTTAAAACAGCACAGGTTTATATCCAAATATGAATAATGGGCTTCAACCCAATAGATTTCAAAACTTGTGGCATGCAGAAATAATATTTAAAAAGTTGTTCATAAAGTCATACCTGTTTAATAATATCTTTTTATGCCCCTTAGGGAATGAACAAGTTTAATTTTATTCACCTTGTAATTTATTTAGGGTGCTTTCAACTTACAATTTATAAATGACTATTCAAAACGAAAAGGAACCCTTTATACCACCTTAATCTGATCCAGTTTTTGTTCAGGGCTATTTACCATAATAGACTCATGGTGAAAGTATTCATACGCGATACTGTGGTGAGTAAAACTTCCCCTAAATGTTTAAATTGTGTGTGTGTATTATAGATGGCGACGTAACTGCGTCGCATGGTGTACAAACTTTGTATGAAATGAATACTGACGAAGATAAACCTTATGCACTTGTTAACCGACTTTAAAAAAAGGTAGGAGGTCCTATGTTCCACTGTATGCCTTTTTTTATGTATGTTCACCGATAACTCCCGTTAATTGTGGACTGATTTTGAAAATTATTTTTGTATTCGAAAGGGTATGCTCCCGAGGTGGTCACATTGCCACCATATCAGGATCCGATGCAAGGATCCTAGGTAAATCGAGGGAAACACTCATTTTTTTTTCAGGCACGTACTACGTTTTTCATACATTTTCTCAAGTTACTCCGGTATTTGCGTCTGGTAGTCATCATTTCATGATGATGATCTGATAATGTAAGGTACAACTCCTTAACGGTTAGGAGTTGGAGGATAAATCTTTAAATGTCATATGTGTGTATGTTACCTAGTCGTATTCTTGTTATTTAGGTAAGCTGATGATGGAAGGTACAACTCCTCAACGGTTAGGAGTTGGAGGATAATTCTTTCAATTTCATACGTATCTATAGACCTTTAGTTGTATACTTTTAAGTTATTTAGGTGACCTGATGATAGAAGGTTAAAACTTCCACATTTAAGGATTAGAGATTAGAGGAGGGGATTTTAATATCACACGTACGTATAGACCTTAACTTGAATTCTTTCAGTTAATCACATGAGCTGATGATAGATAGTAAAACGATTGGGAGTTGGTGATATGAAATAATACTAATTAATTACCTACGATTGTTTGCACTAAAAATGGAAAAATAAAAACTTTTATAAAAAAAAAACTGACTTTCAAAAAACATCCAACGAAAACTCCCTGCCAAAAAACACTAATAGCGAAAAATCAGTTTACGCCGTTGTATGAATTAATATATTAAACGAAAAAAACGAACGAAAAACGAAACGAAAATGAAAACGAACGAAACAAGACAATTAAAAAAAACAATAAATGATAATTCATGCTATTACTAAAGCTTGAAAATAGTTATAAATATTACTGACTACTTCTTCTATACATAAAATCCAGCTAATTTAGGAAAGTAACGGAGAAATAATTATGAACAAAAACATGCTAGGTTCGTTTCGTTTTAGAGTCTGTCGACTGGAATTAAATACATATTTACGTTTAAAACGTATTTTAGTACAGATATGCATATCTATAGTAAAAAGTTAATAACGTGAGTTAAAATTGTTATAAACAAAATTCAACATAAAATATGATCAGTTCAGGAATTTCTGGCTTGTTGCACTCTGTAGAAATTGGCTTTGCCTATTAAGTTTTATTGCGAAAGTAAGCTTGTTCGCAGTATTTCCCTTCGCCGTTTCAAGTCAATAATCGCTCAGATTCCAACGCGAATTGATGTTAGTAAAAGGTACCGTATTAATATCAATTGCAATCAATGACTTAAATATTATTGTGTCAGTCTGGTTTATAATGTCTTTCGTATTGCAAATGTTAGATGAATAGTTTTGATATTGATTCGTCAATTTTGGGTTAAATAATTAATAAAATTTAACAGTTATTATTATTGCTTCACGGTTTAATGTACTATGAGACAATGTCTCAGAACACTAGATATTTATCCATCCAATCAAATATCTATACATATTTAAACATTTGTAGCATAAAGATAGTATTTTTAAATCCATAAGGTAATATTATAAGTGTAAATGTGAATTTACTTGTCATGTCTTTCGGCGTATGTATTGTTTGTTTAAAAAAGAATTTCCGAATTCATGCATTAGCGCTGCCGCTGCAACGTTTCAGGCCATAGTATTTAGGATTGATTGTATTTCGGACCTGTTGGTCTAGTAGGTCTTGATCTTGACTGCTAAGTTAAGGTTGTGTGTTGGATGTCCACCCATGGCAAGTATGGTGTATTCTATCTGGAATTAATTTAACGTACCTTTCATCCACGACCGGGCACTGTTTTCGAGAGATATAACAGTAACATTTAGATGGTCGTCCAACTTGACAAACTCCACATTAAAACGAGAGGGTTCTCTGGTTAAAATTAGCAAAGTCAATGTTTATGAAAATTATGTTCTTTGTATCTAATCTTGTATACAGTGTAGCTCGGTTATATATTCTTCTAAAAGCGTTTGTTGATTAGGGCAGTAATGTCTTTTCAGTGGTTAAGATATTGAACTTCATCTAAGGCACACATCGTTTTTTTATGTGTAAGCCTGCCAGAGTGACTCTGGTGGAAAGCATGAGCAGAATTCAAGAGTGGTGGCCACCTTACTCATGACAAATACAGAAAATGCAGCACGGTGACCCACCCTATGACGGCCGATTAAGATGTTTCTGCATCATTGGGCCTCCGGTCTCGCACTCACCAACAAAACACGACAGCGACAGCATAAAAGTTGTGACCTTAGGTTGGCCTTATGTGAGAGGGCAGTACCGCCCCAGTCGAGTCGACCCGCTCGTGCTGAAATCAGCGTGGCTCTACTGCTACTGCTTTGTGTTTTTTTTTAATTTTTAAAGTATTTTTTGAAGACAGTTTACTTTTTTTTTACAAATGATATTTTTTTTAAACATGAACACCAAGTAAACATGTAGCGGGTGACCAAAGGACAACATATCCGAATCGCTCATTTAATTAGTGATTTCACGACTTTTAATTGATGTGACTTTAGATAAATTTTCATTATTTCTTTATTATATCCTTTTCTTTGATTTTATTTGAGAATTAGCAACCGGTTATCGATATTAAGTGCCAAACTAATATTCAACTTCAGAAAGGAGATTCTCGATTTGACATCAAATGTTATTATAAATATCATTTTAGAAATATGTTTTTTTTTGTTTCGTGGGGCCCTACTCTATGCATGGCCTGAATGCACTTGGCTAGTGTTTTTTTATATTAAAACGACAGTGGATATAGGAAAATGTATTAATATTTTGGAAAATATATTAAATATGTGTAATCGAATACAGCTGAGGCCGGCCATATGTAAAATCTAACAATTTGTAAAAATATCTAAATCATCGACGAAAAACCTACCAGGCAAAACTTTTTTACTCGATTGTGTTTCAACTATGATATTTATTGTTTGCTGGGCATTTTCTAAAATTTTAAATTGTAATTGTGATTCTGTTCACTGAGTGAGCTAACAAGACTCTTTGGGTTGTTGTACAAAATAAACTGTGTGATATGTGGTAACAGTTGTTGTTGTAGTAGATTTGAGTGGTCGGTAGTGTCGTAGTGAGGGGTAGGTGTACGGCGTGCAGCTTTTAATTAAGCCGGTGGGTGCGCCTGGCTCGCGTGTTGGCCGCGCTGCACTTCCGGCTCGCCCCCGGGGGCGCTGCGCTTTTTCCTCGTGGCCGGGGGAGGCATCGGCGTGCGAGGAAAGCGCGACCGGTCGTCACCCGCGCTAAGGAATTAAAATTTTTCACGTAAACTGGTTTGATAGCGCGTACGGTGGCGGAGTGGGGGTCGCGAATACGCGCCATGCCGGTCATTAGCTAGCTCGCGGCGAGACGCGCGCGCGTCCTTACCACTGCGTACGCGGTGTTGTGTTCGCGTACACACTGCACACATTCTGTCATTCTCAACTGTACAATACGAGCCGTATTCTTTTGATTTGTTGATAGTGTAAATGTGAACAAGTGTAACTATTTAAATAATAATTTCAATTGGTGTTTAATAAAAATTATCAAGTGTTGTGGTGTAGGAAATCTCTATTACATTTTTAACTTTTTTAATATACTAACACTTTGTTTATTTTATGACGTGCTAAAATGACCGAATCCATTAAGCGTTGATAAAGTATTACATGCATCATCCAGGCTTACTATCATTGGAATTATCTTAGACGATCCATATCACTAGGCTAGAGTTAATTAATTCGTGATCGTGTCATCGCATTATAATGTGGGCCGAGACACTAATTTCATGCAAAACAAACAGTATGTGTGATAAGCGTGTGTAAGAGCGAGTCGGCGCGAAGCGGGGGCGCTTGCCGAATTTCCCCTATCAAACGTTGAGCGCAACTCAAGGTCATCTGTTATCACTTGCGTTCGCGCGTCGCCGATTGATTCGTTCCGTGATTGCGCGCATCGATGCACTAATCATATCGTACCTTTTATGATTTTTAGACCATGAATTATAATAATATAACCTATTTTGTTTTTGACTTAACATCAACCAACAAGCAGAAAACTGTCGCTTGTAGTAAACTACCTGTAAAGGTCTAGCTTGCAAGCTAAGTTGGTGCTTGACTTAGACTTAGGACTTAGTTGTTGCCAATCCCAGCCTCACCGATACAGGTGAAACAGAATACTTAAAATTATTATCTGTATTAAAGAAATTCTTTTATAGCTTTAATCCTAGAGGAACTACATTCTAAGAATATCACAGTAAGTGTAGTACAGAAACAGATTTACAACATTTAGAAAGTATAGAGAGTTCAGAATAAGTCCTACATAATCAAAGGAAGTTCTGATTATCAGGTTCATGTTAATATTGTAATCTTTCCGAGACCGAAAAATTCGAAAAACCAAGATTATAATTATCAATGTTTATTTACAATAAGGTGTGCTTAGATTAGTGCTCGGCGTAAATCTGCTACAGCGTGTATGATGTAGATCACGACCTAGTTGCGCGTGATTGAGGATAAAACAATATAAATAGCTCGTCAACGCTAGTGGACGTGAGCGTCGAGAACTCACCGACTAACTAACTCTAACTAGTGCGTTACAACTGTGTGTGTGTAAAGTGCCAGTTGAGATTTTTAGTGGTGTAAGAAATTCGGACAGAAGCCGTAATGAGAGCATGATGCGGCACACGGCGAATACGCCGTCTGCTTGGACTGCGCCCGGCGAAGTCTGGGAGTATGTCAGTCAACTCGTCAGCTCGTACCACGATCAACACGACTGCCAGGTGATAGCTTACCCCTCTAGACATAAACACCTATACATAATCACTAATCACCCAAGCGCGTCGATAATAACACAACACACGTGTGACTCACAACGCTTATTATAACGTCTTTTGTAATTCACATGTTAGCATTATACATGCTCAAGACCTAGTTACCGCCATGTTTTATAGCTTTTAGATCATTTGTAATGTATAATTTCTTTTAAATGACCTACTCATGGTTAATGTTACCTTTTGGATGGACGGCCTTACTAAGTATTGCTATATAGGCTTATTAGTATTCGACACTTGGAGACCAAAGTAATTATTAATAAGCTTTTTGAACAGTCACTCTCACCTTAACTTACCTTAACCTTATAGGTACTACTACAATAAATATTATTATCATTTTAAACCGATTATCCACTACCTGATATTGGACAAGTGTATTATTTCATAAAAGTTTTGTAAAGTTTTTGGTTTAGAACTTTTAAATTTACTAATGGTGACGGTTTAGTCTAGTTTAACTTTCATGTACACTTTTTTTTTGTTGCTGGTTGTTGTTGTTTAAAAAGTAGGTATGTGAAGTTATGAAAATATGAACCTCACTTAAATAACTACCTACTACTAACTTTGAATTGTAAAATTATCAAAAACTTGTAAGACACGAACTTTTCTTGCAAATCTAGGCTGATGACACTTACAAATACATTTTTTTTTCCGGAGTTTGGGTGTTTTCTATGTATAATACTCGTATGTAGGTATGTATTTACAAAATGTTACTAAAACTGTCCCGCACCATGCTACAGCGCAAAGAGTATAACAAGGCCAGATTCCTGCAGAATAAAATAAATTTCATATAACACTTATCATTTAATCAGTAGGTACAATCTGATCTGGCTGCCTCGGTGGCGTAGTGGTAGCGTATGCTACAGCTGTGCTTGAGGTCTGGGGTTCGATTCCCGAATCGGACCGACCAAATGTTTATATGATCTGCAAATATTTGTTTCGGAGTTTGGGTGTTTTCTATGTAAAGTATGTAGGTATATTTAAAAAAAAACGACCAAGTGCGAGTCGGACTCGCGCACCGAGGGTTCCGTACAAACCTGTAGGTATATTATATGATGGAATTAAAAATTTATGCTTTTCGCAATTTTTGATATTATAAGACGTTGCTTCGTACCAAATTTCAAGATTATGAGTTCACGGGAAGTACCCTGTAGGTTTTGATTCTCTTGCGAGTGTCGAAAATTTGCAGCATAAACGGCTGTATCTTTTGATTGCGTTGGCTTAGAACTTTGATTTTTTCACAGCTTTTAAGGGACAGTGGACCTGAGCATTTGATATGAATTTTAGTTTGATACCTCCAGGCGTTCCTGAGAAAAACAGTCTTGACCAGCGTTGCCAGACGTCCCAATTTTCGCGGGACGTCCCGTTTAATTTGAATGAAAATTGTAATGTCCCGCGCAGGACAGGTTTTGTCCCGCTTTTTGGGGATTACTGGCCGGACGCCCAAAGTGAAGTTAGTTAGCCGCAGTGCTTTATCGTCAATAAAATTGGCAGGCATTAAAAAAATAAAAAATCCACTATTACATTACAAATAGGAAATGGCAATAGTTCTTTCACGAATTATGGATGATGTAGCGGAAAATCAAAAATATTATATATATACCTTTTTTTTAGTCACCCTTACTCATGTGTCGTATACGTTTTTTTTGCTTTGCCCCGCTTTCGATGATAGAATCCCGCTTTTTTGTCACTAAAAAGACTCAATTTGATTTTTGATTTGACTAAAAAAAAATCTGGCAACGCTGGTCTTGACAGACGGACAACAAAGTGTTCCTATAAGGGTTCCCTTTCTTCCTTAAGAGGTACGGAACTCCAAACAAAAGTATATATGTATTTATATCTGTTGTCTAGTACCCATAACACAAGCTCTACTTAGCTTGGGACTAGATGACGTTGTGTGTTAGATGTCTGAAATATTTATTTAATCTAATAAACGCTTCTGTTCGTTGAACTGTATTTATACAAAGAAGTAATAAAAGTACCGCGCAATAGACAAATTAAACTCAGTCTATTTGACCGTGAAATTGTGATTGACCGAGCGTGACCGGCTTGCTTACTTTGCGTGGAAGACACCCACCCACACAGACATGCGTAAGTGATTTGTCTCATCATTACTGATAACTTGATAGGACACTTACAATTTACTGTAATTGTAGATACGGTGAATGACATCTCTTTAGAACTCTTTGTAAAATATTATTATCAGAACATTAGAGCAATAAAGAAACACTAAGCACTCCACGCATTTACTTTAGTTAGGACTTGCTTCAAAAAAATGTTGCTCAAGGTGTTGTTCAATGTTAATTTATTCAATTATCAAAAAACCCAACTACGACAAAAATCGACGCTGAAAAAGTAAAAAACAAGTTTGAAGAGCCGTAGTCACACGTTGTTAAAGTGTTATGGTGCGTTTCTATGTAACGTGTGACTACGGCTTTTCAAACTTGTTTTTTACTTTTTCAGCGTCGATTTTTGTCGTAGTTGGGTTTTAGTTTTTACTTTTTTTTTATTTAAAAAGTTTTGGTGCCGTTATTAATCTATACTTATAATAAAAATGTAACAGGTCTAATTCTGTACATTAAAGATATTTTGAAAATGTCTTTTGGAGGGCTCTTTATAATCGATACTGAAGCCAAATCTGTAATTTTTTTCATTTTTGTCTGTCTGTCTGTCTGTATCTTGGCCGCGCATCACGCCGAAACTACTGAACGGATTCAAATGAAACTTGGCATGATTTGAGTTCATACTACGAGGTAGGACATAGGATACTTTTTATCCCGAAATTCAGCACGGTTTCCTGGAGAGAGGGGATGAAAGTCAAAATATGTACTTAGTTGTAATTCAATAACACATAGTCCGATTTCATTCATTCTTTTTTTACTTGAAAGAAAAAAATAATAGGTAACCGGGAAAAGTGTTTTTTTTTGTCCGCGACTGTACACTGCCTGTGGGAAGCTGAGACAGAAATGTAAATATGGCGGTACGAAGTTCGCCGGGTCAGCTAGTATATAAAATATATATATATATTTAAAATGTACAAGTAACGCCCTTTCCAATGATACCAAACACGGCATATTTATCTCAAATTTATTTTTTAATACAGAACTTTATGTCGTCTAGAGAGCGCCACATTAGATTCAGTGACACGTCATATAGCCTATAACCAGCGGACGATCAAGACGCTTCTTACGATTCCTCATTTGTCCAGTTCTAATAAGTAGTTAAGGAGCTATGAGGGAACAAATGAACATACATACATAGCCTGTCAAAATCATAACCCTCCTTTGGCTTTGCCGTAGTCGGGTAAAAAAACTGCTGTCAAAGAAAAGGAAATAAATTAAGTCGTCAAAAATGTTAATAGAAATCAATCATCTCGAATAACAGAAAAATCTACTTTTTGTTTTTGCCTATCTATAAAAAGGTTCTTACAAAATTGTAATAATTCGCTCATTTACAAAATAAAATATGTAGTCGAAAACTCGTTAAGGTTTTTTGTCAAATAATCATGCATGACGAGTATCAAGGTTGACTATAAAACAAATATGCTTATATCTACTATGTATATATGTAAATAACGATCTACTGTATACAATTTTATACGAAACGAAATATGTAGTTTACTTTTTCATAATGCGTGTATAATTGAAATGTTATTTATAATAATATCACAAAACTAGCGACCCGCCCCGGCTTCGCACGGGTGTATTTCAGATTTTAAATCTGTAATATCTTCGAATATAATTTAAATTAGATACTGTAAAGGGCCATTTTGATCAATATTAAATGCACAATGTATTTAATTTACTTAATTGTATAAGGATTCGTTCTGTATTGCTTAAAATCACTTCATAAATAAGCCATTATTTCTCGTAACGTAAAAAGATAGGAATAAAATATGGTTGTTGTGGGTTATCCATATACCGTCGCGGACTTTTTTGTAGTACTTTTTAAGGTGTACAATACTGTAGTACATTATTTTGATCTACCTCGTAGGGTGCAACCAGCGTTTGCAATGCAAATGCAAAAAAATGTGTTTATTTGCTACATCACATTAGAAATCTGGAAAATTAACAGTGTTTCCATACTATATTATGCATTTATTATACATAAAAACCTTCCTCTTGAATCACTCTATCTATTAAAGAAACCCGCATCAAAATCCGTTGCGTAGTTTTAAAGATTTAAGCACACATAGGGATATAGGGACAGAGAAAGCGACTTTGTTTTATACTATGTAGTTTATTATACATGAAAACCTTCCTCTTGAATCACTCTATCTATTAAAGAAACCCGCATCAAAATCCGTTGCGTAGTTTTAAAGATTTAAGCACACATAGGGATATAGGGACAGAGAAAGCTTTGTTTTATACTATGTAGTGATTATCGTGTTATTTAAAATATAAAATATTATATTAGTTTGTTTATCCAGATATTTTCATACAAAGTTAATTTACTCCTTTAGGCGAAATACATTCACAACTAGATTGCTAAGAATAATTTACACCATGTTTAATCTAGCAAATCATCCTGTCCAAAACAATAAGAATGTTTCAAACACCGGAGTATTTAATCTAAAGTTTTAGATTTACCAACTTTATAATTAAATCTTATTTATCTAAGTTAAAGTTATTTAAATCTATCTAAGTTAAGATACCGAATTAGTGTCGAAGTCATGATAAACCTAACACTATCAGCGCTGACTGGTAGTAATAAAACGAAGCCGGTTTCAATCTTGTTAATTAATGGGCAAATTAAGCTTACAGAATAATAGGTGTCATTCACCGTTTAAATCCTACTCGATCTTACCATGTTTATCGGGGGGCACGGCAGTGCCCCCACCAAGTCAAGCGCGAAGCAAACACTGCCGTACCATCCTTTACTGGAATCATTTCGCCGCATTTTCAGGCCCCTATTTGAGAACCTTTGGATAAGACCAGAACGCAGAAATTTTCGACATCCAGTAAGCTATAAAATCACACTTAAAATAAAATAAAATCAAGTCTGTAGGTCATTTAGTTCCGAAGTTAAGCGAAAGCAAAGTTTCGCATTTATGACACTCACTCACTCACTCACTCATGATCATCACAATAGAACTAGTACTTCCCATAAACTCAGAGAGCTGAAATTTGGTACAGAGTTAGGGTTTAATGGCCACATAAAGGAAAAACTATAGAAGCTAGGATAATCGAAGATCTGGAGCACCTGGTGAATAGATTTTTAATAATCAAAAAACTACTCCTAAAAAGAAAAAAATGTGTCAAATAAGAAAATCAAATAAAATAAATCAATTTGCCAAGTCACACAACATTAACTATAATAATAAAGAAATCGCAGTAAGGAATCTTAGACTTGGCACAAGCAGCTCCATCGAGACTTGGCTAGTTTTTTACAGAATGTTTTTGGTGGGATAAGTTTTACTTCTTCCACTTAATCGCATTCTTTAAGTACTGAAGATCATGGCTAATTTGATAATCCTTTGTGAATGTTTCTACTACCCTACCTTCACACGATGTCTTTATTCTATATAGTCAGATAAACGTTGTCATTGGGTTATGATAGGTTTAAACTTTAACAAGATTACATGAAGTAATCTTATTTTACAAAAAAAAAATTATTATAAATAATATATTGTCAGGATTGTAGAAATACGGAAATCTTCACTTGATAAGTACAATTATAGTAGTTTTGTATTTAATAAAACTACATGAACAGTCTATTATGAAGGTAGTAAATTAAACCATATATAAATCTTTGATCTAATGGTTACTTTACCCTGCCGAAGCTAATAACTTTATACCTATAGTTTCAAAATAGAAAATATCACTAGTTAGCTTCGATCAAATATATTATAGATGCACAGTTCCATACAAAAATAAACAAAATACTGTCCACGCTTCTATACGTACTTAGGTACATGTATACCATTAGAGATATAGCGAAAAAAGTCCTGAACTACTGGCATACAGGTTAACCTAATTTTAACTTTAAGTAATTGACGTACGGACGGCAATAAATCCATATTAAGTTCACTACATATTACCTTTTAATTTGATGACACGATAGGACAATAAAATTTTATGACTCTCACAAAAATCAGAAATAAAACAACACATGCCCAAAAACAAGTGTATTGAAAAATTTAACTTAGCGTATTACAATAAAGCACAATAGTACAAAGAATAACGAGAGTTACATTCCACTGACATTAAATAGTGTGTTCTCGTCTTATCGCTTCTACTTGGAACATGGTAAAAATGGACCAACAAATTATTAATTCTTCACACAATTTTTATTTCTTCTATTGATTCTGATAGCTAAAAGTTTGAATAGAATTATATATTATAGTGTTGACCACTTAAACACACAACAACAAACGAAAATCTGCTTATTTTATGACCCATCACCCTCTTCCTCCTTAGACCTTCTATACATAAGTAACTGTAATTAAAAATATATTGCTCTGTTCCATAAGTTGGACTATACCTAAACTGTAATAATCAAAGATATTTTATATTCCAATTTAAAGGTTTTTCAGATATTTACGAAAAGACATAATATGTACATATAATTTTAAATGTTGGTAATCACGTTTAGAATCTGGTTTAGACCAACATTTATAAACAGTGTGCAATTTTGACAAAAATACATACATGTAGATCGAATTAATAACTTCATTTTTTAAAGTCGGTTAAATATTCTTAGTAGATTATAATATCTACCTGTAAAGTTGGTAAGGCTGTCTTTTTTATTCTCCTGAATTCTTTTTATGTTGTGTAGGTACATATAATCTTCACAAAATGGTTGGAACACATCACACCAGATGCATTTGGTTAATAAAAAATTCGGAAAACAAAAACAAATCTTCAATTAACCTAAAAAAAAATTGTAAAGGCGACTCCATCATTATCCTACTGACTTTGTTCGCTAGCACTAGGCTTGTCTTGTTTTTTCTTATGAGCATCGCCCGTGAGTGTGAAAGGGATGGATGCGTACAAGAAGCCGTTGTAAATCACAAATTTTATCAAAATATTAATAAAATTAGCCTTAAAGCATAACGAAAATACACCAATATGTTAGATTAAAGATAGAATTACTGAAAATATGATATTCCATCCTTTTTTTGCACTTTTAGACTGTAATTATTGCATTTTTTTATTACGCACTTCGGCATCGCTAATTGTGTAAATACGAGGGCGGCCACCAAACGAATGAGAGCAAAACAAGGCATATTGTTGTTTTATGCCTTGTTTTGTCGGTGCCACTTTTTAAGCGGCAACAGTGCATCTATGATATATTTGATCGAAGCTAGTTAGTAGCATTATTTCATGTAGGTACGTCTCGTGGCTGTTCATTATGCATACTTCAATATTCTTTTGTTCGATGAAGTTGTTTGTTTGTCATTGTGAGCGATCCCGTCATTATTACAGTAATCAACTTTAATGACCGATTATTACACAATGTATTCAGTTAATATAACCGTGATACAATATCGTCTATTCGAGATTGCAACAATATTTATTAATGAAAATTGCGTAACAGTGTCTACCCATGCGTTGCATGATGCATACACGCAGAGTGTATAATAAATTCAATATTTAAAATCTTTTAGTCAATGATATTATAATAAAAAATATCATTGCTTTTAGTGTTAACGTTAACATTTTACATATAATGATATGCATTTAAGATGGCGAGGCACCCATATACATTCATTTGTTACTGAATACGGTGACAAGATGACAATTTTATGGACATATAATTCGCTATATTTGGTTGTCGGTCGACTGGATGAGTTAATGCTGAAACGATAAAGCGGACAGCGGTCGTATTACAACTCGGTATTTGACGAGTATTGAATTTGCAGACGCGTTATGATGATGCCATGCAATGGCGAGAGGCGGCGGGAACACAAACCGGTTGGACACCTTTGTCGCAGCAGCGCAACCACTGGATTTTGGTGATATCCGCAAAAAGTGCGCAATGGCATGTGAAGTGAGTTTGGTTGACTTATCGATGCGAAGATATCGCCGGTTAACGACTAACACACCTGCTATACCTCATCTCTGTATTGAAAGTATTGATTTACTTGAATTGCTACTTGAACCGGTTGAGTCCCCCTATCTGTTGCATTTATATGTACATAGGCAAACACGCCTGATCCCCACTTCGATCAGACGAAGGAACAACTAATTGAAGAAGTTTTACTGGTTAGTTGCCATTGGTTAACATTATGTTTATAATTTACACCAAAAATTTTTTGCGGCACCTTGCATCTTAGACAAATGCAAAACTACTGTCTAATTGGTCCGATTGGTCGTATATTTTTGACTAACGGTTTGTAATAGTTATTTTCTTTTGTCCTCTTATAATAATATTGGAATATCTGGATATTTTTAAGCATTTCTCAAAAGTTCCTATTATTGAAAATAAGATTGATTAGCCTCTTACCGTTGTGAATCGCGCTACTCGGTCACATCGATTATTAGACCAGTGTCGATAGGTTTTAAAAACAAAAAAAATAATAGTAGAATGAAACCCATTACAAATGGAGGGGAATATTATAAAAAATGAAAGGAAAAATAATTTACGGGGGATCTGAGGTCGGGAAGGGGATGGGGGGAGGCTTTTAGGGTAAAAACGGTTTTTCTCGATTTCCGGCAAAACTAAAAGTCCTATGGAAAAAAGTCAAATGGCAAAGTTGTAGGTAATAAAAAGATGTAAACTTTTGTATTTACACTTTTAATACATAACCTCAAAATTTATGTGAAAAATTAAAAAAAAAACAAGTTTTTGGTTTTTTATTTTTATCTTTTACAATTTTCTTTTTTTTTCACGAAATTTGGTGAAAACTTACCTTTTTATGTCCTAAATACGCTGTAATTTATTTGATTAGAAATATTTATTTTTTCACCTTATATTGAATAAATATCGAAAAAGCATCCTAATTTTCAATCGAAAATTCACCCGTCAAAATATCAGCTTTTTTCAAAAAGTTGGAATGTTTTCTGTTCGTTGAAATCTCTACTTTCCGATGGTGAAAATATATATATATGTTACCATAGTAAATCTTCTCAGAAAATGGTGTATATATGCATGCTGTATCGTAATCGTCCTCTTTATAAATAATTTACCGACCCTCATTAGTGGCTGTTGTATTAATAACACGTACGTTCAATAAGTCTCGTGCTCATGTGCAAATAAATATTTAAAAGAGATTCTTCTATTTCTCTTGGCAATGACTGGTGACATTTTATGGTTTTATGTCGTGAATTTTGTACGTATAAAAATATTTACTTACTTAATTTAACCCTTTTAAACAAAATCTGAAGATTAACAAATTTCTTTTAAAACCTACTACGTATAAAATTTAGCAGATGAATATCTCCTAGGTGTTAAGTTCTACAATATAATTACCAGTAATTATTTCAACGTACGTATTGAATACAGTGGAATTAATTTTATTAATACATGTCAGGGTCTCAGATCGTCCTTTACGATTACATATCTAAGCATGCATACAATCATTGCATATTGAGAACAGTCAGAAGGGTGCCCGGGAATCGGGATAAGCCGGTCCAACGGCCGTCTTAGCATAGCATCGTCGTTTAATAAAGTGCCCGCCACAACTGCACATTCAAACAGGGCTGTCCATAATAAATATAATAATATAGGTTTCACTTTTGAAATGGTCTCCATAACATTAAACTGTTTAAATTCGTTTTGTTAAGATGAACACTTTCCCACGCTCTTTCATCTTGCATGTAGAAGTTAAAGCATTTACGAGACGTTTCAAGGAATGGTTAATATCACATAAATTATAGTAGACTTCTATAAATTGGCATTCGTTTAATATGTCTAGTTAAGCATCTATTATACAGCAGACCTGGCTTCCGATTGGGTATAACATAAAACGAGACTCGGGAATAAATGGTTTACATAGTTGTCGGCGTAAACTGGTCCCGCGGGTTGCAGAGCTACTTGCGTTATCACAAGAAACGTCGGAAATCACACGGAATCACACGATTAGCCAACTATCATAAATAGATATATACTGAAAATCGTTATAAATTAAATTTTCTAAAATGATACTTTAATCGCAAACAGAACTAAAAATAGAAAATGTTTAAATACGAAAAGTTTGTTTCTGGTGATATCAAATAAATCAGTTCGTTGTAATAAAAAATCCTTTTACTCCTTCAGTTGTGGACCAATTTTGAAAAAAAAATTTGTATCCGATAGGGAATGCTTCCGAGGTGGTCCCATTGCCAGCATATCAGGATCTGATGATGGGATCCCAGGAAAATCGAGGGAAACCCTCATTTTTTATAGGCACATACTATGTTTTTCGTATATTTTCTGAAGTTACACCGGTATTTGCATATGGTAGTAATCATTTTATGATGATGAGCTGATGATGTAAGGTACAACTCCTTAACGGTTAGGAGTTGGAGGCTAAATCTTTAAATATGATATGTATATATGTTACCTTTAGTCGTATTCTTTCTAATTATTTAGGTAAGCTGATGATGGAAGGTGGAAGGTACAACTCCTCAACGGTTAGGAGTTGGAGGATACTTCTTTCAATTTCATACGTATCTAAAGACCTTCAGTTGTATACTTTCAAGTTATTTAAGTGAGCTGATGATAGAAGGTTAAACTCTTCAACAGTTAGGGATTAGAGGATGATTTTAATATTACACGTACGTACAGACCTTAATTTGTATTCTTGACGATGAAATACCTAGTTCAACTTACTACTTACCTACGATTGATTGCACTAAAAACTGAAAAATAAAAACTTTTTATAAAAAAAAGACTTCTAATAAAACATCCAACGAAAACTCTCTGCCAAAAAAAACTTAAAAGCGTAAAATAAACTGGTTCGTCATAAATTGCCTATACCTAAATCTTTATTCATTTAATGGTTTACGCTTAGTGTAGCAATACATTTGTGAAGGCGGTACGACCTGTATTCACGGTAGTGACGGTCTTATCTCGCCATTAGAGTTATTACGCACTGGTATCTCGCCCATCGCACCGCTTCGATTGTTTCTGAACGCGCTATAGAGCCGGGCGCTACCACCGTAATTGACCACTGTTAACTTCCACGTCTTATTTTATTTTATATCTGGTGTTTTTATCGGGAGTAAACTAATAGAAACTATTACAAGAAATAGAACAAAAAAGAGGTTTTATAACTGTTAAGGATTTATTTACCGCAAGATCCGATAAGAATTCAAAGTTAGTAAATCATCAAGTAAGTCGTACTTGATGATTTTTAAAATAAATTTTGAAAGTGTATAAAGTACACACATCAAAAGTGTCTAGGGATCAACATATGTGTCTAGGAATCAACATATATTTTGGCAATAACTTTTCTCCTGATTGATATTAATTAAAATTTTCTTTAAGGATTCATCAAATAAAATGTTTTCGTTTGTCACAGTAACGATAAACCAAGTCACCTTTGCATTAATAAAGAAATTTGCCATTTTCCTAATAAAGGGATTTTTGACATTTGAACCACTAACATTAAAGTTCGAAAAAAAGACTGAAATAACAGTTTTCTTTAAAATTTTATTAGGTAACTTAAACAATTAATAATCCGTGTTTCTACCGCGAACACTAACAACACAAGAATCGGTTTGGCATACTCAAAATGAGTTCATCCAAATCACGCTGTGGAATGGCCGCCCATGTTCGTTGCAACAACAAAAAAAGGTCTTCTTGCGACTGGATACCCTCCATATTCGGCAGAGCTCTTCTCTGTAGCATATCCCATGCATGCTCAATCGGGTTCAAGTCTGGCGACTGAGCAGGCCAGGGCCAAAGCCACATCTCAATCTCAAGAAATCCGCATAAAAATGCTTGATCCCTAGACATGATGTGTGTAGTTATACCCTATTCAACTTCCTCTGAGACAAAAGGTAAACAAAGAAACCAATGTTTCTCAAACGAGTTGATCGAGAGTGAACATGGCCGATGTAACCAAACTAATTACAAAATTTAACATTTGTACGTAAATTATTTGCCTTATCACTACTCTTCAATTTAGTAGTGTTACAATACGTTCAAAGTTTGGGAACAGCTACAGTTTTAGGTGTTTTTATGTCACTTTTTAGTCAGTCCACTGTGAACTCGGAAAATTTGGACAGTTGCAATTATTTTATTTTTTAACACACGTATTTCCGTTGAACTTGACACTGGCAAAAGTAAAATTGTTGACATCGGCACAGTTTGCCTTTTTCCAAGAAAAAGAAAGAAAATGTCACTTTTTTTATTGATTCCAGATGCATATAAAATTTGACCTATTAAAGAACCTTTTTCTGGTTTGTTTACCTTTGGTCTCAGAGGAAGTTGAATAGACTATAAAAAGGAGAGCTGACCCCGCCTAAATTAGGAAAAGGCTAGGTAGAAGAAGCATAAAGTAGTTCAAATAAGCAACTTCTACTCGAGCTTTACTTGCTTTTTCTATCAAAAACATTTGTTAGATGATCTCATCACTTTTTGAATCTTATCTGATAATATCCAAAACCAATGATTTGTTCAAATCGTTCCCAACACCATATTAGTTCGCTTTAATGTCCTTGGTAGTCGCGCGTATCATCCTCGGTCCAATTAGTGAGGGCGGTGATCGGAACCGTCGTATCCGTGTGTGTCTCGTTGTATCCGTGGGAATGCCTTGAAAGTTGGGACAGACTGCGAGCGAAGTGGGAACTTGACGTGGAGAGTAAAATATATTTGACAATTTCACATTAAAACAGTTGATATTATTTACATTCGTCTAGTTCTTAAAGCGAAAGCTTGCGATAGGTTTAAAAAAACATTAGAAATATCAAATACATTGTCAGTTCTGCTCTTGCGTTTAAATTATAAAACTTGCTACTTTTAAAATGACATGTTTTATTAACAAGTAACAGGTTTTTTATGACACTGTGAACCTGTCGCGCTCCATATTATTATTGTCTGCTAAGCACATTGCAACCATTTCAGCTAAATCGCTCGCAGTCAACCCCAATCTTAATATTGTTTCACACACCCTTTTTACTCGCCGCGCTCGAGTACCAAACGGACTACGCTAAATAACGTAAAGGCGCGTCTCCACCGAAATTGTTGACAATTTCAGTGTTTCCTACTGCTGGCAGCTCTTCAAAAAATCGCCAACTTTTGTTTCCATTGTGTCTACACAGAGTCGCCAACAATTTGAAAAAGCCAATAAATATCTGCAACAAGCGTTGATGTTTACCGCAAAAACAGAAACACGGTTCCCTGACATTTGTTGACATTTTTGTTGCAAACACTAGAAAATTACAACAACTTTTGTCACCAACACGTGTCGACAACACAAAAGTTGCCAACTTTTGTTCGGTGGAGACTCGGCTTAAGAATAACTTTATGTTCCAATTGTTTTGGGGTTCGTTAATAATGACTCATCATCATTATATATTACGCTATTAATATGCCGACATAATTATTCTAATGTATGAACTTTTTTTGCTGTTTTACTATTAAAACAGGCAAATAGTGGATTTGATACTCATAATAATATTATAGTCATTTTAAATGATTCTTGTCTATAGCTATATTTTGAGATCTTTTTCTACTCTGTGATGATAAAAAAGTAATTATTATTCGGTTCTTTACTGTGAATCGTTTAAAATGAATTCACGATAGTCTAAGTTAACGTGCGTTACTTATATTTACACCGAGGGTGGCCCCCTACTGATCTCCTTATACCTAGTCTATTCTATATGGTTTTTTTTATGTATGGGCCGCCAAAATGACTCTACTCTGCCTGATGGAAAGCATAAGCAAAATACAAGAGTGGTGGTCATTTACTCATTGCGAACGCAGACAATGCAGCATCGCGACCCACACTATGGCGGCCTAGTGATGCTTCTACATCTTTTAGTCTAGTCAACAAGTATGGAACTTGTTGACTAGACTATTTGGGCCTCCGGTCTCGCACTCACCAACGAAACACGACAGCACGAACGCTGACATTTTACGTTGATTTCTGTGCGAGGGTAGTACCGCCCCGGTCGAGCCGGCCCGTTCGTGCTGAAATCAGCGTGGCTCTACTACCTTTCTTGTCTTGGTTCTGTCCTGTGGTGGGATGTCTTGATACAGCTATACTACTTGTATTATTGCTAGGCAATGCTTTTTAGACATTGCAAGGTTTTTCGTAATACTTTTAGGGAGTCCCGCTCCTGTAGGTATGTCTTCCTTTGAAATCCCGAGTTAGATGCACCTATCACGATTACGCAATTTGCCAACTGTTAGCTCTTATCATAAGAAGGTGAAGGTGAAGATTCGCCACCACACGGAGATTTTTTTTAAATCGTAGGTGCATAGTAATTCAAATTAGTGGTAGTTATTCTAAGCAGTTTTTTTATGGGATGGGGGCAGCAAGCAGACGTATCGCCAGATAGTAAGCGATTATCGCCGCACATGGACACCCGCAACACCAGAGGCGTCACAAGCGCGTTGCCGGCATTTTAAGAAGGAAAGGAGTACGCTCTCTTGTGTTTACATGTGTTCATAAAATTTTCAGGCAACATAGTGTGATGTATGTGTATTGTATATTATTATACTACTTCTGTTGTAGGTTACGTCCAACTATAGAACTGAATCCAGGTTCGTAATTTTTGTGTGCTTGGCTTAGGAAATACTGTCCTGCATAAAAACATGTTTTACATTCTGCCGTCTCTGTGCACGCAACGAGATATGTTTTTTTTTTTTTCCTGTCTGTGTTTATTGTATCTTTTTTTATTATTCGCTTCTTCTAACGTGTAGAGAGCTGTCATGATAGGTAGCGTTTTGGGATCTTTGCCAAATGTTTCTGCGGTATTTATGCTATTTTTAATCTAAAAAACTGCATTGTTCGGAATTCTTTGCCAGTATTTTAATAAATTTTGAATGTGTGTACTAGATGCTACTTGAATTTACTTATTAAATTATTGCTTTATTGAAATTGCACATTTTTTGTTTTTTTTATGTGTGGGCCCGCCAAAATGACATGTTCCTTTCAATGAATTATTTTACTGTAGTTAGGTACTATAATTTAGGAGTGACCGTTGAAAGAAACTTCATATTGCAAGTAGAAATACTAAAATTGTATTACTAAAATATGATTTTTAGCATTAAATGAATCTTGGCCTAATTTTTTTTAAATTAACTTGCTATTTTATCTACTTTTATTATGAACTTACATTTTTTTTCTATCAGGCAGAGTAGTAATTTTCGCAGCCTCATATATAACAAAAAACATCCACTTTTTTGATAAATTTACAATTTTAATAAAATTAATAGGACAAAGAAAATTATTGGCACATCTTATACATACGTGGATCTTGTCGAAGTCTATTTCACATCTTTCCTTATGAGGAAATTTAATTTGAATACGCTCTCTTGCAGCTTCATCATGCCAATTATAAAACCATTAAAATATTACATTTTTGTTCATGTAGTGAAATACATGATTTAGAGAAGCGAAATATAAATGATATTTCAATAATTTTGATATAACTATTTGCCCAAAATGTGGTTCCGAATATTTACTTTAATTTAATTCTTAAACAGTGATTTCAAATTCCAAAACAGTGAGTGAAAGGCGGTAAAATAGGCTGTCGCGGCGGCGCCGTGTTAGGGCAGGTCGTGTATTCTTACGGCTTCGCGTTGATTGTAGGTGCAACTTTATGATCGCACGCTTCTTGCGCGCTACCATTGTTCTAATAGGCCCTCAGCCCTCGCTGGCACCTCTTATACAAACACCAGCGTGGTTACTCTTCAACTTAAGGTCACGCGATCAACAAGATCTTGCTGATTTTCTACGCTTTAATAGGAATTGTTTAAATTACGCGCATTTTCCTCCGTTTTACATTACAACTAATGTTCCATAGTTCTGGTTCCACACATTGTATTTTTTTATTTTCCTGTCTGTCATACTTTAATTAAAGATGTCAATGTATCGGGTAATATTGGACGACTAGATTTTCTATCGCAATCAAAAGTTTGAAAACGTTAATCGTGATTCCACTATCAACGACGCTATATTGCACTTCTGTGGCCATGCCGATGCCATCCTGATTCCGCGTTACTGTGACGGAGTATGGCAATATTTTACACATGATTAGAGCAGCGAACACTGGTACTGTATGGCTAAGCAAATTGCGCCGACGCGACGCGCAGTCACGATCTGAACCTTGCGGGAACCCGGGAGAGTTTCTATAGAATTCCAACGTAAATGCTACACAGATATTAATGGTGGTATCGCCACCGATATAGTGCTTTGACTGTTTTTACAAGGATGATTCCATTTGTTTTCACCCTTCATGAATAATTCTTACTACCTTATAATAATATAAACTTTTAATCTGTAAAGCTTCCAACGTGTTTATTATTCATGTGTATCATAAATTAATAATATTCTCGCTGCTGTTATAATGAAGCTCCCAATGGGATACTTTTTCCCTTAAGGATGTCAGTTATTTTCTTAGGTAATAAATGCTGGTTGATAGTTATGCAAATGAGACGTCGTTCCTTAAGTAGATTGTATCGCATAACGGATAAGGAAGTCGCGGTCTGCTATCTTGTCATCGATAAGTACAGCCATATTACTAGTGGAATTACATTTTTTTTTGCTTTCGAAAAAAAATCTTTCAGAAGGATGTATGATGGTCAATCGTCATACATCCTTCTTCATCCTACAAACTTAAGCGCTATTACAAACTTATCACAGTACGTACGTACGTAATTGGTAAAAACACTGAGATAAGCTTTGCCGGCATTGCACTAAAGTTTATTGCACTATATTTAGACTTTTCCAGCGTTTCGTAATCATCATATTACTAGTCTCTCATGTCAGTTTCAAGCTAGTTGCTTTATAGTATAGACGCAGTATTGTTTCTCACCTGTTATTGGACTGGACGTAGTCAAATGACAGATGAGAATCCTGCTCAATATGATGATTTTTTATTTTGCTCAATATATTGAACTGCCTCATTTTTTAATGCGTTATAATAAGTATCAATGGGAAGAAATTTATTATCTACTAGCTGTCACACGCAACCTCGATTGCGTCTCCTATTACCCGTAGCGTGAAAATTTTCCCCCGTTTTTGAAACATTTTTTATTGGTGTTCCGCTCCTATTGGTCGTAGCGTGATGATATATAGCCTATAGACTTCCTCTATAAATGTACTATCCAACACTGAAATAATTTTTCAAATCGGACCAGCGGTTCCTGATATTAGCGCCTTCAAACAAACAAACAAACTCTTCAGGTTTATATATATAAATAAATAAATAAATATTTCGGACATCGAACACACGCCATCTAGTCCCAAACTAAGCAGAGCTTGTATTATGGGTACTAGACAACTGATATAATTACATATATACTTTTTTTTGTAAATACATACATATTATACATAGAAAACACCCAAACTCCGAACCAAATATTTGCATATCATACAAACATTTGGTCCGACCCGGGAATCGAACCCGAGACCTCAAGAACAGCAGTCTCTTACGCTACCACTGCGCCACCGAGGCAATATATATATATTTAAAGACAACTCCCGCATTAGGAATAAACATCCTGTGTCGCGGGGGACTTTACAGACATACATGAAACGGACACAATTAACACCCAAACTCAGAACAACAATTTGTGGATCACACAAAGTGTTGTCCCGTGTAGGATTTGAACCCACAACACTTGGCAAATTGGCAAGCGGCGTGGCGACCGCCTAAACCACTAGGCCAATCGTGCAGTCAATATATAATAGTATAGATTAGTGGTTATCGCGGCAAATAGTAGCCTATGTGTTATTCTGATGTATAAGCTTAACTGACGGACTCATAAACTGCATCAAAGTAAAAAACGACTTTGAAATAAAGATTTTAACCAAGTACGCAAACTTTCTACACAAATTTAAATTGAAACGTCTAGATTGGTTCGTTAACCTTAAAACAGCGTAGGGTCATATCCTTAAGTTTAATGTACTGGAAAGGACCTTAAAACTTTTTTGAAGAAAAACAGAAATTTAAAGAAAATTGGTTTAGTTAAAAAATTGGTTTTAACAATAGACACAAGCTTTATGTAAGGGTTTTTTTTATGTTTTAATAAGGTGTATAACCTCCAAGTGCCCTTATTATGGATTCTAGTCGGTTCCGCATAGATTTGATTAGGGTTATTAAAACATCTTGCGGAATACTGTCCCATTCTTCTGAAAGTGTTGCCACTGTCGTAGGCACAAGATTTCTCGCATATACAGCTCTTTTTAAACTGTCCCAAAGATGCTCAATGGGATTAAGATCCGGGCTGCGTGCTGGCCAATTCATGGTACGTGGTTCCCAACCTCTTCGCAATATTGTCGAACTTGTGCAGCAGCGTGCGGCCGGGCATTATCCTGCATTAAAGTAAAATTTTCGCCTATAAATCCCATGTAAGGCACCACGTGATCTTCTAAGATCTCTGTTATGTAGCGATGTGCAGTCAAACCCCTTCTACTACCGTTTTGACGGACCATGTCTATGAACACAAGTTCTGTTCGCCCGTTCATCGATATGCCACTCCAGACCATGCACGAACCGCCTCCAAAAGGAACACGCTCCTCAATGCAACTTTGAGCATATCGCTCCCCACGTCGACGATAGACTCTTCTGCGACCATCTGCACTATCTAAACATGTCCTACACTCGTCTGTGAACAATACAGAGGCCCATTGCTCATCTGTCCAATTTAGGTGATGACGCGTAAATCTTAAGCGAGCTTGTCTGTGAGCTACAGACAACTTTGGACCATTTGCTAGATTAAAAGGGGTGATATCCGCTTCCTTTAACCTTCTTCTTATTGTTAGTGCACTAACGTTTACTCCACGCACTTCATTAAGTTCTGTCTTGATGTTAACTGACGTGAGGAAACGATTTCGCAGGGAAGTTGTAACAATAAATCGGTCATCAAGACCGGTGGTTGCTCGAGTTCTGCCTGTACCACGTCTCCTTTTGTAAGAACCTGTCTCCACAAACTTTCTGTATATTCTAGAAACCGTAGACTGGTTTAAATTTAAATTTCTACCATTCGTTGATCCAAGCCCTCCCGCACCAATGCTACAATTTGAGCAGCTTGTTCGGACGAAGTATCCATATTATGGTTCAGAAACTCTCGATGAGTTAAAAAGCTAACCCAACAATTCTGCTGGTAACAATAATTCAATTGTCAAAAGAATAAAAAATCAATAAGAATCAATAAAGGCATTAATTTTAAAAAACACGCATATCTGATACTACGAGTAAATTTTCTTTTCCCGGCTATATTCATTTGTTTTACTGCAGTTATATTTTTAAATATTGCTTTTTTTAAGATTAAGGGCTAATCTCTCCATATTTATATAATTTAATCACAAAAGTTTGCATACTTATTAAAAAAATCATTTCAAAGTAATCCTGAAGTTTGATGCAGTTTATGAGTCCGTCAGTGTATATTATACTGTAAAGTTTCATCTAAATCCGTTCAGTAGTTTTTGCGTGAAAGAGTAACAAACATCCATCCATCCATACTTACAAACTTTCGCGTTTATAATATTATTATAGATGGCCTTTCGTTGATCTTCAACACGTTGTTGGATACATTCATTGCGGGCTTTAGTATCCTGGGGCTGCAGTCTCGACATAGATAGCATAACGATCGTAAACTAACGATCGATAAATGTTTAAGATTATTTTCGCTTGCCGTAACGATCTTAATCACAAGGGCAAGTCTCTACTCATAAATTTCCGTGCAAAATCGTAAAGGACTGCAGTCTCGACATAGATATAGCGATCGTTAAAGATGCAAATTCGGTAGCTACTTCATATCGATAATTTTTTAACGATTTTTGGTAGTCTCTACCGTTGCAACTATCGATTTTCATCGGTTTCGTATCGAATTCGCTGTCAATTTAACGACAATCGCAAATCGCTTATCGAGGCATTTTGACAGCCCGCTAACTCGATAAGTATTCGAAAATGATCGTTAACTGTGAAATATTATAAAAATAGAAATTGTATGATATTATAAAAATAGGAATTGTATGAAGATATATATTTATCAGATTGTAATAATATCTTTTGCAAGTGTAGTGCACTAATTTAATAATATTAATTGTACATAATGGCGGAGGTTTATTTAGCTTATATGACTTGTTTGTTTGATATATTTTTATATTTTTAACACTGAAATACTTTTTATTTATAGTTTTATATATTAAATCCAAAATACATTTAAATTGTCATGTTTTAATAGGACATAAATATTTATATCCTTGCAACATTCTGAATCAATTGTCACTGTTTTAACAAACTGTTTTACCGACTTAAAATTTTGTACAACATCCGTGACTACCTGAGTATACCTTTGAGAAAACAACTAGTGGACAGCCTAGTATTTTTTTTTTTTTTTTATGTTTGGCCCGCAAAAATGACTCTACTCTGCCTGATGGAAAGCATAAGCAGAATCCAAGAGTGGTGGTCACCATGCTCACTGCGAATGCAGACAATGCAGCATGTGAGTGCTAGTGATGCTGCTGCATCTTTTAGTCTAGTCAACAAGTTTGGAACTTGTTGACTAGACTAATTGGGCCTCCGGTCTCGCACTCACCAACGAAACACGACAGCACGCTGTCATTTTACGTTGATTTTCTGTGCGAGGGTAGTACCGCCTCGGTCGAGCCGGCCCGTTCGTGCTGAAATCAGCGTGGCTCTACTACATATAAATAGGCCAAATGTAATTACTATGATGTAGTGTAAGGTCCCTGTTTATTGGCCAGAACAAAAACTCTAACACAAAAAGTTCAAAATGCTTGTGCCCGTTACTGTTTTAGAATCCCCAGGCGTCATCACGTAACACCATACATAAATGACCATAGTATTTTAAAGATGGAGGCCAGAAGGAAGCTGCATTTGGCAACCTTACTGTTTGGTGTAATAAAAAAGTGCAATCCTACCTATTTGTATGAGAAAATGGACTGGAGACATAACCAGTTCTCCTATTCTATCAGGCCATCACCTAGGGCACTCAGCATACCGGGACATAGAACTGCAGCTTTTCGTGGTTGCTTTAAATATGCAGCAACGCGATGCTGGAACTCAATACCTCCACCGATTAGGGACCTGAAATCAATATTCTCCTTTAGAATTAAATTAAAAAGGTACTACCTAGAACAGCAAAATCAACAACTTATGACCATGGCTACTTACCTCTAGGTTTATGATCCATCAACAGTCTATTTCCAGCATAGGTGTGTGGAATTATATGCATACATGCGCTGTCATCCCGGTATAGCATGTCCTAGTGGGATGTCAATATATTTTTCTTTTTATATTCTTCTTATCATTTTAAAAAATAATACATATTTTTTTACTAGTGCCTGTGAAATTATTTTTTATTTTTATTTTTGTGTCGTTTTCTTTTCTCCTTGGTTGTTTAGTCTCTCAAGACTTTGAACCTAAAATGAATCAAGTGTTTGTAATTTTTCATGAAAATAATGGTATCCTGTGCATACTTACTTTTAGTTCAGTGTAAATGTGCAGAAAATATTTGACTGTTTTTGTCTAGATTATATCACTACATAGTATAAAACAAAGTCGCTTTCTCTGTCCCTATGTCCCTTTGTTTGCTTAAATCTTTAAAACTACGCAACTGATTTTGATGCGGATTTCTTTAATAGATAGAGTGGTTCAAGAGGAAGGTTTTTAGGTATAATAAATGCATAATATAGTATGGAAACACTATTAATTTTCGAGGTTTCTAATGTGATGTAGCAAATAAACACATTTTTTTGCGCTTACATTGCAAGCGCTGGTTGCACCCTACGAGATAGATCAAAATAATGTACTACAGTATTGTACACCTTAAAAAGTACTACAAAAAAGTCCGCGACGGTATAGGTCTATCTCTTAGGGATAACCCACAACAACCATTTTTTATTCCTTTCTTTTTACGAGAAATAATGGCTTATTTACGAAGTGATTTTAAGCAATACAGAATGAATCCTTATACAATTAAGTAAATTAAATACATTGTGCGTTTTATTTAGATCAAAATGGCCCTTAACAGTATCTAATTTAAATTAATATATTCGAAGATATTACAGATTTGAAATGCACGAATCGTGTCGTCGGCGGGACCATCTGAAATGCACCCGTGCGAAGCCGGGGCGGGTCGCTAGTTATATATAAATTACAGTACTTTACTAGTCACTTACCAAATACTTTAGTGGTGGCCGCGGCTGTCGGCGTCAGGTCGACTGTTACGGTGGGCACTGAAAATCAGTGCTGGGATGGGTCATGTCGCAGTGAATGCTGAGAGTCCACCCATTTTTAACCGACTTCCAAAAAGGAGGAGGTTCTATGTTCCACTGTATGTATTTTTTTTTTTTTTTTTTTGGCTTAGCACCGACTTCAAACAGATTTTAGGTACCTAGCACCCATTATAATACTACTATTTAAATGAATAAAGAATTAGGTATAGGCAATTTATGAAGAACCAGTTTATTTTATGCTTTTCAGTGTTTTTTGACAGAGAGTTCTCGTTGGATGTTTTTGGAAGTCGGTTTTTTTTTTATAATGTTGAACACGGTGTACAACCAACATTCAGCATACTCAATCGCTCAGTACTTTTTTGTCTTAGAGGCTTAGTTTGTGGCGTAGGTACAAATTATTTCGATTCATTAAACTCTGTTAATTGTTTTCTTTTGCACATATTAACTACCTACAAAAGAAACGTTTGTGAGGACACGTCATCACTATCAGTGCCACGTCATTTGCCAAATGACAATATTTCATTACAATATTTTTTTTTACTGTATTCTAGCCCTTTCAACCCAGTCGTTGATATTTGATGACAATAATTGATATTTTCAAATGATGTTACCAGCCAGAGAGAAAAAATGTTTGTTATCTTTTTATTTATATTTTATTACATACTTTTGTTTATGTACTGTTTAAACTGCGTTATGTGTTGTGCACTGTGTTTATGCAAATAAAGTTATATTATTATTATTGTATTTGTAATCTTCTTGTTATATATAAAAATGAATTGCTGTTCGTTTGTCTGGCTAAAACTCGAGAACCGCCGGGCAGATTTAGCTGATTTAGGTTTTGAAATGTTTGTCATAGTTCAGGGAAGGTTTAAACGGTGAGAAAAAATGGAAAAATTGAGGGCAAGATAATAAAAACAACAATTTCCTTTTGCCCATATAAACTGTTCTACCAACTTTCCTGTCAAACTTTTGACTGTCAAATTGAAGCACTTATTAAATTAAGGGTTTTAAATAGACACCATATATATTATTACACGAATCAAGTTAAGGGTTTTAAATAGACACCACATATTATTTATATATTATTATCGCGTATTTTAATATTATTATTTTGATGGTTGTTATTGTTGGTTCATTCAGAAATTTTTGTCATTAAATTGACATATTTTGATGGTTCTCACTGTTTAGAATACAAATAAAAAAGTCTTTATTGTGCCACATCCATAGAGGTGTATCACAAACAAAATAAGATAACACTGTTAATAAAATCAAAACGCTGTTTTGTTGGATTACGAAAAAAATATTGATGTCAATCGTCTGTCGAATGTTTATTTTATAAATTAGAGATAGAGTTAGATTATAAATACAGACAATTTTTTGCACCCACGGCATATAAAGTACCTGATATTCTATTACCGTTATTAAAATCTTCTATGATCAGTTTGTCAGTGTGTAAGAATTTTATTTACTACTAGTTGATCCGGCAAACGTTGTTTTGCCATAAAAAAAAATTGGGGTATAAAAAATAGATGATAGTTGATTCTCAGACCTACCCGATATGCACACCAAATTTCATAAAAATCGGTCCAGCCGTTTCAGAGGAGTATGATAACTAACATTGTGACACGAGAATTTTATATATAAGATTATTGTTTGAAAATGCCAAGGCAAAGACGAACTGACATAGGTCGTCGAAGTCAATCAGACGTGCGACGAGCTACCTCACGTGCAATCCGCACTGATGACCAGCGAGAGACAGATAATGATAACATTCGTATTGCTATGGCAGAATTGCGTTCTACAGTGAATAATGGCGGCTCCGTCCACTTAGATCCCCAGCATAAATCCCCTGGGGGATCCATGTGGAAATTTCGGCCACACTGATTTTCGTCCACTTCGATCCCCTGCTTAAAACGATAAGGGATTTATCTGTATTTTTTATCCACATCGATATCCAATGGAATCTTTTAGAATTTTCTATACATTTCAATTATTAATTTAGAAGTTTTTCATAACAAAAGTTCCATAAATATTCATACTTTGATACGATTTAAAATATATTTTTCATGAATGAATTTAATAATAGGATTTTTAATGAGTTTTAAGTTATGTAGGTAATCTTTGGTGGTGAAATGTATTAATAGGCATGGTAATAAACCTATATACTATGTAGGCCATAAATAGCAATGCCACACAAAAAATTCAAAAAAAATCCCATAGGGGCCGTTCAAGTATTACGTAAGCAGATTTATTACAATTATTTACCCCCCCACCCCCCTTGTCAGCAAAAGTAAGCAAAGCTCTTACCCCCCCTCCCATGCTTACGTAAACATTACTAAATAATTAAATATTTTGGACATCTAACACAACGCCATCTAGTCCCAAACTAAACAGAGCTTGTATTATGAGTTCTTAGGGTTGCCAGATTTTTTTACAAGAAATAAAGTAGGTATATTTAGGTCTGAAAAGAATATTAAACAGTATTTTAGGAAAATGAAGAGTATTTTACTTGTTGTTAACTAATTTCTTGGGCACGCCGTTATTGCGGCGATAAGACCCGTTATGGAGGATTGGCTCAAGATGCATCACGGGAGCCTCTTATACCGGCTGACACAGGTGATCTGGGCAAGGATGCTTCGGAGGGAGAGCACCTGTGTCTGATCCGCAAGCAGCAAAGTGCCACAGACCACAAGGCCTTGTGCCACCACTGCGATGGCCAGACTGTGGACACGGCACTCCACACGCTAGCAGAATGTCCGGCGTGGGGCGGGCCGAGGCGTGTTCTCGCGGCGGCCATCGGAATGGGGGGCTCGCTTACATGATTGCGGCCATGTGGCGGAGCGAGAGCACGTGGAATTCTGCCGTCTCTTTCTGCAAGCAAGTAATGCTTGCGAAGAAGATGGCGGAGCGGTACCGAGAGAGGTTTAAAACTCTTCCTTTCCACCAGGCCCGGGAACGGGACCGGTACCGCCGCAGACGACTCGTGCGCCGGAAATCGCAAAACAATCTCCGTCCTCCATAAGCGCAAGCCTGGAGTGACAGGTGACGCCAATAGTCACTCTAGCGGAAGCAGGCCGGGGTGGTGGCGCGAGTTCTACATAGTGCTCGCGCCCTTTTCTAAATAGAAAAGAGCATCAAGGTTCCTACACAGGAGGCGGCCGTCTACAAACCGTATATGGCCCGATGTACGGCGGGGTTCTAGAGATTTCCTTCCGAGAGTGCACCTGGTTCCCCGGCTTTTAGTACCCGAGACGGCGAGACGGTGTGCGGTTTTTTGTAGGTTCGAGTCCGATATAGCCACCAGTTTGTGGTATCCGAGGGGATTTCCGCACGAAAAAAAGGATAACTAATTTCTGCACATTTTGTACTTCCATAGTTGTATGACATTTTTAAAACTTGGTATAGTTTTTTTGGTATAACTTGTATTTGTCTATTTGAATTGAAACGACATCTTTATGAACCAATTCAACTATGTTTAAAGAGGATTAACGTATTGTTAGCAAAGCAAATTAATATTTGTGTTACAGACAAACAATAATTTGCTTTACTAACTTTTAAACTTTCGCGTTCCATGATATAATAATTATTTAACGGGAATTAACGCGAACACTTATTTAAAGTATTGCATACCTCTGATTTGCCTGACGTTTCGACCAGATTGCTGACTGTGACCACGGGCCATTGCAACCTGGTCGAAACGTTAATTCCCGTAAAATAATTAGGTATTATAATAATTTGCTTTGCTTACATTTTGCGTGCGTCAAATTGTCAGTCAAGAAACAATAGATAAACGGCAAAAAAAAAAGTTATATGAATAGCGCGCGGTAATTCCCCTATTCGGTTCTAAGCGAGTATGCATCATTTGTGGGAATCCCTTAAAATGTGTTTCGTTTTATGACAATGTGTAGGTTGCCATATGTGTAAAAAAGTAAATAAATACTGCTGACGTAATCACCATCTAGACCCCCCCGCCCCCTTGTCATCAAAAATAAGCAAAGCCAAGACCCCCCCGCCCCCCTATAGTGTTTACGTAATACTTGAACGGTCCCATATCGGTTTAAGTAGGGGATCGAAGTGGACGAAAATCCTCCTAAATCAAGCCACTGGGGGATCAAAATGGAATCGAAATCCAAATAGATTCCAATCCAAATTTTCACATGGATCCCCCAGGGGATCTAAGCAGGGGATCAAGTGGACGGAGCCGCTTAGAATAGAACGAGTTCGGGCACACCAAATACAACAACAGCGAGCACGACGCAATGAAATCGAGCGATACCGCAGAAACAGTGCTCCTGTGAACCTGGATCGAGAAACAGTGCTCCTGTGAACCTGGATCGAGTAGCATTCCACTGCAATCCGGAAGTAGATTATTGTGCCGACAAATCCGTCACAATTGGGGAAATGACAATTATTTGTCAATATTGTAAAGCGCATTTGTATCACAAATAATAATTTAACAAGATAATTGCAGATACAAGGACAATTTATCACTGACTGGGAGCACTGTTGCCACTGCCAGATGTGGACCATCAATTTTTACAAATTTAATTTATGGGCAATGAAGATGCGGAAGTTGAAAGGCGTTGCGCTCATAATCCAACAGTGAAGCGAACCATTGTCCAAGAACAGCAAACGTTTCTTCATCAGAACAATAATTTAGTCAAAATGTTCAAAATGGTCTTAGATCGTATGCCATCGGACAGCCATAATATTGTATTCAAAGCCGACAAAACAGGTGAGCATGCAAGGAGGTTTAATTCACCGACAATCGACGAAGTGGCTATTGTCGTTGTTGGAGAAATTTGCAGTCTAGAGATATTATGCTTCATCGTCGGAACAATGAATTGAAACGTGTGTCTGAAACGCATAGGTCTTATGACGCGTTACAATATCCATTAATCTTCTGGCAGGAAGTAGATGGATATTATTTTAATATCAAAATGGTTAATCAAGTAAATGGTAATGATATAAAACAATATTTTTAAAATTCAGTATCAACATATCTATTTAAATAAAAATGTATCGCCGAAATGTATGTACGCGCATAACTTCCGTTCGGCTGCACCAAATTAAATAATTCTTTTTTACGTGTTCCTTATTGTTAGGACAAGGTTTGTGTATAAGAAAAATTAAAAGATAGTGGGAAAAGTCTTTTTTTTGTCCGCGACGGGAAGCTGAGACAGATATGTAAGTATGACGGTACGAAGTTCGCCGGGTCAGCTAGTATATATATATATTTTTTTTTTTTTTTTTTTTTTTTTTTTATGTATGGCCCGCCAAAATGACTCTACTCTGCCTGATGGAAAGCATAAGCAGAATCCAAGAGTATTGGTCGCCATACTCACTGCGAATGCAGACAATGCAGTATGGCGACCCACACCATGGCGGCCTAGTGATGCTGCTGCATCTTTTAGTCTAGTCAACAAGTATGGAACTTGTTGACTAGACTATTTGGGCCTCCGGTCTCGCACTCACCAACGAAACACGACAGCACGAACGTGGTCATTTTACGTTGATTTTCTGTGCGAGGGTAGTACCGCCCCGGTCGAGCCGGCCCATTCGTGCTGAAATCAGCGTGGCTCTACTACCTCCTATAATAATAATAATAATTATAACAATATACTTAGCATTCAACACAAAGCTTTTGAAGTTTTATTTTTTTATAATTATAATTAATTTCGTTTAATTAGTTTCGATATCAAGACACCGTGGGAGAGCCACGCTTCGGCATGAATGGGCCGGCTCGACCGGAGTGATACCACGGCCTCACAGAAAACCGAAGTAAAATAGTGCTTGCGCTGTGTTTCACCGAGTGAGTGAGGATACCGGAGGCCCATACCCCGACCCCTCCCCCTATCTCCCCCCCATCCCCCAAAGGCCGGTAACGCACTTGTGACGCCTCTAGTGTTGCCCTTGGGTGTCCATGGGCGGCGGTAATCGCTTACCATCAGGCGAAACGTCTGCTCGTTTGGCATATTCCATTAAATAAAAACAGTTGACACTTGACTCATCAATGATGACAATTGATTCAGAATTTTGCAAGGATATAAATATTTATGTCCTATTAAAAAATGACAATTTAAATGTATTTTGGATTTAAAATTTAAAACTATAAATAAAAAGTATTTCAGTGTTAAAAATATAAAAATATATCAAACAAACAAGTCATATAAGCTAAATAAACCTCCGCCATTATGTACAATTAATATTATTAAATTCGTGCACTACACTTGCAAAATATATTATTACAATCTGATAAATATGTATCTTCATACAATTTCTATTTTTATAATATTTCACAGTTAACGATCCTTTTCGAATACTTATCGAGTTAGCGGGCTGTCAAAATGCCTCGATAAGCGATTTGCGATTGCCGTTAAATTGACAGCGAATTCGATACGATACCGATAAAAATCGATAGTTGCAACGGTAGAGACTGCCAAAAATCGTTAAAAAATTATCGATATGAATTAGCTACCGAATTCGCATCTTTAACGATCGCTATCTATGTCGAGACTGCAGCCCCACGTGTCTTAGTTTCTAGTTTGTTAAGATGAGGTATCAGCGCCCTTTTCTCGCACGTAATTTGGCAGTGATAAATAAATTTATTTTGTAAGTCTTTTCACACATTATTACAAGACGAATTTTACAGTTAGAAGGCACCGGATTTTCCTAAGACTTATTCGGAAAAGAAACGCTGATTCAAACACGTCTGATCGTGTGCCCCTACACCATAGTTTTTTATTTTACAAATTATGACCATTTACTCACGGCTGTGAGAAAAGCTGAATATTTATGAATCAACAATAAACTTTTCCTGTTTTATAATCTCCTTCCTAAGTATAAGTTACCTGCGTTAATAAAATATACGCTAAACCCACAGACACTATCATGTTTTTTCAGTTTTTTCTGCGCCAGTCTCAAAACACATTTGTAGGTACAAAAGTGACAAAGCGAATGAGAATTAGTGACATCATTGCTCACCAACGTCCAATGTTGTCAAAGGCTGTCTGCAAAGTAAACGGTCTTATTTATGACTTTAATTCACGGAACATTTTGCTGGTCATTTTATAACTTAATTCGGGATATTGTGTCCGAAGCCCCAAAAAGTTATTATAGTTTAAGTAACTCGGGAATTACCATGTGCGCTTAACCATTACTTTTGTCAAGTGTTTTGTCTTTATGTTACAAAAATAATTTAAATTTTAATACATTTTTAATAAATCACACAGGTCATGAATGATGTGTGTAAAAAAATAATGAATTAAAATTTTTCATAACTGGAAACAACACAGAAACTTAATTCGATGCATTTTTTATAGTTTTTTGCCGTTCAAAATTTGCTTACTTAATTTATAAATAAAATACAAGTAGGTACTAGTGTTATGTTTATAATAATAGGTCTTTACCTATGAAATTGCCGTTTTGTATGCAATAAGTGAAAGTACTTATTTTTTCAAACTTTTTTATTTCTGTTATTCGAAGTAATCACCCATGCAATCGACGCATCTTTGCCAACGCATTGGCAGTTTATTGATGCCCTTCTTGTAAAAATCAGCTGGATGGGAGGCAACAAACTCTTCAAAGGCATTTTGTACTGCCTCTCGGAAATTGATTTTTTTACCCATTAAAAAGTTGTCTAAATTTTGGAAAAAGTAATAGTCGGTAGGTGCAAGGTCTGGTGAGTATGGCGGATGAGGGAGAGCTTCCAACCCCAGCTCTTGCAGCTTGGAGACTGTCTGTTGCGCAGTATGGGGTCGCGCCTTGTCGTGAAGCAGCTGCAAGAGCTGGGGTTGGAAGCTCTCCCTCATCCGCCATACTCATCAGACCTTGCACTACCGACTTTTACTTTTTCCAAAATTTAGACAACTTTTTAGTGGGTAAAAAAATCTATTCCCGAGAGGCAGTACAAAATGCCTTTGAAGAGTTTGTTGCCTCCTGTCCAGCTGATTTTTACAAGAAGGGCATCAATAAACTGCCAATGCGTTGGCAAAGATGCGTCTATTGCTTGGGTGATTATTTCGAATAACAGAAATAAAAAAGTTTGAAAGACCTATTATTTAAAACTATTTACTGTAGATCGTGATGGATGTTGTGTCATTCTGGTGGTTTTAAGTCCGCATGTTCAACTCTGCACGTTATCAAAATACATATGTACATACCGATACTTACTTAATCAAGACATCTTTGAAAACAAATGATGTCATATTTGTCGCGTTTTGTCTGAGTTCCACTGAGTCTTTTAAGTGACCTTCACGCTAAACGGCACATGTGGTTTGTAACAAAATAAAATGATATACATATTTCGGGTTTTGATTATCGTGAGTAAAGACGAAATGAATATTTGTTTAATTCGATACAGATTAACTAGAGGCCGAATAGTCAGGCAGTACATAAAAATGAAATTGAGCAAATTACTTTTTACTTTATTTAATGCCAAATTCTAATTTAATTTAAACATCTTAAGTCAGTCTAAATACTCAACACAAGATTGAAGTTTAATGAGCTCGACAGACGAATATCTTATCCAGCCCTGCTCAATTATGCTGAGATAGACAAGTAAAGAAACAGATTCCGAAGAGAGTGATGTATCTAGCTAAACTTACGACGTAAGGGCATTCGTTTGGGTCGCATATGAAACTTGTTGAAAACAAGTGACATTCAAGAAAATACCCTATGTCAAAGGAAATGTTTTGCATACTTAAACCTGCTTAAATGATAATTCAAGACGACTATCGGTGAAGCTTAAACATAATCTAGATTTTCATAGCAATATGCATACAGCAAAAGACTCTACAACCATTTTGTCTATGAAGATAAACAAACCTATTTTTTCATCACTCGTATCGTACTTTGTAGGGCTTCGACTTCATCTTTCAATACAAAGTATTACCTCCCATTTCATCCAATTTTATTTTCACAGCACAAAAAGTAACTTTTTCACCTATTTCATCTACTTCAAAGTTAGTTCAGGGGTTTTCGTAAATGATAGACGGCATCAGATTCGTGCAAATTAATTTAGCAGTTACTTTTTTTCTATGATGAAATTTGTTTATTACCTGCTTGTTTTTTAATTAATGTTTTTATTTAAGCGCTCTATATCTATAGAATTAGCATCTTACCCTGCTCTTTTTGAAATCAAATTAAATCAAAAATTTATTCGTTGTTTTGTGTTTGTGTAGTTTCATGTTGTTTGTAACGTCATCAATTTAGACAGCTGTATAGGAAGCTCTGGCGGCGTAAATGTGGCCATAAAACTTTACGCAAGCTCGTCTTAAAATAACACGAGAATAGCGATTAATGCAACCTCGTATCCAGTATGTGGATAAAAACAATAAATAAATAATCTTCGTCAGATATCACCCGTCCTAGTTAACCCACCCACCCAGTTAACCGCTTGGTTAACTGATGGAAACTGTAAATCCATCCGACAATATACTTTTTTTAATTTATACATATCTGTTTCGTTTATTATATTCATTTACTAGCTGACCCGGCGAACTTCGTACCGCCAAATTTACATATCTGTCTCAGCTTCCCACAGGCAGTGTACAGTCGCGGACAAAAAAAAACGCTTCCTGTTATCTTTTTTTTTTCTTTCTAGCAAAAAAAAGAATGAAATAAATCGGACTATATTGTGTTATTGAATTACAACTAAGTACATATTTTGACTTTCATCCCCTCTCTCCAAGAAACCGTGCTGAATTTCGGGATAAAAAGTATCCTATGTCCTACCTCGTAGTATGAACTCAAATCATGCCAAGTTTCATTTGAATCCGTTCAGTAGTTTCCGCATATGCGCGGCCAAGGTACAAACAGACAGACAAAAATGAAAAAATTACAGTTTTGGCTTCAGTATCGATTATAGAGAACCCTCCAAAAAATATTTCTAAATATCTTTAATGTACAGAATTGGACCCGTTACATTTTTATTATAAGTATAGATTTTACAAATAAATATTTTTTCCTAAATTCCTCTCTACAAAAGGTTGCTTAGTCAAATCATGTATTTTCGTCTGGTCATCAGTCTCCATGTTATCCCGTACACATTAATTGGTCGTAATTGTAGTGGAATTTATTTATATACGTATGTACAATGCATGGGTTCCTTGTTGATTTATATGGAGCATGCAAGTGCACTTCAAATTACTTACTCAATTATTTACTCAACTATGTTTCGTATGCACGTCTCCATTGGCTTTGGACGACTTTTAGCAATTAAAATATAGACTTTGATTGTTTTTTTATTTGGTATATCAAATTGATTAATATGATAGATAGTCTTCTAGTCGTACATTTCAAATATTAAGCGCCTTTTTAATAACTTGGTGTGAATAATTTAGTCATAACTAGCTGAGCCCCGCGGTGTTACCCGCGCACATACATAGATTTTAATGATTTAGGCGGCCAAAACTATTTTTGGGGTTATTTTAGTTCTAAGTTCAATTAAAATAAAGAAAAGGTATATATTTATAAAAACATACATATATTTGTCAGGTTATAAAGAACAGTAACATATAACTAGGGAATGCAATCTCGTTCTCGCGAGATCTCGGCCTTTTTTAGCGAGATTGATCTCGGCCGAAAAATGGGCGAGATCTCGCGAGTTTAACGAGATTGCATTCCCTACAAGGGTCCCCCTATTTTTACTAATGGTTCTATATCCGTGTGGTCGCTAATAAACCAGGAAGCATTGACTGTGTTCAAAGAACCTAGAAACAGAAAACTAACTACGAATTCGTTGGAATTATTAATCAAAAAGGAAATGAATTTATACGAGTCCGGGGGGTCAAAAGGCGATCTTTTACATTTCGCGGATGACTGCCTGAGATCTGTGGTTCTAACTAGCGTTGAATCCGAAAGGGCCTTTTTAGCGGCTGGTAATCTGAACAGCAATATAAGAAGCCGTTTAGCAGACGATTCTTTGGACATATTGTGCTTCTTAAGGAGCTACTTTCAAAATACATAATTTGTAATAATGGCGTGTGCTGTGAACTGAACAAGCCTTTGATTTGATTGAAATATTTTGTTAATTTTAATCTCTAATTTGTAATAGATCTGTGACTAGGTATAGTTTTCTTTAATTGATAATAATATCTCACTTTAATAGTCAACTCAACTTAGTAAATGAGTTTCATTTTAGTTTTTGACTTCTTGTTTTTTTGTTATAAAAATAACTGTTTTATTATTAAAAAACTTTTATTTAATATTAGAAGAGAAGACCTGTTGTTTATTTCATTTCTTATTTGATTAGATACGTCAAAGTTTACTAAAAAATGATGCATAGATTCGTCAAACAATGTTGAATACAAAAAAGTTTATTGAAAGAATATTTTTCCTATTTCTTTTCAAATATTGTGATTATTTGCAAGAATAAACTCACAAAACTTCAAATCTCGCGAGATCTCGAAATTGGCGAGATCTCGCGGTATTGTTATTCATTAACTCGCGAGATCTCGCCTGAGCCCTAATCTCGCGAGATTGCATTCCGTGCATATAACAGAGCTATATTCACTAAAAAGTACATATGAATGGAAACAGAATTTAACAAGTTTTCTTTAAATATAAATTTACATTAAAAATCGGTATCTTCAGGTCCAGATGTCTCTACTGACTCTGTGTTTGGGTCAGCAGGTAATAAAAGTTTAATCGTTTCAGGTAGAAATGCGTTTTGTGAAGGTTTTCTTATTTGTCTCCAGCAACTAATGAAGGGATCTGAACTTAACAAAAGCCTATAATATACATCTAAGTTACATTGTTCCCTAGAAAACTTTCTGGCAAAGTTTAGCCGGTACGATCGGAAATGCATGTTCCGGGCTTCTGCAGCTTCTTCCGATAGCTGTCCAATTGGAAGCAGCGAACTTTCTATGATTTGGCTTCCATGTACCAATATATTGTGCATAGTAGGCGTCATTGGGTGCCAACCATACTGTTCTACGTACAATTTTGCTGTGTCGTACGCATACTTATCATATTTTTCAGCATCAATTTTATGGCCACTAGAAATAGTTTCTAAATTAACCTTGAATCTGTAAATCAGTTCAAAGTTAATACCCGTGATGTCTGAAGCCAATTCGGGGTTTTCAAAAAACCTCCGGCTTGTGTTGCCATCATTGGTGTTGCCAAAGTTGGCCTTTGGCATGTCAATGGGCAAACCGGTTTCATTTCGAAACCTCTCCTGAATTTCCAACTTCTTTTGGGCTTCTAATGCCTTGTCTTCTTCAGTTTTTCTTTCCCTGTATTTTTTTACTGGCAGTTTATACGAAAGGTGTATAATGCTTTCGAAAATGCGGATCCGGGCGTGTAATACTGACAAGCCGAATTCCAAAGCTTGAGGGTTTACACTATTTTTCTTCGATAGATCATTAAAGGTTTTCGAAGTAGATCCACAGATGTAGCACTGGGATGTTGACTTTGTGTCTGGCTGCGTTGCACACCTTTCCGTCAATCATACTCATTTTGAGTTGGTGCCCGAACGAAAACTCCTCTTCATTCAACGTAACAACTGATTTGTTTAGTTGCTTAATGGACTCCTGCACATATTTTATCTCTTCTTTAGTTATGTCCGTTGTTTCTTTTACAAATCGTAATCGAATCGGACGGCAAAACCTTGACGATGAAGGAGTTGGATTCTGCCAAACAATTTTACTGCCTTCTTTTCCACAAACAATGCGCAAAGGCACAAAGGAACTCATAAAAATGTTGGCATCGGAATCAGTCTCATTATCGTAACTTTGTTTAAATTTGGATTGCTGAGAACCGTCACAACCCCATTTGCAGATTATCATTAACGACTTCCTTTCTTGCTCGTTAAGCCGGATTATCACATCTTCTAGGTATTTTGATAATCGTGTTACGGTTAGATCCATTAGGCACTGTAGATTACTTTCCGAGCAAGTAGCCGTAATTCTTAGGGATTCTTTCGGCGGATAGCGCTCTTGTTTTGCTTTCAAAACAAGATCATAGCAAGGGAAATGTTGTGGATTTCTCGCCCTTACTATCTCATACTGTCGTCTCGTAAGATCAGGTTCAACGACATCTTAAGTGCTTGCAGAGGCGTCAATTGAGGTACCTCATCGTTGTCAGTAACTCTACTGTAGGCTTGTCTATATTTACTAGCCCGTGGTGGTGAGTTCGTAATATCTTTAAGCACTTTCGAGGCAGTCCTATGTCCTGTTGTCTGCAACACAGATGTAGCAGCATGAACAATAACTTAATCACCTACGGAGCCCCTTATTTCTTCCGTTTTTCTTCTTTTACTACACTCACTTAGTTCTCCAAAAGACTTGGGTGGTCGACCTTGCGAGGAGGCTGATTCAAAGGGAATCTAGAAAATTCCCTCTAACCATGATTGGTTTATTTTCAGGAAAACATCTTGGTGTTTATTGGCCTTTGCCCATCGTTGCTTAATGTGTGATTTTACATAAGAAAATCTTTTTTTTTAAGTCTTCCTTAGCCTCTTTGTTGTGCCCATAGCACATAAGAAGAAAATTCTCATAACAGTCAAGTTTTTCATTTAAAGTTGGTAAATTTTGACTCTGTAGTTAGTCAAATATGTATTGAAGAGTAACTACTTTAGTACCTGAGGTAGTAGGTAGACCTGAAACAAATAAAAAACAATTTTAATACAAAATATCGCACACTCAATATTTCCTATATTTGACAAAGAGCCTTTCAAAAGGGCTTAGCTAAAAAAAGCGCGATTTTGCGCGGCTATTTCTTATGGAATTAGTTAGTTACATATATCAACTATATAGTATAATAAAAATTATTACAGGGACGGACTCATAAGTACATTAAAAAGGCACTTAATGTTACTTAAATTACAATGTTAATTAAATTTTTCTGTAACGAAAACAAATTGGTCTTACCTGTATTATCGCAATCCATCACAGTTAAAACGAAAATATTAGCTTGAAATGAATTATGCACTTTGGAAAGTTATAAGTTTTGGAGAGCGCCGAGACCCGACATGTACACACTTTTTCACTATCGAATTCCGACTGATCAAAGTCGACTCCCGCGCTTCAAAGGCGGGGGAAGGGAATGTTATATTGTACATAGAACTGTTTTTCTACTGTTGACTCACCAATTGTATAGATACTTTACCTTTACATTGATTTTAAAAAAAAACTTTTGGTCGTCTAATTCATTAAAATCTATGTATGTGCCGCGGTACAACAACAACTGCGATTAACGCCGTGGCGAAAAGTAAAAAAAAAAAAAAAGTATCCTATGTCCGTCTCCTGGTTCTAAGCTACCTCCCCACCAATTTTCAGCCAAATCGGTTCAGCCGTTCTTGAGTTATAAATAGTAACGTGTAACTAACACGAATTTCTTTTATACACATATACAGATGTCTAGATACCGATACAGATGATAGAAAACTATCTCTAATCTCTTAAGTATCCATTTATCGTCGTATTAATTTTTTTTACTAAATATGTTATATTTCTAAGTAAGAAAAAAATATATTTAGTTCTAGACGAGATCTTAATCTTGTGTGACAAAAACATGAATATAGTAAGTTGGCCACAGAACTTATTTTGCGTATTAATGTTGGGTAGTCCCTTTGTCCTTCCTTATCTTTGTTTTGTTTTAGGTCCGCAAGCAAGTACGCTTTGTTGGTGTGATGCATCATATCCTTGGCTCAAAGGCTCTTTGTCAAATGTTTGCTCCTTGCATTTGTAAAGATTAAGATACGACAATACCAATCATTGCTGCCACTAGAAAACTTTAAATTGACTACTACAATTTAGCGAAATATTAACCATTGCCCAAATTACACCGAACTAGTCATATGCCACAAAAAATAGTAGCAGACGATGAGATTCGTACATTTCAAAACGTTGAGGTGATTGACCTCATTCAGAACATAGTCGATCGTTTTTGTTGATTTAGAAAAACGAAATAAATTGCTTTAAGCTAAGAGATATATCTCAACAAACACGTCTCACTTGTTTGTATTCTGTTTCTTTTTGAACGTAATAGGTGGCTACTGGTACTAATAATGCCTGTCATTTGTAAATTGCAGTAACACATTGTGGCTCTAGGTTCTAAATGTAGATTTATCTAACGAAAGGATCCAACACTTACTCGAAAGCAATTTAAGACTAATTATTATCATCAGGTTTCACAATAAAGGTATAATAATATGTACAAAGTCGACCAGTAGCCGTGTTCTTTTTTACAAGCTTTTTATTAACTTGCAATGTATATATGTATGCTTGTATGTTCGGGTGGAATCTTGCAACTCTATTTTGAAGCAGATATCTTCAACCGATTTTGCTGAAATTTAGCAAACATATGTATATAGCGTGACAATACAATATTATAATGACATGGAGCTGATCTGATGCTGGAGCTGGAAGGTGGCCATAGGAACTCTGTAAAGAAACGTCGCAACATCATCGAGTTTGGACTCGTTTGATTCGTCTCGAGGCATTCCAGTAAAAGCTTGTTTTTAAAAAGCTTTTTAATTTAGTTTATTAATTTTGCTCCTATAAAATTAGATTTAGGTTTAAAGAATTTATTCTCATAAAGACGCATAAGCCACATATATAAGAACTTATTATAACTTAAAAATAGCAATGGTCGTGTCAGAACATCTTGATTTAATGTATGAATCTGTAAGGTGATCTCTCTAGAACTACTACAACCGAATATGAAACAGTTACCTACAAGTTAAAATTTCAAATACCAGTAGCGTTTGGCTCCTTCTAACGAAAATAGTATTTCGCACTATGTAGTGTATAGATTTCCATTGGTTTCGAATTGGAATATTTTAATTTATAGAGATAACCGTCGATACGTATCATGAATATAAACGAGTCAAGACAAAAACAAGATATTATGTCTGAGGAGAAATAATAAGAGGCGTTCGACAGCTACAATCGGTCTAGCCGCTATCGTCCTTGAGTGTAGAAATCCTTGATGAGTACAATCAACCGCCACCGGATAGTCGTCTCCGTTCAGGGCTGCCAATAATATTTTAAGTACATGTAAGGCGACTTGTAGAGTCTATTTCAATTCAACTTGTGTAATATTAACTTGTTGCGTAAACTAGTTCCGTAACTATATTCATTAAATATTATTTAGTGAGTCGTTTGCTTGTATCTATAATAGTTTGTTTTTAGTACTTTTTGTGGAAACCGATCTTAAAACTGAATAGGTATAGTATTTTGATATTATCAAATACTTATTTTATTTATCACCAAAATTGTATAACTAGTATAGAATCTAATATTAGTTTTAATTTAGGATATGCTAGAAAATGTGAAAAAAAAAAAATGAACTAAGCGTCTAGCGTTATAAGGTTGTAAATAATAAAAATCAAAACATTGGTCGAGAAACTAGTAAATGCGGGGTGAATAATATTAATTAAGGTGCGCCATTAGCTGGGGCCACACCGGACGATCCAAAATGGATCAGCATTCGCGCGATCCGCGATCCAGGATCGCGATGCGTGGAGCGTGGATCATACTAGGCCGATCCAGCTTGTTGAAACTGCGATCCATAGGCGATCCGGGACTCAGCTTTACGCAGAGTTAGTGTCGAATTTCGCAAGAAATCTGACGCCATGCATCGTCTCTTACACCTCTATTGGTATAATTAACCTCTTTTGGTTCCATACACATTTAAATTCCTTATAAAGCGATATCAGACGGCGACTTTGCGACATTTTCACGGTGTGGTGGATCGCACGAACCACGCACACCGTCCACATCGCGGGCGCCACGCAGGCGAGGCACCTTTGAGGCTGGCAAAAAACCGACAACTGACGGATCGCTCGCGGCAAGGAGCGCGCGCTCCTGCCGCGCAGTTTGGATCCAGATGTGGAGATAAGGAGATGTGGAGGCAAGTCCACATCAAACGCTCCTATGGAGCGCGCTCCTGCCGCCCGCGATCGGAGCGCGTTGGATCGTCTGGTGTGGATCCGGCTATTCACGTGCGCAGTTGTTATTTTTTTTTATGTTTTCCTTTATATCTCAGGTCATAAAACTAATATACAATTATTTAACTTTAAATGTTTACTACCTATATATTAGTAATTTTTTGAAGTAAAAATATATTTTTATAAAATGTTATTCTCAAGTAGGTACCCACTTATTTTATTAAATTTTAGTTTATCTCTAATCAATGATTTGTAGAATAGAACATGTTCCCACTTATGTCTATACACTGCATGACCCATGTATTTGATAATACGTTTTAATCGAAACGAGTACGTAAACATGTCACGCGTTATATCCAACCGCAGCTTAAATTGAATTTAACTCCAGCCACGACCTGTCAACTTATCGAATATAAATTCTCTTAATAATCGTTACCAATTACGAGAACGTTCGGTCTCGTACTACTATCTATCGCTGCAGAAATGCTGCAACTGAGAATTACTACGAAGGATTAAGATCTTTTTGCGGTGGCATGTAAGGGAGAAATTGAATTGTCAAAAGGGACTTTGATTGGCCAGTTTAGTACGGCAGAGTCGTCGTGAGGCACGCCAGGCCAGTCTACCGCGAGAAATGCTGGAAGTTATGAAACGATCGCCGACAAACTGGAAATAAGAGTAGCCATTATATTTACGCGATAATTATTTTATCGTTTTCAATTGCACATGAATACGAATATCGTTACTAAAACTAAACTCTAATGGTTGTTTTAAGTATGATAAAAGTATTAAATAGATTCCAATATTTAGGTAAAAATAGCAAGTTAGAAGTTGATTCACGCACAAATTGAACTACTTAATTATCGCCTTGACTGTTGGGTTAATGTTTAAGAGCTACATGTATAACAATGATTTCAGAATTGGTCGAGTCCTTGTGTTAAAGTTTCGTATTACGCTTATAGATAAAACGTTATGATAATGATGACTTAGTTTACTACCCGCGCTATGTGCATACGGAATCTTCATTTATCCAAACAAGTCCGTCATGCCGTATTGAGTCATTGAAACTAAATTAAAAAAAGCTTTATGGACAACAAAGTGCATTATGCCTATAAAAAGCTTGATTATCAGGTATTGATTACACTCACCACATAGCATTATTTTGACTCCGGGTTACGGTGGGGCCGAGGTGCGACGCTAGATGGTCTGTCACAGTCAAGTTCACGGCCTCGGCCAATGTTCCGCAACATTTCCTCGTTCTGTCTCGTTAACCTTTCATTTATCACTGCGATGTACATATTGAATTAAAAGCATAATTTATTCATGACTAAGGCTCACGGCTAAAGACACTCAAAACTATATTGAAAGTGCTGTTGGTTTTTATATTTTTAATAAAAACTGTTTTGATGTTCATAAGGATGCCAATGTTTTTTATTAGCCAAAATATTTAATTTCCACGTTAAATTCGGCTTTGTTAAATTAGCAATTATAATATTGAAGAATGTTATTGATATTGTAGGAATAGATAAAATAGTTCCACGTGCTATTTGTTCTTGACATTAGGCGTGGGGTCGACGACCACTCTGCCGAAATGTTTGCTGAATTTTATATTATGAACTTGATTGAGTTTTATTAAACTGATTAAATGGTAATCATTATTGTATTATTGTAGTTACCTATTTAGTAGTTTTAATATACATGTAATATCTGGAAACAATGTAATTCCTGCTCATCTACATGTGCCAATTTACGGATGTATACTAATTGGTGTTGGGTTTTACTGCGATACCGTTAGGTGTTTTAATCCATCTATTCATAGCGCTGACCGTAAGTACCCGCTTGTAGTAAGTAGTTAATAAAAAATTGTTTACTGAATTCTGGTCCATCGATATCTACCTATTATGAATTGATAGCATAGTCTTCGCACACATATGTCAGCTTTGAAACTGTACCACGCTGCTAAATTTTATCTCGGATGGCGAATGAATTATAATTTTAATAAATGTATCTAAGATTTCCGTCTATTTAGAGTTAGCTATCAGATATAAATCTCCATAGATCACGAGGTCGTTAATGTGATATTCGTGTCGGCGCTGTCTCAGAGATAGGTACTGTTATTCCATTGTCGATTCAAATATTCCGCGCTTTCATATTTGTTTAATAACCTATTGTAAGATTTAGTTCAGTACCGCGATTACTATCTTTCCAATAGGACTATAACATTACTATTTTTTTTGTGTCCTCGTAAAGCACGTTTGTATTCATAATGGGTTATTGTTATGAAATAGATTGCGTAGTTAGATATTAAAATATTTCAAGTAAATTATTTTAGTCTATTTCATAAACCATGTGAGACTTGGGCCGGTAGTTTCCGCTGTATTTGATATGCTAGTCCTGATAAGACCACGTCGACCACGCGACACTTGCTCAACCCCTTCTAGTGCAGAGGGTTGATTGCCCTTCCGACTTATTGATTGAGCTCACTAATTCTACGCATAAAACAACACTACTTCATCTAATGACCGTAATTTAAGTGAGAGTCTACGCTATCCAAATAAAACTAGCAGATTCATAACAGATTGACAAAAAGGAATACAAGTAAAATTTTAACAAAAACCGACTCCAAGGTTCGACTCGATTTCTCTTGGATGCCATTATCAGATCTTAGTGTCCTTATCATGGTACCACCGTTGGGATATCTTCTTTCCATTATAAAAAGAATCATCAAAATCGGTTCATAACGACGAAGTTATCCGCGAACACACATTAAAAAAAACATACGGTCGAATTGAGAACCTCCTCCTTTTTTGAAGTCGATTAATAAAAAATACATACTCACAATGTAGAGTGTATTAAATTTTCGTATAGACAATTTGATTTATTGCAATAAATCAAATATTAGTTTGTCGCAGCAAAGACACCATTATACTTGTTTTTTCTTATTTGATACTTCTAAGGAAATTTTAACAAACACATTTTAAAATCTGCCTGGTTCGCAGATGTCCACTTAATAGTCGTTATGTATAGTGTCACAGGTGTAATGATTTCAATTTCTTTCTGAAATAACGTCGAGCAGGATATGCTTTATAGATAAAACCATTTCATAAGTCGTTGCGTGCGAACGCGAACCAGTTAAGTCGATCGAGCTTTTAGTAAGTCAAATAATAGTGTGTCGTAAAGCAGCTTTCATTGTACATTGATAATCACGAGTTATAATATCTGAGAAAGTCATTCTCTGAATAGAACTCTGCAATATGTTAGATTCACGTTTAACGTACCGTAATTCTTATTGTTAAACTAGCTGATCCACGCAACGTCGTTAACGTCTCCTATTGCCCGTAGCGTAAAAAAAATCACCCGTTTTTGTAACATTATTCATTGGTGCTCCGCTCCTATTGGTCTTAGCGTGATGATATAAAGGCCTTCCTCGATAAATGGGCTATCTAACACTAAATTTTTAAGATTTTTTAAATTGGACCAGTAGTTCCTGAGATTAGCGCGTTCAAACAAACAAACTCTTCAGCTTTATATATTAGTATAGATTAGTGTAGATTACTGCAAACGTAGTCGTATAACTGTCGTAGTCACGTATAATTATTGCAACACTTGTCGTGTCAATTCGAGCTAACTTTGTCTATGTAGATAAAACTCAATCTGCAGTCGTTAAATTTTATGCAGCTGTATATGTGAGATCTGAATGGATACTTACGAGTACTAAGGTGTGTATTGCGGTCAGCGAGGAACTTGTTGCGTCACCTCAGTGCCGGTAATGGTTGCGCCAAATCAATCTTGGGCACTAATCGCAACTCTCGATGTCTTATAGAAATAATTTGTAATATTTATCGAAGCTATACTTTACTCGTATAGTAACATGACTTTATATCTCACTAAGTGAACGTTCTTTTATTTTTAGTATATTATCTGAACTAATGCACTATTATTCTTAATGCACTTTTTACGTTGCTACAAATTAAATTTGCAAATATGATAACGTATTTGCTAACCACACAATTGCTACTGTATTTGTAAAATCGAGTGATCTAACTTAAAAACATTGGTTGTTACAGTTTACGTCGGGTGCGACCGAAAGCGTAGCGTGCGGCACGAGTTCCTCATCATCAAGTTCTTCTTCTTCGTCATCGTCATCTTCGTCCTCATCTTCATCGTCATCGGACTCGGACACTGCAGACGCCGCTGGCGGCTCTGCAAATGCTTCTGCCGAGGACTCCAATGTCGCTCTTGCTGCTGCATGTCAATTACAGGTAGCTAGAACATTCACTCAATGTAGTTTTAATAGTTGCTTTTCTGGTAATTTAAATATCTAAGTTATTTCACATTAGCTATTTATTTTGAACGAAATACTGAAATATTTTTCTCAGGTCATCGACGATGCAGACCTTGCGGAACTATTTCCAGAACAAACATCGAGCGCGCCGACGCAACAACCCAATTTCTCGACCTTTACAGTGCACAACGCGGCGCCGGATAGCGACGACAAATCTATTGCTGATAATGGTAAGTTTTGAATAATAGTGGAGAGTAGCAAACGTGTTTTGTTTTTCAAATAAATATACTATTTATGATATATATATACTATTTATATTTCAGGTGACGGATCCAGTAGTGAAATGGAGTTGACGCCTCAGTTGGTGACAGCTGCAATACAAAGAGCTACAGCTGATTCATCTGGTTCTGAAAATGAATGCTCTAATACAGATCCTGGCCACCCAAATACTACGCACTACGCATCAAGTTTGCTACAAGAGTTTGTGGCACGGACACAGTTACTTAGTAGTACGGCACCACTAACAACAGCGCCAACATCGTTATCATGCGGAATAAATACCAATCCCATTGAAGGAGTTGCGACAATAAGCGACTGCGTACTCGGGCAAATAAATAACATCTCAGAAATAACGCCTATAGCTTCGAATTTTTTAACAACGTCTCAACATTTAAGTCCGCAGCAAACTGAAGAACTTTCGCAAATAAATGAAGATCTTGAAGAAATAACCGGTGTGACCGACTCTGTATCAGTGACTAATCCATCTAGTCTTGATGATTGTGTTGATAATAATGATTTCATGAATTTGGATATAACACAAGGAAGTTTAGAGCTAGGAAATGCTAATGATCTCTTGAAAAGTTCTCCATTAACAGTAGTTAGTTCAGATACTAATCATTTGAATCAAGTAGACTCTCAAAAATTGGATACAATTAGTACAAACTCTGTTGAATCTCATGATGATGTTAAAAACGTTATCGTTGAATCTAGAAGAAAAAGAGGGCGGCCCCGAAAAGTACGTAAAACGGAGGAAGACATTGAATCTCAAAAAGAAGATAAACCGGTAGTCAACGTGATTAATTTTCACAATAACAACGATCCTCCCAATGTATCTCCAGATTCTGGCATTCTCTCCAATCATAATTCACCCACTCATTCACCACTACGGCGACATGAATCAGAAGAAACAAATAACAGGCTCAGTAGAAAATCCACTCAAAAAGAAAATACTACTAGGGAAAGAAGAGCAATGAGATCGAAGTCCAAAAGTAGATCTCGCGCGAATAATAGATCTGATTCCAGTGATTGTGATTTTCAGAAAAAAAGAATAGAAAGAGAAATTAAACAAATTAAAACTGAAGCGCCTTCGCCAGTACCACTAAAACAGGAACAGAATAAATTTGAAAAGAACAAGAAATCTGATCACAAATTAGATATTGCCGCGTTAGATAGAATGTTATATGCCACTGACAGAGTATTATATCCACCAAGGAAAAAAGTTGGCCGTAAACCAGTGAGTAAAACAAAGACAACTAAAAACACACCCAAGACTTTAAAGGATAAAAACCAGTATGATTCTGGCGATAGCGATGACTCTGTACCTGCCAACGGGTCTGTCTTATCAGGGGTATATGCTAAACGTAAAGAGTTAAATAATAAAATTGCCAATTTACCAAAAAATAATAATACAACGTTTGGTAACGTTTGGCGAGATAACCAAAGTGAAAATGAAGCAGCTGCCGATGATCCGTTAGATCCAACTTGGAAACAAATTGACTTGAATCCTAAATATAAAGATATTTTATCGGGCTATAAAAGTGACCACGAGTTTAAACCATATAAGAGCTGTAGTCGCCTCATTGAATCAGGATACAAAAGTGATTATGGGTGTCGCTCTGGTTACAAAAGTGATTATTATCGATCAGGCTACAAAACAGATCATAAATCGGGATATAAAAGTGACAAATCGGGATATAAAACTGATAATAGTGTCAGGAGTATGCGACGGCGCATGAGAAAACTCAAGAAGACGAGATCAGTAAGAGATAGATCGTACTACAAAAATCAAAAACATTTCGTGTCAGAGCAAGAGATAATATCATTAGCTAATAAAACATTTAGCAACTTAAATTTAGGTCACAGTTCAAGTGACTCTGAAAGCGAAAACTATTTACGGCAGACCAATGCTTCTCCGAAGTACACAAGTGTTAGCATAAAATATCCACTGTCTTCAAAATATGAGTTTGGGTTTTCAAAGGCTCCTCAAAAACAGGTGTTTAGACTGAATACTTCTGACCCGTTTGCCCCTGGTCCTGTGTTTAGTGGTTTGCAACGTCCAGTAACAACACAGAACATTTTCAAAGTGACCAACAACAATAATAATAATATATTGCTCAAGTCACCAAGCAAAGCTAGTTACATTGGGACCCCATTACCAGCGTTAAAACCTGCATTTACTCATAAATTTGGCATTTCACCTATTTGTACAGCATCGAAACTTCAAGGTTCAAAGAAAGAAAATGAAAGTAGCTTCAAATATTTTTCTCGAACTTTGTCGCCTAAAAATAAAAAACAATTTAAAAATTTTAATACTACGTTACTTAACGGAGCTAAGAAGGAAAAAGAAATCGCACCTAAATCCCTTCCAGGTATTTTTGAAAAAGCGAAAAATAGTTATGTACCCAATAAGTCTCTTTCAAGAAATGTGTTCCTAAATTTCATTAAACCGCATGTAAGACCATCGTTTCATACTAAAAAACAAAGAAGAACAGTCGTTTTGGCACCACCGAAAATAAACTTAAAACCTACTGAAAGAATGTCTCGTCTGCCCGTCAAGACTGAGACTAAACATCACAGACATAAAAGTAAGCGTAGACATCGATCTAGATCCGTGTCTAAATGTCGAGACACTTATACGAAAACTATAGAATTGGTTGATCAAAAGTTCACCCAGGATATGGACAGCCTTGTATCAAATTTTATTAAGTTATGTCAAATAGCACCAAATTTGATTGCAAGTGTTGCAGAAAACTTACCAAAAGCAGAAAAAACATCGACAGAAGTAACGTCTACTAAGGTAGTTAAAAGAGGATCAAAGAAACGTAAAACATTAGAGAATCAAGAAGCACCCACACCTACTTCTAAAAGAAGGCACAAGAAACAACTAGCAGAATCTCAAAGTAAGGGAGGTAAAGATACCAACGAACATAAATTACCACTTAAAAAGAGACATTATCATATAAACTCATCTACAGGTAATTCTCTAAGCTTAAGTCTTGTGTCATCTGAGTTTGATGAAAGTTCCAAAAATAGTACCAGTCCGGAGAAGTTTTTATGCACAGAAACCGATTGCACAGGGGAAGTCCAAGGTAATGCACCTGATGAGTCACCCAAGTCGAAAACTACAAATGAAAAAGCCAAAAAGAGTACTGATGTTGTGAAGAACGCAACTCAAACAAATATTCTGAATGCCGAATCTTGGACAAAAACATCAAAGCTACCTATTAATACCGATGCTAATGAAATAGCGAATAAAGTGGATGAAACTGATATTGTTCTCAATCAAGACCTTGCCGCGATACCTATGCAGGCTGATGATGAATTATCTATCAAAAGACCGACTGCAGATCAATCAGAACTTTCAAAAAAAATCTATGAAACATCAGAAAAACTAAAAGCTGTGCACAAAATGGTAAACGACTTAGAAAAAAGTTTGCCGAAAACTAAAGATGATGTCAGATCAGAATCAACCAAACAAGATACTAATAAAGTACCGTCACCAAGAACTGAAGCTAAATCATCACCTATTCGGCACTCTGCACCTATAGTAACTCCTAAAAAACGGCATAGGTTAGAAGCGGACAAAGTCATATCTAATTCAAGTTTGGATCATGTTGTACAATCTTTATCTAAAAAGTTATCAGAAGACAAGGTTGCAGTGGCAAATCCAAAAGAATCTAAAAACATCGGTCTAAATGGTAACAAGGAAGATACTTCAGAGTCAGATAAACTTGATTCGTTGACCTCAACTAACTCTTCCACAAATAATACGTCTATGGATCCCTTAAAGAGTATGTCAGCTCGGTCATTGTATAAAAGCTCTATTCCGCCGGCTCAAAAATCAGAAATAATGACTCGTAAAAAAAATCGACTTGAAGGTTTGACGAGTAATTTAGTATCAAAAATTAATCCAAGTGCAGCTACAAAGGTTTTAGATACTCTTTTGAATAATAATATTCGTAAATCCATAGAATCTCGTATTTTGGAAAAGGAAAAAAATAGCGTAGATACACCTGGTAAGATTATCGATGATAAAAATAAAAATAAAGAACAAACGCAAATTAATACTAGAGCTACAGTTATTAAGTCACCGGTATCGAAAGGTAAAGTTTTAGACACTAAGAAAACTAAAGGATCAGAATCTCCCCTTGGGCAGTCGGTTGTTGTGAACATTGATAAACCTACGGGTATATTTGAACCATCTGTTGATTTAGAGGACCAAATCCCTAAATCATCTATATGTGTTACGAATGTATTATCTGAACAAAATAAAGGGAAATCAAAAACTAAAAATGATTGCAAGATCGTAGCAAATGTATTACTGGCTAGTATTGATACGGAGTCGGAAATACCTTTAGCTTTAATATCAGAAACACCTGATCCTATCATTCGACCGAAGAGAGGTGAATCTATAGCTGCGGTAATATCTGATAAGCTCTCAGAAACAACAAGTGGTCATAATTTACGACAGACAAAAAGGAATTTGAGTAATGACGAGGAAACAAATGAGAATAAGAGGAAGAAGAAATCTAACATTTTAAGAGAAAGTAAATTAGTTTTACCGGCACGAGTGCTAGTGACTAAAGTGCAGACGGAACGGTTACAAGTAAATGATACTTCGAAGAAAATGAACTTGCAGCATAAAAAGACAGAGGTAAACGACTCTGCTGATAACAAAACGGTTGATTTAAAAAAGAAAACCAGGAGACGTAAAGCAATCAATAGAACTGGTTTTCCTAGTATTAAAAAGAAGAAGAAAAAAGTAGACAACACTCAAAATGTAACATCGGATAGTCACTTTACCTCCGACACTGATAATAACTCGGCCTTTGAAAGAGTGCCAAAGGATGGAGAAGCAATGAGTAGCTTTTTGGAACGCACTACTAATAAGAAAGTTGAACTAAAAGTTGTATTAAATAAAGATGAGTGTGTAAAGCAAGGTCGATTAACAGTTGTATCACTTGAAAAATTGCAAGGCAAAGACATACCCAATGAAAACAAAAATAAAACAAACAGTTCTGAAAATGTGAGTAATGAGAAAAAAATACCGAATTCATCTATTTTGAGAGCTCCAGCTTTACAGTTAAAGAGCAAAACTGAGAAAGAGATTAAGAATCACATTAACAAGTGGGAAGTATTAAGCGAGACAGATAGTATTCCATCGTTAGCTGGTTCTCTTAGTAACGATCCGGAAGATAGCATACCTTTGAGTCTATTAAATGTGAAATCTGACAGGCCCGTTAGCCGTTTAAATAATCTTGAAAGGTTAAAACGAAAAACTAGAGCTATATCGCCTTCTCAGGAAATCGAGGAAATATTTTCGAAACGAAAAGCCATGGAGAAGAATTCTAAAGCTTGTTTACGCCCGAAATCAAGCCTTGCAGTTTTATGTCCCACTGATAGGAGACTCACGAGAAGTTCCGATAACCCAACTGATGAAACTAAAATTAAAAGAAAGAAAATTGAAAATCAAAACATTGTTTCCGATTCCGAAAAACTCAATGTACCTGTCAATATAGGTGCTAGAAGAAAGTCTCGTATCCAATCCACTAAAAAGAGAGAAGCACAATCGACGTCTCGAGAAAGTTCGTTGGATACGGTGATTAGCCGTAAATTGACATCTAAATATAGGGAACCGTCACTTGACAATCTTCGTGACAACGACGAAAATGATCCGCTGCCATTAAACGAGAAGGAAATAGATTTTGAGAAAAGTATTGACGTATTATCGAAGAATATAATATGTAAGAAACGAGTAGCTTCATCTCGTGACGATAGCCCAGCTAGTAGTGTGGACAATAGAGATAAACCTGTTATATCGAAGAGAAATCCACGACTTCGTAAAAAGTTTCTAGCAGCCGGATTGTTTTCTGATTATTACAAAGAAGAGTGAGTAAACATTTTTTATAAATACTAGTTTAAAATAAGTAAGCATCATCACACATCTAAAAGTACCGTTTTACATTTCAGCCCTAAACCAGAAGGAAAAGGAAAAAATCTTGTTACCCAAACTGAATTCCCACCTGGACTCTTAGCACCGCCACCGTATTGTGAACGCTGGGTCCGTCGAAGGCAACTACACTTCACGCTTCCCTATGACATTTGGTGGCAACAACATTACAATCAGCCTGTTCCATCGTGGAATTACAAAAAGATACGCACAAGTAAGCATCTAATCCATACCAATAAATAAAATTAGAGTGTCTGTTTGTAATATTAAAATAACCGCTTTTTACTATATGCATGTATACACGGTACATATACCAAAACGACGTTTTCTTTTCAAATTTTTGCCTGCCTATGTGTCTGTTCCGGCTAATCTCTGGAACGGCTGGACCGATTTCGACGGGATGTTCACTGGCAGATAGCTGATGTAATAAGGAGTAACTTAGGCCAATTTTTGTTAGACTAAATTTGCCCCGCGGTCTTACCCGCGGTTTTAACGGTACAACAATAACCGCGGGACTCGCTAGTACATTAATATAATTGACACAATGTAAAGGTATTATAAACGTAGCATGACAGAAAGGCCTGTATAACTTTCAATCAGTGTAGAAGACTAGTTGGTAAAAGATGGGGTCTTAACCCAGAGATCACACTTTGGTTATATACTGCAGTTATCAGATCATCCATTAACTACGGATCAGTTGTATGGTGGCCCAGAAAGCAACTATCCACAGCTAAAACGAAATTCCAAAGTCTACAACGCTTGGCCACAGTAGCAACTACTGGATGCATGAAAACTACTCTATCAACCGCATTAAAGTATCTCTTAAACTTGAGACCTCTAGATCTGGTCATCCAACAGGAAGCGATAGCAGCTGCCCTAAGACTAAAATCAAACGGACTGTGGAAGATAAACACAGAAGCAACACACTCAGAATTTCTGCAGGGGATCTTAAAGGAAATTCCACTCCTCGAGGCACCCAGGGACAGAACTTCATGTCAACATGTCTCAGATCGAAGTTATCATATCTAACTATCCGCAGAAACAAAAGATAGCTCTTGCGTCGGTGAACTTAGGATATATATAAGTGGCTCCAAAACACAAGAGGGTACAGAAGCTGGCGTCTTCTCCAACGACTTAAATATCAAGATATCAACTACTATAGACAGGCTAAACACAATCTCCCAAGCAGTATTTGCTGGCATAATCAAAGCAGCACAAGCTGTTGCAGCCAGAGATGTGAGAGACTCAAACATCAAAATTGTCTCTGACAGTGCATCCGTGCTTCAAGCTCTGCAAAACAAGATGACTTCTGCCCTCATCAAGGAATGTCATGACAATCTCTAGTCCATTGCAACCACAAACAAAATTAGCCTGCAATGGATAAAAGGGCATAGTAACTTGGTCAATTGGTGATAGTCAATGGGTAACGACACTGCAGATGAATTGGCCAAAAGGGGATCGGAAACGACAGTTTGTGGACCGGAACCACTACTAACCTTGCCCCAAGCCCATATAAAAACATGACTGCGCGCCAATACCGAAGAAAAACACAAAACAGAATGGAAAAACATTGAAGAATGCAGGCAAACAAAAAGTGCAGTTCTGGTAGCATCAAAAAGACTAGACCGCAACCTGATTAGACTAACAAGAGACGATCTCAGGAAGGTCACAGGTATCCTGACAGGGCACAGTCCCCTAAACAAGCACCTATTCACTATAGGCGCAACAGACAGCCCTCTGTGCAGGGGGATGCATGGAGGCAGAAGAAACGCCGCAGCACGTTCTCACAGAATATAGAAGTGTGGCAGCTCAACGGGCAGACATCCTCCAAACAACATCACTCCCGGTCACTACATACCTACTAGTGCTACTGAGCAGGATGATATAGGATGGTTGGAGTAGGAAGATGACAAACTCACGTACAACGGCCCAATCAAGAGGCTAAGTGCAGAAATGGCCCGGTAAAACAAACAAACAAAAAAAACGTGGCATGACTTACATTTGATACCAGAGTATCCATGAAATTTTTGGGTTTTTTTCAGGCGCAATAAAAGGAAATATAAATTATTTGTTTAGGTATCAATTATGGTTGAAATTGTTTTAAAAAGTGCTTAGGGGTTTTTACGGTCTTCAAAGGTTTGCGTTCCTTTTGAGACGTAGGAAATGTTTCAACTGCCTCGGTGGCGCAGTGGTCGCGTATGCGACTGCTGTGCTAGAGGTCTCGGGTTCGATTCCCGGGTTAAACCAAATGTTTGTATTATCTGCAAATATTTGTTTCGGAGTTTGGGTGTTTTCTATGTATAATATGTATGTATTTACCAAAAAAAGTATATATGTATTTATATCAGTTGTCTAGTACCCATAACACGAGCTCTGCTTAGCTTGGGACTAGATGGCGATGTGTCTTAAGCCGAGACTCCATCGAACAAAAGTTGGTAACTTTCATGTCGTCAACACGTGTTGGTGACAACAGTTTTTATAAAGCCGAGTCTCCACCGAACAAAAGTTGGAAACTGTCATGCTGTTAACCTTTTTTTGTGTTGTCAAATTTCGGTGGAGACGCGCCTTTAGATGTCCGAAAAAAATGACCGAAATATTTATTTATAACTGTTCTTCATCCAATGCCCAAGGTGTACCAAAAGTAGCGCCCGCTTCTAGTCCTCATTTATGCGGATTTTGACGCGCAAATTTCTCACTGGTTTTATAACTCTGCACAGTTACCAGTACCTAATGAAAGTTCTCATTTTGGCTTATTACAATAAATAGCCAGGTGACCAAGCTTAGCTCGGATTTTTTATTGGTAAATTTTCTAAAAATGAATAATAGCTAGATCGGTGTATCGCCTCCGAAACCCCCTGCATACTAAATTTAATGTAAAACGTTAGAGCCGTTTTCAAATTTCCGAAATTCGCATTAAATATATACAAGAATTGCTCGTTTAAAGGTATTACCTACATCTCGTAAAACAAAACATGAAAAGTACACCAAATAGATAACTGGATGTATCTCAAGGCGCGTATCCACCGAAATTGTTACCAATGTCAGTGTTTCCAACTGTTTGCAACTCTTTAGAACATCGCCAAATTTTGTTTCCATTGTGTCTACACCGAGTCGCCAATAATTTGAAAAACATTCGAACTAAGCGTCTCCACAGAGCCAATAAATATCTGCAACAAGCGTATTCTTTTGATGTTTACAGCCAAAAACAGAAACACGGCTCCCAACATTTGTTGACAATTTTTGTTGCCAACACAAGGAAATTACAGAAACTTTTGTCACCAACACGTGTTGACAACACAAAAGTTGCCAACTTTTTTCGGTGGAGACTCGGCTTTAAAGGAGCAATAGGAGCTAACTGATGAACAAATTCAATAATTGCAAAATGACTAAAATTGGACTTAAATGTAATATCTATACTAATATTATAAACGCGAAAGTTTGTAAGTATAGATGGATGGATGGATGTATGTTTGTTACTCTTTCACGCAAAAACTACTGAACGAATTTGGATGAAACTTTACAGTAATATAGCTTATACATCAGAATAACACAAGCTACTATTTACCGCGATAACCGACATATACGCGGGCAACCACTAGTATTAAATACGCGTATAGCACAATAACCGTTAAGGAATAGGCTTAGTTGTCTTAGTTGGTTATTAGATAATGCAATAATTGATTGTTTGGTGTAGGCTTAGTTAGTTATTAGATAATGCAATAATTGATTGTTTGGTGATCATTTCAGATGTTTACTACGATGTGAAGCCATCCGCAGAAGAATGTGAAAGTGTTGCGTGTAATTGCGTTCCCTCATCGGGATGCAACGAGGACTGCATTAACAGACTTGTATTCTCGGAATGCTCACCACAATTATGTCCTTGCGGGTGAATATTGTTTCATGAATGAGAATATGTCACTTGTTATTAGCATAATTATTTTAACTCGCAATTCTTATCAAATTTGTACGTATTTATTTTGCAGAGACAGATGTAAGAATCAACGTATTCAACGTCATGAATGGGCGTCAGGGTTGGAGAAATTTATGACTGAGAATAAAGGGTGGGGCGTGCGTACTAAACATAAGATCGTATCTGGAGACTTCATATTAGAGTATGTCGGCGAAGTGGTATCTGATAAGGAGTTCAAGGTTAGTGATTTCTTTAATATTTAGTTCCGAGAACAACTTTCTTTAAATATACGTATACTCTCTTTTAAACTATTGTGTAAAATTCCATACAATAGAAGCTTATTCGGTTTTTCGTTAATTTTTTTATCTTTGTAATATACATTACTGTATTTTATTGACTTTAGATCTTGTAATGCAAGATGTTTCTAAAAAACAGCAATAAAAAACAAGTTAAACTTCGCGATACGATATACTAACCTGACTTCGTTCTTCGTTGCGGGTACTTCGTGAACTCTTTACCATCGCCGCGCCCCGTCGACGACGATTGAGTCAATGTGAAATAAACTCTTACTAGACCCCATGACCTGTGATAATTAAGACTTTAACATTATTTTAACATTTTTATTTACAATTATATAAATAATTTAACAAGAAATGACTAAAATTGCATTTTATTCCACATTGGTTATTGGTATTTCAGGAGCGCATGGCCACACGTTATGCCCGTGACACACATCATTACTGCTTACATCTAGACGGTGGGCTGGTAATTGATGGCCACCGCATGGGCGGTGATGGGAGGTTTGTTAACCATTCCTGTCGACCTAATTGTGAAATGCAGAAATGGACTTCAAATGGTAAGTAACTTCATAAGACATTTTGCACGAAGCAAATACAAAGAGAAGATGCCCTAATGAAATTTTTGTATGAAACAAAGCGTGACAATTTTCGGGGTTGAAGGGGGGTTACTTTGCCCTTTGCCATCTACCAATCAATAGCAAAACTACTTGCATCGTTACATGTTGATGTTGCTATGTAGTTTAGCTATTCGACACTCAGCGTACGATGTAAGGGACATGCAGGCTATAGGCTATATATCATCACGCTTAGACCAATAGGAGTGGAGCACCAATGAAAAATGTTACGAAAACGGGGGAAAATTATTACGCCTCGGGCAATAGGAGACGTAAACGAAGTTGCGTGGGTCAGCTAGTATAGTATAAAAGTGAAAGTTTGTGTGTTCTTTATATCTTCCCCCTAACCTTGGTGATGTATTTGATTTATTACTTATTTAAATATGTCACCGTAAGATTATAAAAACCGTTAGATTATAATCTACCTAGCGAGATTGCAAACTATCGATAGATTGTCAATTGTCTTACGCGCGTCAAATTGTCAACTGCCCCTGATTGTTCGTTGTATAGTAGGCCGAACAATGCCCAGTTAGTTTAGGTTATTACTTCTTTGATTATTCACTAATTATTTTTTCTGCCACAACAACTTTATATAACTAATTCTAAAGCTGTGAGGTATTTTCAACATGAAATCAATTTACAATCACAAAAATACTTTACATTCGGCATCTAAGACAAATTAAAAAACAAATATGACGGCGCGGGGACATATGCTGTTCAACCAATCAGCGTGCGACTTGCGATTCGTCGATACTATTTTACAATCTTTCGACTGTTTGCAATCTCGCGAGACAGATTACAATCTAACGGTTTTGACAATCTTACGGTAATATATATTAAAGAGAGAGAACAAAAACAAATAAATATAGTACAACAATAAAAAGAACAATAACATTTTTGCATTAACTATATGCTGGTAAGCGCTCCCCAATGTATCGCTTGGTTGAATCCTACAACACTTATTTTAACAGTGTAGATATAATGGCAACACGTCCAGGCGCATTTAAGAGACTCTTGTTAGAGAGGCTAGCATTGCTTTAAACTCTTATCTATAGATTTAAGTTTTTCCTGCATGCTTTATGTTTTTTGCTTATTTGTTAATATGTTATGTTAATATGTATGTATGTAACGGGAAGTTAAGTGAATGTAACGTGAGATGACCGATTGTTACTTAATTACTTACACTCACTATTTCTCGTAGGACCCAACTACAAAAATGATTTTGCTAATATGTGGTAAATGCCGCTGGTGTCACAATTGCTATTTTCATTGTGTTAATTATTTCAAAATTATGTATTGTGTCATTGTTTATTTACCTCAATAAATACAAAAAAAAAAACATACAAGTACGAGTATAATAGAAAAAAAAAAAAGTTTCTACAATTTTTTTTTATATTTTCAAATTCTTCAGTTTTCGTTTCGTTAATTTCGTGGTGGGTTCCGAGACAGTTTAATTTTCCTGGGATTCCTGGGATAGAATTTTAGTTAATTAGAAAACTCATCAAATACTTTAGTACTTTGAATTCTAGATTAATATAGTCGTTAACAGATAAAATTTTAATTCTAATTACGACCCTGTTTCTTTGTTCTATTGATGTTTGTTTTCCTAGTTGACGATACACGTCAGTGTTCACAAAATAATTACAAAAAATACAAAAATAATACTTTTTTGATTAAAAATTCTTTAGGCAAGAATGCAGAACATATTTCAATATTTTTTTATGATTTATTTTATAAATACTCAGCTCAACGAACCTTTGTATTTTTATTTCCCATCACACAAAGTTTTTCCATGTAGTGGCGAATAGATTTAACTATACTTCAACAACACACAGAGATTTTTCTAGAACTATTTAAAGAAATTAAGTATAAACTTACTTACAAATGAAATGTGATGCCATTCATGGCACCAGAACGTCTATCCGAATTATTTGTACAAGATAAAACACAACACTTCATCTTTTACTTAATTGTACCGAGAATATTCAAGGATTGCGATTTTTCGATGCAGTTCTAGAACATTGACGTTGGCAGTCTAATTTGTAAGTCGCGTCAACTGCGATGACGTCGGGGCCTGTATTTTGTCACGGGGCCTATGCGCTTAAGCCATCTCCTCTTTGTATTTGCTTCGTGACATTTTGTCTTTTATTATGTAGAAAACTAATGTAAGAAAAAAAGCAATGTTGCTATCGATGTTTTCTAATTTTTAAACTAATTATATTTTCAAATTGGGTTAAAAAGTAGGTACTGTCTGGAAATAAATTTAGAACGAAATGGGAAATATTTAAAAAAAATACTTCAGCAGTATAATAGGCCATGTAAAAGTAATATAAAAAGTTCTACATAGAGTTATTATTATAAGAAAAAATCATAGTACTTAAATTAAGTTTTTACTCTTGTTAACGTTTGCAGTCACGTGATAATCATGTTTAGGCTGTTTTATTAATTTTATATCAATAATTTATTGTACACAATATATTGGTGATTAGTGTAAACTTCCTCCTTTTTACTTTATACCATTTACTGTATAGAAACATAAAACCACATTTTATTAAGTAAAGAAACAGAATTTCTCTTTAACATGGGCAATATTTTTTTATTCCCATTATAGTATACACACCCTAAAACTTATTTATTTTACAGATCATAACATAAAAATATTTATTTATTTTCAGGTACCTTCAGAATGGCACTCTTTGCACTTCGCGATATTGATCCCGACGAAGAACTTACGTATGATTACAACTTTTCACTTTTCAACCCTGCTGTTGGTCAGGTATGTCTTCGATTTATTTCACTGGAGCTCTAATTATACTTGTTAGAAAATAATAATGCATTCTATATATCTTTTTCTTTATAGCCATGCAAATGTGATTCCGAAGACTGTCGTGGGGTAATCGGTGGCAAATCCCAAAGAATAACCAAACAGCCGCTGAAGACACAGTCCCGAACACCATCGAATGCTTCCAATCAGTCGCAAGGGTCAAATGGAAACCAACCGCGCGTGGGCCGACCGCGAAAGGCTGCAAAGTGTAATAAAAAATCAGAACAGGCACTTTCCTCATGCGATATCAAGAATATGACAATATTGAAGTACCAGCAACACCTTAACAAATTATGGCAGGAACCACAAATGAAACCGCTTAGCGCTAAAGAAAAGATTCTCGTCAGGGATAGGCACTGCTTCCTATTGAGAAACTTGGATAATGTGAGTTATAAATAATATAATCTGTTGTATATGCATGTAAAGGATAATAAAGCTATATGTTAGGTACAGCTTAAAATAGGCTATAATACTATTACTCTTTACTTATGTCTAACAGGTGCGGCGTATACGGGATCGTCTGTCTTTGGCAATGCCAACATCACCGCCGCATTCGTCCGCACCTCCAACACCTGGACCAGCGGCTGTAGTAAATAGCTCTACAACAACTTCAAATGTTGTTGTCGCAAATACAAACAGCGTGTGCACCGTAGACCCATTGGCACCGTCGCGGAGTATGGACGAAGTGGGCGCGCTTGCAAGGCTACGTGCGCTACGAGATGCTACACCGCGCGCTCCCCGACCAAAAGACGATCCTACAGCGCCACGTGCTCAGCGACTCGCAACCATACTAAAAGCCATTTGCCGTTCGCTTCGCGATTGTAAAGGTAAGATAAACATCTTGATTTAAAACCTCAATAAAGGTTATGGAACTTGGTTAATGTATTTTTAATTTTTTTATGGTTCATTTAGATGATAAAGATCGTCCATTATGTGCACCACTTATGAGGACTAAAGGCGAGCGAGGTAAACCTCAAGAAGGCGGTGCTTCAGATCTCGCTACATTAGAAGCTAATGTAGAAGCGGGACAGTATACTACGCTTCTACAATTTGATTCTGATGTCACAACTATCCTGGCGAGCGCCATGCGTGAACATGGTCGCCTTTCTACCATTGGAGCTGCCGCGGCTCAACTTAGAAAGGTATACATATACACCAATATATATTATACAAATAGTTTCTTATACCGTAAAATATATCCTGTAATGTAAAATTCTGCTAACAGCTGTAATGCAGACTTAAAATTTCATTTTTTTTGCCAGTTTTGCTAGTTATCAAATGTGATTCGTTATGTTAATAATATTTGCAGGTGTACAATACGACCAAGTCTGAGTATGCCGATCTTCTCACTAAAGTGCTCGGTCCCGATGAACCTCTGCCTTCTGGATTTTTGCAGAAAGCTAAAACAGGTAATCAACTGTTTACATATTTTTGGCAGGTAACGAAATAAACTTTTTTTTTGTAGCTGGAACTGGAAGAACTTAATTTCGCTTGTAGATATCCCTATCTGAAATTTTACTTTGTCTGCTGTCTGCTAACCTTAGGGACATCATAATGGCTCGGTTCGTACTCATCATCATACCTATTCCCGTCCACTGCTGAACGAAGATCTTCCTCAAGATGCATCAAATATTCCGATATTCGAGATCCGCCTCGGTGGCGCAGTGGTAGCGTATCCGACTGCTGTGCTTGAGGTCTCGGGTTCGATGCCGAGGCTGGACCAAAATGTTTGTATGATCTGCAAATATTTTTTTCGGAGTTTGGGTGTTTTATATGTATAAAAAATTATAATTACGTATTTATATCAGTTGTCTAGTACCCATAAAACAAGCTCTGCTTAGTGTTGGACTAGATGGCGGTGCGTGTTAGATGTCCGAAATATTTGTTATTAATTTATTGGGCAGTCCGTATTCATTTACTGCTAGCAAATTTCTTCAATTACTTCTACACATGCAGGTAATAATAATAAAATAATAAAAATCACATAAATTAATTGAGTTAAAAATATTTTTATAAAAATTAAGTAGAAATCTAATTATAAATTTGATGAGATAAACATAAAAAAAAACTATCCCAAAAATGTCAATTCATTAAAATTTAAATAATGTAAAAAAAAAGTAAGAATAAAAATAACTTACTTTTCTTATATGAATCCTACAACAGTGGTAATGAGAACAATTGTAACTTTGCAGACGAGGTGATCATGTGCATCTGCGGTCTGCACGTGGAGGAGGGGCTGATGGTGCAGTGCGGCGGCGCGGGCTGCGGCGTGTGGCAGCACGCGCGCTGCATGCGCGTGGCCGACACGCGCGCGCCTCACTACTGCCACCACTGCCAGCCCGCCAAGGTACCGCCCCACCACGCCACTACGACCTCTCACTCCCCTCTCCCCTCTCCCCTCGCCACTACACTTGCAGTCTGTAGCTCTTACCACTACTCCCACCACTGCGCGTCCGACAGTGTACCACCCACCACCACTCACCTACCAATCTGCCACTACTGCCACACACCCCCCTCCCCCGAGGCATTGCACTTGCAACCTGTAGCTCTTACTACTATTTCCACCACTGTGCGTCAAGGTACCATCCCACCACCAGTCACCCACCACTTTGCTACTACTGCCTCTCACTCCCCTCTCCCCGAGGCACTACACTTGCAGCCTGTAGCTCTCACTACTACTTTTACCTCTGCGCGTCAGCCAAGGTACCGCCGCACCACCCCTCACCTACCACATCTGCATAGCTCTTACAACTACTGCCCCCTCATTCCCCTCTCTGCAATCCCGCTGCAAATAGTATAAAATGTACAATAACTCATCATAAACTTTAATAAATATACTGTTGTTTATTGTACTAACACCTGATACTTTGCAATTTATACACAAAAAAGTAAGATGATGAGTTATGTATAATTACTAGCTGACCCACGCAACCTCGTTTACGTTTCGTATTGCCCGTAGCGTAGAAATTTTCCTCCGTTTTTGTAACATTCTTTATTAGTGCTCCGCACCTATTGGTCTTAGCGTGATGATATATAGCCTTCCTCGATAAATTAATATAATAAAAATATATAAATATCTAAAATTTAAAGAATTTTTCAAATCGGACCAGTAGTTCCTGAAATTAGTTTAGTTCAAACAAACAAACTCTTTAGCTTTATAATATTAGTATAGATTATAATAATATGTATTAATTTCTCTTAGGTGGATCGCGAAATTCCATTAGACGAGTACACAGAAGAAGGCCACCAGTTCTATTTGTCGCTGATGCGGGGTGACCTACAAGTGCGGCAGGGTGACACGGTGTACGTGTTGCGGGACATCCCTATCTGCGACAGCCATCCAGACGTGAGCCAGAAGTCCAACGACAAGACTGAGTCTTTGAAAACGAAACGCGTAGATAGGAAGAAGTTAAAGAATATTGCTAAAGGGAAAGATAAGACTGAAGACAGCTTACAGAATAAGGTATATAAAATGTCAAATTTATCCCAATAATATTTTTAACCGACTTTAAAAAAGGAGGAGGTTCTCAATGCGACAGTATTTTTTATGTTTGTTACCTACCTCAGAACTTTCGACTGGGTAAACAGATTTTGATGATTCTTTTTTAATTCGGTTCTTCCCATGTGGTCACATTTTAATTTGGTCAAGTTTTTGAAGTGTTTATTGTTATTGTTTACGCCCATTTTACTCAACAGTACTCTGTACTACAGTACAGTTAATTTCAAAAATATGTCAATTTATGCCTATTGCAGCTATCAGTAGCTATATAAATGAGTTTTGTTTTGTTTAGGATGGCGAGGTGCGTAAGCACACATATCAGACTATTGGCGAAATACCTGTTTCGGAACTGGACATATTCCGTGTGGAACGCCTATGGAAGCATAAAGACACCCAAGAGAGATATGTCTATGGACATCATTACCTGAGACCACACGAGACCTTCCATGAACCTACGAGGAAGTGAGTATACATTTAATCCCACAAGCATATCGATCGGGAAACATTGTGATTTATTGTTTGGATTTTTTCATAAATCTGTGTAATTTACTTTCAGATTTTTCCACAATGAAGTGATGCGTGTACCCCTATACGAGGTAGTCCCGATTGAGCTTGTTATGTCTCAGTGCTGGGTCATGGACCTCAACACTTATTGCAAGGTACATTTACCATAATATACCAATATTAATTTAATAGATTAGGAAGGCAGCTACTAAGTTGTATTGCTCAAATACAAATTGCTCAAACATCACTTTAATAATATATCTCGTAACTTTGACACACTAATTTTATAAAATGTGTAATATTTAATGACCTAGCTGTTCCCTGCCATGCTTTATAGTGGCACAAAACTAACTATATCATGAAAATTCTAGCTCAAGCGGTACAGTACTTTTTAGTTATTGAAGCATACATAAACCAACTTAACATTTAATAAATGTAGATTAGTGACTCAATATTGTACAGAAACTTAATTTTTTACTGTAGGTTTTTAAAATATTAGTGTTAATATACAGGGTCGTCCAGTGAGTGCGGCGGAACCCCACGTGTACATCTGCGAGTTGCGCGTAGATCGAACCGCTCGCCTCTTCACCAAGATCTCGCGCCCCAAGTACCCCATCTGCACTAGGCCTTACGCCTTCGACCACTTCCCGCATCGACTTAAGATCACACGCACTTACGCTGTAAGTCACCGTTTTTACATTTACTTTTCAAACATCTTCCTAGCCTTTACTAATCCCAAAATCATTTGAGATCGGCTACTATTTCAACCGGTTTTACCTGAACATCAGTTATTCCACGGAGCGCCTGACATCGAACCTCCATAACTCTGAGGACAAACTGAATTCTAAGATTAAAATATACGATTTGAGGACGCTGATTTCCCAAGAATAACCGGGACCGACGGACTTAAAGTCCGAGTCTTTACTTTGTCTTCCCATAGCCGCTAAATAAGCATTTTCTTTTGTCTAAATAAATATATGTATTTTGCAGCCTCACGAAGTATCACCGGAGTATTTAAAAGGCAGAGCGGCTCGCAACGCTGCAGTAACAACAGAGAAAAATAGCAAAGCTGTTTCTAAAGATATTAAAAATAAATCTACGGTAATTTCGGTGGCAGATGTTACCAAAGTAAGTTATCATCTAAAAACTCCCTATCTGTATACAAATTGCCGCGTATTATGTATACTCTCTACTAAACGGTCTTTCAACAAGGATAGGTCGATGTTGAAATTAAATAAAACAAGCTGTATGTGGGATATTAACGAAATGTTTTTTTTATTTATTTGATAGGCCCATTTATGCCATTATTTATGAAATATGACATCATTTAAATGTCCACCGTGGCTTCGAAAGGTGGCACGGATCCGGCAGGTCCAAATTTTAATTACTATACTGCATAGATCCGGCTGAATCTGAGCGACGGCCTGCGTTATGCTGACTTTCAGGGCATCGGTTGATTGCGGATTATTGGCATAGACCTGGGACTTGCGAAAACCCCACAAGAAAAAGTGTAGCGGGGTCAAATCGCATGATCTTGGTGGCCAATTCACGTCATCTCTGCGAGAGATAACCCTACCCTCGAACCGTTCATGCAGAATGTCCACTGTGTCGCTCGCTGTGCTGTATGGCACGTAGCGCCGTCTTGTTGGAACCACATGTTGTCCTTGTCCATATCGTTCAATTCAGGCCAAAAGAAATTGTTAATCATTGACCTGTAGCACGCGCTGTTGACAGTAATGCCCTCGCCATCATCGTTTTCGAAGAAGTACGGACCAATGACGCCGCCGGACTAAAATCCACCAAACAGTAACTTTTTGTGGATGCATTACCACCTGGTGAACCTCGTGTGGGTTGTGGTCGTCCCTTAAACGGCAATTTGCTTATTAATAAAACCATTCATCCAAAAATGCGCCTCGTCGCTAAAGATGATTTTTTTCCAATGATGATGATGATGGCCGAAATCGGAGTCCTCTTCCAAACGTTCTGTAGCCCAGTCAGCGAACAAACGGTGATGTCTATGGTCATTCACTTTGAGCTCCTGGGTCCATGGATCTTGTACGGTTGGAGGTCCAAGTCCTGACGCAAAATTCGCCAAGTTGAAGTCTGCGAAAGGCTGAGTTTTTGTGCACGACGAGAAATCGACTGCCTCGGAGTCTCCTGCATACTTTCACGGACAGATCTTTTCGGCCGATTTGGCTTTCCTTTGACGTAAAGGTGTTGGTTGGTTGTTTACCGAACCAGTCGTCTCAAATTTGGTCACCAAACATTGGAGAGTCGACTTTGAAGGGCCACCGCGTCTGCCGTAAAATGTACGTAATGCGTGCAACGTTTGCACTAACGAACACTCATTTCGATAAATTTTTTTTATAATTTGGACGTGCTGTTCAATCGTGTAACTTGCTAAGGTGATTTGGCATCAGTAACTGAAGAAATAATAACGCATTTGACAGATGCCGCCAAAACAACATGACCGCCACAAACTGTCGACATCGACCCGCCCTATTTGAAAGACCCTTTACATTACTCATCGTTCGTTTAATCACTTATGGCTACTCACATAAACTTCATTCAGGTCGTGGTAATATATGGGGAATTATATATTAATAGGTTTCGGAAGTATAATGGCAATAATCCCGCCTACACGCCCACCACTTACTCCTGTACACCAGACACAACAGGAGTGACCTACGAACACACTCGAGTTATGACTCTCGGAAGGCCCAGGAAAAATTAAACTATCTTGGAACCTGCAACGAAATCGAAAGAAAACTGGAGGAGTTGGAAATATAGTAAGACCACTCCGTTTCGGTGGTATGTCGTTTTAGTAGATCGTTTGTTTTAGGGTTGCGGAGCCGGTCGCGCGAGTGCGAGTACGAGTACGAGCGCCGGAGCGTGTGTGCGCTCGGCGGCTGCGCAGAAGGAGCGCGTCAACAACATCGCGCGCCGGCTGCTGGCGCGCGGCGGCTCGCGGGCGCCGCTGGACGCGTCCTACCTGCTCGCGCCGCGCCGCGCTCGCCGCTCCGTGTCCTGACGCTGTCTGTGCTGCCGCTAGCCCCGAGGAGCAGACGAGGCGTTGTTGTCCAGGTGAGACGATCTGTCCGCCGCCGCGCCGCGCGAACCGCAGCTCCCGCAAGGAACTCGACGCCCGCGCGCCCGTGTGTATCCAGTGTTATGACGTACCACGCACGACCGTGTGCCGTGCCCCGGTTTTGACACGTTCCGAGCCGCGTGACGTTGTGCCGCGCTCGTGATAGTTATATATTGTCATCCGGGCCGCTTCAGTATTGTTTTTACGATTCGCGCGTCCCGGGTGAACCGTAGGCTAATCGAATTAATAGTTAACGACCACTGGTGCGAACTGATGTTGAATGTTGAAGAGTTTTAATAGAGGTTAGATACGAGAATGTTGTTTGAGAGGTTGTTAATTTAATGTTAGCTATTAATTATCTTCCGCTAGAATAGAAATTGAAGGAAGTAGATTATTTTTCTGGTCATTTGTAGTATGTGCTCGGAGCGACCGGCCGGCTGAGCTAACGTACCCGCCGTTCGTGCACTAAAATCTCTCTAATTTTTTACATGTTTAGTTAAATAAGTTGTAAATATTATACCGTTTAAGGTGGTTGGTTGTTTTATGTTTAAATCAAGATGATTAATATATTGCTTACTGTACGGACCTTATGTTAGTCCACTATGAAGTGTTTCTCTGCTTGTTTATGACATATTATGTATAACGCGCGTCGCTCGTTTCGCGGCGTCTCTCATGCTAGCCTTGAAATTGTGATCACAGAGAACAAAGTTGTTTTTGTTTCTAATTTATTTGTAAATTACTGTTAGTTTTTATACTTTAGTAACTATAACACTCAAATGGATTTTCTTCAGATACTAAGAAACCATTTAAAGTATTTTCCTTACTATTTACACTCATTAATATTGTTAATTTATCAGCAGATGTTGAGGTATTTGGTCCCAAAATCTAGTACAAAATCCACCAATATATAATAAGTATCCAATATCAAGATCTGGAAATGTATACCGCAACAATAAATAGCATATTCAAGATAAGTAACAGTACATAGGATATAATTTATTGTCATTAAGACACGTAGAGCGCACCTTTAGACAATTCAAATATAGTACATTAGGTATCAGTAACATGAAGCGAAAGACTTATAAATGTATTTAAACATGTGTTTGTTTCTCCATTGGTGCACCAATGTTGTATTATGCTATATGGCAGATGATATGAAATAATATAGCTACTATCTTGTTCTTATTATTGTATGATTAAGAAGATGATTTTATTCCAAGTATTAAAACGCAAAATGGTCTAGGTTATTCTGTTATGAACCAGGAGCGTTTAGAAGTCATCCCAGTTCATCTATTTAGCGAGATACTTGTTATAATTTGAACCTAGAAATATTTTCCTCGGTAGGTAAGTAACAGTCAATATACCATTTCTACCACATATAGAAAAGTTGTCGTTAAACTGAATATCCATTTATCTATAGTTAGTTAATTCACAAGGATTACAAATATGTACTTAAATAGTGAAAGAAATAGTTTTCCATAGTCCATAGTCTAGCAATAAGTATTAACATTCTCGTTGCTTATGTAATGTGTTATTATAATAACACTGACATAATTAGTTTCTTGAAATATATAACACACTTTCAATAAAAATTTTCAAATTCACATTTTGGGATCAAAATTATAATATGGATTATCACTTGACATTTAAAAGTTTATTTTAAATTGTGTAAATAGTTTGACTTTTGAACCTTTATATTGCCGTTAAAAAAAAATTATTATGAAATTATTACCCAATACTTTTTTTAGTATAAAGTTTTTGTAGTAGATACTACATTATTAATTTGTAAATTGTGTTTAATGATTAAACTCTATGTCGAAGTGATACACATGATATTTAATGAGTTGTGATATCATATAGAAACTTTAAAGAAATCAAACTATTTATACAATGAAGTACTATTGGAAGTGTTATGATTCATTACTTATTTGATATAACGTGCAGCTTTACTATTTATATGTTTTAAGATGCCATTTGTTGTAACTCATGTTTTAATATTAAATTAAATTGGATCACATTGCTGTTTCATTTTTAATTATAGCCTGTTCAATCCTCTCCCAGTGGAGCGATCACCTTGTGAAATTTGAGATGTCTTACGGCCCATAAATAAGCCATTCAATCGCTAACCATGTCACTGGAAAGAGCAATGAACGACGGCTGTGTCACCGTGTTCTTATTCTAAACTAATGCAGTATCAAGCACTTACTGGAGATGCGTGAAGTCCTTGATCTCGTCGGCCGTCGATGGGGTACCCCACTGCCGTTTGTCTTGCCGCGTTCACACATACATGACTCCTAAGGTGCTGTACGACCTCCAAGGCATTCGAATTACAATAAACTCCTATTAACTATCGCGGATCACGCCCTTTTGAACGTTACTACTAAAACTCGCGAGTCCAAACCAGACCAATCATAATGGTGACCGACGAAACACCGAGTCGTTGGAAAATTAGCTAATTATCAATTGAATTAACTTAAACCGGCAGTCAATTGCGAAAACCGTTTTCGACCGGCAAGCGTCTCAACAGTACTTTTCTGTCTGTCAACGTCAAAACGTTAAACTAGAAAAATGACAATCAAAAATGTTGCCATTATAATGACGTTGGAAATCCAACATAGCCTATTAACTATCGTTAGAAACTTGCCGTAAGTTTCTAACGATAGTTAATAGGCTATGTTGGCTCATTCATGAACGTTATTTTACCTGAGGCAATGGTTCTGTTATTTTCAACTTTAAAACTGTAGGAATAAAGGTGTAAGACATTGTTTACTTATGTAATAAGCTCTTGTCAATTTAACCTTCTGTTCCTCAGTCTTAAAGAGTATATAAGAAGATCAATAACTTTATAACGATAACTGCATACGCGGATCAGACAATCCCAAACTAGGAACTACGGGCTCCTCACACATAACTGCGATGCGATCGCATCGCACTCCCACTCTGGTGGATCTCGTCTCGTGAAGCTTCCCTTCCACCAGAGGAGAGATGGTATTGTGTTAGAAAATTAACATCCCCGTGGGATTCCAAGGCGGAACATTTCAAAAGTTCCTGAAAAGGCGTGCTTGAAATAAAAGTTTATTGATTTTGAACTGAAGCATATCAAGGGACGGCGAAACTCTTGGCGGTTAGCGGCAGTCGGCCCCCACGAGGTACGGCGGTATCGCGAGGTCACTCATTGGGCTACTTCGCCGCAGAAATGTTCTAGCCTGTCCTTGTAGAGTGGGTAGCACGTCAACACATTGTCATGTTCCTTTGTTTCCGGCTGACCCAGGTCCTTTCCGGGAACGGCTGTTTCGAGAAGTATTGGCACTCGGTTACTAGAGAAGTGAGTTGAATTCCGTCCGTCTGTGTGTGGTGGCGGAGGCTGCAGAGAAGAACCTGAGAGGAAACTCTCGACCCGATTCATCGCCGGTGAACGTTGGCCGAGGCACGCTTTCTAGCGCCTCATGTCGCCCTAGTCAAGATTACTTATTTAAGTTTTCATATATTAATTTTAAAAATCCTTGTCTAAAGATATATTTCACCAAGCCTTTAGTTAGTTACTTTTCAAATAGTAGTAAATATTAAAGAATAATGCTAAAGTTGAGGACAGTATTCGGTACACTGTTCCGTACTAAAACATTGTTATTTTTGCGTACTAAAACACTGTTATTTTTGTTTAATTCTCGAGACTTTTTTCTCACTGTACCTAAATAATTGTTCTTTTTTAATTCTGTAACACAAAAAAAGTCAAAATTTGCTGCCCCATAAAAATCCGCCTATTGGTAAATCTACCACTGATGCAAAGTTTCATCTTTCTAGCACTAACCATTTGGAAGGTTAGCCGAGGACGGACGGATATGACGAGACTATAAGGGTTCCGACACGTAAACTAGGGTACTCTAAAAAGCCTTATAGTACATAGGCAAGCTTCTACACTCTACCAAGCTCAGAACCTTGAAATATATTTATAGACAAGCAGTTGCATTACCTACGAAACTGCGTAGGTACCCATAGGGTAAATAGAATAATTCAATCTCGGTATAGCGAAAACGTTTCTTTACATCTACAGCAAGCATCTTTCAGGTAAGGAGTATGACCCAAATATAGAACCGATAGCAGTGTCGTTTGAGTTGTACGATTACAAGTGTCAGTGGTGCAATGCAACGACCTGAAATAGAAAGATAGAGTTTCACATTAATTCATTCTATCAAAATGAAATGAAACGAGTGAAGCTGCGGGCAAAAGCTAGTCATAATTATATAATTTGATAGTTAACTATTTGTTCTCAATTTATGCTAGACTTTTGTAGTTAATATTAGGTCTTTACCTATGAAATTGCCGTTCTTCAGTACTGGTCATTTCAAATAAAAAAAAGTTTGTAATGGCTCTGTATTCTAAATTCAAATTAATTTTGTTTTAGAACCATGACATGCTATTTACAAACTCAGTCTTTTGTTTTCTGATTAGCGTTGTATTTTCATTACATTTGAACATTTTTCGTCATAATGGATACTTTAAAAATTCGTGTAATTATGGAATATGAGTAGGGTTCCCAACCCTCCCAGATTGCCCCGAAGACTCCGGTAATAATGGTTAACCTCCCGGAGTGCTATAATTTCTCCGGTTTTTCTAAAATTTCTAATTCTAAAATCCGGTTTAAATAACCTGAGTTCCCTTGTAAAAAGTAAAAAACACGTTATGCGCAATCATTTGAGACCCCACTCGATGATATTTTTGCAGACATTCGGTTACTCTTCCCCACTTTCACCCCCATAACTTTTAAACGGCTCAACCGATTTTCATGAAACATGTCTAAGAAAAAAAGTAAATTGAAATTGCTTCATCCGTTCGGGAGCTACGGTGCCACAGACAGACACGTGAAACTTGTAACACCCGTCTTTTTGGTCGGGGGTTAAAAAATAATTTAATGACTGATCTCAAAACGAAGCTACAAAGCAGACAAGCTGACCAATTTTATGGCAAATCTGCCATGGACTTATTAAAGTAGTTTTATGAACCGCAAAAACAAATTTCAAATGAGTTCAATAACTTTTTTACGCGATTTTTGACATATTTACAAAATTGAAGATTTTCAATACCAAGCAATGAAAATTTTATCTTGAAAAGAGCTAATCACACACATTACCAGACTCCAGAAATTATTAATTTTTAATTTAAAGCCCCCCCCCCCCAGAATTCTCCCGGGTTGGTCCTTTCGAGAGTTGGCAACCCTAAATATGAGTTCCGTTGTGGCACCAAGGCGACACAAACGGCACGTAACATCAAAAACGTTTACGGAGAGAACTGTGCAAACGAACGCACAACCCGTTATTGGTTTTCCCGGTTCCGTTCTGGAAATTTTGACTTGAAAAATGAAGCTCGTGTTCGTCCGGAGACTTTGGTCAACAATAATGAATTTAAGGCGATTGTGGAAGCTGACGAAACTCAATCTACAGCTGAGCTAGCAGCAGCTTTTAATGTAAGCATCAAAACAATATTGATCCATTTGCGACAAATTGGCAAGGTAAAAAAGCTTGATAGATGGGTGCCCCACGACCTTAACGATCGCCAGCGCAACGTACGCGTCGAGACTTGCCTTGCGCTGCTCAACAGGCAAAGAAATGAAGGAATTTTGAAACGAATTCTTACGTGCGACGAAATATGGATTCTGTTCGACAATCGAAAGCGCTCAGCAAGTTGGTTAGACCCTGGTTCAGCACCAAAGCAATGCCCTAAACCAAAAATGACCCCTACAAAGATGATGGTCACTGTTTGGTGGTCTAGTGCGGGTGTGATTACCACAGCTTTTTACAAAACGGCATGAGCATTAATGCAGATGTGTACTGTGAAGAACTGGAGAGAATGATGGAGAAGCTTGCACATCTGCAACCAGCTTTGGTCAATCGGTCGTCCCCACTGCTCTTTCACGACATCGCGCGAGCTCCATACTGCGCAACAGACAGTCTCCAAGCTGCAAGAGCCAGGGTTGGAAGCTCTCCCTCATCTGCCATACTCACCAGACCTTGCACCTACTTGACTATTACTTTTTCCAAAATTTAGACAACTTTTTAGTGGGTAAAAAATTCAATTCCCGAGAGGCAGTACAAAATGCCTTTGAAGAGTTTGTTGCCTTCCGTCCAGCTGATTTTTACAAGAAGGGCATCAAAAAAATGCCAATGCGTTGGCAAAGATGCGTCGATTGCATGGGTGATTACTTCAAATAACAGAAATAAAAAAGTTTTAAAAAATAAGTTCTTTCACTTATTGCATACAAAACGGTAATTTCATAGGTAAAGACCTATTAGTATTTACCGAGTAATTGACATTTCTTATTTTGATCTTTTTTTTTTACTTAAGGTACAGGTGTTCTAGCTCCTTCCAAATATGAGATTTAACATTGACCTTAAATAACAATAAAATTTACGTTTACAATTTGTCCTGGAGCTGCGTCAGGCGCTGTATTGCGTGACTGGGGTCACCTGTCACTCGCAATGAGAAGATTGCAGCTAGCGTCCGCCCGTATTGTTCTCGACATACGCAATGTGACAATTTATTTACTTGATACTTCAATATTTGTCAAATTTGCAAACTCTACGTAATTTTATAAAAGTTTTTTTCTTAGAACACTGAACCTGTTCCTGCTGAAACACACAGAACGTTTGTTATGATAATTAATTGAATTGGGTATTAGCACAGAATAACTAATAGTACTTACGTATTAGTACATACGTAGTAGGTAGGTACATACATACAAACATATTCACAAACCAAACATTCTGCGATCCATTTTTACTTAACTAAAAAAAGATTTGTTCACGTTTTACACAACTGTTGAAAGACGCGAGAAATGATTACAAAGATAAGCAGAATGGTATATATGTATATATATATATATATATATATATATATAGTAATAGTGAATAGTAAATTGTCCTCTAAGAATAATTTAATTGCTCTATTAGACATCTTTTGTAGGTGTTTGAGTGTAATTGTGAATTTCGACGTAACTCGATAGATGTCGCTGTATCATAAAGTTGTAACGCGCTATAGTTAGTCACAATGTTGATTATATAAGGTTTTGTTATTATTTGAATATATTGCTAACGTTCTGAGTACTTGGTGTATTATTACATTGCTATTCGAGTGTTGCAAAGTTCGTCGAAATACATACGTGATGATGTTTTTAAAAATGTGTTGGACATTTATTTTTATTATAAGGTAGATTTAAAAAATGCTTTGAGTAACTTGAAATATGTAAAATCGTCTGATGCTTCTTCTAGCTGTGTAAAGGGTATGTCAATGGCTAAATTACCTAAAATAATAATACCTTTTAGTGGTAAATACACACATCAAAAGTGTCTAGGGATCAACATATGTGTCTAGGGATCAACACATATTTTTGCAATAACTTTTCTCCTCATTGATATTAATTAAAATATTCTTTAAGGATTCATCAAATAAAGTGTTTTCGTTTGTCACAATAACGATAAACCAAGTCACCTTTGCATTAATAAAGAAATTTTCCTAATAAAAGGCTTTTTGACATTTGAACCACTAACATTAAAGTTCGAAAAAAAGACTGAAATAACAGTTTTCTTTAAAATTTTATTAGGTAACTTAAACAATTAATAATCCGTGTTTCTACCGCAAACACTAACACAAGAACATCGGTTTGGCATACTCAAAATGAGTTCATCCAAATCACGCTGTGGAATGGCCGCCCATGTTCGTTGCAACAACAAAAAAAGGTCTTCTTGCGACTGGATACCCTCCATATTCGGCAGAGCTCTTCTCTGTAGCATATCCCATGCATGCTCAATCGGGTTCAAGTCTGGCGACTGAGCAGGCCAGGGCCAAAGCCACATCTCAATCTCAAGAAATCCGCAAAAAATGCTTGATCCCTAGACACTTTTGATGTGTGTATAATGAGTGGTCGACATTTAAGGATTTGTTTATTTCGTTAGTGCATAACAACACAAGTCTTGATGATGTACAACGTTTACATTACTTAAGATCCCAGTTGTCGGGCGAGGCAGAACAGCTCATTAGGCATGTACTTATTACACAAGCAAGTTTTGTTTGTAGGTCCCATTAAGATCTACAACTTAAGTCCGCGAGAGCATATATCTAACTATCAAGGTTTAGTCACAATAACCGCTTTTGTGTTCAAAAAAATTATTAAATAGTCTGAAGAAAGAAAAGAAGAAAAGATAGAAGAAGAAAAGTTACTTATTTTGCGTACGCTGCCTAAACTATAAAAGATAGAACCATAAAATGTTCTAATTAATTGTAAATCTTATAAATATCTACATAAAAAGCCGCAAAACACTATACCTATCTATGTCAAGTGAGGCACAACAACCATTTTTTATCTAAAAATCTTGAATTTTTTTTGGACTACATTTAAACGCATTTATTTTACTCATGCTATTAATTCTTATCAAAATAAATTATTTCATCACTAAGTACAGTTTATGTAGATAATATTTGGTCTTTGAATGATTAAAATTGGACGTTTGGTTTTGAAGTTATGGCGAAATTAAAATATACGATTTATTAAAATATTACGATTTCTGCTGCACGGCCCGTTGCGAAGTGAGCGTCACCAAGGCTGTGCGCGTGCGGGAGGGGAGTTTAGATCTATGGGTAAGGTACCCGCGCGGCTCAGACGCGAAGTCGGCTCCCTACGCAGCAGTCGTGCGCGAAGTCTAATAATTTTCGTGCGTTTTTTTAGATTTCGTTCTCAAAAGTACACCTACGCAAAAGTTCTTCTCAGAGCTAAACAACAGTTTTTCTCAGAGCTAAACAACAGTTCTTCTCAGAGCTAATCAACAGTTCTTTTCAGGGCTAACCAACAAAAAGTTCTTTTCAGGGGTAACCAACAGTTCTTTTCAGGGCTAACCAACAGTTCTTTTCAGGGCTAAACAACAGTTCTTTTCAGAGCTAAACAACAGTTCTTTTCAGAGCTAGAATATTACACGCTATTAACATTTTCTTAAACATTTGAAAATGCCTAAGAGAGCCAGGTCTCAACTTTCTAAACATAGTTCTCAAGCACGGGCAGCAAGAATACGTCGTATGGGAGAATCTTCACCTGAACGTTCACAACGCCTTGCTGAATAAAATCAGAGAAACTCTCAGGTACGCGCACGAGAGTCGAGTGTCAAACGTTCGCAACACCTAACAAAATCTGAGAACTTCTGACTTACGCGAACGAGAGTCAAGTGTCGAGCGTTCGCAGCGACTTAGAGCTCAGGCAGAGAGACAGCAGTTGTCCACAAATAGAGTTCACAATCGAATTTTAGCTAACAGCAACAGACTGGCTTTCAGATATGATCCGCAGGTTGATTAATGCATAACACATTTTTTGTTCTGTGATGCACAACAAGCGTCCGTCCAAATCGGAGTCATGAATAAGATCTGCTGTAACTGCTCTGCCAAGAAATGAGCGGACGAACCTAATGGTATGTGCTGTGCTTCAGGTAGTTTGTCTTCCTAACCTTCGGGAGCCGCCACAACCAATAAAAAATCTTTTAACTAATAACCATCCATTATCTGGTCATTTTTTAACAAATATACGTAAATAAAATAGTCTTTTTCAAATGACTTCTTTTGGCGCAAAAAAAATCAGGGAAGGTAATTTTATGCCCACTTTTAAAATTGAAGGACAGGTGTATCATCTCATTGGTAGCCTTTTACCACCATCAGGCCAAAACCCATAGTTCTTGCAAATATATTTTATTTCGGATGCAGACCAGTTATCGTTGCGATCAAGCATCGCACCAACCTTAAAAATGGATTTAATTCGCGAATTACAGACCGCTCTGAATAATCATAACGTGTATATACGAAGTTTTAAACAAAACTTAGAACTCAACTCCTCAGATAATTTAAAGTTAATTATCCCCAGGGAAAAATATCCCAGGGTTATAGTCTTACACGGTAGAGACGGACAGCTCAAAAGAGTTTCTGAGCTACATCGGTCCTATGATCCACAACAGTATCCTATAATGTTTGTGACAGGAGAAGACGGTTATTATTTGACTATCCCTCAGCTGGGTTCTGCGCCGTTCGGGTTCTGACAGATGGCCGACATACACGCGGGCGGAGCCGCGGGCAACAGCTACAACAGGTCTAATTCTGTACATTAAAGATATTTTGAAACATTTTTTTGGAGGGCTCTCTATAATCGATACTGAAGCCAAAACTGTAATTTTTTTCATTTTTGTCTGTCTGTCTGTCTGTCCGTCCGTCTGTCTGTCTGTCTGTCTGTATCTTGGCCGCGCATCACGCCGAAACTACTGAACGGATTCAAATGAAACTGGACATGATTTGAGTTCATACTACGAGGTAGGACATAGGATACTTTTTATCCTGAAATTCAGCACGGTTGCCTGGAGAGGGGGGATGAAAGTCAAAATATGTACTTAGTTGTAATTCAATAACACATAGTACGATTTCAGTCATTCTTTTTTTGCTAGAAAGAAAAAAATAAAAGATAACGGGCAAAGTGTTTTTTTTTGTCCGCGACTGTACACTGCCTGTGGGAAGCTGAGACAGATATGTAAATATGGCGGTACGAAGTTCGCCGGGTCAGCTAGTCTATACTACACACATCAAAAGTGTCTAGAGATCAACATATATTTTTGCAATAACTTTTCTCCTGATTGATATTAATTAAAATTTTCTTTAAGGATTCATCAAATAAAGTGTTTTCGTTTGTCACAGTAACGATAAACCAAGTCACCTTTGCATTAATAAAGAAATTTGCCATTTTCCTAATAAAGGGATTTTTGACATTTGAACCACTAACATTAAAGTTCGAAAAAAAGACTGAAATAACAGTTTTCTTTAAAATTTTATTAGGTAACTTAAACAATTAATAATCCGTGTTTCTACCGCGAACACTAATAACACAAGAACATCGGTTTGGCATACTCAAAATGAGTTCATCCAAATCACGCTGTGGAATGGCCGCCCATGTTCGTTGCAACAACAAAAAAAGGTCTTCTTGCGACTGGATACCCTCCATATTCGGCAGAGCTCTTCTCTGTAGCATATCCCATGCATGCTCAATCGGGTTCAAGTCTGGCGACTGAGCAGGCCAGGGCAGGACATTGATGTTAGCTGCGGCGAGAGTCTGTCTTACAACTCTTGCGGTGTGCGGTCGTGCATTATCATGCATTAACTGAAATAAGGGACCGATTTGCACTTGTAGAGGAACGATGACGTCTGATACAATCGTCTCAGCATAAATTTGAGCGTTGAGGTTGCCTCCTCTGATCCAAATCAACTCAGTTCTTCCGCCGATCCAAATACCCGCCCATACCATGATGGTTCCACCACTATAAGGATGGACTTCCTGGCAGGATTTTAATCGCTGTTGGCGTCCAGGGGTTCTCCAGTGTCTCGTATACGTCTTGTATCCGGTCTCATACCAAAACGAGACTCATCAGAAAAGCACACGAAACGCCATTGTTCTTCTGCCCAATTTCTGTGTTCAAGAGCCCATTGATATCGAATCCTACGATTGTGCATTGCTATAGGTGGTACCCGTAGCGGTCTTCGGGAATGAAGGTTCACTTCATGCAAGCGGTTTCTGACTGTTTGGTCGCTAATTAAGTTCCCTGAAGAGTGATGAAGCCTCACGGCTAACATCATGGCGGTTATTGTTGGAGCTCTTCGAGTTAAGATTTGAATGTATCGGTCTTGTCTCCGTGTGGTGCAGCGATACCGTCCTCCATGGCGCTCAGCCACGGTACCAGTGCTTCGGTAACGTGTCCAAAGTCGACTGATAACACTCTGACTTGTATTCAGAGCTAAAGCCACAGTACGTTGCCGGGAACCAGCTTCTATCATTCCCACGGCTCTGAGCATTTCTTCCCTGCTTAAATGACGTCGCCGCTCCATAATAACGTTGGTTTTAATCAGTAGTAGGGAAACAGTAGCACTAATAATGTCTTCAATGCGTTGTATGTTTTTATAGGGAAAATATTGACAGCTGATTTTCATCTTTTACTCGAATTTGATTGACAGTTCCTGATTCAAATTATGAAATGCACCAAAAAGGATCCATATAAATTTATAAAATCATAAATTTATTACAAAGCCACATCTCAATCTCAAGAAATCCGCATAAAAATGCTTGATCCCTAGACACTTTTGATGTGTGTATCTATACTAATATTATAAAGCTGCAGAGTTTGTTTGTTTGTATGTTTGAACGCGCTAATCTCAGGAACTACTGATCCGATTTGAAAAATTCTTTCATTGTTGGATAGTGCATTTATCGAGGAAGGCTATAGGCTATATTTTATTTTCAAAAAAATTAGGGATCCGTAAGAAAATTGCTGTTTTGTAACCCAAGGTGTGAAATCGAAAACCTATTTTTGCGTGCGCTGCAAAGACTATTGACAATAGAAAAAATGGCCCCACAATGGATCACAATGGGCCCTACAAACCCGTAATACATTATTACGGGTTTGTAGGGCCCATTGTGATCTACAAAAAAGTCCGCGAGAGCATATATCTAACTATCATAGTTTAGTCACAATAACCGCTTTTGTGTTCAAAAAAATTATTAAATCGTCTGAAGAAAGAAACTACGTTAAATGTGTATCGTAATATTAATCCTTATCCAAATTAAGCATTATGATATCAAGCGAATTTACGTAGAAGTAAAATACTTATTGTTTCATCCCAATCGGACATTTCGTTTAGAAGTTATCTCGAGTATGAGACGTTAAGAGTTGGTACCTAATAATGAGTTATTTGCCAAAGAGTTTTTATCAACATAATACCTAATATTAATCTATAGCTAAATAAATGTGTTGCTGATTATGAGTATTAGATCTTAGAAGACTATAATAAATACATCTATGCTAATATATAAAGCTGAAGAGTTTGTTTGTTTGAATGCGCTAATCTCAGGAACTACTGGTTCAATTTGAAAAATTATTTCAGTGTTAGATAGCCCATTTATCGAGAAAGGCTATAGGCGATATATCATCACGCTAAGACCAATAGGAGCGGAGCACCAATGAAGAATGTTTCAAAAACGGGGGAAAATTATCACGCTACGGGTAATAGGAGACGCAAACGACGTTGCGTGGGTCAGCTAGTAATTACATATTCCGAGATGTTTTCTAATATTCGTTTCAATGTAGGAGACATCGGTCTTATATAATTTACAAGTTTTGTCATATCAATCAATCATATCAGTAAAGAGTAGCGTACGTCCTTCCTCAACAATCAAAGTATCTCCATGCCAAATTTAATTGAAATCGGTACAGCGGTTTAGCCGTGAAAGCGTAACGGACATACAGACTAACTTTCGTATTTATAATACATATTAGTGTTATTTATAAATTTAATAAAAAAATATTTAGTGTAATTTCCACTGATCATATTATAAGGTATAACTATTTTTTCAAATTTTCCTTTAACCTATAATTTAAAATCGACGATTTGTATTCGTTTAGTATAGTTTCGTTTTAGTTAGTAAACGATTATTTAGTATAGTTGGTAGCGTACCGCGACCTTGACAGAGAAGTCTGCCCAGAAACTCCTTGTTGCACAGCGAGCAATGGAGAGATCAATGCTCGGAATATCCTTATTGGACCGCTAAAGAAACGAGTGGATTAGGGAAAAGACACAAGTCAGGGACGTGGTAAATAGAAGCCCGTAAATGGAGATGGGCTGGCCACATCGCCAGGATGGACCCCAGAAGATGGGCAAGGAGAACTCTGGAATGGAGACCCCGCGCAAACACCCGCGGACGGAGAAGACCGCCCAAGAGATGGACAGACGACATCCGGCAACAAGCTGGTATAAATTGGATGCAAGTGGCCCGGGACAGGTGCCAGTGGAGGGATGGAGAGGAGGCCTACGTTCGAAGACGAACATGTTAAGGGCTGCTATGGATGGATGGATGTAGCGTAATTTTGCAATTTGTTATTATCTAAAAATCAATCACCGAAATCTAGGTATGTACGTGCATAACTTCCGATCGGCTGCATTAAATTGGATAATTCTTGTGTTTCTATGTGTTTGTTATGGCTAGGTCAAGGTTTGTAATTTGTATAGAAGAAAATTAAAAAATAACATTAAAAGTTTTTTTCGCTATTTGTGCGAAACTGTAGCGGTCATAATTATGATAAGTTTTTCAGAAATTTGGAAAATATTAATGACAGAAAAATATGGCAGTACGAAGTTTGCCGGGTCAGCTAGTTACAAATAAATATTAGTAACCGAACCCTATATTCAGAATGGTTTTAGTAGCACGGTCGGACCTATATCAATTGTATTTTAACTAGGTAAAGCTACAAATTACAATAAAAATATTGTTTCCCTAAACATGAAACTAAATTAAACTACCACTCAACGAACTGTGCAATAAATATTGCAAAAAACTTTTTATAAAAAAAAACCGAAAATCTGTTTGAAGTCGGTGCTAAGTGACTATCGCTTAGATTTTTGTAATTGTTCGTTTGTATTCTTTTTGGCTTAGCACCGACTTCAAACAGATTTTAGGTACCTAGCACACATTTTAATACTACTATTTAAATGAATAAAGAATTATGTATAGGCGATTTATGAAGAACCAGTTTATTTTACGCTTTTAAGTGTTTTTTTGGCAGAGAGTTTTCGTTGGATGTTTTGTGGAAGTCGGTTTTTTTTTTATAAAAAGTTTTTATTTTTCAGTTTTTAGTGCAAACAATCGTAGGTAAGTAGCAAGTTGAACTATTTCATCAAATTTCATCATCAAGAATACAAATTAAGGTCTATACGTACGTTTAATATAAAAATCATCCTCTAATCCCTAACTGTGGAAGAGTTTAACCTTCTGTCATCAGCTCACCTAAATAACTTGAAAGTATACGACTGAAGGTCTTTAGATACGTATGAAATTGAAAGAATTATCCTCCAACTCCTAACCGTTGAGGAGTTGTACCTTCCATCATCAGCTTACCTAAATAATTTGAAAGAATACGACTAAAGGTAACATACATACATATGATATTTAAAGATTTATCCTCCAACTCCTAACCGTTAAGGAGTTGTGCCTTACATCATCAGCTCATCATCATAAAATGATGACTACCAGACGCAAATACCGGTGTAACTTCAGAAAATATACGAAAAACATAGTATGTGTCTATAAAAATTGAGGGTTTCTCTCGATTTCCCTGGGATCCCATCATCAGATCCTGATATGGTGGCAATGGGACCACCTCGGAAGCATACCCTTTCGAATCCAAAAAAATTTTTCAAAATAGGTCCACAACTGACGGAGTAATCGGTGAACATACATAAAAAAAAAATACATACAGTGGAACATAGAACCTCCTCCTTTTTGGAAGTCGGTTAAAAAACCCGAACGTGTGCGCAAGGCCTCGTCATTCCGAATTCGGAAAATGAATCCGGTGTGCGGCCAGGCGGCCAGGCTACACTGCATCAAAAATCACAGAAAATAATGTTCTACATTAAAACCGATCTGTTTTAAAAGTATCATTGAAGAGAGCTACGTCATTCACAAATTACAATGCAAATCAATTACAACGGCTGCTCCAGTTCTTCTACTGTCTCTTTAATTTGAACAATTATTCTTTGAATAACGATTCATGTTTGTATTACCAGTTTTTGCTCGCGGCTCCGCCCGCGTGTATTTTGGGTATACCGGTAAATAGTAGCCTATGTGTTATTCTGATGTATAAGCTAGGTTACTGTAAAGTTTCATCCAAATCCGTTCAGTAGTTTTTGCGTTAAAGAGTAACAAACATCCATCCATCCATCCATACTTACTAACTTTCGCGTTTATAATATTACTAGGATTTGACGAATATAAACTCTTTTGCAAAAAAAACGGACACTTAAGCAAATAACTATTTTGTAGTTACTATTAGTTTGTTTGACAATTTTAGTTATTGTTATCCTCAGAATTTTATAAATTAATTAGGAAGGAATAGTTTTCATCAGTTTTATCATAACATTTTGATTAAATTATTGAGAAATAATATTTAAGCTCAAAACACTATTATTGTACCTGCTCGCTAAATAAAAATGAAACGCGTTAATTTCTTTGTTTTTCTTGAATACATTAAAAGCAGATAAAAGTTTAGTATTGAGTGTGACGAAATGTTGCTGAAATCACGGCTTGCATTCGTCTGGGCATGCTAGCGAGTATATCTTTTATGGTTTCTTGGGGAATACGTTCCCACTCCGCGGTAATCACATTCTTTAGCTCTATGATGGTCTGCGGAGCCGGCTGCACTGATCTCACTCGTCGCTTCAGAACGTCCCAGACATGATCTATGGGATTGAGGTCCGGAATTCTAGCTGGCCAGTCCAAACGACGAATTCCGACTTCTAGCATATACGCTTCCACATCGCCAGACCGGTGGGCGCGAGCGTTGTCGTCCATAAAAATTGAGTTTTTACCAAGAGCGGTTAAAGCGGGTTGTGCATAAGGAATTAGAACTTCCGTTACTTATCGGTGTCCAGTCAGTGTACCGTTTTCGATGAAGACTAACTCCGTACGATCCATAGAATTTATTCCTGCCCAAAACATAACAAACATAACAAACTCCATAAGGTGTGATTTCTTCAAAACATGCCTCTGCAAAGCGTTCTCCTCGTCTACGTAGCACTCGCCGACGTTGGTCTTCACCATGCAGAGATATCCTGGCTTCATCGGAGAACAATACCCTATCCCAGTCTTCATGAGTCCATGACACACAATTTCGAGCGAAGCTAAGCCTGGCAACTCGATGTCCACGGAGTAATTTAGGGCCACGTGCCGGGTGATGACTGTGTATATTGACAGCGAGAAGCCTCCTTCTGACCGTCCATAGTCTAATTTGCACATTTCTTACTTCTTCGAGGCTGTTCTTGAGGTCCACATAAGAAGATTTGCGATTTCTCAACGCTTGAGTAACTAGAAAACGATCATCCCGTGGTTCGGTACATGTCTTTCTGCCAGAACCAGGCCTTCTCTTGACGGAACCGGTCTCTTGATAGCGCTGCCAGGTCCTTTGAACTGTCGACCGACTCACATTTAGCCTCTGAGCCACGAAGCATTGGCTGCAACCTTCTTCAAGCAGCGCAATAATTTTGCTCGCTTTTATCACTTTATCTACCATTTTAGAGATTGCTAAACAGCAATAACAATACTTTTAAATGTCAAGGACATCAGATAATTTAATAAAAATTGACAAAAAGTTAATTAGAGTCGATATTAACTATAGGGAATTCGCCCCACAAAATGTAGTTAAAAGTTGTTTTCTTTGAAAACCAGGTTCAGTCAAAAATTAGAATTTGGAATGTACTCTTATAAACATTACGGCACTTTTATAACTGGCCAGTAACATGTTCAAATGATTAAAACCTTTTTGGTATTTTATTTTTTTCAGCCAGGAAGAAAATCGAAACCGCCCGTTTTTTTTTGCAAATGAGTGTATATTTGATTATCAGTTGAATGCAAGTCTGTGTGGTGATGGATTAAGAATACGGAGTGTATGACACCTGCTCAATCCATGGGTGTCGTAAGAGGAGATTGGGGGAGAAAACTATGCAGCACAATATCATTGCAAAGAGAAGGAAAACGTGAACCAAATCCTATTCCAACCCGTCTGGCCAGCGTGGTATAGAAGGCTTCATTTCTAAGAAGAGGCCTATGTACAGCTGTGGACTGTTAAGGGGCGCGTCCCTAAAAACGCGCGAAAAGGCACTTGCAGTTTTGCAAAACACAAACAACTCAATTCATATTTGACACAAAAAAAAAATCTCAGTAGTTTAATAAATCAGTCTACCAATCTACCGAGTGACATTTATAAAATAATTCTTTATTTTTGTGAAAAAAAAGCCTTAACAAAGATCAAAATCATCGAAATCGACCTTTTTAATTAGCACACTCTGTCCTATTTCGTGCTCTATTTTAAATGTTTTTTTCTTATTTCGCGAGAAAAAAGTATGGAGAAAAGATTTACCGTTTTAGTTTTTTATTAATTCTCACCAAAAAGCAATAATCTAAGGCTAAACATCATTAATTTTTAGCGACAAAAGTTCCATACATTTTAGTACGTAGATATCGTCTCCCGTAAATTGCAATAAATAAGTTTTATCGCGCTCGCGCTCAAAAAATTCAGTGCCCGCCGAATATTCAAGGTGACACCACGTCCGTGTGTAGTTCGCACTGAGCTCCATAATACGTAAATGACAAGTTTTAGGGTGGGTTGCCAGTGAGTGTCGAATTGTAACTGTTAATTTGTATTCTTGTGTTTTTTTTTATTTTTTTTAAAGAATAATTTCAAAGAAAAATATTAGTAGTTTTTATTAACACAGAACATATTTATATGTTTTTTTTTAACTTGCTATGTATGTATATATCTAACTATATTTGTTAAGACGGAATCTTGTAACTCAATTTTGCAGATATCTTCAACCGATTGTGTTGAATTTTTGGAGGCATATATTATGTATATAGCGTGACAATGCTATATTATGATGACATGTAGCTGATCTGATGTTGAAGCTAGAAGGTGGTCATAGGAACTTTGTAACGACGGAACCTATCGAGTTTGGAGTCGTTTGATTTGTCTTGACGAGTACTTTGAATACACTTTGACAGACCGAGACACTTTGAATAATTGTTTTTAAAAAAGTAAAAAAAATTTTTTTTTTGATTTCTGTTAGAATTGAATAACTACTACTGAAATAATGAAAGACCTTAAAATTACAGTCTTATTTTTGACTGCATGGTTGGTCTAGTGGTTTAAGCGGTTGCCTCGCCGCTTCCTACTGTATCAGGTGTTGTGGGTTCAAATCCCACATGGGACAACACTGTGTGATCCACAAATTGTTGTTCTGAGTCTGGGTGTCCATTGTGTCCGTTTCATGTATGTTTGTAAAGTCCCCCGCGACACAGGATTTATTGGATATATACGGAAGTTGTCTTTTTTGAAAAAAAAACTAGCTGAGCCCCACGGTCTTACCCGCGATACCACACCAACCGCGGTTACTCCTTATATCATCAACTACCTATCAGTAAAAATCCCGTCAAAATCGCTCCAGCCGTTCTAGAGATTAGCCGGCACAAACAAACAGACAGACAGACAAAAATTGAAAAATGGGTCCCATCTACACTTACGTCATTTCCATTATTATTCATCCCTTAAGTTCGAATTTAATCAATTGGAGATTTGTAAAACAATAGATGCCCTATCCCTTACATTATCTGATATCTGTAATCTATATAAATAAAAGAGGAAGGTGACTGACTGACATACCCAGAGATCAACGCACAGCCCAAACCGCTGAAGTTAGAATCCTGAAATTTTGCATGTTCCTTATGCATGTTCAGGTTCCTTATATAACGTAAGTGAGCACTACGAAAGGAATTTTTGAAATTCCACTCCTAAGGGGATAAATCAGGGGATAATAGTCTGTGTGGGCGAAGCCCCGTGTAAAAGCTAGTATTATATATTTAAGGAAGTTTCCATTTCAAAGTTTTACACTCTTAATATTAATTTGAAGACAAATAGTTTGTTTTTTAACCGTCTTAAAAATAGAAGGAGTTTATAAATTAACTGTATTTTTTTATTTTTTTACCCGACAACGGCAAAGCCAAAGGAGGGTTATGATTTTGACAGGCTATGTATGTATGTTCATCTGTTCCCTCATAGCTCCTTACCTACTAATTAGAACTGGATAAATGAGGTATCGTTAGAAGTGTCTTGATCGTCCGCTGCTTATAGGCTATATGACGCGTCACTCAATTTAATGTGGCGCCCTCTAGCCGACATAAAGTACTGTATTAAAAAATGAATTTGACATAAATATGCCGTGTTTGGTATCATCGGAAAGGGTGTTACTTGTACATTTCAAATATATATATATAGATATTATTAGCATTTGCTGGTGACTTTGTTCGTATTTATTCAATTTTTTAAATATTTCTATGTAAGGTATTTAAAATATACTTTGCATATAAATTATTATTATCACTACACCAAAACATTTTAAATAAAAAAGTAAAAACTTAAATTAAAATAGAAACGTACCATAACTCTTAAAAACACGTGACTACGGCTTTTCAAAACTTGTTTCAAACTTTTTCAGCGTCGTTTTTTGTCAAAAAGTGAAAAAAGTACGTAAGTAAGTAAGATCTATGTAATAAAATTTAGTCAATATGAGCAATAAAATCGATCAAAAATTATATTTTTAAGAAACATTATGTTCATTAATATAACATATATCATACAAATTTTATTTCATAACATAGCAATAAAATCCGTTGATTACTGTAAAAGATCTAAGCTGACAGATTAATTTTATACTGTGTAAAAATATATTATTTGTCCATGAAATGAATTAAAAATGCGATGAGCAACAATGGAGCAACAATGGAGTTTCTTGCCAGATTCTTCTCCATGAAGGGTAGGCTGCACTTGGAACTGGCGACTAGAATCACTCGATTTTTTAATATTAAATATTGACTATTCATAAGTGCCTGTAAAATAAGTGCCTATATGAATAAAATATTTTTGAGTTTGAGTTTGAGTTTGAGAATGAATAGGTACACTTGAACCCCATTCTCGGCCGTTGACGAGTTACTTAAAGCCTGCGGGCTTTCTGATATGACTACGATACATTGCGTGCTTTGTAGGACATTCTAAACATTCTTCAAAGGCGAACAGTTAATGAATATGTAACTAGAAGAAAAAACCGAAAGTAAATTTATTAGTTGCCAGGGTTAGTATGCAACAGTGCCCGATGCGTTTATGTGCATGTCAAATATGAATGTGGGTGTTCAATCACAAATTCCCACGCTCAAGGACTACAGTCTTAATGACTGTTGATGTGATGTGAGTTCACTGCAAATAACGAATATATTCTATACACTTCCAGAAAAGTCTAATAGCCGTCGATTTAGTAGGGGGACTTACACTTGCATTGCATGCATAGTATAGTATAAAGAGTAAGTTTTACCGCGGGAGAGCCACGCTTCGGCGTGAATGGGCCGGCTCGACCGGAGTGATACCACGGCCTCACAGAAAACCGGTGTGAAATAGCGCTTGTGCTGTGTTTCACCTAGTGAGTGAGGATACCGGAGGCCCATACTTCAACCCCTTCCGCTATCTCCCCGATCACCCGCTTTCATCCGCCCCCCCATCCCCCAAAGACCAACAACGCACTTGTGATGCCTCTGGTGTTGCAGGTGTCCATGGGCGGCGGTAATCGCTTACCATCAGGCGATACGTCTGCTCGTATGCCCGCATATTCCATAAAAAAAAAGTATTACAAGCAACCTGTATGTACTTGCCTATTAAGAATTTAGTAAGATTCCTCGTTACTTTTGTTATTATTAGGTCAATGAAGCATAGGTACCACTTGTTATTGGAACCAATCATATACTTCCGGTCTATCCAACAATCGCGGTCATTTCCGTTCTCCTGCCTTTATATTACAAGCCCGGGGCACTTACTTGCTCTTTTTGTTAGATGAAATTGAAGATATTTTATTTTGTAACATAATTCAGAAGCTCGATAATTCATATTAGTAGGTATGAATTAATGAAGGGACTATCTTCAACAATATATTTAAATAAATCATTTTTATACAATATATTGTTTGTTGTTATATCTTAGTTTGCACGAGTCGTGTATCTACATTGTAAGAATGTTATGATATTTTTTATGTTTTGGTCTCAGATTTTTATTTGATCTGAGGTTTTGGTATTTAACACGTTTGGGATAAGACACGATTGATAAATTATTTGGATACTGTGTACAAAAAAGTATTCTAACCTTTAAAACACGGGGGTTTTGTTTCTTTTTTTTATGTATGGGCTTGTCAAAGAGACTCTACTCTGCCTGGTGGAATGCATAAGCAGAATCCAAGAGTCGTGGTCACCATACTCATTGCAAGTACAGACAATGCAACAATGCAGCATGGTGACCCACACCATGGCGGCCTGGTGATGCTTATGCACAGAAATAAATCAAGTTTATTTCGGTGCATAAGCAGCATGCATCATTGGGCCTCCGGTCTCGGACTCACCAACGAAACACGACAGCACGAATGCTGTCATTTAAGATTGATCTTCTGTGCAAGGGTAGTACCTCCCCGGTCCAGCCGGCCCCTTCGTGCTGAAATCAGCGTGGCTCTACTACCTTGAAGTACTTTATCTGTTTGTAAATTAAAATGTAATGTCTTATTGATTATATAGATGGATATCATTTAGATAAAGAGTTTCTTTGCAACCATACAGTAAGTATGCAACCTCTCCGGTTTTAAGGAGAAGTAAGTGGCCATAGACATCCTATTTTACAATATCTCACAACAAAAGTCATTGTATATGGTAGAACATAACATACATTGGGAGGCTAAATCCTAAGGCTTAGATTTTCTTTGTGTATTTGGGATCGTCGACAATCCTCAAGGCTCCCCTTTGTTACCGCGCCATTACGCGCATCGAGTGTCCATATTAATTCATCCATATTCATTCTTGTTGCCCTGTATTATATTATATTTTCGACTACCTCTATGGCGCAGTGGAAGCGTATGCGATTGCTGTACTTGAGGTCTCGTGTTCGATTCTTGGGTCGGACCAAATGTTTGTATGATCTGCAAACATTTATTTCGAAGTTTGGGTGTTTTTTATGTATCATAATATGTATTTCCAAGAAAAAAAGTATATATGTATTTATATCAATCAGTTGTCTAGTACCCATAACACAAACTTTGCTTAGCTTGGGACTAGATGGCAATGTGTGTTAGATGTCCGAAATATTTATTTATTTTATCAAAAAATATTTATTTTACATTTAGATGTTATTTTTTTCATCAGATTCTTTGTAATGCAAATCCTCAAAGGAAAGGATTGGAACCGAGAGAGCATCTACGAATACCGATGAGGCGTCACTGATTTATCTTAAAATCGGCTGGTTTTTGATGCAAAGTTAAGTTTTTTATGCAGCCCATTGACACTTGCAAATCTGGTCTTTGGTCAAATCAATCGCTAGCTTCCTGTAGTTCCTCTTGTGCACTTCCATCACTTTCCCGAGAGAAAAGATAGGTATTACGCATGATCACATGACATGACACTTAGGCAGTGGTCCCACCGCCGACGATGAACCAGAAACGAGTAGAACTAGAAACTATGAACGATTTGGCGATCAGCGGGCGGCGAATGTGTAGTTTCGATAGTTTTATATATATAATATATATAATATTATATATATATTTATATATAATATTTATATATAATACATTTGCTTTATATATAAAGCGAATGTTGAAGTGCGATGAATGAGCGATTACTCGCGCAGTCGCGCCAACACCACATTTCAAGACAGTATGTACCTATGAGTTTTTTATGGAATGTGTCCGACAATATCTCTATCGTAAAATACATCATCGTCGTCGTTTGAACTAGACAACAATGAGAGTTGCAATGATTTGTTGACATCCATACGTGTACTTTCAAAGCCGCACTGTATAGAAATGATCAAGCGAGCGAGTATCGCTGAGCGAGTATCACTGAGCGAGTACGGCTGTGCGAGTTTATTTTTGAAAGCTCTTGTCGCTCAGCGACAAAACTAGTGAAGCGAGTCGTCGCCGGCAGTGTGAACAGTCGGAGAGCAACTTACTATATGCATCTCTTATATATTTCACTTTCATTACACGGAATTTATATTTATTGTACGTTTCTTGAGCGAGAATATCGCAATATGTTAGTAACTCCCGGCGCCGGCGGTCGTACCACTGCCTTTAGTATGATCTTTTATTCAATGCAAATGCCTGTGTACTTGGCTACCTCTGTGGCACAGTGGTAGCGCATGCGACCACTGTGCTGAGGACTCGGGTTCGATTTCCGAGTCGGACCAAATTGTTATATGATCTGCAAATTTTTATTTGGATATTTTTGTATGTATGTATTTAAAAAAGTATATAAGTATTCTATTAGTCTAACCTAGCTGTTATAGCTGTCGTTGTGTATCAGGTACCGAAATACTATTTCTATATTTACCCATTTCATCGTCATCATCACCAGCCTATTGCAGTCCACTGCTGGGCATAGGCCTCTCCCATTGCACGCCACTCTGATCGGTTTTGGGCTTCTCGCATCCGTTACATTTTTTACCTATTTACCCCGACTTATAAGTTACAAACAGCAAAGTAAAGACTCGTTATAGCCACTATACACATGTTGTCATAACTCCTAATGGATTAACACAGATTGAGTGCCAATTGTAACAAAATCCACAGGTGTAATGATGTAGAATGAGTCACTGCGTACTATAAAAGACGTCCTAGACTCTAATTGATTGATTGACCATAATTACGCGTGAGTAATGTAGATGTAATAACAAAATTATTTAATAAAGTGAAATGATTTAGGGTCGACAAGCAGGACGTACAATCCTGTGCTATTGTTCAGTCAATGACAGCGCTTGCGCACTCGTTCACGACACATCGCCACTACCAACATCGATTGCGTTGCCTTGCAATCAGGCACACCAGAAAATAAACTTGTTTGTTGCAAAACTTGCAAATATTCGTAGGGATAGTAAAATAAGTGCAAATTAAAGTGAACTTTGGTGGAAGACGCGGCATGAAAACAGGCGAGGTATTCATCTCTGAAGACAGCTACTCAACGGCAGAAGCTCCAATTTCAACTCCAGTTCATGAAATAATGCTCTCGTAAGTGCTAACTGTACCTACGTGATTCTGAATGTTTACATATTAATAATGTGTGCGGAATAACTAAATGTTTCACTTGTTTCTACTTTGACTACTCATTTTATCTCTAGGAGTTGGTTCCATGTTTGTTTATAAATAATTAGTTCGTCTTGGCGGTATTTATCATATTAGGTAAACATCAACTAGGTACGTAGCCTTTAATAAAACACACAAAACAACATTACAACTGTATTGTTTCATGTGCCACGTAAAAGCAGCCCATTAGTTATAATCACACTTAATAACAAAGTACCTAGTCAAATTTTTAATAAAAATTTCATGTAGGTATGTGACTAAGTAAATGAATAGCAGTTTCTAAACTGTTTATAGTTCAGGGATATAGTTAGACACTTTAAAGCAATAACTTACCTGAACTTTACAAAGTGTAGAAATATGAAAAAGGGAACACAAAAATGATTAAAACATTTTTTTTAAATTGAATCCCAATTATTTTTATAAAAAAAATGTGCTTTGTATTTTATCAACAGCCATACTAATTTTAAAACTTATTAAAATTATGTGTAAAAATCAATCAAATCATGAACCCAATCCAATTTGTAACAATTGTAGGGAAAATGAGGATTGGCGATATTTCCCCGTACCCACCAGGCACAGACGCGAGCGTCAACTATGCTAAATGGTCTCTGTACTCACTTCATACGTAATTAAACACTGTAGGATTTTTAATATACTTAGTATTGTTTAGGTACGTACATACAAACTGTTTGCATGCAAATTATAAACATTAACGTAAACGACTACGTTTGATTCCTGGGCTTACTGCTTTAAATATGACGACAACGGGCAAATTAAATATTTACGGTGAATTCAAGAGCGTATATTGTACTTAACAATAACTAAATCTAGTAAATATTAAAAAGGCTTTGTTGGTTGTATAGGCGTAGCTATTTTTTGTTTTACCAGCATGAGTAAATAATTACTAATGTTTGGAGATCGCGTTAGATAAAACATCCACCTATGTTTCTCAATCTAAAAAAAATATATGATGTACATTACCATGCAAACTTCCAACGAAAATTGGTTTGAACGAAATCTAGTAAGTAGTTTTTTTTAATACGTCATAAATCGTAAACTGCAATTTACCTTTCATTCGATCAACACAAATACAAAAATTATATTATGTTACTTGCTGCTGCGGAACCCTCTATGGGCGAGTCCGACTCGCTCTTGGCCGCTTTTTTTTTAATACGTCATAAATGGTAAACGTCAAAAAAAAAATACTATTATTAAAACATCGATGAAAGTTACAACGAACTACAAGAACGTTTATATTATGTTACTTGCTGTTTCGGAACCCTTCATGGGCGAGTCCGACTAGCATTTGGCCGCTTTTATTAACTTACAATGTATGTATGTATGTTAGGGTGGAATCTTGCAACTCGATTTTGAAGCTTATATCTTTATCCGATTTTGCTGAAATTTTGAAAGCATATGTATACAGCGTGACAATGCAATATTATGATGACATGGAACTGATCCGACCGTATCAGAAACGAGGTGATCCGGCAGAGAACCAGAGTCATCGACATAGCCCACAGGATTAGCAAGCTGATGTGGCAGTGGGCTGGCCATATTTCCCGTAGAACCGATAACCGTTGGGGTAAACGGGTTCTTGAGTGGAGACCGCGTCTCGGCAAACGTAGTGTAGGACGTCCACAGGCCAGGTGGAGTGATGATTTGCGCAAGACGGCTGGCAAGGGCTGGATGCGAGAAGCCGAGGATCGAACTAAGTGGCGTGCAATTGGAGAGGCCTATGTCCAGCAGTGGACTGCAATAGGCTGATGATGATGGAACTGATCTGATGCCGGAGGTGGAAGGTGACCACAGGAACTCTGTAAAGAAACTTCGCAACAACATCAAGTTTGGACTCGTTTGATTCGTCTCAATGAGTACTTTATGAGCGCATTCTAATAAAAGATTGTTTTTAAAAACATTTTTAATTTAATTTATTTCTTTCTATTTTTTACCAAGAAGTAGTGTAATAAAGGCTGCACCAGCAGAAGCCAAGTATAAATTTACTTCCGCTAAGTTTATTCAAGTCAGAACTTGAATAAAATTACCGATCGACTCCTGTAGTGATGCTCTCCATTCTGTTTGATTCGTCACCATGCGTCTACACCTATAAGATTTCATCGTTGTGTGGTTTGTGACCTTGTCAGTACAACCTAAACCGTCCACACTTAGCGTAACATGCACTGTAGTAATGCCACGTAGTCCGGTCCATCGTCATGTTACAAGGGTGGACTTTTTTTTTGTGGACCGGCTTTATAGGTTCGCTAAACTTCGGAACTTGTCCGCGTCCGTTCCTGCGTGTGTTCAACACACGACGATGACTTACTTATATTTGTGAGAGTTTGGGTGTAATTTATCTATGACATTATGTATTTAGAAATATTAGTGGTCGCCCAGTGGCCAAAATTCGACCATTTTTTTTTTAGCTGTCTGCACTCCTCCTCCATATTAACTTTATCTTTGCCAAATTTTGCTTCACTTATTAATTGTAGATATATGCACTGACGAAATATATACTTAGACTTACACCGCATGAACTTAGAGTTGTACGCGGATATATAATAAGCCTAATGTTTACTAGATGTCACTAAGTGTATCAAATCGTAAATTTGAAAGATATTTTCTGAGCTTCTACTCCGATACGAATCCGAGAGTAAACTGTCAAGTTTATTTGTTTTTGTATTAGTGAAAATGTCCCACTAGATGTCGTTTTCCACATAATTACATTAGTAATTTATGTGATATTTTATTAAATCGTCCAAGAGCACACAAATAAATAAAATTGAAATGTCTGTTTATAATTTCAAATAAACAGCTTCTTCATAAATGCTTCTCAGTAAATACGGTACATGAATACATATTTTTTTATTAATTTTTGTATGAAACTTTTTAAATTTTCACATAAAACTCTGTATGTAGGTCTAGCTACTTAATTGTGTTATAATAATCAAAATTTGTTGAAAAAATCCATATATTATATATGTTATATTAGGTTATATTATTCAGTGATGAAAGCTCAGTAGGCTGAAGCCTAGGGCGGCTTCGTTTAGGGGGCGGCAAATTAAATGATTTAAAAAAACTACATTTCTGTAATAGAAATGGAGAAATTAAGTCTTGGCAGTTTAACAAGAAGAAATAATGTATTAATGTTTAAGAAAAATGTTGTTTGAGAAATTCTATATGCTTGTTAAAATACATCTTTGTAAATATCTGTTTATAAGACATCTCAATAGCAGTTAAATTTTACAATTTAAATTAGTAATTTTAACTAAACATTTTCTTAATTACCACTGAAGGTGGCATGAGTTGCTAGAATGCACTGCTGCGTCCGTTTCAGCGGCTGGCGGCAAATTAGGTCCAAGTAGAAATTTTCATCCTTGGTCCTTTCCGCCACCTCTTTCTGTGCAATGTCATCTTCGCAGAAGATAAAACTCTGTTGCTATCCACTATGGAGCATAACATGGTTGGCAGCGAGAGATATTCTCCCATAACTGCATTCTATATCCAACGCTGCGATGCTCAAGTAATGGCACAGTGAATCGGCACAATACACTGGACAGGCAGGATTCAACTCACTTCTAGTAACCGCGTGCAGGTATTTCCGAAGCAACTGTGACCGGAAAGAACCTGCGTTACGCGGAACAAATCTCACATGGATATTCCTGACAACGCGCATTCTGCCTCCGTAGACATTATGTAATAAACGCGTGTGGCTCAAACCAACAACACTCTCTACTGTCTACTCTCTACTCTCCTGTGGCGCACCCTACTCTAGGCGGTCAGTGCTACCGTCTACACCGGGTACCGTAAAGTGTTATTAACCGGAGAATTCTGCGGTACATCTTGTCGCAACACTCAGTTTACCTAAATTCGGCAAAAGCTTTCGAGCAAACTATTGAAAGTGTGTGTGTGAAACTGTCGTCAACCTACTGTTAAGGAACAGGCCTAGATACATTATTTGGGATTAATACAGTACGAGAACTGAATTGAACACGATTGAGGCGTCTTAAAGTGGCCTCAGATATTCATCTTGGAACGACACGTATATTTTATTATGTCACAATAATGATATCTATGTCGATTACTGAAAGAAAAATAATGTAACAGCTCATAATCTTCACTTTTTAAATATTTAAGTAAAACTTAATCTTTATTAAGTTAATATATTTTTTTTTCGTGGGTAGGTGTTGAAAAGTTCACACGCATTTGTAAAAGCTCCTTGAATATTTTAATAATTTACTTAGTATTTGCAAGGCCTTCATTGTTTACATGTGTTCACTGAAGTTTCTAAGCCACCTGCCAGCTTTTTTTTGCACAAATATAAACATCTGCAAACCAACTCTTACAAGTTCATCAAGTTCCTCAAGTAATTTTATTGTTCTGAGTATACAAAATGTACCTATTTCTTATTTCACGCAAAATTCAATTCACTATGATTGAAATACTAATATACAACGACGAAGTCTTTACTACTAGAGAGCTATATTTTTCGACTAGTGGTTAGTGATCCTGACTGCTGAGCCAGAGGTCGTGGATTCGACTCCCACCGATGACTTACTTATATTTGTGAGAGTTTGGGTGTAATTTATCTATGACATTATGTATTTAGAAATATTAGTGGTCGCCCAGTGGCCAAAATTCGACCATTTTTTTTTTAGCTGTCTGCACTCCTCCTCCATATTAACTTTATCTTTGCCAAATTTTGCTTCACTTATTAATTGTAGATATATGCACTGACGAAATATATACTTAGACTTACACCGCATGAACTTAGAGTTGTACGCGGATATATAATAAGCCTAATGTTCACTAGATGTCACTAAGTGTATCAAATCGTAAATTTGAAAGATATTTTCTAATCGTCAATTGTCAAGAAGTTTCAATTCGGCTGGAATCTCTGGCGCTGCACGCGCTGTGTGGAGACGTGGCTCCGTTACGCATCTGCTATCGTATTTACAATGGGGAGTACTCCGAGCAATTGATTGAATTGATCCCTGCCTCCTTTTTTTGCCATCATCCTACGCTTTCATCATCATCATCAATTATGTGTCAACTGTGCGCTTTTCGAGAAAATTTCTGCCCTACACAACAAAACTGTGGAATGAACTGTCGACTGCGGTATTCCGGGACCAATACGACCTTCAATCAATCTTCAAGAAAAGAGCATACTTCTCCTTAAAAGCCTTGTGACACCTCTGGTGTTGCGGGTATTCATGGGCAGCGGTAAATAATAAATAAATAAGTTGCCGTTCATGAGTGCATTGTTTCTCGTTTTTTACTGCGTGTTTTGGTGATAATGATGGTTTTGGAGAAAATTATTTGCTTTCTCCAACAGCTAACTGGATAAAATCACCATCTTCATCCTCACAGTTTTTTGTTATGGGGACTCTTTAAGAAATTAACTAAATTACTCCTAAATATGGTCCTTAGCAACTTTGCTGTTGGATTTTTGTTGCTTTTGCCGAAATTGCGCAAACAAATTTTCTATTACATCCTGATTCAATTTTTAACCGACTTCAAAAAAAGGAGGAGGTTTCTCAATTCGACAGTATATATGTTTTTTTTATGTGTGTTCGCGGATAACTTCGTCGTTTATGAACCGATTTTGATGATTCTTTTTTTAATGGAAAGGATATGTCCCAACGGTGATACCATGATAAGGACATTACGATCTGATAATGGCATCCAAGAGAAATCAAGTCGAACATTGAAGTTGGTTTTTGTTTTAGTTAATTGTGTAATTTTTCAAATAATTTTTGCCCGTCTTTAACGCATTTAATGCATGTGTTACTTTTTTTAAACAATGCGTGTTTCTATGGCATCTCATATTTTTTTATTACTGTTCAATGGGCCTATCTGTCAATTTTGTAAGTGATCGATTCAAGTTTTAAGTTTTGTCTATTTCGTATGGTTTGGTAACATCTTTGAAACGAAATTTGCTCATTGCCGTTAACATAGTTATTGTTTAAAAAATGATTTTGAATACTTTTAATTAAATGTGGTACATCAAAAAACGCAAATAATTTTACAAAACGTTGCAAAAGAAAAGGGAAAGTTACTAGATATCCCTGATTTCTTGCATGTATTTTGGTTTTTCGTAGCCCGACCGCAAAAAACAGCTTTTAGCAGAAGCCCACTTATTATCAAATAGTTTATTTATAGTAGCTTTTAAAAGAGTTGTAACAATTCTGCTTTTACTGCTGATGGAATATTATAAGTTACACATTATTGCGATTTCATCGAAAGTGATCACACAAGCTTTATCTTTAATTAATGCATTTCGAATTTCTGTTATTCTTTTTTTAAATAGATCAGGGCAAAACAATCGGATTTTGCTAGCCACTTTCGGAGTTTCGGATTGTGGTTGGAGCGGCAAGTACTACACCTTGCCGCCTTAGAAAAAAATACACTTTAGATTTGTAAAATAATGACAAGCTGAATTTATTTTCGTCTTCTGTCCAATTCATATCCTTTATTTTCGTAGCTGCATCAATGTCAATTCTCTAGAAACCTCTTCTGAACTCTTTAGATTTTAAAATGCTGTCATCAGATTTTGGATTTTGCCGTAATTTAAATAATAGGATAAAAAAATTGTTAGAAAACTGTTTAAAGTGTATGTCTATGAAATAATATTTATTTGTTAATCTCCTGACTGATTTAATGTGATTTTAATATTACTTGTTGTACAAATTAAAATATGTATAATAAAAACTTGAGAGGTGTCAAAGAACATCCGCATGGAACGAAGTTTATATATATATTATATTTCATATGCTCCTACTAATAAAAATGCGCATAAAATACTCAAATTATTTTAGTAATAATCAAGCTTTACAAAATATACTATAAAACAATATATTTTATGTAAATAAATGCAAAAACCCAACATCACGTGGTGTTCCAAGGCGGTCACCTATCCAAGTACTAACCACGCCCGATGTTGCTTAACGTCGATGATCGGACGAGAACCGGTGTATTCAACATGGTATGGACGTTGGCAATCAGTTTGTTATATTTAACGGTGAGTATCCAGCACTATGACGTCAATTCAATGTTAAAAGTGTGGTTACAATTTTTGGCACGAAAAGTGTCGTTACATTTTTTTCCGTCTAGCCCCCTTTCGCAACGCGTGATAAGGAACTTCGTTCCAAAATAAAGATTATACTTTGCAGTTCAATCATTTATTTTATATTAAAATGACATATAATGCCCTAAAATTTATTGATTATGCCATATCAGACAGGAAATAAAATCGCTCAACATTATTATCTACACCATAGATTTACATGATTGAATAGAATATATTTAAATTAGGGGGCTTCCATTAATTACGTAAGGTGTTTTAGGGGGGAGGGGATTGAGCTAAATCTTTTCAAATCTCACTTAGGGGGGTCTTGGCAAATATCACGTAATTATTGTGTAAAATTGCGTGAAAAATTATTTCCGAATAAAATATGGCCAAATCTGACACAATAGTGTTTGTCGTATTCGTCCGAACTCCGCAGAGCAGCGAAGTAGCATTCGATTTTGCTTTGCTAGTCTTCAATCGAAGTAATAGAACCAGTTCAATAATCCAACACGTTTACAGCCAAAACATAAATTTGAAGAATCTCGCGTGAGATTTGGGGACGCGGGAGGTAGTTGATGAAAATCTTACGATATCTCACCAAGGCGGGAGGGGAGGTCGAAAAATTTTCAAAAATGCCTCACGTAATTAATGGACGCCCCTTTACGATATATCGTTGAAATAATTTGTTTGTTTACTTACTCTTCTTAAGACAACTAACCATTTGACAAATCAAAGTCCGACGTAATTGTAGCCACTTGGTGGCGCTATCATCGCGCATCCAGCATATAATATTCTATATGTCATATCAATCTATATATATAAAAGAGTAAGGTGACTGACTGACTGACATACCCAGAGATCAACGCACAGCCCAAACCGCTGAAGCTAGAATCCTGAAATTTTGCATGTAGGTGCTTTATATAACGTAAGTGAGCACTAAGAACGGAATTTTCGAAATTCCACCCCTAAGGGGGTGAAATAGGGGTTGAAAGTTTGTATAGAAGTTCGTCATTTTTTAAGTAAGAAACATGAAACTTTACTTTTGGGCTACTGATTAAAAAAGAGTAGAAACGTATTTAAGCGTTTCTGGATATTCTACCACTAAGGGGTTAAATAGGGGTTGTTATTTCGTATATAGGTCAGTCAGGAAGTCCGTCATTTTTGAAGCTAGAAACATGAAAATTTATTTTTAGGCTGCTGATTAAAAATGAATTGACACGTGTTTCAGCGTTTCTAAATATTCCACCCCTGAGGGGGTGAAATAGGGGTTGAAATTTCGTATATAGGTTATTCTGGAAGTCCGTCATTCTTGAAGTTAGAAACATGCAACTTTATTTATGGCTACTGATTAAAAATGAGATACGTATGTACGAACATGTTCTACCGGAACCGGTTGTGGTTCACGGTGCCGTTCTCGAAGTTGTTCAAAAATATGTGTGGTACCTAGGGCAGACTTTGCAGTTAAGTAGAAACAACTTCGAGGACGAGGTGGACCTGAGAATTTAGCGGGGTTGGGCAGCGTTTAGGAAACTTCGTCGGGTCTTTTCATCGTCAATCCCACAGTGCCTAAATACGAAAGTCTTCAATCAATACGTCCTACCTGCCATGACATACGGTGCTGAAACGTGGACATTTACGACACGGCTGGTCCAAAAGTTCAAAGTCACTCAGCGTGCTATAGAGAGGGCTATAATAATAATAATGATTTATTTTTCTCATCACAAAAGCTCAACGTTTCTCTAAGGGATCGCATCAAGAATGAGGTGATCCGGCAGAGAACCAAGGTCATTGACGTAGCCCACAGGATAAGCAAACTGAAGTGACATTGGGCTGGCCATATTAGCCGCAAAACTGATAACCGTTGGGGTAAACGGGTTTGTGAGTGGTGACCGCGTCTCGGCAAACGTAGCGTAGAACGTCCACAGGGGGGGTGGAATAATGATTTGCCCAAGACGGCTGGCAGGAGCTGGATGAGAGAAGCTGAGGATCGAACCAAGTGGCGTGCAATTGGAGATGCCTATGTCCAGCAGTGGACTGCGATGATGTTGATGAGATACGTATTTAAGCGTTTCTGGATATTCTTTCCCTAGACTAGACTGGAAGTCCGTCATTTTTTAATTTAGTAGCCTGAAACTTTGTCTTCAGGCTTTTGATTACAAATAAATGAATACTTATATCAGCATTTATGGGAATTCTATTCCTAAAGGGGTTAAAATAAGGGTCGAAAGTGTGTATGAAAGTCAATTTTAATGGACTATTGATTATAAATAAATACGTTTAAAAACATGAACACAGTATCCATAGATACTTACACAGTTTTAATTAAATACATATAATCAACTTCCACGCGAGCAAAGCCGCGGGCAACAGCTAGTAACTTATAAATGTGACATCTAGCGTAGTAAATAGGTCATTATATTCAAGTTTATTTAAATCGATTGCAACGACATCTCCTAAAAATAGGTGATAACTTATAGTTACGCAATTGAAAAATTTTTTTTTTAAACAAGCATTAGAAAGTAAGATTTATATTCGAAAAATAATAAAATAATTACTATAATTGAAGCATATCAATAAAATGGTGATAGAGTTTGTTAAACTATTTCTAGTACCTTATTTTTGCGCGCCATCTAGATTTAAGTGAATTTTTCTAGCTTTTATCGGTGTACAGTTTGGGCCAGGGGAGGGTCGGTCTATTTAGTATATTGTGTCATTGATATATGTAAGTACGTTTATCAGCAGTTTGGTTATCATAAGACAAGCTCTACTTAGTTTGGGACCAGACAGCCGATTAAGATTATTTTTATTAGGATCTGTAAATAGTTATCAAGTTGACAAAAAGAACCAAATACTTTAAAGAAAAGTAAGGCAAAACTATAGAATATAGAAATTTGTTTTGTGGCCAAAGCTATCATGACAAAAACATGTAGTTAGATGAATAATACCGTTACTACCGTAATTATTCTATTTCGTGTTTGTTATTTATTTAATAGAGTACTTTTAAAGTAATCTGAAATTTATTGGTTTGTTTTCTTGTGATATGAATTGAAATTAATGTTAGTACACAAATATCTAACTGTCCATCACTCACCTTTACATAGTTTAAAATGAAATCGCTTTTTTTCTTGTACGCTTAGATCTTTCAAACTATGATAACTACGTGGTTTTCACCAATAGTGTGAATGCTTCAAAAGGAAATTTTATATGTATAAAACATGTGTTAGTCAAGGGCGGATCCAGCTTTGGCGCCAGGGGGGGTCATAAAATCGTGGTCAAGTCACAAGAAGTCGTAATTTAATTTTGATAATATATCGATACAGATAAAAAGTAGGTATTTTAATAATGCATGTAAGTGTAATAATGTAAGTATTGTAACTTGGTTTTCCCGGGCTGTTTCAGCACTTGAGCGTGGACGCACAGGCTGCCCCTCGTTTCTGACGGGGTGGGGGGGGGGGGGAGGGGTCAAAATTATGCTCAATAATGCCCGCGATCGTGGACACCTTTGTAACGTTAGGGGATGTCTATCACCACGTCGAGACAGCATAGCCAGCCTTGCTCTTCTTGACCGAGACGCAGATATCGTCTCCAGCGGACACTCCAACCACACTCACCTTGGGTACGGAGTAGAACACTCCTTCATGTCTAAGGCTGGAGTGTGCGTGTACGTTTGAGACGATATTAGTTTTCGTCGCCTCAGCAATCTTGAATGTATGGACTTCTCAATGTAACGGCTCCTTGTAGGCGACCTTGTCAGCGACGACCACCCCCGCGTCTATACGTGCCTCTATTTGGTCCATCTTCCAAAAAGGATTCTGGCAAGAAGCAGAGCTTGAAAAAGGAGTACAACTTTGCCTCCAGGTCCTTCAAGAGAGACAGCAAGGGCGAAGTCGGAGCACATTGCTAGGAATCGCAAGAGACTTGATCGTTTTCCTCTGGGAACTCGGGCGTTCTAGTCTCTTGCCAAGGCTATCGAAGTGAATTTCGGTAAGCCATCCTTTCCACCTCTACACATAGGTAATAATTCGTTGGCCTATGGCAAAGGTGAAAAGGTAGTAGAGCAACGCTGATTTCAGCATGAACGGGCCGGCTCGACCGGGGCGGTACTACCCTCGCACAGAAAATCAACGTAAAATGACAGCGTTCGTGCTATTGTGTTTCGTTGGTGAGTGCGAGACCGGAGGCCCAAATAGTCTAGTCAACAAGTTCCATACTTGTTGACTAGACTGAAAGGTGCAGCAGCATCACTAGGCCGCCATGGTGTGGGTCGCCATACTGCATTGTCTGCATTCGCAGTGAGTATGGTGACCGCCACTCTTGGATTCTGCTTGTGCTTTCCATCAGGCAGAGTAGAATCATTTTGGCGGGCATACATAAAAAAAAAAAAAAAAAAAAGAAAGCCGATCTTATGGCCAAATTTTTTGCGTTTAACTAGACCTTGGATGCCGGGGAACAGGATGAACCTACCATACCACGGTGCGAGAGCTGTATGCTGGATATCCAGTTCTATCAACGCTCAGTGCGTTTAGCATTTCTATCCCTAGATATACATAAGTAGAGGGGCCCTGATATTGTGTTGAAGATGTGCGCTCAGGAGTTGGCACCGGTCTTAACGCGTCTTTTTCAGCTCTCCTACTCTTCTTGCGTAGTCTCATTGGACATTGCGAAAGCCTTCTATCGGGTCTGGCACAAAGCGCTTCTTTCGAAGCTCCCTTCCTATGGGCTTCCTGTAAAGTTACGCGAATGGGTCACTAGCTTTTTAACAGATAGATGCATAAAGGTCGTAGTAGACGGTGAGTGCTCTGACTTCATATCTGTGAATGTTGGTGTCCCCCAAGGTTGTGTGCTATCGCCTACTTTGTTCCTCCTCCATATCAATGACGTGTTGCAAATTCGCGGCATTCATTGGATAGCACGGGCGATGCTCTCAATACCGGCCGCACTAATAGAGTCGAAACAAACTTGTGTCTGGAATTGAAACTCTTTGAAAAAGGTCTCAGATTGGGGTAGACTTAATTTTAATTTAGTACAATTTCACCACTGAAAAACTGGTCGTATGTCCTCGTTTTGAAGACACTCCCTTATCTGCCCTCAGCCTATATTGGAATACTTGGTGTCGACATATCGAGTGCAGTCCGTTTCGTGGCCATTTATTTGGAGGGTAAGGCAAAATTGGCCTCGAAGAAGCTTGGCGTGCTCAATAGATCAAGACTATTTCACGCTGGCCCACCGGCTTCTTTATAAGGCGCAGGTTCGGCCTCATATGGAATACTCTTCTCAACTTTGGGCAGGAGCACCCTAGTACCAGCACCTCCCTCTGGACGGCATCCAACGGAGAGCGACTCGAATCGTCGACTGCCAAGATGTTTCAAATCGGCTGGCCTCTATGGTGCTGCGTAGAGATGTGGACTTGCTATGCATCCTCTATCGCATTTACTATGGGAAGTGCTCTGAGGAATTGTTCGAATTGATCCCTGCCCGCCCTCGTCCTACGCGACAGCAGTTTCATCCCCATCGTTTAGACGGTTGGCAGTCCACAACTGTACGCTTTTCTAGAAACTTTCTGCCTCACACAACAAAACTGTGGAATAAACTGTCGCCTGCGGTATCCCGGACCAATACGACCTTCAAACGTTCAAGAAAAGAACGTAGGTACTCCTTTTTAAAAGGTTGGTTCCTTTTTAAAGGTTGGTTCCTTTTTAAAGGCGACGCACTTGCGACGACTCTAGTGTTGCGGGTGTCCATGGGTGGCTGTAATCGCTTACCATCAGACGATTCGTCTGCTCGTTTATCACATAAAAAAAAACTTTGCCTCTTGATTGGGCCATTGTACATGGGTTTAGAAGTACTATACTTAAAAATATCTATATTTAAATAAGAAACTCTATTTTTCTTTTCGTCTTCGCCCAAAACGCGTAATCACGTCTATTGCTACTTCAATGAGTACGTTTTTATGGACGTAAAGAAGACGTTCTTCAACCTTAGCCACCATTAAATTCTATATTGTGACAAAAAAAATATATATGTCATGGACACAGCCCAGGGGGGGGTCATGACCCCCATGACCCCCCCCCTGGATCCGCCCTTGGTGTTATTATATTGCATCGGAGCGAAGCCGGGACGGGTTGCTACATTTGAAGAATTATCCTCCAACTCCTAACCGTTAAGGAGTTGTATCTTACATCATCAGCTCATCGTCATGGAATGATGACTACCAGACGCAAAAACTGGAGCAACTTCAGAAAATATACGAAAAACATAGTACGTGCTTGAAACAAATAGGGTTTCCCTCGATTTCCCTGGGATCCCAGCATCAGATCCAGTAATGGTGGCAATGGGACCACATCGGGAGCATACCCTTTAGAATACAAAAAAAAAACAAAATCGGTCTACAATTGACGGAGTAATCGGTGAACATACATAAAATAATTAAAATAAAAAAAATAAAAAAAGTACATACAGTGGAACATAGAACCTTCTCCTTTTTGGAAGTCGCTTAAAAATTTAGCTTTTATACTATAACGAAAGTACAACTATAATTTATTATAGTTTAGGGGTGTCTGGCAGGGGGTAGCAACTGTCATAAGTGTCCGGCAATGGATGACGAGATTTCTAAAGTTATCCGGAAGAAAGTAGAAAAAAATTGAGCTTTATACTTTAAGGAAAATAACTACTATTTTATACACCTTTGCTACCTGTTATCTGCCAAAGTAACCACAACCCAAACTCTATATTCGCTGGTCGTTCTTACCTATATATGGATCATGCACAGAAAACCTTTCAGCTTTTATAAAATAACGAAGGTCTGGCCGTCGTGGGCTCTTGCTCTATAGTGTTTTTGTTAACACCTCTAGTTAAGCTAAGGGCTCCCACATATAACTGCGATGCGATGAAGCGTGAAGTTCTTGCGGTACATTCGTGCGAGCTCGCAGATATTTGCGATGCTTTGCGAATTCGCAGTTATGTGTGGGAGCCCTAAATGTTTGTAATAAGAGTGGGGTTCAGTGCAGCAGAAAGCTAAGAGGGGTTAAAGCCCGAACCATTTGATCGCAAGTCCTACGTAGGGCGTAGGACTTGCGATCAAACGGTTCGGGCTCATTTTGCTACTTATTATTGTGGGCTGAAATAATGTTTTCGTTTATTGGCATTTGTAGTATCTTATCGTATAGTCATGTGTATAAAGAAAGTCTTCGTCCTGTAAACAAAGAATGACTACACTAATGGCGCAGTGGTTTAAGCGGGCACCTCGCCGTGTTATCACTCGGTGCTAAGTGACTATCGCTTAGATTTTTATAATTGTTCGTTTGTATTCTTTTTGGCTTAGCACCGACTTCAAACAGATTTAAGGTACCTAGCACACATTTTAATACTACTATTTAAATGAATAAAGAATTAGATATAGGCGATTTATGAAGAACCAGTTTATTTTACGCTTTTAAGTGTTTTTTTGGCAGAAAGTTTTCGTTGGATGTTTTTTGGAAGTCGGTTTTTTTTTTTATAAAAAGTTTTTATTTTTCAGTTTTTAGTGCAAACAATCGTAGGTAAGTAGTAAGTTGAACTATTTCATCAAATTTCATCATCAAGAATACAAATTAAGGTCTATACGTACGTTTGATATAAAAATCATCCTCTAATCCCTAACTGTGGAAGAGTTTAACCTTCTGTCATCAGCTCACCTAAATAACTTGAAAGTATACGACTGAAGGTCTTTAGATACGTATGAAATTGAAAGAATTATCCTCCAACTCCTAACCGTTGAGGAGTTGTACCTTCCATCATCAGCTTACCTAAATAATTTAAAAGAATACGACTAAAGGTAACATATATACATATGATATTTAAAGATTTATCCTCCAACTCCTAACCGTTAAGGAGTTGTGCCTTACATCATCAGCTCATCATCATAAAATGATGACTACCAGACGCAAATATCGGTGTAACTTCAGAAAATATACGAAAAACATAGTAGAATTTTCATCTAAATCCGTTCAGTAGTTTTTTGCGTGAAGGAGTAACAAACATCCATCCATACTTACAAACTTTCGCATTTATAATATAAGTACCTATAGATTTAATCTTAAATTTAGAGAATTTAGACACACAAAAAAGTCTTTGTTAAAATCTAATAAAATGCGAAAAAATAACAGGTTTTATATCCCGCCATAAGATAATTATGACACGATAATTATACGGTAAATACGGCAAGTCATTAACTTTGTTCTGAGGTAAGTATATTCATCGACTTTACTACCGAATTTATTTTAATATTCATTTGGGAAATACACCCATCTGACATATCTGAAATCGTAGTACTTAGTAAGTTAAATAACTTGTAAAGGAAAAGTTGAGTTAAAAAAACACTGACTTCCAAAAAACATCCAACGAAAACTCTCTGCCAGAAAAGAGTTTTCGTTGGATGTTTTTTGGAAGTCGGTTTTTTATTTTTTAATAAAAAGTTTTTATTTTTCAGTTTTTAATGCAAACAATCGTAGGTAAGTAGTAAGTTAAACTATTTCATCAAATTTCATCATCAAGAATACAAATTAAGGTCTATACGTACCTACGTGTAATATTAAAATCATCCTCTAATCCCTAACTGTTGAAGAGTTTAACCTTCTATCATCAGGTCACCTAAATAACTTGAAAGTATACGACTGAAGGTCTTTAGATACGTATGAAATTGAAAGAATTATCCTCCAAACCCTTAACCGTTGCGGAGTTGTACCTTCCACCTTCCATCATCAGCTTACCTAAATAATTTGAAAGAATACGAGTAAAGGTAACATATATACATATGATATCTATCAGCCTATTGCCGTCCACTGCTGAACGAAGGCCTCCCCCAAAGAGCGCCAACCATCCCGGTCTTGGGCAGTCCGCATCCATCCGCCGCCAGCCACTTTCCTCAAGTCGTCGGTCCATCGTGCCGCAGGGCGCCCTACACTGCGTTTGCCCAATCGTGGTCTCCACTCTAGCACTTGTCGGCTCCAGCGACCATCAGTCCGCCTGGAGACATGACCGGCCCACTTCCACTTCAGCGTGCTGATCCTGCGTGCGATATCGGTTACTCCAGTTCTCTTTCGAATTGTCTCATTACGAATTTTATCGACAAGAGAAACACCCAGCATCGCACGCTCCATCGCACGCTGAGCTACTTTGAACTTGTGGACCAGTCCGACGGTGAGTGTCCACGTCTCGGCTCCATATGTCATTACGGGCAGGACGCACTGATTGAAAACCTTGGTTTTCAGTGATTGCGGGATCGACGACTCGAAGATATGACGAAGCTTCCCATATGCCGCCCAGCCCAGACGGATTCTTCTATTGGCCTCCCGATCGAAGTTGTGTCGGCCGAGTTGAATAGTTTGGCCAAGATAAACATATTCCCGCACAACCTCGATAATAACGCCATTAACGGCTACGGGACTCGGAGGTACATGCATATTGTGCATTATTTTGGTCTTGTCAATATTCATCCGGAGTCCCACTCGTCTCGAAGAATCGTCCAAACTGTTCAGCATTACTTCGATATCATGCAGAGACTCCGCCAGAATCACAATGTCGTCTGCAAATCGCAAGTGTGAGACGTATTGACCGTTGACATTGATTCCCCGTCCATTCCAATCGAGTGTTTTGAAGACATCTTCCAATGCATTGGTAAACAGTTTCGGAGAAATTATATCTCCTTGTCTAACCCCACGATGCAATGGAATTGGTCTTGTACTCTGTTCTTGTACTTGGACGGTCATCGTTGCGGCTTCGTACAAACATCTCAGCACTTGGATATATCGGCAGTCGACTAGGCACCTTTGCATAGATTCCAGGACAGCCCAGGTCTCGATGGTGTCGAAGGCTTTTTCGTAGTCCACATACGCTAGGCAGAGAGGCTGGTTGTATTCCTCTGTCTTTTGAATAATTTGCCTTAATGTGTGTATGTGGTCTACAGTGCTGAAGCCCCTTCGAAACCCAGCTTGCCCCACGGGCTGGAAGTCATCAAATTTTTGAGCAAGACGATTCGCAATGACCCTCGAAAACAACTTGTACACATGACTCAGGAGTGATATTGGGCGGTAGTTCTTCAGTAGGCTTTTATCTCCTTTTTTGAAGAATAATACTACCACACTCCTGCTCCATGCCCCCGGAGTAGTGCCAGTGTGAATGACGGAGTTAAATAACTTTGAGAGCTCTACTAATATGGGAGTTCCTCCGGCTTTTAGGAGCTCGATTGTAACTCCGTCTTCACCCGGAGCTTTGTTGTTGCTAAGTTGTTCGAGCGCCATTACAATCTCGTCTAGATCGATATCAGGAAGCTCGTCTGTGAGGTGGCGTGTTAATCTGGCACGCGGGTCATCCGCGCTGTGGATTTCGGGTGGGCGGGTTCGTGAGGTGTATAGGTCTTCATAAAATCTCTCGACTTCAGCGAGAATCTCTGTTTTAGAGGTGACGGTGGTGCCTTGTGCTGTTTGGAGCTTGGACAGGTGACAACAGGAGCTTCGGTGAGCTTCGACTTGCGTCCAGGGCTCTTCGGTCGAAAGTGATTGTAACCCACCTCGCGGATAACGCGCACCAGGCTATTGGTGGCGTCGTCTACGTCCTGCACGGTTTCCAACATAGCGAATCGATTTCGGAGTTCCAATTGGAAGTTTTTACATCCAGCCTCGATCTGGGGCAGAGATGGCCTAAGAGACGACTTCATAAGGCGCGCCCGTTCTGTTTTAATCGATAAATTCAGGGTGCCTCTTACGAGTCGATGATCGCTACCGGTATTAAACTTGTTGATCACAGAGACATCCCTGAAAATATGACGCTTGTTTGTGATGATGAAGTCGATCTCGTTCTTTGTCACATTATCGGGGCTTCGCCATGTCCACTTCCTTTGGGGCTTCTTCTGGAAAAAAGTATTCATCAAAAAGAGCTCCTGTGCCTCGAGGAAGTTCACCAGCATTTGCCCCCGGTGGTTTCTAACTCCGTAGCCAAACGGTCCTAATCTGGATTCGCCATACTCTTGTACTCCCGTTTTCGCATTGAAGTCGCCCATAACAACCGTGTGGGAAGTGTTGGTATGAGACAGAGCCTTGACTATGTCCTCGTACATGGCTTCGACCTCGTCGTCTGGATGTGACGTCGTGGGAGCGTACACTTGTACAACTGTCAAGGAGTACCTTTTGGATAATTTTAAGACAAGGTACGCTACCCTTGACGAAACACTGCCAACTTCCTCCACGTTGCCCCTGAGTGACTTATGGATCATAAAACCGACGCCACCTTGGGATGGTTGGTCTCCTTCTCGGAAGTAGAGAAGGTGGCCGGAATCTAGGGCTATTGTATCCTCCCCCTGTCTTCGGACTTCTGATAGCCCCAGAATATGCCAATTTAAACGGCTCACCTCCGCTTCCAATTCTGCTAGGCGATCGTCCAGCCGCAGAGTGCGTCCATTGTACGTCGCCAAAAACAGTCGCCGGTGGTACCCTACCGTAACCCGGGGATTCCTAGCACCCCCTGTCGCACCGGTACCGTGGCCAGGAATAGTACGACTACCGGGAACTGGGGGCCGTGCTGTGTGATTGCAAATCATGTGGGGGGAAAATGCCATAGTCACCACGCTTGGCAAGCGGGTTGGTGACCGCAGTAGCGAGAATCATTATCTGGTGGCGCTGCTGCCCGTCAACAGTACTGAATTTAGTGGTTCTCGCAGTTGTGTGGTTATACCGCCATGAGTCGGTCGCCAGAGCCTCGTTCGTTATTTAGCAGGGTGTACCACGTGCAGGTGAGGTTGACGTTACGGGGCCTAAGATGGTGGTGGCCCCGCTTACCCATAATACATATGATATGTAAGAATTATCCTCCAACTCCTAACCGTTAAGGAGTTGTACCTTACATCATCAGCTCATCATCATAAAATTATGACAACCAGACGCAAATACAGGTGTAACTTCAGAAAATATACGAAAAACATAGTATGTGCATATAAAAATGAGGGTCTCTCGATTTCCCTGGGATCCCATCATCAGATCCTGATATGGTGGCAATGGGACCATCTCGGGAGCATAACCTTTCGAATACAAAAAAAAATTAAAATCGGTCCACGATTGACGGAGTAATCGATGAACATACATAAAAAATAAAAAAATAAAAAATACATACAGTGGAACATAGAACCTCCTCCTTTTTGGAAGTCGGTTAAAAATGCTACTGAAACGTTAAACTAGACTAAAATTATGCGTCGACGAATAGTTCATATAATATGTCTATCTTATCTTAAACAAATACTGAAATACTTAAACAAATAAAATGAAGGTACTACTAACTAAAACCGGACAAGTAGACGAGGTTAAACAAAGATCTACGTGTTCGCATTTGAATTCCAAGTTTTTTCTCACGGGACATCTAAATACTGTCTTTTACAACTAAAGGAACGGACATTGTGCTATTAGCTATGCTGCAATGAGTCGGATTTCTAGGAAGAACAGAATTTTGTTTATATGTAGCATCGCGTGAGTAGAGATTGTGGTAGCGGACGCGTCTGCGGCGTCAGATAATGATGGCCGAAACCGCGTAGCCGTCCCACGACGAGCCAGCCGGAACACTTTATACTGTCGTTATTGATAAATTGCCGCGTCGTCAATTTACTGGTGCTTAATCTGTCGTGTCGAGTGCAGTTTCACAGCTCATAGCGTGAAGGAATAACGGAGATACCTCAAAGTTAATTCAAATTGACACATTGTCGCTAGATGATCGATGGCGTCTGTAATCTGGGTGACGAGACGCCTGCCTCTGTTTTAAGACCTACTTTGATACCTATCCTGGTACATAATATTAGATAATTTTTTGCTTTTGAAAGTTATTCATATAGCGATAGAACATTTCGATGCATCGAAAGTTAATGAAAAATACCGACCAGGTGCGTGTCGGATCACGCAGTGTAGGGTTTCGAACACGCGGACTTTGAAGAGGATATTATGCATAGTCACAATTCAACGATTTTAAAATGGACCCTGAACAGCATTTCTCTTATTACAAGCAAATAATTTTAAGGATCATAAGTCATAACACATCTACATATACACACATCAAAAGTGTCTAGGGATCAAGCATTTTTATGCGGATTTCTTGAGATTGAGATGTGGCTTTGGCCCTGGCCTGCTCAGTCGCCAGACTTGAACCCGATTGAGCATGCATGGGATATGCTACAGAGAAGAGCTCTGCCGAATATGGAGGGTATCCAGTCCCAAGAAGACCTTTTTTTGTTGTTGCAACGAACATGGGCGGCCATTCCACAGCGTGATTTGGATGAACTCATTTTGAGTATGCCAAACCGATTCTTGTGTTGTTAGTGTTCGCGGTAGAAACACGGATTATTAATTGTTTAAGTTACCTAATAAAATTTTAAAGAAAACTGTTATTTCAGTCTTTTTTTCGAACTTTAATGTTAGTGGTTCAAATGTCAAAAATCCCTTTATTAGGAAAATGGCAAATTTCTTTATTAATGCAAAGGTGACTTTGTTTATCGTTACTGTGACAAACGAAAACACTTTATTTGATGAATCCTTAAAGAAAATTTTAATTAATATCAATCAGGAGTAAAGTTATTGCAAAAATATATGTTGATACCTAGACACATATGTTGATCCCTAGACACTTTGGATGTGTGTATGTCGGAGACACAAGAATAAACGAGAACATGAATGACAGATACAGCCAATCTGGACCAAAGCCAAACACTAATCACTACTAAACGGATACGAATTAACTTAAACACCATCAGCAACCCCCCATGAGGGGATTGGGGCAACGCTCACCCCTCCGCGATGCCCTGTGGAATTCGCCACCTAGGCTAGTAATTCCCCCACTGATAAATATCGCCTCATACACACAATATAAAACACAGAGATACAATAAATCGCAAATCAAATAATAGATATGGTCGTCGCGAGATCTGAAGAGAACTGTGTCCTGTTGCCGATCGCGCCGCTTTATATAGAGTGTTCCGTAGTGTTCGATAGTGGCAAATGTTTGTATCACTCATTATTCGGATACCCTCATTCCGACACGGCCGTCCTGACGTATTACACGTCCTCGTGTGATGTTGAAGGCAGTGCATCATCGTTATCCGCAGAAAAGAAAGAGATGTTTTTGTATTGTTCGGCCACTCCTGACCAAGGACATTGGGTACATTATTACATTTTTATCTTCTGTGGAACAACTTCATTTAGGACATTTTCATAAAATAATAAACTTTTCGTTATCAAATCTGATTGCTAATAGACTTCTCGCTACATACTAAATTAATAAAACCAGTAAGTAGTATCGCAACAGTCTTCTCACCGTTTATCATGTGTAACGCGATTTTTTTGGATTATTAACAATATCTAGATGGCCTCTTATTTTACCAATTTCAATTTTCAATGGCCACCTCGCCTTTCAGTGGCCACCTCGCCTTTCAGTGGCCACCTCGCCTTTCAATGGCCACCTCGCCTTTCAATGGCCACCTCGCCTTTCAGTGGCCACCTCGCCTTTCACAAAACTTAACTAAACTTTAACAACCACCGTGCTGATAGGATATCTCATATCTCATTATAGAGACTACTCGCCACACAATTACAACTCAATTTCATTCCATTGCATCAGCATTAATTAACCCTTGATTATCATCATCAACATCAATAGGGACTTGATCTACGGGGATTTTCCTCACTATTATCAATGCCAGACAAATCTACCTCCTCGGGTATATCACCTAAAGGAAACTCTCGTATACGAACGCAAGCGCATTTGTAGATTCTGTTACTAGTTAAAGATTTCAAAGTATAACGATCGCCATCGAGCAACTCTACAATTTTAAACGGTCCTTTATACTTAGGATTTAACTTTGTCTAATTTCTTTCTTAACTTTGAATCAAAACTAAGTTACTGAGATCAAACTTTACTAATTTACACTTTCCCTATCAAATGTCACATACGTGTACACACAGTATCTCTCTCACTCTGCCATATCTGACCTCACTGTCTATTCTGTCTCAATAAAACAGTACACTACTGAACAGCAAAAGAAAACAGTAACATCATTATTAAAATCAAAACAACAAAAAATAAGAACTTTACTAATTGACTACTGCTGCAAATTCTCAAAGCAATCCAAATAAATAGTATCGTAGGTCATCCCTGTGACCACCACAAATGTTACAGTTAGTCATCCCTTGTGACTACCACACGTATATCTGCCAACTACATAGACATGCCAGCTACAATCACCCGCTGCTGGTGAGATAGCTGACACCAAATAGAAGTCCGACCAGTTTTTTTGTCTTTACTGAAAATATCGACATTTCATCACAAAATAAAAAAAACGGTAATTATAATTCGAGTCACAACTATCACAAAGTGGTAAAAATAATAATCTAAAAAATGTTAACAGCCACTATCAAAGATGAACCCGCCTCAAACTAAAAATCACATCACAATCATAAATTTAAAATTAAATAAATAAAAAAACCCCTTATGCAGCATCAGGTCGAAGTTATCAATTACACAATTGTCATTTAACGATTATACTGGCACGTTTTGCAGACATTCGGTTATTCTTCCCCACTTTTACCCCCATAACATTTTAAACGACTCAACCGATTTTCATGAAACATGTCTAAGAACACTCGCCTTTCATACAAAAAAAACTAAATTGAAATCGCTTCATCCGTTCGCGAGCTACGGTGCCACAGACAGACAGACACGTCAAACTTATAACACCCCTCTTTTTGCGTCGGGGGTTAACAATAAGAAATAAATTTAAACAATAAACAAACAGCATGTGCAGAACGGGTAATTCAATCCACCTCCATCACAGATATTCTGCTATGATATAATACTACACTATACTTCCGAAATCGTCTACCTTTGTACCGATGTCACCAATAGAAACGATCTTATTATTTTAAGAACAAGATTATTTTAGAAAACTGCAACTGAAAACCTTAATGCAAACAGATTCTCATTCTTCTCTTTAAATAATTATGTCGTTTGAAATACAGTAATCGTGTACTACATGAAACAATAACCGCAATGAAAAAAATCTGAATTAAAACTGTACATAGAATTTCGACGTTACAATAAGTGCGGGCATTACCTACCCTCAATAATGTTACTGCACAATATTGTCCATTTTTGAATTAAAATCACCTTCACTCACTCCACTATTTTATTTTTGTTTACACAAAAATCAACAATCAATCAAACAATCGAGAGTATAAATTACACAATATTGTGGTTTGCCTAGAAATTCATCTGACAGAACTTATCTTATTAAAGAGCACTCAGCACAAAATAAAAATAGTACGACTCACCGGATTGTTGGAGTTGTCCGTACATACCGGTTACTTCCCAGTTACCGATGCGTTGCTTTTACTACCGCACGCTGCCGCTGTTGTAGGCCGCACGTCTCATAAACCGTTCGTACGCGAAAAGGCTATACCGACTCTTTGACACTATGTGAGCGTTCTCGCTTACAAAAATTTAACAAATGACACCTCGTACGATTTTCGAGCGGAGGGTAGTTCGACAGCTCGCCGCGACTGACGATCCGTTACACTCTCAAACGTTGTGGGCAAATGAGATTCAGATCGCACTTCTGATGTCGGAGACACAAGAATAAACGAGAACATGAATGACAGAAACAGCCAATCTGGACCAAAGCCAAACACTAATCACTACTAAACGGATACGAATTAACTTAAACACCATCAGCAACCCCCCATGAGGGGATTGGGGCAACGCTCACCCCTCCGCGATGCCCTGTGGAATTCGCCACCTAGGCTAGTAATTCCCCCACTGATAAATATCGCCTCATACACACAATATAAAACACAGAGATACAATAAATCGCAAATCAAATAATAGATATGGTCGTCGCGAGATCTGAAGAGAACTGTGTCCTGTTGCCGATCGCGCCGCTTTATATAGAGTGTTCCGTAGTGTTCGATAGTGGCAAATGTTTGTATCACTCATTATTCGGATACCCTCATTCCGACATATATTATACTAGTCTCTACAAACCTATATACCCTCAGGAACAAGTATTGCAAGAACCATTAAAAAAACCGGGTCTATATTATGTTTATAGCATTTTAAGACTTCAAGGAATCGAATAAGCTTTTTTTATTTTTAAAAGACAACTCCCAAAATAAATATCCTGTGTCGCGGGGACTTTACAAACATACATAAAACGGAAACAAAGAACACCCAGACTCGGGAAAACAATTTGTGAATCACACAAAGTGTTGTACCGCGTGGGATTTGAACCCACGACACTTCGCGCAGTAGCAAGCGGCGTGGCGACCGCTGAAACCACTAGGCCAACCGTGCAGTTTTCTCTTCTTTCAGTTCCTGAATTTATATCGTGACTCGTCATTTACAAAAATGTATACTCGTAATCATCTGCCGCAGTGTACTCAGGAGTTATGATGATATAACATTCTTTAAAGCTAGGAGGACAGTATTGAAAAAATCTGAATATTTGAAAATATTGATTGATCAAAAATTGTTTGCAAAAGTTAGGTCAGGCCACTTTGAAGACAATGTCCATTGCATTTAATTAGGCAATACATTTGACTTATTGTGGGACTAAAGTTTTATTTTATTCAAAGTAATAGTTTAAATGAATGAATATTCATCAATTTTAACAGTTATTGATAGTGCAGGGTTTTTTTCGAAAATCCATACTCAATTTCACGATCAGATCTTTTTCTACTAAAAGTTCAGTAAACTGTATCAATAGATTAATTATCTGCTTTTTACCTTGGGAAAATTATCACAAATCAAGACACAGAGGATGACTAAAACCACAGTGTTGCCAGCCAACAATAAAAAGCAATCCATAATCCGTGCTTGAGAATTTCATAACATCAAACGAGGCACAATGAAACTACAAAAAAATCATGAATAACTTCAAATTAATATCTTCCTCACGAGTTACTAAGTTATGTTTTACACATTTCTAATCATGTTTTGATGAATATAAACAACTAGCTTTTGCACGCGGCTTCGCTCACGCAGACTTGCATCCCCTGATTTACTGCTTTAGGGGTAGAATTTCAAAAATTCCTTTCTTAGTGCTCACTTACGTTATATAGTAGTAGAGCCAGAAGCTAGTAGAGCCACGCTGATTTCAGCACGAATGGGCCGGCTCGACCGGGGCGGTACTACCCTCGCACAGAAAATCAACGTAAAATGACAGCGTTCGTGCTGTCGTGTTTCGTTGGTGAGTGCGAGACCGGAGGTCCAATTAGTCTAGTCAACAAGTTCCATACTTGTTGACTAGACTAAAAGATGCAGTAGCATCACTAGGCCGCCATGGTGTGGGTCGCCATGCTGCATTGTCTGCATTCGCACTGAACATGGTGACCACCACTCTTGGATTCTGCTTATGCTTTCCATCAGGCAGAGTGGAGTCATTTTGGCGGGCCATCCATAAAAAAAAGCGTTTCATCATCTTTATCATCTCCAGTTTTTCATCAACAGTCCACTGTCGGACAAAGGCCTCTCCTTAGAAAGAAGTTTTTTTTATCTTATAGAGTATATTATTTAAATATACCTACATTACCTACATATACACATGCTATATACTTATACAAGTGTACATCAATGTGCTTCTTAAATGCAAGATGAAATCGAGTTGGTGTTTGCATATATTCTTATACTACGTAGAAATTCACGAACCCTCTCTTTCCTATAAATAAGGCTAGTGAAGGACAGATCAAAATATTTATGTCATTTAGAATTACACAATTTTTCGGGCAGTAAATTTTGTCAAATCATTTTAGCGGGCCAAACATAAAAAAAAAAAAATATGTTAAAGAACCTACATGCAAAATTTCAGGATTCTAGCTTCAGCGGTTTGGGCTGTGCGTTGATCTCTGGGTATGTCAGTCAGTCAGTCCTCTTCCTCTTTTATATATATAGATAGATATAAGATACTCACTTGCTGATCTATTCACCGACACAAAAAGTGGATAACTTATGAAGACATAATTTAGTAGGGAGTTGGTTTACAGTAGGAGTTTTCGGGTTTTCGGGGCAGTGTCTCATTCGTAATTGTATTACTATAGGCTTGAAATTTTCATGCGCAGGCCTGTAGGCAGGCATTTTGCAATTGGGGCTGAGATAAAAAAGACTCCAATAATTTAATGTGAAAGTTCCAATAAAATGTTTATGATTGAACGAAACAGATGACATAGAGGCAAATTAGTATTGAGTAGTAGATTCAACTAAGGCTGAGCGGTGAAGTACTCGAATACTTTTAAAATGTGAATAAATAATTCACTTTAATATATTATGCAAACTAAGCTTAAAACTACATTACTCTTTCAATAAACATATTGAAATCATATGAAGACTTAGTGGGTTGTTGTGTATTGACTATTATCACAAAGTTTTAAAGGAAGTCTCTCCGACTTGGTCTCTCAATATGTGATTTACGCACATTTCCAAAATTCCATTTACATTAGTTGTTTAGCCTGTTAAGTAACAATGTAATAAAAACAATTGCTGTTTTAAAAAGAAAATATTCTTTGGGAATGGATGCGAAAAAATATTTGAAATAAGGAAAACCGCTGAAGATAAAGACCTATGCTAGGAGATTCCACAAATCTCGAATGAGGAGTGGAATTGTCACACGATACTTGCTATTACTTGGAAAACACTGCCTTCACACGATTATGCTGTGAATTCATGTTTATTTGTAATTACCTATGTGTAAAAACTGCCTTCCAATTGAAATGATACAACGCCTATTTTTAACCAATTCTATAAGTAGGTAAATATTGATTGATGTACGTTGTGGTATGATACATTTACTTTTTAATTTACTGTCAAGCCCCATTTGTAAAAACCCGAATAAAGAAGATATCAAGCCAATTTGAATTCATACTAATATTATAAATTAGAAAATTAACTCTATTTGTCTGTCTGTGTGTTACGCTTACGGCTAAACAGCTGCATCGATTTCAGTGAAATTTGGCATAGATATTATATTCTTTATTCTTTAAGGATACAGACTTAACTTTATCGCGATAACCGACTTATGCGCAATAATCTTCCTCAGCTGATTAATTCTCTTTCTTAAAAAACTTTAAATTTATATAATTTTATTATAACAGAATTTCTAATCGGTACCTAAATAATAATATTTCTTGTTATGTCATGGTAGCAATAGTCTGTACAGTACAATGACATTTAGAGTAATAGGTATTGGTCAAGGATATAAAAAAACTATAAAACATAGGTACTTACGAAAGTCGATAACAAACACAGAAGCAAAAAAAACCATACCTACATCTGAAGCTAAAAACAGGGTGTTAACTTAAAGAAAATGAATTGATTGAAAATCGACATTGATGAACTCTAGTATTAAAGTATCACAATAAGTTTCGCTGACTCACTATTATAATTGTCCTGTCAAAAATATTTTGCCTTTAATTTGCCAGCTAATTAATTTTATAGTATTCACTTCTTTATAAGCTTCTTTTATTCAGCGTTCAGGAGAACACAATGCATTACTTCATGATAGTTCATTAAAAAAACTGGACAAATGAGGTATCCTTAGAAGCGTCTTGATCGTCCGCTGGTTATAGGCTATATGACGTGTCACTAAATATAATGTGGCGCCCTCTAGCCGACTTATGATTTTGTAAAATTGTATATAGGTAAAATCATTACCTACGTATACGAGTTTATACATACGGATCTAAAGAATAAGGCTATATAACGGAAAAAACACCATCAAAGATCTCAATATATCCCACTTAGGGTCTGTTCACACAGACCGGCTCGGGGAGCATCGGATCGCATTTTTCTTTTCACACAGACCGGATCGTATACGCTTAGAATTGGCCGAAGCGGAGCCGCCACATAGACCGGCTGGGCTGGAAGAGATCTGCGCGATTGCGAGCGAGAAAGAGCTTGCAATCGGAGCCGGTCGGCGCCTCTTATTATTGCACACGAAGCGCGTTCAAGCAGTTTTAATGACAAAAGAAGTGCACATGCAAAAATAAACCTTACTACAATTACTCAAAACTCTGTTTCTAATGTGATAAAAATGTGCTCTCCGCTCCGAGCCGGTCGGTGTGAACGGACCCTTATTATTTCAATGTCATAACGTCTCGCTGGCATGTGAGTGGGCTAAATGGTACAAATAAATTTTATTTGTATAATTGTATAAAAGGGTATTGTTATTTTCTGAAAGCCGTATTAAAGGCCATAAGAATAAATACAATTTTAAGAATGAATAAACTGAATAATACATTTCGTCATCAAAAATCGAACCAATTAATAAAGTTATTCAAAAAAATGAAGATATTTGTCTTGATAGGAAAGTAAGAGGAAAACCATCTGTACAATCTGACAATAATTAAAAGAGACAAGATTAACAAGTCTGTTAATGATTGAGTGACTTCTCATATAAATCAAGAAGCTTCAAGATAATAATCATACTTTCAACCGATAACGGTGCAACCAAAAGGAAGGGTTATATTTTTGGCAGTCTATGTATGTTTCTATGTTTCACCGCAAGGCCTAAACTAATGAACCGATTTTTATTAAATAATAGATTCATAAAATCGGGTAACATCGGTTATATAAATTATATCAAAAAAAATTCGTAGTCGGGTATACTTTTTCAAAATAAAGAAACTATTTTTATATTTTTTATATTTAGCCCGCGCGGTATGAAAATTTTATCAACAGTAAAAACGAGCGTTAATTAAAAGTGAGGCGTTACGCTGCAACGCTTAGCGCTTTGTCCTCATTATACTATTTCCATTTCTTTATTTTCTCGATGACAGCTCTTTGTGGAAACTTCAACGAGCGTCTTTTTAACCGACTTCCAAAAAGGAGGAGGTTCTATATTCCACTGTATGTATTTTTTTTTATTTTTTTTTTATGTATGTTCACCGATTACTCCGTCAGTTGTGGACCGATTTTGAATTTTTTTTTTGTATTCGAAAGGGTACGCTTCCGAGGTGGTCCCATTGCCAGCATATCAGGATCTGATTATGGGATCTCAGGGAAATCGAGGGAAACCCTCATTTTTTATAGGCACATACTATGCTTTTCGTATATTTTCTGAAGTTACACCCCTATTTGCGTCTGGTAGTCATCATTTTATGATGATAAGCTGATGATGTAAGGTACAACTCCTTAACGGTTAGGAGTTGGAGGATAAATCTTTAAATATCATATGTATATATGTTACCTTTAGTCGTATTCTTTCAAATTATTTAGGTAAGCTGATGATGGAAGGTGGAAGGTACAGCTCCTCAACGGTTAGGAGTTGGAGGATATTTCTTTCAATTTCATACGTATATAAAAACCTACAGTCGTATACTTTTAAGTTATTTAGGTGAACTGATGATAGAAGGTTAAACTCTTCAACAGTTAGGAATTAGAGGATGATTTTAATATTACACGTAGGTACGTATAGACTTTAATTTGTATTCTTGATGATGAATATTGATGAAATAGTTCAACTTACTACTTACCTACGATTGTTTGCACTAAAAACTGAAAAATAAAAACTTTTTATAAAAAAAAAACCGACTTCCAAAAATCATCCAACGAAAACTCTCTGCCAAAAAAACACTTAAAAGCGTAAAATAAACTGGTTCTTCATAAATTGCCTATACCTAATTCTTTATTCATTTAAATAGTAGTATTATAATGTGTGCTAGGTACCTAAAATCTTTGAAGTCGGTGCTAAGCCAAAAAGAATACAAACGAACAATTACAAAAGTCTAAGCGATAGTCACTTGGCACCGACTTCAAACAGACTCTAGGTACCTAGCACACATTATAATACTACTATTTAAATGAATAAAGAATTAGGTATAGACAAGAATTGGCACATAGCAATTTATAGAGAGCCAGTTTATTTTACGCTTTTAAGTGTTTTTTGGCAGGGAGTTTTCGTCGGATGGTTTTTTGGAAGTCGATTTTTTTTTATAAAAAGTTTTTATCTGTGTTTATATTACAACCATTAAACTCCCCTATTTTTAAATCCCTTTTTGGTACAGGAAATAGTCGGCATGAAATGTATTGGCCACAATAAAAATCCCTGTTAAACAGATCTTTCGTTGTACAGGTGAGTTGTTCAAGTGAGTGAGGTTACCGGAGTCTTCGCCAGGATCCTAATACTAAAATAACCATGACACAATGCGAAAAAGAAAGGAATTCTTACATTAAAAAAATACAGAATTCGCATCAAATGACTAAATTTAGATTCTTATTCCTAACTTGCTTGGTATGTATCTTACTTTTAGATGTACTTTTGTCCTTGGTTGCCCAGTTACTAGTACCGGCGCGGCGTGCGGTTTTTAGTCGGCTGCGACACAACCACAGGAAAAAAAGGTGGACTTTTGTAATATATTAACAGTATAGTTCCTTTCGCTTTCTATTTCTATAAGTTAAACTTTTTAAACGTGCTCATTATAATTAGAGAAGTAATTGTAATTGCTTTATTTACATAGTCGTTTCAATATTTTATTTAACCCTTACTTGTTGTTAACCGACTTCAAAAAAGGAGGTGGTTATCATATTTTATTTAACCCTTACTTGTTGTTAACCGACTTCAAAAAAGGAGGTGGTTATCAATTCGATTGTTTTAGGGTTCCGTGCCAAAGAAAAAAAACGGAACCCTTATAGATTCGTCATGTCTGTCTGTCTGTCTGTCCGTCCGTCCGTCTGTCTGACCGTCCGTATGTCACAGCCACTTTATTCCGAAACTATAAGAACTATACTGTTGAAACATGGTAAGTAGATGTATTCTGTGAACCGCATTAAGATTTTCACACAAACATAAAAAAAACAATAAATTTTGGGGGTGTAAAACATAGAAGTGAAACTCAAAAAAAATTTTTTCATCAAACCCATACGTGTGGGATATCTATGGATAGGTCTTCAAAAATGATATTGAGGTTTCTAATATCATTTTTTTCTAAACTGAATAGTTTGCGCGAGAGACACTTCCAAAGTGGTAAAATGTGTGCTCCCCCCCCCCCTGTAACTTCTAAAATAAGAGAATGATAAAACTAAAAAAAATATATGATGTACATTACCATGCAAACTTCCACCGAAAATTGGTTTGAACGAGATCTAGTAAGTAGTTTTTTTTTTTATAAATGGTAAACCGCAAAAAATACACTATTATTAAAACAGGGATCAAAGTTACAACGAACTACAAGAACTTTTATATTATGTTACTTGCTGCTTCGGAACCCTTCATGGGCGAGTCCGACTCGCACTTGGCCGCTTTTTTTTTATGTTTGTTACCTCATAACTTTGGACTGGGTGAACCGATTTTGATGATTCTTTTTTTATTTGAAAGCTGGTGCTTCCCGTGTGGTCCCATTTCAATTTGGTCCAGATTGAACTCGAGTTTTTATGTTAAAATTTGTATTTATAACCTTGTTTGTTGTACCTATGTAAAGTACGCTGGCTTCATCGTTGAGCAAGGTTTTGGTTATATCATTAGTTACCAGAATCTTGCGAGTGGTTAGTGACATATCTAAAAGAACGCCAATAAAGTGGTCTGTTGAGGATTTTTCAATCGCTCCATAACATTTTCAGAGTCAAAATAATATCATTGGAGTCAAAATATATTCGCTGGCTCTTTGCATAGCAGTTTCTAAAAGCTAAGATGCGGCATAATGCTCTCGTCTTGTAGCTAATTTTAAATCATGTTCTTCCTGAGTTTTTTGAGATCTAACCTGCCTCTTTCGTTTGGAATCTCTCGAATACTGAGAAAGACATGATGCATATTGCCACAAACTTTTATCAATCACGATATTGGTAAATAAATGGTAATGGGTATTAAATTTTCCTTCTTATCCATCAGCATTCCAGCCAAGAAAGGAGCACATGCTTTTTAGTCTTATTTTCTTCTTCTTCTTCTTTTGATGAAATGTCAACCAGCCGGATCTCTCGAAACAGCTATTTCTGCCAATTTAAAGTTTAAAAGTTTAAAGTCTTCAAATTATAACTCTTGAAGACTTTATCTTCGTCGTCATGAAATTAATGTTTAAAATTATAAAAAACGTGGACATACCTACTAAAAGTTTGAATCATCTTTCGAGTTGTTCATAATAGTTTACCAGTCAACAAGTTTTATCAACATCGAAATGCGTGTATCCCACATGGTAACACCCTAGTTACAGCTCTTATCAGTGCCGTCTTTACCATAAGGGCACACGGGGCCAGTGCCCAGGGCCCCCATTCTCAAGGGGGCCCCGAGGAACCGAGAATTTTGCCTCAGACAAATGTTCGCGTCATAAATTTTCGTACACTTTTTCACAAAAAAATTTAGTAGGTACCACATTAAAATATGAAATAATCGAAAACTAGGCTTTCAATTTTTATATTTTTGCGGTTAAAAAATGAAAGCGTACAATAGAGTTGTGACTTTTCACCTTCTTAACGATCACTAAATTTTAAATTCAATATTTTATCTGTCTTAGGATTCGCTTAATTGTAGTTGAAAAATCATTAAATATTCATCATTGAGATTATGTGCTTGATGTATATTATACAATTATGCTCTATCGCTAATGTTATTTTATTATAATTATAAATTGTGTAAGAAAAAAAATAACTTAAGTGTTAGTGGGCAAGGCAAATTGCTCGCAAAAACAAAAGCCGATGGGGCCACAAAGTTTCCCCTTGGTAGATCCCTCGCAAGGTGGTCCGACGACCTGGCGACGGTCGCGGGAAGTCGTGAGATGTGGGCCGCATGGAAAATTTGCGGGTGGAGTAATGAACAGTGCCTGACTGCCCTTAGTGTTGCGCTTAGGGAGCAAGTGTTGTCAGTCCTAGTAGCACTACCTGCTTCAGGTAGCGTATATAAAGAATTGTTAGAAGCGCAAGAGTCGAGATATGCGAAACGCCATCTGAAAAACGATTTCCCAGCTACGCGATAGAGCCCAAGGCTCAGGAGAAGGCCAGCAGCAATGTGCGTTGGAAATTGAGAACCTCGTACGGAAAGCGAACCTTTCGATTGACGGGAAGACGATGAAAGCAAACATCGTGCAGGTTCTCATAAACGACATCAAGGACTTGTAGGTTAGAGCTGCAGTGAAGCTTGGCCAACATGCTTTACTAAGGGAAGCACTGGCATACGCACTGGAGATCGAAGCGGTTCGACATTATATCCGGTCGACCCACAAGCTAAGTCCCAGAGGATATCAAAGACAGTCAAGTCTTCTTTTAAGAGGGGATCTGGGATCATGTGCTACAGAATGGTGAGAGAGGTCATCTACAGCTAAGTTGCCCGCTAATGAGTTTGCAGATGTCCAGGTTGAAAAAAATAAAGGACTCTCTGGTCTGCCTGTAGGAGCTGATGAGAAAACGTTGTGAAAAGAAGATGCCACACAAGACGCAAGTTCCAAGGCAGTGATCTGGGAAAACATGACAGCGAGATAAAAGGTGACATCATAAGACAATGCAAAGGATATGTCTCGCTGAGAAAATGTACTCCGACTCCAAACTTGAAATCAACAGGCTTGACTTTTGGGACCATGTGAAGATGAAACAATGAAGATAGTACAGGGGGATGACGTTGACATAAAGAAACTTATCACATGGCAACACAGGGTGATATAAACCTGTTTGGAGTATTATCTTATCTGCAAGAGCTATTACTAAAGTTTATTGGGCGCAATGGGATAGTCTAGTTCTACAAAACGGAATACTGTACCTACCGAAACTGGGAGAAGTCCAACGGCTGAGAGTTCCACCTACAGATAATTGCGCCAAGAGCTAAGGTGCCGAACGTTCTACGTGAAGTTTACAATAAAGCATCAGAACGCCATCCTAGTGTCAAGAAGTGTCGGCAAGATGTACAAGATTGGTGCCGTAGTGGTTTCGTAAATGTACTACTTGTACTGTTGTAAAAAGTTCCACAGATGCGAAACTATGAAGACCAGCAACTTAAAAACGGAATGGAAACTAATCGCAGTTGACATCGCGAGCAGAAACGAGAAAACCCGATAAGACTGGCCCCTATACTACAGACCAAATGGGAGGATCCATACAAAGTAGTCCATATCGACTGCCTGGCTAAATATCGTGGTAGCAATAGCGTTGCTCGCGTCGAGCAAAATGGCAGTGTTACGAAAAATGACCATTCCAGAAAAAGACTCGTCAATCGATTTAGCCGAGAAAGTTCTAGTCGGTTTCTTGAGGCACAGAACAATAAACCTTAAGTGAATATACCTATGTATATTCACACGTCGAATATAGACTGAGTGTCACGTGGTTGGCTTGTTTACATACGACAGCGTTTTTTTCGGAACCGGGCGTTTCGAGAGGCTGTTGAACTGTCCCGAATAATCTAGTGATAGGCATAGGCATCTAGTATAAAAAGGCAGTTTAGTTTGAGCTACAGTGCGTCAAATATCTGAGTGATGTAAATGATTAACAGAGCGACCTCGGTCATTAAGGACAATTTTTCTGAGTTATTCTGTGGTTTTAAGAGTATTAGTAGTAAAGTCTCTTTTACAAGTCAGAAGGCTTAATTCTCAAATTCGTCGAGCCCGAACACGTAATAATAAATAGAAGGGTTTGCTTAACATAGAACCTGAAAGAAACCATAATTGTAACCAAAAACTAACGGCATACATGATTCCATGATCATAGTTGAAAAATGTTAGTATAATACGCTTTCTTTACTTTCTAAAAGGGCCCCAAATTCTTGTGTGCCCAGGGACCCCAGCTTAGGTTAAGACGGCCCTGGCTCTTATCCTTTGATATCTTTCTTTTCTTATGAAACTAGTGACTTTCCAGTTTAAAGGTATGTAGAACTATTCAAAATAAACATGAAGTAGAAAAATAAATATCAAACAAATGGATACGCAGACATCTGACTTCACTTCGTCAGCTACTTCTACAGTTTCTAAATTATTCACATTATAGTTTAAAACGATGCGCGATGCAATAAGCGTCATTCTGGCATAGTCTTTAAACTCATGTCTACTGCTTTGGGGACGTCCATAAATAACGTGAGATGTTTATTCCTAATTCTTTATTCCTTTAAATAGTAGTATTATAATGTGTGCGACTATCGTATAGATTTTTGTAATTGTTCGTTCGTATTCTTTTGGGCTTGGCACCGACTTCATACAGATTCTAGGTACCTAGCACACATTATAATACTACTATTCAAAGGAATAAAGAATTAGGTATAGACAAGAATTGGCACATAGAAATTTATGAAGAGCCAGTTTATTTTACGCTTTTTAGTGTTTTTTGGCAGGGAGATTTCGTTGGATGTTTTTTTGGAAGTCGGTTTTTTTTTATTAAAAGTTTTTATTTTTCAGTTTTTAGTGCAAACAGTCACGTAGGTAAGTAGTAAGTTGAACTATTTCATAAAATTTCTGCTGATGCAAATAACTTTAGTGGTATAAAAAGACGTATTAAATGTCAACTCCTATTTCACCCCTTAGCGATAGAATATCCCGAAACGCTACGTAACTCGTTAAAACTCATTTTTATCAGTAGCCCAAAAATAAAGTTTTACGTTTCTAACTTTAAAAATACGAACTTTTACACAATCTTTCAACCCCTATTTCATCCTCTTAGGGGTAGGATATCCAGAAACGCTTAAATATATTTCTACTCATTTTTAATCAGTAGCCGAAAGATAAAGTTTCATGTTCCTAACTTAAAAAATTACGGACTTCCACACAAACTTTCAACCCCTATTTCACCCCTTTAGGTAAGTATCTACTCATTTTTAATCAGTAGCCCAAAGATAAAGTTTTATGTTCCTAACTTAAAAAATGACGAACTTTCGTACAAACTTTCAACCCCTATTTCACCCCCTTAGGAGTAGAAAACCAAAATTCCTTCCTACTGGGTGTCTACTCAATAAAATGATCCATATGAATAACTGAAAGAATACAAATTAAGGTCTATACGTACGTGTAATATTAAAATCATCCTCTAATCCCTAACTGTTGAAGAGTTTAACTTTGTATCATCAGCTCACCGAAATAACTTGTAAGTATACGACTAAAGGTCTTTAGATACATATGAAATTGAAAGAGTTATCCCCCAACTCCTAACCGTTGAGGAGTTGTACCTTCCACCTTCCATCATCAGCTTACCTAAATAATTTGAAATAATACAACTAAAGGTAACATATATACATATGATATTTAAAGATTTATCCTCCAACTCCTAACCGTTAAGGAGTTGTACCTTACATCATCAGCTCATCATCATAAAATTATGACTACCAGACGCAAATTCCGGTGTAACTTCAGAAAATATACGAAAAACATAGTATGTGCCTATAAAAAATGAGGGTTTCTCTCGGTTTCCCTGGGATCCCATTGTCAGATCCGGATATGGTGGCAATGGGACCACCTCGGGAGCATACCCTTTCGAATAAAAAATAATTTTCAAAATCGGTCCACAATTGACGGAGTAATCGGTGAACATACATAAAAAAAAAATATACACACAGTGCAACATAGAACCTCCTCCTTTTTAGAAGTCGGTTAAAAAGGAAACTCATTCATTCAACACTTTTTTATACGCTTTATTTTTTCACACTTGCATTTGGGAACATTTTCAGGAAAGTAATGAACACAGGAATGAATGATGCAGTTCTATATCAATCAACTATGTAACTGTAGAGAATTCATAGTATATTTACAGTACTATTAATAAAGTCAGGTCTTGATTTAGTGAAAATATTTGATTAATTTATTACGCAGTGATATGCAGTGCCGTAAATAGCATTTAATGCGTCCGAGACAACCTGGTATAATATGCGTTCGCGATAAATCTTTTCCTATTACCGGGTATTTTAGTAGTACATGGCAGATTTTAAATAAAAATTATGTACATTATATTGATCAATTATACAATAAACATATTATCTTTATCAGGCAAAATTGTAGTGCAGTAAATGCAAAAATTTGAACCCTTGACACAAATTGTAAAAACTAAACGTGTACCTTGGGTACCTCTGTCTGTTTGGCCTAGGGTACCTAGGGTACATGGTAATTACTTAATCGAAAACTATACTCGTCACATCACATACAAACCTCGCACGAGTGGAAAGGAGTAGTTAAAGGTAGTAGAGCCACGCTGATTTCAGCACGAACGGGACGGTTGGATCGGGGCGGTACTATCCTCGTACAGAAAATCAACGTAAAATGACAGCGTTCGTGCTGCCGTGTTTCGTTGGTGTGTGTGTGCGAGACCGGAGGCCCAAATAGTCTAGTCTACAAGTTCCATAGGTACTTCTTGACTAGACTATAAGATGCAGAAGCATCACTAGGCCGCCATGGTGTGGGTCGCCATGCTGCATTGTCTGCATTCGCAATGAGTATGGTGACCACCACTCTTGGATTTTGCTTATGCTTTCCATCAGTCAGAGTAGAGTCATTTTGGCGGGCCATACATAAAAAAAAGAAAAAAAGGAACAGGCACTTTCTGCTACAAAAAGTAAATACCTATTACAAGTTTATTAAGTTTTTTTGTTATTACTTTTGCCCTGACCCTGCATAGGTATCATATCACTTTGTGTGATCCCTAAATTGTTGTTCTCAGCCAGAGTTGTGTCCGTTTCATTAACATATGTAAAGTCCCCCGTGACACAGGATATATTTCTAGTTCTGGTGTTTATCATGAAGTGACCCGAGACTTGTTGTTGTTAGATGGAGAATCAGTACCCAGTTACAGTTCGATGTGTTTCTTTCAGATTACTTTTTTCGACTTCATTTTATATTGATGTTATAAAAGTAGCTATATAATTTCTGTTTTTATAAGGGCGCGCTTTTCTTCCTACCAATATTAGGTTTCTATATAAACAAACATGCCTAACAAAAAATGGTGACAATCACTTTACTAAAAATCAAATATACTATCTATCTAAAAATCTGTCAAAGTTACTTCCTAATTAGCAGCAAGCAGGGTTGATAAAGATCATGATTTAAAAAAAAACATAATAATCGGATTAATTTGATTTAAATCGGATTTTTTTGATTTAAATCGGATTTTTTTGATTTTTTTACTTTCTTGTCTTTTTTATTACTTTTATGGGTCAGTATTTATGAAATTAAAACAGAGTATTTTTTAATTTAATTATTAATACAATTAAAAGGTGATTTAACAAGTTCTACTAAAATCAACAGTTTAAAAAATCAATAGTGTTGAAAAAATAACAAGGATATCTATACTTATAATACAAATGTAACAGGTTCAATTCTGTACATTAAAGATATTTTGAAATTTTTTTTTGGAGGGCTTTCTATTATCGATACTGAAGCTAAAACTGTATTTTTTTTCATTTTTGTCTGTCTGTCTGTCTGTCCGTCTGTCTGTCTGTCTGTCTGTATCTTGGCCGCGCATCACGCCGAAACTACTGAATGGATTCAAATGAAACTTGGCATGATTAGAGTTCATACTACGAGGTAGGACTTAGGAGGACGAGATAGGATACTTTTTATCTCGATATTCAGCACGGTTTCCGGGTAAGTCATCGACTATTACGTTTATAGATGGAGTACGACCTTTGTAGTCTATCTTTCTTCCAAGGAATTTAAAGGGCACGGTTTCTGATATTATTGAAACACTTTCCCCACCAATAGTAATCCCGGGGTCATATGAGGTATACCTGGTGCCTCGCCGGCCCAGACAATGGCAATAGCATTTGCTAGGTTTTGTCCTCATTCCCTCCGTCCATGTACAGACCTACCTTACGCAGTAGTTCTTGGCACTGCTTTGGATTACGTGTAATGATCGCAAGGTCGTCTGCGAACGCTAAGATGGATTCCGTATATTTTCCATTGACCTTAAACCGATAGCCGCACCTCTTTTCGCATGTTGCGATATTTATATATTTATATTTATATTTATAATACTACTATTTAAATGAATAAATAATTATGTATAGGCAATTTATGTAGAACCAGGTTATTTTACGCTTTTAAGTGCTTTTTTGGCAGAGAGTTTTCGTTGGATGTTTTTTGGAAGTCGGTTTTTTTTTTATAAAAAGTTTTTATTTTTCAGTTTTTAGTGCAAACAATCGTAGGTAAGTAGCAAGTTGAACTATTTCATCAAATTACATCATCAAGAATACAAATTAAACTCTATACGTACGTTAATATTAAAATCATCCTCTAATCCGTAACCCCTGTAGAGTTTAACCTTCTATCATCAGTTCACCTAAATAACTTGAAAGTATACGACTGAAGGTCTTTAGATACGTATAAAATTGAAAGAATTATCTTCCAACTCCTAACCGTTGAATAGTTGTACCTTCCACCTTCCATCATCAGCTTTCCTAAATAATTTGAAAGAATACGACTAAAGGTAACATACATACATATGATATTTAAAGATTTGTCCTCCAACTCCTAACCGTTAAGGAGTTGTACCTTACATCATCAGCTCATCATCATAAAATGATGACTACCAGACGCAAATACCGGTGTAACTTCAGAAAATATACGAAAAACATGGTATGTGCCTAAAAAAATGAGGGTTTCCCTCGGTTACCCTAGAATCCCATCATCAGATCCTGATATGGTGGCAATGGGACCAGCTCGGGAGCATACCCTTTCGAATACAAAAAAAAATTTCAAAATCGGTCCTCTATTGACGGAGTAATCGGTGAACATACATTAAAAAAACATACAGTGGGACATAGAACCTCCTCCTTTTTGAAAGTCGGTTAAAAATAGGATACTTGTCGCTTTGCATTGACAAATTCAATGCAAAGCGACAAGTATCCTATTTTTAACCGACTGATAATAGCATGCGCGAAATGATTTCTGAAAGATTTTATAACTTTTAGAACATGTCCTGTTTCCTGTAGCATTTGGAATCCCGGAACTGTGTCGGTAATCACTCACTCGCACGGCATTGTGTACGTGTACGTGCCATAGTCTATGTCGGGGGAAGTCCCTAGACAATTTTTGGCCAATTTGGTTGCAGTAAAAATTAAATGTTTTAAATAATGTATTTTTATGAAATACACACATCAAAAGTGTCTAGGGATCAACATATGTGTCTAGGGATCAACATATATTTTTGCAATAACTTTTCTCCTGATTGATATTAATTAAAATTTTCTTTAAGGATTCATCAAATAAAGTGTTTTCGTTTGTCACAGTAACGATAAACCAAGTCACCTTTGCATTAATAAAGAAATTTGCCATTTTCCTAATAAAGGGATTTTTGACATTTGAACCACTAACATTAAAGTTCGAAAAAAAGACTGAAATAACAGTTTTCTTTAAAATTTTATTAGGTAACTTAAACAATTAATAATCCGTGTTTCTACCGCGAACACTAACAACACAAGAATCGGTTTGGCATACTCAAAATGAGTTCATCCAAATCACGCTGTGGAATGGCCGCCCATGTTCGTTGCAACAACAAAAAAAGGTCTTCTTGCGACTGGATACCCTCCATATTCGGCAGAGCTCTTCTCTGTAGCATATCCCATGCATGCTCAATCGGGTTCAAGTCTGGCGACTGAGCAGGCCAGGGCCAAAGCCACATCTCAATCTCAAGAAATCCGCATAAAAATGGTTGATCCCTAGACACTTTTGATGTGTGTATCATTTGATTTAAATGACGATTTAAATCACTGATTTAAATCAAGTGATTTAAATCATATCAACCCTGGCAGCAACTCACTTATGCTAAAATATTGATAGAAATTCACACTGAGGAAATACGAAACTAAACCATTATGATAACGAAGACAAATATCACGAAAATACTTAAATATTATTTAAACAAAATCTAATACACAATATTTGGCCTTGTAACAAAATGAGTATAGTTGATACTAGAATTACAGATAGATTTTCATTTTGCAGCTACGTGTCATCACACGTATCATCTACGTATCATCATAGTAGAAATAAACTAAACATTTTCTCAAATCATCTGCCTAGCCTTTATTATTTCCAAGATTAATTGGGGTCGGCTACTAGTTCAACGGGTTCCACCTGAATATCAGTTTTTCCACGGAGCGATTGGCATCGGACCTCCGCAACCCTGAGGGTGAACTGAATTCGAAGGTTGAACTAGTTGTCAGTATATTTCAGGGGTCTGTCCTTGGACCACTCCTGTGGAACGTGGGGTACGACTGGGTCCTGCGAGGTCGTCTCCCCCCCGGGCTGGGCGTAATTTGTTACGCCGATGACACGTTGGTCACAGCCCGGGGGGCGAACTTCCAAGAGGCGGCGTGCCTGGCCACCAGGGGTGTTTCTCTGGTGGTCGGGCGCATCGAGGCGCTGGGCTTACGGGTGGCCCTGGACAAGAAGGAGGCCCTATTGTTCCATGGGCCCGGTCGTGGTCCACCCGCCGGCGCCTCCATAGAGGTCAACTCGGTCCTCGTACCGGTTCGGGCCCAGATGAGGTATCTGGGCCTGATTCTCGACGGTAGGTGTCTCTTCGACGAGCACTTCCGACAGCTTGGTCCCAGGCTGGTCGACGCTGCCTCCGCCCTTGGGCGACTCTTGCCCAATTTGGGTGGAGCCAGCGTCGCAACGAGACTCCTATACACGGGGGTTGTCCGGTCGATGGCGCTGTATGGCGCACCGGTGTGGGTGGCGGTTCTGACTGCCCTAAATAAGGCTCGCCTCTGGCGGCCTCAGAGGGTATTGGCGGTCAGAGCCATACGCGGATACCGCACGGTGTCGACCGAAAGTGACCGAAAGGCGGAAGTGCTCGCCGAAGTTTATCGACGGGTGGCTGAATATCGGGCGGAGTATGGCTATCGCCCTCCGCCCGAAGAGGTACGCGAGTGGAGTGAAGCCGCCCGTCGAGCCACTATGGCTAGATGGTCGTTCCGGCTGGAGACTCCACGCGCTGGCTTTGCCGCCGTGGAGGCTCTCCAGCCGGTCATCCTCGAGTAGGCAGGGCGGCAGCACGGGACCCTTTCCTTCCGACTGACGCAGGTCCTTTCCGGGCACGGTTGCTTCGGGAAGTACCTGCACTCGGTCGCCAGGAGGGAACTGAGTCCCGCCTGTCACCACTGCGACTGCAGTGAGGACTCGGCCCAGCATACGCTGGCGATCTGCCCCTCATGGGCGTCGCAGCGCCGGGCCCTCACTGCAGTCATCGGAGGAGATCTCTCGCTACCGGCCGTCATACGCTCCATGGCCGGTAGCGATAGCAGTTTTACCGCGGTCGCAACCTTCTGCGAAGATGTAATCTCGCAGAAGGAGGTGGCGGAGAAGGCCCGGGAGGACGATGTCCAGTCGGACCCAATCCACCGCCGGCGAACCGGGCGGCGGAGGCGCGCCTATCAGCGCCTCATGCCACCCTGAGTGTGGCCGCGGATGGCCGGGACGGGCTTTCCCCTCCATCCACTCCAGTGGCCACCCGTGAAGGGGCGACGTACGCGTGTGCCGTACGTCGTCTAATTAGGGAGTCCATCAGGTGACAGTGCCCGCTTCTGTGCGGGCAGGCGCTGGAAGGGGTCCGGACGTGTTAATAGCTGCAGTTCCCGGATTCCTCCCTTCACAGGCGCAGAGTGGCACTCCGTGTGGTTTTAGTCGGTTCGAGTCCGACACACCGCCCCGCCGCAAGCCCCGGTGGGGTGACGGTCCGAGGGGATTTCCACACGTTAAAAAATAAAAATAAGTTGTCAGTATATTTGAGGGCACTGACTTCCCAATAACGATTGTTATATTAAATGTGTTCATGGAAACCGGGACCGACGGTTTAACGTGCTCTGCGAGGCACGGGCTGGGAAACACCGCCATATTCCATTCTCCGGGCTGCTGTTAAGAATTTCTTGTAAGAAAAACCCAACAGCGGTCCTACCCGATAATCGAACCCAGGACCTCTTGATTGGTAGTCGCTTGTGCTAACCGCTAGTCCAACAAGGCAGTCAAACATTTTCTTAAATTATTTCTAATATAAGTCTAAAGACAAATTTAGGTATTATTAAATTTTAGACAGATTATCTCAATATATGCAACTTTGAATGTGAAGGACCTAACTATACCGGAAACAATTTGAAGACGTCAGGAAGAAACAGCTCATTTTATATTCGAAAGCAACTTTAAGGCCAGAACACGGGCGTAGCCTGAGGGTGGTTTTTGGGGTTCGAACCCCTGCCCCCCCCGAAATGTTTCTACACTATTGAATTTATAAATATTGAAACATTGACAGCGAGTAACAAAACTAATTATTAGATTAAGGCGCAGCTTTCCAAACGCCAATCAGCCTAGTCGGATTCGACGATTTACCTCTGTTTCAAAGTTGGACCCATCTAGCTGGATAGTGCAGTGGAGTGGGAACTCCAGTAAAAATTCGACAAGCGACATGGAGGTTCATTTTGCAGCATTTTGCTACCTACTACACTGAACCTACCACAGTCACTAAGTCATCAACAAATCGAAGTAAGTAATTAACTCGCCGTTAACGTTGATGGCAAGTCCATTTCATTCTAAAAGCCTTACATTCCAGAAATACTCACCACGGTTCTTGAAGACGTATTTACGTCTATCACGCCCTCCAACGGCGTGGTGAATAGTTTCGGATATCTATAGGGATTCTCATTTGATACGTTTTTAGATCTGATCCTGTAGAAGGACTGACATAATGGTGTTCTCATGAAAACACTTCAACATTTAGATGTACTCAGATAGTTGATTTGGCCACGTACATATAATAAATATTATGTGATCTATGGTGCTGAAGCCTTTTCGGAAACCATCTTGTTCGGAAAACTGGAAGTCGTGAAATGGGAGTACTTGACTAAAAAAAATTACGAAACTCTCGGTGCGCGAGTCTGACTTGCACTTGGCCGGTTTTTTTAAATCTTGAAAACCCCAAAAAACTGCATCCTAGCTACGCCCGTGGGCCAGAAGACATGTGAACATGAACACATAACTTATTAGATAGTACTAAAAAAAAAAGTAAAACTAAAACCCAACTACGACAAAAAAGTCGCTGAAAAAGTATGAAACAAGTTTCAAAAGCCGTAGTCACACGTTTACCTAGAAATGTACCATAACACATTAACAACGCGTGACTACGGCTTTTGAAACTTGTTTGATACTTTTTCAGTGTCGTTTTTTGTCGTAGTTGGGTTTTAGTTTTTACTTTTTAACTGACTTCAAAAAAGGAGGAGGTTATCCATTTGACAGTTATTTTTTTATGTTTGTTACCTCATAACCTTCGACTGGGTAAACCGATTTTGATAATTATTTTTTTATTTGAAAGCTAGTGCTTCCCATATGGTCCCATTTCAATATGGTCCAGTGCTTGAAGTGGGTTTTTCTTTTTGTTGAAATTTGTTATTGTTTTAATTTAAAATGTTTTGGTGCCTCTATAATATTAATTTTTGAAATGTACAAGTAACGCCCTTTCAAATGATACAAAACACGGCGTATTTATATCAAATTATTATTTTAATACAGTACTTTGTCGGCTAGAGGGCGCCACGTTAGATTCATATAATTATATATAGCTTATAACCAGCGGACGATCAAGACGCTTCTAACGATACCTCATTTGTCCAGTTCTAATAAGTAGTTAAGGAGCTATGAGGGAACAGATAAACATACATAGGTATATAGCCTGTCAAAAGCATAACCCTCCTTTGGCTTTGCCGTAGTCGGGTACTTAGGGAGTATTTTTGTGAGCGCTAGATACTTTATCGAAAAGCCGTGGCATTTTCGCTCTACGGGAGAAATCTTTGATCAAATAGTATTAAGGAGGCTTTGCTGTATTTGTTATCGTCGCTGTTGATTTGTAGCAAGGCCTGTCGTGGTTATATAGAGGTGATACGGCCGAGCTCTATATCACACTCCCTTGGAGTGTTGTCGGAAACGATCGAAACATTAATAGTATAAGTTCATTTCATATTTCATTAAAGTATTTTGTTCATAGCCACCTCAGTGGCCGAACACCTTCGTTTGTCGCAGAACCAGGAGAGGCACATCAGACCGGCACCGGTGAGTTAACTTTGATAATTGGCCGCGCACGAGTTCAAACCTCAATGATACCATCGCGATGTCTGCTCGTTTAGCATCGTTTAGTTTGCATTTATCGTCTCGTCTTAATTAGGTTTAAAAACATTTCAACGAATTTTGCTCAGTTTTATTATAAGTGCGATAGGTACATTTGATTTTCACGGAAATTCACAATGATTTATTGACTCTTGATGTATGCGGTGCGTATTCTACTTGCAGGGTAGACTATGCTCTTTCATTGTGTTATCTTACTTTTTCATTACTTTTTACTTCGGAATAGTGTAATCATTCTAGATGTTTTATTTTACCTTGCATAAATGACATTAACATCGGTTAATAACAATAAGAGTAAGTAGAGTTGATAGTAGAAATAAAAATAACCAGATGGTTGTTTTATTATTTTATTTCACGGAAATATCAGAAGCATAGTTTATAAAAATATAAATTTATTTTCTTTGTAGGATTATTTATTTCTAACTTAACATACTACCTCAATAGTGCAGGCCAAAAAAAGAAGTATTAAAGAAAATTGTATAGGTAGAGGTACTATAATTTACTCGTTGTAGATTGATTTATTTCAATCCTTTACCCTTAAAGCATACAACATATGAAGGGAGCGCTGAACCAGCGGAAAGCGTGATCGGAGTAGGCAGAGAGAGAGAGAGAGACTGAGTTTAGGTAGAGTCTATCTCTCACACGCTAGCTTCTGATTGGTTGGTGTATTTCCCACCAAATCACACCAACCAATCACGGAGACTGTGTCACGCTTCCCGCTCGTTCAGCGCTCCCTCATATATTGTATGCTCTAAGCCTTTACCCTGTCTCGCCCACACACACGCACGTGTCTTAAATGCTTTTCCTGCCTTTTCACCGAGTAGCTATAGACTCCTCTATGGTCTCTGCGCGTCATTATGTGCCGGAGACTGGTATTGAACCTTCATTCATGTAGGTGTGTATAAGGCCATTACTCACGGACTCACATACACTACAGGTACTTAAATAAAATTAATGTCGATGACTCAAAGGATAAAAATATATAAACGGTAACAGAACTTCTTCATTACGCACATTTGTTAAGTTTTACATCATCAATATCTGTTAAATATATAAGTATTTCTTAACATGCAAAACATAAAATCCAAAAATAGGTTTTAAGTACCATAAAACATTATTATGTCTTGAGGGCATTGAATTTCTTTTGTGATAATAACTGTACGATATCAATCAATTAAAGTCTCAATGCGTGCAAAACAATTATACTTATGCCTTCATCATATTCCATCCATTATACACATATTTATTGAGTTTGCGTTATATTGTTTTATATTATTAGATAGGTATGCACATTGTAAATTAGAAGTGTGAATGAATGTGAATAAAACTATACCAATTCAATATACAACATTATTTAGAAAAGAAAACAACAGTCAAGAGTAAAAATTAAAATAATATGTCTAAATTTTACCAACAACAGAATAACGTATAGAAAAAAAAACAAGTACCCTACCGAACATCACTTCGATTGGCACTAAGGACTCCCACACATAACTGCGATCCGATGTGATGCGGCGTCGCACGATGCGAATCAGATCGGAACTTCTTGCGGTGCATTCGTGCGAGCTTGCAGATATTTGCGATGCGTTGCGAATTCGCAGTTATGTGTGGGAGCCCTAAGGCACTCGAAGTGATGTAAAGAGTCTATGAAGTTTTTTTTTAAGAAACCCACAAGTAATTAGTAAGGCCAGTGTCATTCAGTTCAATGTAAGAAGTCAAACGGGATCTAACAGATTCGACTGTATAGGATATCTTTACAATCAAATCTGTTCAGTTTTTTTAAGTACATCTTATAAACATATATGACAATATACACAAACACACAAGTATGTGATGTAGCTCGCTCTACAAATTAAAGTGATCTCTGAAAATCTGGCAAACTGCAACCTTTAAAAATTAATTGTTAGGAACAGACCTAGCAAACTCAGTAACTTAAATAAGGGAACTTTTTAAATCTAAACAAATGTAATAAAATCTTGACTGCCTCGGTGGCGCAGTGATAGCGTATGCGACTGCTATGCATGCTGTGATTGCGTTCGATTTCCGGGTCGGACCAAATGTTTGTATGACCTACAAATATTTGTTTCGGAGTTTGGGTGTTTTCTATGTATAATATGTATGTATATTTACAAAAAAAAGTATGTATGTATTTATATCAATTGTCTAATACCCATAACACAAGCTCTGCTTAGCTTGGGACTAGATGGCGTTGTGTGTTAGATGTCCGAAATATTTATTTATTTATTTTCTAAGCACCTAAACAACTAGACCTAGCTTTATAAAAATTAACTGAATATAACTCATAAAATTTCTAATTTAGTGCGAAATGGAGGCATTTCTAGTTTCACATCTATCATTAATTCTACTGTGGGCGACTGACAGCATCCTCCGTGCTATCTACGTTCAACAGTGGCACACAAACAACAGAAAAGTAAACAATGATAAATCACCTCTACTCACGTTGTTATGTAAATATTTGGTTATTACAGTAATATAAAAATGTAATCGACGGTTTTAGATCGGCAAACTGAGGCTCGCCTTTTTTATTCTAGTATTTTATCCGCACGTTACTTTTACATACATACAGGTATAGTAAATACTTTTCTAGTGTTACGTCATTTCAGAATTGTTACTATCATTATAATATTTACCTAATATTAACTAATGCAAATAGAACATGTCATTTGTTAGTAGTAACTCTCTTAGATAAATATCAAACGGCAAATTTCAAGTAAGTGTCATTAGGTTGTATTTTTAACCGACTTCCAAAAGGAGGAGGTTTTCAATTTCATCGGTATTTTTTTTTTATGTATGTACACTGATTACTCCGTAAATTGTGGACCGATTTTGAAAATTATTTTTGTATGCGAAAGGGTATGCTCCCCATGTGGTCACATTGCCACCATAACAGGATCTGATGATGGGTTCCCAAGGAAATAAATCGAAGGAAACCCTCAAAATTGTTAGGCACGTACTATGTTTTTCATATATTTTCTAAAGCTATTACAGTATTTACATTCGGTAGTCATCAGTCCATAATGATGAACTGATGATGGAAGATAAAACTCCTTTACGGTTAGGAGTTGGAAGATAAATCTTTAAATGTCATGTGTATGTATGTTACCTTTAGTCGTATTCTTCAAGTTATTTAGGTGAAATGATGATGAGAGACTTGAGAAAGATTAAAAAGTAAAAATAAAGAAAAACTCCGTTTAAAAAAACCGACTTCAAAAACTTAAAAGTATAAAATAACTTAATAAAGATTTAATTAAATACACCTCATATGCAAACCTTTAATATTGATGAAACACTATTATTTGTATGTGCTACCTATTCATAGGTTTGGCTTGCCAAATCTTTAATATGTTATTTTATACTTTTTAGTTTTTGAAGTAGTTTTTTTAAACGAAGTTTTATTTTTCAATAATTAGTGTTAAATTATTGTTGTCAAAGTGCCCAGTTTTCAGTGTTTTTCTCTTTAGTAAAGAGACAACTGTAAATCTCCTGGCTCGGTGTCACGAACGTGATATATTACATTTTATAATAAAATACATTACAAAGCCTTTAAGATTAAAATGTGTACTTCCATTACAAGAAAAAATGAATATAAAAGTGGTGAAATACGAGTATAGCATTGACAAACTTATTTTTGGAAAATTTAAAATGCAGTTTGCCATGAGCCAATATATGTACTTGTTTTAGACTTTATGCTGTTTATCTACGTTATCTAGATTAATTAGACAGATCAAGATAGGATTTTAATATATGAACCAAAACTTTTTATAAAAAAAAAACCGACTTCCAAAAAACATCCAACGAAAACTCTCTGCCAAAAAAACACTTAAAAGCGTAAAATAACCTGGTTCTTCATAAATCGCCTATACCTAATTCTTTATTCATTTAAATAGTAGTATTAAAATGTGTGCTAGGTACCTAGAATCTGTTTGAAGTCGGTGCTAAGCCAAAAAGAATACAAACGATCTGGGATCCCATCATCAGATCCTGATATGGTGGCAATGAGACCACCTCGGGAGCATACCCTTTCGAATCCAAAAAAAAAAAATTCAAAATTGGTCCACAACTGACGGAGTAATCGGTGAACATACATAAAAAAAAAAATTAAAAAAATACAACATAGAACCTCCTCCTTTTTGGAAGTCGGTTAAAAATAGTAAGTGCTCAAATATAGCCTTTGTAGGCCAGAACCTACAAACCAGAGTATAAATAAATACCCAATATTGAATTAGCCAGAGGCTTTTACCATATTGCAGTTCGGCATAGATGGTCTACCGTCCGAGATTAGCAAAATTTTTCGTTAACCATGTCATTACCATTCATGTTATATTGTTCAAAAAGCGTGCATAATGTCATAATTACGAAATACATAAATTTTACTGACTAAAAAGCGTAATTCCACCACCGCGTCGAGGTAAATTATCAATATACATATATACTCGTAGTTGTTTCCCGGTTTTTTCGATAGGTACCTACTGATATAATTTTGCTAATATTCGCCGTCACTATATTCATTGTGCAACACATTTAAATATGTGACATGAAACATAATTTATACTAACTTGAATATATTTTAAAAATAAGGCAAAATACTCGGGTCTTCCAGATTAATTAATCACCTATTAGCTAACTGAAAGATGAACTGAAAAAGATATTTGTAATTATCTTTATTTATTTATCGAGACTGGCAAAGTATAAATACTTACTAAGCGAATTTAATACCTAACGATTAGTATAATAAAATACTTACATAACTTTCGAGTCCGATTACGTATATATTATGATGAAACGGCCATGTTTTTCCGAGGCTAAAAGAATAAAACTACTTTTAGTATTGTCTATGGTCAACGAGAATTTATTTTTAAAGTCATCGTTTAAGGTTAATGACCTAGTAAGGTTATTCCCTAAATTAATATATTCATATAACTATTATAATAATAAATCTGTTTTTTTTTTCCAGAAAATATTTATTTATGATGCAGTTTGCAGAAACACACTCAAAATAAACTGTATTTGTATATTTCCATGTTGCCAAGGGGCTATAGATCGATATAGCATTGACATGATAAATTAATGAAATAAGACCGTAAAATACGAGTGTGTTTATTTTTAAATCAGTTTAATTTCGTTTTTAAAAGAAGCTTCTATTCGGAACTGTTTAAGCGTGTCTGGTTATAAAACAGGCCTCTCATTCTGGCTTTTTTAATTAATATCTACAAGTAGATAATACATACTTATATCTAGTAAATGTACTTTATTAAAATTGTAGTTAAATACAAAAAAACCGTGTGGTGTCGTGGGACACCAAATAGGAACAAAATTCCTTATTATAAAAGTAAATTTTTCGTTCACGAAATAATTTAAATTAAATTAAAAAGGGTGAAGAAAAAGTAATATTATTTATTTAACGATTTAACGTTACGGACGCTTTCTGCCGGCTAGGGTACAACGCCCCTCATGGAACTTCGTTACAAAATTTCTTAAAATTTTGCTCCAAATAAAGACTGGTAGGTTGGTCCAATGATTAGTGACCCCGACAGCTAAGTTGGAATACTACTACTACTACTAAATTGGATCTTTAGTACAAAAATTTGATCTGTGTCTGGGTATAGTTTATCTAAAATATATATATATGTATGCATTTTAAGATATCCGAATACGATTATCAGCAGTCTAGTTACGTAATACGGTACCTACTAGTACTTAATACGGACTACGTACGTACTAGCAGTTAGTATGGACTACTCTACCTGGTTTGGGATCGATCAGTGTATAATGTGTGAGTAGTTTTTTAAATTATTATTTATATCTTTATGCTGAAATATAGCAAAGGCGGACCTAATGCCGTAGACATTTTCTGCCAGTCATCTTTAGGGCGATGCGAGTTAAACATAATAGAGGCACAGAAATTGAAAATCTACACTTATAGTATACCTATAATAAAAATGTAACAGGTCCAATTCTGTACATTAAAGATATTTTGAAAAATTTTTTTGGAGTGCTCTCTATAATCGATACTGAAGCCAAAACTGTAATTTTTTCATTTTTGTCTGTCTGTCTGTATCTTGGCCGCGCATCACGCCGAAACTACTGAACGGATTCAAATGAAACTTGGCTGATTTGAGTTCATACTACGAGGTAGGACATAGGATACTTTTTATCCCGAAATTCAGCACGGTTTCCTGGAGAGAGGGGATGAAAGTCAAAATATGTACTTAGTTGTAATTCAATAATAATAATAATAAATAAATAAATCAATATTTCGGACATTTTAACACACAACGCCATCTAGCCCCAAGCTAAGCAGAGCTTGTGTTATGGGTACTAGACAACTGATACAAATACATATATACTTTTTTTTTGTAAATACATACATGACATATACAATTACGGTACTGGACCATGCGATCGGCAAAAGTTATATAGATTCATCAAAATTAACAACTTCGGACGCGAGGCCCTCCGTCGATTGGTTTTGATCTAATAAAAGCACTCATCCCATCACTGGTCAGAGTTCTGATTGCATGTATTAGCTCTAGAATTACCACAGTTATCCAAGAAACTGAGTAAGATCTAAGGAACCAAAACTGATATATTGAGCCATTCGCGGTATCGCCTTATTACAACAATAACACATAGTCCGATTTCATTCATTCTTTTTTAGCTAGAAAGAAAAAAAAAGATAACGGGAAAACTGCTTGTGGGAAGCTGAGACAGATATGTAAATATGGCGGTGCGAAGTTCGCCGGGTCAGCTAGTGTAATCTCTATAGTAAAAGAAAGTCGTGTTAGTTACACTATTTATAACTCAAGAACTGCTGAACCGATTTGGCTGAAAATTGGTAGGGAGATAGCTTAGAACAAGGAGACAGACATAGGATACTTTTTACATAGTTTTTTTTACTTAACGCCGCAGCGTCAACAGCGGTTGTTGTTGTACCGCAGGTAACACCGCGGGGCCCAGCTAGTCTATATACACACATCAAAAGTGTCTAGGGATCAAGCATTTTTATGCGGATTTCTTGAGATTGAGATGTGGCTTTGGCCCTGGCCTGCTCAGTCGCCAGACTTGAACCCGATTGAGCATGCATGGGATATGCTACAGAGAAGAGCTCTGCCGAATATGGAGGGTATTCAGTCGCAAGAAGACCTTTTTTTGTTGTTGCAACGAACATGGGCGGCCATCCCACAGCGTGATTTGGATGAACTCATTTTGAGTATGCCAAACCGATTCTTGTGTTGTTAGTGTTCGCGGTAGAAACACGGATTATTAATTGTTTAAGTTACCTAATAAAATTTTAAAGAAAACTGTTATTTCAGTCTTTTTTTCGAACTTTAATGTTAGTGGTTCAAATGTCAAAAATCCCTTTATTAGGAAAATGGCAAATTTCTTTATTAATGCAAAGGTGACTTGGTTTATCGTTACTGTGACAAACGAAAACACTTGATTTGATGAATCCTTAAAGAAAATTTTAATTAATATCAATCAGGAGAAAAGTTATTGCAAAAATATATGTTGATCCCTAGACACATATGTTGATCCCTAGACACTTTTGATGTGTGTATATAAAAGAAAGGCGTGTTAGTTACACTATTTATAACTCAAGAACGGCTGAACCGATTTGGCTGAAAATTGGTGGGGAGGTAGCTTAGAACCAGGAGACGGACATAGGATACTTTTAACATAGTTTTTTTTTTTTTTTTTACCCCGCAGCCTTAACCGCGGTTGTGTTGGTACGCGGGTAACACCGCCGGGCTAATCTCAGGAACCATTGGCCCGATTTGAAAAATTATTTCAGTGTTGGATAGTAAATTTATCGAGGAAGGCTATTTATCATCACGCTACGACCAATAGGAGCGGAGCACCAATGAAAAATGTTTCAAAATCGGGGGAAAATTATCACGCTACGGGCAATAGGAGACGCAAACGAGGTTGCGTGGGTCAGCTAGTTTAAAATAAAAAGAAAATATAATCTACACTTATATTAAAATTTCGAAATTAATTCTGCATGTCTGTTACGCTTTCACGCCTGATCCGTGGCATTGATTTCAATGAAATTTGGCATGGAGATACCTACTTTGATTCTTGAGGAAGGATATAGGTTACACTTTACAGCGATAACCGACATACACGCGGGCGGAGCTGCGGGTAAAAGCTGGTAATATAAACAATAAGTAATTATGATACTAAAATTCATAATAAAAAGCTTCCATTACATTAACTCATTTCAATGGTGTTAGCGTGTAAGTCAAAAGAATCGCATTGTTTTAATTATCAGTTGCTTAAGATATTATAATCGGTTTTTAAACAATAGCTTAATTAACTATTTCACCATGATTAATAGAGTGATACAAATATGAAGCTTAAGCTTAAGAAATATAGACACTATTTAACTTAGACAAGCCAAGGTTCAAACGCGTAGATATATTTTTTTGAAGAAAACTCCCGCATTAGGAAGACATCCTGTGTCGCGGGGTACATTACAAACATGCTTGTAACGGAGATAAAGAACAACCAGACTCGAAACAACAATTTGTAGATCACACAAAGTATTGTCCCGTGTGGGATTTGAAGTGTTGAACCCACAACTCTTGGCGAAGTAAGAAGTGGTAGGTATTTTAACTTAAACATAAAACAAAATTAAATGCTATGAAATATATTTAGCTTTAATTCCGCGAGACAAATATCCAGGTCTGAAAGCAGGGCACAAATCCCACCGTCATGCATATGTACACATACAAAACAAGTGAGAAATAATTAGCATGCCATGCAACCAAACCTATACTCGACACGTGTTTCGCCCCTCCACGGGGCATCCTCAGGAGATGTTGACTCGTCGAGCGTTTGAGCTCGAATGCGAAAATAAAACAAAATTAAATTACCATTTAGTAAGACTTATAATTTAAGGGTTGTAGATGAAGACTAATAAAAACGTAATAAAGTATATATTATTATTAACGTATTAAGCTATTTCAAAATGTCTTAAATTCCATTATGAGACCACCACAGACCACATTTGACAATAATTTTCAAAATATATTGTGGAGGAACGGGTGTCATGTCCCTCCAACACAAAGGGAGGATCCTCCGACCAGGCGAGGTGATCATGCCTGGCGGGCCAACTGTCCAACTGTTGATGTTGGGATGTTGTATGTATCTTAATTGTCGCGAGAACTTTCACTGCGCAATTCAGGATTGGTAGTTTCTTAGTTTCCTGCGTTACTCCGTAGTTTAGTGTAACTTCGGTAGATGGCGCTGTAGTTATATTTCTGTTGCGCTGAATGTGGAAGTCGCCGAATATTAAAAAAAAAATCATGTTTTAAACTTTCAACGAACGGACTACAGTGCAAATGAACTTAGCAGTACCAATGGATAGTATTTATTTATTTTTTATTTAAGTATGATTAAGTAGTTCTGCCTATTAAATGCTGTTATAACCACCAATGCAAATATGAAAAAAAAAAAAAAATCTTAAACATGATGGTTTAAGAATGAATTCAGGGGCGTAAGCAAAACACATCATCCTTACCACAAACAATTTTGTTTTATACTTTTTTCCGTAACGACCTTGAATTTTTGACATGTATGATTTACGTTATCGTCTTTTTTAGACAAATCTCAAGACAGATATCTCTCTCTCTTTATTTTTATCTGGTTACCTTTAATGCATTTAAATTTTTTGTCTCCGGATTTTTTTTCTGAAATTATTAAGTAATTTACAAGATTAAAATATAAAAATAGATATTGGCAATTGTAGAGAAAGTTTGCAGTCCACTTTCTACGCAAATATTTCAAAACTTGATCAGTTTTTAGAATTTAGGTTAGCCTTAATTCTATAGTTATTGAACATCGCTTTATTTTAGTTACTCTCCATATCCAGTTAAAAGTATATAAATATATCTAAATATAACCTACGTGGAAAGTCTGTAAAAAGAGTAATTTTATGCTTTGGCCCTATATGAGCCATTTAAAAATCATTGTTTTCCACATGCGTCTTTATAACACGCTTTTGTTAGATTCACCTGCTTCATGTCTTGTGTATGTATGTTTATTTGTTGGTTTGTACCAACTTTTGTAAGCTTGTTTTTAGTTGTTTCGAACTTTCGAACTATATTTATTTTTATTAATAAGAGAGTTAATAGTATAGGTATACTGTATACTACGCAGTATACTATGCAGTATCGAAATCGAAAACGTCGCAACATTTTGAATGGATTCGAAAAGTGAATGTTGAATGGTTGTTCTTTGTTCGACTTGGGGGGTGGTGCAAGTGGTAGGGTATTTTCTTAAGGGATGCGTAATTGCGTATACATATAACTATAAGAATATAAATGCAACTAGCTGCGCCCGCGACATCGTCCGCGTGGAACAGTGACTTTGGGTAGCAGTTTTAATTATTAAGGCTAATATTATTTTAAAAATAAGACACACTTTTCACTGTTAAAAACATATTTAAGTATTTATATAAGTACATAAAATAAAAAGTATTTTGTATGAAATTATTTCGACATTCGACATGGCCAAGGCTTTCAACCTGTTCTTGCACCGTTCGCTTCTCTCCGATCTCTAAGCATTCGGTCTGCCTCTTAGAGTCGTCTCTAGATTTACTCTTTTCTTCATCAGCGCCTTCGCATTCGGGTTCTTTGCGACGGACGGCGCGGCCTCTGTTTTTCTGGAGGTAAACGCTAGCGTACCTCAGAATTCGGTCCTGTCGCCCAAGATGTTTCTTCTGCATGTCAATGACATATTAGCCCTTGGCAATATACATTGCTATGCAGACGATAGCACAGTGCATGGGCGATATTATGGATACCCTGCAGCCAAGATAGTAGACGTTGAGGAAAATGGATAGGAGATTGTCGCTGAGCTTGACCGGGTTTTGAACCGCATTTAACAATGTGGTGATGAGAATCTGGTCGAGTTCAACGTTAAGAAAACACAGGTGTGCCCGTTCTCTACCAAAAAGTCTCCGTTTCTTCCCCTCCCCACTTTTCAAAGCACTCAACTGCCACTACGGGATAAGCTCGGTGTCCTGGGCATGGATATTTGCCGAGACCTCAACCCACGGGAGTACTTCAAGGCACCACTAAGGCAGCCTGAACAGGGTGAGGCGGTTTTTCGCGCCCGAGCATTTGTGACTCCTTTATAAGACCCAGGTACGCTCGTCCGTACTGTTCTCATCTTTGTGATGGATCTAGGCATTAATTTTCTCGATTTTTTGCAGCGGCAATCAGTCCGCATTATCAACAGTCCCAATACTACCGATTCCTTTGAGCCTCTGCAGTTGCGGAGAGATATCGCCTCTATGGCAGTCCTCTACCGCTTTACCATGGAGAGTGTTCTGAAGCGTTCTTCCAACTGATCCCACCTTCTCCCTTCCTCTACAGAACAACACGTGTTGGTCTTGGAAGTCACCGCCTCAGTCTTAGAAATACGCTCTCGAACCAAACGGTTTGGTTCTGCATTGTCTGCTTTCACAGCGAGTATGGTTGCCTCCACTGTTGGATTCTGCTTGAGTTTTCCCTCAGTCTGAGCAAATTCTCAATTTTTACATTTTTAAAATACTACGTTTTTGATTTGCCATCCTTTGTCAAAATATAGTGATTTAGCTGATTTGATACACGCGATTGTGCTGCCCATTTGGAAAACATGTTTTTTTTAAATGAACTGCAACTTTAACTGTCTTTGTCTTTGGGCTTTGATAATTGGTAGTGCAAATGTTGTTTTCAGCGGAAACTGCATTCTTTTAAATTGAAATTGCAAATAAGTTTGAATTATTGGAATACGGGGAATTGAAAAATTTTCTTTTACAATGTTGTACCCCAGATGTGTATTTTGTAGCCGTGTACCATTACATATCTTTGTCGCTCAAGAGTTCTTATTAATAGGACTGGAACATTAACTTTCAGTTTTAACTTATGGGAAGGCGCTCCTGATAATTCTAAAGATTTAAAAAACTTTATGCATAAGCTATGGTATGGTATGGTATATATGACTGGTTCAGTTTCCCTTGCATTGTTTCCTGAGAGGTATTCGTTAACATCTTCCTCCACATCTGACATGATCCGTTCGTTTATTTGATAACTGTCTCATTAGTCGGCGGATCAGAATATATATTATTTTTAGATCATGTGTGCTATCATATAACAGAACTCACGTCTCAGTGTAATCATGTCGTTACTGTCATTTGGCATACAATCATCTCCTATTTTTAGAAGAGCATTTGCATATTGACACTGCTCATAAATCATTGTGAAGTTGTACTCGCATAATTGTAGTAAGACAAAACTTTTTAACATATACCCATAATACATATGTTTCATACAGGCATTTATTTCATCTTGCGGCGTGCCCCTTTTGCTTTTTTTTGTGTTTAAATCCCGCCGGATACTTTTCCTTCGGTTTTTTTCACGAAGAAAATTATTTGAATAAACAAAAAATCATGTAAACAAATCGAATCCTAGTGAATAATAACGAATTTGTAGTAGCAAAATTCAACATCCGCATGCGGCACAGTCGTCTGCCCTCACATGTCTGCCCGTTCGGGTAAGCACACTTAGGCATATTGTGATAACTCAGTAAATGTTACATCTGAATAGCTCTAATATTTTGTCTCCTGTCCCAAACTCATGAAACATTTTTGCAAACCTTGCATCATCATCATCAGCCTATCGCAATCCACTGCTGGACATAGGCCTTGCCTTGCCTTCACAAACCTTGCATATTTCCATACAAACTTTCATCCCCTATTGCTATTTTACCCCCTTGATCTTAAAATTTTTACGAAATTTAAATGACATTTTTATTTATATGTAATCAACAACCTAAAAAATAAAGTTTAAGATTTTAGCTTAAAATGACGATACTGTATTCACTGTTTTGTAATTTGTCTTATTTATTTCTATTAATATAATGAACATACAAATCATATTTATGAATGTATGTTATTTATTCTATTATTATTATCATATTAATTTAAGTCTTCGTTGAAAAGGAGAAATATTTTTAATGAATTTGACATCCTTGTTACCTCGTTGCCAAGAGTGTCCGGTGTACCGGGCGGTGTCACCAAGGTAATGCGCAGGCGTGTGGCGATTAAACCACCTTCTATACAATCTTTCATACCCCCTTTCTACCCCTTATTACCTTTTTTTCGCAATAAAAAGTAGCCTATGTCCTTTCTCAGGCTCTAGACTACCTGTGTACCAAATTTCATTGTAATCGGTGCAGCGGTTTGGCCGTGAAAGCAAGACAGACAGACAGACAGAGTTACTTTCGCATTTATAATATAAAGTATGGAAGTATGGATAGCCTTCCTCGATAAATGGGCTATCTAACACTGAAATAAGTTTTCAAATTGTACCAGTAGTTCCTGAGATTAGCGCGTCCAAACAAATAAACAAACTCTTCAGCTTTATATATTAGTATAGATGTATTTATTATACTCTTCTAAGATCTAATACTCATAATAAACAACACAATTATTTAGATAAAGATTAATATTAGGTATTATGTTGATAAAAACTCTTTGGCAAATAACTCATTATTAGGTACCAACTCTTAGCGTCTTTTACTCGTGATAACTTCTAAACGAAATGTCGGATTGGGATGAAACAAAAAGTATTTTACTTCTACATAAATACCCTTGATAACATAATACTTAATTTGGATAAGGATTAATATTACGATACACATTTAACGTAGTTTCTTTCTTCAGACGATTTAATATTTTTTTCGAACACAAAAGCGGTTATTGTGTCTAAACCATGATAGTTAGATATATGCTCTCGCGGACTTTTTTGTAGATCTAAATGGGCCCTACAAACCCGTAATACATTATTTTGTTCTATTGTCAATAGTCTTTGCAGCGCACGCAAAAATAGGTTTTCGATTTCACACCTTGGGTTAGAAAATAGCAATTTTCTTACGGATCCCTAATTTTTTTGAAAATAAAATATAGCCTATAGCCTTCCTCGATAAATGGACTATCCAACACTGAAAGAATTTTTCAAATCGGACCAGTAGTTCCTGAGATTAGCGCGTTCAAACAAACAAACAAACAAACAAACAAACAAACTCTGCAGCTTTATAATATTAGTATAGATTACTGTATCTATACATATATATATTTTCATCAAAACAGCGTTGCGCTGAAAGCTTATCAACTTTTAACTTTTTATTACTGTATGTTGCTTTCGAGCAATAAACGCAGGTATTTTAATGTATTTCTATGACGCAATTTCTACGTAATAGTAATGCTAATATCAATAACAGAACCGTTTGTATAAACAATCCCACTGTCAGTGTGAGCTTTTTTTTTTGTATGCATGCGCTAATAAACTAGATGAACTTCATGAGTTGAAATTAAAATTTAGTTCGTGCACTTTCTTGAAACCTAAGACCTTACCTTACAAACTTAAAATTTTGGCAGCTGATACTTTTAATATTGAAAGCACTAACGAAGAAAGTATTTTGGTAATTTCCCATGTTAGTAGTACACAGTATCAATAATAATTCATCTTTTCAAAGTTAGAAACATGAACTAATAAAAATTCACGCAAGCGAAACCGCGAGCAACAGAAGCTACTTATTTAATAATTTGTAATTTTAATTTATTGATTCTTCTAATTGTTGCTAAAATTAGGCCTTGTGCAGCGATGAGAATCTCGCACGATACGATTTAACCCATTAATGAAATTGATAGACTTAATTTCAAGGGTTTACAAGGAAAGTAAGAATAGTAATAAGCTTCGCGCGATACAATTAATAAAATAAACAAGGACAGGCCATTATTTCACATCTACAATCAGCAAATAAATCTCTCAACACTTTACAATTCACTTAAAATTTACTAAACGCTATAATAAATATATACTGTATGGTCCAAATCTATGTCAATCAGAACTAAAAACGGTGACTGTACTGCAAAATTCAAGTAATTAGTTACTGTGATATCAATTACGAGAGTAGTTAGTACTGTCTTTGTTGCTGGAGTGGAAAATTCCTACAGATCTCCTGCTCGTTGGGGATTCAGGAGCCAGGAATATGATGTTATTCCACTAACAACCACTCCGACGCGACGCAACCAGCGCCCGGTACTCTTGTAGGACCCGGACCATGTAATTGCAAGTCCTAGCCGAATCGACACCACGCCTAATCAGGCCATATCCCATGGTAAATATTTCCGCCGGTAATGACGATTAGGAGGCTCTACTACTCTACTCTCCTCTCTGGCACTCTTGCCAGGATTGTAAGTTTGATCACTACACTAATTTTGTTTCGTTTTATTAGCTTTTAAATATAATTCATTGCATACACAGTAGTATAAATTAATAAGTATCTAATAACTCAGTTCTCCTACTTTCTTCGTCACTTACACGAATAAGTGCTTTTTTGTACGATTATAGTTTTTAGCACAACTTAGACGTACTTAGTTGTACCATTTAATTGTGACAGAATGCTAATAATAATAAATAAAAATCTATATCTTAATATATATATTTCTTGTGTGCGTGTGTATGTGACTGAACTCCTCCTAAACGACTGGACCAATTTTGATGAAATTTTTTGTGTGTGTTCAAGGGGATCTGGGAATGGTTTAGATTCAAAAAAAAGACTGGACCGATTTTGATGAAATTTTTTGTGTGTGTTCAAGGGGATCTGGGAATGGTTTAGATTCACAAAAACGTAAACGATGTTACGTGGGTCATAAATATGGCGGTACGAAGTTCGCCGGATCAGCTATCTTAATATATATATTTCTTGTATGCGTGTGTATGTGACTGAACTCCTCCTAAACGACTGGACCAATTTTGATGAAATTTTTTGTGTGTGTTCAAGGGGATCTGGGAATGGTTTAGATTAAAAAAAAAGACTGGACCGATTTTGATGAAATTTTTTGTGTGTGTTCAAGGGGATCTGGGAATGGTTTAGATTCACAAAAACGTAAACGATGTTACGTGGGTCATAAATATGGCGGTACGAAGTTCGCCGGATCAGCTAGTATATGTATAAAAGCGAAATACCACTTACTTATTAATCACGAAATCTCAGAAACTATAATACCTACAGACTTGAAATTTAGCAGGTAGGTTCCTTATAGGGTGTAGACATCAGCTAAGAACGGATTTTACGAAACTCTAACTCTAAGGGGGCAAAACGGGGGTTGGAAGTTTGTATGAAAGTTCTATGTTTTTGAAGTAAGAGACTTGAAATTTAAAATGTATGCTCTATAGATGGTGTGGAGGTGTACTAATAATGTATCTAGCTTTTCCGAATATAATTAAAAATTATTTGCAAATAACTAGCTCCACGCGTACGAAGTCGCAGGCGGCCGCTAGTATACCTATAGTGTGAACTAGCTTCAAACAACTGGGCTCACTAAACTTAGTTACAGCAATGCTATTTTATTTTTTAACCGACTTCCAAAAAGGAGGAGGTTCTATGTTCCACTGTATGTATTTTCTTTTTATGTATGTTCACCGATTACTCCGTCAGTTGTGGACCGATTTTGAATTATTTTTTTGTATTCGAAAGGGTATGCTTCCGATATGGTCCCATTGCCAGCATATTAGGATCTGATGATGGCATCCCAGGGAAATCGAGGGAATCCCTCATTTTTTGTAGGCACATACTATGTTTTTCGTATATTTTCTGAAGTTACACCGGTATTTGCGTGTGGTAGTCATCATTTATATGATGATGAGCTGATGATGTAAGGTACAACTCCTTAACGGTTAGGCGTTGGAGGATAAATCTTTAAATATCATATGTATATATGGTACCCTTAGTCGTATTCTTTCAAATTATTTAGGTAAGCTGATAATAGATGGTGGAAGGTTGAACTCCTTAACGGTTAGGAGTTGGAGGATAATTCTTTCAATTTCATACGTATCTAAAGACCTTCAGTCGTATACTTTCAAGTTATTTAGGTGAGCTGATGATAGAAGGTTAAACTCTTCAACAGTTAGGGATTAGAGGATGATTTTAATATTACACGTACGTATAGACCTTAATTTGTATTCTTGATGATGAAATTTGATGAAATAGTTCAACTTACTACTTACCTACGATTGTTTGCACTAAAAACTGAAAAATAAAAACGACTTCCAAAAAACATCCAACGAAAACTCTCTGCCAAAAATACACTTAAAAGCGTAAAATAAACTGGTTCTTCATAAATTGCCTATACCTAATTCTTTATTCATTTAAATAGTAGTATTATAATGTGTGCTAGGTACCTAAAATCTGTTTGAAGTCGGTGCTAAGCCAAAAAGAATACAAAAGTCTAAGCGATAGTCACCAAGGTAACCATTTTCTTTAGTATCGGGAAGTTTAATAAACCGCATATTCAGTTAATTATTTTGCTGACTGTGCTTTTTCACTTCTCAGAGGCGTAAACTGTCTCGCGTATTACCTGGTAGGTGACTGAATTAATGAAACAAGGTTAATTTCGCATAAATCAATAAAAAGGGTTACCTTACAATCTACGACCATAAAGTATAGATCACGCTAAATGGCGTGATCAGTGAGGCTACGATGAAGGCTCACTACATATTTATTTAAAACTATGTAAGTTAGAGTATTAAAGTACGAAAAAGTAACATCAGAAATTTGACTTTTTACCTAATTAATTATCGATAAAAAAACTGATTCGATGAAACGTCGCCAACTTAATAACATTATATATCTTTTTAGCATTTCTCTTTCCAAAGTATATTGAAATCTGTAAGTAGTATAAATATATATACACACATCAAAAGTGTCTAGGGATCAACATATGTGTCTAGGGATCAACATATATTTTTGCAATAACTTTTCTCCTGATTGATATTAATTAAAATTTTCTTTAAGGATTCATCAAATAAAGTGTTTTCGTTTGTCACAGTAACGATAAACCAAGTCACCTATGCATTAATAAAGAAATTTGCCATTTTCCTAATAAAGGGATTTTTGACATTTGAACCAATAACATTAAAGTTCGAAAAAAAGACTGAAATAACAGTTTTCTCTGAGGTTAAAATTTTATTAGGTAACTTAAACAATTAATAATCCGTGTTTCTACCGCGAACACTAACAACACAAGAATCGGTTTGGCATACTCAAAATGAGTTCATCCAAATCACGCTGTGGAATGGCCGCCCATGTTCGTTGCAACAACAAAAAAAGGTCTTCTTGCGACTGGATACCCTCCATATTCGGCAGAGCTCTTCTCTGTAGCATATCCCAAGCATGCTCAATCGGGTTCAAGTCTGGCGACTGAGCAGGCCAGGGCCAAAGCCACATCTCAATCTCAAGAAATCCGCATAAAATGCTTGATCCCTAGACACTTTTGATGTGTGTATTTATATATCTTAAGGTCGTACTCGATGGTTGATTTAGAAATGAAACTTTTGAAAATTCATAATTTACCGGGAAAAGTCTGCCATTTTTTTTTTTTAAACGTCAAAATCTTTCAAGCCGTAAATATTTGACGAGATGCCGAAGAGATAGACATACACTTAAAAATAACCCGACCCAGCTGGCGTATTCTGGTAAAAATTATGTAAATTGAAGCCCCGTGGTCTAACTCTATAGTTCTATACTATATATATGTACACCTATCTACTCATAGTTATTGTTCTACATTATCAAAAAGAAGATAAGAACGGTAAGGTGTACCAAAAAAACACGAATTAAATGTAGTTAAATTCGATAAATATAATCTCTATGCATTTTAATGCTTCATAAACCCGCGTTCAGAAGTTATTATTTCATAAACTATTGTTCCAATTTAATCACTTATAATCACTTTAATTTCAATTTGAACCTAATCACCGACAATTGTGACTTGAGTTTTAATTTCGAAACTTTCATGTTCTAGATGAGAAACACTTCATGTGACAACCTTCTATATTTCTTCCTTAATATAACTAAAATAATAATCACAGGTAATCGTTAGATTAACAAAATTCAAGCTAAATTAGAAATTCAAATGAATCTTTCGACTTGTGAAAAACAAACGAGTTTTTTTTGTATAGCTCTGCCAAAATGACTCTGCTCCGCCTGATGGAAAGCATAAGCAGAATCCAAGAGTGGTGGTCACCATACTCATTGCGAGTGCAGACAATGCAACAATGCAGCATGGTGACCCACACCACGGCGGCCTGGTGATGCTTCTGCATCATTGGGCCTCCGGTCTCGCACTCACCAACGAAACACGACAGCACGAATGATGCCATTTTACGGTGATCTTCTGTGCGAGGGTAGTACCGCCCCGGTCGATCCGGCCCGTTCGTGCTGAAATCAGCGTGGCTCTACTACCTTGGAAATTAAATTAATAATAATTAATTAAGTGTATGTAAATCACTTTACATAATTATGTTTAATTTGTCATTAAAGTTCAAGTTCTTTAGCAGATATCTAATGCTTTTTTGTTAGTTTTCATTTGATTAAATAAACTTAGCTTTGAAATGAACTTTTGAAAATGATGAAAAATTATGCTCAAGTACGCACTTGACACATTTTTTTAAATAGTTGTTAATATTCTTTATAGAAGTAATTAAGCTAATGTAAATAGGCAGTCAAGCATATCTAGGCATTTAATCTTTTGATAATCAGCACTACATTATATCAATGAGCAAAAATTTGTTTTTAAAAAAATCAAAGATCTGGTTGTTTTTTTTTTAAAGATAGCAGTATTTATCCCTTAAATTAAACATTTAAAGGGTTTTACATTAATTTATTCATTAAAATTTTCTAAAGTCATCCACTGTTAATCAAATGTAAAGTAATGAATTCACTATTTTATTAGATTACTGACAAAATCTTGACCGTAAGAAATATGTAAAAGAATATAATTTTTCTAATAAATATTTCATATTTTTTACAATATTCCGTGTCTAACGTAACAACCGCAATGCTACTAATTGATATGATTAAGATATTTATATTACGTTACAGTAAATGGATATTATTTTACTATAAAAAAAGGTTAAATAACATTATACTGCCTATGTGGCCCAGTGGTAACGTATGCGACTGCTGTGCTTGAGGTCTCAGGTTCGATTCCCGGGTCGGACCAAATGTTTGTATGATCTGCAAATATTTGTTTCGAAGTTTTCTATCTATAATATGTATGTATTTACAAAAAAAAAGTACACATGTATTTATATCAGTTGTCTAGTACCCATAACACAAGCTCTGCTTAGCTTGGGACTAGATGGCGTTGTGTGTTAGGTGGCCGAAATATTTATTATTATTATTATAACATCTTTTGCATTCATAAGTTATGGTAACGATTTTGTTAGTCTTGGGATGTGATTGCTTGCCGCCATAGTCACAATTAGTAAAAAAAGGTAATCAAATCATACTAAACATTAATGTCAAGATAAAGTTGTATTCTGCCTAATCTGTTTCCAATGTTGATACCGTGTCAAAAAATCTGGAACCATATACTGCCATTAATTTACTGTAAAGGGCAAACGGGAAGATGAGACATCTGATCTTAACTTCCCACAAAAATGCAACTCAAGCACACGAGTGACTACAGCGAAGCCAAAAGGAAGGTTTACTTTGTTTGGCAGTCTACGTATAGTACGTATGTATGTATAATGTTCTATCGTAGCACCTGTTTAGGTAGTTTTACAGAACCAATTTTAATGAATAATGTGTCTTGTAGGTAGTAATGAATAGATTAAGTAATAATGGCTCGGTAGAAATAGGCTATATTATACCTATCAATTTTGTCAAAAGTTTTTATGTAGTCGGGATATAGTTTTTCAAACTTTTTCCTGTTTTAAGTATTCTTTACATAATTTTTACCGCATTGCAATTGTATTAAAGAAAGAGTAAATATCGGAAATAGGATTGAATGACTGTCACACTGAAAAAAATACGAAAAATTGACATAACTAAATTGAGCTAAAAATAACAACTTAGGTATGTTTGTTTTTCAGTACAGTTTAAAAAAAAGATTCGTAATAAAAGCCTAATTTAATTACCAATTAGCATTAAGAAAGCTTAATTAACCAAATTATCAGCATTTCAATTTCTATGATCACTTCAAAAAAACACAATTGTTAGCTGGATGTTACAAGTAGAGCGGAAACATGACACCTTGCATTCATCATTTCCTTCTTTACAAAATATATTGTGTTTTAACTCACGGAAATAATGATTGCAACCTTATAAGTTAATTAACAGAAATAATAAGAGAGGGGGGGTAGAGGTGTCAACCTGAAGGTGCAAAAGTGTTGTTCCAAACATCCGAACGCCACAACACCGCGCTGCTTCTGTGCGATAACACGCCTCAATCTCACCCACTCTGAAGTAGCGCGAAACACGAGGCTAAACTACCACCGATCGTAACAAACTTGCGATTTCCAGTTCTAACCCTACAGCGAACAGAAAACCCTGTGCGGACTCCAAAGAGTGACGTGAAATGTTTTTAAAGAGTGTTCATTAAGACGTATCTTGTCATAAATTTGTGATATCCATTTATTTTTTTACTCTATACAAGTTCGTGAAAACATGCTTTTAATTGGGACTTCTTACTGATTCGTTATATTTGATAAATTCATCTGTTCTTTACTTACTGGTAAGCATTGTTTTTTATATTTTTAATAATAAATTAAGTTAAGTACGAGTTCGTTTAAAGGAACGTAACTGAGGTTTACTCTCTGCGTAGGATAGGGTTGCATATTGTTCTGTGGTTGCAAAGATATAGAACTTTATGCTCCCATAAAAGTACCTACGTAATAATTATGTTATCTGTGATCTACAACGGCTTTGAATACTTGTTGTATAAATATAATAACAACAACAATCATCTGCTCCATTCAACGCGACGAACTGTTAAAATTAGTCCAGAAGTTACGCACATACAAAACGTAATTAACAAAAATGTTATATAAAACGACATTAATTATCTATGTACATATTTATTAAAATAATCGTTTTTAGTAAGAAATGGTCTTTGAAATTTATTAAATTGTCTATGACTTTCGCTAGTTATAGGTAGGTACCTAAATAATAAAGGGAGTGATTTGATTAATGAATAGAGCCCGGGATTTTGGACATGAAGTCAGCAATTTCCAGACAGAAAAAAAAACTTCCGGGTTTGATAGCAAATCTAATTCTGACATTCATTGGTGTTACTTTAACCTCAGTGAATAACATATATTATCATTTTTCTCACATTAATAACGTATAATGCGAGTAGTACTTATTTCAAGTGTGATGTTTTTTATAAGTTCATGTTGGCATTGAGACTGCCGTGTCTAACAAATACACATCGTTTCTTAGGTTTTATATTGACAGTGTTTGAAATCCACTAATATAGCAACTAATTTAGGATCATCATCGTTTTTGTTCAATCGCATAATAAGCCTTATCAAATCATTCTTGACACAAGAGAACTTAGAGAACAACAAATACAAATTCAGACGTTTCTAATACAAATAAAATAATTCGTAAGGCATTACTATAAGAAATAACTATTTTGAGTATTTGGGATGTTTAGCAAATGACTGTAGACACCTAGTGTGTCTAGTAGTACAGATAAGTATGTAAAGTGCATGACAGCATCTGTATATGTATATTTTCGCACGCAAATAAAAATGTAAACCAGCTCTACTATTGTGACACATTGGGTTAGTACCTACACAGACAGGCAGCATAGTTTTTAACATAAGTCTTTTATAAAACCAGTACTTAGTTGTTATTAAATTATATCAACGTTGACGCCTGTGATTAAATTTATAAAACTTATCGAGCACCTTGTAAGAAAATGAGGATTCATTTAATGATAAAGTTAGAAAGTTCTCACTTGTAGCCGTACATCATTAAAACAAGGTTTCAGTTCACTGCTGACAAGTTAATTTATAGAAATATACGAAAAGATTAATAATATGTATCAGAATAGTATGTGCGCTATCGCTTGTCAAGGCCTGGGTGTCGGCACCATCTTAGCCTTTATGCAAGTTAATTCTAAAAGACAAGCGCTCCATAACTGCGTGGCTCTCTGAAATCTTAAATTAATTTAAAAAATCTTATAAATAACGAATTATTTTTCCGAACCAGCTTTTGAGTTCAGAACTTCACCTCCAAATTGTTTTTTATTAGTGGGAACACGACCTTCAACGGCCGAACCGCATTTGTTGTCGCTTCATGGAACCACCCTTCGCATGCAGTTAAAACTGTGCTGGAATCGAATGGGCGATTCAATTTTGTTATAGAATATCTAAACAAAAGAAAAAATATAATTATGTCGTTCTCTATGTAGTAAATAGATTCTAATTTAATTGAGCATAAATCTAACATATAAATACTTAGTCGAAATAATTGTTCCATCCGGTAAATATCTTTAAAACAACTTTCGGAAATACACTTTTAAACGCTAGAACGAGTGACCTTTTCTTTAGGGCTCGTAGGCCGACTGACATTCGACGTTTTACCGACTAGGAAGTGCTACGATAATCACAGTATATAAATCGATTTAATATATGATACGATATATGTGTAACAGAGGCCACAGAGACCGACGCTTGTATACGTTTTATAAAAGACTCGATTAACGACTTTCTAATATATTAGTTTTTGTTGTAGGTACTATTCGGGTCTATTTTTTTGTAACATGCTACATAATAATATCATGTTTGAATTTAGAACTTAACTAACACGTCATGTTTAGTACTCATTACAGTATCTCGTAAAAATATTAAATTACCGCACAATTTTTTACACACATTAGTAAAACAGAATGGTAAAAAAAAATTAGGAATGTTTGACTGTATGGCTAATCATTAAATATTTAGTAAATAATCTATACTAATATTATAAACGCGAAAGTTTGTAATAGGTAACGATTTTTTTAGTCAGCAAAGTTGATGTGCAATATTAATGGTGTTTGGTTATAGAACATTTCGCTTCCGCTCCATAATTTGCTAAACTTGTTTGTAAAAACAATTATTTTTTGTAAATCGTTTACCGATTTATAAATATATACTATCACAGAGATAATTACAAACCCTATAACAGCTGTTCTGGCCAGGGTCGTATGGAAGGCCTAAGCCTCCTTTCCACGCAGCGACTTGTCCAGTAGTGGACTATTTAAAACTGATGGCAGAGATTATTGTGTAAAATTTCACAGTTCAGATTCAAAGTATACGACTGAAGGTCTTTAGATACGTATGAAATTGAAAGAATTATTCTCCAACTCCTAACCGTTGAGGAGTTGTACCTTCCACCTTCCATCATCAGCTTACCTAAATAATTTGTAAGAATACGACTAAAGGTAACTTATATACATATGAAATTTAAAGATTTATCCTCCAACTCCTAACCGTTAAGGAGTGGTACCTTACATCATCAGCTCATCATCATAAAATGATGACTACCAGACGCAAATACCGGTGTAACTTCAGAAAATATACGAAAAACATAGTATGTGCCTATAAAAAATGAGGGTTTCCCTCGATTTCCCTGGGATCCCATCATCAGATCCTGATATGCTGGCAATGGGACCACCACGGAAGCATACCCTGTCGAATACAAAAAAAAATTCAAAATCGGTCCACAACTGACGGAGTAATCAGGTAACATACATAAAAAAAAAAAAAAAAATACATACAGTGGAACATAGAACCTCCTCCTTTTTGGAAGTCGGTTAAAAATTAACGTAAAATGACAGCGTTCGTGCTGTCGTGTTTCGTTGGTGAGTGCGAGACCGGAGGCCCAAATAATAATAATAATATTTATTTGCCAGAATGTAGGTGTACACAGTATGATCTTAAATTTAAACATGGCCCATATACATTCTACCAGTATAATCATGGTATGCAAATATTTTGAATGGTACATTTTGTAATGACATTTATTAAATTAAAAATATATGAATCAACTGAACTCATGCAATGTCAAAAATACTAATTTATGTAAAAAATTAAAGTACAATTAAATAAAGCATAGTCAAGTAAACAAATTCAAAAATGTCGCTAACAATAAATCATAGAATGTCCACAGATATTGTCAATGAATTGAAAAAATAGTCTAGTAGTTATGTCAAATAGTCTAGTCAACAAGTTCCATACTTGTTGACTAGGCTAAAAGATGCAGCAGCATCACTAGGCCGCCATGGTGTGGGTCGCCATACTGCATTGTCTGCATTCGCAATGAGTATCGTGACCACCACTCTTGGATTCTGCTTATGCTTTCCATCAGGCAGAGTGGAGTCATTTTGGCGGGCCATCCATAAAAAAAGCGTTTCATCATCTTTATCATCTCCAGTTTTTCATCAACAGTCCAATGTCGGACAAAGGCCTCTCCTTAGAAAGAAGTTTTTTTTATCTTATAGAGTATATTATTTAAATATACCTACATTACCTACATATACACATGCTATATACTTATACAAGTGTACATCAATGTGCTTCTTAAATGCAAGATGAAATCGAGTTGGTGTTTGCATATATTCTTATACTACGTAGAAATTCACGAACCCTCTCTTTCCTATAAATAAGGCTAGTGAAGGACAGATCAAAATATTTATGTCATTTAGAATTACACATTTTTCGGGCAGTAAATTTTGTCAAATAACTATAAATTCTCAAAATTTAAAAAACCCCCGACATATTAACCCGAGTTCCCTTTAAGAAATAAAAATCACGTTTTGCGCTTTAATTTGAAACCCCACTCGATGATATTTTTGCAGACATTCGGTTACTCTTCCCCACTTTCACCCCCATAACTTTTAAACGGCTCAACCGATTTTCATGAAACATGTCTAAGAACACTCGCACGTAACTCACCTTTCATACAAAAAAACTAAATTGAAATCGCTTCATCCGTTCGGGCGCTACGGTGCCACAGACATACAGACAGACAGACACGTGAAACTTATAACACCCCTCTTTTTGGTCGGGGGTTAATAAATAGTTGTGCCTATAAGGCATACGGAAATCGAGATAGGAAACCGAAGCTGCGGGCGATAGCTAGTAATTACTAAAAAGGCCTTCAAATGACATTGGAAATTTAAATCAACACTTACATAAAGCAAGATATCCGAAAATGTATAGTTTTGCTTTATATATGAATTTAAAAAGGTGATTTTAATAGGAACACTTCTATAACTTTAATTTAACTTTAAATATGTGAATAGTTTTCGATTAATCTATCTAATATTTCGATCTAGAGAGGCTTGACTATAATAAAATTTTAAAGAAAAAATATAGTCAATTTTGCGTAGGGCTCAAGCGTCATTCAACTAACATCCTTTTTCGAGAGGTTATTTGGGTTCCTTGGGTTTAAATGCTCAAACGGAACTCTTGTAGTATTATTCACTGTGTGCGTTCTTTATAGCCACATTATTTTAAATCTACGAAACTGATCAAGTTAATTTTTTTATCCATAACAATTTTTGCGACCCACACATGTGCAACGTAAATAAATAGCTTTTGAAAGTTCATTCAACATTTCCAAACTGAACTGAAGTCCAACGTTTTCAATATAGTTTTAACAGTAATATCTTTATGTATGTGTACATAATATACCTATACATGCACTCCTCCCACGACTACATATGTGTTTAATAAGTAGGTAAAGAATATGATTATATTAAAACGATTCTGTTATATTTATATATATATATATATATACTAGCTGTTGTCCGCGGCTCCGCCCGCGTTTATGTCGATTATCGCGGCAAATAGTAGCCTATGTGTTATTCTGATGTAAAAGCTATAATGCTGTAAAGTTTCAACCAAATCCGTTCAGTACTTTTTGCGTGAAGAAGTAACAAACATACACACAAACTTTCGCCTTTATATATTAGTGTGATTAGTGTGATAGTGTGATTAGTGTGATGTGTATTTTGCTGGCGTGCCTAAGATAGGATAGTTAACATCATGCTTAGACCAATAGGAGCCAAGCATGATTGAAGGGAGACGCAACTGAATTTGCGTGGTTATCTAGTATTTTAAAATAATCAAAATAAATATGACAGTCGTCTAGGTTTATAGTTCCCATGAGCTAAATATAAACAATTATCTACTTAATGCACAAACGGACACAGTTAATTTTATTTAGGAAGTACACGAAATCACGGTCCTATTATTATTTTTGCGTCATTTTCAGGTTTAAGTACTGAAATGTCCCTGAAAACGAGTTAAAATTTGGGTGTGTTTTGAGTATCACCTTGACCGTCTAAATGAGTGTGTGTCTATCACGATCATACGATGGCGATCTATATCCACTGTTTAAAAAAGTTTGGAATCCCTAAGTTTATTTCGTTCTTGCTTCTCAGGGTTAGTCCAATCAGGAAAGGCATCTTTTAGTTAGAGCAGATGACTAAAAAGCTGAACTTTTAAAAGTGTTTCTGTATACGTTTGTTGATTAAATAATTTTACTTCTCTCCTGCAAATTAAATTAATGACTCACAGACTTTATATCAATTCCCCATGTTACTTTGGCTCAAATGGCAGTCTATGCATAGACATGCAGTTCAAGCAGCCAATTTTGTCATGTCTTATTAAAACTTTACCAATTAAGTCGTTATAATTAATACCATGAATGAAGTATTTCTATCGATGAAATCTGCTATGGCTTTTCTTTGCCAAAATTAAATAGTTGAATCGTATTTATCTAAAGTTCTAAACATAAAATTTCAGTTACAAACCGTTATATAATAATATAATCTTGATTAATATTTTTGTACTTTTTAACCGACTTCCAAAAAGGAGGAGGTTCTATGTTCCACTGTATGTATTTTTTTTTTTTTTTTTTTTTATGTATGTTACCTGATTACTCCGTCAGTTGTGGACCGATTTAAATTTTTTTTTTTGTATTCGAAAGGGTATGCTTCCGTGGTGGTCCCATTGCCAGCATATCAGGATCTGATGATGGGATCCCAGGGAAATCAAGGGAAACTCTCATTTTTTATAGGCACATACTATGTTTTTCGTATATTTTCTGAAGTTACACCCGTATTTGCGTCTGGTAGTCATCATTTTATGATGATGAGCTGATGATGTAAGGTACAACTCCTTAACGGTTAGGAGTTGGAGGATAAATCTTTAAATATCAGATGTATATATGTTGCCTTTAGTCGTATTCTTTCAAATTATTTAGGTAAGCTGATGATGGAAGGTGGAAGGTACAACTTCTCAACGGTTAGGAGTTGGAGGATAATTCTTTCAATTTCATACGTATCTAAAGACCTTCAGTCGTATACTTACAAGTTATTTAGGTGAACTGATGATAGAAGGTTAAACTCTTCAACAGTTAGGAATTAGAGGATGATTTCAATATTACACGTACGTTTAGACCTTCATTTGTATTCTTGATGATGAAATTTGATGAAATAGTTCAACTTACTACTTACCTACGATTGTTTGCACTAAAAACTGAAAAATAAAAACTTTTTATAAAAAAAAAAAAACCGACTTCCAAAAAACATTCAACGAAAACTCTCTGCCAAAAAACACTTAAAAGCGTAAAATAAACTGGTTCTTCATAACTTGCCTATACCTAATTCTTTATTCATTTAAATAGTAGTATTATAATGTGTGCTAGGTACCTAAAATCTGTTTGAAGTCGGTGCTAAGCCAAAAAGAATACAAACGAACAATTACAAAAGTCTAAGCGATAGTCACTTGGCACCGACTTCAAACAGATTTTAGGTACCTAGCACACATTATTCACTATCTGTTAGGATATATATTATGTTAATAGACATATTTATTAAAATATTTAAAATTTGACTACCTATATAAGTTACCTGTATAAATTCTAAAACTTCGTCTAAAAGTAAAGTAAATTTTTCCACTTCTAGTTCATTCAGTTATCACTTACAGATACTGGCTGTAATTTATTTTGCTTTGCAACATAATATCTAAAAAATACCTCACCTTGTAACGTTTGTATAAGAATGTTACCTGTTACATAGTTAACGCGGTCAAAAATGTAGAAAAGCATATAGGTGTATAAAAAATCTAAAGTTTACCACTTATTAGTTTAAAGTTGTAAAAACTTAATTCAATGTTTGTCTAAATTTTTTAAATCGAATTGGTTATTAAACTTTAAAATGGTACTTCAAAATCCGATCACAAAACCATATTTAGAACCCCTCAATGTTTTGAAAAACCTATCGACAATATGGGAAACGTCGAGAACGAGAAAAACAAAAACCTCACCCCACTTTAAGTGTTTGTTCCTTTCAAGATTGGGTATACCTACTGGCTTCTTTGTTATTTTACACTTTGTCAGTGCAATTCAATTCATATGTAACCTACAGCTTTATTTACAATTTTTATCGTTGATGAAGCAATGTCAGCTTCTTTTTAATTCATTTCCTTTAAAATTCGGTAAACCAAAAATACAAACAGGTACTCTATGGCTAGATAGAAGGTCTCTATACGACAGACTGATCAGTTCACCAAAACAAACATGTTCGAAATTCGAAACTAGAACGATGACAATAATGTGATGTGCGTTGAATACGACCATACAATTACAGAGTAAATAAACCTTTTCAATTCCCGCTCAATGGTTTTTTCTTTAGTAGGTACGTTGGTGACTAAAGCTATTGTATTTGGGGTCAAATACTAGGTACCTATACTTGATTTACTAACTACAGTCATACGAAGAGGTACGGCCTGGATGGATCTTCTTTGAAAACCTATTTATTCTGTACTGACTATGTAAGAAATTTAAGAAAAAAAAATACAGGGCTAAAGATCGATACAGTAGTAGGTGTAGGTATATAATTAGATAGTTAGAATTAGTATTATATTATTAAATAATAAACAACTACACACATCAAAAGTGTCTAGGGATCAACATATATTTTTGCAATAACTTTTCTCCTGATTGATATTAATTAAAATTTTCTTTAAGGATTCATCAAATAAAGTGTTTTCGTTTGTCACAGTAACGATAAACCAAGTCACCTTTGCATTAATAAAGAAATTTGCCATTTTCCTAATAAAAGGATTTTTGACATTTGAACCCCTCCATATTCGGCAGAGCTCTTCTCTGTAGCATATCCCATGCATGCTCAATCGGGTTCAAGTCTGGCGACTGAGCAGGCCAGGGCCAAAGCCACATCTCAATCTCAAGAAATCCGCATAAAAATGCTTGATCCCTAGACACTTTTGATGTGTGTAGTTTTTGACCACATGTCAGACATGTCGTAGAATAAAAAGTAACAAATTGTCTTTATTTGATTTGTTCATTTTTCACCTACAAATTGAAACATTTATGCTTATGAAATTATTTGTCAAAGATATCAATTTTATATTTTGAGGAAAATCCCACAAAAATAATGTCTTCCGAATTTCTTAATTTTGATTTTTTTCTGTACAGTTACGATAGGGGTTCATACACTTTTCAACTAGGTTCTATGAATCATTTTATGGAACCTAAAGTCTCCTATCAGGCAGGGTTATTATAGTAAATAGCCTGCAACAGATTAAATCAAAAGATTGCAGAATATTAGTATAGTATTACAGATAATTTGCTACACAAATAGCGTGAATGCTAAGCTTCTCTTATTAAGCACTAGCTGGCCAGGCGAACTTCGTACCGCCATATTTACATATCTGTCTTAGCTTCCCACAGGCAGTATACAGTCGCGGACATTTTTTTTCTTTCTAGCAAAAAAAGAATGAAAGAAATCGGACTATGTGTTATTGAATTACAGCTAAGTACATATTTTGACTTTCATCCCCTCTCTCCAAGAAACCGTGCTGAATTTCGGGATAAAAAGTATCCCATGCCCTACCTCGTAGTATGAACTCACTAGTTTGTTTGTTTGAATGCGCTAATCTCAGGAACTACTGGTCTGATTTGAAAAATTCTTTCAGTGTTGGATAGTCCATTTATCGAGGAAGGCTATAGGCTATATTTTATTTTCAAAAAAATTAGAGATCCGTAAGAAAATTGCTATTTCGTAACCCAAGGTGTGAAATCGAAAACCTATTTATGCGTGCGCTGCAAAAAGTATTGACAATAGAACAAAATAATGTATTACGGGTTTGTAGGTCCCATTAAGATCTACAAAAAATTCCGCGAGAGCATATATCTAACTATCATGGTTTAGTCACAATAACCGCTTTTGTGTTCAAAAAACTATTAAATCGTCTGAAGAAAGAAACTACGTTAAATGTGTACCGTAATATTAATCCTTATCCAAATAAAGCATTATGTTATCAAGGGTATTTATGTAGAAGTAAAATACTTTTTGTTTCATCCCATTCGGACATTTCGTTTAGAAGTTATCACGAGTATAAGACGCTAAGAGTTGGTATCTAATAATGAGTTATTTGTCAAAGAGTTTTTATCAACATAATACCTAATATTAATCTTTATTCAAATGTGTTGTTGATTATTATGAGTATTAGATATTAGAAGAGTATAATTAATACATCTATATTATTATATAAAGCTAAAGAGTTTTTGTTTGTTTGAACGCGCTAATCTCAGGAACTACTGGTCCAATTTGAAAAAGTTCTTTCAGTGTTAGATAGCCCGTTTATCGAGGAAGGCTGTATATCATCACGCTATGACTATTGGTCATAGCGTGATGATATGGATGGAGTGCCAATGAAGAAAGTTTCAAAAACGGGGGAAAATTATTACGCCACGGGCAATAGGAGACGCAAACGACGTTGCGTGGGTCAGCTATTAATTAACCGACTTCCAAAAAGGAGGAGGTTCTATGTTCCACTGTATGTATTTTTTTTTATGTATGTTCAGCGATTACTCCGTCAATTGTGGACCGATTTTGAATTTTTTTTTGTATTCGAAAGGGTATGCTGCCGAGGTGGTCCCATTGCCACCATATCAGCTGTCCATGTCGCTTGGCACCGACTTCAAACAGACTTTTGGTACCTAGCACACATTATAATACTACTATTTAAATGAATAAAGAATTAGGTATAGGCAATTTATGAAGAACCAGTTTATTTTACGCTTTTAAGTGTTTTTTGACAGAGAGTTTTCGTTGGATGTTTTTGGAAGTCGGTTTTTTTTTTTTATAAAAAGTTTTTATTTTACAGTTTTTAGTGCAAACAATCGTAGGTAAGTAGTAAGTTGAATTATTTCATCAAATTTCATCATCAAGAATACAAATTAAGGTACGTTTAATATTAAAATCATCCTCTAATCCCTAACTGTTGAAGAGTTTAATCTTCTATCATCAGCTCACCTAAATATCTTGAAAGTATACGACTGAAGGTCTTTAGATACGTATGAAATTGAAAGAATTATTCTCCAACTCCTAACCGTTGAGGAGTTGTACCTTCCACCTTCCATCATCAGCTTACCTAAATAATTTGTAAGAATACGACTAAAGGTAACTTATATACATATGATATTTAAAGATTTATCCTCCAACTCCTAACCGTTAAGGAGTGGTACCTTACATCATCAGCTCATCATCATAAAATGATGACTACCAGACGCAAATACCGGTGTAACTTCAGAAAATATACGAAAAACATAGTATGTGCCTATAAAAAATGAGGGTTTCCCTCGATTTCCCTGGGATCCCATCATCAGATCCTGATATGCTGGCAATGGGACCACCATGGAAGCATACCTGTCGAATACAAAAAAAAATTTCAAAATCGGTCCACAACTGACGGAGTAATCAGGTAATATACATAAAAAAAAAAAAAAAAAAAAAAAATATATACATACAGTGGAACATAGAACCTCCTCCTTTTTGGAAGTCAGTTAATTAAGTAAGTATCTATTAAATAATTTTTAATGTTAATAAGTCATTGTTCTCGCAAGGGTATCAATAGGTACCCCAATTGCATCATCGTCATTTTATTCTTTAATAGTTTTTCTTGTCCAAAGAATACAAAGCAAAAATCGAATAACTGTTATTCACCCATTAAAAATTGATAACTTATTATTATTAATAACATTTATTGATTTTATTTATACTAAAATAACTCATAGAACTTACCTTGATTACAGTAAATGGAAATGCAAATTTACAGCTCAATCCCTTACAATATCGTAATTGCGTAATAAATAGGATTATGAATTTCATTTAATGCAATGATATTTTAAAACATTTAATGTAAATAAAAGAGAACAACAACAAGAATCGAATGGATTTATTTACCTCAATAAAATTTTGCCCTTAAAAATCTAATCCAGGATCGCCTGAATGGATTTAGATGAAACTTTACAGCAATATAGCTTACACATCAGAATAACACACAGGCTTATAATATGGGGCGATAACCGACATACACGTTGCCACTGGCAAAAACTAGTAAATTGAAGACGTTTGTAAAATTATTTACATAAAACGTAGACCTACTCGTCACACAAACTTACACAACGATTTACAATTACAGCGTAATGCGGTAGTACATTGTCTGCTCCATGTTTGTAGATTCTATATCACTATTTGATACCATCATTACATACATTTTACATAACATCTCGTATTTATCTATGACGGGAACAATGCAGAGTGAGAGATCACCCTACACTTATAACCAGACTCTCTTAAGTTCGTGAAATTTACTTAGGAATAAAATTTTTATATTTTGTCAAATGATATTTCTAACCAAATTCAAGCTAAATGTATGTAAAATTTGTAATTATGGAAGAGACCTCGGACATGTAAATTGACACAAAAATCTGCTTGTTTTATGTACTCTTTGCTTCCTTATTGTTTTATTTTTATTATTATTTATCTGTGATGATTTTTTTCTGCAGTAAAAGGTGGTATTTTACTCATTTAAAGCCGTTCCGCGTTGTGACGTCAAGATAACTGATAAATGACTGGTTTCTCAATGGTGAATATAAATTATAATCGAAACAAACGATTTTTCCGTTTCTTATCATAATTTGCCGATACACCACCCACCAAAAACCCTAGTTGCATGACATCCCGAGGTTTTTATTTTTCACGCGCATAAGTAGGTATAGTACCGTGTGGTTGGGTTTTAGGCTGTTTGACGTCGATATACACATATAAATAGATAGATATGTACAGATTAAGACAGGAAGTAAAAGGAATTCATGAATAAATGTTTAATTAGGGAATGCTATGTCTGTTCCCACGTAACTTTGGGTAATGCTAAAATCATGTAAAATAACCGAAAATACACAACATGCTGCAACCGACTGATAAAACACTCTATTTACATGTCAATTGACCTCGTCCTAGAAGAACCACATATAAACCTAACATTTTAAATTATCAAATTAGTTTACATAGGTATTTGCTGGCGACATAAATTGATATGTCCGTAAATTACGTAACCTATCCTATACTTACGTACTATCCTACACTTACGTATAGGATAGGTACTTTCTCATTTATAAGAAAATTTAAGAAAACGTGAATTATAATTGTTTCGTCGTCGTTTAGATATTACTTACTAAATCTTTATCATTACTATTGTGCGTCCCGTGTTAAATACTCCTATTGACAATAGGAATATTTAACATGGGACGCCTGCCAGATGTAAAACATCGAAATTGTTTTGTATAAGTTATTAAATTAAATAAAATTACTGCTTATTACATTAACATTCATTTTTATTAAATACAAAATGCAATTTTTTAAAATTTATTTGAATTCGCGACAACTTAATTATTTTTATCACTGACTTCGGTAAGGGGAAGCGGCGAGCGTCGCCACGCCAATTCTCGCCACGCCAAAAATCAGGTTTACCCCTCGCCTATAGATGTTTTACATCAAAAAGTTTCGTGAGAGGTGACTAAGGGACCAAACTACGCTCGACAACATCATTGTGCGTGCAAAGAGATGGACAACCTAACACAAACCAGCATGTTACAGTAGGCCAAAATCTTCTTTCTAAGGAGATTCCTGTGTCTAGCAGTGGACTGGGGTAGATATGCATATATTTAAAATGTTTAATTCTTTTTTAAATTAAAAATTGGTTTAGGAATCTGGGGTACGAATTATGACTGACTTTACCGTTTTCTCTGTGACAGTCTGTGAGATTACTATGTGGGTCGGTGCAATGAGTTTTTTTCTGCCACACTTCTCCTCTGTCACTTAACATCCTTTTTCAAGCAGTCCAGCATTTCATTATAAAATAATTTCGGTATTTTATTTTATAGCTGTTTATCTGGCTGTCGCCAACACTTCTTGGTACCCTTAAGTATTATGATATTATTATGGATTTTATGTATTTTGTAGTAATATATTACTTTACAGTTTTTTATGCAAATCAAACTATTAAATACGCTTGGAATATTTCTGTAATAGAATGAGTTTCCTACTTGTCTTCATAATAACTTGTCACGTTTTTTTATCTTTAATATTAGGAATAATATTAAATATTATAAAGAAATAAAAAATACGATAAAAGTCCAAGGAATAGCCGTAAACGTGTAAAGTATTATAAAGTAGACGTAATTTGTACAGCATAAAAATTACACTTAAATCTTTGAAAATTAGTCCCGTCCCTAAAGAATTTTTTGGCACGAAAAGTCGTGATTAGTCGGCCTTCAAGTCTATATTCTCCTCTGAATGTATTCTGATGACCATACATATCTTAACATTGTCTAAAAAATATAAAGACTCGGAGTAAAACAAAAATGATACAGTTGAATAATATAAAAATCATCTAACATTGAAAGTTAGACCTGCTTTCAATGTTAGCTGAGGTAGTGAGGCGATCGGCTGACGGGCGCTTCCCGCCTATTGTTATCACGCGTCACGTGGTTTTGTATAGTACTCATTATCATTTTAATTTTATGTAATACCGGTGTTCGGTAACACCAGTTTGTTTTTAGAAGAAATACTTTTTTTGCCCCTCATTGGTAATTGCGCGTACACTATTTGTATTGAGCATTTCTGATAGATGTGAAATTCCCTACACGTAATTAGAAAGAAAAATATCATTACATTGGTACTTGACTACTTATTTTCGAGATATATTTTTCTATTTCATTGACTTTTTTTAAAAATAGATTATAATCACATTATGGCTATATTGAACATCGTGTAGTTTTAGTCGGTTCATACTTGTTTTTGGCGAGTTTCTATAAACACATGATGTACAGAACTATAGAATTGCGAATCAATAGCAATTTAAACATGGAACATATTATTGAGCTCACTTTTATCACTTTTATGAACTAAACTAATGTTTAATTCGAAGCCGCAACACGCCGGTTTAACCCAGTTGGTTTAAGTGGACTTGTCTGGGGTTACATTGTACCTACGAGTTTTATTTCATAAGAGGTTTTATAGGAAGATTGCATGTATGAACTAATAAAAAACATATGTAAATAAGTATAGACGCAATTTAAATATAATCCAGTCGTCAAACCTTAACCTCGAAATACCCGTAATGATTGCCAAAGATGTTTGTACGGCGACAGGGACTGACGCCGACGGCTTAACGTGCTCTCCAAGCCACGGAAGGATCTCAATATGTTAAGAAGTGTCACACAGTCACACATCATCAAATATTACACGTAGGTACTAAAGTAAATAAGAAACTGCCGATTATTTTTGTCAATTTATTTAGGTACTTAGATACCTAATTAGTTTGAAAGAAATGTATTACATTAAACAGTTATAGTGAAAGTGAGCAGGAACATGTCATTAGTCAACAACAACAAGGTCACACTATATATAGACAAGGTCGACAAGTATTATTTGATCAGAGGCAAAACGTAGAAAGTTGGTTCTTCTTAATTTCATTTTTAAGTAGGTTGCTTATTAAAAAAGACTATATTATCCTATTTACGATCGTCATTAATCTTTGAGGCCCAGTAGATCAAAAACAACTAAAAAAGTACCTACTACTCGAACAATATTTTTCCACCATCTTCTGTGGATCAGAATAAAAACAGAATTAAGTGACGCAGTATTCCAGTCACTTGCTAAAATTAAGCGGAGATCCGCAGCATAATCTTTAGAGATGTTGAGTTTCTGGATGTATCTGGATCGTGTTCAAAAAACTAATCACGTCATTTTTATTTCTATTTTTAGTTCATACAGAAATCAAATAATATCAAACTAGAAGCATTTCCCGATATTTTTATTATTCCAGGGAAACGTTCAGACTAGCTCTCATGTAATAAACTCCAAGAATCATGTACCAAGTTTATGACTTGAAAGGTTCGCGCGACTTTGATTGGCTTAAAAATAAACATTTGCAAATAAACTGTATCTGTTTTGACGCCAGACGCTGTATAGAAAAAAAATCCATTTATTTTACGAGAACGCTCTGTGCAATCATTTCAATGTTAAGGTTAAAAATACTCTTTTGATGGTATCTATTTTGAGGTGTTATTAACAAATATTAGTTGTTCAGACGGGGCCTCATGTCATGGTACCAATGCCTATAAAAACTTTTATCACCAAACTGTGTCACTTAACATCTCCCATACATAGAGTTCTGACCACTTCCTTGCAGTAAGGAAGTAAGGATTACTAGATTGATATTTGGCAGCAAAAGTGTTATAATGAATCGCCGGCGATTTTTGAAACTAAATTGTATTGTGACTAAATTGTAACATAACATAACGGTCTGATTCTGATTAAAATATTTTAATATTACGTTTACTTTTTATGGTTATTACGCTCGATAAAGCTTTTGAATATCAACCTTATAAAATTAAACTTCAACTCTCTATAAGAGAAAGAGATAGCTAAGTCGACAGTACGACAGTTGACCATGTTCCAGACGTATCACATGGATATACCTAATAAGAGTCTGCAACATTCATTCCCTTCAAATCATTCATTCGTACGTTGAAACTAAAGTTGTTTATTAATTCATTGTTACAGACGAGCAGTGCGCCGTTGGAAACGACCCACAGCCCAGTGAGATTTTTAAGTGTCCAGGAGACCATATACAGCAGCCCGCCCGCATAGGATGGTAGAAAGTGACCCCGGGCCCAAAAAACCTCACAGTAAGTATCTGTCTAGTGTAAAGCATTTTTGTCTTAAGTCACGTGAAGTCCTAGGTTTCGTTACTGATTTGGATAAATCGTTACTAAGAAATTCTGAGAATTGCAGTTCAATTGTGGCATAGAGTGTGATCTGTCTTTTACACTTCTCTGGTACTATATAGGCTTTAATTACATTCATTGTAATAATAAATAAAAAAAAATATGTAGAAAATACAGTTACATTAGACATGTCCAGTTTCAATTGATAAGAAACAGAATAAAAAAATAGCATAAAAATAATTTCTTAATCTCTCATTATTTTTGGGACCAAATATTAGTATCCGAGAGTATTTTATTCCCTTATTTATCCCCTGCTACGGCTGCTACAGATCAGAATGTATAGTTTGGAACAAAGCAAATCGACACATAATATCTCTCGGAACAGCACATAATGCATTCACTCAATATTAAATTTCTAACTGGCAGCTTATTATATATAATTTCTTGTTATATTTTTACGATGTTTATTTATATTAGACTTTACAATGATGTTTTAAATTTAAGAACTTTACAAAAGGAAAGATTAATAGTTATTATTATAAGTTCTTATCTAGCATGCACGTGTTGTTACTACTTACTAGCTTAGAATTCCTAAATGTGCTAATACAATATGTAATTGTGTTTTTATACATACCACGACACAAATAAAGACTTCATTTCATACACAGTTAGAGCTATGAGATAAAAGTATAGACAAAGTTAGACTGCACGTTTGGCCTAGTGGTTTAACGATCACCACGCCGTTTCCTACTTCACCAAGTGTCGTGGGTTCAAATCCCACGTAGGACAATACTTTGTGTGATCCACAAATTGTTGTTCTGAGTCTGGGTGTTATTTGTGTCTGTTACATGTATGTTTGTAAAGTCCCCCGCGACACAGGATTAATTCCTAGTGCGGGAGCTCTTTTCAAAAAAAAAAAAAAGAAAGTGATTTAAAAATATTATTATAATTAAAACAAACATACGTAACACAGCAAATTCATAACAATGCCATTCTCAAAAATAATATGAATCGTTTTATTTAAAATATAAAATACTGTTTCGATAAAAGAGTATGACACAGCAAAATAAACGTTTCGAAAAAAAAATCAAAACAAAAATCTTATAAATAAATTAAAACAAAATGGAATCTTTAGAAAACCAACTCATGGCTAACGTGCATTGTTAGAAAACAATCATAGCTATCTCCGTAGTCTTTCCTTTTAACATACTTTAAAAAGAGTTCTAATACAATATTTTTGTTAAATTTTTCCTATGAAAATAACCTCTAATGCTACAATTTCTTGTGAGAATTATCGGAGAGTACTCGCTTTTATTTGTGTCGAAAAACCATTTAGTTTTGACTTCAAAAACATCATTTTTATGAACTCATGAACTTTCATGAGTTCATCAAAATGATGTTTTTAGTCACAATAAGAACTCCCTCAAACAAATTGGAAACTTTGGGTTTGTTACTGAACGTAATATTTATTTATAACTAGTTAAAAAAAAGTGTTATGTACTTACAGCGTATTGTTTTTTGCCTATTTCTTGTTTACCGACACCATACACCGTGGTCTTGTTTACATAATCTCGGAGTGGATGCTAATGAACGCTTCGTGATGAGAGTAAAATTGGTGAAAAATTCTACTAAATCACAAGTTGTAGTTCAAATAGTTGTCTTGGGGATTTCTTTTGATCGGGGAATTACTTAGTACCACTGCACACAAACACACACTACACATCAAGTAAAGTAAATATACAATTACTTAAAATCGTACACACATCACACAATATATTTGAGGCAGATACTAGGATGCCTATTTATAAGATATACAACGACATTACAACAGCAACTTTGACTTTTGCATCTAAAGTTTAAACAGTTTCGCCGCCCGCGTGTATGTTGGTTATCGCGGCAAATAGTAGCCTATGTGTTATTCTGATGTATAAGCTATATTACTGTAAAGTTTCATCCAAATCCGTCCAGTAGTTTTTGCGTGAAAGAGTAACGAACATCCATCCATCCATCCATACTTACAAACTTTCGCATCTATACTAATATCTATGCTAAAATTATAAACGCTAAAATTTGTAACTATGGATGGATGGACTTGTACGTTAAAAATCATGAAAATTTTATATATTTATCAAACAACAAAGGATTTCTTGATTCCGGAATTGCTTTTTTCTTCTCTTTTTTCTTAGATTTTGCGGTGTACGTAAAAACTAGTAAATATATATATTCTAATCATACTAGTTTAGGTTTACACTAACTGCCATCTTTCTACATACCGAAAGATTCTGAAAAATAAATGTAAAGTTATGTATTGACTGACATTGACCTTGCCAAAGTTTGCCACAAGAAAGTATGATAATGACAGCACCTGGATATACATATTTTTTAAGATTTTTAGGATAGATTTCCTATTGAAGCACTGTGTACATGTAATCAATTACTGTGTTATAAAAACTATATCTAGTTGCACAATTTTAAATTTTGTCGTGCCTTGTGGACGCAGTCAGACATCCGCCCATCAATGGCGGAGCCGTCAAATTTACCGCCAATGTCATAAATTCAACCTCTGTTTTGTTAAGGACATTAATTTTATGCTGGTTTTTGTTAAGAAAAATATGCACGTTTTAAAGGATTTCGCGGCGGTTTGCAAAATGGCATTCATTACTGTTTATCAACCACATGTTAATGAAAATATACTTTATAACGACATGAGTATGTTATGTTCAATACAGATTAGATATATAAGATATATAAAGAAGATAACTCAGGCAGCTCAGGCTGCTTAGGTACTGATGTAGTGTCGAAAAGTAAATAGTCACGACTTCTATTGTTTAAAGACATGACAAATTATAATCATTTAAACTTCGTTCAACACTGAGGCTAATAACAATTGGTTTTTCAAACGTATATTTATTCGGAATTCACATCGACCGTTTTAATTTTTAACGCTTCTCTTGTTTGTTTTTTTTTTATTAATAAAGTTTACGGTCTCTTTACGGTACCTAATTTTAATCAAAAGAAACTGCAATATAGCTACGAAAAGATGTACCTTTAGTTCGTCATATATAATCTATTATTATAAACCCTATAATATAAACCAAACACCCAATATCACGTTAACTCGATCATTGTGGCTACCTGGAGTCATTCTACACTTTAACCATTGTACCTAGACCAGCAAATATATATGTATTTGCCGGTCTAGAGAAATTCGTGTGCGTGTGAACTGAGGGACCATAGTGATATTTTTGTTTGAAATTTTTATATGATTTAGTAGTAGGCTCAAAACAATTGTAGAACAAATATGAGAATTTGTAAAGAGACATGTTAAAAACTACAGCCCTTTAAGTGTGGTCCCTCAATCCTCACATACCATCAGCCAGATCTCGGCAAGTATGTAAAAAAATAAGGTATTGTGACTGCAGACATTTAGTAGAGAATTTGTAAAGATATATACTAAATAACTGAGCACAAATCATCAACGATTAAAAAAATACAACGACTATACTGTGGTCCCTCAGTCCTCACACGAAAGATTTCAATATACTGAATATTACCACATCAACGGAATAAAATCTTTATTTTCTTACATAATGTTTTAGAACAAGTCTTATAGCAATTTGTAAAAAAAAAAATTAAAAAAAAAATCGACGCACTTTGAAGATATTTATATTTAAAACTGGTCCCTCAATCCTCACGTTCTCAAACATACTTGCATGTCTAGCTGCTAGACGACTAAAGTATCACAAAGTGTAGTGTATTAAACTTTTTGTAAAAAGTTTCTACAAAATAATAGGTATCTTTAATTGTGTGTATCTTACCTCTAAAATGAGATTATAGCATTTCAGTGATCTTATGAACAGATATACGAGTAGTGTGACCACACAATGAAACAAAATGTAGATTACCAATATAATTTTTATTGTAATAATCGAAACCCAAGGTTGTACGGTTGATTTAGTGTTATGTTACATTACGTATCTTTACAAAGCATGAAATAAAGTAGCTTTAGCTAAATTTTGACGCTTCGCACCATTTAGGCTATGTTTCAAGGAAGCTTTATGAACTTATAATACCCCAGTATTTTACAAACCATTATGGTAACATAGTGGTATTATTTATACAGCTCAGTTTTATACGTTCTATTATCACATAAAATTGAACATTTAATAAAAAAAAAACTTCGTTTAAAAAAACCGACTTCAAAAACTAAAAAGTATAAAATAACTTAATTTGTATGTGCTACCTATTCATAGGTTTGAAGTCAGTGCCAAGCCAAATGTAATAGTAGGTACCACACTCGCTATATTTCGAGACGAACGTCAAAACGCTTCGGTTGTTTTGTTCTCGCGAAGAGCAGCTATCCCGCTCAAGGTCACGCGCGGCGAGTGCGGTACCTACTATTACATTTTGGCTTGGCACCGACTTCAAACCTATGAATAGGTGGCACATACAAATTAAGTTATTTTATACTTTTTAGTTTTTGAAGTCGGTTTTTTTAAACGAAGTTTTTTTTTTATTAAATGTTCAATTTTATGTGATAATAGAACGTATAAAACTGAGCTGTATAAATAATACCACTATGTTACCATAATGGTTTGTAAAATACTGGGGTATTATAAGTTCATAAGGCTTCCTTGAAACATAGCCTAAATGGTGCGAAGCGTCAAAATTTAGCTAAAGCTACTTTATTCCATGCTTTGTAAAGATACGTAATGTAACATAACACTAAATTAACCATACAACCTTGGGTTTCGATTATTACAATAAAAATTATATTGGTAATCTACATTTTGTTTAATTGTGTGGTCACACTACTCGTATATCTGTTCATAAGATCACTGAAATGCTATAATCTCATTTTAGAGGTAAGATACACACAATTAAAGATACCTATTATTTTGTAGAAACTTTTTACAAAAAGTTTAATACACTACACTTTGTGATACTTTAGTCGTCTAGCAGCTAGACATGCAAGTATGTTTGAGAACGTGAGGATTGAGGGACCAGTTTTAAATATAAATATCTTCAAAGTGCGTCGATATTTTTTTTTTATTTTTTTTTTACAAATTGCTATAAGACTTGTTCTAAAACATTATGTAAGAAAATAAAGATTTTATTCCGTTGATGTGGTAATATTCAGTATATTGAAATCTTTCGTGTGAGGACTGAGGGACCACAGTATAGTCGTTGTATTTTTTTAATCGTTCATGATTTGTGCTCAGTTATTTAGTATATATCTTTACAAATTCTCTACTAAATGTCTGCAGTCACAATACCTTATTTTTTTACATACTTGCCGAGATCTGGCTGATGGTATGTGAGGATTGAGGGACCACACTTAAAGGGCTGTAGTTTTTAACATGTCTTTTTACAAATTCTCATATTTGTTCTACAATTGTTTTGAGCCTACTACTAAATCATATAAAAATTTCAAACAAAAATATCACTATGGTCCCTCAGTTCACACGCACACGAGAAATTCTAAGAGAATATTGAAAGAATGTATGTACCTATGTAGGTATTCAATCAGTTAATCTAGCTTTCATAGTATACGATCTGCTTAGTTTTAAATTCAATAACGTTATGTTAGATGTCCTAAAAATATTAAATTGATATTATTATTACATTAAGTACCTACATATTATATCTGTCACTCTTCTAGGTATCAATGATGATTTATTTCAGCTTCTGCAGGGTCATTAGCCATGCATGCATTAGCAGGGTATTTTTCCACATAAGAACTTTTTCAAAGGCGTTTATAAATCCACACACGCGGTTATCGGTATTACCCATTTTTTATCATTTCAACTGCTCACCATAAAAAAACAAGGATTCCAATTTGTTTATTCAGTTTATGAAGTAAAGAAATTAAACATTTTTATATATAGCTAGCTATCAGATTAAATGACATCCATAGCTACCGTGTTAAGGAAACGTGAGTTATTGACAATACGTAAATATTTACTTAGGAACTTCGAAACTAAAAATAACTTTGAGTACTCATCTCACCAAATATTAACGTGATATCGGAATAGAATTGTTTTCAAACCGTTGAAAGGTTTCATTATCATAAACAACCTCCCTGAAAAGGAGGTTTCGACCTACAGTACCTTACATTACTGGCCAGACGGGTTGGTATGGGGTTTGTATCCTTCCTTCTCTTTGTAGAGTTCTTGTTTGCTCACTTAGTCGGCTCTTACTACACCCATGGCATGAATACCGTGGGAGAGCCACGCTTCGGCATGAATGGGCAAGCACGACCAGAGTGATACAATGGCCTCACAGAAAACCGGTGTGAAACAGCGCTCGCGTTGTGTTTCACCGAGTGAGTGAGGATACCGGAGGTCCATACCCCATACCCTACCCCCATCCCCCAAAGGCCGGCAACGCACTTGTGACGCCTCTGGTGTTCCGACGCGGGTGTCCATGGGCGGTTGTAGTCGCTTACCATCAGGCGATACGTTAGCTCGTTTGCCCCGAATATGGGTGGTGTGACCCTCTATTTTCTTAATCCATCATCACACGAAAGTAGTTATTATATCCAGTATCTAGTTTAGAACAAGAAACTGTAAGGAAACTAAATGCGAGGAATTTGTTCAAAAATGTTAATAGTACTTTGCTTGAGCAGGTCAGAATAATCGCATAGTGTGGAATAAGAAAGAATAGGATATTTATTATAGTCTATTGTTCAGGCAAAGGATAGAACATCAGAACGACAAAACGAAAAACGCTGACACAAACAGTCTTTATTATTTTTTGTTTGTTCACAGATTGTGATGTAAAAAGTGAGCACCAACTAAACGGACCAGGTTCCAAAACTATCGAGCTGGGTAAGTCTTCTAAAACATTATTACTACTACTTAAAATAAGATCGATTTTTATATTCGCAAGAAGTATTGATAGGTCACGTGACGTCACGGTAATAATTAAAACTGAACCTACAAGATATATTAAATTGTGAATGAAAACAGAAATCGATGACTAAACAGAGACGGACTTATTTTGAAAAATCAGTCTCAAAAAAAATGTACCTAGTATTAAATGACTGATAGAACGCGGTGTTGCAGCAATCTTACTATACTACGCACTAAGAAAAAAAAAGGAAAAGTTCAAAAACTCTAACCCGACTCTACATAAAAACTTTTAATAAAATTTATATAGCCTATGTCACCATTCATTAAAATCGGTCCAGTAATTTAGGCGCTATGGCGGAACGTACAAATTTACATACATAGACTGCCAAAACGATTACTCTTCCTTTTTGTTTCGCTTTAGTCGGGTAAAAAGAGCTTTGTAGTAGAGCGGGCAAAACTTTCCTGGAGAGAGGCAAAGAGAGCATACGAATTATTTAAGTACCTTCAGAGGCTCTTTAGCCCGCGAAGTGCCCGTGTGCAATCAATCTAGCGCTCTTTATTAAGCGTAGCACCACAGATATTGATCAAGCGTAGCACCCTTCAGTAAGAGCGTAGAAAGTGTAAAGACCCCTGATTTATATTTTTTCTAATTTGGGTTTATAAATAGGTATTTTTATAAACCCTAATTAGAAGAAATATAAATGAATATTTAAACCGTAAGCCAAAATAGATATTACTGCCACAAAATAGTGTGTACTGTAATCTTATGTACACATTATTTAAATACAATACCGGTTATGTCAGTTTGTACGGAGTCAAGTACATTTTGTACACGTGCTACCTACTCGTATAAAGGTTAAACAACCTTTTAATCACTACTTTTACTACGTTCTAAGTTATTAGATGTAATTTGTCATTAATTTACAGTGTTCTGTCATATCCTATTGATAAATATCCAGAGCTTATGAGTTTATTTAGAGAGTCATCAAAAATTAAAAACTTTGTCTTAAACTCTTTGGTTAATATTTTCAATACTTAATAACATGAAAAAAACTTTATGCTAAATTCTCATAAGAATTATTTACTGTAAATACGGGAGTTTTAAAACGTGATCAATAAATAATAGTAGTCTGACAGTCAGACCGTGACTACGCAGCTACGGCCAGTACAATCTGGCCAAACGATAGGTAATTTAAAAGTATTCGCATTGATTAATAATATAATTATAATATTAATACTAAACTTGGTTTTTACATAATCTTTTCAATTCCAGGAATCGTTCCTTCGCTGAAGACACCAGGGAAGCTCGATCCAGAAAAGGGCCCCAACTCAGAAAAAGCTGACTTCGAAAAGGCTATCGAATTAACCGGTAGGTTTAAACTCAACTTCACTTAGTCTTCATAAATGATTAAAGTCAATATGTTCATATATTTACGTAGTCAATACAGCAGTTAACAAGGTTACAAAATATAAATACTGTTTACACAAAAGTCATGTGCTCAGTCACCACTCTATGTAATTTTGTGATATTTTTTGCTATTACTGCAAACACATCATCTTCATCAACAGCCTTTAATAGTCCACTGCTGGACATAGGCCTTTCCTTATCAAAAGTTTTTTGCCAAGGCCTGCTATACCAGGCGGGCCAGACGTGTTAGTATAGGGTTTGATTCAAGTTTCCTTCTTTTGCAGTGATGTTGTCCTGTCCATTAGTCGTCTTTTACGACATCCATAAGATAAGTAGCGATGGTGACATTTCGCATTGTTAATCCTCTATACACCATAAAAAAAACTTCACATTTTAACTAGCCAAAAATGAAACTACTGATATATTCATTATCTATTCGATTGCTTCGTTAGATTAGGTATTATTTTAGTAAATATTTGATCACTTTATTGAATTACGCTCTTCAGCGAAATTGCTGGTTATGCAAATGTTTGAAGTCGTAATAACGTTGGTTTTTCTTGAAAACTATTATCTCTAATTACCGAAACATAACAATATTAACACAGATAAGGAAAAGTTTTGAATGATTATGATCTTGATGAAACATAAACTAATTTTGCGAATATTCGCATGTGTATGTTTTCCTAAAACAATATTTTTCAATTTATCTGTTCTCATCTTTACATACTTTACATGAAAACTTAACTTAATCTTAAAAAGGTATTTTTTACAAGGAATGTCATTTTTCACCAACAAAATTATGTTTCCAAGAAAGGCTTGAGAGTATTGTTTTTGAAGATAAGATATTGTCTATTTTAAATATTACAAATTGAAACAAAAAAAAACGACTTCAATCTGGACCAAATTTAAATGGGACCATTCGGGAAGCACCATCTTTAAAATAAAATAAGATTCATCAAAATCGGTTCACCCTGTCGAAAGTTATGAGGTAACAAACATAAAAAAAAAGAAAAAGAAAATATAGTCGAATTAAGAACCTCCTCCTTTTTTGAAGTCGGTTAAAAAATAAACACTGAAGGAAAGTGTCCTTGAAACTTAAACAATAATATTGCGTAGTATATTCTCATTATGTGTACGTAATTCGAGTAAGCTGTTTCTGTGAATTTCCGTTTAAAATTAAAAGTGCTATGGTATTCCATATCATATTCCATTACGAATTCTTGTTTTATGTACCATTGACCTACAAAGTCGAGTCCTGCATTGCGCAGTTCAGATCCATTGTTGACAGTCCGTTGCGTAATAAATAAATACAATGCGGAATCAAATACCTACTTACTGTTTGCCATTAAAGTATACATTCGGCTTACATCCACTGTTCTACGTATTTCTCAGAAAATAATTTATGGACATAAATGTAACCACAAACTATGACGTAGTGTGCTTTTTACATTTACTCGTTAGATTAAGAGTGTTTTCACATTATCCGATCCGATATCGGTGTCGGGCGCCGATACGATATCGGAGGAAGTTAAATGTATGAAATATGTATCTATGTATCAACTGCCTCGTTGGTCTCGCGGTTGCCGTGTGCGACTGCTGATCATGAGGTCTCGGGTTCGATTCCCGGGTCGGACCAAATGTTTGTATGATCTACAAATATTTGTTTCGGAGTTTGGGTGTTTTCTATGTATAATATGTATGTATTTACAAAAAAAAAGTATATATGTATTTGTATCAGTTGTCTAGTACCCATAACACAAGCTCTGCTTAGCTTGGGACTAGATGGCGTTGTGTGTTAGTTGTCCGAAATATTTATTTATTTTATTTATTTATTTTTTTATATTGTCCGGCCCGATATCGGATATCGGAGCCGACAAATACATACATTTTTCTTCCTCCGATATCGTATCGGCGCCCGACACCGATATCGGATCGGATAATGTGAAAACGCTCTAAGGGTTTCAAACACATGTTTAGTGATGAGCATTTAATGACACCTTTAAATGATTATGGATATGAATAATTGTTTGTATTTTGTACTAGCTGCGCCTTGTGGGTTTTCTTTCTTTTGAGTCGTAGGTATATTGTTCACTATTTCATTAGATTTAATTTTGTTCTAAAATATATGTTTTTCTAAAATAAAACTGACATAAGTTACTTCTTTTAACATCAGCTACCTGCCAGTGAAAGTCCCATCTAAATCCGACAGACAAACAGACAGACAAACAAAAAAAAGATTTTTTTAAATGTAAATACTAACTTTTACCCGCGACTTCGCTCGCATTTAATAAAAGGTATCCTATGTTACTTCAAGTACCTCCAAGAATATGTGTACAAAGTTTCATGATGATCGGTTACGTAGTTTTCGCGTGAAAGCGTTAGAAACGAACTTACATTCACATTTATAATATTAGTATGATTATACCATATACTTCCATATACATTTCGTGGAACTTTGTTAATTTAAAATTACAAACAGATACTTTCTTTTTATTTATTTACTAGCTGACCGCAACCTCGTTTGCGTCTCCTATTACCTACCCGTAGCCCGTAGCGTAATAATTTTCCCCCATTTTTGAAACATTCTTCATCGGTGCTCCGCTCCTATTAGTCTTAGCGTGTTGATATATAGCCTATAGCCATCCTCAATAAATGGGCTATCTAACACTGAAATAATTTTTCCAATCGGACCAGCGGTTCCTTAGATTAGCGCGTTCAAACAAATAAACAAACTCTTCAGCTTTATAATATAAGTATAGATTTGTGTAGAAACTGCTCTCCAAGGGAAATGAGGTTAGACAAGAACAAGGGACGTTATCCTATTGTCACACATGATCAAAAGACTTATCAAATACACCTACAATCTATATTTGTTTATGTAAAACTAGCGACCCGCCCCGGCTTCGCACGGGTGGATTTCAGATGCCCACGCCGACGACACGATTCGTGCATTTTAAATCTGTAATATCTTCGAATATGTTCATTTAAATTAGATACTGTAAAGGACCATTTTAGTCTATATTAAATGCACAATGTATTTAATTTACTTAATTGTATAAGGATTCATTCTGTATTGCTTAAAATCACTTCGTAAATAAGCCATTATTTCTCGTAAAAAGAAAGGAATAAAAAATGGTTGTTGTGGGTTATCCCTAAGAGATAGACATATACCGTCGCGGACTTTTTTGTAGTACTTTTTAAGGTGTACAATACTGTAGTACATTATTTTGATCTATCTCGTAGGGTGCAACCAGCGTTTGCAATGTAAGCGCAAAAAAATGTGTTTATTTGCTACATCACATTAGAAATCTCGAAAATTAACAGTGTTCCCATACTATATTATGCATTTATTATACATAAAAACCTTCCTCTTGAATCACTCCATCTATTAAAGAAACCCGCATCAAAATCCGTTGCGTAATTTTAAAGATTTAAGCAAACAAAGGGACATAGGGACAGAGAAAGCGACTTTGTTTTATACTATGTAGTGATAGGTCGTAAAGAAAATGTATGTGTAACTTCCCCATATAGTGGGAAAGTCACAGGCTATTTAACACCACGCTACGACCGTTTGGAGAGCACAATGATGCGGATAACGACTTTAATATCTTGAAATAGTATATGATACAAACATGAGCCCAAGCACAAACAGTGTGTAAATAATATCGTAGTATGAGCGGAGGGAGTCATAATGCAAATTTTTATGAATGAGTAATGCTCACATGGCATTCTATAAGGAATGGCGGTAGTTCCACGGTGTAAACACACCACCTGTTCTCGGAACTGCATCGTACGATAACTCCCTCGTTGAAACATAACTCGAGAACTTTCGTATCCACATGATAGTCTGTTTTGATACTTAGATTGTTTATGTGATAATTATGTAATAAAGCTTCTGTAAAGTTCTTTATAAATCTATATACATACAGATGTCACGTAGATTTATGTAAGCTTCGACATGAGCGTAGCTATTGGGGTTCAAACCCCTTCCCTCCTCCCCGAAATGTTTCTACACTATTGATTTTTTTTTCATACTAATAATATAATATATAGTCATTTTATTATCTAAACCAGCGTTGCCAGACGACCCGATTTTGGCGGGACGTCCCGCCACAGAACAATATTCATTTGTTCTGTGTGTCCCGCTTTTTGGGTGATAACTGGCAGGGCGTCCAAAGTGAAATTAGCTTTATCGTCAATAAAATGGGCAGGTAATTCACGAATAAGGGATGATGCAGCATGTAGTAGAGGAACAAAAATATTGCGAATGACCTTTTTTTTTAGATTACTCGTACTCATGTGTAGTAATTTGAGATTAGATACGATACGTTTTTTACTCTTTCGCGAAGAACAAAGAATCGCGCTTTTTTTGACGAAAAGGTCTCAAAACACCGATTTGACTAAAATAAATCTGGCAACGCTGATCTAAACCTGACTACGCCCGAGCCTACAACCTGCTGTAAATAATGTTTTTATCTTTTTTTTTCCGCCAGTTTTGTTTCACATTTCTCATTAATGTGAAACAGCTAGTTTATTATAAAATAAGTATAATATCGATTTCGATCAACTGCGATTGAAGTACCTAACGCAAAGATGAGACCCTAGATCATTTAAAATTATTCAAAGAAATGACAGTGCATCATTGCCGTCTACCTAATCATGTGGTAATACGTAACTATATTCATTTGTTTACGTTTTGTGCAGGATATGGACGGTTCCACTTCTTGCTTCTGGCAGTATGCGGCCTGGTCAGCACCTCCGAGGAGATGGACGTCATCTCTATGTCGTTCATTCTCCCCTCGGCGCAGTGCGACCTAAACCTAACCACGCAAACTAAAGTAAGTACAAAACATTAAATATCATAGTTCTTAGACGTAAGGTGTAAAAAAAAAGCTTATGAGGTTAGGTGCTTCATTGTACGTAACAGTTGAAAGTCAACCTATTTTTGTATAAAAACTACTGTTTTCGCCTAATATGACGGAGTAAATATCTATACGAATGATATCTAAATGTAAATATAGAGTTTGTTCATTTAGTTAAACGTGTCTATCTATAGAACGTATTTTTAGTGTCGGTAGCCAATTTATAATTTCATACTACACCCAATAAGAAACGTTTCTAGAAACGGAGGAAAATTTATTCTTCTTGAAAAACACAGCCGAAGTTGAGTAGATCAGCAGTGGAAGCGTGCTGGGCCCAGAACCTAATGGAATTTTAGAAATATAGTAGGTACTTACATTGCAAAATATATTTGCAGTGGAGTTTTATTGGGTGAACAAAAGAATGGAACATTCTCTTTCGGGTTGTCTACAAGACAACTACTAAACCATAAACTTTAAGTAAATCTATTACCTAACTAAAAAGGTAACATACATATGAGATTAGACCTCATAGTCCTTATGGACAACAATTATTATTTAGTTAATTTTAGTATCAGTCTATTAAATGTGTTTTTTAATATTTTTTCTTGTCTCTTTTCCTTAACGATCTATCTCTCATCAGAATAGAATTCGTACCTATGCCATGTTTAGTTAGTATACTTATTTATTCATTGTACAGTAGTTATTACGACATATTAAGTATATCTGACACATGACGATCATATATAAGATCCGCAAACAGTAGATAATGTTTATTTAGTAAGCACATAATCACTCAATTGCGTCGCAATTAAACACACTGCTTCTGCGGTAAGCGGAATTTGACTATTGACTATCTGATGCGCAATGCTTCCATGTTTGAACACGTGTTTATTCACTTACTAAGCATTAAATAACTTAATAAATGTGTTGTCTATGTTCATGTGCATTCTCTTTCGTATATTCGTAGCTTTAAAAACTTTTATACAACTTAAAAATAAATCAAAATTGTTCTTTCACTATTTTTTCACTTCTTTGAATAAACAAGGACCAAAGTCTAGGGATTAATCTAAAACCATTATAAATTCTCCAGCACGCAACTGTGTAGCTAATTAACGTTGAGACTGTGGTTTAATAACTAAATGAAATGTTGAAATTAGGAAAATATATAGGTATTTACACATTTTAAAAACAACCAATTTAACTAGGTACTTTAAACATTAAAGATATTTCTAGTACATTCATAACAGTACCTAACACAATATTGTCTTTATTTCAAACTGTGCATCTTCTGTCTCATCTTGTATTTTGGCCTTATACTACTCGTTTAAACAAATATTTTAATTGCGTAGTACACAGTTTATTTATATACAAAGATAATAGAAGAAATGTGAAATCTATACTAATATTATAAACGCGAAAGTTTGTAAGTATGGATGGATGGATGTTTGTTACTCTTTCACGCAAAAACTACTGAACGGATTTGGATGAAACTTTACAGCAATATAGCTTATACATCAGAATAACACATAGCCTACCATTTGTCGCGATAACCGACATATACGCGGGCGGAGCCGCGGGCAAAAACTAGTGTAAAATAAAGTAACGAACGTCGTCATTAAAATGAAGTAAACTCAAATTTTTGATGCGTCATAAAAAAAAAGATTCTTCATTCTGGTTACCCGTGCCTCCGAGTAACCACTAAGCTATTGTTAAAAACCAAGTGTAATAATTTTTCTACGAAAACGTGACACTTGTCATACATTTAAATAGTTGATACATTTGATATAGTCTAAAATGACCAGAATAGCAGTTTAGAATCCGCGTTTGAAAACTCGAGGAATATAATCAAGCAAAAATTCTAGTAGATAAATGATGAAGAAAGTAAAAATAAATGTTCCTTTTTTTAAATATTTAGAATATATTTAAAATAAACCCTATTGAAGTCATACGAATGCCAAAACAACAACTCAATTGATCTCAATAACCATATTGAAGTATGATATGACACACTTCCATAATATTAATTACTCAATTATTTCAGTTAAAGACATACAGTAAGGTCTAGAATCTTTTGTTTTATGTCTCCTTTAGGTCTCAAACAAACTTTATGCCCGGTACCTATCAACTAAATAGTTAATTTGTGGTTGCGTTAACTTTAAACTTAAAAACATGGTAGGAACTTTTCTATCTTGTAGCACAATTCCTATTGCCAAAACTTAATAGCTTAACTTAAATTATATTTTTATTTCTAAATATGAAAACAACGTTAAGCCAAGATAGACAAAACAAAATTCAATATTTATATTCAAAACACAAAATAAGATATTAAATCAAACAAATTATAATGACAGGTCATTATTAATGGTGGGAGATTTAACAATGAAAGGAAATATCAACACTTAGTCTGTCATTTCTTAAACTGTACTTCTCATTTTTAATTTACCGGTGCATTCATTACAGTAACATCGTAAATGCAAATGCTACACCGTAAGGGTATCTTGGTTGTAATGAACGATGATTATGATGAACCTCAGTTCATCATTCGTATTGTTCCTCATTATCCTTATAATGTTAATTTTACTAATTATTATTACTATTATTTATTGCTTTAGGCCAATCTATCTAATCACATAAAACATTTAAATACTAAACATATATTAGATGTCCGATTTACCTATTTATTTATTATAGGCCTTAGAAAGGAGGTTTGGGCTTACTATACCAAACTGGTCAGACAGGTTGCTGGTATAGGCCCTATAGGGTTTGTTTCAAGAGTACCTTCTTTCTATAGTGATGTTGCCCTGCGTAATTTACTAGGTAGGTACAGTCGGTTCTCACGATGAAAAAGGAATGGTGACATTCCTTATCCATCACTTCTTGCATAAAACATATCGAGTGTCTATAGAATAAATTATTAAATATCTAATTATTGCATTGCAATTTAATAGAGTCGACTATAAGTGCTGGAATCAAAGTAACCATAAATTATAGAAATTTCCATTAAATTACTGGTAAATACCCAAGATAAATTATTATAATAGATTATAGAAATAAGAGTCACATATTATACGATAAAACCGTGACGTTATAGGTGCGTAATGTTTTTAAACATCATATAATTGCAGGGCAAAAGAACTGTGTTTACCTATGCAATTTGTATTGAATGAAGGCGATTATTAATCACTACATAGTATAAAACAAAGTCGCTTTTTCTGTCCCTATGTCCCTTTGTTTGCTTAAATCTTTAAAACTACGCAACGGATTTTGATGCAGGTTTCTTTAATAGATAGAGTGATTCAAGAGGAAGGTTTTTATGTATAATAAATGCATAATATAGTATGGGAACACCGTTAATTTTCGAGGTTTCTAATGTGATGTAGGAAATAAACACATTTTTTGCGCTTACATTGCAAACGCTGGTTGCACCCTACGGGATAGATTAAAATAATGTACTACAGTATTGTACACCTTAAAAAGTACTACAAAAAAGTCCGCGGCGGTATATGTCTATCTCTTAGGGATAACCCACAACAACCATTTTTTGTTCCTTTCTTTTTACGAGAAATAATGGCTTATTTACGAAGTGATTTTAAGCAATACAGAATGAATCCTTATATAATTAAGTAAATTAAATACATTGTGCGTTTAATTCGCAGTGAGTATGGTGACCACCATTCTTGGATTCAGCTTATGCTTTCCATTAGGCGAGTAGAGTCATTTTGGCGAGCCAAACATAAAAAAAAAAAAAAAAAAAAAAGTCACAATAACCGCTTTTGTGTTCAAAAAAATTATTAAATCGTCTGAAGAAAGAAACTACGTTAAATGTGTATCGTAATATTAATTCTTATCCAAATAAAGCATTATGTTATCAAGGGTATTTATGTAGAAGTAAAATACTTTTTGTTTCATCCCATTCGGACATTTCGTTTAGAAGTTATCACGAGTATAAGGCGCTAAGAGTTGATACCTAATAATCAGTTATTTGCAAAAGAGTTTTTATCAACATAATACCTAAGATTAATCTTCATCCAAATAAATGTGTTGTTCATTATGAGTATTAGATCTTAGAAGAGTATAATAAATACATATATTCTAAAATATAAAGCTGAAGAGTTTGTTTGAATGCGCTAATCTCAGGAACTGCTGGTCCAATTTGAAAAATTATTTCAGTGTTAGATAGCCCGTTTATCGAGGAAGGCTATAGACTATATATTATCAAGCTAAGACCAATAGGAGCGGAGCACCAATGAAGAATGTTTCAAAAACGGGGGAAAATTATCACGCTACGGGCAATAGGAGACGCAAACAACGTTGCGTGGGTCAGCTAGTATATAATATATCTGCAGTTTTATACGGAATCCTCGGTGCGCGAGTCCGACTCGCACTTCGCCGGTATTATATAATTATTAAATAATTATTTAATAGAAAATGCTCTCTCGAAAACTATGCTCTGTAATGCTGCGCCTTCAGAGATATATGTAAGAATATATATGTATAATGAAAACCTTTATCTTGTTAGCCTATTGATATTAAACGAATAAATGTATAATAAATAAAGCAAATACCTACACGTGACGACAATCTAAAATTATAAATAAACATACTCGTAAGTTTTGTGTTATTTATTTACAATTTTATGCAACAAAGATTTAAATAAATCGGTGTAGATGATATTATACGTCCATACTAGCTGACCCACGCAACGTCGTTTGCGTCTCCTATTGCCCGTAGCGTGATAATTTTCCCCCGTTTTTGAAACATTCTTCATTGGTGCTCCGCTCCTATTGGTCTTAGCGTGATGATATATAGCCTTCCTCGATAAATGAGCTATCTAACACTGAAAGAATTTTTCAAATTGGACCAGTAGTTCCTGAGATTAGCGCGTTGAAACAAAGAAACAAACTCTTCAGCTTTATATATTAATATAGATGTATTTATTATTATACTCTTCTAAGATCAAATACTCATAATCAATAACACACTTATTTGGATAAAGATTAATATTAGGTACTAGCTGACCCGGCGAACGTCGTACCGCCATATTTACATATCTGTCTTAGCTTCCCGTCGCGGACAAAAAAAAAAGACTTTTCCCGCTATCTTTTAATTTTTCTTATACACAAACCTTGTTCTAACAATAACACATAAAAAAAAATGGTGCAGCCGATCGGAAGTTATGCGGGTACATACATTTCGGCGATACATTTTTATATAAATAGATATGTTGATACTGAATTTTAAAAATATTTTCTAATAGCATTACCATTTACTTGATTAACCATTTTGATATTAAAATAATATCCATCTACTCCCTGACAGAAGATTAATGGATATTGTAACGCGTCTTAAGACCTATGCGTTTCAGACACGTTTCAATTCATTGTTCCGACGATGAAGCATAATATCTCTAGACTGCAAATTTCTCCAACAACGACAATTGGCTATTGTCGATTGTCTGTGAATCAAACCTCCTTGCATGCTTACCAGCAGGTGTTTTGTCAGCTCTGATTGCAATATTATGGCTGTCCGATGGCATACGATCTAAGGGCATTTTGAACATTTTTACAAAATTATTGTTCTGATGAAGAAACGTTTGCAGTTCTTGGACAATGGTTCGTTTTACTGTTGGGTTATGAGCACAACGCCTTTCAACTTTCGCATCTTGATTGCCCATAAAATAAATTTGTAAAAATTGATAGTCCACATCTGGCAGTAGCAACAGTGCTCCCAGTCAGTGATAAATTGTCCTTGTATCTGGAATTTTCTTGTTAAATTATTATTTGTGATACAAATGTATTAAGCGTTAAGCTTTACAATATTGACAAATAATTGTCATTTCCCCAATTGTCACGGATTTGTCGGCACAATAATCTACTTCCGGATTGCAGTAAAATGCTACTCGTTCCAGGTTCACGGGAGCACTGTTTCTGCGGTATCGCTCGATTTCATTGCGTCGTGCTCGGTGTTGTTGTGTTTGGTGTGCCCGAACTCGTTCCACTCTAAGTGGCTCCGTCCACTTGATCCCCTGTTTAGATCCTCTGGGGGATCCATGTGAAAATTTCGTCCACACTGATTCCCTAGGGGATCTATTTGGATTTCGATTCCATTTTGATCCCCCAGGGGATTCATTTGGAAGATTTTCGGCCACTTCGACCCCTACTAAAACCGATATGGGTTTTTTTTTGTGTGACATGGCTATTTATGACCTATATAGTATATATGCTTATTACCATACCTATTAATACTTTCCACCACAAAAGATTACCTACATAACTTAAAACTCATTAAAAATCCTAGTAATTAATCCATTCATTAAAAAATGTTTTAAATCGTATAAAACTATGAATATTTATGGAACTTTTGTTATGAAAAACTTCTAATTTAATAATCAAAATGTATAGAAAATTCTAAAAGATTCCATTGGATATCGATGTGGATAAAAATACAGATAAATCCCTTAAAATTAAATTAACGGTAATAGAATTACAGGTACTTTACATTACATGCCGTAGGTCCAAAAAATAGCCTGTATAACCTTTCGTCTAACGTTGGGCAGACGATTGACATCAATATTTTTTTCGCATCCCAACAAAACAGCGTTTTGATTTTATTAACAGTGTTGTCTTATTTTGTTTGTGATATGACCTCTATGGATATGACATAATAAAGACTTTTTTATTTGCATTCTAAACAGTGACAACCAACAAAATATGTCAATACAATGACAAAAATTTCTGAATGAACTAATAATAACAACCATCAAAATAATAATATTAAAATACGCGATAATAATATATAAATAATATGTGGTGTCTATTTAAAACCCTTAATTTGATTCGTGTAATAATATATATTGTCTATTTAAAACCCTTAATTTAATAAGTGCTTCAATTTGACAGTCAAAAGATTGACAGGAAAGTTGGTAGAACAGTTTATATGGGCAGAAGGAAATTGTTGTTTTTTTATCTTCCTCGCAATTTTTCCATATTTTCTCACCGTTTAAACCTTCCCTGAACTACGACAAACATTTTAAAACCTAAATCAGCTAAATCGGCCCGGCGGTTCTCGAGTTTTAGCCAGACAAACGAACAGCAATTCATTTTTATATATAAGAGATTATATTGATAAAAACTCTTTGGCAAATAACTCTTTATTAGGTACCAACTCTAAGCGTCTTATACTCGTGATAACTTCTAAACGAAATGTCCGATTAGGATGAAACAATAAGTATTTTACTTCTATATAAATATCCTTGATAACACAATGCTTAATTTGGATAAGAATTAATATTACGATACACATTTAAGGTAGTTTCTTTCTTCAGACGATTTAATAATTTTTTTGAACATAAAAGCGGTTATTGTGACTAAACCATGATAGTTCTCGCGGACTTTTTTGTAGATCTTAATTGGACCTACAAACCCGTAATACATTATTTTGTTCTATTGTCAATAGTTATTGCAGCGCACGCATAAATAGGTTTTCGATTTCACACCTTGGGTAACGAAATAGCAATTTTCTTACGGATCCCAATTTTTTTTCAAAATAAAATATAGCCTTCCTCGATCTCGATAAATGGACTATCCAACACTGAAAGAATTTTTCAAATCGGACCAGTAGTTCCTGAGATTAGCGCGTTCAAACAAACAAACAAACAAGCAAACTCTGCAGCTTTATAATGGTATAGATTACGATTATTTCCGCAACAATGAAATTTCGACTATGCAAATATAAAACAGGTGGCTACATTGATCTGGTGGCTACGTACGTATTTTAGCTGTCAGCAGTTTGTAGCACTGTAAGTTGAATAACGCGCAAAAAGCAGTAGCTTGAGTAGCTATAATGTGAACTTTTGAGCGATTTAACCAGTGTTGTCATTTATTCAACAAATCAACATTTTCCTTTATTGCATTAGGGGAAAACCCACCATTAGTGTTGCCATTTATTAAACAATTTTCTTCATTGCAGGGATGGCTCAACAGCATAATCTTTATCGGCATGATGATGGGTGCGTACGCCTGGGGCTCAGTTGCAGACTCTCTAGGTCGCAAACGTGTGCTCATAGCCATTTCCATCGTCAACGCACTCGCCATCGTCGCCTCGTCCTTCAGTCAGAACTATGAACTCTTCATGCTGTTTCGTTTTATCAACGGAGCCGCGTAAGTGTCCTACTCAATATAAATGTCAAAATATAACACATACTGTAACGTATATTATTTAAACGTAATATTATAACGTTTTCGGGTAGATATTTCAGTCGGTTGACAAATAAAAAAATTATACCAATTTAAAGAATCACTGCGATAATCGACACGCGCGCATACGGGCGGAGCCGCACGCAAAAGCTAGTGTATAAATATATATATATATAGCTGGTGCTAAGGGTTTGATTTGGTTTGAAAGTTGACTGTTTTTTTTTTTTTATTTGCTTTGATCACGTCTAATTGTTGATTGCACGACGGATTGCTCCGTGGTTGATGGACATTGATTTTGACGGTATTTTAAGTTTAATGACGTGAATATCCAGAATCCAGAATCCATTTTATAAAATATTGGTAAGAAAGCAAGGATACATTGTAATGTTTAATAACTGTGGTTGCCTTATGATTTCACTGATTGACTGACTCCCTATGATAGAGGTATATGGTCGGTATACACTACTACGATTTGTCGTTGCGATGTGACTGCACAGTTCGACTGTACAGTTATCGTACGTCCATAGAGCGTCCACACGTCAACGATATCTGCATCGATCGTCAGTTCTCTGCAGAAGCTCAGACTATAAACATGTCGTCCGCGATGGAAGACGATGACGCGCTTGCGATAACATGGCTTAAATTGACTGCCTCGGTGGCGCAGTGGTAGCGTATGCGACTGCTGTGCTTGAGGTCTCGGGTTCGATTCCCGGTCGATCTGCATATATTTGTGTATGTGTGTATGATATGTGTCTATTAACAGAAAATAGTATACATGTATTTGTATCAGTTGTCTAGTACCCTTAATACAAGCTCTGCTTAGTTTGAGACTAGAATGGCGTGTGTTGATGTCCGAAATGTTTACTTATTTGTACAAAAAGAGAAGAACATCACATAGTGTGTGGTGTAAGTAAGGAGTGGCTTCTTAAAAGAAAGTCATACTTCTATAATATACAAATAAATAAAATTGGAGTGTCTGTTTGTAATATTAAAATAACCGCTTTTTGCTAAATGCATATGTATGTATTATATACATACATATGCATTTACACACACTAGCTAACCCACGCAACGTCGTTTGCGTCTCCTTCTGCCCGTAGCGTGATAATTTTCTCCCGTTTTTGAAACATTCTTCATTGGTGCTCCGCTCCTATTAGTCTTAGCGTGATGATATATAGCCTTTCTCGATAAATGGGCTACCTAACACTGAAAGAATTTTTCAAATATGACTAGTAGTTCCTGAGATTAGCGCGTTCAAACAAACAAACAATCTCTACAGCTTTATAATATTATAGTATAGATATACCAAAATAACATTATTTACAATTTTTGTCAGTCTGTCTGTCGGTCTGTCTGTTAGTTCCAGCTAATCTGTGGAACGGCTGGACCGATTTTGATGGGACTTTCACTGATAGGTAGCTGATGATATAACGAGTAACTTACTTACTTTCTTAGACTAACTTCACCCGCAGCGTTATCAGCGGTACGACAATGACCGCGAGGAATACCGCGGGGTTCAGCTAGTCTCACATAAATTTATTAAATAAATAATTAATAAATAAATATTTCGGACATCTAACACACAACGCTGTCTAGTCCCAAACTAAGCAGAGCTTATATTATGAGTTACTAGACAACTGATACAAATACATATATACTTTTTTTTTGTAAATACATACATATTATACATAGAAAACACCCAAACTCCGAAACAAATATTTCCAGATCATACAACCATTTGGTCCGACCCGGGAATCGAACCCGAGACCCCAAGCACAGCGTCGCATACCCTACCACTGCGCCACTGAGGCAGTCTGAAATGAGTTGATTGATGTGCTCGGCCGCGTCCGCCTACAGCAAGATTTGTGAACGAACTGAGCGATTGCACCGACTTCCGTCCACACGCTACCGATAACTGCACAGTCGAACTGTGCAGTTAAATCGACAACGATTTATCGAATGACTTTTGCTCATGCCTCCGATCGTTTGCACCAACCAAAAAATCTGAGCCAATTTCCGTCCACACGTACGATAAAACTGCACAAACGAACTGCACAGTTGAATCGCTACGATATATCGTTGTAGTGTGGACCGCCTTTAAATCTTAAAAAAATATTTTCAATCATTTCTAACTTAATCGTTCGGCGGGGCACCGCCTTGAATAAAATTTAAATAAGTGGGATTAAGGATTAATGTTAGGATTGATTTACAGATTGGGAGGGTCTGGTCCTGTTATTTGGTCATACTTCGCTGAGTTCCAACCGAAGAATAAGCGAGGTGCTATGTTGAGTTTCATGGCTGCCTTCTGGACTCTTGGCAACTTGTTCGTTGCTGGTCTGGCGTGGGTCATCATTCCTAGTGGTAATTTATAATTTTAATGTTCTTTATTTGTCTGACTTTAACTTGCTCTACTTTTCTCTTAAGCCAACTCACTGCTCACTGGAATATATTAATTAGGTACATCTTGATAAATGCAAAAAAAATTAACAAAATCAAAAACCGACTTCAAGGTTCGACTCGATTTCGCTTGAATGCCGATGAATTATCAGATCTTAGTGTCCTTATCATGGTACCACCGTTGGGATATCTCCTTTCCATTAAAAAAAGAATCATCAAAATCGGTTCATAAACGACGAAGTTATCCGCGAACACACATTAAAAAAACATATATACGATCGAATTGAGAACCTGAGAAGAGAGAAAAAACTGATATAAAACAATTTTATTCCACTTCGTTTTAGAAATCGGAGGAACTACTAACGGCTTCGTGTACAACTCATGGCGTATCTTCTTGTTGGTTATGTCACTACCCTCATTCTTGGTAGCCGCTTTACTCTTCTTACTACCAGAGTCACCTAAGTTCTTGATATCCACCGGTCGCCATGAAGATGCCCTGGAAGTGTTCAGAGGTATATATATGATGAACACTGGCCGCAGCAAGGAGGAGTACCCAGTGAAACAGTTGTTAATCGATGAGTCTATGATATGCAAGGCAGAGAAACAAATTGAGACAAAAGAACCAAAGTCTAAGATGAGGCAAATGTTCAGTGACATCGTTGAACACAGCAAGCAGTTGTTTGTGCCGCCTATACTCAAATTTACTACGATCTCTATTACAATCAACTTTACATTCCATATTGGGTAAGTACCTTAACATGTTTTTTTTTCTCAAATAAATCTGTTTTAAACAAGATTTAATTTAACATTTTACCAATCAAGCTCACGGCCTCGGAGTGCTTAAATCTAAAAGTTAATGTAGTACTTTTATCTGTATTGTATAGAATTTAATGATAACTGTACGGGCGAAATTGACCACACAGCTTCTGTGTTATCATATCAGATATCATAATAAATATCAGCTACCGAATTCCTAACGCTTCTTGGCTGAGCGGAGATTTAGGGTGTTCTCTGCCGTGACATGTAAAGTTTATTGTTTGGACGTATCTGACCAACCTATTCTACTTAAACCATATCAGAACCTCCACAGGAGATTCTGATATTGTTTATCTTCCAGTTAATTCACTTACCCATACCATTTCATTGAATTGCTGTGTTTTTATGTAATAAAATATTAAAGAAGATAAATAATTTACAGTTACTACGGACTGATGATGTGGTTCCCCGAAATGTTTAACCGTTTCGACGAGTGGTCTCGTACCCACGACAATGCGGAGGCAGATATCTGCATGGTGACTAAGTATGTGACGCAATCCGGGACACACTCTGCAGCTTCGCAATGTGACGCGCATATACACTCTGACGTCTTTATGGATTCCCTCATCACTGTAGCTGCAGCCATACCTTCTAATATATTTGCTGTACTCGGCATGGACAGACTTGGAAGAAAGTTTTTCTTAGGTGAGTTAATTGTTTTGATTTATCTTTAAAAATTATAGTTTAAAAAAACTAAAAAAACGTTATAATACCAATCGGTGCTTTCTAAATATGTCAATAATGTCGCCCCACGCTTTTTACATTTAAATTATTTTCTACTTTTAAGTTCAATTGCTATGAAAGCGTGTTTTTTAGTTTTTTAAACCATAATTTATTTTCTATTTTTTAGTTTGGTATATTTACAAAAGCATGTTTGTTTAGTTTGTTAGAAAAAAGAAAAATTTTTTTTAGAAAAAAAAACCTTTTTATTTAAATAAACTTTTTTTTTTGTTTTTTTTTTCAAATTATTGTATTGATCAGCCCTTGACCCCTGTGCAAATTTTCAAGTTAATCAGACTCCTAGAAGTAGGTGAAAATGAAGTCAAATGATTTTGTTACATACATACAGGTGAAGCTAATAAAAGTGTGTTAAAAATATGCCTAATTCGTAAGTCGAACGCCATAACCTCTTTTGTACCTAAGGGGGGTCTATATTGTCATGTTGTTGTTGATGACTATGATGAAGCATGTGGATGAATCTGAGAGTAATTAGTACACAACAAAAGGATTCTAATAACAAAAATAAATATTATTTTACAGTATTCGCAACATTCTCGGCTGGTTGCTGTTCAGCTGCCATGTACTTCGTGTACAATAAAACTAACAATTTAATCGTAAGCGCTATCTTCAGTTCAGTGATCTCTTGCGGTAACGCTTCACTCGACTGTCTCATCACTGAAGTCTTCCCTACAAACTTACGGTGAGTTATTATTTATATTTGAATATTTCGGTTTTTCATTCTAATTGTTATCTATAATCAAAAGTAAATTTTACTATATACCAAAACTAAATGCAGTCACGGGGTTTCCAATTTATTACAAAAACAAGGTATTTTTATAAACTATAAATACATGTCTGTCTGTCTGTTCATGGATCATTTATGCATACAGCCTCGGTAGCGCAGTGGTGGCGTATGCGACGGCTGTCCTTGAGGTCTCGGGTTCGATTCCCGGGTCGTACCAAATGTTTGTATGATCTGCAAATTTATGTTTCGGAGTTAGGGTGTTTTCTATGTACCTATTTACAAAAATAAAGTATACATATATGTATATATATCAGTTGTCTAGTACCCATAACACAAGCTAGCTTAGCTTGGGTCTAGATGGCGTTGTGTGGTAGATGTCCGAAATATTTGTTTATTTTTAACCGACTTCAAAAAAGGAGGAGGTTACCAATTCGACTGTATTTTTTTGAAGTGAAACTTCTAATGCGACTTCCAACAAGGTTGCGTTAAACGTTTAACGCTACTATGGAGGGGGTATAAAAGCACTGTTGCACATTACGAAGTTTCACTTCTTCCGCGCGGAGGGACTCCACGCATTTTTTTTTACCTCGTACCTTTCGACTGGGAGAACCGATTTTGATGATTCATTTTTTATTTGAAAGCAGGTGCTTCCCGTGTGATCCCATTTCAATTTGGTCTAGTTCTTAGTCTTTTTCTTTAATTAAAATTTGTGATTATTTATTGTATTTCAGAGCAACCGGTGTAGCGGTGTCGATGGTGGCAGCCCGGCTGGGCGGTATCATCGGGAACGTGGTGATCGCGGCGCTGCTGGACACGTACTGCCCCGCGCCCACGTTCATCGTGGCCGCGCTGCTCGCCGGCGGCGGCCTCATGTGCCTCATGCTGCCCAACACCACGCGGCAGGCCCTCTCATAACACCTCGCTCAGAAACGCCATTCTCATATATTCACTCCCATCAAACGAAGTGTTACCAGAAATGCAGCATTTACAAGAGTCGTCAAGGCCTGCCACGTGATTTCGTTATGTTAAGTATTCTCATCGAAAAATACATTGGTGTAACTAGTTTTTTTTACATATTTGTACAATAGCTTTATATTAAGTTAAAATGTTTTTAATTTATGAAAGTTTCAGGTGTATTTTAGCTGAGAAAATAAAGCAATAACTGTTGTAGGCTGTTATAACTTATTACGTTACCTTCTGAATTTGTTAATCTTTTTCACATTTTCCCTAAACATGTACCTATTTTGGATAAAGTATTATAGGATAAGAATCATTCATTACTATGTTGTACATTATTGCAACTATTTTAATATTACGAATTTATAAATTGCTATTGTTACCGTAGTTTGTAGTTTTAGTATGTAGTAAGAATATAAAACACCAGAGTTGTGATAAATAAAATAAAGTTTATACCATCTGCATTACATCTGTATTTTAATTTTTATTTCACACACACACACACACACAACTCTATCTAGTCCCAAATTAAGCAGAGCTTGTACTATGGGTACTAGACAATATACTACATAACTACATACATATAAAAAAATTCTGTAAATATTTAAATATTATATTTAGAAAACACCCAAACTCCAAAGATTACATAAATATTTGGTCCGACCTGGATTCGAAGTCGAGAGCTCGAGCACAGCATTCGCATACGCTACCACTGCGCCACCGAGGCAGTCAACAGTAAAATAACTAAATCAAAATTAAAATAAAATGTCAAAATTAAAATAAATGTTGCATTGTCTGCATTCGCAATGAGTATGGTGACCACCACTCTTGGATTCTTCTTATGCTCTCCATCAGGCAGAGTAGAGTCATTGTGGCAGAATCAAACATAAAAAAAAATATCTTACCCAAGTATTTCGATATTTTCATATTTGTTTGTTTGAGCTTTAATCTACATACGATGAACCAAAATTGGAATTTATTTCCATGTTTATCATAAATTAAGTTTTTCTACGATTAGTTTAAAAAATATATATTTTCGTCGGTATATAATAATTTTAATAAAATCACGTCATCTACACTTTTTTCAGATACAATTTAATAATGAAATATGGTAATTATAACATACGTTACATGATTAACATAAAACTATTTATATTATACAAATAATAACAACTACAATCTTGGAAAACATAAGTGGGTTCAATTTTAAAATAATGATGAAAATAATAATATCATTATATTTATGTATGTATATATGTATATTTTTACTTGCATGCGGTTCGTTGTTGGTCACAATACTGGTATCCCCCAAGGCTGTGTGCTATCTCCTACTTTGTTCCTCCTCCTTATCAATGACATGTTGCAAATCAGCGGCATTCATTGTTATGCGGATGACAGCACGGGCGATACTCACTAATATTTCTCGGGAAAACGTCATTGAGAGTCGAAACAAACTTGTGTCTGAAATTGAGACTTTTTGGAAAAGATCAATTTTTTTTAATGGAATAAGCGGGCAATGGCCTGATGGTAAGCGATCACCGCCGCCCATGGACAACTGCAACACCAAAAGCGTCACAAGTGCGTTGCCGGCCTTTTGGGGATGGGGGGGGGGTATGGGCCTACGATATCCTCACTCACTCGGTAAACACTGCGCAAGCACTATTTCACACCGGTTTTCTGAGAGGCCGTGGTATCACTCCGGTCGAGCCGGCCATTTCATGTCGAAGCGTGACTCTCCCACGGTAGATTCGGGTAGTCTTAATTTTAATTTCGTACAATTTCACCGCTAAATAACTTGCATTGGTCGTATGTCCTCGTTTTGAAGACACTCCCTTATCTGCCTCAGATAATATTGGAATACTTGCTTATGACATATGTATCGAGTGAAGTCCAGTTTCATGGCCATTTGGAGGGTAGGGCCAAATTGGCTTCGAAGAAGCTTGGCGTGCTCAATAGATCAAGACTATATTTCACTCCGGCCCACTGCCTTCTTCTTTATAAGGCGCAGGTTCAGCCTCATATGGAATACTGTTCTCATCTTTGGGCACAGGAACCCCTAGTACCAGCTCCTCCCTCTAGACCGCATCTAACGGAGAGCGACTCGAATCGTCGACTGCCAAGATGTTTCAAATCGGCTGGCCGCCTCTTTCCGCCATCGTCGTACGTGACAGCAGTTTCATCCCTATCGTTTAGACGGTTGGCACTTTGCGCACAACTGTGCGCTTTAATAGAAACTTTCTGCCACGCAAAACAAAACTGTGGAATGAACTGTCGCCTGCGGTATTCCCGGACCAATACAACCTTCAAACTTTGAAAAAAAAACGTAGGTACTCCCTTTTAAAAGGCCTGCGACGCACTTGTGACGCCTCTGGTGTTGCAGGTGTCCATGAGTGGCGGTAATCGCTTACCATCAGGCGATCCGTCTGCTCGTTTATCAATAAAAAAAACATAGCCTCTTGATTGGGCTATGTACATGGTTTGAAGTACTATACTTAAAAATACCTCTATTTAAATAAGAAAATCACTTTTTCTTTTACGTTTCCTCCGTAAACGCGTTATTACTTGTATTGCTACTTCAATGGATACGTTTTTATGGATGTGGAGAAGCGTCAGTCCGGTTAGACGTTCTTCAACCATTGAAGCTCTTAGCGACGATTAAATTCTATATTGTGTACAATTAAAATCTATATTGTGCCAAAAAATATAAAGAACATTATATTTAACAGTGTAATTTAGGTCATGACAACAGCCCAGGGGGGGGTCATGACCCCCCCCCCCACCTGGATCCGCCCTTGTATATATAAAAGAGGAAGGTGACTGACATACCCAGAGATCAACGCACAGCCCTAACTGCTGATTACCGCTGAACCTAAAATCCTGAAATTTTGCATGTAGGTTCTTTATACGAGTTAACGTAAATGAGCACTAAGAAAGAAATTATTGAAATTCCACCGCTAAGGGGGTAAATCAGGGGTTAAAAGTCTGCGTGAAAATGTTCTAATTTTATAAGACATCACTTGCCTTCCAGAAACCTAGAGTTATATGATTAACCCCTAAACTACGGTTTCTTTTTATTTACATAATACAGGTATTGTATCAATCGATAAGTCCAGATTTAAATATCTCAAATGTAATCTCCACCTACGAACCTCTGTCAAAAAATTGACGTCTCATTCTCTAGTAACTCTAGTTTCCTATTGGAATATTCAAGAGAGGTACATAAAATAATAAGTGAAAAAAAGAACAAGGTTTTGATTAAAATTTATTTAATAAAACTACATATAGGTTATTACTGAAGACTCCATTTATAGTCCGATCTAAAATTTTACATAGATCACTCAAACAAACTAATAAGTGCTTTAGACATTTATGTTTAAAAATTACTTCAACAACATTGTACTTAAGATTAACCCTATATTATTGATATAAGACATATATGTTTAGTGAAGACAAACCACAGCATTCACAAATCTATCATAGTCCAGCCTTAATCAGTTTGTGAATCGGCTTCACAATAACATAACAACACTTTCCATTTACAAGTCTTCGACAGTTACCAACTCGTTTGACGTTATAAAAATAATAAACTACTTTTCCATATATTACACATACGATCCAACAAATATCATAATTAAATTTAAATTTTTACAATAAATCCTTATCCTAAAAATTATATGCAATAATGCATTAAACTTAATGTTTTATATGACAAGTCCAATCAGGACACATTCCAGTCAAATAGCTTCGCAACCTATTCAATATATTTACAACATTGTCTCTGTAAGCGTTTCAAACGCTCGCTTTACCACCGAGATAAATGAGCGGTACTGTTTACCTATTTTAACGCTCTGAAGATTCCACAACAGTTAAAAAAGTTGTTCCTATTATAATAATATAAAATAAAATATTTTGACATGCCAACATCGAAAAAGAATAAGTTCACATGTTCAATTACTATTGCACTAATAAAACATTGTAATTTATGAAATAGGCACAAATAAATATAGTCAACGATGCTTAGCTTTAAAACTGCCAAGTTTTCCAAAGATCGATAAATTAATGTATTACTGTCATCTTACATTTAGCTGTGTCGAGATAACTCAGTCACTGAGAGTTGAATAAGTGGCTGCAACGGTATCTCAGCTGATGCTTCAGAGGTGTCAGAACCTGGGGTCAGCAATCGACGAGTCCATTGGCTGCTGTCTTCATTTTCAGATTCTCGTACATCTATCGATGATGGAGATCCAACTGTGGAATCCACAGAGGAAACGGTTCTCTCAGCTAGGTCGTCCGTCAATATCGGCATAGACTTCCCCACAGATTCATCATCAGTAAGCAACGGCATGGATATAGGTCCTCCCATTGGAACCTCAGTCTCTTCAGTAGTTATAAAGGTCATATCTGTGTTGGGTGAGGGCAACAAACCCGTAGTAGCATAGGTTGAGGTGCTACTCAAAGGATCTGTAGTTTTAGGCGCTATTCTAGGGTCCGTAACAGTGATTGGCAATTCCAGTGACGTTGGCACTGTGTGTGCAGTGATACCAATAATGGCCAAACCGTCTTCTAGATTAGAAGAAATAGGCGGTTCACTATCAACTTTAGTAGGAACTTCTACAGGTGTCATAATAGGTGCCTGATTCAATGTAGTACTGGTTTCAGAAACGCGACAGTGCACTGATACATTAGCATTCAAATCCCTGAAATCAGGAGCCTCGTCTCGCGGTGTGTCTGCGTGGAAAACGTCGCTATTTGCCAAAGCCGCCTCAAGGATATCTCTACGTTCCGGTTGCGTTCCAATGACCTGTAAGGGTTCTGGCATCGGAACCAGTTGGTTGTTCTCCAACACTAAGGGTCGATGGTCGATGGGAGTAAAAGTGCCGTTGTCTTCCATGCACAGATAGAATGACCCAGGAGGACCGCCAAAGTGCTCCCCAGGCACTGCTATTAACTGACCATCAGAAATTTGTCCTGGAGGAGGTGCTTGTGGTTCAACCGCGGGAGTAACAACCGGTGTTACTGGAGGTTCATTTTGTCTTGCGATTGCAGTAGACGGTAATAGTTCTTCGAAATTTTCAAATTCGGGATAAGCGGCAGTCGTTGAAACCGAAACAGTGTTTGAAATGGCTGGCACAATGGATGAAGAGGCGGTATTACTTAAAGGAGATAGAGTTGGCACAGGGGATGAGGGCGCAGGAGCTATGGCTATTTCTTGTTTTAATCTCTTTAAAGGTGCCGGCGATTCCATGAGCGTTTTACGTGCTCTCGGTTTTTGTACTGTCGTAACAACAGATTCGTTAGGTGGAACAGTGATTGTTTTTTGAACAATCATTTTCTCTTGTATCTGTGCAGGTGCTTTCTGTACAATCTGGCCAGTTCTCTGTAAATGCTCAAATTGAGCTGTCGTTAACTGCATAACAGCGCCGGATTTCTGTTGTAAGAATATCAAAGGCTCAGACGATGACTTTTGAATAGTCTGAACTAGCTTCTTAGTTTCAGAAGCGATTATCCGTTTCGGAACTGGTCTAATTTCAGGCATTGGTGCAATATTTTGAGCTGTTGTGGCGACCCTCCCACCAACAATTAATTGGCCTTTGGATGTAATTATAGCACTCTTTTGTTTAGGTACAATCCTTGTTTGTGTTTTGGCTGGTAAAATATTTTGCGGTCGGGCAGGAGCTATTGATGGGATAACAGTTTTTGAAGTAGCACCAGGGTTAGTAGATATTCTATGAGCTATGGTTTTTAATTGAGAAACAATTGGTTGTTGCTTCTTTGGAAATAGCATCTTCTCATGCTCGGGAGTTAGAACTATTCTAGATTGCGCCCCTTGCGCATTCGTTATGATCATTACAGTACTACTCGAAGTGCTAGCGTCAGTGGAGGATGGAATGAGTTTAGCTGAAACCGGTTTGTTTTCAGTTGAGCTCCCGTGTTGCGTATCTTTCGATACTAGGACATGCGCTTTGCCTGTTTGTGGATCTATAACAATTTTTTGTGTTCTGCCAGGGCGTGGTGAATTAGGAGTTGGTAGAATAATAAACTTCTCTGTCTTGCCCGTGTTTTGCGGGACAGCCTGAATCAACGTAGGAGTCTGTTTAACCTCTTTAACTGCAGGTTCCGGTTTCGTCATTATGATTTTCTGCTTTCCTGTTGTTTTATCAATAACCAACATGGGTTTAGCACCTCTCAATTTCGAGGACTTTGACAAAATATTTGGAGTAGTCACTTTATTAGCCTCAGTGACTGGATTCATTAGTAAGGTTTTCATTTCGGGCTTGTTTGTAATTGTTATCCTTTCATTTTCTATGGACTGCTTTGTTTTAACGAGTTTGGGTGGATTAGGTGTGTGAGTTATAATGTTTCCATCTGACATTACAATTGGCATTTTTTCAATACTTTCAGGAGTTAGTAAGTCCTCAGATAGCACAATGGGCATTGAATTAATATCGAACATAGTCTCATCTGTACTAGTTTCATTTATAACTTTAGTTTCCTTAATCGGTGATACAAGTGAATTCTGTGGTTTGATTTTTTGCAATTTCATAGGTGGTTTAGTTATTTTTCGAAGTTTCTGCGGAATTATAATGGTGTTATTATCTGTTGGTGCATCTGAAGAGGTTTGAATCGTGTACGTCTGTACCGAACCATCCTGTGCAGGGTTTTTAGTGCGCGACAGTATAATTTTATCGCTTGTAGTTATGTCTGTGATATTAGTTATATTATTTCTGCTAGGCGTCGTGCGACGTATGATTATTTTTTGTTTCGGCGAATCACTTTTACCTTTAAAAGATGATTTAGCAACATCGAAATTTAATATCTTTTCTTTCCCTGATATTGTAGTTTGCCTAACTAGACCAGATTTGTTCGTAGCAAATTTAGGAATACATGGTTCTTCCAATATTTTTAATAGTTTTGATGATGACGTATCCATTTTAACGTGTTTTCCGTTCGTGTTATCATTATTATTTTCACAAGTCCGTACAGCCATTTCTTGTTCAGGTTTACTGATAGTATCCAAACCATTATTTTGTTTGATATGAAATGCACCCGTGTCTGGTATAATTATATCCTTATTATCATTTACAGAACTACTTAGGTTATGATCAATATTAATTTTATGATCTATGGATTCTGACATTTGAACAAGAGACTGAGCAGCATTCAAGTTTTCACTTTTTTCCTGTTCAGTTTCATACCATACACCTGAATTTTCGTTATTTGAAATTAAAAGTGACTTTTTATGCGCTATTATTGGCTCTTGTTCTTTTAAAGACTTCACATTTTTCTCATTAAGAACTATTTCTTTCGATGCTAGGTTTATTTTCTCTAGGCTAGATTCATTAGGCGATTCTACACTATAATTTTCATTTTGCTGTTCACTTGCAGCCTTATTTTGGATAGCTGTTGAAGGCAAATTTAATAATGTTTCTGCTATTTGTAAATCTGATTCTGTAGGCATAATTTCAACAGTATTAGAAATACTGTCAACTTCAGGAACAGTGTTATTATCCACTACAATCTGGTTAATGATATCTTGCGACTTTTCATTATATGACGATTCCTTTACATTTAGTTCACTATCAGGATCAATAATTTTAGGTTCCTCGTATTTATTACTATCGGTACCATTCCCAATATTCACGTTTTCATTAAAACCATTAACATCATTACATACTCCACTGCTATCTTTATTGTCATCTTCAAATAAGTCTTCAGGTGGATCATCACTAATAACTCTGGTGACTCTGTCTGCTTCTCTCGATACGCTCAGCAAAGCGTCAACTGCTGAAGCGGTGGTTTCATTCATAAAAGGTTCTATAGACTCTTCGTACGGTTTCTGAAGTTTGATTGATTGAGGAAATTTGCTTTCAATATTTTCTTCTTTAGTACTTGGTTCCTCAGTAGCATTAAGTTGTAATTCGTGAATTACATTTTGGATTTCTGGTACTTGGATAATACTTGGTGTTTTTGGTTCTTGCATTACACTCGGTAGTTCTGAGTGTGGCAGAACACTATGCATTTCTTGATCGGGGATAGCATTCTCTATAACTGTTTCAGGAACAATCACATTTGTAATTGGTTCTTCTATAACATCATCCATTACTTGATCTGTAGGTAAAATATTTGAATCGATTTGATTATTTATATAACATGCATCCGTAGATTGAATTTCTACTATATTATTTTGCTCTTGTTCCCGAAGAACGTGAGCTGGTTTTTTAATTAATTCTGGACCTTCTTCAATAGGTGTTTTATCTGAGTCTTGAAGAATATGTTCACTTTCTAGACCTTGAAGAATATCGACTTTTTCCGATTCTTCAATTGTTGAATCTTTCTCTGATAGTGGAGCAGCATTATCATTTTCTAATCCTTGAATTATTTCTCTTCTTTCATCTACAGAGGACTTACTAATCTGTTCATTAGTATTGTCCACCACATACTTAAATTTGTCTTTGGGGGATTTCATTTGATCTGTAATGTCAGTATTTACTGGTTTTATTTCTTGCGTTGGATATAGTACATCTTGTAGAAGTTGACGGTCTTCGTTTTTAGCGATAGGGCCTGAATCAGGTAGTAAAACTGGACTTGCCACATTAGAAGCCACGAGCTCTCCATAAGGATTAAGATCAAAATCATTGAAGTAATCTAAATTATTTTTATCTCTTTCGCGAAGCTGTGCTGCTTCTGCTTTCATTTTTTTTAGTTGTATTTTCGGTGCAAGACGCGCCACCTTAACATGTTCAATGGGAGGAGAGTCTCTGGTTTCCGGTGAAGATACTGCTTCTGAACCATTAATATCAGTTTCTGCTATATCCATTCTTTCTACTGCATTTAACTGTTCTGCTACATATTTTCCAATTGCATCCTGACTCCTGGAGTGACGACTCCGAAAAAATGTTTTGGTCTTAAAAATTGCTTTTGTGGGTTGAATTTCGGGTGGCTTTTCCTCAGTTTTTTCAGGTAACTTATCTTTGTCGGGAGATTTTACAATTGTAGGCTCAGGAAAATTTTCTTCAACTTTTAATGGTTCTGGAGCTGCAGGTAATTCTGGTACAGTGGTTTTATTAAGTAGCTCAGCAACTTCTCTAGCGACTTCATCATCATCTAAACTAATGCTCTTTGTGTCTTCTTTACGTTTTGCATTTTTCACACGAGGTATTTTTCTGCCTCCATCAGCTTCCAAAGGCCAGTCTTCATCTTCACAAAACTCATATTTAGAATCACTTGAAGCTTCTGCTTTGTCACTCAGGGGTGACTTGTTCAATTTCTTTTCTACAGGTGATGATAATTCCACTGAGACTTGTATACTCGATAAATCAGCGGATGTGGGTATCGCAGGCGATTCCGCTGCCTCCGGCACTTCAGGAGATCCTGCCATGACTATAACTGAAGATTCATCATTAGATTCTTCATCACCGTCATCCCAATCCGCAAGGAGGCTACTTTTTATCTCTTCATCAGTTTTAATTCTTTTAGTGTCAGTAATATCATTTTGTTCTTCTGCTGGGCGTTTTTTAATCGGAGTAGTAGGTAATGCCTTCTTAGGCTCCTTCTCGGTTTTTTCTTTGCGTGGTTTGCGCACCTTTGGTACTTTAGGTGTTTCAGGCGATTTCGCAGATGGCTTAGTAATAACTTTTTTCCGAACTGGTGATGGTGTATAAGGTGTAAATGAGACACTATGTGTTTTGTTGTGTAAAATTAAAACATTTAAACGGGTAGTAGTAAATGGGCATGCGTGACATGCATAAATGCCTGAACTCGAAGCTACTGGAGTCGAAGATGATGGTTTTTCAGCATTGCTTGACTTCTCTTTGTCATCTTTTTCCTGAGTATCATCCTGTTTGTGTTCAGATTCTTGTTCACCACTCGACAGTGATGTTGTAGGAGTTTCTGTATGTGATGATAAATTTTCAGAACTAGGTGTCTTTGAACCTTGTACCAGAATGTGAACTTTGTAGTCAACTTTCTCAAAATTCTGAAACAGATTTTAAAATCATGTTAATGACTGTAAACAAACTAATTCAACCAAAGTACATCAAATACACGATTTTGACAACATTTTTTAAATAGTTTTAAATGAATTTATTCATATTCATAAAAATACGGACTGTCAGTAAAGTCGTAAAATTCTAGCTTACACCGCCAAAATAAAGATATATACTTCAAATTTGTTTATGACAAACATTTCCACCTATAGGAGCCTCTTGACTGTCTAACCTTGTCCTAATTTTATTTTACATTGGCTCAATATGATTTTGAATTCAGCACAATTTGCATATCCTATCAATCTTTTCTGTTGTTGTCCTCTCTTGTCAACTTTCAGACATAAAACTCTTTGAACACATTTTGCTCATTTAGGAATAGTATTTACTGTGATAATCCTATTGTCACTTTTCATCTATTTTCGCTACTTGATATATGTATCACAATGATGACGATCATCGAGAGTTTAATGTGACATGGCACTATCTACCAAAATTTAATTACCATGAGAAATTTTAAACAAGCATTTATATATATTTAACTACATATAGGGCATCCAATATTCGCCCCAAATCAGTATTCGAGTTTTACGAATAATTTTTCACTATTCGAATAACTCGAATTAAACGAGTTATTCGAAAACATATTTTTTTACAAATAGATGAAGTACTGTTGCTGAAATATCGTTTGAAAAGTGCAGCATGAATATTGTAATTTACAAATAAAATACCATATTTACTAAATTATGCAGTCTTTGTTCATTTTTAGCACAAAAAAAAAGTTTGACAACATTTTAAAAATATTTTTGAAAGTTAAGTTTATGTTTAATCAACTCTTAGTATTATTTTCATGCTAACTTATACAAAGTCATTTATTATTTTTATTTAAGTAATAATATCTCAAAAAACTTAGGGCATCTAAAGTTTGGTCGTTAAAAGAGCTTTGCAGATGACCGAAAATACCCGTTCCGGTTCTACGATAGTTGGTGGTATAGTAAGTAAAAATGTAAATGCAATAGATGTATGCCCTTAATGCCATTAGCACCACCTGTATCCAATTGCGCCACTTCTACTCTCAAAGTCGTTTCTAAATATTATTTAGCAATAGGCTTCTTCTGTTTAAGGAGTTTGTATTTTTAAGCGATTCCTCAATTTTTTTCCTTTAATTGCTCTTTTATTGATTTCTGAACTGTTTCTATTTCATTTGTATTCTGTTGCTGAAGTCTACGTATACTAATCTCCATCAATATCAAATCGTCCTCTTCATCGTTACCGTCCCGACCTTCCGATCTTTTTGAATAGAAAACTTTGAAAATATGAGATGTGTTTAATTATTTTTCTTCGTAAAATTTCACCGGGTTATGTAGATACTTCAGGGTGCTAACTAACTCTACATTTCGTCTTTGTATAATTCTTTGAGTCAGTTCATCGACACTTCAGCCGCACCACAATTTTAAAAGTTACCATTTCAATTAAAAAACTAATAATTATATGTTTAAATTGTTTATATTTTTTATAAGTGTTGTTATTCGAAACATTCCTAAAACTCGAATAGTTTACCTATTTGTATTCGAATAGTAAATATATAAATCGAATACTCGAATACTCGAATAGCATGCCCTAACTACATATAATAAAGATTGAAGGTATGAATATTGCAAGTGCACCTTGTGAATTTACCTCACATACACACACACACAAATACACCTTAGTCATCCAAAAATCTGGAGGGAGTTTCTATATAGTGTCTATATATAAAGCGAAACAGAATAGAAAGCAAATGAAGAGTAAGTAAGAGATTTAAGAGTGTGGGTCTTGTATTTTCACTTTCACCATTACACACCCACACTCCTTGCAACTGCTAAGTATGAGTATATCCCCCATAGTTGCATATTACTGATTTAAGTTGTGTACTGTGCTGTGTGTATATTTAAAAAAAAAACTAATCATTCCATTATCACTTTTAGTATAAAATAACACTAATGGATATTGATGGATGAGACCCTCGCTACTGAAATATTAAATATATCTATCAATTTATAAAAATACTTTGTCAGTCAAAAGTAAGTGTGTGTTTACATAATCAGTATGTCAAAAAGAATTAAAGCAGGAGAAATCCACAAAACACATCCAAAGTTGCAAATAGATAAACAGCATGCAGCTAGCAGCTAATGACAAGAATAATTTTAAGATAACTCTAATAATATATAATTACCTTTCTTATTGGTGTCCTTGGATATTCTGAAGGTCTACCTTTAGCTCCTTTACCTGTAACCATTTAAGATTATAATAAATGTTTTACCTAAATAATCTTAAATAAAATTACTTTTAATTACCTTATAACATACCTTTTTTACCAGAGACATGAGTTCTTTTAGAAGGATCACCAAAAATGCCTGCATAACTTTCTCTCTTTTTCTCTTGAAACTCATCTCTTGTTAGAATTTCAGGATCACCACTAGTTGCAGTCTCAGCTCTGACGATATCGTCTGGAAACTTCTCCATAGGCCCATGTTTGGTTCGATATAGATCTGGTAAAGAATGTTTAATTAATTTTATGTAACATATTTTATTTATTAAACTTTGCTTTTATTCTATGAAATAAAACTTACTCAGTCCTTTACTGATGAACTCATTTTTACGGCTGCAGTCATATTTATAAATAGCATTGGCATTTTTCACATATTCACTGGAAAGAGAATATTTTTTAGCATCAAAAGTATATTTTTGTTAGATTAAAATAGAACTAAAATAAATTAAAAGTACAGTACTTTACTCTCTTGTTCAATGTTCAAGATGGATGGACTATACAATTTATACCTCATGTTCTTGTAAAGGGAGATAAACCATTTTTAGAACATTGGGTAAAGATAGGATGAAGGAAGGAATCAGTCAATACTCAACTAACATAGTTTTAGGTCCTTTCGTAACAAATGTAATGGTTTAAATGTTTTCCAAAATAAATAAGTAATATTATTATCATCATCACTTGATAGTTCATTGCTGAATATAGCGTCTTTTTAAGAAAATAATCTTTTGGGCTACCATAATCATGCTGGCCAGACAGATTGGTATAGCATTTGTTTTAAATTTATTTTTTTAAAATTTTAAGAACTTTTATAATTTTAAGAAACACTACACAACAGTCAAATTTGTTTTGGCTAATTAATAAACAAAACTATCAAAGATTTTAGCGTTCAATAGGAAAGTTCCTACATTTTAATAACTAGGTAATATTTTAGTATAGAAACCTTAACCAGCCTTACTTAATAAAAATAAGTTAGCATACTGGCAATCTGAGTAATGAGTTAGCAGACTTGAGATATCTGAAAGATCTTACACTGAGGTGATCAGATTTCACTGTTACATAATAGAAACAAAATTGCAAATCAATCAACAAGTGCTGTATCAATTATTCTTAAATGATCGATTATATGCAAGCAATTAATTAAAATATAATGTGAACAGTAAACATATAAATATGCATATGCAACATCACTGCAAAAGAAAAAAGGAAAACTTGAAACAAAACCTATATTAGTCTATCTGGCCAGCGTCATACCTCCTTTCTAAGAAGAGGCCTATTTCCAGCAGTGGACTGTTAAAAGCTGTTGATGACAATGATGATGAAACAATCCGGAAACACAGAAAACGAAAAATAGTGCTTGCGCTGTGGTTCACCGAGTGATTCCATCCCCCTACCTTCCCCCCATCCCCAAAAAGCCAGCAATGGACTTGTGATGCTTCTGGTGTTGCCATGGGCAGCGGTAATTGCTTACCATCAGGCGATATGTCTGCTCGTTTGCCCGCCTACTACATAAAAAAAAACATAATTGAAAACAAGGATAACTTGTAACAAGCCCTATACCAACTAGTCTGGCCAGGGTGGTATAGTTAGCCAAAACTTCCTTGCTAAAGAGAGTTTCATGTCCAGCATTTGACTGTTAAATGCTATTGATGTGATGTGAAACATTTTTATGTATACCATAGAAAGCACAGTATATTCTAACACAGTATCATTTTCTTATTATTATAAATGTGAATGTAAGTATGTTTGTTACTCTTTAACCGAAGCAACATAGGATACTTTTTATTAAATGCAAGCAAAGCTGAGGGCGAAAGCTAGTATTTTATAACCCGAATTACATTTTTAGTTATGTTAGGTAGAATTCTCAGTAAACTTATGAGTGAATGTTAATAGATTCTACAGATATATCAGCTATTGTGTAAGCGAGAGAACCAATCACACAATGTATAAAATATATAAAAACCAATTATAATTGAATCTCAGTAGGAATATTGTCTTTCTGTAGCATTTTTATTAATAAACCAGGCTTGCTCACTTTAGCCGATGTCTGATACATAACCATTATATTATTATGCTAGTACATTAATTTTAAGCTAGATCATTACAAATAAAATAAAACAGGAAGGCTAAACAATGGGTTTAAAAGAATTACCTATATATTATTTATGACACTACTGAATAATGTAAAGATTAACACAAATTTAAGAATTTACACATTCTATTATTTTAGAAAACCAAAATGGTTCTCAAACTGTTGATATTACCGATTCAACCTATCAAATGATGTTATTTAATGAGCTAACTACACAAAACTATTGGATGAAACTAATACAACACTAGTGTTATTTATATCAAAGGAACTCTTTGATAAAATACCATTTAGGAGTACTGCAATGTGACAATTATATAAATATCAACTATCTGAATTACAACAAAGAAACAAAAAAACTTCTGTCTCCTGATATATTAACCACATGTTATGCCATAAATGTTCCGGTATAATACTTACTATGCATCCTCCTGGAAGAACTTGACAACGGCAATTGGTGGTTTTCGCATGGAAGGCAGGACATCTGGAGGAAGCTTCTCAAATCCAACCACCTCGCCGGGCCACCAACAGGAACCCAACTTAACCCATACCACCTCCCCATCCAAATAACTTACTGCACTGTTTTCACACATCACCACAAATATGTTCAAGCTATGCGTACGACCATATTTTGTCAGTCAAGTAGTCATTGAACGCCGAGTACGACTGTTACTACAACATTTTCTAACAACCAGTGTTTATATCAATATATAATCACATTTGTGGTCAAAATGACGTACTTTAAAGGGGAAATGCAAGATAATGTCTCTTATTTGTCAAAACAGTAGCAAAATATTACTTGTAAATATCACCGACTGCGTACGAAATTATTTTCCCAGAAACTTATGTTGGTAGCATTGATATATTTCTAGAGTTTAACTTGAATCAATACAATAAATACAGTAATAAAAACTACAAAAAGTATTTTATAAATTAAAATAACTACATTCCGTAATATCGTCTAATTTAAATTGATTTTTCATTTACGAGACGAGCATATGGACTCCGGATATGGACAATACGGGCAGCGTCAGCAAATACCAATCTACAGAAACTACAATTGAGTTGCCAAATCTAAAAATTACTCCCAATATGATTATAAGGCTTTTTAGTCACTGGTTCATCAAAATCCTAACCTAGCACACACACATGAATATGGCGCTGAACGAGCGGAAAGCGTGATCGGAGTAGAAGGGAGAGACTAAAATTAGTTAGAGTCTGTCTCGAAAAAAAAAGTAAAACCTAAAATCCAACTACGACAAAAAACTACGCTGAAAAAGTATGGGGCTAGAGGGGGTAGCTAAATGGGCGGAAAGCGTGATCGAAATAGCCATTGACCTACAGTACATGGACTACATTTACCTACAAAATTATCGTGTCTACCTACACAGGAAGTTGGGGCATAAAATAGCTGCCTTTAGGGTTGTACCTATGTAGAGTGACTCGAAATGTCGATATCGATATTTAACTGAAATATTTAATAAATTGCAAAAATAACAATAAATAATTCTAGTTAATTCCGATTGATTTTTTATTATTTATAATGGATGTAATGGATGGATTAAATTTTAAATGATGGACTTAAGACTAAAATCCAAAAATGAAAGCTGGCCATCACGGGACACCCGGCTAGATATGATATGAGCGAAATATTACTTAAACGATTCTTGGGCTTCTACCCAAGAAACCGTAGGCAATTAGAAGTGCTACAGCGTTTGGTGAGTCCATTGTGGGATAGGAGAGTGCCAGTGCTCTCCCTTTTCCCACCTTTTAGGCGTACATCACCTCCTCCCAAAATGAGGCTGTGGATTCCTCTTGGAATCACTAAAATCCTGGTCTCCCTGTAGTCTGGGAATAGATGATCGTAGGTGTGGTTTCTCAAATTATTATTTTAAAACCATTTGTTATCGGCTATGAAAACAGCCCTATCCGTTCTATCAGCAACAAGACTAAAGAAAGAACAGAATACCTCCGCATTCAAACCAACGAGAATATATATCGTTGTTTACCTATTTTTTCGTAGATCCGACGGTTCTGGGATACCGATATCAACATAAAAAGTACTTATATTATGTTGACATTGAGCGAAATAACAAATTGAGTAAATAAAACACGTTTTAAATAGTTGTAATATTTATTCATTTATTCACACATTCAGGTTAGGGCACTGCGCAGTCACGTAATCGCGTCACGTCGAGAGTTCTGTTGTAGGATGTTTCATGGATGTGCATCGAGCAGACATACCAAATTTTATGTCGAGGGTTTATATTTTCCAAACCAATGATTTTGATCCATTTCTTTCTTAAAATTTCATTTACAGGAAATCTGATGAAGAAAACACCATGTTAACATATTTTTTATATAATAATATAAGTATCGACACTTTAACTCTAGCATCACTATCCTTAATCGTATGTAAACAAATCAAAGTGAAACAAAGCAAATAATACCATTGAGAACCTCAAAAAACTAACAAACGTCTTCGGAAATTATAAAAAGAATATGTTTAATACAATACAATAAACAAAATCGTAAAATATTGAACAATTTCAATGCATTTTTGTACTAACCTGTAAAGAGTCAATGTGCAATGATTCTTGTTTTTTCATGCGCCAGATTGTTTAATGGAGCACGAAGGCATGATTTTCATGTCTAGGGCAAAGCCTTGGATACAATAAAACCCAATTTAAAGCCGTAATTGGCACGAAAACGAAAACTAAATTTCCAACAACAACCGCTTGACAGCAGATCTACCTCAGAACTTGGTGCGTAAAATGGCGTCGCCGGTCACGAATTGACAAGTGCATGACATCACTCAAAAGTGTTGCCAATATTAGTACTCACTAAACTATGTTTATTTCTCTATTTACACCAAGGTAAACATAAGTTAAAAAGAGACAAAATGCTTTTTTGTAGATATATGTGTCGATCTTATATATATTTGTATAATGAATTGTTCGTATAGTAGAATAGGGCATCTCCTTTTTATTTCTTTACTCATTGGAAATAGCTGATTGGTTGGTGTATTTCCCGCCAAATCAGTCATGCAAATTGGTACCTATGTGCGACCAGTTCCGTCCGTTCAGCTGCCCTTCGAGGTATATATGCTCTAAGGTATTAAATGAAAGATGGCGTGTGTCTTCACAGGTCTTCACCGCTGTACCTATTGTCTGTACCATTACTACACACCCGATTTTATAAGAATCTTTTAAACTAAGATTTTTATGTCGTAAACATTATCTAGATTACTTCAGATACCTTTGACTTTTGATAAACGTGCAAGTATCAAAACATACAGATCCTCGACAAGTGTAAAATAGAATTTAAGTAGGTAGGTACATCAATAAAATATTTGTGTCCGTAAATATGTATATAATATTCGTAGAATGCATTTTTTCGACTGCTGTTGCGGTCTAGTTCACAGTGATTAATTATTTAGATCCAATGTAATTATCTTTTATTTTACCTTTATTTATCACTAGTGGTTGCTCCGCCCGCGTATATGTCGGTATCGCTGCAAATAGTAGCCTATGTGTTATTCTGATGTATAAGCTAGTGCTATATTACCGTAAAGTTTCATCCTAATCCGTTCAGTAGTTTTTGCGTGAAAGAGCAACAAACATCCATCCATCCATACTTAGTATACAGCATACTTAGTATATAGATAAATAATTAACATAACAAACGAAAAATAATTTACATAGATCACTATTTTAAAATATGATTAGTGATTATAATATTTATCATCTATAAGTTAGGCACCTGTTTGCAGCTACTATAAGTCAACTTTTTTAGACAATTTGAATTTCATTTTAATTAATTATAAAATTAGTTACTAAACGAGGGACCTTGACCGACAATCTTTGTGTGTTTTTAAACCTACTGTTTTCCTAAAACATCAGTTTATTACTGGACATTAAATTTCTACTGCATATGACTCATTGCGTTAAGTGGTAAACATGAGTTTTCTAATATTAACTAACCTAAATAAGAATCAGGAAAAGTCCTTCCAAGTCACGCAAGTAGTAGGTAACTAACTTAACCCTACATAAAAGATTTTAATTTCTTATTAAAAATTTACTCTGTAAGTAAGTATCCCAAGGTAACACCAGTCTCACTTAACAGTTCAAAACAGTTTCTAAAATGAGAGTATTATAACTTGCTCACTTGCTGTAATATTACATTAAAGTCCTAGATACCGATGTACATATTATATAGAAATTTTCAAGTTTGCTCAATTTAAATAAAAATGTCTAACGTCATTTGTATTTCCACCAACCTCTTATTTTAATAGTAACATCTATCATTCACTCTTAAACTATAATTTTACATAAGAATATAAATTAAATTGTTAGCCGGCATATTGGCGTACAATTTTAGCCCATTGTTGAGGGAAATTTCTTTGGACGTACGAGAGAGTTCGCTGTATTTGTTTCGTTTCTTGTGGTGTGCATTGGGGACAGGCGCCGCGGAGTACCAAAGGTGCAAGTGCTGAAAGAAAATAATAATTAGTACTTAATTAACACTATTACTGACTGACAGGGATATTTGGAGAAACGTTTATAACTCTATTTCAGTTTTTTTTTTTTTTTTAAAGACAGCTCCTGCATTAGGAACATATTATCCTGTGAAGCGGGGGACTTTAACATACCTACATGAAACGGATACGATGAACTCTCAGACACAGATCACACAGTATTGTCCTATGTAGTGGGATTTGAACCTTCAACACTCGATCAGCGCAGTAAAAAACGGCGTAGCGACCACTTAACCACTACGCCATTCGTGCAGTAAATTTTAATGATTAAGATCCTTACTGACGAATGGTATGTTAGGAATATTTATTTTTTGTAAATATGTATTACTAGTATACTGAAGTTGCGGCTTACAAGCCGGGTGACAACACCAGGCGGGGTTCCGGGGGGGTCTCACAGGGGACATGACCCCCCCCCCCCCTCCCAAAATCGTACCCATGTTACTTTTTCAATGCTACTAGAACCTGATTACCAAATATTATCATCCCAATAGATTTACCCATGGATTTACCAATAAGAAACAAAAGATATCTATATGTTTTTAATGTGTGCAATAAACTCTAATTTACTCGACTTAAATTTATTATATATTAGTGACCTACCAAATTTCAGGCTACGACCGCTCCTGGACAACACATATTGATAAATTATTTCGAATACCAAATCATGTAGACTCGCATCTGATCGAAGTACACCGAAGACAAACTAGACTCAGAAATAATCATCATGACGGTGCGCGGTGGCTTACCAAAACTTGGTTTATGTTCATACTATTAATTGATATACCTACCCTATAATCACACGTTAAAAATATAAACTTGTTTGTACTAGTTTCTTGGCTCAGAAAAATTTAAAAGTCGTTTCGAGGTCATTTAAGCCTGTGCGATTTAAGAATTAAGTTCCTAAAATGATTTACGTCTGAACGAATTTTGGTCTGCAGTAAAACGAAAACAATACCTGAAGGTTTAGTTAGTGCTCAATAGAAGATAAAAACAACTTGATACTTCGATGTTTCTAGATTCACGGGTTATAACCACCAGATGAGTTTTTTTGGCACGTGAATACTACCGCTCATGGTCACCAGGCATTTGCGCTTGAAACTTTGAAAGTAACAATTACGTTCCCTTGAGATGAAGCGTAATACTTCTTAAAATTTAAAACGACGTATACTTTGGAAAAAGTGTGGTTTTATTTTGGCATATATCGGTTATTGGGACAAAAACTAGCCTATGTCCTTTCCCAAGGTCCAATCTATCATTATACCGAAATTCATAAAAATCGGTTAAGTGGTTTAGCTGTGAAAGTGTAACAGACAGAGTTGCTTTCGAATTCATAAAATTAAATATGGAAGTATGGATGAATCTAGTTCAGTTTTTTAACTGAACTAGGTTCATCTTGACTGCCTCGGTGCCGTAGTGGTAGCGTATGCGACTGCTGTGTTTGAGGTCTCGGGTTCGATTCCCGGATCGGATCAAGTGTTTGTATGATCTACAAATATTTGATTCGGAGTTTGGGTGTTTCCTATATATAATATATATATATGTATTTACATAAAAAACATATATGTATGTATTTATATCAGTTGTCTAGTACCCATAACACAAGCTCTGCTTAGCTTGGGACTAGATGGCGTTGTGTGTTAGAGTAGAGGTCCAAAAAAAGAAATACTAGTTCAGTTAAATTCATCTGATTCATCTGAATTAAATTCTTCAGATTCATCAAAAGACATATAACGCTCTATGATACAAAAAAATATTCTACGAATGTTGAACTAACTTTTTAATCGCTTGCCGATAGGGTCGCAGGGAGCTTCTCCAAGAGCGCACTTGAGCTGTCTCTGTATAAAACGCTTATCGTTGAGAGCATCTTCTAGGGCCGTATCGGAGACCGGTGGCCGCTGACTCTGCGCCACGGAGACAGCCACTAAGCAGCACAGCACTAAAGCGTTTGTAATCTGAAACATTTACAATGCATCATATAAATATTTCAACATAATATCATAAAGAAACGATGAATATAAATTAGTTTGTCTGTCGTGGCTTTTTACGTATTCTAATTAAGTAAATAGAGAAAGACTGGCTTTAGTAAGTATGTAACACCCCCCTTACACATTTGACACTAGTGAAGTGCCGGATGATTAAAAATGTAGATCCACAGATACGTATCCGCATACGAATCATTACGGATCATTGGTGTGAAGATCAACAGATACGGGACTTATCTTTCTTACTCAATTTGTGTCAGCGCGTGTAACCTTAGGCGCGAAATACACACAACTGAGTAAGGTTTAAGGCGCGGCACAGGCGTGGAACGGATACAGCACGGACGCGATTTAAATTATTACAAGAGACGAAGCGACGTCACGATGCGTCATTATACAGTACAGGCTGATTTCGTTGCGATAGCATGACTTCCTCTTCAGATGACGAAGATGCGCTTGCTTTGCTCCAACTCATTAATGTGCAGAAGCACAGAAGATATTGGATCCACCCTGTCTGGAAATTACGAGAAGAGCATAGACATTTTAAAATAATGGAACCATTACATGAATATCCTGCCCCCCAAGCCAAGTTGCAAGCGTTCTCCTTACGAACTTCTTACGTTCTTCTTAATCTGAGACAAAGTATTAGCCAATGACACATGAGAATTTAGGCGTTAACGATTGCAGAAAGAAGAACGCTTGCAACTTGGCTAGGGGGGCTGATCGTTTTCGCACAGTGTATAAAATTTCACAAGAATGTTTCCATATTATAGTGTCGAATGTAAAACACTGTCTTCAGAAGCAGCAACACAGACTGTTTCTCTCCAATGTGTATGGAGAGAACCAGTCTTGTGTTGAAGAAAGACTATTGATAACATTAAGGTACGCCGGTCGACAATTTCGCAGAACTATTCTATATCATCACGCATTTTTGTTACTGATAAATAATAGTCATCCCATATAGTAAGCGACGTGCTCCTTGCGTGACGCTTCAGTTGTGACTGCTAGCGGCGCGGCGCATTCGGGCGCATTATTAGACGCATACATTTTATACTAAGGAGACGTTTTTGTCTAGAAGTTTTGTTTAAAAGTTTTGAAGCGGCATCGTGCCTGCGCCGCGCCGATCTCCTCGCCGTTTGTGTGTATTTCACGCCTCAAAACGACAGATTTGAAAAACCACCACAGAGAAAACATGCACAAATATTATTTATTCTTGAAAGAAGATAACGCTAAGGAGAGTACTGTCAAATGTTACAGCCGTGAACATCTTTGCGCGGATATCCGCGGATACGGATATGGATACGAATGTCCGGCACATCACTCTTAGATACCATGCGGTATAGATATAATTTAGCAAATTAATTGTTCAAGTTTAACATTTTCAACCTTAAACTACAACATACATAATTAATTAATTACCTACATTATATTGATAGGGGGACATTTATTTTGAACCTTGCGACTGTGATTTCGACTTCATTAGTCTCGGATAGAAACAAATATTTTATATATGAATATAACCATATATTTAATTAAACAATCCTAAATTATATGAGATGATGGTGACACCGGACACGAAATTTTTACATTCTATGCACAATACAATATCGTTACGTCCAATCCTTGGTACAGAATAAAGGTTACTCAGTCACTGAGTTCTAAGTTTTGTTTAATATGTATTAGTAAACCATTATAACAAACCACAAACGTTGATTGCACAATGATCGTGATAGCCGTAAGGGCATGCTATTGGACAAGCGATAATTCGCAAGTGTGGTTAACACTGTACAGTTCTGAACAAAAGGGTTTGAGTTATAATGTTATCTACATTAGATATCAATTTAACACATCGTATCGACAAAGTAAGGTGTATCGCAGTGCAAACTATAAAAAAGATTTTAAATTAAGAAAAAGTGAAAATTAAACACACATTAGGCTCAAAAGAAAAAAATGAGTGTAGTCATAGTAGTATGGACTAAATATAATAGAATCGATCTGCCCAAATGATGTATCTACTCTTGGAATATTCGTTACGAAACCGCTACAAATGGGTGTCACTATGCCTAAAATAGTCATAGATTATGGGATCGTGGCGCTGTTGGATCCAGGCTGACATTCTATCAAAGCAACATATGGTTTCTACTGTGTTGAATCAAGTTGAATGTTCTGAGTTCACTGGATTTTCCATGAATTGCTCTGGATCGCAGATATCATTTAAATGTAATCAAATATATTTTATTCCGTATTAAAAATGATATCCGAAACATTGTCGACTTGACTGTATCAACGAATTATTGGAGTGGTACCACAGGTGGTACAAAGAGTCGCGATGGACGCGGGCGCGTGCTTGGAAATCTAATGAGTGTGTAATCAGAATGATCGATGCTTCGCCAATACAAATAAATATATGTACCTACTACTCCTACCTGGATAATAACGAGGAGTACCTAGTTTATTTTTCTATACTGTGTGCTATATGGATTCTATTTGGGATGCTGTATAGTTCTGTGACGTGTGGTGACAAAACTATACAGATTAAGAATAATGAATTAAACCCATTTTTAAATAGTGTCTTAATTAGATTCTATAGTGCTATTAAACCACTGAAAAAAACACAACATTTTTATTCAAAAGATGAGTGCCATAAAAATGCATTTAATTTTTTTTTCGCGCGTAGTTTGTCAAAAACGCTGGACGCAGTGGACGTCATAGTGCTCTGTGGTATTGACGTCAGTTCGCTTTGTAAACAAAAACAAATGCGCTGACAATATAAAGCATATTATTATGCTTAAAGACCCGTATTCACTTTGTATAGTGCGAGTGCAGGTGCATAGTGCGGATGATCGGTGATTGGTGGAAATGGTGGAAAGTACGTGTGGGCAGCGAATTTGCGGTCCACACGTATTTTCTACCAATCGTTGTTAGGCTCCGCTTCACACCTGCACTCGCACTAATCAAAGTGAACACGGGCCTTAACACTTTAGCTTACACAGCGGTTTGACGTAAAAAAACTGAAAACTTTGAAATAAATTATAAAAAATATTTTATTATTTTATGAACTAACATTTTCCGACTGCTTTTTGCCTAGGGTATCTCAATAATATATTTTTAGATTTTTTCGCGTATACAGTAAAATACCCTATAGGCCTATACTGAGTGTCATCACCCCTTTTTCCCAATGGGAAGTAAGAAGCGCCTAAGGGAGCAAGCTATACAGGATAATGTCACTGTAAAGAGAAGGACAACTTGTAACCAACCCTATATCAATGGCCGGCGTGGTATAGTAGGTCAAACCTCCTTGCCAAGGAGAGGACTGCAGTGGACAGATAAAGGCTGTTTTTGTGATAGATTCTATATGGAATGCTGTATTGGTTACTGATACTATAAGTGCTACTGCTAGACGAGAATAGTATTGAACCTATAAACAAAATTATGTGAACTTGTTATGTGTATTGTTTGTGTTAATGCAGTATTGTTGTGTTTCCTGAAACTCTTAATTATTTGTTAGCACAATACAAGTCCAATTAGTGTTCTAAAAGACTAAATATTTAACCACGTTTTTGTGGAAATCGTTTGGAACGTTTTCAAAGAACTGCGCAGACAAGAAAGTACGTCACACGTTGATAAGGAATTCTACAGATGAGCTCTTTAGAATAGTTTTATATGTATCATACTAGCTGACCCAAGCAACCTTGTTTGCGTCCAAACTACCATCCCCCGTTTCAACCCCAAAAGGGGGTTGATTTCTAAAGATACATTATTAGTACACGTCCACACCGTCTATAGAGTACCTATACATTTTCAATTTCAAGTCTCTTACTTCAAAAACAGAAAAACGTCCAACCCCCGTTTTACTCCCTTAGGGGTGGAGTTTCGTAAAATCCGTTCTTAGCGGATGTCTACACCCTATAAGGATCCTACCTGCTAAACAAGTTTGTGGGTGTTATTTCGTGATTAACGAGTCAGTGGTATTTCGCTTTTATATACATTAATATAGATAATATTATATATTATACTATGAGATATATATGGTATATAGATTATGCTATGAATTAAATTGAAGGCATAAATTAATTTTAGTTACACTGTTAGATACTGGTAGATAATTATCCATCTTCTATATATTATTATCTAAATATATAAAAGAGTAAGGTGACTGACTGACTGACTGACATACCCAGAGATCAACGCACAGCCCAAACCGCTGAAGCTATAATCCTGAAATTTTGCATGTAGGTTCTTTATATAACGTAAGTGAGCACTAAGAAAGGATTTTTTGAAATTCCACCCCTAAGGGGGTAAATCAGGGGATGAAAGTCTGCGTGAGCGAAGCCGCGTGTAAAAGCTAGTCTATCTATATGTATAAAAGAGTAATGTGACTGACTGACTGACTGACATACCCAGAGATCAACGCACAGCCCAAACCGCTGAAGCTAGAATCCTGAAATTTTGCATGTAGGTTCTTTATATAACCTAAGTGAGTGCTAATAAATGAATTTTTGAAATTCCACCCTACATTTTTGGTAAGTTTTATTGTTATTTTTTTAAAACTACTAATTATATAGTGTTAATAATAGGTACATACCTACAGTTGTCAAAAGTAATATCTAAAAGCTTCTGCAAAAGCAAAGGATCATTCCTTTAATTTTTGCAGAAGATTTAAAATCAGATGTCTAAAGTCAACTTTATTGTCATACACTGTCGAAGTATATCCACTACCTATTCATTAATAATGCATGAAGTAATTTAGAGAGCAAATTAATGTATGATTATTACTAAAATTTTCGACTTAATATCTACTACAACATACAAGTTGTATTAATGGTGTTTTAATTTATTACAATGTCCATAATTTATCGAGTTTCAATTAGCGCTTAGTCTTTTCTACTATGAAACATGTGTTATTAGATCAGCCAGAATCTAAGACAATTATAAATAGTTGATTCGAATTATGTTATTTTATGGCATAGGAGTGTAAAGGAGCAAACGGGTCACCTGATAGAAAGTGAAGACCGCTGACCATAAACAACTGTAACCCAAGATTCACAAGTGCGTTACCGCTCTTTTAGTCTGAGACGTTCGGCCTTCGGTAACTTCACTTACTCAGTAAACAGTAACGAAGGAATTGCTTAAATCGACATTCTGTTACGCCATGGTATCACTCCGGTCCAGCATATCTCTTCCATAAATAGTACCTACATATTTACTGTGACATTCAAACTTTGTCTATTTCATTTCATGTCATGTACTCGTACCCGATTTCGCCCACGGCGGTCAGTCTCAACGGAGACCAGCCAAATACGCAGGAGATATTAAAGTGCTCAAGTGTGTGCACAAACCGGGTGCACTCTATGTTCCCTTGTTATCACAATCCGATGTGACGGCTATCCCACACGATCGGGAAAAATATCAGCACCTAGCGCCTAATCTTTGTCTAATTATACAATAAATAAAATAAATTAATTAAACTAAAAAGCTTATTAAAAACAAGCTTTTACTGGAATGCCTCAAGACGAATCAAACGAGTCCAAACTCGATGATGTTGCGACGTTTCTTTACAGAGTTCCTATGGCCACCTTCCAGCTTCTGCATCAGATCAGCTCCATGTCATTATAATATTGTATTATCACGCTATATACATATGCTTGCAAAATTTCAGCAAAATCGGTTGAAGATATCTGCTTCAAAATTGAGTTGCAAGATTCCACCCGAACATACAAGCATACGTACATACATTGCAAGTTAATAAAAAGCTTGTAAAAATAGTATTCCACCTACGTATTTACAGTACGCCGACTGAAAGTATTTTCTTACAATTCTTACAAAGTAATGATCGGATTTTTTCACTTTTTGTCATAGTATCTTTTGCATTGTAGTATTGTAAAGCTGTCACGTTTCTAATTTCTTAAGTTGAAAAAAAAGTACCGCATTGATATTTTTTAACATTGAAACTATTTGATGCTGAAACTGTTTCTAATTTATATATTGTGGAACTCTTTGCCTCTTGGGTAATTGCAGAAGTATCATGACTGAAAAATTGGTGGTTCAATATTTATGAAACTCCCAAAGACCACAGCGTTGTGTAAACGGAACCTGTCATGCCCAGATCGGTATTGGAAAGTTTGAAAACATACAAAACACTAATAACAAAGTAGAATATAAATATAGTTTGACTAAACTAAAAAAACATAATTTACACAAAAATCGGTAACAGACCACCAAACATACCTACAGGTGAAGCTAATAAAGCGTCTGTGTTGAATTTGATCGCAATTAGTCACTTGCTGTAGGTACCTAAAGGTTCTACTCAACAACAGAAGCACTAGTTTAAAAAAGAATCTAGAGTAATTGAAAAATGCTAATCATTGAGAGTTTATTTTTGGGCTTCTCATTTCAAACTCGTCATATCCTCTTCACAGAAACAGGACTACGAATTTAATATACATATAATTACTTACTCATACAAAAAATAACAATTGTAATAAATTACACTCAGACACAAATAAATATTAATTCATCACAAAGTTTTTCGTCGATGGATATTTATTTAACCTCTATCGCAGTTGTAATATCATTAACTATTAACAGGAAGATGTCTTTCACAATTGTATGATGAAGTATCATTCTTTCGTTGTTTATTTTGTACACATTTTGAATACGTAGTAGGTAAACGTAAGTAGTTGTGGTCAGGTATGGTGAGCCTTGAATCATACAATAAAAGTGTGTTTTTTGTTGACAGCGGCCATGTAATACATTCCGACAATTCTTTAATCGGTCCCATCACTAGAAATATTCTCATAACTATGGAAAATTGCACTTTGCATTGATGTAGTTACTGAACAAAACTGCTGTCCTTCGCCTAATTCTTGCTTGGTAGTACTGAATCAACATAGGTAGGTAAATGTGTAGTAGCCGACCCTAAATAATCTAGGGAATAATAAAGGCTAGGAAGGTTTTTGTATAGGCTTAAAATACTGTGTACACTATTAAATATCGTTTAAAGATTATAAAATCCGTGTCAATGCGAGCTGTTCGGTGGAAATCAAAATATCATTAGCCACTGTTACTGATTAGAACTGTTAAAGATATTTCAAAACTAGACTGCAATGGACAACTTAAAATGATGATTTTGTTAAAAAGTAATCATACATTTAGTAAAAGTAACTTGCTATTGTGCAGGATTAGGATTTATATTTTACTAGCTTTTGCCCGCGGCTCCGCCCACGTCTCCGCCCGCGTTTATCTCGGTATTAAAATTTTAAAAATCTCTATGAATTTTAACTTCTTATGTTATTCCGATGTCTAAGCTATATTACTGCAAAGTCTTATGAAAATCCGTTCAGTAGTTTTTGCGTGAAAGAGCAACAAACACACATCCTTACAAACTTTCGCATTTATAATATGAGTAGGAAGGATTATTGATTGGCAAACCCGCTCGGCTTCGCACGTGTCTTTGAAATTCGGATTTCGTCTACTCTAATATGCATGTACCTATTACACATATGTACTTATAAGCCTTCCTCTTGAATCACTCTATCTATTGCTGAAAATTGCATTTAAATGGGTTGAGTAGTTTAAAAGATCTTAGCGAACAGACAGCGGAAGCTACTTCATTTTATAAGTAGGTAGGTACTATATAAGCCTGTGTGTAATTATTTAAAGGACTCAACATAACTAGGTCGTTGTAAATTCTGAATCAGTTTTTACGTACTACAAAACTACATAATTTAAGATTTTTATAAATATATTTTCTTTTTTTCTTAGTTACTTGAAAAATACTAGTATTTTAACTTAAAACATAGAAACATTAATGTTCTTTTTAACCGACTTCCAAAAGGAGGATTTAATAATTTTTACTATGGTGACAAAAATTTGATGTATGTCATCTGACCTCACCTAATTTTCGTCACCTTGGAAACTAAGGATCTGAATTTTATTAAAAATACCATAAATTCAATACATTATATTATTAATAAGTAAGTTAAGTATCCCTAATTAAATGTTAGTATAGTCCATTCCTTTAGATACGGTCACCTTGATCGCGCAGCGCCATTCCACGTGCGTTAAGCCGCCACAAAAGCAAAGGGCCCGCCTGCGGCGTACACCCACAAGCAAGTATGATTTGTCAGTTTACGCCGTGTTGTATGAATTAATATATTCGTATTTCTCAACAAAAACCAACATTACGTGCGGGTGCACCGACACTATCTAAACGATTGGACTATACCTACTGATTTACTAGGTGAAGTGTAGATATGTATCAACAATTTAACGCATGAGAAAACAATTAAAATAGAAAAAACGCAAATTAGAGTAGAGGTGAGCTTCACGAATGAAAATTTCGTTCGTAATTTACCAGCGGAAAAAACTATGTAAATGTTCTCTGCTGGACTACAGCTGAGCACACTGAAGCTTCCGATCGTTATGGTCATGATCTTTTGGATAGTGAGAATGTGATATTTGCTGCATTAAAAAAAACGTAACGAATTATTTTTTTGTTCTTAGTAAAAAAACATTTAAAAAAATTCACCAAGCAAACTGCACTGAGATATCTTCTGTCTGCAAAATATAGGTACTTATGTACCGTATTAAAATTAAGTAGATATATGATTATCCGTTAAAACGTTACTTCGTTTGTCGTCGTCGTTGCTGTTCGTTTGTCTCGCTAAAACTCTAGAACGGCTGGGCCGATTTAGCTGATTTTGGTTTTAAAATGTTTGCCGTAGTCTAGGGAAGGTTTATACGGTGAAAAATTAAAAAAAAACTTGAAAATCACAATGGCACGTGTACAGGGACGGAAAATTGAGAGAACGACTTTAAAAAAATACTAATGAAAATTAGTACCACAGGTATTTATCTACATATTGTGCCTAGGCGGCTAAGTATTAGAACTCAAGGTAGTATAGACTACTAGATATTTATGAGGATAAGCAAAAATTGGATCCAATGAGAATGCCCCGCTTATAAATTAACACACGTAGTTTAAACATCAGTAAGTAATATCTCGATGAGTTTAAACCTTTAAATCCCACACAAAATTCAGGCCGTTTTGCAAAAATCAGCAAATAAAGTTTAAAGTAGGTAATTAGTTTTAAGAAGAAACAAACCTTACAACAATTGGTACTTCGGCTATAGAAAAACGGAAAACTGTAGACGAGTCGCGATAAAAATAAGACATGTGTAAAACTAGTTTTTTAAGTATACATAATTGATACGAGTAATCAGGGTCTGTTATTGGCCTGATTCGATATGCCCATATTGTTAGAAGGAGAACTTTTAATTATTTTTTCTACACAACAATACACTTTGTGGCACGATACAAATGTTGATAGCCCATTATTAACGATGGTTGTTTTAATATTTAAGTGAATCAAAACGCATTTCTAAGAAGTTCTAATAGCCTACCTGTTGAAGTTTATTGACATCGCTGTTGCTTCGTGCCTCACCACGATTAGGCACACGCCAAATGTTACGCAAAAGAACCAAATGTTTTTTTTATAAAATAAAAGAAAAATTGGTCAAGTGAATGGTACATGGGTCCCTAATATCATTTTAACTAGGACAAAATATTATGCAACTTTGCGCGTTAAGTACAGATAGCAACGTAAGTATAGAGTTTCATAATGTTATATGAACATTACTCCTAATACCTATTTGATTAACACGAAATTGGCAAGTTATTTCTAGAAATTCAACAAAGCTTACTGTCTCCGTAAAATAGCAATTACTCTAAATAATCGATAACCGAAGAAACCTGTACATGTTTGTATGAAATAATTATGTATGCAATTATTTAAAAGTCAGAGAAGGTGTACAGTACGAGGTAATATATTAATAAAGTAACCGTCCTTCAACAAAATCTACTTAAGTTATCAAAAGCTCGAATGGTGCCGCGAACAGGAAAACAGATATTACGGAGAAATTGCAATAGTTGGTTGCAACCTACCTGCATGTTTGAAATGTAGATATATGCGGCTGAAGACTTGAAACACTTTTACTTTCCGTACACAAGCTGTTTAGTTAGAATTGACAGGATCTATGTGTTATGATTTCTACAGTATTTTGCGATATTTTCTCTGGCCAGTGAAGTGTTTAAAAGCGTACGTCTGGTTGGAGAATGTTGGGGCAAGCCGTGGTGCCGTAACCTCTTACTTAACTCGCCAATCCCCTCTTTTCGACTTGGCCGTACCGACCAAGATGCACCGTGATTGTGCGTCAACGTTACGTCAGCGTACTTGAGTGTAAATAAAAATACTTACTATTGTTTTCATACATTATATATTTAGGCTTCGACACACATAATGATGCAGGAAACGGAACATGGCGTGAAACATTTTAGAACACTTGACCATAAATGTTGTGGCTAATAAAATAGCTCAAGCTATTTAAAATACAATGAAAGTTGACCTACAAACAAACTGTATTCCAAATAATACAACTTTTTTACAGGATGTCGCAGTTACAGTTTTAGTACCTAATAAACCTGTAAGTCCTGTAACAGAAAAATTAGGCGCCCACTTAGATTGTCAATGTTTTAAAAATAAAGTAAAAGTCTAAGAGAAAAGTGACATACAATTAAGGAAAATATTATCAAAGTTAATAATAAGCCGATTAATTATAGAAATATTATACGCATACCTACTCTCAATTACTTTTCAGTAATTTACAAAAGGAATCCTTATAGGCCCTAGGACCTACCTACTACTTTTACTAGTTTTTACACGACAATGGGTTTAACACTATTCTCTCTCCTCTTACTGTGGCATTCTAATGGCCACAGTAGGAGATGACCTGAATCTACTAAAGTTTTGTTAAGAGGTACCTACTCTTTTCCGACTACTTCTAGGTAATAATTATTTTAAAAGTAGAGAAACTACGACGTTCGTTCTAGTTTCCTGGTCAAGGCTTTATTTATATAAATTCAATATTCATTTGCTTATCCAATACAAATGTTTTGCGGAGATAATTACAACAATATCGAAATTGGGTTAATTAGTTAAATAAATAATACTTGTAACATTAGTTATGACTAATTCCTTGTACGTTGGTTTCGAATTGATTAGTTGTCGGTAAACGCTTACATAACCCAATATCGATGCATAGTGCTAATTAAATTAAAATATATAATTTTTAACGCAATAGTAGTAAGATAAAAAAATATATAAAAAAGTCCTATCGAAAAATCTAATTAACATTTTTTTTGTAAATGCATTTTGTCAACATGATGCTCATTTCAGCCATATTGGCGTACAAGTTTAGCCCACTCCCATGGGTAGTTTCTTTGTACAAATGCGAGAGTGTGACGTATTTGGCGTGTCTCTTGAGGTGAACATTGAGGGCATGCTCCTCGGAGTACGAGCGGGGCCAATACTGAAACCAAAAAAAAACGTTACTGTGGTAATACTTTTGAGCTTAAGTAATGCTAAAACCATATTAGATAGGTTAACAAAAAACGGGAAATGTAATCTGACACTGCCATATCCAATTTTTTTACAAAAGTCTGGATCTTAACAGCAGATGCAAAGACGAAACAGTAAGGGTATTTCTCTGAACTGCTTAATTAAATTAAATTTCGTACCAAAGCAATCTGTGGTAGCCATTTCGTGAAAAGGGACGGAACAATGTAACAAGAAGCCTGGAAAGTGTTACACATCATATTACACACATAATTAGGTTTCGCTCCGAGGCTTTATGTAGTTTTATGCTGGTTTTAAGTAAACAATTGTAGTAATCTGTCATGTTTTTAAGTCAATTCACACACTCACTCACTTTTGAAACATTAAACTCGGGCCACCAATTTGTTGACCGCAATAATTTTTTATCTGTATAGGAATCGCATCCTCAACACTTGACTATTAACAACTAATTCAGTCATTACACCAATCGTGTTCTTAATCATATTCTTGGAACATTATCTCTTATTTGGAATAATGTCCTTAAACAATTGACTATCGTAAACTATCTTAGTGTTTACAAATATCCTGTGCCTGTTTTAAGAATTACTCATGGGTTTTCCGTTTTAGCAATGAAGGAGGTCGACGTTTGCATTGCGACTTTAATGATGATGAAAATTTTGTTACGCTTAGGAGAAAGTATATTCAACCATCTGTTATGATTGGTAACTATTATTCAGATCCGGCACTTACAAAAATCAACTTCATCACATAATCCGAGTCTTGTCTACCTTGTGATGTAATTTAAAAAAAAACTAGCTTTAACGGAAAAGCACATAGACATTTAATCGCATACATTCGCTATTCTTTCCCCTATGAGGATACGAATATTGTACTCGTATAAACCCGACATTTTTTAAATCAGAATTTCGCTCTTACAGACATGAATAATGTAAAATAGACATAAAGATCAAGGTCACATAGTTTACATGTAACTGAACCCGCCGATGCCTCGAATGAAGACCGAGCCCTGTACAGTAAATAAATAAAAGCTATCATAATTATGACTTAAAGCAGCCGGTTACTACTATTTTAGGGTGCACACACTATCGTCACGATTTCACTTAAGCGATGTCTAGGTTCCATGACGAAAATGGCAAAAACGGAACCCTTATTTTTAGCTTCCTTATATCTGCCCCATCTGTCCACACTATATCTCACAGACCAAAAGCGCTTTGATTTTACATGAACATACATACTAATCATGCCAAGAACGTGGTATAATAAAACCTAGATAAAATATTTTTTTTAATCTACTTCAAAAAAGAAGGTTTAAATTCGTCTGTATTTTATTGTGTTTTAATTCGTCTGTATTTTATTATTAATAATAAAATACAGACGAATTAAAACCTTCTTTTTTGAAGTAGTTTTTTTTTTTTTTTTAGTGTGTGTAGTTACCTCAGAGCTGTTTCATTCATTCATTCATAAACGATTTTGGAAAAAAATTAAAAAGAAAATTCTAATCCCCGAAGAAACAACCCGTAAGGATGGGAATTAATTAGGTAACGAACGAAATATTTGTGCATGCTTCAGAAACTCAAAAACTTCTACACCGATTGAGCTCAAATTTTGACACGATAGACAACATTCTCTAAAGATTGATATTTTTTCATTCATTCATTCGCAGTTTAGTTCTACATTTCTCATCAATGCAGTCACAATTTGCCACAACGAAGCGTAGCAGGGCTGTACCCTGTTTTGCTTACTGTATCTAATTTATTCTGTATCAAATATATATATATGTAATTCATCACATTCGTCGTTGAATAAATCAAAATATTTCAAAGAACAGGCATTTGGAATAAGAAACTTATTACTGTTTCGTACCAGACAATCACTCACACACTACATGTACCGTAACAATAAAATAAAGTTTCATGTTTCTCTCCGGTTATGTATTTTTAAATACTGTACAAATACAAAAGACTTTTACATATTGTAAATCATTTGTTAACTACCATTTTCTACAGTCACACACTATTATTGTACATTTGAAAACCATAATGCATTCACTACTTTTGAGGTCCACTATCGCTACGCGATGTACACGATATATACTTAAATAGGCCAGTGCTACAATAGAATAAATACAGCAGGGTACCACAAATAGAGATTATTATTTTGTCTGTGATATAACTGATATATTACAGCATGATTTACTTTTTATTTGAAGAAGCTGATGCAGAAATATCTCAATCAATAGGCCGCCGTAGTGTCACTCACTACTGCATTGTTGCATTGTCTACATTCGCAATGAGTATGGTGACCACAACTCTTGGATTCTGCTCGTGCTTTCCATCAGTCAAAGTGAAGTCACTTTGGCGGGCTCATATAAAAAAGCTGTAACTCCGGTCGTGCATGGGAGTTTAAAGTATTTTTTAAGCATTTAGGAATAATACATCGTAGAATTTAGAATAGGCACCTACTTAAAGATAATGAAATCGAGTAATAACATTTTATTACTTCATCGTCATTATGAACACCCTTTAACAGTCCACTGCTGGTCATAACCCTCTCCTAAGAAAGCAGGTTTGGCCTAATAAAACACTCTGGCCAGACGAGTTGGTAGGGTTTGTTTCGAGTTTTTATTCTTTTGATGTTTTCTGCATAATTTGCTACCCTAGTCGCCTCTTACCAGCGCGGCGTTGCCAGACGTCCCGATTTTTGAATGAAAATTGTAATGTCCCGCGCGGGACTTATTTGTCCCGCTTTTTGAGCATAACTGGTCGGACGCCAAAAGTGAAGTTAGCCGTAGTGCTTCATCGTCAATAAAATTGGCAGGCAATAAAAAAACAAAAATTCCACCATTACATTACAAATAGGAAATGGGATACTTTTTATCCCGAAGTTCAGCACGGTTTCTTGGAGAGAGGGGATGAAAGTCAAAATATGTACTTAGTTGTAATTCAATAACACATAGTCCGATTTCTTTCATTCTTTTTTTGATAAAGAGAGGGAAAGGTCTTTTTTTTTGTCCGCGACTGTACACTGCCTGTGGAAAGCTGAGACAGATATGTAAAATATGGCGGTACGAAGTTCGCCGGGTCAGCTAGTGTATAATATAAAAATATTCACAGTTTTGAGATAGTAAAACGAGTAACTCCATGGTTTTATATTTTATGGGTTTTAATGGGGTCTTTTAATTACACGATATAGACGCATCCGGCTGCTCAATCTGGCTGGATTCAAAGACTAAGAAGAATATTCGACAAATTTAATGATTACAGGGATACATGATACGTATCTATTTAGAATTACCTATTTGTAATAAGTGGAAAGTAATTGATCGAAATTTAATTTTAGTCAGTTAAATGTACAATTTGTATAACTAAACTAAAACTTTGCAATACTCACTTCTTAGCCTTTTCCCAACTTGATCGCACGGCCCTTCACCCATCGCACACTTGATGTGTCGACGCATTGTATTCCTGTCAGCCAGGGTCTTCTCCAATTGAGCATCGGACATTTGAGGGCCAGCTCGCACGTATTGGCTCACCACCATACCGACACACAAATAGCTCATCAACACGAACATCTTAAAGTAAAGAGAAAAGATAGATTTGTACTTATCTATATTTTATAGTGTAGACAATACATGCACGGACACGTTGGTGTGGAATTTCGTCCACGATATCCCGAGCATCCATGTCTCTAGACGGAATAGCGACTCAATAGAGCTACTGGTAGTGCAGGGAAAGGCGGAGGGGATCAGACTCCGCAGCAGGCACCCATGCGCTGGATCAACCAGGTGAAGTTCACAATCAGAAGCCGCGTGTCTGACTGCAGCCGGAACACTGCCGACAAGGTGAGATGGCGGGAAATTGTTCGAGGGGTTTTGTCCGCCTCTACAACCAGTGTAGACTAGAGTCTGATCGATCGATAATTCTTCTCGCGAGTAGTTATTTATTTAGTCACCGACTTCAAACAGATTCTAGGTACCAAGCACACATTATAATACTACTATTTAAATGAATAAAGAATTAGAAGAAAAGTATAGACAAGAATTGGCACATAGCCATTTATGAAGAGCCAGTTTATTTTACGCTTTTTAGTGTTTTTTGGCAGGGAGTTTTCGCTGTATGTTTTTTGTTACACTACGGAGAAGCCAATACGAAGGATTGTACGATATTCCACCGTAGGGCGTAAACTACTGAACCGATTTTAATGAACGAGGTGTCAATATATTCGTAACTAGCTGACCCACGCAACCTCGTATAGGTCTCCCATTGCCCGTAGCGTAGAGTTTCTCCGCTCCTATTGGTTTTAGCGTGATGATATATAGCCTATAGCCTTCCTCGATAAATGGGATATCTAACAAAGAAAGAAAGCCTAAACTACTGAATTGTCAACTGACTTTAAGGCCATGTTCAGATGACGAGCGCTCAACGCGCGTTTTGTTAACGCGCGTTAACAACTACATGTAAAAACGCGCGTTAGCATGTGTACCTACTCCTAGAACGAAATTACATGTAGTTGTAAACGCGCGTTGAGCACTCGTCATCTGATCATGGGCTAATGAATGAGGTGTCAATAGTTCCTAATAGGTAAACATAAATTTTATCAAAAGATTTTACGTAGTCGAGTTTTTCATGTGTCTTTTTACTTTATTGATCTGTGTTGTAGTTATTCTTCGAGATTATAATTTTCTGCAAATACTACATTTTATATACTATCATTTGTATCAAGCACTATGTTAAGAATATAAGAGGACGACGCTTAACATTTTTTGTCTATTATTTATAATAATTACGTATAAACACTATACTATCAATGCTAAATACATAAATATGTACATAAATATTCAGACAAATATTTGCACTACGCGAGAATCGTACCGGTAAACTCCAATGTGGACTTCCAGGTTGGGGTTTGTCGGTAGTACTTGGTCTAAGATTAACCAATGACACACGAGAATTGAGGCGTTAACGATTGCAGAAAGAAGAATGCTTGGAACTTTGCACAGATTGGCAGTAGAACCAGGGGCGGATCCAGGATTTTTTTCTGGGGGGGGGGCACAAGGGACGGAGGGGCAAAAAATCAACTAACAACAAAAAAAAACAAGCTCAAGTATGCATAGGAACGTTTATGAAGATGTCAAAACAATAAAAAAATTAATGTTTGATAAAGACAGTTTTCTTTTATGTTTCCTGCTAAAGATGTCCAACACTTTATTAGCGTCTATTTTTGCCGCAACGTCTTGATGGATATGCATTAAAGCCAACCAATTCAAACGTTCTTTTGTCATCCTGTTGCGAAGATATGACTTTAATCGGCGTAAGGTGGAGAAAGATCGCTCGGCAGTGCTAGTAGTCACTGGAAATGTGCACAGCAATTGACAAAGAGTTCTAATATTTGGCAGCAACGTTGCTCTTTTGTAAGCATCTGCTGGAGATACTGGGATATTTTCTCTCATCTGTTCCCAAATTTTTAGCTCTCCTTTCAAAGCTAAAAAACAGGGAAGGTCTTCTTATAATACGGTATAATAAGGTATACTTCAGCGCCTTGCAAAACACCCTCTACATCTTTGTCGCTGAAGTTATGGGACAGCAACTTTTGTAACTGACCAATTCTTTGCATGGGAGCGCTAGGGAACCTGGATGACATTTCACTTAACATATAATCTAGAATAGGTATATTTACTGAAAGTCGGTAATATTCTTCAATTGACTGTGTCTGAATGTTTGAACGATTTGCTTGACGGTTGGTGATTCTGCGGACAGTGATTTCTGCACCAATATTATGTGCGATTGCCTCAGCCTGGTTTTTAAATGTGTCTGTGCTAGATTCACGTTGCCTCTGCACATTTAACTATAGTGGCTGATGGTGCTGACGAGTTTGTTGCCATTGATGTAGTTTCCGCATGTGTGGATGTACATAGGACACCATCAAATTCAATGCCTATCTTTGTATCTGCAACTGCATCGTTGGTTTTTTGGTAAAGAAAAACGCACTTAAGCTCTTTTGTCTTTTCCTGTATTTATCACACATTATTATTATTATATACAGAAATATAACTTGTTTCTCGCTAAAACTATACTGAACTAAGTAGGCTACAAAGAGAAGTTTATTTAAGTTTACGTAATAATAACAAGCGCATGAAAAACTCGTCCGGCTATGACCTGTCGCGACCTAACTCACAATGCGCGGAAACTCCCGCGCCAGTGACCACTGCCTCCGACCCGCGCTTTTAGCTAACCGTACCGCTCTCGTTTATTATACTCTTTCCATTTCTTTATTTTCTCGATGACAGCTCTTTGTGGAAACTTGAACGAGCGTCTTTTTTAAATTATGTATACAATATTAAATAAAAATATGATGCTTACGCACGTACAAGGACATAGCAGATGGATGTAAACTCATAGGGATGGAGCTATCGATAAACGTAATACGATAACAGACCCGATATTTTTTTACAAAGTGTAAGAAACTAAACTATTGCCGGATAATTTTGTACAAATTTATTAACTAATATTACATTTCAATACAAGATGTAATTATATTGTGTTGAATCTTTATTTATTTATTTTAATCAAAATCTGATGAATCGTCACTGTCACTCGATGAGCTCTCCCTAATATTTTATGTTCCTGTACTTCTATATTATCGAATGCCACATGAATTTCACAATCCGACGCTATAATGTTTTACTTCCGCACATGCATTTTTTAATCAATCTAACATCTTGTTTGCCGTAATAGGGGGATGGGTATTGTTTCGAGCGGCGTGTCCTTTGATTTGTGCCCATATTAGTTCTATAGCATTGTACTGGCAATGATACGGCGGAAGTCGAAGAACCCAATGACCACATTCGGCATCTATTTCGTCGGTAATATATCTTTTAGGGAGGCTTTTTTCGATTTTAAAATATTCAATAATTGTACTTTTAATAAAGTATTATCCACATTTTCGCCATGACGTTGGAGCCAGTCAATTATCTATAATTTGTCTGGAGTGATATGTAACATTATCCATAATAATTTTCGACGGTTCTTCCAGAGATTGCACCATTTCTTAGATTGTATCATTTCTTTAAACCATCTTTCGTAAATCTCTGCGTTCATTTCTTCTTGGTAGTCCACTGTTTTCTTGGATTTAAAGGCCAGTAAAGCATCTGACACAAATCCTTTCGTAGACCCTGCATGGCATATGATAAGGCGTCCACCTTTTCCCATTGGCACTGAACTAGTGGACGCGGCGGTGTCGTCAGTCCAGTTCTTAGATACTGTGTGGTTTGCATTTAACCAAGTCTCGTCAGTGAAAATAACATTTGACCAATCTGATATCTTTTTGGCTTCGCTAAAAAATTCGCAGCCAGTCATAGCAATGTCGTGATGCTCCATCAATATTTTAAGTTTGTTCGATTTTTTATAAGAAAAACCAATTTCTTTCAAAACCAAGCTAAATGATGATTTTTAGCCATGGAACAAACCACATTCACGTAAAGAAACAACAAGTTCTTGAGTGTTGGAATTTCTTTGCGCAAGTAACAGTCATATTTATGACGGCGAATATCGACAGCGTAGAAGTTGTCACACGACGTGATTGGCGTTTTTTTTTCGGCGTACGAAGCTTATTTTCCTGTGCCGCTTATACCGGTAGTAATTTTTGAAATTGTAGGTCCACTAATTCCTAATGTGGCCTAAGTACGCTTTCGCACTTGCGACAGTGGTAATAGCGGGCCACCATTTTGATACTCTGCTTCAAAGTGATTACGAACCTTGATCACCAGTTCTCTCGCCTGCCTTTTCAGAACAGATCCTTTAGGCATTTTGACATTTGACAGCTGGGCAGCAATCAACACGGAGGAACACAAAATACACAACGTAACGTATGTATGGATAATGTGAAAAAACTCAGCGAACAGAAATGTAGTGACTTTAAAGCACGACCGTCTTGTTGCGAGTGACAGATTAAAACAAACACAAAATGGTGGTGGGTCATTGAGTGTTCCCAGCTTGCAAAAATATATTTGAATGTTTTTGTTGTATTTGTCTTTGTTCAAAACATAATAAATATATGCGATCGATATCATTACTTATTTGGTCACAACACTACAACTATCAAATTAGAACTGTCATCGAGAAAATAAAGAAATGGAAATAGTATATCTTTCATTAGCAAGTGCGTGAAAGGGATGCAACGAACAAAATGCGCAATTCCAGCTAGAAATAGACAAGATTGTCACTTATGTTCTTTCTGTTATTTTATTCATAAATTTTAATAACTCTGATAATTTGATTTACTTTTAAGTATGTACTGTGATGGAATCTCCACACAGTACATAAAAATACCGTCTGGGGGGGGCACGTGCCCCCGTGCAACTAAATCCGCCCCTGAGTAGAACACATAAGCGCTAACTTATTAAAGCCGGACATACACGTTCAAGTATACTTGCGCAAACCCAGACTTGCCCAAGTATACTTGAACGTATACTCGTATGTCCGGCTTAAAGTATCTCGTTTTCTTTCAAAAAGTTACGATCAAATACAGGTTTGAAAGGCATAGGTAAAAGTGTGATGAAATCCCAATATATATAATAACCATTGCTATTGTTTCCTATTGTTATAATTTTAATGAATAAATTAGAGTCCACACTTATCCATCTTATATTAAAAATTGGAAACTGAACTGAATTGTCTATCTATTACGCTTTCACGGACCACGGCTAAACTATGCATCGACTTCAATGAGCGTGGAAATGTTTTGAGTCTTGACGAAGCTCGATAACCGACATACACAGATGCAGTCGCAGAAAAAAGCTAGTATCATCATAATCATAATATATACTTGCGTGCAAAAAAATCGGCCCACCTCCTTCGCTTCATTTTGAAACTGAATAAATCAAAAAATCTACACACATCAAAAGTGTCTAGGGATCAACATATATTTTTGCAATAACTTTTCTCCTGATTGATATTAATTAAAATTTACTTTAAGGATTCATCAAATAAAGTGTTTTCGTTTGTCACAGTAACGATAAACCAAGTCACCTTTGCATTAATAAAGAAATTTGCCATTTTCCTAATAAAGGGATTTTTGACATTTGAACCACTAACATTAAAGTTCGAAAAAAAAACTGAAATAACAGTTTTCTTTAAAATTTTATTAGGTAACTTAAACAATTAATAATCCGTGTTTCTACCGCGAACACTAACAACACAAGAACATCGGTTTGGCATACTCAAAATGAGTTCATCCAAATCACGCTGTGGAATGGCCGCCCATGTTCGTTGCAACAACAAAAAAAGGTCTTCTTGCGACTGGATACCCTCCATATTCGGCAGAGCTCTTCTCTGTAGCATATCCCATGCATGCTCAATCGGGTTCAAGTCTGGCGACTGAGCAGGCCAGGGCAGGACATTGATGTTAGCTGCGGTGAGAGTCTGTCTTACAACTCTTGCGGTGTGCGGTCGTGCATTATCATGCATTAACTGAAATAAGGGACCGATTTGCACTTGTAGAGGAACGATGACGTCTGATACAATCGTCTCAGCATAAATTTGAGCGTTGAGGTTGCTTCTGATCCAAATCAACTCAGTTCTTCCGCCGATCCAAATACCCGCCCATACCATGATGGTTCCACCACTATAAGGATGGACTTCCTGGCAGGATTTTAATCGCTGTTGGCGTCCAGGGGTTCTCCAGTGTCGTATACGTCTTGTATCCGGTCTCATACCAAAACGAGACTCATCAGAAAAGCACACGAAACGCCATTGTTCTTCTGCCCAATTTCTGTGTTCAAGAGCCCATTGATATCGAATCCTACGATTGTGCATTGCTATAGGTGGTACCCGTAGCGGTCTTCGGGAATGAAGGTTCACTTCATGCAAGCGGTTTCTGACTGTTTGGTCGCTAATTAAGTTCCCTGAAGAGTGATGAAGCCTCACGGCTAACATCATGGCGGTTATTGTTGGAGCTCTTCGAGTTAAGATTTGAATGTATCGGTCTTGTCTCCGTGTGGTGCAACGATACCGTCCTCCATGGCGCTCAGCCACGGTACCAGTGCTTCGGTAACGTGTCCAAAGTCGACTGATAACACTCTGACTTGTATTCAGAGCTAAAGCCACAGTACGTTGCCGGGAACCAGCTTCTATCATTCCCACGGCTCTGAGCATTTCTTCCCTGCTTAAATGACGTCGCCGCTCCATAATAACGTTGGTTTTAATCAGTAGTAGGGAAACAGTAGCACTAATAATGTCTTCAATGCGTTGTATGTTTTTATAGGGAAAATATTGACAGCTGATTTTCATCTTTTACTCGAATTTGATTGACAGTTCCTGATTCAAATTATGAAATGCACCAAGAAGGATCCATATAAATTTATAAAATCATAAATTTATTACAAAGCCACATCTCAATCTCAAGAAATCCGCATAAAAATGCTTGATCCCTAGACACTTTTGATGTGTGTATAATTGGAAAATAACGTTTAGTGTTGTGTGAAGATAGGCTTATTAACTTTATTTACACATACTCTACACTTTGACAAATGCATCTTTGATGACATGGTCGCATTAAATCATCAGACACCCTCACATTACACATTTTTAAAAATAATCTTTCAGACTTTGCTCTGCATTTAAAGTGTATATACGTTGCTCTTTAATTGAAATTGATAATTCTCGTTGCTTTATTGATAATTTAACTTGAGTTTAAGTGTATTTAATAAACGTGAAGATGGATACTACACCTACTGAGGGCGCTCAAGTAGTGGCAGTAATTCAGGGTGGCTTAAGCCAGTGCGTCGTCTCTAGATGCCTTCATTTAAGTAAGACGAGGTCGAACTGCAGTAAAACGAGTGTACCGAAGGTTTTTGGAGACAGTAAGCTTGAATAGACGATCGGGTTTAGGAAGAAGTTGGTTACATCAGTGCGCGATGACCGCTTTATGGTATCGACGTCTTTACGTAATCGACATCTCACTGGAGTTCTGGTGCAACAAAGACTACGTGATGTCCGTGGTGTCTCAGTAAGTGAGTGTACTGTACGATGGAGACTTGCAGAAAGAGGATAACGTCTACACAAGCCTGCCAATGGACCAAAATTAACCCCTGCGCAGCGCCATGTGCGGCTTTGAATTGCCCGTTCTCACGTTGACTGGTCGCTCGAACAATGGAGGGTCGTGCTGTTCTCGGATGAGTGTAAAATCAATGTTCATAGTAATGATGGACGTAGAAAAGTGTATTAAAGAAAAGGAGAACGATTTGCACAGGCTGGTATAGAGGAAAGAGTAGCATTTGGCGGTGGTTCATGGACTGTTTGGGGTGGAATTTTCTTAGAAGTTAAAACAGATCTTGAGTTTGTTTCTGGACCTCGTCTAGGCGCTCTGACTGCAGAACTATACATCAAGGAGGTTGCTGGAGTAGCATGTTATGCCATATGCTGCTTTTGTGGGTGAAAATTTCATGCTTATGCAGGATAATGCTCGGCCACATACTGCATCAGTAGTCGACCAGTATCTCCGCGAGGTGGGAATTCCAATAATGGAGTGGCCAGCACCAAGCCCACACCTCAATCCAATTGAACTCCTATGGGATGAGCCAAAGAGAAGGGTTAGAGCCAGAATTAAACCCGTAGAAAACCTATTGGAGTTGAAATTTGCTATCCAGGAGGAGTGGGAAGGAATACCCCTAGAATTCATCATAACCCTAATAAGGTCGATGATAAACAGGATGGAAGCTGCAATAAGAGCAAGGGGTGGCAATAGAAGCTATTGATTTAAGTTTTTTGTCTAAAATTTTCATTTCTCGCATTCAAAACTTTAAAACTTCACCATTAAAAATTTGGAAAATTCGCACTCTTTTTGTTTTTGAGCCTGTAAAATCGAAAAAAATTGTAAGTGGTGTAGCTAAAAAATGTCTAATCAAACTTCAGTTCTTTGTCGATAAACCAACATCAAAAACTTCTTTTTATTAATATTATTTTTTAATCTATCGCGTGTGAAACCAAAGGGTGGGCCGGTTTTTTTGCACGTAAGTGTATAATAAATCATTATAAAGCTGAAGAGTTTGTTTGTTTGAACGCGCTAATCTCAGGAACTACTGGTCCGATTTGAAAAATTCCTTCAGTGTTAGGTAGCCCATTTATCGAGGAACGCCAAAAGCTATATATCATCAAGCTAAGACCAATAAGAGCGGCGCATCAATGAAGAATGTTACAAAAACAGGGGAAAATTATTACACTACGGGCAATAGGAGACGTAAACGACACGTTGCGTGGGTCAGCTAGTCATAATTTAAAAATCCTTTCAATTCAGTTTACCAGAGCAAGGAAGAGCCAATTCACAAAGAAAGTTCTTCTGTACAAGTTTCCAAAATTACAAGGAAGTTAAACTCAAAAACCACACAGTCTTTTTTTTTTCTTTATTGTATATTTTTCAAATAAATTGGTTAGGGGTTTTACCGTGATTTATATACAAAGCAATACCTCTTGAACTCTTCTTGAACAACTTAACAGTACATTATACTCTGCTAAACTTTTTTTACGTGGCATCTTTTATGTTATTCTTTCACTAATAACAGTACAGTAAACTACTTAACCCACTTAATAATTATAGGTAGTTATCCGCAACACAACTTCAAAAAATTAAATCAACTTTATGGTTAACATTGTATTGTAAGGTGTTATGTATATTTAAAAATGATTAAACGCCTCACTTTGCCGGCTGTATTTTCGAGCGAATTGAGAACTAATACAGCTTTAATTTTAAATTAAATCACGCTGACAAATGAAGACCTACACGCATATTGTACTTCAATCACGTTTTAAACGTTATAGGGAACAGTTTCTATAAAAAACAACTTACCTGCATGTTGAACACTTATTATGTTATAACTACTAAAAAACACAAATATCACAGAACTTTAAGAGTAGTGAAATATTCGGGTTAGGTCAGGCTGGCGATTAGGGAGCGACTGCGGGCTGCGGCCCACACAATTGTCGTGTTATTACCGTCACTGGGAATGTGGTCCTGCCCTCTTTGTGTAGCGATTATGTTTGAATAGAGGGCTCCTTAGCGATAAGCAATTACAGAGAAACCAAAGGCCCTTGTTTTAATACTCGTAGAAAACTGTTATGTGTAATTTAAACTTGATGACTATACCTAACTTAAAAATTTAATTAAGAATAACCAATAATCGACTGAGTGAAATTCTGTAATTCACATTTACGAAAATTAAATATATTTTTAACCGACTTCAAAAAGGAGGAGGTTCTCATTTGGTTGTTTTTTTTTAGCCATTCTTATTTCAAATTACATTTGAATGCATAGTATAATATTAATGTGTATGATAATATTTATGTATTTAAAGATATTTAATGAAAAACTTTACATTAATAAAATATTGCCCTACCTACTCGACAGGTTTGGCAAAAATTTAGGAAAAACGGCGACAAACACCGACATTAGATTATGATAACTCTCTTTTCTGGCAGTTGGGTAAAATAAAAAATAAAGTAAGAATGGATTTATTAATCACTGAACAATTTATTAATTCATTAATTACTATAATATTATAAAGTTCTTATTATTTTATTTGGTTACAATTATATCTGCTAGGTAGGTACACGAAATACCTAAGTATGTGTTATCAATGTTTTGTATAGAAATAGTATGGTATATCGGCCAGACAAGAATAATACCTACAAGATAAAATTTTACTCCAACAACTGAATAAAACTATATTCTGAAGAAATAAAACTATATTCCTAGAAATTGTTATCGCAAAATCATCAATCACATCTACGCCTGTAAAGTGCGTAACACACAACGAAGATATTATATATTTTAACGTATAATATAAAAATATATTATCTTAAACGAGCACACGCAGCAAAGATACGATAATATATCTCAACTGCATCATTCTATCAGAAGGCGTCTTGCGAGTTGGCGGTTTCGTTCTTTATAAAGGCTGTTTAGTTCTTGCGATGAAACGGAACAAAACTGGCTGTTGTTAGACTTCTTGAAAGTCTGATGGCGAATGGGACAGTGAATTATTTTACTTTTTTTTATTATTTAAAATGTTTTGGTGCCGTTATAATATTAATTTCTTTGCAAAGTATATTTTCATCCCACCAACTCGTAAAGAGTATTTTTGCCTTTCGATATCTAAGTGCAAAAGCCGTTTTTATCCTCTAGAGCAGGGGTTCCCAATCTTTTTCAGCCTACGGCGCACTTTCATGATTAGTATATTGTCACGGCGCCCCCTACCTATTTGAAATAGATGCAATGAAAAGAATTAGGTACCTACAATAGTACTTATTATAGGTTGATACGCACAAAAATTAAAACATCCACGGTAAGAAACTGCGACATTTATTAAATTTATTATATTAATAAATTTAATAAACATTCAGAATTAAAACAAAATATCTACGAAAGAAACAAAAATAAAATACAATAGTTTCTCAATAGCAGACAAGTCAAGTCAAGGTGCGGGTGACCCTAGTATAGTTTTTTGAAGCGGGGAATATGGTTTGAGACTGCCACTCTTATTTCTTGCTCAACATTAATTCTTGAGCGATATTTGTTCTTGATTACGGCTACTGCTGAAAATCCAGCTTCACACAAATGTAACATTGCAAAGGGGATGAAAATTCTTAAAACTTTTAAAGTTAACTTTGGATATTCATTTTAAATCGATAACCAAAACTCCACCAAATCGGATTTGATTCATCTCGTTATAAGGCTCTTCTGAAATGAATTCTGACGGAGCTTGTGCGTGAAAAGGATCCAAAAGTATACACGTGAATTTTTCAACATCATCATCTGCAAAGTATTTCGCAGACCATTCGATGTGCTTCGAAAGATGTTTTGTGAAAAGGGCCATCATGTCTTGTGACCAGTTCATTAGATGCTGCATATTTATACAATTGCGGGAAGCAGTCTTGACCGTCTCCTTCATTCATTTTTTTTATCCACAACAGCAGTTTCTTTCCAAATGCCGCTATCTTTTCCGATAGTTTCAGAATGGACGTCTTTTGCCTTCCAAAGACAGATTCAATTTATTTAGTTTTTCAAATATATCACGCACACACAAGTATGCTAGTCTTAGCAAAAAATCTGGTTCAGCAAATAGTAGACCCACGCTGATTTTCGCACGAACGAGCTGGCTCGACCGGGGCGGTACTACGCAGAAAATCAACTTTAAATGACTGCGTTCATGCTGTCGTGTTTCGTTGGTGAGTGCGAGACCGGAGACCCAATGATGCAGAAGCATCACTAGGCCGCCATAGTGGGGGTCACCATGCTGCATTGTCTGCATTCGCAGTGAGTATGGTGACCACCACTCTTGAATTCTGCTTATGCATTCCATCAGGCAGAGTAGAGTCATTTTGGCAGGGCCATCCATAAAAAAAGAGCAAAGTTTTGTCGTTTTCATGACGCTCTTGCGCCCCAGGACTTTCACTGGCAGATAGCTGATAATCTAAGGAGTAACTTAGGCTACTTTTTTTAGACTAGCTTTGTCCCGCGGTCTAACTCGCGGTACGACAAAAACCGCGGGTTACACCGCGGGGTTGAGCGAGTACTTAAGTATTTTTTTAAATAATTTAAAATTAATCTCCAACTCTTCCAACCCCAGTTCTTGCAGCTGCTTCACGACAACGCGCGACCCCATACTGCGCAACAGACAGTCTCCAAGCTGCAAGAGCTGGGGTTGGAAGCTCTCCCTCATCCGCCATACTCACCAGACCTTGCACCTACCGACTATTACTTTTTCCAAAATTTAGACAACTTTTTAGTGGGTAAAAAATTCAAGTCCCGAGAGGCAGTATAAAATGCCTTTGAAGAGTTTGTTGCCTCCCGTCCAGTTGATTTTTACAAGAAGGGCATCAATAAACTGCCAATGCGTTGGCAAAGATGCGTCGATTGCATGGGTGATATCGAATAACAGAAATAAAAAAGTTTGAAAAAAGAAGTACTTTCACTTATTGCATACAAAACGGCAATTTCATAGGTAAAGACCTATTATTAAAAGACTTCCAATGAGATTCTAAATTTCTAACTATTAAAACCGCAAAAATAAATTTATAAAATGAACTCGGAAATTCGCGTCTAGTGAGTGCGTTCAAAAGCCCGCCAAAGAGTCCTTTGGCTATGGTTCTAGATTTTACGGCTCTGAGTTCTAGCCTTTTTAAGCCAGTCGTTGATATTTTTTTGAAAAAGTTTGGAAACAGAGTTTTCTCTCAAGTTTACAAGTTTTTTTCCACAACATTTCACAGTTCACTTCACACGCGTCACTCGGAATTAATTGGAGTTTGTTCAGTTGAGTGGGGATGTAGCAATGGCCAAACTAAGTCTGTTCATAAGTTATTTTTGTTTTTTTTTTTTGTCTTCTATTTTCTGCTTTATAATAGGACAGTTCCAGGAATATGACTAACAAGTAAAATGTAATAAAATATGTATCCTTCGTATTGAATAATTATATATTTTTTAAATATTTATAACCTGTTGCAGATTTCAAATATATACCTATTTTTTTTAAATTTCGAAACTTGGTCGAGGTCAAACTTTTCCAACCAACAAAATATTTACAACCACAGACTATATGAAATTTCTAAGTGCTCGAACGTGTTTCGTCTCGTTAATTTACATTAATTTTATAGTCAAAATAATTATTATTCTAGTATTCCGACATCTACTACTTTAATTCAATAAAAATGTTATTAAATGTTAAAAGGAACAAGTGTTTGTTTATCCATAATTTGTGCAACAACTGAAGTACAACAGTAGTTAATCGCTAATTATCTACTTGTCACTCAATCATATGTTAGCAATTATTTTAGTGATGTCAGTTTGTTTACTAATGATACATTAGGCTAAAGTGAAAGATCTTGCGCTTTTTTGTAATGAATAAAGAAGAAACTGCGGAAGGGTCATCTTGTAAAAGACAAGAAAATGGCGACGCATCAAATGAATCTGAGCGCCCACTCAAGAAGGCACGTTTTGCGTGGCAAGTCAAAGGCAAATATCATTTAAAAAATGAAACAAATGAAACAGTCAAAGCATCTTCAACTACATCACAAGATCCAGACGTAGTTCTGGCTTCTAGTAGCGGAAGTAGCAGCAGCAGCATAAATTCTGAAAAAAAGCTAGAAATTTTAGAAGATTATTTAATGGAACAAGACTTCAAAACCCTAGACCGTGTAAATTCTGCTCCCGATAAATCTGTTACAATCAGTACAAGTATACCAATAAATGAAAGTTTGCCCTGTCCACAATATACAAGTTCCAATGAACAGAATCCTAACAATGTATTAAAAAGAAATGGTGAAGGTAGTAAAATCAGGAAAACCTGTCCTTCCTCAGTGGTAGTCTCATCAAGTTATACAGAAGATCAATGCATAGCTCGTTGGCAGATAATACAGGTAAATAATACAAAAAAAATATTTAAAAAAAACTTTATTTCAAATAAAAATGTTGACATAAACAAGTTCAATTTCTAGACAAACAAGTATATATATTTATTTCAAGACTGAAGAGTTCTTTATACTATTATTTATAATCCTTAAAGGAGTAATAAAGATACATATACTTACTAAATACATTAGTTATTATGTAAATATTTTTGTTATGAATGTCCATTTTACATTGAATTTATGAAATCGTTAGATTATTACTAAATTAGTACTCTTATTAGAAAATGACCAAAAATTTATATTTTTTGGATTATTATTTCAATGCCCATTATTATTTTTTAAATTTAATTATAAATATTACATGAACAATCCTAAAGATAAAATTCCAATATCATATTTTTATATGTATATTTATTATTTCTGAAAAAAATAAATATGGTTGCCTGGAAGAAATTGCTTTTTAGCGATAAGGCCGCCATTTGTACATGGTAATTTATTTGATTTGTTATTTTTATGTAAACTGTAATATCTTGTGTACAATAAAGTTTATTCTATTCTAAATGGAATGGAAATAAAAAAATTAGCAAGCCAAATTTTTATTTCATTTACCATTATTAATTGACAAGAAATCACAACAGTAAGAATTTAGAAAGTAACTATCATGAACCCATATACGGCCATTTTTAACCAACTTCAAAAAAGGAGGAGGTTCTCAATTTGCCCGTATATATGTCTTGATGTTAGTTTCTAAATTCTTACTTTTTTTTTTTATGTGTGTTCGCGTATAACTTCGTCGTTTATGAACCGATTTTGATGATTCTTTTTTTAATGGAAACGAGATGTCCTAACGGTGGTACCATGATAAGTACATTAAGATCTGATGATGGCATGCAAGAAAAATCGAGTCGAACCTTGAAGTCGGTTTTTGTTAAAATTTTACTTGTTAATATCTATTTTTTCTTCTATCTTTTGCTATCTCTAGATTTTAGTACCTAGACTAGTAGACAAAAGTCAATGTTTTTTTTTTTTTTTTTAGATGGTCAGAGGCTTAATAGATAACACAATAAACGCAGTATTGGATCTTGAGCCACAACCTCTACCTCCTGACGAAGATCGCTTCTATTATGTGGCCCGTGATGTAGCAGATTTTATAAACAATTTACCTGGAGACCACAGTGTTGAAAATGAAGGAATACTTATGGCAATATCTGCACATGGATTACAACACCCTAGAAGATCAAATACCAACATTAACATAGCAACTACTAGCCGTGGTAGAGAGCTGATGGAAGCCAACAATATTCTATTAACTTCTTCAGCCTCTGAGGATGAATCTCAAGATTCAGTAGATATCGATGAAAGTGATACCGATACATCATGCAATGATTTAGATATGTCATGGTCAGAGGATGATCAAAAAAATGATAGCAGCGACAATTCCTCATATCAAAGTGTCAATGAAAGTCATCAAAATTCCAGCACTGAATATGATGTAATTGAAAACCCTGTTGAAAATCACTGTGATTTTGTTGATGAGGCCATTTTGTTGGCTATACAAAGCAAAGGGTTGACCACATTTGGTTCTGATTATGGCTAGAGAATTACATTCTGATCTGACCTGTATTGGCACATACTGATATGAAAAAACGTATAATACACATATATGTATATAAGATACTAATTATAAATTAAGATGTAAATGAAATTTAAAAATACAACCGAAGATTTAAATGCAGATGCCGAATAAATAATATCTGCAAATGTATACTACATAAAGTCTATTGAATGGTATCAATAGACTTCTAAGATAATGACAGATAATTGATTGTACTCATAAAGCAAATTTAAATTTGAAAAATTGATTTATCAGTTAAAAGAGACCAATTCAAACCATGACTTATTCACAATAAAATTATTTAAAAGGTTACAATACCCTCTATTTCTCGGTGTTTCAAACGGGTAACACATCCGTTAAGTCCCACTTTACAACAAAAACTATATGTAAAAGTCGAAAAACATCTTTTTTTTAGATCTAAGTCTTAATAATTAAGTCTTGCAGGCAGGATTTTTTTTTCAGTAAGTCGTCATTGATAAGCTATTTTATAATAATGTGATAATGCAGGTCACTTTATTCCAATAGTATAGTTATATTAACTTGCTTGTAAAGACTTACTAGGCACAAATAGTTTTAATTATGGGAATGTTGCAGTTATGCCATGAAATCAGTATTTTTTAAATAATAAATATCTAACCAAGTGTTTATATTTACGAAATTATGTATATAGTATGTATTGTGATATAAATCTTGAAAGAAACTGTACTGTTAAAATGTTGTAGCAAAGTACAAAAGTTTCAAATTCGTTGAAACATATCAAGTGACTGATTTTGAAAAATGGGCATCAATTTTGTTTTTTACATTACCAGTGTATTTTAGATGATCCATTTTATTTAAGTGTAATCTGTCCATTTAAATAAATGTAGATATAATTTCAAATCAATTGCATTAATTTTAGTTTTTTTATTATTGGTCAATGCATTTTTTATATCATGCTTTTATTATTTTAAGAGTTTTTTTTTACGATTTACTTAGAATTATCTTACTTTGTGTATGCATATTTTAAAAAAAGTTATTGCGAATTGTAGATCCTATAAATAATATAGCACTAAGAGTAAAATAAATGTATGCCATACTGCTGACCTTACAGTCAATAAAATGATACTCAACTATGTTTCTTATTATTTAAAAAACGATACAGAAAATTTATAAAAGTTATAATAATTGAGCCCAAGCCGATACTCGATTTATAGTGTGTTATCAATAAACCCTCAGACCACAATGATTGAAAATGACATATTTGTGGATAGGATATATACACTACAGCTCAGAGTCTGTAGCTATTTGGAAGTGGTCTACATCCTAGTCTGTACAAGTGTACAGGCTTTCAAGGATGCGGTGATAATCCACACTGTCTACACGAAACCACGAGATGGATAAGTCTAGTCCTTCAAGTTTGCAGAGTCGGTTAGAACAATAGAACTATGAACTAATCTATACTATTATATTATAAAAAGAGGTAAAGTTTGTGACGTTGCGTTGTAAGGGGTAATCTCTGGATCTACTGAACCGATTTTGAAAATTATTTTACCAATAGAAGGCTACGTTATTTGTGAGTGACATAGGATATATAATAACCCGAAAAGTAAAAAGATTTTTTCGTGGTAGCCGGATTTGCAAAGTCGGAGAAAAAAAAGTTTACCGCCCAACGAAGTGTAGTGGTAGCGTATGTGACCAGGGCCGTCTTAACCTAAGCTGGGGTCCCTGGGCACACAAGAATTTGGGGCCCTTTTAGAAAGTAAAGAAAGCGTATTATACTAACATTTTTCAACTATGATCATGGAATCATGTATGCCGTTAGTTTTTGGTTACAATTATGGTTTCTTTCAGGTTCTATGTTAAGCAAACCCTTCTATTTATTATTACGTGTTCGGGCTCGACGAATTTGAGAATTAAGCCTTCTGACTTGTAAAAGAGACTTTACTACTAATACTCTTAAAACCACAGAATAACTCAGAAAAATTGTCCTTAATGACCGAGGTCGCTCTGTTAATCATTTACATCACTCAGATATTTGACGCACTGTAGCTCAAACTAAACTGCCTTTTTATACTAGATGCCTATGCCTATCACTAGATTATTCGGGACAGTTCAACAGCCTCTCGAAACGCCCGGTTCCGAAAAAAACGCTGTCGTATGTAAACAAGCCAACCACGTGACACTCAGTCTATATTCGACGTGTGAATATACATAGGTATATTCACTTAAGGTTTATTGTTCTGTGCCTCAAGAAACCGACTAGAACTTTCTCGGCTAAATCGATTGACGAGTCTTTTTCTGGAATGGTCATTTTTCGTAACACTGCCATTTTGCTCGACGCGAGCAACGCTATTGCTACCACGATATTTAGCCAGGCAGTCGATATGGACTACTTTGTATGGATCCTCCCATTTGGTCTGTAGTATAGGGGCCAGTCTTATCGGGTTTTCTCGTTTCTGCTCGCGATGTCAACTGCGATTAGTTTCCATTCCGTTTTTAAGTTGCTGGTCTTCATAGTTTCGCATCTGTGGAACTTTTTACAACAGTACAAGTAGTACATTTACGAAACCACTACGGCACCGATCTTGTACATCTTGCCGACACTTCTTGACACTAGGATGGCGTTCTGATGCTTTATTGTAAACTTCACGTAGAACGTTCGGCACCTTAGCTCTTGGCGCAATTATCTGTAGGTGGAACTCTCAGCCGTTGGACTTCTCCCAGTTTCGGTAGGTACAGTATTCCGTTTTGTAGAACTAGACTATCCCATTGCGCCCAATAAACTTTAGTAATAGCTCTTGCAGATAAGATAATACTCCAAACAGGTTTATATCACCCTGTGTTGCCATGTGATAAGTTTCTTTATGTCAACGTCATCCCCCTGTACTATCTTCATTGTTTCATCTTCACATGGTCCCAAAAGTCAAGCCTGTTGATTTCAAGTTTGGAGTCGGAGTACATTTTCTCAGCGAGACATATCCTTTGCATTGTCTTATGATGTCACCTTTTATCTCGCTGTCATGTTTTCCCAGATCACTGCCTTGGAACTTGCGTCTTGTGTGGCATCTTCTTTTCACAACGTTTTCTCATCAGCTCCTACAGGCAGACCAGAGAGTCCTTTATTTTTTTCAACCTGGACATCTGCAAACTCATTAGCGGGCAACTTAGCTGTAGATGACCTCTCTCACCATTCTGTAGCACATGATCCCAGATCCCCTCTTAAAAGAAGACTTGACTGTCTTTGATATCCTCTGGGACTTAGCTTGTGGGTCGACCGGATATAATGTCGAACCGCTTCGATCTCCAGTGCGTATGCCAGTGCTTCCCTTAGTAAAGCATGTTGGCCAAGCTTCACTGCAGCTCTAACCTACAAGTCCTTGATGTCGTTTATGAGAACCTGCACGATGTTTGCTTTCATCGTCTTCCCGTCAATCGAAAGGTTCGCTTTCCGTACGAGGTTCTCAATTTCCAACGCACATTGCTGCTGGCCTTCTCCTGAGCCTTGGGCTCTATCGCGTAGCTGGGAAATCGTTTTTCAGATGGCGTTTCGCATATCTCGACTCTTGCGCTTCTAACAATTCTTTATATACGCTACCTGAAGCAGGTAGTGCTACTAGGACTGACAACACTTGCTCCCTAAGCGCAACACTAAGGGCAGTCAGGCACTGTTCATTACTCCACCCGCAAATTTTCCATGCGGCCCACATCTCACGACTTCCCGCGACCGTCGCCAGGTCGTCGGACCACCTTGCGAGGGATCTACCAAGGGGAAACTTTGTGGCCCCATCGGCTTTTGTTTTTGCGAGCAATTTGCCTTGCCCACTAACACTTAAGTTATTTTTTTTCTTACACAATTTATAATTATAATAAAATAACATTAGCGATAGAGCATAATTGTATAATATACATCAAGCACATAATCTCAATGATGAATATTTAATGATTTTTCAACTACAATTAAGCGAATCCTAAGACAGATAAAATATTGAATTTAAAATTTAGTGATCGTTAAGAAGGTGAAAAGTCACAACTCTATTGTACGCTTTCATTTTTTAACCGCAAAAATATAAAAATTGAAAGCCTAGTTTTCGATTATTTCATATTTTAATGTGGTACCTACTAAATTTTTTTGTGAAAAAGTGTACGAAAATTTATGACGCGAACATTTGTCTGAGGCAAAATTCTCGGTTCCTCGGGGCCCCCTTGAGAATGGGGGCCCTGGGCACTGGCCCCGTGTGCCCTTATGGTAAAGACGGCACTGTATGTGACTGCTGTGCATGACGTCTCGGGTTCGATTCCCGGGTCGGACCAAATATTTATATGATCTGCAAATATTTGTTTCGTAGTTTGGGTGTTTTCTATGTATAATATGTACGTATCTAAAAACTATATTATATGTATTTATATTAGTTGTCTTAGTACCGATAACACAAAGCTCTGCTTAGCTTGGAACTAGATAGTGTTGTGTGTTAGATGTCCGAAATTTATTTATATCCAGCATCACACCCAGTCCTACCAATGAAGGATGAACTTAAAACTATTGCAATTGTTTTGAATTCACCAATTATTGCAAAAACTTAAATTTAACTTGCAATGTTCATATATTTATGAGTAACTAGATGCGACTCGCAGTTTTAGCCGAAGTTGTTGTGGTACCTTTACATTAACAACCGCGAGTAAACTGCTAAAATATACAACTAACAACGGCATAGCTACTCTTAAGTAAAAGTAGCTAAGTTACTCCTTATATCATTAGCTATCTGCCTGTGAAACTCCCGTTAAAATCAGTCCAGCCGTCCCAGAGTTTAGCCGGAAAAAACAGACAAAAAAATATTTGTTTAGTGTAGGTACATAAGTATACTTTAATATGCATTTAGTAAAAAAACTTAATTTGAAATTACAAACCGATACTTCAATGTTGTTTATTTGCATAGATGGGCGCGACTCTTGAAAGCTAAATTAGATCCACTTCCAATTTGGTGTACATAATTAAGTAGGTAATAAATAAAAAAGCCTATTTCTTGCAGATTACAAAAATAAAAAAGTTAAAATAGGTTAAGTTAGTGTACCTACCTACATAGATACTAGTACTAATGAAGTAGGTAGGTACTAGTAGGATATTATGTACCTTCTTTAGTGACAATACAATAACATTGTAGCAACGAGCTGTTCTAAAGGAATCGGAAGACGGCTATAGCCTATAGGAACTTCTTAACTAAACATTGAGTTTTGGTACCTAGGTGCTAGGCAGGTACCTACATGATATCCAGGGTCTGATGATGTAGTCGAAAATTAAAACTCTTCTTAAGAAAACGGTTTGTGCTTTTTTTATTTTCACAGTCCAATTTTCAGGTCATTTGCCTAATCTGTAGGTACCTGGTGTAAAATGAAGTCGTTTCCGCTGTCTGTTCGCTATATTTTCTAAATTACTCAATAGATTTCAATGCAGTTTCAGAAATAGAGAAAGTGATTAAATAAGGAGGTTTAAGTGTAGTAGGAAATCCGAGAATTTCAAAGACTTCCATGCGAAGCATAGCCGGGTCGGCGGTCGCTAGTACCTAAGACATAATATTAACACCTTCGATCAATAATAGTACCTACATTATTGATCGAAGCATAACACTCTGATATAAACTATTCCTAAAATTGCCGGGTACTTTCAAAGAGATACTGATTTTGATTGCACCATTTCGTTTCATAAATGTTTAGAAACGTGATTATAGATCGTCACGGGACGTTTCAAAACATTTTGTTATATTTATTTTCAATTGACAAAGCAACCTGTCGAACGGTAACTGCTACCATTTATCTATAATTTTATTCTAGTTATCTATATAAAAAGCCATTATCGAATGTTTTATTAATACCTATTTAGAAAAAAAACCTAGATTCTCTCAAATTAGTATATTGAAAAATGCACCCAGAATAACTATATCGCCCTTAGGCATATTACTATTTTTTACTCTTTTATTACGCGCTGGTAAAATGCTATAAGCTTTATTTGGCTTTCTATAATAATAGTGGGCAATTTTAACTGCTAAGCCCGAGGCCGTGGGTTTGATTCCCACTCAACAAACTCTAATTCCGTCCATATTATTATAGGTAATAGTTCAATTATCAGAGCAGAGATAATGAATGACGAGCTTATTGGTTTAGCTACTGCCTCGGTGACGCGGTGGTACTCGAGGTCTCGGGTTCATTGCCGGGTCGGACCATGTTTGTATGATCTACAAATATAATATCATAATACAAGCTCTGCTTAGTTTGAAGCTAGATGGCGTTGTGGTATGGTATATTTATTCATTATATTACGTATTCGCCAACGGCACTGTAGCTCGTTAAAGGCCGTTGGTCTTCGGTATACTCAACTCAAACTCTCTTTATTTCATAAATTTTTCTAAATTGTTTGAAATCGTCTTTTATGTAGATTCTAAAGTCATAGATCAACACACACAATAGCAACAATCTCTGTTTTGTCAAATAGCAAGCAAATAAGCTTAATAAAAAATTATAAAAATTATATATATTGTTATAAGTAACGATTCCAACCTCGTATAAATGCCTCATTTATTTAAATCTTAATAATTACTAGGCATACAATAAAATATATTATAAACTTATAATTCAATTGGTGATTTTATAAACAAGTAAATAGTTGATTCATATTAATATCTTGGCGCCTTCCGCTTATCAGCTTCCGGCGCGACTTATATTTCATATTAAATCTTTAGTGTTACAAAATCCTGTATTATCAAATAATAATTGTATGCTAATAATCATTAGAATATTTATGGTAAACAATATTTGATATTATCTATTAAATATGTGAATTTAGTATTGAATTGGGTCAAGCCTGTTAAATACTATAAAAATACCTTCGTTCGAGTATTTTCACGCATTCATATCCCGAACGTTCTACTTGGTGCTCATCGACCGTTACATTTCAGAAGTGGGATCTAGCATTCTCGCGCGTCCTGTTTTGAAAATATTTAAAAGTTAACGAAATCTTTATGTGGATACCCTACGAAATTTTCTTGTTTATGTTCGAGTAATTGGTGAAGGTGCAGTAAAGTATATCTATCTGTACATCTGGTGAGTACGTTCCAGTTTATTTATAATGAAATTTAAAAGTGTAAACAAAAGTTCATGATTTCCATTTACCTATACTTGTCTGCAATTATATAGTACTTACACTGTGTGATTTTACCGCTGTGTGTTAAATCTTACCTGTAAAGACGGCTGTGTGATCAAGTCTATTTACTTAAATTAAGCTATGTTTCCAAATTCAAGTACTTCATGTGAATACGGGCGGCTATGTGATCAAGTCCGTGTAACAACTATAGATGTAGTACAAAATAAAATCTGTGTGATGTAGTAAAAACAAAATCTGTGTGATGTAGTAAAAACAAAAGCTGTGTGATGTAGTAAAAACAAAAGCTGTGTGATGTAGTAAAAACAAAAGCTGTGTGATGTAGTAAAAACAAAAGCTGTGTGATGTAGTAAAAACAAAAGCTGTGTGATGTAGTAAAAACAAAAGCTGTGTGATGTAGTAAAAACAAAAGCTGTGTGATGTAGTAAAAACAAAAGCTGTGTGACGTATTACAAACAAATACGAAACTGTGTGAAGTATAGCAAATACGAAACTGTGTAAAGTATAGCAAATACGAAACTGTGTGACGTATAGCAAATACGAAACTGTGTGACGTATAGCAAATACGAAACTGTGTGACGTATAGCAAATACGAAACTGTGTGACGTATAGCAAATACGAAACTGTGTGACGTATAGCAAATACGAAACTGTGTGACGTATAGCAAATACGAAACTGTGTGACGTATAGCAAATAAAAGCTATGTGATCTAGGAAAAATAAATAAATTGGTCAGTACTAGATTTAATTAAATTAGTGGCAGCTCTGATCGCCGTGGGACACGGCATGCACAGGATGGCCGAATGTTATAAGTAACGATTCCAACCTCGTATAAATGCCTCATTTATTTAAATCTTAATAATTACTAGGCATACAATAAAATATATTATAAACTTATAATTCAATTGGTGATTTTATAAACAAGTAAATAGTTGATTCATATTAATATCTTGGCGCCTTCCGCTTATCAGCTTCCGGAGCGACTTATATTTCATATTAAATCTTTAGTGTTACAAAATCCTGTATTATCAAATAATAATTGTATGCTAATAATCATTAGAATATTTATGGTAAACAATATTTGATATTATCTATTAAATATGTGAATTTAGTATTGAATTGGGTCAAGCCTGTTAAATACTATAAAAATACCTTCGTTCGAGTATTTTCACGCATTCATATCCCGAACGTTCTACTTGGTGCTCATCGACCGTTACAATATAGATATAGTGATCCCGACTACTGAGCAGGTCCTCCACCACCACGACCTGCTGGTTGTGGTTCCATTTTCCAACCATAGGACAAATATTTTGACATTGACTAGTAACGGGACTGGTTTGAATGCGTAGTCATTTCCACGTTCACTTGCCGTTGCTTACTGCGCTCGGTGCCTCGGTGTGGTTTCAAACCCCACAATGGGATCGACAAATTGTTGTTCTCTGTTTTTTTTAATGTCCTTATTCCGCGACACATAAATATTCTAGAGGAGCTTTCTTAAAAAAAAAAAGTGTGATGAGCACTACAGTTACTTATTTTTAACCGACTTCAAAAAAGGAGGAGGTCCTAATTTAACTGTTCTTTTTATGTTTGTTACCTCAGAACTTTCGACTGGGTGAACTGATTTTGATGATCCTTTTTTTATTTGAAAGCTGGTGCTTCCCGTGTGCTTGAAGTCGGTTTTTTTTTGTTACAGTTTTGTATTATTTGTTCTGTTTCTGGATGTAATCTATATATACTTATAATAAAAATGTAACAGGTCCAATTCTGTACATTAAAGATATTTTGAAAAAAAAATTGGAGGGCTCTCTATAATCGATACTGAAGCCAAAACTGTAATTTTTTCATTTTTGTCTGTCTGTCTGTATCTTGGCCGCGCATCACGCCGAAACTACCGTATGGATTTAAATGAAACTTGGCATGATTTGAGTTCATACTACGAGGTAGGACATAGTATACTTTTTATCCCGAAATTCATCACGGTTTCATGGAGAGAGGGGATGAAAGTTAGAATATGTACTTAGTTGTAATTCACTAACACATAGTCCGATTTTATTAATTCTTTTTTTGATAGAAAGAAAAAAATTAAAGATAACGGGAAGAGTCATTTTTTGTCCGCGACAGTACACTACCTGTGGGAAGCTGAGACAGATATGTAAATATGGCGGTACGAAGTTCGCCGGGTCAGCTAGTTTATCTATATGCGTGTATTTAGAAATATTGACGCATGGTACATACAATGACACAATTCGTCAGTGGTACACATAACAATATACTTCGCCAGGTATGGCATTCCGAGACAGTGAAACCGACATGACGTCATCATCGCTATCACTGGTTCTGGTTGGTTCATTTCGTGGTAGGTTGCTATAAAGTGGTAACTGTATAGTGACGTCACACCGTGTCGCTCTCTCAATGCGAGACCTTGTTTTCTTAGACCATGTATTGACGTATGTTTATCAGCAAACTGGTTACTATAGTACAGGATGTCTAGTTTAGGATCAGACTGCCAAGTGTAAGATGTATGTGACTAGTGAAAATTATTTTTAAGGTTGTTATTAACAAAACCAAGTCCTCATTAACAATTTTATTATTGCTTGTTATTATTCACATAATACAAAATAAACTATGCACAAATTTAAGACCACTGATATTTTAGTTTAGACTTTATAAATATTCAGTTAAATCATTATTGGGTTAAATGTTTGAAGCCTGATATTCACTAGAAAACGTTTGCAATAACTGCACTGCAGTTTACAATAACATGTAAGGCTATAGTGGACTATTGTGTTGCAACATTTCACGTGATATATCATTTGCTACCAGTGCACATCAGGCTTTATCAAAACATCTAACATTAACAGCTGAAATTAATATACAATAGCAGCAGTCTCCCGTCAACTAACTGTGATGTGCTCACGCCCTTAAAATTATTATTACATGACATTCATGGCCGAATATCCTACTTTTACCTCTGCTACATTATAAGTAACTGTACAGCAGCAATAATCATGAATCCATACTAAATATATTTACATTTTAAAATACTTATTTATTTCTCTCAATCGTTTGCCAATAACTTTTATACTGATATAAATAGTGCAGCAAAAAAAACGCCATTTTGCTTTGCAACGCCAAAGTTTGAACAAAAAAAGTAACTAGGGCAAGTTTAATTTAAAACATCGATGGATTAATAGATTAATTACTTATATCAATGTCATGGTTGTAAAATATATATATCAAATAGAAATGACGTGTGGCAAAAGTAGTTATGAAAATAATACATAATTAATGTTATTTTTTAAATTTTAGATAGATATGATCAAAAACAGATATCATTATTTAAAAAATATAGCAATTGAGGTGTCATTAGTTAACATAAAAATCGTTTTTAAATAATTCAAAACATACCTAATGAGGTAAAAAGATCATATTAAACTTGTATTGTCAGATTTCAGACATAATTTAAAAATGTTACAAAATTGTAACTGGCTTGGTATTCATCATCTTTCTAGTCTTTATTATTATTCTCAAGATTATTTGGGGTCGGCTACTAGTTCCATCGGTTTTACCTGAATATCAGTTTTCCACAAAGCGACTGAAATCTGACCTCCGCATCCCTAACGGGGAACTGAATTCGAAGGTTAGAGTAACAGAGAACAGTAGGTATATTTGAGGGTGCTGACTCCCCAATAAGGAATGCCATGGATGTTCATGACAACCGGGACTGATGCCCTCCGGCAACTGTAACTGGGTTGGCATTGTTTGTTCAATAATATTTTGAGTTTGCTACACTCATTCTTTGAGATAATAAACATAATATTTATTCAAAGCACATATATAGGACCCAAAAAATCGTCAAAATAGTAGATATAGTTACTAAACACAATAAGCTTAAGTCATATCAAAACGAACAGAAAATATGCTTGTAATTACATACAATCTAAGTACATATAATTTAAGTGCATGTCCAAATGTAAAATATTTTAAGTTTACACAAAACTCTTGTAAACAAATGGATTAAATGGGAGTGGTAAAATGTAACAGTAGTTATCAAATGTATTGCACTATTTTTTTTTACATATTTAGTTAAAATATAAACAACCTTTTTATGTCTTTCTGTAGCAATTGGGAGTTTATCGTATCTAATGTAAACTAGAATTTTAAAACTTTAATTATAGCTTATATATTTCTATAAAAAGACATGAAAATATTGCTTGTATTTTTAAAATATCCTTATTAATAGATTTTATACAACTACTTATTTTTAACCAACTCTGCAAAGTGGTTTTTATTTAGACTGTTTTATATGAATCTTCATAAGAAATGCTAACAGGTTAGCTTTATTTCTATAAGTTGTAAATAATAATTGTACTTAGCAAGTACTTCCACAATTTATATTGTCACCTAGTATCTTGTTCATAGAAGTAGCGTGAGTCGTCACAGTTCAGGTCTAATACTAAGTACTCACATACGGTTTTACTCGATCGAGCAAACATGTCGAGTAAGAACCACGGCACGGGCTTTCGTCCACACATTAAGCATTGATCGATCGAGTGACGTTCAGTATTCAGCGAACCGTTCGAGCCAAATGATGTCTGTTTAACAAAGGAGACGGTGGCTACATTGAGCAAGTTTGTCCCGAAGATTATACCAATTATTTAAGGATGCCTGAATATACTATAAAATAGGTTCTACAACAGTTTTTATGTTAATCGTCAACGGCGGACTGAAGCTCGACACGCGCTACTTGCGGTCACGTATGTACACACGCTTGAGTCAAGCTCGATGGCTCGCTTCGAGTAAGTGCGAAGGAAATTACTTTTATTTAATTCTATCGAGCCGGCTCGATGCGAGCCTTCGAGTTGTAAGTTTTGCGGTCCACACGTTAATTTTTACTCGTCTTGGAGTAAAACTATCGAGTAATACCGCATGTGAGTACTGACCATAAGAGGAGTTTCATAGATTTGTTCATTCACCATATGCTGATGTTTGCACTAAGGGTTTACCACCTTAGCAAAAACTGAAGTCTCCAAACTGTATGAACTCATACTACATAATAAATGTGATGACATCATCTGTCTATATGTGTGTTAACAATGTGGATTTTTATTGATTTTATTTACTAGCTCAGTAAACATAAGATAATAAGGCATGGCATGCATGGCGTTAGCTGTATTCTTTCTACCCGACTACGGCAAAGTGAAATGCAAGATGATTCTTTTGGCAGTCTATGTATGTTTGTATGTTCCACAGTAAACGACTGCCCCCCTAGCCAAGTTGCAAGCGTTTTTCTTTCTCCAATCGTTAACGCCTAAATTCTCGTGTGTCATTGGCTAATATGTACTTTGTCTAAGATTAGCCAATGACACACGAGAATTTAGGCGTTAACGATTGCAGAAAGAAAAACGTTTGCAACTTAGCTAGGGGGGCTGAACCGATTACAATGAATGAGGTGTCAATAAATTCGTAATAATTGCCCAGGTGATATAGGCTATATAAATTTATTTAAAAACGTAGTCGGTTTACGGTTTTATATACTTTTGCTTGTAGTCTTAGATGATTATTGATTTAAAATTTTACCACTGGTCATAAATTAAAGTTTCAGGTATTTATTATTAAGTAGGTATTTTCCGATAATTATTTTAAGTAATTTACTAAATCAAATTAATTTTACACGGTATTTCAGTACCATGTTATTATACTTGGATTTATTTTTTACTGTTCTGACTATAAGCATTTATATAACTTGGTAAAAGGATAATTGGTAAAACTGATACTCCGACACACATAACGGCGCATTTACGAAGGAGCTATGGCCAATTCATCAGAACCTTTAAGATAATTTAAAAGAAAGTTTAGTGAGCCGCATGAATAATCACAACCATGTGTGTGTATCTGGATCCACGTGTCTCTTTCTATAATCTCAATTCACTATATGCTACACATATTTACACAACTTATATGATATATCATTATTATTATTAAAAAATCTCCAAAAGTTAAAAAATTGACAAACACATTAAAACACCTTATACTTAACAAAGCGTATGGATTCATTGTATTTACAAGTACACAAAGATAACGCGCACAATGTTACATGCAAACTAGGGAACCAAAAATAATAAGTACATTTTTATCAATGTATAGTGAAACTAAGATCACCTAGGGCATGTTATAAACTGTATTACCACTCATGGGACTCATCACTATCTAATGCAATGTACAAAATAATACAGTATGTAAAAGGCCAATCAATGGATCTAATGTGTACTACAATGTACATGAATGTACAATACAACATATAGGTCACCATTTTCATAAGGCGGAGAATGTTTATCAACTAAGCTAAAAAATATTTACAATATGCACAGAGATTAAAGCGACACGCATATAGGCATCAAAATCTTTTTGGGTGACAATATTATTGCTTATATTTTGTGATTTTGTATCTATTTAGGTCCTACCATACCAATTATTTGCTTTGACAGATATGCGTAATGTCAAGAACACATGTTTTATACATATTCCATATACAATAATTATTTTATCCTTAATTTACTTTTAAAAATAAATAAACTGACAATTGTAACAGACTAGACATAACAGGGCCGTCTGCTATCATATTAATAACATGTACCATTCATTATGTGGAGTTACCAGCAATCAGTATTAAATTAAAATTGATTTTAAGTCTTAATACATTTTTTTTTCTTAATTTTATGTAACTATCCAACATGAGATCTTCCTTAGCAAGATTATCAACAGACCAATTCTTTAAAGTCTAAAAAAGACAGACCAACTTGATGCCTAAGCCTAATAAATCACCTATGTTCATAATATATAGTGTCCATCATGTTGATGAAGTGAAATAAATACTTGTGATGTTGCCGAGGAGGTTTTCACTCAAATGGGTGGCAGGAATAGTTGTGGAGAGGGTGAGGCTAAGCGCTATGGTTTAAACTTTACCAAAGGTATGTTCTTAGAATGCAGGCACTTATCACACACCCATTCCGCATACACTTCTGCTGTCAGCAGCTGAAATGCTGGCTCCGTTAGTCCAGTGCAACCCCTGAAAATTTTGTAATAGTAAATTAAAACTTTTATTAGGATATACAAGACAATGTCATTCAATCAGTTAGATTCAGTTTTAAAATGAAAATTTCTACTAGAAGAAACTAAGTTTTCAGCAAGGTGAATAAATGTTAAGAATTATTTAACCTTTCCTTTTATATAAGGGCCAGATAAAGGAATAGGTATAAAATAATGCAATCTGGAAGATGTTATAATCCGGAATAAGCAATTTTACCAGTATCATTGAAATTCATACTCTTACTATATTTCTCACTATTTAAAAAACAACTAAGGGTTCATTGACATTGAACCCTTTAACAACTTCTTAATCAATAACATACAATGTGGAATACTATTGTTTAACCTTGAAACACAATATTTTTCTGAACTTAAAAATTGAATATAAGAAAAGTAAATATACCAACTCGAATTACCATGTTTTTACTCAGTTCTTTTGTATCTTTGAAGACCATTTAATTGCAATACTAATATTATAAATGAAAATATGAGTTTGTATGTAACACTTTCATACTTCTCCTGCATAACAAACCAATATGAATTTTCATACACACTCACACAATACACTAGTTATGGAATGCATAGTTTCTTATCCAGAAAGAAACAATTTTCATATTCATATTTGCTCCAGTTATGAACATTTATCTCATCATCAACAGCATCTAGTAAATCACTGTCTGAACATAGGGTTCTCCTTACAAAGGAGGTTTAACAAATACTGTGTTAATAATAGTTGTGTCCCTTTCTATATCCCCCTAATGTCTAGTTTTCTCAGGTAAGCCCCTATTTACTCAGTTATCATTTAGAACTGTTTGTGTTAAAAAAATTATAGTTAGCCATACATAATGTCTAAAATGAATAAGCTTTAAAAGTAATTTAAAATCTTACCTATGAAACCAAAAATTGCATCCTGATTCACATAATATTGCTTGATCATTATCATGTACTTCTTTGTGACATACTCCACATGGATATATCGGTGGAGCATTCGGGTTCTGAGGGTTGAACACCATTGGTTGATCTGGTGGATATACTTTACCAGCACTAACTGGCATCGGTTTTGGTCCAAACATACTCATATTCTGACCCATTGGACCTACACCTTGACCCCCAGGACCTCCCATAGCCATGCCACTCATTCCTGCTAGAGGTCCACAACTTCCCATATTACCGGGACCTGGGCCCATACCCATGGGACCATTTCCACCCATTCCCATTGGGCCACCATGACCCATATGACTACCAGAATATGGTGGACCAGGACCCATTGAGCTCATGGGTCCATTACCACCCATGGGGCCACCACCCATTCCTGATGGCATAGGACTACCATGTCTAATTGGTCCACAATGTCCTGGACCCATACCTCCACCTTGCATGGGGTTTGTAGACATTATGGAATTACTGGGGCCCATAGAACCATTTGAACAATTAGGTCCCATTGGTCCATTCATACGAGGAACATTCATACCTGGTCCACCACCACCCATTGGCCCATTCATAGGGCCATTCATTGATCCTGCTCCAATAGGACTATGCATGGGAGGTCCCATAGGACTGTTGCCCATATGACTGCCCGCCATTGATCCCATATTCATAGGGCTTCCCATAGGTCCTGATGACATCGGAGAGCCCATTGGCATTGAGTTCATTGGGCTCATAGGGCTACCCATTGACCTTGAAGTTGGACCCATACCAGGTCCCATACTGTGGTTGCTCATACCCATATTTGGACCTCCCATTGGTGACAACCCACTCATATGTCCCATTGGACTCATGTTACCCATAGGGCTAATCCCACTTCTAGGAGGCATTTGTTGACTCATTGGACTCATACTGTGTGATAACGGACTCATGTGTCTCATAGGTGGACCACCCATACCATGCATTGCTCCCATCATTCCCATTGGGCCGTTTTGACTCATCATTGACCCGTTTTGACTCATCATTGGACCATTGTGGGAGACAGTGGATGGTGAATCATCAAAAGGGTTGGAGGCAACTATGGTATCTCCATATCCTGTCAATGGAGGAGGAAGAAGATCCTGTGCTGTAGGAGGTGGTTGTGAATTTGTTAAAGCATTGTTAGCATTTGAAGTTTTCCTTCGTTTCTTCGGGTTACTAGGCGCTGGTGCCGGAGGTGTTGGAGTCTCCATAGGGGGCTTGAAGTCAGGTGGTCCTAGCCCAGGACCAGGTAGCCTGTAGGATGGCATTCCAGCCAGATTATGACTCATTCTGTTACTATTCAATTTCTGCTCTAACTATCATCATTATACATTGATAAAGTGAATAGGTACTCTATAAGAGAGATTTGCACATAAGGCACTTCATTGTCATGAGAAAGCGCAATAACGTGCCGGAAGGCTGGTCGTGTCTATTTCTGTAACAAAAAAAAATACATGTATAATTTTGATATTTACTTACCACTTTTTCTACATATTCCACATATTTATACTTATATTGATAGTATTCGTTGTAGTGTCTTTCAAAATAGACAGAATCTTGTTGACGATGGTTACGAATCTAGAGATTGAACACTATCGTAACCTGGCTCATAATAAAAGCATTCTATGCCTATTTTTATTCTTAATAATAATCATCCATATTACTTGAAGAGATGACTGTAAAAATGATAGTAAAACACTTACTGCATTATCAATTTATCATCGGAATTAGTGATTATTTTTTTTGTCTCTACGAGTTCCCAGGGCAGGCGTGCAACATATGACAAAATACTAACATTAATTCACTGTTTTGGTTTAGTTCTGGTTATTCACTGAAGGCTTTCGATTTCCTTAATTAAAGACCACAAATGAAGTTCCCTTATTACAATGTTTAGTAATGCAACAAAAGCATTTTATTTACAACTCACAGGGTACCAAACAACACACGCCACATTCACGATGTAATTTCATTAAAATATTTGCGCCAGAGGGCGCTGCGCTCTAGTCTGGCAGATTGGTTTTTAGTGCTGGCAAAGACACATAGCCATTTTGACTTAATATTTTTTTATCTAAAATAGGGATTATCGATATTCATCGATGGTGAATAAACATCGATGTTTACCAGAAAAACAACGATGTTTTGACCTTAGAGCATATGTACCTAGAGAGACAGCTGAACGGGCGGAAAGCGTGATCCGAGTAGAGAGAGAGACTGAGTTTGGTTAGCGTAGCTTCTGATTGGTGGACGCACTATACAAATGACTGATTTGGCGGGACAGACACCTACCAATCAGAAGCTTGCGTGAGAGAGACAAACGCTAATCAAACTCAGTCTCTCTACGCCGATCACGCTTTTCGCCTGTTCAGATGCCCCTCAGCTATATATGCTCTAAGCCTAATTAAATTAGAAAAAAAATACACAAAAATTTTTGACATTAACAGAATTGACATTGACTGACAGACAGCAGTAATGAACAACAGTTTGGAGGTTAGGAATTTTAAAATTTTATATAATTCATAAAAAGAGTGAACTTTATTTATCATATGATTTAAAATGGCGTTGAATAGGCTATTTGCAAATTTAACTTTAACGCCGGTAACCACCTTAATATCCAGACGATCTATTCATTTGGCTGTAGTGAATTTAGCAAGCAAACCAAATATTTATAAACCTAAACCTGGGTTGGGCAAAAGTTACAGACGAATAGTACATTTTCCCGAAGAGTACACTGTAAAACCTTTGCATGTTACTAACCTTGCTGGCAGAGATCCTGAATCTGGTTAGTATACATTTTCTTTATTTTATAAATTTCAGCTATAATCGGAACTTATATTATAAATTGAAACGTAACTGTATGTCTGTTACGCTTTAACGACTAAACCGCTGTACCAATTTCAATTAAATTTGACATGAAGATACTTTGATTCTTGAGGATGGACATAGTCTACTCTTTACCGTAATGTGCAAAACCTGGTTTATAAATAAAAATACCAAATTAATACCAATTTCAAATTAGAGCTTCTTGTTAGTACCTCTCTTAACCAACATTCCAAACTGCAGGTCGAGTTATAGCAAAAGGAATTGGTGGAGGCATTAAACAAAAATATCATTGGATAGATTGGCTAAGAACAGGACCTACTGAAGGACCACCACAAGAAGAAAAAGTTATTCAGGTACTGCCTTGTTGTTGGTTTGCTGGAAGTAAACTGTTTTGGGTTAAGCTCACCTTTGTATATAACATTTCCCTGTACCTTATATATATTTATGTGGTTCGTGTGTACAATAAATACAAATACCTACAAGAAATAATTCTTGTATCATTATTAGCTTGAAACTTATCAGACCCCTCACATATAAGTTAACACTTGCTCTGAGTATAAGTTCTTAGTCTTGACTATTTTTACATGATCTCTATCAGTCCACACTAACAATTTGAAATAAATACACACACAGAAGAAAAAAAGGAATAATATATCTAAAATTCAGATACAAAATTCTGTTCTAGGTCCTTGAAGATGGATGTAGAACTGCCCATATAGCCTTAGTTGCTGTAGGCGATAAACTTAAATATATTTTGGCCACAGAGAATATGAAAGCTGGTGATATACTTAAATCCTCTAGAGAACTACCGAGAATACCAGGTAAATATATGAAAATGGAGTTTCTTGCCAGATTCTTCTTCATGAAGGGTAGGCTGGAACTGGCGACCAGAATCACTTGATTTTTAAATATTGACTATTCATAAGTGCCTGTAAAATAGTGTCTATTTGAATTAAAATCTTTGGACTTTGAACCATCTTCCATTCCATCCATAAGGCCATCACTTTTCAAGTTTTATTGAATTTACGGAATTATGTTTGAAATCATTTATGAAACAAAAGTAGAGCTATAAAAGATTTTTATTTATTTATTTATTTATTTTATAGTTAATTAAAACGGTTTAAACCAATTACATTAATTAACATTGAAACAATTGATATTACAAAACAATAACATAAAATAAAATTCAATAACATAAAAATCAAAATAAAATTCAATAAGTTAAAGATTAAAATAAAATTCAATAACATAAAAATTTAAATAAAATTCAGTAACATAAAAATTTAAATAAAATTCAAAAACATAAAAATTTAAATAAAATTCAATAACATAAAATTAAAAGAAAAATAATAATAAAATTGACACAAAATAAAACAAAATTAATATGGCACTGTGGACTTCCTCGCGTACCTCATCTCACAGAACACCAAACAAATTCTCACAATGTCACTCCATCCATCCACAAACAAATCGCACTCCGGGTTGTTGATGAGGAGGGTATTGAGCTCTTCGAGGGTACGACACACAGGAGACTCTGCTCTAGCGACTGTGTGACATACCGGTTGCGCAAACAATTTGCGTCGACGGCTTTGACGATGTGCACAGTAATTGAGAGGCACATATAGCCTACAGAATGCATTGTGGAGTTCAGGACAGTCAATCCCCCCACGCAGGGTTTTACAAACTATTAAAAGCTGATGAAGACCTCTTCTAACCTCCAAAGAGTTAAATCCTAAAACCCCTAATAAATAATTAGTTGGGTACATATAGGGGTAGTAATAATAAGACCTTTTAAAGAGGTATCTGAGGAAGGTCTTTTGCACTTTTTCAAGCATCAGAGTTTGGTTCGCCGTATGGGGGTTCCAGACGCAAGCATTCGCCTCTAATTTGCTTCTCACCAGCGAGATGTACAAGAGCCCAATAACTGATGAATTCTCAAAGTCCTGGGTGTTACGCATAACAAATCCTAAGCTTCTGAACGATTCCTGCGCCAGAGAAGAAACATGATCACCAAATGTCAAACGTTGGTCAAAAGTCACCCCCAAATCCTTAATGTTGCTCACTCGGGTAATTGATTGGTCAGCTAAGGTGTAGTTATGAAGGATAGGTCGTGACTTCCTAGAGTAGGTCATTATGTAGCACTTATTGGTGTTGAAAAGCAGTCTGTTTCTAACGCTCCACTGCTGAATCATGCTAATATCTTTCTGTAGCAGTTCACAGTCATCGTTGGTGCGTATTTGCATGATCAGTTTTAGGTCGTCAGCATATAGCAGGCACTTTGCAGATGCAACCTCACTTGCCAGGTCATTGATCATAATCAAGAACAGGAGGGGGCCCAATACTAATCCCTGACTCACACCAGACAGAGTATTATAGTGCCTGGACTCGAAACAACCAAGTCTGACGAACTGTTTGCGATCACGCAGATCATTTATAATCAATTAGCCTTCAAACAAAGAAATCTTTTATGAATAGATCTAGGAATAGAAAAGTAAAATCTTATATGAATACAGCATACAGACACATTCCAGCATAGACCTGACCTTTCCAAAAAAATTATGTCCTCCTCGCCGATAAAGGCCGCGGCGGCCAGTTTAAACGGAGACCAGCCAACTACGCAGGAGATATTATAGTGCACAAGTGTGTGCGCAAACACAGGTGCACTCTATGTTCCCTCTCTCTCAGAATCCGTCCGATCAGGCGCAGGACCGACAGCTTTAAGTACTCTCTCTACCCCAACTTCCAAACTCCGAGCTGTTATTAAGTATTTCTATTATCAGAAAAACTCAATAACACTTTTGGCCCGACCCGGGATTCGAACCCAAGACCGCTTGATCGGCAGTGGCATACGTCAACCGCAAGACCAACGAGGCAGTTGTCCTTCCTTCCAAAAAAAAATAGTTCATGTGTCAGGTTTTTCCAACTTTACCACATCTGATGATGATGAAACTTAAAATTACACAGCAATGTACAAGTAAAATCCTACTAATATTATAAACGCGAAAGTTTGTAAGTATGGATGGATGTTTGTTACTCTTTCACGCAAAAAATACTGAACGGATTTGGATGAAACTTTACAGTGATATAGCTTATACATCAGAATAACACATAGGCTACTATTTGCCGCGATAACCGACATACACGCGGGCGGAGCCGCGGGCTACAACTAGTTATATATGTATTTTGTTTTCAGTCAGAGCAAATGAAGGTGATGCATATTTGCTGGGAGCTTTACCATTTGGAACAGCTGTACACTGTATTGAGAAAGTACCTGGTAAGGACTTAATTTACTAACACTAGAACAATTCATTTTTTTTTTTTCTGCTAAATGTTTCGATTGATTTTTCAAAAAAAATTTTGTCTTTGGACTGGTTAAGAGATCTGACTGGAACATAAGGCCCGTATTCTAAACAAAGTGTATATGTACGTATGTAATACGTGCCTAAAAGCATATAGTGAAACTTATAATTTTGCGACATTAATGATATGTAATAAACAAGGATGTCCCGTAAATGCGAGTTGTAAATGTGGCTAATCGATTAAATAGTGCATCAATCAAATATCGCTCCTCGATGTTTTTGCGTTGTACAGAGAGGCTTGGCAAAAATGCCTTTCGAAAATAAGTATGAAATCTTAAAAGGTCCATAAGACTGTTTTAGTATGAAGTTAAAATAATATAGTCTGACCTCGAAATTGTCTTACTATTTATTTATCATTCACAGGAATGGGCGGTCTATACATACATGCGGCTGGTACATTTGGGACAATTGTGAGGAAACAAGATGACAGAATCGTTGTCCAAATGCCTTCTAAAAGGTTGTTCAGTTTTGATCAGAAATGTATGGCTGTTGTGGGTATGTATTATGTATTGAAATATTTTGTGGTACAGATTGCTAAATATTTTACTTAGAAGAGATATAATCAATGTAGGTGTATTTCGCCATTACTAATTTTATTTATTTATTTACATAAAAATGCTGTTCTTTCGTAAGACACTGTTGATCTTACGTCTCAAAGACAATATAGATCTGCTACGCCTTTATTCGTTTCCCATTCAAATCAAATATTTATAGTTAATCTGTGTTAATTGATATACAAGCTGGTGTACAATTGAAGTGTTTGTATGTATAATAATTTTAAAGTTTTTTTATGACGCCAATCTGTAGTCTATATAATATTTACATATTACCTATTTACCCTTGGCACGGCACACCCGTGTAATATTAGGAGTCGAGCATCAGTGAAAAATGTCGCAATAACCGATTTTGCAATTTTATATACAACCTGATAATTGTTTTAAACCAGGATGCAATTTTTTACACGACCTGATATTAGGGTAATTGTCTGTAGTACTTAAAAATACGATGTTTTACATATAGCTAGTTTAGATGCCAGGCAATTTTAATAACATTTTTATTTCTAAAAATAATTACATATTTTCAATATTTTCATAAAATAAAAATCATGATTTTAATCTATATGTCACGTGACCGGAAATGCCAATCATTAAGTGTGACGTCAGTTTTCTCAAATGTATCGACTTGTCAATAACCTAAAATTTTTTAGTGCTGAAATAAATTATTAACTATATTATTTCGGCGTAAATATTATAAAAGGCAAAGGCAAGGTCTAACAATCCAGAAAAAAATCAGCTCATAGTTTATATTTGCCACGGATAGACGCGATGATGGTGGCAAGATATTTCGCCGATAATCCCGAACATTTCCATAGGTGTTCTTTTTGTGGTATTTTCACAAAAAAGCACTATTACGTATACTGGTAATATAATTTTAAACTCATAGTGAAGTGAAAGAAAGACAGAAATTCTAACCTACACTAATTTCTGAGAAAAATGACGTTCATACGACCACTTGACGACAATGGGATTTTGGGCGGGAAAATATTTAATTTGAATTATGTTTTTAAGTTTTACTATTGTTAGCCGTTTTTTAATGCATTTTTTTTGTAGCTTAAAATTGATCAATAACTAAATTGAAACACTTTTTGAAAAATAGGCAAATACCCTATTGTTTTAAGATTTGAGTTAACAAAATATAAATATGTTTATAGGTCGCCTATCCAATGCGATTCACTCAAGTACACCAATAGGGTCCCCGCAGCGCAACAGATGGCTCGGCAATAGACCACGGTCTGGTTTATGGCAGAGAAAGAGCGGCCGACATGGAAGAAAAATCAAACCTCCGAAGCCACTTAAAGAAATTCATGCTGCCAAACCAAAATCGTTGCCAGCGATCCAAATGACAATGAGTCCTTAATTTAATGAAGAAGTTTATTACATAGTTACAATTAAAGTTAATACAATACATTAAATGTTTTATTTTAATGGAGTTTGGTATATTTAGACTAGTACATGGGTAAAAACATTTAAACAATACCCTGGTGAAATTATAATGGAATATAATCTATTATATATAATTATTTCTCTCATGTCACCCTGTTGCTCACGATAAACTCCGAAAGTATCTAACCGATATTCACTTTTTTTTAGGTAATACATAGTTAACGTCACACGTCACGCTTAGACCAATAGGAGCCGAGCAGGATTGAAAAGAGACGCAGAGGAAATTGCGTGGCTCAGCTAGTTTTTATATGTTAAAATTAAGAGTCTAAGAATGGTGTAAGATTTGCAACGGTGTAGTCTCTGTATTAAAACTCATTTTTAAAATGCTTTTTGAAGGTGTGTAAGGTAGATAGGTCAGACTTAAAATAAACACTAGTGAAATGATTCCAAAGCCATAAATATTATATTTACTTTAATAAAATATATTCGGAAGATAAAATACAGTCCATATTATATTTTAGTGAAACTTTAGTTTATACATTCAAATGTTTAATTGTACGTACCGTACACAACAATAGAGTAAATACATTTATTTAACATAGCCTCAAGCATTTTGCATGTTTATCGCACCGCATTTCTGAGGTAAATTACTCAGATGAGATTAGGTTCCCTAAAAAGTTTTAGGTTTCCCAGCACTTTTTTTAAATTTTATTACTTTATGCACAAATACATGCATTGGCAGACCTAATGCCTAAGGAGTTCTCTGCCAGTCGACCGATTGAGTATTGATTACTAATTACAACTCTCTGAGCTATATAATGGTTGAGGATAAAATCGTTTACGCTACCACCTTTTATGTCATTTTTTGTTACGTGATTATGATACTTCCTCATTTGCCGTTAAAATTGAAATGGGATTTATCAATGTACTAAATTTATCAAAACTGACTACGTCGAGATAATTTAACATATTATTAGGTGCGAATAAATTTAGAAGCACCTGCTTAAAGCTATTTGAATAATTATTTAAACATTTAATTTAAATACACTGGAAAGCAGATATACATCAATTTTTAAATGTTTTTTAACACACTACTTTAAAATATGGCATTTCTTTATTCGACATTTCCTTTTATTGAGCTAACTAAAGAAAAATCTAAGAAAAACTTCCCATTTTTTGTTCTAGATTTGATCTCTGTTGTCTTCATACTTATAGTATACCTAAAATTATTTATTGATGAATTTATTGAAGTTATACTTCTGGGCCACCCACACATAAAGCCGGGCCCCTCCACCGAACAAAAGTTGTCAATGTTTGTGTTGTCAACACGTGTTAGTGACAAAAGTTTCTGTAATTTCGTTGTGTTGGCAACAAAAATTGTCAATAAAGGTTGGCAACCGTGTTTCTGTCTTTGGCGGTAAATATCAAAAGAATACGCTTGTTGCAGATTTTTATTTGCTCTGTGGAGACGCTGAGTTCGAATGTTTTTCAAATTGTTGGCGACTTGGTGTAGACACAATGGAAACAAAAGTTGGCGATTTTTTGAAGTGTTGCAAACAGTTGGAAACACTGAAATTGTCAACAATTTTGGTGGAGACGCGTCTAACAAAAGAATATAATAATAGACTTTGTAGCGGGCAGCTGCCATATCACAACCTGTGACCTGCTGTGACGTAATAACTTGCGTGTATAGCAGTGAAAAGTAAATAAAGCTGCCACTTCCAATAATATTTACATATCACTTGTTTCTTCATCATCATCAGTAAGGGTTAGTATCTGTAAATAATGCATTAATGAATGTTAATTAACCGACTTCAAAAAAGGAGGAGGTTCTCAATTCGAGCGTATATATGTTTTCTTTTTTGTGTTCACCAATAACTTCGTCCTTTATGAACCGATTTTAATGATTCCTTTTTTAATGGAAAGGAGATATCCCAACGGAGGTACCATGATAAGGACACTAAGATCTGATTATGGCATCCAAGAGAAATCGAGTCGAACCTTGAAGTCGGTTTTTATTTTGTTAAAATTTTACTTGTTTTAACAATCGGCTTCTTCAGCGGCACGTGATCGTACCTGAACTTGTAATAAAGACTTTAAATACTGTATACACGATTTAATATCATTTAAAGATCGTAAAATCCGTGCCGATGTGAGCCGTTCGGTGGACATTATTCATCAGTCATATTATTCCTGTGAACGTTTTAAATTAGCTTGACTGTTATGTACTCTGCCTATAATCAGTCTTTTCAAAAAGAGCCAGTCACAACTTGTTGATAAAGCCTCTGATAGACTATTCTGAATTTTTCGCTAGATAAACTAGATTGAGGTTTTACAAATATTGGATAATCATATATGTCAGATATACATACATGTATCAACAACCTTTATCTGTTAAATAGTGTTACATAACGGATAACTATTAGGAAGTGATGCAACTAGCCCTAAACTAAGTAAAGACCAAGTTTACTCCACAAACCTATATAGACAGCATTCGTGTTTCGTTGGTGAGTGCGAGACCGGAGGCCCAATGATGCAGAAGCATCACTAGACCGCCATGGTGTGGTTCACCATGCTGCATTGTTGCATTCGCAATGAATATGGTGACCACCATTCTTGGATTCTGCTTATGCTTTCCATCAGACTGAGTAGAGTCAAATCGGCAGGCATTCATTAAAAAAAACACAAAGCAGTCATGAGAACTACCGACAGAAGTGAAAACTCAAAACTATAAACAAAAAGTTGTTTAAGCTCATCTTTCTCGCTCGGGTACATTCGGCGGTCCCGAGTTTACCCGAGCGGTCCCGAGTTTACCCGAGCGGTCCCGAGTTCATCCGATCGAGCCTTTCACCTCAGAGCGTGATGGATCAGCCTAACTTACTACCTACGAAAAAATGTGCGTGCAGTGCGCCAAAAAAGTTTTCACTTCAACAATACTTTAGTCACTTACATCAGTCATTTCCGCATTGAGACGCCATTGTGAGAGTCCAGTCAAATCATCCAAATATTTCCCACTGTTGAAAACATTCAACAGAAACTCGTTGCCTTCTGTTTTATAATTATTAAGTATTATTACTGAACAGGCCACGCACTGGTTGAACTTCGGACAGGTGGGTAACATTGTCTGATAGGAGTGTAGAAACCCTCTTATGGCGTGAGGTACTGGACCCAGGACACCTTCTAAACCTGGTATGCTTTCGCCTTCATCGCTTAAGTTGTATGGAGCTGGTGCTAGTTCCCTAAAAAAATACTTGAAGTATAATAACCACGAGTCTATCGCAGACTACTGCTGTCCACAGGAGAGTACTATTGCATGCCACTTGATCATATATATATATACAAATAAATAAAATTGGAGTGTCTGTTTGTAATAATAAAATAACCGCTTTTTACTAAATGCATATTTACGGCATATACACCAAAATATCATTTTTTTAAAATTTTGTCTGTCTGTCTGTTTGTTCCGGCTAATCTCTGGAACGGCTAGACCGATTTTGACGGGACTTTTACAGATAGGTAGCTGATGATATAAGGAGTAACTTAGGCTACTTTTTTAGACTAGCTTCGCCCCGCGGCGTTACCCGCGGTACGACTATGACCGCGGGGTTCAGCTAGTCTTTACTAATATTATATAGAGGTAAAGTGTGATGTAATGTATTTCACTGCCTCGGTAGCGCAGTGGTAGCGTTTGCGACTGCTGTGCTTGAGGTCTCGGGTTCGATACCAGGGTGAGACCAAATGTTTGTATGATCTGCAAATATTGGTTTCGGAGTTTGGGTGTTTTCTATGTATTTACAAAAAAAGTATATATATTTATCTCAGTTATCTAGTACCTATAATACAAGCACTGCTTAGCTTGGGACTAGATGGCGTTGTATGTTAGATGTCCGAAATATTTATTTATTTAAAAAAAATGTAGGTGGTAATCTTTAAAACTACTAAACTGATTCTGATAATTAGCATTAGATGTCCGAAATATTTATTTATTAAAAAAAAAATGTAGGTGGTAATCTTTGAAACTACTAAACTGATTCTGATAATTAACATCGACAACATGTAGGCACATTATTCTTGCGTACTATCTATACTAATATTATAAAGCTGAAGAGTTTGTTTGTTTGAACGCGCGTTTGTTAATCTCAGGAACCGCTGGTCCGCTTTGAAAAATTCTTTCAGTGTTGGATAGCCCCTTTATCGAGGAAGGCTATAGGAAATATCATTTCGCTAAGATCAATAGGAGCGGAGCACCAATGAAGGATGTTTCAAAAACGGGGGAAAATTATCACGCTACGGGCAAATGGAGACGCAAACGAGGTTGCATGGGTCAGCTAGTCTGTATATATATGAATGCTTTGCTGGTTTGTTTACGCTTGAAAACAAGGTTTTTCACTTAATAAGCTCAAATTTTGTCACAATAATACAACAAGCTTAAAAAAATGCAATCACGACAATCCCGTTTGCATGCTGTGGTCTCATGTAATTGAGGGAGTACACCGAGAGATTTATGTAAATTTTTATCTTAAGTTATAGTTGTGTATAGCCTTTGTTGGAGACCCTTAATCTGTATAAATAAATAAAATCCCTGGCAGGTCACAACTAGTAGGCTATAAATAATGAACAGAGAGAGAGCATCGACTAATCTTAAACAAAATTTAATTAAATGTGGCGTCATTCATAAGGTTTACCTTTGTGGGTGTTGTAGAATGGCTACAAGGATCTCAACAGCTAATGCTCCAGCTATCGCGGCTAAACCTGGCCGCGTCACTGTACACTGTTGATCCAGAGTACGGTCTTGTAATGACTGGAAACATATAACTTACGTTAATAATAGAAGGTGAAAATTATATGATCAAAGTATGTAATAACTAGTTTTCGCTCGCGGCTCCGCCCGCGTTTATGTCGGTTATCGCGGCAAATAGTAGCCTATGTGTTATTCTGACGTTATATGTAAAGTTTTATCCAAATCCGTTCAGTAGTTTTTGCGTGAAAGAGTAACAAACATCCATCCATCCATACTTACAAACTTTCGCGTTTATTATATTAGTAGGATATACTGCCTCGGGACTCGGAGAGCACGTAAAGCCCTCGGTCCTGTGCCTGATCTCTCCCCGTACGCGATTATGAGAGTGAAGGAACAGAGAGTGCACCTGTGTTTGCGCACAACGTTTTGCACTATAATATCTCCTGCGTAGTTGGCTGGTAGGAGAACATCATCATCAATATACTGCCCCGACAGACTTGGTTCTGTCAAGAATGGCCTGTCACAATCCAAAAGAAGAAAACGTATTTCAGTGATCACTTTTCTTTGAACTTTATTTTGGGCAGACATAGATGACTATCCATACAGCTTTATCCACTTGAGGGCATACCAAAGATAATCCTAACGATAACGTGTCTCACTCACCGTGGGGAGCCACGCTTGAGCATGAATGGGCCGGCACGACCGGAGTGATACCACGGCCTCACAGAAAACCGGTGTGAAACAGCGCTGGCCCTTTGTTTCACCGAGTGAGTGAGGATACCGGAGGACCATACCCCAAACCCTCCCCCCATCCCCCAAAGGCCGGCAACGCACTTGTGACGCCTTTGGTGTTGCGGGTATTCTGGGCGGCGGTAATCGCTTACCATCAGGCTATACGTAAGCTCGTTTGCCCCATATTCCATAAAAAAAGAGTGTTGTCAGACTTTTTAGGACTCCCAACTATCATTGCCAAAGAAAGATGTTCGTATGACAACCATTTACTCGCAGTACAAAAACCATACACTATAAATAGTACTTACATTGCCAGGAACGGTGACGTCATTACAGAAATAACAACCGAGATCTCCACCAGAGATCCACTTGGCGTTGGTGTAAGCACTACCGGCGGTTGACGACCCGTCGGCTGCTCCGTGTCGCATCACTACGTAGCTGTCAAATCCTAGCGCGGCGTTTATTACTATCTGGTCAAATATAATACAAAATTTTAACAAAAAAACCGACTTCAAGAACTGTACTGTTGAAATGGGACCATACGGAAGCACCAGCTTTCAAATAAAAAAATAATCATCAAAATCGGTTCACCCAGTCGAAAGTTCTGAGGTAACAAACGTAAAAAAATACAGTCCTCTGACTTGAGAACCTCCTCCTTTTTTGAAGTCGGCTAAAAACAATATCAAGTATTGATAAGAATAATATTTATCATCATCACCAACAGTCTTACGGTACCACGTACCCCAGTACCAGCTCCTCTCTCTGGACCGCATTCAACGGAGAGCGGCTCGAATCGTCGACTGCCAAGAAGTTTCAATTCGGCTGGATCTTTTGCGTTGCGTAGAGATGTTATAATAAATATTTCGGATTTCTAACACACAACGCCATCTAGTCCCAAGCTAAGCAGAGCTTGTGTTATGGGTACTAGACAACTGATACAAATACATATATACTTTTTTTTTTGTAAATACATACATATTATACATAGAAAACCCCCAAACTCCGAAACAAATATTTGTAGATCATACAAACATTTGGTCCGACCCGGGAATCGAACCCGAGACCTCATGATCAGCTGTCGCACACGCCAACCGCGAGACCAACGAGGTAGTCTTATGTCAGTCGATGTTGCTTCGCTGTGCATCTTCTACCGCATTTACTATGGGGAGTACTCTGAGGAATTGTTAGGACTGATCCCTGCCGCCTCTTTCCGCCATCGTCCTACGCGACAGAAGTTATATCCCCATCATCTAGATGATTGGCAGTCTTTAACTGGGCGCTTCTCCAGAAACTTTCTGCCTAGCACAACAAAATGTGGAATTAACTGTCGCCAGCGGTATTCCCGGGCCAATACGACCTTCAAGAAAAGAGCGTACTCCTTCTTAAAAGGCCGGCAACGCACTTATGATGCTTCTGGTGTTGCGGGTGTCCATGGGCAGCGGTAATCGCTTACCATCAGGTGATACATCTGCTCGTTTGCCTCGACTTAGAAGGGAGATTTTGGTATACTACACCATGCTCTTCAAATGGTTTGATATAAGGCATGTGTCAAGTTTTCTTTCTCTTTGTAGTATATACTGTTGTCCAGCTTAGTTTGATCCCTTAATCGGCTTTTAGGACACCTACAGGTCCTACAGGACGAATAAGGGTCGTGACATTCCGTTTCCTTAATCCGTCACCACACGGCAAATATTCGCTTTTTATAAAATAGTACCCGGATTATAGAACTTTACTCGGTATTTTTTTTGGATAAATTTTCTAAACATGAATCCTAGCTAAATCGATTTATCGCACCCGAAACCCCCTGCATACTAAATTTTATAAAAATCGTTGGAGCCGTTTCCGAGATTCAGATTATATATATAAATATAAAAGAATTGCTCGTTTAAAGGTGTTAGATAGATATTATAAAAGTAAAAAAATCTACATATCATTCATTATGTCCTGAAGAGCTTTTCAAAATAAATTTAATACCTTTTTATATGAAGCACCCAGAGCAGTTGGAAGCCAGCGGGCTTCCCGAGAGTCTAGCAACAGAAATATGACGTCATGCTCCTCAATAGCGTCTGTTATAATTTTGATATTCCTTAACGTTTCCTCTTTCAACGATTCGCCTACAGGGTGTCCGGGCATTGGAATGTGAGCTACGATGCCTTTAGTTACCTATAATTATAAATTCTTTTGTTAATAGTTTCATAGCATTTCGCATAAAATATTTTTAAATAAAACAGTACAGAAGATCGAGTCTGCTGACATTCAGCAGCAGCTTAGAAGATTCCTTTTCACACTTTTGTAATGCATAGTACCGATTTTTTTTTATTTATTAAAACCTGTCAAAGTGGCTACTTTACCCGAGGAAAGCTAAGAAGAAGTCAAGAGTTGGCGCTACCATATTCATAGTAAATGGAGACAAAGCAGTATGGCTACCCACACTATACTGCATATTTATGTGTTTTGTTTCTTACATGAAATGTCTAAAACTTATTTATCTTTTCCTTGAAATAACTTGACGATTTTCTAAATTATTGAATTTTAGCGATGGTTAAATTACTATATAATTTACAAACGCTCTGCGCATGTTTAATGTTGCGGCTCAGACATCTGATAAATGATTGCGGGTTCTATTCAGTATAGTTTAGTAAAGGAACTCCTAGTATGCTTAGCACATTCGGCTAGACAAGCTATTAATACAAAAGTTTTTCTTACAACGGAAGGCAGAATACGTCTCAAATTGTCAGCAGCCGCCTCAGCCTTCTTTCTCCCTCCATTGAGACAATCCTCATGGGTGTATAGCACTTGCCGAGTTGGATTTGAATAAGATACTTTACCGTTGTCTAAAAAGGTGATGTGGCGGAAGCCCCAGGCCTGAGAAAGTAATAATAATAAGATCACTTTATTGTACACCAGATTAATTAGAATGATAACTTAAAACTAGGAGATGCAAGTGGTGGGCTTATCGCTCGAAGGCAATCTCTTACAGGCAACCATACAAATACAAGCAGCAAAGTAATTTTTTTTTTAAATAAATCATTAATTAAAAGCCTTATGCTTTCCCATAACATATTGTTACGAAGAAAGATCATTCCAGACAAAGACTCGACAAAGCTAAACATCCTGTAAGTTCTCGTTGGTTTTTTATGGCACAGAACAATGAACCTTACATCGATAAACATAGCGTCGAGTATAGATTGACTGTCGCGAGATTGGTTTGATTGCATTCGACGGCGCGTTCTTGGAACCGGTCAATGACAATGAACTCTCTCGAATATACTAGTAAAAGCGGCATGTAATACAAAAAGGCGCCTCGCGGGCCTCAGTTCACTTTGAGCTATAGTGCGACAAATATCAGAGTGATATCAGTGATTAACCTAGCGACCTCGCCGACAATTAGTAACTATTATTCTGAGTTAAACTGTGCTTCTAAGATTGTTTTTAATAAAGTCTCTTTTACTCGACAGAAGATTTATTTCTCAAATTCATCGAACCCTAACACGTTACAATATTTTTAATGAACTTAATTAACAATATAAACCAAATGGGAAACAATCGCATTCAGAGGGCATAGTGACAGTTTATTTCACATCAATTTGTTCTTGTCGCAGTGCAATGTGGGCCAGTCATAACGCCGATCGCGTTTTTCCCATGTACAACGGCCCAATCAAGAGGCTAAGTGCGGAAATAGACCCGGTAAAACAAACAAATGCGCGGTCACCCTGACTGAATAAAGTTGACGTGAAAAACACTGAAACTAGGCTCTCCGAGCAGCATGATCATGGGCCTGTTATGAATTATCAATTTCAAGAAACAGGTAAAATCAAGTACACCTCACCTGCGACGACCGAAACGAACGAAATAGCTGTATAATCAAGTGTTTTATGATATAAATTATTTTAATGAAATCTGTTTAAAACAAAGCATAAAACAAATGTTCGCTAATATATAGAATAAAAAAACAACACACACACAGAACATTCAACAGAACTGCGAGCAGAAATTCGAATTGTTACAACAGTAGAGTTTTTCACATGTCAAATTCTAATGTTTATTTATGAAAATCAAAATAAAGTCGTTTTACGGACGATAATTTTACGTGATAACGTCATAAGAAAACATTGACGAAAAATATGCGTCACAAGCCGAACGCTTAGGCTGATGCAACTGTGCCTTTCTATCGTTTGTTCCGCGCTCTCGCTTGCACCCTCGGCTCAAGGGAAACGTGAAAATCAGTCATGCCGGCGGTCATCTATTTAAAAGACGTTATCAAGTCAACTTGTAGTACTAGCAAACTAAAGGTTAAGGGTCCGTTCACACAGACCGGCTAAGAGAGGAGAGCAGATTTTTATCACATTGGAAACAGAGGTTTTAGTAATTGTAGTAAGGTTTATTTTTGCATGTGCTCTTCTTTTGTCATCAAGAATGCTTGAACGCATTTAGTGTGAAATAATAAGAGGAGCTGACTTTTTCGCTTGCGCAGCCGATCGGCTCTGATTCTCTTGCACAACCGGTCTATGTGAAATAGTTGGCGGCTCCGCTCCGGCCAATTCCAAGCGTATACGATCCGGTCTGTGTGAAAAGAAAAATGCGAGCCGATGCTCTCGGACCCATAATTCGAAACTCTTACCAGTAAATCTCTAGCCACGTGACAACCGAGCGTACCAGCTCCTAAGAGCAAACACTTGGTTTTCTTCATCACTTCTATATCTATATCAGGTACAAGTCGCCATTTCATGAGTTTTATATTGAGATCGGAGGATGTATCAGCCAACCTATTAGAAAATGCAGTCACTTATTACAAATTTCCAAGAATTTTTTGTCTTCTTTATTAAATGCCCCGCACAAAGAACGCTAAAAGTCAGAAAAACAATTTGTGGATTACACAAAATGTTATCCCAGGTGTGGATCGAACCCACTAAACTAAACTGAGCAGAAAGCAGAAAAAGGGTATTAAATAACAATTCACAGAAGCCTTTTTGTACTGTACAATGAAGTTGTCAGACCCACAATTGCTATGTACGCAACAGAAAAGATTTACAGTTTTTTTTTATTCTTGTTTAAGAATGTCTAGATGAATGCACCTACAGATGCATATCAATTGAACTTACACCACTGGATCGAGGGATGCAGACATATTGGCAAGTTTCGGTCCAAAGTTACCCTTATCATTTCGCTCCCATCCAACCCAACCAGCTGCATCACTTTTTTGAACATCCTGAAATTTACAATTACTTATTAAGCAGAGTATTTGAATGTCATAATTTAACAATTACTTATTTACCAAAGTATTTGTTTTTTTTTTTTTATGTTTGGCCCGCCAAAATTACTCGACTCTGCCATCAGGCAGAGTCGAGTTACGACCGATTCGACCACCACTCTTGGATTCTGCTTATGCTTTCCATCAGGAAAGCATAAGCAGAATCCAAGAGTGGTGGTCACACACAATTACTTATTAACTAAAGTATTTGAATTTTATAATTTTAGACAACATTTATTTTATGACTTTCTTTTACCCTATAGGAATAGACCATAAACAGTTGTTTTTTGAAGTGAAAACTTCTTTAGCTGCGTTGAGCACTTTTTGGTAGGGGAAAATGTTATGGGTTCGCTTTACCAACATGCTGTTTTATGTTGAAAATTTTAATTTAAACATTATGAAATTTCTAATTTTGCACATAAATTTTACAAATAACATTCTAAGTTGTAAGTTTTCACTTCTATCGGCAGTCCTTATTACGGCCATTTTTTTTGTATAAAGGTGTTTAGATTATAATTATTTACATAATTATTCAAATTGTTATAAAATACTGTTACGAATAATAATAATCTTCAAGCCTTATCTGCGCACACAAATATACACACGCTTCTTATCGATCGCCTGAGGCAAGGAATAATGGACCTTATTTCTATATGCATAGTGTCGGATATCGATTGGTTGTTGCCTAATTATTATTAACTTCGATTATTTTTACTAGCGTTTTTACTAGTAGATTCTCGTGTTTTATAGGCGTTTCTAGAAATGAAAGAGTAATAATAATATGAGTATAAATAGAGCGTCTCGCGGGTCGCAGGCAGGTCAGTACAGTTTGAGCTATAGTGAGATAAACATCGAAGTGATATCAGCGATCAACCTAGCGACCTCGGCGACCTTTAAAGATTGTAATTCAGAGTAGTATTGTGATTTTAATAGTGGTTTTAATAAAGTCTCTTTAACACGTCAAAAGGCTTCATTCTCAAATAAATCAAACCCTAACACGTAACAATACTATTGATCAATGAACATGTTCTGTATTCTTATTTGTTGATACTCTACACATAATACAGTTACAGTCAAAAGAAATTGTGCTGGAAATGGGAAAGGATGAATCAACAACATTAAGACCTATATTCTATACAAATAAATAAAATTAGAGTGTCTGTTTGTAATATGTATTAAAATAACCGCATTTTAATAAATGCATATCTATGTATACTCGGTACATATATCATAACATTTTTTATAATTTTAGTCTGTCTGTCTGTTTGATCCGTGTAATCTCTGGAACGGCTGGACCGATTTTGACGGGACTTATTCTTCTTCTTCATTCAAAATTTCTCTGGTAGATAGTTGATATCTAAGGAGTAACTTAGGCTACTTTTTTTAGACTAGCTTTGCCCCGCGGGGCTCAGCTAGTATTGTAATAAAAAGAATGTTAGCAACACCTTACATTATAAATTTTGGGCAGCAATGCAAAAAAAATACAAAGTACATATTAAAATTTAGATATAAAAACAGCTTTAGTTTCATTGATTTGATCATGATTTCATTCATTATTATTGCTAGTTTTTGCCCGCGACTCTGAACGTGTGTATGTCAATTATCGCAGTAAACATGTTGCCTCTGTCCCTCCTCAGGAATCAAAGTATCTCTATATGACATTGAAATTGGTGCAGATGTTTAACCGCTGAAAACATTACAGACCGAGTTGCTGCTGCTAGTACTAGTATTAGTTTAGATTAAATACACAACTTACCACAGGTATTTTCACTGAGAATATACAACTATTTTCCACTCCACCAGATATATTACATCGCAGACCTATTACATTAATATTACAACCATTTAATTGTGGACAGAAGTCCAATAAAGCTGCCAAAAAGATCCTAAGACCCCATCCGGGATTAATTCCATTACTAGGATCTTGAAACACAAAGTACACAGCATTAATCGCAAGATGGCATTCCGTTTGTCTTAAAAATTGTGCTAGTGTCTGTACTTTAATGGTATCATTTTCTTTAGTAATACTAAATAAACATTTTTGTTCATCATCCAGCTCTTTGTAACTTTGTGCTAAATCTTCTATTTGTTTATTGCTAAATGCTGATGATATACGTGAACTCTTTTTAGTCACATACACTGTTGGTTGGCTAGGAGCAGGGAATGCAAACCAATAATAATAGTGAAATTTCTTGAGATCCTAAAAAAGAGGGATGAAATTTATTTCATAAGTAAAAGATGAATGTAATAGTTAAGTGCATAGTTAAGATGAATTTTTTAGTATAAACTGCTAAGTGATGATTGACTCATCACTTAGCAGTTTATACAAAAAATACATCTTACAAAAAAAATATCATCTTAATTTAAATTAGACTTGAACCCACTAAAACATTATTGATTTTCATTACAATTGAGTCCATTGCAATTAATGCAAAGGAACTAGCATACAAGAAACATTCCCACAAAAGATTAACAACCTTGTTCATAAACATTATCTAACTTATTTTCTTCATTTGTTCATTGAATATTAATATTTTTCAGTTTTATATATCATGTTTTTTTTTCTTGAATTAAAAAAACATACCTATGATGAAGGCAATACAAGTGATAATAAATTAAAGCGTAGGTACTCCTTCTTAAAATGCCGGCAATGAACTTGTGATGCCTCTGGTGTTGTGGGTGTCCATGGGCGGCGGTAATCGCTTACCATCAGGCGATACGTCTGCTCGTTTGCCCCCCTTTCCATAAAAAAATTCGTTTATCATCTGTTGGTAAATCATCAACAAACAATTTCCAATTTGGTAAACTTGAAGAACTGAATTTCGCTTTTAGATATCCCTATCTGAAATTTTATTTTGTCTGCTATCGGCTAAATTCAGGGTCATTAATGATTTATATTTCACCTTCAATAATACAAACTAAATTTAAGTGTATCTAATTGATCTACTTAAATGCTCCAAAATAATGTTACATCTCTAGGGATTGCAATCCGGAAAACCGGATCCGGTAATCCTGCGGATCCGGCTTAAATATACGTGTACCGGATCCGGTACTGTTACACCGAATCCGGTGACCGGATCCGGTAAACGTTGTATTTTGGCAAAATAATCGCGCTGTTTCGAATGTAGGTACTTTAAGCGTATGCTGTTTACACTACCTGTGCAAGTCGTCCGTCCCGTGCCTGCAGGTCACATTTGCAAGCTCTAATAAGTCGATTGAATAATACATGGCAAAGCAGTAGAATGGCCAAGGGTAAATTTTACGGCTCTCCACAACCCTTAATTCCTTCTAGAGCCTGGTTCTTCAAACAAAACAGGTTAAAAAGTCAGCCACCTCTACCATAATTCGCTTACGATTATTTTATTTGTCTATATTTGGATTTGTCAGTACCCCAGTTTTTCTTGCCAAAATTCGGGTTCGTGATCAGTCTCTATGTGAGTGCGGTCTCGACGAAGGCACTCTGGAACATATTTTCTTCTCTTGTCCTAAATTAATTGTACCTCTGTATGATCTACTCCCTGAACAAATATCCCGACCCGTTAATTTGGCTTATCTCTTAACTCTAGTACATACCCCATTTGTTAAGATCCTCTACAATTTTATTCGTATAATAAAATAAATTTATAATGTTTTCTAATACTTTTACAACTATATACTTTTACCACTATACCCCCCCTTTTCTTTTTCTCTCGTACCACAGAACCACAAACAGAAACTGTTGAAATTACAACAATTCCCGCTTGGTATTCCAAATATTTTCAACCTATTATTAACTAATAAATCTACCCCCCACCTTGACATTGGCAAAATCATCGATATCCGATGGAGCCATTGAATTAAATCAAATCAAAATCATTTATTCATCTAAGACACCAAGTGACACTTATGAACGTCAAATTGAAGCTATAGTTAAAAATCATAGATCGACACAAACAGAGGCCACAGCATGTGCTGTATTGTCGAGGATTAAAAGAAGAAGAAGAAGAAGTCGATTGTAATATGACACAAACAATTAACACAAACTGTTTCTTAAGATCGTTGTTTCAAACCAATAGTAATTATATTTGTTTACAAACTAAAGAGTTCGAACACAAACCTGACAGACTTAGTCAGAAAGTATATATTTTTGGATTTTCCATGTTGAAACTTGAGTTCAAAAGCTATCACACTTGAAGAATCTACTATTATTTAGATGTCAGGTCGGTGAGTTTAAACATTACATTTACCTGCATGACCGACAAATATCACAGAAAACCGGTGTGAAATAGTGCTTGCGCTGTGTATCCCCAATCCCCTACCTCCCCCACTTGGGCGGCAGTAATCGCTTACCATCAGGCGATACGTCTGCTCGTTTGCCAGCCTATTCCATAAAATAAATAAATGAAGATATAGCTGATTTGGACTCTTGCAATAGCCATTAATGATAATGACATAATGATGATTTTTTGATCTCACTTAAGGTTAATCATTACGTTATGTTTAAGTTTACGTTAAGTTGCATGATGTTGATTAATAGTATTGATCTCTGATTAATCTGTAAAAAGTAGACTGTATCACCAGCTACGTTATGTAGGTAATAAAGATAAAGACATTATTATTTTTGGAAATTTTAATTACTTTTAGTCTACGATCTTTTTCTATTATGTAATAGGGGGCAAACGAGCAGACGTATCGCCTGATGGTAAGCGATTAACGCCGCCCATGGACACCCGCAACACCTGAGGCATCACAAGTGGGCAACACCTTTGGGGGATGGGCCTCCGGTATCCTCACTCACTCGGTGAGACACAGCGCAAGCGCTGTTTCACACCGGTTTTTTGTGAGGCCGTGGTATCACTCCGGTCGATTAGGCCCATGTATGCCAAAGCGTGGCTCTCCCACGGTAAATTTGAAAGATGAACTTATTTGTTACAAAGATGAACGACGAAAAGTATTTAACAGTTTTCTCTAAAAGTTATCTTATAAAGTCGACTTCGTTTATAGCTATCGTTTTTTTTACACTTCATTAACAGTCCATGTTGAAACGCACAAGGAAATGAATTTCTTTTTGTTAAATCAATCCGACCGGATCCGGTCGGATCGGGCCAGATTAATGAAATTCGGTCCGGATCGGGCTGGACTGAAAATGACGCCGGATTGCAATCCCTAGTTACATCTACAGCCTTTAATAGTCCACAGCTTGTCATAGGCCTGTCCTTGAAACAATGTTCAAATAATACTACAAAACCATTAAAATTAGTGTCACAGAATACTCACAGCAAATGAAAATATAAAGAAGTTTAATAAAGAACTTGGTTTATCAATCCAAGTCCTCTCCTTTAAGATTTCCCATATTGTTGTACCAACAGAATTCAAAAGAGCTGCTTTATCAATTGACTTAAATTCTTCTACAGTGTTTTTATTTATTATTGTTCCTTTCACAGTTGTGAACAGATGTTCTGTCTCTGGAACTCTGAAGTAAAATTATTATATTTCCGAGTACATTAATATAAATTAATTATTATATTATTAACTAGCTGACCCACGCAACGTCGTTTGCGTCTCCTATTGCCCGTAGCGTGATAATTTTCCCCCGTTTTAGAAACATTCTTTATTGGTGCTCCGCTCCTATTGGTCTTAGCGTGATAAAATATAGCCTATAGCCTTCCTCGATAAATCTAATCTATCTAACACTGAAATCCAATCCAATTTTTCAAATTGGACCATTAGTTCCCAATATGAGCGCTTTCAAACAAACAAACAAACTCTTCAGCTTTATATATTAGTATAGATGTATTTATTATACTCTTCTAAGATTTCATACTCATAATTAACAACACATTTATTTAGATAAAGATTAATATTAGGTATTATGTTGATAAAAACTCTTTGGCACATAACTCATTATTAGGTACCAACTCTTAGCGTCTTATACTCGTGATAACTTCTAAATGAAATGTCCGATTGGGATGAAACAAAAAGTATTTTACTTCTACATAAATACCCTTGATAACATAATGCTTTATTTGGATAAGGATTAATATTACGATACACATTTAACATAGTTTCTTTCTTCAGACGATTTAATAATTTTTTCGAACACAAAAGCGGTTATTGTGATTAAACCATGATAGTTAGATATATGCTCTCACGGACTTTTTTGTAGATTTTAATGGGTCCTACAAACCCGTAATACATTATTTTGTTCTATTGTCAATAGTCTTTGCAGCGCACGCAAAAATAGGTTTTTGATTTTACACCTTGGGTTACAAAATAGCAATTTTCTTACATATCCCTAATTTTTTTGAAAATAAAATATAGCCTATAGCCTTCCTCGATAAATGGACTATCCAACACAGAAAGAACTTTTCATATCGGACCTGTAGTTCCTGAGATTAGCGCGTTCAAACAAACAAACAAACTCTGCAGCTTTATAATATTAGTATAGAAGAAGTAATTCTTACTTGTTAAAAGATGTGCCATCGACTTCGAATACCGCTCCAATATCATCTCGATAAGTAAAACGACCGTAAATTTGCTTTGAAGTTTCGTTAAGTCTATCGATGTTAAGTTTAATTTCGGTGAGAGTGTGCCAAAACGATGGGTGCACGAAAGACATAAAAGGTACATATTGAATTATTTCTTCTTGATTGTCTACGTTCGACATTGTTTTCGGCAGTACAGTAACACTACAGCAAAGCCGACAGTACCTACAGTAATTTTACAAAACAAACTTGTAGTTCACTAGTCTCAAACTTAAACATTTATCTCCTGATTAATCCACAGAATAATCCTTCATTCATCACACAATAAACTGTCACAAATGTCACGTCACCGGTCACAACTTGTCACAACACAACTCACAAGCTTCAAATGTGTCAATTACTAGCAATGAGTAAAGAAAATTTAAGGAGATGCCCCTAACCTGAATGTGTGAATAAATGAATAAATATTACAACTATTTAAAACGTGTTTTATTTACTCAATTTGTTATTTCGCTCAATGTCAACATAATATAAGTACTTTTTATGTTGATATCGGTATCCCAGAACCGTCGGAGCTACGAAAAAATAGGTAAACAACGATATACATTCTCGTTGGTTTGAATGCGGAGGTATTATGTTCTTTCTTTAGGGATTCCAAGAGGAATCCACGGCCTCATTTTGGGAGGAGTTGATGTACGCCTAAAAAGTGGGAAAAGGGAGAGGACTAGCACTCTCCTATACCACAATGGACTCACCAAACGCAGTAGCACTCCTAATGGCCTACGGTTTCTTGGGTAGAAGCCCAAGAATCGTTTAAGTAATATTTCGCTCATATCATATCTAGCCGGGTGTCCCGTGATGGCCAGCTTTCATATTTGGATTTTAGTCTTAACTCCATCATTCAAAAATTTAATCCATCCATTATTGGTGACGAGCAGATTCCCTAGCGGCAAGTCGCAGAACTAACGTATGACAGATAAAAATACGTAAACACGTTAACATTCCACTTTTAAAATACTGATCACCCTCACGAAGTGGTCTTATAGTATTTTTTACTACTCCGTAGACGTCTATCAATGAAATAATTGTAGAAAGAATTTAAAATAACAATGCACTCGCTCTGTATATTACACTGTCAGGTAGAAGTATCTGTCTTACGTTAGTTCCGCAAACGGCCACTAGGGAAATCTGCTCGTCACCAATACACGTTAACATTCCACTTTAAAAATACTGATCACCCTCACGAAGTGGTCTTAAAGTATTTTTTACTACTCCGTAGACGTCTATCAATGAAATCATTGTAGAAAGAATTTAAAATAACAATGCACTCGCTCTGTATATTAAACTGTCAGGTAGAAGTATGTGTCTTACGTTAGTTCCGCAAACGGCCACTAGGGAAATCTGCTCGTCACCAATATCCATTATAAATAATAAAAAACAATCGGAATTAACTATAATTATTTAATGTTATCGTTATTTTTGCAATTTATTAAATTTTTCAGTTAAATATCGATATCGACATTTCGAGTCACTCTACATAGGTACAACCCTAAAGGCAGCCATTTTATGCGCCAACTTCTTGTGTAGGTAGGCACGATAATTTTGTAGGTATGCGTAGTCCATGTACTGTAGGTCAATGATTACTAGTGCCGTGCCGGCCGTGCGGTCTAAACAGGTCTAAAACTGCATGCATTGACAAATTTCACTGATAAATAGTACGAAAGATACGAAGTAGAACGAGAAAAATATAGCTATATTTAATTAGCACACTCCAATGCATTCTTTAATTTCAACTGTTTGTAGACATTTTTATAGACGTGGATTGGACACTCGATTGAGAAGTTTAGCAGGTTGCTTAAGTAGGTGTACAAGATACATTGCGTGTTACTTATTACTAACAGGGCCAAATCATCAATCAAATAAAAGTATTTGGTTTATTCTCAACTGTGTGTTAAGGCCTTAGAGGCAGGCGCAACCGCCTCTAAGCATAAATAATAATTTTCTTATTCTTCAAGTGCCGCTCCTGCAGGAGGTTGGCCGTCAGCTAGGCGAAATTTGTCCTGCCCTGAGCCAAACTTAACTCCAAGGAGCCAAGCGGGTTCCCGGCTACGAATAATGATCGTCAGCGTGGCCTAAATATGTCTATTCCTATCAGTATTTATTTCTACAGACTTAATTAGTTCGTTGTATTCAACGTTGGTGTCGTTTTAAATCTTTGTAATTTTTTAACCCATTTTTATGGATTTTTCTTTACCAGTGAAAATTGTAGGAACGTATAACGGATGTAAAGGATTTTCTGATTTTTTTGTTGCTAATGAAGTGAGCACTGCTTATAGCATAATATATTATTATTATTATCCTTCACACAGGTTATAAAGTAACTTATGAGATCAGAATTGCACCCACAATTATTGTAACATGTTAGTTATTTTTCAATGAAGATGAGAATTTTCAATGAATAAGATGTACTGCAATACATATTTGTATATTGTCAATAAATAATATATTATTAATATCATATCATATTGTTGTATTTCTAGATGGAAGCTAATCATTCGGATGTTTCCTGAAAACAGATTGAAAGATTGACTGTACTAATAACAAAACTTAGTAATTTTCACTACAAATATTATTGATTATTTATTTCTAAATGCTTAAAACTCATGCTTGCGTATACTTCTTTACGGCGTTTATTTTCTATATTAACAATGTACTCTGTGGCGTTTATCCATTTTATGTATTTATGTAGAGTATTTACTATTCTTAGGAAAGTAATAATTTTTTTTTTTTTTTTTTTTTTTTTTATGTATGGCCCGCCAAAATGACTCTACTCTGCCTGATGGAAAGCATAAGCAGAATCCAAGAGTGTCGGTCACCATACTCACTGCGAATGCAGACAATGCAGTATGGCGACCCACACCATGGCGGCCTAGTGATGCTGCTGCATCTTTTAGTCTAGTCAACAAGTGGAACTTGTCGACTAGACTATTTGGGCCTCCGGTCTCGCGCTCACCAACGAAACACGACAGCATGAACGCTGTCATTTTACGTTGATTTTCTGTGCGAGGGTGGTACCGCCCCGGTCGAGCCGGCCCATTCATGCTGAAATCAGCGTGGCTCTACTACCTATATTATATACCTATATAAATTTGACGCTATTTGAATTATTTTTGGTTTTTCTGGATGTATTAATACATCCAAATATGCAACAATTCCATATGATTAACTAGAATAATAATTTTCACTAATAAAATTAATTCTGTTTACTTCTTATAAATGTCTATGTCAAGTATTAATAGAGTACAAGATTCAGATTCGCGACACCAGTTGGCAGCACCTTCTTGTGCACGTTCCCAATAGCTCTTCGACACTTGCGATATTCGTCCATTCACGGAAGTTGCAGAGCCAAGACTTTCTTTATCTTCCAGCTCGTCGCTTTCCACAAACTTTCCCTATCTTATATAATGAGCTGGAGCAGCTGGTCGTTATTTTTTTTTTCGTTAGTTATTTCGCAGCACGTCGTCCAGGTATGCCACTTTCCTCTGCTCGATGATGGACAAAAGTTCGCGATTTCTCCCGACAAGCTGGAGCACTCTATCATTTGACACTCTTTTGGTCTAGCTATATAATGCGGAGTATTCTACGGTAGCACCACATCTTAAATGCTTCGAGGCGTTTTTGAGTGTTGGCTTTCAAAGTCCAAGCTTCGCTACCATAGAACAATACTAGCCACACATTCGCCTTTCAAATAATAATCTATAAGAACTAAGGCCGAGGCCGCACTACGGCTAAACCGCCGCGGTTTTTAACCGCCTGATTTTGTGACAAAAGGAAATTAATGGAAGCGGCCGCACTGGCGGTTTTTTACCGCGACTGATTTTAAAACCGCGACAACCACGGGCGGTTCTGTCCAGTGTTGCCAGAAGGTTACTTTTGTAACGTTTCAGGTGATTTTTCATACCTTGGTTACTTTTAGGTTACACAAATAAGTTTTTTTTTAATACACTCCCTATCTGCCTCTGCCAAAATTGGAATACTTGGTGTCGACATATCGAGCGAAGTCCAGTTCAGATAATTGCATTATTGCAGATTCCTCCGTAGAGACGTTACTGAACTGAGGGCCCTATACTCGTATTATGCCGCCATAAATCTGTAATGTCGTATTCTAAAGTTTTAGGATTTTCATAAAACTTTTAAGAAATTCTTAAATAAATTCTTAAATAATAAGCATTGACCTAGAGATAGGGCTGTCATCTCAAAAATTCCGAAACCAGGACAACAAGCGTAAAATCCCCGGATATTTGCGGCCATAATCCGAACACTTTTTTATTTTATTTTATTTAGTCGAAATAAAAAGAATACATAGTTCAATTAGTCGAAATAGTTTATTTATTTATTTTCATAGGTAGTCATTTTAATTAAATTTAGTTATTTTTCATCGAAATCAGTGATATAAAAGTAAAATCTCACGGCTGTGAAAATGCTTTCCAAACAGTAGTATACTTTTCACAACCGTTTTTTTAAACTAGACTAGTTTGACAAAAATATCTTTAAGTTGAAATTCATAAGATATCATTCCAGTATTCAAGCTCTAAGTTTTTTAGTCTTATCTTCTTATTATATAAAAATCAATTGCTGTTCGTTTGTCTCGCTAAAACTCGAGAACGGCTGGGCTGATTTAGCTGATTTTGGTTTTGAAATGTTTGTCGTAGTCCAGGGAAGGTTTAAACTGTAAAAAAATTAAAATAACTTGAAAATCCAAATCTCACGTGTACTAATTAGCGGGCACAGCTAGTAACAAATAAAAAAATATCTGCTTAAAGTTTTCATCAGCAGTCATATTAAGTTTTTTTTGTGTTTTCATCTTCTTTATTTAGAATATGTACTCTGAACATTCAATGGCAAGAAACTTTCTCTATTTCGATCATCCAAGCTTTTTCAAGTAGGTTGATACCTGATATGATGAGCCGACTGTTCACAGCTAGAATCAGGTGTTGAGCATTGACACAATGGTGAATCGACTAATTTAAATGAGTATAGTTTGCTCTTAAAGTTACCGTGGCCTGTAAGAAATTGAGCGACACAGTGATCTACTTCGCGCCATGTCCTTGACAACCTTTCGCGAACAGCTGGAAAGAACTGGTAGAGGTGGCGCCCCTTAGATGATTCGTCCCATCGTTGCTGCCATTCATCCAAGAGGTCGTTATAGACATTGGATTGCTGTTGAAACAATCTTATGATTTTACCGCGGTCTCGTATGCCCAAAAAATCACATTCTATGTTTTGTAGTGTGGAATAGTACATGGCTGCACGTCTTTGCACCTCGAGATCGACCGGAAGAACACCTGCCAACACCGGTAAAGCCTCAGTGCTAACCGTCCTATATGCCTTGCACAAGAAAATCAATGCAGGTCGTTGGCCTTGTAACAGTTTGCGGCGGACAGCACCTACAGTCGCCCTATCTGCCCATACAGGAGCACCATAGCAAATAGAACCCAAATAAGTAGCTCCATATATGATCTTTAGTGTATTATATGACAGACCCCATGTCGCAGTTGATATCCTCGTCAGTGCAAAGAAACTCTTTTTAGACTTTTCATTAACTGTTCTAATATGTTCAATAAATGAAAAATTTCTTTCTAAAACCAATCCTAAATAACAAACCGAGGTTTTATTTTTAATAGTAACATTTTCAAATTTAATACACGGCGGTGATTTGAGGTTACCTTTCAGAAGTAGCTGGTAGGTTTTGTTTGGTGCAAACGTCAACCGATTACGCCCACCCCATCGAGATATTAAGTCCAAACATTCACTGGCCAGCCTCTCAAGCCCCGTTCTAGTATCCGACTCTATCAATAACAAACCGTCGTCCGCGTACGCATTCAGGGTACATCCGCACGGCACAGGCATTGCCAGAAAATCGTCGAAGCCTATGTTCCACAAGTATGGACCTAGCACTGACCCTTGAGGACACCCCATCGTAAGCGCCTTCGACACAGAATGATGCCCAAGTCTCAATTTAGTAGTACCTTGTAAGAAGTACGAGGAGATAAGGGAATAAATATTTTTAAAGCAACCTCTTAATTTTAATTTTAGCAATAGCATGGGCCACCACGCATTGTCAAAGGCGCCAGATATATCTAAGAAGATGCCTAAAACGTATTGAAAACTTGACTCGGTGACAGTTTTCCTTACAGATATAACCGCATCAGTTGTCGATTTTCCCAACGTAAAGCCGAATTGTCTATCATGAAATTTAACTCCATCCGGTAGAGGTCGTGGTACTACAAGACGCTCTAAAAGCTTTCCCAGCGATGGTAACAGTGTTATGGGTCGATAGGATTTAGGATCGTCCGGCGGCTTATCGCCGCTTTTTGGTATTATTCGAATATTACCGCACCGCCAAACACCAGGAAACACTCCCTCCGCAATGCAACGCTCAAAAACTGTTAAAACCGTATCACCCGAAAGTTTACAAGCTTCTTTTATCATTTTGTTTGATATTTTATCGTCGCCCGAAGCCTTATTTAGTGGTAATGACCTAACAATACTGAGGAATTCGTCTGAAGATGGTAAGTCAGACATTGGAGACAATGGTGGTTCAATAGCCCACTGCCTAATTTGTCGGTGATAATCCGTGTCATCCTCCGGCCGATCGTCAGGCACAAGTGATTCTAAAAGATATTCTGTGGTTTGTTCTACTCCTGTAGTATAACTATTATTCATTTTGATGTTCTGTACGTATGCAAGGTCAATTGATCTATTTGCTTTAAATTCATGATACAAAGGTGACCAGGGACCCTCTCTATCGAGTTTATCAACAAGTTTACGTATTAAATTTCCCTTTGATTTCTCCACAGCAGCTCTATAATGAGACCTGGCAACTCTAAGAGCAATAAGAGCATTATTGTAAATATCTCCTGTTACGTTACGCTTTTTAATGTCATTTAGTTTTTTACGAGCTTTCCGATAGATTCTACGTAATTCGACTAATTTATAATTCCACCAATCACATCTACGAGTGTTAGTGATAGATCCACGGCCGATACAAACATCAGCACAATATATGAAAGTATCTGATAATATGTTTGCGCTTTCCTCAGCTGATAGACCACTGCGACTGAAGTCTTTGGCATGTACTGCAAAGAGTGAACCAAATAAAGCCCAACTTGCCCCTTTAGTTTTATACCTAAAATTGTAAGGAGTTCTTTGTGGATATTGTGAAACCATTGGTATGAATTCGTACACGATTAAGCGGTGATCACTACAGGATGCGTCCGGTAGGACACGCCATCCAGATATCGAGACGTCGCCGCGCGTAAGCGTCACGTCAATAGAAGACTCACCCATTGGGATGCAAAAAGTTGGTGGTGCATCAGGGGTATTGTGGATAGTAAGATTCATTTCCGCAATAAAATTTAAGATAACAGGTAGTAAAAGTGTATAAAATAAATTCATTAAAGTATAAAGCTTAGCGGGTATCCATTCCTTTCTGAGCAGCTGTAAGACTACCGATCCTAAAATTTCATCTTTCCTAAAATGACGTAAGTCTGGGGTGACTGGGATCTCAGTTTATTAGGGATGATGTTGTAGCAGACAAACAAAAATATTGCGAACGACCTTTTTTGTTCGTCGTAATTTCTGATTGGATACGTTTTTTACATTTTTCCGCTTTCAAAGAAAGAAACCCGCTTTATTCACAAAAAAGTATCAATTACCCGATTTGACAAAAAAAAAACTGGCATGGCAACACAACCCGACAAAAATGCAGTTTGAATTGGCTTAAAGGTCTTGTTACCAGGCTATAAAAATACAAAAAAAAATGCAGTTCGAAAAATACAAAACTTTCGCATTTCCTCAGATTTTACAACCATTCTCTAGATGGATTAGATGTTTAAAAAGTACCTAAGTCTAATTGTGAAATAAAATCTTGATATTTTCAGTATTTTTAATAAATTTGTCCAGATAACATAATGCAATCCATACTGTGAAACTTTTGTTTTTTAGATAAATGCAAGTCACACGAGACACGATTGCAGTTGAAATTGGAAATAAAAATAAATAACGTAATCATAAATTATATAATTATATAAAGGCGCGTAGAACATAGTTTTACAAAGACTTTCAAATTACTGTTAGGCACAAAAATTTTAAAATTATTCTTAAGTACATTTCATTTTTTTGTAGGCTGTTTCAGGAGCCCTAAGCCAACATAACGTGCCATTACACGTAAATATGAAGGATTGAGCTTCTTCCGCTTCTCTAATAAAGACTTCAAATGTCTTTCTGATGACTCATCAAAGGGCTTTTGATAATCAGATGCCTGGCAAAGAAGACAAGTTTAATTATTACTTAAGCTATTGAACGACCTAAGAATTTGGCACAAGATGCTAGAAAATAAAATAAAAATAAAGTCTTACAGTAGTTTTAGCAATCCAGTATAATTCTTCTAAAAGGTGATCATGATTCTCTACAGACGCCGGCAAATACGAAATTCCTTCATACTGCGTTAAAGAAAACATGTTAGTGGTTGTGTAACAAAGTGGTGCGGGGCTTACAAAGAAAAAAATATTTGAGAATGATTTTCTAGCTAACATGAAGTAACACATGAAGCCAGTGGCGTAGCATGCCTTGGCCCCCGCCAAGGCATGCTACGCCACTAATAAGTATAATACGCCACATACCGTTTATTAAGTGTATCATCCTAATTATTTTCATGTATTTATTATATTTTTAGAACTGTGCTAAAAGAATTTTAATTTTGCTCATAAAGTTGTTACAACTGCATTAACGAAACGCATTCCTACGTATTCTAAACACGCCATGATTAAGTCTACTTAGTCTGAAAACTAGATGGCATTGTGTATCAGATTGCCGAAACTATTTTACATTATTTTAAAATAATATATTACAAAAAAAAAACGATTATATTTGAATCTATATTTATTAATGAGCTTACTGGTGAATTTAGTAAAAGAGCAACATTTTATTAACGGATCAAGAAAATTGTAGACGAATGATTTTAATTTCAAGAATATCAAGGAGTATAGAGGAAAGGAGTTAAAACTTTGATGGGCACACAAGGGGAAAATTGTCCAACAAACATGACTAAATAATAGTTCGAGAACCGACCACATAGGCGCTAGAGTGAGAAGAGTGTATGATATCGTTATAATTCTTTTTATTAAATTGTGGTTTAAAAATGAAAAACTTTTCGTTGTATCCTGTATAAACATAACCAAATAAAAGTTTATTTGATTATCTTTTCTAATTCTTTAAAATTTGCACTCATTGCACAGTGGCGTCACCTAATTAGTGCATTTTGGCGGACACTTTTTTAACTTCTAGATTGTACTCCTTATCTCTACACTTCATACAAGAATAATTACGCCATCTTGTTGACAATAATGACAACTCATTTGTGATCTATGTATTTCGTTGTAATCTAAAAACTAAAATAACTTTTTAACGCTATGTCGTAAAAATCTAGGAATTTAAAATGTTATTGTCGGTGATACTAGCAGCCAAATAAATACAAAAACAATCGCCACCATGACATACGCCAAGCGGTACAAAAGTCACATGCAAACCTACCATTAAAAAAGAAATATTTATTCATATTTCATATTCATAATTATCTGCCTGTCACTTTTTCCAAAATTTTTACAAACAATTCAAAGTTAAATATACACTCTCCTTGCCTTTTTTCGGCAAACTGATTTATTAAATCATTTCAAGCCGATGCTAACTTTAGTTTTTCTAAAGTTTCTGCCTCTATGGACAATAGTGACAGGTCTGACAGGCGTTCATGTCTCATCGAAGTTCTGTAATTTTTTTATCAGTTTTAGGCTGAGGCCGCACTACGGTTTTTTCCAGCCAGCGGTTAAACCGCCAAACCGCAAAACCGCCCGAAGCGCACACACTACGGTAAAACCGCGAACAGTGTTGCCAACAGATAAACTAGCTCTCCTTTAGATTGAAGTTTTAAAACCACCAGAAAACCAAATCGAAATGAAATGACAGATCTGAGATAATAACTGAGCTTATAAGAAAGCAACTTCAACAGCATGATCTTTTAGAGTCTGGCCAACGAAAGCTGTCCACGTATTATTTTCAGAAGTTTTGATATGGCAATAATTTAAGACTGTCAAAATTGACACTTTGACGTTTCGTACCACGGGCCATAATGTCACTAAGAAAAAAAATAGACGCAGGGGAAAATGATGTATGACATTTTGCTCCTCCCCTCTCCCTCCTGCAATCCCCTTACATGCCCAAAGCCGCCATCTTGTGATAGCAGTCATAGCAGATGACAGAGACAGATTGCATAGTTATGATTAAGTACTAAACCAGATTGTACCCAAAATTTCGCCATAATTTTCTTGTTGAGTGTTTGCGTTGATTTCTTTCCGTACCTCTAACCACAGTTATTCCTTAATTTTATCTTTCGTCATACGAGTGTTCAAAATGAAGTATTCCAAGTGCTCTGTGCCGGGTTGCAATAGTATACGACAAGAAAAGACTCCAACAATGGTTAAATTCTATTAATTGTGAAGCTTTGAGTTGTTTAAGTGTGGCAGAACTATCTCGGCTTCAAGTTTGTCACAAGCATTTTGAGCAGAAATTCGTGACTGAGAAGTCACGAATTCGGGGGAATGCTTACTCTACGCTATTTTCGCCTAAAGAAACAGCTACCGGGATTCCTACACAAACCCCCAAGGATGCTGGTTAGTATTTATATTGATGAGCATTGGATGTTATTATGATTAGAAGTTGTAGATTTATATATGTGAAGGTTTACAGGATGAGCTATTTAGTTGTAGGATATTTACTAATGCTAATAAAACATTTTATGTAGGTTTATTGATACTAATCTCATACCAAAGCTTAACTCAGTCCTCTGGAGAAAGGTTAATAAGAACACTGAAGAGTAAAAATTGTATTAAAATAACATTTAAGTTAATAGTTTTTTAGTAAGTCGGTAGGTTTCCCTACATTATATCAATCATTTAAATTTTCAGGAAACCCTGGTCCAAGCAGTAAACATAGTTACTCAAGAACCAGGCACTATGATCATACATACTATAAACTTCAGGGACAACAAATGGCTACATCAGCATCAGGTTAGTAATTACAAACAGATGAACTCTTTATTGAAACACTACAATATAAAAAGAAATAAAGCAATAACAGCCCACTAATAACACACTAATGTTTCAGAGTAATGAGCGCAATGCAGTGCCACTCAGGCCTTTGTCTTTCAAAGTTTTGGGTGGCACTGCAATTGTTATGACCTGGCGTTATGCTTACCATCAGGCAAACAACCAGCTCGTCTCATTATCAAATAACATAAAATAATTCTGATTGATAAATAGAAATCTAAATTGACAAAAAGTCTACAATTGAAAAAAAACACTATTATAATAATAATCAGTAATATAGCTTATACATCAGAATAACACATAGGCTACTATTTGCCGCTATAACCGACATACACGTTGGCGGAGCCGTGTGCAACAGCTAGTATAATAATAAATCACACAATGCCATCTAGTCCCAAGCCAAGCAGAGCTTGTGTTATGGGTACTAGAGAACTGATACAAATACATATATACTTTTTTTTTGCTATGTATATATTTTAATAGCTAAGTACTAGAGAAGCGACAAATTGTGATTTAACCGGGTATTATTCAGTTATACTCTTACCAAACTAAATATTTAATAGAATTATCTGGTTTCGAGCTCTGCAATTTTGGCACGTTCATATAGCATGCTCATTGCAAGCAACATAAATCTAAATTTGTGAGCTAACTAAGTATTTATGTGGTATTAATATAATTCTTGTACCATACAATAAGCTTCTAGACTATTAGACTGATAATGTTTAATAATATTTTTAACTCTCACTAATGTTAGTAATTATTTCTTTCAGGTATTGCATCATTGTTACCACAAATGCAGGAAAGCCAGAAAAAAAAAAGATTGGTGCAGACTGTTGAAACATTAACACCAAAATGTAAACAACTATATATACATCTATAATTGGACTAATATAATGAATCGTATATTAAAGGGTGTAGATATCATACGATTGGAGACGAGGACTAACTTGCCTCCTATGCAGAAGTATGCGTTAGCTAAGTTCATGAAAACATATAAAAAAACGAAATAAAATGTTTCAAAATCTATTTTGCGTTTTATTATTAATTATATAATAATATGTACTAGTTTTGTTTTCTCTCCCAAACTATGATAAGCAGAAATGGTTTTTTACTGCTTATCGTAGTTTTGGAGAGAAGGAAAATAAAGAAAAGAACTGGTAATAGGAGACGGCCCGCGACATTATTCTGGCTGAATAGTGATACCTTTGCCATAGATATCATTAAAAAAAAAAAAGAACGTCATACATCTTTTTCCCCTAGCCAATCCGAAGCCAGTTCGTATGGCCAGTCAAATTTGTTAGGCAGATGTCCATCTGATACGTAGTATCTCTTATTAATCTGTGTTTCGTACTTGAGTCATCTTCTGTTTACGTTGGTTTATGTGCATCATATTTTCATTGATTTTGTTTAAAATAATGCCGAGAACAATTCAAAGTTCGACGAGGAAGCTTCTATTAACTATGATTGACAAATATAAAGACATAAAAAGTGATTTAAATCAGAAATCTGCAGAGAAAATACTACGACTGGATTCAATCCTTTCACTTTCAGGTTAGTTTATTGAATTTCTAATGAAACATTTTGATACTTTTAGACTATTTAAGACAAATCGCAATATTTTTCATGGTGTATCTACTTTTCAGGAAGTATTAACAACGAGGAGACAAAACTTAAAATTGTGGAAGCAGTAAAGAAATTGAAAACTCTCGAAAAAAATGAAATGGCGACTTCTGAAACACATTATTTAGAAAAGATATCTTCAATGACAGGTATTACTTTAGAAATTATAGATTTTAACAGTTACTTCGAAGAGTTATATAAATTTATGACAATGTATGGATGGCTAAATTAAATAATATAATATTATTGTTTTGTAATAATGTCTTTGTATATTATTATGGTTTTTGACTTTATTGACTGATAATTAATAATATACTGTTACATACATAATTTATTGTATTTGTTATCTTCAGATGTCAGTGTGAAGACTCTAAGAAGAATTAAAATTGAAGGGTCTAAAAATCAAGGACAGTGGAATACTCCGGGGAAAAATCGTCCACATTCAGCAACAGTTTCCAATTTGGATAATTTTGATATTTCAGCTATAAGAAACAAAATAAACGAATTTTATGGAGTTAGAAAACAAGTCCCAACACTGAGAAGCCTGCACAATGAGCTGAGGGAAGCAATTGAATTTAAGGGATGCCGTGAAACCCTTAGAAATTTTTTACACAAGAACGGGTTTGAGTTTCAAAACAATAAAAATGAACGGGCTTTACTTACAGAAAAATATGAAATTGCGGCATGGAGACATAGATTCTTGAGGACAATACATAAAAAGAGGCTAGAAGGTAAACAGATTATTTACCTTGATGAGACATATGTACATCAGAACTATAAAGTTAAAAAATCATGGCAAGGACCTTCTACAAGCGGTGTCACTACTAATATATCATCAGGAAAAAGACATATTATTGTGCATGCCGGATCGGAGGAAGGGTTCGTGCCAGGTGCATTATTGGTATTCAGCACAAAATCCAAATCAGCTGACTACCATGATGATATGAATGCTACCAACTTTATGAAATGGTTTGAGGAAATGTTGATACCTAATCTCACTAAACCTAGTGTAATCGTGATGGACAATGCAAGTTACCATGTGAAACAAGTAAACAAACCCCCTACTATGTCTGATTCTAAAGCTAATCTCCGAATATGGCTTCAAGAAAATAATATTCATTTTGAAGAATATCACACCAAAGCTGAATTAATGTGTTTGGTGAAAGATAATAAACCTGCCGTTGTTTACGAAGCAGAAGTGCTTCTAAAAAAACACAGTCATATTCACAATCACGAAATTTTGTTGCTGCCACCGTATCATTGCGACCTCAATGCTATTGAGCTTGTATGGAGTCAAGCGAAGAGAAAAGTAGCAAGCAAAAATATAGGAATACCAGGGTCTGAAATGCAAAATTTAATAAAAGAATGTTTTCTATCCATAACTGCTGATGACTGGAAGAAGTACACTGATCATGTACTAAATGTGGAAAATCATTACAAATTAAGGGACCGTATTACTGAAAACGAACTTGAACCATTCATAATACATGTTGGGGACAGTAGCAGTAGCAGCGAAGAAAGCAATGAAGCTGATTCAATATCAGGTGTAGAGTTTTTGGAATCCGATTTTAACTATGACTCATAGCTCCTATATTTGTACGGCTCCTCGGGGTCCTCGACTGTACATAAATAATGGATTATTTGAAAATAATAAAAAGACAGAATTAAAAGTAATCTTTTATTTGATATTCTTCATAATACATTCGAAAATTTCAACAACAGTTGCTAACAAAACAAAATTTTTACAACTCGAAAAAAATGTACTTGCTGAAAATTAAATAGTATCAACTCCGTTTATGCAGTGTATAGCCAGGGTTAACAGCTCTTGATTTTTTAAAATTCCCGCCTTTTTTCTTGGACAGCTTTCGTTGGCCAGACTCTAACTAAATGTGTTGCATTTTCTGGAGATAATTGTAATACAAACTTCGGTGGAATAGAGCGCCATGGAACCAACAATGTTTTATAATTCCAAGAGTAAAACAAAATCTGAATTCGAAAATAGTTGGTGTGGGATGCTCTGCGCACATTATCAATAACGCTCAGCACCACGCATGTGATTGTTTGCCAGTATATGTTGATTCAACAACGTAAAAAAAAAAAATTTTTGCCACTTAAAACTAAATGACAGTTTCATTTCGATTTGGTTTTCTGGTGGTTTTAAAACTTCAATCTAAAGGAGAGCTAGTTTATCTGTTGGCAACACTGTTCGCGGTTTTACCGTAGTGTGTGCGCTTCGGGCGGTTTTGCGGTTTGGCGGTTTAACCGCTGGCTGGAAAAAACCGTAGTGCGGCCTCAGCCTAAAGGAAACTAATGGAAGCGGCCGCACTGACGGTTTTTTACCGCGACTGATTTTCAAACCGCGACCTCCTACAGAATGGCTAGCGGGGATAATCGCGGGCGGTTCTGCCAGTGTTGCCAGAAGGTTACTTTTGTAATGTTTAAGGTGATTGGTTACTTCTAGGTTATACAAAAAATGATGTTACATACATTAATTATGTAACAAGTGCGTTGCCTGCTTTTTAAAAAGGAGTACGCTCTTTTCTTGGAGGTTCGACGGTCGGAAGGCAAATGCTGCTTTGATTATAAAATTCCAGACCATTGTATTGTATATTTGTTAGTTCCGGTGGTTTTAGAAGTTGAATCTAGTGGAGAGCTAGTTTATCTGTTGGCAACACTGTTTGTGGTTTTTAACCGTAGTGTGTGCGCTTCGGGCGGTTTTGCGGTTTGGCGGTTTAACTGCTAGCGGGAAAAAACCGTAGTGCGGCCTCAGACTTAAATTTTGGATAACTTCTTTCAGCAGTTGCAGTTGTAACTGTATGCACGCTTTACGCGGGAAAAAAAGAAATTGCTTTTTTTTTCTTTTGTCATTTCAGAAATAAAAAAAATTGGGAAGTTTATATTAATTTTTGTATACGCACGCCGTATAATTGATACGGTAGATACGACGGTAGCTAAGCCCCTGCATGAAGCTAAATCCTTTAAATTTTTTGATGCAATAGAAATCTGTGTTCTTACCTCTCTTAATTTATTAAAATTTTCTCTTTCTATAACTTCAATTTCCATGTCCAATTCCGTAGCTCGAGTAATTCTATTTACTGCAATACCCTGAAGTAGAACTGGTCTGAAGCGTACTAAATTTGGTGTATTCTTTTTATTCATCAGCAAGAGCAGCAGGAGTGCCTGTTTTGGGCTTATATCTGTTATCCAGTTTTTCATCTGCAAGTGTTTAAGGTTGTAACTAATTTAATAGATGAATATGTACTATCATAAAATTATATTAATCTGGCAATTAACTGACACCAATAAGGGCTCATTTTCATTGGTCGTTAATTCAGTCGTTATACAGCATGCGGGGAGTCACCGAGTTCGGGCTATCGACTAATGAAAGTATAATAGGCTATGTATATCTAGGTCGTTATACGCCATGCGAGTATTCCCCGCATGCAGTCTAACAACCAATGAAATTCATTGGTCGGTGTAAAGCAAGCGTGGCGCGGGGACTCAGTTTCTGTTTCTTCAGTGAAGCTAATAATTTCTTCTTCAATAAGTTACAAACAGATAAAATTGCTCCACACAACATGAATTGTTGATCCAGCAGGTATCTACGTCTGCTCAGTACCACTCTTTCAAAATAAATGCGTGGTGAAGTATATCCAACCAACCATCCGCAAGCGGGCCCTATCGACTAATGAAAACGGCTATCGCATGCTGGCCCTATGGCATTCTTAAACAGAAATCTTCCGTACAGGGCCCGCATGCGGGCTCTAACGACCAATGATAATGAGCGAGAGAAAGAAGAGAAATGAGAGAAATTTATATTGTATCACAAAATTGTTCAGTTATTTTTAAGTGGTTTAAGGCTTTAATAGCCACTAATTAGTAATAAATCTTAGGTTTCCTAACATAAGGTTTATTGCTTACCTCGACAACAGACGATAATATTTTCTTTTCAGCATTGTCGTCAAATACGCTAGCCAGTATCTTTTTTGAACCAAGTACTTGGAAAAAATCGTCCAGATTCTGGATTTTGTGTAGTGGTGTGCTAACACATTTTTCAGATGGAATAATCGTAGCTGACTTACATTTCCTATACAATCTATAAAATCCTTTGCGTTTGTTTTTATTATTAACTTTTAACTCCGTTACAGATTTTTGATCTTTAATTTTAGTATCATGTTTTGTAGACCGTTTAATGTACTCCAAGCGTTTTTCAGGAGAATCATTTTGAATTAACACATATTTCTTATCTTGAGGAAAAAGATTATTCATACTTGAGTTATTTGTAATTATCGCCACACTTGATTTTGGACTGTTATTATTTGGTGATGTAATATTCAAGTGTAGAATTTTGCCAAGGGATTGAACATTCGGTATATATGTACTGGCGTTTAAACTGGAAACTTGGATTTTAATTAATATTTCTCTTAAAGTATCCTCAAATTTATAAGGTTTGAAAGGTGGAACCAGCCTTCTATTTTTTGTCGTGTAGACATCTAAAGCTGTGCAAGTCGAATATTGCTTTTGTATCACAACCGATAATTCTCTTTTCGATTGATTTAAAATATTTACTCCTTTGAAGAGCGGTAGTCTAATTCCGTATGCTAATATATCTTTTACAGTGTAACTTTTGGGCAACGTTTCCCTTAGCAAAGCAGGATTGTATTTAACTACTGTGTTGAGTTTTTTTTCAACTTTGATTATTCCGTTTCTGTATGAGAAAAAGCCATTTACGTAAGGTTTTACCGCATGTGCTAAATGGTTTAATGGAGAAACATTAATTTGAAGAGGCTTCATGCTAATAATAGGAACATTATTGATTTCCAAAGGACGTGTTGACAATTCAGTGATCGGCGATAAATGTGACTGATTTTTATTGATTAAGCCCGGACCGAACGCTGAACGCACAGATTTTACGTCCGAATCAATGAGTTTCATCAACTTAGGCAAAATACTGCACAATTCTGCAGGTAACATAGCATTCACGATGGTCGTCTTACATTTAAATATTCTTGTATGACTCTCGGTTACATCAACAGGCATTATAGATAGTATCTTAGAGTTCACCGCAGTACTAATGTTGCCTGTTACATCAAATTGTACCATAATATTTGTCACACAATGTTTCACAGCTATTTGATTCATATTAAGAGTTTTGATTTCCAATCCTGGAAGAGAAGATTCGAATCCCGGTATCGATTTATAAATTGACTTTTTCATAACTGTTACTTTAGGTGAAATGTCTATGTGATCAAGTTCTTCATGGTCTGTTTGCATAGCTATATCCGTGGCACCTGCAGATAATAGAGATTAAGTACAAAAATATATAAAGTGTAAGTATGAAATTTAGTTACCACCACTTACGGTTAGATTTTGAATTTGGATTTACGTATCTCAGTTCCTTACTGTAATAAACCCCAGTTCTAATTTTCCTAATTACACTTTCTATGAAATCATTCACTCTCTTCGCCTTGGCCCAGGGGTGTTCAAAACCAGTTTGGTGTGTTTTTGGTTGTAGGAACTTAGCTCGGGCCTTACGCTCTCTGGCGACGATACATTGGTCATCATAATTTTTACGTGCCGTACATTTTTTTACTTCAGTTTCAGTACAAGCGTCAAATTTTCTCACAGATTTATTAATTATCGATTGCTTAAGTTGCTCTACAGGCTTACTATTAATAAGTAGCTTTATAGAGTTATCGTTGCAGTTCTCAGAGACTATATTTGCAGGTCTTTTTTGAAACAAGAAATTTAGCATTTTATCCTTTAACAGTGTAATTGATTCCTGGTTCTTATTCTGTGGTCGTTTAGAATTTGTTTCTGTGTACGGTGGACTCTTTTTTGTATCATTTTTATATTTTGTAACACCGTTAATGCCATGTTTGGGTTTATTATTCATAAAAATTACATTACTTCCTACCAGTGTTTTGTTTGAATGATAAATATCATTTTCCCTGTTTTTTTCCCCAACATAATCCGTTGCTTTAACGTCTTTATTCACTGTGCTTTTACTTTCATATTCGTCTTTATGATGCCAGTTCACCATATATGGCCATATGTGTTGATCTAGGCCGTCGAATTGAGGAGGAGCGTAATCCTTTACTTCTACAGAAGAACTAACCTGCTCTTTTCCTAAAATAACAACTGGGAATCGTAAAGCAGCTATTCTCTTCTTAATGTTAGTTTGTGTTAACTTGGGCATTATACATGCACTTGGCATTGTGGTGACTAAACGGGGTTTCCTTTGTTGAAAATCAGACCGTGTGTTAGGTATTTGATTCAAGGATTCGCATGTCTTACCAAAATTTACTTTTGATGCCCCCTTCACTTGAGGTGCACGATGACATATAATTTTCCCTGAAAATGGTTTGCGACACCAAATTAGGCGCAAAGTAATAATTTGGATGTCAACTCGGAAGTACATTGAATAAAAAGTATATACCTACCTATCAAACTATAACCATAAAATAAAAATATTAAGAGGAAACTAAAATTCGTGTGGAACATTTTTAAACGATTTAATGGGCTCATGGCTCAGTGATGTGATAACCACGTAGGGTTAAACATTGCCAAGTTAACCAATCCTAGCAGGGTCAGTCTATGATGGGTGACCATTTTTAACATATTGAGACCAGTCTCTTCCTTAGAGAGCACGTTAAACGGTCGGCCCCGGTTGCCATACTTGGTAATCGTTACGGGTAGTTAAGTTAGAGCCCTAAAAAGTTCGATTAGTATTTCTACAAAACTACGATATGGCCTAGTTCTTGGATTCGTCTTCTGGCAGACGCCCTACAAAAGGCTTGGAGGAAGATTAGTTACTGTGTATGTTTTTTGTGATATATATATGTCACCGTAAGATACTCGTAGTAAAAACCATTAGGTTATAATCTACCTAGCGAGATTGTAAACTTTCGATAGATTGTCAACTGTGATACACTGTTTACGCGCGTCAAATTGTCAATTGTCCCTGATTGGTCGGTTTTACAGTATGGCCATAGAGTTAGGATAGGTTGGAACTTCTTTGATTAATCACAAATTCAGTTTATATAACTAACAACAATTTGATACAGGGTGGATATGACAAAACGATATTAATTTGAACTAGATGTTCCTACACACAATACAATTCCACCTACAAAATTTCAATAAAATTGGTTCAGTAGTTTAGCCATAGGACACTATTTTTCGATTTTAAAATCTACTACACGATGTTGTTGGTTTAATGACCGATGTTACACCTCGTCGCCGCGTCGCACGTGCTACCTTTGAAGTCGCCGCCGCCATCGGCGCGGGAACCCTGACCTACTACCTATTAATGATATTTATTTTGTGGTGATTTGACTCAATAGTTAAGTTTGTTAGTTATTACACTTATTACGTAGCGTTATGTTATTTTATATGAGTTTAAATTAAACAATGCATCGACTCGGTTACACTTATACGGCTAGTAAATAATTTACTACGGATAACATATTAATTTACGGAGAATGTTCGTTTATCCTACCTACCAATAGTCGGATGATTGTACAAACTATCCAGGAGATACGAGAAAAATCAATCTTTGATTCCTAATAGAGATAATGCCTTCAAACCTATGAATAGGTAGCACATACAAATTAAGTTATTTTATACTTTTTGGTTTTGAAGTCGGTTTTTTAAACCAGGTTTTTTTTTGTCTTTCTCAAGTCTTTCATCATCATTTCATTTAAAATTAAATGATGTCTACAGAATATGAAGGCATGCAGACAATTGCTCTTAACTTCATTGCAGGCGCTCACGTAAATTTGAGGGTTTCTTTCGATTTCCTTAGGACCCTATCATCAGATCCTGATATGGTGGCCATGGGACCACATGGGGAGCATACCCTTCCGAATACAAAAAGAATTTTCAAAATCGGTCCACAATTGACGGAGTAATCGATGTACATACATAACAAAAAGAACCGATGAAATTGAGAACCTGCTCCTTTTGGAAGTCGGTTGAAAATACTTTACATTAGGCAACAAACGAATTAACAAACAAATATGGCGGCGCGGGACATATGTTGTTCAACCAATCAGCGTACGACTTGCTATTCATTGCATACCATTTCAGAATTTTTCGACTATTCGCCAGATACATTACAATCTATCTAACGGTGTTAACAATCTTACGGTGACATATAATATGTCTTTACCTATGAAATTGCCGTTTTGTATGCAATAAGTGAAAGTACTTATTTTTTCAAACTTTTTTATTTCTGTTATTCGAAGTAATCACCCATGCAATCGACGCATCTTTGCCAACGCATTGGCAGTTTAATGATGCCCTTCTTGTAAAAATCAGCTGGACGGGAGGCAACAAACTCTGCTGCTTCACGACAACGCGCGACCCCATACTGCGCAACAGACAGTCTCCAAGCTGCAAGAGCTGGGGTTGGAAGCTCTCCCTTATCCGCCATACTCACCAGACCTTGCACCTACCGACTATTACTTTTTTGAAAATTTAGACAACTTTTTAGTGGGTAAAAAATTCAATTCCCGAGAGGCAGTACAAAATGCCTTTGAAGAGTTTGTTGCCTCCCGTCCAGCTGATTTTTACAAGAAGGGCATCAATAAACTGCCAATGCGTGATCAATAAGATGCGTCGATTGCATGGGTGATTACTTCGAATAACAGAAATAAAAAAGTTTGAAAAAATAAGTACTTTCACTTATTGCATACAAAACGGCAATTTCATAAGTAAAGACCTAATATATACTTATATCTTAAAATAGGTAGATAAGGAGGAGGAGAAGGAAGTAGTAGGTGCTAACATAGGGGACCTACAAATCTTCGTCCTTCCGTCATGCCAAGACAATAGTCACAAACATTCAAAATTCTTAATAGGAAAACTAAATACCTTTCAGTTTACTTGTGTCTGCTATTGAAAGTTCTGCTTTACTTGATCCGGAGTTATCTGAGGTAAGAAAGCTTTCTTTAGCTGGAACTAGACAAAATTCGACTGTGGATTGGTTTCTATTATCTATATTCGTCACAGATGAGTTCACACCATCCTCAATACTACTGCAGGCATTCTTATCGTATTCTTGATCGTTTTCAGATAGCAAAAGTAAATCATTAGGTATCACAGGCACAGATTCTAAATTGATTGCATTTGGTACTGCAGGGTATACGGTTTTTTTTTTGGTAAATCTCTTTTTGAGTTTATTTTTGATGTTCAGACGTTTTTTACCGACATCTCTTGAAGTGCGTGTCCCGATAAATGTGTCTTCAAAATGTTCGCACATGTTGCTAAACTCGTCTTGTTTGTCAATAACAGTTACTCTGTCAAAACTAGATGACTGTGACATGCTTTGTGAATTGTTATCAACCTTGTAACTTGATATATAGGCGAATTCCTTAGTCTCGTAAACACTAAAACATTTAACTACCATTAGAACATGAACATATTGTCATTTATTCTCTTAACTAATACCTACAGATTAATTAAGAGAATAAATTATACAATTACATTATATTATTACGTTGATATAATTACACACTACTTAGTAGTTGTGTCACTAATGTGTGTACACACTGTATACCATTATTTAATGGTGTAGCTAGGTATATGACGCGATTGTAAATCGTCAACGTCAATACTCTCTTCCATGTCGAGACGTCGTATTTCTTAGCATATTAACTTAAAAAACTCTAAGTCTACATCTACTACAAATATAGGCACCAATAACTCATATCCGTGGATATAGATTTGTAACGATTCGGCACACTACAGTTTTACATTAATACCCATACCTACACCATAGGATAGAGTTCCTATTCTATTCAATCAATAGTGAGAAAACATTTACTGACTACGGAATATTTAATAAATAAATACTCTCCCGATAAAAGATGATTAAGTTACCGTGTGTCTTTATTCATTCGCTTGTTTTGAGCTTTCTTCTTTTTGGTACCTATGATACTTTCTTCAGACATAGGCGGTGAGGGACGAAATGGAAATCTGTTTAAATTTCTTAGAACCGCCCATACATCATGAGGTTTCATGTCAATATTTTTTGGTAAACATAAGCCTTTCGACTCCTTTTGCATCACAACATTAGAACTCCTTCTACTGTCACCTTTAAAATTTTTCATTATCTCCGTGGAACTACTGTCTAAATTGATATCGAATTGAGAACAAAACCGTTCGTTTCTGTCGTAGAATGTAAATTCTTTGTTTTTACCTCGAGGCTTTCGAATATTTTTAATTCCTGAACGCTTCTTAATTCTGGGTTTATTATTGTTACCATTACTTTGACTATAATATTCCGAATCGTTCATATCGCTCACTGTACATATTTGGGGCGAGGGTGTAGGTTGATTAGGAAGAGTTAATACAGACTTTTTTATTTTTCTGTTACCTCGTTTTAATTTAAATTCATCTGAATTAGCTTTATAAATATTAGCAGCAAGCGGGAACGACGAAACATAATCCAAAGTTTTCTTTTTAACAAATCTTTTCTCAGTCACTCGCGAAAGTAGTTGCACTTTATTCTCGTTAAGATATGGAGATTTTGGTTCATATTTCTTTGATAATTTTTTTTCGCAAGTTAGATCATACGATGTTATAGCCATATTCCAAATGGAATAAATAAATAGTTAAGTATTAGTGCAGACAAGCTAAAACAAACGAACAAATAATTTTGTTTAATAAATAAGGATCGAACTCCGGAGAAAGAAGAAGCCTTTATTTTTGTTTTCGTAATACCTAACAGCGAAACCAGAAGCTGCATCACAAACTGGATTCCTCTTGTAGTTTTACCTGATTTTGGGAAGAAAACGGCCGAAAGTTCCGTTAGTTCTTCACTTACTATGTAACCATTAGGCGGTAACAGCATCTAATTTCACTACGGCACGGCAGTTTAACGAATTGGAACGCTAATAGGCGGTACACACTACAACCATTTATCGTAGCGATTTAACTGTGCAGTTCAGATAATCTGAGCCAATTTCCGTCCACACTATCGATAAAACTGCACACACGAACTGCACAGTTAAATCGCTACGATAAATAGTTGTAGTGTGCTGCCGCCTATAAGATACGGATATATGGGAATTCAGACAGTATATACCTACCGTAATTTAGTACCTACTGTAAGAGTACCTATACTTATTTTAATTAAAGTGAGACTCGTTCAAATGGTTGCAATTTGTGGGTAACTACAGCACAATATTTTTTATCCTGCCGGCATTTCAAATTTTCGTATTAATATTTACTTCCTTGAAATAGTAAAAAAGTTGACAGTTGTCACTTACCTCCACTGCAATATCCTCCAACATTAGAATTGAAGAATAGATGAAGTTAGCACAGGTCTTCTAACAACAATTTTGATTGAAATAGATAATTAAAGCTACTAGTAACTATTTTTATAAATAATAAATTTACAGTGAAATCGATCTGAATATTAAATAAAATAAACCTTTGACAACCATACTATTGACACGCAATTTCGAATACGACTATTTCGGTGTGATTAACTCGTTGGCCCAAAATGTTTTCGCTGCCAGTTACAATCTTGCTATTTTGAAATAAAACGCAAAATGTTATGATTATCATAAGAAAAATTATTTAGGGTCCATTATTGTTAGAATTTCGTATTCTCAAATATATCTACATAAAGGTTTCACCATGTCCTTTACTTATTGGTGTTGTTAATTTTCGTACTAAACGAGCAGGCGTAATTTTGCATTTTCCATGAGTGCGTTATACATTTTTCTGAGAAAGTGGTAGAAAATATTTTAAGGATATTTTTTTTATGGAGACAACTCCCGCATTAGAAATAAATCCTGTTTCGCGGGGGACTTTATAAATATACATGAAATAGACAAAAAGAACACCCAGACTTAATACAACAATTTGTGGATCACACAATCACAAGTGTTGTCACCAGTGGGATTACCGAACCCACACTCAGTGCATTAGAAAATAACCGCGGGACTCAGCTAGTATTTATGTAACTATGTTGGTTTGGGTGGAATCTTGGAACTCATTTTGAAGCAGATATCTTCAACCGATTGTGTTGAAATTTTGCAAGCATAATATGTATATAGCGTGACAATGCGATATTACAATGTTAGGGAGATGATCTGATGCTGGAGCCTGAAGGTGTTTATAGGAATTCTATTATGAAACGACGCAACACCATCGAGTTCGCATTTGTAGTATATCCATATACTATATTGTCGGCTCAGAGGTACACGTGCCCACTCACCTCCGTCGCTCACAGTTGACTGAACTGTGTGCGACCGCACATGCCTTGAGATGACCTAATGCTTCCTTCTCATTCATTCAATGAATGAATGCGTTACTAGTGAAGTGACTGACCATAGACACATACACTACAGCATTCATTTGATTCGTCTGGACGAGAACTTTATGTTTTGATAGTTGATAGTATCCAGAGTCTGATTGGAGCCGGAAGGTGGTTATAGCGACTATATAATGGAAAAATGTAACCCATTGAGTTTGGAATTCGTCTTTGTTTTGATAGTATCCAGGGTCTGATGATGGAACAGAAAGGAAACATAGGATCTTGGTAATGGAACGACGTAACTCATCAAGCTTGGAATCGTTTGATTCATCTTGGCGAGTATTTTATGTTTTGACAGTATCCAGGGTCTGATGGTGGAACCGGAAGTTGGTTATAGGAACAGAAATCAATAATGAAACGACGCAACACCATCGAGTTTGCATTCATTTGATTCGTCTTGACGGGTACTTTATGTTTTGATAATATCCAGGTTCTGATGATGGATGATTTTGTATTATGAAAATAGTGTAATGACATTATAAGTTGATAGTAAAAGTTTCCAAAGAATACTTTATATTATTCTATTTGGAGCGTGTTGCGGCTTCGCTTCACTATGAATGCGGGGGCGCTGGGGCGCACCTTTTACATTCGCCGGTTGCGTTGCGGACAATCTACAACACCACTTGTCGTCACGGGTCGTGTGAGCGATACACATTACTTACTGTAAGTATTTTAACTTTTATTTAATACAACAGTCATAACTCCATAAGTGTCATTATTTCCACCTCTGAACCAGCTATCGAAACAAAAAGAGCGTTTCAGTAAAAGTTTGTACTTAAGAAGTTTTGTGTTAATTTATTTATTTACATGGTAAATTACTGTGTTTGTTTTATATATCATGTCAGCCCGACCAGGAACAGATATGCGCACCTAAAATGGAAATCCGGTGCATCGAAGCGAAAAAGAAAAACTGAGATGACCGTAGCTAACGAAGCTCTTGGTGCTAGTATGCGATTTTTTTAATCAAAACAAAAATTTATTGACCGCTGAATCTGTAGATTTGGATATGATTATCGAGTCTCAAATGAATGAAGCGAATATGTCGTATAATTTATTAAAAACTACATAAGACACAATATGAAGTAAGACCGGCAAGCGGTTTAGCAAAACTCTCAATCGAAGCAGATTTAGCTGCAAAAATAAATTACAAACCCTTATTAAAAGTCTTCAGTAAAGCAAAAAGCCGAAGAGCATTACTTTTGGAAGAAAAATTTTCACTCAAGTTATTTTAAAATAAAACCTTTTTCATATCTGTATGCTTTTTAATATGTCGTGTCGAAGCATGTTTGTAAGAAAAATTTATTAGGTAGATCTTGGGAACGAAAGAAAAGGGGCCTCGCTGATGTGACTTCGCCCACGTCTATGTAAGTCCACGCTACGCCCCTGTCGCTCAGCGACAAAACTAGTAAAGCGAGTCGTCGCCGGCAGTGTAAACAGTCAGAGAGTAACATTAATAATTATTATGCATCTCTTTCGTTTACACAAAATGTATATTAATTCCGTTTCTTGAGAGAAAATCGCCGATAGTTGTATTCTCGCCTTCAGTCGGACCAATGCCGTATGTGGGTGCAAGGGCGTCGCCAGCCCTTGGCCTAGGTAGGGGCAAGTTGTCGGAGGAGATCTCTCGCTACCGGCCGTCATCCACTCCATGGCCGGTAGCAGGCGCGGTGCTAGGAGGGGGAGGGGAGGCACCACCCCCCCCCAAAATCGCACACATGTATTTTTTTCCTACTGCTACTAGAACCTGATTTTTTCTCTCCTGTTTCCGTAATTGTTCAATTCCGAGATAAGAAATTAAAGGATAGGAATTGTTTAACACATTTAAAACTGTAATATAATCTGGATAGCAAAACTTTGCCCTCCAAGGCTGTCGTGATTCAGGCCTGCTCTGCCATAAAGACTCAGTGAGATGATGAGGATGGGACTAATCCCGCCCACACGCCCACCACTGTAACTCCTGTACACCAGGATCAACAGCGGTGACCCACGAAAACACCGAGTTATGACACTCGGGAAGTCCCAGGAAAAATTTAACTGTCTTGGAACCCGCAACGAAATTAATCAGAAGAAAACTGGAGGAGTTGGAAATATAATAAGTCCACTTCCCTCCTTAGCAAAGCGGGAGACAAAATGGAGTCAAAATAGGCAGACGCCTTTTTCAAACCGGGAAGCACCACGGATAAAAAATATTATGGGTCCTAAGTGAGCTATATTTGATTTCTATAGTATGTATGGCAGAATCGCTTAAACGCACGGAAATTCACCGCAGTTGACACAAGATCCCCATAATATACTACCCCAGACGTCATTTGTAAGCTATTTAGCATCATGTTACGTTCATTGTACCAAAGACTACATTCCCAGAGGATATGATGAGCCGACTGTTCACAGCTAGAATCAGGTGTTGAGCATTGACAAAATGGTGAATCGACTAATTTAAATGAGTATAGTTTGCTCTTAAAGTTACCGTGGCCTGTAAGAAATTGAGCGACACAGTGATCTACCTCGAGCCATGTCCTTGACAACCTTTCGCGAACAGATGGAAAGAACTGGTAGAGGTGGCACCCCTTAGATGATTCGTCCCATCGTTTCTGCCATTCATCCAAGAGGTCGTTATAGACATTGGATTTTTGTTGAAACAATCTTATGATTTTACCGCGGTCTCGTATGCCCAAAAAATCGCATTCCATGTTTTGTAGTGTGGAATAGTACATGGCTGCACGTCTTTGCACCTCGAGATCGACCGGAAGAACACCTGCCAACACCGGTAAAGCCTCAGTGCTAACCGTCCTATATGCCTTGCACAAGAAAATCAATGGAGGTCGTTGGCCTTGTAATAGTTTGCGACGGACAGCACCTACAGTCGCCCTATTTGCCCATACAGGAGCACCATAGCAAATAGAACCCAAATAAGTAGCTCCATATATGATCTTTAGTGTATTATATGACAGACCCCATGTCGCAGTTGATATCCTCGTCAGTGCAAAGAAACTCTTTTTAGACTTTTCATTAACTGTTCTAATATGTTCAATAAATGAAAAATTTCTTTCTAAAACCGAACCGAAGAAGTACGAGGAGATAAGGGAATAAATATTTTTAAAGCAACCTCTTAATTTTAATTTTAGCAATAGCATGGGCCACCACGCATTGTCAAAGGCGCCAGATATATCTAAGAAGATGCCTAAAACGTATTGAAAACTTGACTCGGTGACAGTTTTCCTTACAGATATAACCGCATCAGTTGTCGATTTTCCCAACGTAAAGCCGAATTGTCTATCATGAAATTTAACTCCACCCGGTAGAAGTCGTGGTACTACAAGACGCTCTAAAAGCTTTCCCAGCGATGGTAACAGTGTTATGGGTCGATAGGATTTAGGATCGTCCGGCGGCTTATCGCCGCTTTTTGGTATTATTCGAATATTACCGCACCGCCAAACACTAGGAAATACTCCTTCCGCAATGCAACGTTTAAAAACTGTTAAAACCGTATCACCCGAAAGTTTACAAGCTTCTTTTATCATTTTTAACCGACTTCCAAAAAGGAGGAGGTTCTATGTTTCACTGTATGTATTTTTTTTTTTTTATTTTTTTTTTTTTTTTTTATGTATGTTACCTGATTACTCCGTCAGTTGTGGACCGATTTTGAATTTTTTTTTTGTATTCGGAAGGGTATGCTTCCGAGGTGGTCCCATTGCCAGCATATCAGGATCTGATGATGGGATCCCAGGGAAATCGAGGGAAACCCTCATTTTTTATAGGCACATACTATGTTTTTCGTATATTTTCTGAAGTTACACCGGTATTTGCGTCTGGTAGTCATCATTTTATGATGATGAGCTGATGATGTAAGGTACAACTCCTTAACGGTTAGAAGTTAGAGGAAAAATCTTTAAATGTCATATGTATATATGTTACCTTTAGTCGTATTCTTTCAAATTATTTAGGTAAGCTGATGATGGAAGGTACAACTCCTCAACGGTTAGGAGTTGGAAGATAATTCTTTCAATTTCATACGTATCTATGGACCTTTAGTTGTATACTGTCAAGTTATTCAGGTGTATTCGAAAGGGTAGGCTCCTTAGGTGGTACCATTGCCACCATATCAGGACCTGATGATAGGATCCTAGGGAAATCGAGGGAAACGCTCATTTTTTAGGCCAGTACAATGTTTGTCGTATATTTTCTGAGGTTACTCCGATATTTGCGTCTGGTAGTCATAATTTCATGAAAGTAATTAAAGATTAGAGCCATTAGAGGATGATTTTTTTATAATATCACATCTAAGTATTGACCTTAGTTTGTATTCTTTCAGTTATTCACATAAGCTGAAGATTAAAAGTAAAACGATTGAGAGTAAAAGAATGATTCTTTAAATATCATATATACCTACGAACAGGGCCTTATCTTTCAAGTTGTTTAGGTGACAGGTTAGGTTAGGAGATAGATGATACTTTACGATCCCGAGCTAGTAGGTAACTAGTCGTCCGTAGGAAAGAAATTACATGCAAAGCTGATGTTTGGATTAGACACCTACACTATATCTATACACCTAGTTTTTCTTAGTAGGTTCGTTTAACTATATTATAGACATATAGATAGAAAACTTTTGATTTTATGTACCTACACCGTATTACAGATTTAAATATATATAAGAGAGTGACCTTATTGCCGAAAAAAATCTCTTCCAGGCAACCTTAGGATGGATCAAAATATATAGGAGAGACAGTAGTTGACGGTGCGATGAGTTTTGAAGAATTATTTACAACTACCTAAACCCCCGCGGTGTTACCCGCGGTTATTATCGTAACGCGGGTAACACCGCGGGACAAAGCTAGTCCAAAATAATTGCCTAAGTTACTCCTTAGATCATCAGCTACCAATCAGTGAAAGTCCCGTCAAAATCAGTAAAGCCGTTCCAGAGATTACCAGAGAGACCGACAGACAGACAACAATTGTAAAAAATGTAATTTTAGCATATGTACCGTGTATACATACATATGCATTTAGTAGAAAGCGGTTACTTTAATATTACATATCAATTGATGATAATAACAGGTAGTAGAGCCACGCTGATTAGCACGAACGGGCCGGCTCAACCGAGGCGGTACTACCCTCGCACGGAAGATCAACGTAAAATGACAGCGTACGTACTGTCGTGTTTCGTTGGTGAGTGCGAGACCGGAGGCCCATAATGCAGAAGCATCACTAGGCCGCCATAGTGTGCGTCACCATGCTGCATTGTCTGACCACCACTCACGGATTCTGCTTATGCTTTCCATCAGGCAGAGTAGAGTCATTTTGGTAGGGCATAACATAAAAAAGATATTTCATATTACGCTTACCCGCACTGAGTTGGTGGGACTAAACTTACAGTCGGTAAAATATGAGCGTTTTAAAAGGTGGTTTAATTAAATCTCATAGATTTATCAAGCAGATTTGTCCAGGCTCGTTAAAATGAAATAAATAACATTGATTGAACATAATTTAATTTAAATAAAATACTATTTACTTTATTTATATATAACATTCCAATTTGTTTTTTTATTTTATTAACAATTTAAAAACAGCAATAAATACTACTATTAAGACTAAATAAACTAGTTACTACAATTATGAAAAGTATGACATCTAGTACAATGGTTTGATGCCGATGAAACTGAACATGGCAGACCTATCTCCAGAAGACCTGTCTCCAGAGAGGTAGAGGAGCTGTTCACACAAATTCTGAAAATGTAAACTTTAATTTAATTTCCTTTTCTGATAACTCATCGTAAAGCCTGGGGTTAACAATTATATGAACATGAATTCACAAGCAAATATTGTTTAAAGAATGACAAACTTAATGCTTGGTAGTTATGACCTGCGATCATCTGATTAAAAAAACAGACAAGGAAGATATATTTTTCATCAATAAGATTATTCAAACAAAACAGATTTTATTTACAGCGGAAACACAAGCATGACGTATAAAGTCGTACTAGCATAGTATTTAGAAGGTGAGAAATAAATGATAAATTAATTTTATATGAATTGTATTGTAATATGTTATAAATTGTATTGCATAGCACCGGATCGATTGTTGTATATGTAATAGATATCTCTTAAGTTCGTCACAACAATCGATCCGGTGCTATGCAATACAAATTATAACACCATTGGCAGTGAATGTCTTTCGGCTGAGACATGAATGGACGTAAGGAATTAATTTATATCTTCGTTATTGTTAGGACAAGGGTCGTGTACAAAAAAATAAAAGATAACGGGAAAAGTCTTTTTTTTTTGTCCGCGACGTGAACCTGAGAAAAATGTGTAAATATGAAACACAAAATACAAATATGTAAGTACGAAGTTCGTCGGGACAGCTAGTACTAAATAAAAAATCCATAAATAATAATTAATAAAAATAACACAATATGTATACGTACGTAAAAAAACGTAGAGGGAACCACTTTTGGATCTTTACATTACTCGGTACATTTTCGATGTTTTTGTAGTCGAATTTCCACAATGCATCGTGTGGCAATGACTGGAAAGTTCTCAAGAAAACATCCAAAAGTTCTGGGTCCATTATAGATGAATGACACCCCGGCTGGAATTGTCCAAGTAGCTTTTAAGTCCTGTAAATAAAGTTAAAGTATTTCATTAATAATCTGTAAACTAAGAAAAAAATATTTTAAGTTAGTGGAACATTTTATTATATTAATAGTAATCATCTTACTAGTCTTTATTATTCCCAAGATGATTTACCGACATATTTAATTTCTTTTAACAAAAAACCCTACAACATTTTGGAACAACTCGGGAATTGAACCCGCGACCTCTTGATTGACAGCAGCAACCGTATTCGTAGTTCATATTAAAAGTAAGTAATATTTTTAACTGTGATGTTTTTAACTTTTTTTAAAAATGAACTTGATGTTCCCGTAAGGAAAGGTTTGCGTACTTTTGTGTCTATAATAATCATAAATTTAATAAGCCCCCTACGTCATAGCTAGCTCTCTCTGAGCGACTAGTTAGTAGAATAGTTACTAGAATAAGGAGTCAATATCTAGCACAATACCTCTTTTCAACATGTTTTGTCCTTGGGGTTCATCGTATAGGCGACCCATCACTTGATATACTGCACTGGTGTCAATTTCTGTAATATTATCCTTCGGTCTATCTTGAGCCAGCGCTGGATTTGGTGTTATGATTACCAGCTCGTGTCCTTGTTTAGCTAATTCTAGCATCAAGACTCTGAAAACAATCTGGGGGATAATAGGTGGTACAGGAAATACTCCTAATATTCTGGCAGTGTCCACCAAACCAGCATAGTACTGGACATAAAACTGGAAATATAATGTAAATATTTTTACTAATAACTTGTATTCTATATGAAGAAAAACGAAATTACTACGACTACTACAGACTTTTTTTTTTTTTTTTTTTAACGCGGGGAATGCTTTATGCACCATACCCTCCGTGGGGGAACGAAGGGCGTGTGTGGGACTCCCGGAGGACCGGTCTACCCACTAAACCCCTCGGCGGCCTACCTTGGCAGTCGGGAGGTGCTCCAGGAAAGCATCGGCGGCTTCTGGAGTCCCCCCGCCGTGCCCCATGACTGAGGTACACCGGGGCAGAACGCTGTTACGTCTCACACCGCTCTACGCAGTAAGAGGTGAAATACGGAACTGCCTTAGACGACACCCCCGGCCGCACCGGGATGTGTCCCGGGTCGTCGTCGTGCAGCGGTCACATTTCCCCAAGATGTGGCCGCAGCGACCCTTAGGCGACGATTGGCGAGCTAGCGACCTCTACCTCATACATCGTCGCCTCCTTTGAGCGGGATCGGCCCTTTCCCGATCACGCTCTGCGGACTCCTGGAGTATAACGTCCTCACAGAAGGAGACCGCGGCTTCCCATCCCTCACCACTCGCCAGTATTGCCGCAATCAACGCTGGCGGTGACAGGTTTCGTCCTATTTGTCCGACCAAAGCTCGACGCTCGGACTCCCACACAGGGCAGTCCTCCAGTGTGTGCTGGACGGAGTCTCGTTGGGACCCGCAGTGGAGGCAGTGTGCTGTAGCTTCCCGTCGTAATTAGATTTAAATTGTTACATTATATTCGTCCATATCTTTGCATTTCACGCAACGCTTTATCATCATGTGGTTTGTTAATCAATTTGTTAGGCTCTAAGTCGCAGACAGCTACACCATCTAGTGTTTTTACGCGACTTAGCGCAACATACACTTGGCCTTTGGCAAAATTTTTTTTGCCTAAGTTGATAACGGCTTTGTTAAGAGTAGTGCCTAGGAGTTTATGTACCGTAACCGCCCAACTTAGTATAAGTGGCAGCATTCTCCGTTCTACATCTCCGTACCCTTTAGTTGCCTGATATGTTGCTGATACAGGTGCTATGGCAACTAACCCGTCCGCGTCCTTAACTTTAGTGGCAATAGTGTCGTCATCAAATTTTATGAGCACTGAATCTGGTAACTCGCCTAATTCCAGTTGATCACGGCGAAGGGCAGGCCATTTAAACTTGGACACGATCCCCATTGCCCCGTTGACCAGTCCTTCACTAACAGATATATTGCGCCTTAACATAACTCTGGAGCCTATACCCAGTTTTAAACTGTGCATCAAACCACCACAGTTATTCGCATCAGCGGGAATAACATTGGAAGGTGGTCGTTTTCCATAGGTCACTGCTTCTCGCGACTCATCGATAGCACAGAAGGTGTATACCCGACTGGATTGAATCAGTTGGTCCGTCATTTTGGCGTTGTATTCATCTACTAATTTGATAGTTGGGAAAATTCGCACTGCAACACCATCTGCAAATTCACCAACTTGTTCGATTCGTCGTCTCTCACACAAAATTTGTAATTGTGGGATTGTTAGTTCACCAAATCTTAAGTTATTTAATAAATCAACAAACTCCACATCGCTACTTTGACGCATGTTGATCGTAAGTTCGCAGAAGGAGAACTGTTGCCATAAATGTATTTCACCATTTAACCACGGTGGTTGTTCGAAGCACCAATGTCCTTTGACTGGTGGTAACTGCATGATATCGCCAAATAACAGCACGTTTACCCCGCCAAATAATAAGTTATTGTTTTTAAACTCCTGAAGGCGTAAGTGTATTATACGTAAATTTTCATACGAAACCATAGAGATTTCATCTACTACTAGCCATTTGATATATCGCCACTTACGCCTTTCCCTTTCCAACGGTTGGCCACTCATTTTACGATATGTCATCGTAGTACCTTTTTCAATCGGAAGTGAAAAAACTGAGTGAAGTGTTCTACCCGAAATTTGCCGTGCCGCAACACCAGTCAAAGATGCCACTTCCACAAAAGTTGGTTTTAACATAATATCCACAGTTGGCGCATAGCACCGTCTAATATTCTCAACTATTAATTTTAATAAAAATGATTTTCCGCTTCCTGCTCCACCCGTGATAAATAATAACAAAGGTTGTGAGTTATCATTTAACCTGATGTCATTCTCAATGGAGTCCAATACTTGTTTTAATAAATCTTTTTGTTGAACATTCAGGCTTCTAATACCACTTATGAAAACTTCATCGAGCATAGCGGTAGGGTCATTATTTTCAATGAAATCGTCATGTTGATACGAATTAAAAGGTAGTAGAGCCACGCTGATTTCAGCACGAACGGGTCGGCTCGACCGGGGCGGTACTACCCTCGCACAGAAAATCAACGTAAAATGACAGCATTCGTGCTGTCGTGTTTCGTTGGTGAGTGCGAGACCGGAGGCCCAATTAGTCTAGTCAACAAGTTCCATACTTGTTGACTAGACTAAAAGATGCACAAGCATCACTAGGCCGCCATAGTGTGGGTCACCATGCTGCATTGTTGCATTCGCAATGAGTATGGTGGCCACCACTCGTGGATTCTGCTTATGCTTTCCATCAGGCAGAGTAGAGTCATTTTGGCGGGCCAAACATAAAAAAAAAAAAAAAAAAAATATTGATTTGGTCCTCGGCGTATATATTTATATTTCGTTCCGTAGAGTCGTTCACACTACTATCTTGATTCACAGCGTTAAGGGCCTACCTCCCTTCAGATGCGTAAAAATGGTTGCATTCTAAAGACTACTCCTCCTTAACAGCTGCATCAAAAGATTCGAAAAAAATATATGTTTACTGCAGATTCATGTGCAAGAATATGCAGATTTAATTTTTTACATACGATAAATAGTATTGCCATAAAAAAAATTTAACAACACTCTATTTTGTTCGCTTTTTTGCCTAAAGCTTTTAAACGGCTTTGAAGCAAAAAAATATTTTTACACAGAAATATTGGTGGTTGAATTAGCTATAAACTAGGCATACTCATATTTAAATCAATCAATATTTTGTAAAGAAAATGATCAATATTGCGATTCCCAAAATTAAAAGTACAGCGGGTCTCTGTGCGGGCGCAGGCGGCAGTCGTGCGTTGGCATTCAGACGGGAAGGCTGTGTCGCTCGCTGCTCTGCTCACGCTTACGACTAACTATGCTTAGACGTTTGTGTTTGTGTAAGTATTTAGGTACTTTCTGAGTTAGTGTGCATTAGAGACTAACTCGCTGCAAAGGACTCAAAGTGATCGTGCGCTTGGATGATTTTTGGTGTTTTGACTGCCTCGATGGCGCAGTGGTAGCGTATGCGACTGCAGGCTATGCTTGAGGTCTCGGGTTCGATTCCCGGGTCAGATTAAATATTTGTATGATTTGAAAATATTTATTTCGGTATTTGACTGTTTTCTATGCATAATATGTATCTACTTACATATTTACAAAAAAGTAATATATTAGTAGAGAATACGATTAGGAACGCCCTTCACCCATCTGTTTATTAGATGAAAAGTATTTTAATATATCATATTTAATATTATATCGCGGGTGGGTTGGCTAAAAATCCCTGTCTGAACTATTATAATATGTTTATATATCTAATATTTATATAATTATCATTTATTTATTATCATATTTAAATATTAATACGTGTATCCGTGTATGCATTTTACATAGCATTAATATTATTATTGTTACTTATAAACCGATAAATTAAAGTTTTTCTTCCCTTATCTCTTTTTCTTATTACAATTGTATGATAGGATAGGCACCTGCCTTGTCCCTTACTGAACCAACTCAAGGTTGACTGAGAGATAATACCATGTGGCATAAAGTCTATAAGTCTTATAAAGGCGGACTTATCGGTTTATAAGTAACAATAATAATATTAATCACTACATAGTATAAAACAGAGTCGCTTTCTCTGTCCCTATATACCTTTGTTTGCTTAAATCTTTAAAACTACGCAACGGATTTTGATGCGGATTTCTTTGATAGATAGAATGATTCAAGAGGAAGGTTTTTATGTATAATAAATGCATAATATAGTGTGGAAACGCTGTTAATTTTCGAGGTTTCTAATATGATGTAGCAAATAAACACATTTTTTTGCGCTTACATTGCAAACGCTGGTTGCACCCTACGAGATAGATCAAAATAATGTACTACAGTATTATACACCTTAAAAAGATCTACAAAAAAGTCCGCGACGGTATATGTCTATCTCTTAGGGATAATCCACAACAACCATTTTTTATTCCTTTCTTTTTACGAGAAATAATGGCTTATTTACGAAGCGATTTTAAGCAATACAGAATGAATCCTTATACAATTAAGTAAATTAAATACATTGTGCATTTAATATAGATCAAAATAGCCCTTTACAGTATCTAATTTAAATGAATATATTCGAAGATATTACAGATTTCAAATGCACGAATCGTGTCGTCGGCGGGGGCATCTGAAATCCACCCGAGCGAAGCCGGGGCGGGTCGCTAGTGCTATATAAAATGCATACACGGATATACATATTAATATTTAAACATGATAATTATATAAATATTTGATATATAAACATATTATAATAGTTCAGACAGGGATTTTTAGCCAACCCACCCGCGATATAATATTAAAGATGGTACAAGAGTATAGAGGTCTAACTTGTAAAATACACACACTCACATTCAAAGCTTTGAAAATAATAATCAATATATATTTCGGACATCTGACACACAACGTCTATTAGTTTCAAACTAAGTGGAGCTTGTCAGGGACGTCTTAACCTAAGCTGGGGCCCCTGGGCACTCAAGAATTTGGGGCCCTTTCGGAAAGTAAAGAAAGCGTATTATACTAACATTTTTCTACTATGGTCATTCATGATCATGTAATCATGTATGTTGTTAGTTTTTGGTTAAAATTACAATAATGGTTTCTTTCGGGTTCTTTGTTAAGCAAACCCTTTTATTTATTATTACGTGTTCGGGCTCGACGAATTTGAGAATTAAGCCTTCTGACGTGTTCAAGAGACTTTATAAATATACTAGCTGACCCACGCAACGTCGTTTGCGTCTCCTATTGCCCGTAGCGTGATAATTTTCCCCCATATTTTAAACTTTGTTCATTGGTGCTCCGCTCCTATTAGTCTTAGCGTCATGATATATAGCCTATAGCCTTCTTCGATAAATGGGCTATCTAACACTGAAATAATTTTTCAAATTGGACCAGTAGTTCCTGAGATTAGCGCGTTCAAACAAACAAACAAACTCTGCAACTTTATAATATTAGTATAGATAATAGTTTTTAATGACCGCTGAGGTCGGTCACTTACAACACTCAGATATTTTTTCGTAACACTGCCATTTTGCTTGTCCAGAGCATCGCTATTGTTACCACGATTTTGAGCCAGGCTGTCGATATGCACTACTTTGTACGGATCCTCCCACTTCATATGTATTATAGGGGCCAGTCGTATCGGGTTTTCGTTCCTGCTCGCGATATTGACTGTGATTAGTTTCCATTCCGTTCTAAAGTTGCTGGTTTTCATGGTTTCGCATCTGTGGATTTTTTTACAACAGTACAAGTAGTATATTTACGGCACTACTACGGCACCAATCTTGTACATCTTGCCACCTGCTGCTTTAGTGTAAACTTCAAGTGGAACGTTCGGCACCTTAGCTGTTGGCTCAATTATCTCCAGGTGGAACTCTCTGCCGTTGGACTTCTCCCATTTTAAGTACAGTGTTCTGTTTTGTAGAACCAAACTATCCCATTGTGCCCAATAAACTTTAGTAATAGCGCTTGCAGATGATACAATACTCCAAGCAGGTTTATATCACCCTGTGCTTCCAATGTGATAAGTTTCTTGAGGTCAACGTCATCCCCCTGTTCTATCTTCATTGTTTCATCTTCACATGGTCCCAAAAGTCAAGCTTGTTGATTTCAAGTCTGTAGTCGGAGTACATTTTCTCAGCGTGACATATTCTTTGCATTATCTTATGATGTCACCTTTTATCTTGCTGTCATGTTTTCCCAGATTGCTGCCTTGGAACTTGCGTCTTGTGTGCATCTTCTTTCCGCAACGTTTTCTCATTAGCTACTACAGGCAGTCCTTTATTTTTTTCAACCTGGACATCAACTTAGCTGCAGATGACCTCTCTTACCATTCTGCACATAATCCCAGAACCCTTCTTAAAAGACGACTTGACTTGTTTGATTTCCTCTGAGACTTAGCTCGTGGGTCGACCAGATATCCTGTTGAACCGCTTCTACCTCCATTACATGTGTCAGTGCTTCCCTTAATTAAGCATGGATGCCAAGCTTCACTGCAGCTCTAACCTACAAGTCCTTGATGCCGTTTATGAGAACCTGCACGATGTTTGCTTTTATCGTCTTCCCGTCAGTCGAAAGGTTCGCTTTCCGTACGAGGTTCTCAATTTCCAACGCACATTGCTGCAGGCCTTCTCCTGAGTCTTAGGCTCTATCGCGTAGCTGGGAGTGAAAATCGTGTTTCAGATGGCGTTTCCCATATCTCGACTCTAGCGCTTCTAACAATTCTTTATATACGCTACCTGAACCAGGTAGTGCTTTTAGGACTGACAACGGTTGCTACCTAAGCGCAACAGTAAGGGCAGTCAGGCACTGTTCATCACTCCACCCGCAATTTTTCCATTTGGCCAACATCTAATGACTTCCCACGACCTTCGCCAGGTCATCGGACCACCTTGCGAGGGACCTACCAAGGGAGAACTTTGTGGCCCCATCGGCTTTCGTTTTTGCGAGCAATGTGCCTCGCCCACTAACACTAAAGTTAGTTATTTTCTTACACAATTTATAATTATAATAAAATAACATTAGCGATAGAGCATAATTTGTTTATACATCAAGCACATAATTTCAACAATGAATATTTAATGCTTTAAAGGAACAACTATTACAATTTATTAAGCGAATCTTAAAACAGATAAAATATTGAATTTAAGATTTAACGATCGTAAAGAAGGTGAAGGAGTCACAACTCTATTGTACGCTTTGATTTTTTAACCATAAAAAATTAAAGCATATAGTAATTATTTGGATTATTTCATATTTTAATGTACCTAGTATTTTTTTTTTGTGAAAAAAGTGAATGAAAATTTATAACGAGAACATGTCCGAGATAAAATTATCGGTACCTGGGGGCCCCCTTGAGAATGGGGGCCCTGGGCACTGGCCCCGTGTGCCCTTATGGTAAAGACGGCACTGGAGCTTGTACTATGAAAGCTAGATTGACTGATAGAACAATTATATGCTTTTATTTGTAAATACAAATATATCATACATAGAGAACACCCAAACGAACCTGAGACCTCATGGACAATAGTCGCGTAAGCTATCACTGCACCAACGTACATGTAAAATCTCTACAAATAAAAAAAATGGAGTGTCTGTTTGTAATATTAAAAAAACCGCTTTTAATAAAAGCATATGTATGTATACACGATACATGTACCATTTTTTTTTTTTACAATTTTTGTCTGACTGTTTGTTACGGGTAATCTCTGCAACGGCTGGACCGATTTTGACGGGACTTTCAGTGATAGGTCGTTACCCGCGGCAAGACGATAGCCGCGGGTAACACCGCGGGGTTCAGCTAGTTAAAAATAAATTCATGATAATTATCTGTTCGACACGATTTTATTTCAATTTGTAGACATTGCAGGTGACTTCGGAACCTTATTCTATGGGTGACCTGACACGTAACGCATTTACCTGTTTTTAACCGACTTAAAAAAAGGAGGTTTCTCAATTCGACCGTATATATTTTTTTTTTATGTGTGTTCGGGGATAACTACGATTTTGATGATTCCTTTTTTAATGGAAAGGAGATATCCCAACGGTGGTACCATGATAAGGACACTAAGATCTGATTATGGCATCCAAGATAAATCGAGTTGAACCTTGAAGTCGGTTTTATTTTGTTAAAATTTTACTTGTTAATTTATTTAAACATGCTAGAAGTTTTCAGAAATATGATAATTTTTACTTTTTTCTACAAAGGGTAAAATGAATTAATTTATTTTATCAGATTTCTTACCTAATTTAACATACTTTTTCGTATTTAGTACCTACCTATGATAAAATGTGTTAATTTTAAATCTTACTAAACTTTTAGAAATACCCCTTTCTTATGTTAACATTTTAACCATTTATAATTATGTTTTGAAGTTAAGGCAAAAACGTCAGACAAGCGCGCATGTCTGTCTCGCTCCCTAGTCTTTGATCATCGTTTTGAAGTAACGCGTAAGGTACGGAGATATGAATGTGTGCGGTGCAGATATGATACTATGCGTTTAGCTCCGCCCAGACGCTCAAGGTCATTGAGGCTACTATACGCCTTAAGTGCTACAGCCTGAACAAGAGCTTGCTATATGACTTGTTCGGCATGGGTGAATTCTTCTACGGATAAATTATGTACAAGAGGTCTTAACTCTGATTGTCGGCGTAAGAAACAAGCTTCAGCTGTTTCACCTTCTTGAATGAGTTCACTTTCGTTGCGAAACGGGATGTGACATACAATCAGACTATAGAAAAAACCTTCTCGGTCACTGTTTATAGTGTAGTAACGAGTGCGCAGAACTGCTGCCTGATTTCTGATTCGCATTCTTGTATTATCACGCAAATATATGTATCTTCTGTTCTCGTTCTCGAGGTCTCTTAACTCAATGTCACCGTTATCATCGTCCCAAACTGTATTTGAAACGGTTTCGTAGCGTACTGCAAATTCAGCTAAACTTATCTCTTCTAGATCGTCTGGTCTTTGTTGGTAACGATCGAATATATTATTGAAAATCGATGTCTCATCTTCACTAAACCTTAGGAGTCTGTAACGTTGCTCTGGACCACAACTATTTACAAAAACGGCCTTTCTTGTACACATCTTCAAAGGCAAATGGCAGAGACGGTATGCCGCTTCTGGAGCACTCACTAATCGTTGACTAAGAATGGCCATTGATACAGCAAACAATTGCTTCCACACGTCATTACTTTGACGTTTTGCTTTTTGTACTGCTTCTCTCACAACATCGCCACAATCATTGGGTTCACATTTGCTAGCATACTTGGCTATATAATAAGCAACCGCCGTTACAGTTCCACAAGGTTGCACATCCATATTTGCTCCCCAGATTTTAACGAGAACTTTGTTATAATTGTTAATCATAACTTCATCTGCATTTCTTTGCAGTTCACAAAATCTGCCGTTGTTACGAAGAGTGTCATCAGGTTCTAAGCATTTTGTGGTAGTACTTATGGGCCTTGGAAATCCAAAACGACAGGCACCACTATTTCGATCTTTGTAGCATGTGGTCGAATGTTTATGGGTTTGGAGCCTTTTAACCAGCTCAGCATCATCACCATCAATTGAGCATGAAACAACTTGATCAATGACTCGAATGCCTTCAGGGCTATTGAAATTAGGAACAGAGTTGCACCATAACAGCATATGCAAATGTGGGCTTCCTCTATTCTGAAATTCTATCCGATGCCAGTAGTCATTAACGACTCCTCCTAAACATTCGGGATTAGTTTTCAAAAATCGAATTAAAGCATTTACTCGTAGGGTGAACTGCCTAGCCACAACTACCGGATATTTTTGCACTAATTCAAGCCTTTCCTCGAATGGTATGTTCTCGACAGCATCAGGCATTTCATTAGGGCGGCCGTCTGCAATGAGTAATGCTTTTATCATATCCGGCCAATTGAGATCGTTACAAGAAAATGTAACGAACCAAGTTGGAGGACCAAGACTCCGCACCATGGCAATCAGCTCAGCGCAACATCTTTTCCAGTATGCCGCCGAGCCTCTTATGTTTCTCATTGTAAGATGCATGTTATCGACGAGGCCTTGAGGTGTATGTTCACCTTGCTTCATTCTACACGAGACAGAAACACTTGCCTTAGCTTTGAAATATTCAACAACCGATAAAGCAAAAAATAAGTAATCATTCCTTTGAAATCTACTATCAGCACCCATTACTCGTGCTTGGAAATAATCAAGAGCAGTTATAGAAATATCTCTGTTTTCACCGAATCCGTTTTTCCCATCAGGGAAAAGAAAGTACCAACAAAGCTCTTCCATTCTTTTTTCCCTCTCTATGTTGATTGGTAGTGCGGTCTTCCTTTGGACATCAATAAGTCTGACTCGATCATCTAACTCGGTACCATTATTAGCTGTAATAATGCTATCCAAATTCGGTATGTCTTCGTCAATAGAGTATAATAAACTTGTCGAAAAAACAACTCTTCTATCAAAGTTATTTGATGGTATTTCTACATGAGAGACTGGAGTGGTAGAATCAAGGAATTTGTCCATGTTTTGAGGGGAACACGTGTAAACACGTGATTCCTGGGTGAGTTCACGTTCCACGTTGGAACGTGTGTTATGAAATGACTCAGAGTGAGAACGAGATGCAACATCTTCCCCTTCGATACTAATAGAAATTGGCGTAACACAATATGTATTTAAAAAATTCTCATTTCCGGTAGTTTTCCTTAAATTACGCCGTAAGATTGCAAGTAATTGATGAATGTTCGCAAAGCGCATGCAACATGCTTTACCTCTAGATGAGGCTTTATAACCCTTTGGCCCCCTAGCATGAGAATCAAATAGAAAATAATGCATATTGTCCGAGAAGTTTTGACATGCGATAGCAACGGAAACTGAATTACTTGTGAGAATCCCACAACGGTGGTTCCTGAAAAAAGTTATTAAAGCATTTTCTAAATTCGGAAATCCGTCTTCACTCTGATCTCTATCTATATGACCGTCTATCGAACTATTGCTTTGTACATCTAAATTTAACCATTGGCCATGAAATAACAAACGCGTCAGAATTTCTCTCAATGCTAGATATTCAGTATTTAGTTCCCCAGCATCTGGATTTGCTCGTGCTACAATACATTGGCGGTAAAATGAATCCCCAACAATTATTATATAATCAATGTCACTTATAACCCATGTATTCGCATCTGATAAAATAAATGCAGCACAAGCAACCGCTGCGACAGCGGTGCATTGTTTTCCACGAGAGTCAATATCAAATCGGTCATTACCTTGATGGAACGAACCACGCAAAATAGATATATCGTTATCTATGTTTACATACCTACTGGGTTCAGTATTTTGTTCTTGAACAAGTATTTGATGGGGCTCACCAGTCTGTGCATTACCGCAATCTTGTTGCGCTTCAGCAACTTGCAATATCTGTGATATAACGCTATCTAACAGATTTTCAAAGTTTGGAATGACATCTCGATACAGGTTGTTATGTATTAATAGCCATTGTAGAGCATTTTTTACTCTATCAATATCTATATTGAATTGTCTTTGTTGCTGCAAATTCTCTCTCGTCTCTACAACAATAACCAATCCTGCACTAGTAAGTGGCAACGGTAATTGCTCAGCAATTTCGACAACGTCTTGCGCAAATAAAACCACTTGTCCTTTACACCAATTTTGGCTGAACCTATTATTCACTTTTATGATTTTAATAAAGGGTATCATTCGTGTTAGTAAACGTTGTTCTACATCTGACAAACATGCTAGTTCTGGTGGTATTTTAGTAACGTCCATTTTGTTCCAATACGCTTGGGAAGGCACTTTTCGTTTTTTCAAATGGGTGGAGCATCGGAAACATGTCACAATTTTATTCATTTCTACCAATTCGTGAGGTAATAAGTCTTGTCGATATGAAGTTATCAAATGGCATCGCTGCTTGGGATACAATAATTTTCTACAGATACTGCATGGCACATCTGCAAAAATGTTTATGGCCGACAGAAAATTATCTTCCCCTATAAATCTACTTCTTCGTCGAGTATCACGCATGCTCTCTAAACGATTTTGTCTTTGCTCGTCATTTTCAATTCTTAACGTATAACTATTTCGCTCTCTCATTGCAGTCAGTCTTTGAGAACGTTGATGGGGAAGTTCAGAACTATTGCGTTCATTGATAACGCCGAGTCTATGTTCGCGCTGTTCGGGAGTCTCATTGTTTAATCTGTTTTGTATAACATCTAAACGATGTTCACGTTGTTCGGGAGTCTCATCGTTTAATCTGTTTTGTATAACATTTAAACGATGTTCACGTTGTTCAGGAGTCTCATTATTTAATCTGTTTTGTATAACATTTAAACGATGTTCACGTTCTTCGGGAGTCTCATCGTTTAATCTGTTTTGTATAACATTTAAACGATGTTCACGTTCTTCGGGAGTCTCATCGTTTAATCTGTTTTGTATAACATTTAAACGATGTTCACGTTGTTCAGGAGTCTCATTATTTAATCTGTTTTGTATAACATTTAAACGATGTTCACGTTCTTCGGGAGTCTCATCGTTTAATCTGTTTTTTATAACATTTAAACGATGTTCACGTTGTTCAGGAGTCTCATTGTTTAATCTATTTTGAATAACATTTAAACGATGTTCACGCTGGTCGGGATTCTCATTGTTCAAACGGTTACGTATAACATCTAAACGATATTCGTATTGTTCAGAGGACTCACTACTCAAACGTTCGTGTATCCGATTAAGTCGACGAATTTTATCAGTTTGTGACTCTTGAGACAAATGAGAGCGCATATAATTTCTCATCTGCGATAATCTACTATTATGAGCCAATAATGTCTCTTGGGAACGAGATATAGTATTCCGTTTGCTATTCTTTGATAGTCGTTCCTTATTTTTTTGTACAGATTCTTTAATCCTGTTTTCCCTCATGTGAGTTGCCCTTCTAGTCGGTCTACCCATGACGATACTTAATAAATAAAATTATTTCAAATTGTATGAAAAGCTAAACTCACTTCGAGGCTACGAAAATTAAAATTAAAAGAAATGAAAAAATAAAACAATAAAAAAACCGACTTCAAAAAATACCAAACAAACTCATTTCAAGGCTACGAAAATTGAAACTGATAAAAATGAAAAAATAAAACAATTAAAAAAACGGACTTCAAAAAAATAAGTACCAAACAACTCACTTCGAGGCTACGATAATTAAAACTAATAAATATTCAAAAAACAAAACAATTAAAAAAAACGGACTTCAAAAAAATACCAAACAAAATCTTACTACTTCAAAACACTAAAAAGCGAAAACTAAACTAAATTATTGATTATACTACAACTATTACTACTTTTACTAACTAATTAAATAAAAAACTAACTAACCAAATAATCAGTAACTACATAAAACTAAACTGTACTCAATATAAATAAACCTATATTCCTTTAATATTATTTAACCAAGCAATCGAACTAAATTAAATACAATATTAGTATAATATGTTACAACCAAATCGGCCAAAACGACAAGTATCCTATTTCTGATAGTGTAATCATCTGGAAAGAATTAGAATATGAAATTTAATGAGTTGCTAAGTTTTTACTTTCCTTGTTATTTTTTTTTAACACCTTTTAAATAGGGAAGATCAAAATATAATAATTACATATTTTAAAATTATACAAGTGTGTGCAAAGTTATAAGTGTAAAGTTTCAGGTGTAGTAATGAAAGGGACTAAGCTATTACGGTATGTGTAGGGGAGAGTGGGTAACAGTGGATCACTTTTTTTTTTAAACAATGTAGCTGGAAAATATATGGCTAAATGATTCATCTCTGAAATGAAATCATGACATGTGTATCTAATCTTTAAAAAAAAGGCATTTGATGGCTTGTATTATTTAAAATTTACAAGTTATAAGAACTTTAAAATAAAATGGAAAATGATCCACTGTGCCCCGGAAATGGGTCACTTTGGATCAATGCATGGGTGACAGTGAATCAACTGGGATAGACTGAATCTACGTAAAATAAGTAGAAAAATACAAGAATTTCCGTATTATGAGTCTTTTATTTGTATCATTGTACAATCTTCTTTCATCTAAATCAAATCAGTGTTATAAATTACAATTTCGCATTGATGAGCTTAGTAATAAATTTTGTTTTTTTCTTTGACCTTATCAACAGTCTGTTAATTTAAATTGTAACATAACAACACAAACATTCTTCAAGCTTTGGTTATTATCAAAGAACACATTCACAATATGACGGTGGAAAGACGCTCTGCTAAAACTGCATCCTTCAGGAGTTCGTAGAGATAATCGTTTTTTTTTCTGAGATTATACAGATACTTTTGGGCGGAAAAAAAAAACATCCAACGCAATGACAAGATGACGTAGCCACAACGTTGTCTTGCCACTCCCAACCCGCACTCGGCCAGCGTGGGGGTGTATGGCCTTAACACTCTCCTGAGAGGAGACCCGAGCCCAGCAGTGGGGCGTTGTGTTGTTGATAAAATACAGATACTCAATCCCCGCAAGCTTACTTTTATGCCATATATCTGGTACTTTTATATTATTTACTATCGCTACTTCGTAAATTAGGCCTCTTACGTCTGTGATAGTAAGTCCATAGAATATTTGGCTGTCCTTATCAATATAATCGACTCTATTGTTTTCTTGGTTATCGGTAAATATTTTACGAACTGCTTAGTTAGGTGTGAGTTTTATTGGTTTTCAGGATCCGGGATCAGTTGTAAATTGAATACCGGTCCTGATCTAGCCACAGCTCTTATCTTTTGACCATCCGATATGAGTTTGAGAGCATTTCTCATTTGTTCTTCAGTTTGAATTCCAATGCCAGTCTTTCTTACCCGATTGTGGGGCATTTTTACCTAAAAACAAATTATGAATCAGTTTTTGTTCCATGGGTTACAATGGATCAGCAGTCCACTGTGACCCAATACGAAATGATTCATTGTGACCCAATGGTGGTTATGGAATAATACAACAAATAAAACAATTACTATCTATCTTACAGATAAAACGACACAAGCTACGTAGGATTTAGGATATCACAAGCGTAGGACAAAATAAAAACTATTAGATATCTTGTTCACTTAGATATAAAACTAATTTTAAAATCACGTGAAAAAATAGTTTCGTTACTTACCTACTGCGCGAAGTGTGTCAGCGCGACTTCCCGCTTTGTCACCGCGTGGACGACTAGTGCATCGGAAAGGGGGATGGACTAGGCGGCAAAAGCACGTTTGATTGTGTGCGTAAGCATACCACATACCGAGTTATAGTGAATTATCCACTGTACCCCGTGATCCACTGTTACCCAATCTCCCCTATAATTTACACTGAGACTTAGTATTTTATTTATTCAGCAGATTCTACACATAGTAGTTAATCAGATTACAAGGGGATCTTATGGCGACCATGCTATCGGTTTTGTCCACATCAAAAGAAAGAAATCTGTAAATAACGTAAAGAAGGTTATCGTGTGACCACCATCTTAATTATTATTATAATGATGATGCGAAGATTGTGCAGCTTCTGAAGAATTGAAAAATTGAAAGTAATATTTATACTAGTCCATATTATCAATACAAACTGATACATCAATATCAATCAATCAATACAATACAGTTTCTGATGTAATATTGAAATAACCCCCTTTCTCTAAAGGCATTTGTAAGCATATATAGTACGTATACCAATTTTCATTTTTTTTATTTTTGTCTGTCTGTTGGTCTATTTGTCTTTCCGTTTGTTCCGGCTAATCTCTGGAATGGCTAGACCAATTTTCTATTATTTTTTTTAGGCTAGCTTTGCTCCGCGGTGTTACCCACGTTTGTAAAGGTACTACAATATCCGCGGGTAACACCGCGGGACTCAGCTACTTCATTAATAAAATTAAAAAACTTCTGTCAAAACATCACGCGGATTAAAGCTAATTACAACAATATCTCGATGATTACATCGAGATATTACGGATGATTACAACTAAAATCTGTATCCAGGAGGCTGTAAAAATGCTGCTGCCCTATTGCTATGGTCATGGCTGTTTTCGGAGTATTATCGGTGTATTAGTGGCATCTTTAACTGATGTGATTATGTATAGTCGACATTTATAGTAGCTTGATGCATCTATTTATTTAAAAAATATCACGAGATTCCTAACTTTAAGTATCTACGAAAGCCAGCATGAACATAATTATAATACTTATTAACGCGATCGCCTATGTAAAGGTACCCCACCGGTCCCCACCCAGCACGAACAGTCGACGAAAACATGGCCAGTAAGATACAAGGATGACGTCATCGAAATTGTGCGCCGCCTGTTTTCGCCCTAAGTAGGTATAAACTGTCGGTTTAAACTGCAATTTTTGGCAATAAATAAAATAATTTTATTTTTTTATTCTCCTGGTCTATTCTACATGAAATTCATTCAAAATAAAGCAAAAAAAAATTATTGCATCTTCCATATTGTTGATTTTAGTAGAACTTGTTACTTAAATTAACTTTTGATTGGATTAAAATTTTAATTAAAAAATACGTTGTTTTCATTTAATAAATAGGTAACTGGCCATTAAAGTAATAAAAAAGACAAGAAAGTAAAAAAAAAAATTGATTTAAATCAAAAAAATCCGACAATTTTTTAAATCATGATTTTTATCAACCCTGTGTGCTAAGTAGGTACCTAGAATCAGTTTCAACTCGGTGCCAAGCCCAACAGGTATTCGATGATACGTGCGTCCGCCCGTGCTATATATACCACATTCACCATACAGCGCATGCGTGAAGACCGAAACGGTCCCCTACCACACTAAAAAGGACAGCTTTCGGCCTACCCCATGTAGGAATAGCGATTGAAGGCGCTGGTAGGGGGTAAACCGCCCCAGTATAGCCCTTGAACGTATATAACGGTGTTAATACCTCACTGATCTATCTCATATTTTGCAAAGTTAGTAAAAAGAAGCTGTAGGTAAAAAACAATACGTATTTTTTTGCAAATAATAACAAATAGTAGTTCAAATCAAATACTCACCGAGTAAAAAGCCGGGACGAATCTGACGAAGCTCATAAGCTCAGTCATATAACACACGTCTTTCTACTTTCAATTCCACAACAGAAATGAAAGATATTTAATTAAATTAATTCGCTTTTCGGCATGTTCAAAGGATGCCGACAAACGTGTTAACTCAGCGGTTATAAGTACACGGTTGTTCTCGGTACTATTCCGGACCAAGTTGTGGTTAAAGTTAAATATTTATTTTATGAAAAAAAGAAATTGTATGTATAAAATTTGTGCTATTAGATGTATATAGTTGATTATTAAAAATGTATTATGTAAGACAGTGTTGAAATCGTTCGTAAAAACCAATATATTTAACTATTCAAGTTTCAAATATTACCTAACTTTATTATTAAGTAATTATTATATTAATTGTTAGTGAGTTTTTCAATAAGAGTGCCTCAAGTTTAGTCAGGTGTTTCAAATAAAGTTTTTTATCAATAGTAAAGCTACATCGTAACAAAAGAAAGCCGATTCGTTTGTCGCACTTGATCAAAAGGAATACTGCCAACCAATAACAAATGGCACGTGTAAGCACTTAGTTTCTTCTACTCGCTGGTAGACGGCGTTAAATAAGTTTATAAATTACATTCAACAACTTACTTTAATTATCTATAATGTAGATCAATTAAAAAGTAATAAAAAAATCATTAACTTTAATTTTGTGTTTTATAAAATCTTTAATTTGTTAAAAATATTATAAACGCGAAGGTTTGTAAGTAGGTATGGATGGATGGATGTTTGTTACTCTTTCACGCAAAAACTACTCAACGGATTTGGATGAGACTTTACAGTAATATGGCTTATACATCAAAATAACACATAGGCTACTATTTGCCGCGATAACCGAAATTTACGCGGGCGGAGCCGCGGGCAACCACTAGTGATAATATAAAACCTAAAAGGCGGCTTCGACCTGACGTTATTGGGTACATACTGCATTAGGTCCGAAATTATTGTACATAAGCTTGTGTATATACTCGTACTCATGTAAAATTAAAAAACATACTAAACTTTAACGATCAAACAAATAACAATAATTGCCTCCGGGCTCGATAGATGGCGGAAAGATCGAAATAGATCGCAATCGCGCACTCGTAATGTTTTTTTTACCGACTTAAAAAAGGAAGAGGTTCTATGTTCCACTGTATGTTTTCTTTTGTTGTATGTTCACCGATTACTTCGTCAATTGTAGACCGATTTAAAAAATTCTTTTTGTATTCGGAAGGGTATACTCCCGAGGTGATCTCATTGCCACCATATCAGGATCTGATGATGGAATCTTATGGAAATCGAGGGAAACCCTCAATCTTTTTAGGCACGTACTATGTTTTTTTTAACCGACTTCATTTCGTATATTTTCTTCTGAAGTTATTTCGGTATTTGCGTCTGGCAGTCATCATTTCATGATGATGAACTGATGATGCATCTCAACATAATTTTGGATACCGAGCATACTCAGTTTTAATACGTGTTCAAACCACAAAAGATATTCGCATCAGCAGAAATTATATGAAATAATGAAATAGTTCAACTTACTAATAACCTACGATTGTTTGCACTAAAAATGGAAAAATAAAAACTTTTTATAAAAAAAAAAAAACCGACTTCCAAAAAACATCCAACGAAAACTCCCTGCCAAAAAACACTAAAAAGCGTAAAATAAACTGGCTCTTCATAAATCGCTATGTGCCAATTCTTGTCTATACTTAATTCTTTATTCATTTAAAAATAGTAGTATAATTATGTGTGCTAGGTACCAAAAATCTGTTTGAAGTCGGTGCCAAGCCAAAATGCAATAGTAGGTACCGCACTCGCCGCTGCCGGATAACAGCTCTTCGCATAGAACACAAAACAAGCCAAGCGGGAAGACACGCGCGGGCTGCAGTGCCGTCTTTACCATAAGGGCACACGGGGCCAGTGCCCAGGGCCCCCATTCTCAAGGGGGCCCCCAGGTACCGATAATTTTATCTCGGACATGTTCTCGTTATAAATTTTCATTCACTTTTTTCACAAAAAAAAAATACTAGGTACATTAAAATATGAAATAATCCAAATAATTACTATATGCTTTAATTTTTTATGGTTAAAAAATCAAAGCGTACAATAGAGTTGTGACTCCTTCACCTTCTTTACGATCGTTAAATCTTAAATTCAATATTTTATCTGTTTTAAGATTCGCTTAATAAATTGTAATAGTTGTTCCTTTAAAGCATTAAATATTCATTGTTGAAATTATGTGCTTGATGTATAAACAAATTATGCTCTATCGCTAATGTTATTTTATTATAATTATAAATTGTGTAAGAAAATAACTAACTTTAGTGTTAGTGGGCGAGGCACATTGCTCGCAAAAACGAAAGCCGATGGGGCCACAAAGTTCTCCCTTGGTAGGTCCCTCGCAAGGTGGTCCGATGACCTGGCGAAGGTCGTGGGAAGTCATTAGATGTTGGCCAAATGGAAAAATTGCGGGTGGAGTGATGAACAGTGCCTGACTGCCCTTACTGTTGCGCTTAGGTAGCAACCGTTGTCAGTCCTATAAGCACTACCTGGTTCAGGTAGCGTATATAAAGAATTGTTAGAAGCGCTAGAGTCGAGATATGGGAAACGCCATCTGAAACACGATTTTCACTCCCAGCTACGCGATAGAGCCTAAGACTCAGGAGAAGGCCTGCAGCAATGTGCGTTGGAAATTGAGAACCTCGTACGGAAAGCGAACCTTTCGACTGACGGGAAGACGATAAAAGCAAACATCGTGCAGGCTCTCATAAACGGCATCAAGGACTTGTAGGTTAGAGCTGCAGTGAAGCTTGGCATCCATGCTTAATTAAGGGAAGCACTGACACATGTAATGGAGGTAGAAGCGGTTCAACAGGATATCTGGTCGACCCACGAGCTAAGTCTCAGAGGAAATCAAACAAGTCAAGTCGTCTTTTAAGAAGGGTTCTGGGATTATGTGCAGAATGGTAAGAGAGGTCATCTGCAGCTAAGTTGATGTCCAGGTTGAAAAAAATAAAGGACTGCCTGTAGTAGCTAATGAGAAAACGTTGCGGAAAGAAGATGCACACAAGACGCAAGTTCCAAGGCAGCAATCTGGGAAAACATGACAGCAAGATAAAAGGTGACATCATAAGATAATGCAAAGAATATGTCACGCTGAGAAAATGTACTCCGACTACAGACTTGAAATCAACAAGCTTGACTTTTGGGACCATGTGAAGATGAAACAATGAAGATAGAACAGGGGGATGACGTTGACCTCAAGAAACTTATCACATTGGAAGCACAGGGTGATATAAACCTGCTTGGAGTATTGTATCATCTGCAAGCGCTATTACTAAAGTTTATTGGGCACAATGGGATAGTTTGGTTCTACAAAACAGAACACTGTACTTAAAATGGGAGAAGTCCAACGGCAGAGAGTTCCACCTGGAGATAATTGAGCCAACAGCTAAGGTGCCGAACGTTCCACTTGAAGTTTACACTAAAGCAGCAGGTGGCAAGATGTACAAGATTGGTGCCGTAGTAGTGCCGTAAATATACTACTTGTACTGTTGTAAAAAAATCCACAGATGCGAAACCATGAAAACCAGCAACTTTAGAACGGAATGGAAACTAATCACAGTCAATATCGCGAGCAGGAACGAAAACCCGATACGACTGGCCCCTATAATACATATGAAGTGGGAGGATCCGTACAAAGTAGTGCATATCGACAGCCTGGCTCAAAATCGTGGTAACAATAGCGATGCTCTGGACAAGCAAAATGGCAGTGTTACGAAAAAATATCTGAGTGTTGTAAGTGACCGACCTCAGCGGTCATTAAAAACTATTATCTATACTAATATTATAAAGTTGCAGAGTTTGTTTGTTTGTTTGAACGCGCTAATCTCAGGAACTACTGGTCCAATTTGAAAAATTATTTCAGTGTTAGATAGCCCATTTATCGAAGAAGGCTATAGGCTATATATCATGACGCTAAGACTAATAGGAGCGGAGCACCAATGAACAAAGTTTAAAATATGGGGGAAAATTATCACGCTACGGGCAATAGGAGACGCAAACGACGTTGCGTGGGTCAGCTAGTATATTTATAAAGTCTCTTGAACACGTCAGAAGGCTTAATTCTCAAATTCGTCGAGCCCGAACACGTAATAATAAATAAAAGGGTTTGCTTAACAAAGAACCCGAAAGAAACCATTATTGTAATTTTAACCAAAAACTAACAACATACATGATTACATGATCATGAATGACCATAGTAGAAAAATGTTAGTATAATACGCTTTCTTTACTTTCCGAAAGGGCCCCAAATTCTTGAGTGCCCAGGGGCCCCAGCTTAGGTTAAGACGTCCCTGGCGGGCTGACGTCGTTGATGGTCGTCTCGAAATATAGCGAGTGGTACCTACTATTACATTTGGCTTGGCACCGACTTCAAACAGATTTTTGGTACCTAGCACACATAATAATACCACTATTTTTAAATGAATAAAGAATTAAGTATAGACAAGAATTGGCACATAGCGATTTATGAAGAGCCAGTTTATTTTACCCTTTTTAGTGTTTTTTGGCAGGGAGTTTTCGTTGGATGTTTTTTGGAAGTCGGTTTTTTTTTTTTTTGTTTGATATTTTATCGTCGCCCGAAGCCTTATTTAGTGGTAATGACCTAACAATACTGAGGAATTCGTCTGAAGATGGTAAGTCAGACATTGGAGACAATGGTGGTTCAATAGCCCACTGCCTAATTTGTCGGTGATAATCCGTGTCATCCTCCGGCCGATCGTCAGGCACAAGTGATTCTAAAAGATATTCTGTGGTTTGTTCTACTCCTGTAGTATAACTATTATTAATTTTGATGTTCTGTACGTATGCAAGGTCGATTGATCTATTTGCTTTAAATTCATGATACAAAGGTGACCAGGGACCCTCTCTATCGAGTTTATCAACAAGTTTACGTATTAAATTTCCCTTTGATTTCTCCACAGCAGCTCTATAATGAGACCTGGCAACTCTAAGAGCAATAAGAGCATTATTGTAAATATCTCCTGTTACGTTACGCTTTTTAATGTCATTTAGTTTTTTACGAGCTTTCCGATAGATTCTACGTAATTCGACTAATTTATAATTCCACCAATCACATCTACGAGTGTTAGTGATAGATCCACGGCCGATACAAACATCAGCACAATATGTGAAAGTATCTGATAATATGTTTGCGCTTTCCTCAGCTGATAGACCACTGCGACTGAAGTCTTTGGCATGTACTGCAAAGAGTGAACCAAATAAAGCCCAATTTGCCCCTTTAGTTTTATACCTAAAATTGTAAGGAGTTCTTTGTGGATATTGTGCAACCATTGGTATGAATTCGTACACGATTAAGCGGTGATCACTACAGGATGCGTCCGGTAGGACACGCCATCCAGATATCGAGACGTCGCCGCGCGTAAGCGTCACGTCAATAGAAGACTCACCCATTGGGCTGCAAAAAGTTGGTGGTGCATCAGGGGTATTGTGGATAGTAAGATTCATTTCCGCAATAAAATCTTCAACCGCACAGCGACGAGCCATGTCAGCTGCACGCAATTTGCCATACCATAAAGTAGAAGAAGCATTGACATCAGCGCCAATGATAATTTTGTGTCCTATGAGGGACCGCAAAACGAAACGTAAATGATGTAGATGAGGATCAATAGGATGTGAAAATTGAAAATAACAGCTCACTACGTAAACCCTACAGGTAGAGGATGAGATCTCAGCAACGGCGCAGTGTGACGTCATAAGGTTACGCAAAGATGTTACCGTAAAATTAGAACTTGCAACATATATCCCAGCCCGCGACCGGCCATCTAGCTGTACTACATAATTCCGCAATTGAGCGCTTTGATATTGCTCTTGTATAAGGACAATGTCTAACTTTTGTTCCAAAACTAAGCGATCTAATTCTGACGTGGCTATTTTATCATTATGAAGATTTAACTGGCCTATTGAGATATTATCCATTTTATTAAAAAGGTACTACAACTACTACTGTATAAGCTATTCAGTAATTAGTATTTAGGATTAGCTGCTCTAATTTAAGTTTATATGTGGAGCAGTCTTGTGATCCACATCGATGGTCACATGGTTTTTTGTACCGGCTGCATTGTGCGCATTTCGGTTTAAAATCTGGTGTGTCCTTATCCGGGCAAGCCCTTGTATCGTGGCTGGCCGCGCAATTAGCACACGTAGGAGTTTTAATAGTGCAAAATTTTTGAACATGACCGAATTGTTGACAGTTTAAGCAACGAACTACTTCTAAGTCGTCTATAAACCTACATGTGGCCCAGTCTATATATAATTTATCTTTTGTGCTAGCCAAGTGTTTCCTAACCTCTGTCTCTAATTCTAAGCCTATCCATTGACGTCCGTTTTCCAGTTTTCGATGCCTGACAATTTAGGTTGTTTTTAAAAAATCGCTTTCGCTTAATTTTAATTCGTCCTTGATATTCTGACGATATAAAGCTGTTAGGAAGGTACGATCCTCCATAGAACCGGGCACGTCTTTTACAATTATACGGGGCCTTCGGCCTTTCGGCTTTTCTAAGCGTAAGCCTACAGATTTAATGGCGTTTACTGCTTCTAGTTTTTTAAGCTGCCGTTTATTTGCGACCCGCAACACGACGCCTGCCTTTGCGGTTTTTTTGACGCCTACAATTTGAAAACCTTCGTCGCTAGGTTTAATAGCCTTCATGAGAGCTTCTTTTGTAGCTGACGAAGTTGCATAGTCCGCTGAACGTTCCGTAGTAGGATACGCAATAACACACGGCCTAGATACGCGTGCCTCAGCGGACACCGGACACGGGGCTGATCCAGGTGGTAAGCGAAGCCTAAGCTTGTCCGCGTACGTCAAGCCCGGCTGTTGAACGGCGACACCCCCCACCTGGCGCTCGAGATTCGCTAATTTCGTTTCATTGCTAGCAGATTTAATTGCCAACAATGAGACGATACCGGTAATCCGCTGGGTTACGTCCATAATGGCGGTCCTATTCCCCACATTCATTCGCGACCCCTGATCGTTTACCAATTCGTTAATTTTTGCCAAATATTCGGTTGCCTGAGACACCAACTCAAAATAATCATACTCCCCACAGTTATCACGACCACTAAGAGACGAAACACTCTCGCCCAAGTCCGAAGCCCTAATTCGTCCAGTTCTACTTTCATTTGACGATAAATTTGATGGCGACCTTCTACCAAACAATTTATTTCCGGTTGGTGTTCGAAATTCATTTGTACCACCGGGATCCGGCAACTCGCCAACAACCGACATGGCCAAACAAAGACACACCAGACAAAAGAAATATCAATAGAAAAACAACTTCAAAATCAAAAAAACACGAAAAGAAAATTAATACAAACAAAATATTACTCCTACCTACCTTTAAGAATAAAAATAAATTGACTTACCGATAGCCGTAGTAAAAGAAACTAACACAATATTTGTATTTATAAGGCGTAAAACTTACAGATTATTTGTCAGAAACACTATACACAACCTTATACCGCCCACAAACCGGGTAACAGTCGCAAGGATACACAAAAACAATATTTAAATTATTAAAACGCGACGTCACACGTGAACCGCAGCGAGCCGCGGAGGGAAGATGATGAGGATGTCGTGATTCAGGTACTAGTCTGGACCGGATTTTCTAGGAAGAGTGCTAGACAGACACGCTCTGTCCAAGAGCCCAGGATAGTCTCCCGATCCTTCCCACGCAATCGGACCGGCAACTCTGGTCCGACGAGTGTGAGGTATCGGAGGGAGAGCTAGATCGAGCCGTATGGCGGCTGGCTTCCCGCAACACCGCTCCTGGACCTGATGGTGTTTTCCAGGTCAGGCGCTGGTTATCACTCTGTCGGTGCTGGGAGACAAGCTTAGGCAGATTTTCACTGAGTATTTCGGAATTGGTATTTTCCCCCTTGGCTAGAAAGAAGCGAGACTGGTGCTCCTCAAAAAGTAAGGAATGGCTGCAGATTCTATCTCTGCGTTACAACCTGCCTGAACGAGTCGGGGAAACTTTGCAAGAGTTATCTCTGACCGTATCAGCGGGCACCTGTCGCGAGTGGGCCCTGATCTATCGGACTGCTAATTTCGGATTTAACAATACAAAAAAGACATCCTTTGGTTTTTAATGTGTGCAATAAAGTCTAATTTACTCGACTTAAATTGATTATTAGTGACCCCCCCCCCCCAAATTTCAGGATAAAACCGCGCCTGCACGTTGTCCTATAAATTGCGTTGTACATTATCCAGCTCCTATGCTCAAAAGTTGAGAATACCAATAGAAAAACGATTGTGACCATCGAGATATTACGTACTACGTACTAGAGGAGCCACTCAAAACCAATTATATGTTCCGTTTATATTTGAATTAAAACTAAAAAGCGCTGCAGCGCAGCCAAACAATAATTAGTAGTCTAATCCAACAGTATTAACAAGCAGCGCTCTATCGCATTCGAGCTGTAGTTTCCTCGCGAGCGAAATGTCATAAGCGCCGTGATTTTCATGGCGCTTACGCGTTTTGGCCAACGAACTGTTGCAAAGATTCGCTTTTATAGAGTAAGCGCCAAACAAGAAAGCAGAACGGATAAATAGCTTTATACCTACGAAGCTTTATTAGGAAATTCACTTTGAGTAAATAGTACTTCAGTAGCTTTACCAGTTTCAGTTTTTTTGTAGAATTCATCGAGGTATAAATTATAAAAGCCGAATATTCAATTTTTAAATTATACTTTAATGATAATTTAAATATAATTATTGCAAAAAAAATGTTATGGGTTATTTACGAAGCTATTTTTAACAACATATCATTTTTCCTAATCCAATTAAATACGTTAAATACGTTGTGCATTTAACGTCAGTTAATTCTACCTAAATATCACTTCTGTATGTTTTACTCTAAGTACTCAATGTGAATGAGGCAACAATGGCGTCTTAAAATATTTTGTTCGTATTTAATTTTAAAACAATTATATCTAGTTAATTACTGGTGAAAAGTTATTCCTTTGTTTTTCTCCGTATTCCTTGTATTATTAGTGCAATATCTCAAGACACAAAATGGCATAATTCACGAGTTTTAGAACGTTTTTAAATGTAAACAATCACACGCTTAAGCCACCGCTTCATCAGAGTGTAGCTAGCAAGCGACTGAAGGAAGTGCGGCGCATGCGCCGCAATTGCATGGAACACCGCACTAATGAGTGGCGTCTTCTCTATACATTATATCTCGATGATTGTGACAATAATTCTTATCGGACTAGATATATACCTGTTTTCGGGTAGGAAATTGTTTCATTTGGACAGAGTCCACTTTAACCTATTATTAAATGTTTTTGTCCTACGGTTAGTAATAAAAAATACGGTTTTGTGGTATTAACAATTTCTGAGCGTAGATCTGTTAGGATGATCTAATTTCGATTGATTACAAGCTGGCATTATTTTTCCATGCTCAATGTTTCTTTAAATTCAAATATGCATCAAATCAAATCTCTAGGGGGGGCAGCTGCCCCCACCTGCCTCCCCTTGGCGACGCCCTTGTGTTGGTGATAAGATTGTTACACAAGATTAAAGAAGTCGCCTTTGTTTGGGTGCTATCACTCAGGTAAATAAAGATGAACTAAACCTAAGTCATCTGTTTCATTGAGAGGTATTTAAAACTTTGACGCAATAAAAGAAATTATAGGACTTATTTTTTTTTATTTTGTGTAAAGTAAATTACTTCAAGGGCGCACTCTGGTTAGAGCTCTTGGATTCGCGTATAGAAGCAGAACGCCTACGTTTCAGTTCTTCTTGGCGTCTTACCTGCACAAGAAACATTCTCATGTAAAATTGAAATAAAATGTAAACAGGAACACAGGAGTATTGAAATCTTAATTAAAATAGTATGTTGCTGATTTAATACCTCAATTTATATCAAGAAAAAAAAAGAGGGGTAAGACACAGCACCTTACTCTAACAGCTGAATATGATTTCCATAAATAAGTTTATGGTCATGTGATATTCACTGTGTATTTATTCATTACTATCACAAGTTTTTGGGTATATTACAGCCATCTATTATCAGGACAATTTCATTGTATAAATAAATAAATATTTTAAAATTACCTTAGATTCCTTTTTTCTCTGTGCAAGCAATTTAGCATATTCCGCTTCAGAAGACTTGCGCTTAGCTAAACGTTTCTTCTTAAGTGCGAGACGGTGACGTCTGCGCTGTAGAACAACAGGTGTCACCAACCTCTGGATCTTGGGTGCCTTTAACACAATATAAATAAAAGTGAATAAAACAAAAGATATGATCCTAAAATGTAATAATTACGGTGACCAAGGTAGATGTCATAGGACTATAGTTTTTCCAAAGAGTAAGTAAAGTTAATAATATAATCTAGATGTTCCTTATGTTTCTATTTTTAATAATAACTTGAAATACCTATGGTGTCATAACAGGTCAAAATCTATATCTTCTGAGCCTTTTTCTAAAATAAGTTCGGGTTGGGTTTGAGTCTAATATGACACAACTGAACTTTGATTTTTACTTAGAAGTTTGACCTATAGGTCAAAATATTATTACTATTATAAATTGGTGTCAATAAAAAGTTGTATATTGTGTTTAAATGTTCGGCACACTGTAAAAGAAGACAGACACACAATCTGAATCTTCTGCTCGGTGCTGATATTATATACCCTGATGCTGCTGTTTACTAGTCATTGAAACTTGTAACCAATATGAAATCAGGGAAAATAGCTATTAATTTCACTTGCACACCTCTATGTTACTTCATCCCATAAACTAAACTTCTTAAGTCTATAACATATAACTAACAATTGTACAATCTTGTTACCTTATATCTGGGTTTTGCGTTTTCCTTGCCCTCTTTAGCAGGGAGAAGACGCTTGACTACGTAGCGGCGTACATCATCTTCCTTGGATAAGTTAAACAGCTTGCGGATTTTGGAGGCACGTTTAGGACCAAGACGCCTGGGTACGTTGCCGTCGGTCAGACCAGGGATTTCCTGTAAACAATAGGAATCACATCGAATCATCAGAAAATTGTGTATACATATCTCAAATAATATTTTTTGTTTAATGAATTTTACATGTCTAGTATTTTTAGGGCTGTAAATAATAAATATGTAAAGCCCATGCCAAATACTAGTTTATATCCCCTGTCGCATATAATTGCCAAGATTTGAGGATCTTGGAAACAGTAAGAACAGGGTTAGGGAACCTTTTAGTAACTAGTTTATTGAACAGTAGATGACAAAAAGAATGAAAATCTACTCACATCACACACACTTTAAATGCTCACTCAAACATAAAATGTTGAGACAAGATAATACTATTCACTCCAAATATCAATTCATTTATATTTGTATTAAAATGTTTAGAAATATACACTTAGAAGAACATGTGGATTTCACTCTAACTAAGCAGCAACCACTGACATATAATTATGTCTCTTTGAAGATTAACTTTTTTTTAAAGTGCAATATCTTTCGAGAAATAACTGCACCAACTATTTTATTTATGTACCACATTTATTGTAAGCTGGTTAGCTTTAAATATGCTCCTTATTTTTAATAAATAATAATAAATATTTCAGACATCTAACACACAATGCCATCTAGTCCCAAGTTAAGCAGAGCTTGTGTTATGGACTAGACAACTGCTACAGATGCATATTTATATACTTTTTTTTGTAAATACATACATTATACATAGAAAACACGCAAACTCCGAAACAAATATTTGCAGATCATACTAACATTTGGTTCGACCCGGGAATCGAACCAGAGACCCAAAGCACAGCGGTCGCATACGCTACTACTACGCCACCGAGGCAGTTAAATGAAAATAATAAATATCTAAATGTTGATTTCAAGTTTCTCAAAATTATTCCAAAATAAACCACAATTAATATATTCCTAAAAAAACATCTCATGAGCCTTATTATCATAATTAGATGTCAATATTTTATTTAGCATAATAATGCACTCCAAACTATGTATTAATAAGCTAGTATTTCAACTTATATTGGTTGCAATAGCTAAGGCTTAAGCTAATTTCTCTTCATTGTGGTATTTTTTGCCTTTGACAAAAAATTCTAACTTTACTAACACGATGTGATTTAACTACAAAAAAAGAAGTATAACTTTCTTACACCACACTTACAGATAACGCACCAAATACAATTATATAAATTCGTATATAATTATAAGACTTGAATTTGATCTTTAAAATCATAACAAAATATACTTCACAACCTTGTTTTATTGAGGTTATACTGTACACAAACTGTAACCTGTTCTAGACAATGAGGTTATGAATTTAAAGTAAATCCCCATTTTCATAAACATTTTGACTAAGCAAGGGTTCTGTTATTTTCAGCTTTAAGTTTGTTGAAAACTGTTGCTGTTGTTAAAAAATGTTTATGAATAACGGAAACTGTTTCCATTGAACAATTAGCGACAAGTCATAACCTCAAAACAAAAACCTTTTTTTGTTGTTATTAATTAAAATCATGACATAAAATTTAGTACGAGATGGAAAAGTGCCATCTTTTAGATGTGAACTACCTTTCTGTTATGGTATTCAAAAATACAATTTATGTTGATATAAACAAAATAATAGTTTCAACAACATCAACTGCTGAATGACTGATTATAATACTTAGATTACTACCTGTTCACCCTTGCGGACAATAACAAGAGCCAACACTGACAGGTTAGCATCAACAATGCAGCCACGGACTGACTTGCGTTTCCTCTCACCATCACGGCGTGGTCTGTAGCAAGAGTGACCCTTGGACATCAACAAACGGACACGACCTAAAAGATAATGAAGCTATTAAATAAAGTAAACAAAATTCAGCAAACAAAATCCTCCTTTATGGAAAGGCCTATGTCCACCAGTGAACTGTTAAAAGCTTTGATAATGTTGATAAATCACAAAATTATCGGTTACAGACGTAATGTAGGTTACCTTCGATCCAAAGTTGACAGTGGCAAGATCTCAAAATCATTTGAAAAAGGGGTTAAGTTATATCTACAACCTTTAGCGCGCGGCTCCGCCCGCGTGTTGGTCGGCTATCGCAGCAAAGAGTAGCCTATGTCCTTACTCAAGAGTCTAAAGTATCTCCATGCCAAATTTCATTGAAATCTGAGCAGTGGTTCGGCCGTGAAAGCAGGACAGAGTTACTTTCGCATTTATAATATGGGTATGCATTTATTTAAATATAGGAGTTTAAAATAGTATGTCTTTAAAGAACAAATCTGTACTTACTGTTGGTTAGCACTCCCTGCTTCATAGGGAAACCCTGCTTGTCATTACCTCCGGCAATACGGAGTACATAGCCTTTCCATTCATCGCCTAGCTGATCAGCCTCAACTTCAGCGCCCATACGCTTCTCGTAGAAAATACGGAGCTTATGTTCATCAACCACCTCGAATAACTTCTGACATCCCGTTGCCGGGAAGGAGACGTTCAACTACAAAACAAAGTGAGGTTATAAACAATCATGTTGAACTTAAATTAAAAGTCAAACTGAATTATTAACACGGAAAAAGGATTTCAGAAAACATGTTACAAGTACAACATAGCTACACCACACATTACACAAAGATTTAAGGTATGATAAGTTCACTTTCAACAACACGGTTTACTAAATCGTGAATTTTCGCGGAAATCAGAACATGTTTGTGGAAACAATTTAGTGGCAAAATAACCTAGTTACGCTAGTATCACACGTTAGTAATATTTTGTAGAAATTATACATATTTAATATAAATATTTGAAGACAACCTTCATGACTTCGTCTAGATTCCGCGAACGTCAGCCATGAAAAAGACCACAGAGAATGAGAGATGTATAGATTAGGATACAAGTCCAAAACTCCAAAGTAGTCCAAAGTGAAGATAGAGGGTAACTCTATGTTTTCATGTTTGAAACTAGAGGTTTCTGCATAGTCTAATGACGAGCCTCAATATTATTATTTGATTTGACCGAATTCTGCAATTTTCGAGTTAAGGTTTTAGATATATATATTTTTTAATCCATTCACTTTTCAACTTTGGTTAATAAAGCGCACATAAATGTAGCAAAATACTGATATGTATGTCATTTATGGCGGCTAATTTTAAAATAACAATTATTTTAATAGCACTACTTTTTAATCGAGGAAAAGGAGGAGGTTCTATGTTCCACTGTTTGTATTTTTTCTTAAACACTATATTTAGTCCGGTCAATTTAGACATAAAAAAATAGTAGTCAAATAACAAAAATTCCCACAGAGCCAAATATTGGTGGAGAGCTGGGGATTATCATTATAAATAAAGTTTTAAAAATCCCCATCGATCCCATGTGTGCTACAAAACTTATTCAGGGTCAAAGGTCAAAATTTGAGGTTTTATGGATTTTTCTCAAAACGGTAAGTTTTATCAAAAAAAAACTTGGACAAAGTTGTAGATCTTAAAACTCTCTACAAAAGTGGTCTTCATGATTTTTCCTAAGAGTTACCATTCCTGAGATATCGCGATTCTAAAAGTCAAATTATACATGTTAAGCACGCACACATTTCCACGCCACCTGTGTGGTAGTGTAGGTCTCGTTCATATACCTGTTTCTTTTAGTGATAAAGGTTCAGTTCAAGTGAATATACGTACATATAACAAGCGTCTATCTATCATTTAGGTTATTTCTGCTATTTTATAGCTCGAAAAAATGTCTCAGTTTTGCTTTATCTATACTAATATTATAAAGCTGCAGAGTTTGTTTGTTAGTTTGAACGCGCTAATCTCAAGAACAACTAGTCCGATTTGAAAAATTCTTTCAGTGTTGGATAGCTCATTTAACGAGGAAGGCTATAGGCTATATTTTATTTTCAAAAAACTTAGGAATCCGTAAGAAAATTGCTATTTTGTAACCCAAGGTGTGAAATCGAAAACCTATTTTTGCGTGCGCTGTAAAAACTATTGACAATAGAACAAAATAATCTATTACGATCTTTACTTTTTTGTAGATCTTAATGGGACCTACAAACCGGTCCCATTAAGATCTACAAAAAAGTCCGCGACAGCATATATCTAACTATCATGGTTTAGTCACAATAACCGCTTTTGTGTTCAAAAAATATTAAATAGTCTGAAGAAAGAAACTAAGTTAAATGTGTATCGTAATATTAATCCTTTACCAAATTAAGAATTATGTTATCAATGGTATTTATGTAGAAGTAGAATACTTCTTGTTTCATCCCAATCGAACATTTCGTTTAGAAGTTATCTCGGTTATAAGACGCTAAGAGTTGGTACATAATAATGAGTTATTTCAAGTTATTTGCCAAAGAGTTTTTATCAACATAATACCATTAATCTTTATTCAAATAAATGTGTTGTTGATTATATGAGTATTAGATCTTAGAAGAGTATAATAAATACATATATACTAATATATAAAGCTGAAGAGTTTGTTTGTTTGTTTGAACGCGCTAATCTCAGGAACTACTGGTCTAATTTGAAAAATTATTTCAGTGTTAGATAGCCCATTTATCGAGGAAGGCTATATATATATCATCACGCTAAGACCAATAAGAGCGGAGCACCAATGAAGAATCTTTCAAAAACGGGAGAAAATTATCACGCTATGGGCAATAGGAGACGCAAACGACGTTGCCTGGGTGAGCTAGTCGGCTATGATGTGTCACTGAATGAAATGTGGCACCCTCTAGCACTATTATAGTACTATGTTAAAAAATAAATTTGAGATAAATATGCCGTGTTTGGTATCATTGGAAAGGGCGTTACTTGTACATTTCAAAAATATATAATATAACATTCGCATTTGCTCGTGACTTTGTCCGTATTTATTCAAAAATTGTTATATTAATATAGTATTTAAAATATCTTTCGCAAAGAAATTAATATTATAACGGAACGGAACAGAATAATTTAAATAAAAAAAAAATAACTAAAACTTGTTTTATACTTTTTAGCGTTATTTAGCCTTGTGCTGCTTAGCTAGTGCAATGACTGCACGTTTAGCCTAGTGGTTTAACGGTCACCACGCCGTTACCTACTTCGCCAAGTGTCGTGGGTTCAAATCCCTCGTAGGATAACCCTTTGTGTGATCCAAAAATTGTTGTTCTGAGTCTGGGTGTTCTTTGTGTCCGTTTCATGTATGTTTGTAAAGTCCCCCGCGACTCAAAACACAGCGTACTCTTAATACAGGTAATTCTTTATACCTCGATTCACCAGTTTGTCCGTTAAAGTGGCAACACTGTCTGTCTGTCATATCATGACATGATGAGAACCAATGAGGAAAGATAATATAAGGAGATGCCCTATTCTACTATACGAACAATTCATTATACAAATATATATAAGATCGACACATATACACCACTAGTTTTTAATTACCAGAAAAAAAAAACTGGTATTCGGTATTCGATACTGAGCATATCCATGTAATTAAAACAAAAAAAAAAACAATATGTTAATTTTATCCTTAAAACCACCAAATATTTGTTCATAACGTGTGATATAATTCAATACGGTCAATGTCCTTGCTGCGGGGCTGCGGGATGCGGGGGGTTCACGATCGCCGGCGCAGCGGCCGGGCACATGAATGAAAACACCGCCCGCGCGGGTGGAAGAGGTCCCGAATAAAATTGCAGTTTTGATTTTGACGTCGTTAAGTACATTTCTGTGATACCGACACGTCGTACACGACGACGTTTATTTACAAGGATAGGACTGTTCAACCATCACAACGAACATTGGTGGTCAATGAGGAATCCTTACTTTATCCTTACTCCCAGAATCTAACACAGGTTTAGTGTAAACAGTCTCCCGATTAACTCCTGTGGACTTTTAGGTACTTGTGGAGTGAAGTGAAAGTTTAAAAAGTTGAAAAGTGAATTGAATAGTGTGTTTGTGTTTGCAACAATTAAAGCATTTGTAGTGGTATGTATGAAATACTTAAGTTCTGTAGTACCTAGCTGCCAGTTGATTACTTAAAATTAAAACTAAGTATTAATAAAACAGTATCGGATAAAACATTGGTAGGTACGTAGGGATTTTGTGTTTGCCCATTTTAAAGGCTGGCTTCTCGGGTGTTTCGAACATAAAATTGAGTAATTGATTGAGAAACTTTGTTAAGTACCTAGTAAAGTAGATACCTACTTTACTAGGTACTCAGTTCACCATTGATCTTACTACCATTACGATCAAACTAGTATAATGAGGGATTTTAACTATTTAATCATAAACCTAGAACAGTTGTATTTGAAGTCGCTGCAATGCAATAATAATATTAAGCAAATCGTCGCCCGAGCCCGCTGTAAGCGCGAAAGAATAAAAATATTCATTGACCGATATGTTAGGTACACTACGTGCGTAATTATTACATGGTGTCCAAAAATTATGGACGTATTTTTTGATTTTAAAAACGTTAATAACTTTGTTGTTTTGTTTGTTTGGCATTTCTGTTATGGTGTTTTATGTAAGTACATACATTCTGTATCTGCCCCTATTTTTTCTCTGGTAATTAAAAACTAATGGTGTATACAAAAAAGCATTTTGTCTCTTTTTAACTTATGTTTACCTTGGTGTGAAAAGAGAGATAAACATAGTTTAGTGAGCACTAATATTGGCAACACTTTTGAGTGACGTCATGCACTTGTCAATTCTTGACCGGCGACGCCATTTTAAGCATCAAGTTCTGAGGTAGATCTGCTGTCAAGTGGTTGTTATTGGAAATTTTGTTTTTGTTTTCGTGCCAATTACGGCTTTAAATTGGTTTTTATTGTATCCAAGGCTTTGCCCTAGACATGAAAATCATGCCTTCGTGCTCCATTAAACCATCTGGTGCAGGAAAAAACAAGAATCATTGTACATTGACTCTTTACAGGTTAGTACAAAAATGCATTGAAATTGTAATAATTATTATTTTTACGGGAATTAACGCGATCACTTATTTAAAGGTATTACATACCTCTGTTTTGCCTGACGTTTTGACCAGGTTGCACTGGCCGTGGTCACAGGCTGGCTGGCTCAGCGGCGCACGCCCTCCGTCGTCGAATCCGTGAAGTAGAAGGTTCTTCATCCACCCGCACATTTTCGATATTATTGATATTTTTGTTTCGCCATGTACCGTCACATACCACACTAACAGGGTCCCTATTCTGTAAGCAAACCGATGTGTTCCTATTCTGGTGTTTATCCGACTGCGCAGAAAAGCGAGGTGGTATGTTTTTTAACACTGGATTCCACGCTGTAGATAATTTAAAACCATCTTCCCGATTGAAAGTTTTATGCTTTTTAATCTCAATCGCTTCACGTACAACTCTTGAGCAAAAGTGACGTTCGGTGGAGAGGACTTGCGTGCGGTGAAATTCAATCCAGTGGTTGATGCCTGTATCGAGTGCATGTTCTGCAATCGCCGATTTGCTCGTCAGTCGGTTCTTCAGAGCAGCGATATGATCTTTGACCCTTTCAGCAATAGTCCGCTTCGTTTGGCCTATGTAGGAACTTCCGCAGCTGCAGTCTATTTTATAAACACCCAGAGTTTGTAGTGGCAATATATCCTTCGGTGTGCCGACGATGTTGTGAACCTTTATGCCTGGTGTGTATACTGTCGGAATGGAGTATTTCTTTAATACGGACCCGATCTTATCCGTAACTCCCTTGACATAAGGCAAATAGGCTGGTTGCCTGTTCACTTCTGGATACTTGCGTCTTATTTTTGGTTGCTTCCGTCCTCCATTCACTTGATATCCGTTACCTTTGAGTACCTCCTGAACATGTTCTAGCTCCTGTTCTAAATGTTCAGGGTCACAAAGATCGTAAGCTCTGTTCTTGAGTGAAGTCATAACAGATTGCAAGTGCCGGGGGTGATGATGAGACGTGGCGTGTAGGTTTCTATCCGTATGAGTAGGCTTACGGTACATACAGTGTGACAAGGACCCATCTGATCTCACGGTTACTTTAACATACAAGAACGACAACGACCTATCCGTCTCCATTTCATATGTAAACCTTATTTTAGGGTGAACAGAGTTAAGATGTTGTATATATTGATCTACTTCTTGTTAATTTCCTTTAACGATACTGAAAATGTCATCCACGTATCACTTCCACAGCTTGACGGTATTCGGGCCGAGACTTAGAGCCTTCTCTTCAAAATGTTCCATCCAGATGTTGGCAAGTACTGGGGCTACAGGACTTCCCATCGCGACACCATCAATCTGGAGGTAATGTTGACCTTGGAAAAGAAAATAGTTGCCATTTAAACACTGTTCAAGTAGATCCATATACACACATCAAAAGTGTCTAGGGATCAAGCATTTTTATGCGGATTTCTTGAGATTGAGATGTGGCTTTGGCCCTGGCCTGCTCAGTCGCCAGACTTGAACCCGATTGAGCATGCATGGGATATGCTACAGAGAAGAGCTCTGCCGAATATGGAGGGTATCCAGTCGCAAGAAGACCTTTTTTTGTTGTTGCAACGAACATGGGCGGCCATTCCACAGCGTGATTTGGATGATCTCATTTTGAGTATGCCAAACCGATGTTCTTGTGTTAGTGTTCGCGGTAGAAACACGGATTATTAATTGTTTAAGTAACCTATTAAAATTTTAAAGAAAACTGTTATTTCAGTCTTTTTTTCGAACTTTAATGTTAGTGGTTCAAATGTCAAAAATTATTTTATTAGGAAAATGGCAAATTTCTTTATTAATGCAAAGGTGACTTGGTTTATCGTTACTGTGACAAACGAAAACACTTTATTTGATGAATCTTTAAAGAAAATTTTAATTAATATCAATCAGGAGAAAAGTTATTGCAAAAATATATGTTGATCCCTAGACACATATGTTGATCCCTAGACACTTTTGATGTGTGTAGTTGAACGGCAACTCGTTGTCTCTCAGCAGGTCTTTTACGACGTTTAAGCACTCTTTTATTGGAACATTGATGAAAAGCGACTCCACGTCAAAGCTCACCATGACGTAATCCGGTACCAACGTGAGATCTTTTATGATTTGTATAAAGTGCCGTGAGTCTTTCACAAAAGACGGTGTTTTGCCTACAAGTGGCTGCAATACTGAAGCAACGTGCTTTGCAAGATCGTAAGTAGGAGAAGCAATTTGACTCACAATAGGCCGCAGCGGCACGTCAGGCTTGTGTATCTTAGGCAGACCATATAAATTCGGTGGCTGGTGTGACTTTGGTTTGTACAGTCTGGTGTACTCGTCTTCTGCAAATAGGTCCTCATTATCCCGGATTAGAGATCGTATTTTACGCGTTACTCTGGCTGTATGGTTGTATGTTACCGGTTTGTATACCTTATTATCACTCAACAGTTCGAGTTTTTTATTTTGGTAACCAGTTGTATTCATCACTACGGTGGCGTTTCCCTTGTCGGCCGTGAGCACTAAAATATCCTGGTTATCCCTAATGTTTTTTAATGCTTGACGCTCTTCCATAGTGATATTACTAGCCGGAAGCTTTGACCGACGTAATATTACCGCGACGTCCTGTCTAAGGATATCAGCATCACCGGGCGGTACTTTGTTCCGTGCAATCGATTCCTCAACGCTACTGATTACATTCTCGAACGGTATTCGTTTAGGAGCGAAGTTCATACCTTTAGCCAAGATGTTCATTGTTGTATCATCTAAACTCACGTTCGATAAGTTTACAACGGTGTCCTTCGATCGGTCGGGTACCACGGGTGACGTTTTGTTTTCTGTATACCACTGATTATATTCCTTCGAGAACTTTCGATCAAAGCTTGCGCTGCATAACTCGAAGGTTCGACTCGCTTGTAAAAACGTAACCCGGTCACACAAATCATAGTCCGATTGAGATAGATGAACACTACACTTCAATTGTAACGCATATAACTCCCTCTGTATGCACTCCAAATCACTGTGTTTGTTTCGAATTAATTGTCTCAGGAGGCGTGCACTCGCGTTTTTTAGAATTTTACGTGAAAATGCGATATCACTACGCGGTTTTGGCGGCATTAAAATTGTTCAATATTTTACGATTTTGTTTATTGTATTGTATTAAACATATTCTTTTTATAATTTCCGAAGACGTTTGTTAGTTTTTTGAGGTTCTCAATGGTATTATTTGCTTTGTTTCACTTTGATTTGTTTACATACGATTAAGGATAGTGATGGTAGAGTTAAAGTGTCGATACTCATATTATTATATAAAAAAATATGTTAACATGGTGTTTTCTTCATCAGATTTCCTATAAATGAAATTTTGAGAAAGAAATGGATCGAAATCATTGGTTTGGAAAATATAAACCCTCAACATAAAATGTGGTATGTCTGCTCGATGCACTTCTATGAAACATCCTACAACAGAACTCTCGACGTGACGCGATTACGTGACTGCGCAGTGCCCTAACCTGAATGTGTGAATAAATGAATGAATATTACAACTATTTAAAACGTGTTTTATTTACTCAATTTGTTATTTCGCTCAATGTCAACATAATATAAGTACTTTTTATGTTGATATCGGTATCCCAGAACCGTCGGAGCTACGAAAAAATAGGTAAACAACGATATACATTCTCGTTGGTTTGAATGCGGAGGTATTCTGCTCTTTCTTTAGTCTTGTTGCTGATGGAACGGATAGGGCTGTTTTCATAGCCGATAACAAATGGTTTTAAAATAATAATTTGAGAAACCTCACCTACGATCATCTATTCCCAGACTACCGAAAGACCAGGATTTTAGGGATTCCAAGAGGAATCCACGGCCTCATTTTGGGAGGAGGTGATGTACGCCTAAAAGGTGGGAAAAGGGAGAGGACTAGCACTCTCCTATCCCACAATGGACTCACCAAACGCAGTAGCACTCCTAATGGCCTACGGTTTCTTGGGTAGAAGCCCAAGAATCGTTTAAGTAATATTTCGCTCATATCATATCTAGCCGGGTGTCCCGTGATGGCCAGCTTTCATTTTTGGATTTTATTCTTAGGTCCATCATTCAAAATTTAATCCATCCATTATATCCATTATAAATAATAAAAAACAATCGGAATTAACTATAATTATTTAATGTTATCGTTATTTTTGCAATTTATTAAATATTTCAGTTAAATATCGATATCAACATTTCGAGTCACTCTACATAGGTACAACCCTAGAGGCAGCCATTTTATGCGCCAACTTCTTGTGTAGGTAGGCACGATAATTTTGTAGGTATGCGTAGTCCATGTACTGTAGGTCAATGATGAGAACAGAACTAGAAACGTCAGAAACTGTAGAAAGAAAGGCTTGTGTCAAAGATCCAAAAGATCGTTTTTTTAGTTCCTAAATTTTAGTAAGAGTGATTAAAAAGTTTAATGAAATAAATTTTTGTGCACTTGCATTGACTATAACTTATGCTAATTAAATAGTGTGTGTCTTACTAACGCTCAAATTAATAATTCTATTCCAATTTTAATTTTTGTTTTATCAACAAAGTCGATACGAAATGAATAATTTTGAAGAAAATAAAATAATGGCTCATCGGCAACACGTTAAATATTTTATGCGGTTTTTAAATGTGTTACCTTCATCTCTGTCCTCTCACGACACAACCAGGTAAAAATCCGAGTAATAACAATAATTTATCTAAATTTTAAGGTCAGGTGCAAGGGTAAACATTCACTTGAGTGTATGTCCTAGTCTATTGTAATTAAACCTAATTTATTTTCCATAGTAAATTATATGGTTAGATTAATAATAAACAGCATCTTACTAATTTATGATCCCAATTTATTTTGTATTAGAAAACAATTTATCTTCAACATTGCTTCACAGAGAAGCTGTTCAGGAACTTGTTTTTATAACTTACCGTTAATATTTACACATTTGCATAGTTTGTTTGGTATCATATTTTTTATTAATTTTTCCTTATGTCTGATAACTTTTCATATATCTTAATTAAAACTTCATTTTGAACAGATGGTAAAGTTAGATTTAGATGCACTTATAAATATAGCTCTAGATTTTTACGGCATATCTTCATTAAAATTGAGTTATTAAGATTTTACTTATGTATAATGTACAATGCGTTCGTGCTGTCGTGTTTCTCTCGCTTGGTTAGTGCGAGACCAGAGGCCCAATGATGCAGAAGCATCACTAGGCCACCATGGTGTGGGACTTCATGCTGCATTGTCTACATTTGCAATGAGTACGGTGACCACCACTCTTGGAAAGCATAAGTAGAAGCTTATGCTTTCCATCAGGCAGAGTAGAGTCATTTTGGCAGGGCCATACATAAAAAAACACTTATACACAATACCTCTTTCTTGAAAATATAAACTAATATGATTATGATGTTATAGCCCAGTAGTGGGTTCTAAAAAAAGTTATATTACTTAGTATATTATATCTAGTCTGGGCGCAGATGCTCCAATAGTAATGTATAATTTCTTCCTAAACTAATATTTGTAAACCTATGTACCTACTACATAAAAATACTGTTTACTGAACGAATTATTATTATTATAAAAATGTGTGTAAATGTTTCTTTGAATTTGAACATATTTCTAGTATTAGTTGTGTAGTGAGACTTATTTGCAATAAAATTATTTAAATAGTTCTGACACCTTCTATATCCCAAAGATTGGACCCATAAACTTTTAAACCATTTTATAATGAACTAGTTGTTTCCCCCGGCTCCGCCCGCGTATATGTCGGTTATCATGGCAAATAGTAGCCTATGTGTTACTCTGATGTATAAGCTATATTACTTTACAGTAATATAGCTTATACATCCACCCAAATCCAGTAGTTTTAGCGTGAAAGAGTAACAAACATCCATCCATACTTACAAACTTTTATGTTTATAATCTACTAGTGGTTGCCCGCGGCTCCGCCCGCGTATATGCCGGTTATCGGAAATACAGACAGTTTTGAATAATTTAATTTGCATTTTAAATGTGGTTGAAGTTAAAGCATTTTTGAGTGAACACAATGTATGGATGGTTACTTTATTTAGACAAACTGGTTCTCTATTTGAATGAACTCTGTGCTATTGTTTGTCTGTCATGTGTTTTGGGGGCAAATGAGCAGACATATCGCCTGATGGTAATACGCCCATGGACACCCGCAACACCAGAGGCGTCACAAGTGCGTTGCCGGCCTTTTAAGAAGGAGTACACTCTTTTCCTGAAGGTTTGAAGGCCTTAGTGGTCCGGGAATATCGCAGGCGATAGTTCATTCCACAGTTTGGTTGTACGAGGCAGAAAGTTTCGAGAGAAGCGCATAGTTGTGGATTGCCAACCATCTAAATGATGGGAATGAAAGGACGATGGCGGAAAGAGGCGGCAGAGATCAGTTCGAACAATTCCTCGGAGTACTACCTATAGTAAATGCGATAGAAGATGCATAGCGAGGCCACATATCTACGCAGCGCCAGAGTCCATCCGACGAGTCGCTCTCCGTTGGATGCGATCTCTCGTCTCGATCTATTGAGAGCACGCCAAGCTTCTTCCAGGCCAATTTGATAAAATGGCCACGAAACTCGACTTCACTTGATATGTCGACACCAAGTATTCCAATATTGGCTGAGGCAGATAAGTTTCTTTAAAACGATGAGGACCAACGGCAGTTTTATTAGCGGTGAACGCGCAAATTTGTGTCTTTGTGGGGTTGAATTGGACTAAATTAAGTCTACCCCAATCTGAGTCCTTTTCCAAAGAGGTCTCAATTTCAGACACAAGTTCGTTTCGACTCTCAGTGACTTTTACCTGAGAAATATTAGCGCGGCCGGTATAGAGAACATCGCCCGTGATGTCATCCGCATAACAATGAATGCCGCTAATTTGCAATGTGTTATTGATATGGAGAAGGACAAAGGGATAGCACACAGGTGGGCGGCTGTTCCCCGTCATCCAAGGAGATGGACGCAAAGTGTTTGGCCAGAAGATCGGTTTTCTCCTTTGCGTCATAGGTCAACGAATTATTTCCTATGTTTAGAGGTGGAAAGGATGGCGTACAGAAATTCCTTTCGATCCTCAACCCGCACTTGGCCAGCGTGGGGACTTATGGCCTTAACCCTCTCCTGAGAGGAGACCCTAGCCCAGCAGTGGGACGTTATGGGTTGTTAACACAGAACACGATAGAATGGTGAAAGAGGCGTGGCACGTGTGCCGAAAGCTTGCACTATAGTGCATAGTATTAATCTCGGCCGCTCATTACGCAGCGAGATTCACGGAACGGCGTTCGCAGCGTAACAAAATAACAAAAACTTCATTACGATGCCGTATTGTGCAATCACTAACTGTTAAAATAAGAGTAGTGAAGTTAGTCTGAAGAAATGAGGCATTTCCTTTCATCGGTAAGTACAATTTTTTAGTAAAAACAAAGATAAACAAGAATCAAAATGTTCTTTCAACCAGTATTATGTTGTCAACTAGAAGCAATTATCTATTTACTTTTTCATTAAGGTACTGGATCCATTACGTTCAATACACAATACTCGTACCTATTCCCGTGAAGTGACCGCGCAATGAATATCGAAATAAACAATCGTTCCGAACGCTCAATTAAACTATTTGAACGAAGTACGGATGCCCGATGGATGCGACTTGCGCTAGAGCTTGATACTTGATTGATGTGAATGTATCGATACATTGTTATTATGCAGGCAAGAGACTATTTAATTCTGGTAGTGGTATTTCTATATTGTTCAACTACGAACTATGAACGAGAATGTGAAACTTATTGTCTATTTAAAATAAAAATAAGTTTGGTAGATATATTAGTCAAAATATTTACATTATAAATATATACATTTTGTAGTTAACAGATTCTATTAAATAAAAAGGCTTTATTGTCACATTTCAAAAGCATCCATTATATACCTACTTAAATTACGTTTTTGTTATTATAACCGATAAATATTATACATTTGGAAAAAAATGCTGTTCTAAAAGTTTATTATATTTTTTTTATAAATAATCTTTTAAGTAGATGGTTTTTAGTTTTCGAACTTACTTTATATAATTAATTGTCAAATTTTATCTTAAATATTAAGTTGCATTTCAGTTTTCCAATGATTCCATTCTTCGATAAATAGACATGAAAGTGTGACACTTCACTAGTCGACGCTCGCGTGTTGACCAATCGAGTGCGTTTAGGGGGCGCGGCTTTGTGATTTGTTGCCACGCAAGATTTATATGGCAAAGTACTTTCGTCACCAATCTATCTTGATCAATATCTGTGGTTTTTAATGTAAGCTTTGGCAAGAGACCAGAACAGAACGCCCGAGTTCCCGACATCCAATGTGCTCCGACTTCGCCCCTGCAATGTCTCTTTTGAAGGACCTGGAGGCAAAGTTGTACTCTTTTTTCAACGTGCTGGTATTTTGATCCCGTACCGTCACCGCGTCAGCCCAGGCTCGGTAAGCTTCCTGCGAGAAGCCTTTTTGCAAGATGAATAAAAAGCTCCATACCCTGTAGCACAACATACGCAACAGAATCAGCAGCAGTGTTGGGATTATCCGGCGAGAAGCATACCTGTCTCCAAGGGTAGGACGCAAAGAAGGACCGCATCCCATCCCAATCTGCTGATTTTTAGTGCCACACACAGCGGCTGCCTGCAATTCGTGATCGCGGCGAGCATGTAAGAGGCACTGTACTCCGGACAAGGCAATGGCCTGAGGAGCCAAGTGGATACGTGGTAATTGTCTGGATGTGAAGTCAGCAGAAGGTCCAACAAGAATTCTGGCCCTCCACATCTGGGACTCGCGTGGGCGTGGTAACCAGTTGTGTCAGGCCATATGCCAGGGCGAAGTCGTGAACAGATGGGAGATCTGTTCACGACTTCGCATGATACGTTTTACTGGAACTAAGCCAGTCGGCGTGGTGGGCGTTAAAATCGCCAAGTAAGACGATCTCTGAGGACGGGATCTACTGCTGCACGAAGTCTGTTCTGAAGTTTCGGCATCAGTTTCGGGACCTTATAGAGGCACGCATAGACGCGGGATGGTTGTAGCTGTCTACACGGAGCCATAAGATGGAGAGGTCCCTACCTTCAAGATTGCTGAGGCGACGAAAACTGATATCGTCTCTGACGTACACGCACATTCCGGCCTTAGACATAAAGGAGTGTTCTAGTCCTTACCCAGGGTAACTGAGGTAGGATGTGTCGGCTAGAGACGATATCTGCGTCTCTGTCAAGAAGAGGCAAGGTCAAGGCTGGCTTTGCTGTCTCGAGGTGGTGATGGACACCATTAAGGTTACTATGTAATCTCCTGATGTTGCAAAAGTCCACGACCAGCGTGGTAGGGGGTGCCATGGTGATACTGCTCTTACCCCAAGCATGATTGAGCGCAATTTTGTCCCCCCCCCCCCCCAGAATACGAGGGGCACCCTGGGCGTCCACGCTCCGGTGCATTGTGTCCTCCGTACGGACGCCCAGAAAGGGACTCTACATCACTAGCGCAGGGTACCCCCCTGGGGTAACAATCTGTGTTTCAACTCCGGTATCTTAACTCACTCGGTAAAACACAACGCAAGCGCTGTTTCACCGCTCCGGTCGAGCCGGTCCATTCATGCCCACGATTTTACAGTATAAGAGTAAATCTACTATTTTATATATAATTAGACTCTCTACCACAGGCTTTACTGAATTCATTGAGATTTTGGTATCTCCATTTCAAATTTCATTGATATCAGCGCAGTGGTTTAGCTGTGAAAGCATAACAGACAGAGCTACTTTCGAATTTAAAATATTAGTACATATTATAATAGCTTTTTTTAATGGTATAGGTGGCAAACGAGTAGACGTATCGCCTGATGGTAAGCGATTAGCGCCGCCCATGGACACTGGCAACACCAGAGGCTTTACAAGTGCGTTGCCGGCCTTCGTGGGATGGGTAGGGGGATGAGGGGAGGGGTTTTCTGTGAGGCCGTGGTGTCACTCCGGTCGAGCCGGCCCATTCATGCCGAAGCGTAGCTCTCCCACGGTAAAAATATGGATACCAATATTAACATACCATGTCTCTGGCCCGTGAAAAGTGCTAACAATCCTAACATATGTTTATATTTATTTCAGAGTAACAATAGCTTATTTTGCTGTATCTGGTTTGGATGTTCTGGGTGCAATCTCATCAATGACATTAGACTTAAGGTCAAGGATAATAGAATGGATTTACAGACTTCAAGTACACCCTAACAAGGAAAGTGAGTATTAATATTCATATTTATGGAATTTCAACACCACATTATTGTTTTAAAAACTTTTTATAAAAAAAAAAAAACCGACTTCCAAAAACATCCAACGAAAACTCTCTGTCAACAAACACTTAAAAGCGTAAAATAAACTGGTTCTTCATAAATTGCCTATACCTAATTCTTTATTCATTTAAATAGTAGTATTATAATGGGTGCTAGGTACCTAAAATCTGTTTGAAGTCGGTGCCAAGTGACTATCGCTTAGACTTTTGTAATTGTTCGTTTGTATTCTTTTTGGCTTAGCACCGACTTCAAACAGATTTTAGGTACCTAGCACCCATTATAATACTACTATTTAAATGAATAAAGAATTAGGTATAGGCAATTTATGAAGAACCAGTTTATTTTACGCTTTTAAGTGTTTGTTGACAGAGAGTTTTCGTTGGATGTTTTTGGAAGTCGGTTCTTTTTTTTATAAAAAGTTTTTATTTTACAGTTTTTAGTGCAAACAATCGTAGGTAAGTAGTAAGTTGAATTATTTCATCAAATTTCATCATCAAGAATACAAATTAAGGTACGTGTAATATTAAAATCATCCTCTAATCCCTAACTGTTGAAGAGTTTAATCTTCTATCATCAGCTCACCTAAATAGCTTGAAAGTATACGACTGAAGGTCTTTAGATACGTATGAAATTGAAAGAATTATTCTCCAACTCCTAACCGTTGAGGAGTTGTACCTTCCACCTTCCATCATCAGCTTACCTAAATAATTTGTAAGAATACGACTAAAGGTAACTTATATACATATGATATTTAAAGATTTATCCTCCAACTCCTAACCGTTAAGGAGTGGTACCTTACATCATCAGCTCATCATCATAAAATGATGACTACCAGACGCAAATACCGGTGTAACTTCAGAAAATATACGGAAAACATAGTATGTGCCTATAAAAAATGAGGGTTTCCCTCGATTTCCCTGGGATTCCATCATCAGATCCTGATATGCTGGCAATGGGACCACCACGGAAGCATACCCTGTCGAATACAAAAAAAAATTTCAAAATCGGTCCACAACTGACGGAGTAATCAGGTAACATACATAAAAAAAAAAAAAAAAAAAAAAAATACATACAGTGGAACATAGAACCTCCTCCTTTTTGGAAGTCGGTTAAAAATTTAATTTATGCAGGTTTTTAATGATTCTCACAATGTATTAAAAACAATAATTTTAATAATATTATTTCGGTTTGATAAATTGTGTGTGATATAGAATTGTTTCATTATTTTTTAACACATATTTTTAAGTGTGTGTGTGGGTTAATGGGGGGATTGAGATGTGTTCATAACACATCTCCATGGAGAAGTACTTGGCTCTTAAATTGAGAGAGAGAATGTATGCATTGTGACACATACATATATTACTATAGGTACATTATTTAAAACAAAAAAAATATATATTCCATATTCAATGTACAAGATTTGGGTGTTTTTCTTAAGAGTAAACTTAATTTAACTTCTGAAGTACTTATACGATTAGAGCTTAGTATCTATTATTTCTAACTATCAAATTTCTTACACACAAACACTGTTATGTTATGGCATAAAAATATGCATTTCATTTAATTTTGTTTTTCTTACCATTACAAGAATCTGTTTTGTCTAAAATCTGTGATGTGAATTATCATTTTTTTCCTGTATATAACTCACATGCGTGTGTGTAATATTTGCACACATTCATGCAACCATATAAGCTGTTGAAATATTGAAAGAAACAGTTTTTACCAGACTACGAAAGGAGGGTTATGTTTTTCGAGTGTATGTCTGTATGTATGTATGTAAGTATGTATGTATGTATATTTCTTTGGCACGCCCTAGAGCCTAAACGGCATGTCGAATTTTTATGTGAGTGGTGTCAATAGATTCGTCTTAGTCGTGAGAGTGACACTGGGTACATGAAAATTAAAAAATAATAATAATAAGGATATTTGGCGCCAAAAAGTAAAAATAAAAATAGATCGAGTATGGTATCAAAATAAAGATTTTTTACGGTGATTACGAATATATATAAAACTTATAAGTTTTTATTGTTAAATATTGACGCAGTCGGGTTTTTTATTTTTAATAATTTGTAGTTGTTTAGTTATGTTGACCAAACAATGTTCAACATGCATAGTATAGTAACTAAAACCGACTTCCAAAAAACATCCAACGAAAACTATCTGCCAGAAAAACACTTAAAAGCGTAAAATAAACTGGTTCTTCATAAATCGCCTAAACCTAATTCTTTATTCATTTAAATAGTAGTATTATAAATTATAATGTGTGCTAGGTACCTAGAATCTGTTTGAAGTCGGTGCCAAGTGACTATCGCTTAGACTTTTGTAATTGTTCGTTTGTATTCTTTTTGGCTTAGCACCGACTTCAAACAGATTCTAGGTATCTAGCACACATTATAATACTACTGTTTAAATGAATAAAGAATTAGGTTTAGGCAATTTATGAAGAACCAGTTTATTTTACGCTTTTAAGTGTTTTTTTGGCAGATAGTTTTCGTTGGATGTTTTTGGAAGTCGGTTTTTTTATAAAAAGTTTTTTTTTCAGTTTTTAGTGCAGACAATCGTAGGTAAGTAGTAAGTTGAACTATTTCATCAAATTTCATCATCAAGAATACCAATTAAGGTCTATACATACGTACGTGTAATATTAAAATCATCCTCTAATCCTTAACTGTTGAAGAGTTTAACCTTCCATCATCAGCTCACCTAAATAACTTGAAAGTGTACGACTGAAGGTCTTTAGACACGTATGAAATTGAAAGAATTATCCTCCAACTCCTAACCGTTGAGGAGTTGTACCTTCCACCTTCCATCATCCACTAAATAATTTGAAAGAATACGACTAAAGGTAACATATATACATATGATATTTAAAGATTTATCCTCCAACTCCTAACCGTTAAGGAGTTGTGCCTTACATCATCAGCTCATCATCATAAAATGATGCCCACCAGACGCAAATACCGGTGTAACTTCAGAAAATATACGAAAAACACAGTATGTGCCTATAAAAATTGAGGGTTTCTCTCGATTTCCCTGGGATCCCATCATCAGATCCTGATATGGTGGCAATGGGACCACCTCGGGAGCATACCCTTTCGAATACAAAAAAAATATTCAAAATCGGTCCACAATTGACGGAGTAATCGGTGAACATACATAAAACAAAAACAAAAAAATACATACAGTGGAACATAGAACCTCCTCCTTTTTGGAAGTCGGTCGGAATAAACAATACTAGTTTTGGGTGTTTAGTTATTTCTTAGAACTAAACACTCAAAATGAACGAATTGCTAAGATTACATAATAACTACCAAATTATTAACCTTGTTCTTTATTCCCTCCTTAATAAACCATATTCATTTAGTGTAAACAGTTTTTACAAGATTTTGTGTCTTACACGAGTCAACAACACTTTGACGAAGGTTACCTACACGCATTTAAAATGTAAATACTTGATTATAAGTTATTTGATTTGCTTCCATGACTCAATCACTCCTACTGTAGTTTGCCTAGATTAGCTGTTTAGTATATTTATTCAATCAATATACTTACTATAATATTAGAGAGCTGAAGAGTTTGTTTGTTTGTTTTAGTTCAAATTGAAAAGTTCCATTAGTATTGGATTTATTTATTTATATATGTATACCACCCAAATAAATTGGCACGTCAGTTGACCATAAAAGACTACACAAACCGGCTCAAAAGATTTGATATCTTAGGACTGCAGATCCGTCAGTAGCTTCAAGCTACCATGCATGAGTAACTTTGTTCTTGCTGGAGAGCACGCTCTACACGTCACTACGCTTGAACATAACATCTGCTCATAGTCCTAGGACCGATTGCCGATATTGCAACAACACAAAAATAGGAACACGGTATAGAAAGTATCGATACTGTACTCATGAGTAATATCGAAAAAAAAGTATCGTACTCATAAAAGTATCGTAACGAAAGTATCAATACTTCAAAGTATCGAGTACTTTTCTTACTGATGCCTAATGGCGAGCTTTTTTTTATTTGACGGGTAAAGAATCGATTTGATACCTGTCCCTGTCCAAAAGTACTCATTGAGTAAAAGTATCGAATGCAAAGTATTGAGTACAAAAGTATCGGCATCGAAAGGAAAGTACTCGATACCACAAATTATCGATCCTTTTTTCGTGTCCCTACACAAAAATAAAATCGAGGAAGGCTATAGGCCACAACATCACGCTATGACCAATAGGAGTTGAGCGTCAATCATAAATGTTGCAACAATGGAAAATAGTAGCTAGTATATAAATGTTGAAAAAATATCTTAAATATCTATGTTATTAACTTACATGTAAAAAATCTATTCATTTACCACTAAAACTCATTACACACGATAAATAAATGCAGATTGAAATCTAGTTCGTAAATATCTATTTGATTAGCCATACTATTATTTAAATGATAAGACTTATCTTATACCTGACGCTTCACGCAACGAAGGAACTGCTTAGCACCGGTTTTCTTTGAGGCTCTATCATCGGCCCCGGTGAACCATCTCATTTGTGCAGAACCATGGTTCATCCATAGTAAACATCTGACTTTGAGGTGTTATGATTGGACCGAGTTATGCAGAAAGCAGCAAAAACAGCTAAGCTACATGGCTGTTTTCGGCATAAATCCAAGTAGCGACTATCTAATTCTATTTGACAGGTCCAACAGATTGGGCTTTATAGAGGCATCAGAACATCATGAAGCTAGAAATTTTATAACAGTACAGTGCGCCATAAAATTGCCCTTTTTATTAACTTCGTAGCCTTTATTATTTCCAAGATTGTTTGAGGTCGGCTACTTGTTCAACTGGTTTTAACTAAATATGTTTTTCCACGGAGCTACTGGCATTGGACCTCCACAATCTTGAAGGCGAACTGAATTCGAAGGTTGAATTAGTTGTCAGTATATTTGTGGGCACTGACTTCCCAATAAAGATTGCCGAAGAGGTTCATGACAAACATGACTGACGGCTTAACGTGCTCTCCGAGGCACGGGTGTGAAACACTGCCAAACTTCCATACTCCGGGTTGTTATTAAGAATTCCGTGTAAGAGAAACCCCAACAGCACTTTCAACCCGGGAATTGAACCCGAGACCTATTGATCGGTAGTCGCATACGCTAACCGTTAGGCCATTGAGGCAGTAACGCCATTAAAGCGCGTAATAGCATACAATTAAGTCGCTTTTTGTCCTTGTGCTCTTAGGTCTTCCAGAGTTCTCAAATAAATTTAATGCGGCTTTTGCCATTAAAAAGAGCGATTGTGAAGGAAGGTTTATATGTGTAATACATACATATTATAGTAGAGAAAAACTGAGAATAGTGCTGTTTGGTGCTTTAATAGTTAAACTATAATTTGTCATATGAAAAAAAAAATATCAAAAAAAAACCGACTTCAATCTGGACCAAATTGAAATTGGACCACACGGGAAGCACCAGCTTTCAAATAAAAAAAGAATCATCAAAATCGGTTCACCCAGTCATACCCAACATTAAAAAAATAAAAAAAATATAGTCGAATTGATAAACACCTCCTTTTTTGAAGTCGATTGAAAACAGAGCTCTTGTGTTCTTTTGCAGATGGTGACATGTCCATGTGCGGTTTTCAAGGTTCATCAACAGTGAACATAGATTTGCAGGAGAACAATCACTTTAGGTGTGGTCATCTTGCAATGACGTATACGGGTCTCAGTATTTTACTGGCTTTAGGAGACGACCTATCTAGGGTTAATAGAAAAGCATTAGTTGAAGGTAAGTTGACTGCATTATTTTGGAAAGTTATTTAGTTCAGACTTTGGAAAAGGTCGGAATAAAAAGAAAGTACATAGATACATAGTTTCACTACGCTGACGTAGTCAATATACCTGTCATGTAAATTTTTTATTGTCACCCAACTACGAAAGGAAGGGCAGTCTATCTGTGTTTATATGTTCCATAGTAGCGCCTAAATTACTGATACTGGCCTGCGTGGCATAGGCTATTTAAATTCTAGCAAAAAAATACGTAGTCGAGTTATAGTTTTTTAAACTTTTTCTCGTATACTGTACTTAATTATGCAAATTGCACGTATGGATATACAAAAAATAACATGAATACAATACATATACCAAATACAATTTACGTCCACATAATGCAATACACTGTTCAATATTTGAATGTATGTTGTCGATCGGTGTAAGTATATTTTTGTGACCGACGGCCCTAGATTTTGTTGATTATATACCAAAATTTAAAGAGTTTGGTATCCCTATTTCTAAATTTCAATGGTCCCTGATGGTATCTTATTCAATATCATTACTACCAGCAAAGAAGGCGATATTTTCTTTCTAGAACTTTGATTAGGTCTTGCACTATCTTTATGTACATATTTACCTATTTACGTGAAATAATTATACTATACGTCAATCTTAGTTCGTAAGTAAATTATGTATTGTTATGGTTTAATTTAATTGAAGTTATATGGTTTAGCATAGTTGAGTTTACCTTTTGGATAGCTTCTGAGTAATATGTAAATGAATAGATAAGGGAAGAGAAAATGTTTTATTATAGTAGTATTTATTTTAAGCACGGTGTTTGTTAATTTAGGATACGTGAGTGCTTCATTGCTACCGGTTATAAAAGGCTTTGTTTTATATTACACGATTACGTAGTGTACATTGTGTAGGAAGATTACAAAGATTACAACAAACGTGAACAAGACAATATGTAATCGTTTTCATATATCACGTTTGAAATAAAATTTAAAAAAGGTGATTCCAAAAAACACAATTTTATCGTCTGCTAATTTCTGGAGTTCTTTTACTATGTTAATGTAAATTAACTTTGGAGATTGTTCAAAAAGAATTATTCTCTGTTTAAACTAAAACTAAAGCAGCTAACCAAATTTTACTCGTCTTGTCCTACGTGTCACCACATCACATCAACATATGAAAACCAACGTAATATGACAGCGTTCGTGCTGTCGTGTTTCGTTGGTGAGTGAAGCTCAATGATGCAGAATCATAACTAGGCCGCCATGGTGTGGGTCACCATGCTGCATTGTTGCATTGTCTGCATTCGCAATGTGTATGGTGACCACCACTCTTGGATTCTGCTTATGCTTTTATGTAGAGTTATTTTATCAGGACCATACATATAAAAAAAACAACTGTTGGAGTCCACTGCTGGAGATATGTCTCTCTATGCAGGACAACGTACTAAATCTTTAAAAATATATGAATAAAAAATTCATCAGACAGAATCTACCTAACGCTATATAAGCATAACTTCAAGATGGAATGATAAAAACATTCAAGCTTTTGTGCATAAGGCGGAAATAAAAAATGTTAGGGTTCTTCAACTTTTTACACAATGTGTTACTGAATATTATATTTAGTTGTATAATTATAAAATTATTTTAGGTGTAAAAGCATTACAAACAGAGGAAGGCAATTTCGCAGCTACGCTCTCAGGCTGCGAGTCGGACATGCGTTTCGTGTACTGCGCCGCATGCATCAGTTACATGCTCGATGACTGGTCCGGGTTCAACATTGAGAGGGCTACCGATTATATTATTAAATCAATAGTAAGTATATTAGATAGGTAGCAGGTGTATTAACATTATTAATGGGTTCAAGATCGGGTTTGAGTAACTCTGATAAGCTCGAGGCTTCAAGCATTATTTCACTTCTTGCACACATATTTATTGCAGTGATGACCATAATAAGTATTTAGCTGTACGTCTATTTAATAGTAAGTCTTTGAATTTTAAAATGTTAAAGCTATTGGCAATAGAACGTGACAAATCTCGTATTGTGAATTGAAAATATGAGATATGACACTTTGTATTGTGAACTGTGCTTAGAGGCCAAATAGCATTTGCATTTGGAGATGCAAACTAGCCAACAAAAGTTTCTTTGTTATTTTTTTTTTTTAAATACACCGCATTAGGAATAAACATCCTGTGTCGCGGAGGACTTTACAGACAAACATGAAATGGACACAATTAATACCCAAACTCAGAACAACAATTTGTGGATCACACAAATTGTTGTCCCGAGTAGGATTTGAACCCACAACACTTGGCGAATTGGCAAGCGGCGTGGCGACCCCCTAAACCACTGGGCCAACCGTGCAGTCAGTTTTCTTTATACATTATTACATGTCTTACACGCAGTGTATTTTAAATGAAAGAACGAAGTTTTTTTCTTTTTTTATGTTTGTCCCCGCTTAAATGACTCTATGTCTGGTGGAAAGCATAAGCAGAATCCAAGAGTGGTGGTCACCATACTCATTGCGAATGCAGACAATGCAACAATGCAGCATGGTGAACCACACCATGGCGGCCTAGTGATGCTTCTGCATCATTGGGCCTCCGGTCTCGCACTCACCAACGAAACACGACAGTACGAATGATGTCATTTTACGTTGATCTTCTGTGCGAGGGTAGTACCGCCCCGGTCGAGCCGGCCCGTTCGTGCTGAAATCAGCGTGGCTCTACTACCATAGAATGTAATATAGTTATATCAGTTATTGATTGTTGTTTTTTCCATAAAAAGGAAAGAACGAACATGAAATAATGTTGGTAAGAGAGCTATGATGTAAGATTGTGTGTGCATATTTGACGATAGTTCTTATTTTTTGTTTTTGTTGTATTTTGTAAATTTAAATATTTTTGTTTTCACAGGGTTATGACTACGGGATCGCTCAGTGTCCAGAGTTAGAATCCCACGGTGGCACTACCTTCTGTGCCCTAGCAACATTGAGCCTTACCAATCAGCTGGACAAACTGTCCGAACAACAAGTGGAAGGGCTGAAAAGATGGCTTCTCTTCAGACAAGTCGACGGCTTCCAGGGCAGGCCCAACAAACCAGTCGACACCTGCTACAGTTTCTGGGTAGGAGCTTCACTTAAAATACTAGATACACTACAATATACTAACTACGGAAGCAATAGAAAATACGTTTACGAAACTCAGGACACAGTCGTTGGTGGTTTCTCAAAATGGCCCGACACTTGTACGGACCCTATGCACACGTACCTAGGATTAGCTGGACTCAGTTTGATAGGAGAGAGTGGCCTTTTAGAAATAGAACCTACTTTAAATGTAACTAAGAAGGCCTATGACCACTTAAAATCGTTACACGCAAAGTGGCAGAACGAATGATAGTTACGTTACTGATAATATTTGGATGTATGGTTTGAAACTTTCTAATTATGAGTGATGTCTGTATTAGTTTAAAAAAAAACTAAAAAAAGTTAGGTAATTATTTGCGTAAACCTCTCATATTTTATAACGTTCACTAGTCAATATCTAGATATGCTTAAAACCGATCGAAATACTAGATATTTTACTATCGTTTCATTTACGTTATGAATAATTAAAAAAAAGTTGTTGTTTTATCGTAGTATTTGCCTCCCTCGTGATTAAAAATAGGTAAAATGATTGGATAATTTTAAGGGTCTCATTCTAATATAAATAAATATAAAAATCGGCACAAAATTACACTTACAAATGTTAACCCACCAAACTGCAGAACAGTTTGTCGGTGGGATTAGCGCTTGTTTATACATATACCAAGTTACTTAACGTAACAAACTCAAAAAAACAATAGTACCTACCTTAAATTACAAAACATAGGGGAACATTAATTGGGACAGTCATCCATAATGTTAACTCACTAATCAGAATACGCTTCAGTTTAGGTTTTATAGATTTTAAGAAATATTCTCCGAAATAAACAGTAAATACGAACAAAGATTCCTAATATGTAATAAATTGTATATCTTATTTTCATACTTTATGTTCATAATTAGAATAGTTTCAAACCTTATTTAACCTAAGAGCTTCATGAATTTTGAGTTACCAACCGAAATTGTCGTAATCTAAGTCTTTAATTTTATACCAGTTATTATGCTAAAATGTTATTACTATTGCATAATTACTTTATTTACTTGTTAGTGTGTACTTAAAGTAATGTTTATGAATAAATAGGTGCTAATATTTGAATAGGTATTGATTACCTTGAAGATATCAGTGAACGACAACGATTGTAGCTGCATACACACTGCGGGCGGCGAGGTAGTAGAGAGTACTGTCACGAGTTATTGACTTGCATTCATTGTTATCGTTCGCACATATGTCACTGTGTCAAAACTATCAGCTATGATTACATATTTATATGTATTTAGTATAATTTTTGGGCTCAATTTCTCCTGCAGTGTGTAGCCAGCCTATTTTTTAGCATTATAGTACAATATGAGAATAACTCGAGATGTGCCATGCGCGGTTGAGTAGTTAGGTTTTAACAAATTATTGCACAAATTAATTGTAAGATGCTAGTAATGAAATCTATCGGTTAGGGTTTAATTACATTATGTAGTTTCATATTAGATACTCATGTCGATTCACGTGTTAGATATCCGTAATTTGTATTTTGGGGTAAGTTTTTTACCTAATACAGAATACTGTATACCAAAATTTATACAGTACTCGTAAATTATACAAGCGATATGTCAGTTAAAGGGCAATGTAAAATGAAAATTTGCGTAATAAAGCGCGTCTCTACCGAAAATTTACAACACAAAAAAAGGTTGACAACACAAAAGTTGCCCTTTTTTGTTCGGTGGAGACTCGGGTTTACATAAACTTTTATCACCAACTCGTATTGACACACAAAATTTGCCAACTTTTGTTCGGTGGAGGCTCGGCTTTACAGTCGGAACTCTTGAGAGTCAATGTCGACGGACGGAGCGACGGTGTGCTTGCAAGTTCTTCAGAATACAACTGTATTTGATGCAACGAAATAAAACCAACCATTGACATTTTGATTAGTAATGTTGCTAGTTAAAAGAACATTTGACTATGTAATGTTGCCAATTAAAATTTTAGCCGGTTCAGAGATCTGACTAACATATACAAATGCACTGAATTAATTTTGATTCGTTGTAAAATAATTACGTACCAAACAAAGCATTATAATGTTTATTCATTGCTCATTTATTAGACGATGATGGTTAACTTAAATTGTAAAAGAAGTACCTATATTTTGCCGAAAATATTTTATAACGATATCGATGTTTAAATGCTAAGCTGGCATTTTTTACTATATTTAAATCATTTTCAATCTATCGTGTCAGTACCTTCACCCACTTCATTAATTTACTGGAAATAAAAAAAAGTTAATCTTGTGATATCGTCCCAAATTTACGCAGGATGTACATTTTTTTGATTTTAAGTTTTATTAATATTGACGGTGAACTAGTTAATAACAGTGGCCAAACGATTTGGTACTCAAGAAAATCCATGTAAGTACTAAATTGTCAATAGCTACTTTGAAGTGTACTTTTATACTAGCATTTAGAAAAAGCAAGCAATTTAAAAAAATAAACTGAGATCTCGCTAGGAAATTTATACAACGCGGTTTAAGTAACCAGCCTCCCTAGCCAAGTTGACATTCTACAAACGTAAACGTTATTAGATTACAAATGTATCGAAATGACGTCATCTCAGTATTAAGTCACGTGGACAAATCATCATTTTAGATAATAAAACAAGAGAATTAAGGCGTCTAGCATCTTGACTAAGCGGATAGTGCGGCACTAAGTCGACTTAGTGCCTGGCTTCTTTTAAGCCAAAGTGCCGATTTTCAATTTATTAGGTATTTTTTTAATTGTATTTTTTTCTGAAACTGCATTTTTAGTATTTTGTTATGGGTCTGGAACATGCTTTATGAGGTATGCCTTTAGCGCTTTTATTTAATTAGATTTTAAGAATATGAAGAATGTATTCAAATGTATAGTCAGTAATGTTCGATTTCGGGGTTGTATGTTTACAATTAGAAAAAAATATTTTTGTATGTAATCGAAATCTGAAATACCAATTAGTTCAGAAAATTTAGTCTTTTTTTAACAAAATGTATTATTTTATTTTATTATTTATTTAATTTTTTGGTGTTTAGTAAATTGTATTATTTTAGTGCAAAAAATAACTTTTCAAATATTTAAGACAGTTATTGTCTTAAATGTTTGAAAAGTTATGGATTTTATGTATTTATAGTTTTTCATAAAGTTTTAAATAATTGTAGATCAATATTTTAATGTTTAATTAAATAAATATTCTGCTCGCATCTGTCGCTTTGCCAATTTTGTTACTGTATAATTATGCAATTTATTCAAATGAAAAGGTTTCAAGCTTTCAAGATTATTTCTCGTTAACTTTAATGGCCAGGAGGTGGTTTTTGATCGATGCGTCACAATTATCTAAACGCGAATGGACTATAATTATATTGTAAATGTCATTCTACACACATGTCGTCGGCCTGGATTTGAAATCTCGTAACAACATATTGTTCGTAAAATTAAAACTTTTGTGCAAAATATTTCTTTTAGATATTGTAAAATGTTTTATTATTATTAATGCTTATATTATTTAAGTTAAAAATCTCTCGGTTTCTATATGCGAGGTATCACATCTAGAATGTTGAAACGTATAAACTCCCAGTTAATGTAAAAATAATCTAATTTCAATCTCTAATGCTAAGTATTCACATACGGTTTTACTCGATCGAGCAAACATGTCGAGTAAGAACCACGGCACGGGCTTTCGTCCACACATTCAGCATTGATCGATTGAGTGACGCATCTTTTGGCTCGCCGTTCAATATTCAGCGAACCGTTCGAGCCAAATGATGTCTGTTCAACAAAGGAGACAGTGGCTACATTTTGCAAGTCTAACAATTCTTAATTATAAAAGAATTAAAGAAAATGAAAAGGAGAATCGTAAAAGGAGATCGAGCCATAGAGCCGGCTTGATGTGAGCCTTCGAGTTGTGAGTTTTGCGGTCCACACGTTAATTTTTAGAGTAAAACTATCGAGTAATACCGTATGTGAGTACAGACCATAAGACGCACTATAACACTGGTATGTTATTAGTCTGCATGATTAAATTAAAAAAAATGTAGCGGGAATCGAGAAGAAATCAAGCCTTCTGACCCCTCCATTAAATAATTATCTGTAGTATCTGTATTAAAAACAGAATTTCAAGTGTTAAATTCAATTATTATGGAAATAGTCAATAAATCGAATAGAATATTATATAAACCTTTTTATATAACATGTTTCAACCTTACTTGTGTAAATAAATCATGGTTCAAGTTATGTTGGTTAATTTAACTGTTTCGAGTTTTTTCTCAAACATAAGATGAAATATGCTTTATCTAAAGTACTTAGCTATTGTTGAGACACTTGCGAAGATTTTGTTTTATATATTTTGTAAGAATATTGTTGTTAAATCCTCAACTTTCACTCATTAATTCTTAATTAAAATATTAAAAAAATCTGCTGTCAGTATTTTGTATAAAATGTATTAAAATTTTGTACAGTGAAAAAACATTTAATCTGAAAGTGTGGTCTTGAAAATTGGATACAAATAATTGAAACACGTTTTTTTTGTTTATGCATTTGTGCATTTATTTTATTTTTAAATTGAAATATAATGAACGTTAAAATCACAATTTGTTTTAGATTTTAAATTTCCCTATGCATTCCTATTCCAGACAATGTCGAACAACTTTTGAATTTTTATTCCTCAAATTAGTATAAGGAGACTGTTCATATCTGTCACATATCCTTAATTATTTTTAGATTTGTTTTTTTTTTTAAACGCTAGCTTGCAGAAGAACTCAAGTACATAGTGACTATACAGTGAAATTTCGAGGCTTTCTTAAAATGTCGCACGCAGGTCTTGCGTAGATTACAAACGTCCAAATCGATCCCAAAGATAAGAATACTTATCTTTGGGATCGTCGACTTGGAGACTCTCGATCGGTTGTAGCGGCAGAGTAAAGTAAGTAAAGTAATTGTGGCAGGGTATACTTAAAGAAATGTATACTATGTTCCTCTTGTGAATAGATACAATTCTCTAAAGTGAAGATAAAGTACAGGGGACTTGTTCTACTTGCTCAATCAGTTTCTAATACAAATGATCGCGTCCGATGTTTCCGGACCGAGGTAACCTCAGGCTTTCAAGAAAAAAGTCATTTTCAAAGATCTATAAAGCACCATGGACTCCTTTGTTGCTGTTTATGTACTTTTATCACAACAATAACGACAATAAATGTGAAAATATAACTATCATTGTGAGAAACTGGGAACAGCCACCAGTCTCTCACAATGTTAGCCATATTTATCTGCAGGTGTTGTAGGTACATATATGCTAGAACATAACCTGCAGTCACCAGGCCCCTTCCGCCTGTATTATACCCGACCTACATAATATCACAATTTGACGATTACACTTCGATAGATTTTATCCTAACTAAAAATAATACGTAAAATTGTAAGCAGTATGTTACAATTCACAATCTTTTGACAGTTTACAATCTCGCGAGATAGATTACAATCTAACGGTTTTAACATCTCATGGTAACATATATAACGATAGTCACTTATAAAATGTCCCGCCTGTTCCTTTGCATTAGAAAAAGTTGGTTTCTTAAACGTGAGGAGTAAAATCGTGGAAGTATTTAAGTTTTTTACTGTATAGGAATCAAACTAGTAAAGCAAGCAAAATAAAATTCTTCTTCATATTATTTTCATACTAGGTTCTTCAGTTAACATGTATTTACATGTAATTGCATTCCTACACACATTAAAGCTTGGCAAAAAAGAGTCTGATGTAGTGACAGTTGGAACTACAACATATTATTTGTGGCAACACTGTTTTATTTGTCACTTGTCCGAGATATACACAGATATACAGGATTGATACTTAAAATTGAAAAATGTACATGGAATTAATACGATTTAGATTTTTAAATTTAAGTTTTAAATTTTATGGTTAATCTGTCTATACAATAAGAAAATAGTTGATGAAGGTGAAAAAAAAACAATGGTTTTTTTTCTACACCTGGAAAACACCGAAAAAGTCGCCCGAAGAAAGAAATTGATGATTTTGTTTATGTGCAATCAGAGAAAAAAGATTTTCCTGTTGCGAAATTTCTGTACGATATTTAATTTTAATCAGAATATGTTTTCGTTTTTAATGAGTCATATAACACCCATCTCTTTGAAAAAAATTAATATTTTACCGAAATAATTCGCAATCTACTAAATATATTAAAAATAAAAGCCTGTTTGCCTATCAAGTCACATTGAAATGTTAACTATTGAGAGTTAGAGAGACTATTTCTATTGTAACGCGACTCCCGGAATCTTGTGTTTGTGGATTAAAACAACAAGTAAGTATTTAAAAATTTAAGTCCTAGTATAAAGGGTGGCCATATTTGGCCATACGCCACAAAAGTAGCGCCCTCATTTTTTCCAGACTTTTTTTGCCAAGCTATATGTACCTGCTCAGCATGAAGGAAGTTTTCATAAAGTCATTTTAATTATTTTTTAATCTCTAAGAAATACATGGTTAATCTGTCTATACAATAAGAAAATAGTTGATGAAGGTGAAAAAAAAACAATGGTTTTTTTAACAGTGAATAAATACGAAATTATACTTTGGGAGAGTCCCAAAGACCCAAACAATTTCCTTACTAATTACTTAAACTCAAACTACTTTTGACACGCAGGATTAGAGAAATTTAGCGTCACTAATTAGAATGCGTGATGTAATCCTATTATAGTTATTGAATTCTGAGGTAACTTGTGGTATTACGGAGACACGGATTGTTGTTGGAAGTTCGTCGTGATTACTCGTGATCCATCTGTCACATGTAGGCGTGAAATTGCCTGCATTCAGCTGTGAAGGCCGTTAGTGGCTGACTAATTTGGTAGTTGCATCTTGCCTTTTGTTTTCCATTGAATTGTGCCACTATTGAATTAACTTAGTAATGTTAGTAGGCATTCAGTGGACGAATACGAATCTACGTATACTTGAATCAATTAGGTTAGATACTCCAAAAGTCCTGAGTGGTCTAGTAATTTAACGAGTACCTAAGCCAGGAAATTTCCTACTCTTTTAAATAATTCCATAAGTATAATTGCAAATACTTCATTAGATAAATACTCTTATCTACTTCGAAAGAAGGGACTTTTGGTTTTTAGGCTTTTATACAAAATCAAGTGAAAATTTGAATTTGAATTTATATTTTTCATCATCAGGGGGTCATCCTTAAAATGAAAATTGGAGGTCAGCAGACGGTATCCCTCACGATCATCAGCGGCCTCTTTTAGTTGGTGATACTTTAGTTCAATCCAGGCCACGATGTCATCTATCCACTTCCTTTGTGATCGACCTGGTGTCCTGCCAGGTATTTTTCCTTCTAAAAGAAGCCTCATGAATTCATGTTGTGGGCTCCTTTGTATGTGTCCAAAGAAGGCCACTTTCCTCTTTTTAACTTCAAAAAAGGAGGAGGTTCTATGTTCCACTGTATGTATTTTTTTTCACTTTACATTTTTATCTATTAAAAACTTAGAATATGCAAATAGAGCTGAAGGCTTTACAAACAGGCCCTTTATTTTAACCTTGTGTGTGTATTATATAGGTAAGAGTATTTATAAAGAAGTGTCAGGGTTATAGATATTTATTTTTAGTATCTGTTCATAAGTTGAATTTTACAAGAAAGAAATTGAAGTATATGAAGTAGCCTACCTACATTTAATCTCAATCCATATTTTATTTGTCATTCATATTATTTTGTGAGTTAACAATATAATTAATTAATGCCAATATGTAAATAAACAGGCAGGCAACTTCGATATATTATCAGTGTAACTTGATAAATTGCCATTCGGCATTAAGTCCGCCTCATGGAATAGGTATGTAATGCCGGAAGCGTTAATAAATAAAAATACGTCGACTGCGGCTAACATTGAGGTATATATACCTAATTATCCTCTTGAAATTGCGGCTCGCAGATAGAGTAAAGCTTGGCTCTGGCAGCGTAGACTAGACTTAGTGAAGTATTAGTGAAGGCTGCACTATCTCTCCCGACCAGTTGTACGCCTATCGCTTAGTGCAGACAGAGGTAATGCTCAATGTAGGTGTACGGTATCACTTTTGTGCTATTCCACGTACGGTATATACAAGACTTAGAATAATCACATTAAAACGCTTCAAATGTAGGTAAAGTGTAGGTACCTACCTATTTAATCTGAGTTACTATGTTCGCTTGTACTTAGTCCTATATTTGAGTCATATTATTACAAGTCAGATTACTAAATTAAGAGTCAAGTAATTAAATTTAAGTTTTCATCCAAATTTTAATAGTTAATTCTATCATCATCATCATATCAGCCGTAAGAAGTCCACTGCTGAACGTAGGCCTCCCCCATTGATTTCCACTTCGACCGGTCGGTAGCAGCTATACATTGTACTCTGTGGGTAGCAGCCTGCATCCAACGAGTCCCCGCGATCTTAACTAGGTCGTCCGTCCACCTTGTGGGAGGCCTTCCTACGCTGCGCTTGCCGTCACGTGGTCTCCACTCAAGAACCTTTCTGCCCCATCGGCCATCGGTTCTCCGAGCTATGTGCCCTGCCCATTGCCACTTCAGCAATTAATATTATTCAATATTATTCTATCCCCACAATTAAATAGCTACTTTAGGCTATGTGACGCTTTATTCGTATTTATTAATATGTGATACAAATTCGTAACTTAATTTTAAAATTGTCGAGCAAGGTACCGGCAACACGAGCAACTTGGAATCTATGAAATTCCAAGAAAGTTCAAATTGATCAAAACGGAAAACTTACTCAAGCAAACACACTACTTACATTTGAATTGTTGTCTACGGAATTTAATTACATTGATACATTATGCTATACTAGTTTCGGCCATATCCTTATAGCCTTCTTTTGGGCTAATAATAATTCTAGTTAGGTAATCTTCTTCTAAATCCTTCTACTATTTTTTAAGTTTAGTCAGTGCAACTCACATTTTTACTGTTTAAATATGAAACGTGTCAATAAGGACTTCTATATCTATATTATCTATCAATCTATCGCCGTCAACTGCTAAACGAAAGTCACAACCATGGACAATAATTATAAGGAACCTTATTCCTTCCGAAAAATCCTGAAGGACATTTTCAACTCACTCGACGTGTCACATCTAATTTCCGAACCCCGGTCGTGAATATTACGCTAATCATTTCTCGTTTTACAATCTTTCTAATTCCTGTTAACTATTAATTAATCTTCTTTCATAAACGTCGGTATTCTTACTTAAGATTTATTTTTACTTGATTTGATACTCTGATACTTATCAGAGTATCAAATCACCGTAACACTCAGATTATACTTTATCAGAGATTTTCTCTGGTCCCATGTCTAAACCTATCTCTGAACGCAAATAAGTAATTTACAATTTAGCCCCACGGAGTGAGCCTACCTATTCATCATTTAGATTTATAGCTCTTATCTAGCCGATTTGTTCTTGTTTAATTAATGGAAGTAAGAAAATTTCGTCGCGAAATTCCATGAACGTTGCCGCGTTACTTCGTTGAGTTAGTGATCTTATTTTTAGTTTTCGTTCTTCAGTTTTTAAAATCAGTATACACCTTCTATAAATAAAATAAATACATAATCATTTTGGATCTGTAAATCTTAATTAAGACTTTATAATTGGATCTAATACTAACTATATATTAAGCCAGTTATCAGCCTACCTACCTATTGAAGTTTCTAAATTTGAAAATGTTCACTTCATATAAATACTAGTGACCCGGCTTGGCTTCGCATGGAAGTTTTTGAAATTCTGGGATGTTCCCCCTGGGTTGTAGTAAAAATATGCATGTATTACCCATAGGTACAAACCTTCCACTTGAATCACTCTATCTATTGCTGAAAACTGCATTAAAATCCGTTGAGTAGTTTAAAAGATCAAAGCGAACAGACAGCGGAAGCGACTTAATTTTTAACTGACTTCCAAAAGGAGGAGGTTCTTAATTTCCTCGGTATTTTTTTTTATGTATGTAGGTACACTGATGACTCCTTCAATTGTGTACCGATTTTGAAAATTATTTTTGTATCCGAAAGGTATGCTCCCCATGTGGTCCCATTGCCACCATATCAGGATCTGATGATGGGATCCCAAGGAAATCGAAAGACTCCCTCAAATTTACGTGAGCGCCTGCAATGAAGTTAAGAGCAATTGTCTGCATGCCTTCATACTCTGTAGACATCATTTAATTTCATAATATAAAACGGGTCCTAACGATATTGTCAGTTTACCTCAAATCACTTGAATTATAGTAACCTATAGAAGATAGTCCATTTGAGATTTTATTACAAAACATTATCTGAAGTCCTTTCGATTCTATACAGTATGTATGTTACCTTTAGTCGTATTCCTTCAAGTTATTTAGGTGAAATGATGATGAGAGACTTGAGAATGACTATGTCAAACTTGTCAACTCACATTACATAGTGTAACTTCCTGAAAAGAGCGAGACTAAAAAGCTAAAAATAAAACTTCGTTTAAAAAAACAGACTTCAAAAACTAAAAAGTATAAAATAACTTAATTCGCATGTGCTACCTATTAATAGGTTTGAAGTCGGTGCCAAGCCAAAATGTAGTAGTAGGTACCGCACTCGCCGCGCGTGACCTTGAGCGGGATAGCTGCTCTTCGCGTAGAACAAAACAACCGAAGCGTCGGTGACGTCGTTGACGTTCGTCTCGAAATATAGCGTGTGTGGTACCTACTATTACATTTGGCTTGGCACCGACTTCAAACCTATGAATAGGTAGCACATACAAATGAAGTTATTTTATACTTTTTAGTTTTTGAAGTCGGGTTTTTTAAACGAAGTTTTCTTTTATCTATACTTATAATAAAAATGTAACAGGTCCAATTCTGTACATTAAAGATATTTTGAAAATTTTTTTTGGAGGGCTGTCTATAATCGATACTGACGCCAAAACTGTAATTTTTTTCATTTTTGTCTGTCTGTCTGTCCGTCTGTCTGTCTGTCTGTCTGTCTGTCTGTCTGAATCTTGGCCGCGCATCACGCCGAAACTACTGAACGGATTCAAATGAAACTTGGCACGATTTGAGTTCATACTACGAGGTAGGACATAGGATACTTTTTATCCCGAAATTCAGCACGGTTGCCTGGAGAGAGGGGATGAAAGTCAAAATATGTACTTAGTTGTAATTCAATAACACATAGTCCGATTTCATTCATTCTTTTTTTGCTAGAAAAATAAAATAAAAGATAACGGGCAAAGTGTTTTTTTGTCCGCGACTGTACACTGCCTGTGGGAAGCTGAGACAGATATGTAAATATGGCGGTACGAAGTTCGCCGGGTCAGCTAGTATATATATAAGAGTAAGGTGACTGACGGACTGACATACCCAGAGATCAAAGCACAGCCCAAACCGCTGAAGTTAGAATCCTGAAATTTTGCATGTAGGTTCTTTATATAACGTAAGTGAGCACTAAGAAAGGAATTTTTGAAATTCCACCCCTAAGGCAGTAAATCGGGGGATGAAAGTCTGCGTGAGCGAAGCCGCGTGTAAAAGCTAGTATACTATATAAAGATAGTTAACCATAACAAGTTTAAAAAATATAACCCAATAACGTAAAACCTTGTGATAAAATTTATATAGCCTTTATCAAAATCTATTGACATCTCATTCATTGAAATCGGTTCAGTAGTTCAGGCTACCGTGGAACATACATCATACATAGGCTGCCAAAAATATTATCCTACCTTTTGGCTTCACTATAGTCGAAAAAAAACTACACATACACATCAATAATTTTGACAATATTTGTTAACATTTTCGTCCTGAAAGAAAGTGGGAACACTCTATAGGTGGCTATAGAGTATAGGTATTGCCACACCCTAAAATCTATAGATAACTATTAGAATGTACCGAAAGCTATCTTAAATCTATCTTTACCTATTCTCAGTCGGCAGGGCCTGAGTGCATGCTATACTGTGCGCGGCCACCGAACTGAATTGCTTAACCAGGTAAATCAGTCGAAATGCGGAGTACTACCCATTTCTGTGAGTGCTCATCAAGTGCTCCAATTAACATTCAAACGAGTGCTATTCATCTGATAAATTAGGGTTATTTTAGAACGGTGAAAAGGTTGTAATATTTTAAGATTAATATTTAATAATAATTTTACTTGGAAATTTTAAAGGTTTTTAAATTAATTACCAATTATATGGGATCCTTTTCTGAGTGAGTAGTTGTTAGAAAACTGTTGTCTAATTCTTATTTTTGGTTTGAAAATTTATTTTGAAGCAGGTATCTAGGAAATCGTGCACTTTATATTAAAGGACAAGAAAAGTGCATTATCTGCATTAAATAAAATAAATTTTCAACTTTTGAGACTTAAGTATGAGGATGCAGTACGTAATTATACCTACTAATTATGCATATGTAGAACGTTGTACCTATATGTAAGTTCAATGGGTATATGATATTCAATTATTAATTTGTAATTATTGTGCACCTACCATGTTTGGCTCTGCATCACCCGAAGGTCGACGGGTAGATGTGCCTACAGCATTAAGTGCGCCTTTCTCACATTTGTGCATAAAGTCTTACCTAAATAAATAAATAACGGAGGCCCAATGATGCAGAAGCATCACTAGGCCGCCACGGTGTGAGTCACCATGCCGCATTGTTGCATTGTCTGCATTCGCAGTGAGTATGGTGACCACCACTCTTGGATTCTGCTTATGCTTTCCATCAGGCGGATAGAGCTATTTTGGCAGGACCATACATAAAAAAGAAATAAACGTAGGTATAAATCTGAACAATTTATTTATAGCGGTTAATCCTGATTTAAAGATTTGATCCGAGTTAGTTGCGAAATGTATTTATTCCAGCCGATTTTCCGGTTTTTTCTTATCACGTCATAAGCCTGTTAATAGATTTTTTGCCTAAAACAATGTTGGTAGTCGTAAAATCGTAAAGTAATGCTATTAAATTAATATATTTCTGGGTGGGTTCCCAAAATGTTAGCAACAGATAAAAAATCATGATCAACAAAAGTAATCAACAAAATTAATGTTTCTAAATAATTGCAAACGACTTTAGCATTCATTCAAAATTTCTATGGAACTGTGAAGAATATAACATTTAAATGTCCCATGACAAATTACTAGCTACAAAAATAGTAAATAAAGATTTTATGTACCTACTTATCATACACTTAATAGATACAAATACTTGTCTTACAGATAAGATTGTGACTTGATTCATTAAATTTTATACACATTTCAAAGTAACATAAAAAATTTTTATAAAAAAAAAACCGACTTCCAAAAACATCCAACGAAAACTCTCTGTCAAAAAACACTTAAAAGCGTAAAATAAACTGGTTCTTCATAAATTGCCTATACCTAATTCTTTATTCATTTAAATAGTAGTATTATAATGGGTGCTAGGTACCTAAAATCTGTTTGAAGTCGGTGCCAAGTGACTATCGCTTAGACTTTTGTAATTGTTCGTTTGTATTCTTTTTGGCTTAGCACCGACTTCAAACAGATTTTAGGTACCTAGCACCCATTATAATACTACTATTTAAATGAATAAAGAATTAGGTATAGGCAATTTATGAAGAACCAGTTTATTTTACGCTTTTAAGTGTTTTTTGACAGAGAGTTTTCGTTGGATGTTTTTGGAAGTCGGTTTTTTTTTTTATAAAAAGTTTTTATTTTACAGTTTTTAGTGCAAACAATCGTAGCTAAGCAGTAAGTTGAATTATTTCATCAAATTTCATCATCAAGAATACAAATTAAGGTACGTGTAATATTAAAATCATCCTCTAATCCCTAACTGTTGAAGAGTTTAATCTTCTATCATCAGCTCACCTAAATAGCTTGAAAGTATACGACTGAAGGTCTTTAGATACATATGAAATTGAATGAATTATTCTCCAACTCCTAACCGTTGAGGAGTTGTACCTTCCACCTTCCATCATCAGCTTACCTAAATAATTTGTAAGAATACGACTAAAGGTAACTTATATACATATGATATTTAAAGATTTATCCTCCAACTCCTAACCGTTAAGGAGTGGTACCTTACATCATCAGCTCATCATCATAAAATGATGACTACCAGACGCAAATACCGGTGTAACTTCAGAAAATATACGAAAAACATAGTATGTGCCTATAAAAAATGAGGGTTTCCCTCGATTTCCCTGGGATCCCATCATCAGATCCTGATATGCTGGCAATGGGACCACCACGGAAGCATACCCTGTCGAATACAAAAAAAAATTTCAAAATCGGTCCACAACTGACGGAGTAATCAGGTAACATACATAAAAAAAAAAAAAAAAATACATACAGTGGAACATAGAACCTCCTCCTTTTTGGAAGTCGGTTAAAAACCTCAAATGGCAACGACAATTAGGACCCACTGCGTTGCAAATGTTGGTCGAATGTATCACAAGTTAAATTAATAACTTGCAGGTCAGCATGTTTTGCTTTCAAGCTCTTTGTAAATATTGATTAATTTTCTATTTCGGGTCGCTTAAATTTAATTTCGATCTTAAAACCTCTATGAAGGATCAAGCAAAAAGGTTGTGTTGTAATGTGGTAGAAGTATTGGACAATGACTTATAAATGGTCGATTCCTTCATTTGGGCGTATGCAAAGTAATAGTCGAGTTGCTAGGTGCAGCGCTGTTTGTGCGTAATGTAGGTTGTCGAGTATGTTTATTTGAGGATGATTTCTTACTACGTTTTACCTACTGCCAGCCACTAGCAAGCCGTCGTCGTTAAGATATTTGATGAGTGTAATTGTTAAGTGTTTAAGTGTATATGTGACGCGAAATATTCGGGTCCACGGTACGAGTTCCAAGTTACGGGTACGAGTTTCCACGGTACTAGTCGGAAGAGTACGGAGCTTCTCCTGTACCTACAAGGCATAGCAGACGGCGTGTTGCGTCTACAGCCAGAGCGTCGGGTGACGTCACTGCGGCGCGGCGTCATCGACTAAGGGTAAGACCCGATAGCCCTCAGGAAGCCGTGCCGCTGGGAGCGCCGGCGGCCATCACAGACACATTTTCTTATCGTACGCGGGACCAATTTTGTGAACGCCGAGACGAATCACTCGCGACCCTAAAGTACATTGTTGAGCTGTCGGAACACTTATTTTAAATATGTATATTACTGTAAAGTATACCATCTTTCATTTATATAACCAGAACAAAGTTTACTGTGTAGGTTGATGAAAATTACGACACGTAATATACTCGACATAAGGTACAAAACTACGTACACAATATTACCGACATTATGAACAGTACCTAGAGTCCCAAATGATATAAATAGTTACACAACCCAAGTGTATTTGGATAGGTTATTCAATTAAATTAATATATTACACTGTTTACAACAACATCCCTTGCGCGTTTGTCGATTCACGTTCTAATACCGACTATGGAAAATTACGTTTTACCCTTTTTACCATTATATGCTAGGCTCATTTCAAATATGGTTAGGTAGAGGGGGTAACACGGCGGACAGTGGAGGTGAGCGTTGACGCGTCGTAAGGAGTGCTCCTTAAACCTAAACCTGGGTCGCAATTCCCAGGCACTGTCGAAGTCGCATGTGTTGCCCCCATCTATCACGCGATGGACCCGGCACCCGCACGGTGAATCCATGGAACGCTAAGAAATAGGTCTCATAGTCATAAGCGTTTTAAGAAATATATGTTTTTTAAAGATTTAAAACAATTGAAAATAGGACGTTTTGAGAAATTAAGAAGTAAGTAAAACATTACCAAAAAATTGACTTATCGTGTACCTAATTTCTTTTTAATAAATTGGAAAAAAGTACAAAAAATTTAGAAAGTTCCATTCGTAAAATGTCCAATAGTCGCAGAATTCGCAGTTTGCTGAATTTTCACTTTACAGAATAGTCCTATAATACATGCATAATCATTATTTTGAGCAAATTACACTCAAAACTTGTGGTAGCACTGATATGATAAACAATTTGCTTACCTTGATGTCCATGTCTGTATAGACAATAGATAATAACGGTGTCATTTACACTAAATTCTAATTCGGATTAATTCGACATTTTATGTCTGCTTCTTGATATTAAGATAGTAAACGAAATTATAAGCTGGCAATTAAACAAGGCAGCTTAGTTTCCAATTATAGTGTTCTATCTTATCAAAACTAAACTGGAAAAAGATTTAACTAATTCTAACTTGGTTAACCATCTATTTTACGTTGGCCTCTATCATTATGAAGATAAGTATCATATTTTCGAGGAATAAGTTTGTTTACAAAATAATTTAATTTTATGACAGTTATATACAAATGAGCAGACGGGTCACCTCGCATGGACACCAGCCCCCCTGGCCAAGTTGACATTCTACAAACGTGAATGTTTATAGAAAACTAACAAATGTATAGGTATACACGTTATCTTAATGTTAAAACTTGAAACACATGGTCAAAACAAAATATTAACCAACTAGCTTTTACACGCGGCTTCGCTCACGCACCCGGACTTTCACCCCCTGATTTACCGCCTTAGGGGTGGAATTTTAAAAATTCCTTTCTTAGTGCTCACCTACGTTATATAAAGAACATACATGCAAAATTTCAGGCTTCTAGCTTCAGCGGTTTGGTCTGTGCGTTGATCTCTGGGTATGTCAGTCAGTCAGTCACTTTACTCTTTTACATATAATATAGAACTTAAAACAAGAGCATTTAGGCGTTAGGGACTATAGAAAGAGATTCGACGTGAAACACTTGTCTAAGTGGACTGTAGTTCAAGAGACGACGACAAGTGAGTTTCACAATCAGGGGATGGAAAGCCAATAAATAATTCTTTACCACTCGTTTTCTCTGTGGTCGTGGAATAAATGCAGTCGAGCCGTTGCGTTGGTGCATAAAGATGGCTATCCCATGTACAAGATATTCATCATCATCTTACGGTCTAAATAAAATAAATAAATATAAATAAAAATTTCAGACATCTAACACACAACGCCATCTAGTCCCAAGCTAAGCAGAGCTTGTGTTATGGGTACTAGACAACTGATATCAATACATATATAGGTTGTTTTTATAAATAGATACATATAATACATAGAAAACACCTAAACTCCGAAAAAAATATTTGCAGATCATACAAACATTTGGTCCGACCCGGGAATCGAACCCGAGACCTCAAGCACAGCAGTCGCACACGCTACCACTGCGCCACAGAGGCAGTTTATTTCTCAAAAGAATACATTATTCGCTTATATGAGAACTTAAAACTATTACTGGTAATTTACAATGTCACTCTAAAGAGCGTACTTATTATAAAAATAGAGGTAAACAATTAAAAATATACATACAAAATTGATGTTAACAAAATCAATAAATGAAGGTAGATTTGTATGATAGCCTTTATTACGCCCAAGAATATGGAGTCGGCTACTAGTGGAATTGGTTTTACCTAAAGATCAGTTTTTTCACTTAGCAACTGGCATCCGACCTCCGCAACCTAATCGAACTAGTTAACGATTGCCATAGATGTTCATGGCAATTGGGACCGATGGCTTAGCATGCTCTCTACAAGAAATACGGACAAAATAAGGAAAAATACATATATTTATGTTTGACGTAACTTTAAAAGCATTAGTATGAGTATTCTATACGTGTAAGATATACTGCTACTTTTAGATCGAGATAAGGTCTTCGATGAGGTAAGATCAGATGATGTTACACATTTAAAGTCCTTATAACTTCTGTTTTATTGCATGTTTGACTACCTCATAATAAAAAGTTGTATGTTTTGATGAAAGGGTTACATTTATACACCCGTCAATATTAATGAAGGCTAGGTATTGATTTTACATTGCGGATATATGTACGTATGTAAATGTAAATCTACCTCTTATTGAAAACTAGCTGAGAGAGGTACAAAAACAACTGCGATTAACGCCGTGGCGAAAAGTAAAAAAAAAAAACTTTGTGAAAACTATCCTATGTCCGTCTCCTGGTTCTAAGCTACCTCCCCACCAATTTTCAGTCAAATCGGTTCAGACGTTCTTGAGTTATAAATAGTGTAACTAACACGACTTTCTTTTATAATATATAGATTTGCATGTGTTGTGTATTGTAAATTGTGCTTTAATTCGTCGTATTATAAAAAAAAAAGACGTGTGGCACTCGGGGACTGCTGCGGTAAAGCTATTGAATAGCATTTTTTATCAACTTATGCAATTACAATTATTAATTTATTTATTTTTATGCAGTAGTGTATGGCTACCATAAATAATTTTATACATTATATGACATAACAAATCTTCGTGTCCACGGCAACGAATCTTCCTTGACGTATTTCAATACACCTGCGCGGCCGGCTGTTGACATATTCCATACATATTCCTGCTCAAAGAAAACAAGATCTCGCATTCCGAGAGTGGCTCGATTTGACGTCACTATCCAGTTACCACTTTATAGCAACATAACACGAAATGAACCAACCACAATGATATAATATTAATATCATTGACCAACCACAACCAGCGATAGTGATGATGACGTCATCTCGATCTCTCTGTCTTCTCGTCACTGTATCTCGGAGAGCCACAGAGACAAACAGATTCCGGAGCAGCTCGTCAACGAATCTTTGCGTGCCAGAGACGGACAGGTTCGTTGATTCGTCGTTCGGAGCAGCTCGTCTCGATCCGTGCGAGCTTCGGGTGTCAGGTTTTATTTGTGTTACGTTACGTTACGGAATTTCTTGATTCGGTCGCCGCGCTCAAAGGCCTCAAAGCCCGCGATAAAAGCTATGTAATAGCTTAAAAAAAAATTTGTAGAGCGGGGTACAAAACAAATTACGTCATTTATATTAAAATAATGTAAAGACATAAATGTACCTACTATACAAGAGAGCGAAATATGTATCAATGAAAGTGGAACAAAATCGGATAGCAATTTAAAAAAATTGGACTTCATGTTTTTCAGAATGCTAAGCTCGAGAAATCCAATACAATTATTGTATCCATGTGTATCCATTAGGAGTACATAACATAATAATTTTTCCTTTATGCAAATTTTACAATATCTTCCATTAGCAGCATAAATTATCCCTTATTATATATTTATTTCGGAATAAATATATGTTATTTCCATAAACCATTGTTGATTTAAGTTTTCATTAAACGTGTAGAGTAAAGAAAACAGTTGAGTGTCCTCACAGCTTCACGTTTCTTTGTCCATTTAGTAGTCCTTCCTGAGAAATGGACGTTTTAGCCAGCGATAAAAGGCAACTTTTATTTAAAAGGACTTGAATGTGTTGCGAGAGCCAACTTTGTTGAGTATTTTTGCCTTTAGAGTAGGCATTTCCTTTGAATGTTTTCTTTTTTATTTACGTAAGCACGCAGAGGAAATGGAGAGTTTCATTATGCTCGACCATAACTCTGAATTTCTTTTGTTCTTGGTGATTATGAAGCTCGAGTTCTTAAAATACTTACGTTCTTTGCCAAGTGTGTACTCAGAAATTGAATCACCTATCTAATAAAAAGAGAAAAGTACAACGAAAAAAAGGCTGTGACATTTTGAAGTTTTATGGTTTAAAAGAAAAACTGTATAGTGCCTTTTTTACAGATATAAAGTGAATTAGTGAACAGTAGGGTAATTAAATATTTATTAAAAATATATAATAAAGACGAAAAAAAGTTACTTTGAGCAGTATTTTTTTTTGTCGTTATAATAAGAACTACGTAGTGTCTATTTTTTTAACAGCTTGATAGAAGTTAATGAGTAATATATAGAGTAATAGTTATACTCTTTAATGTTTAATTTACGACCTCTATCATAATTATCTTTTCAAGTAACGGCCACAAAAAATTTCACCTTTATACAAACTGAATAGTTTTTCGAACATTCGAAGCCAAATCCGCGACAATCAATTCATATTTTAGTAAAATTCATTATCCTGTGCCACAATGTACTATTATTAGAAATTATAAAAAAAATAAAGCCAAAGTGACTGTTACCACTTACCACTTTCATTAATTTCTTGATGTTTCATAACAATATGAACTATAAGCAAAATACTATGAAAAGTTGTATGAGATATAAACTAATGTAAGTTTGTTTATAGAATTTCGAGCCACGATATTTTCATTAGTTTCTAAAGTACGTATAGGTACTTATTAAAACAATCTGAAATTTATTTATTTATTTATTAATATTGAGGTATTTCGCACGAGAATTTCTCATACGACACAGACGGTAAATCTATACTAATATTATAAAGCTGCAGAGTTTGTTTGTTTGTTTGTTTGTTTGTTTGTTTGTTTGTTTGTTTGTTTGAACGCGCTAATCTCAGGAACTACTGGTCCGATTTGAAAAATTCTTTCAGTGTTGGATAGTCCATTTATCGAGGAAGGCTATAGGCTATATTTTATTTTCAAAAAAATTAGGGATCCGTAAGAAAATTGCTATTTTCTAACCCAAGGTGTGAAATCGAAAACCTATTTTTGCGTGCGCTGCAAAGACTATTGGCAATAGAACAAAATAATGTACTACGGGTTTGTAGGGCCCATTAAGATCTACAAAAACGTCCGCGAGAGCATATATCTAACTATCATGGTTTAGTCACAATAACCGCTTTTGTATTCGAAAAAATTATTAAATCGTCTGAAGAAAGAAACTACGTTAAATGTGTATCTTAATATTAATCCTTATCCAAATTAAGCATTATGTTATCAAGGGTATTTATGTAGAAGTAAATACTGTTTGTTTCATCCCAATCCGACATTTCGTTTAGAAGTTATCACGAGTATAAGACGCTAAGAGTTGGTACCTAATAATGAGTTATTTGCCAAAGAGTTTTTATCAACATAATGCCTAATATTAATCTTTATCTAAATAATTGTGTTGTTAATTATTAGAATTAGATCTTAGAAGAGTATAATAAATACATCTATACTAATATATAAAGCTGAAGAGTTTGTTTATTTGTTTGAACGCCCTAATCTCAGGAACTACTGGTACAATTTGAAAACTTATTTCAGGGTTAGATAGCCCATTTATCGAGGAAGGCTATCCATACTTCCATACTTTATATTATAAATGCGAAAATAACTCTGTCTGTCTGTCTGTCTTGCTTTCACGGCCAAACCGCTGCACCGATTACAATGAAATTTGGTACACAGATAGTCTAGAGCCTGAGAAAGGACATAGGCCTTTTTATTGCGAAAAAAGGTAATAAGGGGTTGAAAGGGGGGATGAAAGATTGTATAGAAGAGTGGTGGTTCAATCGCCACACGCCTGCGCGTTACCTTGGTGACACCGGGCGTCTTGGCAACGAGTAAACAAGGATGTCAAATTCATTAAAAATATTTCTCCTTTTCAACGAAGACTTAAATTAATATAATAATATAATAAATAACATACATTCATAAATATGATTTGTATGTTCATTATATTAATAGAAATAAATAAGACAAATTACAAAACAGTGTATACAGTATCGTCATTTTAATCTAAAATCTTAAACTTTATTTTTTAGGCTGTTGATTACATATAAATAAAAATGTCATTTAAATTTTGTAAAAATTTTAAGATCAAGGGGGTAAAATAGCAATAGGGGATGAAGGTTTGTATGGAAATATGCAAGGTTTGTGAAGGCAAGGCAAGGCAAGGCCTATGTCCAGCAGTGGATTGCGATAGGCTGATGATGATGATGCAAGGTTTGCGAAAATGTTTCATGAGTTTGGGACAGGAGACAAAATATTAGAGCTATTCAGATGTAACATTTACTGAGTTATCACAATATGCCTAAGTGTGCTTACCCGAACGGGCAGACATGTAAGGGCAGACGACTGTGCCGCATGCGGCATGAATTTTGCTACGACAAATTCGTTATTATTCACTAGGATTCGATTTGTTTACATGATTTTTTGTTTATTCAAATAATTTTTTTCGTGAAAAAATCTGAAGGAAAAGTATCCGGCGGGATTTAAACACAAAAAGAAGCAAAAGGGGTACGCCGTAAGATGAAATAAATGCCTGTATGAAACATATGTATTATGGGTACATGTTAAAAAGTTTTGTCTTACTATAATTATGCGAGTACAACTTCACAATGATTTATGAGCAGTGTCAATATGCAAATGCTCTTCTAAAAATAGGAGATGAAATATGATAGCACACATGATCTAAAAATAAAATCTATTCTGATCCGCCGACTAATGAGACAGTTATCAAATAAACGAACGGATCATGTCAGACGTGGAGGAAGATGTTAACGAATACCTCTCAGGAAACAATGCAAGGGAAACTGAACCAGTCATAACATAGCTTATGCATAAGGTTTTTAAATCTTTAGAATTATCAGGAGCGCCTTCCCTTAAGTTAAGACTGAAAGTTAATGTTCCAGTCCTATTAATAAGAAATCTTGAGCGACAAAGATATGTAATGGCACACGGCTACAAAATACACATCTGGGGTACAACATTGTAAAAGAAAATGTTTCAATTCCCCGTATTCCAATAATTCAAACTTATTTGCAATTTCAATTTAAAAGAATGCAGTTTCCGCTGAAAACAACATTTGCACTACCAATTATCAAAGCCCAAAGACAGACGGTTAAAGTTGCAGTTCATTTCAAAAAAACATGTTTTTCAAATGGGCAGCACAATCGCGTGTATCAAAACAGCTAAATCACTATATTTTGACAAAGGATGACAAATCAAAAACGTAGTATTTTAAAATTGTAAAAATTGAGAATTTGCTCAGACTGAGGGAAAACTCAAGCAGAATCCAACAGTGGAGGCAACCATACTCGATGTGAAAGCAGACAATGCAGAACCAAACCGTGGCGGTAGTGCTCTGAAAAGTGGGGAGGGGAAGAAACGGAGACTTTTTGGTAGAGAACGGGCACACCTGTTTTCTTAACGTTGAAGTCGACCAGCTTCTCATCACCCCATTGTTAAATGCGGTTCAAAACCCGGTCAAGCTCAGAGACAAGCTCCTATCTATTTTCCTCAACGGCTACTATCTTGGCTGCAGGGTATCCATAATATCGCCCATGCACTGTGCTATCGTCTGCATAGCAATGTATATTGCCAAGGGCTAATATGTCATTGACATGCAGAAGAAACATCTTGGGCGACAGGACCGAATTCTGAGGTACGCTAGCGTTTACCTCCAGAAAAACAGAGGCCGCGCCGTCCGTCGCAAAGAACCCGAATGCGAAGGCGCTGATGAAGAAAAGAGTCAATCTAGAGACGACTCTAGGAGGCAGACCGAATGCTTAGAGCTCGGAGAAAGCGAACGGTGCAAGAACAGGTTGAAAGCCATGTCGAATGTCGAAATAAGCTCAAAATACTTTTTATTTTATGTACTTATATAAATACTTAAATATGTTTTTAACAGTGAAAAGTGTGGCTTATTTTAAAATAATATTAGCCTTAATAATTAAAACTGCTACCCAAAGTCACTGTTCCACGCGGACGAAGTCGCGGGCGCAGCTAGTTTATTATAATATGATATTTTCATTTGCTTGCAATAGTGGCAGGGAGCTGATTTTCAGTTTCACGATTAAGTTCTTGACTTTTCGACTAACGAACTGAAGTTTAAACTTTCTTCTGAGTTCATCTTTATATTGTCTTCGTGCATTTGGTAATTTAGAGATTTATAGCCATATTCATAAACGTTAATAGTACTCAGAATAGTTGTTTATAGTTAAATAACGTTTATGAATAAGGCTGTTACACTAACAGCCGTTTGGAATAAAAAAAAAAAAACTGAGTAATAACCATAAAAAGAAAAGCGGTGAACATGCATTTAAGTTACGCCTTATATCATTAGCTATATATGCTAGTGAAAATCGGTACAGCCGTTCCAGGGGTTAGCTAGAACAAACAGAGATGAGAGAGAGAGAGAGAGAGAGAGAGATGAAGATGTATATATATATATACCTAAGTACTTTCATATGCATTCAGGGAAAAGCTGTTAAATTGAAAATGCAAACAGACACTACATTTTTATTTATTTCTATAGATTAAATCGATTTAATATTAGTTATCCCTTATTAGAGCTCGTAAAAATAAATAATAAATGGAATATTACATATTAATCCTTGTCTCTTTGGTCCTACTTTTAATATTTTCTAAAAGTTACTGAAATAAATAAGTTTTATTTTCTTCTTGATGTTTAGTAATAATTTTTAACTATATGTTATTTTGCTCTCAAATAGATATACAAAGTAATTTCATTAGGTAGGTACATATATAATAATGTCACTTAGGTAACAAAGCTACGCTCAAATTTTTAGTACTTCAATTTCGTATGAGATAGTTCATTCTAGAATATTACACGTTTTCTCATCTAACTTTAGGAGTAAAAGAAGCAAATCAAAGGCAGTTCAATATACCTTAAGTATGCAAATAAAATTGTTATGAGTAAAGAATGACTGGCACCTCAGTGAACACCTTACTATTCTTGAAGTACCTATACTTTAGAACACACTGTTAGAACGAATAACAGACTTTTATTTAAACACTAGCTGACCCACGCAACCTCGTTTGCGTCTGCTATTGCCCGTAGCGTGATAATTTTCCCCCGTTTTTGAAACATTTTTCATTGGTGCTCCACTCCTATTGGTTGTAGCATGATGATATATAGCCTATAGCCTTCCTCGATAAATGTAATATCCAACACTGAAATAATTTTTCAAATCGGACCAGCGGTTCCTGAGATTAGCGCGTTCAAACAAACAAACTCTTCAGCTTTATATCTTATAGCTGTGCCCGCGACTTCGTTCGCGCGTGCTTAGATTCAAATCTTTTTTCTCAATCTCATCTTCCAATCATTTTTCTGAATTTATAGAGATACAAAACAAAGTTATTTTAAGAAAATCTGTGTGTACGTGTGAGTTTGTAATATAAGAAAATTAATTACAGAATTTCTTCATAAACAATATTACTTGTTTTTTCATTTGTGTCAGTGAGTATAGACAGGCTTTGCGCACTGCTTACACGTGACAAAGCTACATAAAGCTGGCCATGAGAGAAATAGGACTTTCGCCGATCTACACCAACACGACTCATACATCATACTCATAGTCTGTCCCTGGGCATGGGAACTGCACACGTTTAAATCTATACGGATAGTTTTTTGGGATGAGCGGTATTCGTGGAATGCAAACACGCTGTCCTGCACCACATCCAGTCAACATTTGTGCCTCTATCACGTTCCGTTAGAGCGATATAACTTTTAAATGTATTGTGTGCTGTTACACAATTTTGGTGGACTCAATTTTCTCATTAAAATTAAAGGCACTCCAACTTTTAATTTGATAATATTTTGTGAGGGAAGACCAGTTGCGGGACAAAGAATTTTAAAAACTCAACTGGATACGTCATAGCTTCATCTTGGTCGACAACACTGTTAATATCAGTGATCATCCCTTGCCGATTTCGGCTATGGTGACTGATTAAGTCTGAGCATCTAAGCTTCGGGCGTGTGCTCTGGTGTGACTTACGTACCCTATCTTGGCACTGAAGGAACGTGCACAGTGAGGACAAGTAAGCACCCCATTAACGTAATTGTAGTTTATTTTGTCGGGCGGTTTGTTTTTGAGATGATCTCGTTTCACATCGAGATCAAATGTTCTTTGATCCTCAAAGTTGCATATACTCTGGTAAACCACCTGCCTCCAACCAGGTCTATCCCAAGCGAAATCCTCCCAGCGAGAGGGGTCGATATTGCATCTCTTCATGTGTCTCTTCTGAACATCCTTATATCTGAGGACCTGACCGCCTCGTTTCCTTTTTCCATCTCTGAGTTCAGAGTAAAAGATGCGCTTTGCGACCCTCTCGCTAGACATCCTTACAATATGCCCAGACCACCGTAATTGACGGCGCATAAGGCAAGCCTCAATGCCCCAAACATTAGCTCGCCGCAGAACATCCGTGTTCCTAACACGGTCGGTCCACTTTATGTTCAGAATGTCGCGAAGACACCTGAGATGGAACCGATCTAGTATACGTATATGTCTTCTGTACACACACCACGTCTCTGAGGAGTAGAGAATGTTCGGTATGACGATGGCCATGTACACATTAACCTTCGTTTGTAGTTTCAGGTCATGTGAGCGGAATACCTTCTCACGGAGTTTGCCAAACACTGCTGAAGCAGCGCCAATCCTGCTGTTTATTTCTGCGTCAAGGTCACCCTTACATGTCAAGGTGCTACCCAGGTATTTGAATTTGTCCACCTGCTTCAGGACAGCACCGTCGAGTCGTATATTCAGAGGGCCATGGTTAATAGTATCTGCTGCCATGACCTCAGTCTTGGTGATATTAATCTTGAGACCGAACACACGGCAAGACTTATTAAGTTTTTCCATCAGCTCTTGCAGGTCTTCTGGGGATTCCGCCACGAAACACAGGTCATCAGCGTACATGACTTCGGTGATAAAGTCATAAGAAACTTTGGTGTGTGCTTTTAATCGTGTTAAATTAAAGAGTTTGCCGTCAGTTCGGAAACGAATATGTATACCCTTTGCGTTGTTCTGCAGGGAGTCTTTTATAACTACTGCAAAATATAATGCAAATAGGGTGGGTGCCAATACACATCCTTGTTTTACCCCGCAAGTGACTCGGAAAAAATCCGATTGCTCATTCCTCATTGTGATACAGCAACTCAAATCATCATGAAGTAGTCGTATTAGCCGTATAAATTTTTCAGTGCAACCGAGCTTATGCAACACAATCCACAAAGCCTCTCGAGGGACACTATCGAAAGCCTTTTCCAGGTCCACAAAGCAGAGGACCAGTGGCTGTGACTGCTCCTTGCATTTTTCCTGCAGCTGGCGAATAGAGAAGATTGCCTCACTCGTACCCCTGTTCGGACGAAACCCAAATTGGGTCTCAGGTAAAGTTTTTTCGGACAGTTTCAGTAACCGGTTTAGAAGGACTCTCGCAAAAATCTTCCCTGGAGCTGACAATAGTGATATGCCTCTGTAGGAATCGCATTCAGCACGGTTGCCCTTGCCTTTATAAAGTGTGCAGATGTTCGATACTGTGAAAGAGTCCGGCACTGTCTCCTCCTCCCACATACGGCAAAAAAACTCCCAAGTAGTTTTATGTAGGTCACTCCCACCGTACTTGAGCAGCTCACCAGGGATCCCATCGCTACCCACTGCTTTGTTATTTCGCTGCTGCTTTATTGCATCGACGACCTCACGAAGGGTCAGTGGGTCATCAAGCTCTGTGACCTGAGGAAGCGCAGGCACAGCTGATATATAGTTCAGATCCGCTGCTCGATCCACGTTGAGTAAGGCATTAAAGTGCTCGACCCAGCGCTTCAGTATATGCTCTTTACTTGTTAGTAAAGTGTTGTTATTGGATTTTAAAGGCACGTTTGCTTGGTGTGGTAGACCCACCAATACACGTAATTGTCCAAAAAAGTCTCCTATTTGGTTTGAGTCTGCTAACGACTGCATATACTGTACTTTGTCTTCCCACCACGCGTCCTTTACACCACGAATGAAATTTCGCAGTTCTATTGAACTCTTTTTAATTTTTTCACTACAGTGAGGATGTAATGCATCCCTGTGGTGCAAAAGAGATCGATGCCAATTTATAGCGTCAGTCAGCAGTGTGTTGTTTTCGTCAAACCAATCTTTGTTGCGTCTCGGTTTTCGGCCTAGGATATCAAGTGCCGCTTTAGTTACTTGACAGGTCAGTTCTTGCCATTTTGGTTTTAGCTCTCCGCAGCCAACATCAAGCTGTGACACAAAGTTACTGATGGATTGCTTGTATCTTTCTTGAACCTCCGGCTTTTGCAAGTCATGTAAGTTGAGATGACGCGGCTTTGGTTTGCTAGATCTACGGGGCCTATGCAATCGCAGTGCTAGTTTTGTGACAACAAGCCTATGGTCAGTCCAGGCATTTGCACCTCGCATCACGCGAGTGACATGTACTTGAGCCAAGTCGCGCCGCCGAACCACAGCATAATCTATTTGGTGCCAATGCCTGGACCTTGGATGCATCCAGGTGGTTTTATACTTAGCAGGAAGTCTGAACATGGTTCATTCTGGGTCTGGAACATTCGTTATGCTCAGTTCAAATTGAGCACAGAGACTGAGTAGCAGCTGACCATTACTATTCATGCTCCCGATTCCATGCCTGCCAAGTACTCCCGGCCATGCCTCATAGTCTCGACCGACCCGTGCATTAAAGTCTCCGAGTAAAAGTATTTCTTTTAGGGGGGGGGGGGGGGTGTTAATATCAGTACTCAACTTGCTTCAAAATAATATTATTTATTTCTATCACTTCTTGGTTTCGAGGTGATAAAATTGCTCGCTCACAAAACTAAGAATCTTCCAGAGTTGTGATATTAGTAAGATTTTCATAAACTGTTAATATGAGTCATTCAAGTGAAGTTACAACCTCGCATAAATCGTATCGCAGTGAGATCAGCCCTTCTTCTTCCTGATATCTACCGTCACCTATTTGAAAAGCAAATCGGAAAATTATTTGGCGTTTTGGTTTCCTCCTCTGCGCACTCTCATATTAACAGTGAGTTTTAGTTTTGAAATATGAGGCCAAAGGGTTGAGCTCTTGAGACACGCATTTATTTTGTCAGTTCGGGTCCCACGTGGGATTACGGGTGGAGTCAGCCTAAAATCACCACAAAACAAAACTGTAATTCCACCGATGGCCCGATCACTTTGGCGAATGTCCCTCAACATCCTCAACTGCCTTGCGATGTGCCATTACCATTGCCATACACTCATCCCATGTAATTAAATGACAGTCACGTAGAACTCTCGCTTTGTCACTATTTTGAGACACATCACAAACAGTGAAAGCCGAACAACAGACAGACAGACAAAAATTTATATCTGATATTCCGATCTTCAAAATAAATTATAGTCTATATATGTTGCCGAGGATTGATAGCTATATAATAAAAAAAGTTTCATTACAATCCGTACAATAGTTTTTGCGTGAAAGCCGGACAATAGACAGACAGAAAAAATCCAAATTATTTTTTTTTGGCTTGTGTGGCTTGTGTGAATTGTGTATTTTTGTTGTTGTATTTTTTTAAATTTTTATTCAATGTACAGAATTGAACTCTTCTACAGTTTTATAATATGTATAGATATTGTTGTAAAGTTTCATTAAAATCCATTCAGTAGTTTTTACGTGAAAGAGTAACAAACATCCATCCATCCATCCATCCATACTTACAAACTTTCGCGTTTATAATATTAATAGGATATTTAAGTCTTCAATGAAAAAGTGAAATCTTTTTAATGAGTGTGCTGTTATACACTTTGTTTATTCGTTGTCAAGACGCCCGGCGTATTTAACGCGCATGCGTATGTCGAGTGAACCGCCAGACTTCTATACAACCGTTCATCCCCCCCTTTAAACCCCCTTACAACCCTTTTTCGCATTAAAAAGTAGCCTATGTGTTATTCTGATGTATAGGCTACATTATTGTAAAGTTTCATCCAAATTCGTTCAGTAGTTTTTGCGTGAAAGAGTAACAAACATCCATCCATCCATCTTCACATCCATACTTACAAACTTTCGCGTTTATAATATTAGTAGGATTACAAACTTTCCCGTTTATAATATTAGTAGGAAGTATGGATAGCTGACCCACGCAATGTCGTTTGCGTCTTCTGTTGCCCGTAGCGTAATAATTTTCCCCCATTCTTCATTGGTGCTCCGCTCCTATTGGTCTAAGCGTGATGATATATAGCCTATAGCCTTCCTCGATAAATGGGCAGTCTAAGACTGGAAGAATTTTTCAAATTGGACCAGTAGTTCCTGAGATTAGCGCGTTCAAACAAACAAACTCTTCAGCTTTATATATTAGTATAGATGTATTTATTATGCTCTTCTAAGATCTAATACTCATACTCAACAATACATTTATTTGGATAAAGATTAATATTAGGTATTATGTTGATAAAAACTCTTTGGCAAATAACTCATTATTAGGTACCAACTCTCAGCGTCATAAACTCGTGATAACTTCTAAACGAAATGAACGATTGGGATGAAACAAAAAGTATTTTACTTCTACATAAATACCCTTAATAACATAATGCTTAATTTGGATAAGGATTAATATTACGATACACATTTAACGTAGTTTCTTTTTTCAGACGATTTAATAAATTTTTTGAACACAAAAGCGGTTATTGTAACTAAACCATGATAGTTAGATATATGCTCTCGCGGACTTTTTTGTAGATCTTAATGAGACCTACAAACACGTAATACATTATTTTGTTCTATTGTCAATAGTTATTGCAGCGCACGCAAAAATAGGTTTTCGATTTCACACCTTGGGTTACGAAATAGCAATTTTCTTACGGATCCCTAATTTTTTTGAAAATAAAATATAGCCTATAGCCTTCCTCGATAAATGGACTATCCAACACTGAAAGAATTTTTCAAATCGGACCAGTAGTTCCTGAGATTAGCGCGTTCAAACAAACAAACAAACAAACGAACTCTGCAGCTTTATAATATTAGTATAGATATATCAAATTTTCGTGTCACAATGTTAGTTACCATACTCCTCTGAAACGGCTGGACCGATTATTATGAAATTTGGTGTGCTTATCGGGTAGGTCTGAGAATCGACCAACATCTATTTTTTATACCTCAATTTTTTTTTATGGCAAATAACGTTTGCCGGATAAGCTAGTAATAGTATAGATTTATTAGGATTTATTACCAAGTTATTCGACAGAGAACTACAGTAACCGACATTGCACGGAGAATCAGTAAGCCTAAGTGGTAATGGTCCAGTCAAGTCTCCAGACGAACAGATGGTCGGTCTAGCCGAAATGTGCTTGAGTGGAGACCGCGATTAAGCAAACGTAGTGTAGGGTACCCTGAGGCATGATGGACCTACGATTTAAAGAAAGTGGCTTACTGGGGATGGATGCGGACTGCCCAAGACCGGGATAGTTGGCTTTGGAGGAGACCTTCGTTCAGCACTGGACGGCGATTGGTTGATATATAATATGTTTTATGACTGCACTAGTTTAAACAAATGTTAAACTATGTTCAATTTATAAGTTTTCTAACAATAATATACTGAAATATATTCTTATCATCTTCATCAGATATGTCTCTACAAATGGGTTATAATACCATTGTATGATTGAATATCTAACACGGGTACTTAAAATCATTGTTATAGGTACCCGTGTAAAGAAATTAAGATTATTGCGTTTGATTTAAAGTTATCCTATTCGCTTATTATACGATATACATTAAAATTACATCTCCCCCTATAGATAAGAAATAATTTAGACCTAGAGTACTAAGTATAAGTGGTTTTTTATTTAAAAATCCAGTAAAACACTTTGTTGTAGAAGACTAGTGGTTGTTTATTAAAATAATTACACAATCTCGGCAGCGGGTAACAAATGATTAGGATTACCAAATTGCAATTTTTGACGTTGTGAAATTCTGTTAGGTTTATATCCTGGTTTTACAGAATTATATTATTTTTTGTTGGTAATAAAATATATCAGTGTGTCAAAACAAGTTAGCATATTACGACCGCAAGGCGAGAGCTCTGGCACTTTTTCAGGACACGAAAAATGCATTTGTGATTCTGTCATAAACGTTTCTTAGTGGGTTTCAAAGCGGAGCTCATACTGTTGTAAGGTATACGACCGTACGTGACATTCGACTAAGTCACAATGGGAATATGACCACAGCTTAGTAGCTGTGGTCACATTCAATGGAGGAGTCAATGAATGTTTGTATTAGTATACAGACATTCAAAATATACATTTTGTTTCCTTTAAGTATATGTTATTATACTATAAAGCCGGGTCTCCTGCGACACTGTTAAATGTTTTTAAATACCAAACATCACATATTTATCAAAATATGGGCGTGGCCTAACTATTTTGTTAATTTTAACAAGCAAACATTTTATCCAAAGCGGACTGAAAACATCCCAGCGTATACTTCTCGTATAATGAAACTGAACTGAACTAACATTAATACTTATATTATTCATATTTATACTATTAAAGTAAGTAAGTAAGTGTACTATAAGTCATCTTGTCGAATAGATAAAAGATTTTTGCTTTTCGGGTAATCGTGTTTGATGTTCATTTAAAAGTCCGTTTCCTGCGACTTTCCGCTAACATGTTTAGTTAACAAGTTTTGTTAGTTTGTTTTGTTATTTTTAGCCGCAGGAGACACGCCTTAATAGTAGTATCTTGCATGCAAAGAGACAAACTCATTAATTATTTAATATGTACTTGGAAAAATAAGTTCCAATTTGTTCTACTATACTTGGCAATATTGCCAAATATATTTACGACTATCTTAGGTAGAAATACTTAAATAATAGTTACGTATGAGAGAATTCGAGAGCACGCAAGTTGATCGTTAATTAATGTTCGTATGTATAACTACGAAAATTAATAAGGGTATATTATATTTTGATATATTATCTTATATTTTGGAGGTTATGCATGACGCAGGGAATTATTCAATAAACTAACACTAATAACACTTTTGTATTTATTTCATTATTAATTACATGGGAGAGCCACGCTTCGGCATGCATGGGCCGGCTCGACCGGAGTGATACCACGGCCTCACAGAAAACCGGTGTGAAACAGCGCTTGCACTGTGTTTCACAGAGTGAGTGAGGATACCGGAGGCCCATACCCCAACCCTCTCCTGCCCATCCCATTCCCCATCCCCCAAAGGCCGGCAACGCACTTGTGACGCCTCTGGTGTTGTGGGTGTCCATGGGCAGCGGTAATTGCTTACCATCAGGCGATACGTCTGCTCGTTTGCCCCATATTCCATTAAAAAAATGGTAAAAATGAAGCCGCTTCCGTCTCTGTTCGTCTAGATCTTTTAAACTACTCAGTGGATTTTAATTAAGTTTTTAGCAATAGGTAGGAAAAACCAAGAGGAAGGCTTATATGTGCTACACATAATTAGTATAGACTATGTATGTGCTATACATATATTAGATTTCAGTGCGAAGCCGGCCGGGTCGCTTGTACCTAACTAATAAAATACACCATATTCTTGGATTAAATTTTCTGCCACTAACGCAAAAAAGAGCTGTGTTGTAATGCGAACGTATATATATTGTGTGTCTGTCTGACAGTATAAAATGCCTGTCTGTATATCTGTGTCATTAGAACTCTTAAACGGGTATACTCATTGGAGTTTCTTATGGTTTTAGAGGTAATTCAATACCTACTGTGTTCTTAAAGGTAAATAAATAAGCTTTTTAGCCGCTCGAAGATTATCAGCTCTTTGTAACGGAGTATGTCAGGTGTCTGTAAAGTCTACCCGTCATTATTTTTAGTTGAATAAATTTAAATTAATTATTTAAATGGGGCCCAACACGAGTAGGTACAACACGTACACACATACTCGTAGTACAGTAACAATAAGGGGTGGGTCATAAAAATTTCACTAATGTTAAAAAAATACAAGGTCAAGTATATAACTTAATTGCATTTTATTGTGATTAGAAAAGTTTTTTTAGGTATATTTATGGTACACCACTCACAAAACAAATTAATATTAGAATACTATAAATATGCCGACTCGACCGGCGTGTTAATACAGCTCACAGAAAGCCGGTGTTAGACAATTATTCCTGTAAAATAGTTCTAATTTATTTATGTAACTTTGGGGACAAAAAAGCTGAATGCCTCTTTGAACAACACCAATAACAAAGTTGCTTCGAAGTTTGCTTTACATGTTGGCACTCAATTAGGGTGACCCACAACCCAAATGTCACTTGTAATGAGAAGTGAATCCCGTACGACAATCAAAAACCGTCACATATTTTAGATAAAAGGAATTTATTCCCAATAAGTTCTTCTCTAACTCGTTTAGAAAAATAGGAGTTTCTCAATTCTGTTGTATTTTTTTTGACCTTAGAACTTCGAAATTTACAAAGGGATTTGACTCGTATGCTTGTAAAATCCTCTGCGACACAGAATGTGTATTCCTAATGCGGGAGTTGTCTTTCATATAAAAAAGGAAGAATATGAGAGTAGGATATTTCATAGTAGTATGGAAAATTACTAATTCTATGGATATAAAAAACAACACTCGGCGCAGTAGAAAGCGGTACCACTAGATCAACCATGCAGTCGATTACTGCAAAAGTTGTATGGTAAGTTTTATCATCATAATTGTTGGAATTCATATCCTACATCAATAAAATACGGTAAATATAATATTTATAGAATCTTTTCGGGAAGTGTTTGTCAGGAAGTCGAAGTCTTATCTTTAAGGCTACGACCTCACTCCACCGCGGCAGTGCATATGTGTTTTGACCCCGATAAATTCTTAGAACGCGACTTATTGGTATTAACAGTACCGGGGATTAGTTGTAGAGAGGGTCGGTGCTCGGAGTGTATCTTAAAGGCTGGGTTAATGGGAGCAAACCGGAACAAACGATGCTCATTCGTCTTGGTAACGGAGCAGACATTAGGTATTTCAGAACCAGTACTAAATGTTTTTGTCCGAGTTTTATTTCACCATTCGGTTTTTAGTAGGTGCTTAAATGCTTTTATGTCAGTTGCTAAAGATCTTGTGTTTCCTCTCTATAAACAAGGATACGTATGTATCTACAGGCGATAAAATGATATAATAAAATATATTTATGAGGATTCCTTTAAAATAAGTGAATACTTTACCTTGAGTGACGAAAGTTATTACTTGGTTTTTTAAATTTAATTTTATGTATTTCAGAAACAATATGACATGAAAAAAGAGAATTATTTAAAAACTAGGCATAATTATGTGTCTACGGGAAGTATTAATTTAAGGTTAATCAAAGGATCAACAAAAGAGATTTTGAACATTTGTATATACATGAAAGATTATATTTAATATAGAAACCAATAAACATAACAATAATTTAAAAGAAAAACCATTACAATATTTACATACAAGAGTCAAAAAACTCCTCCACATCTTCGCCTACTGGTAGCGTTCCCAAAAGTCTGGCATAAAAGTAATTTTTTGATGCCAAAGTGACTCTACTCTGTCTGATGGTAAGCATGAGCAGAATCCAAGAGTGGTGCTCACCACATACATTGCAAATTTCAGACAATGCAACAATGCAGCATTGCGGCCTAGTGATGCCTCTGCATCATTTCGCCTTCAGTCTCGCGCTCACCAACGTAACACGACAGCACTAATAAATGATCACACTAATCACATCACACTAATATATAAATGTTTGTTACTTCTTCACGCAAAAACTACTGAACGGATTTCGATGAAACTTAACAGTAATATAGCTTGTACGTCAGAATAACACATAGGGTACTATTTGCCGCGATAATCGTCAAATACGCGGGCCGAGCCGCGGGCAACAGCTAGTAATAAATATTTCGGACATCTAACACACAACACCATCTAGTCCCAAGCTAAGCAGAGCTTGTGTTATGGGTACTAGACAACTGATATAAATACATATATATGTTTTTTTTGTAAATACATACACATACATATTTAATAACACAGTAACTTAACGTAAATTACAAACAATGAAATTAACTCATTTTACAACTCATTTTACGCTCAAATCATTTTACATTTTCATGCCGTGTCTCAGTCGTATTTGAAATCAACTCTCCTTACAAAGGTCTACAATGTGTGAGAAGACATACTCTTTATTGTAGTCCGTAAAGAGGATCACAATTTTACGACTGATTGCTCATACATAAGTTAATCGTCACTAATGTGGAGGCGTATCGCCGTTCCCTAAGCAGTTCATTGTATAACAGAGCTAATTACTATTAATCCAGTGTATTATCGCTAATTAGCGATACGATTCACGCTTTGTTGGGTTGCGGTTATGTAGTATCATTATTTTAACAGGTACATACATTGGTATTTAGGGTTTGTATGTTTTATGGCATTATTATTGTTTTGGTTTTAGTTTACTGTTAAAAATGTTGCTGTTCTAAAAACACAAAGAACGAATAACCTAATTATAAATTATAATAATTATATTGTAGAATGTAAAGTAGACCCGATTGTTAGTTCTCAGCGGGGAAGACGCTGGCAGCAATAGCAGTTTAATGCTATTATGGTTGCCGATGTTAACCTAGAAATGTAAGTATTTGTTACAATTGTTAGTATATTTGTAATAGCTATAGGAAGGAAGTGAGTCCCGTCGCCAGTGGACACCTGAAATTTAAGGGTCATAAATGCATTGATGTGTTTTAAAACCTCCACTAGGTTTGGTCTCAATCAACTACAGTCACTCGGTGCAAAGCAACGAAACTGTTCAACACCGGTTTTTTGGTCAAGCAGGCCTATTTTTATCGAAACATGAACATCTCGCGGTTATTTATGGCCTCTGTTAATTTACTGCTTGTTAATACTATTTGGAAAGTTTTATAGAGTAGCGACATTGTCAATAGTCCTTGATAAGGCTTAAAATCTTTTTCTTAGTGCGTGTTAAAATATTAAATACTTACTTTGCGTCATTTCATTAAATACTGTATATTGCGTACTGCTACAAATTTTCAATGACAAACCTAAAATAGGCCTGAAATATCTAATACATGCCAAGCACCGGCTTGGCGGATAATTATGCAAGAAAATTACCTCTAAACGACAGATTCATTGAGTACTCTTAACTTCTAATATATATGAATGTTTCAAATTAGTAAGGAAATCTAATTACACGACCACTTCTGAATAGGGACACGGTATTATACGAATTAAGCCTGAAGCTCAATGAATAGAGATATTTAGTTTACGGGACATTGGATATATTTCCGAACCTATACAATACCGTCCTCTTAATACTAATTAAAGTGGGCTAGTTTAGCTTTGCCGTTTCGGAAACGAAATTTGATTGTCATCAAGCGTGAATTTGGGTTGGATGATCTAGGATAGAATTAATCTAGCTTGGTTCGTCACAAATGTCAATTGTGTTATTTCGTCATGGCATACTTTATTTAACAACGTTTGTGCACAAATGTGCATACATTATAGGCGCGGGCTTAACGTTGTTCTTTAGAAGTAAAAATGACACTATTTCGTTCATACTGCACATCCTTCTACACGTGCAGCCTGTGGGCTGTATATACTCAGAAATCCTATACCGCCCTTCGAGTTCAATATAATAATGCGTTTAGGGTGTTGATGGGGCTGCCACGATTCTGTAGTGCGTCAGGTATGTTCGCACAGTACTATGTAGATTGTTTTTACGCTACGATGCGTAAAAGGTGCGGCTCCTTGCTACGTAGGGTTCGTGGCAGCGCCAACAACATTCTAAAGATGGTAGCGGATCGTCTAGAGTCTAGACTGTTTATATGTCAATCACTGTTCCGCAGTCGCCAATGGGATTGCGTGACAGTGATTGACAATATTTTAATATTTTATACTTTATTAATTTATCAGTCTGTTTTAATTTTTATTTTAATTTATTTTATTTTGATTTAAATTAAAAATATTTTGATTAAATTTAATGGTTTTTCTTTTCTTATTGTAATTGTTATTATTTGATTTTAATATTTAAATTATTTAAATGTTTTATTATTATTAATATTATTTGATTTTATCTTAATGTGATGACTTTTACTAACAATAGAACAAGCTTAACTGTATCTAACAAAATGGACACAAAGTGGTCTGAATAAATGATTATTATTATTAATGCCTTAGGCATTCTCAACTTATTAGCCGTGGGATGATGCAGATAAAACTGGGAGTAGGCATCATGTTTACAAAATGATATAGCTAATATGATGTTTTGAACTGTAGAATGGTAAACCGAAATCCCTAAATATAGTCGTCAAAACTATTAATAGCTTTTTTATTTAATTGCAATCTATATCTTTCTTATTGCCATTCTTTGACATTGTTCTGACTTTCTGATTGCTACTTAACTATAAGTTAGCTATACAGGATGATTAACTCTTTTGTAGTAAAATATTTACAATCTACGACAATGTAATTTATTCAAAGAATTTAAACCTTAACCCTCAAAAGGAGCCACATCTTCAATCCAATAGTTATTGTTAACTTACCATAGAAGATATTTATTATAGGTTTATTAGCACATGCTCAATATCGTGTTTCATGTGTACATCAATGTTTCTGAATAATTTAATGAAGACGTTTACCCATAATAATGATTTAATGGGACCAATCTTGGTATAAATATGACAAGATCGTACACAAGCTGTTGTGTAAAGTGACGTCCCTGGGCCTGCCCTAATTAAATTTTGCAAGACCGTAAATCACCGTAGATAACATTCACGTGGTGTACGATAACTCTGACGTACACTGCCTACGTGACAGTTTACACCTTTGTGAGAGAAACCCTGTTTATCGCTCTGTTATCATTTAATACTGTTATAGTTTTAAAGATCAAGCACGAGTATGTTAGCTGCAGGCCTGGGAGGAGATCATCGTGCGTAGCGGCACGTACTTAGTTGTTGTACGTACTCAATTTACTAAAGATTTGATTGTAGTAAAAAAAAGTCATGTTATAAATGAGCGTCTTTTTTAACCCCCGACCAAAAAGAGGGGTGTTATAAGTTTCACGTGTCTGTCTGTCTGTCTGTGGCACCGTAGCGCCCGAACGGATGAAGCGATTTCAATTTAGTTTTTTTGGTATGAAAGGTGAGTTACGTGCGAGTGTTCTTAGACATGTTTCATGAAAATCGGTTGAGCCGTTTAAAAGTTATGGGAGTGAAAGTGGGGAAGAGTAACCGAATGTCTGCAAAAATATCATCGAGGGGGGTCTCAAATGAAAGCGCATAACGTGTTTTTTACTTTTTAAAGGGAAATCAGGTTATTAAGTCGGTTTTTTTTTTAATTTTGAGAATTTATAGTTATTAAGCTGTATTTAGGGGCTCGTAGTCACATACAAGACAATGTCAGCCCCATCGTAACCTAAACTTACATTGTAATCATCTCTAAAGCTAACTTAGCTATAGCCAAGAAAGCTAACTTAATTAGAAAAAAACATGGTTGTTTGAAAAATATTGCAATATAGACTATATTTAGTAGACTTTATATACTATCAACGCCACTTCTGACGGAGACTTTAATCATATAGTTTAGAACATGCCAACATCTATAAAATTAATCTTAAACCTAATTACCAAAGTCCCTCTTTCAGGCCTATGGGTCTTTTTTTTGTAGGGGGCAATTGTCATTAATACCAGTCGTTGGTATCCGGGGAGATAACCGCAACGCAAAATAGGGGGCACACGGCAAACGAGTCACCTGATAGTATGTGACCACGCCCGTAGATAATATCAGGGGGAGGGAAATTTGGGTTTAAGTAGCAACACTCGACAAAGAGCAGCGAACACCGGTATTCTATGACGCCGTGGCATCACAGCGGTGGAACCTGCCCCCCATTAGCCAAAGCATATCTGTCCCACGGTAAAACTTGTTAAACTATTATAATATACTTATATATATATACTTGTGTACGGGCGAATGAAATGGGCTCAGTTCGAATTATGCCTTTATAATTCGACTAAAATTTATTAACCAACTTTGAGTACCTAGAACTTGATACTACTTGAATTGTCACGAATAACTAGATCTAATAATCAGATTTTTCTCGTGCATACTATTTCTAGATTTAAAATACGCCCAGAAGCAATTAAATCATGAAAGTTAAACAGCGACCATTCAGCCGAACAAACAAACTACACTAGCACTAGTGACAGTTTTAACTACGGTAAACGGTTTACAAACTACATACAATATACCACTCGCATTATGCTGTGTTTGACTGGAGCGCTTTTCACTGAAATACAAGTGAATTTACTAAAACATATAAAGGCTATGTTTAAAGTTGCGAGCCAGGGCAGCATGTTTACACACACTGCTACCTTTCAAAATCCCAAATGATATAATTTGTCATTTAAGCTTTTCAGCTAGGTGTACTGAAGAGCGTCTTCTTTATAAGATTCAGGTGTTCTCTCCTGCGTCTCCGCGTCTCCAGGAGTAATGTTCTCACCTTTTCGATTCGCGTAGTGTTTGTTTGACTATCTCGATCAGTTGCAGCAGCGAGTAGACCCGAAGCTACCGAGTAATGCGAGCCTCTGCAGTTGCGAAGAAATATCGCTTCCATGGCAGTCCTCTATCGCCTTTATTATGGAGAGTGTTCTGACGAGCTCTTCCAACTGGTTTTACCTTCTGCCTTCCTCTGCACGACAGAGCAGTCAAAACCTGGAACGCACTTCTAGCGTACGTGTTTCCCTCCCACTATAATAATAATAACTATATACTTCTCCTCACAGATCTATGCAGTACAGTGTGGATGCTTAATCTAAAAAATACAATTACAACAAATGTTTGTGACTGAGACTAGTGCTCGAAATAGGTATTGGAATACCTGTGTTACGGGTCACTAGACTCCTAACAAAATTATAGAACAGGCTCATTATTAGATCAAGTGCAACATCAATCCACGAATGATGAGATAGAATACTAGGGTAAGCATAGGATAAATATTTGAGTCAAGTGTGTGTGTGTTCTCTGATCTATGATCCCGGGTCCTTTTAGCGGGACGTGAACGAGCATCTCACTAGGTCGCCATAGTGTGGGTCACTATGCTGCATTTTCCACATTCGCAATGAGGATGGTGACCACCAGTCTTGTTGTGTGTTACTGTTTTCCTTAATTTCTAATTCCATAAATTAAAAATTAACCCACTGGAACTTTCACTGGCAGATACCCGATGACAAATAATTTAATATACTTTATTTCTTAAAAAAGTGATCAGGTTTAATTAAAAATATTAATATGTAAAATGCAATGCAATGCGCTTTTAAAATTCGCAATCTCTTCCTTACATAAGTAGTTACGAAAACCCTTTGCCGAGCTACGTCATGTTCAAGTTTATAGACATGGAATACTTGAAGAACCGAACCGAACGTATTCAGCTCGATCTCAAAATATTCCATACAAATATTCAATTATCGAACAACCCTCTTTTTGTGTTTTGATTTTCGGGATTCCTATGATTCCGACAAGACTAGTATGTTCCGTTCATATTTCTTGAATATATTTTTCCATCTCTTTTTGAATATAAAAACAAAAACAGATTGAGAAATTAATGAATGTGTGTAAAGACTTTACAATATGTCGCCGACACAGAATATATTCCTAGTTTGGTAGTTATCTCTTTTTTTTTTAAAGAAATTGCACAATTATATTAAATGAATTTCAGGACTTTGATATAAGCTCATTTTGTTCTCTGAGGTAGTAGTAGGGTCGGCACGTGGGCATGTGTGTTGCGCCCACCCGACACGGCCGCGCCTGTGGCTAATTGCTTCGTACAACGAGTGTTTTAAACTGATAATTATCCAAATTGTCTTGTTTGCCTAATGTTAACTCCCTTACTTATGTTGTTTGTGGATGATAATAAATGTTTTAATGACTAATCTTGTTAAACTACGTACACTGTTACAAGTGATATCATTTGTTTACCTTATTAAACTATTAGGTATTGCATAGCAAGCATGTTAACGATTTATTTTTGGAACGAAGTTCCTTGTGGGGCGTTACGGAGGGGTGTGTAAAAATCTTAATGCGAACCGCATTAAGATTTTCACACAAAATACAGTAGAATACATCTACTTATCAAGTTTCAACAGTATAGTTCCGACATACGGACGGATAGACAGACAGACGGACGGACAGACAGACATGACGAATCTATAAGGGTTCCGTTTTTTGCCTTTGGCACGGAACCCTAATAAAACGAAGGTTCACTGCTCACTACATTAACAGGCCAGGTAAACGTCCTTTACCTGAACATTTTGTTTAATTCACCTCTGCTTACTGAAATATATGTCTCTGAAAGTCTCTTAATCAATGTAGCTACATTGATCAAGAGCTGTGAAAACTTTCAGAAAAATTGAGAGAGATTGTAGGTCGTGCCTAGACCACTAAGTATATAATAGGATGTGTTTATTATGCCTTTAGGTCATGGCTATAATAGTATAATTAACTTATACTATCATTAGTATAAACAAATATGTTTTTTTTTGTGTTTGGCCCGCCAAAATGATTCTACTCTGCCTGATGGAAAACATAAGCAGAATCCAAGAGTGGTGGTCACCATACTCATTGCGAATGCAGACAATGCAGTATGGCGACACACACTATGGCGGCCTGGTGATGCTGCTGCATCTTTTAGTCTAGTCAACAAGTATGGAACTTGTTGACTAGACTAATTGGGCCTCCGGTCTCGCACTCACCATGTAAAAGTTCCATTGAATATGCAATTTAAGGGCTCGATAATTTGTGTCAAACTCTGCTTGATCCATGTATAGTAATTCCTGTCAACGACGTAGCTGGTTTCATACAATTTTTTTGTAAGCCTGAAAAACTCGACAGGTGTTCTCAAAAGGTATAGCGAGGGCTGTATTTTCCACAGCCATTTTCTCACAACATAAATCTTAAAACTTCATTACTTGTGCCCACCGCAAGTTGGTTTTTCTCGCAACAAGGCGTTGATGTTTACGATTTAAAAGGTTTTCGACGTAAAATATTACTGTTGCCAATACTTCGCCGCCTCACCCTAATGGTTGAGATGTCAGCCAAAGAAAATGCAACGGGTTCGATGACACGCTTTTAAGGAGAAAAATGAAGTACCTTCATTTAGACCTTGCTAAGAGATACCGAGAGAAAAAGGGTAGGTATGTTACATTTGTAATTTTATTTCAGTTTTTCTTGCTTAAATATACTCGTATTTTACTACGCAGAAGTTTTATAAATATAACTACGAGTAAATGTATATATGTTTCCAGCTTCTGGTCGTATGTCTCCAACCATTATTTGTTTTTTTGCACGGAATCCTTTTGTCATTGAAACTATGTATTTAGTATTTGATCAAAAGTGAATAGGTACCTATATCATCAAACCTGGATAAACTTTAGATTTTAGTCACGTTCTATGAAAATGTAGACCAAATCATGAAGTAACTGATTTCATGATCTGGTTACAACTTATAAAAGGTATTAGGAAACCTAGGAAGATAGGTATAATACTAATGTTAATATTAATAATAGCGTTTGTCATGAGTTAATAAAATAAACTTAACCATCCGTATTATCAAACTATTGGAACTAAAGTTATACGTTAAAAGCTACATTCTCTTTATGTGCTAAAAGGCAAAAGTCAATTCGAAGTGTGAAACAAAGGAGTATTTTGAACGGAATAGGGCAAAAAGTTCGTGATGTATGCAAATTGTCTTTAAGAGGAAATAGTGTCCCGGACTTGTACGAAGTAAACTTGGTTTCCACGAGAAATTATATTTCCATAACGATGTTAATACTGTAACTTTTGAATCCCAGCTTCCTGCATTATGGAGATATAACACAAAACGATAGATTATTACATATGCATATGTATGACTGCATGCATAATTATATTTGAAAGTTTTTCAGTACTGCTTTAGAATTCAATATAATAATGCTTTGATTTTGACCAGAATTAAGAATTTTGGAGTATTTAAAAGTATATTTTACACGCTTAGCTTTGTGTCCTGTTAATATAGGCTTATCAAGAAGACAAGAATAATATTTCCTACTTAGTGATTCTTTAAATAGACACATTGGCCATATACCTATCATTTTCATCTCAGCCGAAGGACATCACTGTGGGATACGCTTAACCTAAGGCTTTCAATTACAACTAGGCCTGTGCTGCCGCATTCAACGATTGCCCACAACCTTCAACAGTTCGTCAGACCACCTTGTACCTACTTGGGGATACCCACGATCTGTCTTCCCATTTATTAGTGTAATCATTTCATGTTTTAAAAACAAATCTGCAAAATAATTCCATGCTTAACGTTTTACAGATACATTTAAGTGCATGTAATCTGGTGTTTAAGCTGCGTGCACTCTCGGTCTGAAGTTGTGATTCACTGATATTTTATAAAAATTGTAGTGTCAGACACGTTTCCAATTTAATAAAAAAATTCGTAATAAATTCGATAACAATAAATATGAAAATATATCGGTATGAAGAATGATGTGAAACAATTATTTTAAAAACAATCTTTCCTTAGGTAAGACCTAAATAACGGTAGTTTATATTATTTTATAAAAAAAATACCATATTTTCTGGACTAAAATCAATAAAACATATATGAAATGATGAGGGAATTAATGCCAACGCCGTGCCGACGGGAAGACCATAATATTTTAATAACAACGTTAACAGCATATTTAGGCGTGTACGCAATATTCTGTTATGTCTTCATTAATAATAAAACCCAATTAGTTCGTTGTTCACGTTTTTCCGAGTTTCGAAAATAACGTGTTAATTAGAACATGTTTGTGGAAAAGAATAATAACGTTTTCTGCTCAGAAACGGTGCCTGCCACAAGCCTCAAGCCTCGTCACCCAAGAAGGGTGAGGTAATTAGTGTCGCGTTTATAGATCTCACAACTACCAACATATGACGTGTGAAACTACAATTTCTGAAGGTTTTTTATTTTCAACTAGCTGCCCCGACAGACTTCGTTCTGTCAAATGTTAGTGGCCTGTCTGGGTAACTTTTAGGTTAACTTTTGACTCTTTAAGAATCTTCCTTTGGCCTTAACGAAAATATAAAAAAAATAACCGAATTGGTCAACTCATTTGACGATTCATTTTTAAGCGACTTCAAAATAAGGAGGAGGTTCTCAATGTTGTTGAATTGTTGCGTTGTGTGTTAGATGTCTGAAATATTTATATTATTTATATATAGAATATATATCAGAAATACGTAAATTTATCTTCATTTTTAAAGAACTCCGACACTCTGCCGATCCCAACGTATTAAAAATGGTATATACTAGTCTATGTCAATCGATCCTGAATTATTGTATTGCTACATAGGGTGGTGCAGCTAAATCTCACACCTTACAGATTGAGCGTGCGCAAAGAGCTGTGCTAAAGGTTTGCTGTTTCAAGCCTCGGTTGTACCCTACTAAGGCGCTCTATGAATATTGCCAAGTCCTCACTGTCCTCATTTAGTTTTATGTTTATCCTTTTAGTAAAATAAAAAAAATCCATTTTATAATTTTTTATTAAAAACTTCGATATATTCTGTGTCGCAGGGTAGGTACTTTACAAACATAACAATTTATGCATAACACAAAGTGTTTTACCATCTAACCCATGTAGGGTTTAAAACCCACAATACTTAATTAGAAACCTGATAGGCGACCGTTAAAAACACTACGAATTGTACTATGAAATATGTTGTTTCGTGTGAAATTTCAAGAAGTGTCATTGGTCGATTGCACAAGGTTTCATCAGTAAACAGTCGATCTTAGGTCTAATCAAGTTGGCCACCCCTGATCTATACTAATATATAAAGCTGAGGAGTTTATTTGTTTGTTTGAACGCGCTAATCTCAGGTCCACTACTGGTCCAATTTGAAAAATTATTTTAGTGTTAAAAGCCCGTTGATCGAGGAAGGCTATAAGCTATATATCATCACGCTAAGACCAATAGGAGCGGAGCACCAATGAAGAATGTTTCAAAAACGGGGGAAAATTATCACGCTATGGGCAATATGAGACGCAAACGACGTTGCGTGGGTCAGCTAGTAATATTATAAAGCTGAAGAGTTTGTTTGTTTGAACGCGCTAATCTCAGGAACCACTGGTCCGATTTGAAAAATCTTTCAGTGTTAGATAGCCCATTTATCGAGGAAGGCTATAGGCTATATATCACTACGCTAAGACTAATAGGAGCGGAGCCCCAATGAAGAATGTTTCAGAAACGGGGGAAAATTATCACGCTACGGGTAATCGGAGACGCAAACGAGGTTGCGTGGGTCAGCTACTATCTAATAATACTAATTTAACCGTGGGAGAGCCACGCTTCGGCATGAATGGGCCGGCTCGACCGGAGTAATACCACGGCCTCACAGAAAACCGGTGTGAAACAGCGCTTGCGCTGTGTTTCATCGAGTGAGTGAGGAGGAGGAGGCCCCTACTCCAACCCCTCCTCCATCCACATCCCCCAAAGGCCGGCAACGCACCAGTGACGCCTCTGGTGTTGCGGGTGTCCATGGGCGGCGGTAATCGCTTACCATCAGGCGATACGTCTGCTCGTTTGCCTCCTATTCCAAAAAAATATATATCTTCTCTGTCATTTCTAAGATCACCGCTGGCAAAAGCTTCTAATGACTTGAACCTTTGACTAATTTTACTGACTATAATTTTAGCTGTAGTAATTTTCTCACTATAACCTCGAGGAAGCTTCTAATTACGATACGATCTTTATTTAATTTGAACCTTGCATGTAACTTAGTTGTAAACTCTGGCGTCTATTTAGTGATTTCTTGTTCTTGCATTTTTAGGCCACTATGATAATATATATGAATGCAATAACTAACTTACTATTGAATCGTTGTTTTTGCACTTCGTTTGTTTTGGTTATAAATTATTTGTAAAATAGCTTTATTTTACATTCATGGTTATCAGCGCAGAAGGAGAGCTCATGAATGCAAACATTGTTACCTGAATCCAATTAGCGGCAGAGGTTAAATTGTAAATCCGTATGCGCTGTTGGTGTATCGAACGGTTACTTTGGTGTCTTGTTTTACAGTCGTTGACAATTAATGTACATTATTAAATTACAATAGTATTAACAGTTATGTTATAACTTGAAGTTACTAAGCTAAATAATTATCTAGGCGATTTTCAGATTGGGACTTGACAACGTTCCGTTGATCATGAAATACATATATGGGAGGTACTAAAACTAATTCTAGTACAAGTACTACTATATCATTCAATACATTTTGATCTGATATGAAATGAACACATCAAGAACTTTGTAACGTACAACTCCTTTTATATACACAAAATTTAATGAAAAATTTAAAAATCATCATCATCATCAAATGATAAATTGTAATCAATTAAGTCTTTTATTGCAGTTTAATGCTTTATATTAATACGGCGTCGATCTCCGTTACTGTCAATAATCGCTTGGCGTCTTCGCGACATACTTTCCGCCAATTTTTAGCGTGGCTGTGACGTAATGACCTCCACGCGGACTTCAGTTAACGAGCAAGGTCAGCGACGGTCACTACATTTTTTGCCCTTAGTTTAAACTTCATCCACGCCCAAACATTTTCAATTGGATTGGCATCAGGGGACTGTGAGGGCCAATCCAACATGTTAATATCATGTTCTGCTTTCCAAGTGGTGCAGAGCCGACTTCGGTGTTTAGGATCGTTCTACTCTTACAGAATCCAGAAATCATTTTGGTGTAAAAACATCTTCTTAGCCGATGACAATAATGCTTTTTCATAAATTTTCGTCATATTCTCAGCATCCAAAGTACCGGTAAACCAGTGCAAGTTTCCGAAACCCTTTTTTAGAAGCATGCCCAATCTTTCACTTTTAAAAGGTGTTTTACGATTCGTACCATCAGTGTTTTGTCATCCGTGTCCAAGCTCGAGTCGAGTAAGTGGCTACCCAAAATAAAGCTTCATCAGAAAAAAAGATCTCGTCCCTATCACGGTCTTTGTTTTCACACGGCCTATGCAGCCTTTTTTCAATATGCGTTTCAGAAAGGGGACGTTACTTCCACAGTGCTTCGATATTTCATGCCATTTACAACTAAACGCCTTTTGATGGCATTAAGTGATAAAATTAAACCTTTTTTCTTCAACTGTTCTTGCCCAAAGTGAAGTGATAATAAAGGATACTTGGCAAACAGCTGCACAATCCGTTTATTCTTCGACAGACGTCTTTTTCGATTTGCCACGATCTGGTAAGTCGTCGATGGATTTTGTTTGTAAATACCTCTTCGCCTACTTGCTCATAAAGGCTTTGGACTTTTTCATATAATAGGCGGCCTGGTCGCGGGATTTTTTGGGTCCTTTCGGATGAGAACAGAGAAACACAGCTTCAAAGCGGGAAGCGTACGCGGCACTCATTGTAAAAAATAATATTTTTAACAAAAAAAACTGGAGGCAAAACTTATGTTTTTTACAATGCATTTTAGGTAAAGGATGGTTCTATTCAGCCTAATATTTATTTTTATGAATTGCATTCAAAATTTAAAAAAAAATTCCGGTCACGTTCTTGTCGAACACACTGTAGTATGGAGGTTTTAGTACGGCCTTTTTTGTGTTTATTATCACCGAATACAATTTGAAATTCAAGAAGATAAGATGTACAAAGTTTGTTCCCATTTCAATAGCATAAGAAGTAAGGATAAAGATTCTAGTGTTAAATTAGCCACGGAACATCAGGCGACCGGATCGTCTTTTAAATTTGACAGGAGTGTCAGGGTAGCCGGGTGATATGTATTAGGCGAAAAAACGAGTGTTAAAACAGATTATTCAATATTGGGTTATAAATACCCGAAGTGAGGTGCCGCTCATTTCAATTTACATTGAATGACGAGGAGAGCGGGCCAAATTAATTTGTCACTATTGTATTTTTAATTTGTTTTACTATCTCAAGTGTGAAAATAGGTTACAGTTTTACGTGTGAGATGCATCACTTGATTTTATTCTAAAATGTTGTGGAATGTTTACAAAATATCTAATTTATTTAAATTATTTAATTATATAAACCATCCAACCAATAAGAGTTTTTATAATCAATTCAAAGTTAATAGGTATTTTTGAAAAAAAAAAAAAACTGTCAACAAATTAAAAAGAGGTATGATTTGTTTGCCTAATACTATTGTCATGGTAATTTGAATGCTGTCTTGTAATATTCGTTTTGGTAAAGTTTATTTAAAAATAATTTAAAAAAAGTCAAAAACAATTAAAAACGTAATTGAATTTTAGAGTGCCAGTGAATTAATTTTTAAATACCTAAAAAAATATAGTTCAATTGTATTGCATGCCTGCCCCCTTAGTCCTTACTAATGGCGTCATTTCAACATAAAGTCACGTGGTTAAAACAAAATATTAGCAAATAATACAAAAGATTAGAAGCATTAGCGATTGTATGCGGCTGTCTGAGGAGGCAGGTATTTACTTGGTATCTAAACGCGAACGAATTCGCCAAAAACTTCTCCTAGGAAGTAAATGTAAAATGAGAAGAGCTTGTTTTAAACCACATTGTATATTTGACTCAAGAAAGGAAGTAATTAACTTAACATCTACCATTTGCACATATATAATATATGGGTAATAAAGAGTAAACATTATTTACCAAGACTTCCGTATAAGTGACTAATTAATAATTCCGTTCTCATTATGTGTGATTTAATTAAATAATTAATATGGAATGGAACGAAGCGTAATTAAATAAAGTAAAAGTCGAATGAGTGTTCTACGTTTACTGTTGTAAGTAATTTATAGGACGAAAAAGTTTGCCCCTCCCAATAATGAATAAACTGTTGTGAAAAAGAAAATTTCTTATACCCTCTATTGAATTGATTATACTTTAAATGAAATTATAACAAAATAAAAACCGACTTCAAGGTTCGACTCGATTTCTCTTGGATGCCATCATCAGATCTTAGTGTCCTTATCATGGTACCACCGTTGGGATATCTCCTTTCTATTAAATTAATTTAATTAAAGAATCATCAAAATCGGTTCGTAAACGACGAAGTTATCGCGAACACACATAAAAAAAAAACACATATACGGTCGAATTGAGAACCTCCTCCTTTTTTGAAGTCGGTTAATAAAATTAGAAGAAGTCTGGAATCAGGCACAGAAATATCTCAATAACAATTACAACCTGATCTGATCGGACCCGAAATTCGCAATTTGTGATTTTTGCGAATTTCAGTTCATATCTCCTCACGTCTACACCTTACGTAGGTACATCCTGTTTTTTTTTTTTTTTTTTTTTTTTTTATGTTTGGCCCGCCAAAATGACTCTACTCTGCCTGATGGAAAGCATAAGCAGATTTCTCTCACACGATTCTCACAAGATTCTACAAATGTCGGTTCTTTGTTGTATGATATTTTTAATACAGTGAAATTAATTAAAAAGTTACATGAAATCAAAACACACTTTGTATTTCAATTCAAGATATTTAGAGAATCGTTAAGAAAGTTGCATCACAAGGGCGTTAAGTCCAATATAAGACAATTACCGTTAGTCTTAATAGATGTTCTGTATGAGTTCCACGGGACATTGAATCTCACTTTAGTGCCACTCAATGAGTAGATGCAAACGTAACACATTTTTACGTCTTTATTTCTAAGTAGAACTTCATACTAATAGTAGGTTAGTTTCTGATTATTGTCAGAAGGTATAAGTTAATCTTTAAATATGGCTTACTTCTGCGAGATTTTGAGAAAAATAACTTAAATTATAGAAACGGAATGAAGAACTGTAGTATAATTATTGTTTGGGACTGTTTACATACTTATTTTATTCTGAGATGTGCATGTTCTAAGTAAATGTAAGCTTCACAACTTGGTTGCAACTCTTCTAGCCATAAGACCTTATTTACACTTTGAATCATAAAAAAACCTTCTTAACATTCATATCTTCTCTTATATATAAAAAAAGTGGTCAAATGCGAGTCGTACTCGCCCATGAAGGGTTCCGCAGCAGCAAGTAACATTTTATACCTAAATTTTATTTTATTTTCATATTTGTGTTGATTGAATGAAAGATAAATTGCAGTTTACGATTTACGTATTAAAAAAAAACTACTTACTAGATTTCGTTCAAACCAATTTTCGGTGGAAGTTTGCATGGTAATGTACATCATATATTTTTTATAGTTTTATCATTCTCTTATTTTAGAAGTAAAAGGGGACACACACATTTTACCACTTTGGAAGTGTCTCTCTCGCAAACAAATATTTGCAGGTCATACAAATATTTGGTCCGACCCGGGAATCGAACCCGAGACCTCATGAACAGCAGTCGCGTACGCTACCACTGCGCCTACGAGGCAGTCAAGAATACATCTACTTACCAAGTTTCAACATTATAGTTCTTATAGTTTCGGAAAAAAGTTGCTGTGACATACGGACAGACAGATAGACCGACAGACAGACGGACATGACGAATCTATAAGGGTTCCGTTTTTTGCCTTTGGCACGGAACCCTAAAAATCAATTGCTGTTCGTCTGTCTCGCTAAAACTCGAAAACGGCTAGGCCGATTTAACTGATTTTGGTTTTGAAATTTTTGTCGTAGTCCAGGAAAGGTTTAAACGGGGAAAATAACTAACTTGAAAATCCAAATGTCACGTGTACGAAGTAGCGGGCACAGCTAGTTTAGTATAAAATACAATGTATATACATAAAATATCTACTATGTCATTCGTTCCGATTTAGACTAAAACTATTGAAATATGAAATATTTTTTCAATGGGATATTGAGGGTCATTCTCACTTTGACTCCCCAACCCTTATAAATAGAGAGAAGAATTTCTTGCGTGTGATTAAAAATATGAAGGCCGCGAACTGCTAAATCATCAGTCCTTTTGCATAAATACATGGATATAAATTCAGTAACGTAATGCCATTAACATTCGATGTTTCAAATAGTATATTGGTGTCTAGATGCTAAGTAAAGTTTAACTTGATAAAGTGTGTTTTATGCGCAAAGTTTAAACATAAAACATGATGATTTAGAGCCTTCAGACTTTTGAGCATGCGGTTCTTTGATGGAGCTAACGACTTTAAAAGTTTCGTCAATAATAATATTGTATGCTGTAAGAATAAAAGAGTAAGGCAATAACGTGGAACATATAACGCCTAATGCGTTTAGGTTTCTCGATTTTTATTATGTATTCCGAACTTAAAGACTTTAAAATTCTTGAATTGAATTGATTTCACGGTCTTTAGAATATTACAAATTAAATCCCACCAAAAACATTTTCATGTAAAATGTTGCCAAGACGACTGCATGTGGCTTTCCTGTGAAAAAGATATCAGAGATCTCATGTAGAGTCAAGCTTCTGAATCTACATGCCCTAACTCTACCAACCCTAACTTCACAAACTCTACATCTCAGTAAAAACGTATGGCTTCGCCGTTTTGCTACAGTCACGAAGGCGCAACGAACGCCTTTTGTGTTTGCAAATATCTAGTTGCTGAAGTAATGTGTTATGGGAATATTTAGTTTCTGAAGTAACGAAACAGCCAAGCCATAATTTTTACTGAGATGTAGAATTTGTGAAGCTAACTTTACAAACTCTACATCTCAGTAAAAGCCATCCTTAGGGTTGGTAGAGTTAGGGCATGTATATTCAGAAGCTTCTCCTATACACGGGGGTTGTCCGGTCGATGGCGCTGTATGGCGCACCGGTGTGGGTGGCGGCTCTGACTGCCCTAAATAAGGCTCGCCTCTGGCGGCCTCAGAGGGTATTGGCGGTCAGAGCCATACGCGGATACCGCACGGTGTCGACCGAGGCGGCGTGCGCCTTGGCCGGAACACCCCCGTGGGATTTGGAGGCGGAAGTGCTCGCCGAAGTTTATCGACGGGTGGCTGAATATCGGGCGGAGTATGGCTATCGCCCTCCGCCCGAAGAGGTACGCGAGTGGCGTGAAGCCGCCCGTCGAGCCACTATGGCTAGATGGTCGTTCCGGCTGGAGACTCCACGCGCTGGCTTTGCCGCCGTGGAGGCTCTCCAGCCGGTCATCCTCGAGTGGGCAGGGCGGCAGCACGGGACCCTTTCCTTCCGACTGACGCAGGTCCTTTCCGGGCACGGTTGCTTCGGGAAGTACCTGCACTCGGTCGCCAGGAGGAAACTGAGTCCCGCCTGCCACCACTGCGACTGCAGTGAGGACTCGGCCCAGCATACGCTGGCGATCTGCACCGCATGGGCGTCGCAGCGCCGGGCCCTCACTGCAGTCATCGGAGGAGATCTCTCGCTACCGGCCGTCATACGCTCCATGGCCGGTAGCGATAGTAGTTTTACCGCGGTCGCAACCTTCTGCGAAGATGTAATCTCGCAGAAGGAGATGGCGGAGAAGGCCCGGGAGGACGATGTCCACTCGGACCCAATCCGCCGCCGGCGAACCGGGCGGCGGAGGCGCGCCTATCAGCGCCTCATGCCGCCCTGAGTGTGGCCGCGGATGGTCGGGACGGGCTTTCCCCTCCATCCGCTCCAGTGGCCACCCGCGAGGGGGTGACGTACGCGTGTGCCGTACGTCGCCCAATTAGAGAGTCCATCAGGTGACGGTGCCCGCTTCTGTGCGGGCAGCCGCTGGGAGGGGTCCGGACGTGTTAATAACTGCAGTTCCCGGATTCCTCCCTTCACAGGCGCAGAGTGGCACACCGTGTTGTTTTAGTCGGTTCGAGTCCGACACACCGCCCCACCGCAAGCCCCGGTGGGGTGACGGTCCGAGGGGATTTCCACAGGTTAAAAAAAAAAATGTATATTCAGAAGCTTGACTCTACATGAGATCTGATATCTTTTTCACAGGGTAAGCCATATGCAGTCGTCTTGGCAACATTTTACATGAAAATGTTTTTGGTAGGATTTCATTTCTTTTTGTAAGTTGCTTAGGGCAGTATTTTTTACTGTTTTTTTTCTTTTTTTGGGGTGTATTTTTGTACATCTTCTTTCTTCTTTAGAAATAGTCCATGTACCAAAAACAAAACCTCTAGCATAAAAATTAGTGTAAGTTTCATACAAACTACCACCCCCCAATTTTGGGGGTTGGGGGGCAAAAGTAATAGGTTTATTAATTTTTTTGTTGTTTGTATACTAAACTTAGTTTACACACCAAATTTCAGCTTTCTAGCACTTCAGGAAGTACCCTAACAGTTTTGATGATCATCAGTGTATCAGTGACGAAATCGGTGTTTTTTAGGTATCAATAAAATCTAAAGTATCAGAGCTATGAAATTGAAACTTTGTGTGTTTCATTAGTCTATTACTGATATCATATCCTGAGAATTTGAACGATCTAGTATATCGAAAACCAAAGTTATGAGGGTAAAAAAAAACGACGAAACACTTCGAGAAAAGGTAGGTAGTGCCCTTGCGCTACGCTTGCCTCGTCTTGGCGGGGGCACGACCGTGCCCCCAGATTCTTAGAACATTTAGGTAAAAGGCAATTATTTTGATTGGTCCGAAATACATTTGATGGACGAGCTGTAATTTGAGAGCGCGCTTGTCCAATTTCTACAACACTCCAATGCAGTTTATTATCATGTATCTCTTTTACAATGCATCACCAAAATGAAAAGTGATACGTTTTATTTAAATAAATCAGGAATATAAAGATATATATAAAGATGACGTGGAAAAAATTAACACATATAATGTGTATACGCAGGACTCAAATTAATTGATATTATTAAAGTAGGAACATTAAAATAACTTGGCCTGAATTGTGGTAAAAAAATCTAATTTTTATATCAATCAGATAAAAAAAACTATTAAATAAAAATAAATAAATTTTAATTACTATTTTTTAAGAAATTAAGTCTCGTAGGTTTAGTGATTAGCGTAAGCAACTGCCAATCAAGGAATCTCGGGTTCGATTCCGTGGTTGGACTCCTGTTGGATATTTCTTACAACAAATTCTTAATAGTAGCCCGGAGTACTGAAGATGATGATGTTTTCCGCCCATGCCTCGGAGAGCACGTTAAGCCGTCGGTCCCGGTTGTGATGAACATGACAACCGTTGTTAGGAAGTCTGCTCACATATATTATACTGACAACTAGTTCAACCTTCGAATTCGAATTCAGTTCAGTGCAGAGGTCAGATGCCAGTCGCCCTAGTAGCAAATAATCTTGGAGATAACAAAGGCTAGGAAGATGATTTTTATAAGCAACTATGTTGCCAATGCCATAACCAAATATGGCTTGCTCGATAAAACACTTTGTATACCTTACAATATATTTAATTTAGAAAATTAGTTTAGAACGTTTTTGAAAGAACGTTTAATATTTAATTCTTTTAAGAACATCTATACAAAATAACCCAACACAAAGGACTACAAAAGCCATTATGTAACTGTATATTAATTGACAATACAGCGCTTGTTAATTTGGTCCCAAATCTGATGTCCCCGAGCGGTCTACAAGATGGCGGTATAGAGTTAAGTTGCGGAAATGCTAACGAACCGTGCCTCGTGTCCGCTTCCAACTAACTAAACTTCTACCTAGACTCACGTTTGACCGACTTAAGTCAATTCTTAGTTAACGATTATGGAAAATCTAATATTAATTCCTTTCTTGAAATCAATTTTTTTGATAATGTTTTACCTATTATCATAATTAGACTTATAATTTATGTTTCTACTCGTGTAACTACGATGGGAAATAATTCATAACAACATAAAATTATGGTTCGTGTAAAAATATTTATAGGTATTAAAAATATTGAGTGTCACCACCCTTATTCATCCTTTTTGTTGGTTGTTTTAAGCGAAGCAAAGAGCAACCGTGGGAGAGCCACGCTTTGGCTTGAATGGGCCGTCTCGACCGGAGTGACACCACGGCCTCATAGAAAACCAGTGTGAAACAGCGCTTGCGCTGTGTTTCACCAAGTGAGTTGGGATACCGGAGGCTCATACCCCTTCCCATTCCCCAAAGGCCGGCAACGCACTTATGACGCCTCTGATGTTGCGGGTGTCCATGGGGGCAAAAAAAATACGTTACCGGAGTTAACTGCGCAGAAAAAACAGAACGGAAAAGAAAAGGAGATTTGAATCAAACTCTAAACTAACCCGTCTGGCCATTGTGGTATAGTAGGCCAAAACGTATTTTTGAAAAAGGGATTATGTAATGCGAATTAAACTTGGCGTATTTACATGAAATACACGTTTACAATACTTAGCACTATTAGGTATCTGCGGAATAATCTACAACAAAACCTCAATCCATATTAGCGTTATCTTTTCTTATTCTAAGCTCATTTAGCAGTAGATTAAATTAATTTGGAGTAGTTGTAGGGATGAGACAGCGAATTGGTTACAGAATATCAAGTCATATTAGATTCTCTTTTTGACATAATATAATGGTTTTGGCTAGTCATTCATTTTCATTACTAAATATATATAGTTTTACCAGATAGACTGTAATCTGTAAATACTTTCACGCTTATTCATAAACATTATTTAACTTTAAGCAAAGGTTCTGGGTTTTTTTTTGAACTTTAAACTAACAGACTAAAAGTCGATAATAACATTGAACCATTAAGTGTTTCGTGTAGAATTTAAGTTTAGTTTAGAGTACTAGTTTCTAGTTTAAACCAGTCTCGATTTTTTATATGTTGTTCTGTTTTCTCTGCAAAAATTAAAATAACAAAATGTAATTCGATGCAAGTCATTTTCGTTTCCCTCTGTAATATATAGTACTAGTGGTTTTTAGTTAGTAATTAACTTAACAAACATACATAGTTTTATCAGACATACTTTTAGTCGTGTCTATAATATTTAGAACTTTATCGTATTTAGAGATATAGGGTAGGTAAATACTTTGTGTTTTGTGTAGAATTTCAGATTGATCCCTATTTTGTATTCAGTTTCAACATTTTTTACACAAAGTTTCGCTTCCTTCACAAAAATAAAATGAAATTTATTATAACAAAATATATATTTTTTGTTTATTAAATAAAAAAAGGAAAAGGCTTATTCGATAGAGGGAAGCTCGTGAATTTTTTTAAACACTATCATTACAGAAATTTTAAAAAGGTTTATTTTCAGCTCTCATAATCCTTAAAATTTACAATCAAATAAAGCTATTCCCCGCTTTCAAAGCTCCGACTTATATTACAACACGAGTTATAACAAAACATCATATTATACGGCACACTTGTAATGTAATGTTTCAATTCAAACAATGGTTAGTTAAATACTACTATATGCTTACACAAGCCTTTGCAGGTAGTTTAACCCTACATTATTTGTTATTTATACGGAAATCACTGTTCGCTCGAATAACAGTTGGATTTATCTGCTTTTGCTTAGGGCTTTCGATGCAAATTGTGTCTGAATAAACACATAATTGAAATGTGTTGAAGTGAAACTTTTAGTTGGTACAGTAACATAGGTAAGTGTTTTTTATTTTGCAATAACATCATTCGATAATAGTATTTTCATCATCATCTCACAAGTTTCTCCACTACAACATGTCTTGTGTATCCAACAAGTGTATTTTACTTATGTATTATCATGGAAAATCATCATGATCTTCATCAACGGCATTTAACAGTCCACTGCTGAAATATAGACCTCTCCTTAGAAAGAAGAATTTGGTGTACTATACTATTGTAGTGATACATGTACACGACGGGGACGAAATCGCTGAGTATGCAATAAGCGAGACGGACCCCAGTCGTCACCCCTCAGGCACGAAGCTCACTCGCGTACATTGGACCCCAGTCGTCACCCCTCAGGCACGAAGCTCACGCGCGTACATACTCGCGATTAATATGTAATAAGCATAAATAAGTTTTGTACTTGTAGAACAGAAATAAATAAGTTTCTTAATCAAGTGAAGTGTATTCAATGAACTTGCATAATGATTAACTAATAACATTATACCAAATATATTGGTAAACTATGTTATAGTAGACCAAATCCTTCATTCTAAGTCAGTCAGTAGATCAGTCAGTGATCTTGACCTGCATAGATTGTAGGGACAATCTATACCTCTTACTACACCTAAGAGATGAATAAGGGTAGTGATACACCGTGTTCTTAGTCCGTCAGCACACGCTTCCATGGAATATGGATTTTTAACCGACTTCAAAAAAAGGAGGAGATTCTCAATTCAACAGCTTTTTTTTTTTTAATGTTTTTTACCTCATTACTTTCGACTGGGTGAACCGATTTTGATGTATTTTTTTTATTTGAAAGCTGGTGCTTCCCGTGTTGTCCCATTTAAATGGTCCAGATTAAGGTCGTTTTTTTTTGTTCAAATTTGTGATTATGTTAATTTGGGAGTTGTCTATTTAAAACAAAAAAAAAACTTTTTGAATCGTTATATATCTCAGAAACGGAGGCTCGTAGGAAAAAAGTATGGATACATTTTTTAGATAATTTTATGATTTACAATTTTGTCTAAGGTACTTTTATGATAAAACTTACCGTTTTACTGAAAATCGTGAAAAACTAATTTTTTTGACCCTTGACCTTGAATAAAAAAATTCCATACAGGGGAAAGATGGGGAACTTTCAAATTTTATTTTTAATCATATTTTTAACAACCTTACTGATTAAATTTTGAATTAATTTTGAAAAAAATTAAAAAACTATAAGTATAATAATAATAATACTTAAGCAGTAATCTAGTACTACTAATAACTTTTGACTAAATTTATATAGACTATGTCACCCGGGCCATAATTACGAATCTATTGATAACTCATTAAAATCGGTTTAGTAGTTTAGACGCTATCCGGGTACATACAAACATACACTGCCAAAACATTAGCCTTTCTTTTGGCTTCACCGTAGTCGGGTAAAAAATATACTTAGACTGTGGCCCTTTGACTGTAACCTTGATTTTTTATATGTATTTTTTTATGTATGGCCCTGCCAAAATGACTACTCTGCCTGATAGAAGGCATAAGCAGAAATCCAAAAGTGGTGGTCACCATACTCATTGCAAATGCAGACAATGCCACAATGAAGCATGGTGATCCACACTATGGCAGCCTTGTGATGCTTCTGCATCATTTGTTTGTTACTTTTTGTCAATTGCATTAATACCTGTTGCTGATTACAACTGTAACCTCGATGCTCCTAACTCACCCCTACACGCCCCAAAGGTTGGCTGGTAGAGAATGCCCTGGGCATTAAGTCCGCCGATGTTCACAATTGCATGAAGTTATAAATAAATAAATAGAAAACTATTGCTTTGAAAGGAACAAACATTACTTATTTCTAACAACGACATCCATATTTATAAATTACCTATGAAGTACAATGTTTAAGAAAAGATTCAATAAGAAATATAAATATTACAGCCATATTTATATTATAAATGTGAAAGTAACTCTGTCTGTCTGTCCTGCTTTCGCGGCCAAACCGCTGCACCGATTTCAATAAAATTCTGCATTACTTCTGTAATTCAAGAAATAGGCTAAATTTTACCTTACTAGATCCATCGGAGCTGAATGTGCAGTTATGCAAATCAGACTTCATTCTTCACTTCTAGGGCTTGTGTGTCCGTCCGACCTGTCCAAGTATCTTTCCTAATGTGGTAAAAATCAGTATAAACAAAACTCTTTTAAAAGTTGTTCGCCTTGTAAAAAGTATTAAATAAATCTTGGTAAATAAAATGATCCTATAGTAGACCTCTGTGACGTAATTTAATGAAATGCTCTATACATTTAACTTTATGCACTATCCAATTAGGGTCTGAGAATCTCGGTACAAAGAAATTGAAACGACTACCTGCTGTGTTACTAGAGGTAAAAAGATTTTATTTGTCGTAGCAACCGTAGTATCTAAAGCTTTCCGTAGAGCCTCGTAGCATCAACAACTAGAACGTACTTATAGAGATTGAAGGTACGATGCAACTTCTGAAGTACCTTAATCCTTTTAATTCACTTTCTTTAAGATAGAATTTTTTTTATTTTGTAGCCCATTTGACAGTAGACGACTAAATTTAAAATACTGTTTTTAGTAAATGAGTGGTAAATGCTCGACAACCAAAGTGGCGAAATGTATTACTGTTTAAATACTTTGAGATAGGGGATAAGATGAAACAATTAAAACAGGTAGATGTATCTGTGAATAGGCTTGCCGTTTAAGGCCGGATTGTATATTCGCGTAATGACATACTGCAGTGCGGAAGGATTCGACAGGGAGCGTAATGTACTATATAGTGTTTTTTTTTTTTTTTTTTTTTTTTTAATGTTTGGCCCGCCAAAATGACTCTACTCTGCCTGATGGAAAGCATAAGCAGAATCCAAGAGTGGTGGTCACCATGCTCACTGCGAATGCAGACAATGCAGCATGGCGACCCACATCATGGCGGCCTAGTGATGCTACTACATCTTTTAGTCTAGTCAACAAGTATGGAACTTGTTGACTAGACTAATTGGGCCTCCGGTCTCGCACTCACCAACGAAACACGACAGCACGCTGTCATTTTACCTTGATTTTCTGTGCGAGGGTAGTACCACCCCGGTCGAGCCGGCCCGTTCGTGCTGAAATCAGCGTGGCTCTACTACCTATTATGTGTGTTATTTTTTCACTCTCTCTTATCTCATAAAATGACGACTCCCGCATTAGGAATATATCTTCTTGTGTCGCGGGGGACTTTAGAAACATACATGAAACGGACACAAAGAACACCCAGACTCAAGACAACAATTTATGTCACAGGAAGTGTTGTTCCATGTGGGATTTCAACCCACAGCACATGGCGCAGTAGGAAGTCGCGCGGCGACCGCTGAATCCACTAGGCCAACCGTGCAGTCAATGTGCAGTATTTGACAAGTATATATCTAACATGTCTTTACTTAATAACAAGTAATAATCTTATTTTTTTCTTACAAGCAGAACAATGCGTATCCTTTTGTTAGATAAGTTTTATAACTGATTCTACTGTTTAATCTAAGTAACAATCTTTGCTTTACGCGTAATTAATCGCATCTACTTATGGAAGTTAAAATTAGTTAAGTGTCGCCGTGGTATCTAAATATAAACACAAAACATAATTTTAAGGGTTTTTAAAGTATGAGCGTGATCTTAAAAGTTTTACATTACCAATTGTGTGTAAAAGTAAAAAAATATAAGCTGGTTAATCTCATCTTATCTTGAATCAGTTTTTCTTAGGAATCCTTGACTTTATGCCTATATAAGCCTATAGAAAAATAACAGTTTTGGATGTTCTAAAAGAAGCTTTCTTTTAGAACATCCAAAACTGTTATTTTTCTAAGAATTTTTAACAAGTAGGATTTCTTCGGTCCGGTATATGCGCCTGAGCGTGCGACGCGACGTGGCGCTGGTGACAAACATGTGGCGCGTGCTGCACGGTCAGCTGCACCAGCCCGATGTATTAGCGCGCTTGAGGCTGTGCGCCCCTGACGGCTACGTGGATGCGCGCCGTCAGCCCTCTACGCTCCGCGTTCCCGTTGCTCGAACAAATTTACATCACGCGCCATAAAGCTTATTAATTTAATTTCAAAACACGTGGACATCAATAGCTGTTACCTTACCTACCCTTAACTACCAAAGGTATATTACAGCAAATGATACTTTGTTATAAACGTATCGTATTGGAATAGTGGTTCTGTAAAGAAACTGTAAATGTTTTAAATAAATAAATAAATTATCATCAACCTATTGCAGTCCATTGCTGGACATAGGCCTCTCCCTTTGCACGCCACTCTGATCGATTTCGGGCTACTCGCATCCAGCTCCTGCCAACCACCTTGCGCAAGTTATCACTCTACCCGTTAGTATATTATTATATTCTGGGGTTACAGCAATCTGTTTAATAGGTACATATAGATACTAGTATACTTTCATTAATAAAGGATTAACGCTAGATAGGAGATTGAAATCAGAATCTAATACAATCTTAAGATGACCGTAATTAGTTTTCTGAACGAAAACATGCTCTGTTCTATATGCATGAAGGTAAAATTGCTTTTCGTCTGAAGATGTTGTTCATATAATAACGTCCATTTCTATGGCATTTATCTAATACATTACTTATAAGAAAATAAAAACGAAATATTGCTTTAATATCTTTGTGAGGATTCTCAAATATTCTATCATTGAATGAAATATATGTGCGTCTACTACATTTCAATAAAACTCCCAGTGTATAGAATGAAATCTTAATTCAATGAGATAAAATCTATATTATAAACATATTTCATATTTATTCTTATCATTGACACAAAACCTATTTTTTACTGTTCAAAGCGTAAAAAATCATTTTAGGAGCGTATCTGAAATACGTTCTGATTATGTTTAAGCTTTGTCTTGGTTTTAACAATAATTTTGTACATTATTATCTGATCTTTTTGTAATACCAAAATGATTTAAAACCAGATTGTCTTCCAGTATGTTTCAAAAGCATATGTGGATTGCGACATTTGGTTTAAAAACAAACAAATAAAAAATTCTGTATTTCATGACAGGACATGATCCAGATTATACTACAATGCGTTTCAATCCTTATATCGTACCACCAAAAAAAAACTTCTAGTAATATAGAAATTAAGAAAGTTTATTTTTATAATATGTAGCATACTTTTGTATTGTAATATAGAAGAGAAGGTTATTAAACCTTATTCTGAATCTTCTCTTCTAGCTTTCGAACGAGAAACCTTTAAGTCAAAGTCTTTCATTAGCACTTTTAACGTTTGTAAAATAAACTTGAGCTATCAGATTCTTAAAATTTGTGTACTATAATTCGAGTTAAATGTAATAAGATATTTTCTGTCAGAGAATCAGAGAACCGACGCCTTTCTTCTTCATTAGTAGTCGATTCGAATTTAATTCTGTTTCAACTCAAAAACAATACAGTGCTGCAATCACAGCCTATCGCAGTCCAATGCTGAACAAGGCCTTTCCCATTGCACACCATATCAATTTTGGGGTTTTAGTGCGACGATACAATTTCGAAATTATTGTTATTACTGTCAGGTAATTTTATATTGACTTTGAGTTTTTTTTACTGATCCATAGGCAAATGGTTTATTGTAGACCAAAAAGTTATGTATACTTGTAATGAAGATATTTAATTAAAATTTTAATAGTACTACTAAATGATTTAATATCTACTTCAAAGAAAGTTGCGTAAAAGAAGATAGTAAGTATTGTTTGGAGCCACCGGCTGTTAGGCGCGCTACAATTTCAAAAACAGTTGTTCGCGTTATTGTTTTCCTATTACAAGACTAATTTGTTACTTTCTATGAATGTCATTCGCAGAGAAAAGGGTTCGCCGGCCGCTACTTTAATTAGTATTAGGAGAAATGGGTTAATTTAATAACAGAAATAAGACATCAAAGAGTCTCTGCTATTAATACACAAAGAAGCTTATTTAAAGGTTCGTATTAAATGTAGAACTGATTGTTATTATTTTTCCTCGAAATAAAAGTGGAGGAGTAAAATGAAAGTAATTGAACCTTTTATAATGACCATCTCTGAAAAAAAAAACACTTGGCCTGAGTTCAATGACTTTAATATGGCAATATTGGTGGTCGTAGTAAGAATGCCCGAGATTGTGATGTAAATTTACAATATGACAATACTAATTTCGAAGATTAGGACGACTAAAGCTTGGCTAAAAGAGCAGGGTGCGTAAAAAGTAAAGAAATACTTTATTGTTGTATGATTGATTTGGTCATAAAATATTTTCTCTGAAATAAAATTGGGTCTTTCTTAATTTAGTCCAATGCAATTAAACACTATTAATTCAATACTTTCTTTTCGTAATACTAAGTTATATAAGAATAGGTAAAAGTCAACTCTACTAATAGATTGATAAGAGCATAAGAAAGTGACATACCGGGTTATACTACTTGGGTTTAGCTCGAAAGTTCTGACGTAAAATAACATAGTATATTAGATTGTATTCATACATTATGTACGAGGTCAGTAGCTACTTATGTCAGTATATTATTGTCATAAAAAATCAGAAGTTTCTTCGTTTACAAAGGACTTTTATGTATCAACATAACTATGAAATATTTTGAGGATGTTTCTGAGCAACTTATACATGATGCAATGAAAAAATATATAATTTAAAATTCTACCTGAATTAGTTTACTGTGGACCAAGTATAAACCACATATTCCTTATTTTTGGCTCGTGCTAAATAACTTCATAGTGACTTGATGGAAATTATTGTTCAAAACAGTATTAAATTTAACCAGCTACATTTCACAGATAGAGGAAATAGACAGCTATATTTGTTCGCTGTTCCCTGTGCTTAATGTATATCCGGAACAATCTGTTTGTGTTGTAAATTTCATCTAAATCCGTAAGCGATGAAGAGAGTAACAAGTAAAACAATTGTGTGGGTTAATCTGCCTTCTATTCTTTATATATTCTGTAAGCTTTTGTGCTTATTACTTAAAAAGCTTTTGAAGATGAGATATAGAGGATTAAAAGGCTGGAACTGTACGGTTGGCCTAGTGGTTTAAGCGGTTGCCATGACGCTTTCTACTGCTTTAAGTGTTATGGGTTTAAATCCCACACGGGACAACACTTTGTGTGATCCAAAGATTGTTGTTATGAGTCTAGGTGTTCTTTGTGTCTGTTTCATGTAAAGTCTCTTGCGACACAGCATGTTTATTAGTAATGCGTTGAATCCGTAATCCACATGGATAAAGTACACTAATAGGAGGGAGGGGGAAAAGGGACTGCTTTAAGTTGGTATTGAATCTTATAAAATGCTAGATGGGAGAAAAGCTTATAAAGTGAAATTACCTGAACAAAATAGGTGTTCTTTGTCACGACACGTAAAATAGTTTAAGGGCCAGTTTCATCAATTCCTGTTAAAGTTTCAGATAGTTATCTGCCATATTACAAACTGTAACAGTTATTGATATGTACGCATATGGTTAAACCAAAATGTGTAGTTATCTGGCAATCTGTAGTTCAGATAGATGCCCATACATATATCAGCAATTTGTCAGCAATCAGCAAAAATCTTCTGTCTGTCAAATAGTAGATAATACGTGGCATTTTATCAAGAACTGGTGAAACTGGCTCTTAGTGGCTTGATCAAAAACAAATCTAGTGGCGTTATGAATATTTTACATTTTTTTTGTGTTTTAGCTGCCAGAATGACTATGCCCCGCCTGATGGAAAGCAGAAGCAGAATCCAAGAGTGGTGGTCACCACCCTCAATGCGAAAAAGGACAGTGCAGCATGGTGACCAGCACTATGGCGGCCTAGTGAGATGGTTTTTCACGCCCCGCTTAAAGGACCCGGGATCATAGTGGGATGGAAACACGTGCGCTGGTAGTGATTTTTAACCGCTCGGCACAGGAAGGAAGAACCGAGTGGATGAGTGCGAGAGCGTATGTCTTCAATTCTGAGGCGGTGACTTCTGAGGCTGGCACGTGTTATCCTGTGGAGGAAGGAAAAAGGGGGGACTAGTTGGAAGAGCTCTTCAGAACACTCCATTAATGAACACTTACATAAATGCGATAGAGGACTGATATAGAGGCGATATCTCTACGCATCTGCAGAGGCTCAAGGAACTCGGTGACTTCAGGACTGCCGACAATGTGGATTGCTCGCCGCTGCAACCGGTCGAGAGCGTCAAACAGATACTGCATACCTTAATTTTCACGAAATTTAAAATTCATACACTTGTTCTTGTTTCGAAGTCAACAGCTTGATACAGCTATTATAATTACTTAAATTTTTTGGATTAATTATGCAATCAAATAAATTTTACGAATGAGGTGTTAAATGTTTCATTTGTCTAAAATGTTCGCAAGACGAGATGATTCTGTCAAATGTTAATAGGTTCAGATTACATTAAACCTTGTATTAGAGTAAACAGTCAAACAATTCCAAGGGCGGAATTTGATTAAAATTATATAACATGTAAATGTTCTAGTTTCTACGAGTCACCGTTTAATTAAGGATAGTTATATAAGTTTTATTTCGAATATAACCTTGAATGTGATTATTTTTAGAGTGTTTATTACGTGTATAGTAATTCTTTTGCTCTAATAGTTCACTTAACCTTTCATGAATAGAAAAGTAGTGTGAAAATTTATTATGCACATGTTCTTTTCTTTTTCTCGGGTACTAGAAGCCAGAGAACCAGGTGCACCCTCGAAAGGAAATCCCTAAAACTACGACGTACCTCAGGCCACCTTTGGTTTATAGATGGCCCCCTCCTCTATAGGAACCCCGATAATAAATAAATATTTCGGACATCTAACGCACACCGCCATCTAGTCCCAAGCTAAGCAGAGCTTGTGTTATGGGGTATAACTTGTTAGAAAATAAAGGTAAGAATATGATTTTGGTGTCATCGTTTAGGTAATTTTATTAGGTTTCTTTGTTAAAGACCACTGTAAGACCAAATTATTCACTAAGCCGGTATAGAGGTTTTAGAAAAAATGAAATTTGGCTCACTGTGTACTATGGACGATTTACACTGAACCACCCTTATTTCAACAGTGAACCATTATGTCATTAAGTTGATAGGACATTTATTTGTAGAAAACAAAACACAGACTCTTTAATAATCATCTTTTATTCTTATCATATAAATGACAAATAAATCAAATAAAAATTTCTGCCAACAAAAGCTACCAGTCTTCATTAAATTACCTATCACTGCAAGATCAGAGACAAAATAATGAAATCAATTTTTAAATTAAGCAAAGACAAGTTTGCATTGAATGAATATTTAATAAGACGTATAGGTACACGATATTGTAGATGGACTTTCTCGATCTGGGGTAACATCTAGATGGTTCCTTAAATTTAAACGTCATGTTTTGTCATAGAAGTTGAATCTCTTGATTATTGCGTTTATTTATGTCGAAAATTGCAGAAGCTGCAGCATCAGGCAAACTTTGTGATATCACTGTTCCATGTTCAATTTTTATTTTCTCGTAACGACGCAATGTAGGGTATGGAATACTACAAGCTTTTGCCGTATTCTATTGGATATGTATATAACTATTGGAGTTCCTATTTTCTATCATACGTAAAGCTGACATCATAGCATCTTTTGTATGTTTTTCTATCTGCAGCTCCTTATCTTATTACCTTAGCATCCTAAAACAAAAAAATAATTAAAATTACACTTCAAGAACCTGTGAACCAGGATCGTAAGGTACACAGTGAATCGGTTCACTGTGTAATATGCAGACCTGGTTCACTGTTCAATACAGGTACTATTCAACTTTCAAGTTAAAAAAATAATAAGTCTTAACTGGAATTTTCAAAATGCAATATGCTCATAATATATCCAAAGCTATAAACATATTTACACAGCACAACTTTTGTTCTTATTATTAAAAACAAAAAATACAAAAATCGAGACACTTACTTGAAAATAGTACGTTTTTTCGGCGGGAAACAAACTAGCACACTCCACACATCTCGCTCAATCCGTGGTCGCCGGCTCACTACAGGAGAACGGAAGGGGGTTTTGACACGATCGAGCATGTGAGCAACGTCGTGATTTTAGAAATATGACGGTGGTTCACTGTATCTGGTTGGTTCACTGTTCGACTACCGACCCTACATATTATAGATAGAAAACACCCAAACTCCGAAACAAATATTTGCAGATCATACAGATATTTGGTCCGGCCCGGGAATCGAAACCGAAACCTCAAGCACAGTAGTCCTATACTCCTCTTCCATCCATCATGGACCTCCTATAATTATACCTACTTTATTCTTAGTTTTGAATTATTTATTGTTAAAATTTTGAGTCAGGTCATTGAAAAAAATTCTTTTTTCGGTCAATATTGTCAATAGATCTATATTAGAAGAATGATTTATCAACACATATATATATCTACTATTTATACAAATAAATTTTAAACATAGTCATGTAGGCACAAGAGTTAGTAACTAGAAATTGCAACAAGCGAAGTTATTCAAATAAAAGTATTATAACAAGATGAATTCCGCCTTGTTATAAATACCGGGTTCGCCCTCCGAGAAAAATAGACAATTTATCTTTTTCTTTTTTCACGTTGGTTCTGTGAGTATGGCTGGCTTCTGTCAGTACCCTGCACTTTTTTATTTCGTATCGTATTTTGTTTCACACTTTAAGGAAAGATAATAAGATTTTACTTTATTATGAGATTCTTTCATATTTCTATTATTATCTACAGCTTGCTATATTGATCATTTTTGGTTAGCAAATTGCTTCATATATTATTCTGCATAACGATATCCTAAAAACATAAGTATCTAGAAGTTTGCACAGGAAGGTACCGAGTGTATACAATTATTGTCATTGTAATGGTTGTATATAAACTTTCTCATCTTAAAACATAAAGTTTGTAAAAACAAAATATTAAAAATTTAAACAACTATTTTCTTTACTAGTTTTACTACGTATCAGTAAAAATACAGATAGAAGTTAAAATGAAACATTGCAACGACGGAGGAGTTAAAAAGCCAAATCCATTGAGTTCATATAAGCCAAGAGTATCAAGTAAAGCCAATAGGGACTGCGATACCGTTCAAAAGAAACTTACGTACAACATAAAGACATTCGGCCACCTGGCTGCCTACCTTCTACATATTTTAGTTCGGTATCAGAATACGAAGTTTGTTCGTGAAATTTAAATTTTATGGACTCTGCTGTAGTTTACAGAATACTTTGGATATTCTTTGGAATCTATTTGAATATTAATTTGAACGACATCTAACACTTTCTTTTGGCCACCTTCCTTTAGATTCAAATTAAAATTTCATTTTGAATAGATGCGGTCAACTATTTAGTCGTTTCATATATCCAAGGAAGGCGGAATACATTACTTCCAGATGGAATACACCCAACAACAACTTGGGGACACCGGTTTTCTCAGTTACCTTCAACTTTTATCGAAATCATAAGACCTTTCTACAAAAAACACTTTTATATTAAAAATCACAAACGTTGCTTTAGTTACGATATTTTAAAGGATATCCTGCTTTGAAAATACACCTTTCATACACCGTCTAGACACTTTATAAGCTTGAAAAACATTCGCTCCTATGGAGAAATGATTTCTGGTACTGCTTTAAATTTTAAAAGTAGAGAAAGTAAAATCATGCGAGTGTTGAGATACGGTTCAATGAATTCCTGGCTGCACCTCCGTCTGGTCCCTTGCATGATAGTGATCATAAAAAAAACTTTTTTGAGCACATAATCTTCCCCAAAAAAAGTTTTTTTTTGATAAAGATGATGTGCTCATCATCTTCATCATCACTATCAGTCTATGGCAGTCCAATACTGGAAATATACCTCTCATATTGCACGCTACTTGGTTCGATCTTCGGCTTCTCGCGTGCGGGTCCTGCCTACATCTTGCGCAAAACATCAGCGCACCTGGCCTGTGGACGTCCCACACTACGTTTCAAGATACTCGAGCAAAATTTTGGTAACTTTCAGTTTGCTTTTAGTTAAGGCTTAGCATTCACATTCTGAGAAAAGGATTGGTTGTATAGTGAGAGCCGTTACAAAAATCACATACACAATGGGTTCCTCGGTATCCGGTAGATTTCACATCAATCAGGTAAGTCGTTTTTGTGTTAGCAGCTATCTAACGGCTCAGAGCTTTATAGCTATTGGCTATCATATGCATTCATCTATGAGTTGTTGGAATAGGTTAGAATGTACATAGGATAACGTTATTATTAGGTTTGTTTTTGTATTTTGCACATTGGAACTGCTTTAATTATACATATATATGTAACAGATAATAGCGTTGTCAGAAATGAATCTTTTGGAAACTGAATATATTTGCTTAGGAGTTTTTAAAGAGAAATAACTAATGAACTACTTCAAGTAAATCTATACACCTCCTACACAGAACCGCATTTCCATATAAATGTTAAATAAAGGCAGTACCGGCTGGCTAATAGCACTTTTAGTTTACGTAATTTAAGCTGCTCGAACCAGGAGCCCATCCACATCTGGGCCCGTCTTAGCATTCCCTCCCAAAAAGAAACCACTTGGAAAGCACACAACCAGAACTTGGCAGTTCTCCTAGAACATCCTGGAGCAAAACAAGACCTAAATAGTCAAGTCGAAACTTTCCAAAAAGTAATATATACATATTTCCATGAGCACTACCCACCCTCAACACACTATGCTCATAAAGGAAATGAAAACAGATTTAAGACTAAACTGAGAAAGAGAAAGAGAGACCTTGTCAAACGACTACGGAATGCTAAAGCCATGGGCGATATCCACCTGAGCCACCAACTGGCCAGGGCTTTAAGATCAATACTAAAACTAATTCAAGGAGTATCAGTACAAATTGCTTACGAAACTGATAACTTAAACAGAGCAAAGCATGAAGTAGAGTTCGATAGAACCCCTTACCAATATTCCAGAAATATTTTCAAAGAGAAGCGCGGACAACTGCTTCTAACGGCCGACCAGATCTACGAACACTATAAAACTACGTACGAGGTGCAAACACATAAGAAGACCTATCATGAACCAAGTGCACAAAACCCAGCAAGCCCTCGTTTTAAATTTGATTGTAACCCGCCAACCTTAGAAGACATAGAAATCCAAATTAGGAGGAAAAATTCAAAATCAGCTCCAGGGCCTGATGGTATACCATATATAGTATATAAAAAAATGTCCATCAGTGCGTAAACACCTTCTAAGTATATTCAGCAAGATCTGGTCGAACAAAGAAATACCAGCAACCTTTGGCAAAGCTAATTATGTTCTCATTCCTAAGAAAAGTGAAGTAGTAGATCCCAGGGACACTAGACCCATAGCCCTAACCAATACAATTTCTAAAATATTTTTCTCCTGTCTTCAATTAAAAATAATACAGTATATGTCCAACAATAATTACTTCAGACCAAATTACCAGAAAGGGTTCATGCCCGGAATCTCTGGATGTCTGGAACATAACTCATTACTTGCGGAAAGTCTCAAAGATGCTAGGAAAAATGAAAGGCAAATAACAGTCTGTTGGATAGATTTAGAAAATGCCTTTGGCTCAGTACAGCACGAGCTTATGTTATTTGCTTTGAAATGGTATAACTTCCCGCCAACAGTTTGTGAAATAATTGCATCATACTACAGTAAATTAAAATTTGTAATCACAGCAAAAGAGGGACATACGAAACCCCTCGAATACAGAGTAGGGTTGTTCCAAGGTTGCTGCTTATCGCCAGTAATATTTAATACAGTTATAAATATATTAATAGATAATATCGCAACATGCGAAAAGAGGTGGGGCTATCGGTTTAAGGTCAATGGAAAATATACGGAATCCATCTTAGCGTTCGCAGACGACCTTGCGATCATTACACGTAATCCAAAGCAGTGCCAAGAACTACTGCGTAAGGTAGATGACTTCTGTACCTGGACGGAGGGAATGAGGACAAAACCTAGCAAATGCTATTGCCTTTGTCTGGGCCGGCGAGGCACCAGGTATACCTCATATGACCCCGGGATTACTATTGGTGGGGAAAGTGTTTCAATAATATCAGAAACCGTGCCCTTTAAATTCCTTGGAAGAAAGATAGACTACAAAGGTCGTACTCCATCTATAAACGTAATAGTCGATGACTTCGTAAAAGACATTGACAAGGTAGACCAACAGCCAATTAGTAACGTAAAAAAAGCTTGGATTTACGACAACTACTTAACATCACGTCTCAACTGGCCGTTTCTAGTATATGATATAAACCAGAACCACATAAGAACACTGAACGCGAAAGTCACTAAGACATTGAAGTTGTGGCTCGGGCTAGCACCATCTGCAGACCCGTCAACGTTGTACAGGGGCTCGAATAATGTTGGAATGAAATTAAAAAAACCTTCGGAACTCTACAAACACCTAAGAGTTACCAAAATGCATGTCTTGTCAAAATCCCAAGACGAAATCGTTAGATCCCTTCCAAAAGACAAAAATTCATCAGAGCTAGAGTCACGGCTCCAATTCCACAAAAAATTCATGGTGTGTACGCAGTCCAGTAGAGTTGGATTGGGAAATACTAGAAGACAGACCGACAAAGAGATAACAAAATCTTTCATACAACAAGATGAAAACGAGACCTACAAGGTACACGCAATGAACCTAGAAATGCAGAATGAATGGTTAACTCTAGGAGAATTTTGTATCCCACCAGCTTTGAAATGGCGCACACTTTTATATGATTGGTCACCCGCCCTGTTAAAATTCTACCTCAACGCCTTTCAATTAACCCTCCCCGATCAAAGCAACCTAGTAAGGTGGGGAAAAGCTACAGAAAAGGCTTGTACGATGTGCAATGCGGCAATAGGTACAGCCAGGCACTTACTGACAGGTTGTAAGGCGCTATTAGACCGGGGTCATTATTCACGTCGCCATGATAGGGTATTACTCATCATACGCGAAGCTATAAGTTTATCACTGGCGAGAGCGAAAAAAGGAACAACAACAAACATAAAAACTAACATCGCGTTTGTAAAGGAAGGCTCAACAAAAAAGATTTCACTCACACAAAAGCCGTACTCAATTATAAATACCGCCAGTGACTGGACATTATTAGTGGACACGTATGAAAATCACTACAGAATACCGGAGGATATCTGTGCCTCGGCGTCCAGACCGGACATATTTCTTTATGCAATGTCAATTAAGCGTGTAGTACTAGTAGAACTCACGGTGCCGTGGGAAACGAACATCCCTAAAGACCACGCTTTAAAAAGAAACAAGTACTTTGACTTAACCAACGAAATAACTAAAAATGGTTATGTCGTTGCGCTGTATGCCGTGGAAGTGGGTGCGAGGGGTATACCAGCTAAATCCCTCTATAACCTGCTTAAAGACCTTGGATTGCCAAGAGCTTCAGTAAGCTCTTTTCTTGAACGAATATCCAAAGCGGCATTGCTAGGCTCACTTCAAATATGGTTAGGTAGAGGGGGTAACACGGCGGACAGTGGAGGTGAGCGTTGACGCGTCGTAAGGAGTGCTCCTTAAACCTAAACCTGGGTCGCAATTCCCAGGCACTGTCGAAGTCGCATGTGTTGCCCCCATCTATCACGCGATGGACCCGGCACCCGCACGGTGAATCCATGGAACGCTAAGAAATAGGTCTTAAGGTGGATTTTTTTCTTAAGTACATTGTACATGGATATTTGTTTGGAGAATTTGTTGATATTATATTGTTTGATTTTTTGAACTCTACACCTATTATGCATCCAGTATCAATCCACTTTTTAAGCTATTGCATAGCTTTTATCGCGGGCTTTGAGAATGCAATAAATAAATAATTATAATTGCATAAGTTGTCAAAAAATGCTTTGCAATAGCTTTACCGCGGCAGTACCCGAGTGCCACACGTTTTTTTATCACGGCAAAAAGCAGCCTATGTCCATTTCCAAGAATCAAAGTATCGCTATACCAAATTACATTGAACAATAAATTTATCCATAAACATTCGAATTCATATATTTTATAATTAGTGAATACTGTGAATTTCAAGAATTTATGTGTTTTAAAAACTTCATTATTTTTGCTATAAAAGTTATGTAAAAACAAAATATTGTAAATTATCCTCAATTATCTATCTCTCCCTCTCTATCTATAAATAAGATCTAACAGGTAATAATAATAAATTAAATTAAAAAGCTTTTTAAAAACAAGCTTTTACTGGAATATCTCGAAACGAATCAAAGGAGTCCAAACTCAATGATGTTGCGACGTTTCTTTACAGAGTTCCTATGGCCACCTTCCAGCTCCAGCATCAGATCAGCTCCATGTTATTATAATATTGTATTGTCACGCTGTATACATATGCTTGCAAAATGTCATTAAAATCGGTTCAAGATATCTGCTTCAAAATTGAGTTGCAAGATTCCACCCGAACATACATACATACATTGCATAACTTGCATAAAAAGCTTGTAATTAGTTAATATCGATAGATCGTGTGGGTGTATAATGTGGTCAGTACCTGGATGAATTTCATGGCAAATTTTCTAAAAACAATCCTAGCTAGATCGATTTATCGCCCCAAAAACCCCCTCCATACTAAATAAATTTCATGAACATCGTTAGAGCCTTTTCCATGATTTAGATTATATATATGTTACCGGAAATGTACGCAATCAAGGAATTGTATACAAATCCTAGGAAATGTGTACAATTCCCATACTATTTAGGAAATGTATAAAATATTGTTTGAAAAACTATTTAATACATAGATATCCTAGGAAATGTATAAATTTCCTCGGAATAGTATATAATTCCAATATCGTATTAGGAAATGTATAAAGTAAATGCTTTCTGTAATAAAACACGTTGTTAATAATATTTTTTTATTATAGCACTTATTGAGACAATCGGGTAACAGTCATACCGTAAAATAATAATAATATGTTCATATTATCTTAATACCGTAAAATAATAATAATTACCCACCAATATCTTAAATGTTTTACATTTCCGATTTCTATTTAGGAAATGTATAGATTTCCTAGGAAATGTGTAATGTGTAAGTATAATATAATTTATTTCACACATTTCCGTGCGATTTTAGGAATTACATACATTTCCTAGGAATTGTATACAATGACGGATTACATACATTTCCGTTAACATATATACAAAAATAAAAAATTCCAATGTTAAAATATATCTATGTAAAATATATCTTATGGCTTCTATAGCCTATTCAATTAATTCTTTAAGATCAGTAGGGAGCGTAGAAATCGTCAAAACATTAATAATTTACCTTAACGCGAAAACTTTCTCTCCAAATCACATCCAATATACCCTAAAGTTGGTAGACTGACAGTATGTGAAACACACACACAAACACAATAATATGTTATGATAGTGTACGTAGTGTTCTGTGAAATATATCCTACAATTTGCAGAGATTGGTTTCACAACGGCTGGCATCGACGGATCAATGCGAACTGTTAATCTGTACTAAATTGTGATTGTCTCTTCTTGTTGAAATTCGAAATGGAGTTGATTGTTCAATTTGATTTGGTTAAGCTTATTACTGTTTGAGAGCTTAGGTATTTGTTTTGTTTCTCATTTATTGAATATTAGCTGTATTGTGTGATTGTGGAGGCCGGCAGGAGCCGGGGATCGAACCAAGTGGCGTGCAATTGGAGAGGCCTATGTCGAGAAGTGGACTGAGGTAGGCTGAAGATGATGTGTGATTGTAGTTATATAGATGAGAAATGTGTGGAACTTATCTAATACGATTAACAAAATTTTAAAAAATTATAACCCGACTACTTAAAAACTTATAACAAAGCGTAAATAGCTTATGTCACCCGGGCCATGACTACTAATCTATTAACATGACATTCATTGAAATCGGTTCAATAGTTTAGGCGCGACGGTGGAACATGCAAACATACATAGACTTCCAAAACTTACCCTTCCTTTTGGCTTCGCGGAAGTCGGGTAAAAATAGATAAAACTTTAGAGTTGTTATTGTTTGTTGTTATGTTAGCGGGTGTATATTGTATAAAAATTTTAGATTAATCGCTAGAGAACCTATTGCGTTTCTAAAACGTACACATACATACTCAACATTTTATCATATAAATTCATAACAGATAAAATGATTTATAGTGTTTGAGAATACGATATGAAAAGAGTAGATGAATTTCGAATATATAACTTAAATAGATTCAGACGCGTCTCTAGCCCGTGAAGCGCCCGTGTGCAATCATTCTGATAGCGCCCTTTAGTAAGGATAGCGCCCTTCAATAAGTGCGCATATTCATTGAAATGCCCGGTGCCCTTAACACTGCGGCGCCCATGTACACCACCACACACTCCGAACTATAGGTACAGACGCCCCTGAATAGATTAAGAAAGAACGAAAAAGAGAAGTAGATTACACGACTACTTCTTCCTTCTAAAGATATATATATTCAGAGATGTTCTAAGAAAAAATGTTTGCCTACTGACTAACGTACTACAAATTACATGACACGGAAATATATTTTCTCAGAGTATAATAAAGAGGCTAATGGTTAGTGAGAATAAGTACTGAATGTTTATTACTAGGTTTTCTTAGATATCATTACATAGCATAATATGAAGGCTCTTTTTGTTCCTGTGCGCTTAAATCTTTAAAAGAAATGGAGCGTAAAGTGCTGGATAGACAAATTAACTTAAGAGCCACGCTGATTTCAGAATGAACGAGCTGGCTCGACTGCGGTTGTACTACCCTCTCCAATCTTAAAAGAGCAACCTAAAATGACAGCATTTGTGCTATCGTGTTTTGTTGGTGAGTGTGAGACCGGAGGCCCAATGATGCGGAAGCATCTGATTAGGCCACCATAGTGTGGGTTACTATGCTGCATTGTTGCAATACCTGAATTCGCAATGAGCATGGTGACCACTACTTTTGGACTCTGTTTATGATTTCCACCAGGCAGAGTAGAGTCACTTTGCAGGCCCATTAGTATTCTTGGGATCTTGGGATGGCAAAATTTTCAAAACGAGTTAAGTAGTATTATATAACTTATATTAGTAGGTTTCTTTCACATGGTGTTTTCATTCATCATAAAGCAAATAATACTTAACTTCTAAAATAACAAGACTGAAAAACTCGAACATCCAAATCCGCGCCATCGAAAGTGAGATAATAGTGAGATACAATGTAGTGGTTATACTGCGCAATTTTGGCAAATTGAGATAATAAATGGCGCCCAGCATTCTAAGAAACATTTCGTTCATCAATGTTGAAGTTTTAAGAGTCCTTTAAGGAGAGCCTCTTGGAAATATACTAGTAGGCATTCAGAAACTTTGTAATATTGACTAAATAAAGCTTTTGTTACTTTTACTGTTACTACAAATACATACTTAATGTATAATGAAAGTCCGAAAATACTTCAGACAGGAATAATAAGATACTGAGTACCACTATTTGTTACTTTTCGTTTGTTCCTTTTAAGAAACCTGACTTTAGATTTAAACAAATAACCTTTTTATGGTTATTTTATACAGATGCTTGAATAAGTTCTAAAATCATACAATTTAGTAAAACACTACTTGGCTCGACAAAATAGTTGTTTCAGAATTGAATCCAGTAAAATTACGCGGTGTTTCGTCACTGGCAATGTTTATGATGAGAGCCAAACTACTGCCTGAACACTAGTGAAGTCAGTCTTCGTTGAAAGATAATCAAATCTATCCATCAAAGTTTAAGAAAGGTTTAAATGTATAAGTGGGAGCCAACTTAACGTACAACTCGAAAAACACCTAAGTGATACCAATCACTCTACTTTCTTGCTCCTATTAACTTTTGCTTAGGCTTGTACTGGATTCAGTATCCAAGGACCTAAAAAGTAAGGTGAAGTGTTCTTTTCATGTTTGTTAGTAAAATCCCCCGTGACACTGTGTGTACAATTCCTAATGCGGGAGTTGTCACTAAAACAAAAACCCCCACATCTGCTGCGAGACATGATATTGGATCCTACCCATTTTCCTGCTTCTTTCTAATATACATCAATTCTTCAAATGCCATGACGAGGGTCCAAATTCTCTCCCGCCATGCGTATCGCAGTTAGCAGCATCGTCTTTACTGAAAGACTCCCTACAGTGGTTCCCGCTGGTCATTCCACATGGTATGTACTGGTACAATTTCTTTACTTGCACGGAATTGCTTGACTCTGACTCCATGGACATAGGTACGAATGACCTTGCCTTTAAAATGTTGGCTAATTCAACGCTTACATTTATAACGCAGTTAAAAAGTATGTGCCTTTAAAAGTAACCAAGTAACGCAGTACAGAGAAATTAAAAATTACTTGACGAAACAAAAACATGTTAGGCTAATACGTACATGTCGTACACAACCGATTATATTAAGGACTCTTTGACTCTATCCATAACAAATGGATAAAGTTCAATAATGCTAACTTAATCTAATATCCAAATTGCTGACAGTATGAGCGAAATTAATTACCGCAACTTGGTTTTGGAGTGGGCGGGATGATGGCAGTTTAACACGTGGGGAACCCACCTACCGAGTGCACCGACACCTCTATAAGTTTTAGGTGTTTTATGCACCATCGGCTTATCGACAAATTATGTACATAGAAATAACTATGTATTGTGTCATTGCCATGTAATATGATAACTCCAATGACACATTTCGTCAGTGATAACTCTAATATTTGTAGGTTAGGGTCTGGTTTGAACCGGAGACACCCCTAGTTCTTAGGGTTCCGTGCCAAAGGCAAAAAACGGAACCCTTATAGATTCGTCATGTCCGTCTGTCTGTCTGTCCGTCCGTCTGTCTGTCTGTCCGTCCGTATGTCACAGCTACTTTTTTCCGAAACTATAGAAACTAAAATGTTGAAACTAGGTAAGTAGATGTATTCTGTGAACCGCATTAAGATTTTCACACAAAAATAGAAAAAAAACAATAACATTTTGGGGGTCCCCATATTTAGAACTGAAACTCAAAAAAATTTCATACCCATTCGTGTGGGGTATCTATGGATAGGTCTTCAAAAATGATATTGAGGTTTCTAATATCTAGTAAAATCTAGTAAGTAGTTTTTTTAATACGTCATAAATCGTAAACTGCAATTTACCTTTCATTCAATCAACACAAATAAAATATAAATTATATTATGAAACTTACTGCTACGGAACCCTTCATTGGCGAGTCCGACTCGCACTTGGCCTCTTTATAAATATCGCTTGCATTGAATCTGTCACTTTTTTATAACGCAAGGTGCCTTATATCCTTGTCGGGATCTTAAAGAAGGCGGCTAAATAAAGTAATGAAAGCATAACAGACAAATCATCATAAGTAATATCTTTTAGAGTAAAAGTTAGAGTTAAAACTTGTTGTTTTATATGCGGTAAATTCTTGACATACCTAGTAGTACATAAAACTACTGATTCGCTTTTGTCTTAAGCTTGCAAACAGCCTTAAGAGACTTTGTATAAAACAGAAGCTATTTGCTTATGCAGGCTCTTTGTTTTCTTAGCTTTACTATAACGATACAAGTTCGGTCAATTACCGTAAAGTTATACCCTAATTTTAAAGCACATTGTTGAGGGGGTTTTAAAAGCTACACTGTGTCGTATAATGTGTGTTCGTGCATCGTTTTTAGGTCACCTTAGTCCTATTAATGAAACCTTTAGACTTTCGTCGCATATCTGTCCATCCATAACTCAATAGTCAGAAATGGTATTTAAAGACTATCAGTTGAAATTTTACAACAGTTTATATTTCATTATGACCTCGTTCTGTGATTTTGACAATCGTAAGAATATAGTTTTGAGAAAAAAAGAGAAAAGAGTTTTTGTTTTTTTAAGAGTAATAAAATGTAAATGTAAAAATAATGATTATAATATAAATAGACTTACAAAAATTACTTCATTGCTGATATTAGGTACTTTTTATCATAGTTTATATTGTTTTTATATTTTATATTGTTATTATATTGTATTTATTGATATTTTATAATACTTATTTCTGTGTGATTTATGTACTATATTATGGTAAAGTGGTAATATTAACCAAAACGAGATTAAACAACAACTTATGCATATTAGTTTACGATGTTCGATTTGTGATTAGTTCGGTAACGATCTTCTCACAAGATTATCATCTTCTCCTTAAGTCATTTCCAACTGAGTTATAGATTATATAATATCTATAGATATGTATAGAAGTTTGTAAAACTAGTTATTAGTTTGGTATATAAAAATAGGCAAATACTCTATTGTTACATTACTGATTTTACTAAATTTGAAATTATACCTCCACCGATACGTCATCACTGGCATAAAATACTGTCTAATGTCTATACGCCATGGTTATTTTACAAGTACTTGACTTAAGTGCAAATATTTTGTTAAGCTTTAAGGTTATATTAATTGTAAACATTTATATTGACAGCAGTAGAACGAATGCCACTTTTAATCAACGTTTGTGGGTAAAGGCAACCACTGCCATAATGTGAGATAACGTCGCAGAAGGTCAACCGAAGGTTACTGACATTGAGTCTGAAAAACATATAATCCATGAGCATTTTCTTGTTTTAAACCATCAGCAGATATTAGTAGCCTTATTTCTCGAAAGCTTTTGATATCTGACTGCCTCGGTGGCGCATTGGTAGCGTATGCGACTGCTGTGCTTGAGGTCTCAGGTTCGATTCCCGGGTCGGACCAAATGTTTGCATTATCTGCAAATATTTGTTTCGGAGTTTGGGTGTCTTCTATGTAAATTATGTTACATACATTTTTACAAAAAAAGTATATGATTATTCTATCGATCAATCTAGCTATCATAATCGAGGCTCTAATTAGTTTGAAGCTAGATGGCGTTGTGTGATGTCCGAAATATTTATATATTTAGATTTACTTATTCTTCTCTTCTCTTTATGTCCGAAAATTGGTTTATAGAAACTATGACATATTACATATTTGCTTATACTCATCTATTGCTGCCTGTAAATTTTCCTTGGGTTGGGTTCCTCTTGCCGTTTGTCATGCTCATATTTTATCCCTTTGGGTATTATTTATAATACCACTACCTACTCTACCAATGCTTTATGAATTTATTTTAGGTTAGATTTATTTGTTATTTACATATTTTGTATAACTTGAAAAATTCGGTAAACAATGAAATTCTAAATCGCGGAGTTAGGTTTGTTTATGGATTATTATGTGAAAAAGGAATGATATAAACTTTATCTATACTATTATAGGAGCGGAGCATCAATGAAGAATGTTTCAAAAACGGGGGAAAATTATCACGCTACGGGCAATAGGAGACGCAAACGGGGTTGTGTGGGTCTGCTAGTTACAAATATGATTACTATGTTTATGTTAAAATTTATAATTTAATCTTTCTTAAAGTACATAAAACTATATAATAACAAGTAGATCAATATGCACACTATGCACAGTGCCTTGTAAGATAGTTTGTTATTCCGAAACAATAAACTGATGCAATAATTTAAGGTTGTCTTAGGTTTTAATGATATTTTTTCTATTAGGCAGAATTACATCTACTAAATACTAGAAAACAATTTGAATATAGTGTGAATGAATCAATTAACATACTTATATTGCGGAATGAGGGTATCCGAATAATAAAAGTATTATAGCTCCTCTACACGGTGGTCCATTATTGGGTCAACATTGGGCCATCAAGTGGCCAGTGGGATGGCTGCAAGCATTTACACGTTAGTGACGTTCAGTGTTAATTTGGTCGTTTGTCAAGATGGACGTGGAAGCTATCGCCGCTGCGACAATACATCTATGGAGTTCCAGCGAACATTGAGTGGTGGGCTACGTGGAGACGCGTGCCGCCATCATTGGGCTAATATCCTTTGATGTGCAGCCGAAAAACCGACACCAACGCCAACCCAGAGCCATCGCACGCGCCAAACAACAAACTAACGCCAACCTACGCCACTACGCCCTCTTCACGTTGGCTCATCATAGTGGGCCAATGTGTTGGGTCAACGTGAAGAGGATATATTACGAAAATTTGCCACTATCGAATGAGTCAGGCGAGGTGGGGATGAAATCTATATAAAGCGGCGTGATCGGAAACAGGGGACAGTTTCTCTTCAAATCTCGCGGCGTCCATATCTCTTGATTGTGACATGGGTCGCTCTTGAGTCGTAGTAGTTTTCTATTCTTCGATTTGTGATTTATTGTATTTATGTGTTTTATATCGTTTGTGATAATTTGTCCTTAATCTCTCCCTTTGATCCGCGTGTTTAAGTTAATTCGTATCCGTTTAGTAGTTTTAGTTAGTTAGTTTTAGTAGTTTAGTAGTTTATTTACATTGATTAGTGTTTGGCTTTAGTCAGATTGGCCGTATCTGTAATTCATGTTCTCGTTTATTCTCGTGCCAGCCGAAATATAAGTATTTATTTCTTCAACTACAATATTGCAACCTCAGAAGAAAAAATCCAAAAAATAAAACAAATTATTTGAAAAGATTTCTGATAACATTTTCAGTTTTATTCGGTTTAAAATATTTTACTTTAACAGAGTTATGAACATTCAATAAATACATGTTTGTACGTATTAAAAAAAGTATATGTATATGTTTTATATCAGTTGTCTAGCACTCATAGTAGAAACTCTGCTTAGTTTGGGATTAGATGGAATGAATGAAATAGCCCAATAATATAGTAGAATTGTTAACCCGTATTATAAAGCAAAAATCAACATTGTTAACGAAGACACACCGCAGGACAACACGCATGCATAAGCTAGTTAGGTTGCTCTAATCTGCATACGCTGATTTAACATACCAGCTTACGAGCAAGACAAACTGGGAAGTCTGTACTGCTGTCTTTATACATATACACATACATAGTAAGTTTCAGTAGAATATATATTATTTACTATGAAGCAAAAACCTTTAAAAAAGCGTGTAACATGAAAGTTCCGTCATCATTGAAATTCTATGGTTTATAATTTGAGTTACGTTTTAAAGTTTACTGTACTGTTTTGAAAGTTAAAGAAGACTTCTGTATGTAGAGTGTTTTATTCTTTTAATGCATATTTCTACAAATACCTTTCTTAACTTAATTGGACAGCGTTATGTAAAAATAGATTAAGCGACACTGGAGAGAATTTGAGAAAATGAGCGTCAAAGATTTAAAAATTAAAATTGTCGCTATGTGGTCATTATTTATGTTATATTTTTGATATTTTTACTTAAAAGCAAACTGTGTGTGTAGTCTAGTTTAATTAAAATATATTACGATACATAATATACATTAAAAGATATAGCCACTTTTCTTCTTAATTCGTTATTATTTTTTAGCTATACTCCCACTTCCTAAATTAATCAACAACGTACTATGCGACATTATAGTCGTTTGATCCTTTAATGCGGGTTGTTTTGGGAGAAATAAAATGCAGTATAAGATTACATCCAAATATTTTTATGCAAAGTTCTGAATTAAACTAGAAATTGAACCATTTCGTTAAGATGATCTTGTATGTCATTGCTGATTAGAAGACACACATAAATTTGAATAATTTTTCATAGTTAAAACCTGAATAATAATACAATTTTCGCTTGTCTCAATATCCTTTGTACCTAAAATCAAAACTCTTGTCATTGGTTTTGAATATTTATTTAAAAATACATTAATAATACTTTTTATCTCGTTATCACCAACTGCATACAAATACTGTTCAAGCTTAACATCTACTGCATAAACTAAAAACACACCTTCTCAAAATATAAACATTCCAAATAATAAAAAATAAATGTAATCAATCATTATTTTTCTGATTTGCTTCTTCTAAATCATGAGATCCTGTTAAATTTTCGTAATATTATCTGGCATCAGATGGAATAAGAACAAAGTGATGTATAAGTATACGTAGTGATGTGTCATACCATCCAACTTCGGCTCACTTTTCATTCTCCCAAAATTGCTACTAGAGACCAGACAAATGTAATGGGCCGCTCATTTTCGTAAACTACCGTGAGTGTAATATCCTTATAAATGTTTTCACATTTCTTTATTTATTTTCAACCAGTTCACAGCATTTCCTTCTATGTTTTTGAAGTGAAACTTCTTTAGCGGCGTTGAGCACTTTTTGGTAGGGGAAAATCTTACGAGTTCGCGTCACCGACATGCTGACATGACAATTTTCGAAGTGAAAACTTCTTTAACCGCGTTGAGTACTTTTTGGTAGGGGAAAATCTTATGGGTTCGTGTCACCGACATGCTAATGTTTGATATTGATAACTTTAATTTAAACATTAGTTATAAGTTTTCACTTCTATCGATAGTTCTTATGACTGCCAATATTTTTTTCTTTTTACAATCTACATTATGTTAAAAACAGTACAAATATATTAAACAATCACTAGCTAGAATAACAGATCCCTTTGACCAGTTCCCAAAGACTAAAATTGATACATAAAATTATTGCAAATAACTAAATTATTTTACTCCATTTACATTTTTTTTTAATAATGTTCTAGTCTTCATCATTTTGGAAACTCTGAAAAACTTGTTTAATTTTTCATTTCAAAAGCTGTGAATTGTTGACTTGCATCTACGTATTAGCTGCCATTTTAGGCGGTTAGTTCGATATTGCGTTTTTAAATAAAAAAAATAAACGGATCAACTACAATTTTTGTGGATATAATTCTTTTATGCAATTTAAAATCCTATTTGTATATTTTGTAACAGTTACTTAGGCGATTAATTCTTTATTACGTAATGAATTTGTGCACTAGCCCTAACAAATGTTGACATGTCGCTTGATTCACCCCTTATTTAATAGCACTAGGTGTGAGTTTTGAACACAAAAATAGCTGAGTACATAGTTTATTATGCCTAGAATCGATCTGCATTCAAAATTCATTTTTTTCAATTTTGTCGCTTAATTCGTTCTTACATAACGCTGTCCAATTTTAATCACGAACGTATGTAGTGCTGTTTCTGGTTTGTGGTTTCGAGTTTCAAGCGAGTTTCATTCGAAAACAAAAAATAAAACTCCAGATCAAATGAATTAACTTACTCAGAACCTTGAATCCGTTACTTCCATCATGAAGCTTGACCAGCTTAAGGTTATACGGGGTAATTTCTGGATCTACTGAACCGATTTCGAATATTCTTTTACCACTAGTAAGCCACATTATTTGTAGAGAGTCTCAGCCTAAAACAGTATGGAAGTTCGTCAGTTTTAAAGTTAGAAATATGAAGAAATAATCACGTTAGCGAAGGTCTGGATGGTCTTGTGTTATATGATTTGCATGACCAAAAGAAATAAAGTCCACATTTTAAGATTATCAAAATTCTATGATAATTGCCATATATATTAAAGAAAAGGAGTATGGCATGTACACTATGTACACTTGTACAGCTATATTCGTGCGACCAAGACAGCTGAGGGCGCAGGGCTAAGGGATACGCAGTCTTACCCGTATTTGTCTAGGAAAGGACCCTATATCATATCGTTGTAACTTTGAATTCGGGAATTACCGTAAGGCCTGCATGAGCTACCGTGAAACTAATTAGGCGCGGATAAAGGGCATATTTCACCCTGGAGCGGTGCTGGGGATCAAATTAGTCGTATCGTGTTAATTGAAATGGGACAACTTGCACAGTGTGAGAGGGCACATTTTGCGAGGGAAGCCAATGACACGCCTATATTACGTTACGTTATAACCGAATTAATTTACAGTGTGCTACCGGCGGTTAATGAGCCACGGGTTTTGAGAGACCATTCGTTTCGAACGTTAAGCTGCTTCACATTGGTATACGCGGTATGCGTTGACAACACGCGGTCAGGGTGTAAAATACTATCTACATTGCATATTACACGGTAATACGATATTTATAATATACATTACCGCCCAAAATTGCGAGTATCGTGTATAATTTTGCTTGCAAGAATTCTGTATATTAATTACGTTTGGGCTGTTATCTGTTTGTGTGCGTTACATTGCGGGGTTTTCATGCCTACGAGGTGATTACGAAATATAAGGAACACGTTATGAGAACCAGAATGTGTAGGTGTATTAATATTTTTATGTAAACAAAGATAATATGGAACTGGTACATATCATTAGTTTCATATAATTCGATATCTTTAGTATTTTATTGAACAGATTAATTCTGTTCTTGTACACTTACTTTATACAAATTAGAAAAACATAATAAGTAATATACGATTATTGCTTTTTAATAACGTGTGCGAAAATGGATTTCTTTGTTTTCGATTGTTTAATGTTCATTACGAATTAACGTCCTAATGATTCGGTTGAGTAGCTAAGACTTAAAACTGTTAATTTTTGCATGCATGTTTTTAGGGCAGACAAACACATATTCAGTATCTTTAATTCACAAAACAAGTACTGGGAAGCGAGCACGTAGGGTGATCTGAGTCGCTGACTAAAGATAGTATATTTAATATGTGTGTGTTTATGTATTGTTGGATCAACTTCGCAATTGAAATTTTTCATTAAAAGTTTTCTTTCAAATAACTAGAAAACTTCTAAGTTTTATTTTTATTTAAAGCAATATCTGCACTTTTGATCCCATTAATATAATAAACACGAAAGCTTTGGGGTTGTATGGTTGTTTGTTACTCAATGACGCCTAGCTGTTAGCTTCTACTTATCTAATTCTACTACTAATAAAAACCTGAGTACGTTTTTAAAGATATTTTCGAGTAAATAGTGTGCTATATAATATTTGCAAGTTGTATACTCATAGTGTCAATAGTTATGTCATAGGTGAACTAATCAATAATAGTGACATGTCAAGTGAACCGGGAACAAACGAGATAGTAAAGGTTAGGATACATGGTGAATAAATAAATATATTAGAACTGATATGAGGTATTGAAATTTTCGTGCTTAGTTGACTTTGTCTGGATTGCTCCATCTTGACGCAAGGATGGAATATAGTAACTATATTTTAACAACATGGATCAATCCTTTATCTAAAATATCCTTCACATATTGCACAATTTTAACAAAAGAAGTGAAAAAAAAAGTGATGATTATGACTATTTTAAAACAATGTTTTATCACTTGCATCTTAACATTTGGTCTATCCCTTGATAGTGTAGTTCAAAGTCAAGAAAACGCTACGTTGCATTGTTGATTTGTCTTAGGTATATAATATACCTCTTTATTTTTAACTGATTTTTTTTTTATATCTCAGTCACATTGTAGTCACTTACCATTAGGCGACTAGTCTGCTCTCTTACCCCTATCCTACTAATATTATAAACTTATAATATAATATTATAAGAGAGAAATAAATAAAAGTGTCAGATTGGAGGTAGCCCAACCTCCGCTCTTATTCTCATAATTAAACCACTAAACAGTTCACAACGATATAAAATTAAACGACAAGATATACTGAAATAAGTCCTTACTGACCGCCGCGCTGACCAAACCACAAGTGACCAAGCATAGCCAAGTACCGTCTTTTTATCGGTTGGCTCTGCCTAATTTATCGGTAAAGTAGGGGTAAATCGTTTTATTGCTCTAATACTCTCATTTCAATAATTCGGATACCCTCATTCTAAAAATAGCTTATACATCAGAATAACACATAGGCTACTATTTGCAGTGATAACTGACATACACGCGGGCGGAGTCGCGGGCAACAGCTAGTACACCATAAAAAACACAATGCCTTATATTGCTATTTTAATATTCACTGCATACTTTCTCAGTAATATTAGCTTAGCGATCTGCTAAAAAACATCTCATGTGAAAATTTTACAGAAAAAATGTACGAAAAAGAATTTCAATATAAACAAACTTTCTACTAAGCGACATGAAATATGTTGAAAAACAAGAAAAATAGTGCAGACTGCAAGCTGCAAGCACGTCGTAGCTACTTGTGTACTACCCCTAAAACAGCGCCGGCACTACAGAACATTTTATTTTATTTTCCCACCTTCGCCGTGGGAAATTCTAGTTTCGCTGACAGATATTGAGTTACCAGCGGAGTTTTGTGAAATAAAACCATTGTGTTTTTCCGTGGTCGCGACCGCCTACGTCATATAATGCTGACGTCACTTCTTATTTATATGGGGGGTACAACTTTCTGGTACGTTACTTCGAAAAGTATGGAATAATAAAAGTTTCTTTTATTTTTATTCAGCTGCACCATTTGTAACTATCGATATTAAAGGACGGGTATTATATGTTTAACGTATATATATTTGTGTATTTCTTTTAAGTTCGTAAATTTACATGTATCAATTTTTATTTGGTTGAAAGAAAGCTTTATTAAAATTTGTTTTTCAGTTCGAAGATCATGAACTTTTTTCTGCCGTTGAAGAGATTTCTACTTCGGAAATACTGAATTTAATTAAAGTCCGTTTCTCATTTATTTACTTTTTTAATTATGTTTGTTCGAAAATTATTTTACAAGTTTATGCCTTAAGTTTATTATCAAATTTATTTTAGTCGGCCAAATAAATCTTTTTTTTTATATTATCAGTAATATATCAGTAGTAGCTACTGCAGTGGTTTAAGAGACTAGAATAGTGAGACATTTCTTTTTATTGTAATAATACTACTATTTAATTTTCATAATGTGTACCTACTGTTAAAAACTGATAAAAAGTGTCTTGAATTCAATACATATATAATGTTTATACATATTTATGGTACAAATTAACACCAATTATATTTGAGAACTACGTTCTTTGAAAAAATAATTTATGCCTTTTTCAGCACAAATAGCTTGTGTCAGACGTTATCAAGAACTTGTTAATCCTACTAATCCTATCTTGCAATCCTATCCTACTGATATTTTAAATGCGAAAGTTTGTGAGGAAGGATGTATGGATGTTTGTATTTGAGAAAAACTATTGAACGAATTTAGATGAAACTTTTTATTAATGTAGCTTCTATATCATAAAAACACATAGGGTAGGTACTATTCACCGCGATAACCGACACATGCGTCTGGAGCCGCGGCCATATACTAGTTTCATTATAATGGAACCACTAATCATTATAAGAAATTCTGTCATCGTAGAAGTGCATATTTGGCAGTTTATAAAAGAATAAAGAAAGCTTATTCTTTCTGAATATTTCTTAATCAAGCTAGTTTTAAAAGCACATCATTCAATAATTATGTTAGTTTAGAAATTGGTAGCCCTTACTATAGTTTCATCTATTACTAATCTGGAATTCGTCTCTGTGAGAACGAACAGGAAATGAATATTGATAATTATATTTTTATTACCATCTAATATGTAAACTTCCTCTGAAAACAAAAATTATTTCACAATTCAAATGTGCAACGATTTCCACGAATTAACACGTTAACTGTGACATCAAAGGGTATCTTTTGCCACATAATTTGGCAATACTGGTAACTACGAAGCGTGTAATATGTAATACGAAAATGAATTATTATTTATGTTTGCTACGTGTTCTAGCTGGAATACGTAACCAAGATTAATGTGTGTACCTGCCCACTACTTTAATCTACATCATAAAAAGAGCAATATATCAAGACCTTAATTTGATGTAGTTTCAAGAACCATAAAACCTTAACTGAGTTACTAACAGCCGTTTTCAATAATCTATTTCTAGTTAAAACTGGAAAGATTTATTTTTAATTTATTTTTTCAATGTGTTTGATTAAATACTTTATATGTGCAGGTTTGATCTTTTTAATATTTTTTTTGTCAAATTTTATTTTTCAAAAAAACAGTAAATACTCTATAATTTATACCCTCGATTGTCGGCACTTGATGGAACTTGTTTAAATACATTCTAGAATTAAACTCATTTCATCCTGACCGGTAAGTAAGAAAGAAACCTTTAATAATGCCCTAGAGCGAAACCAGTCAGGATTAAAGTTACTTAATGAAATCGAACAAGTACAAGTAAGTTTAAATCTAGAATGTGTAACATCGTTTTTTTTAGTATTCAATGTTTAACAAATTTTGTTTCAGCGCCCTCTCGTTCATTGTAGTTAGAACTACAATTGGATGATGTGCACGATCGAAGTATCGGGCTGTTGGTACACCTAGGTGGCACTAGGGGGCGTATTTTATGAAGGATATTTAGTTGACATTATGAAGCTTAGAAATAATGAGACATTATCATATGTGTATCATACGATTCTCATTACTTCTTAAATTTGATCTCAAATAAGCAAGGAGTATGGAAGTTGTACGTCCTGTTCTCACATCCCGAAATGTAGTAGGGGAATCATCTAGATTGTTCGATCAAATGTCTATATAGCAGGCTGCATTGCATATTTTTTTTTATTTCTTAAACCTTCTCTCGTTAACTCTGAGGAAGCTTTGCTTACAGTGTACATTAATATTCTTGTTGGTAGTGTTTGTGAGTGTTCAAGTCCCACTGTCTGTGGTAAGTTAACCTCAAAAAGGTTTTTCCTTATTATCTTAATGTATGTAGAATATGTTCTCAGGCTATTTAATTTTGTTTATAGGGTCGTTAGATTACCGCAGAAAGAATCCTACATATTGCCTGTCTTGTGGTTCAAGATTTGTGCTGAGTACGGTTGACGATTGGCAGCTCACGGCTCACTCCTCAAGACCTATCTGCCCTACCTTGAGGGAAGTTCATATTATATATATGGAAATTAATTATTACTTTTTTTACCTAGCACCCACAAGTTGGATCACTGGTGGACGTCTCTGTAAGCTACCTTGAGCTGGAGAGAGTCTACGGCTGACTACTGTGAGTCAGAGAGGTGACCAGAGGGTGGCTATCCTGTGCAGACCAGTCTACAGGCTTAAAGAGTGAAAGAAAAGACTGTATAATTTTATTTTTATTTTTAAGACTACCTCTTAAGTTTTTTTTGTCAATATATTAAATTAATTAAATTACTTTAAATTCATATGTAAAGATAGCAGGAATTGGAATAAAAGTTTATTTAAATTGTAAGTTGTCTTTTTGAAGTCTTCCTTGGACCCTCCGCACCCTCACCTTAAAATTTTATCTAAATTCTTACGGCGCCCTGAGGTATCATCTTCTACCCTGAGTCGAAGCCGGTGAGTTTCCACCTGACAAGTTCAGGGGTTACAAATGTAATAACTACTATACTACGCATAAAATACTCTTTTTAAGATAAATTCAGAAAGTTTTCAATAACCTATCTCTAGTTAAAATAGAAGATACGACCGTAAATTAACCTTTATTTCTTCTAGTATGAATGCTTAATTCAAAGGCGGTAATGATTTCGTAAAAGACACAATATTTAAAATTTCCCTATTCAAAATTTTGATTTTATTCTAAGGAAACAATTAAGCGCATATTCAAAATTCATAGAAAATTGAAGAGAAATAAAATGAATTCGTACAATTCTATTTATGTCCTTCGTTTAATCAACTCTGGATTTATTTGAAGGGTTATTAAATGGCATAAATAAAGGTGAAGGTTGAGTTACAACATCAGGAGTCTCTTCAGTAGTTAATTGGTGTTTGTATTCCAATCGATACTATCCTTACTAATATTATAATTTCGAAAGTAACTCTGTCTATCTGGCTATAACGACTAAACTACTACACCACTTTCAATTTAATTTACAATGGAGAAATTGTGATTCTTGAGGATATACATAGGCTACTCTTTTCTGCGATAATCGATATACACGGGCGGAGCCGCAGTCAAATGCTAGTTAAGAATAAAAACACATAGTTAACATAGTCTAAAATAAATATTGTAGCAAATAGTTAATGAAAAATAAATAACTATAAATTATTCACTCCAATTTCATTACCAATCTATATCAGTTTACTGCTGGATAAAGGCCACTTCCATTGGCCGCCACTCTGATAGATTTTGATACTACAATATTGTTATATTATGGTAAAAACGTATTTATTTAATACCAACAAGACATTTATATTAATACTTCCAGTTGTTAATTCACAGTCATTTTCTCTTTGTTAAAGGTGCTGAAGTTAGTAAGAGGACGGCGACGGTAATAAAAAACAAATAAAGTATTTTTTTAACAGAAATGTTATGCAAATTGTTTTTAAGGAAAGACGTTTATATTTAAGCGTGTTTGCTACGAGTGTAAACGGTCATTAATATATATAATTAAAGTTTACTATATTTTTGAAGTTAAATAATCAAACATGGAAGTAAGTCATGCAATGGCATAATTGCGTTTACCATATTGTTTCATTGTTAATTGTTGAATAAAAAAAATAGTTAGAAATAATTTTCGAAACGTAAAATTAGGACTGTAGTTGTTCGGTTCAAAAATACGGCAAGAAACTCCATGAATTACTCTTAAAAAAAAAACGATTTACAATTTTGCAACAATAATAATGTACACGAAAATTGTAAATCTGCTTTTTTAAAAAGAGTAACACGTATTATGTATTCGCAAGTCAGATATTTGCTTTATTTGCTTAAGGTGGGAATGGAGTAATTTCAAGGAGTCTGACTTTATGACTTTTTTAAATTAGTATGTTCTTTTTTAATAGTTGTAAATTTTTAATAGACCTTTTAATTCGGTAGTTTTTGGTTATGAATTTTAAAGGGTAGAAATTTTATTGAACATGTTTTTAAAACAGTATTTATTTTAGGATTATTCAAACACTGTAACAACTGATGGAAAAAGCATGTTAATGAAATTCCTAACGCTATTTTGTGATAGCGAATAGCAACGGCTAACCGAGGGTTGCATGTTCCACATTTCACTATCAGGGAAGAATGATGGCCATCGCGATATCGCTTTTGTATACCAACTGAACAAAACAAATGCTCTGTCACTTTGGTTACGTTCGGCCAATGATTTGCCGAATACTGAACGTCTAATCTAATTAATGATTGTTTTGTCACCATGGTCGAATTACGATCCCGCGTGTTGATCTACCCATTCTTGTCTTGCAATAAACGTCTACGTAACAAAGAGGAGTAAGGGCGGTTTTCGTATAACACTGTTTGTTTAATGTTGGTAGCTGTGACGTTTACAAATGGCACGCAGATGGACACAGGGTTAGATCGCGAACGACATAATTGATGGGCCGATGCGGTCAAAGCCTTCCACAATATTGGCAGCGGCACTGTTCTGTATTAAAAAGACCAATGAATATTCATGTACTGAAAGGAAAATCTTTTATCGAATAATTTATCGAATGTTCCATTACACTGTTCAGGGAATTTCTTAAGTTACAGGAAAATGTGAACAAGAAACACTTCGTTTTATTAAAAACATTCTTGAGTAGGTATTAAATTATTTACCTTTCAGTTTACTTACGTAAAGACAGTTCAAAAGGTTGATGAAAACAGTTTTGTTGTCATTTAAGTAGATTAACTGAACTGTGTACTTCCGACTTGTCCTTTTAATGATCTCTTAGCGTAATTTAAGATAGTTTTTACTTTCAATTTTAGATCACTTTATTTTTATATCGGATCTAATTCACGTTACGGATAATTTACGAGGTTTTAATATGTATTGCATAGTATTTTAGAATAATTAAGATCAAATTATATGGTGGATCAGGTGTTTCATAAGTAAAGACGGGACTTCTTAACGAGACGATTACTGGTCCGTCGGGAACTTGTATTGACAAACAAAAACGATTTTGTAATGATTTTGATTTTAACACAAAACACAGAAGGCTTTTGTTTTCTATGTCTAAAATGTTAGGCATTAGAACTAGTTGATTTGTGAATATTTTATTTTATTATTAGTAGCCAGTGATTTTTTTTTTTTTTTTTCAATGATGTTCTTCGGTTTATGCAAGGACTGTGAAGAATAAAAAAGACTATGCAATATAGGTACAATAGTTTCAACTAATTCAAAATCCACTGTATACACATTGTTATTTTTAGTTTTAAAAGATAACAATACTTGATATAACCTAAATTACGTTCAATTAATCATTAAATAACACTACAAAGCGTCCCGAGTAGTGATACGCTTGGCAATACAACACGCTCGTGTAAAGCTATTCTTAAATATTCATTTCCGGTCGAACTAGATTGCACTTTACTGTCTAGAAACGAGAGTCACTGTTTATTGTAATGTTAAATGTTGATAACCTGGTTCCTCGGCAACTAGTACCCTAGATAGCTTACGGTTTTTGGTTGGTTCGAGTCCGACATAATCAATAGCGTGAAGTAACCGGGGGATTACCGCACAGAAAAAGGTACGTATTTTGATCTAATTATAGTACTATTATTCTTTCTCTTTCTTTCATTCTATTATGTCAATAATCTTTTAGTGTTAGATAGCACATTTAACGATGGGGGTTATAGGTTATATAACATCACGCTACGACCAACAGAAGACGAGCAACAATGAAAAAAGACGCAGTAAAAGTTAGTCAGCTAGCTTATAATAAAGATAAATTAATAATTAATAGTAACAAGGTCAAAAGTTTTAAAAGACAAGAATTACAATAGTTCATTTGGTCGCCAAAAAGTCGATACAATATAGCCAATAACCACTCTATAGAAATTCATTCGATTCGCTAGATATATAGATATTAACCAAACGAGGCGTAAATTTACGATAAGTGAACACAAGGCGATAATGTGATGTTAGAAGCGAGCATGACTGAATAATTTTCGGTCCACGCTTGGGACGGTGTAATCAAAATGCAAACACAATCACGACCTCCCTTACGAATTCCGATAAAAGATCAAATTTTATAGGAGCATGTTTTCAGAGAAAAACAATAATAACTTAATTAAAGGAAAAATGAGAATTGAATTTAAGAGAAATTCAATTCTGGAAAGATTAGGAAAAATTCAAGTGTCTTGGAACCCACAATGAAATTCATCAGAAGAAAACTGGAGGAGTTGGATGGATTGTATGTATTAAACTGTAAAAAAATGTTTTTTTGTATAGTAAGTTTAAGTCCAGTAGTGGTAACCTTATCAGTGGCAGTGTTGGTTAGAGTCTGGCGGGTTCGAAATCACAAACTCTTGGGTTAACCAACGTGTTAGCTTTTTACCTGAATACTGACTTGCTGAATCTGATTATCGATGCTTGAATAAAATGCTATTTGCGTATACACTAATTTTAATTCCTGATAAACACTTTTACATTTATTTCCTGATTGACACTTATTTCACTTTAATTTAACACAATGCGTGCGATCGTGCTATCTGATAAATCTGAAGCTATTAGTATGTGTTTCACCTTCCGAATGACTTTAACACTGATTATATGAGATCTGAAGTTATATTTTCAACGTGGTGAAAATTACATGATTTCTGAAACTACCTTTTGGCGTGGTCAAAATTGCGACCGGTCGCCTTGAACAATTATAGTAAAGAGGCAGAACGCCATCTTGCCATAGATAATCTTAAAACAATATTATTATCATCTTTAAACTATGGTATTTGTTAGATTTCGAACGTCATTGTAATGGCAACATTTTCGATTGTCATTTTTCTTGTTTGACGTTTTGACGTTTGAGGTTAAGTACTATAGAGACGCTTCCCGGCTGAATACGTTTTCGCATTTGATTGTCGGTTTAAGCGACTTGAATTGATATTAAGCTGATTTCCCAAGACTCGGTTTTCGTCGGTCACCGTTATGATTGGTCTGGTTTGGACTCGCGAGTTTTTGTAGGCGCGTTCAAAAGGGCGTGATCCGTGATAGCTAATACGAGTTTATTGTAATTCGAATACCTTGAAAGATATACAGCACTTGGAGCCTGTTTGTGTGAACGTACCAAGACAAAGCAGAGAGGAAACTACCCAAGAGATCTCTTGGAACGCCGAGAACGTAGGTAGTAGAGCCACGCTGATTTCAGCACGAATGGGCCGGCTCGACCGGGGCGGTACTACCCTCGCACAGAAAATCAACGTAAAATGACAGCGTTCGTGCTGTCGTGTTTCGTTGGTGAGTGCGAGACCGGAGGCCCAATTAGTCTAGTCAACAAGTTCCATACTTGTTGACTAGACTAAAAGATGCAGAAGCATCACTAAGGCCGCCATGGTGTGGGTCGCCATACTGCATTGTCTGCATTCGCAGTGAGTATGGTGACCGCCACTCTTGGATTCTACTTATGCTTTCCATCAGGCAGAGTAGAGTCATTTTGGCGGGCCATACATAAAAAAAAAAAAAACTCCAACTCCAGTAAGTGCTTGATGATTTTAGTTTAGTATAAGAACACGGTGAAATGCCGTGGTTCATTTCTCTTGCCAGTGGACTAGTAGCGATTTAATGCCTGTACTAATGGGCCAGCAAGCATTATAACCTTCACATGGTGATCGCTCCATTGGCGAGAGGACTGAATAGTATTGAATTTAGCACGCATAGTACCAAGAACCACCAATAGATTGCGTCAGTAGTACAAATGAAACTAGAATACAATATAATTGAACACTATATATATTATTCGACTGTAATCGCGATAATATCTACAAGGTACAATACCTTTTTTGGTAGCCTGATGTTTCGATCGAATTGCACCGATCGTGGTCACGGGAAGACTGGTCTACCCGTGACCACGATCGGATCTACACGTGATTAAGTCCCGATTTACAGTCGAATAATTGAACACTGTTAATTCTAACTAACAGGCGGTAAAGTGGTTTAAAAACATTCATTTATTTATACACAAATTAAGAGAAGTTAATAAGGTTGCAGTTTCCCCAAAATAGGGCCTGGTTAGTTGCAACGTTGATTTGGGGAGGAACTGAAATCATAGTTACGGTTTTCCCGGAGCATGTACCTGAGCATGGCTACTCACATATGCCAGCCGTTCGGATGGTTTTTAGTGAAAACACAACATTGTCAGTCGAACATCCGGTAGCTTAGAAGGTTACGTACCTATTAAGTTTTAAAATTAAGTTTAGATAGACGCATCGATTTTATCTTAACTTTCCTAGTCTATTACCTACCTTATAAGCTATTATCAATAGAAAACACGTCCAAAGTTTGAGATTCGATGTGGTCCAATATTGAAAAACTTTTACGCTATTGAAAATTATGATTTGAATCCCCTTTTATTTAGCACAAAACGATTTTATAGACCTAAAAATTGTATACTCCGAATAGAGTGACGGTTTTCTTTTTATTATAGACAGGTCGTTAAAAATGGTTCGTCAAATACAGAGGCAGTAAATTTAGGTTTTCTGCAATAGCTTATTTTTGCTACATTTTTTGTCATAAAATATTAAGGCATCTATTACACTATTTAGGTTAAAACTGAGCATACGCGAAACTAATAAATATTTTTAGTACATTATTTAGTCATCGGTGCTAAATAGATAAAATAAAATAAAAAAGATTAAAAATGGAATCAACCCTACCCCATTGTATACCATGCCGCTTTAGACGTCAATACATCTATCTATCCAATATTCCTCATTTTATTCTGTTTTTTTGTATTATATCTGCTTCATTTGAATATCTTTGAACATAAAGCAAATTGCAAAGTATGCCCCTTTAAGATTACACCATTGTATATAACAGTTGATAAATCCACCAATTACTGTAATCCCATTCGCCTATATAGCAGGCATAAATCATAATTTACTTTATCTTGATCGTATACCCGATAAAAAGCTTGTGAAACAGGTATTAGCTATCAAATTGGCGAAGAGATTCACCGAGGGAGGCTATAATGGATATATATTACGTGGGCTGGGGAAATATTTACTATTTAGGTCTGTTGGAGTGTCGATTCAGGTAATTATTTGTTGGAAAAGGTAATTTTATCTGAGGAATAAATGAATGAGTCAGTTCTATAAATATTATATCTTTCTTTGTGCGGTGAAGGTTGTGGTGGTGGTGTTTAAAGTTGGTAGAATTTTTTATTGGACACGTCGTGATTTGAGTTATTTTACATTCTAAGTAGTTATTGTTTAAGAAGTGTTTTTTGCGATGTTGTCCACTCTTATCAATTATCCATTGTCACAATCCTAGCATTTATCGATAAAAATTATTACACTGTAAATCATGTATGTAATTTTAACTTTCAAAACCAGCATTAGGTTATAGAGAAGAATTTGGAAGATCTTTAGAGATTCTTATAGAGTGTTTACTTCACCAGTCATCATCAACAACCCATAATGTCCCACTGCTGGGCTCGGGTCTCCTCTCAGGAGAGGGTTAAGGCTATACGTCCCCACATTAGCTGAGTGCGAGTTGGGGACTGGCAAGACAGCATTCTGGCTACGTAATCTTGCCGTTGGATGTTTTTAAGCAGCCCAAAGACCTCAAACTAAGCTTCACGACTATTATCCTATCTACTTCACCGGTATCTTGGTAAAATGGTTGGGTACTCAAATATATGAAATGGAAGACGTCAAAGATTCTTTATCGACGTACAAAGGGGGAGTAGATTTATTAAAGTGAGATCTGACGTATGATTTGAATTGTGTAAACACAATACTTATATTATTTCGACATAATATGTACATTATGAGTAGTAAGTACTTTTTGTTGCCTTCATATATTTACATCAATTTAAATATCAATTTCACGATGCATATCACATTCATTGACACATTGAAATTACGTAAACAAGTAATATGTTGTTTAAATTATACAAGGTATGAAAATGTTTGAAACTTTCAAAAATATTAAAATTATATGACCATGTTTCAATATTTATCATTATAAATAAATAAAATTGATTCTCTGTAAGCCATTAAATACCACAATATGTGTATTGAAACATTAATATTAAGAATAATTTTCACAAAGCTTATGTTATGAACGTTTGTGTAGACCTAAAAGGTTTATTACGTAAATCATTTTAGCTCTTTGTTCTTACTATAACGCTAGCAGAACTGAATTAGTACCAGAAAAGCACCTAATTGAATTTAGATTGTCACTTATAACTATTGAAATAGCTGTAGGGATTAACAGAAACTGAAAAAAACAACGAAGTATTCGGTTGCTTTAGTGTACTAGCTTTGTAGGTTTATACTACAAAGTTTTTTTATTCATAGCTTAAAATAAGGTATCACTTCAACTTTATTAATAAATTAAAAAGATACGGTAAAGGTAAGGAAAAAAACTGGTGTGCATTAGAATGTCTCAAATACTTTTTATTAAATCTGGAAAAAGTATAAGATTAACTTTAAATAACGTTATATTTCATATATAGAAGGTGATTTTGACAGGTGAAACTGACGTTCCTTAGCTACAGAATGCAACCATGTACTAATAGAACTCACCATAAAACTATTTTAATTTAAGTCTAAAAAAATATTAAATGTAATAATTTATACTACTGAGTTGAATGAATATAATGATTATGAAGCATATTTCAGTTTAAATTTCTACAAATAATATTAAATAATCGCGTTATTCTCCATTTCTGCAAGTTACCCTAAAACAGTTACATTCTGTGGTTTTAATTTTAATAATGTGACATTTTAATCGTATCGGAGATAATGATTTTTCGTTTTACTTACAAATCGAATATTGTGTAGGGACTTACTAAATAGAAGTTATTTTAGATGTAATTAATATCTGTTATTTCTTAATCGTTCTTAATCGAAAAATTATTTAGCTAAACAATTAAAGTTTATAATTTGAAACTAAAACATCGATCCGTGTTTACTCTCAATAACATAAATATTAAGTTTACTATTTCAAAATGGTTTTTACACTAATTATTTAAAGCGAAAATATTTGTATTTTTGTACGTAACGAATAAGCTCAAAAACTACTGGACTGATTTGAAAAATTATAGCATCATTAGGAAGCTTCATTATTCCAAAGTAACAAAGGCTAAATAATGTTTACAAAAAAGTAAGGGATCTGTATAACAACTTCGATAATGTAAGCCAAGGTGTTTAAAAAAAACCCTATATTGCGTTTGGTTGACAAAAGAGCAAAGTAATGTACTACAGTTTTATAAAAGACATCAATATCTTTCTTTATAATATGTTTTTTTATTAAGCTTCGACACGAAGTGTGAGAGGTGTTAGGTATTAATTTGACGTGTGGATTTAAGTGTCTGTGTGTATATCTGTCTGTAGGTCGTTGCATCATAGCTCCAAAACGGATGCTTTTGATTATTTGTTTTGTCAAAAATAGACTTGATCGAGTGTTTTACACTTGGCAAGTTTCTAATAAACAGTACCTAATACTTGCACCTAAGTAACCCAAGTGCAAGACAAATAATAGTAAAATTAAATTCAATTACTGGTTTCCATTGCGTATTCGATTCAATAACCACAATAGTAATAAAGACACTGACTTATTTCTCTTTTAAAACGATTACTGATGCTTCATAATCGCTTATTCATTTGTATTCATAATCAATATCCTCACTTTGGCTTAAAGACACCCAAGCACTAAACGTCAACTGTCACAATCACCTTCTTAGATCGTACAAACTATAGTTTCCAGAATTATTTATAGGAAGTGTAATACTAATAATGTCACGTCTGTAAGAAGTCCATGGTTGACCTGGTAACAAAGCACAAAAGAATCACGTAGAAATCCGACCCTTGGCGCGTTCTCGCGTGACCTACCTTTAAATGTTGTTTACGCTTTTAACCGATTTCAAATATAGATGCAGGATTTCAACAGATAAACCTTTGTGCGGTTTGATATTCGAAGTCACTGGACCATTTTCAATGTTTTTACATCAACGAAAATAGAGTGTTTTGTAACTACATCTACAAAAATATAGTGTTTTATAATATGTTTATATAATTTTATAAATAGACGCCAATAAGATTTACGACATGATCTATATTTTGAATGGAGAACTGTTACTCTTTTAAGTAAAAGGAAATGTTGTGAAAAAATATTGTTTTGAAATCTTATTTTGAAACTCAGTCACATCAATAAATATGTAGTTATAGTATAATGTCAATAAAATAGGTGCATTTGGCACAATAACAGACGCAGGTCGGATTGATAGCGGGAGTGGTACGGAGCGGGGGCGGTTTTTTGAGGGCAGTAAGGAAGTATTGGAGTTCCCACACAGGAATTGTTGCATTGCCTGCATTCGCAATGAGTATGGCGATCATTACTCCCAGAGTTACAGAGACGAGTCATTTTGACAGGCTCAAATATAGAAACAAAGGAATAGGCCGTCTACAAGCCGTAGGTGGCCCGACGTACGTTAGGGTTCCAGGGATTTCCTTTCTAAGGTGCACCTGTTTCCTCTGTGAATAGTATCAGAGACGGCGTGCGATTACGATAGACATAACCATACACCACACATAACTATCAGCTGGTAGCATCCGAGATTTCCGCATAGACAAAAAAAGGGAAATTAATGTAATGAATTCTGAAAGTTTTTAAAATGAATGAAGAAAACTGTGTTGCTACATGAGGTAAAAAACAAATTATGTTATGTCATCAGTTTCTTAATAAAATAATATTTTATGACTGAATTATATAGGTTTTTTTACCATACATTACTTTTCTATAAAGTGAACATATCTTTAGGGTCATACAGTGGATAATGTTAAGCGATGTATGTATTTTTGAAACAGATGTATTTTCAAAACAAAATTGTATAAATAAGAAAACCTGACATAAAGGTAAAGATATTCAATACTAAGAATTTATTAAAATGTACGAATACTCGTATACTGAAAATAACATGAAACTTCAAAACATCTTGTTAAAAATACATCTAAGCCATGCGTCTGCCATATCTAAAAAGCCTAAGTTGAAAGTGTTTTTCAATCTGGACTTATATATTTTCATAGGTACGATTTTATCTTGACAGTTTCCAATTTCAAAGTATTGTACAAATCCAAAATGCCACATCAAGAGATCAAGACTTGATGGGTTTCAAATGGGAATAGTAAATGTTTCCTTTAATAATATCGAACACGTCGACAGGTCCAATGGAAAACGTAACGACGGTCCCCAAATGTACAGTACTTTACAGCCATGGTATCCCTTTATTAATTAACATGTAAAGGTACTTTCACCTGGGACGTATTAGGGTCTCGTCTCTCTTTGCAAAATGTATCTGTTATTATTAGCTTGTGCTGCTATCCGTGAGGTGTAGTGATGGACTGGAATACAGAGGGTACCAATACTATTAATCTCGTGCGTGTCGTGAGAGCTGTGAGCTGAGTGTAGGAAGACTAAGGTAGCAACTACGGAGAACTGTAATTAGCAAGTGATATAATAGATCAAAACCTCCTTTTTAAGGAAGCCTACGACCAGCACTGGACTTTTGGAGGGTTTTGGTGATATGTGATGTGATGTTGTGATTTTATGAATGTTCCATGTAACCAAGTGTGGACACGGTTGACAGTGATTGCTCTGTTGCAAATGATCATTAAAGATAAAATTTCTAGCTAGGGTTACTTGATATTTTCTTTTTGTATTTGACAGCCAAGCTTCGAGCTTATAAGCTATTTTACATTATGATACAGCACTTAGAGGTGAAGCAATGATCATAAAGTCAAGTGAATTGACCATAAATCGTTTAAATGGTTGTAACCCTTTGTATTACAAATACCTTTGTAAGGAAATATATCTTATCAAGAATGTTGTTAGTGATATAGTTTAAATTGCAAAAGCTTAAAGCTACAACTTGAATTAGGTTCCTAATTCGTCGTTTTGCTTGCTGTTCATAATGTAATGAGCATCATCTTGTAATCAGCAGCATTTTGTGTGACCTAAGCAAACAGTTTGTAACATGTGATCCACTCTTCATTGGTGTGATAACCTGGATTCTAATATTTAACCTACGGCTAATTTACGTTCGTATAGTGAATAATGTGCGTTGAAAACCTTCAATGATCGCATTTCGGCATTTTCTCTGATTAATTAAAATTCAACGCATGAATACTTATAAATTAATTGATTTTCCGCTTCGCTTCAAATTTATATTTAATGTTTCATACAACGGCTTTGTCGACCATTGTATTAAAGAGATGATTTGCTGTAAAGGAAAATTGCTATTGTTAATATCAGTCATGCTTCTCAATTAGCAAAAGCGGTATTATAAAAGTCACCAACGCGCTGTTACCAAAACTACAGTACCTAGCTGTAAAATGGAATAAGCGAATTAATATCACTAAATTATCTACTAATTTGCTACGAGTATAAGAAAATGACATTGACACTTTTTCTTAAACTGATATTTTCTTAATACATTCTATAGGTACTGGTTTGAATAAACCATGGGGTGGCATCTTATGGAATCTTCTCCGAATGTCTACTGAGATCTTTTTTTGAGAAAGTTGTAGAAATATTATTTTCTTAGATTTCTAATTATGTCCAATAAAAACGAAATTTACGAATCAGCGCAATCAAAAGAAATGGCCACACACAAGTTTTTAAATATATCAGCAAGAAGTATTGTCTCACAGTACTAGTAACTAGTTTATTTCCCAGCTAACATACAAACTCTAACTACAGTAGACTTAGATAAGATAGATCCGTCTGCTGGTTTGCCCGTTCTAAAATAAAATATGTACCCCAGTGAAATCTAAAGAAAACACACCGAACTAAATATCTACCTGCATCGCGCTATGAAGATTTTTGAATGATTACTCTATGTATGATTTTCCAACAGCAACTGCTGCACTGTGTTCCAGTATGATCACCTTACCTGATACCCTACAGTGTGACTTAATGTAACTTAATGCTTGATGTAAGCAGCATTTACATGTGAAATGGCTCAAATTCAAGAAAAAAATAATAAAAATGCTGTATTCTTTTGCCCTTGAGTCTTACATACATTGTATATAGATAGACAAAATTCTCGACAAAGATTAGAATAGCAGAGTCCCATTGACTGAAACACAACAGGTATTATATTTCTAATTAAACAATCTGAGATCGGAATCAGTGTTATATTTTTACAGATTTCATAAAAAAAGTATATTTATTCAACGTTTCGATATTATTCAAAGTTGTACGGTACTGATGTTTTGAATAAATTATCATGCACAATGTAAACGTCAATTTAGATATTTACAATGCAAGCGATGTGGCTTTAAAAACCTGAATCTGAATATTCTACTTTATTTAAAAGTCGTACCCGCCTGGCAGAGTTGAATATTAAATGCTATGAAATATATTTAGCTTTAATTCCGCGAGACAAATATCCAGGTCTGAAAGCAGGGCACAAATCCCACCGTCATGCATACGTACACATACAAAACAAGTGAGAAATAATTAGCATGCCATGCAACCAAACCTATACTCGACACGTGTTTCGCCCCTCCACGGGGCATCCTCAGGAGATGTTGACTCGTCGAACGTTTGAGCTCGAATGCGCGCTAGCGCACCGCTGTCGGCCCTTTATATACCGTTTCGATGACGCTATAATCACGATCGATACAATGTCACAACGACATCTGTGCCGAACTACCCGCAATCATACTTAGAAGTGGTGATGGAATTAAGTTTGTTTGGTCATTCAACAGTGTATATGCATTATTATTGTTATATTTTGATATTTCTAACTGTTCCAACACACTCATCCGGAAACCCTTATCGCAAACATGCAGAATGTTATAGGTATTGTTGCCGCTCACAGGAATGGCCATCCAGATAAATCACATTTCGCAAAACATTTAATCGACACCGGCCACTCCTTGAGTGAGTCAACATCTCCTGAGGATGCCCCGTGGAGGGGCGAAACACGTGTCGAGTATAGGTTTGGTTGCATGGCATGCTAATTATTTCTCACTTGTTTTGTATGTGTACGTATGCATGACGGTGGGATTTGTGCCCTGCTTTCAGACCTGGATATTTGTCTCGCGGAATTAAAGCTAAATATATTTCATAGCATTTAATGTCATGGATTTCCGCAAAGTAACGCCTGATTCCATAACTTATCTAGAGTTGAATATGTTGCCCGGATGAACTATCCTTTTTAACTGAAAATAAATTTGTCAAAACTGAGCGAGCTTCAGTCTATTGCGACTATACGTTTGTATGCTGGACGTTAAATGTCATGTATACATATATCTACTTCTGTAAAACTTATCTGTAATAGTAATTCATGATAATTTTTAATTTAAATTAACGATAATGTGTTAACAAAAAAAGACTACAAAATGTGTGTATTAAAAAGTGTCATATATGTGTACAGCAATATAGCTTAGTTTATTTAATTTTATTTAGTTTGCGTAATTAACTCTAGTGGTTTTTTCCGATAGCAGTTCAAAAACATAAAATTAATTAAAAAAAAAAAAATTGTTTTAATAAAATATATACAATATTGAGATTTTTTACTTTAAATTTATATATTTGACAATTTTAAACGTGAAACTGAAAAATAATGTAACCTGTTTTAAGATTTTTTTTATTCACAGTATTATTGCAAATGTGAATGACTCTAATACTTTCACAGTCAATCGCCTAACAAGCTTCTCTTTGACAAAGAGATACTTTAAACAAGTACAAATTATTAAAAATAAAAAACCCGACTGCGTCAATATTTAACAATAAAAACATATAAGTTTTATATATATTTTTAATCATTGTAAAAAATTCTTTATTTTGATACCACACTCGATGTATTTTGAAAACATGTTTTTTTTATATTACTTTTTGGCGCCAAAAATCTTATATTTTTTTTTTTTTTAATTTTGATGTACCCAGTGTCACTCTCACGACTAAGACGAATCTATTGACACCACTCACATAAAAATACGACAAGCCGCTTAGGCTCTAGGGCATGCCAAAGAAATATACACACATACACTCGAAAAACATAACCCTCCTTTCGCAGTCGGGTGATAAAAAGAATTAAAAAGAGGTGAATAATGACCTGCCTTCAGTATAAATTTGCGACGAGTACTGTATACGGTTGTGAGTTCGGCACTGCTTAGTAGCTCTATACTTACGTAATTATATTACTAAGATGACGCGAAGATACATAATACATGCATACGTTACACAATAGTAATGCAATGGTTATGTTCGCCAGCAAAGTGACCACAGACTTTTCAATGACTAAGTATGTATATTTATAAATTCTGATTGATGATGTTATCATAAACAAAAAAGACTGACAAGATTTATTTCATAATACAGTGAATCTTATTGCTCACTATTCTTCCGCCAGTTTGCAGAGTGTAGGTCGCGAAAAACATCATATTATTCAGGGCTAAGAAACATTTTCGCAACGACTTTCCCCGTGCGTAGGGCCTTTTATTTATATTTTACAAGTAAATGACGACAATTTGTCTGATATAAAATTAGGTGAACATGAGCAACAATTGCGTACAAAAAAGAAAGCTAAATATTTATTTTGGTTGTAGCCTTCAAGACTAAATATAAATGCTTATATAACCGCTAATTTTGAAATTTAAATAAATACGTGCGTGTGTGTATGCGTATTTGCGCGTGTGTGCGTGTGTATGTGTGTGTGTGTATTAATATTATATAAATATTTATATATTTATTCTTAGAACCATAGTTTATAGGTATAATATACGAACCTTATCCGAACATGTGCGAGTATATTGCAATGGTACCACAACACATTCTGATTTAGCACAGTCCTTATTAGTTTCCAGCTTTGCCCGACTAATGTGCAATTACTGTTAACATGTTTATTCTAACAACATCTGTTTGATCTGTGTATTGCATGCTCTATTTGTGCTAATGCTTATATCGCTTGCTTAATCTAAAGTGTTCCTTCTCTTAGACTATTAATGAGATGGTTATATTTGATACAGCATCCTGCAAAGTTATTGGCTTGTTGGAGACTTTATAGATATATATTACTATATGCGAGACGATTATTATACGAGATATCAATTAACTGCAAATATCGTGAAATCTAAACGTCATGTCATGAACGTGATCAGTTTCGTGTTAAAAACCGGTACATTTATATTTAAATTTCTTTAAAAGTGGCTTCCTGGTGTGTTCTTTAATATTTCTTTAAGTGCATTTTTTAATATTACCTGAAAAACATCAACTGCTGAACATAGGTCAACTAGAACCAAGGGTTCCATAAGGCTATAAGATGGCTCTATGGCTCTCCTATAGCCCATAGGAGGGCATTAGTTGTTGTTTAGAGCCTTGGGGATCCGCAAAAATCGGACCTGTGTTGTCTGCATCCAATGGCTTCCCGCTGTATAATCTTTTAGAAATATTCAAAAACTTATACCAAATTAAGCCAATGAATTAAAACTTTTATATGATTTAAGTACAAGCAAAGTAAAGGTAAAATCAGGTATTTAAAAAGTTAGCATTTGACAAAGAATACCCACATAGTAGGCTGAAACCTCTTTTCGAAGTAGAGGTTCATGTTCGACAGTGACCTATTGATGTGATGTGTACCCACATAATAACAACCTGTGAACTACACACTTGTAAGCTATCTGTAAACGATTTAAAATACCTTTGTCATACGCATAGCTTTTTGCTTTTAGATAAAGAAACAAAGAGTTAGAATATGTGGGCGAAACACCCACGCCTGATCGTCCTTTCTTCTAACATGAGTAACAAAATAATAGAAGTTTGCAAATTACGTGCGTGAACTTTATTGTTTGGCAATTATTCTTAAATTCAAAATTATTAATGAAAGGACTTGATACTTTATCTTATTTTATGTACATCAATAGGAATCATCATATATCAATACATCATAGGCGTTGTAAGTATGCCAAAATCAATTTAAGAGAAGGAAAACTTGAAATAAACCCTACACCAAGTCGTCTGAAGAGCGGTCGCAGCCTGAAATTTTGTGGGGGGTCACTAATATATAATCAATTTAAGTCGAGTGTTAGAAATTGAACGTCATTATAATGGCAACATTTTTGATTGTCATTTTTCTTGTTTGACGTTTTGAAGTGACAAGATAGAACTAACGAGATGCTTTGAAAAACGGTCGACCTTTGTCGTTTTTGAGTGCCGTTCAATAAAAATTTTAGCTGATTGTCCATCCAACTCGGTGTTTCGTTGGTTACCGTTATGATTGGTCTGGTTTGGACACGCGAGTTTAGTAGTCCCGTCAAAAAGTGCGATCCGCGACAGTTAAAACGGGTGTATTATAATTACGATACTTGGGAGCCTGTACAGCCAATTAGGAGTATGAATGTGTGACGACGCAGAGAGGAGACTACCAAGGGATCCCTTGGGACGCCGATATCAAGGAATTCACACATCTCCAGTAAGTGCTTGATATTACATTAGCTTAGAATAAGAACAGGGTGAAACGCCCTGGTTTGATGCTCTTGCCAGTGACATAGTTAGCGATTGAATGCCTATACCATGGGCCCTATAGACATTGCAAACTTCACACGGTGAACGCTACAACGCTACATTGGCAAAAGGATTGAACATCGAGTAAATTAGACTTTATTGCACAATACACAATTTTATTGCACACATTAAACACAAATAGATAACTTTTGTTTTTTATTAGTAAATCTATTGGGATGATAATATTTGGTAATCAGGTTCTAGTAGCAGGGAAAAGTTACATGGGTACGATTTTGGGTACGATGGGTACGATGTCCCTGTGACCCCCCGCTGACCGCGCCTGTAATGGCCAGCGTGCTATAGTAGGCCCAAAGTACCCAAACCTTCCTAAGGACAGGTCTATGTCCTGCTGTGAACTTTTAAAGACTGTTGATGTGATGTGAATATGGATTAAATTAAGGAGTGCAGAAACCCGAATTACAAGAAAAATTAAATAGAAAACAGAAAGTTCTATATACTGTTTATACTCTATATGTTTCATAACAAAACCTAGTGTCGTTATTTGTTGATATTTAATTGTTCCGCACTGAGCCGTTAAGCTTAGCGTAAAACCAAGCCAAATAGTAAGTACAGTCAACAATAAAAGTAATCTGCCTATATATACACATCTAGTATTGTTTGTTGTTTTGGTCGTTTCGATTTCCATCGTTTTTTTTTGTTTGTGCGAATCGCACGACAATTTTTGCTAAGTTCCGGTTATTTAATTGGATGACTGTAAATGAGATGTATCGTTATTATTATTGTTGCCTATAAATATGCGAAAGTCGTTCATATTCTTCAGATAAATATTATTGAACTTTACATTGCAAAAGAGCGAAGTAGTGATTCAACAATTATAACAATATAAATAAAATAAGATTTTATTTTTGATGCTGACTGTACCAAGCACAAACTTCAAACAAATCAATCTTTCCAACTCCACTTTAGAGTTTTCAACCGCATCTCAATAGTTTAAAACGCATTAGAATCTGTCTGTCATTGTCTGCGTGATAGATCTTTGCATAATATCCCTTTCAAAGTGGCATTCATTACAGCCAGCGAGTCTGGGCGAGTAGATACGACATTTGTCTACAGTGGGTATCTAGTAAACTCGAAGTAATCTGCCATTTGTACCCGTCTGGGGGCTTCCCCTACTTGCTTGAAGACAAATTGTTCGAGCGAGGGTGTCTGGTTGACCTCAGCCGTATGCCAAAGCGATGTGTACCTATAACAAATGAATATGTTTCTTGTAATGACTTCATGCCTACTGTTGGTTTCCGAAACTGATAAGGTTAGGTAGAAAATGTGTTTAGTGAGTAGCAAGTGTGGTATTTTTTTCCTATTTACATAATTAAATTTCTAATTACGTTGCTGTACTGAGCTATAAATATTTTTTGCTGGTACATATGCATATATTAGAAATAATGCACGAAGACAGGTCGAAAACAAATTAGAAGTAATGGGTCCAAACCATGTTCACCTTTATTTGCAAATATTAGTAACTTTAATCATTTGTACAAATAATGCGTAATACAATTTGTAAAACTTGCATCCTGGCGACATTTAGTTTAGTTGATCAAAGTACCTGAGGGAGGGGTCTTTCGACCTGGATTTGGTTGGGCATATCATTAGTGAATACTGTCAAACAAGGCTCTTTGATAGTTCTTGGGCCCTTAGTAAATCTACGCCATTGAAGTATAAAGAGGGAATTTTGAACTTCTAATGTACAGCTTCAAAAAAGGGAAACAAAAATCACGACAAAACGACGTATTAAAACCCGACTCTGTACAACACTAGTCTCATTGGACACTAACTAGGCATTGGAACAAGTGAGTTTTCTAAGTAATCCCCAAAGCACGTACAATGAGAGTTAGCAATGGGGATAAATAAACCTATGCACTATAACACTCCTTTGTCTAATAGGGCTTATCGAGAGATTTTTTTCCAAAGAAAGTGGTACATTTCTCAAGAGTTTGACGATTTAAATAATTACGCTGATTATTTATAGAAATTACCACTTGAAAAACTTAACCAAAATATGTTTTAGTTGAATAAATATGTTGATTGTCTCTGAAAAAAATATATTTGACATCGTAATTGGGGATTTGGACTAAAGGTGTTTAGTCAATTATGTACCTACTAGCTACTTGTAATATAGAATTCAAAATTAATAAATTAAATCCATACCCCCGAGAGAAACTTACAAATGTTCTGATGGTATTATCATAATGATTTAAAATATCATTAAACATTTCATTGTGCTTAAAACGAAGTTTAAGAACTGTTCAAAACTGATGTTGAAGTCTACCGCTGTTCTAAATTTAGGCTCATTCGAGAGCTATTGTTTGTTTATTCGACGTCATAACTTACCAATTCCAAAGACTCACGCAATTTGTCATTTTCCAAAAATTACTATTGTAGCCGTCGCTTATCAAAATTCAAAAGATTCAAGTTTAAATAGAATATTCGATAATTACACTTCGAAATGAGAAGAAATGAAACAATTATTAATTTGTAGCAAAATATATCGATTTACATTGTGTAGTTTGGTATAAGAATAATGTTTAACACAGAATACATTTTTATTAAACTAATTCTGTACCCTTTATTTGGATATATGATTTCATGATTTAGTCAATAATTTTCATATCAGAATCATCTTACTTGGGCCACACAAAGAGGAGCCCCAAATATTAATCTACCACAATAATATTTTTTTACGTAAAGTGTAAAGTTATCTAGAATCAAAGTTTCTATTATAAATAAGATAATACTGCTTTTTATAGGTTTCATATATTTCATAACAATGCGTATGTTGGTATACCATTTAAATGCACCAGTTCATACCAACTACGAAAACAATATAACGTCGGAGGTCTAGATGTAGTAAAACTAAGCTTTCAACACGCTTCTCGTGCCGACTTCGAGGATTATCTTAACGGAGTGACATTTTATTGTAGCTAATAAAAGCCGTCGGAACGGAAAGTGTACGAGAAAGTACTAAAACTAATGTTCACAATTAATCTAGAAATGCTTTCACGCGCTTTCTTAAAGTTCAACGCGTATACAGACAAGTTTTTTGAACAAAATACTAAAAGTAAAATCGTTTTTATTTTATTACTAGCTGTCGAAAGATAAACTGTGAATGTTTATTAAATGCAAATCTTTTATTTTACTGTTATTTTTTACATCCCTTTTACTGAAATAAATTCATATGAAATAATTATACTCGGGTAAAAATGAACTCGTAGAATGCGAATGACATATCTGCAATTATTTTATGCAATGAAAGAGGGTTTATATTTATCGTGAATGCAAAATCATTTTTCCGCAATTTTGTCTATTGACAATGTCGCGAACACATTTCTAGTGAGTGAAGCCACTTACTTAGTCCTGGATACAATAATATTAACTGAAGCTTCTTTCAGTTCTGTCAACAATTTCAATTTAGGTATAATCAATGACTGGAGGAATGATGGGTCTTTTTTATACATGAGATTTTTCACACAGTTTAGGCGCTATTCAGTGCGACGCGGACCGTCCGCGTGCGGATTAGTGCATGCGTCCGTCGCGGATGAATATCTGCAATTATTTTATGCAATGAAAGAGGGTTTATATTTATCGTGAATGCAAAATCATTTTCACGCAATTTTGTCTATTGACAATGTCGCGAACACATTTCTAGTGAGTGAAGCCACTTACTTAGTCCTGGATACAATAATATTAACTGAAGCTTCTTTCAGTTCTGTCAACAATTTCAATTTAGGTATAATCAATGACTGGAGGAATGATGGGTCTTTTTTATACATGAGATTTTTCACACAGTTTAGGCGCTATTCAGTGCGACGCGGACCGTCCGCGTGCGGATTAGTGCATGCGTCCGTCGCGGATGAATTCGTCGTTCAGTGCTGTGCGGACTGTGATTGAGAGTTGTATAGTCAAGGATAAAAATACAAAATTTTAACAAAAAAAAACAAGAACGACCAAATTGAATTGAGTTATTCGTTAATTTGTCGCGCACATGCATAATGCAAATTGAAGAATTATATGATTTTCTCATGGATGACATGTCAGAACTCAACCAAATTAAAATGGGACCACATAGGAAGCACCAGCTTTCAAATAAAAAAAGAATCATCAAATTCGGTTCACCCAGTTGAAAGTTATGAGGTAACAAACATAAAAATAAATAAAAAAATACAGTCGAATTGAGAACCTCCTAATTTTTTTGAAGTCGGTTAAAAAATTATGACGACGACGACAGTACTTCACATCCGCCCCGCACGACCGTCCGTCGAGCACTGAACAACAATGTTAAGAGCAATAGGCTTAATACATTGTACCGTCCGTCGCGGACATCCGAGTAGGTTATCCGCGTCGTACTGAATAGCGCCTTAGATAAGCCTCAGTCAATACAAAAATACTCTTGTAAACAATGTTCATAAGCAATATTTATTTTACGCAAACACATTTAGTCAAAACACAAAATATATTATTTAAATATAGCAACTTCCATACAAAAATATATTATCAAATTGAGTAGAAATTAATAGTAATTAAATGAAAAGTATTTGATAAAGTGGAATCGATGATAAATACAACAGTAGCCACAGGCTCAATAATAATAAGTATTCCACGTGATGAGATGTCGTTATTCAGTCCAATATGTCAATTAGTTAATGTTTAATTACAGTAGCTAAGTATTTTATACTGTCACAATTCACAATGAAATTGATAAAGAAATACCAGGAACTCTCAAAAGTCAAAAAGAAAACTCAAATGTCAATTGCATAAAAAGTTGGTAACACGATAATAAGCAAATAAAAGACGATAGTTACGAAAATGGTTCAAACACTCAATGGTAATCGAATCCGAGTGATTATACTCAACAACACAGGAACCACTAGAGCGTAGCACACTCTTTCCCTCTCCCCGAGGACTTCTGGCAAAGCTGTTCATTAGCAAGAACACTATAACACGTAAGTAGCATTGTTTGGCTGCGGTTTTCTCTACAGTGTGGAGGTATTTCCCAAGTTGGGCGCTGTTTACCTCAAATTAAGAACCGGTTGATCAGGAAATCCTCTTGAAAAAGGTAAATAAATGTATGCATACTAATTTTTAAAGTTTAAAAGCACGTCTTACTTATTTCTCATATAACAATAGCGTCTACTTATATATATATATACTAGCTGATCCGGCGAACTTCGTACCGCCATATTTATGACCCACGTAACATTGTTTACGTTTTTGTGAATCTAAACCATTCCCAGATCCCCTTGAACACACACGAAAAATTTCATCAAAATCGGTCCAGTCTTTTTTGTGAATCTAAACCATTCCCAGATCCCCTTGAACACACACAAAAAATTTCATCAAAATTGGTCCAGTCGTTTAGGAGGAGTTCAGTCACATACACACGCACACAAGAAATATATATATTAAGATAAGCCACGCAAATTGTCATATAGAGCTATGTGACCTGAAATGTTATTGTCTATTTATTTAGGAACTTTTACAGATTTGGATAGCTGGATATGGGGTGACTGTATAGTGTATACGTATTTTAAGTGTTCATTATATTAGAAAACGGATAAAATAACACAATATTTATCAATAAAGCAAACGGCCTGTTATTTATTACATTCGGCAAGAGTTATTTCTATTGATTGATTATATTTGTTATTTTTATTCACCCACGATGACAAATTTGTGTGACAATTGAGAGGCGCTGTTCGCTTACTCTCATTTTTGCTGTGTACCTAATATTATTATCTCATATTTATGTGTGGCTAAATTATGCTAAATACTATAACAATTGGAAAGGAACTAAATTCTTATCAATGTACAAAAAATATTGTTAAAGATAACATCAAATTATACTACTAATATATTTGTTCGTCTTAAACCTTAGAGGCTTAGATCATATTGAAAACATTAGATCGTTTTAATAAAATTCGGCCCGTAGTACAAACGGTACTGAGTGCTTAATGTCACTACAAAACATGGAATGCGATTTTGGGCGTACGAGACCGCGATAAAATCATAAAATTGTTTCAACAGCAGTCCAATGTCTATAACGACCTCATGGATTAATGGCAACGATGGGATGAATCATCTAAGGGGCGCCACCTCTCCCAATTCTTTCCATTTGTTCGCGAACGGTTGTCGAGAACATGGCTCGAGGTAGATCACTGTGTCGCTCAATTTTTTACAGGCCACGGTAACTTTAAGAGCAAACTACACTCATTTAAATTAATCGATTCACCACTGTGTCAATGCTCAACACCGGATTCTAGCTGTGAGCAGTCGGCTCATCATGTCCTATGGGAATGTAGTCTTTGGTACAATGAACGTAACATATTGTTAATAAATAGCTTACAAATGATATCTGGGGCGATAAACTATGAGGCTCTTGTGTCAACTGCGGTGAATTTCCGTGCGTTTAGGCGATTCTGCTGTACATATTATAAAAATCAAATATTGCTTACTTAGGACCCATAATATTTTATCCGTGGTTATTCCCAGTTTGAAAAAGGTGTCTGCCTATTTTATAGTGGACTTATTATATTTTCAACTCCTCCAGTTTTTCTTATGATTAATTCCCTTACGGGTTCCAAGACAGCTTAATTTTTACTGGGACTTCCCGAGTGTCATAGCTCGGTGTGTTCATGGGTCACTGCTTGATCCGGTGTATAGGAGATCGGGATTAGTCCCATCCTGTTAAACTACGTCAGATCAGAACGATACGATCAGAAGTCAGAAAACGTTCTTTGTATAATTCAAACAAAATATGATTCGTTTACAGTACATTTCAAATACAGAAGTCATAGCGTGAAGTAGAATTCATAACATAGGTACACAAGTTACTGATGCGGGAATAAATTATATGAACGTGGAAACTACATTATTCACAACTTCACATAATAGGCATTTCCGTCAAAACAAAAACTTGTTGACAAAATATGTCCTACATAACACGGGTCAATAAATTGTTGAGCATCTCATTTGTCTGACTACGAGTATACAGTGCTAAGGGTATTTATGAAAACATCCAGAGAATATCACGTAAATGAAAATTACAGTTTTTACATTTACAAGCGTTTTATACAAGGACTAATAATAAATTAATAAATTAAAAATATTTAGGACATCCAACATACAACGCCATTTACTCCCTAACTAAGCAGGGCTTGTATTATGGGTATTAGACAACTGATATAAATACATAACTTCTGAAATAATGATTTGCAGATTATATAGAAACATTTGGTCCGACCCGAGAATCGAACCCGAGACCTCAAGCACAGCAGTCGCTTACGCTACCGCTGCGCCACCGAGGCAGTTAAGAAATTAAGTTAATAATTTTGAAGGAGAATTTTATGATGAGTTGACTGGTTTCTATACTATTCCTTATAGGGAATGATATACTAAGATCAGACCTAGGGAGTTATTTTTATCAGTATGCATTCAATTGGCAGGTTAAAGTACCTAATTTAAAATTAGACTTCTGTTTTTTTAAACAATGATCTTATCTATATTTTGAAACACTAATTCGAATGCAAACATAAAAATCGACGCCAATTAATTTGCAGTGGATCGAAATCGAATCTGTGACAAATTTTTTGATTATGTGGCGTATGGCATTCCATTTATGTTGTCAAATGGCTTTTATGTGTAATTTCACCAACTTGAATGTTAAAGCACAATTGTAGAAATAAAGCTTGTTCTAACAGTATTGTATATATTCCAATGTTGGAGAGTTTCGGTATTCTGGCAACAACAGAATTGGGGAAATACTGAAAGGGATAAAAAGGTATTAGAAGTAAAAAGATATTGCCTATTCCGATAGATATGGGTATTGTAACCAAGCTGTTAGCCTGAGAAGATCACGCTCGCATCCCTGATAATCGAAAAGATTGTAGATTCAGAATGAAAAACTAGTCACTTTTTCATTCTTAAAAATTAGAAAGAAGTTGTTTTAAAACGAAAAGTTTACTGTTTGTTATGCCTGTTATGCCATCTCCCCTTTTTTTTGTTTGTTCGAATTACATTCACGTTTTTGATATGTTTGGTCAAGCCAGTTCATTGACAAAAATCAATATTCTGTCAAGCTCTGTTTATTTGTTTAATTTTTATCATTAAATAGACAAGCATGACATTTATTTTCTTCATAACTTTTATTTGTACGTCGCAGAAACAGACAACGTAGAAATATTAAAGATTCATCTCATCGTGAGTCCGAGGATTTCATCTTCTCGTTTTAGTTTTTATCACAAGTCGCGCGTGAGAACAAACGGCTGGAATTTTCTTAGTTCTTTTGTTTTTATTTTCTTTAACTTTTATTCCCGAACGCACGTTCGCAGCTTCACTGGCACGAATGTTTATCTATTTTGTTTTCTGACTGATTATATCATAATTAATTTTATTTGTCGCATACTTATGTTTGTTCGACATAGGCCTCTTCTTAGCAAGGAGGTTTTTGTCTATTACGAGTATACAATGCTGGCCAGTGTTGCTAGTTTACACTGAACTTTCTCAGGAAAGACCTATAGTGGAATTTGAATGATGCCTATATCTGTACACATTTTGACAGTAGTCAAACGAATTATATACTTCATACTACATCTCAAACTCCTTGTACCTAACAAGGTATTCGACCTAGGTATGAAGTTGACTACCTCATTTTACAAGAAAAACCTTATAACTTTAAGCCAACTTGCACTGTTGAACTAACGAAATGACTCGATTTTTGGCTAACGGCATACTAAAACATACTTACAATAGTAGATTCATAATATATTATCTCTGAATTCTATACATACAAAAGCATTTCTTAGGCACGCTTAAGGGACTTGTGCCAAATAATGATTCCCCATTCTCTTATCTCACGTGATATAAAATGAGCCCCCTTTGTCATTTTCACGCCTAGCGCAAGATAAGCAATTAATACGTGAAATGTTTTCGTTCACTTATCTACTATTATTTTAAGGAATTATGGTGTTATGGCGAACGTTTCAATTACGAATTCAATTAACTTGTGTTCGCGATGTTAGTGTTCGTTCTGACATTGATTGATGGTGTCGCTAACCTTCAAAATGTAAACTTCGTTCAAATATTTACTGATACAGCCAAACTTGGGACCCTCGCCCTCAATTTTTTTGACATTGATCTATTGTCTTTCACAATTTTGTACACTACCACAAAGATCATTAGAATTTTGAATATACCTGACCTTTGATTATTATTCTAAGAATCCAATTTTTCTTGACTTTTTAATAGACCTTATGGTAAAAGGTTAGTGGATGCACTCTTTCCGTTTTCTTTAAACTCATTTTAGAGAAAGAACTGGCATCAGAAAGTCTGGTTATTGGCTTTCTAACCGACTTATAATAACAAATTGTTTTAAAATATTTTGTTTACATTACTAAACTATTTAAGGGCCATCGGTCTAAATGTAACAATTGCGTTATAAATAAATGTAATGATCATATTTGTTTGTCAATAAAATACCTACAAAGCGTAGATGGGCACATAAAAATGACATAATCGTCGAATAAAATGAAAGGGTGCCAATAACGGGAAGATCGTTCCAACAAATTTTGGTATTGGTTTAATTTTTGTACTTAAATTGGACGAAATACATTCATGCTAAATAAATATGTATTAAAAAACTAACTGACCTCGTCTGTATCTCCTTTTGACCGTAGCGTGAGGTTATAACAGCGTGAATAAATTTGTTTACCATATAAACCGTGGGAGAGCCACGCTTCGGCATGTATGGGCCGGCTCGACCGGAGTGATACCACGGCCTTACAGAAAACCGGTGTGATACAGCGCTTGCGCTGTGTTTCACTGAGTGAGTGAGGATACCGGAGGCCCATACCCCAACCCTTTCCCCCTTCCCTCTCCCCATCCCCCAAAAGCCGGCAACGCAATTGTGTCGCCTCTAGTATTGCGGGTGTCCATGGGCGGCGGTAATCGCTTACCAACAGGCGATACGTCTGCTCGTTTGCCCCCTTTTATAACATAAAAAAATAAAAAGGTCATAGTGAGCCAACCCTAAAAGATAGACATGTACTGACCCAGTCATTTTTTAAGATCTTTTAAAGGGGAACAATTCTTTCACACATTGTTTTTTGTGAAACTTTACTTAACCGTTTAGGCAGTGCACATAATGAAAAATCTCAAAAGTAATAATTTTCCTCCTTTTGGTTGTGGCGTGATATACCTTTAGCCTTCCTCGATAACTAGGCTATATAAAACTGATATTTTTTTGAATTGGACCAGTATCACCTGAGATAAGCGTGTTCAATCAAACAAACTCTTCAGCTTTATAATATTAGTGTTGATTAATTGTTAAATCGTGTTCACAATCAAGAACTTGCACTGGTCTCGCAATTTCTGTATCTAAAAATCAAAATGGTAAACCTCCTTTGGCTTTGCCGTAGTCGGGTAAAAACTGATATTTTATTGAAGAATTTATGTATTAGAATATATACCTTAATATTGGGTAACGGCAACGAGGTATGAACAAACGCATTTTGATATCTTTCCATCACGGCTGGATCCTGTAGTTTATAGGCAGAATAGCCCAAGAAATCCACAATATGACATCACTAAGGCGTGTATTACCTGAAAAGAACCGGCTTTGATTTGAGATTTTCCTAGATTCTACCCGTGTTACCTCAGTTACGTTGTTTTGCAATTCCTTTCACATAAGCTTGGAACTATATATGATTGCCTACAAATGTAACTTGTACTGTTATATATGTAAACAACTCCTGAACTGACATATAACCAAAACACACAGATCTGTTTATAAAGAGCTGATTACAAATTATCGACTACGTTTTATCCAACGTCATTCTCATACCTATTAACAAACACCACAAAAAATGTTATTCTAGTAAATTTTTGTTTCCCGCATTGTCATTTCCACTGAGCATTTTGATTGCTGTGTTGATTAAAAATCTCTAAATGCTTCAGAAAGTATGAAAGGATTTTTGGCATCGTATTATTACAATTTAAGGACCGTTTATATCTCTTTAATATAGATGCCTAAACAATAACCGCGAATAATATCTTTAATAACCAAAAAGCAGCTAATCTAAAAACAAAGAAGGAACAAATACTACCAGAATGAATACAATGAATATAAACATTTCCTGTATATAAAGCGAACAAAGGTTAATTAAATTATCGGTATATTGTTCAAATGCCTTAGGGCAGAAGTCTAATCAAAAGGCTTGTAATGATAATTTTGACATCGTAAACAACTTCAGCAGGTATACCGGGCTGACATAAATTGTGATGTTTTGTGAGCGATGCTAAAGTAACTCCATATTTACTTTAATTAATAAGGAACGACACAAAGGTGCTTATGTTTATTACTTCAAACAGTGTTTGCTTAGAAAGCTCTGTAATTCTAATTTAATATAATTTAATTTGCTTAAATATTTTTATCTCTGGTACTTTATAACATGCTACAGCCATTTATTCTGTCTAGATGTGACCTGTTACTTGCTATAAACAAGGAAGTTTTAACAGCATACGACTTAGGCAAATTTGGTGTTAATAGGTAGAGGTACAGTTGTTTTAATAAAACGGTCGACAATTATGTAAATAGTATGTCAACATGTGTTTGTTCTGTGTATGTGAAAATGCCCGTTTGCTTGTATAGCACGACTGATGTATTTAGTTTTGAACGCAAAGTTAACTCAAACTCACATGCATATAGAACTGCAAGGATGGTGTAAGGGCTTAAGCGTTAACCTCGCCGCTTCTCGTGTTTTCAGTTCCATCCCCGCCATCCCCATTTCTGGCTTACTTTGATGCTCTGGCATAAATACTGTTCTTCTAAGTCTAGGTGTTATTTATGTTATGTAAATCTATAAAGTTCCCCGCGATACAGGATTAAGTTTTAGAGCGAAAATTATCTTAAAAGATAATAGAAGTGAAAAAAAACCGGCCAAATGCGAGACGGGCTCTCGTACGAAAGGTTCTCGCATTATCTATAAAAAAGGCAACAAAATCTCGTTTGTTGTATAATAGTTCCCTTAAATATTTATTTATTCTGTTTTTAGTCTTTGTTGTTATAGCGGCAACATGAATACATCATCTGTGAAAATTTGTCTGTTTAGCTGTTATCACGGTTCATGAGGAACAGTCTGGTGACAGACGGACAGACAGATAGACGGGCAGCGGAGTCTTAGTAATAGGGTCCCGTTTTACCATGTGGGTACGTAACCCTAAAAAGGGTTCTTAGTTTAACTGATTTGACTATAATAATTTTATTAATAGCTTTAGTTTCGATTTTGACTCCTACAAAACCAGCTAGGTTCATCACCATTAGTAGTAACCGCAAGAGACTGGATGCTTTTCTCATGAGCTTAGTAATTAGATTCCGGAAGCGATAGCTATAACAATTTTACTAACCATCAGATGCGAGTGTTGAGTATAGAAATCTCGACACCGATACGAACGTATGAAAAACCCGATATCACACACACAAACCAAATAAATGTTCAAAAGTTGGGAAGGTTCTTTTTTTTTTTTAATAAGACAATTCCCGCACTAGGAATAAAGCCTGTGTCGCGGGCGACTTTACAATCATGAATGAAACGGCACAAAGAACACCCAGACTCAAAACAACAATTTGTGGATCACACAAAGTTAAACCACAAGGCCAAACGTGCAGTCAAAATCTTTGATGAACAGTCTTCATCAAATGTCGATAAAATGAACTAGTTTGTATAAAAACACTATTATACTCGTTTAAGAAACGCTCTATTTCCACAACATTGTTCGTATCCACTTGATCTCATTATGTCGAAACCATTTCGCATTCATTCCAGAATAAACACATTTTTATTCCGATCTCATGCTAATAAAATGCAAATCGGCCCCTTACGGCTTAGGGGTTAGCAATTTCCAACAAATGTTTCCTATTGAATTTTATTTGATTTCCTTAATTGCTGGACGTTGCCGGAACCTATTTGTAATACTTATTGAACCGTGGATGCTATAATTTTGATGTTCGACACATGTTTGTATCAATTAATCACAGGAAAAATAAATATAACATTGTGTTCATCAGTGTCGCGATATTCGCAGAGTAAGGTTACGGTAGTGACCGAAAATGGTAAAATATTTATTGTATAATTTTTAAAATTCATTATAATAGCGGTAACTTTAAGCCTAATGAAGAAAAAAACACGGTTTAATTGTCATGTAAGTAGTAAGGTAGGTAGGTCCTGATCATGACGCTTGAAGTATATCTAAATAGCCGTTCATTATTAAATTGATCTTTGAAGATATCAGTATTAATTGCTTATAGTAGTAGTAATATAATAAAGACTTAAACTCGGCCACATAATTCGACTTTGTTAGGACAATTGCGACATTCACAGTACGAAAGAAGTAGACAATACATTGGTAGAATACATATCTACCATTTTGTCATAAGCAAGATCTCACCACATCGAACAGAAGCTATTATCGGTTTAGAATATAACGTATTTCAATTATATTAGAACTAAACAGTAAACTAAAAGCGAAATTATTAACCGAGTTAAAAAAGGAGGAGGTTCTCAATTTGATTGGTATTTTTTTGAAACTAAAATTGAAATGAGAAACCAAACAAGTCATTAAATTAAATACTTATTCATAAGTATAAAAACCACTACATTTCAGTGCTTAATACCGCAATTCGAATTTAAATATGATTCTGAGTGTTTTTATGACGTCTTTCACGATCGTTCCTTAGTTTTATGTTCTGGAAAATAAATGTTTAACTGTCTGGAATATATAAGCTCCTGTCTTATTGATGAATATAATGAAATATTTGAGTAAAAGTTTTAGCGCTTATTCAATTATATGATTAGTTTAACTTAAAGGGATTTTTTATAAAAAAAAATTTGGAACCAAATTTTAGAAGATACTGCCTGTTTGAGCCACTTCGAAGGCATTTATTATAAGAAAAAAAATTGGTGGTAGAGTCACGCTGATTTCAACACAAACGGGCTGGCTCGACCGGGGCGGTACTACCTTCGCACAGAAGATTACCATAAAATTACAGCGTTCGTGCTGTCGTGTTTCGATCGTGAGTGCGAGACCGGAGGCCCAATGATGCAGAAGCATCACTAGGCTGCCATAGTGTGGGTTATCATGCTGCATTTTTGCATTGTCTTCATTCGCAATGAGTATGGTTACCACCACTCCTGGAGTTTGCTTATGCTTTCCATCAATCAGAGTAGTCATTTTGGCAGGGCCATATATAAAAAAAAGTAAAATAATAATAATAATATTTATCGATTACCACACACGTCATGTACTTATCAACTTAAAGTAGGTACATAGAAAAATAATAAAAGCAGGAAAATAAGCATGTTAAGTCTACTTACAAGTTCAAAAATAAAACCAACCACGTATGATTATCGTTTGTTCCAGGAATCGATTCTCGAAAAAATTTATCCGATATTTTTCACTCACTAACTGAATTTTTCCATTTAAAAAATGTTTTCCATGGAACGGTTTCCTCTGCAGTCAATTTTCAAAGATAAAAATGTAAGTTTATTAACAGTTTTTGGTATTTCCCTTACTTTTTAACCGACTTCAAAAAAAGGAGGAGGTTTCTTAATTCGACCGTATATTTTTTATGTGTGTTCGTGAATAACTTTGTCGTTTATGAAACGATTTTGATGATTCTTTTTTTAATGGAAAGGAGATATCCCAACGGTGTTACCATGATAAGGACACTAAGATCTGATGATGGCATCCAAGAGAAATCGAGTCGAACCTTGAAGTCGGTTTTTATTTTGTTAAAATTTTACTTGTGTTGTAACACCTTTCTCCTCACCTTTCATGATTCAAGGTTCATTGTATGCATTTCATAGGTTTTGAAATAATCGGAAAACGTTAAAATATATGACTGAAACCACCATATATTGGATTTGTACTGATTTTGTACAGTCTAAAGAGACTACGAATAGACGTATTTACTAGTAATTTAAACTTGACACCTGCATGTCCTTAAAAAAATAATTCGATGAGGGAGGGAAGGGACTTCTTTTGTTTAAACTAATAATCACAAATTTTAACAAAAAAATCTAGACCAAACTTAAATAGGACCACACGGAAGGCACCAGCTTTCAAATAAAAAAAGAATCATCAAAATCGGTTCACCCAGTCGAAAGATATGAGGTAACAAACATAAAATAAAAAGTCGAATTGAGCACCTCCTCCTCTTTTTGAAGTCGGTTAAAAACGCCTATAGTAGAGTCTATACGCACTGTCGACTAGTCGCTGGCGGCTCAGTCTCTCGGCGACCAAAACAGAGAAACTAGGGCCAGGAGACCCAGCCGAGCGACAGTATTCTAAGTACATTCGTGCAGAGTAACTTCAAGACTGCAGAATAACTCCACTATTTCTTCCCACTGTTAACTTCAAATCCCGATTTTTAAAGAAGATTTGAATATTCGTGACTCAGTAAATCCCAAATTGCTTTTCGGGATTGTATTTCCAATATAAATTTCTCAGTATCGAAAGCCTGAGCCATTTATGTGCGCGGCGTCCGGTCGCTACGACAGTTGCTCGCAGTGTGAACGCTCCCATTTGAAGCCGTGCTTCTATTGGTCGCCGGCCACCGGCAGTCGCCTGTGCGTCGCCACAACGCGGCGAGTCGCCGAGTCGCCTGGGCGACTGACGACCAAGTGCGTAAACACCTATTTAAACTATAGTAAGTCACAGTCGCCGGCGACTCTGTCGCCAGCGACTAGTCGCCAGTGCGTAAAGGAGCTTACCTACTGTTAATAGAAAATCAATATTATTAATTGCATATTAAACTAATTAAGTAGTTAGTTTTATATAATATCGGTTTTGGAATTTGTTTGGTCAATTTGTCTTTTTTATTTCAAAATTAAAAAGGATGATCATTGATACCTCGTTCATTACAATCCGTTCTGTAGTTTAAGCACTTCAGTGGAACACACAAACATACATTGACTGCTAAATCTTCCTACCAACCAATCTCGCATTCCTTTTGGCTTCACCGTAATTGGGTGAAAGGATCACAATATTGCAAAATGAAAAAGATTACCCCTATTACCAATGACATTTACAGTTAGCGAACATGTGAAATTAAAAAATATTATTTAATTGTAATCGGTATCGAATAGTGAATAGTCCATTTGAATAGCCTAAAAACCCTAAAATAACGTCTACTTAATATGTCATTAGTTAGCAACGTCAGCGAATAGAAAAATAAATAATGATCTATTGTTTTACTTTATTTCTTTTATCACCTCATTCTTGGCACAAAGTAGTGTATTAAGCCTCAGGTCATGTTCAGATGAAGGGCAATGGACGCGCGTTTTGCTGACGCACATTAACGCTAATTAGTTCATCGGATATAAACGAGCGTTAGCATCTAAACGACTCACTATGTGAAGTGTTCAGAGGGCATTCATAGGGAAGCCGAACTAAAAATCCTTCTAAGGACATATGTTTATGATTCAATATTAATTTTTAACAAGAAATCGTTTAATAAACTATAAGCACACTACGCAAAAATTAAAGAATCTATTTTAATAATATATTAATTATATAAATAAATTATATATTAATAATTATCTATTTTAAAGAAACGTGAGACTTTTTTTATCATTGTAGTCTATAATGAGAACATTGAGTTAGTCAAATATAGAATAAACTATAAGGATTTATACTGTCCTAGAGAAACAAAGATTTTTAAATAAATTAATGCCTCGAATCGGTCAGAATAATTCTAGTCTAGTCATAAAAAAAACTGTTTCATTACCTTTTATTTTTAAGAAAATAAATACTTTTATTATGTAGTGTCAACACAATTCTTAAATGTTACGCAACATTTTAAGTTCAATTTCATTAGATAATAGAAATAAATAAACAACAGATTAAAAGTATATATCAAAAAAGAAAGGCAAACAGAAATTTAAAGTTTGTTCAGAAAAAATACGAGAGTGTACACCTTATGGACGGTTGAATGAGAGATAACGACCAGAGTTCGGTTATTTATGACTAACGAGCCTATTCAGGGGCGCAGCGCCTCCAAATGGAGATTTATGAAACTGAAAATGTTGGATAACGTACGTCTTGAATATAATTTGTGGAATACTACGCCGTTGCAAGTGAGATTAATTAAAATTGAGAAACAATTCTGAGTTTAGGAGATGGCCGATTTACCTAAGGCACTCTGCCTTGCATCTAAAAATTCATGTACATTAACAAATTTTATTTTATTTTGAATATAGTATGCTATAAAACTAATTGTAAAAGTTACACAGTTCAGTAATTTCAGATTTCTTAGAAATTAACAAAAACATGTCTTGGTCATGAACCTGGCGTACATTAATGTATATGCCAGTGAGTAACTAGGCTGAAACTGGACATGTCATTTCAGCTTACGTCCAGGTACTTATTCATATTACAAAGTCATTGAATGGCATTAATTTAAAAGAATGGGGACATGATACCACTCATTCAAATTATGGGTATAGTTCTTATATATATTAAAAAAATACTGTTGGGAACTTAAAAATGACGTTAAATGGTTACTTAAAAGATGTCCTAGAAAAGAACTGTGACTAATCTCTCCTACAGGAACTCCTGCTACTGTTACTGTAAATTCTATACACCAGGATGCTGCTGTTGGTCCTGGCATCCTGTTGATACCACACCGTTATGGTATTAGGAAAGCCTGAGGTAAATTTAATTCTCCAACTAGTAACGAAATTAATCAGAAGAAATTTGCCACTGGAAAGCTACTATCTAACTACTAGAAAGACACTATTTAAGATCAATAAAATTTAACTTTATTTAACTATTTTTTGTTTTTAAATTTTTTAGTCGTACTGCCACAATAAGTCATAAATGGTTTGTTACCAAAGATACTTTTAGTGAAATGTTGTCTCTCGACAATTTGGGTTGTTTGCGGTCGTTGGAAAATTATAGTACTACAAACTCCACATTTACCATTAAAATAGTTTCACTTCAGCAGTTTTCCCAATCGTATTATATGTTAGTTTCCTTCCCATATCCCAAACATAATGATTTTTTCTAACGGCAGGTTTGATTTTATTATCTTCTTTTTCCATTTCACTGACGTTGCTGTCACGGTTTTTATGAAGTCTTTATTAACCTATTCAAAACAGATAGTTTCTCGTATAACAATTTCCATCTTTACATGCTCATCGAACTGTGAATACTATGTGAAGATATGTAAGTAACCCAAAAAAGGGGTTCTAGCGAATCCTAAAAGGTGTTTGCCTTAAAAAGTTTCTCATTTCACTAATGTTCTTTTGTCGGAAACAAAAGTAAACCTTAGTGACGATTTTCAACAAGAACAAATAATTGTATGACTAGAGCGATAATTTCCTTGCTATTGGGGTTAGTTTAGGTATCATACTATATGTATTTAGAAATAGATAAGTATGTACTCATATAACTAAGTTCGTCACATCCGTGCAACCTCAAAAATATAGCTGCTTGTGTGAATATCAGCTACACATAAAGTTTTGGAAATCTTATATAATGTACTAGCTGACCCACGCAACCTCGTTTGCGTCCAAACTACCATCCCCCGTTTTAACCTCAAAAGGGGGTTGATTTCTAAAGATACATTATTAGTACACCTCCACACCATCTATAGAGCATACATTTTAAATTTCAAGTATCTTACTTCAAAAATATAGGACTTTCATACAAACGTCCAATCACCGGTTTACCGCCTTAGGGGTGGAGTTTCGTAAAATCCGTTCTTAGCGGATGTCTACACCCTATAAGGAACCTACCTGCCAAATTTCAAGTTTGTAGGTGTTATAGTTTCTGAGATTTCGTGATTAATAAGTGAGTGGTATTTCACTTTTATATATATAGACTAGCGGCCGCCCGCGACTTCGTACGCGTGGAGTTAGTTATTTGCACTTTATTTGTAATGATATTCGAAAAAAATAATTCCAAATGAAAGGAAAAAATAAAAGAAAGATAAAAGCAATCAATATCTAGACGGATTTTTAGAATCAAGGAAGTCAATGAATTTTTTTTTTTCAAAACATTTTTTTTGTTTTTCTTTCGGGTTTCAGGAGAGTTAAGTAAAATATACATTCCATAAAAATACATTGTATTCAAAAATGTTTTTAAAATAAAGCTTTCAAATACCGTGAAAAGAACGACGATAAATTCAATTAAATTCAACATTTATTCAAGAGATTAGCAAAATTTAAAAAATAGACGTATTTCACAGAAGCCATAACATTGTAGAAGCGACATGAAACCGTGTGGCGTTAATACAGAAAATATTTACAGGCTAAAAGCTTTTAGGTGTAAAACGTTAATATCTGAGTCACCCTTTTGTTTTTCCTCTCAATAAATAATGCTAAGATCTAGATCATGATGTAGTTGGATTACTCTATGTTAGGTTTAAAGAATATTTATAAGTATGTGCCTATTACTACCTGTATTAAATGGGAATACTTCAAAATAGCAAGAAGAACTTTGTCATGAATGGATCATGTTAAACTATAGAACATTATTTTTAACCGACTTCCAAAAAGGAGGAGGTTCTATGTTCCACTGTATGTATTTTTTTTTATGTATGTTCAGCGATTATTCCGTCAACTGTGAACCGATTTGAATATTTTTTTTGTATTCGAAAGGGTATTCTCCCAAGGTGGTCCCATTGCCATCATATCAGTATCTGATCATGGGATCCCAGGAAAACCTAGAGAAAACCTCATTTTTTATAGGCACATACTGTGTTTTTCGCATATTTTCTGAAGTTACACCAGTATTTGCATCTGGTAGTCATCATTTTATGATGATGAGCTGATGATGTAAGGTACAACTCCTTAACGGTTAGGAGTTGGAGGATAAATCTTTAAACATCATGTGTATATATTTTACCTTTAGTGGTATTCTTTCAAATTATTTAGGTATTATTTTATATATATTATATATATAATTATTATATATTAAATAGTAGTATTATAATGTGTGCTAGGTACCTAAAATCTGTTTGAAGTCGGTGCTAAGCCAAAAAGAATACAAACGAACAATTACAAAAGTCTAAGTGATAGTCACTTGGCACCGACTTCAAACTATAAACTACGAAACTATGAATAAAGAATTAGGTATAGGCAATTTATGAAGAACCAGTTTATTTTACGCTTTTAAGTGTTTTTTTGGCAGAGAGTTTTCGTTGGATGTTTTTTGGAAGTCGGTTTTTTTTTATAATAACTATGTTGACTTACCTTTACCTCTTGATCTGCCTGATCACCATAGGACTACATACAGGACTCAATTTTTTGTTGAGATCTACTCTTTATGTAAACTTTTTGTAATTTTTTAATGTATGGATCTACCAAAGTGACTCTACACTGCCTGATGGAAAGCATAAGCAGAATTTAAAAGTGGTGGTCACCATACTCATTGCGAATGCAGATAATGCAACAATGCAGCATGGTGGCCTAGTGATGCTTCTGCATCATTGGGCCTCCGGTCTCTCACTCACCAACGAAGCACTAATGCTGTCATTTTAGATTGATCTTCTATGCGAGGGTGGTACCGTTCCGGTGGAGTTGGCCCGGTCGTGATGAAATCAGTGTGGCTCTACTTACCTTTATATTATTTCGATATAATATCTTGATGTATTCTTAGCTTTGAAAGAAAAAAAATAGGAATATTATCCAAATAAATTTTACCAGGTTCACAAATCATGATAAACTATAATAAAAAAAATAATATATAAATCTACTATAAATATCAAACCTATTCATGACTTTAAATGTAAAGTTTATTTTAGGGCCTTAATTTTAGTCTCAACGCTCAAACTCTATTCAAATATTTAAAAAGTTGTCTTAGCTAAAGAGGCGCTATTCCCAGCGAAGTGGCTACGACAAAAGTTAATGAAGACTTTAAACCGAGATCTTCATACGAGAGGGTACATCGCAACAACTCTTCACTGAGAAATTGAGCAATTTTAATTCGGAGCCCTTTACTCAGTTACTCGGTCGTGCGCCATTACAACTTGAAGTTTGATGTTCGTAATTAGCTTTGCGTAATTCAGTAATATCGTTAATAACACTCTTCTTAAATTAGACTGGTAGTGTCCAATTAGTGACGAAAATTTTTAATCGGATCACCACGTGAGCTGTCATATTAGTTTGCCGTTAACTTCATAATACCAATTAAGCAAATGGAACAATAAACAAATGAAATTTGGTTCGTCAAATCGGTTTATTTTATTTGCGGGTTTTGGATGTGTTTATTTGCTTTAAAATTTAAGTGTCAGAGTTTGCGCTTGTATGAACATTGATCGAATTGCATAGGCTAATCAAATGAAACTGAAATAATATGATAGTGATTTTGTCATGTTTACGTGTAATCCTCTCCGCTCTCATTATATAGAACTGGATTACACACTGTTATGCGAACTAGTTTGTGAAACATCAGCGTTTGTTGCTCCAGCAATCAATTGTAAAGCTATTATAGTAAAAACTGTTAAATGCTGTTGACGAGGATGATCAAATGTAAAAAACTTTTGTTTTCTCATATAGTAATCAATAAATATTTTTGAAGTGAAACCTTCTTTAGCCGTGTTGAGCACTTTTTGGTAGGGGAAAATTTTATGAGTTCACGTTACCGCATCACCGCGTCACCGACATACTGACTTCACAAAACTTCTTTGGCTGCGTTGAGCACTTTTTGGTAGGGGAAAATCTTATGAGTTTGGGTCACCGCGTCACCGACATGCTTACGTCACAAAACTTCTTTATAACTGCCAAAAAATTTTTATTCTAAAGGAGAAAATTTTGAGCAAAAAATTTACATTAAAAAATTGTTAACCTAAATTAAAACAATTTTCTAGTTATTCAGGATCAGGAAAGGTTATGATTTTTTAAATCTTATTTTGCAATAGTTTCATATGGTTTATTATCTTTAAATCAAGATAAACAATTATGCTATAAAATTCAAAGTACACAATGCTCAGGGTTAAATAGGAGACTGTAATTTAATACAATAAAATTGAGAGTTTTGATTTTATTAAAATGAAATTGTTTACTTTCATTTTAAACTTTGTTAGTCTGCTATTTACTATATACTACGCATTAAAATTATTGTTACGTTCACTTGAGATCTTTTAGTTAGGTACGGTGCCAGCAAAACAATAGCTTTCTAAATTAGCCAAATCAGTGTAAATCCAGTGTTAGGTTAGTTAGTGCAAGCAAACAATAATCACTGAATCTATTAAACCATACCGCGGTGGTTTGGTGTCATGAAAATCAACTCAGTCGGCGCGCGATTGCAAACAAGGTCCAGCATCCAATTAGGTCCCACGAATGGAAATTCGAGCTGCATTAACCTTATTTGCTTTCGAACCCTGATCCGACTGTGTCCGACTGCGGCTAACTATTGTTCAATTCCGAGCATCCAGTATCAACCCAATTATAATTTTGTAAAATATACCTAAGTGTAGACTATGAAAAACTTAAATATGATAAAGAGAAATAGTAATTGTCAATTCAAACGCAGCACACTTGGGGTCTCGGCCAAGAATATTTTCTCTTATTCCCGTTTTCTTCTTGGTGCCTTAAGAGTCAACGACAAATAGACAGCAACATATACTGCGAAACCACAACCCTCAATACTAAGTTTGACTACACGCACAGGCATATTAATACCAAGTATATACAAAAACCCGCTATGATAAATTTGGGACACTCTTTATCATCATTATTTTACTAAGGAAAATTACAATTTGAGAGGCCTATGGCCACCACTGGACTTCGACACTTCGACACCACCTACATAGGCTGATGACGATAGGAAAATTAAGATAAGATATATATTTTGGGTGGTCAAGTATATTTGAATCTAAATCGAAAGTTGTGCCAATTTAATGAAATTGCTACTAAAAGTAGTTTCAATGTCTAGATCGTGGAGTGAAAATACTTACAACCTACTTTCTCCTTGTCTGAGTTTAGAGATGTTTGCTTATCTAATATATTACATTTAAGAAACGATGGATCATTGTCCGTCGGTAGGAACTCCGCATCTTCTTGAACTTTTGTAAATATTTGTATGCTAACCCGTTATTTTGGCAGACCATCTATCACTGTCCAATGCAGAAACTAAACAAAAATTGAGAGAAAATATTTTTTGCCTCCTCCTATATATAAATATGTCAATAAAGTTTGTTCACCGGGGAAGCAATAAATACAGGGATTTGACACATATTTTATACCATGTACAAAATAGTTAATATATAATTACTGTAACTTTGTCAGAGTTGTATTTGTAATTATTACATTTTTCAAGTAATAGCTATCAAATTTCAATTTGCATTCTATGTGAAAATCATCTTAAAGAAAACAAAGACTTCGACAGAATTAGCATTCGGGTTAGCCAAGACCGTCAAGTAAAGAGGTACTTTCAGATTAAAATGTTTACTACATTTGGTGTAACTATAAATGCTACATCGCGCAATATTTGTATGTTCTCGTGTCAATTTGTACAAAATATGTACACAACTTCCCAAAAGTAATTAAAGATAACTACAAGAATTATTTGACATGCTTAAATAGCGAAAACGAGTCCAAGAAAAAAACGGCTCACAACGCGTAGCGTTTACGATAAAATATCTATTTCGTGAAATTTGTGTAATGATTCATATAAAACGGTATTACAGGTGATGAATGTTTATTTTAAGATTTGATAAGTGACACTAAAAGTCATCGTAAGTAGCAAAATTTACAAGTAAAAGACCTAAAACTCTAGGAACACGCTTAGCAGACCTTAATCCAATAACATATAAACTCCACGTACAAAATGTGATTACAGAGTGAATATTGCTGAATAATCTTCATATGACCCGCTTCTTGCAATAAAAGTCGGCATCGCTCTTCACGAGAGTGCAAAGCGGAACTGTGTTTAATTTCATTTTGTTGTCAAATGCACCACCGCGCGCCCAAACTGCACTGCGCCGTAATAACTCTGCAAAAGTTTTATTTTAAACATAATCATATTTGAATTTACTCAACGTGTTAGTGTTAGTATGTTACTTTAATCGAGTATTGTTTAATTTTGCTCTGTACTTAATATAAATTAATTTATTGAAATGAAAACTTCGTTAGCCGCGTTGAGCACTTTTTGGTAGGAGAAAATCTTATGAGTTCGCGTCACCGACATGCTGAAGTCACCAACATTTTGACATGACATTTTTGAAGTAAAATCTTCTTTAGCCGCGTTGAGCACTTTTTAGTAGGGAAAAATCTTATGGGTTCGAATCACCGACATGCTAATGTTTGATATTGATAATTTTTATTTAAACAATATAAAATTTCAAATTTTTTTACACATTAATTTTACAGATAACATTCTAAGTTATAAGTTTTCACTTCTATCGGCTATTTTTTTTATTAATTATAAAGTTTATTAATATGCACTTCTGTACATCAGCGGACTTAATGCCCAGGGCATTCTTTACCAGTCAACCTTAGGGTAGGGTGGTGTAGAATTTTATAATGTAGGTACATATAGGTTAAACAGTTTACTGCATACAAAAACAAATAAACACATATGTACAAATATAATAATACATACGTCATAAATACTTATAATTTATACATATTATACCTCGAAGATATATTATGTTACGTTTATTATGACGAATTAGACGTTAGGAAGTTGTAAACAGACTTATTGATTCGAGAACTCCTATGTGCGATGTTATATTATTAGCTACTAACACATATAATTAACCTCCTTAGATGTTCTAATATGTTACATAAGACGTGTGAGCGGTACAATTATAATTTGCGACGGGCGGTCTTGATGCTATGTGCCAGTTTTTTCAAAAAACTTAGATGTACGCCATGTCGACGATCGACAACGACATGTTATTGACTAAAGAAATGTCAATAAGGGTAAAGGTTTTATTGCTACGCAGTAACTACTGTTTAAATACTATAAGCACTCATAACATGTAATAGATTCCATTCAGCTATCCTATACCATTATTCGTTCCGCATAAGTCCTTGAACATAACAAGGCCAGAAATATAGAATATAATATATATAGTAATTAACTCATATATATATTCTAATGTAAATGTTATCTGCAACCGTTGTCAGTTATATCTTTAGATTTTTAATAATAAACTTACAATGTCAAGAATTCGTAATTAACAAGTAAAAGTTTCAAAAATTATAACCCGACCAAATAAAAACTTTTGATAAAAATTATATAGTCTACGTCAATCGGGCCATTATTATAAATCTATTGATACCTCATTCATTAAGATCAGTTCAGTAGTTTAGACGGTATATAGACTAGCAAAACTGAAGATTACCCTTTTTTAGGTTTCGCTGCAGTCACGTAAAAAGTAATAATAATAATAAATAATAATAAATATTTCAGACATCTAGCACACAACGCCATCTAGTCCCAAGCTAAGCAGAGCTTGTTTTATGGGTTAGTACCAATAACACTAGCTCTGCTGCAAAAAAAGTATATATGTATTTGTATCAGTTGTTAGTACAACTGATACAAATACATATTTACTTTTTTGTAAATACATACATATTATACATAGAAAACACCCAAACTCGGAAACAAATATTTGTAGATCATACAAACATTTGGTCCGACCCGGGAATCGAACCCGAGACCTCATGATCAGCAGTCGCACACGCCAACAGGGAGACCGACGAGACAGTCAAAAGTACGACAGTACGAGAAAGTAATGACTTTGTTGTTGTAATACGTCAATTTTAAAATACATTATAACATCGTTAAAGTTATTTAATCAATAATTTCATTCAATTCAAGCATTACTAAATATTTAGTAAATTCAAATGAACCCATGTTGTGTGAGAAATTGTATAATCTAAAATGTTATAATTTAAACCCCATGCGGGCTTCTGTCAGCATGCTCAAATACGATATAATCTTTGGCAAAGCAAGTAAATTACATTTAGAACTGTGAATCTAAAGTGTACACCAGTGTTTACGTAAAGCATTCAACTCGCAATATTACTCTACTTCACAAACACTTTGAACTGCAACTGCTAACAAATATGTTTGGTTAAGTCAGTTCAGGCAATATAGTGTGAAATTCATACTCACCTTGGAAACATTTCAGAAACTGGCGTAAAAGATTATTTCTTTCAGTTTAAAACTTTTCTGCGGTCTGGATGAATGTTAGAGTTGTAGTTTGCGTGGAGAATAGAATTCTAAAACGATAATAGATCATATTTTATCATACGGATATGTTTTTGCCGATACTTTTATTTAAGAATTGCTGATTTATGTGGCTTCTTCTATTCAAACTATCGCCCTCTCCTGAACGAAGGTCTCCCCCAAGGGGTGTTAACCATCCCGGTATCTAGCACTCTGCACCCAAATGCTGATAGCCACTTTCTTCGGATCGTCGTCCAAGATGGACGACGATCTGAAGAAATCCATTGTAACATAGGATAAATACTTGTGTGATTTACAAATATTTTGAGTCTAAATTAGTGTGTGAGTATTAATTGTATATATACTCGTAGGTTCCTAGGCAATTTGCTATACATTTGAAACAGATTTAGCCTAACGGGTAACTAACTTTAACGAGTTTCACAAATTAAAGTGGTTTTAATTTCTTTGTGTTGATAACTGATCCAAATAATATTCAAACTTACGATTCCTATATTTGAAACGTCAATACAGCTTATAGACATTCCACTACACTTGTAAGATATCTTGAGTCACAAATGCATTTCCACATCAAACACAGTGAATGGTCTAGGGCTTGTCGAGTACTAGGTGAGATGCCGCTGGCATACTCACATCTCACACACTTCTGTACGAATTGTGGACATTGGATTGATGACGAATTTCTTATTTTCTGAAGAGAACTGTATAGAAAAAAAACATTTGAATGTTTACTTTTTGTATAACCTGTCTTTTGAACTACTTTCTACTTAATGTAGAAACGATTAGAATATTGCATATACTTTGCTAAAGAAGTTGAAAGTAACCGTGGCGCAAAATATGCTATATTAGGTTGTTTTTCAAAACTTTTCAAGGACTGGTTGACCTGCACTGTATTACCCCTTTTTTACTGTAGATTATTGTCTAAAGTTCCCAAATATTAAGGAAAAATATAAAAGAGAGCGAGAACTTTCATATCGCGATGCAGGATTAGTAGTTACTCCGTAGTACGGTCATTCGGTGTGTCTGCGATTTATGTGCTGTAGTCTGATCTGTTGCCGTTTGTGAAAGTTTCAACAGTAATCAGACATGATTAAGTAAAGGATATAAAATTTAATATTGTAACGGTAAAAACTTAGCCAATGTATTCCACTAGTCTTTATTTAACCAAAGTCTTTTCTAAGACTAATCATCGCTCATGTTCTTGTATTTTTCGTTAGCAAAAGTTTTATATATTATCAAGTTATACCAACATCAATTTTGTCAAATATCTTTATATAGTTCCCGAAGTTTGTGCCGAGGCCATCACGTATCTGGCAACTATACAATGCCAACGTATTCGACGCGAACGTGTCGATATATACCCTTAAAATATTAAATATAAAAAGTTTCTCATAGAATTTTGAAATACCCTCAATCTTTATTCAATACTAGTCAATACATATAATAAAATCGTAACTGGTCGTTGTCTGTACATGGAAGATATATAAGAAAAACTATTTCAGGGCTTTATGAACGCCATAGAATCCAAAACAATGATATTTAGATTTTCTGTCTGTTTTTCTATACGTTTGTGCACGTTAATATCAGAAACAGTTTAACCGATTTGAATGTAGTTTTCACTAATGCGTTGCGGTTTACTTCACTTAACATTTAGTGTTTGTTTTCTTTCAATGGGTTCAGTGTAAGAATAAATTTGAAGTCTTAAAATAATTAGTATTTACTGCTACTACCCTACACGTTCTATCCTTTGTTTTTCTTTCCATCCCATGGTTGCCTGTAAGAGTTTAGCTTCGAGCGATAAGGCCGTCACTTGTGTTAAGGTATCGATGTATTTTTTTATGTACAAGCTACCAAAATAACTCCACCCTGCCTGACGGAAAGCATGAGTAGAATCCAAGAGTGGTGGTCACCATCCTCAATGGGAACGTGGACAGTGCAGCATGGTGACCCACATTATGGCGGCCTAGTAAATCTTAATATCTATACTAATATTATAAATGCGAAAGTTTGTAAGTATGGATGGATGAATGGATGGATGGATGGATGGATGGATGTTTGTTACTCTTTCACGCAAAAACTACTGAACGGATTTGGATGAAACTTTACAGTAATATAGCGTATACATCAGAATGACACATAGGCTTCTATTTGCCGCGATAACCGACATACACACGGGCGGAGCCGCGAGCAGCAACCAGTACAATAATAAAACAATATATTATTATTTACACAAAATTATTACCTCCTTAAGTGTGCAAATAAATACTGTACATTAAGCTTATATATTCTATGACTAATGTGTTCAACCAGGAAGACCTTGGTGTATCTAATTCTCTACGTTTACTTTATGACTCAGTATTGTAGTAAAAAATATATTTATTACATAATATAGAAACCTATGTACATGAATTTATATAAAAAAAGTATATAAGTAAATATTTACAACAAATTTTGGCAACTATGCGTCGTAACGTACATCCCACGGCAATCGGACGAATGCCACAATCATTTTTACGCAATGCACATAAATTGGCACCATATAAAATGTCGATTATGCCTTCCTCCACATTGCCGGAGAGCATAAGGTTCACCAAAGCCGTCAACTCCTTCAAGAGAGCATCGCCAGCCTCTCCAGCGCTTGAACAAACTAGATCTTTTAGATGTTGTGGTGTCAAGCCGTCGAGACCACCAGCAGATCCACTCTTAAAGGAGGAAATGGCTGAAAAAACATCCTTAGCGGTAACATTAAGGTTTTCGTTGTCAATAGTAGGTGGGTCAGGAAAAGATAGATCATCCTGAGGTGTGGGATTATTCTTCAAGCCTGCAACTGTATCAGGCGAGTAAGGCGCTACCACATCGCTGCTGAAAAGTAACCTAGCTGCCCCTCTTATATTACCCTCCCTTAGTTTTGTCTCTACAAAAGAAAAATTATTGTGTTTATGATAACAAAGGCTAGATAATTTAGGGTCTAAATTAGTAGTGTTAAGGCAATTCTCTTTGATTTTGGTCGTCAAAGATTTTTGGGTACAATTAGTTTCTTTTATGTATAAAATTCTGTAAGGGAAGGTAAATAACTGTTCCCAGGCCAATATTGAATTTTCTCCGACTACAAGACCTACACACTTAGTTAAATTATCAGCAACAATAGTCCTTGCACCTCGAGAGATTCTTTTAAGAAGTGGAATATAATTTTTTAAGCTACTTAACTTTTGCCAAAAAGGAATTTGTCGGACTAGTAGGTGTGGGATCTGAGGGACATGAAACCACATTTTGAGACTTATGAAATTTACCAAAATGTACCTTCAAGCCTCGCTCACCTTTAAAAAAACGATCCTGGGGACAAATAGGGCATCGGACGAGGCTACTAATTGAAGCAGCCGGTTGACCTGCATACACTGCCACTTTGCCACTGGCGTTTACACTCATAAAAAAATATTATAGCTAGAAGAATAATACTTAAATTAAACGTAAAAAAACATAGTCTGAAATGTGTTTCATAAAAACAAAACTTCACTTTGACAGGCGCCTGCATATGCCTGACGACTTTATGGTATCATACGCTTCCTTGTTCTGTGCTTCTATGTGAGCTGGTGCAAATAATTTTCTTCATGTAATAATCAAATGATAAAATCTCCTTTCCATCGAAAAAATGATGACATCTGAAAAATTTGCAATGTATTTTAGTTCTGATTATATATTAATGTAGGTATACTCTGGAAATATACAATTATGTATAATATAAGTATAAAATCAAATTATTCTTTATTTTTATATATTTTCTTAGATTAAAGAAAATTTTTGACATGTGTGATCTTTCAAAACCATAGACTTTTTAGACTAAATATAATATTATTATTTAATAAGATGTAACATGCTCAAATATCTGTATCAAAATGATTCACAGAATTGAGTGTCTCATTGTGTTCTAGTAACATAATGGTAATACAACACCGACTAACTTAGCTAGTTGTTTCATATTAATGCTGTTATTAGTAATTTGGCGTCCCATTTATCTGTATTAATTGTGAAAAGCATTATTAACCGACTTCAAAAAAGGAATAAGTTTTCAATTCGGCTGTATTTTTTTATGTTTGTTACCTCAGACTCAGACTGGGTGACCCGATTTTGACGATTCTTTATTTATTTTAAAGCTAATGCTTCCCGTGTGGTTCCATTTCAATTGGTGCAGTTCTTGCAGTCTTTTTTTTGTTAAAATTTAGTATTATTTTACATATTTATTCTGTGATATTCATTTAATACAGTACAGAAACTTCTTTGGTTTTCCTGTCAGATAGTCGTGGCTAGTGTCTGTCTGCAAGGGCGGCAGCCCTTGGCCTAGGTAGGGGCAAGTTGTCGGAGGAGATCTCTCGCTACCGGCCGTCATCCACTGCATGGCCGGTAGCAGGCGCGGTTCTAGGGGGGGGGGGGAGTCACAGGGGACATGCCCCCCCCCCCAAAATTGTACACATGTAATTTTTCCAACTCCTACTAGAACCTGATTTTCTCTCCTGTTTCCGTAATTGTTGAATCGAGATAAGAAATTAAAGGATAGCAATTGTTTAACACCTATAAATTGAAACTGTAATATAATCTGGATAGCAATACTTTGCCCTCCAAGGCTGTCGTGATTCAGGCCTGCTCTGCCATAAAGACTCAGATAACACTAGGTAATAGTCTGGACCGGAGTTTCTAGGAAGAATGCTAGAGATACACGCTCTGTCCAAGTCCAAGGGTCCAGGACAGTCCCCCAATCCCTCCCACGCAATCGGAACGGCAATTCTGGTCTGACAAGTGTATGTTATCGGAGGGAGAGCTGGATCGAGCCGTATGGCGGCTGGCTTCCCGCAACACCGCTCCTGGACCTGATGGTGTTTTCCAGCACCGACAGAGTGATCACCAGGGGGTGATCACTCTGTCGGTGCTGGTAGACATACTAAGGCAGATTTTCACTGAGTATTTCGGCCTCGGTATCTTCCCCTTGGCTAGAAAGAAGCAAGACTGGTGCTCCTCAAAAAGTAAGGAAAGGCTGCAGATTATATTTCTGCCTTACAACCTGCCTGAACGAGTCGGGAAAACTCTTTGAAAGAGTTATCTCTGACCGTATCAGCGGGCACCTGTAGCGATGGGGCCCTGATCTATCGGACTGCCAATTTGGATTCGGATAGTGGGGAATGGTGTTGACAGTTAGCCTTGATATCGTTGACGCTTTCGGCATCCTTCCCTGGCGCGCGATTAGGGCAGCCCTTGAATATCACGCGTGCCGTTATAGAGGCCTATCTGCGCGACAGGGCAGTGAAGTGCAGTGGCAGGCAGGGCAGGGCAGTGATCGGAACGGAGTGGCAAATCGAAGGGAGGTGTGTTGTGGGGTTCCCCATTATTATGGATCCTCGCATACGATGCGGGCCTTCGCACTAGTCTGCGCTCTGGCCTCAGTGCCGCCTGCTATGTAGACGATACCGCTATACTGGCTACAGGGTCACGCTTCGGGGAGGTGCGTCTGCTCGCCGAGCAAGGGTTGGCTTGTGTCGTGGATAAGACTCGTGAGCTGGGCCTGAGATCGACGCCTCCATGGCTTACGTAAGCGCCAGGAACCACCCAGCTCATGCCTCCAGGTGAATGACACTGAAGTTGCGCCAGTACATGAAGTACCTAGGCCTCATCCTGGATCATCGGTAGAGCTTCGAAGAGCATTTCGGGCGACTGGTCCCCCGAGTACGAGGAGTAGCAAGGGCGCTACATCATCTGCTTCTCAATCTCGGGGCTATTTTGATGGGCCCGTACGAGGCGGCGACGATCCTGGTGCGATCTCCACCTTTTGACATTCTGATCGACATGGACACAATGGTCTACGATGAAATTCGTTCTGTCGGTCGGAATGGCGAAGAGACAGCGACTGATCATTTCAGACTGAACATTTTCCATGCTCAATATGATTCTTTAAATTCAAATATGCATCAAATCAAATCTCTAGGGGGAGGCAGCTGCCCCTACCTGCCCCCCCTTGGCGACGCCCTTGTCTGTCTGTAGTGTAATCTGAAAAGTATAAACGCATATTTAGTCAAGCAATAATACAGAATTGTTTAATTTTACTTGTTGCATTAATTATCTCGCTAATTAAACACAAGCTCTGCTTAGCTTGCGACTAGATGGAGTTGTGTGTTAAAATGTCCGAAATATTTTTCCGAAAATAAAAATTCCACAGGCGTGTTAATCTTAAACTTCTATTTCAATTCCATCTAAATAAAACTTTCCAGCCATGTAAATTTATTTCCACATAAAAATTAACAGTGTTTACTGCACTATTTTAAAACCAGTATATATATATCTCTAGAGAGAACAACATCAATTTTTTGATCCAATTCTTTATTGAGTGAGTTCATTTTGGCATCGCTGTCTATCACAATTCGATTTTGCCGTCTTTGGCATTGATAAATCGAGGGTAGATGATGAGTTTTCTTCTTCAATTATATTATATCACAATAGATTTATGTCTTGTAGCACCCTATCATTTCTAATCTTATTATATAGTTATATGGAATAGATGTAACCACTAATAAACAACGACAATAAGTTTTTAGGGCTGTTAAGGCAGTTGCCAATGACTGCTTCGGTAGCGCTGTGATAGTGCAATTAATACTGCAATTGCAATATAATGCAATTAATAAGAAAGTCATACAGCAATTACAGCTCACATTGATATAATCTGTGTGAAAGATTGGCATCTGCACTAGGATGACCTGTATTACAGCTGACCAGTCACTCCAGACTCTGGACAGTAGAATGTATGGTGGGAGAAACAGTGACATTTATGTTTGCATGGACAAGACTAACGAGTGATAAGTATAACAGTGTGCGTATATGTGTGTGCGTGTGCGCGCGTGTATGTGTGTGTGTGAGTGCACGTTCGTGTGAAGGTATATGAAGGTATAATAGTAGCTATATAAGTGAATGTGACTGTCGTGCTAAGTTCTCCAGTTCAATTACCGGGTGGACAAAATTTTTGTATGATCTACAAATATTTGTTTCAGAATTTTAATGTTTTCTATGTATAATATGTATTTATTTACAAAAAAGTAAATAAACATTATACTAGTTAATCTAGCTCTCATAGTACAAATTTTGGTTAATTTTAATCTATATGACGTTGTGTGTCAGATGCCCGAAATATTTATTAATTATTTAAAAATAGGATGCTTACAACCATGTTTCTAAACCATGCTATACAAAAACTATTCTATTTAACTTTTATGTGAGAGCGTTTCCACTATAAATGTTATATTAAATCGCAAAAAACAAAAACGTGTCTGTGGCTTATTTTTGGTATTTATGCATGGCAGCCAGGGACCCACATATTTTGCTATATCTCTGGGCTTCATGTGGGCTTTGGTTCGATGTCGTGAAAAATTGCCTAGTATTCAATATAGACGAATTATGACTCGAAATAGTGGTGCCGGCAAACTCGTTTTTAGCTATTTCGGCATCAATTTCGAATTTAACTTTGTTTTTAAAATAGATTAGGCATTTTGTGTGATTACAGCCTTCTTCGTCTTCTACTACTACGCACTGACAAAACATATTTCATTTGAAAGTAGGTTTAAAACTGCTTTTATTGATTTGCAGCCGCTTTTTGGCATCTATTCCAATGGAGGTCGCTATAGGTGTATAGTTGTTGATACCGATATAATTCAAGTCTTATCAATACTCGCAACTAAGTACAACTACTACTGTCAACAGTTATTTGTTAGTTTCTAGAATAATTATGAAGTTTATAACGATATCGTATATTAATAGGTATTTACCTATGAAATTGCCGTTTGGTATGCAATAAGTGAAAGTACTTATTTTTTTCAAACATTTTTATTTCTGTTATTCGAAGTAATCACCCATGCAATCGACGCATCTTTGCCAACGCATTGGCAGTTTATTGATGCCCTTCTTGTAAAAAAGCTGGAGCTTTAATAAACTTTTATTAAAGAAATAAATAAATTCTCATTGTCTTCTTTTTCGTTCTCTACTTTCGTGTGATGACGGATTAAGAATGCAAAGTATCATCACCCCTATTCATCCCATGGGTGTCGTAAGAGGCGACTAGGGGCACAAACTAAGCAAGACACGCTCCAAATAATGGTTTTGAAATAAACCCTATACCAAAACGTCTGGCCAGCGGGGTATTGTAGACCAAAACTTTTATGGATGATGATTACTTCTTATAACATCAGCTACCTGTCAGTGAAAGTCTCGTCAAAATCAGCCAAGCCATTACATACATTAGCTGGAACATACAGATAGACAGAAATTTTAAAAATTGTTTTTTGGTATATGTCAGTACCGCTTATACTTTCATAAGTATTGATTGAAAAGCTGTTAATATGAAATAGTAACAACACTTGTATGATGACGATATGATGATGGTGCTTACTTCTATCATCAGCTTCATCGTTTTGATTAAACAAAAAGATTTTCCCTTTAATTTTTCTTACCGATAAATAATACAAGATTAGTCGCCTGCTATGGATAAACAAGTCTCGAAGAAAGATGTGCAATCGCGGACCAACGCTCGTAGGGCAGGATTAAAGAGGCTGCCTTAGATAGAGACGAATGACGTCTATTCATTTCATACTGCGTTGGAAGTTTGTGACCACTTCAATGCTTAGATGTGTCATCTAAGCATTGAAGTGGTCACAAACTTGTGTCTTCACACATCAAAGCGATTTTACAACATGGTTGAAGATTACATACTATATTTAAAATAAATGTTGAAAGGTTGTTTCACGAGCCTTGAATTTTCTAAAATAGAGGAATGGAAAGAAAAGCATTTAAATCTTAGCGAAAAATATCAAAATTATCTTTTTTTCCGCATGCTATATTAAAATGTAACTGAACTTATTGATTTTATAATAAGCGCTAGTTTCTCTAGGTTAGACAATATGTAGGTATTTTGGAAATATAGTCACTAATAAATCATAATTGTGCAATTAAAACTAAGATGTAAATGGTGTGTATTTAAGATGATTTTACATTAACGTTTAAGTCTTCAAGAAAATTGTTGAAAGTACTCGTAAATTCAGCCTGTGATTCACCGCAGAAAAGCAGCGGTGTGCGACATTGTTTGTTACAGCCCTAAATGTTTAATACGTATCCTAAGTGAAAATTACATCGTTATAATATAAAGTATGATTACTTTGGGTGTCTCGGTAGAAAATAAAACACTTTGTTCACAGTAATTTAAGGCACTTAATTACGTTGGTGTCTATAGTCAAGAACCTTTTCTTAAAGACTTCTTATTTTTTGTATTTTCAACGCCGTATCGTATTTACTTTGTGTTGAATTTTCTTAAAAGGATCTAATTACTAGGTATTTGATTATTTATCCAAAGCGGGGCAAAGCAGACTTTATTGCGAGTTTAGTTGCTGAAAGTTTATAATTTTCTATTCAAAATTTAAAGCTTTTAATAAGATTGAGATCTTTTAAAATTTTTATTAAGTTTTCCTTTTCGTAAATAAATCCAAGAATTTTATTTAAAAAAATTGCATTTATTTTTTACTTTATGCTAGCTGAGCCCCGCGGTGTTACCCGCGGTAACGTTGCGAAACGAATCTAGTCTACAAAAAGTAGAGTTAGTTAGTTAGTTAGTTACTCACAACAATCGACACACAAACAAACCGACAGACGGACAAAAACTTTAGAAATTGGTTTTTGATGTATGTACTATAACATGATATGCATTTATTGAAAAGCTATTAATTTGAAGTTACAACAGACACTTCAATTTTATTAATTTGTATAGAGTATAGAATTTGTTACAGAAAAGTTATTTCTGTTTCGATTTGGAAATATGAGAGACTACTCTTATATATTATTAGGTCTTTGCCTATGAAATTGTCTTTCTTCAGTATTGGTCATTTCAAATAAAAAAAAGTTTGTAATGGCTCTGTATTCTAAATTCAAATTAATTTTGTTTTAAAACCATGACATTCTATTTACAAAATCAGTCTTTTGTTTTTTGATTAGCTTTGTATTTTCATTATATTTGAACATTTTTCGTCATAATGGATACTTTAAAAATTCGTGTAATTATGGAATATGAGTTCCGTCGTGGCACCAACGCGACACAAACGGCACGTAACATCAAAAACGTTTACGGAGAGAACTGTACAAACGAACGCACAACCCGTTATTGGTTTTCCCGGTTCCGTTCTGGAAATTTTGACTTGAAAAATGAAGCTCGTGGTCGTCCGGAGACTTTGGTTAACAATAATGAATTAAAGGCGATTGTGGAAGCTGACGAAACTCAATCTACAGCTGAGCTAGCAGCAGCTTTTAATGTAAGCATCAAAACAATATTGATCCATTTGCGACAAATTGGCAAGGTAAAAAAGCTTGATAGATGGGTGCCCCACGACCTTAACGATCGCCAGCGCAGCGTACGCGTCGAGACCTGCCTTGCGCTGCTCAACAGGCAAAGAAATGAAGGAATTTTTAAACGAATTGTTACGTGCGACGAAAAATGGATTCTGTTCGACAATCGAAAGCGCTCAGCAAGTTGGTTAGACCCTGGTTCAGCACCAAAGCAATGCCCTAAACCAAAAATGACCCCTAAAAAGGTGATGGTCACTGTTTGGTGGTCTAGTGCGGGTTTGATTCACCACAGCTTTTTACAAAACGGCATGAGCATTAATGCAGATGTGTACTGTGATGAACTGGAGAGAATGATGGAGAAGCTTGCACATTTGCAACCAGCTTTGGTCAATCGGTCGTCCCCACTGCTCCTTCACGACAACGCGCGACCCCATACTGCGCAACAGACAGTCTCCAAGCTGCAAGAGCTGGGGTTGGAAGCTCTCCCTCATCAGCCATACTCACCAGATCTTGCACCTACCGACTATTACTTTTTCCAAAATTTAGACAACTTTTTAGTGGGTAAAAAATTCAATTCCCGAGAGGCAGTACAAAATGCCTTTGAAGAGTTTGTTGCCTCCCGTCCAGCTGATTTTTACAAGAAGGGCATCAATAAACTGCCAATGCGTCGGCAAAGATGCGTCGATTGCATGGGTGATTACTTCGAATAACATAAATTAAAAAGTTTGAAAAAATAAGTACTTTCACTTATTGCATACAAAACGGCAATTTCATAGGTAAAGACCTATTATTTCCAAATCGAATTGCTTGCAAATGCTCATGTAAGCATATGTAAACATCCAATTTTCAATCAATATTCGTTATTATAATTAAATTATACTAATATCTTGCTTTTAAAAGCAATGTAGACTCTAATGACTCAACTACTACATAAGCGTAATGCGTATAGTAAGAGAGCTATATTAAACATTTCGGTTCGCCTGGCAGGTAGTTGGGCTAATTGGAAAAGATTGTCAATTTTTTTTTAACTTCTCAATCAATGAACTAAATCGTACAAAAATTTAAAGCTTACAGGAACAATTTTTTTTCTCTTTTTTTACACTTTAAAAGAAATATTGGTTGATGATGTGCAGGCTGAGGCCTGCCAGGCGATGATTACCGTACTCAGCATGCTATCACTTATCACTACAAGAATTTCTAGCCTTACAGACACACCGTTACTTGAAGGGTTCAGTAGCTCTTGGCCTATTACTTTTATAGTTAAAATTTCTAATAAAAAAAGTCAGTCTCAGAAACATGAAGAATAATACTAAGGTCATAAACGGTTCCAGACATCGTTTGGGTAAACTTTTAAGAAATTTTCTGAAATATAAAACTTGGGAAGAAAATCTATTTTGGTAACAAATATAACGTTTACAATATTATTTTTAAACCTATTAACGTCATCAGTGAACTCTTCGTACAAAACACAATTATGTGTAATTGATAGATGATACTTCGAGAAAAATGTTTTCGAGAAAAGGCCCATGTCCAGCAGTGGACTGTTAAAATAATGATTATGATGATTTAAGTTAATGGCAAATTCATTTACGTCATGTCTAAAAAAAAACATAATATTCATAGATAAATAAATTCTGTTCTTCAAACAGATATTTTGTTTGTTTAATCTCAATAACGATAATTATGGAGAAAAGTTTTTATACTTAAATATGATCAAGAATTTTAGACTCATGAAATTTATTGTGGGCATTGTTACAACTGTTAAAAAAAGTTATTAAAAATGTTAACTGACATGACAAACTAAATAAGCCTCTCATGTAAAGAGGTCGAAGTATACGAGTAATTTTGTGCCCTAAGAAACCTTCTCAAGCCTAAAATTAAGACGTCATGTTCACTACCGTATCGTGAGAATAATTTGAAAGTATTAAACTAGAACCGTGCAAATATTACACCACAAAACATATAATTTGAGATTTTTTTTAGTTATATATTTTATATTCTCTGAATTGTGCAACACAATAATAACAAATTATGTTATTTAAAAAATGTTTTATTAGAGTACTTGGGTGAAATAAAAGTATAAAAGGAGGAAAACTCTTAATTTTTTTTTTTTTTATGGAGTAAGCACGACAAACGAGCTGACGTATTGCCTGATGGTAAGCGATTACCGCCGCCCATTGACACCCGCAACACCAGAGGCGTCACAAGTTCGTTGCCGGCCTTTGGGGGATGGGGTGGGGGATGGGGTGGGGGATGGGTGGAGGGGTTGGGGTTGGGGTATAAGCCTCCGGTATCCTCACTCGGTGAAACACAGCGCAAGCACTATTTCACACCGGTTTTCTGTGAGGCCGTGGTATCACTCTGGTCGAGCCGGCCCATTCATGCCGAAGCGTGGCTCTCCCACGTATAGTATTTTTTTTGGTATGACAGACAGATTGATCCTCTTTAAATTACAGTAAGCTTTAACGATATTACAATATTAGTCTATACAATTGAATTGGTTTGAAAAATATTTTGTGTCTAATTCGTAAGTTTTGTGTGATCTTTAGTGCTAATTTTATATACATACCGAAGAAAAATGGTGTATTTGTATTGTATTAAAATTTCCGGAATCTATCTGGATAAGAACGCCGTTATTATTGCGATTTCTGTGCCAACACTAACTAAAACGAATAAGTTAATATCACTATTACCCCCAAACTTCAAAGGATAATACTTCGCTTTTATTGCTTCTCAAAACAAGAACGGGCACAAAGAAATATTTGTAGACGCTTGGCCATTCAAAGCGGTGGCTGACAGTCGACAGGGGATCACTGAATTGTACGACAAAGTTACCGAATTGTGGTTACGATTCCCGCTGCCGCGGTCCCCGTCAAATATCGTCTAATGTCGCATCCGTTGAGAGCATTTATTACAACTAAAGTAATACAAAACGTTAGAGTTTTCCAACAAGTATTATTTGACTCGAAATAAAAATATATTTTAGTTGCAACGCGATTGTAGAAGTCTTGGTATAAGAATAGACTAACTTGCTATGTTCTTGTTTGTCACGGAGCACTAAGTAAAAAAAAAAGTTTTACATAAATTGCTGAGACAATTATTTTAAACTCAATAACTCAATTATAGTTTTAAGTCTTTTGGGAACGCCACCAGTAGGCGATGATGCGGTGGAATTTTTGACGCTTGTACTTATGTAAATATTGTTAATATTTTCATGGGTTTTTATTTTCTAGTATTTAATTTAAGATTTTCATTATACAAACGACAATAAGATATTAAACATAATTAGGCTTATATACGAAGAATTCTCTCCCACTAAATATTTGCGATGAATTCTAATGATTAAGGGCAATTTATATTCGAAAAAAAGTTTTGGTATAGACGCATTTGATACTACATACAAGTACCTCCGTGAAATTCACTCGAGTTAAGTAAAGCTCAGCAATAAAAATCAATAGTTTGAGTGCACACATATTTTTAATTTAGTAACATAGCAATTTTTCCGATATTTAGTTCCAATTCCAAGTTTCAGTTTCAAGTCCTTTTGAATGACAAGTCCTGCCACGATGGTTTCATGCATCAGAGCCCTTACGTTGCATTTAATATATTACATATTAATCATATACTACATATATATCGTCATTAAATATGGATACCGCTCACGAAGTTTATTATTTTAATCTATATAAATAATGTTTGTGCCACGTCGTTGCCTACGATGAACTTTGGAACTATCCAACCGCGTTACTCCGTGATCATGGCGCTTGCAACAGCGCCGAAATATCGGATACTCACTAACAAAAAGGTACATGGTAGCAATCCCGCAGATTTCTATTTTAATATCCAACCGATTTTCATACAAAGATATGTGTTTTGCTGGCGTGCATAAGATAGGATAGTTAGCAATATTTTATTAACTTGTTAAGATAACTTAGACCAATAGGAGCCTATCACAATTGAAAAGAGATTCAAACGAAGTTGCATGGAGCGGCTAGTGTAGATTCGAGAATAGAAATTTCTAAGGTTTCCAAGTATTGTTGCGCACAAATTTAGAAAGTATTATGTCTCAGGAATACTTAATATATATGTAACTTCTATCTTACTTATTCTTCTTCAGTGGGAGATCTCAATACAACGTAGATGAAGTAGGAGTCTAACAATATGGACTTAGGAGTACGTCAATGCAAGAGTAACAAATAGATTCTTTAAAAAATAGAAGTTGGTTTTTATAATTTCATAGAAGTCTAAAAATGTTATGTACTGATTATAAAGGGACATTGGTTAATTGTATCAGAGATGAAATTGCATGAGCTCCCAAATACACAGGATACTGCAATATCTCTAAGTTACACAAAACAAAATGAAATTGACTAAAACTTCCACCATTGACGTTACCATAGCATACGCTAACTCGAACTCATAAGCTTAAACTGTGCAGAAAGAAATAAGTTAATGCCCTAAAACAAGAATTTTCAGTTTTCATTTCACTTACAACAGCGTACTGTTTGCGGTTAAAACAACCTTTGAAAAAGTTTCTCATGAAAGAGTTCATTTCTCAAGGGAGCAAACAGAGGTTTGTTGTATTTAATCAGGCTCCAGTTTTAATTCAAGTACTTGATAAAGTTAGTATAGCTTTTGTCACAAAGGGAAACTCTCAAGTTTATTACCAGTCACTTTTCTCATTGAATTACAGGGTTTGCTTTATAATTTTGTTTCTCCGCCTAAAGTGTAAAACATGTTCTTCTTGGAAGTGATTACGTCACGTTCTAAACTACAGCAATGATGTGTTCAAACCATGAACGAGGTAATGACGGAGCTGGATTTATCTCGATAGTTCAGAGATAATTAAATAATATTGTATCGATATAAAACTAGGTGACCCGGCGAACTTTGTACCACTATATTTACATATCTGTGTCTGCTTTCCACAGTGTACAGTCGCGGACAAAAAAAAAGACTTTTATATGTGAGATTTTTGTAAATAAGAATATGCATATACCAAGTAAAGTATAGTATAATATTCGATTATGTTGTTAAAAATCAGTGTCGGCTGTAGGACTAACAAAGTATTATATTATGTTAAATGTCTTGTTAATCTTGAAGTTATTGTTGATTAGGTTGATACCATTTCCTGCTACAGACAATTTTTACAAGCTATTACTATCAAACAAATTTTTCGTGAGTGACTTTATTTTAATGAGGGTATATATAGATAACCTTTCACCATAAAAACATTTTCGATTGTGGTAGCTAACAGGGGTAGCAGGGACAAAAAACTTTCGAGCGTAGGACCGGGATAACTTGCCACGCATAATTGCATAATATTACCATTATTACTTGCTGGAAAAAAAAAGTCCTACAAAATGTATGGTTCTTGGTTGATCCTTCCAACATTCATCGATAACAAGGTCATCAAAAATGACACTAACTAGCTGATTTTTTAACAGTTGCTTAATTAATATTTATATTATTTAACAGCCAAATTGTCCCACAAATTGTTTGGTACGTCATCCCGGTCCTACGCTCAAAAGTTTTTTGTCCCTGCTACCCCTGTGTTATTTTTGTAAGGTGAAAGGTGGGCCCTTCATCAAAATGAAGCCACTCACGAAAAATTTGCTTGATAGTAATAACTTCTAAAATTTGTTGTGGGGATCCCGGAATAATAGTGATAGGAACAATTAGAATCGACAACACAGTCAGTAATTTATTTAGAAAAAATTCCTAGTACTTAGTACTAAAATAATATACAACTAATAACATAATATTAATAACATAAAATTTTACAGACACTGGAGACAAGGGTAGATTGTTTTTATGTATTATCTTGTAAATACAAAATAATCGACTAAACTAAGTAGGATGATAAAATTTAACTAACACCATGCTAATTATTAAGTCCTACAATGCTAATAAAATCTTGTCATATCAAATTAATACAAATTATTTTACCTGTTCATCATCAGCCTATCGCAGTCCACTGCTGGACGTAGGTCTCTCCAAATTTTACCTGTTCACTTTTAATAAAATAAAGAAATTAAATTGAGAAGCTTTTAAAAACAAGCTTTTACTGGAATGCTGCGAAACGAATCAAACGAGTCCAAACATGATGATGTTGCGACGTTTCTTTACAGAGTTCCTATAGCCACCTTCCAGCTCCAGCATCAGATCAGATCCATGTCATTATAATATTGTATTGTCACGCTGTATACATATACTTGCAAAATTCCAGAAAAATCGGTTGAAGATATCTGCTTCAAAATTGAGTTGCAAGATTCCACCCGAACATACACGCATATATACATTGCAAGTTAATAAAAAGCTTGTAAAAATGATTAGATTCGATCATTGAACAACATTAATTAGTAACGTTATTCTAGTTTTAATATTAAACTCATTATTATGTAATTAATTTAATTATTTAGTAACGATTTGGCAGGGTAGTTCCCGCGAAAAAAACGAGTACCAGTTCTACCAAAAATAACAAGTGTTACAAAATTCATGGGACTTTTAGACTTTCAAGTATCCTAAAAGCATCGTGCAATGGGAAACATCAATCATCATCATCGATAGCCTATATAATAACAATAAATCACTTTCTTGTATACCACATTAACTACAACGGTAACTTAAAACTGGAAGGTATAAGCGGTGGCCTTATTGCTTATATATGCTTCTCCTTAACAAGGAGCACGCTCTCCAGACGTGTTGGTATAGGATTTGTTTCAAATTTTCCTTTTCTTTTCAGTAATGTTCAGTCGCCTATTACGACACCCATGGGATGAGCAGGGGTGTTGACACCCCATATTAAAGTAAATACTCGTTTTCAAGAGTAAATTAATAATCGAAAATTAACTCAAATTTACCCAAAAATAACTTGTTTTAATACTGTTGACTTTAACGTTATTTAAAAATCGTTGTCTAACCGTATATGTGTACATTCAAGTGAAACATAATTTTGTCGGTATAAAGAATTTTCTGGTTACGTATTCTAGGAGAGGTTTCTCCACGTCGACAGTCAGCCGTCCTTTGTCCGTGTTCGTACCGTTTTTATTATGAAAATCACGGCGCTTGCTTACGTCGCGTCGCGGTAAATACGAGGCCTCGTATCATACGTAATGTCACCTGTTCAGGTTCACCGAATTGTTTTATACAGACCTCAATGTCTAAATGAAAGGTAGACTGTTTCTTGTTGAGAATTTCTTGTCGGGAATGTACGTATTTCTGTGTAGATTTGGCTTTTTATCGGTGCTAAGAGCTGTCGCTGTCAGTCCGTTACGTTTATTTTGTAACACGATTATGTGTTTTTATTTTCTAAACGTGAGCTCATTATATCATGATTTCTTTAGCATCTGTACAACATGTTGCAGCGACTCAGTTTTTTTAACTAATGAAAAGAATTTCGCACATGATGTTACTATTTCGTTTCTTTTAGATTCAATTTTTTTTTATTATTTATCATCTGTTTTATATTGTAGACTACTACTATAGTCAATTGTATTTACACAAGTATTAATTAAAGTTTTAGAAATGAATAATTCATCTCTTCATCAGTTATTTTACGAAAGGATGTAGTCAATTTAATAGAATATACCTAAAGTATAAAGCAGCTCAATACAGATATAAATAAGGTTATAAAAATATACTTGAAAATACTCAATACTGTTGTATTGTTATACCGCGGAACATTCTGAATTGTTCATTAGGCATATTAAGTCTCCTTTTTGTGTCCCTGTTTTACGCTCACGGCTAAAGCAAACGAAAATTCTGAAGAAGTTCGTTACTCGAAAAATCCTATTTCTAAGTGAACGGAAAAAGATCGTTTGTTGATTTTACTTGGGAATGATCAAACAGTACGATTGAGACAAACTTTTTTTGTATATTTTTTAATTCTGAAGAAATCCGCCTGTTTCGCAGAGCTTGTGAATCATTTTAATTGAAGAGTGCTAGGGAAATTGGTCTACAATTGTATGTAGATATTTAAATGCTCTTATAAGGTTCGGTTACATTTATTGTTTTTTTATAAAGATAAGATTTAATTTAGTGAAGGACATTCGTTTCAAATGGAGAGTCTTGGATGTTCTTATATGGTGCATGGTGCTATAAAACTACTATAGTTACTATACTAAAGGTAAAATATTAAATCGGTTAATTTAAAAATAACATTACGGAAAGTACTAGATCTTTAAAGAGCTCTAGATACCTACCTGTTTTTAAACGGTAAATTTAGAAGTCAGAGTCACTAACCACTTAATGAACAGGACCATCTTATTATCTATACTATACATCTATGTATCTATCTATATAATCTGTTTATATGTATATATAGTGTATAAACAACTGCACTGTTTTTAACCGACTTCAAAAAAAGGAGGAGGTTTCTCAATTCGACCGTATATATTTTCTTTTTTTTAAGTGTGTTCGCGGATAACTTCGTCGTTTATGAACCGATTTTGATGATTCTTCTTTTGTTGGAAAGGAGATGTCCCGACGGTGGTACCATAACAAGGAAACAAGGATTTGATGATGGCATCCCAGAGATATCTAGGGGAACCCTCATTTTTATCAGGCACGTACAATGTTTTTCGTATATTTTCTGAAGCTACTCCGGTAGTTGTATCTGGTAGTCATCATTTGATGATGATGAGCTGATGATGAAAGGTACAATACAACTCCTTAACGGTTAGGAGTTGGAGGATGAATCTTTAAATGTCATATGTATGTATAATATGTTACCTTTAGCCGTATTCTTTTCCACAACCACCGAAACAATCACCGAGGGTAAGCAACTACGGCGTGGTCAGTACCTGGATGGGTGACCGCTGGTGGCATGATACCATGAGCGTCTCCGTGAGGACACACTAAGCAGTTGGTTCCAGTTGTTATCATACGATAACAGTCGTGAATTTTAGTTGTAGGACGTGGGGCGGGTTAAAACATCCAACAGCAAGTTGGCAAGAGGCGTAGCCACGCCGATGAACTGCCAGTCCTCAACACGCACTCGGCCAGCGTGGGGACGTATGGCCTTAACCCTCTCCTGAGAGGAGACCCGAGCCCAGCAGTGGGACATTATGGGTTGTTGATGCAAATATCATAATCAGTGACATAAATTTAAAATAGCAACGTAGTGATACACAAGTAGTAGTTTTATAGGGAAATGTCTCTAATGTATTTAGGGGAGGTTGTCGTTTAAAGCGCAGTGGACGACAAGTGTTGTGTATAAATGCGGGCTGCCCGTGGTCGGCGCGGCGTGATTTCTTCAGTAAACTACTCACGTAAAACTCTGCCCAACACCTGCACACAAATGCTTTGGCGCAAGATGAAACTCCAAATACAATATAAAAAAGGATTTTCTTACAAAAGTTAACAAAAGGAATTCTTGACTGTAGTCAGATTCTTTTGCAGTCCTAAATTCTTGTAAGAAACTTGTTTTGGAAGCCGCTTAAAGTGTGGTTTAATATGGTATTGCACAGAGTATTAATTTATGATTTACTCATAAAATGGCAACCCGAACCCGAGAAGTACTCTCGGGTTCAAATCCCACGTAGGACAACACTTTGCGTGATACACAAATTGTTGTTCTGAGTCTGGGTGTTTTTTGTGTCCGTTTCATGTATGTTTGTAAAGTCCCCGGCGACACAGGATTTATTCATAGTGCGGGAGTTGTAAAAAACTAAAAAAAAACTTCTGTTTGAAATAATTTCTTTTATCTAAACAATTTTTTGTACAAATAAATATACTTAAATGCGATAATTTAAAAGTCAGGCAAAATGTAAGCATTGTTAATATTATAAATTACTCGGTTTTTTGCGGTTTTGTTCGCATGTCAGTTATTATGATATTCCTTACTATTTATCTTAATATATATAAATCTCGTGTCACAATGTTTGTCCTCAATGGACTCCTAAACCACTTAACCGATTATAATAAAATTTGCACACCATGTGCAGTTCGATCCAAATTGAGAGATGGGATAGTTTAAATCTCAAATTATAGTCGCAATTTTAATTTATTGCTAATTATTGTATATAAATATGGCGGTACGAAGTTCGCCGGGTCAGCTAGTTCATCTATAGTAAACTGTCTTCACTTTCAAGGTTTTATGAAGGACATCTTAACTATAGCCTGAGCTTGCCTTTTGCACAATACGTCTCTACCATTTTTTAAATTCAATTCAATTATTTTTTTTATTGCTCTCCATATGTATTAGAAGTTACGATTTTATTAGAAGTTACAATAAGATACCTTAATCATTTATAAGATCAAATATAAACCCCGTCGGGAAGGGCAAGATATAAGGAAGAAAGGACGTAGGTAGATTTTTTTTAATAATGTGTGTTATCATATCTATAATACAAAAATCAATGGCACTTTTCGTTGTAATTTATATTATAATAACTCAAGAACGGGCTCAGCTATCCAAAGCAAATGTTTAGGCTTTGTTTGGACTATTTAGTAGATGGTTTGTGCGAAGTTTGCACAAAATCGGTAGAGCGGTTCTTCATTTATCACATTTTTTGTAACGAATGAAGAATTTTACAAAAACTAGGAAATTTTTTACGCTACGGGCAATAGGAGACGTAAACGACGTTGCGTGGGTCAGCTAGTTGTTTTATATACGACAACTACTGTAGAGACACTCTTTTAAGTCTATTACTAAAAATAATTATGATTAAAAAATATAACTGAATATGCAATATGGATATTGAAACGAAGGGGATTACTACAAAGACAAATAAGATCATTTTAGATAGAAGAACGAGAGTTCCTAGTCTTCCAAATAGGCAATCTTCTGTAACTTGCACCACCTGGTATTGTTATACCTGTGTTACATTTTATGTTTACAATTGTGTCCAGGGCGAGCGAAGATGCATAGTTATATCCTTCTACTTTTGCGAAAGAAAATCCACAAGTTCGCCGAGAAATGTTACTTTGGAATACCATCTGTACTTTTTCTTTGTAATGAGTGTAATCATTAGTATTATTGTTATACACAAGCAATTGCAAAATTAAAAAATATTTAAGTGTGCTTGTGTGCGCTCTAGTTCATCGTTTTTTTTTTAAATTTAAATTATCTCCTAGTTTTGGAAAAATATCCACCTGCGGACGGATTATCACTACCCTTATTCATTCCATGATTGTTGTAATAGGGTTAGTTTTGGAAATAGAGTACGTGGGACAATATTACTGCAAAAAAAGGAAAACTTTTTTTTTTAGAGCAAACGAGCAGACGTATCGCCTGATGGTAAGCTATTACCGCCGCCCATGGACACCCGCTACATTTGGGGATGGGGAAGAGGATGGGGTTGGGATATGGGCCTCCGGTATCCTCACTCACTCGGTGAAACACAGCGCAAACGCTGTTTCACACCGATTTTCTGTGAGGCCGTGGTATTACTCCGCTCGAGCCGGCCCATGCATGCCGAAGCGTGGCTCTCCCACGGTAAAACTACTTGAAACAAACCCTATAAGAACCCGTCTGTGAAGCGTGTTGCAAAGGTAAAACCTTTATATATTGACTATCAAAAGCTGTTGATGATTGGCAAAGGAATCGATATACTTACTTTTATATTTATGTACCAGTTTATTTTATATGTAGTTAATGCCTTGAAGAAACCATAATTCCAAAAGTATGATTACGTTTTCTATTTATGCTCGGGACTGAATTAGCTTCGTCATCATCGTCATCTGCGCACCCTCGCTGTATATTCAATACTTAATTTATCCTCTTCACTTATATACTTCATTTCTGCATGTCAGTACCTTTGCTCTAATCTAGTTTGAAATTTTATTTTTTACTCTCACATTTGTTGGTCATATTATTATAATGATTTAAAGTGGTTACTAGTATAGTAATACTAGAGTTTCAGTAATTATTTTATGTGTCTTTCAGTTGAAGGATACGTGAATTAATTAGTGTTTCCGAGTTGGTTCCACAATTAACACCGCACATGACAGCGCATGACAGTAATTTATCTCGCACCACTATTAATCAACCTACGAGTACGTGTCTACGAGATACAATAAATTTTGTGATGCTAAGTTTTGGCCTAAATATATTATGGAAATCAAATTTAAGACAATCAAATCACTACAGTGTTAAGTATCTCATAACATATTGGGAGCTTCAAATAAATATTTCCTTGATTACTATTGGATCAGTAAGTTTCGTAGAATCGTCTGTAGTAATTATTTAAGAAAGAGTAACACTCTGCATAGTATTCGTAATGTTTTTAAAAATAAATTAAATTAAAAAGCTTTTTAAAAACAAGCTTTTACTGGAATGCCTCGAGATGAATCAAGCGAGTCCAAACTCGATGATGTTGCGACGTTTCTTTACAGAGTTCCTATGGCCACCTTCCAGCTCCAGCATCAGATCAGCTCCATGTCATTATAATGTTCATTGCTTGCAAAATTTCAGCAAAATCGGTTGAAGATATCTGCTTCAAAATTGAGTTGCAAGATTTCACCCGACCATACAAGCATACATACATTGCAAGTTAATAAAAAGCTTGGAATAATTGGGCTTAGAGTTATACAGGAATCTATTTTTTTCATGTCTTGTTTTTGAAGTAATCAAATGCTAAAACTGGTTTAGGTCAATTTACTTTTACCCGACTATGGTGAACCTAAAAGGAAGAGTAATAGTTTTGCAGTCTATTTATGTTTATGTGTTCCATCGTAGCGCCGACTAATGAACCGATTTTATGAATGAGGTGTCAATAGATACGAAATAATGGCCCGGGTAAAAAAGGTTATATTTATTTATTGATTTTTTATTTACTTACATCATGTACTTTTGTCGCATTAAATGTGTCATATAATCAAATGTTTTAATTGAGTCAGGATATAGTTTTTAAGCTCTTTTTGTGTTGTTATGTTGTTATTCCTAATTGAAATATTTCTGAAATAGAAATAGAGTAAAGTAGTAGTAGTACTTCACTCTATTTCTGTATTAGTCACAGAAGACTACGTATACTTTTGTTCTCATTTAATAGGAAGTAGAGCTTCAAGGTAATAGACCAACGCTAATTTCAGCACGAACGGGCCGGCTCGACCGGGGCGGTACTACCCTCGCACAGAAAATCAACGTAAAATGACAGCCTTCACGCTGTCGTGTTTCGTTGGTGAGGGTGAGACCGAAAGCCCAATGATACAGAAGCATCACTAGCCCGCCATGGTGTGGGTCACCATGCTGCATTGAGCATTGTCTGCATTGGCAGTGGTATGGTGACCACCACTCTTGGATGCTGCTTTCCATCAGGCAGAGTAGAGTCATTATGGCAGGGTCAAGCATAAAAAATAAAATAGGGGTGAGTAAACGGGTTCAGATAAATACCAAGACATAACGCTACCTGCTGCTAATATGATATACAATGAGAATCAAATTATTTAGACCATAAAATCGGATTTAGTGTTACATAGTCACGATTGTAGCCAAAAAAAGACTATATTTTATAACATTAGGTGACTTATCAAAAAGTAAAGATACTTGTGCCTTTTGACCTACACACATCAAAAGTGTCTAGGGATCAAGCATTTTTATGCGGATTTCTTGAGATTGAGATGTGGCTTTGGCCCTGGCCTGCTCAGTCGCCAGACTTGAACCCGATTGAGCATGCAAGACCTTTTTTTGTTGTTGCAACGAACATGGGCGGCCATTAAACAGCGTGATTTGGATGAACTCATTTTGAGTATGCCAAACCGATTCTTGTGTTGTTAGTGTTCGCGGTAGAAACACGGATTATTAATTGTTTAAGTTACCTAATAAAATTTTAAAGAAAATTGTTATTTCAGTCTTTTTTTCGAACTTTAATGTTAGTGGTTCAAATGTTAAAAATCCCTTTATTAGGAAAATGGCAAATTTCTTTATTAATGCAAAGGTGACTTGGTTTATCGTTACTGTGACAAACGAAAACACTTTATTTGATGAATCCTTAAAGAAAATTTTAATTAATATCAATCAGGATAAAAGTTATTGCAAAAATATATGTTGATCCCGAGACACATATGTTGATCCCTAGACACTTTTGATGTGTGTATTTCAAAAAGAAGATAATGTTTGATCCGATTACTCAAATGTAGCTGAAAGGATTAGAAAGTTAGTTTTAGTCGATTCAAAATTAAACAATACAAATCTCAACATTCAACAATACTAATCTCAAAATTAAATGTTTGGTAAACACACTCCCAGGGTGGTGTTATGAAGTTAGGGGTCAATACGCAAAAAACAACGAAGACACAGTATAATCAATTATTCAGAGCATCACTATATTGTGAAAATGAAATATGTAGTAAGATCTGCATGCGCAGTTGTTAGCGGTAAAACTTTTTTAATCGATTTCTATCATATAAATTTAGAAGAGTTTTAACGATTCAACTGAATGTAGGTACTTATAAATATAACTAAAGTTTCAGTCGTCTGTTAGACAAATATCCAATAATTTTTAGGTACCAAGTTCGCAACAAATTGGAGTGTACTTCGTATGTGTCAAGAGGCTACGGCGCCCTGTTCCAACATTCGAGATTTTTCTCTTCAACTTTTATCTTAATGATGTCTCTTAATTTTGTTTTATTTACTTATTTTTCTTTTTATAAATGCCTTTATAGTGTGTTTATGTAGTGTTTATTTGTGATAATAAAATTAATTATATTTAATAAAATATTTTCAAATAGGTACAGTAATACCGAATGCAATTTCGTTTTATATAGGCTTTCGTCACATTATGTGATATACAATCTAACTCAAATGCTTTGATTTGCATTTACTGATTACTTTTCGTGACAAAATATAATACCGTTATAGTTAAAACCACAAGCTTAGAGTCAATAAACATAAACTATATATATAAAAGAAAGTCGTGTTAGTTACACTATTTATAACTAAAGAACGGCTGAACCGATTTGGCTGAAAATTGGTTGGGAGGTAGCTTAGAACAGGAGACGGACATGGGACACTTTTTTAATCTTTACTTATTTTTAAGGGACTTTTACCCTATTAGGGTATGCCAGTCCCATAAGGCCTTAGCTTAAACAAGTATCAATTTAAATATTATATGCTAGACTGTACAATTTAGGTAAAACTAATTTAGGTTGTAATGTCGGTATAGCCGTATAGGTATAGATACACTTTTTAGTTTTTTTTTTACTTCCGTGGCGTTAACCGCGGTTGTTGTTGTACCGCGGGAAACATCGCGGGGCTCAGCTAGTTTAAAATAAAAGAGAAATCACATCTTGGTTAAAACTATTTTTCATATCGTTTGATATTCAGGGCAGTCTATTTGAAGCACTTCATTCAATATTATATATTCCTTAGAAGCAAGGTCTGAGTTTCATTTATTACACTTACATATATTAGGATATTCACAGTAATTGTCGAGACTTCAGCCAAATTGAACGATGTGCATCAATTTTTATGTAAGAATATAAAGATTCATTTTAGTAATGTCATATTTTTCACGAAGCGAGTCGCACTGTTTTCAATAAAAATCATCGAGATAATCGGAAAATCGAATATACACTAAAGTAAACGGTTTTCGTAATGTTCAAAATTCCTTAAATCTTAATACCCCTTTTATGTATATATGCCAAAAACTGTTGAGATTACTGGCCAATAATGCTTAAAGAGTGACACGCTCATCACTGCAACTGGCATCAATTCAATCCTATGATTATTAATTACTAACCAAAACATTTAAATTTTAATAATTATTAATTCAAATTTTATGATGTCAATGTAATTTGAAATTATAAATTGTACTTTTTAAACAAAAACTCATTCCTACTGTATGATATTTTCATAATTGGAGAGAATATCAATAATAGTTATTTATGTGTAACAAATTAGCTCTTAGTTTCCTGCAAGATGTAGGAGTGATGTTCTAAAAGGAGATATCGGAGATGGACGTTAGGTGGTAGATGACATGTCACATCATAAAATACTACAACTGTCATAGATCAACACGGGCCACCGAACGGAGGGAGTAGTCAAAGCGTCTTTTCCCGATACAAAACAGTCTGTTAGTTTTTGGCGGGAGGGTAATGGGGGTATTTTGACACAAACTCTTTTTTTTTTGACTTTGACACAAAAACTTTTAGACTCGCGTACAAAAACAATCGCCTGTCCCTACAAACGCGAAACGCCCACATAACAATTAAAACAAAACATTCAGAATTTCACGCACACATAAATACATTCTGTGGCATAACAACATAACGCGTAGGCCCATTTGGGCTTATACCTTGACAGAAGGTAACGTCTACGAATGATTACTCTGTACTGAGTTGCTCTGTGACTACTGTACGTCTCATTAGCTTTTTTGTTAAATAAGTATTTCAGCCTCAATACACTGAATAAAGTCACAATTACAATTAAACTGCAACATGCACAAACATATAATTACTGCAGCCGTGTTATTAGTTGTACTCTAATAGTTGTACCGATTTAATCGAATCTTTTACTCGGACATTTTCTATAGGAGCAGCACAAGACTGGTACTTAAGTCTCGTCTCATTGTTGTCGCGTGGTGTATTCGTTAGTTGAGTCACGTATTACACGTAAGACTTCGGCCAGTCTTCACTTAAGATTACCGAGATTGGATTGGCAGAGAGTGTTGTCCTTAATAACACTGCAATTGGCTAACGTAAGCGTGTTTCACTCTATGTAGTTTTCTTATCTTCTTATACTTTAATTTACAGATTTCTGTGATGTTTTATTTAATTTAAATTTTTATTTAGTTATATTTTTAACATTTTTGCTTGTGGAATTTACTTTGAAGACGTTACATATGGTGATATTCAATACTATTTATGTATTATAATAACAAGCGATTCTCGCTTCTTCACATTTACGTTTAATGCTTTTAATACATATTACGATAAATAAAGTACGTTTGTTTGTTGCTTTCAAGATTAATCTTGCATATATATTGTAACAGTTACAAAAATGGCATATCACCGCAAAGAATACCGGTATTGATGGTCAAAATTAATATTAACGCGATATAAACAACTAGCAAAAGCTATTTACCTACACGATATCGTAAACAAGTCACAGAAAACTGTACATGTCAGGGTAGGTTCACAACGGTTGACACGGCATCCCGCCTCGATCCATCCCCCAGAAATTGAGTTAGCCTGCCAGTATTTCAATTTAAATGCTATAGCTAATTCAGCACCCCTCCAATAGGGTGCGACGCGACGGTAACTGACGATTCGCTTTGTACCTACGATGGATAGATCGGTCGGGTAAGTTCGTTAATTTGTTTTGGCTGGGGTATATGGAAGGAGGATTGGGTAGTGAGACAGGGGAAAGACAGGTTAAAGATTAAAAATTTCCTTATTATGATATAGCGAAAGTGATGCAATTGGATTTCAAGAAATTAATATGAGTTTGAAAGACGTATAAGATGCTTATAACAATGTCTATAGAAATGGTAACGGGCAATACGATTGTGAGACATATAAATCGTTATCTTGCATTTTGGAAAATGATCAATCCTTTATAAAAAGATTGTACCCAGAAAGTACTCAGAAATCATAGTTATTCCCAAATTTTCCTGCAATTCTGAAATTTCACTCAAATTATAATAATTATATTTTGTTTCAAGGTACGAAAGGTAGGTATTGAAGTGTCTGGTAGATAGTAAAAATACAATGAAATACGTTTTATTGGCAGTCATTTAAATAAATAGGCTTCACAAACGCTGGGTAACGAAGACACTTTCGGTGAAAATCGAATTGCCTAAGACCTTTAATTTCATTTATACAATTTCAAGCTGCCTGTTCCATTTATTATTTTAGAAAATGAAAGGATTCTCATATTGAAAGGAGTCTCTAAAAATAACTCTTATTTTCAATGTTTTTCTAAAACATATCAGTAGAGCATAGAAGTTTTGAATAACTTATATATTACGAGCATATTAATGTATTTAGAATCATAATATGTTCCCCATCACTTTTGAAAATAATATGTTAACATATCTTCTTCAATTAATATCACCACTCAGTTTGGGTGTTTTTTTATCTATAATATGTATGTTAGTTGAGTCCAATCACCAGTCGTTTACGTTCCCCGTTTGGAAACTTTGTACTAGTCTATACGCGCCCATAGGTATATCTAAAGTCGCAAAACAATCACATCTGGTGAAGGGATATCAACTGAGGCGCTTCACCTCGTTTAACATATATTTCATTCTTACCTTGCGTAGGCAGCGTCGATATACGATGCGGAGAGGGGCGCCCCTATAACGATGTCCACGCAGTTATTTACATTACACAAGATTCCGTTTTATAATTTTGGGGTGGTGCCCATAAAATACATATGCTCAAATTAGAACGAGCACAAAGGGCTGTTCTAAAGGTGACCAAGTATAAGCCTTTTCGTTACTCTACTGAAGCTTTGTATAAAGAATGTATGATACTTACTATTAGGCAACTATTTGTGCTCCAAACAATCTTAAGACAACATGCGTGTGTTCAGTACCAAAGGATCAATAATTCTAAACGTAATTTTTACAAAGTGTGCCAACCAATTCCTCACCGAACCGCAGCAGCTGAACGTCATTTTTATGTAATCAGTATCTACTTATATAACAAAGTCAACAAGTGTAATATCTACTCAACAAATAAATATACGTGCATACAGAGAGTTACATCTTGGCTGATGGGATTGGACTACAATAAAACAGAAGTTTTGGTAAAAATGTCATCATAATACTCCAGTTACAGTGGTATACAGAACATTCATTCGCTCATACACACCCATTCACACACACACTCACACGCACACACTCACACGCAAACACTCACACACATATACACACACAAAAGTGTTGTATGTTAATTTTACCTATATAAATTTTAAACCTAAATTTTATTGAATAGATTTAATAATAGAAGATGTTCCTCTAATGAACCGACTTCCTTTTGTCACTAAATTTCACTATGTAATTATTGTTGCTACTATCCGTCTTTGTAATTATTTTTTATTGATGAATGTGGACATTGGTGGTCATAACACAAGTTAATTCTTATCATGTGTGCCAGTTTCTACAAACTTTTTAATTCATTGCACAGCGATTGTCGACGTGTGATCTATGGTATACAGTATACCCACTTGTATTTCTTTTATTGGAAATAAAATATTATATTATTATTATAATTCAAACACACTCCTACGAAGGCCGTGGAAGATTCCCGAATCTTTACTCAACACCCGGTTGCACACTTCGATCCTACGAGAACCGACATTAACGACTTCGACGTAACGTACCAATCCGGTTACAAACACTCGTTACTTATTATATTTAGCTTAACAAAACTCGGTGGCCAAACCAAATCCTCGCCGGGAGCTATCTTACAATCAATATTACGGCACCAACGCCATTATTCGACTTGTTCTCGCGAGTTCTATGATCCGAGTCAAGTGACATTTTACAACTGTCACATATGACAAACCATAGTGTTGCCATTACAATCTACATTTACTACGATCGGTATTGAACATATGTATTCCCAAAAAAGTATATAATTATATATTTATACCAGTTGTCTAATACTCATAACACAAGCTCTGTTTAACTTGGGACTAGATGGCGTTGTGTGTTAGATGTACGACATATTTATTACCTATGAAATCATTTGGAAGTTTTACTAAATAGAAAAGTTTTTTTAAAACTTAATTCCTTTAACTTGTACAGAAAGAAAAGTATGGATTATCTAAAGGTAATTACAACAAACAATCATGGACACCCCCTAAATAAGTGTCACAGGTGCATTATCGACATTTTGGGGGTCGTATCGATCTGGTACTATACTGATACCTAGGTAATAGTAAAGAATATATATGTACATATGTTATAGAGTTAGATGCGAGAAGCCGAGGATCGAACTAAGTGGCGTGCAATTGGAGAGGCCTATGTCCAGCAGTGGACTGCGATAGGCTAATGATGTTAGAGGCAGTGCTAGAAGACGAACTAGACCACCAAGAAAAGGGCGTACTTGTTCATAAAAGCCTGAAATGCGCTTGAGAGTCCTATCTCTTTTCAGCCCGTTTCATCAGGCGTCCCGTCTGTTTACCTACGTCTCCTGGTAACCTAGGTTTAATCGGGTATGTTTTAACAACCTTCTGGTATTACCCGTAACATACATATCAAATATGGAAATCATAAGTAAAACATTTTGTTTCCAAATAAAAACGAGTTAATTATCATTAAATTAAAGGTCGTCATAGAACTCACGATTTTTTTCCAATACAATTTTAATAAACCATGTTTTGCTTTTTAGTCTTTTGAATGGTGTTTTAACATTGTAGTTTACATTCAAAGCACTATTTAAAGCAAAGATAAACAATTATGATATAAAAATCAAAGTACACAATGCTCAGGGTTAAATAAGAGACTAATTTAATACAATAACATTGAGCGTTTTGATTTTATTAAAATGAAATTGTATACTATCATTTAAACTTTGTTAGTCTGCTAATAAAATACTATCTTTGCCCGTGGTTTCGCCCGCGTGTATGTCGGTTATCTCAATAAATAAGTAGCCTTTGTCTTACCTCAAAAATCAAGGTATCTCCATGCCGAATTTCATTGAAATCTTTGCAGCGATTTTGTCTTGAAAGCGTTAAAGAGTTACTTTCGTTTTTTTATGGATTAATTGAATACAACTAGCTTTTATTTTTTATGGATTAATTAAATACAACTAGCTTTTACCCGAGGCTCGGCCCGTGTGTATGTCGGCTATCGCGGGAAAGAGTAGCCTTTGAAATTGGTGCACTAGTTTAGCCGTTAAAACGTAACAGGCAGACCGATAGAGTTACTTTGAATTTTTTTATATTCAAGTTTCAAGTAAGGATTGTTACCGTAGTCACGTAATGATGATACACAATGTCAAATGTTTGAGAACTCTCAACCGAAGTAATACCTCACAGAAAAGCAGTTCTTTAATTAGGTTTTGAGGAGGAGAAGGAATGAATAATTAAAAAAAAACCTTTTAAATGAAATTAGCTAACCCTACTGGAGTTCTAAATATATCCAACGGTTGTTGGTAAAATAAATGATTTTTCAACTTCTTAGTTCTATAAAACTCAGTTCGGTTGATCTGTTCTGTGTATAAATCAATGCTGAAACCTCTGCAATGTAATTTAACGTCGCACCCCGAAACGGGACGCGCGTAAAATATGATCGACTAAATCTGGCACAAAATATATAGCATTTCTCTAGAGGAACAATAAAACAAAATGTTTCTATTTCTGATCTATATATAGTTTTATGTTTTGCCTTCGTTATATCAGATTACGCTCGAGAGAGATAAAAGTAACAATATGTCTATTTAAAAATATGACGTATACATTTGTATAATTGTAATACGTATCTACACTATTATATAAAGAGGTAAAGTTTGTGCGTTTGTGAGTTTCTGACGTTGTAGGGGTAATCTCTGGACCGATTTTGAAAGTTCTTTCACCAATAGAAGGCTACGTTATTTGTGAGTGACATAGGATATATAATAACCCGAAAAGTGGAAAGACTTTTTCGTGGTAGCCGGATTTGCAAAGTAAGTCGGAGAAAAAAATGTTTACCGCCCAACGAAGTGGGCACGGGTCAGCTAGTTACAAATAAAAATATGAATTTTAACATCTTAAATAGATTTGAATTAAACTAGACATTTGAATAATCGTTTTTTTGTAATCTTATTATACTTTGTCCATTCGTTTATTTTCTTTTTGACAGCTCACGCCTATAAATTACCGTTTTTTTGTTCGGAATAATGTACTACAGTAATGTCATACTTAATTGACGGTGACGGTACTTTAGTGAAGTTACCTGTGCATAACAAATGAGCACAGACTATAAAACAGTACTTGAAATACGATAAATCGATCATATGATGAAAATAATTTTACTTCATGTAAGTATTTTTTCTGTAAATTTATTAAAAAAAAATAGTATCTCTGACTCCAAGATTGATTTTTAAATTAATTAATTCGAAATCTTGGAATTAAGGATCAAACCAAGAGTAAAGAACAATAACTCTGTTCATTCGTCTAATTTACTGATTTATTATTTATATTTTTGTTTATTTTTTACATAATAAAAAACTAATCAAGGAATAATTAATATTTAAACTGAAAATATTTAATTAAATCGATTGAAAGTTCTTCATAAATAAAATCGCTTTTCATTTCAAATCGAATCGGTAATGTGTGAGGGCGTCACTAATTTCGAAATTTCTTGAACTGTCAAAAAAAAAAACTTCGTTTAAAAAAACCGACATCAAAAACTAAAAAGTATGAAATAACTTAATTTGTATGTGCTACCTATTCATAGGTTTGAATTCGGTGCCAAGCCAAATGTAATAGTAGGTACCACACTCGCTATATTTCCAGACGAACGTCAACGACGTCTCCGACGCTTCGGTTGTTTTGTTCTACGCGAAGAGCAGTTATCCTGCTCAAGGTCACGCGCGGCGAGTGCGGTACCTACTATTTCATTTTGACTTGGCACCGACTTCAAACCTATGAATAGGTAGCACATACAAATTAAGTTATTTTATACTTTTTAGTTTATGAAGTCGGTTTTTTTAAACGAAGTTTTCTTTTTCGCTTTTTAGTCTTTCTCAAGTCTCTCATCATCATTTCACCTAAATAACTTGAAAGAATACGACTAAAGGTAACATAACAGAATATGAAGGCATGCAGACAATTGCCTTAACTTCATTGCAGGCGCTCACGTAAATTTGAGGGTTTCCTTCGATTTCCTTGGGATCCCGTCATCAGATCCTGATATGGTGACCATGGGACCACATGGGGAGCATGCCCTTTCGAATACAAAAAGAATTTTTAAAATCGGTCCACAATTGACGGAGTAATCAATGTACATACATTAAAAAAAACCAAAAAAAAAACCGATGAAATTGAGAACCTCCTCCTTTTGGAAGTCGGTTAAAAAGAAACTAAACGAATGGACAGATTATAGTGTACTTCATTTGCCAGCGGCTTAGGTCTGAGGTGGAAGATCCTCATGGACGTCTTTCGCCCATTGGGGAGGAGCAACGGTGTCTATTGGACTCTTACGACTAAAAACCATCCCGGTGTTCCCTTTGCTTGCCTATAGCTTGCCTATAGCCGTGGGAGCGAGAATCGCAATTGCATTCTTTCGCAACCCCCGACAGACATTAACCCGTCTCACCTAAAACGGGTCCCGTCATCCGTTGCGACCGTAACCTACCAGTCGCACTTCTCTATGAGCGCACACGGAACACTGTGCGCAGCCTCTCGGGCCGGTATCTGTTTGAACGACAAATTTCCCAAGGTCGTCGCCCGCAGGCCACTTCCTAGGGTGTGCCAACGAATGCCCTCCGGCGTGTGGTGTTTCTCCTGGGGCGGGCAGAAGGGGCAGTGCTACGTTGTCTATCCTGTCCTGCCGCCTCCTTTGAGGAAATCACCTCCTCGTAGAAGGAAGCGACTGTACTCCATGCACTCTCACTCTGAACCATAGTGAAAATCAAAGTCGGAAGCGAGACACTACCCGTAGTACCGACTGCCGCAGTGAGATCACTACGCTGGTTAGTCCAAGCTGGGCCCATCTATCTCCTAGATCATAGTTAGTATACTTATTGTTTCTCTGCTGGTATCTTTGATCTTTTTTTTATTTAATTTTTTTTATGGAATAGGGGGCAAACGAGCAGACGTATCACCTGATGGATGGATGTAAGCAATTACCGCCGCCAATGGACAATACCAGAGGCGTCACAAGTGCGTTGCCGGCATTTGGGGGATGAGGAAGGGGATGGATGAGGGGTAAGAGCCTCCGGTATCCTCACTCACTCGGTGAAACACAGCGCAAGCGCTGTTTCACACCGGTTTTCTGTGAGGCCGTGATATCACTCCGGTCGAGCCGGCCCATTTATTCCGAAGCGTGGCTCTTTCACGGTAAAGTTCGGACAAAGGTAGTCATTTGTTGTGACTTTTTAACTACATTAACTTCTAAACTTAAGATTACTAATAAATAAAAATACCTTACTTGTAGTTTCGTATAGTTTATACATATTACACATACTTATATAATTTGTAAATCTGCTTTAAAGATTGTGCTTAAATGAAATCGAATGTTTAATGTCAATTGACAATTTTCTTTTAGAACGGAGTGATTTCACAAAAAGGGAGAGGAGTCCTCACTTTTGTATGTATTATCTTATTACCTTAGAGTGGTCAGTTATAAACTGATTTAAAAATTCTATTTTTATTTGTTAGAGTACCTATACTTTAAGTTTTTATTAAAAATTGAAGAAAAAACAGAAAAAAGTGTAAAAATGAAAAATGTATGTGATTGCAAATGCTTTATATCTTTTTTTTCACGACCGTGAACGTAGATGATTTGTAGAGAAATATCTATAGATTGTGAAGAGTAACATCAAATACATTGTATACATACAAAAATGGCAAACAAACACAAATACTAATTATATTTTGCTCAAAATATAATAATTCCAAATTAACCACTATTTTATATAATATATAAGTAACGATTAACGGAGCTAGTTTTAGACTATGATTCGTTGAATTCGTGAATCTAACCCGACGTTATAATAGTCAATAGAGTATTATAACGTCGTGTTAGATTCGGGTTAAAATGTAATTAACCTTTAAATGGGTATTGTCACCAGTTTGACAGTAATAGTGGTCAAATGGCAAACGTACCTCAAACACTTTACTTTCCGCATAATATTAGATTCGGAATTAGTAAAGACATTTATTTATCTTGTTGAATTAAACTTGGGATTTAAAGATGATGGTCGTACAACGAAGTGTACAAACTTGAGCTGTACTTGAACAAACTTGTATTTAAGCACAGGATTCCTTATTACATGAAAATAATAATAATTAAAAGATATAACTGCTTTTCCTGATGCACATATTTCTGTCAAACTGATTTTTCAGTTTGTTGGCAGATGTAGCTCCCTTTTTTTAAAACATCAAAGCGATATGGTACTTAATATAAAATATATTGTTTGGTAAAATAAAATGGCAAACTAAAATAAAACAAGAAAACAATACTTATGTTATAAGGTTTAGCACAATAGTTGTGGTAAGCCCCACAACATGGACAATCCTTATCAAAAAAAATTACATGGATGCATAGGGTTCCCACTAACAACTAAGATTCCGCTAATCTAACCCGCAAGTGGTGCACCTGCTGATCGACTTACGAGGCTCTGGCAAACAAAATATCTCGATTAGCTGCAATAGGCTTGCCACCTAAAAAAAGCTAACTAGTATTTTTGAATACTTTGATAAAAATAAAGATGTCTAAGAAACATTGCATGTTATATGTTTTAAGAGAAATAGTCGACTGCACGTTTGGTCTAGTGGTTTAACGGTCACCACGCCGTTTCCTACTTCGCCAAGTGTCGTGGGTTCAAATCCCACGTAGGACAACACTTTGTGTGATCCACAAATTGTTGTTCTGAGTCTGGGTGTTCTTTGTGTCCGTTTCATGTATGTTTGTAAAGTCCCCCGCGACACAGGATTTATTCCTATTGCGGGAGTTGTCTTTTTAAAGAAAGAAAAAAGAGTTAAGCAGCCAAGTAACAACATGGTAAAAATGATTTATTTTCTTTTATGTGTACAGAACATGAAGCATGTTTATATTCACTTTCCATCTTAACTGTAGGATTAAAGGAGGTTATACTATCAAAAAACGATTAACAGTAAAGGTAGTAATTGCCGTAAACTTCATAGAATTTATGCAACCCCACAAATACAATATAATGAGCTGCAAAACGTTTAACAAAAAACAACAAGAACACCTGAAAACCTGTTACCCTATTTTGTGCAATCCAGTTACAGTTACATTAGCCGCGTAAAACCGCAACATTTGTTCGCAATTCGATCGAAACGATCCGGTGCAGTGATGCAAATACCAAAGGTATTCTGGATTTTTCATTTCATTCGTACAATTACTGCTGTGTTTTTTGTACGTTTATTTAATAGGTAAATGATACTGATCAAATAATTATCTATACTAATGTTATAAAACTGAAGACATTGTTTGGTTGAACACGCTAATTTCTGACACTGCTACCAACTTCTTGTACCAATAAGAGCCAAGCATAAATAACAAATGTTGCAAAAACCAGGGTTAAGTTATAATAAATATCTAATTATATACATAAACTAAATGTAACTTCATAGATGTTCTAATTTTATAAAGATAGTAGGAGTAGATAAAAAATAATAATACATTAAAGTCAATATTGAAGCTTGAAAAATTCTTAACAGTATGTCACAAACTCAATCAAAACCTATTAATATTCGCTTAAAACCTCAAGAAAATTAAAGTAGTTTTTCTTTGGGGTTATATGACTAACTAAAACAGATTAACAATGAGTTTATGTTACGAATCATTGAACGCACACAGACAGGAACAATTTTGAAAAAAGAGCGTTTCGTGCGTACGAAATAGGGCAGCCGCTAACAATATGACCTCTGAACAGTACTGCAGTACCTACTGCTGAAAGTATTCGGTATTTATTTGTGTTCCACCACGGGGATTTTTGCCTAGATCATGTGGATTTCTGGGAACTAAATTCCTAAGGTCTGAATCAGTCTTCAGCTATTTGACTGAGCTATCGTTGCTTAGATTTTGTTGCGGTTGAAATATGGTTTCTTTTTCTCGTTATGTTCCATGTCTTTTCATCATGTTTCTACGTACAAAACTACATATTGTTTATGTACTATCTTTACGGATTATGAATAGTAAATTTTCGATTGCATACGATCTCGTATATAAGATTGTAGACGATTTATATAAAACCGCCGCGGAGGGTGTCATGGTATATTTTAAACTAACTAGGGTTTAGAAAGTGTTTAGGAGTGTAGAACAAAATGAGTAAACATTAAAACGTAGTAGGCACTCAACTTTCATAGTAGTACAGTTTTGTATGTAAAGTAACTCCATTCAAAAATATGTCGGCCATAACAGAAACGAGATGGTAGCAACGGGTGTGCCAAATTGAATTTAGCGTCATTTTTTACTCTACTGTACAACAGCGTGCTAACCGTCCAGTCTAGGTGCATAACAAATATAAACACCAGGCGAAGTAAACTGATGAAAGTCGATGCAAAAACGTGTGTCCTTGTAAATGCAAAATAAATATAAAGGCACTTTTTTCAAAGCAAACATCGTCACAAGTACACGTCAATGACAGCATTTAAAGTGCTCATGAAAAGTTATGCTTTTTAACAGTTCTTTTTAATGCATATTCGCTTGAAAAATGGTCTGAATGATTGTAATGATGATGATTCTCTTACAAGGTATAAAATTTATATGATTAAGTTGACTGCAGCTGTTACGCTAAAGAGTATATATTGAATTCAACTCCACAATTAACTTGATTAACTTTAAGGTTACTGTATTAAAATAAGTATTATTCAGTCTTGGGTTGATGTTTCCGAATAACATTGGACACGGTACACAGCATGGTAGACTATAATTACAAAAGCCACATTTTACTTATCGGGTACTAGTATGTGACAATATAATTTCCTTATTGTAAAAAACTAACAATTGTAGCACTATAATCTATAATAGTCAACAAAGTATTTTCTTCTCAAAAAACATTAAAATGTTGAAAAAACACACTTTCATCGCTTTTATTTATTGCTTAATATATATATATTACATTTATATATATATAATATTTAATGTTTGTATTCGTATCTAACACTAGAACGTTTCAAGATAATAATTGTAAATTGTAATCATTTAAATTATTGACTTAACTGCCTATCAAATTCATAATACGGAAAGGCAATGTGATGTGTTTATACATATAATTATATGTTGGTTTCTAAAGCCCTATCACAATAAAGGTCGTTTATCTTACCCTGCGAATCTACCAGGGTAATGTAATTTACCCCAGAATATATAACAATAACTCTTTGTTTTTTTTATTCGAAGCATTTTAATATTGTTAGTAGCATTTTCGTACAATAAATCGTTTGGGCAGTCACTTTTATTGGCTAGTCTGTCTCATAAATATATTCATTACATGACCAGTTTGAATTTCATTGCCAAATGCGTAATTTCTTATAAAACCAGATTCAATACTGTGATAGTTAATTGAGTTTTTAATTAGTTGCTTGCTTGTTTATCTGTCCACCAGTTTGTCAGTATTCATTTCTTAGGTACATGAAGTGGGCTTTATTAGTAATTTTTTTTGGGTGCCGTTTCTTGAAGCCATTAAAAGATATAACTATTTTAATGATACATATTATTATTTCACTGCTTTACTAAAACATAGAACAGTATTTTGGAAGCAATTTTAAGTTAATCATTTGGAAAAATTGAGAAATGTATTTGAGAATCGATTGCTGAGATGCGTAACTAGGTACATAGAAGTTTGTAACTAGTTTGTACCACGTATGAATTTGTATTATATCTACATATATTTGTATAATGAGATGAACAGATCAGCATTCTAATTATTATTAAAAGACCGAACTACGGTCTTTTAATAAGAAAATTTATGGGGACATGTTTCCCATATTGAATCTATCTCCAATCTCCAGAACAGAGCTGTCTGCAATTTGTAACTTAGGGAATTGTAAGTCACTGTAGCAGAAATTTTTAGAAATAAATAAAGAAAATCTATACTAATATTATAAACGCGAAAGTTTGTAAGTATGGATGGATAGTTGGATGGATGGATGGATGTTTGTTACTCTTTCACGCAAAAACTACTGAACGGATTTGGATGAAACTTTACAGTGATATAGCTTATACATCAGAAAAACACAAAGGCTACCTTTTGCGCGGTAACCGACACATACGCGGGCGGAGCCGCGGGCAACAACTAGTATTAAAATAAGGCTCTAATCGCATTCCGTAATCTGCAGACACTCGATCAAATGATCTCGCTGAACTAATGCTGTCGAATGTTGCCAGGACGAAATAAAAAAATCAAAATCTTTATTGCTAACTAAGTGTAGGTACATTTTGTGATCTTATATATAATATGGTTTGTCTCAACTTAGTAGCCTTTTACAGGCATTGCAAAATTTGAGAGATGACGACGTTACACAATTATTACAATGTTAGAATTACGAGTATATGAAGAGAAACAAGTTAATAACTATAACTAAAATTAAGTAATTAAGTGAACAATTTAAAAATCCTTTAAAAATAAATAAAAAGATTATTGATATAAGTAATGACTACATCGAACAACTGCTTTAAATTACATAAGCCTAAAACTAACCATTTTGCATAATTATATTATTTCCATATTATATACCTAGCCATTTTTGTGATTTCTTGTTTAGGTGTAGGATTAGGTGTACGATAGACAATAGTTAATTAGTATATTGCTTAGGTCCATTATTTCAGTAAGATCAGCCAAGCAATCTGCTAATATTACCTATCTATCTATGACCTCCACATAGTTAGTGGACCTCCATTAGTTAATATTTTTTCGTTTACAGTTTTGTATAATATGATGGTTTGAACAATCAAAAGTCCAGAATTCATGTATAGTTTAAGAGAATACATTTCATTTCAAGACTGCACTGGTTGGCCTAGTGGTTTAAGGGATTGTCACCCACTTTTTACTGTGCCAAGTATTGTGGGTTCAAATTCTACATGGGATAACACTTTGTGTGATCCAAAAATTGTTGTTCTGAGTCTGGGTGTTCTTTGTGTCCGCTTCATGTATGTTTGTAATCACAATGTATATTCCTGATTCGGGACAATTCCCGAATTAAGAATATACATCTTGTGATGTAATGACAATTCATTAAAAAAAAAGAATAAAACAAAACAAAAATACTGTAGACGCAGAGAACTAAATTATCCTGAATCTATAAATCGTGACTATATTAACATTATTAATATTTATTGACTTTGATAAGTATAAAGATCAGCACTGATAAACAAAATATTGAAATATAAAAATTATTATACAAATAGTCACTGTAGTAAGTAAGCTAGAGGTTTAGATAAGATTTTTAAATTTTTCAGAAAAAAAACTGTAGGTTTCCACCTGAAGTAAACCAATTATACTCTGTCCATTACTTTATTTTCTTTTTGACAGTTCAAGAAATTTTGAAATTAGTGACGCCCTCACTCATTACCGATTCGATTTGAAACGAATAGCGATTTTATTTATGAAGAACTTTCAATCGTTTTAATTAAATATTTTTTGTTGAAATATTAATTATGCCTTCATTAGTTTTTTATATTATGTAAGAAATAAACAAAAATATAAATAATAAATCAGTAAATTAGATGAATGAACAGAGTTATTGTTCTTTACTCTTGGTTTGATCCTAAATTCCAAGATTTCGACTTAATTCCTTGCAAAAATTCAATCTTGGAGTCATAGATACAATTTTTATTTCCTTTTTTTATTAAATTTACAGAAAAAATACTTACATGAAGTCAAATTATTTTTATCATATGATCGATTTGTCGTATTTCAAGTACTGTTTTATAGTCTGTGGTTGTTTGTTATGCACAGACCACTTCACTAAAGTACCGTCACCGTCAATAAAGTACGACATTACTGTAGTACATAATTCCGAAAAAAAATATGGTAATTTATAGGCGTGAGCTGTCAAAAAGAAAATAAAGTAATGGACAGAGTATAAAACAAACGATGGTCTAAGCGTCTATATTCTACTGATATTCAGCTAACATTTTTAAGAAAAGTTAGTTTTTTTAGTTAAAAATCTAGTTTCAAGTTTCACTACTTAAGCAAAAGCGTAATAGTCCATCTTGTTCATGCTCCAAGTGTAAAAGTTTAGGTAAGGTTTCATTTTGTTCCCAAGAAAATGCGGTTTCCGTATTTCGGAGGGCATAGACAGTAATTTGTTATTTATTATGTAAGGGCGCCGGTCTAAGGATTTTCTGCTTGATGCCGGCAAAATTTGGATAATACGCTCGCTTTAATGTTAAGTGCAGTGGTTAGGTATTAGAATAATTGTTCATGATTATTTTATTGCGTTAAATTTCTTGAAAAGAAATTGACGGGAAATGTTGATGTAACATTTGTATATTATAAAATTATTTCAGGCGTAACTTTGGACTCCATAAATTTATTCACATTTATTATAAAAGATTTAGTATAATCACGCGATTTTTTCCTAAACTAAAGCTCTTGTCTAGAGAGGCCTATGTCCAGCTGTGGACTGTTAAAGGTTGTTGATGTGACGATATAGTTTATTGATTTTAAAATTCATAAAGTTATTTCAATGCACCGTTATCATTTAATTTCATAATAGCTGTTGCCCGCGGCTCCACCTGCGTGTATATTGGTTTTCGCAGCAAATAGCAGCCTATGTGTTATATAAAGTAGCCTGTGTGTTAATCCAGGGTGTCAGCTGCCTGCATACGAAATTTTATCAAAATTAGTCGTTTGCGCGTGAAAAAGTAACAAACATACACACACACAAACTTTCACCTTTATACTCGTAATATTAGTGTGATGAAAATATTTAAGCACATCTATTTCATTTAAAATCTGTCAGTATGTCTAAAATATTCATTATTACACTGATAAACTATTTACCTTTCATAAAAACTATTCTCTTAACTTTTACTAAGTTAAAATTGAACTAGTGTAATAAAGTTTCACCGCTCGCTGATAGAGCCCCTGTTAGTCTATATTGAACTATCTGCCAAATAACACGGTTTTGCAAGTCTTGGATAGAGATAAAAATATAAGATATACATATATTTATCAGAAATTTATATCTATTAAACAATGTTATATGGCAGATAACTATTTAAAAAAATATTGATGGTGATGTTCTCCTAGTCGAGTTCGGCCAGGCCATGAGACGGAGACCAGTCAACTACCCAGGAAATATTATAGTGCACAATTGTGGTATAATAGGTGCACTCTCTTTGCTTTAAACTCTCTACTCTTTACCGTGGGAGAGCCACGCTTCGGCATAAATGGGCCGGCTCGACCGGAGTGATACCACGGCCTCACAGAAAACCGGTGTGAAATAGCGCTTGCGCTGTGCTTCACCGAGTGAGTGAGGATACCGGAGGCCTATTATTGTGGACTTCACTTCTGTAATGCTCAAAGAAAAAATATTGAAATCACTTAAGGCATACAACCAGACGAGGAACGACAATAGACTTAATACTTGTACTCTTAAAATTGATGGACCACCTAAACCTGTTTTTATCTCAGAAATGCTTACCCAGTCTGCTAGAAGAGTGTACTTCCTCGCCCGCGAGTTCAGTAAGGACCAAGGTTACAAATACTGTTGGACTACTCATGGAAAGGTGTTTTTGCGTAAAGTAGAGGGTGCACCCAGTCATCGTATTCGAACCGAAGGCGATCTAAGGAAACTGCTCCCTAATCAAGATGATTGACTATCAGCCTACCAAGATCTTCAGAGTTTCTCGGATAACATTTTCCTTCGAAAGGTGTTAGACTTTTTCAATCATGTTATCGTTTTGTTTTTACTGTTTTTTAGTTTTTACTCTTATGTTTTTGCTTAGTTTGTCTGTTCCAGGGTGCAATTGCTTATTATATACACGTTCATCAACAACGTTTTTATATTACACATTTTAGTATTTTTCCACACCATACATACACACATTTTTGTCAAGAAAAACGTTGAGTCTCTATTCCTTTTAACATGTAAAACATGTATGAGTATATCTGTGCCCACTCAATCAGTAAATCAAGTTGAAATATGCACATTACTGTCTATAGATTTTTATGTACAGTCCATAGGCCTAACTCACATGTGGTGTTCACTTGTCATTTGGTCATACACAAATGTTAACTTCTCCCAACTATAATGGCCGATTCAATAACTAATATTTTAGAAGATTTAGATTCTTTACATATTTCCCCAACAGTGGTATGTAATCCTGAAAATGTTACTACTTACATTGAATCTCCTGGGGAATCCATCACTATTATGCAAATGAACATTCGTAGCTTATCATGTAATTTTGACGCTTTTAACGTTTTATTAGAAAGAGTAGTAGTAGTAGCCTTGCCCTGTGATGTTATTGTGCTCACTGAGTGCTGGCTCAGTAAATTGCCAACTGTCTCGGAAATACCTGGCTATCTATCCTATGTTTCAGACTACTGTAACTAGAACGACGGTGTTATTGTGTACGTCAATACTGAAATTCAGCACAGTTTTATAGTGGAGACACGTATAAACGACGCTAACAGCCTTATCTTGAAACTTTCAAACGATATAGCAATCTTGGCAGTATATAGGTCTCCATCGTATAAAAATAAAGACAACTTCTGTGACACCCTGGAAAACTGCATAGCCTCATTGCGGCCTGTTAAATCTATTATTCTGGTTGGAGATATAAATATAGCTTCTAACAGCAATGATTTAAATCGTAATCAATATCTGGATCTTGCAGCATCGTACGGACTAGTGCCTACACATACTCTTCCAACGCGTATGGATAGTTGTCTTGATCATGTTTTTGTAAGATCAGACCGTTTTGCTAAGACCCTTATCTTGGATTCGCTGATCACTGATCATGCTCCCATATTTTTTGTGCTGGAACGAAATATAAAAAGAAACCATGCCAAAGCCACTCTGAGAAGGATAGATTATAATGGTTTGAATCAAGATATATCTAACAGAGACTTCAGTCAAGTATATACGACTGATAATGCAAATTCAGCCGCAAATACCTTTATTGACATAGTCTCTAATGCAATTTCAGTTCACTCTAAAATAGTTCATATTCCACACCGTTTTCGCGCAGTTAAACCGTGGTTAACACCAGGACTTATTAAATGTGTCAGACAATGTGATAAATTACACTAAAAAGCCAAATTAAACCCAAATAATGCTATACTTCAACTGACTTCCATTAGCTATCGTAATTATTGCAATAATCTCTTAAAAAAGCTAAAAATTCAATATGAGCAGGATGAGTTCAAAAAATACAAATATAATCCAAAGGAAATGTGGCACACAGTTAACAAAGTAACCAACCATAAAAAACAAATACTTTCGCCAACTGAATTGTTAACTTTATCCGAAGATCCGCAAGATTCACTTAATTTTGTTAATGAATATTTTGATGGGATTGGTAAAACTTTGGCAAATGACATGGTATCGAAGAGAGGCATCCATTTAAAAAAAATTGTGACAAAAGCCTCCACATCTCTGTCACCAAACGATTCTATGTTTTTGTTTGATACGGATCAGAGTGAGGTTGAAGTTGTTATAATGAATTTCAAAAGTAACTGTGCTACAGGTGTAGATGGCATTCCAACCCGAGTTATCAAGGAGTCGAGAAATACCCTAATTCCACCATTGACTCACCTATTCAATCTATGCTTTGCCACGGGAATTTTTCCAGATATTCTTAAAAGGGCTCTTGTGCACCCCGTCCATAAAAATGGAGACAGAAATACTGCTGCAAATTATAGACCCATCTCTGTGCTGACAACAGTATCTAAATATTGGAAAAACTCTTCAATAACAGGCTCATAAATTTCTTAAGTAATACTCATGTGATAGCCGAAAATCAATATGGGTTTGTAAAGGGTAGATCTACTGAAGATGCTGCCTTGAAACTTACTGAAACTGTTGTTAAGCACCTTGATGACAATAATAAAGTAGTAGGCGTCTTCATAGATTTATCTAAGGCGTTTGACACCATGTCGATACCATTGCTTTTGAATAAGCTGGAAATGATTGGTATAAGAGGAATTGTGTTGGATATTTTTCGGGATTATCTTTCCAAACGTACACAGTGTGTTAGGGTCAGAAATCATCAGAGTGATGACATTGGTCTCTCTTTCGGCGTGCCTCAAGGTAGTGTCTTGGGGCCTACCCTCTTTCTTGTGTATATAAATAGTCTGTGTAAACTTTTATTACCCAACTGCAGCATTATTACGTATGCAGATGACACAGCACTTATTGTACACGGGACTGATTGGGCTCAGGCCAAGCAACTTACCGGCGAGGCCTTCAGGGAGATTATGAAGTGGTTGAATGACAACCTTTTGACATTAAACCTAGATAAGACCAAATACATAACCTTTATCGATCGCGATCTAATACTCAACCACTCACTGATTTGTGCGTTAAGGCACATTGCTGTGATAGATTTGATGGCAAATGTGACTGTCCTCAGCTTAGTTTCACCCACAGCATAAAATATCTTGGTCTAATTCTGGATAGACATCTTAACTGGTCCCTACATGTTCAGTCTTTGACAGCCCGCATTAGGAAATTAATACCTCTCTTTTATAAACTCAGAAGGTCTGCAGATATTGCTACATTACTGTGTGTTTATCATGCACTCGCGCAATCCTTATTCCAGTACTGTATAGTCGCATGGGGTGGTACTTGTACTAGCACTTTACTTCCATTGGAGCGCGCACAGCGTGCAATCATAAAGGTAATCTACAGTAAACCTCGAAGGTATCCCACAACCCTCCTTTATCGTGAATGTTCTATTCTCACTATACGACAGATATTTATAATGAATACTATACTTCGTAAACATCAAACTCTGACCTACATTCCGCCACTTAAACGTAACAAAACCAGAGTTTGCAGCATACCACCACATAAGAAGTTCTGGCTGGGCGACATTTTAATATAATTGGCTCCTGTTTATATAATATAGCGAACAAAGCGAATACTATTTATCAACATAAATTTAAAAAATGCAAAGGTGTCATACGAGATTGGCTTATGACCCTTGACTACACTCAGACAGAAAAAATTATTCATAACAAAGACTCAATGTAAAACTCATGTTTACATTCACACACAGACACACACTTACACTCTCACACCATCTCACACACTCACACCATCTCACACACACACTCTAACATGCACACGCACCTACACACATATTTGTACTCCTAATTATATAATTCTCAAGCAAGCACATTTCATACTCCTAGCTGGCAAACATATACGTCCGATTATATATTTTATTACTTCTACCTACATAATATAATTTTGTTATTATTTTTGTTTTGATTCTAGTTTACTTTAAAAAAATGTACCTATTCTAAAGATCGAATCAGTCACGTTAACTGTATTGTAGAACATGAAGAAGACCTAATTGTGAGTTCCCAGAGTGGAAGACGCTGGCAGCTATAGCACAGTTTAATACTATTATGGTTGCCGACGTTAACCTACAAATGTAAGGATTTGTAACAATCGCTTGTATTTTTGTAATAGCTATAAGAAAGAGTGAATTAATAATCTTATTATTATATTATTAAAAAACTAAAATTACCTAAGATTCAGTACGAATCATTCTTTATAATTTCAATTAAAGTTGTCATTTAAACCCTTATTTAACATGTATGTTATCAACGTTCTTTGCTCTTTTTTAACCGACTTCACAAAAGGAGGAGGTTCTCAATTCGACCGTATATGTATATATTTTTATGTGTGTTCGTGGATAACTTCGTCGTTTATGAGTTCATGAACGACGAAGTAATCTGCGAATACACAGAATAAAGAATCATCAAAATCAACCGATTTTGATGATTCTTTATTTAATGGAAAGGAGATATCCCAACGGTGGTACCATAACAAGGACACTAAGATCTGATGATGGCATCCAAGAGAAATCGAGTCGAACATTGAAGTCGGTTTTTATTTTGTTATTTTATTTTGAGATTCTTAGTTCGAATACACACATACCATACAATGGTACCATGTACCACTATTACCATTTCACAATTACATAAGTCAAGATTTCTTCTTTTTCTTCTTCAGAACACGATGGGAACAGCCCTGTCAAAATTAGTTTACCATCAACAGGAAGGTAGCGTCTTCGTGTTGTTATGGGTTTCCATCGAACTGGCTTTGTTTAAGGGTTTTGCAATTGAATTTGCTATAGTGAAATAGCGTCCGCCGCCTGAGGTCAATGCTCACTGAGGCAGTAAATCAATGCATCTTACCACTACCATTGTTCACTCAAAGATATAACCTTGGGCATGTTGGTAATGTTGCATTTCATGTACATCGGTGTTCGACTTACTGACTCGTAGTTATTAACGGATGAAGAAGCCATTGCATTCAAGTTCTATGTAGTCAGCGTTTACTCTATACCAAACTCAGCTCTTTGAAGATAACGGCCATTACATTAGCGGTACTAGTTGTTACAACGGTTCTAAGCACAATAAGGGTACATAAAAAGTATGGCTCCTATTACTCTAAGCGTGATATTAACTATCCTATGTTAGGCACGCTAGCAAAACACACATTTAAAAAAAAATGCAAATCGGTAATATCCTCTCCTAATGAACTCCGAAACTCGGATAGATAGATAATATCATATAATTTTCACTGATAGGTGCTATATTTTTAAACTAGTATCATGAAACTAGTTTCAAAATATCACTAACTTAGAAGCCTAGAGGCACATCGATCTAATCTCGTCGCCCACAGTCACGTATTACATTCGTACACATTTCTGAACGAAATGGTGTCGAAAAATATCTTTATATCCGCCCCCTATATCAACACGGTGGGGGAGGAAAATTGTTTTTATAGATTCGATATGCCTCAATTTCAATTGGTCTTGGATCTCTTTCCATATTCGTAGCGGCGCCACGGAGAAAGGAATCAATTTGCGTCTGAATGAAGCAAACGAACCTCATTCCTGTGGTTTTCTTAACGCCCATTTATTGGAATCAAAATACGTATAGTGAACTGTTTGTCGTTAGATCGCTTGAGGATAAAAGTCGGTCAACGGGGTCAATTGTTGAGATAGATTTTAAGAACTGAGTGCTTGTCGAATAGCTGATAAAGAATTTACAGTTTTAAGTTAAAAGAGTTTTGTAATTAGCCTGTTAACAACATTAAAAATAAAAGTGGGACCATTTATGTACTGTTGCATTATAAAAAAAAACTTAGTATACTGGAAATATTAGAGTTAGTAAAATTATTCTACTAATTTTATAAATGAGAACGGATAGATGTATGGATGTATTTCTTTTACATAGCTACAAAATTACTCTACTGATGTCGAAAGAAAGAAATGTTAATATGTACGTGTGTTAATCTTTCACGAAAAACGGATCCGAATAAAATTTAGCACAGAGATAGATTTAAGTCTGGAATAGCAAATAGGCTTCTTTTTATTCTGAAAAATGCAGTATCCCCCGTGGAATGAGATTTTATTCATATAGGCACTTATTTTACAGGCACTTATAAATAGTCAATATTTAATATTTAAAAATCGAGTGATTCTAGTCGCCAGTTCCAAGTGCAGCCTACCCTTCATGGAGAAGAATCTGGCAAGAAACTCCATTGTTGCTCCTCTTAAAAAATAATAATACGGTTTATATTTTTTTTCACTAAGAGATTTGAATGAGAACGAAGTCGACCAAAGAAAACAAAACAAAAGGTTTGGAGTCATTGCTGCACAGCCATGAGCTAACTAAATAATATACTATACGGTATTTATACTGGGTTTTCAAAACCGAAAAAGATAACTCCCTAGTCTTATAGGCGTTTGGCATATTTTTCAAGTTATAACGGAAAATGACTTTTTAAAGAGTACAAAGTATTTTCTTTATGTATTAAAATATAGAAGATGAGCTCTACGCACAAAAAAATAACTTCTTTAACGGTAGTAAAGTAGCGTCTTGAACGCTAACTACTAATGATCGATTAAAACTTTGTTCCCCGGCTTAGCGATCAGTAAATAAGCCATTTTGAATAAGTACGACGGAAGATGGACAAAGGAGATGATGTTCGTAACTACTATTTTTCATAAAGATCTTTAAAACAAGTGCAAATTATTAAAAATAAAAAACCCAACTGCGTCAATATTTAACAATAAAAACATATAAGTTTAATATATATTCGTAATCACCGTAAAAAAATCTTTATTTTGATACCACACTTGATGTGTTTTGAAAGCATTTTTTTTATATTACTTTTTGGCGCCAAAAATCCTTATTTTTTATTTTTTATTTTGATGTACCCAGTGTCACTCTCACGGCTAAGACAAATCTATTGACACCACTCAAATAAAAATATGACTAGCAGTTTAGGCTCTAGGGCGTGCCAAAGAAATATACATACATACATACATACACTCGAAAAACATAACCCTCCTTTCGCAGTCGGGTAAAAAGTAAATAAATTTATTTCATTGTATGCAGATATTTCAAATCTAAGTATTTTTAATTTACAACACGTTTTAGAGTTGAAATTGCCAAATAATTTATTCGACTCCGTTGGACAGGTATGTTATTTATAAGTCTCGTTATACACTTTAATTCACCCCTTATTCTAGCAAACACAACTCTAGTTAGATACGTTAACACTAGAAAGTGATCTTTTACTAAATTACTATCATCTAAGAAAACAAAAATATTACTAATGGAATTATGTAAGCTTTGTTTGTGAGTTAGCACGCAAAGTAAACACTATGAGTACCACTCACCTCCAAACAATGTCAATTCAATTAACACCGTAATATCATCATTTACCAAATCACTTACGAGCAGACAACTAATACGTGTATATATACGTAATTAATAACATAGCCTAAAAGGCACTCGGTAAAGTAAACACGTAATTGAATTATAACAAACATCGCGGGCTTATGGTGTCACAAGTGTGAACGTCACGAAATGTTTATCGCAGCTAACAACATTAAATAGTTGAACGTGTAACTGTAATGTTACAACGATAATAAGTAGCCACAAAGCATTAGGATAGGGTGACATCACGTCTGTCCCCAGGACAAGCCGAGGGATAACTTCCGACAAGTTCCCTGACTAAATTGTCCATTTATTTGCTAAATTAGTACGAACTTGGTCCCGCTACCCACTGACTGCGCTCCGGGTGGAATTACGACAGTTCTAACTATTTTATAATTGTATCTTTGGGTTATAAAATGAATAATATACATACCAAGTATAACTACTTAAGGTGGGAATAAAATTCATTCAGTTCTAAGTAATCTTTATATTTAACAATTTGCACAATGAAATATTATGTATGAGGTTTTCGTTCATATTAACTTTAGATACAATAGAATTTAAAGATCAATGAAAGTTTTATTACAACATATTATTAAGATGATTACTCATAGAAAATATTTTCACTCAAAATTACTCGTATTTTTTTTCATCATGGGATAAATTCACAAATTAAAATGAAAAAAAAGTAACAAAAAATATCAAAATCAAAATTAAGTAACTAATTTAAATATGATGAAAAAAGTAGTGTGTTGTCCGTCGTATATCCATACCTATATTATAAATGCGAAAGTAACTCTGTCTGTCTGTCCTCCTTTCACGGCCAAATCGCAGTACCGATTTCAATGATATTTGGCATGGAGATAATTTGATTCTTGAGGAAGGACATAGGGACAACCGACAAACTCGCGGGCGGAGCCGCGCGCAAAAGCTAGTTAGTATATATTTTTGACTTTCTCTATGGCGCAGTGGTAACGTATGCGACTGCTGTGCTCGATTCCCGGGTCAGACCAAATGTTTGTATGATCTGCAAATATTTGTTTCGGAGTTTGGATGTTTTCTATGTATAACATATATGTATATGCAAAAAAAAGTTTATACGTATTTATATCAGTTGTCTAGTACCAATAACACAAGCTCTGCTTAGCTTGACACTAGATGGCGTTGTGTATAAAAGATGTCCGATATCTATGTATATTTATATGTTTATAATGACTGATGGATTCTGTATACGGGTTTAGACAAAGCGTGAACTAAAGTGTTTAATCAGTTCAAACATACGAAGGATAAATATCACACCGTCAAAGAGTACCGATAAGCGACATTAATTGCCATCAAGTCAAACACACACTAATCACATTTAATTGGATACATGCCCTTTATACAACTCATCAATTTCATGTTTATCGAACTGTACAATTTTTGTTTACTTTGTAACATCGTGACTTTGACATACATACATTTTCAGGAGTATATATATTAGATACATATTTGGATTGCCAAACAAGTGTCTCGAAAATATTTTTACTAATTCTTTTAATCTATGCATATCGTATGTAGGTGTTTATTTCGCAGATGTAATTTTTATTTCTAGAGGTACTTAAATATGTAAAATTTTAGATAAATATGCTACTGTACTTTATAAATTTACATCTATGTATAAAAATTAAAGTACCTATACATTGTAAATAATGTAACGATTATTTTGTAAAGTTTTTGACCTAAACGTAAAGATATCAGCACTCGTTAATAAAAACTAGTGAATGTAGCTGTGCATCTTTGCATTTACATTGTGCATTGCTGGGAGAAGTGTGTAGAGTTTAAGGTAAGTAGAAAGCAATAGTAAGGAAATAGTTATTTGTTATACAAGAGTGCAAAGTTGCTTTTTAACCGCGTGCTCAATTTTCATGACCGAGCAAGTGAACGAATTAAAAGAGCACGAGGTGAAAAATCTTTGCACTCGAGTGCAACACGTAACTTTTCATCCCAGCTCAGGGAGGAAATGACTAAATGCCAAAAAGAAAATGGCACGGGCAAAGCAAATAAAAAAAAGTACACCAAGAAGGTTCTTACTCTGAGTTTTTAACAAATTAAAAAAGATTGTGTGATAAATTCGGCACCAAGGAGGTAGAAGTAAATAGGTTTAATGATGTTGTGAATTCACAAACTTAGTGCACACGATGTTCTAAATTCAATTTAGATATTTAATACTCCAGAGGATAAAAACGGCTTTTGCACTCTGTTGTATTTGTTATTAATTAGAAGAATTGTGAAATAATACGTACACACGTCTTGCCACAGAATCATAGAGAGTTTATTCTATTCAATCAACCATAGAGTACAAATTCAGTAGGGTTGTCTTTGGTGATAGTACATAGAGCAGACTACATACATTAGTTTATGGTAAGGTATAAATTTTAAATACAACACACTCAGATATCGAAGGGCAAAAATACTCTTTCCGAGATGGGGGGATGAAAAATATTTTGTATCATTGTTAGGTCGGAAATCAGCAGACCACGTACGTAGATATGCGAGTACAGAAAGGAGAAGACACAAAATGTTTTAATTGTTCATACTTAAATTATTTTGTCTTTAGTAATGTAGGTTGCATATTGTATTAATAATATTTTCTTTTTTTTTATGGAAAAGGGGGCAAACGAGCAGACGTATCACCTAATGGTAAGCGATTACCGACGCCCAAGGGCACCTGCAACACCAGAGGCGTCACAAGTGCGTTGTCGGCCTTTGGGGGATGGGGAGAGGGATGCGGGGAGGGGTTGGGGTTTGGGCCTCCTGTATCATCACTCACTTGGTGAAACACAGCGCAAGCGCTATTTCACACCGGTTTTCAGTAAGGCCGTGGTATCACTCCGGTCGAGCCGGCCCATTCATGCCGAAGCTTTACACACGGCCGATGGATTCCAGGCTAGACAGAGCCTGTACTTCGGTAACCAGACTGTTAATAAACCTCATAAAACACAATAAACACAAAACCTCAGCACCCGTTACTATAGACTACGGGCCCATGTCGAAAATTGATGGGTCATGTGAACCACCAGGAGACCTTTTTTTAAAGATACAGGGGCATTAAAAAATAACATTTAGCACTAAGCCGTCACTTGTAAGCTGTCCAACTGAGTACTGGTGAAGGGGACGGGGTAGCAACCCTCGATTTTTCTCCCTTGTCGCATGATTTTTGTACGGCGTTGCGGAATAATGGATTAGAACAGGTATTGAAATTGTATGGAACCGATGCCGTACAAAATCAAAAGCTTACAAGTGACGGCATAGTGCTAATTGTTTTTTTGTTTTATGCCCCTGTATCTTTCTAAAAAGGCCTCCAGGTGGATGACCTATCAATTTTCGACACGGGCCCATAGTCTACTATAAGGCCGCATGGAATCATTCAATTGCCCATTTCAGCTAGATAGTATATGCAGAGAAACCCCAAATTTCTACTTTATGTCAATAAATTTAAAGTAGACTTTAGTAAAGAGACCCTATCGTTGTAAAGTTTAGAGAAATAAACAAGTTTTGTTTATAAGTTCTTTTGGTTCGCGCACTCATACGTTCTATTTGATAGTAAGCGTACACTGAGACCAATATTCTATAAATCAACAACAATTTTTTTAAAGCATAGTAAACATCAACTAAATGCTAGAAGAGGAAGAGGTTATTCGTCAAAAATTATTAACCGTTTATAAATTAATAAATGGTTCCGTATAATGGTCCAGGGTCCTGTTGGTGAAATGATTTAGAAGAAAACATGAAAGTGTTTCAAAGAAAAGCATTTCGTTCAAGCGAATGCCGCGATAATATGCTTTCGATTTGATATACTCAGATGAAATACGTATCACATTTTGCTCATAAATTGCTAAAGTATTAAATTAACTAGCATCTATCAATTTGATATTTCGATTTTCATTTCGATAATATTTATAATTCCTGTACCTACTTGAAAATATTTATCTGTGCATTTATTGTAGTAGTTTTCTATAACAATATACAAACATTGAAGAGATCAATGCCAAAGAAGAAACGGACGCGGTGTACGCTGTACGTAAGAGTATTCCAAAACTTTTCTAAAGTTGGTCTCACTACATGAAAAATGCATTTAGTTTTAGCTACAAACTCGTGAAAGTCGCCCATTGGAGGGTGCTATCGTTGAGTAATTCAAACATCAATACTATTTCTAAACGTTTCTTTTTGTATGCTTTTATATCATTTTGGCAGGCAGAAGTAGGGACTGATATTGTTTTCGTTATTATCAACTAGTAGTTAGGTAGTAGAGCCATGCTGATTTCAGCACGAACGGCCCGGCTCGACCGGACCCTTGCACAGAAAATCAACGTAAAATGACAGCGTTCGTGCTGTCGTGTTTCGTTGGTCCGGAGGCCCAAATAGTCTAGTCAACAAGTTCCATACTTGTTGACTAGACTAAAAGATGCAGAAGCATCACTAGGCCGCCATAGTGTGGGTCGCGATGCTGCATTGTCTGCATTAGCGATGAGTATGGTGACCACCGCTCTTGGATTCTGCTTATGCTTTCCATCAGGCAGAGTAGAGTTATTTTGGCGAGCCAAACATAAAAAAAACTACTCTGACCGAATTAGCTACCGATGAAGTAACTCTTTAACTGTCACGCTCTTTCATTGCTTAGCGTCAAGCGAATTAAATTACAGGAGGCTCACCCCCAATTCTAGTAGAGGGGGAGCATCATATAGGTATGTTTACATACTAATCGGAGCAACCACCTACTTTTACTGGAATGGTTTATCAGTTATCCAATCAGCAATAAATATTATAAAGCATCGAGTGGACAATATTTCGGACTTGACTTGACACTAAATTCATGATCTTTTTTCAAATAAGTTTATACTACACCTGATCGGAACAGTAGTCATTATTCCCTGAAAATGAAAAGAGAACGTTAGTCTTTTCCTTGACCTGAATAAGCGGGAGGAAAAAATGTATGAAAATCCATTTGTAACGTGTTTTAGCGGGAGATAAAGTTGTATGAATTTTTATTTCTCATGTGTTATCTTATCTATGGCGCGCGCCTGCCCAAGGAGTTTTCATATAATTTAAATATGGAATCTCTATGCCATTGACATCCTTTTGTGAAGAAAAAAAAAACAAAAGAAGCGCGAAATATCGGTCAAATTCTAAGCTAAATTGTGTCTTACATGGTGTTTGATTTAAATACTTTCTACAATACAAGTCTTTAAATGTTCCTCACAGGTGTAGTATAAAGCAATGTGTAGCACTCGGATGAAAGTCCCATTCCTACCTCGGGAGTATTGTTGCCTAGGCTGCGCCTTCGGGCCACCAACTGCTTCCTCGCTAGTAATCGGTCCCTTTCCTCCCTCGGTGAACAATGTACTATTCTGTTATTAGTAATATTTTTAAAACCTTTGTTGTGGGGTTAGATTATCTTAATTTTTTATTTCTTTGACGTTTGAAATAGTGAAAGCAATAAGTTTTTTCTTCATTATGTAGTAAATTGTCAACGTCACACCCTATTTAAAGCTAAATAGCAAACGTCGTCACACTTTATGTTTATAGTAACTGGTTTTTGTTCTAATGACGGTGAAGTACCATTCGCAAATAACACTATCTTGAGATTGTCCTTAACAAGATAAAGTAAGTCATTAATATAAATTAATAAGAACGAAAATAGTCCAAGAATAGAATCATGAGAAACTCTCAGCCCCTGTTCTGTTTTTATCGTATTATGTATATATATATATATTGTTTATGTATCGGTTGTTTATGAAAGTAACAAAATTACAAAGAGAAATAAAAATGTTTATGAATTAACTATTCTAATATTCTTATGTCATTAACTGTCAGCTAAAGAATATTGTTTTCTGCAAAGCAACAATATATTTTGTATGTAAATAGAAAAGAACATAACTTCACATAATAGGTTAATACTGTTGTTTAAAAATAAATGGTGCCCGTTTTTTTCCTTCTCAGTTATATTTTTAGAGTAATGCTTTCAATTAACGCAAATCGTCCATATCCGCCCAGGAAAATGGTATTAGTATTGTGTATCTGTCATACATTGGTTTTGTGTTGTTTTTAACATCTAATACTATTATTGTTAGTTAAAAGTGTTTTATTCCTTAAAAATATTAATTAAAGTATTTTGCATAGTAGTTTGTAGCCTAGTTGTAATAATAGTACTTTTTTTAACATGTATAGTGCCAATGTTGCTAAAGAAAAAATCTTCTTATGTATAACGTTGAGAATTGAAACAGTGCTTGTAAATATTAAGAACATGATGTTATTAGCGCCTACTTAAAAAAAAATACATCTATATACTGATAATAAAAATGTAACAGGTCCAATTCTGTATATTAAAGATATTTTGAAATTTTTTATTGGAGGGCTCTCTATGATCGATACTGAAGCCAAAACTGTAGTTTTTTTCATTTTTGTCTGTCTGTCTGTCTGTATCTTGGCCGCGCATCACGCCGAAACTACTGAACGGATTCAAATGAAACTCGGCATGATTTGAGTTCATAATACGAGGTAGGACATAGGATACTTTTTATCCCGAAATTCAGCACGGTTTCCTGGAGAGGGGGGATGAAAGTCAAAATATGTACTTAGTTGTAATTGAATAACACATAGTCCGATTTCATTCATTTTTTTTGCTAGAAAGAAAAAAAATAAAAGATAACGGGAAAAGTATTTTTTTGTCCGCGACTGTACACTGCCTATAGGAAGCTGAGACAGATATGCAAATATGGCGGTACGAAGTTCGCCGGGTCAGCTAGTATAGTATTAAAAACTTGATTCTGAATGTTCGCCACAATAATCAAAATAAGGCAACAGATTCAAAATAGTGATATTTTTCTATAGTCATTAACTTTATCGTATACTATGTTAAACTATAACATTCATAAATTTTTGCTCTTCTTCATGTAAGTTAAATTGAGCTAGATTACAGAATACAAACAAGTTGTTAATTGTGGGGAATTACGACGCCCGGACTGGTTTTACTAATGAGTCTCGGGTTCTTGGCAAGCACATATCTTAAGCTTAAACTTAAACTGAGGAAAGTAAAATAGGACACATTGGTACCGAATGCAGTTTGCTGACTTTGTTCAAAAGTTTAAATGGTGCCTCGAGATTAGAACACAAATTTTAGTATTTGCTTGCCGTGCAGTATTGCTTTCGATTTCTGATAGAAATAATACACAAAGTTCAAGTATATATAATGTAATATAAGACGTGAAGTAAATCTTTAGGCTGGTAACGTTCTATATACAAAAAAACTTAAAGGAAAAAGGAAAACTATTAAATTACATATAATGTGGTAAGATAACAACACTTTTATGTTGCGTGTGTGTATATTTCTAACAATTGAAATTTTTTTTTTTCATATTCATATTACACAAACGTGTGTCTGTTTAAAATATAAAAAAATACAGTTGAGTAACCCTTTCATTTTTTTTATTTTTTTTTTATGTAGGTCCCGCCAAAATGACTCTACTCTGGCTGATGGAAAGCATAAGTAGAATCCAAGAGTGGCGGTCACCATACTCACTGCGAATGCAGACAATGCAGTATGGCGACCCACACCATGGCGGCCTAGTGATGCTTCTGCATCTTTTAGTCTAGTCAACAAGTATGGAACTTGTTGACTAGACTATTTGGGCTAGACATGTTGACTAGACTATTTCATGTAGAAGGAGTTAAAGTTTACTTAAATTTATTGATGTTACATTTCAAATGCAGTTTTTGCTAAGTAATGTTTACAAAGGCACAGTATTCTATTCATTAACAGTCCGTAATCCTTCATATGCCGCAGTATGTCACGATTAAGGCCAAGACGTATCTTTATGAAAGTATGAGATTCCTGGCTATATGATCCGTCATAAAACAGGATCTCAGCGTGTATCATAACACGAACTGCGGCTAGTTTATGTATACATATTTCACTATTATATAATCTTACTAGCTGACCCACGCAACGTCGTTTACGTCTCCTATTGCCCGTAGCGTAATAATTTCCCCCCGTTTTTTTAACAATCGCTGGTCGGACAGCAGGCAATCCTCTTTATGTTAGTAATACCTGCAGATTGTCACCCAATTGTACTTCATGTTAAAATTAAAATTAGCGTTACCAAAAATATTATAAGTTTATTCTTTACGAAAATTCACGCTACATTTTTTTCATATCAGCAAAATTGAATTTCTTTACAGCATACAAGACCCGAAAAAGGAAAATTTTATGCTATAGACGATTTGGTCCGTCCATTTGGCAAACATTTGGCTAGAGTTAAAAAGAGAAATGATTTGTGTAACGTGGTAAAAGCTGCTTTAGCGGATACTAAACTTTGGCACTTTCATGGTTCAGGATCTCGGAAATCAGCCAAACATTATTATATACATATATATGTGTGTGTGTGTGAACTTTGAACAAGAATGTATATAATTTATAATTTTATGGTTCCAAAATCTGATTTAGTATGTAAATTTGTTTATGTTATTGTTTGATATTTTTTTTGTGTAATTAAAAAGAAGTGATTGTTTAATATTATTGAATAAATCCATATAGATGTGTCTGTAACCTCTACATCTAAGTGATGTGTGCGTATGTTTATTTATTTTTGTGTGTATTGATGTATATGTGTGTCAAGAGTTTATTCGTAACTATTGTTGTCGTTAACTATTATCAAGTTTTTTTTTTTTTTTTTTTTTTATGTATGGCCCGCCAAAATGACTCTACTCTGCCTGATGGAAAGCATAAGCAGAATCCAAGAGTGGCGGTCACCATACTCACTGCGAATGCAGACAATGCAGTATGGCGACCCACACCATTGCGGCCTAGTGATGCTGCTGCATCTTTTAGTCTAGTCAACAAGTGGAACTTGTCGACTAGACTATTTGGGTTCCGGTCTCGCACTCACCAACGAAACACGACAGCATGAATGCTGAGCCGGCCCATTCATGCTGAAATCAGCGTGGCTCTACTACCTATAGTTACAAGTTATGTTGGTAACTTGTTCTACATTCCATCACCTAAATTTATCCTTCATAAGTACATTCTCATAAAGGCTTACGGGGGTGTTAAAAATATGCTAATTTTATAAATCTGAACGAGCATTTATATTGGATAGGTTCATTAATAAAATGAAGCCTTAAAATATTTGGAGTAATTAATGTGAAATTGGATTTGTTTTGATAAATGAACTGGTGAAATTAAATAAGTTTGGATCGCTCTTTCACAACAATTTTGTTATTAATTTAGACAAATACTTTTATCATTCATCATGATTAGTAAATTTAGTTATTTTTCCACGAATTTTGAGAAAATAAAACATGTGATCGTTTTTATCATTATTTTGTAAGTAGTTTTTTTTAAAGGATAACTCCCGCACTAGGAATAAATCCTGTGTCGCGGGGGACTTTACAAACATAAATGAAACGGACACAAAGAACACCCAGACTCAGAACAACAATTTTTAGATCACACAAAGTGTTGTCCTACGTGGGATTTGAACCCACGACACTTGGCGAAGTAGGAAACGGCGTGGTGACCGTTAAACTACTAGGCCAAACGTGCAGTAGTAATTGATTACAGGCTGATCTAAAATGTCCACTGAGATATTAAGGATTCAAAGTTTACTTATTTATATCAATAGCAATAACATATTGACTATTAACAGTAATAACAATTTCTACAATAAACCTGATAAAATATTTTTCACAACAACCTAAAAAATAAAAAGGCGCATTGTTTACGAAAAGGGGCACAAAAAGTTAAAAATATTGAAAAAGCTAATAAAAAATTCATGGGCTATATATGCCGCTCATTATGTATTCTGTTTACATGTAAACAATACTACCCTTAATGGCAGTTATATTGCCATTGCCGTATATGTAGATCTCATATCGATTATACTGCTGTTCAAATGATTTATTAAATGGACATAAAATCTCTTGCCTCTAGAATTTTCAGATTAAATGTTCATTCAGATTTATTGCAAAACTAATGTTTTAATAGGATATCCATTACAATCATAAGGTTACTTGTAAGCGCCCGGGGTTTTGTGCAAATAGGATTCTGTATAGGTGATTTATCGTGTTATTATAATGCTACGCTGTAGTCGCGTAGCGCCGTAGACCGACTACGAAGTTAGCTACGTATTTACATTGTTACTTTAAAATAAAAATTGTTGTGAAATATTAACTGTTATGCATTGTTACTTACATTGATGATAAAGCAATTAATAGACGTATGAAATTAAAAGAAAGCTAAGTTTATCGTTGTCATGTTCTTTTAATTGACGAGCTGTGCCTCGCAATGTTAACCGCGGTTGTTAATGTAGCTTTACAACAACAGCCGCGAATAACACTAGCCAATCTATGATAGAATTAGCCTAAGCTACTACTAATATCATCAACTATCTGCCAGTGAAAGACATTTCAAAATCGGTCTTGCCGTTCCAGACGGACAGACAGAGAGACAATTTTTAAAAAAATGTGAAGTTTGTTAATTTAAAATTAGAAAGAGACACTTCAATTTGTAAAGATGAATAGATTCAATTGAAATGGCAAATAACTATTTTGTAAGTTTTACTATATTTCATTATGATGTTGAAATTGAAGAGGGTTTACAGACTAATAAACATATGGTTAATACAAATATGTAATCAAGTTGCTAACAACAAGCCTTCAAATATAGGTAAGAATATATTACACTGGTTTAAGTGCCAGATCATGGATTTACATTACATAATATGTATTTACATATACAGACACATTATTTTATGAATACATGTATACACGGATATAAAATGAAACAAAAATGTAATCGAAATAAAGTGAAAATAAACCCACAAAGCACATTCAATATTACTCAAAGACAACTAAATTATGTATCAGACACAACTATTTTGAACCTTTTTTTGAATGTATAAGTAAACAAATTGTTTCACATTATATTTCAACTAACAGTTTGAGCACCGCATTCAACACTTACATAAAAATTACCTCGATTATAAGCTATATTAGTACAGAACAAGTCATACTGTAAAGACCTATGAAGTTCATTAAAATTATACTATAGATACTTCTAAACAACTGCTCACTTGGGGCAAACATGCTCATGACCCATATAGAGATATCGCTCGACAGCAAGCTTCAACGAAGTTATTAGCCAGCAGTCTTTACCTAGATAAAAGTCAGTATCTCTAATCTGGTCATTTTAACCACTGAATTACCATCATAGTCATCATAATCTTGGCCAAAACTCATCCAATGCTGAACAAAGGTCTTCCCCAAGGCTCTCCTTAACAGCTACTAAATAGTCACAATCAACTAAATCAAGGATTGAATATGTTGTGAATGTCTTCCAAAAGCATTGGTCATCACACACTATGAACTGATATAATAATACTTTGACGCCTTTCCTAAAAGCGCGTCCTTCCGTGACATAACCTTCTAGCTATAAACTTCTAACAACATAGTAACAAATTTATGAGCTAAGTAACTAGAAGATAGAACAAAATATGTATTAAAAATATTAACAAAGAGTTTTATTACCTAACCTTGGTGCTTCATTTTTACGATGGTATTCAAGTAAACTGTTTATAGAGGTATCAACGAGAGTTGAATGGAATTATATTAACCTTTTTTGTTGGAATCTCGTCTAAGTTTTAGAGTTCAAGCCTCATTGGCGGCGAAATGGAAATTCAGTGAATTGAGTTTGGAACTGTGAAGAAAGTTAACATTACTTGATACAGTGGCTGATACTTTTTAATTCACACGTTTCTTTTTAGAAAAAATATCTATGTGAATTTGTAGCTGTTGTGAATGTCTCTATAGCTTTTTACTGGCACAGTCTATTTATACTAATATTATAAATTCGAAAGTTTGTCCGTCTGTAACATTTTCACGGCTAAACCGTGACATTGATTTGAATGAAATCTAGCAAGGAGATACTTTGATTCTTCAGGAAGTACATAGGCTATATCTTTACCGCATTAACCGACGTACATGCAGGCGGAGCTGCAAGAAGCTAATTGAATATAAAATTGAAATATTAATCCATTGTATTAGTCCCTTTTTAGGCTTCAAACATACCATAGTTATGAAATAAGTAAAAGGAGATAAATATTGGTTATCTAACGCTGAATATATCGTAATACTGATCAGAGTAACTTACAGAAATAACGAAGCGAAACTATTCTATTTAGTTACGAATTATCTCTTGAAGATTAAACTTAAGAAAACATACTAATACTAAAATGAATGATACAAAAAAAAAATAACAAAATAAAAACCAACCTCAAGTTTCGACCCGATTTCTCTTGGATGCCATCATCAGATTTTAGTGTCTTTATCATAGTACCACCGTTGGGATATTATCTCATTTCCATTAAAAAAAGAATCATGAAAATCGGTTTATCAACGACGAAGTAAACACACATAAAAAAAAAACATATATGCGGTATAATTGTCTTTTTTTTGAAGTCGGTTAAAAATAAATAATACACCATTTAGAAAAATCTCCATCAACAGTCCTCGTTAGTCCACTGCTAAACATAGGCCTCTTCTTAGCAAAAACATTTTGGCATATTATACTAACCTGGCAGACAGATCCGTTTAGGGTTTGTTTCAAGTTTTCCTTTTCTGTGAAACTTAAATAGTTCTTCTGATATCAACACGTATTATTTTTACCACAATCTAGAGGCAGTAATATTAGGTTCCAGTGCCTGTTCCTCCGACCTTTTAATCGAATGACGGAATACTCTTACTCAACTCATTTATTGTCTTAAAATAATGTTGTTTTAGGACTTTGTTCAACAGCGCTTCAGGCTAACGAGAAAATATTTTTTGGTCTCTAACCCGTTTTCTACTTAAGAAGAGAACAATAATCAATATAATTAGTGTAACAAACAACATTCAAAACAACGTTTCATTCACTCGAATACAATTACAGAAAACACATAGGAAAGACAGGGGAAAGCTTTGAGCAAGGGAGTGCTTTGAAGTTTTTTTTTTCGTTGCAACAACAAAGCACTAAATTGCACCACTATTTAGTAGGAAATGAATTAGCCAATCTGCATGCTACTGTTAAGGGCCATACACATTTATTGGAACGGTAGCGCGAGCTCGCAGTGCGGTTGTATGCGGTCAGTAATTGCGTCATACGTGTGGGAGGCACTCGTTAGATGACTAGTCACTGGGAATATTTACTGTGATCATCGTTTAATGGCCGCTAATGGTATGAAATTTCACTAATGTAGTATTTGAGGTTTGGTATTAGTTTTAAGATTTTGGATTTGGTTTTAGTAAAACATTCAAACTAAGTTGAGGAACGTTATAAGTACTTTACAGAAATTCATATGATTTCAATGCTGCAAGAGATTTCTAACACGAATAGTTTTGAAAAATCAATTCGGGACTTGTAACAAAGAACATGTTTTTAGAGATTTTTTGTTAGTGGTTTGACTGACAGAAATTCTTCATTCTAGTCAAGGTAACAAGAGAATATTTAATTTTAGCTTAGTGATTTTAGTGATGATAATTTTATTGGATCTTGTTAAGGTATACAAAACAGTTAAATTAATTAACCATATTTCACAATAGACTCAATTCAATTCAATCGTAAAAATAAAAGACAAAGAACATCACATCTAACAATATCGTTCTTGATCAATAACACAGAGTGTATGTTAGCCTTAAGTCAGACGTAAGCGCTGGAGGCATTGAAAAATGACAACCACAAACCAAATAGCGCTTTAAAGCGATGAAAAAGCTTCACAAGATGCACTCCAAGGTCTGCAACCGAACTGTTTACTGCCGTGCACAGTGCACACCAGCTTATATTACACTGGTGACACCACTCCCCATTTCCGTTCCATTTTCACGACTTTAGCCAAACTAGGTTCCACGTTGCCAATATTGAAAAGTGAAGCGAATATTTGGCAAGGGAAAGGGCTTTGAACATTGAGCATTTTTAGTAAGTATACGTTACGTTTAGTATGTTGCACTCAGTTATGTAATTCTGAATAAGGTTTACTCCTAAGGAATAATAAATAAAGCTAATCTAACTTAGGTACATCAAAGTAGGTAAAGCTTATTATAGACAATGTAAAAGGGATACTGTTGGCATAGTGTGTGATGTTGATGCTGGTGTACAAGGAACTTAAACTTCATGGACCAATCAAGTATTAAGTAGCTAATGATTACGGCCAGTTTGACCTGGTTGAAATGTTGCATTAATTTAATGTCTTTGATGCCTCTAATGTGACCGTTCATCACGTTACATGAGAATTAAAAAGTTGGGACCTCCTTTTATATTTGCTAAGTAAATACGATAAAACGAATGAGTAGGAAAAATAAAATAAGAATAAAACACGCTTACACGATTTGGTTACAAACAAATAACCATACAGGTAAAGTTAATAAAAGCGTGAAAATTAAACAGATGCTGTTAATAGTTCAGCTTCTTAAGGTGATATAATATGACACATAGAATTATTACACATTAAAATATATATAAAATTACCTCTGATTTCTGGATAGTTTCCGGCCATAAGTTTCTAAAGAGCCTATTAGTTTCAATCTTCCGTAGAGAATTTTGTCCGCCGAAAAGGCAATCTACGAAGATTATTGGGACGATTTTAACCTATTGAGAAGGTTTACTGAAGTACACATAAGTGTATGAGAAATTCTTGTAATCTATTTATAACTAAATCTTTTCTATTCCCTTAATTTATAGTGTCGGGTATTTATCGATAAAGTAACACGCACAAGGACTTTTGTCAGAAAATCGATATAGTTTGTAAGAGAATGTTGTTTTAACTGTCAACTCAGCAGGAAATAGTTATAGTTAGTTGGACGCATTGCATTTACTTATTAGTTCCGACAAGGGAAGTTTCCAAGCCAAGTTTGTGAACTCAACACAGATTCTGTGAACGGCAATGAGTACTGAATTGGTTTTATTGACTTTATAAGTTTCAAATGCAAGTTAAATTTGTATGACATTGCATCTTCTTCTAATGATATGTAAAAGAAAATCATGACATTGGTAAAAATTAAATGCAGTTAAAATTAAATAAGATTTTTTTTTTAATGCTCCGGTCTCGGGTTCAATTCCCGGATCGGACCAAATATTAGTATGATCTGCAAAAAATTGTTTCGGAGTTTGGATGTTTTCTATATAATATAATATGTACGTATTTACAAAAAAATCTGTTGTTTAGTACCCATAGTATAAACTCTGCTTAGTTTGTATATATAAATTAATATTTCGGACATTTAACACACACCGTGTAGTCCCACACGGTGTGTGTTAAATGTCCGAAATATTAAGATGTCCCATGGCCGAAATATTTGTTATTTTAGTAGTTATAAAATAGCTTTTTACTCATTGAGTGAAATTACCGGATCCAAAAATTCTCCTTTCCTTGATTCAAGGATTTCCCTAAATCTAAGCGGAATTGTTTGACGATCGATTTTGTAGGCTTTGACAAACTTGATGAATAATATAATAGAATTCCCGATTTTATCTATTAAACATGTACGTAAAGTAAATATCTACTCATGTGTGTCCACAAACATAATATGACTAGCTGCCTCTTCGTCAATATCTTGTAATGTTCTGTATGAGTTTGGTAATAAGTAGTATTTTTATGTTTAAAAACCCGGCCAAGTGCGAGTCGGACTCGCGTACCGAGGATGCTGAACGAATTTTTAGTTCGGTTGGAACTAACTTCAGTTTGCCGTTGGAAAATTGGTACGGAGTACGAAGCCCTAAAATTATTCTTTAGGTTACTATCATTTTGGAAAAACACAGTACCTAACATTGTTTATTTTTTACAGAAAATGGACGATTCATTTTTATATTTCAAGATTTCCAATTTATTATTAAGCTCCCCTACAAGTTTTGACAGCCTCACTGTTTGATCTTGGAATTTGATAGAAATAAACATTTTAGTGATATTTCCCCTAACAAAAATACAAAAATGTATATTTAAGGGTCAAGTGGTTTGTGGTCCGAATTAGTTCTAATTCCTTCCTATTCTAATTACTTATCATGTTCAGATTAATTATATTATACCTGTACACAATTTTTATAAAAAAATTAGAACAGATTTTGGCATTACTCATTGCGGCAAACGAAATTTTGCAGCTTATAATTTCTCAACAATGGCGAATAAAATCCAAGTTAAGATTATTATTTAAATGTGGACATTCGCGAATAAGTGATAATTTTAATGTGAGTTCATGGGCAACATATGCCATACCTCAAAAATCCTAAATATTTACTTCACATTTGTTCTTTTTACCGAAAATAAATCGATATTATCGCAGCGAGTTGACTGATACGATAGATTCTCTGTTTCATAAAATGTACTTGATTTTCAGATCATTGGCCATTTTTATCAGCTCAGTTTGACTGCATAGTTGGCCTAGTGGTTTGAGCGATCGCTTCGCCAAATTCTACTGCGCCAAGTGTTAAGAGTTCAAATCCCACATGGGATAAAACTTTATGTGATCCACAAATTGTTGTTCTGAGTCTGAGCGTTCTTTCTGTCCGTTTCATGTCTGTTTGTAAAGTCCCCCGCGACACAGAATGTATATTCCTTATGCGGGAGTTGTTTTTTTTAAGAAAAAGAAAATGGACAGACCCGTGCTTCATCTAGGTTCTCTACCTGGGTGAACCATGGGGACTGTATAGGGTCTCGTGATCCAACTAATGATAAGTACAGTCAAGAAACGAAAAAAAAAACATTTTTTTATTGTAATATCTTAATTGTACACATATAAAATATAACAAGAAGATGAGTTACCTGTAGTGTATAAATGTAACAATAGGGAAAACAATTTAACTGCATCACTATATAGTAATATCATCAGTTGGAGTTCGGGACCCTATAGCCCGCGACTGCGTTATATAGTCCGCGTGTTTCACCCAGGTGGAGATCCAAGTGAAGCACGGGTCTGTCCCCGATTAATGCAGTTTCAATTAATTAATTAATCTATCTTGACATGCGTTCTAAAATCGAACGAAAACTTCTCATATTGATCTAACGTCGACAGAAATTGTTATATTGAATGTTTTACGATAATGTTAGAGCAGTCTATGTTACCATAAACACTACTGCTGTCGTAACTCCATGAAAATATCTTCGACTAAAATTTTCTTTGTCATTTTGCAGATGGAAATGATAAATAATTCATCATTCGAGCCTTACTTAGACTAAGTACACCATATTTCACATAGGCGAGCCCTTCTGTGGATGCGACATAAAATACAGCCGAGGTAATCCTATCCATCCATGATTTATTTGCAAGAAGGGTCAATGTGGAAATTTCATAAATGATATATATCAAACGGTTCTTAAGCAGAACTATTTAAGTAATAAAATCAGGCTATAAAAACAGCGCGCCTGATTGAGATGACAATTAAATGCACGCGTATCAATTGATATTGTATGTGTTATCATAATATTATGGATCGAAATAGGGTTATGTGAAGATGATTGATGCCTTTATTGTGAAGTGACTATTAGTCACTATCTTCAGTTTTACCTTTAAATTGCGGGAGGATTTAATTTGCCAACCTAGCGGTTTTTTTATGGAATAGGGGACAAACGAGCAGACGTATCGCCTTATGGTAAGCGATTACCGCCGCCCATGGACACCCGCAACCGGTTTTCTGTGAGGCCGAGGTAATACTCCGGTAGAGCCGGCCCATTCATACCGAAGCATGGCTCTCCCACGGTTTATTTTTGTAGATATGTGACAAAATAACGAGGGTTAGGGTATGGGCCTCCGGTAACCTCACTCACTCAAAAAGGTTTGGTTTCATTCAAAAACTTAGGTACTATGAGAATCAAATCATACGTCCTATGAAAGTTAAACAAATTTGTTTCACAAAACTTCCTCAAACGTCTCGTAATAACATGATTTTACAAACATACATGAAACGGACACAAAGAACAGCCAGACTTAGAACAACAGTTAATGGACCACGCTAAGTGTTGTCCCATCCAATGTGGGATTTGAACCCACAACGCCTGGTGCAGTAGAAAGCGGCGTGGTGACCACTTAGACCACTAGGCCAACCGTTTAGTCATGATAATTATATTTTTCTAATAAAAAAAAATACCTTATTGTTTGAGGTGCGCTTTAATAAAGTAATAGCTAAGTTCTGCAGAATTAACACATTGAGGTCAGTGTTTTTATCAACATACTTCGTAGGTCAGATATTACTTATGTTTGAATAACACTTCCAACTAAGGACATATAATATTAACTATCCAATATGTCAGTAAAGATGTCTAAATATATCAACTGTTGTTAAAGGTACTCGATAATCCATACTTATATTATACTAGTTGAGCCCCGCGGTGTTACTCGCGTTACAACAACAACCGAGGGTCACGCCGCGGTGAAAAGCTAGTCTAAAAAAAATTGTCTAAGATACTCCTTACATCATCAGCTATCTGCCAGTCCCGTCAAAATCGGTCCAGCTGTTCCAGAGATTAGCCGGAACAAACAGACAGACAGACAGACGGACAGACAGTTAGACAAAAATGGTAAAATATGTTATTTTGGTATATGTACCGTGTATACATATATATGCATTTAGTAAAAGCGGTTATTTAATATTACAAACAGACACTCCAATTTTATTCATTTGTATAGATAAGTAAATGCGAAAGTAGCTCTGTCTGTCTGTCGCGCTTTCACCGCCAAACCGCAGCACCCATTTCAACGAAATTTGGCATGAATATACTTTGATTCTTAAGAAAAGACATGGCTATTCTTTACTGCGGTAACCGACAAACACGCGGGTGGAGCCGCAGCCTAAAACTAGTTCAAAATAAAATTAAAAACTTAGTATAAAACGGGTGAATGTTACAGGAAAAAACTGTTACATTTATCTGTTTGGTAGTGAAAATTTCATAACTATCTTACTCAATGACACGTTAAGACAAAAAGGGTAAAACTTTTTAATTGAGACCGTAATTACTCAAAGTAATTTATAAAGTGAAAATTAAGTAATAAATTTCCTGAAATCTAATTTGAACTTGTTCGAACAAGTTGTGTAATTAAAGTACAGACTACGGTAATTGGTCTGGGACTACATAGGCGCAAAGCACACACAAAAAACGCAGCAGATTCAACCATCCGTGCACCCGTGCGGGATTTGCGGAATTGTTTTCGGGTATCTGTGAATTCAGTTACGAAATTTACCGAACACTGCCGGAAATAGCCCATATTTTAGATTTAATTATAATTTACCATTTGTGCCTACCATAACAATTGCCATTGTATTTTTTTTTCTCATTTAAAAAGACAACTCCCGCACTAGGACTAAATCCTGTGTCGCAGGGACTTTACAAACATACATGAAACGGACACAAAGAACACCCAGACTCAGAACAACAGTTTGTGGATCACACAAAGTGTTGTCGTGAGATTTGAACCCACGACACTTGGCGAAGTAGGAAACGGCGTGGTGACCGTTAAACCACCAGGCCAAACGTGCAGGTTAGGTTAGGTATGTGTTAACTGTGACGGTAGGTGGCTCTTCGACGAGCACTTCCGACAGCTTGGTCCGAAGCTGGTCGACGCTGCCTCCGCCCTTGGGCGACTTTTGCCCAATTTGGGTGGAGCCAGCGTCGCAACGCGACTCCTGTACACGGGGGTTGTCCGGTCGATGGCGCTGTATGGTGCACCGGTGTGGGTGGCGGCTCTGACTGCCCTAAATAAGGCCCGCCTCTGGCGGCCTCAGAGGGTATTGGCAGTCAGAGCCATACGCGGATACCGCACGGTGTCGACCGAGGCGGCGTGCGCCCTGGCCGGAACACCCCCGTGGGATTTGGAGGCGGAAGTGCTCGCCGAAGTTTATCGACGGGTGGCGGAATATCGGGCGGAGTATGGCTATCGCCCTCCGCCCGAAGAGGTACGCGAGTGGCGTGAAGCCGCCCGTCGAGCCACGATGGCTCGCTGGTCGTTCCAGCTGGAGACTCCACGCGCTGGCTTTGCCACCGTGGAGGCTCTCCAGCCGGTCATCCTCGAGTGGGCAGGGCAGCAGCACGGGACCCTTTCCTTCCGACTGACGCAGGTCCTTTCCGGGCATGGTTGCTTCGGGAAGTACCTGCACTCGGTCGCTAGGAGGGAATTGAGTCCCGCCTGCCACCACTGCGACTGCAGTGAGGACTCGGCCCAGCATACGCTGGCGATTTGCCCCGCTTGGGCGTCGCAGCGCCGGGCCCTCACTGCAGTCATCGGAGGAGATCTCTCGCTACCGGCCGTCATACGCTCCATGGCCGGTAGCGACAGCAGTTTTACCGCGGTCGCAACCTTCTGCGAAGACGTAATCTCGCAGAAGGAGGTGGCGGAGAAGGCCCGGGAGGATGATATCCACTCGGACCCAATCCGCCGCCGGCGAACCGGGCGGCGGAGGCGCGCCTATCAGCGCCTCATGCCGCCCTGAGTGTGGCCGCGGATGGTCGGGACGGGCTTTCCCTTCCATCCGCTGTAGTGGCCGCCCGCGAGGAGGCGACGTTACGCGTGTGCCGTACGTCGCCTAAATCGAGATGTTAACAGCTGACGGTGCCCGCTTTTATGCGGGCAAGCGCTGGGAGGGGTCCGGACGTGTTAATAACTGCAGTTCCCGGATTCCTCCCTTCACAGGCGCAGAGTGGCACACCGTGTGGTTTTAGTCGGTTCGAGTCCGCAAAACCGCCCCGCCGCAAGCCCAGGTGGGGTGACGGTCCGAGGGGATTTCCACACGTTAAAAAAAAAAAAAAAAAGGTATGTGTTAACTGGCGGCTAGTGGCAGACTATTTGGAGGAGCGTACCGTCGTGTACGAGGACCGAGAGGGCGTCTTGAGACGGCGACCCATGTCGTGCGGCGTTCCGCAGGGGTCTGTCCTTGGACCACTCCTGTGGAACGTGGGATACGACTGGGTCCTACGAGGTCGTCTCCCCCCCGGGCTGGGCGTAATTTGTTACGCCGATGACACATTGGTCACAGCCCGGGGGGTGAACTTCCAAGAGGCGGCGCGCCTGGCCACCAGGGGTGTTTCTCTGGTGGTCGGGCGTATCGAGGCGCTGGGCCTACGGGTGGCCCTGGACAAGACGGAGGCCCTGTTGTTTCATGGGCCCCGTCGTGGTCCTCCCCCCGGCGCCTCCATAGAGGTCAACTCGGTCCTCGTACCGGTTCGGGCCCAGATGAAGTATCTGGGTCTGATCCTCGACGGTAGGTGGCTCTTCGACGAGCACTTCCGACAGCTTGCTCCCAAGCTGGTCGACGCTGCCTCTGCCCTTGGGCGACTTTTGCCTAATCTGGGTGGAGCCAGCGTCGCAACGAGACAGCTGTACACGGGGGTTGTCCGGTCAATGGCGCTGTACGGCGCACCGGTGTGGGTCACGGCTCTGACCGCCCAGAACAAGGCGCGCCTATGGCGGCCTCAGAGGGTGCTGGCGGTCAGAGCGATACGTGGTTACCGCACGGTGTCGACCGAGGCAGCGTGCGCGTTGGCCGGGACACCCCCGTGGGATTTGGAGGCGGAAGTGCTCGCCGAAGTTTATCGACGGGTGGCTGACTATCGGGCGGAGAGAGGCATTCGCCCTCCGCCCGAAGAGGTACGCGAGTGGCGTGAAGCCGCCCGTCGAGCCACGATGGCTCGTTGGTCTTTCCGACTGGAGACTCCACGCGCTGGCTTTGCCGCCGTGGAGGCTCTCCAGCCGGTCATCCTCGAGTGGGCAGGGCGGCAGCACGGGACCCTTTCCTTCCGACTGACGCAGGTACTTTCCGGGCACGGTTGCTTCGGGAAGTACCTGCACTCGGTCGCTAGGAGGGAATTGAGTCCCGCCTGCCACCACTGCGACTGCAGTGAGGACTCGGCCCAGCACACGCTGGCGATTTGCCCCGCTTGGGCGTCGCAGCGCCGAGCTCTCACTGCAGTCATCGGAGGAGATCTCTCGCTACCGGCCGTCATACGCTCCATGGCCGGTAGCGACAGCAGTTTTACCGCGGTCGCAACCTTCTGCGAAGATGTCATCTCGCAGAAAGAGGTGGCGGAGAAGGCCCGGGAGGACGACCTCCACTCGGACCCGATCCGCCGCCGGCGAATCGGGCAGCGGAGGCGCGCTCACCTGCGCCTCATGCCGCCCTGAGTGTGGCCGCGGATGGTCGGGACGGGCTTTCCCTTCCATCCGCTCTAGTGGCCGCCCGCGAGGAGGCGACGTTACGTGTGTGCCGTACGTCGCCTAAAAGGAGAGGTTTTGGAGAGGGTGCCCGCTTCTGTGCGGGCAAGCGCTGGGAGGGGTCTGGACGGCGTAATAACAGCAGTTCCCGGACTCCTCCCTCTTCAGGCGCAGAGTGGCACACCGTGTGGTTTTAGTCGGTTCGAGTCCGACACACCGCCCCGCCGCAAGCCCCGGCGCGGGTGACGGTCCGAGGGGATTTCCACACGTAAAAAAAAAAAAAAAAAGGTATGTGTTAACTGGTTCTGTTTACATAATGTATTTATTCGTTTACGAAACAAAGGATATTTGTATTCTAATTTATACTTTATTTAAGTCATGTTTGATACTAATTGTTTGTGGTTTCAGACTGTTAGACTAATGCCTGCCCTACATGTAGACAGATGCATCCGCAGATGGATCACTACGAGCCGTCCACACGTCTGTAGGTCGATCAGTCTGTTTTGGTTCACGGCGGACGCAACACGTACGAACGCAAAATGGATACAGAGACGGTAGCTGCCGCAGCTATTTATTTATTTAATACTTTTGAGTATTAATTTAAGTGTGCATCGGAATTTATTTATTGATATTGACAAGTAGTAAGACAAAATGAATTAATTGTGCAGTTACAACATTTTAATTTTTGTGGTACTTATTTTTAGGATTCCACAGACAGTTTTCTGCTTGAAACAGATTCAGGAACCTAAAAGTTTCCTCGGTACTTATATTACTCATTTTAAGGTCTAAGTAGGTAATTACAAAATGAAAAAAAAAAAACTGCAAGAAGCACGCGTGCGCTCTCATATGCTTCCCGATAAACACTGATGCGTCCACAGACGTGTGGACACTCAGTGGACAGTCGCCGAGCGTTCGCGCTAAAACCCTTTCATCTGTGCCAGAAAAACCGACACCGCACGCATCTGTGGCGGACGCGTTTTCGGACTTTAAATACCTACCATAAAAGAACAAATCACCTCTTCTACACGTAGACTGATTCGCCGATGACATCTGCGTATGCATCTGTCTACGAGCAGGCATTGTATGAAAGTGGTTACCTGCATTGTCTTTAGGTAAACGATTTTCTTTCGTTCTTTTTCTCATTTGCATGTTTCTATTAAGTGAAAATCAAGTATAAAATGAAAATTACGAAAGAAGAAATCGTTCGATTGCATCCAGTTATTTATAACAAAAACAAACCATTAATAGCGATTTGAACAGACATGATATCTCTTCAACTTCCATTAACAAAAACCTTTCAAACAAGTATCGAAAGACCAATAAAAGCCTGGGCATAGGTAAACAAATTTTAGTAAAGAGAACGAGTTCTAAACCCATTTATGTATCTTGGAGCTTTTAACGAAAAAAGTTTCATAATATTTTCCGTTCTGAGTAAAAAAGTAAACAAACAAAGTAAAGAAGGCAATCAAAAGTTGCGTAAACAACTTTTCGACGCTTACGTGAAGAGGGTGGCGGCTTCTTCAAATATCTTATGATATTATGTTAAATCTTATAGGGGCTGGAGGTGAGCGAAACGATGGCGGGCCGCGCGGCGCTCGCGCGTCTCTAAATGTGTTACGACATTCGGAAGGATGAAATGTGAAAAGAAACGATATATCTTTTATTTAAGGAGAATTCTTAAGTGAACGTTTTATTTTTCAGATAAACTAGAGTGATTTTCTAAGTAAACCTGAGTTTTCTAAGTAACAATGTTTCGATGTACGTAAATAAATATGTACGTGAACCGCATTGCATTTAGAGGGCCAAGTTCGAGTTTATATCATATCTATCCGATTGTCAGGGTGACTGTGTTTGGAGTTGTGATTGTCGCATATTGAAATATTTACCAATCGCAACGTTTAACGCGGTTGCCGTTGAGAGGGAGTTGATGTGAAATAAATTCGCACTCGGCCCTCTGTTCAATCTAGGTTGTGACTAGTATAGCTTAACAAACCAGAGTTCAGAATATGGTTCTTTATCCCGATGGTGGCTCATACAATCACGTTCTTTAAGTTTTATTGATATTGAATATCAAGTCAGTCGTCAAACAAATTAGAACTCGATGGGTATCATACACATATTCTTTTAAAATACACGACTCAAGACTGAAGTCGCTTGACTGAGAAAATATCACCGTTCTACTGAATAGCGTGGCTAAACCACAGTACTGGCGTATTGTTGTTCTCATGATGGTGACTAGTTTTGGCAGCTTTCACATTACACGCTCGGGTTGACAATAACACATGAGTCAGCTGTTTTCGTGTTATTGTACTCAGTTGTAAAAAAGAGGTTAGTTATAGGTTTTTGATATTAAATATACTATTTACTAGGTTAAGCTAACGTATACGTTAGAATTAGATACTTAAAACACTAACTACATAATAAGTTAGTCCGAACATCTTAACATTTAGTTGAAGTAAAAATACTTACTAACTTTTTTTTTAAATCTTTACTTTAGGAGCTTAGCCGCAATTATGACTATGTCGCTCTATACTTACCAACTTATTGCTTTACTTTGAAGTTAAAAGTATCACATTATCATCATCAGCCTACCAAAGTCTACTAATGGACATAGCTACTCCAATAGGGAATATGCATGTCTTTTTTTTATTTCTTAATCTGATCATATAAGTCACCATAACATAGAAAAAAATATAAATAGGCTTGAAAATAGTCAAACTAATTTTCAAAGTGAAATTTAAAACACCGATTAAATTTGAGCTATTCAAACGCCGCCATTTTTCGCGCGCTATTGACACAAATGACGTCATTGTCATTTCGTGTTTGTTTACTATTGAGTGTTTCAGTTATTTTATACCTATTTACAGTTTTGATTGCTATAAAATTCATGGAAGAAGTTATTTTTTCTCACAAACACTACTAACACAGTAGGAATTTCGACGCCGAAAATTTCGATAGTGTAACAATCGATGTCACATTTCGTTTTGACCAATAGGACGCGTTTTGTAGATTTGAATTTCCCTCCCTTAATTTTCACTTTTTATTTAATATTTTCTGGCTTTAAATAATCACTAAATAAAAAAAATACGTTTTATGTATATTGTAAAGACAATAAAGAATCTAGAAAAAATGTTTGAGACAAATACAATTTTTATGCATATTCCCTATTGCACGCCACTTGGTTCGATCCTCGGCTTCTTGCATCTTGGCAGGAGCTGTCAGCCGTCTTGCGTAAAATTATCACGGTTTGTTTTTTATATTAAAAGTACTCAAACCTTATAGTTATTGGTGTAAATGTTGCATAAATATCACTTTTATTACGACTCTTAATTTATTGAAATCAAAAGGAGAGAACTTTATCGAAAATTTAATCGAAACTTAATTACGAATTTCGGTATTTCGTATTTTACTCTGACTGAATAATAAATAACAATTTTTATTGAAAATAATGAAAAACTCAGTGTTGAATAAATAAAACGTTTCTCGTTAGTTATTAATAATATAGGTGTTTCCTTTATATCACGCAACTTCGTAATGTAAAAATTCAAAAAATCATCTAACGTACTTTGATAATTAATTTTCGGACTATTAATTATCATTTAAAATTGAATATTCTTTCACGTAAATTGCCAGACTTAAGTTTGTTTTAAAGTTTTAATATTATTATGAAAAATGTATGTTCTAAATATAAGTTAAATAAACATACCTACACATACTTGTTTCCCCCTCCCTTGCGTTAAATGCAGTTTGTAAATAATGTTAATAATTCTTTAAAATATTTTAATAGTAACCCGATTTCACAATTGAGATTAATTCTAATCGCCATCTTACACTAAAAATGAAGGTACTGAAAATTCTGAAATGACGCATGTTTCTTTACGATCTCGTAATTTTATAAAGGTTTGTAAACATAAACGGTTGCTTGTTATTTACACATATTTTCCCTCATAATTCCACCCCAGGCTAGAGGTAACAATCTGGCAAAATGCAAGATTCAATTTGCCCTTGATAGCTAATTTATTTTCCCTCCCGGCATCGAGCACACTCAACCACATTAAGTCTTAGCATTAGATAATAATTTAGATTTTGCACCAGTAAATATTTGTACGGGAAATTTATTTTACAACACGTCGTTAGAATAAGAAAAGTGTTTTTTTTATTATTTTAAGTAAAAAAATATATAAGTTACAAAAGAATAAAGTAGTTACGAGGACTGCCGACAAAAGTGAAAACTAACTTAAATTTGTTGTTTGATCTTAAATTAAAATCGTTTACATTTATCTGGGTTTAACACCTATCGACACAGAGCTACAATAAAAATATTGTTTATTTATCAATACATTTATTAACATAATTGATTAACTTATGATACACGATAATAGCATCACAAAACAATTATTTACTTAGAGTCATCAAAAGTGCGCGAAATGTCCGACACGTCGTCGGTATTTACCTTCTCCCCATCTCTAAACCTGAGTATACAATTTTTCACTTTAAGATCTGTAAAAATGCTGAAAAAAGTTGGTTACAAATAAGACGAGGCAGACAAGACAGGTGAAACGAATAAAAGCCTGATGTTAGCGCCAACTGGCGTGGCCAAGAATTGTCAACGCCAACATATAAAGCGGGGTGCGCAGTATATCTTCAGCGACTAGGCACTGCCTGAAAACTGATTTGGGCTGAGTACTGTGCGGCTGCCGGATAGGTGGGTAGGAGAATATAGGAAGCACGCTTACCTTTGGTGTTCTTGAGCTGCTGTCCAGACCTGGCGGCCTGATCAGGCGACCTGGCTCCTCACACCGCGGTGTGGCTTGCGGATGAAGATGGCGGCACGTATTCACTATGGAAAAAACGTCCCTAGCTTGCCGGCAAGGCACGATTGCACTCAGCGAACTAATGCGGATTCCACGATCAATCACTTGAACGCGGCGTATGTAATTATACTATTTACAGCGGTTTTAAAGTTAATATGATATGCGGTGGCGGAGTCCACAACTGGTGTAAACTCGACAAGCGGGCGGCGAGCTTCGCGTCTGGAGCGTTCTCTAAAACCGCACGTTTTACGCGAGGTCCGCGTCCAGGGCGTAACTGTTTTATCTCTTCTTCTTAGTAGCGGCGCGTGCGACGGGAAGGGAAATATTGGTTAAGGTGTGGGTAATGTATGTGCCGACAGCCTCACCTAGCGGAACTGTAAATAAACTAACAGAGTTCCTGTCTCTATAGACAGGTGGCGTTACCATTTCCCCCGCCCTTAAAGGGTTACCTTTAAAGAAATACTAAAACGCGGTAAGAAAACGCGGTAATATATGCGGTAAAGATATGAAAAGTGCGGAATATATGCGGAAAAACTATGTAAAGTGCGGAAAAGTTGCGGTAAATGTTTATACATATCTCTAACTTACTCTTAAGCCTACTTAAAACTATTTGTGCGGATTTAAACAATATATATTACTGACTAGGCAATGGGCACAATCGGACCACTGGGCGCACGAAGCTCCCTTTACTAGTTCTAACGGTGACTACTCGCGTTGTTCCATCTTTCGAAGGATGGACGGCTTCTACAACCCCAAGCGGCCATGCAAGCGGAGGTGCGTTATCGACGATGATGACCACTACTGATCCCAGCTGAATCGGTGTAGTGGGCGTGGTCCACTTGGCTCGAGCCTGCAATTTATGCAGATACTCGACTCTCCATCGCTGCCAAAACGATTGAACCAGCTTGTCTAGGAGAGAGTGTCTCTCGAGCAGGCTAGCTGACTCTACGTGCGGTGCGGGTAGCGAAAATAGCGGTGCGGTGTGAAGAAAATGAGCCGGCGTTAGCGCCGATGGCTCAGCGGGATCGCTACTTAGAGCGGTTAGCGGGCGCGAATTTATAAGTGCCTCGACCTGAGTAAGCACAGTTAAGAGCTCTTCATAAGTGAGTAGCTGTTGACCTATCACTCTGAAGAGATGAGTCTTAATGACCTTCACCATCGACTCCCAGCATCCACCCCAATGAGGGCTAGCAGGCGGGATACGTTTGAAATCGATGCGACTCTCTGTCAACTCATGTTCGAGGTGCGGGCGAAATTCATCAAGGAATTCGTAAACGTCGCGCAAGTATGAGCGACAACCAACAAAATTGGTTCCGTTGTCAGTATACAGGCACTGTACCGGTCCGCGGCGGGACAGAAATCGCTTGAGCGCGGCGAGAAAACTGACTGTACTCAGCTCCGTAGCTATTTCTATGTGTATACAGCGGGTAGTAAGGCACGTAAAGATGCATAGCCATGCTTTACGGCTCTTAACGCCCCTACCTCTGGTGGGGGTGAACTGTATAGGACCGGCATAGTCACACCCACAGTGGGCGTATGCCTTTACAGACGGGTTTACGCGGGAGCGCTGCAAGTCCGACATCATCGGAAACGATGGACGCGGCCTTGCTCTGAAGCAAGTATTGCACTTGTATATGCGGTGACGTATAACACGTCGTGCGGAGAGTATCCAATAATGATGCCTGAGTAAGGACATCAAATGTTCGGGACCGGCGTGTAAATGCTTCCTATGGTAGGAATCGATCAATATATCGACCACGTGATCGTGGCGCGGGAGCACACACGGATGCATTTGCGAATAGTCGATATCAGCGTTCGACAGCCGGCCTCCGACGCGAAGAAGACCATTTTCATCTAAAAATGGTTTCAATCTCTGTAAGGCGGGCGAGCAGATTTGACCTACTCTTATTTTATGAATGTCGTCGCGGAAGTAAACCTGTTGTAATTCGAGTAATATTTTAGTTTCAGCGAATTCGAGATCTGAGCGGGTGACAGAAGGTCTGCGCGGTAACAATTTCGAGAATCGAAAAACAAAAACAACAATTCGTAATAACTTCGACCACGAAGATATACGTTGAGCGAGCGTGTAAATGAGCGAATCATTAGCGGGTACGGTCACAGTATGCGCGAGCGGTTTCATGTACGTAGAACTAGACGCGATAGCGGCGGCGATAGGAAACTTATGTTTATCATCAGCGATTAGCTGTTGAACGACGCGTACAGCGTGATACACGCTTGACTTCATCCCGAAACAAACTCGATTGAATTCTAGAATTACTAATCGGTCTTGCGGCGAAAATCTGAAAAGAATTCGTTGAAATTTGCGATCGGCTTCGAGCATACCAATCTGCAAACACATTTGACGACAGTCAGCGGATATAGCGATTTTAAATAAGCGGAAATTTAAAAGTATGCAATTTAAATCACCCTGCAGATTAGGGCCGGAATGCAATACTTCGTTAAGTGACAACCCTGTGCTGGTTTTACAACTGGCATCTAAAACCATTCGAACCTTGGTAGTCGTTTTATCAAAACGTTGCACACAAAAATGCGGTACGAAATAGGAATCGGCGGGAGTTATTTTATCAATAGACCCTATTTCGGTAATGTAGCCCTTATCAATGTACTCGCGTATTATATCATTATAGGCCGTATGCAACGTAGTTGATGACTCCAATTTTCGTTCCAAACACATGAAGCGTCTTTTAGCGGCGGCGAGGGAATCCCCTAATTTATAAACATCGTCCCTAAATGGTAACGAAACGGTATACCTACCACTAGCGTCGCGCGTAGTGGTGGCGCGGAAATGATTCTCACATTCAAGGTCATCTTGACTGTGGGCGGGCGGAGCGGAGACCTCCTCAAGTTCCCAAAACTTTTTGAGAATGCGGTCCAACGACTGTTCAAGAACAGTACAACAAGCGGTTGTATTTTTAATTTCGTGTTTAGACAATAATGCGGGAGCAGAACCCATGATTATATATCCTAGAACACTTTCTATAGCGGGCGGTATCCCTACAACATTACTATGTACCACGCCTGGTAGCAGTAAGTGCGGGAAATAATTCACGCCGAGGAGAACGTGCACCTCGGCGGGCGAAGCGAACATACTGTCCGCGAGCGGTAGCGAGTTCAAGTGAGAAAACGCTGTTATATCAACGGGTACCGTAGGTAGGTTATCCGTTATGCGGTCGACAATAAATGCCGATACGTCAAAATGAACGTTATTATAGAAGCGCGAAAATATTTGAAACTCTGTGGAACCTCTAATACATTTTTCAGAACCACCAAAACCTCGAACAATCGTCCTCGTATTTCTATTGCAATCCAAACCCAAACGCGCGCAACATTCACTTGTAATAAAACTGACTTGCGATCCCGTGTCTATAAGAACTCTAATGACATGGGCGCGTCTAGTCTTATCGTAAACAACCACCTGAGCGGTAGACAGCAGTACCGTTGTGGGTTGCGTACATTGCGCACTCTGAACATTATTATTTGCGGCGTTCGGTACGGGTGCGGCAATGGACGCATGCAGCGCTGATACGTTCACATCACGCGTTGAGCTAGACTGTGACGTAACAGACGGCTGCGCGAGCGGTGGCGGCGACGGGTGAGTGCGGCGCGGAGAGCGCGCGGTGGCTATGGTCCCCGGTTCGATTCCGGGGGCGACCATTTGGTTGTCAGGCGTTTGCTGTGCAACCCGACTGCGAGCGTTATCGAAATGCAGCAGCGTATGATGCCTCTGACCACAGCTGCGGCAGTTCTTGTTCGAATGACAATCGCGTGCTTTGTGTTTCAAACTAAGGCAATTAATGCAAGCGTTGCGTTCTTTAATGCAATTAAAGCGTGCGGAAGGCGTTAATTTATTAAATGATGGACATTGAAATAAGTGGTCATGTACGAAGTTGTCACAAAGACATATCTTGTGTGGCGTAGATACGGCTACGTATGCATGCGGGTTTGGTACATGACGTCGCGGTTTATTTTGTGTAGATAGAGAAGTAGAAGTACTTGCGGTGGGGCGTATGTTATTATATATCTTGAACTGTCCCTTAATAAATTCCGTCAGCTGACCGAAAGTAGGTACTTTCGTATCACGGTATTGAGACTCAAACGCGCGGATCGTTTCTTCGTCCAACTTCTTTAAAGCGAGGTTAAGCAGTATAAAGTCGCTTAAATTATCGATTTGTAGATTTTTTAATGCGTTTGCGGCGGTGACAAAGTGATCCATGAATGTCTGGAATTTGGATGAAGAAGCGGGGCCGTTCAACTTAACATTCAACATCTGATCTATGTAGGTATATCCGAGCGTGCGTCGGTCTTCGTACCTGTCTATCAGACATTGTAATATGGTGTCATAATTTTCAGCAGACGGCGTGATGCCTGAGAAAACGGTCTGAGCCTTACTTGAGAGCTTCCCTATTAAATAGTACAGCCTCTCAGAGTTAGTCAGCATAGGATTATCGTGTACGGTTGATTTGAAACCAGCGTAAAAAAGCGGCCAACTTCGTATGTCGCCATCAAAACACATTATTTCGATCGGCGGCAAAGAAGGTAATCTATGTTTCAAACCTAAGCGATCGCGGTCGGTCGAACCATCCTGATAACGATCAGTGTCCTTTGCGGACGGTTGTGGTTCAACACTTTTTAATACACGTTTTATATGACAGTACAGCTGTTCGAATGAGTTTAAAGATTTATAATTAGGTTTAAATGCGGGATTATTTTTAAGTGAAGCGCGATTGTGCTCATTGACTATTTCCTTAAACTCAGAGCGAATATCTTCAATAGTTCCTACAGAACTAAGGAAGTCCTCCATACATTCTACACTTTTATGAACTTGTTTCGAATTATCGTAAATAGTTTGAACAAACTCGAATAGCGTATCTCGTTTACTTTCTAAGAGAATAATCTCATTGTCTTGTTTAGTCTCGAAAGACTCAGGACTCCCTTTCTTGGGCATTGTCGGCGCCATAATATGAAGCGACAAGGCACAAGGAATAGAACGCAGCTAGCAAATAAAATTATACTATATGTAACTATAAGTTTACATTCACTAACCGGGCGAGCGGCGGCGGCGCGATAATAATACAATGTGGGTATTATTTTTTTCAATAAACGAGATATCTATCTGTTAACTTTGCGGTTGAAATAAATGCCTATAAGTAAGTTAGCTACACGTAATTGACTAATTAATCAAGTTATCGTATGACGTTAAATTAAATAATTTAAGTAAGTAGGTAACTCTTATAAGGTGCGGAAGAATTGAAAGCGAAGTTTGTACGTAGGTAATGTTTACCTAGGTAGGAAATTATGTTTAATTAGATTATAACTAAGCGGCGTTAGCTAGATAAATCTAGACTACAGCGGGTGTACAAATCTAGATCGAAGCAAAAATGCGAAGCGAAAATAAGCTGTTATAGATCTATCGTGACAAACTAAGCGGTTTTAAGTGCTAGATGGATCTAGACTTAATAAGCGGGCGGTTAGGAAGTACTAGACGAATCTAGACTTGACAAGCGGTGGGTCAAAGGGACCCCAAAGGATAGCTCTTAGCTGCGATAACTTCGAAAGGCCTATATAAATATACAAGGGCTAAAGTATCACTCAGCTAAGATCCGGCTCGAAGGACCATATTATATGTTAGCGCCAACTGGCGTGGCCAAGAATTGTCAACGCCAACATATAAAGCGGGGTGCGCAGTATATCTTCAGCGACTAGGCACTGCCTGAAAACTGATTTGGGCTGAGTACTGTGCGGCTGCCGGATAGGTGGGTAGGAGAATATAGGAAGCACGCTTACCTTTGGTGTTCTTGAGCTGCTGTCCAGACCTGGCGGCCTGATCAGGCGACCTGGCTCCTCACACCGCGGTGTGGCTTGCGGATGAAGATGGCGGCACGTATTCACTATGGAAAAAACGTCCCTAGCTTGCCGGCAAGGCACGATTGCACTCAGCGAACTAATGCGGATTCCACGATCAATCACTTGAACGCGGCGTATGTAATTATACTATTTACAGCGGTTTTAAAGTTAATATGATATGCGGTGGCGGAGTCCACAACTGGTGTAAACTCGACAAGCGGGCGGCGAGCTTCGCGTCTGGAGCGTTCTCTAAAACCGCACGTTTTACGCGAGGTCCGCGTCCAGGGCGTAACTGTTTTATCTCTTCTTCTTAGTAGCGGCGCGTGCGACGGGAAGGGAAATATTGGTTAAGGTGTGGGTAATGTATGTGCCGACAGCCTCACCTAGCGGAACTGTAAATAAACTAACAGAGTTCCTGTCTCTATAGACAGGTGGCGTTACCATTTCCCCCGCCCTTAAAGGGTTACCTTTAAAGAAATACTAAAACGCGGTAAGAAAACGCGGTAATATATGCGGTAAAGATATGAAAAGTGCGGAATATATGCGGAAAAACTATGTAAAGTGCGGAAAAGTTGCGGTAAATGTTTATACATATCTCTAACTTACTCTTAAGCCTACTTAAAACTATTTGTGCGGATTTAAACAATATATATTACTGACTAGGCAATGGGCACAATCGGACCACTGGGCGCAATCTTATGAAGATTTGGGTTTTCTCTTTGTTATTCCGCTCAAAATTCATCCAAAGAGGGCCGCTGTCATTGAAAACGTGATTTTAGATTGAAGGAACGCGAATCACGCGGTTATAGGTATTTGGTTAAGTGCTTGCTCAAACCTAATTTTAGAGAACTACTGCAAGGAGTTGCGTGTACGACTGGGGTTCCAAGTCCTTAATACAATTGCATCGAGTTTATTTGATCGCACCATTACTTAAATAACTGATAAATATTTTTAGTTAAGTACTAGCTATATAATAATGTTAATCAGTTTCAATAATCCTAAATCAATAAAAAGATACCAAAAAAATTTGAAGCATTCTAAAGTTTATTGAGCTTGTGAAATATTTTTATCTTTTTGTTTTACAGTGACTGTTTTTATGAGACTTCTTTTTGGTAACTGGCGGCGAAATATTGACCATTAAAACAATTCGCGGATATTTCAAAAAGTACCGTATAAAGAGCATGATATAAAAACGGAACAGCGTTATTCGCCTGTATCTCAGCGCGCATAAAGCTCACAAATTGAGCCATTTCAACTTGAACATAAAACTAAAGGCCCCGACACACATAACTGGAAGTAACCAAGGACAATACTTTACCACTTACCCACCAATAAAACCCCGCATACAACATAATTGCGGTAATAACATTATGAACGTTAACTTTTCTGACAAAATACTGTGTTTTTGTTTGTTATACTCATTTAATGTTTTCTTTGTGGCGTTCTAAAACAAATATAAATTGAGTTTCGTATTTGTTGTTGGTATTTATGTGGAGTGTTATTTTTGTTTGGATAATGCTTTGTAAAAATTATACTGATCCGTATGCTAAGTTTATAGATATAACCGTACATATGTGATGTAGTTATTGACTTTTACATAAAGTATAGTTAAAACCATAAATTTATTTAATAATTTGAATTAATCAAGCACTATTAAATACGCCTAAAAAGTTTAGTTGCTTAAGTCTTATTAAATTAAAACATCTTGTGTTTGGGTTTCTTAAGAAATTAAAACATAAATGATCTATTTAACCGACTTCAAAAAAAGGAGGAAGTTCTCAATTCGACTGTATATTTTTTTTTGTTACCTCATAACTTTTGACTGGGTGAACCGATTTTGATAATTCTTTTTTTATTTGAAAGCTGGTGCTTTCCGAATGGTCCCATTCAAATTTGGTCCAGATTGAAGTCGGTTTTTTTTTGTTAAAATTTGTAGGTATTTACTTAAAATGATGTAAAACAATGTTATATTAAAACTTGATAAACTAACCTGTTGCCCTGACGCCACACAAATTGCTAAAGTATTTCAGATTCCAATTATTGGTGAATGTGTCGAAGCGAACTGTCTAACAGCGAAACATGTACTGAAGTGGTACTTTTCAAATACTGAGGCTTGCAAATTGGTAATCAGAAGTGTTAGATCAAGCAAATTAAACATCCTCTATCCTCACTACGGATTAATGAATATTTCACTATTATATATGAATGGAAAGAAGTTGAAAGCTTTTATTACAGTTAACTAATATTTATTAACCGTATATTACTGTATTAAGAATACAGAGTATCACCGCCCACATCCATCCCATTCTCATATTTCGTAGTACAACAGGACTGCAAAGGGAAGGAAAACTTAAAACCAACCTTATACCAACACGTCTGCCCATAGTGGTGTAGTAAACCAACAACCTCCTAAAATGAGGCCTAAATCCAACATTGGATTATTAAAGGCTGCTTGTGTGTGATTTTTATGTTTTATTTTTTTATTATTATTTATTATTTATATATATAATGTATATTATTATATATATTATTTATTTATATTACTTCTAATATTCATTTTACTTAATTTTTTTACTAATTCTGTTCTGTGACGAATAAAATAGAATAGAATAGAATAGAAAACTCTTTATTTGCACACCATATTACAGATTGAAATAAGTACATAATACATAAAGTGTCCGAAGTGTAGTGTACAAAGGGCGGCCTTATTGCCAAAAGCAATCTCTTCCAGGCAACCTTAGGATGGATCAAATGTTTCAGAGAGACAGTAGTAGTTGACGTGCATTGAGTTTGAATTAAGAAACTATTTATATCCATACACACATATATTTACATATGTACAATATATATATATATTTATAAACTTACACACATAGTTATAAAACACATAATATTACATACTAATAGATAAACATACATACATACATATAAGCATAACTATAATTTAAGAGAGAGAAGACTCCCAAACAAATCCTAATGTGTGACTGACTCAATTATGATGTGTAATATTCGTGAACCATCTTCTTGAATCCACTTATATAAAACTAATAAATAGGTATGTAGGATACCTCTGCGACTAAATCCTTTATATTGTAATTTATGGGTTTAAGTTACGTTATAATAAGAGAATAATTTGGGATTTAAAATTACTTTTTGGTTCACGGTTGCGTTACATGTTTAAAAACCTAAATTTTAATTTTAACTATTTTAAGCCCAACACATCATACGTTTAGATTCTTGTTGTTTGTCCCGGCCAAAATGACTCTACTCTGCCTGATGGAAAGCATAAACAGAATCCAAGAGTGGTGGTCACCATACTGCGAATGCAGACAATGCAACATGGTGACCCACACCATGGTGGGCTAGTGATGCTTCTGCATCATTGGGCCTCCGGTCTTGCACTCACCAACGAAACACGACAGCACGATCGCTGTCATTTATTTTACGTTGATTTTCTGTGCGAGGGTAGTACCGCCCCAGTCGAGCCGGCCCGTTCGTGCTGAAATCAGCGTGACTCTACTACTTCTGTTTATAGAATAACATAAATTATTTATATAATGTATATATATATATGTTTATAGATACGTTTAAATTCAAGTAGAAACCTGATTAATTCAATCCCATGGATATTTTAAAAAATTTAAGTTCAAACGAGCAGATGTCATCTGATGAAAGGTCTACTGCTACCACCGCCTATATATACCTACTTATCTGGATCTGCTGGATGCAACTCAGGTAAAGCTAATGCAAAATCCTATCTAGCATTTCTGTTGTAATCCATACTAACATTATACATTTGAAAGTAACTGTTTGTCTACCTGTCTATTACATTTTCACGACTAAACTGCTTCACCGATTTCAATGGAATTTTTCATAGAGATACCTGGATTCTTGAGGAAGGACCTAGGCTACTCTTTACCGCAATAACCAACATTCACGCGGGCGGAGCCGCGGGCAAAGGCTAGTAATCCAAAAATCTCAAAACGAAAATAATCTAGACCTAAAAAGGAATGTTTTTTGTAACTAAACAGTACGTCGTCATGTATAAAACTAAGAGTATAGATAAAATAATAATAAGTTGAAAGGCGTAAAGTGATGACACGAAGCCTCGCGGGAAAACGGCTAAAGACACTTGTCTCTACTTTCGAGTTTGCATAATGAAATACTCTTGGAAATACAATATTATGGTAGTCGGATTCGAGTTAAGTAGGTAATTTGTATTTTCCTAACTTCTCATCTAGTTATAATAATGATATAAGAGTGACGTTAAATACGTAATTTGGATACCACAGTAAAGATTCTATCTAAATTGGGATCAGACGGACGTACGTGAAATGTCACAAGTTTTTTATGACTCAGGGGTAAACGAATAAGTCTGTTTTATTAGCCTGTTGTGTCCCACTGCTGGGCAAAGTCTTCCCATCAAACAAGTCACTTCTCACTATCCAAAGCCAGTTCCGGTCAGTCTATGCGATAGGCGTCAAGATCGTTTGTCGATGAGTCTGGTTACCTAAAAAAAACTATTACCGCCTATGGATGGACAGCTGAATTTCCAAAGTAATGTAAGTGTTGTTCCTCGTTGAGGTAGCAGCATGCTGTTGTTGCTTCAAGGCCGTGTGTGAGATGTGTGAGTATATAATTATTCTACCATCGAATTTGTAGTAATTAAGTTTTACTACAAGCTTAGGCACATTTTTGTTTACTTATCTTTTAATAAAAGATATTTCAATACTGGGTAGAGGACTCCTAAGGTCTTATCAAAACGTGTCTGTGGACAGGACAGCTTACTTTGTGGCTTTAGGCTGTCTGATAACGAGAGACACTGTCATTACGTAATTAGCAAAAAGAAAAACAAAATAGTACGATCTATTGCCATGATCACTGCTAAAATTAAATTATAAAAAATCAATACTTTCTTGTTAGGATCGTATTGTCACTCGCTAAATGTTTTTACTTAATTAAAAATCTAAAAAGTACCAAAGTCTTATTTTTCAATTAATTTGAAACATTTCTCGTGACAGTTACTAAGTGTTTTGATGATTAACAAAACGCTTAATTACATACACTAAGGTACCAACAATAGAAAATAAATAAGGAAATAAAAATTTCTAATGATATAAACTTCTAATTCAGAAAAGGTATCTTATAAAACAGGAAAAACAAGTTTGAGTATTATTTTCCGTATTCGTTGACACATTAATTCTTCTGTAACTAGGTGCAAGTTATCTATTTAATTTTTGTATTTAGTAATATACGTAGATATTTAGTTACGATGTTAGGTTATTATACTTTTATTACAAAAAGATGTTATTTATTATGGAGATATAGCGTAGAGAACTCCAATTTTGTAATATGAAAAAAGGTGTCGCACTTTTTTGTTGACAATAATGTAGATAGAAAACGCTTTTGGTAATTATAGTTTACTGTAGTACATAACGTTATTAACGTTCTGATTTAATATGTATTAAATGAGAACTCACACTAATATGCTTTTAGTAGATAAATTGACTAAAAACAAGTAACCGATAATTATGAAATTTTAAATAAATATTACTAACAAATAATTTATTACTCCACTTCACAACGCTTAAAGAGCACATTATTTGAAAAAAAAAACTGTCAGATTTCACATTTCCTCGTGACACAAGGCTGGATTTTACGGTTTTCTCCGCATGGGCATGTAATCCTCAGCGTCGGTGTGGCCGGCGCAACGCTGGGCCGTGTACGTCACCCGGGCGATTAAAGTGATTTACAATGTGGTTCGCTATCCATGAACAAAGAAGTTTATACAAAGTCTTTAAAATTAAGGTATTTATTGTAACCATTATATGAGCTAGTTAGGCTTCAATTTAAAATGTCAAGATAATCGTGTGTTTGTTACGGTAATCTATATATATTACAAATTAAGGCTTCTTTTAGAGCACTGGTAACTAGTTTATAGGATAGTTAACATCACGCTTAGACCAATAGTAGCTCAGAATTATTGAAAAGAGATGCAGATGAAGTTGTATAGTCAGGTGGTACTATATATTATTATAACCGTGTCGATCCTTTTTTAGTAATTCTTAAGACAATGACATGAATGGGCTCGACCGGAGTGATACCACGGCTCCATAGAAAACCGGTGTGAATTAGCGCTTGCGCTGTGTTTCACCGAGTGAGTGAGGATACCGGAGGCCCATACGACACCCCCTCCCTCCATGCCCCTCGCCATCCCCCAAAGGCCGGCAACGCACTTGTGACGCCTCTGGTGTTGTGAGTGTCCATGGGCGGCGGTAATTGCTTACCATCATACGTCTGCTCGTTTGCCCACTTAGTCCATAAAAAAAGACATTTTTTTATTAAACTAGATCTAAATCCAAGTTCATGTGTTTACTCAATAACTTTAAGTTTAAGGGACACAATTATTTCGATAAAGAATGTGCGACATAAGGAAAAAAATAAAAGAATTAAGTAAGCGATGTTTCTTGAAAGGGAGCCGGGCCGGGGTGATGACAAACATTCCCTTAGGGCCGTTTCAGTTCAAACTTGGACAGAAAATCCCGCAATGTTCTATAACTTATTTCTGGTTTTGGTTATGTTTCGTTTGGAGAGAGTTTATGAAAACATACAATAAATTAACTCTGTAATCGAGCCTTTGTTATGTTAATAAAAACTTATATGTTATATCTTTTCGTACAAACATCGACGGGATATCCTACCACTCATCCACTAAAAATTTTGATTTTTAACCGACTTTAAAAAAGGAGGAGGTTCTTAATTCGGTTGTATTTTTTTATATTTGTTACCTTAGAACTTTCGACTGTGTGAACCAATTTTGATAATTCTTTTTTTATCTGAAATCTGGTGTTTCTCGTGTAGTTCCATTTCAATTAGGTCCAGTTCTTGAAGTTTTTTTTTCAAATTTTGTAATAAACCCAAAAAAAATATTGTGAAATGATCTTTAAATTTTTCCTTTATTTTAAAGTGTTTCGATAAAAATTTATTTGTTATCATAAATTGCTGTGAAATAAAGAATTAAACCATATTTTACAGTTCGAAATATTTCCATCACTTTAGAATTAATTAGTGAAAAATCGTAAAATACATATGGATATCTTTAACTAACTTCTATAATCGAGGTTTCATTATTAATAACTAACTACTAACTAACAAATATATTTATTTAAAGTCAACACCATTTAAATTATGTATTTAAAATACTTTATGTAATAAATAAAAACTGTTCCATTTTCGTACTCATCTAAATAGGGTCAACAAATACTTTATACACTTCGGAATAAGTAAGCAGCATACTTCATTTAAACCAGTTAAAGCCCTCTCACATATTGCGATAATGCGTCCCGATTCCTTGCACACAACTTCGTTTTTATTGTCCGCTAATTCTATTTCGTATTCGGATTTAGAAAGGTATTCCTCTAATGTCGGGCAGATCCACCATTTTTGTGATGATTACACTACACATCATAGATCTCCTACCGCCCCAAGTGCATCTTCAATAGCTACTGTTAGTAATACAATTTCTTCGTCAGATGATAAATAAATATCCTTATTAAAGATTTCTAGAATAGTCAATATTGTCGGCAAAACCAAATGTGGTACTTGATGTAGTATTAGTACTAATAAAACCAATGTCGGGTAAAACGATTACCGCAGATGTGTGTTGGATCACATACGTCCTAAAACAAGTTTTCTATGAACTTATATCACACTTTCGCAGGGCGGGGGAACACATGCGTCCTATTTATATTGCGTGGTTATTATCGCAGCTGTGTGTAATTTCATAGAAGTCCTAATATATAATGTTCTAAAATCAGATATCAATAACGCAACCGGTATTATAGACCGATAATAACGCGGGTATGTAAAAGAGCCTTTAACTTGATAACATTATTCATCACTTACTTAATCCAATATTTTTGGTATTTCACCTCATTTTCAATGACCATTTAAAGTCTTTTAGCTGTTCTTCTTTGAATTGTATTTCGAATTATTGTAAATTAAACATCTTTTGTAAATTTAATAATGTTCACGCTTCAATTATTCCATTTGCAAATGCTTTAATTTTCTAGCTTTATTACAAGCCCATTGAGTATTTACACGTGTTCAACAAAAGTCGAGACATTTTAACTTTTAAATAGATGCTACAAAGCTGTTATTTTCATCAGTTTGATTCGGGAACACCAACGGGAAAATAAGATAAAAACTTTTCATTCTTACCGCAAAAATCCATTTCCAAGTTAAACAGATCTTTTCAGGTTTTTTGCTCATTGAATCGGAGAGCTTTTGTTCCTTATTTTTAAAGATTATCTCTGGAGTTCATTTAGAACTTACCTTGATTAGAGACGTAAGTTATTCAAAGGGTAGGTGTAAATTAAACCAGGTGGGCGACGTTGAATTTCGGGTGGAACTCTTAATTACAGTGACTGTCCTGAATTATTATTAAGTACATAAATTTTGACTTCAATCGCATCTTTATACTTAAACCTAAAAATTTTAAAAGTTATTTTCTAAGTCTTTTAGTCACTCTAGTGATATTTATATAGATATCTAGCTTTTACACGCGTCTTCGCTCACGCAGACTTTCATCCCCTGATTTACCCCCTTAGGGGTGGAATTTCAAAAATTCCTTTCTTAGTGCTCACTTACGTTATATAAAGAACCTACATGCAAAATTTCAGGATTCTAGCTTCAGCGGTTTGGGCTGTGCGTTGATCTCTGGGTATGTCAGTCACCTTCCTCTTTTATATGTATAGATAGAAGATAGATTAAAAAAAGTATTGGTAATCACAAGTAAAATATACAGTAAATTTACCATTGTATTTACATAGTGGTTTATTTAGTTAGCTTAAAGTTGTATTACGAAAACGTGCTACCAATCTTGATTGGAGTTATCACAATTAATTGCCCAACTAACATTATAACTTCGTCATCGGATAATATGTATTAGGATAACCGTTTACCATAAAAATTGGGATCATACTACCTATTATGGCTTACTTAAAATTCAGGTTTGTGGTTTTCCTTACTTCAATTTTTAGCCAAAGTGACTCTACTCTGCCTGATGGAAAGCATGAACAGAATTCAAGAGTAGTGGTCACCATACTCATTGCGAAAGCATATAATGTAACAATGCAGCACGGTAACCCAACTATGGTGGCTAACTATATTGAGATGTTTCTGCATCATTAGGGCTCTGTTCTCTTGCTCTTTGATTTTTTTTCAACTGCTAAGCTATCTGGAGTAATGTACCAAGAGCTACTGAACCTTTCGACAAACGGTGTGTCTGTTCAAAAACAAAATGACAGGCGATTCCGATGAGCACTAGTACCTGCCAGGCGAACAGAAAGACACACCTTGCTCCAATTACATCATCAATGTAAATAAATTTTATTCTGTAAAGTTGTAATTTATATTTATGTTTCTCTGAGCGATTTAAAAAAAGTAGTAAAAATGACCGGCGATGCTGGCTAGCATATTTCCTTGACAGGTGAGGAGAAAGATAGCACTGGAGTGCAAGTAAAAATGTGTCTGAGAACACTTGGTCGGTCTAGGGAAAAGTGTCTAGGGATCAACATATGTGTCTAGGGATCAACATATATTTTTGCAATAACTTTTCTCCTGATTGATATTAATTAAAATTTTCTTTAAGGATTCATCAAATAAAGTGTTTTCGTTTGTCACAGTAACGATAAACCAAGTCACCTTTGCATTAATAAAGAAATTTGCCATTTTCCTAATAAAGGGATTTTTGACATTTGAACCACTAACATTAAAGCTCGAAAAAAAGACTGAAATAACAGTTTTCTTTAAAATTTTATTAGGTAACTTAAACAATTAATAATCCGTGTTTCTACCGCGAACACTAACAACACAAGAATCGGTTTGGCATACTCAAAATGAGTTCATCCAAATCACGCTGTGGAATGGCCGCCCATGTTCGTTGCAACAACAAAAAAAGGTCTTCTTGCGACTGGATACCCTCCATATTCGGCAGAGCTCTTCTCTGTAGCATATCCCATGCATGCTCAATCGGGTTCAAGTCTGGCGACTGAGCAGGCCAGGGCCAAAGCCACATCTCAATCCTTAGAAATCCGCATAAAAATGCTTGATCCCTAGACACTTTTGATGTGTGTATATATAACTCATTATTAGTCATAAATAACATTAAATCGTCGGAAGCATCTAAATCAACGCAATATACATTTCAACTAATCGATATACACGATTTTTATGAACAAAAATAAAGCATTGCCCACACTATTGTGCGTATGACACATATATATACAAATGTACATGTACATAAATGTATGTATGTCAAAGTCAAATTGAAAAGATGATTAATATTTGTCTACTGAATGTCAAAAGTGGCCATGATGAAATCTTGGATCAAGAGGTATAAGCCTTGACAAAAGAAACCTAATAAAATTCAAACAAAAAAAATCCAAAAGAATTAAGTTAGAACTTCAAACGTTGGGTGACCACTATAATTATAGTAGATATTTTTTGTACCACTAGTATTATTTTTATTGTATACACATAAAACATAGAAAAAAGAGTTGCAATTTACAAATGTCTCAATTGGCGACCTTATCGCTCATGGCGATCTTTACATACAAGTAAGTATACAGTTTGTAAGTATGGATGGATGAATGTTTGTTACTCTTTCATGCAAAAACTACTGGACGAATTTCGATGAAACTTTACAGTAATATAGCTTATACATCAGAATAACACACTACTACTACTATTTGCCGCGATAACATACATATACACGCGCGGAGCCGCGGGCATCAACTAGTAATATATAAAGATAATTAATACTTTTTACGGAAATTGTGCGAACGAAGGACATATTCCTTCGTAAATTTGACACAGTTGAAGTTTTTACCGAAAAGTGCATAAAGCGAAAAAAGAAAAAAAAACGAATTTCGACCGCTTGGCGACCATTATAGTGAATATTTACTTTAAAATATTAAATGTGCAGTTATTCAAATGTATTGTTCGTTAGTAGTGACAAAAACTTATCAAAAGGAATATATTGACAATTACGAGTATTGTGAAGTTTTAAATTTTAATTAAACACGAATAATGGAACAAGGTGGATACCACAAAGCAAGAGTTTTTTTAACTAGGTATACCTACACACGTTACAAGTCCACCTACAAAGTTTCAATGAAATCGGTTCAGTAGTTAAGCCACAGGACACTACTTTTCGTTTTTGAAATTTACTACACGATGTGTTGAATGCATCGCTATCATCAAGGGGTTAATGACCTTAGGTCTAACTACTCAAATAATTTTCACTCTAAAATATACCTTATGTCTGAGCAACAAGATCCTCACACACGTAATCACAAAATAGTTTAAAACAATAGGTAGGTATTGCTGGAAGGAATCACCCGGGAGAGTAAAAGGGTCAACCGAAAATATCTTTTCTATCCTTTTCAAATTTCAAGCGTAAAAAACTGCATTTGAATAGTCGGCAGTCAGTCGCAATACGCGAACCCGTGACGTGTTCGCGTCATTGCACGTTTGAACTAGCCGGCGCGGAAGCTCTATGTAGATAGATAGATAGATAGATAGAAAACTCTTTATTTGTACACCATAATATTACACAGTTACAAGAATACATAAAATATGAGTTGTAGTGTACAAAGGGCGGCCTTATTGCCAAAAGCAATCTCTTCCAGGCAACCTTAGGATGGATCAAAATGTGTAGGAGAGACAGTGGTAGTTGACGGTGCAGTGAGTTTTTAATTAATTATATTATTTGCTAATAAATATAACGTAAAACATATATTTATATATACACATACATATATATCACATACTTATACATACTAATAGATACACATACATATATAGATAACTAAATCACGTATGAGTAAATATATAAATCCACATCATACCTTAATTCGTGCCTGTTTTAATTATGAAAATGTTCATGAACCAATTTCTTGAATTCGTTTATTGTCTGCGCTTTCCTGATTTTTATCGGTAGTGCATTCCACAAGCGTACAGTTTCAACAGTGAATGACTGGTCGTAAAACTTTGTGGAATGCAGAGGCATCTCCAGTCTCAAATTCTCGGATGACCTTAGACATTTTTCATGCGTGTCATTAAGGAACTTAAATCGTTCTTTGAGGTTGAAGGGGGCTCTGGGATTAAACAAAATATTGTAGAGAAAAATGAGGATATGAGTATTCCGGCGAGAGCGAATCGGAAGCCACTTGAGCATTTGACGGAATTCAGAGACGTGATCATATTTACGAAGGCCAAATATGTACCTACTGTTTGCTTTGATTATTAATAAATAATAGGTATTTTAAAGTGATTAGTGCGAAAAACTGCTTTAATAGTGACAGGACAGGGACAGGACACATTAGTTAGGTTTGTTAGTACTTAGTTGTTATTTAACGATTACTTTGTGTGAGTGTAAATGAAACAATGCCTCGATTTGGTTATACGGCTAGTGAATACTCGGATATGATATTAATTTATGGAGAATGCCAAAAAAATGCCGTTCTGGCTTTACGTACCTACACTGACATGTAGTTTGCGTACAGCTGCTCCTCATTTTCAAGTAAGTAAGCCATAGATCTATTCACAAAGTTCTAAAAAAAACAAGCGTAAACCTTTAAATACAAGTAAGTACAGGCTTTATTAGATCGACGAGATATACTTTTTGTAAGACATTGCCCGTAAGACATACTTTTTGTTATTACTTATTTGCAAAGCTATTTGTTAGTACCTACCTACTTACTAATTTGCAAAATTGCGAAAAAATTACATTATTAAAAGATACGATCTGTGTATTCATTGTGAATTGAAATTTTTTAATTATAATTAATTGAATTTCATCTTTTGTGATATTATTGTGAAATATTGTGATTAATAAAATAAAATAATAAATAAAATAATGTAAATACATGTAAATTATTATTACAATAAGAAGGCGGCAGCACCGCGCGGGCGCCGTTTGATGTTGCCGCGGGCGCTCAGCTGTACTCGTATGCACGTAGGTCAGTGAACTTAAATTGCAAATGGTGTTCTTATCGGTTTTAATATTTTTAGGCATTTAGTTTGTTTGAAAGTTTCATTTTTTTAATTTCATTTTTCAAATAAATTTAACAATCCCAAAGTCAACATACATATTTGAATGGCCCGCGGTTTCGTTAAATATCGTTTTGTCATATCCACCCTGTATTTTCAAATTTAAATTGTGTGTGTAAGATGGAACCTGAACATATTATTTGTGTGATTTGCAACCAATATATTGTTAAAGATGCTGTAAAATTTACAACGATTACTTTAGATAAAAGCAAATTAATATTACGAATTCGAAAAGAAAATAATTTAAAATACAATGACATTTCTTGTTAATTGTTGTTCTTGTTCAATGATAATACAGGTTATCATGTCAAGTGTTACAAAAACTTTCTTGCCCTCATGAAAAAAAATTGTAATAATTTGTACATTTGTATATATTATGTGTAAAAAATCGTAAATATCGATTAGTTGAAATGTATATTGCATTGATTTAGATGCTTCCGACGATTTAATGTTATTTATGACTAATAATGAGAAGTTTGTCGTGTAGGACCGACCAAGTGTTCTCAGACACATTTTTACTTGCACTCCAGTGCTATCTTTCTCCTCATCTGTCAAGGAAATATGCTAGCCAGCACTGCCGGTCATTGTTCCTACTGTCTTTAAATCGCTCAGAAAAACATATATATAAATTACAACTTTAGAGAATAAAATTTATTTACGTTGATGATGTAATTGGAGCAAGGTGTGTCTTTCTGTTCGCCTGGCAGGTACTAGTGCTCATCGGAATCGCCTGTTATTTTGTTTTTGAACTTCTTAATGAATGATCTAAATCCTATAAAAATTTTAGCCTTACAGGAACAAGTTTTTTTGTGTCATTTTTTTTACACTTTCAAAACCATGAAAGATGATGTTGTGCAGGGCTGAGGCCTGCCAGGATATGGTTACGTACTTAGCACGTTATGAATCATCACTACAAGAGTTTCTAGCCTTACAGACACACGGTTAGTCGAAAGGTTCAGTAGCTCTCAGTGTATAAAGAAAAGTTTTTTTACACGTCTTTAAAAATACACGTCATTTATGTAAAACTGTTTATCCGTCATATAAATTTTTGAAGTGAAAACGGCTTCAGCGCCGTTGAGCACTTTTCTTTTTTTGGTAGGAAGGAAAATCTTATGAGTTCGCGTCATCGACATGCTGACATGACTTTTTCGAAGTGAAACCTTCTTTGGCTGCGTTGAGCACTTTTTGGTAGGGGCAAATAAATATAAAATTTCTAATTTTACACATTATTTTTAAAAATAACATTCTAAGTTTTAAGTTTTCACTTCTATCGGCAGTCCTTTTTTTTCTACTAAAAATGTTCTTTCTTAATTTTTTGTAAACTTTGGAAAACGGCATAACAGATATTCTCTCTGTTATTTATACTCTCGATTGTCGGCACTTGATGGAACCTGTTATAATACATTCTAGATTTAAATCACTTGTACTTATTTCACTATTTTATTTTTGATTACACCTGACCGGTTTCGCCTTATGGCATCATCAAAGGTTACTCGTTACATCATCGAAGATATTCTCTCTCCCCTTCTAATCTTACTTTATTTCCTAAAGATTCCTAAACTTGATAATTCTACATTTATGGGTCGATTCTGCCTTTCCTCGTGTCCCTTAGAATTGCTGCTAGTTCTGCACAACATTTCGAAGTTAAACCAAACACCCAAGAAGTTTGTAGTTTACTTCAGTAAGTTTAAGATATTTCGCTATCACAATTATTAGAATTTAGGGTCATCTGGTCCAATTCTAGCCATAGTCATACTTAGTTGTATAATGGGCTGGATTTATAACCTATTCTTTGCGTAATACAAATTAAAAATACACATATGAAGTTGCTTTCGTTAAGTGAAACACTTAGATAAATGTATGTACATGACAAGATTTATAAAGCACGCATAGGGCGCGGATTAATGCCAATTGATAAGTTCAATATTTATGATGAAAATGTTAGCCTTGTACTGTATACTCGTATTATATATTATGTATGTGGTCATCGATTTCGACAATATTAGTATCATATTAGAGCAGGGACTTAGAAGCTTTAATTACTTAATTATAAATATCGGTGACCACTTTCTATCGCTTGTTTTTGAATTCTCTTAGAAAATATCAAGAAATAAATAGTGCAAATGTAAATCCTTGGCAACGCTGTCAGTTACCATGCCTCGGGATTACGGTATAATTTTCTTGAAATCCTCTTCATTGAGGAATGAGACAAGAAAGCTTCAAAGATTTGCATCTCAAAATTCTTAAGTTTTTTACTCTCCGTTATCCAATTACGCATAAAAAAAATCTTTTTCTTTTTTAAACTTGTCATCAACAGACATTTTAAAAACTCGCTAACTTGTTAAGAACCAATTAATGTTGGTAAGAAGCTCTATCTGCTTTTTTACGATGTAAAAACATCATTTATTTTAATTAGTGAAACACATAAACCACTTAAAAACACAATATTTCCAAAGGAAATTCATATTTTTTTCATATCAGTTTGATTAATAATCCTAGAGAAGGGAGACAGCCATATTTTTTCCATCGTAAGTTACTATTCATTCGTATGCTTAAAGTGGATCATCGCTCTACTTCAATATATTTTTACTGTTTTTTTTTAACTTTTTTTTATTTAAAAAGACAACTTCCGCACTAGGAATATCTCCTGTGTCGCGGGGGACTTTACAAACATACATGAAACGGACACAAATAACACCCTGACTCAGAACAACAATTTGTGGGTCACACAAAGTGTTGTCCTACGTGGGATTTGAACGACACTTGGCGAAATAGGAAACGGGGCGTGGTGACCGTTAAACCGCTAGGCCAAACGTGCAGTCAAAGTAGGCCAAAGTTAATTTCATAGGTAAATAAAGTCAAATAATAGTTATTTGTTATACAAGAGTGCAAAGTTGCTTTTTAACCGCGTGCTCAATTTTGATGACCGAGCAAGCGAAGGCGGGACAAAACTAGTCTAAAAAAGTAGCCTAAGTTAATCCTTAGATTATCAGCTATCTGTCAGTGAAAGTCCCGTAAAAATCAATCCAGCCGTTCCAGAGATTACCCGGAACAAACAGACAGACAGACCGACTGACAGACAGACAATGTAACAGAAATTGTAAAATAAAATATTTTAGTATATGTACCGTGTATGCATACATATGCATTTAGTAAAAAGCGATTATTTTAATGTTACAAACAGACATTTCAATTTTATTTATTTGTATGGATGTATAGATACATTAAGAAAAATTTAAAGTTACGTTGCTATAGTGCTTAAGGAGAAAATGGTGCGGCTAGAGCAAATAAAAAAAAACTACACCAAGAAGGTTCCGAGTCTGAGTTTTTAACAAATTAAAAAATATTGTATGATTAATTCGGCACCATGGAGGTAGAATTAAATAGGTTTAATGATGTTTTGAATTCACAAACTTAGTGCACCCGAGCGATGTTCTAAATTCAATTTACTTTATTCTCTACTAGAGGATAAAAACGGCTTTTACACTCAGATATCGAAGGGCAAAAATACTCTTTACGAGCTGGTGGGATGAAAAAAATTTTTTCATAGTCAAAAAAGAGTACCTTTGCTATTTTTAACTTCAATTCATGTGTTCCTATCTTTGTTTTATTTAGTTTAGTTTAGTTATCATTATACTAATGGTAAGCAAGTGAATTTTGATTAAGAATCTTAAGCATTGAATAAACGGTTGGTTTATTAATTTTTTCAAAGCTTCCATTATGAACCACTGCTTTTATAATAGGTATTTACCTATGAAATTGCCGTTTTGTATGCAATAAGTGAAAGTACTTCTTTTTTCAAACTTTTTTATTTCTGTTATTCAAAGTAATCACCCATGCAATCGACGCATCTTTGCTAACGCATTGGCAGTTTATTGACGCCCTTCTTGTAAAAATCGCGATAAAAAAATCAATTCCCGAGAGGCAGTTCAAAATGCCTTTGAAGAGTTTGTTGCCTCCCGTCCAGCTGATTTTTACAAGTTAAGGAGACTTACTGTCATACTTGGTCATAATAAAATAAAACATGATTAAAAGAAAATTGTCTCCCCTTCCGCAAACATTCTAAATACCCGGGTATATTGACATACTGATACTACATACCTGTATCTGGCCCTAATGATCAATAAAGAAGAAAAATATAATATTAATGTAAAAAGACTTATCCATACTATGCCTTACTGGATACATTATCTCTGTGTACATTCGGTCTCCTTAGTAACGAAGAAGTCGCGACCGAAATTGATGGTGACTGTTTTTATTCTGCAAAAATATTTTACTTCTATTTAGTCTTCGGAAAATATCTCAATAGGAGCAGTATAGTTTCTCTGTAGTAACATTATTGTAATATTAATAAAAAAAAATGTGAAAATGTCTATTCTTGTCTAGCTTTACTAATTCAACAAATTTGTCTTTTATTATTGCACGATAGAAGCCTTAACTGACTGCCTCGTTGGTCATGCATATACGACTGGGTCTTGGGTTCGATTCCCGGGTCTGGGTAAAAAGTGTTATTAAGTTTTCTTACAAGAAATTCGTAATAATAGCCTGAGGTAAAGAATTTTTTTTACGATAGTGACTCGGAGAGCACGTTACGCCGTAGGTCCCGGTTGTTAAAAACATCTATCGCAATCGTTATTAAATAAATATTTAAATAAATAAATATTTCAGACATCTAACACACAACGCCATCCAGTCCCAATCTAAGCAGAGCTTGTGTTATGGGTACTAGACAACTGATACAAATACATATATACTTTTTTTGTAAATACATACATATTATACATAGAAAACACCCAAACTCCGAAACAAATATTTGTAGATCATACAAACATTTGGTCCGACCCTGGAATCGAACCCAAGACCTCATGTCTCCTCATGTCGCACACGCCAACCGCGAGACCAACGAGGCAGTCTATTTGCGAAGTCGGTGTCCTCAAACATACTGACAACCTTCGAATTCATTTCGGCATCAAGGTTGTAGAGGCCCCATGTCAGTCACTCCATGGGAAAACTCATAATAAGGGTAATCTTTCGGCTTACATAAGTTTTAAATATTCGGTAAACCTACTAGGTATCAGTTTGTACTTTGTAGCACATATACATAAAAAATAATAATACATTTTATAAGTTTTCGATGGTTTCTCAAAGAAGGAAAAGACAGCAAAAGCAAATGAACTATTTGTTTGTAAACGGGAAAATGTGTAACATAAAAACAGGAAGGCATATAATGTGTTTTTTTTTTTCATTTTTACGATCATTTTTTTGCGTTAATCTATGTTTTTTTTCGTCTCTGAATCTTACATTCGATATGTCAAGAAGTATATAATAGGATAAATATTTTTAACGTTGACTGATGAGATCATCTTTATCATTTCGACATTTTAAAGTATATAATTAGATATTTTATAGTCTGGCAACAAAATAAATAAATATTTCGGACATCTAAAACACAACGCCATCTAGTCCCAAGCTAAGCAGAGCTTGCGTTATGGGTACTAGACAGCTGATATAAATACATGTATACTTTTTTTTGTAAATACATACACATTATACATGGAAAACACCCAAACTCCGAAACAAATATTTTCAGATCATATAAACATTTGGATCGACCCGGGAATCGAACCCGAGACCTTAAGCACAGCAGTCGCATACGCTACCACTACACCACTGAAGCAGTTTATACTTAACTGAAGGATCATTATTTTCCAGGACAAATAGAGGACTAGTGGGTGGATGTTACAATGTTCAGCAAATTGGTATGCCATCACAAGTGGTTCTATAGTAAGGAACTCGGATATGACCTGTGAAAGAAGTTCTTGATGATTCCACTGATCTTGATAACCACTTGACCTGCCGTCTTGTAAATTTTTAAAACACACAACAAACATAAGTTCTTAAACTAGCAAATGTGACCGTTTTTTATTTCAAAGCGCTTTTTAAGTTGGTTTCGTTATATGCGGCCTTATAAATAGGCATATGTTTTGTATGTTAGGTGAGCAATACCAATCCTTGGATAATACAGCGTGATTTACAAAGTTGAAGTTGTATTATTTAAAACCTTCGACTTCGGGAAACAAGAAAAGTCTATATTCAAAGTAAATGAATCTGTGCTCAGTATTACAAAGACGCAAAAAAATAAAAATATTTATTTTCATTTAATTTGCGTCTTTGTAATACTGAAATTTTTAGATGGACTATAATTTTATAGTCCAACTAAAAATGTCAGAATCAAACGCACAATTTTTTTTAAGTACAACTCCTGCATTAGTAATATACATCCTGTGTCATGGGGACCTTACAAACATACATGAAACGGATACAAGAAACACCCAAACTCCGAAGAACAATTTATGGATCACACAAAGTGTTGTCGCATGTAGAGTCTGAAACCACAACGCTTGGCGCAGTAGAAAGCGGCGCTTAGACCGCTATACCAACCGTGCAGTCCAAAATATTAAAGAACGTGAGCATACGCCGTCATTATCGACTCAGGCAGTGTACAGTCGTGGACAAAAAAGACTTTCCTCATTATATTTTTTTTTTCTTGTACTCAAACCTTGTCTTAACAATAACAAACACATAAAATAAATAATTATTTAATTCGGTGCAGCCGATCGGAAGTTATGCGCGTACATACATTTCAGCAATTCATTTTTATTTAAATAGATAACTTATTTTACATTTTTTAATATAGTAGCCTGCCTCATAAATACAACTGTAATATTAAAACACATAAATTAGTTTTTTCAAACTGTTCCGATTTAATAAATAATTTATTACACAAAAACTTTCGTAACTGGTACGCCTTTGTCACTCAATAAGTGACTCTTTGCCTTCCTTTTGAATTTCAAATAGTAGTAATCATCTCCAAAATACACGTTTCAGTAAAGTCATGCATCTTTAATTAATTAATATCAGAAAACTATTGACTAAGTCAATCATATATTCAATCATAATCTATTGATGTCAATGTGACTGTCAACATGTAGTAAATAAGTAATTAATGGCAACAAACTTCCTATCATTACCGTGATAAATGAAACTTTGGTTAGCTAAGCGTGGAATATATTTGCATAATGCATGATATGCTAATTTCTAATGTACTAGGCATCGATCGAACTCGTAGTTCGCTTGTTTTCAATGCGAATAATACATTTGTCAAAGTTTTATTTTACGTATATACCTAACTAGCTGACCCACGCAACGTCGTTTGCGTCTCCTATTGCCCGTAGCGTGATAATTTTCCCCCGTTTTTGAATCATTCTACATTGGTGCTCCACTCCTATTGGTCTTAGCGTGATGATATATAGCCTATAGCCTTCCTCGATAAATGGGCTATCTAACACTTTCTTCAGACGATTTAATAAAAAAAATTGAACACAAAAGCGGTTATTGTGACTAAACCATGATAGTTAGATGTATGCTTTCGCGGACATTTTTGTAGATCTTAATGGGCCCTACAAACCCGTAATACATTATTTTGTTCTATTGTCAATAGTCTTTGCAGCGCACGCCAAAATAGGTTTTCGATATCAAACCTTGGGTTACAAAATAGCAATTTTCTTACGGATCCCTATTTTTCTTTAAATAAAATATAACCTATAGCCTTCCTCGATAAATGGACTATCCAACACTTAAAGAATTTTTGAAATCGGAACAGTAGTTCCTGAGATTAGCGCGTTCAAACAAACAAACAAACTCTGCAGCTTTATAATAATAGGTCTTTACCTATGAAATTGCCGTTTTGTATGCAATAAGTGAAAGTACTTATTTTTTTAAACAATTTATTTCTGTTATTCGAAGTAATGACCCATGCAATCGACGCATCTTTGCCAACGCATTGGCAGTTTATTGATGCCCTTCTTGTAAAAATCAGCTGGACGGGAGGCAACAAACTCTTCAAAGGCATTTTGTACTGCCTCTCGGGAATTAAATTTTTAACCCACTAAAAAGTTGTCTAAATTTTGGAAAAAGTAATAGTCGGTAGGTGCAAGGTCTGGTGAGTATGGCGATAACGATACATCACGATACATCACGAACAAACGATACAAACGATATATCACGACAACGCGCGACCCCATACTGCGCAACAGACAGTCTCCAAGCTGCAAGAGCTGGGGTTGGAAGCTCTCCCTCATCCGCTATACTCACCAGACCTTGCACCTACCGACTATTACTTTTTCCAAAATTTAGACAACTTTTTAGTGGGTAAAAAAATCAATTCCCGAGAGGCAGTACAAAATGCCTTTGAAGAGTTTGTTGGCCTCCCGTCCAGCTGATTTTTACAAGAAGGGCATCAATAAACTGCCAATGCGTTGGCAAAGATGCGTCGATTGCTTGGGTGATTACTTCGAATAACAGAAATAAAAAAGTTTGAAAAAATAAGTACTTTCACTATTGCATACAAAACGGCAATTTCATAGGTAAAGACCTATTATTAATAATTATTAGTATAGATTAAAAACAAGATACAATAAGGTTAGATGTCGTCGCTAGGCGCGCAATGCTATGTTAATGTTCGAAAATCATAAACTTATAATAAAATAAATTCGTGATACTATTTTGAATAAAAAATAACTACATGAATGCATATGTACGTACGTTGGGCTTAATCTACTCGTATACTAATATTATAAACGCGAAAGTTTGTAAGTATGGAGGTTTGTTACTCTTTCACGCAAAACCTACTGAACGGATTTAGATGAAACTTTACAGTAATATAGCTTATACATCAGGATAACACCTAGGATACTATTTGGCGCGATAACCGATATATAAGCGGGCGTAGCCGCGGGCAACCACTAGTTATGTAATAAATTAACTTAATTTTGATCTTTAAAAAAAAACAAGAAGATATAAAACGAAACTAGCTACGGGCAATGACGCTGATTTTTCATCATTGTAAATATATTTTTGACTAGTCTGCATGCATAGATACCATTGAGCACCCTATTTGTTAATATTAATATAAACACTCTGTCAGCTAAAACAATGTTGACAACTGATAGTTAAGATATTTTGACCAGTTTGAATGCGTACAAAAATTGGAGTGGTATGTCAAAATTTTTTTGATGTTTTCACATAATTTTGAGTACTTTGAAAGCACAAATCAATATGATGCTGACTACACTAAAATATCCATACTTACAAAGATTAGCCAATTAATTATGGAAGTGTCAAGGACTTCTGTGTAATACGTAAATACTCCAACACAATGACAATTATTATTATATATTCCACCATGTATGAATATACGAGTACTCTTATAGTTTGTAATTATGATTTAAATTATAGACAAAGGGAATCGAGAGCATCCTGCACGAGATTGTAATCTTAATTAATATAATATGGGGATGTGAGTATGTCTGTTATTCTTTATGCCGTAACTATTCAAACATTAAGTATGACCTTTTCGACACATGTTTTTTGGGAAACACGTGAGTAAAAGAAAACCGTTTAATTTACATATTTATAAAAACAACAAGGCTGCCGTTTTTTATTATATATTTGATACTTTCTATATAATATATAGCTAATTTCATGGTATATATCTATCTATACTTAATTCAATTTTGGCAAAGAAAATTTGACCCAAAATTTCTGTATACAAAATGCAATTCACTGCGATGAATATGTTCGAAAGCCGTAAATAAATTCTACGAACGTAATTTTTTATTCCTCCAGCGTGTAGTGTCGGATATGTTTGTTATTGAAACATAATCTCATTTCCTTTTTGAGTGCAAAATAAATTTTAGTGTTGGACGATACCGCGGCGGGTTCGCTACGGAATACAAAACATGTTTGGAACTGATTTTTAATACAGCCATTTTATATAATACGTTCATAAAATAGTTATTTATATATAATTATGGGTTCACTGTAAAGGAAAAATCTTTGGGCATCCTGTTTTTTGGCTTTATGTTTAAGATAGGGATTGTACAATAGTCTTGAAATATAAAGTGATTTAGATCACTTTTTGTCTATAAGCAAATTGTTTAATCAGATCTTTAGTAAATACAGTTTTATATAAGTTTATTTCTTTTACTTGTCGTAATTACATTGATTGTCCCCATCAGGCAACAGCGGTGTGTATTTCTTAAAATCTTCTTAAAAAAAGACAACTCCATCAGTGTCGTAGGAGACTTAAGAAACATAAATGAAACGGACACATGGAACACCCAGTCTCAGAACAACAATTTTTGGATCACACAAAATGTTGGAACTTGAACCTACAACACTTGACGGAGTAGAAAGCGGCATGGCGACCGATTTAACCTTTGGGCCCAACGTGGGCGATTTTAATGCGTACTCAAGGTCTTTCGAAACAGGTTTGGTCTATATTTTGTAACCTTTAAAACAATCAACAGAGAATACAATAACAAAGTTGTTTATATTCAATTTTTCACACATACTACCATCAATTTTTAATTTCGAAGAGCCTATATAAAGGTAACTACAAAACTGATAAACACACTTGTACAACATCAATATGTATATTGTTTGTTAATACATACAGTTATAGGTAAATTGAGTCAGATGTAGGTAGCAGGAAGCCGTTGAATGCGGGCAGCATAGGACCGGCTGTTCTGGTGAACCTGGGAGGGGAATATGTCGAGCAGTGGACGTATTTCGGCTGAGATAGTTAAGGTTATATTACAGCCAGACAAAATCAAATAATCATACTCATCACACAATTATTTGTATCATCAACATCAACAACCCATAACGTCCCACTGCTGGGTTGGGGTCTCCTCTCAGGAGAGGGTTAAGGCCATACGTTCCCACGAGGCCAAGCGCGGGTTGGGGACTGGCAAGACAATTATTTTTACCAGGCAAGAATTGAATCTACGACCACTAGTTTAGCAATCAAGGTCACTTACAGCTCAACCACAAGATCGGTCCATAAGTCAATAGAGATAAATTTTATTCAGTTATTTAACCAATGAATATTATCATTTATTTGCAAATAAAATTAGCATCAAAATTAGCATTAATTTGAAAATAAAGTGAATTATTAATTTGATAAATGTCAATCTAATCATTTATTCAACTAATACTTTGAAATGGTCTATGATGCATTTTAGCAGATCCCTTTTTCCATCATTGAACTGTACTGAACTGTTTAAGTTACCTACAATCCTCACCTTTAGCAATACTACACCTGCAAGAAAAATTCAATCAGCTCTAATTCTATCTGATAAACTCCTTCACACTAAATCTATCAAAGCAGTGACCTGTAAAATAAAAAATATATTATAATCAGTTTCGCAAGGAACATCACACACACAAGAACCACACTCACAGGAAACGCCACTGGCTCGGTAGACTATTAAATATAATTTAAGAACGAAACTTTGGTAATTTTCCTCACTAAACTACTACCTATTATACCCACGAGAAAGGGATGATAGTTGAAAAAAAAAGTATAATAAATCTATTTTCGAGTTGTAAATCTCAGTGACAAAGTAGGTCGTTGGTTCGTGTTTCACGTAAATGTTTTTACCTGCGACTAAATGAGACTCTGTCGTCGGTAAAGGTACGGTGAAATTGGATTCATCATTGATTCAAAAAGGTCAACCCAACGATATCAAACCTGTGTATTTGTAGATCGCACTGTTTACGTGCAAATACGAGTTTTTATTCAATACGGTATATCTGATTATGGTTTGCAAAATGTGGTAAATTCAGGAGCGATTGCTTCTCGAAATTTACCACATTTACAAATGAGTAGCTACAACTAGTCAATATGATGTATAATCTAGCGAGACAATGAAATGTTACTTGTAAATGTTTCTTTTTTCTATATTTTTAGGTCTATTAATCACAGTAATCACCCATACAGTTGATATAGTATTGCCAACTCACTGTTAGTTTATTGATGATCAGCTAAACAAATCAAGTAGGCAAAAGTCAACAAATTATTCAGTCATTTATACTACCTTTTGGCTCAAAGGTACTCATAATATTATACCAATAATTATTCGAATTTTAAGCGTATCCATGATGATGAAAACAATTTAAATGAACTATGGATCGTAGACCTAGCTAAACCTGACAATTAAAATACTAGCGGTATAAGTCACGCCATATCACTGACTGTTGGAATAGTGACAAGCACCAGAGGAGTAAACACATATTGTCTAACAAATTAGCTACAGCTTAAAAAAGACATAAGTTTATTAATGCGTATGTTGTGAGAATACCCGACTACTTCCATACCCTGCAGGGAGAATTGAAGACTGAAGCATTTAACTACAACAGGCTACCTAAACTAACCTAAGCATTCTACTCAAGCCTAATCAAACATACACGTTTTTACAAGTGTGCGTGTATAAAATTTAAAAACAACAGTATTATTTATCAATATTACCACCTTTAGATCTTGTTGGAATACAAAATATTGCAGAATATTGGCATATAAGCTATACGTTTATACATAGATCTGATAGCCAGTTTGGAAAAGGGATATCCTGCGGTATCCTGCTTGAGAAACCAAGACCGTCTTTTTGCAACTATAATTATTTTAATTATTATTTCAGTAGCAAAACTCTTGCTATCAGCATTGTTTTAAAACTTATTCAGATAGATGACATTTATGGGTTGTATTTTTGAGGTTTATTTTTCCTCTCTGGTAATGTAACTCAAATATTAATAACACATTCCATTGCTGGACATACGGTTATGTCACGGAAGAGTTAGCCATAATCATTACGCGTCAGACACAAAGTAAAAATTCCATCAAGGTAAAAGCATGCAAGTGGACGGATCTCATTTCAGGGCTGCCCGTTTATTTGTAACGTAACTGAATAATTGATTCTTCTGTAGGCAGTAAGAGGGACTTGTGTAACGGTGTTGCGAAATATGGGTTGTATGTTGGTACTGTTATTATTAAATCCGCGTCATGAGATATTGCGCTCGTGAAGCTATAACTTTATAGTATTTCTGGACATAAAAAGACCCCCCCGATACATTTTTGTAAAAAGTTTTATAGATTGTAAGAGTCACCATGGCATTTCTGTAGAAGAAGTATAATACAATTGTCAATGATAAACCAACGCGTGTACCAAGCTTGTATGTGTTTGGTCAATTGACAACTTAAGTTATCCATTAAAATGATAGTGTATTATATGCATTCGATTATAGAATAATTGAATTTCATCATCATCAATCATCAACAACCTTTAACAGTCTACTGCTGCACAGAAGTCTCTCGTTACAAAGGAGGTTTTGACCTACAATACCACGTTGGCCAAACAGGTTGATATAAGAATCGTTTCGATATTTCTTTCTCTTTGCAGTGATGTTGTCCTGTATAGTTAACTGCTTTAGTCGCCTCTCACGACACCCATGGGATGAATATGGGTAGTGACACACTATTTCTTTATCCATAATCATACGGATAGACTTTCATCACTTCATAGTAATTTGCTATTGCATAGTGCTAGTCAAAACATTATTTTTGATATCAATAATATTTTATGTCATACATTTCACAGTGTACTGTACAAATAAATGTGTATTCATATAAATATAAAAGGTATAGTATGGAAACTTAACAAGGTTTATTTAATACAATAATAGCGTTATTTAAACCAGATTGACGGTAGAAGTAATAGAAAGTGACATAACAGTAAAACAAAATGATACAGTCACCATGTTGCCGAACCAAGTCCATTGGCTTTTATGAGGGAGTAGGGCCTTTAATGTTATGTAATCACGTATAAACCATATTATGCTTGCTTTAATATGCTTGCTAAATTGTAGGATCTTTTACCTTGTCTTACTTTAGATAGAACTCTTTACATAAAGGTTGTTTCTATAGCTTTTGTACTGAGGAAGATTAACTGAGACCATCGCTTTTTTGTAGATTTCTTTGGACTTTTACATATTTATATACACGGTGATCAGAAAAAAAAAAGTTTCAACCAAAATTAATGATAATGTATTTATAATTAGAAATAAATTTCAGCTCGAGCAGTTAAAGATATCAGCTTCAAAATTAAGTTGCAAGAGCCAACTCAAACAAATATAGTTACATATTCGCACCTTTAAAGTAAAACCGATACTAAACGAAATTTCAAAATTTTACAGGAGAGCTAAAATTAGAAAAAAATCACTGTTTTTTCTCAATAAAATCTGAGTTCAGGATTCTTTAAGATAGGTAATGAGTTTCTATGATAGATCTCTGTATACATTATGAGATGTGATTTAAAAATGTAATATTTTTATAAATACAGCTTTACTTATTTTGATTTATATTGTTATAGTAACACTTTACCATTAATTTTGATTGTTCATTATGGCATATTACTAAGAAATTACAGTGCAACTAATGTTACTAAATAGAAAACTATTGAAATTTATTAATTCAATAATACTATTATCATTAAAGTTAAAAATCTTAAAGTTGGCCTTGTTGAGGTGCCTTTTAAGAGTGAGTACGGGCTTTTTTTGAAGGTTTGAAGGTCGTATTGGTCCGGGAATACCGCAGGCGACAGTTCATTCCACAGTTTTGTTGTGCGAGGCAGAAAGTTTCAGGAGAAGCGCACAGTTGTTGACTGCCAGCTATCTAGATGACGGGGATAAAACTCCTGTCTCGTAGGTCGATGGCGGAAAGAGGCGGCAGGGATCAGTCCAAAAAATTCCTCGGAGCACTCCCAAGATTAGATGCGGTAGAAGATGCATAGCGAGGCCACATCTCTACGCAGCGCCAGAGGATCCAGCCGATTAGAAACATCTTGGCAATCGACAATTCGAGTCGCTCACCGTTGGATGCGGTCTAGAGGGAGGAGCTGGTACTGGGATGCCCCTGCACAAAGATGAGAACAGTATTCTACATGTGGCCGATCCTGCGCCTTAAAAAGTGGAAGGCGGTAAACCGGAGTGAAATACCGTCTCGATCTATTGAACACGCCAAGCTTCTTCGAGGCCACCTTGGCCTTACCCTCTAAATGGCTACGAAACTGGACTTCACTCGATATGTCGACACCAAACTGGCTGAGACAGGTAGGGGAGTGTCTTCAAAACGAGGAAATGCATCTTCAAACGAGCAAATTTGTGTCTCTGTGGGGTAAAATTGGACTTAATTAAGTCTACCCCAATCTGATACCTTTTCCAAACTGGTCTCAATTTCAGACACAAGTTTGTTTCGACTCTCAATGACGTTCTCCTGAGAAATATTATTGGTGCCGGCGTAGAGAGCAACGCCCGTACTGTGTACTGTATCCGCATAGCAATGAATGCTGTTAATTTGCAACATGTCATTGATATGGAGGAGGAACAAAGTAGGCGATAGCACACAGCCTTGCGGGACCCCAGCACAGATAAGGAGTTAGAGCACTCACCGTCGACTACGACCTTTATGCTTCTTTCTGCTAAAAAGCTAGTGACCCATTCGCATAGTTTCTCAGGACCATAGGAAGGGAGCTTCGAAAGAAGCACTTTGTGCCAGACCCGGTCGAAAGCCTTCGCAATGTCCAAACTAACTGCCAAGGCTGAGACGTACTGCTGGTCACTAAGCAGATGATGACCCTCCAGGTACTGCAGGAGTTGATAGTTAATGATGGATTTTCTCCATTATTTTCGAGAAGAGGGAAGTTATGGTTATCGGCCTGTAGTTGCGACGGATTTGAGCAATTGCCTTTTTTAGGGATCGGGTGGACCAATGTTGTATTCGATGGTGTGGGGATCACGCCAGAGGAATAGGGGAGCCGGAAAAGATGCGTTAAAATCGGTGCTAACTTTAGAGTGCACATCTTCAACACATTAGAAGGGATTCCATCAGGGCCACTCGACTTATGGATAACAAGGTATAGAAGTGCTAAACGCACTGAGCGTTGGTGGCACTGGATATCCAGCATATGGCTCTCGCACCGCAATATGGTAGGCGGCTCCTGTTCCCCGTCGTCCAAGGTCGAGTTAGACGCAAAATGCTTGGCCAAAAGATCGGCTTTCTCCTTTACGTCGTAGGCCAACGAATTTTTCTTTTCTTTTAAAAACACAACTCCCGCTTTAGAAATTTACATCCTGTGTCGCGGGGACTTTACAAACATACATGAAACGGGCAAAGAGAACACCCAGACTTAAAACAACTATTGTGGATCACACAAAGTGATGTCCCACGTGGGATTTGAACCCTCAACACTTGGCGTAGCGGAATGTGCGGGGCGACCGCTTAAACCACCAGGCCAACCATGCAATTATTTTCTATAAGTAGAGGTGGATTTCTGTACCTCTATTCATAAGAATATACATGCAGAAATTCCCTTCGATGGCCTTGGCGAGAGACCAGAACGCCCGAATTAACTTTTACTTCTAAAATTTTAATGCAAAATGTACGTTGCCTAAAAAAATAAACTGTGACTAACATAAATGTTCCACTATTGTAATTAAGCACATGATTTAATTTACTCTTTACTTATCGAAAAACTGTAACTAAAGGAATGGTTACTCTTTAGAGATAAACGTCATAGGATTAATCTCAAAAAAAATAAAGGTAAACTGTGACTATACAAGCTGTAACATTTTATCAATAAAATTGAATTATGAATTGCGTAATTTCATAACACGAAAACTGTGTCTATACAAATTGAAACACTATACCTATTGAAAAAAATCAAAAACTTGCTTTATTTGTGACTTGCAGCCGTGTTTATCCAAATAATAACATTGTTGTTTTAAGCTTCCGTCATCACTCTTCTACGATCATGTTCTTATTGGTATAGACACTATATTGTATTAAGTGAGCCAATCATAACTCGGTTTAGTAACGCTTTAATTTAACGCTAAATGGCGTTATATACGACATTTGACAAAAAGGACCAGTTTATTTTACAGTTTACGTGTATTTTAGATAGATGGCATTGATAACTCAATTCGTGAAATTTTTCGTTTAGTAACGGTTTTACTTTAAAGGTGCGAATGTACATACGTACATTGATTGACATACGCTCTCAAAGTAAACGGTTAGGCTTTTCCTTCTTGTGCATCAATTAAAACCTGAAACACACCACCAGTGCACGTTTTTTCATGTCACTATAATTCCGGGTCCTTTAAATAGAGCGTGAAAAGGCATCTCACCAGGTCGCCATAGTGTGGGTCATCATGCTACATTGTCCATATTTGCATCGAGGAAGTTGATCACCACTCTTGGATTCTGCTCATGCTTTCCATCAAGCAGAACAGAGTTATTTTGGCAGCTCATAAATTAAAAAAATTAATCGCTCGCTTAGTGTTGATATTGTTAATCCGTATTAATCAATTGTGTAGTAAATTGTACTTATTTGTCTTCCTTTCAAAGTTTTGTTTAAAAATACTGGGTAGACATTGTTGATCATCTACTGTCATGAGTTACCTTTTGAAAGCTTAGCTATCGTAACATCCGATATAATATGAACTTCGCAAAGAGGTTTTACTTTGCGTCTAATATTTTACTATCAATAGTTTGAAATTATATGTTTTATTTCAGCCTGTGTTGGTCCTACTGCAAGGCAAAAACCTATTTTTTCCCTGTCATGTGCTAGCTTAGATCAGGTTTGGAAACAGTCTGTGCTAGCTTAGATCAGGTTTGGAAACAGTCTTAATCGTCCCGCCAACGCCGGTTTGATCTACTACGTTCCGTTTAGCCCCGTGTAGGTTCCAAGTTGTTTTCGTTAATTTAACTATTTTTATTCTAACTCCAGTCAACTATATAATAGGTCTTTACCTATGAAATTGCCGTTTTGTATGCAATAAGTGAAAGTACTTATTTTTTAAAACTTTTTTATTTCTGTTATTTGAAGTAATCACCCATGCAATCGACGCATCTTTGCCAACGCATTGGCAGTTTATTGATGCCCTTCTTTTAAAATTCAGCTGGACGGGAGGCAACAAACTCTTCAAAGGCATTTTGTACTGCCTCTCGGGAATTGAATTTTTTACCTTCTAAATAGTTGTCTAAATTTTGGAAAAAGTAATAGTGGGTAGGTGCAAGGTCTGGTGAGTATGGCGGATGAGGGAGAGCTTCCAACCCCAGCTCTTGCAGTTTGGAGACTGTCTGTTGCGCAGTATGGGGTCGCGCATTGTCGTGAAGGAGCAGTGGGGACGACCGATTGACCAAAGCTGGTTGCAGATGTGCAAGCTTCGCCATCATTCTCTCCAGTTCTTCACAGTACACATCTGCATTAATGCTCATGCCGTTTTGTAAAAAGCTGTGGTGAATCACACCCACACTAGACCACCAAATAGTGACCATCACCTTTTTAGGGGTAATTTTTGGTTTAGGGCATTGCTTTGGTGCTGAACCAGGGTCTAACCAACTTGCTGAGCGCTTTCGATTGTCGAACAGAATCCATTTTTCGTCGCACGTAACAATTCGTTTCAAAACTCCTTCATTTTTTTGCCTGTTGAGCAGCGCAAGACAGGTCTGGACGCGTACGTTGCGCTGGCGATCGTTAAGGTCGTGGGGCACCCATCTATCAAGCTTTTTTACTTTGCCAAATTGTTGTAAATGGATCAATATTGTTTTGATGCTTACATTAAAAGCTGCTGCTAGCTCAGCTGTAGATTGAGTTTCGTGAGCTTCCACAATCGCCTTTAATTCATTATTGTTTACCAAAGTCTCCGGACAACCACAAGCTTCATTTTTCAAGTCAAAATTTCCAGAACGGAACTGGGAAAACCAATAACGGGTTATGCGTTCGTTTGTACAGTTCTCTCCGTAAACATTTTTGATGTTACGTGCCGTTTGTGTCGCGTTGGTGCCACGACGGAACTCATATTCCATAATTACACGAATTTTTAAAGTATCCATTATGACGAAAAATGTTCAAATGTAATGAAAATACAACGCTAATCAAAAAACAAAAGACTGAGTTTGTAAATAGAATGTTATGGTTTTAAAACAAAATTAATTTGAATTTGGAATACAGAGCCATTACAAACTTTTTTTTATTTGAAATGACCAGTACTGAAGAAAGGCAATGTCATAGGTAAAGACCCAATATAATTTCTTCTTATTTGACCTAATAGAAAAAACCACTAGAGTTTTAGTAACATATTAGATAGATAGATAGATAGAAAACTCTTTATTTGCACACCATAATATTACAGAGTTAGAAGAGAGTACAATAAAATGTGAGACGGAGTGTACAAAGGGTGGCCTTATTGCCTAAAGCAATCTCTTCCAGGCAACCTTAGGATGGATCAAAATGTATAGGAGAGACAGTGGTAGTTGTCGGTGCAATGAGATTTGAATTAATTATATTATTTGCTAATGAATGTGATGAACAACATACATATATAAATATATCCACACACATATATATAAGTATTTATATATACACATACATATATACATAACTAGATAATGTATATAAAATAAAAAATAATAATTCCTGCATACCCTAATTCGTGACTGTCTTAATTAAGATGCATAATGTTCGTTAACCATTTTTTTGAATGCATTTATTGTTTGCGCTTGCCTGATGTTTACCGGCAGTGCGTTCCACAAGCGTACAGCTTCAACAGTGAAAGACTGGTCGTAAAATTTTGTGGAATGCAGAGGCATCTCCAGTCTCAAATTTTCGGATGACCTTAGACATTTTTCATGTGTGTCATTAAGGAACTTGAATCGTTCTTTGAGGTAGAAAGGGGCTCTGGGATTGAACAAAATATTGTAGAGAAAAATAAGGATATGAGTATTCCGGCGAGAGCGAATTGGAAGCCACTTGAGCATTTGACGGAATTCAGAGACGTGATCATATTTACGTAGGCCAAATACGAATCGTATACAGAGATTTTGTAGTCGCTCAAGCTTATCAAGTTGTGCTTCGGTGAGATTCAGATAGCTGACATCGGCATAGTCGAGAATTGGAAGTAGAAGTGCTTGTGCAATCGCAGCCCTAGTTGCAATCGGCAGAAAATTACGTAATCTTCGCAGAGACCCGGCAGAAGCAAATATCTTTCGACTGACCTCTTGTATCTGTGTACCCCAGGATAAAGTATTGTCTATGTAGATCCCTAAATTTTTTACACTAGTGCTTATCTCAAGAGTGGTGCCACCAAATACAATTTGGGGCAGTTGTGTCCAGTTAATTTTTGAAACCATCCTGGGACTGCCAATAACACATACCTGCGTCTTAACAGGATTAACCTTGAGTCCATAATTATGACTCCATTCAGCAATGTGACGCAGGTCAGCATTAGTGGTGTTAAACGCTTCTTGTAACGAGGCAATCGGAGCTTGTGTATATATTTGTAAATCGTCTGCATAAAGATGGTAGAAGGAATTTAGTTGATTAGAGATTGAGTTTATGAAAACAGCGAAGAGTAAGGGAGATAGAACGCCACCCTGCGGTACACCAGCAGAAATATTGCACCAAGAAGACACCGAGTCTTCAATGCAAATACGTTGGCGGCGACCAGACAGGTAACTTTGAAACCAGTCAATTGTCGTTGGAGATATGTTAAGAGACCGTAGTATACCAAGCAAAATTTGAAAATCTATAGTGTTAAAAGCATTACTAAAATCAAGTAAGGTGAGTACTGTAATCATTCCACTTTCCATGCCCAGTCTGATGCTATCTGTAATGTGTACCAGCGCAGAAGTAGTGCTGTGTCCAGGACGAAAGCCGGATTGGAAGGGGTTCAGTAATGAATTTTTGGAAAGGAAGTAACTTACTTGAGAGTGGATGAGGCGTTCGAGCACTTTAGATAGGAAAGGTAGGATGGATATGGGCCGATAGTCAGATAATGAGGAGGGTTTAGCTTTTTTAGGAAGAGGGATTAGTTGGGCATCTTTCCATGTAGATGGAAAAACACCGCTTGTTAAGGAGTGATTAAGGATATTGCATAAGATGAGAAGGATTTCGTCAAGGATAGGAAGAATCATATTTCGGCTTATGCAATCACTTCCTACTGCAGTGGATGAAATCGCAAGAATGGTCTTCTTAACATCACAAGCGAACAATTGATCAAAGACGAAAGGTGAATAGTTGGGAGTTGGGGTAGAAGAAATATATCTAAGAGTATTAGCTTTTGTATTGTCATCAATATCAGACGAGGTAGAGAAATGTCTATTGAGTAAGTCAATGTTGAAATTTTTAGGAATAGACTCTTGACGAGACTTCCCAACTCCCAATGTTCTAAGAAATTTCCAGACTTTTGCTGGATCACCGTTTTCTACGGAAGAGTGGATATGTTGGCGTTGTGCGTTTCGACACATCTTATTGCAGAGATTTCTCAGGTACACATATTTTTCTAGGTTAGTGTCCGTTGGTCGACGCTTGTATTTACTTTTCGCCAAGCATTTTTGGACATAATCCGTCGTATCTCCTCAGTAAGCCACGGAGCCGGTAAATGTTTGAGTTTGATCGATCGCAAGGGTGCGTGTACGTTATACAATTGTATTAAGTTTTCGGTGAATATTTGAATTTTTTCGTTTACACACTGCGAATTTTGTAAAACAGACCAGTTGATGTTACGGGCGTCCTCTTTAAGTTTAGTAAGATTCATTTCGCTAAAATTGCGTTGCACAAGGATTCTCGGCTTTGCCTTGGGTGGACGGATAGCATAAGAAAGAAATATCAAGTCATGATAAGAGAAGGCATCAGCCGGATATTGGCCATGGCTGATGACATGATCTGTAGAAGAGACAAGAATGAGGTCAAGAAGAGAAGGAGAGCAGTTTGGAAAGTGATGAGTAGCATCAAGTGTTAAAAGTGATAAGTTATTACAGTCCACCACTCTGCGTAACGAAGAAGAGCGATGGTCATTTTTAATCAAACAGGTATTGAAATCGCCCATTATTAATATATGGCTATAAGAGGGAGATATGTTTTCTAGTAAATTTTCAAAAGAAGCAAAAAAGTTAGAACGTAATGAGGGTGAATAGTAAACACCCAGTAAAACTTTTGAGTGATTAATGTCTAGTTCTAAGAACAGATGTTCACCTGCATCCGGTGGTGGGGGTTGTGAGGATATACTTACAATTGTGAACGGAATGTGTTGTCGCAGATATACACCAACACCACCCCCACCACCAATCGCACGATCATTCCTCACAAGATTAAAGCCTGGAAGAGTATAAGATGTGGTAGGTAAGCACGGTTTTAGCCATGTCTCTGAGACTAAAATGGCGTGTATGTTTTTACAGTTAAAGGTAGCCAGCATATCAGGGAAATGAGCTGGAATACTCTGAGCATTTATATGGACAACATTAAAATTCCGCGAAGCATCAGAAAATTGGTACTGGAGATTCTCTTGGAGTGAAGGTATACTGACGTAACTAGAATTAAGACTGTCTAAGGAGTGAAAACTGTCAACATCACTATTGTACAAGTCCGACATTAAGATACAATAATGTAGTATTAATTAACAAAAAAAAATGATATAAATAAATATATAAATACAATACCGACAAGAAGAATAAATTACCTCTAAAAGCAAATAAATATCTAAAACAATATAAATTATCCACCTTGATCTACCCGCCAGTCGTGTGTTTTACATTTAATTTTATAACACTGAAAGATATATAACTAAATTTAAGAAAAAAAATTAATAAAAAATAAAAATAAGTGAAGAAAACAAAAAAAGAAAATAGAAGAATACAGTAACGACAAAAATTAGACCATCGTTTATCAAACGAACGTCACAAGTATCTAGGTGAACTTCTTGAGCAAAAGGACTATGTTCCAAGTGTCAAATAAAAATGCGAGACAACGAAAAAAAGATTATTGCTTGGAACTGGAACGCAATTATGACAGATGACATATGACTAATTTGTTTGTAACAACAATAGAAAGTGAGAAGGAGATCGTTTTTTGTTTTTTCGGAAGACGGTCCCCATTTCATCTCATCCACGTTTTTTATATTTTTAAGCATTAATTTCATCACGACGAAGACTTAAAGACTTGAAGACTTATAATTTGAAGACTAAACACTTGACATTGGCAGAAATAGCTGATCCGAGAGATCCGGCTGGTTGCCATTTCATCAAAAAAAGAAGAAGAAGAAAGTGAGAATTATGCAGTAATATTTAATAATTAGATGAGAATTTATTTCATCACTATTTCGCAATGTTAGTGAAAAGGTTATACCTACATATAAGAACTGATTCCCACGTGAAGTTCACCCAGACAGTTTAATGAGACATTGAAACAATGTATGTAAACAAACTACAGACATCGTTCTATTTCTTCGTACCGGCAGCTGCTCTTCTCGGTTTCGCAGCTACAGATTTGTTTACAGTTGGCTTTTCTGCAACCACTGGCCTTATCTGGTCCAGATCAGCCACAGAAGTAACACGGTAGCGTGAACCATCAGGACCCAGAACAAAAACAGACCCTTCTTTGGTCCAGCACTTTCTGATCCTGAATTCCTCGCGTGCTGCCATGAAGGCTGAGTGTCGCGACCGGGTCAGGAACTCGGAGAGGGTCACACAAGTGCCTTTAAGTCTAGTCTTAGACCCCCAAACCCTGTCTCGCACTGCTACTTTCCTGAATTTTACCAGGATGGGTCTAGGTTTTTCATCCGAAGACTGACGACCCATCCTGTGGCAACGGCTTACCTCCTCAGAAGTAAAGGAGTCCAGACCCAGTTTACTTGCTACGACTTCCGCAACAACTTGGGATGTGTTTTCATCCCTCTTCTCTGCGATGCCGTGTACCAGGAGTATTTTGCGACGACTGCGTGTTTCCATGTTGTCCACCTCTTTCACAATCGCCTTCATCTGACTCTGGAAGGACTTCAGGGTCTCAAGGTCTTGAATACATTGAAGTCCTCTGCGAGACCGGCCAGACTAGCAGTATTGAATGTTTTCTTCAAGAGATCTGCTTCGAAATTTGCCATCCTCTTCTCAAAGCAGTCCTGTAGCTCTTGCAGACTATTCATAGTGACACTGTGATTTTTCGACGTTTTTGAGTTTGAACACTTTAGTTGTTATAATGGAAATAACACTGGACTAGCAGGTAATTATTGTAGAGGGTTTATTTTCATTATGTTTATAAAAAGAAATGAGTTAATTCTATTTTAATTTCAAATTATCCAAAAGAGTTTTTAAAATGTATGCTGTACTTTCAACTACCCTCACTCAAAAAAAATTTTGATTTCCATCTCATCACGAAACAATACTACTCTCTCAAAGTCCCTTGGCTTTTCGTTTGTTTAAAAGAAATAATATAACACTTTTTGTACCGAATTAATGAATTAAAACGCTATCATATAGTCAGTACACGCTTTAAATAGATTCCAAATATGATTTATTGGACCTGCATTGATATACGACATTATATTTTATAGTAGAAAAATAATGAGATCGATAAGTTTCCAATATTGAATTCACACAACAAAAAACGTTTACACACAATGCCGGCGAATATCCTTATCGGAAATTGGATAATAAATCTTTTTGTTATACTTTGTAATTTAAACATAATTATTTCAGTATGTAACCACGGCAACGGATCCATCGGTTTGCAGAGAATTTAATAACAAAAAAAGCAATATTTTTGTAAATGTATTTAAAATGACGGCTTCATTTATTTTAGGTCTTGTCACTGAACCAGACATTATGCCCCCAAATTGGCCTTGTGAGTGGAATAATGGAAGGATACCATTTATGTTTAATTTATTTTCAATTAGTAAGTTTTTGTGTTGGTTCTTCTTTATTATCTTTTGCATATATATTTCTTTTTGGTAAAAGGTAAAGGTTTTTGGTTAACTTGTTTGTACCACTAACGAGTAGACAGGCCACTCGACGATAAGTGACAACCGCGCCTAAAGAATGCCAGTACTTTATGTGCCACAAGTTTTTAGTCTTTGAGTCCTGCCTCCAAAATCACCGTGATCATCAATTAATGTACCACGGCTTGACTAAAGCCAAATCTAGAAAAATTGATCATAGCAAAATACCCAAGAAGTTTTAATCGTATCTACTAGCTGTATTTGTCAATCTTACTTTGATTTATCCTTATGTAGTTGAAATAAAAAAAACTTCGTTTAAAAAATCCGACTTCAAAAACTAAAAAGTATCAAATAACTTAATTTGTATGTGCTACCTATTCATAGGTTTAAAGTCAGTGCCAAGCCAAATGTAATAGTAGGTACCACACTCGCTATATTTCGAGACGAACGTCAACGACGTCACCGACGCTTCGGTTGTTTTGTTCTACGCGAAGAACAGCTATCCCGCTCAAGGTCACGCGCGGCGAGTGCGGTACCTACTATTACATTTTGGCTTGGCACCGACTTCAAACCTATGAATAGGTAGCACATACAAATCAAGTTATTTGATACTTTTTAGTTTGAGAAGTCGTTTTTTTTAAACGAAGTTTTTTTTTCACTTTTTAGTCTTTCTCAAGTCTCTCATCATCATTTCACCTAAATAACTTGAAATAATACGACTAAAGGAAACATACATACTGTATATAATCGAAAGAACTTCAGGTAATTTTTGTAATAAAATCTCAAATGGACTATCTTCTATAGGTTACTATAATTCAAGTGATTTGAGGTAAACTGACAAGTTTACTCGTTAAGACCCGTTTTTCACTACATAGTATAAAAACAAAGTCGCTTTCTCTGTCCCTATGTCCCTTTGTTTGCTTAAATCTTTAAAAATACGCAACGGATTTTGATGCGGGTTTCTTTAATAGATGGAGTGATTCAAGAGGAAGGTTTTTATGTATAATAAATGCATAATATAGTATGGGTACACTGTTAATTTTCGAGATTTCTAATGTGATGTAGCAAATAAACACATTTTTTTGCGCTTACATTGCAAACGCTGGTTGCACCCTACGAGATAGATCAAAATAATGTACTACATTATTGTACACCCTAAAAAGTACTACAAAAAAGTCCGCGACGGTATATGTCTATCTCTTAGGGATAACCCACAACAAACATTTTTTATTCCTTTCTTTTTACGAGAAATAATGGCTTATTTACGAAGTGATTTTAATCAATACAGAATGAATCCTTATACAATTAAGTAAATTAAATACATTGTGCATTTAATATAGATCAAAATGGTCCTTAACAGTATCTAATTTAAATGAACATATTCGAAGATATTACAGATTTAAAATGCACGAATCGTGTCGTCGGCGGGGGCATCTGAAATCCACCCGTGCGAAGCCGGGGCGGGTCGCTAGTATATAATAAAATTAAATCTACAGAATATGAAGGCATGCAGACAATTGCTTTAACTTAATTGCAGGCGCTTACGTAAATTTGAGGGTTTCCTTCGATTTCCTTAGGATCCCATCATCAGATCCTGATATGGTGCCCATGGGACCACATGGGGAGCATACCCTTTGGAATACAAAAAGAATTTTCAAAATCGGTCCACAAATTGACCGAGTAATCTGTGTACACACATAAAAAAAAAAAAACGATGAAATTGGGAACCTCCTCCTTTTGGAAGTCGGTTAATTAAAATAATTTATTTCATATCTAGCCAAGAATCGCAATCTTCTAATAAGTCTAGTCAAAAGTTCACAGGAGTATCTGGAGGCCCATTCTTGTTTAGTATTTGAGGAACTAGACCCACGGCAAACTGCGACCATTAACTTAACCTACATTTACTATATGTTTTCGGGAGCACTTGAGAGTTGTTGCTTGACTTTTTATAAGAAGCCTGTCAGACGACGGGTATGTATTCGTTATAATTACAATAAAATCTTGGAGGGAACGTAAGATAGTTGGTATGATAGGATAGCGTCATGTAATGAATTGGTTTAGTTTTATACAAGATTTTGGTGTATTGAGTTCGACCTCTATATGTAATAATATTTTACCGACATATTTTTGTATTTTTATATTTCGTGTTCTTCATATTTAATTATTTTATTTTATCTACGAACCTGCCAAAGTGACTCTACTCTGCCTGATGGAAAGTATGAGCAGAATCCAAACGTAGTGGTCACCAATCACACACACTGCGAATGCAGACAATGAAACAATGTAGCATGATGGCCGCCTATTGAGATGCTGCTACATCATTGAGCCTCTGGTCTCATACTCACCAACGAAACTCGACAGAATGAATGCTGTCATTTTCGGTTGGTCTTCTGTGAGAGCGTAGTACAGCCCCGGTCTGGCCAGTCCGTTCGTGATGGAATCAGCGTTGCACTACTGCCTAGCACCTACACGCTGCTATGTCAGGGTATTTTAAACGTTACTTAATTAGAGAGAAAAAATATAAACCTCCGTGTGGTCATTAATAGTCAAGTCATTAATCTAACGTTTTGAAAGTGGCCAAAGAGACCAACTTGAAATAAAAGCTATTTAATTTTGATATTCATTTCAAAGCTTGTACAATACATTGAACTCAACTTTTATGTATTTTTAAACTATCTATTATTTACAGACGGTATTAATTACGCCCGTATGTAGAATGCCCGGGGAGATTGCACACGTAACTCTGCACGGGATGGGAGTAGTTCACAACAAACGTGAAAAATTCAGTGAATTAAGTGTCACATCAGTCTTATTTCCTCCAGACTGTAAGAAAAGTAACGAAAGTTTGAAAGCAATAATTACGGACATGTTATAGCAGACAATGTAATTAAGTCAAAATAAGTAAGGTTCATCAACTACTAATTCAATAAAGACCATTAAAAGCGTAAATAATATATCTTTGATTAAAATATTCAATTAATCAAAGACTAGTGTCGTGTTAAGTACTTGCAAAAGAGGGAAAGGAAGTAAGTTTCTTTTTTCTTTTTGAAGCAGTAATATCGTAAATCAGGCTTTACTTAGCTAAGATGCAAGTGTTTTAGGTCAATTTACCTGCTACAATCGCTAACACCTGTGTTCAATCCTCTCTCCAATGTTGCGTTCACCTTGGGAAATTTGAGATGTCTTAGGGCCCATCAATAAGCCATTCAATCGCTAACCATGTCACTGGAAAGAGCAATGAACGACGGCGTTTCACCATGTTATTATTCTAACTAATGTAATCAAGCACTTACTGGAGATGCGTGATGTCCTTGATCTTGTCGGCCGTTGATTGGGTACCCCACTGCGGCTTGTCTTGGTACGTTCACACATACATGCTCCAAAGTGCTGTACACCTCCAAGGTATTCCTAAATGCTTGCGGGCTCCCGAAATCTCGTAATTACAAGACACCCGATTCAGCTATCACGGATCGCGCCTATGACGTGACTACAAAAACTCGCGAGTTCAAATCAGACCAATCATAACGGTAAACCACTAAAGGGACCGGGTTGAATTGACAATTAGCTAAATTACAATTAAAACGGTTCCTAAAACGACAATCGTCGTCCGGTTACAACAAGCGTCTCAATAGTACTATCTGTCAACGTCAAAACGTCAAACAAGAAAAATGACAATCAAAAATGTTGCCATTACAATGACGTTAAATTTCTAACAACCTGTATTCTATTGTTTTATTGGCTAATGTTTTGTTTTGACTACGTGACTTAGCGTTAAGATACGTCATTCCCATACATCTGTTAGTTTTCTATTACGTTTACGTATGTAGAATGTCAACTTGACTACAGAAAAAAAAAGTTCTCAAACAAAAATACCTTGTCATTGTTATTTTACTATTATGTGGTAAATATTAGTGAAATCACGATACCCAGGGTACTGTGTCCTCAGTAATATGTATAATGTATGTGTAAATGTATAATGTAATAATGTGTCACAATCTTATAAGTAAAATTCTTCAGATAAATTGTATTGTGTGGTTGTTTACTTGTCTTTGTCGTTGTTCGATGCATCTGTCTTTGTTATGAAGAATTTAATAAACTGTTCAATTCATTCATTAATTACTATTTTTTAACAGAGTGGGAAAAGTGTGGGCGGAAAAGTTACGACCATAACTTTAACGCTCGAGAGTTTTGTATGATGCAAAGCCAATATGTAATGTAAGAAAATAAAAGTTTTTCCGTAAGTATTTAATCCGTTTATGGGTAAAATAGTTCTAAGGAAACTTACAAAAATACGACTACAGCCGCGTCCTGTTAAACCTACTTCGTGCGCACCTTCATAATTTTTATTATTTTGTAATGTTTCTAGTACGAGTGTAAAGCCGAAAATATATCGATACCTGTAATCCTAGGGAGTTTCATTTATACGACCGTTTTAGGCTAGGCACTCTTTCCAGAGATAAATCTACTTTTCTAAATAGCTTAAAATCATACTAGCCTTTGAAATAACTAAGTCTCGCTGTAGAAGTGTTTGAATTTTTTTTTTTGCAATTTTGAGGAAACTTACAGCTAGAAATAACACGGCATAACACAGTGATGGCCAATTACAAGTTTCCACAAATATCCTAATGACAACATTTAAAAGAAGAAAATCCTATCCTTAGGTTGTCAGCAAATTCATGTGCGTGGTTATCCGGCTATTTCCGAAAGTAGTAATTACACAATATTGTTTTCATTTGGAAGACTAGTGAAAAACAGATCCACATTAACTTCCCGACATGCGGCATTGTAAGCACGACAAGCCCGTATTCTTTAGGAATTTTGTCTGTACGCAGTTCCAACCACAGGAATGTGCAATAGATTTGGCTTACGTAGAAATACCGTGGACACACACAGACCCATTTTGGTAAGTAGTTCCGGTACATCTACTGATCCGTTGAAAATTTTCCATAAGAACGCTAAATTTCGTCGCTCTTTAAGTGGAAGCATGAGTTTTTTTACAACGAGTGTTGTAATCAGGCAAAATATAACAATTGGAACGGAATTGAATATACGTTGAATTTACGTTGAATGCCCTCCAGCCAATCAATATAAGTATTATACACGGGGTTCCACACTTGTGACGCGTATTCGAGATGACTTCGAACGAAAGAGCAATATAAGATTTTGATGGTTTAATATTTTTGAAATCGGATGAGAGTCCTAAGATGGAACCCAAGGCTATTGTCGCCTTGTTGATTATAGTATCTATGTGTACATCGAAGAGAAGCTCCGAATCAAAGGTAACTACAAGGTCTCTAACAGAATTAACTTTGATCAACGGGGTATCATGCAGCTTATAGATATAGTTGATAGCGTGTGTTTCACGAGTGAAAGTACAAGTGTAGCACTTATTGACGTTTAAATCGAGCCTGTTCAATGTACAATAATTTAAAAAACGGTCCCAGTCCTCTTATCTTTATCTATACAAATAAATAAAATTGAATTGCCTGTTTGTAATATTAAATAAATGCATATGTATGTTTACACAATACATGTACTTATCCATAACATTTTTACAATTTTTGTCTATATGTCTGTCTGTCTATTTGTTCCAGATAATCTCTGGAACGGCTGGACCGATTTTGACGGGAATTTCACTAGCAGATAGCTGATGATCTAAGGAGTAACTAAGGGTACTTTTTAGACTAACTTTGTCCCGCGGCGTTACCCGCGGTACAACGATAACCGCGGGTAACACCGCGGGGTTGAACTAGTTAAATATATATTCATAATACCTACATACTATGTAAACTAAATTTTTTAATTTAACTTCGGCAGCTTTTACTAGAAAACATGACGTAGAAGAAAATTCACAAAAATACTCGGCTTTCTTTTATAAAAAAAAAAATGTTTTTGGAGTATACTATTTCTTTTTTAGTTAAATATTTTTTATATTGCGAAAGCATATTTTAAATAATTTTTGTTTATATATACATACGTTTGAATTGCCCAAAATCGATCAGAAAGGCGTCCAATGGGAAAGGCCTATGCCCAGCAGTAGACTGCAATAGGCTGATGATGATGATTTTGTTAGGTTTGAATATACACACATCAAAAGTGTCTAGGGATCAAGCATTTTTATGCGGATTTCTTGAGATTGAGATGTGGCTTTGGCCCTGGCCTGCTCAGTCGCCAGACTTGAACCCGATTGAGCATGCATGGGATATGCTACAGAGAAGAGCTCTGCCGAATATGGAGGGTATCCAGTCGCAAGAAGACCTTTTTTTGTTGTTGCAACGAACATGGGCGGCCATTCCACAGCGTGATTTGGATGAACTCATTTTGAGTATGCCAAACCGATGTTCTTGTGTTAGTGTTCGCGGTAGAAACACGGATTATTAATTGTTTAAGTTACCTAATAAAATTTTAAAGAAAACTGTTATTTCAGTCTTTTTTTCGAACTTTAATGTTAGTGGTTCAAATGTCAAAAATCCTTTTATTAGGAAAATGGCAAATTTCTTTATTAATGCAAAGGTGACTTGGTTTATCGTTACTGTGACAAACGAAAACACTTTATTTGATGAATCCTTAAAGAAAATTTTAATTAATATCAATCAGGAGAAAAGTTATTGCAAAAATATATGTTGATCCCTAGACACATATGTTCATCCCTAGACACTTTTGATGTGTGTATATTCAATACGATACTATTGTGATTGATTTTTGAAAGATAGAATTCGAACACTGAATCTAATCTAGGCCACTGATGCTGCATTGTCCATAGTCTCAATAAGGATGGTGACTCCTGGATTATGCACATGCTTTTCATCAGGAACAGTAGAGTCTGATGATTCAGACAGACTTCGTTATGTTAAAATTATAAACAGATGTATTAAGAATATTAATATACTCTATGGTGTCTGTCCGTTTTTTCTCTCCATAAAACCTTACATGTTTCTTATAGAAATTATTTAAAAATATTAGCTGAATTGGTCGAGAGTTTTGCGCTTAGCAACACATTTGGCAGTCCATTTTTAGTAGGGTTCCGTACCTATTACTAAGACTTTGCTGACCGTCTGTCTGTTTATCTGTCTGTCACAAGGCTGCATCTCATGAACCGTGATAGTTAGACAGTTGAAATTTTCAGAGATGATGAATTTTTGTTGCAAAACAAATTAATACTAAAAAACAGAATAAAATAAATATTTTAGAAGGCAAAGGTAATTATATAGGCAAATACATCAAAGGTGATTTTTTTTCTCGTTTTTGGCAACAGGTAGACGCTTGAAACGCGTGTTTTAATAGAAATATTTCAATTCAACAACACCGTGGGAGAGCCACGCTTCGGCATGAATGGGCCGGCTCGACCGGAGTGATACCACGGCCTCACAGAAAACCGGTGTGAAATAGTGCTTGCGCTGTGTTTCACCGAGTGAGTGAGGATACCGGAGGCCCATACCCCAACCCCCCTCCCCCTATCTCCCCCCCCATCCCCCAAAGGGCCGGTAACGCACTTGTGACGCCTCAGTGTTGCGGGTGTCCATGGGCGGCGGTAATCGCTTACCATCAGGCGATACGTCTGTTCGTTTGCCGGCAAATTCCATAAAAAAAAAAAAAACTCCGTAATAAGTCATTAAAACTACGTATTTTATTAATAATATCTTTATTTTCAAATATATTTTCCCTATTTTGTTTTGTCTCCATCCTAAGGTTGCCTGTAAGAGATTGCCTCCGGGCGATAAGGCCGCCAATTGTACCTACTTATCTTGTAATAAGACCTTTATAATTTACCTGGTGTACAATAAAGACATTATTATTATTATTATTCTCTTTATTAAACTTATTATATAACATATTATTTACATTTTTAAATATACATATAAAAACAAATACATTTAAAAATATAAAAAATAGTAGACCACCGACTTCGGGTACAGGGACAGACAGACAGACAGGAACCTCCTCACAATTCGAGCCGTGTCAAGGAGGACTGCCTTCTGCATCAGACCCTTGATCCAGCTCCCTAACGTGAGCCTCCTAAGATGTTGGTCGAGGCTCTTGGCTATCAATCCGTGAGCAGATACGACTATCGGAACAATGATCACCGAATCCACATTCCACATATCGACAATCTCGTGAGATAAATCCAAATATTTTATTTGTTTTTCTTTTTCGACTTTGACGAGATTCTCGTCATGAGGAACGGCAATATCGACAATCATTGCGCGGCGCTCTAATCGATCTATCACCACAATATCAGGCTTATTGGCAACAATAGTCCTGTCTGTGATAACAGATCGATCCCAATATAATGTAGCACGACCATTCTCGAGAACTGGGTCGGGCACATACCTGTAATATGGCACCTCTGAACTCACAAGTTTGTATTTCAGGGCAAGTTGCTGATGTACGATCCTGGCTACTTGGTTGTGCCTGTGTAAATATTCGCCGTTAGCAAGCCGAGAACAACCAGAAATAATATGCCTAATAGATTCTCCAGGACGGCGACATGCCCGACAGATGTCGACCGTACCATCCTTCAGGATATACTTCCGATAGTTATTCGTCATGATAACTTCATCCATAATCGCACAGACAAAACCTTCGGTTTCTCCGAAGAGATCACCATACCGTAGCCAGAACGTAGATGCTTTAAAATCTATATCAGGCCCATTTAGGGCCCGATAAAATCGACCATGAAGTTCTTTGCCCTTCCATACCTCCTTGCGATCATCAGTACCAAGTACTACAGGTTTGCGCCAATTCTCTTTAGCCAAAGCGAGCGGAGTCAGTCCGGTATCCATTGCAACTACATTGCGATGCACGCCCACATCAGTATGGAGAAAATATTCTCTAAGATTGTATATCTCGCGATTGTGTAGGGTCTTGATATTTAATAGACCACGACCCCCAAACTTTCGCGGGATATACAACCTCATAACCGATGAACGTGGGTGATGCATTCGGAATGCAGTCAGCAATGTACGGACTCTCCTGTCAAGGGCATCTAATTCAGTCTGAGTCCATCTAAGTATACCAAAGGAATACATCAGAACCGGCATGACCCAACTATTGTAGGCCCGCACTTTGTTACCGCCTGATAAAAGACTTTTAAGTACTTTTTTCAGGCGGCCAAAGAAACGTTCCCGCAACGTTTGTTTCACGTCAGATTCTGGTATTCCCAAGGACTGCGAAAAACCTAGATACTTGTAGGTTTCGGTGGCAGAAAGAGATCGAAGTTTTGTGGAATCTGAAAGCTCTACTCCTTCAGATTCCACAATCACTCCCTTCTTTACATACATGACTGCACACTTGTCTACACCAAATTCCATCTTGATAGAATTACTAAAGTTTTCAGTGACCTTTCGTAACGCTGTCAATTGTAATTTAGTGGGGGCAAGCAGTTTCAAATCATCCATATAAAGGAGGTGAGATATAACTTGATCATCTTTCTGCAACCTATAGCCTAACCCTGAACCCTCTAATAGAGTGCTGAGAGGGTTCAAAGCTAGACAAAACCACAAGGGACTCAGACTGTCACCTTGAAAGATGCCCCGCTCGATTTTTATAAGTACGTGGTTCATCGTAGACTGCCGACATCCTGGATAGCGAAGTACTGTTCTCCATTGCCCCATACACGACTTCAAGAAAGTGCACAGAGTTGTATCAATTTTATACAACTCCAGCACCCTTAAAAGCCATGTATGAGGAACGGAGTCATAAGCCTTCTTGTAATCTATCCAGCATGTCGCCAGGCTCTTACGATTACGACGTACCTGCTGGTTAATGGTCATGTCTATTATAAGGAGCTCTTTAGTGCCGCGGGTCCCACTTCTACATCCATTCTGAGAAACGGAAATTATCGAATTTTTATTAATATGAGTAGTAATTTTGAGTCTCAGAATAGATGTTAGAAGTTTATTATTATTATTATATTGTACAATATACCTCTCACACTTACTTACCTCCAAAAAGAGCTCCCCAAAAACTCCACGCGGTAGTAGTAGGTAATGTGTGGCCGTAGTAGAGGAAGTAACTATAACATACATGCCAAAACAAACAACGAGCCCTATTTCGAAGTGTTACATTAAATAATCGATATTTAATAGGCTTTTTTCGCTTTTTTGTACTGACTTCACGCATCTTTGCTGGCACTGAAATAAGTACAACCTAATTGGCATAAAAATGGCTGAAATAATTAAGCCTAATTATTGTTAAAGGATAAACATAAATAACACGACATATGGGATCATATTGTGATGAATTTGTTACTGATGCCCTTAGTAGTGCTTCGTTAACTGCTTCGGTAGCACAGTGGTAGCGTATGTGATTGCTGTGCTAGAGGACTTGGGTTTGATTCCTGGGTCGACCCAAATGTTTGTATAAGCTACAAATATTTGTTTCAGAGTTTGAGTGATTTCTATGTATAATATAACCAAAAAAAGTATATCGACGGCGGAAAGCGAAAACGTAGTCATCCACAAAAACGAAAATGTTCACCAGAGCCAAAAAAGTTTTACACTTTTCTTCAAAAAATCATAACTTGCGTGTTTTTTAACTTAGACTTATGAATTTGGGATATAAGACTTGTTATTTTTTCTAAATTATTATTCTAACTCTCATATCTCATTCTAACAATTATTTGCCAATATTTTGTTGACTACGACATTTTGAACTATTTTTATAGAATGTTAAAACGCTGTAATTGCACTATCGAGTTGTATGGAGCTGGGTGAAACACATTATTTTAAAGAAAGCAAAAACGTGGTAAGCCGCAATATTTGAACTAGGGCTGCCCAATTGTACGTTATAAAAGTGGTTATTCAATGAAACTAATCTCTTAGATATGGTGTAAACTATAATAATTGCTGATTTGGGGTAAAACAAATTGTATTACACGTTAAGTGATTTAAATTTGACAGAATATTAAAATGTAGAGTTATCCATCATTTATTAAATATTTAAAACAATTATTTAAAATTTAATCTTTTAAGTCATTAAAAATCCTACCTTGCATAGTTCCCAGTGAAAAGTGCCCATAATAGCAGCGTTGCTCCGCTGGATTGCTACAGACATCCTTTGCACCAGGAACGAGGCAGAGCAGATGTTATTACGTATATACGTATTAATTATGCGTAATTCGCCACTAATTTCCGCAATCAGACTTTTGGCCTCCGAACCTCAATTGCCCTGATTCTCCACCGCAATAGACACAAAACAATAATGCGTTTCCATTGCCCCGTACTTCAGTCTCTTCCTATCATCGGCATCCTCCGCCGCCGTCCCTGGAGTGCATAGAGTACTACTCAGCTACGAGGTCGCGACTGTGCTGATGCATGTTACGTCCCACAACAAGCACTTGCCGTTCTTTCACTGCACTAAAGTCATTCCATCCGGCCGCATCCCATCAGATCTGCTGAGACACGGTAGCTTCAGCATACATTCAGCATGTATTGGCTGATATCAGAGCCCTTCGCACTATGTCATTAAGGGGATGATGACACGAAAATCGACCTGTGGGACGACAACTTAGTGCGTGATGACCATCGGCCTCCACCATGGTGCCGCATGTGCGATCGATGCGGTCCGCACACCATGCAGCCCAGGCAAAGAGCCACTGCCACACGCAAAGAGTCATCGTCTAGCAACCTCGCTAGACGATGACTCTTTAACCTTTAACCTGGGTACCTACCTAGGTAAGGTCACTGGAGTGCGTGTAACTATACCCCCGATTCCGATTGCGACAGAGCTCTGTCAAGCCGGAGTAGCACCCTTCAACATTCTCTTCAGTTATCTTTTGGCACCAATGTCGTCCTATACTCGCTGAACATGCGGAGCCACTGGACACGGCTCTCCTGTGTTAAGGGCAGTCCATGCCAATACCGCCACGGACACATATAATAATTATGTTCGCCCTGTCACCATTTGTAGAGCGGGTGACAGTGACAAGGCCTGCAACCCCATGTGCCCATGGAAGCCAAGGTCCATGACACGTCTCAATCCCCCATAAGTTATTGGTAGAGCTGCCTTGAGCCACTAACGTCCATCGAGGAGGACGTTGAGGATCGACTCAGCAGCATCTCTCAAAACGCTATCGAATGCCGAGATGGCACTTTTGGCACTGCATAACACATACAAAGCAGCAGAATCGCAACATGGGCAGAGAGATGCCCCAAACGCTCTCAAGCTGCAAGAAGAAGATTTTGACGGACAGCAATGGCTGCGGGAACTGCCTCGAGGAAAATAGGAAAGTCCAGGAGGTTAAAAGGAGGGTGTGAGCTCGCTGAGGCCAGGAAGAAGTGTATGAAAGTGGGTTAAGTGCTCGTGGGTAAAGTGGTCAAGGCATACAGTTTTTTGAGATTTAAATGTAGGTTTCAAATCTAACACGTCTTTGTGTTTTTGGTCAGTTTATAATCATAATTCGCAGTTCATACTCTTACTACCAGTATTGTACTTATTCTTGTGCCCATAAATACGCAGTATTTATTGAAATGACATACGAGCATATGTACATATTTACTTGCTAAAAAGTCGTTTAAATGCGCGATACATAAAAACACGAGTGGCAAAAATGTACTAGTCCGAATTGCAGCCAGCAATACTGACAACATCTTCAACATGCATCTTTTTTTTACGGAAAACGAATTATTGTAATCGACATAGTATAAGTTATTACTGGTTTTTTCTGTAGCTTACAGTATTTTGAATGCAGGAATTTAAGTTTAAACATATTTTTTCAAAATGTTAATTTTATAACTATTCATACGTGATCCGGACCATTTGAAGCAGTTTTTTTTTCTGATTCGAATTGTGCAATAAAAACAAAAGTCATACTTTGTGGACTACAACGTTTTCGCTTTCCGCCGTCGATATATGTATTTATATCAGTTTTCTGGTACCCATAGGACAATCCTTGCTTATTTTGGGACTAGACAGCGTTGTGTATCAAATGTCCAATGTTTTAAAAATAAATTATTATTATTAGCAGTACACAAATATCGTGGCTCAGTGAATGTTGCCAACAACATGAAAAAGTTACCAGTCAATCCACGCAGTTTTAAATGCAGTTACTGATATTTTCTCAAAAGTCAGCATGAGATCAAAAAAATTACCTAATAAGCTTGCTTATGAACTAGTCAATTGATAAAATAAAATACGTTAGTATGCCGAGAAACGAGAAATATCGTTTATTATAAAGGGCCTCTGCACCGCAAGAAGTTCCGATCTGATTCGCATCGTGCGACGCCGCCGACGACATCGCATCTGATTCGCATCGTGCGACGTCGCCTACGCCATCGCATCTGATTCGCATCGCAGTTATGTGTGGGAGCCCAAATACACGTATTGGTTTGTAAATGATGTTGGATAGTTGGATATGATATACCTATTAAATACCTTTTTTTTTGGTTTAGACATAGATATATTGCCTGCATTTTATAAATCTGAGATATTAACTTACATAGAAATACTATATATTTAGAGATTAATAACTTACGATATGAGGGTGGTATTGTTAAACTAGGATCCTGACGTAATGTAGTGGTCCATAGATCATACTCCGGTACCCACTCGCCCCTATCAAGAGGTTCGAAGCCGAACCCTGTCATATCCGATGTTCCACGATATTCGACTCTTTGCATGGTAAAGTCCGGATAGTATTCACCTTCACGCAATTTCCACTCATGGAGATCTAATAACTCCATTGACGTTTTGTGACCCCAGGCTGCTAATTCAAAAAGACACGTACTTCCAAATGTTATGAGTATTGATATATCGAATACTGAACCTGTTAACAATAAATTAAGAAACTTTTAAAGTTTTATTTAATTAAAGCATACTTTAGACCTTTGTAGGGAAAACTATACTATATCATATAAAAATATACTATGAAACGGCACCGGTGGATAACTAGGCGGCAGGATAGTGTGCGCAAACAAAGGTGCACTCTCCGTTCCGTTCCCAAACTTTCATAAAATATGCTTTTTGTGGCACGGGGGTTAAGACAACAATTCTATAGTCCGGGCTGTTATGAAGCAATTTTAATGTCAGAAAGGTCAATAAAGCTTTTTGGCTGTATAGAGCCGGGAATTGAACACGAGAACTCAATAGACAGTTGCTTATACTAACTGGTAGACCAATGAGACCACATTACACTAGATTAGTAATTTATACAGTTGTACTAAGATCTAGTTAAGAACTTGATGAAGAGAAAATAAAATTTGAAGCAAACCTTTAACGTTAAAATGTTAATGGATTAATTCTAAAGGTATGATTGCTAATCTTCTATTCAGGTAGGATCTTCTATTCAGGTAGGACCTTTACCTAGGATAAGTTTCACTATTTCGTGACCTTATGTACTTAATATAATATTAAATAAAAAAATTAACAAAAAAAACGACTTCAAGAACTGGACCAAATTGATATAAATAATAATAATATTAATACAATATGATGGGACAAGGGAAGCACCAGCTTTCAAATAAAAAAAATACGTTGAAATTGGTGCAACCAGTCGAAAGTTCTGAGGCAACAAACATTAAAAAAAAAACTTCGTTTGAAAAAACCGACTTCAAAAACTAAAAAGTATAAAATAACTTAATTTGTATGTGCTACCTATTCATAGGTTTGAATTCGGTGCCAAGCCAAATGTAATAGTAGGTACCACACTCGCTATATTTCCAGACGAACGTCAACGACGTCACTGACGCTTCGGTTGTTTTGTTCTACGCGAAGAGCAGCTATCCCGCTCAACGTCACGCGCGCCGAGTGCAGTACCTACTATTACATTTTGGCTTGGCACCGACTTCAAACCTATGAATAGGTAGCACATACAAATTAAGTTATTTTATACTTTTTAGTTTTTGAAGTCGGTTTTTTAAACGAAGTTTTATTTTTATTTTTCGCTTTTTAGTCTTTCTCGAATCTCTCATCATCATTTCACCTAAATAACTTGAATGAATACGACTAAAGGTAACATACATACTGTGTAGAATCGAAAGGACTTCAGGTAATTTTTTGTAATAAAATCTCAAATAGACTATATATTATGGAATTAAATGATGTCTACAGAATATGAAGGCATGCAGACAATTGCCTTAACTTCATTCCAGGAGCTCACGTAAATTTGCGGGTTTCCTTTGATTTCCTTGGGATTCCATCATCAAATCCTGATATGGTGGCCATGGGACCACATGGGGAGCATACCTTTTCGAATACAAAAAGAATTTTCAAAATCGGTCCACAATTGACGGAGTAATCAATTTACGTACATAAAAAAAACCGATGAAATTGAGAACCTCCTCCTTTTGGAAGTCGGTTAAAAATACAGTCGAATTAAGAACCTCCTCCTTTTTTGAAGTCTGTTAAAACTGATAACTTATGCTATATTTCGTTGATAAGGAGTAGTTGGACAAAAATGCATACTGATTAGAGCGTAGTAATTTTAGTACTACATAAATACCTACCTACTATTAAAACTGTAGGTGATGTACATTTTACTCACTACCCTCAGAAGCTTTGACCTTCAATTGCGGACCGATTCAGTCAGTTGGAATTTGACTTCGTGGTCTGCACTGCAACAGGTACATGGATGGTTTAATGGTTTAAATGATCATTTTGCCGCTTTCTACTACATTGACAGTCGTGTGTTTGATGAATAGGCCAATACGCAGATTCAGAAATTATTGTCTTAAGTCTTGATATTCTTTGTGACCCTTTCAAGTATGTTAATAATTAAAAAAAATCTCGCATCATTTTTATTTTTTTTGGATACTTCCTTCAATGCTCAAGTAACAAACATTCTTGAATCAAAAGATTTTCAAAGATGCGATCTTTCTACTGTCATTGTTTTGAATTGCCTCCAATTTTTTTTTCCTATTTTTTTAAATACAACTCCCGCACTAAATAAAAATATTTTATCGGCCGTAAGGTGGGTCTGAAGATCTGTCACACAGGCTTCGAGCCTACTATGGACTCCACCTCTCATTAGGGATTTTTGCAGAAACTGTTTAGTTTGTACCTAGATCTCATGTAACCAAAATTGTACCTTCCTGTGAGAGAAATAAAGTTTTATTATTAATAGGAATACATCCTGGGTCACTGTATTGCTAAGTCTCTTCTCTGTTCTTTTTATTTATACCTCCAATGTTTCTTTAAATCGACCATCCACAGTAACGAATTCAATTATACTTCATATCTCTTCGCTATCTATTTTCACTTCCCTTATGTATTGATGAATCCAATGGTGTTTTAGCTTCGTTTTTGTTAATACTAAATTTACATCTATGAATAGATTTAAGTTAATAAATATTACAGTAGAACTAACAATTACTCAATTATATTTTTTTAAATCTAGGTCTCCTCCCTAGGTTTTAATTTTCTACTTACCTTGATGTTTATAACAGCTTGGACCTCCTGTTGCTCTAGTACAATCGTGATGAATACGCATTTCGGTAGAGGCTGATGCGTTAATTAGTTCTAAAGTTAAGCAGGTAAACTCCACGTTTTCATTAATTGTGAGCTGTAAAAAATTGTAAAACTTAATAATAGTAAATAAAAGTAAACCTTTTGCGCGTTTTTTTAAACGACTTCAAAAAAAGGAGGATGTTCTCAATTCGACCATACATACCGTTTCGTTTTTATGTGTGTTCACGAACTTCGTCGTTTATGAACCGATTATGATGATTCTTTTTTTAATGGAAAGGAGATATCCCAACAGTGGAACCATGATAAGGACACTAAGATCTGATGATGGAATCCAAGAGAAATCGAGTCGAACCTTGAAGTCGGTTTTATTTTTGTTAAAATTTTACAATACTATATTACATAGGAGGTTGATATCTCCTCGTCTTTGAATGAATTTAAAGTGTCTATGACCGATGTAAACAACATAACCTGTCTTAAAAAAAGACATCTCCCGCATTAGGAATATATATCTTGTGTCACGGGGGACTTTACAAACATACATGAACCGGAAACAAAGAACACCCAGACTCAGAACAACAATTTGTGGATCACACAAAGTGTTGTCCCATATTGGATTTGAACCCACAATACTTAGCGCAGTAGAAAACAACTTACACCACTAGGCCAACCGTGCAGTCTCTGTCTGGCTTATCTATTTACCCCTTTCTTCTTTGTTGACGAGGTGGAAAATCCTTTCGGATCCCCAACTCTTTGGGAACTCAGGAGCCAGGAGCAAGTGGTTTTCTCCATTAAAAGACACCCCGACAGCTGGTCTCAGGCTCTGCTCTGAGGAGGACCCGGACCATGTTATTTCCCCCCAGGATCGCCGCTGCGTCTAGCCAGACCTTATCCTTGATCTGATACACAAAAACTAAGTATCTACTCACATTATATTTCACAGATTGTTGATCTTCGCTAAAAGTACGCAGGCTCATGATGTCTCTGTATAATAGATTTTCTTTCTCTTCTGCATCACAAGCACCAAACCTTTCAAATAATCGTTTTCCTGTTAGCGTTGCAGATAATCCGCCACTAGTTTCTTGGGCAGCATCTAGATTCAACAACAATTGAAGTACTTAAACACTGACTCGTTTATTGAGATGAAGCATAGGGAAATTCATGTTAATCGGTTGCAAGTTATAACTTATTATTTCACCTTTATCATTGCTATAAAATTATAACATTAATAAACAAATATCTGTCTACAAATGTGATTTACACTAAATAATTTAAAAAAACGCATATTCTTCTACGATATATGAATTTTTGTTGTCTTAAAAAATAAAAAGATATATTAGGATCTTTACCTATGCAATAGCTGTTATTAATTAAATAAGTTAACGTTTTTGGTTCCTAATTTTTTATCACACTTAATATATAAAGGCGAAAGTATGTGTGTATGTTTGTTACTTCTTTACGCAAAAACTACGGAACGGATTTGGATGAAACTTTATAGTAATATAGCTTATACACCAGAATAAGACATAGGCTACTATTTGCCGCGATAACCGACATACACGCGGGCGGAGCCGCGGGCAACAGCTAGAATCTAATAAAATCAAAGTAATCACTCATGCTTTGCTCATGTTCTTGAAGAAATCAGCTGGACGAAAGGCAAAAATTTGTTTAGAGGTGTTTTGTACTGCCTCTCGGTTATTAATTTATTTAATCTTGATACACATTTTGCACAAAGGTAGACTTTTTTTTTTTTTTTTTTTTTTTTTTTTTTTTTTTTTTTTTTTATGTTTGGCCCGCCAAAATGACTCTACTCTGCCTGATGGAAAGCATAAGCAGAATCCAAGAGTGGTGGTCACCATACTCATTGCGAATGCAGACAATGCAGTATGGAGACCCACACTATGGCGGCCTAGTGATGCTGCTGCATCTTTTAGTCTAGTCAACAAGTATGGTACTTGTTGACTAGACTAATTGGGCCTCCGGTCTCGCACTCACCAACGAAACACGACAGCACGAACGCTGTCATTTTACGTTGATTTTCTGTGCGAGGGTAGTACCGCCCCGGTCGAGCCGGCCCATTCGGAAGACTTAATGCCATGAGGCATTTTCTGCTAGTCAACCTTAAGGTGATGTAAAAATATAATGTGGTAGGTGCATAAGAGACGTTGTAAGAGTTATTGTATTTCCCCCCCAAAAATTTATTGAAATTCTGGGTATGATGGACCTGGGTATTGCAAAACGTGCATTTCATAGACAAATACCTATTTTAAGGACCACAAATATATGTTCAAATGTGAACAATAATAAATTTAAAGTAATTTTTTTTAATCTAAACCGCTTGTAGAAATAATGTAACGTGTTAGGGTTCGATTGGATTTGAGAAATAAACCTTTTGACGTGTAAAAAAGGCTTTATTAAAAATATTATTAAAATAACAATATTACTCCGAGGATTGATCACTGATATCACTTCGATGTACATCGCACTGTAGCTCAAAATTCAACTGAACTGCGGCCCGCGAGACACTCTCTTTATGCCCATATAAATAATTATTATTAGCGTTTTCGAAAAACGTCTCGTACATACGGGGTCATTCGACGTACCAAGGACGCGTCCGCCGTCGAAATCATTGTAAACAATTGCGCAACAACCAATCGATATTCGACGTTATGAATTTCAATATAAGGTTTTTCCGTGCCTCAGAGAACTTTCTTGATCGTTGTTCGCGAATAAATATTTCTTCGTAACAATAACATAGGTAACAAAAATTTCGTGTATCATTATATATCAGGATCAGGAATAATTATATATCATTTTGTTTACCTTTATAACTTAATACTTATTTTCGGCTTTTTGTATTAGTATACAGCAATGTTTTTTTTTTATAATTAATGCGTGTCAAGTAATTTTTCTTGTTACGTAAATCTGTTTGTCACATCTATAGATGTCTAATTACTATAGTGACTGCTTTCTAGCTATACCTACCTTCGCCAACTTTTTAATAACTTATTATTGTAAACATAAAAATATAAACAAACTTACATCGTAATACATATTTATGTGGATTCAGTTTGGAAATGGTTAATTCTCTGAATTTGGAGAGGCTGTTTTCTATCCAGGGAAAATAGCTCATCATGTCAAGATACCGTGAGGGTGCACCACATCCTGGTCCTCGTACACCTATGCCGAGCTACATGAAGAAAATAACGATCAAAGTAATTTCAAATCAAATTGAGGAACATTGATATACCAATGAAGAAATAATATGAAGAATGAAAAATAAAAATTGAATTGATAAGGTAATCGGATTCCTGGGAAAACTAATAATAAAGTGGGCACTTTTTTCCATCAGATTTTAATAATGCTGACAAAAAATTATAAATATTTAAAGCACGGGTTTACCAGCTGCCATCTTCCCCAAGGGTCTCGAGCTACCAGGGCTGCACCAGCACTCCATACACATGCTTCTTTCGTTTTCATTTCTACCGCGCAAGTCACGTGGGGTAGACGCATCATTTTACTATACAACTGAAAACACAAATATGTATAGAAAAATATCACTTTATTGATCTGTTGGTTTATTGTATGTTTGTTTTTTTTTGTAACCGACTCCTTTGAACTCGATTTAGCTATAAATATCTTTTCTGTTCATTATTAATACATATAGTTTAAGAAAACTAAATTAGACGCTCCAATAATAAGTCGAACTAAAAATTAAATTATGATTTTTCAGGAAAGGAATAATGATCAAAAAATATTACGACTATTTTAAAAAATCGAAAATAATATGAGCAGATTTTATATTCAGAGGATAACACATACTACCAATACGAACTAACATTAGCATTCACGTAGAAATCTTTACACATTTTACCCGGGATATGAACAACTTTGATCACTTCTTTCTGTATTGTATCGGCGTCTGAAAAAATAAGTTATATTAGAATATTATACTCTAGAGGTAAAAATGTTGTACAATAATTATTATGAAATGATTTTGGCACTTTAGGTTTTGTTATACGCTATTGTTGTTATATTATTGAACTTGTTTTCAGGTTTAGTATTCAGTTTTCAGTCAATTTTCAGGAATGTTGGGAACAAATAATATAATAAATTGCACTCGATTAAGAAAAGGTTATATTTTTGTTGCTAAGCTAGGCTCAGCCCGCGTGTGTGTCGGTTATTACGTTAAATAGTACAGAACCTTCTTCAAGAATTAAAGAGTCTCTATTCTAAATTTCATCCAAATATGTTCATCAGTTTAACCGTGAAAGCACCACCCCAAGCATACCCCACACGTATGAGTTTGATGAAAAAAATGTTTGAATTTCAGTTCTAAGTACCCCATACTTAATTATGTTTAACCCCCAAAATTTATGTTTTTTAAATCTTTTTGTGTGAAAATCTTAATGCGGTTTACAGAATACATCTACTTACCAAGTTTCAACAGTATAGTTCTTAAAGTTTCGGAAAAAAGTGGCTGTGACATACGGACGGACAGACAGAGATATGACGAATCCATAAGGGTTCCGTTTGTTTGCCATTTGGCTACGGAACCCTAAAAAGTATCAAAATTTTTATTTAACAGAGGTTTTAAAAAACTGAACATACACATATGAAATACCTCATATTATTTAAATGTATTCGTGTTTAGCTTAATTGGACAAGACAATGTGGTTTGAAAAGCAAAAGAGTTTTAGATATAATATCAAAACTAATACATACCATATTTTACCTTAACTACATAAAACTCAGGATTTCTTAAGAAGTTAGGCGGCGGGCAAAGCGGGCGAATTTTGCTGTGAAAAAATTCAAAATTTTCAAACACCCGCACTGTCAAACTACCCTGTTTTACAGGAACGCCTATAGCATGTTTTAATAAACTCCTAATACCAACAACATTTAGTAGTTCACTTTAGTAAGCTTCTCCTTATATAATCTATAAATTCTCAAAATAAAAAAAAAACCCCGACATAATAACCTGAGTTCCCTTTAAAAAGTAAAAAACACGTTATGCGCTTTCATTTGAGACCGGTTCTTTCGGTTATTCTTCCCCACTTTGACCCCATAACTTTTAAACGACTCAACCGATTTTCATGAAACATGTCAAAGAACACTCGCACGTAACTCACCTTTCATACAAAAGAAACTAAATTGAAATCGCTTCATCGTTGCGAACGCGCCGCCCTGGGAATGACCAGTCTTCCCCTAGCAGAACACGGCTTTTTTTTCTGAAATTAAATCAAGATTCTGAGATGTTTTTATTTTCTCTTTAGAAACATACTTAATATCTAGTGCACCTGGTCGGTTTCTTTAAAACCCGAAGGTAAACTCGGAGAACGTGTGTGAGACATTAAATCCGCCATTTTGCAATATCAATTTGTGCATAAAGTATTATAGTAAATAAATATTTGGCCTGTCATTTCCAACAGGCAGTACGATCAGTGTTGCTTCAAGCGAAGTGTTATCATTAATATTATATAATCGAAATTATTGTTTAAATAAATAACCAAATTAAATATCCTAGAACGCGAAGTTAAAAAACCTTGAAAATATTATTCTAAAGGCTGTTAAGGTAGTGTATGGCCGTTTATTTAATTTATGTAGTTAAATTGTCTTTTACTATCCAATTATTGAAAGCTTTGATGGCACGCGAACCAACATTTTATGCATTTTTTTTATGAGTTAGCTGCAACAATGACTCGACTCAACCTGATAGAAAGCTTGAGTAGAATCTAAGAAACAATGAAGCATTGTGAGCCACACTATAGTGGTATATTGCTATGTAAGAGGTTACTGACTTATTGTTTAAAAAATCTGTTTTTTTTTTGTGGAAATATCCCGTAGGTGAGTATTAATTGATTTTTTAGTCACCTGAAATCTCTTTTCGGCATGGGGCCTATGTCTGCTGCTACACCAATAACAAACTCTCGATGTATTAAAGCAACCGTCGTTACAGCTCTGGTGTCACGATCGTGCCCAACTGTCACAAATCATTATTTATTATTAGAGAAATGGATTAACATAATTGACGTTCTAATTATTCAATAACTCTTCGAAGAAAAATATTTCTCCAACAGAACTCCATAAACGCACAAATGACGTTGGCATATCGAAGTTAGATTAAATTAGCAAAACACTATTGTACGTTGCCTTATGTTATGCATTAAGCATAAACAAAGCATATGGCCAATAATAGTTGCGGGCAAGAATCTCGACAGTACCTGTTTATCTTAAAATCAACTCCTATTCGTGATTATCAGTTTATTTATGCAGCACCTGGTTTTTATGCTCAACTATTGTATGTAATGTTACGTTGCTTAATTCAAATGTTTCCTTTTTTTTACTTTCTATCGTGTATTTATATATCCCTAAGCGAAAATTTATTGCTTTACCATACCGTTGTTAGTTGAAATAATAATTATATACTTTATTTCATTCATGGAGTTTGCTCCTTAAGAATTGTTTTTCATATTTAGCTCATTGTGAAATTTTTATGCACAATGGAAGCAATCAGCTGGACGGAAAAAAATACAAACGAAGAAGTTCTAGTAAGAGTGAAAGAGAAAAGGCTCCTGATATCTACTATAGAAATTAGAAGAGGCAAGATGGTAGGCCACCTTATACGTCACGATAACTTTTTAAGTAATATCATAGAAGGAAAAATAGAAGGAAAGAGAGGAAGAGAAAGCCCGAGACCCAGTTTTATAGATCATATTAAGGAAAAAGTGGCGGTTGCGACTTATAAGGAGGTCAGGGAAACGGCTCTTGACAGGGAGCGCTGGATAAAGCTGCATCGACAAGAGCATGGCTTTTAAGTCAATGATTATGAATAAAATAAAGCGTTAACTTAAAGGTATTACGTTGCAGTGCTTTGTGTTAGTATTAGGGTTTGTTTCAAGTTCTTCTTCTCTTGCAGTGATGTTATTCTTCGTACTTTGTCGCTTTGTCGCATCCTACAATATTTATGGGATGAATAGGGACACACACCACATGGACTTTACTAGGATGGATTGGTCATCTATGTTACGGGCAATTTGATAAGTACGGGCACTATTAATAATGGCTGGTTTGTATTCATAATGCTCTACTTAATTGGGCAATGTGATTAAAACAGCATGATTAATCACTTTTCCTGGCCATTAATAATAATGAAACCCTATTTTGGGCAAATTAATAAAATAGGTTAACTGTAGTGTTATTGTTTATTAAATGAAATTAAAATAACTTTCATGAGAAGTTAACAAAAAATGAACCTAACCTAACACACAAGTGGGGAATTATTCACACTGCCCGGTCCAAGTGATAAATTCAAACTATTTTATTTTATTTTTATGGGACTGGGACTAGCCCACACGCCCACCACTGTAACTCCTGTACACCAGGATCAACAGCGATGACCCACGAACACACCGAGTTATGACACTCGGGAATTCCCAGGAAAAATTAAACTGTCTTGGAACCCGCAACGAAATTAATCAGAATAAAACTGGAGGAGTTGGAAATATAATAAGTCCACTTCCCTCCTTAACAAAGCGGGAGACAAAATGGAGTCAAAATAGGCAGACGCCTTTTTCAAACCGGGAAGCACGGATAAAAATATTATGGGTCCTAATACACGGCGGTGATTTGAAGTTACCTTTCAGAAGTAGCTGGAAGGTTTTGTTTGGTGCAAACGTCAACCGATTACGCCCACCCCACCGAGATATTAAGTCCAAACATTCACTGGCCAGCCTCTCAAGCCCTGTTCTAGTATCCGACTCTATCAATAACAAACCGTCGTCCAAAATTCAAACTATCTCAAACATTGACTTCTTACATGGACCACGGGCCGAAAGGCATTATTAATAATGCCCGGTCAAAGTGATAAATGAATCACTTTGTCCCACGCTCTTGGGCATTATTAATAATGGCCGGTCCTTATTAATAATACCCAGTTAATCACGTTGGCCGTAACATCTTTATATAACTGTATTATTGTAATATTATTATTATAGATTACCGTTTTAATGTTCTAGTATTTATATAATGTTCTAGTGTTCCGATGTTAATTATTAATTTGTTAATCTACAATTATGTTGTTACTTACAAAATAACTTAGCTATAAGTATGACTTTTGATGTCCTAGATTACAAGCACTACCTCACTATGACTAATGGTTAGTATAGGTAAAAGAACATAAGAAATACTAACTGAACTCATAGTACAGTACTCCCAGCCATGGATATTCTGAAACATCCAAGAGACCTTCAACCACAGTGGGCTCATTGTCAACACCGCAGTCTAATAAATCTAATGTAACGGAGTTTGTCATCCACACTGAAAATAAGCATAATATAATAACAACATGTATACGTTTTTTGAAAATGTTTTATTTAAAAGACAACTCCCGCATTAGGATTAAAGCCTGTGTCGCAAGAAATTTTACAAAAATACATGACACAGGCACAAAGAACACCCAGACTCAGAACAACAATTTATGGATTACACAAAGTGCCCTCCCATGTGGGGTTTCAACCCAAAACACCCTCGTTAACCGCTACGCCATCAAATTTAACCCTCAAATTTAACACTTAAACTTACAATATGCTACAATTAAAACAAAGAGGAACAATGCACCACAGCAAAATTTAGTGATATAAAAAACACACCTTTCAAAAAAATTATGAAATAAAAAAGCATTGTAAATGATAAAAAACCGTATCACTATCACTATCGCCTAATTACTACAACAACTGTTACGTGAATATTACTTTCAACAATATGTTTGGTTACTAATATAGAATACGATTTGTTGAATGTTTTGAAACAGTGTTTATTTATTATGGTAAACACAAATGTTTCTAAATAAATATCGACGTTTCAGTTGGCGATTTCAAACATAAATATGCATTATTTCACTAGTAACCCGACACGGCTTGGCATGGATGACTTATAGATATATCACCATCCGCTCTGTATTAGGTAAACTTACATAGAAACTCATTTTCGTAAAACCATAGGCAAATATTTCGTTTGCAGAAACAAAGTTTTGGAACGCAGGAAAACATCCCATAAGTGCTACTTTAATTATGAAATTATATAAACGTATTCATGTAAAAAAAAACGAAATATATAATAAACTTCCTATCCTGTCACATCATGGTTAAAATGATTAAAAATGAGGGAGAAAAGTAACGCCAAAAATAAATTTAAAAAACCTTAAAGCGGATTGAGCAACTTGCCATTTTTGAATGTATAGATTTTAATTTTTTTAATCAATAAAACAGTGGTTTGGAGTTGAAAGTCATACTATACGGACTGTTTAAATGTAAACTTCGTTAGTTTAAGGAGTAGTACGTACACTGTACCCCATCTTCATCATTCAGCCAAACCTCCTAATTGATTTTAATCTCGATCGACCAAAACGTACAATGATAAAATCAATTTCATGTTAATTCCGTCCTAATAAATAATTTGAGAGACCTCTTCTTCTTTAAATACCTCTTCAATCTTAAGGTTGGCCGTCAGCTTCCTGTATTCTTCCTTGTCATTGGCCAGGCGAAACAGTTGTTCAACTAAGATGATACCGATCCACTCCCGAATATTTCGCAGCCACGACGTTTTCCTCCGTCCAGCGCGTGTCTCTTTCTTTCCACCTTGCCTATTATGAGAGACTTATTTACACTTTTCCAATTTTTATTTGGAACAGCCTTGCCGACAACAACTATGCAGAGCTTTCGTCAGTGTACTTTTCATTTTCTACACAGATCATTGAGACACCACCTAATTATTTACCTACCAATTACGTAGTATGTATTATCGAATTCAGGAACTTTTTGTACTATTAAAAAGCCTGTAAAAAATTTGTTAGCACTAAGCTGTGGTATTATCTTTTTATTTTTTCATCTTATTTTCTCTTTTCAAAGAGATAATATTCAAGAAATCTTCACCCGAATTCAAAGTCTCTTAGTATCCTCGTGTATCTTCAAAGTAACTTGTTTGAACTTTCTTTGTAACAAGGATCTTTTATACCTGTTAATGGCCACTTCAAGAACCAACTGTCTTCAAGGTTATCAATTTTTGGCTTAATTTCCATTGAAATATGATTCAAAACAGTACCTCTCAGTAGAAATTCACTTAAATTTTATAAGATCATAAAGTTATGTAACGACTTTGACTTTTTTAATTATTTACGTACAGTAAGTACTAACATAAAATGTAACATACGCATATCAGAGGTAATGAAAACAGTGAATAAAGAAAATATTACCAGTACTACATAACCTACTGCGGTATGTAAATTATTTCCTATTAAATACGAACATAAAGTACCCAAGTCTTAAAGTAAGTATCGCAACAAGTGGGGTGAATTAATAGTCATTTTTTTGCAAGGTTACAGTTTCTAAATTTGGCATACTTTCAATACTCTTATACGGTTATGAGTCAAACGGCTTCTAAATAATATTCGTGTAGTCCAGAAAATCCACACACTCATGTGCTTATTAATTTTGTAGTTAACTTTTGACATTATAGCTTAATGCCGTTTAGTATAGTTTATTTAAATAATAAGTCGTAGATTGACTGCATAACGGGCGGGTTTTAGCGACCGCTACTCTTGTTTCTACTGCGCTCAGTGTTGTTTGAATATTTCTTTAATGCGGTATTATTAGTCTTACAGTGATACTACTATTTGACAATTGTGTATTGAAGAGTGGCAAAAAAAAAACACTTAAATATAAAAAGTTAAACTTAAACACTTGACTAACGAAATTATGAAATAAAAAATAAAAACAAAAGAAATACAATCATTCTTTTCGTAACACTGTTCCCGACGTACAGTAATCCATATAATTGATGGTCGAGTAATCAGTAAGTACAAACCTTGGGTAGGATTGATTGTAATTATTCGCATTCAAAAAAATTTCATTTTAAATAACGAGGAAATACCTTTCCGGACCCTAATCCTGTACCCACGCAAATACTGGAACACTTCGTCAAATAAATCATTTCTGTTTTGCCAGAAAATTGTTCACCGCTCTTTTTTAGTCTGTTGTTTTTCGTCCTCCATTTTAGAGTGTTTTACCTCTTTAATCAAAACTTCCGGCGTGATTACGCAAGAGTCATTGTTAAGTACAATACTGAGCTTACACACGCAGCTACGTTTGTTGGAACACCCTTACAAAAGAATCGTATACATGGTGATGGTATAAATATAATGGATATTTATAATGTTAACATTTCTGTTTAGGTATATTGCAGTATTTTGATATACTCTTGAAAATTTATTTTATAATGATAAATATGCCAATGTGAATGTATTAGCAATAAGTTCTAACAAAAATAATACAACTTTAAAAAAAAAAACCGACTTCAAGAACGACCAAATTGAATTGAGTTATTCGTCAATTTGTCGCGCACGTACATAATGCAAATTGAAGATTTATATGATTTTCTCATGGATGACATGTCAGAACTGGACCAAATTAAAATGGGACCACATGGGAAGCACCAGCTTTCAAATAAAAAAAGAATCATCAAAATCGGTTCACCCAGTCGAAACTTATGAGGTAATAAACATTAAAAAAAAGTCTAATTGAGAACCTCCTCCTTTTTTTGAAGTCAGTTAAAAACATTATGGAGTTTGCTCGTTAGTCTAGCGGCTGGCGTAAGCAACTGGCAATCAAGAGGTCTCGGGTTCGATTCCCGCAATTCGACAAATTCTTAATAGCAGCCCGGAATATGGAAGATGGCGTTGTTTCCCGCCCATGCCTCGGAGAGACGTTAAGCCGTCGGTCCCGGTTGTTATGAACATGACGATCGTTATTGGGAAGTCAGTGGCCTCAAAAATATAGAAAACTAGGTCAACTTTCGAGTTCTCACCGTTCGAAACCCTCAGTCGCACCGTGGATAAACTGATATTCAGGTAAAATTTCTTGGACTAGAAGCCTACTCCAATTGATCTTGGTACTAATAAAATCTAGGAAAATGATAAAAAAAAATCAACGTAAAATGACAGCGTGCTGTCGTGTTTTGTTGGTGAGTGCGAGACCGGAGGCCCGATTAGTTTAGTCAACAAGTTCCATACTTGTTGACGAGACTAAAAGATGCAGCAGCATCACTAGGCCGCCATGGTGTGGGTCGCCATGCTGCATTGTCTGCATTTGCAGTGAGCATGGTGACCACCACTCTTGGATTCTGCTTATGCTTTCCATCAGGCAGAGTAGAGTCATTTTGGCGGGCCAAACATAAAAAAAAATAAAAAAATATTAGGTATTCATTTCTCCATCATGTACCATATTTCGAAATCATTGAAAGTTCTGCTTAAATGTGATCGTTTGTTGTTTCTTATCCCTTCGATGACATTTTCGGTCACCACTAAAGTAAATAAAAATAAATTACTAGACAGAGAATATCAAAAAGTTAAAGAAGAGTATCAAACATGTTTGAAGTATTCAAACAATTATATTTAAATTAAAATTTCTCTCCATTTTTTAGTCAAAAAAAATAACAGTACAAACTCCATAAAACATTTTATTTAAACATTTGATTACTTTCAAGTCCTTGAACCGACTACGACTTCGGAAGTGTACAGACAAATCTTTCGGCTGGTAGGCACTTTAGCACACTTCTCGTTGGAAACCCTCCTGGAATGCGTGAAGCACCCTCAATTCTTCACCAACCAGATTTTTACGGGCTACTGAAACTCAACACAGAAAACACTTGAACACCGGTATTCTGCTTGTTATGTTAGGTACTCATTATGTTTTCTTCCGCTGTACAGTTTTATTATACAGAATTGTCACAGAAGGGTGTGGCTACACTTAAGAGTAGTACAGTTGCTCCCATAAATGACGTAAATCGTTAAAATGATTTTAAATCACAAAAGGGTGTGGTCACACCTTAGAGTTACACAGTTGCTCCCATGAATGTAGTAAACCGTTAAAATGATTTCGAAATTTTTATTAAATATATTCTATTCTGACACTGAAGTTTAGACTTTGGATTGGACGATTTTAACTTGGTTTTTCTGAAAAATGTTGACAATAGTTTTAGAAAAATGAACTTGCTTGATTATTTTTTTTCTCAAATATACCAGAGTACAGAAAAAAAAGGAAAATAATTTAGGATTCACTTTTGTAAGTGTGTTAAACTCTTCAAACCTTTTAAGCCCTCATCATTCCTTCATTGACTACTACTCGTAGTCCCAGACATTGACTCCTTTCAGTGACATAGAACATATTACATAATATAAGATACACATAACATATTTTGTGCCAATAAAGTATAACCACATTTATTGGTAAGACTAGCTGCGCCCCACGGTATTTATCCGCGAGTTTTCTTGCTTTTCAATCGTATATTAATCACTATTCCATTTGTTTTAATTTTATTTGCGCGAAACCCTTTTTTTGTTCTAAAATAAAAGTAGCCTAAGGTACTCCTTATAACATTAGCTCTCCCTATAAAAACGGTCTAGCCATTCCAGATATTAGCCGAAATAAATAGTCAGACAGACATAAAAATATTTAAAAAAAAAATATGTGACGTACTACACGCATTTAGTGAAAAGCTGTTAATTAGAAATTACAAACAGACACTTTAATTTGAATTATTTTTAGAGATTATCATTTTATACATTTTCAAAATTATGTTGTTTACACAAAGTCAATATAATTTTGTTACTTTAAGAATAATATTGACAGCTAAGCAATATTGTTTGTTCTGAGATATTGAAACAGCAATATTCGGCAAAAATAGGCATTGAACAAAAATATCTCATAATAGAATAGAACAAAATGAGAAAATAATTTTACGGGGAAATGTAAGGACGTTGAAGGTTATTAAGTTTGTTTACGTACGTTCTTTTGATGTTTCTATCATTATATACGACCTTTACCTCTATAGTATTCATTTATTATCGAAAGTAATAAATTTTGAGTAATATTGTTGAACATTTAGCTCGTTTCATTTCAGTTTCAAAAAAATGGCTGCAAAATTTGACCATTCTAGGTTCAATGCAAGATCTAAAACTGCCACATTTCACAGTTCTTTATTAAATCTCGCATAAAATGTATTTCTTTTTTTGTTTTTTTAAATAAACGTTACTTAAATGTTTACATGCGATGTTGGACGAAATAATGTTTCTAAACTAATCGCGACTTTATCACTCTAACTGTAATTAAAACACCATATACTGAAATACATATGGCTGCAAGAACATTATAATATATAGCAATCTATATACTGGTACATAGAAATAATAGGTATTTACCTATGAAATTGCCGTTTTGTATGCAATAAGTGAAAGTACTTATTTTTTCAAACTTTTTTATTTCTGTTATTCGAAGTAATCACCCATGCAATCGACGCATCTTTGCCAACGCATTGGCAGTTTATTGATGCCCTTCTTGTAGAAATGAGCTGGACGGAAGGCAACAAACTCTTCAAAGGCATTTTGTACTGCCTCTTGGGAATTGATTTTTTTACCCACTAAAAAGTTGTCTAAATTTTGGAAACTGTCTGTTGCGCAGTATGGGATTTTATGGCTTTTTTACCTTGCCAATTTGTCGCAAATGGATCAATATTGTTTTGATGCTTACATTAAAAGCTGCTGCTAGCTCAGCTGTAGATTGAGTTTTGTCAGCTTCCACAATCGCCTTTAATTCATTATTGTTAACCAAAGTCTCCGGACGACCACGAGCTTCATTTTTCAAGTCAACATTTCCAGAACGGAACCGGGAAAACCAATAACGGGTTGTGCGTTCGTTTGTACAGTTCTCTCCATAAACGTTTTTGATGTTACGTGCCGTTTGTGTCGCGTTGGTGCCACGACGGAACTCATATTCCATAATTACACGAATTTTTAAAGTTTCCATTATGACGAAAAATGTTCAAATGTAATGAAAATACAACGCTAATCAAAAAACAAAAGACTGAGTTTGTAAATAGAATGTCATGGTTTTAAAACAAAATAAATTTGAATTTAGAATACAGAGCCATTACAAACTTTTTTTTATTTGAAATGACCAGTACTGAAGAAAGGCAATTTCATAGGTAAAGACCTAATATTCATTTTAATTTCTAGTACTGCGAATTGAGACAGATTGCGGACTGATTTCAATATTTATAGATGACTATTATATTTAACAGTAGGCGTTCTAAATAAAGAAATAAATATTTCGGACATTTTAACACACAACGCCATCTAGTCCCAAGCTAAGCAGAGCTTGTGTTATGGGTACTAGGCAACTGATATAAATACATATATTTCTTTTTTTTTGTAAATACATATTATAAATAGGGAACACGCAAACTCCGAAACAAATATTTGCAGATCATACAAACATTTGGTAGTCCAGGGAATTGAACCCGAGACCTTAAGCGCAGCAGTCGCATACGCTACCATTGCGCCGCAGAGGCAGTCAAATGTCAAAAAAGTCAGTAAATGTCTCTTTATAATGAAGAAAATCTTATTTCTTTTATGTACCTTATCTCGTAGGTTACATTACATTTATTTTAAAGATTCAAGTAAAATATTACGATGTTATTAACAATAACGGCCCACCGCTTGTCTGTAAAAGTAATACGATCACAATGTATTTAAGTTCATCATAACTGAGTAAATAAAAGTTTGTATTTTGATTTGAAAAAGGTATTGATAAAGAAATAAAAAATCTATAAGGAAATATTTCAATCTTTTTACCATAGCACAACGTTATTAACATTTATTAAAAAATATACAAATGAAAATGAATTCAGAAGAATCGTGGACTTACTGGTTAGAAGTATTTCTGTTTTTAAATTAAGCTACTTAGTGGTACTTAAAATCGTATTTTCTTTGATTCCGTGTTGATTTGATACAAAAAGTGTTAAAATTTACTTTTAAAAGTGATTTATTGAAGTATCTGTTCTTGCCAGAATATTTCGAGCTAAATACGATTACACGTTGTCTGAAAATTTTCGTGTTTCTGATGCAGTTTTAACTTTAATTTCACGTTTTCCAAAGTACCTAGTTATCCCCAGTTGCTTGTAAGCACTTGACAAAATGTTTGTAAGGAGTTCTTTTATAAAAAAATCTAGTCAGAAGATATTTAAAAATACCTAATAAAGATAGGTAATACTATAAACAGCAATCTTGTTCACATGAATAATTTTTTTTAACTATTAGCAAGTACCTATATTTCCAAGTGGGAAGCAAATTTACGCACAATAGCTAACCCGTTTCGCTTTCTATTCAGAAAAATTTAGCTCTGAAATTCAAATTACAAATATAGTTCGAAGCATTTGACTATACTTCTCTTTGAGTCGACTTTCTTTTAATTTATTAAAAGCAGCTACTATTGTTTCGTCTTTCGCTTTGGGAAATAATTTTTCTTTGTGCTATGAAGCTATGAATACTTTGAATATTGTGAATACCACTTTAGCTAATTATCAGCGATAACTACTGAACTCTTATCCTTTCAGCTATTTGAGATCTTTAGAAAGTTGAAGCGTAACTGCAAAGTTTTCCGATAAGCTATTTTTACTGAGGACAACTTTAAGTGCAGTAAAAAAGTAGTTGGTCTATAGATGCCTACTTATAGATCTGCAAAGAAGTACTATAAATAAATAAATATTTCGGACATCTAACACACAACGCCATCTAGTCCCAAGCTAAGCAGAGCTTGTGTTATGGGTACTAGACAACTGATACAAATACATATATACTTCTTTTTTTTGTAAATACATACATATTATACATAGAAAACATCCAAACTCCGTAACAAATATTTATAGATCATACAAACATTTGATCCGACCCGGGAATCGAACCCGAGACCTCATGATCAGCAGTCGCACACGCCAACCGCAAGACCAACGAGGTAGTCAATAATTAATACACACTATAATCATGTGTGTATTACAAATCGATGTTTTAGTTTCTTAATAATTAATTATGCCCGTGATTTCACTTGTGACTATCGCTTAGACTTTTGTAATTGTTCGTTTGTATTCTTTTTGGCTTAGCACCGACTTCAAACAGATTTTAGGTACCTAGCACACATTATAATACTACTATTTAAATGAATAAAGAATTAGGTATAGGCAATTTATGAAGTACCAGTTTATTTTACGCTTTTTAGTGTTTTTTGGCAGGGAGTTTTCGTTGGATGTTTTTTGGAAGTCGGTTTTTTTATAAAAAATTTTTTTTTCAGTTTTTAGTGCAAACAATCGTTGGTAAGTAGTAAGTTAAACTATTTCATCAAATTTCATCATCAAGAATACAAAATTTAAGGTCTAGACGTACGTTTAATATTAAAATCATCTTCTAATCCGTAACTCTTGAAGAGTTTAACCTTCTATCATCAGTTCACCTAAATAACTTGATAGTATAGGACTGAAGGTCTTTAGATACGTATAAAATTGAAAGAATTATCCTCCAACTCCTAACCGTTGAGGAGTTGTACCTTCCACCTTCCATCATCAGCTTACCTAAATAATTTGAAAGAATACGACTAAAGGTAACATACATACATTTGATATTTAAAGATTTATCCTCCAATTCCTAACCGTTAAGGAGTTGTACCTTACATCATCAGCTCATCATCATAAAATGATGACTACCAGACGCAAATACCGGTGTAACTTCAGAAAATATACGAAAAACATAGTGTCTGCCTAAAAAAAATAAGGGTTTCCCTAGATTTCCCTGGGATTCCATCATCAGATCCTGGTATGGTGGCAATGAGACCACCTTGGGGGCATACCCATTCGAACACAAAAATAATTTTCAAAATCGGTCCACAATTGACGGAGTAATCGGTGAACATACATAAAAAAAAAACAAAAAAAAAACATACAGTGGAACATAGAACCGCCTCCATTTTGGAACTCGGTTAAAAACGGAAAATCAAGTCCAAACATAAATTTCAAATACTAAATGGAAGTTTTAAAGTTTTTATTTTTTATTTTAGTTCCAAACCAATAAGAAGCTAAGAGTATTGAACACGTATTATACTAAAGATTTTCGAAATGCTAAGTAATCATTGCGTTGTATACGGACCCAAACTGGGCTGTTTGAAGATATCACACCTATGTTAAGGTCACCCTTTGCGCCTATTGTAATCGTCCAGAAACGATGGTAAAACTTGCTTTTATCAATGAGAGTGTTCAATAGACTAAAATTTCTTAAACGATGTAAAACTCAAAATTCTTAATAACGTAAATTTATTTATTAATATATTTTCATTTGACTCGATAGTAATAATACCGCTAACTGATGATCGTCCACCGTCGCGAAAATTGTCTATTACGTGAAACCAAAAAATATGGCAGAAAAAATGTAGGTCAAATGCCTGTCGGTTAGACAGGTCTGAAGTTAAATAAATTCTAGAGGATATAATTTAAAGCAAAACTTTACTAAGCTAATTTATTTTCAAGTAAATATATTTAAAACAAATATTGAATCTGTATAGTTAGTTTATCAATTCCTTTGATTTATTAGTATATGAACTTATCAGTTTTATAAATATTTTATTAATTAGCTTTTATTTTCTGTCTCACTAATGGAAGTGAATGAAATATCATCATATCAGTTAACATCATTCTACATCCATATTAAAACCGGTCCCAAATTAAAATGTAAAACTCGGCTGAGTCACGCCCTTGTGTAAAGTGAATAAGATAAATGGACGCGTGCCCACTGAAATGTTCGTTTTACGTATCACACAAATAAATTAACTGAACGGAGCTCGCATTTCATTTATTTAAAAAAGTATCGATAAAAGCCTACATTTATTGAAAGCGATTGTATCTTAGTAAGTTCGTCAAAACATTAGTCGATTTAGAATAGAAGACGCTTATTTAAATGATGATAACAACAATTGCAACGGCGGTTTTACTTTGTATGTTTATTTAATAGGTAATAAATATGTAGGTTTCCGTTTAGTTGTTCAAATATGATAATATCTTGTTGCATACCTTTTCTTCCTGTCGCTTGTGTATTGTTACGGAGGGTCTAAAACTCGTATAGAGTTTCATGTTACCCTAGCATACATAATATGTTGGCCTATTTTAAAAACCTTAGTGTTGTTTTTAAGCGTAGATTAAAATTATCTGTGAAATAATAACAGATTTTAGTTTCATAAGTCCTGAATAGAAAAATATATGTCAGATATACATAATTATACTTATCAACAACTTGCATCTGTTAAATAGCGTTATATTTCAGATAAATACCTATGTGAAACTTTATCAGGAACTAGTGAAACTGGTCTTTCGACCCTTCAAAACTTAGATATTACTGTAGACATCTATGTGCTACATACTAAATATGAAACAAAAATAAAAGTAAAATCACCCGAAAATTGCGATGCAATCGTATTTATAAAAACAACACCTTAAAATGTGTTAGTATACAACAAATGTTTGGTTACTTCAAAAAACAATGTAATTTGTTACAATTTCGGTATTTACTCATGACCCTTGACAAGATATCTGACCTGGGAACTGTGGTTTGGCTTACTGTGGCCGCATACAAATATAAATTTTAATTTGTCCTTGCATATGTATTTTGACATAGGTCTATATACCCACATAAGTACTATACCTGTTTAGTAAGACTTATTTACCATGTTCTTTCTGCATATGTACCTAATAAATCTAACATATAGATACATTTATACCTTTAAAAATACAATTCTTGTATATATATAATCATAATCTCGGAACGGGCTACAACGATTTTCATGAAATTTAGTATGCAGGGGGTTTCGGGGGTGATAAATCGATCTAGCTAAGATTCGTTTTTAGAAAATTTTCCAAAAAAAATACCGAGCCAGGCTCTGTCTTCCAGGTACTATCCTACTAATATTATAAACGCGAAAGTTTGTAAGTATAGATGGATGGATGGATGTTTGTTACTCTTTAACGCAAAAACTACTGAACGGATTTGGATGACACCTAACAGTAATATAGCTTGTACATCAAAATAACACAGGCTACCATTTGCCGCGATATCCGACATCAGGGTTGCCAATCTGTTAGGAATTCCCCAAACTGTGGGGAATCTCAAGTTGATTGGGGATTTATTGGGGATTGGCATTATGTGGGGAAAATGTGGGGATTTCGACATCTAATTCTCATCGGTTAATATTTATTATTCATCATCATTTACTTTAGACATTGATTTTTTTTAATAACCATCCCTAGTTTGTCAGTTGTCTATGACCAGGGATTCCCTTTTTTAACCGACTTCCAAAAGGAGGAGGTTCTCAATTTGATTGGTATTTTTTTTTTAAGTAAAACTTCTTTAACCGCGTTGGTAGAGGAAAATCTTATGAGTTCGCGTCACCGCGGCACGTTTGATGTTTATAATTTTAATATATGACATTATGAAATGTCGAATTTTACACATTAATTTTACAAATAACATTCTAACTTATTAGTTTTCACTTATATCGACAGTACTTATGACTGCTAATTTTTTTCCTATTTATTTAACGTTTTGCGACCTACATTTAATAGGCATCAGTCACAAAACGTTTAAAAAATTGTTATTTCGTTGTTGCTGATATTGCTTTTTTCAAATGTATCGGTCGAACGCAAATTTAATGTTCTTAAAAATTTAAAACTGAAAACCGCAATCCACTAAATACAGATACTGTTGTATCATTTATGGCTGCAAGGGAAAAAACTAGGCGGCAGTGTCAAGTTTAACCCTTCGAACCAAATGCTTTCGACAAAAATATGGAAAAAATGATGAAAAATAAACAATCAATATTATCTAAATAGTTTAATAAAGTTTCATTTCTTATAAAACTTTTGAGGGGAATTTCATCCGGATTTTCAGGGAATTGGATAAATTAGCATTGGCAACCCTAACCGATATACACGCGGGCGGCGCCGCGGGCAACGACTAGTAATATATAATGAGGTCACTGTAATTCGTAAATAATTGAATATAAAAAATCTTAAAAAATATCAATCAAATTGAGAACGCTCTACATTTCCTCCTATTGGAAGTCGGTTAAAAATGACTGTAAAATATTGTAAATCAAATCTGGTATGTAAGTCATTCTGGTAAAAGATTTTTATGAAATTATGTTAGCACTATTTTAAATATTTGAATACCAAATTTATATCTTAATACCATAATTTCCTTGGAGGTTTGATATATGCCAATATGGGGTAAAATTATCCAGATCAAGGCAAGCAGGATAGGGTTAAGATGCGCAATGATGCAGCAGCATATCATTAAGCCGCGTTAGTGTGGGTCAGCATGCTGCATTGTCTGCATTAGCAATGAGTATGGTGACGACCACTCTTGGATTCTGCTTATGTTTTCCATCAGGCAGAGCAGAGTCACTTTGGTAGGACCCGAAAAATTTGTTAGGGTAAGGAATACCAGAAATCTTATAACAACAGAACAATTACTGATCTTACTCATAAACTGACGCATAGTTACGCATAGATGCTAACCGTGGAAGAGCCACGCTTCGGCATGAATGGGCTGGCTCGGCCGGAGTGATACCACGGAGTGGAGTGTTTCACCGAGTGAGTGAGGATACCGGAGGCCCATAAACCAACCCTTCCCCCATCCCTCTCCACATTTCCTAATGGCCGGCAACGCACTTGTGACGCCTCTGGTGTTGCGGGTGTCCATGGGCGGCGCTAATCGCTTACCATCAGGCGATATGTCTGGTCGTTTGCCCCCTATTCCATTACAAAAAATAGAACAGTTGACATCTATTCGGTCTTAGAATAGACAGACAGAAATTTATATTAACTGACGAGCCCATGGGTGTAGTGCAAAGGACCCAGGATAACACAAGACATATGGTTGTTTGATAAGTAGGGTCGCCACGCCGCTTTCTACCTCTCCAAATGTTGTGGGTTCAAATGCCACATGGGACAACACTTGTGTGATCCACAAAATGTTGTTCTGAGTCAGGGTGTTCTTTGTATTCGTTTCATGTATGTTTGTAAAGTCCCCCGCGACACAGGATGTATATTCTTAATGCGGTAGTAGTCTAAAAAAAATGTTCAGTGACAGAGTGTTATTTTTTTAAATACATAAATATACATACTAATTTATTTAGAAGTATTTAGGTATGGACGGCCACTTTCATTAAAAGAAACCAGATTAATATTATAAATTCGAAAGTAACTCTGGCTGTCTGTCTGTTTCTTACACTTTCACGGTTAAACCGCTTAAACCGATTTGGATGTTTACAATGGAGTTCCTTTGATTCTTAAGGAAAGGCATAGGCTACTATTTATCGCGATAACCATGTCAGATCGCAAGCAGAGCCGCGAGCAAACTCTAGTTTTTGAAATAATTAGTTCAATTATTCCTATAACATTTAGGTACTTTCCCAAAACTTACACAGACACCTAAGAAAAGTTAAGCTGAAGTAGTATACTTTCGACTTCAATAGTTCGGACATCCTCATTTTGTGAAGTCTCCCACGAACACTTTTCTTGCTATTAATGAAACAATATCTACAAAAGTATTTGAGAAACTCATGACAAAATCTATTGCCATCATTACATAATAAGCAATGTCACCCTTACATAATAAAAGAAGGAGAATTGGAGTGACATCTCGGAGCGACTCCTAAGAGGTCACCCGGTCGTTTATCACATGCATCTGCGACAGAGAAAAACCGTACATTGTGGTGACTAAATGATATTGCAATTTCTCTCACATTCGAGAAACATTCCCCTCTTGCGAGGTTTTTGCTGAATCTCTACGATTCTTTTTTGTATGAAATATGTTATTAGTTTTTGTAAATAACATTAGGTAACATTATGTACCAAAATACAGAGAGGGAACTACACTTTAGGGAGCAAGAATTTAAGTAAGCGGTCATCCATACTAATATTTTAAGGAAACTATGTCTATTTTTTGCGTTCCACTGCTAAACCACTGTACCGATATCAACAAAATTTAGCATGGAGATAATTTGATCCTTGAGGAAGGACATAGGCTACTCTATACCAATAACCAACATATATGCGGATTGAGCGGCGGGCAAAACCTAGTAGGTACTGTATAAAAGTCGATCAATAGTTAAACAAAATTTGTCTGTCTTCGAACGACCAAAACATTTTAATAATAGACCAAACGAACTGAAAATTGAACAGAAAAGAAAATAAAACACTTAAAAAAGTAGGCACCAATGACTGAAATAATATGATAATATTATCTAAAAGCCCGGAAATTCACAATAAGTGACAATAAAACGGCATAATCTTAACCATTGTTGATATCGCCGATAAATTGTTTAGCATAATGTTATATCTATTAGGCACAATACAATTAGAGTAGTTTAATGGACACATTGTTCGTAACTAATAATTGATTAAATACGAGACTAATGAACTATTCATAATTTTTGTGTCTTAAAATTAGCTTCAGATATAGAATTAAAGCTACTTATGTCCAACTCTGTATACCTATTGTAAACCTGTCTGTTAATATTTCAAAAATAATTCGTTATGTAACAAAACATGACACAAACTAATTACCTTTGCGATATCCGAAAGCTTTTAAAAATTTAACTTATTTTACTGATTTTTAACTTTAAAAATATGCTTGGTTTGAAATGGTTGAAAAATAAATATGTATGTGTGTGTATGTGTATGGGTCTTAGAGTTAGTAAATATCGTATTGAAAATGAAAATTATTTTTTGGCACTTCTCACTTTCAATAGCTTATTAATTAAATTTTACATAAAACTGATAGTTAGGTAACACTTATTATTAAAATAGCTTAGTGAAAAAGACAAGAATCTAGACTGTGTTCTTTATTAAATGTCGTCTTTGTAATCGTATATCGTGGACCGCATTAAATTCGGTAGGGAGTAGTAAAATATTTTGCAATAAATCTAGAATCTCATTCTTAACATTTTATTTTATTTATAGTCAATCAAGGTTTTGAAAATATTAGAAATATGTATATATATTATATATATGTATATCTATATATATAAAAGCGAAATACCACTCACTTATTAATCACGAAATCTCAGAAACTATAACACCTACAAACTTGAAATTTAGCAGGTAGGTTGCTTATAGGGTGTAGACATCCGCTAAGAACGGATTTTACGAAACTCCAGCCCTAAGGGGGTAAAACGGGGGTTGGACGTTTGTATGAAAGTTCTATGTTTTTGAAGTAAGAGACTTGAAATTTAAAATGTATGCTCTAGAGACGGTGTGGAGGTGTACTAATAATGTATCTTTAGAAATCAACCCCCCCCCCCTTTTGGGGTTGAAACGGGGGATGGTAGTTTAGACGCAAACGAGGTTGCTTGGGTCAGCTAGTATATTATATATTTTATGTCCTTTTCTTTGCGGCGCGTGGGTAACACTTGCAAAGTTAAGCTATCATAGCTTGATTAGTCTATGATGTTGGGTTGAAGGTATTTGGGTTGAAGAGGTCTGAAGATAAGTCCGCTTAAAAAAAAACAAGGTTTAGCCGTTTCACAGTAGACTTAAAGCCGTTACCATAACCTAAAGTGAGAATAAAGACTTGGAGGTTGATAACCCTTTAAACTTTTGAATGCCGGCTATGGAAGCACTTCACTCACAAACACAGACACCCATGTCTACAGATTATTTAAATGGTAAAATATTAATATGATTGAAAATATCGATCTGACGGAGTTTTAAATTAAGAATACCCAGGGATCTGACTACATACCAGCGATCTAACAGCCTGGCAGGCCAACTGCCCTACGGTTGATGTTGGGAATTTGAATATAATAATATGTTAATTGGCGCGAGAAATCTTATTGCGCGATTTAGGATTGGTACTGTTGTGTACTCCGTGTCGTGACGTCACACCGTAGTTCGGTGTATCTTTGGTCGATGACGCTATAGCATGTTGCGGTTGCGCTGTATGTGGAGGTCGCCACAATTATTGTATTTTCATTTGAAAGCTGGAGCTTCCCGTGTCCCATTTCAATTTGGTCCGGTTCTTGATGTCGGTTTTTTTTTGTTAAAATTTGTGATTAAAGGAGTGGTGTATCAAAGAAGCTAACTTTTATAATAGTAGCACTTGCTCGCCCGCGTATTTGTGGCATATCGCGGTAATCATTTGTCATGTTAATATATAGCCTATGACACTCACAAAAATGTGGCTTTCTATTGGTAAAACAATTTTTAAATCAGTTCAATAGATCCAGGGATTACCCCCTACAACTTAAAGTTATTGGGCTAAATTTTTCATTAGCTTTGAAAGCTCTTTAAGTATTTTGAATACTAATATTTATGTATCATTTAGAATACTTTGCGGACTAGTATACAAAATGAGTAGTGTCGAATCTTTTCATACCTTTTTTTTTTTTTTTTTTTTTATGTATGGCCCGCCATAATGACTCTACTCTGCCTGATGGAAAGCATAAGCAGAATCCAAGAGTGGTGGTCACCATACTCACTGCGAATGCAGACAATGCAGTATGGCGACCCACACCATGGCGGCCTAGTGATGCTGCTGCATCTTTTAGTCTAGTCAACAAGTATGGAACTTGTTGACTAGACTATTTGGGCCTCCGGTCTCGCACTCACCAACGAAACACGACAGCACGATCGCTGTCATTTTACGTTGATTTTCTGTGCGAGGGTAGTACCGCCCCGGTCGAGCCGGCCCATTCGTGCTGAAATCAGAGTGGCTCTACTACCTACAGAAGTACCTCATTTGAGTTGGCTACCATCACAATTAGAATTAGATACAAAAAATAGTTTTTGTTCTTATATAATTTTAATTGATGACTTTGACTTTTTGAAAATTCTAAATGGCAAAATAACTTGCGTAAGTTCTTCTTCGTTACCTGCATCTTGCAAACACTCCATTAGTGCAAGTAACACATTTTGAACTTTATGCAAGTTGTACACTCAAGGCATGTTGCATACCTTAGAAATAAATTCATTTCGTAGAATACCTTCAGACTCCAGACCACAGGCAGTAACTAACGAAAGTCATGAGACTTGCTTAAGCACAAGCTTACACCGAATTGTTTTAAACCAAATACCTTGTTATTATGTTCTTCTCGTTGGAATATTATTACATGATATTATGACTATTCAGATCATTTCTTTACTTTAATTAACATACATTTTACTTTTATATACGTAAATACTTTATACTATAAATTCGAAAGTAATTCTTGTCTGTCTGTTACGCTTTTTTTATGGAATAGGCGGGCAAACGAGCAGACGTATCGCCTGATGGTAAGCGATTACTGCCGCCCTTGGACACCTGCAAAGCGTCGCAAGTGCGTTGCCGGCCTTTTGAGGCCGTGGTATCACTCCGGTCGAGCCGGCTCATTCATGTCGAAGCGTGGCTCTCCCACGGGAACCGTAAAAACCACTATACTGATTCCAATGAAATTTGAAATGGAGATCTTTTGATTTTTGAGGAAGGGCATAGGCTGCTCTTTACTGCAATAACAGACACACGAGCGAACTAGTAAAACTAATATACATACAAATACAAGAACGTTTGACTTTGTACCTATACTTACTCAGCCTAACTTCTTGCAAAACTGCTTACTACGGTAATTCAGTAACTTATTACAGATTCATTACCGTGTTAACTAAATGTATGTAAATATCCCTGACGCTATAATTAACATTTATTTGTGAAACAAATTCAGCATATTTTAAATATACATGAATTAAAGAAGTAGAAGTATAAATAAATAAATAATATTTCAAGCATCTGACACACAACCCCATGTAGGTTCAAACTAAGCAAAGCTTGTACTATGAAAGCTAGATTGACTAATAGAATACATATAAATACTTTTTTTAAAATTATGTCTATACTTTACATAGAAAAATATATTTATGACTGCACGTTTGGCCTAGTGGTTTAACGGTCATCACGCCGTTTCCTAATTCGCCAAGTGTCGTGGGTTCAAATCCCACGTAGGACAATACTTTGTGTGATCCACAAATTGTTGTTCTGAGTATGGGTGTTCTTTGTGTCTGTTTCATGTATGTTTGTAAAGTCCCCCGCGACACAGGATTTATTACTAGAGCGGGAGTTGTCTTTAAAAAAAAATTAAAAAATTCCATCTTCTTCCACAAGAGGGAATAAGAAAAATTGCAGAAGAAAAAGACCTATCCCTAATATCAACAATCATCAGTCAGTCAGTCATCAACATCAGTTGCGTGTGCCATCTACGTTCCTACGTAAACCACATTTGCTACCCACACCTAAAGCAAATATGACCTACAGGGAAAACTCATTTATTGTTCGAGCGAGTCGTATATTCAATGCGGCATGTCGGAGTGTTGACATGGACTTATTTGTGCATGACAACAACCAGCTCAGGAAAACCCTGACTGACTCCTTCTTCGGTTCTTGCAACCAGGAGTGATGATATCTATTTATCGATTGTCTATCTTGCTTGTATCTGTGTTGTTATGTGAATGTGTATTTCTATTCATTTTCACTTATTTGTTTTGTTACCTGTGAAAACTTGTAATTGGCCTTCTTTTTTCGTATTAAGTTTGTATAATGTAACAACATAGCTGTAAGTGTTCCTAAAATTGTAAAATAAAACACCCAAACTCCGAAACAAATATTAGCAGATCATTACAAACATTTACTTTGACCCGGGAGTCGAACCCGAGACCTCATGCACAGCAGTCACTTACGCTACCGCTAAGTAAGAAGTTTTAAAGGTTGATATTCAAAATCTCACTACAGTTTATAGCCACACAAATTAAGGATTCCCATTATAGTGATACATATTAGAACTAACTGGTCATAAAATTGTATGTCTTAATTTTATAGATAATCTTTATACTTTAAAAGATACTCTTAATACAGTAAATAATCGGCTTAATGACCATAACCAGGATATAAACTACAACAAAACAAAAACTATTTAATTTAGATCATATAAAAACACCCCCTATAAACATTGACAACATACAATAACACACAATTAGAAACCGTAGACACATTCAAATTACTTGGCATAGCAATATACACACATATTAACTGGAAAGCACACATTGATCTTATTAAAATTAAATTATGTCGATTCACATACTCCAGCTTAAATGCAGCTCAATTGAAAAAACCGCACTATCCGCTTACTACGCTTACGCATACTCCTGTATATTTTCAGGATTTATTTATACGTCAAAAGAAATGTATCAGAATTATCGCCCAAATTGGAAATCGTGACAGCTGTAGGCCTTACTTCACTAAATATAACATCCTCACACTACCATCATTATATATATTTGATATTTGCATATTTATTTATAAAAACATAAATCACTTCACTAAAGTAAAAGACACCCACAATTTAAATACACGCCACAGAGACAGACTATACCTACCACAATCCAAAAATAAAATGCGGAACCAGAGCTCTTACTACATGGCAGGTTAAATTTACAATAATTTACCAATCCACATTAAAAGTGAAACCAAACTTACAGTACCTATTCACTAAAAAACTGAAAGCATTTTTAATCAAACAATGCTTTTACTCAGTAGAAGAATGCATGGAAACAAAACACAAATAATACATAATAGAAAATACACCACATACAAAACACACACACACACAAATGAACACACACTAACAAATCCTACACATAAACAACAAATCACAATAATGGCTAGGTACATAATAAAGAAATAATATATGCAAAATGGTTAGTTCTAGGCTTATGTTATTTAAATCAGTTGTTCGATGTACTCATTACTTATATCAATAATCTTTTTATTTAATTTTTTAAGGATTTATAAATTTTTCACTTTATTACTTAATTTTTAGTTATAGTTATTAATTTGTTTCTCTTTTCTAACATTGTAACAATTGTGTAACGTCGTCCTCTCTCACATTTGCACTACCTGTAAAAGGCTACTAAGTTGAGACAAGCTATATCTATACTTATAATAAAAATGTAACAGGTCCAATTCTGTACATTAAAGATATTAAAAAAATTTTTTTTTGGAGGGCTCTCTATAATCAATACTGAACCCGAAACTGTAATTTTTTTCATTTTTGTCTGTCTGTCTGTCTGTCCGTCTGTCTGTCTGTCTGTCTGTCTGTCTGTATGTTGGCCGCGCATCACGTCGAAACTACTGAACGGATCGAAATGAAACTTGGTATGATTTGAGTTCATACTATGAGGTAGGACATAGGATACTTTTTATCCCGAAATTCAGCACCGTATCCTGGAGAGAGGGGATGAAAGTCAAAATATGTACTTGGTTGTAATTCAATAACACATAGTCCGATTTCATTCATTCATTTTTTGCTAGAAAGAAAAAAAATAAAAGATAACGAGAAAAGTGTTTTTTTTTGTCCGCGACTGTACACTGCCTGTGGGAAGCTGAAACAGATATGTAAATATGGCGGTACGAAGTTCGCCGGGTCAGCTATTATATATAAGATCACAAAATCTACCATTAGCAATAAAGATTTAGAATTTAAAGATATCCAGCTCATTTTTCCAAGATTTTTTATTTAAATTTTAAGTAAAGTAGGTAATAATGTCACCTTGTATCACTAGTTTACATGGATATAGTAAAAACAACGCCTGGAACAAAGTGGCGGAGAGGTAAATAAAAACCAGTAAGTACTTGCTCAGTTTAAAAGGAATGCCTTTTCTAATAAAGCTAGAAGTAAATCTCTTAAGGCCCGTTCGTGTTGGGCTGGGTTTACTTATGCACTGGCGCTTAGAACAATATAGAACGTCTAGACACTTGTAAATTGCAATGTTCGTAGTCAACTAGCTTTATGTAAAACGCTATCTCACTCCATTTTCCTTTTAATATTTAATGAGTAAAGCTACCTTTAAAATATTACGAATTTTTGTCTCTTATAATTTTAACTTTCATATAAGATGTCTAGTGTTTAGTTTTTTTTTATGTATGGCCCTGTCAAAATGAATCCACTCTGCCTGATGGAAAGCATAAGCAGAATCCAAGAGTGGTGGTCACGTTACTCATTGCGAATGCAGACAATGCAACAATGCAGCATGGTGATCCACGCCATGGCGGCCTAGTGACCTAGTGACGCTTCGGCATCATTAGGGAATTTTTAAAGTTTTGTTATTTATTAATTGCTAATTGAAGATGTATTATTTTTCGTTTACTTCCAAAGCATAATTATGAGATTCACTTAAAAATTGGTTTTGCATGAAGATTTATACATCGTATCTTAACTTACGTAAATTTTTATGAATATTTTTATTAATGATTTAAAAAAGGAACTTAAATGGCCTACTTTAAATATATATATGTACATTTATATAGTTTTTTAATAAAAAACAATTGATCGCTATTTATTTTTTGGGTTGTATAACTATAATGTATTTTTGTTAGAGCATGTTCTTTCTGAAAGGTAATTATTTACAATTGATGAAAAATATCGTGTCTATTTTAGGATCTGCAGAATCAATAAGTTCAATCATTTTAATTTCGGGACTTCAAATAAAAACAGGAACGCTAACCACAAAAATACGCATAAATTTAAAAACTTTTGCAGCAAAAAAGGAACAGACTGATATTTCAAACATCTTCTAACTACGTTGTTTGTTTTTTTTTATTCTAATGTAGCGAAGTTTTACTTGCTCATTAGCGTTATTTCGGTTTCCTTCGAGTTTTCCTCATTCCCGATCATTCACGTGAAAGGCAACTATACATCCTAAATATACACAACTATTCCAACATCATTATATTTGTTTTCCCTCCCCACCTTATACAAACCTGTTAGGAACCTTGTCAGAAGAAAATGGAGAAAAGTTTTCTTGTATTCTATACAGTTACTATGAGAAAAACCCCCGGGCGGGGTAGGGTGTGCATTTAGTAAACATAAAACTAAGATTTGGGTTATATCAATGAGTAGGAGTCGTACTAGATTATTTTAAATAATATTTTCGAATGGTGAAAGGACAAATACTGGAAATCTTTATATATATAAATCTTCTGTGCGTGTAAGTGACTAATCTCCTCCTAAACGGCGGCATCGAATTTATATTAAAAATGATTTTTTGTGTGTCTATTCCTGAGGATTCGAAAATGGATTAGATTCACAATACGTTAAAAAAACATAAAAAATCTATTTATATAGATAGCTAATTGAATTGATAGTTACATTTATAATTATGTATGCTGTGGTGTGATATTAACGAATTAAACACCTAATTATATTTAACTGCAACTTTAATACAAACGGAAAAGTATATGTGACTGAGAACTCATATTAGAAGTCGACTTTTTTCTTTGTTATTTTTTAAAGATAACTTCTACATTAGGAATATACATCCTGTACCGCGGGGACTTTACATACACAAAGAACACCCAGACTCAAAACAACAATTTGTGGATCACGCAAAATGTTGTCCCATGTGGAATTTAAACCCACAGCACTTAACGCAGTAAAAAGTATTGTGGCGACCGCGTAAGCCCCAGTAAGTAAGTAAGACCAATCATCTATTCAAACTACAAGACTATCTACAAATGTGCCTAATATATATGTAGACAGTTTTTTTAATGTATGGCAATTAATGTGGTTCACCTATATCTCGACCAGGTTACGTCAGTCAGCCTCTGACAAGTCGATCACAATATTTTTAAGCTATTGCATAGCTTTTATCACGGGCTTTGAGGCCTTTGAGGTCTTTGAGCGCGGCGACCGAATCAAGAAATTCCGTGAGATGCTTTTTCACGCCCCGCTTAAAGGACCCGGGATCATAGTGGGACGGAAACACGTGCGCTGGTAGTGAGTTCCAGGTTTTAAACGATCGGCACAGAAAGGAAGAACCGAATCGATGAGTGCGAGAGCGTATGTCTTCCACTCTGAGGCGGTGACTTCTGAGGCTGGCACGTGTTGTCCTGTAGAGGAAGGGAGAAGGCGGGACTAGTTGGAAGAGCTCTTCAGAACACTCCCCATGATAAAGACAATAGAGGACTGCCATAGAGGCGATATCTCTACGCATCTGCAGAGGCTCAAGGGACTCGGTGGCTTCAGGACTGCCGACAGCTGCCGACAGCTGCTCTGAAATCTGTCAGTGCAGACAAAACAGTCTGGGTTTGAGAAAGTATATAGGTATCTATCATATCTTTATAATACCACACTAACCGCATGTGCACCCCGTAAGTAAACATGTTCAAAGAAAAAAAAATACTGCATAAATAAAACCGGTCAGCGCCATCTGTTGAGCTGTTTCGCAACTACGAGGTACACTAACGCCCACTATTATTTAAATAATTTTTGAACAATGAGAAACTGGCAAACTAAACTAAAAAAATAAATTAAATTAATATAATTGCATAAGTTGATAAAAAATGCTATGCAATAGCTTTACCGCGGCAGCCCCCGAGTGCCACACGTTTTTTTATGTATCCACACGTTATTATCTGGGGGTACGGTCGTGCCCCCGCCAAGACGAGCCAAGCGAAGCGCAAGGCCACTACCTACCTAAATTCCCAGGATATGATGTTACCAATAGACTAATCAAACATACAAAGTTTCAATTGCATAGCTCTGATGCTTTAGATTTTAATGATACCTAAAAAACACCGATTTCGTCACTGACACACTGATGACCATCAAAACTGTTAAGGTACTTCCTGAAGTGCTAGAAAGCTGAAATTTGGTATGTAAACTAAGTTTAGTATACAAACAACAAAAAAATTCATAAACTTATTACTTTTGCCCCCGAACCTCCAAATTTGGGGGGTGGAAGTTTGTATGAGACTTTCACAAATGGTTACGCTAGAGGTTTTTGTTTTGGTACACGGACTTTTTCGAAAGAAGAAAGAAGATGTACAAGAAATACTGTTAAAAAAAGAAAAAAAACTGCCTTAAGCAACTTACAAAAAGAAATGAAATCCCACCAAAAACATTTTCATGTAAAATGTTGCCAAGACGACTGCATATGGCTTAATCTGTGAAAAAGATATCAGATCTCATGTAGAGCCAAGGTTCTGAATCTACACGCCCGAAACTCTACCAACCCTAACTTCATAAACTCTACATATCAGTGAAAATGTATGGCTTGGCTGTTTCGTTACTTCAGAAACTAAATATTCGTATAACACATTACTTCAGAAACTAGATATTTGCAAACACAAAAGGCGTTTGTTCCCCCTTCGTGGACGGTATGGTAGCGAAATGGCAAAGCCATACATTTTTACTGAGATGTAGAGTTTGTGAAGTTAGGGTTGGTAGAGTTAGGGCGTGTAGATTCAGAACCTTGGCTCTACATGAGATCTGATACCTTTTTCTCAGGTTAAGCCATATGCAGTCGTCTTGGCAACATTTAACATGAAAATGTTTTTAGTGGGATTCAAATATTATGCATTACTTTAGTTTTGAAAGTTAGAAATATAAAATATGAAATGTTGCATGTATATGTTGGCATCATGTTAATCTATTATATAAAATGAATCGCCAAAATGTATGTACACGCATAACTTCCGATTGATTAGATCACGGCGGCTAGAGGCGGAACGCGGATAAATAATTCTTTTTTTTATGTGTTCTTTATTGTTAGGACAAGGTTTGTGTACAAGAAAAATTAAAAGATAAGGGGAAAAGTTTTTTTTTTATCCGCGACGGGAAGCTGAGACAGATATGTAAATATGGCGGTACGAAGTTCGATGGGTCAGCTAGTTATACATAAACTATTTCATCCTATTAATATATGCAGATGACACTTTTATAGATATTACTTACAGGCCTAATAGGATCTGTCGTCCAGTTGCATTAGGCAGTGACAGGCCCATGTCGCTTTTGGCCTTCTAAATAAATAACCATTAGGGTCAACCCACCCTTCTCAACTGGAACCAAATTGAATAATTAACAATCTTTTGCGGTTAACGCATTCCATTATTGAGAAGGTGAAATTGACTTGGTTGTGATCGGCAGTGACCTTCTGATGTCCAAAAACAAAACTGTACTTTTTAAGCACTTTTAATACTCACATAAACCAAGGAATATAATGAGAGCTGTAAAAATTTCTTACCTGTAAACCTCACAATTTAATCTGAAACGAGTGAGCTAGTAAGACACCGTCTGCTAACTTTCAGAGATATTCCAAAGTTCAAGAACTACGAGCGATTCGTAATAACAGTATTTAATGTCGCTGTCTAACTGAATTGAAATTTCTGTGGTATGTGGAGTATCAGTATTTTAGTAAGAAAATACTATATTAGCTCCGGAGGTCCGATGCCAATGATGAAAAACTGATATTGAGGTAAAACCAGTTGAACTAATAGCCAACCCTATAGGGAATAGTCAAGGCTAGGAAAATGACTGTAGATAATTATGGTAGTTACTGATATTATTTTACTACCCGACTACGGTGTAAAAGTGTAATAATTTGGCAGTCTATGTAATGTTTTTATGTTCCATCCATCCGAAACTACCAAACTGAATTTTATGAATAATAATATAATTTCGTAATAATAGCCTGGGTGACATAGGCGATATAGGCGAAATAAATGCTTTCAAAAGCTTTTACGTAGTCGGGTTATAGTTGTTATAGTTGTTTAACTTCTTGTTTTAACAATTGTAATTCAGTTGTTTTTGAAATGTACGACTTTATTTTGGTAAGTTTTATACTTCATAATCTCGTCATGGGTTAGAACCGGTTGTTTGTGGGATCCTTTCTTTGCCGTCTTTTGGGGACGATGAATAAGAACAAAGTCAAAACAAAAGTCCAAGTCAAATTAAATGATCACATTGTGGTCAGAACTGTAACATAGTTTACTAAATTTCGATTGCATGGCTATGTTCTATAAAATTACTTTATTAATTTTCTCACATTGACAACAAAAATTTCATTAGAGGCGCTTCTTTTACCTGTAAATGTTTATTATTTTGTATGTAACATTTCGCATAACACATTGTTTTTAATGTTACATACCAGTTCCTCCAAAAGTATCAGTTTCAAATTCACTTTTTGTTTCTATTCTGAAATAATCCTGAGTTTTAAATCTCACTGTCCATCAGACCTGTCATTCCAACAAATGCCCAAAGCCAATGAATTAGGCAGAAACTCCGTCGCTACTCGGCAACACTTATAAAAGGAAATTCTCGGTAAATTTGCCGTATTCTACTTTAAAAGCTATCTTTGTTTTAACTGTATGGTGTTTGAAGTTTGTTGCTCCTATCTATCAAGAACAGCCTTTACTTTCCTTTGAAATGCTTGATGTTTCGTTTTGTTTTTCTTCTAAAAATTGTGACCGTTATTTACCACAGAATTGGTGCTGACGTAAATCTTAAATTACTTAAAAATAAAATTATTTTGTGGTCTTTCGTGTCCTTCTAGCTGATCTGTAAATATGAGTTAGTGTACGTATTTTTTAAAACAAGATTTGGTTTCAGTAGTAAACTTTTTGCCTAAATGAATTAGGTGGCTAGGATCCCTGTGATGTTCAAAAAAGTCTAGTAAAAAAGATGTGTTTGAAGGAAGTTCGGTTCGTATATTTTTAAGCTATTGCATAGCTTTTATCGCGGGCTTTGGGGCATTTGTGCAGAAATTCCGTAACGTAACAAAAAAACCTGACACCCAAAGCTCGCACGAATCGAGACCAGCTGCTGCGAACGACGAATAGTTGAATGTTTCTGGCTCTGTGACAGAGACAGAAACGAATCTGTGTAACTGTCACGCACGAACATACTGCTTAAAAAATATAATTGTATAAGTTGATAAAAAATGCTATGCAATAGCTTAACTACGGCAGTCCCCGAGAGCCACACGTATTTTTTTATCATCAGATATGTTGAAGCGTAAGCAATCATATTATGGTAAAATATATTATACAAGATCTATACATAAGAAACACATTTTTATTTTTTATTAATTGTAAGATAGGGGAAAAATGAATAGTTACTGCGTAAATCTCATCATCAGTCTTCCATCATCCAAAGCTGGATATAGACCTACCATCAGACACTGAAGTAGAGCTTGAGTTTAAGTTACCAGTTCTTTTTTACTATATTCAGCAAATCGTAATCTTTTAAAAAGCCGACAGTCAGAGTAAAAACTAAATCTTTCAAAAATATGTGAATTAAGAAATCTTTACACATAACTTTAACTGATTGCTGTATTTGAAACATAAAATAAATGGTTGTAGCAAAAATATTTAGCATTAAAGCAAAATTGCCTCATTAAAAGAATATTAAAGTAGGCATCGCACAAATTACCACTTGAAGTTATAAATGGGATAATGAGTTGTAATTTCTGGCTAGCAATAACAATTATAAGCCAAAAATTCATTATTATATTAATTTTAGTAGTACAAAAAATAGCCTAGTTACGTTAATTTATGACGAAAATTGAAAGGTAAAATTCTGAAAGCCTCACGAAATATAATTGAGGCCACTGAAAAAAAGGGTAGACTCAAAGCCACGAGATTAATTCTTTGCGTGACTTTACAAAAGTTTCTTTGAATTAGAGTTGTTTGGTTTTACTAAGTTTTTTATTTTATCTTCGTTTAATTTTAAAGAATGAATAATTTTCAGTAATTTGTCTTGCTTGTTATAATTGTATTTTCTTTGTATCTACACTTATGTAGCTGCATCATTATTAGATTAAAACATAGTATGTTTGCAGGCATTATTGATATATTCCCTTATTTTGTGTTTTTTTTATTTAACAGTGTTTTATTTTCAAAAGTTTGTATAAAGTCGTGTGTATAAAATACTGTTTATCATACTAAAATTCATAATCAGTTTGAAGTAGGTGTTCTATATGATTTCTGTCTGAAACGCTTGTGCATTATCACTCGTTACCTGAAGAATGTAGTCTATTAGTTTGAGATTTTAGCTGAATAAACACTTTGATAATATTTGATACATTTACGAAACAGCAGTACAATAAACCTTCTACCGAACATTCGCAACAGTTTCCGAAAGGTGCACGAGATAAAATCTCAACTTTGTTCTTGTCGCTACTATGCGTTATTCCCCCAGAGACAAATGTCTACGGATCGTGATTTGAATATCGACCTTAACAAATAGCTTCATTTGTCTTTACTACTGAGGTAAATAGAGACGTGGAATATTGTACATACCTGTGTATAGTGGACTTTTTTTTTTTTTTTTTTTTTTATGTTTGGCCCGCCAAAATGACTCTACTCTGCCTGATGGAAAACATAAGCAGAATCCAAGAGTATTGGTCACCATACTCACTGCGAATGCAGACAATGCAGTATGGCGACCCACACCATGGCGGCCTAGTGATGCTGCTGCATCTTTTAGTCTAGTCAACAAGTATGGAACTTGTTGACTAGACTAATTGGGCCTCCGGTCTCGCACTCACCAACGAAACACGACAGCACGAACGTGGTCATTTTACGTTGATTTTCTGTGCGAGGGTAGTACCGCCCCGGTCGAGCCGGCCCATGCGTGCTGAAATCAGCGTGGCTCTACTACCTTTTTTTATTAGAATAAGAAAATTTTATCTGTTTTTTTGCGAGTTGGAGCAAGCAAAGCCAAGATGACTTAAAACCAGGCTAGAAAATATGGTCTACTCATGTTACGCACCAAGCAGATAACGATATTTTAGATACTCTAATGACTCTAAGTCATCAGAAATTATATAACTATTCTGGTCCATATTTGCCCGTAGAATAAAGTTTTCAAAGATATTCATCGGTACGTGGTGAAAAGTATTATTTTTTCATATTAAACTAGTCACAGAAAGGATTATATATATTTGTCAATATACTTCAAACAATTCCCGATATACATTTTTGTAACAAAATATGCGAGTCCGAACACAAGAGTATTAAAAGATAAATAATTTCAGAATATCTTTATGTATAACGTTATATTTGTGTCTACTTAATATTTCAAAGAATATTTTTCTTCAAAAGAGGCAACAATACAATATCTCCATACAAGATTTTGGGAATAAAAACTTTTGTACTCTTAACTGAACATAAAACTTAATGATATAAACAGACAACAAGTAGGTTATGTCCTTTATATCATTTCTTTTGTACAATTTGTCATAAGTTTCATAGACCTACCCGAAGAGACGAACTAACGAACTTTTGTCTATGTTCCACGTACAACGGTATGAATAATATAATAAAATACTTAATATTCCTTTGAGAAACTTAAGCTTGGAATAGTTTTAATTTAGTAGTTAATTTATTGAAGATTTTTTTAGAATAAATTTAAATCAGTTTTATCTACTGAATATATAATTCTTCGATACCTGTTTGAGTTATTGAGCTCCTTAAGTGTGTGTAAAACTATTGGATTATTTTATTAACAAAAATAGATTCCAAGATGGCTTAGATTTAAATTAGATATTTTAAATGGGGTTGAATTCATTTAACAACAATTTAATTTGTGGTAATCTCTTACATATTTTTATCAATATATATGAAGCTTGTTTAAATAGTAAACAACAGCTTCCTAGGTCATAAAGTTTTGGTAAGTAATTACCTAAAGTTGAAGATTTAGGATGTGTTTAAGTTTGCATTAAAAATGTGCATAAACTTTTAAACTATGCTTGTCTACCCCTTTGTTATTCCCAACATTATTTGGAGTCAGATACTATTTTGTGTTCATATTTATAACACATATACTTACTAAATATTTGTGTTGATAAACTGAATTAGAAAAGATTTTATCACCAAAAGTTCCTTATATCTACAAATTTTCATCATCAAAATCACAATACTGTAAACGTGGTTGAAAATAAGGAAACAACTTGAGTTTGTGTAGTCAAATATCTAAATTAACATTTAAATTGTTCTGTCCTATATTTGCATTTCAAACCGTCTTGCGGAGTAAAGGACGATCACACAGACATAAGAACATGAGTTTTCTGAAGCTTGTATTGAGTTATATAATTTTGTACAATGGTATATACGTATTCTTTAGCTGAAATAACACTACAATTTATTAATTATAATCTCACGATGCTATCATTATCTTAATAATGTAGCGTATATGTGCATTGTTTTAAGATCTGAGGTAAGATCGACCTACACCGATCTGTTATCCGGATGAAAATTATTTTAAATAAAATTAGTTTATATATAGTCTATATAACTGCTTTAATCTGTTATTATTACTATTGTGAAACTACTTCTAAGTATTTAGTTTGGTCTACATACATACCACAATTATTAATTTGAATACAGAACTTTAAAGGGTACTTACTCTAGGGAAAGCTAATACTCAACTGAGATAAGTTATACTTGAAAGTGAGCCCAATGTGCTTGAATATAATAGTTAGGAAAATAACTTACTAGTTCTCGGATGAGTCTATTGACCTTGTTTGCAGTTTAAGATAAACAAGGCAAATTATTAGTCATTTATAATATCATCATTTCATTTATAAATTAATTTCAAATACGCACACAATACGTTTCCCACTAGCCATGCAATTAGTCTTCTCAACTCTCTGACTGCTCAGTATTCGGATGTCTATTTAGTCTATACTAATTTGAGTACATTTTTTAAATTTTGTATACTTTTCCCAAGCGGTAGGTTTTAATATCTATATACAGGGTTACTGGTAATATGTAGCGATCCCTTTAAGGGGTGATAGTAGAGATCATTAGCTATCAAATTGTCCTCGGGTTTATGAGTCAAAAATGTTAGCGTCAAAGTGTCCCGATCCTACCCTGATGGATTATTACGTGTGTGTGAGCCTGGTCCATGATGTCTCGCCTGTACCAAATGTTGTAGGTGTAAGGATCCGCATAATTAACGCCGCAAGTGAAATCAAATCAAAAACTCGTTGTCTAGTGGTAATGTAAAAACTCAATTAAGGACAAGAATGCGTGCTTGCATTAGAAATATAGGCTCACAATTTGAAAATCGACTGTAAATTTAAGTTAAGACCGCAAAATAACGAAATTTTAAAAATTACGATTTTCACTTACTCCTAGTTTCTTTACTTTAGATTAAGTTCATTTACTCAGCCATTTGTCAACGTATTTTTTTTATACCTCGTAGGTATTGCTTATAAAACATACTTGTTTTTTAACTATTACGCCGATAAAGTTGTAAGGAGACTTTTTGTAATAAAATTGCATTTAGTCATAAGACACAGTGAAAAGTATGAAATTTTTTAGATTCCCTGAATCATCATTCACAAACAGTACCATATTTCTGTTCTTTTTAGTGTTATTATTACGTATTAGGGTGTTATCAAACTAAAAACACCAAAAACTATAATTAAATACGCAAGTGTTTGTTTTAGGAGCACTATGAAGTAGCGTGATCCACTTTTCTTAAAAGAATGAGTTTTTTCTTTTTATTTCCAAAACGGTACATTTTTGACTCATTTACCCGAGGAAAATTTGATAGCTTATGATTTCTACTATCACCCCTTAAAGGGATCGCTACATATTACCAGTAACCCTGTATATACATAATCATCTATTGTCCTATTTTAACACTATATTATGGTAATGGCTCGCTGTACGCGATGAGCAAATTATTATAAATGTTATGAGCAATTGATTGATAAAATAAATAAATAAATATAGAATATCTAACTTTATAAGGCTACTATCAGCGGCCTTGGTGGTACACGCAGTTTTTGCTGTACCTTGCTTACCACGCGGAAAAACTATCCTTTTTGGGATAAAAGGTAGCCGTTTTGCGTGAAAGAGTAAGAAACATCCATTCTCATAAACTTTCGCATTTAGATTATTAGTAAGATCATACAAGTCAGTATCCAATCATATTTTTATTTTAATCATTAGTATTAATTCAAGTTTGGAACACATAAATGATGAAGATCGAGGTCAAATGTCGATTTGGCTTTTACTTTGGCAGAATGTTTATATGTTCATAATATATTACTAATAATCTATATATATATAAAAGCGAAATACCACTCACTTATTAATCACGAAATCTCTGAAACTATAACACCTACAAACTTGAAATTTGGCAGATAGATTCCTTATGGGGTAGACATCCGCTAAGAATGGATTTTACTAAACTCCACCCCTAAGGGGGTAAATCATGAAATGAAAGTCTGCGTGAGCGAAGCTGCGTGCAAAAGCTAGTATAATATATTATCTATCTATACTTATAATAAAAATGTAACAGGCCCAATTCTGTACATTAAAGATATTTAGAAAATTTTTTTGGAGGGCTCTGTATAATCGATACTGAAGTTAAAACGTCAAAAGTTTTTTCATTTTTGTCTGTCTGTATCTTGGCCGCTCATCACGCCGAAACTACTGAAACTTGGCATGACTTGAGTTCATACTACGAGGTAGGACATAGGATACTTTTTATCTCGAAATTCATCACGGTTTCTTGGAGAGGGGGGATGAAAGTCAAAATATGTGCTTAGTTGTAATTCATTAACACATAGTCCGATTTCATTAATTCTTTTTTGCTAGAAAGAAAAAAATAAAAGATAACGGGAAAAGTGTTTTTTTATGTCCGCGACTGTACACTGCCTGTGGGAAGCTGTGACAGATATGTAAATATGGCGGTAAGAAGTTCGCCGGGTCAACTAGTTAATAATATAATAAATAAAACTTGAGAGGTGTCAAGGGACACCCGGATGGAACGAAGTTTACTACTAATAAAAATGCGCATAAAATACTCAAATTATTTTAGAAATAATAAGACTGTACAAAATATACTATAAAACAATATATTTTCTGTAAATAAATACAAAAAGCCAACATCACGTGGTATTCCCAGGCGGTCACCCATCCAAGTACTAACCGCGCCCGATGTTGCTTAACACCGGTTTTTGTCCAATCAGGATGAATGGAAGTTGGCAATCAGTTTGTTATATTTAACGTTTAGTATCCAGCACTATGACGTCAACTCAATGTTAAAAGTGTCGTTACAACTTTTGGTCTTAATTTTTTCCGTCTAGCCCCCTTTCGCAACGCGCGATAAGCAACTTCGTTCCAATACATATTTCGGACATTTCACACACAACGCCATCTAACTTCAAACTAAGCAGAGCTTGTATTATTATAGCTAGATTGACTGATAGAACACTTATATACTTTTTTTTTTGTGAATACATACATATTATACACAAAAAACGTCCAAACTCCAAACTCCCAAACTGTTGATATATTATCGTGGATCAACAATAAAACTAGTATAGAATACTGAAATATTAGATCGTATATTGAGTGAAATTATAACAAACGTTCTGCAGCGCAGTAATAGCGGAAGGGAAGAAAAAAGTGTTGCCAACCTAACACGACAAATACGGTTGGACAACTTAACCAATAAAGGTTGCGTTCTCAAATACTAACACTCCCTTCTGAACGGAAACCCATTTTTCTTATACAAAACAAATGTTTTTCTAGAGTTACACCCTTCGTTAAGTTATCAGCAACCATGTTACAGCCATTCACAAATGAAAAACTCACCTTAGAATTAACAATATTTTTTCTGATAAAGTGTAATCTAATATCTATATGTTTAGTTTTTGGCTTATAACAATCTGTAGTTGCCAGTCTTATTGCACTCTGATTATCACTATAAATATGTAATACGTTGTTAAAACCTTGACCTAGTTCAGCTTGTAGTTGACGCAGCCACAAAGCTTCCTGTGTCGCCGACGCCATCGCCATATATTCTGCCTCTGCTGTAGACAGTGCCACAGTCTGTTGCTTGCAGGAATTCCAAGATATACAAGCATTCTGAAAAATATAAGTATACCCGGTGCAGGATCTCCGGTCATGTGGGTCACTAGCCCAGTCTGCATCACAGTACCCAGTTATGTCACTTGAGTCTTCCTTGACATAATGTATCTTCAGGTTCTTGGTTCCTTGAAGATATCTCATGACTCTTTTCACTCCAAGCCAATGTTGAATCCCTCTATTGGAGTCCGCACTGGTTTACAGTCTGACATGCCAAAGCGTTCCAACACTAAGTTTATGTATTTCTCTTGGTCTATCATGATGACACCTGCCTCACGATTTCTATTTATATTTATACCGATACACTGATGTACCTCACCAAGATCTTTCATACAGAGTTCCTCTTTTAATTTGTCTTTGACATCTGTTGCTGTTTGCTTATTATTTGTGAAAATCAATAAATCGTCCACCCAAACTGCAATATAAATCATTATTGATTTATTTGTTAGAAAATAAATACATGGATCAATTCTAGATCTTACCAAACCTATTTTAACTAAAATACTGTTTAGTTTTAAATTCCACTGACGGCTAGCTTGCTTAAGTCCGTAGATGGATTTAAGCAGCAGACAGACTTTAGTATTTTCTTTATAACATTCTGGTTGTGACATGTATATCTCGGTATCTATATCACCCTGAAGAAATGCACTAATTGCATCCATCTGTAATATTTCTAGATCATACTTAGCAGCTAGAGCAAGTAAGTATCTAATTGAGGTATATCTTACCACAGGTGCATAAACTTCATCATAATCAGTTTCCTTTTTCTGAGCACAACCCTTAATCACTAATCTTGCTTTAAAATGTACAATATCTCCCTTCTCATTGGTTTTACTCTTAAAAATCCATTTACATGGCAAAGCCCTTTTGCTAGGTGGCAAATCTACCAATGACCAAGTTTTGTTCTTGATTAAGGAGTCATATTCCTCCTGCATAGCCTTCCTCCATTGGTCAGCATGTGAGGACGAGAGAGCCTCATCTAGAGTCTGAGGGTCTCTTAAATTAATAATAGGACAAAAATAACTCACATCATGTTCATCTATCTCTGCATACTGGACAGCTCTGCGCGGACGTAAGTTGATGTTACGTGCAGGCGTCGACAGATCAATTGATTTATCTGGTATGTAAGATGAATCATCGTTGTCACCTGATAAGTAGTCATCACTTGAAGATTGCTCGGGAGTAGTTTTTAACTCTACTTTACAGGATTCTTCAGGAGTCTGTACTTCGGTATCACTCTGGGATAAACAAGGTAAGTACACATTATTGTCTAATTTTTGAACATTTTCTAAAAATACAACATCTCTACTCTTGATTATTTTATTTGTGTTCAGATCTAGTAACCGATATCCCTTACTAGATTCACAATATCCAACAAACACTAATTTTCTAGACTTTGAATCCCATTTTTGGCGTTTTTCTTTAGGTACTTGAACCATAACTTCAGAACCAAAAATTTTCATATTAGATAAGTCAGGTTTCTTACCTGTCCACATCTCAATAGGTGTTTTGCCATCAACAGATTTAGTAGGTGATCTATTTATTATATAAGCTGCTGTTGCTATGGCCTCACCCCAAAATTTCTTATGCAATTGAGCATCAAATAGCATACACTTGGCTCTCTCCACCAGTGTCCTGTTCCCCCTTTCTGCAAGCCCATTCTGCTGAGGTGAATATGGGGTGCTAGTTTGATGTTCAATTCCATGTCTATCTAAGAAACTTTTAAATTGTTTGTTACAATATTCCTTTCCATTATCTGACCTAATAATCTTTATGTGTATCCCGAGTTCATTCTCTACTTTGCATTTAAAATCTTTAAATACTTCAAGAACACTCAACTTGTCCTTCAAAAAATAAACATGAACTCTTTTAGTAAAATCATCGATAAAAGTAATAAAATACTTCATACCTCCCAGTGAGACTTGTTCCATTGGTCCACATAAATCTGTGTGGATAAGCTGCAGTGGGTGTGATGCTCTTGAACCAACATTATTAAATGGTAATCGGCTCTGTTTACCTTCCAGGCAAGTGGTGCATGTTATGTGCTTCTCACCCTTTTTAACAGGGAATGGATTGACTCCCTCTGCATACTCCGGTAACTTGCTAACATCGGAGAAGTTCAGATGTCCCATGCGTCTATGCCATAAAACAACATCATTTAAATATTTAGAACATGTTAGATTAGAAAATACTTCTCTGTGAGTATTTAACTGATATAGGTTGTTTACTAGTGTGGCTGAACACAGAAACTTGTTATTCTGATCATATATATTGCAACCTTTGTCTCTAAAATCTACTTTACAGCCATTTTTCACAATAGCACTTACAGACAAGAGGTTAGCAGCAAGTTTAGGTATGTATAAAACTTCTCTTACCTGAATTTTAGTTTGATCATTACCATTTATTAATAAATTAACCTTTCCCATATTTTCCACAGGTAGCGGTGTCTTACTGGGCACTGTTATGGTAGGTATCGGTGAACTTGTTACATCATACATCCAATCACTTCTATTGGTCATGTGCATGGAGGCACCTGAGTCCACATACCAAAGGTCCGGATTCATTGACTGTGAAGATACTGAAAAAGTTGCAATAAAACTTTGTTTATCTTCCTTTACTGTGATTTCCTTCTTCGGAGCACGGCAAGTCTTGGCCATATGACCATGCTTGTTGCAATTGAAGCATCGGGGCCCTTTATAATGAACCTTAGCTGCACTGTGATTTCCATGAATGGTGGGTTTTCTTGTTAAGAATGCTGTACTCTCTGAACACTGAACTTCCTGTAGAAGTTTTGTTTTTATTGAGTCTGCGCTTATCTTAATTCCGGAGCTCTCCAAACCCATAATCATTGGCTTATACGTTTCGGGTAAGCCAGCCAACATTAAAGTACCAAGCCATTCATCATCAATGTTGAAATGTATATTTCTCAGCTTATGTGCGGTCGACATAATTTTAGTCACATAGTCATCTACGTCTCGAGAACTGTCCAATGTAGTTGTAATAAGGTCTCTCAACAAGGCTACTTTCCGGTACAACCCGCTGTCATCAAAAGCTTGTTGCAAACACTCCCAAACTTTCTTACAAGTATTTGCACTCTGTACATGTACGTAGTTAATGGGATCCAGCAATAATATAAGTTTTGATCGCGCCTTTGTTTCCTTCTTTTCATCCATATTGGTTCCGTCAACACAACTCCACAAATCTTCCAACTTGAAATATGCTTCTACTGCGAATTTCCATGTCGCATAATTGTCTCTTCCCACGAGTCTATCAATGTGAAACGGATTGTGACTTGTATTAGACATTATCTTCGTAGACTTGACAAATTTTTACAAAATTTTCTTAGTGACGCCGCCCGATTTGAGGTTAACCGGCAGACTCAATATACGCCTATCGGATATTTATTTATTCAAACTGTGTTTTATACTTTTAAATTAACCACGCTCTGCTACCAAGAAGGGAGTGTTAGTATTTGAGAACGCAACCTTTATTGGTTAAGTTGTCCAACCGTATTTGTCGTGTTAGGTTGGCAACACTTTTTTCTTCCCTTCCGCCATTACTGCGCTGCAGAACGTTTGTTATAATTTCACTCAATATACGATCTAATATTTCAGTATTCTATACTAGTTTTATTGTTGATCCACGATAATATATCAACACAAACAAACATTTGCAGATCATACAAACATTTGGTCCGGCCCGGGGATAGAACCCTAGACCTCAAACACAGCAGTCGCATACGCTGCCACTGCGCCACCGAGGCAGTCAAGGCGATTCATTATTGAAAGAAAAATAAATAAATTTTAAAAATACGTTCGGACATCTAACACACAACGCCATCTAGTCCCAAACCAAGCAGAGATTGTATTAGTCGTACTAGACAACTGATATAAATACATTTATTATTTATATTTAAAAATTAAATGAGTACGAAGCGATGGATGCGAGTAGCCCACAATGGATCCGAGTGACGTGCAATGGGAGAGGCGTATGTCCAGCAGTGGTCTGCAATAGGCTGATAGTGATGAAATGAAAAAAGAGAATTATACAATAATACAAATTTAATACGTAACTTGTCAGACCAAAAGCTACGACTGGTCAAACATAATCACACCTTTAAAAATTATTAACCCTTAAGGCAAACCAAAGTATAAATATGATACTAACCTAGATCCCAGCGGAATAGTTTTCGAAGGGTATATTGGTTGTAGCAGGTGTGCTACGAAATGCTACGGCGTAGACCTTTGCATATTTTCACAATCTGTAAGTCTGCAGGGTAAATTGTAATAAAATAGTATTTGTGGTTATTACATAGTAATATTTGAAAAGATGGTAACATTTATTTTAGAAAAGTATGAATGTGGATTCACTGACTTTAAGGATATCGTTATCAAACTATGACATATTTATGAAGATTCTGTTAATGATCATGACTTGTGCTTATGCATATCGCAAAGTTAATGAAATAATATAATTATATTATATTTCACTTTGTTATATTTATCACGAAATACTTGGGCAAATGGATTTTCAGAGTAATATTTTATGTAACTTAAATTTTAATTCATAAACTTCAATGTACTTAATTATAGAAATATGCAAGTGAGATAAAACCTAATATAAGGTAATTTGTATACTGAGAGTATATATTTTAGTATTATTATTCTTACCTGACATATTAAATAAACAAATTCTTATTTAGAACTGTGATAGTATAAAATACTTATGTTTAAGTGCGAGTTCATCTTTATCTACTAGGTATGTAGTTTTTATTGTTTCAACTTTACAATTTCATATTTCCACAACAATAGCAAGTCGTGATTCGTCAAGTTGAAAGACGGCTCATAATTACTCCGGCGAAAATCTTGTCATCTGGTCTCAGGTGGGTTGTGTATTCACTTGGACTTTTTTGGCTTAAGAAATATTGTTTTACTTTGATAGTTGTGTTGTATACCTATCTACTAAATTAAATCTTCATCATAACTTTTGTTATATCATTATTAAACGGTTTTTATTATTTTATTATTTGGGTCAAATCTTGTAATTGAAATTCGACCCCCTTCCTGTTGACAGATTGATCTGAAATTTTGTGCACACCTTTAGATCTGGTGACAATACAATTAAATAAATTATGTTTCATTGTAAATCCAAGATGGCCACCGCAAAAAAATGGCGGTTTACAAATTTTGACACGACTAACTCAATATGGGTATCAAATAAAAGGGTTTGACTAGTAGAACACTTTTTCACACAAGTTTTTAATTTTTCATAGTGAACTGTTTACTATGAAAAATTAAAAACCAAAACGTGATAAAATAAAAAATACAATACCTTGAAAATAAAAATTTGTAACAACTGGTTTTTAATTTAAACGGTTTTATCGAAAAAATAATGTACTAAAATGTAAGAAATAAAAAAATAAAAAATTGGCTGATAAAAAAAAATCGTCGGGCCCGTGTTTCCATCAAGTCAAGTCAGTTTACTACGCCCAATAATAAAAAAAAATGTTTTATTGTTTTTTACCTTTTGGTACCTACATTATTTTTGATAAAACCGTTTAAATTAAAAACCCTATGGTTAGTGATACTAAATGTTAAACCAGAGGTCGTGGTTTCGACTCCCATCCAGAAAAAATATTTGTATGATGAAAACGATCGTTTGTTCTTTATCTAGGTGTAATTTATATGTATTTAGAAACATATAAGTATGTTTATTTTAGTAGTCTGGTTATCATAGTACCGGGTATGTTCTGTTTGAGATGGGACTGCTGTCTATGAGATGTGTAAAGATATTATTATTATATTTTAAAGATTTAAAATACTTTATCATTTTTGCAATAATTTATTCCACATCTAACTACACACATCAAAAGTGTCTAGGGATCAACATATGTGTCTAAGGATCAACATATATTTTTGCAATAACTTTTCTCCTGATTGATATTAATTAAAATTTTCTTTAAGGATTCATCAAATAAAGTGTTTTCGTTTGTCACAGTAACGATAAACCAAGTCACCTTTGCATTAATAAAGAAATTTGCCATTTTCCTAATAAAGTGATTTTTGACATTTGAACCACTAACATTAAAGTTCGAAAAAAAGACTGAAATAACAGTTTTCTTTAAAATTTTATTAGGTAACTTAAACAATTAATAATCCGTGTTTCTACCGCGAACACTAACACAAGAACATCGGTTTGGCATACTCAAAATGAGTTCATCCAAATCACGCTGTGGAATGGCCGCCCATGTTCGTTGCAACAACAAAAAAAGGTCTTCTTGCGACTGGATACCCTCCATATTCGGCAGAGCTCTTCTCTGTAGCATATCCCATGCATGCTCAATCGGGTTCAAGTCTGGCGACTGAGCAGGCCAGGGCCAAAGCCACATCTCAATCTCAAGAAATCCGCATAAAAATGCTTGATCCCTAGACACTTTTGATGTGTGTATTTTACTCTTCTGTGTGAGAAACAGGCAGGTAAGAAAATAATATTATAATATTTGTCTTATGCGAGTCATCATATATTTATTTATGTTAAGATATGAACTGCTTGGCAAATATTTGATAATAAATTGTATATGAATTGAATCTAAGCATACAAAAGTGATTAAACTCATAAAGAGAAAAACATATGTATTTTAAAATTCATTCTTGTGCAAAATATTCGCCTGGGGAGTTGAAAATGCACACGAGGGATTTCACTAGGTGGATACGCAATCGAGTCTTGTAGAACGGGTTTTAGGTTCTTCTAAACACAAAGGGGGACCAGGCGAGGAAATAATGCCTGACGGGCCGCAGTCCAATAGTTGATGTTGGAAGCATTAGCACTAATTTCAATAACGCTATACAGGATTAGCATTTACTCCATAGTTTGGTCTGTTTTCGGTAGATGGCGCTGTAGTAGACTTTGTTTGCGCTGTATGTAAGTGTGTCGTCACAGAATTATTAATTGCAGGTTTCCATTGCGAAGCTAGTCACGTACCATCAGATAATCCAGTATCTTTGGTATATCATATCAATAAAACTTCAAATGTTATTATAAATGGTTCGTTTAATGATATTCCTTAATATTTATGTACACTAGTATAGCAATTACTGTTAATTTACCACCAATATTTACATAACATTCTTTCTAAAACTAAATAACGCTTACATAATTTAGCAAGTTTCTAATCTTGTTCTTCGTCAATTAACTCAAAACTGCTTTAACTTTTATAATATACAATAATAAAATACAATACGTAAAATATAATGCAAAAACAAAACAGAACATGTTCGAAACATTATTATTATATTCAAAATAGGTCATCATGAGTTATCTTCAACCAAACAATTCAAGTGAATTTTAATTAAAAAACTGCTGACCGCATTATTAAAAGTTCCTCATCATCAATAGGCAATCTAATAAATATAGTTTTCGTGTCACGTTGTAGCACTCTGTGAACTCCGAAACTATTTAACCTATTTTTACATATTTTTTAACATGTGTGTTTTGCTAGAGTGCCTAAGACAGGATAGTAGACAGTGCCTTAGACCAATGGGAGCCGAGCATGATTGAAAAGAGACGCAGATGAAGTTGGATGGATCAGTTAGTAGGTTATCTGTAATAGTTTTCCTGTATTACGCTGTTATGGACTATAAACAAAGTTGAAACAAAAGAATTTCATTCAGGCAACGTAGATTCAGATTATTATGTGCGAGAGGGAGGTGTTCTACATATGCGATAAGTAGGTACATATAATTTATTAGTTGGTAAACAATGCTCAAGCATATATCGTACAAGCTTTTGGTGAGGGAACCCAGTCATATGAAAGTTCTATGATACGCCTCGCTTTACTAACAAACCATATGGATCGTACCTTTCAGTACGTTATAATCTTAAAATAGATGCAAGATAATGTCTTCAATCAACGCGATACTCGATTGATTAGAGAGGTAAAAGATAGACAAAACTACGAATATTTTTAATTATTTTTCTCAATATCTATGTTACTGTCAATCACTTGTATTTTTCTATCATCAATGATATCAATCAACGCTTTCGTTTGACAAAACAGTGAATATTTCAAATTGATTTATGATGTATCATCATGAATATCTAATGATAGTCTAGTGTTTACATATTGTCCTATCACTAAACAGTAATCAGTTAATGCGGTCTGTTTACATAATTAGTGCTACTACAACGTGCCAAAGAATATAATCATACTATGCTAACAAAGTGTCACATAAGTTTGCATTAAATGCAAACTATGTATCATTCAACGAAATATTCATTTATTGCTTTAATTAATTTAATGATATAATTTACTAAAATATTTTTGGAATTTACTGACAGGATACTATACTGATTATTTCTTTTATTCCTTTTTTATGTGATTAAATGGATTTTATATTCTTTGAAAAGATATGTTTAAATTTTATGTAAGTCATTATAACTAGTACATGACAAAGTACAAAGTATATATTCAAAAAAATCGTATGCTCTTTCTTTGAGAAGCTCTTTTTTGTTCAAATTAATATAATCACCTTATTAAAAGAATATTGTAAAGCGGTATTATGGTAACAAATAGCTTACGATGACCAAAAAAGATCTTTTAGATTATACATTAAAAAAATACTTTTATAAGGTTGAGCTGTCGGTGTAACCTATCGATGTTCTACTGAAGTTTAGGTCATTAACGAGTATTATTAACAGATTCATTGTCTCAAATCTAAACCATGGCATATCTGTAAAGTAACGCAAACCCCCTGCATGATATAAATATATGCCATGCATGATCGTATTTTCCCACAAATTCTTTTACTCACCCTGTTACCACAACGCATCTCAGTTTCGAAGTCATACTATAACATTTTAACAAACATCCAATTTAAATTACATTCATATGACTTTCCAGAACTTGAAATACTTAAAAACAACTGCCGTGGAAACTAAAGACAATTATACCAAACCTTAATTTACTTACAATTACATGTAGTTTTATGAAATAGTATTTACAAATTATTTTACATTATTGATATGCTTCCATATGATTATATCGTTTAATAAAAGTTGTCTGCAAACCATTACTTTAGGCTTGTTAATATTAAAGTATCAGAATTATTCAGATCTAGCATAAAGTCGGCCCGAACATTATTGATCTTCTGAAATTGCGTATTCCGAAAATATTATATGATTTAGTAATAAAATACAAAATTTTACAGTTTGCTGAATTAAATGTAGTGTTAGTGTTATTTACCTATTATTGTGTTGTATATATATTTTAGATGCATTTAATCTTCTAGCAATAGCTACTTCGAGATATAGGTAAATGACATTAATTTATTTAGGTTATTTCTAATGGTTTTTTATAAATTAATATGAATTAGATAGTACATTCAATATTTTCTCTTTATTGCTTTTTTTCTATAAGCCTTTCCCTTAAAAAATTTTCATTGTACTACTAGTTTTTCCATCCGCAAATTTCAACTAGTGGTTCTTCTTCATGTTGAGAGTGGGGTTAACTGGAAGTGTACGATAATTGAATATATCAATAAACGTAGGGATTGATTACTTTACTGGCACTAAGTTATTGTTATTTGCACTATAGGTAAGATAACGAAAACTGTTATTTCTAAGACAGTTTTAAGCGAATACATTTCAGAAATAATATAAGCGAGTGATAATTGATTTCCTGTTTCGTACAAAAATGTACTTTAATCTGAAATTTTAATAAGATGTGTAATAAACAATGTTTGGGCGTTGTCAAACATGCTTTTGTTTACTGCAACTAAGTACTTTCTTAAGGTCGAAAATGTACAGTAAAGCTATCTTTGAAATGAAAGTCTTAACATAAAATAGCTTGTTTTTGTTATTCAAGTATTTATACTTTATTATATTTGTGAAAATATAATTCAAACTACCTCCCAATGGAAAATTAAAGTAGGGCGCACTAAATTCTTAGCAGACCAACAGAAAGTTATTGATAACTTTTCGAAATACCCGCAAACTTTGCACACAGCTTGCGGGTTGTAAGTTTATAATTCTAAATACATACTGTTAGAAAACTTCGAACCATGCCAAAGTTTTGTTCAGAAATTTAACATGGAACTTAAATGAAGCAAAATATTTACAACTAAAGGTTTTTCAATGTCGATAAATTAGGGACTACCTACTGAAGTTTTTGGCCGAGCTAAACTTTACGCTATGCCTTACTCATTAACCATCACAATATTACTAAACACTAAGGAACTGGGTAACTATTTACAGATAACGCTTTTACAAATGCTTATAAATGATTCTACCTATGGAGTATGTTTAAGGTTTTCTCTAGATTGTTAGGTATGTAGGTTATATATTATGCTATATTATAAATTAATTTAATACGTGTTCTGTTTAATTAGCTTCTTGTAGCAAATTCGTAGTTATCAAGATTTATTACATAAACACATTCGTATGTGTAAAATAACTAATGTGAATTAAATCAAAGTTACTCTGTCACCAACACTGCACTATTCAATTTAGAAGCAATTTTTTTTATGAAGCAAGTACAACTTTATACAATTGACACTGATTTTCCATTGAATTAAAATAACTTATCATCTCGCACCCTGCCCTAAGATTTTAATATTGCTAGTTGTTAAAAGGAGTGGATTTAAGCTATAACTAAAAATGCTATTTAAATATGGCAGCGCGATAATCACTGCTAGTGATGTTAATGAGAGTGCTCGATGCGTAGCTCCTGCGGAGTCGGCAGTTGGTATCCAGTTGTTGTCGAGAACAGACTGTTCGATTACGTTCTGCATCGTGTCTACAATAAAAGATTTAAATTTATAAACACTTCAATAGTACACATATATAATCATCATCATCATCCACAACTGAACGTAGGCCCTTTTCGTACAAAGGAGGTTTTGACCTACTATGGCAGTGGTCCCGCCGAGACGCCGAGAACAAGAAACGAATAGAACTAAAAAGTATGAACGAGTTGGCAATCAGCGGGCAGCGAGTGTGAAGTTTCGATAGTTTTGTCGCTGGGCTATAAGTGATTGTTCAAGTGCGATGAGCGATTACTCGCGCCAACACCACTTTCCAAGACACTATGGATGAGGTTTTTTATTGAATGTGTCCCGACAATATCTCTATCGTAAAATACATCATCGTCGTCGTCTGAACTAGACAACAATGATTTGTTGATGCGAAGCAATAATCAAGCGAGCGAGCATCGCTGAGCGAGTATCGCTGGGCGAGTATGGCTGAGCGACACTCGCCAGCTCTTGTCGGCCAGCGACAAAACTAGTAAAGTGAGTCGTCGCCGGCAGTGTGAACAGTCGTAGAGCAACTATGCATCTCTTTCGTTTACACGGAATTTATATTTATTGTACGTTTCTTGAGCGAGAAAATCGCCGATAGTTAGTCGTTTCTCGCCGGCGGTCGGACCACTGCCTATACTACGCCGGCCAAACGGGGTTAGTTTCAAGTTTTCTTTTTCTTTACAGTGCTGTTATATGTAAAGTTTGCTCCCTTAGTCGGCTTTTACGACGCCTGTGGGATGAATATGAGTGGTAATACTCCGTATTCTTAATCAATCACTACGGATATAAAATACATGTTTAAGTTTTGGAATAAAATTGGATTCTAATTATTAGCACGATGCGAGAAACCCAATACGACCAGAGTGGCGTGAGATGGAACAGGCCTTATCCAAAAGTAAACTACAATATGCTGATAATGATGGTGATGATGTTATTAAAAAAAGTCTCCAGAAAAAAAGGTATCACAACATAAACATCAATTGGCATATCTGACAAAGTATGTAAAATACTTACCATACGTTGTGACATCTGGTGTATAAAATTTTTGCTCCGCCGGTTGAAGTGGCACGATGAATCCTAAAAAACAAGACAAGAATTGAGATCCTATATCTTGTTTTTTTTTTTTAAAGACAACTCCCGCATTAGGAATAAACGTCCTATGTCGCGAGGGACTTTACAGACATACATAAAACTTGGCGAATTGGCAAGCGGGGTGGTGACCACCTAAACCACTAGGCCAACCGTGCAGTTCAATATAAATTCCTAAAGATACCTACAAGACTTAAGAACACAAGAACTTACGTGGCGGTGGCTCTGTTGTTGTCGGCGCAGGAGTTGTTGTTGATGTCGTTGTAGTTGTTGTGGTTGTTGTCGTCGTAGTTGTTGTTGTTGTCGTAGTTATTTTTATTTCTATAAAAATAATTAAATGAATTACTTTTACGTACAGATACTTAAGTCCGAATAAATCCTACTGTTAAAACCTTGAATTAATTTAACGATCAATGATTATTTTAATATTAAACTTTTATGAAATTAATACTTTACCATATAATCGTAAAGTGCCTTCAGCCTTCCCCAGCGTGTTAGTAGCCACGCAGGTATACGTTCCAACATCATCAGACTCAAATTGTGATATCACTAAAATAGTTCGCAACTGATACAAGGAAATTCTTTCTTCAGATATTTCATGCTTGCCCCTGTAACAAAGGAAAATGAGTAAGAAAAATGAATCATTTATCTTAATGAATGTAGCTGTGGCTGTTCCATCATTTTCACGTAATAAATATATATAAGCGTTATTATCCTTACATGTGTGGATAATTGGTTTGTGATAAAAGTAATAATGGGTTTTGGTATTCTTATAATTTACCGATAAATAAATTCCGCAGTAGAAAATGCATTTTTTATAGATTTTTGTTTATAGATAGCTGCAAAATAGAGTCTACTTTGGCTGGTGAAAAGAACGAGTAGAATCCAAAAGTGGTGACCAACATCATTTCGAATGTGGACAATGCAGCATGGCAGCCTAGTAAGTGCATCTCACTAGGCCGCCATAATCTCATGTCAATCTTCTATATATTTTATACCACCGAAAGGATAACTCATACTCATCACATTCATCTACTCACTATTTTGATAATCATTTTATCACCTCATATTCTTAATGTTAATCATAATTTACATTATCGATCTCAATATCATTAATCTGGTATTTTAGTTTGTTTATTTTTTTTTGTCTTCTTCATTATGATGATGATGATATCTAATAGTTTTCCATATTATGTTGATTGATGATGCATGATGCAAAAAACAACTATTGAAAAATAGTTGTTTTTTGCATGAAAATTTCTCCATATCGTCATCAACTATCTATCAAAATTTCGATGAGGATGATCAACAGCTAAAGGTTAGTTACTAACAAATACACCTCAGTTAGAAATAATGTTTTCATATAACCCCATAATAACGCCCTTTAGTTGAATCGAAGGTAAAACGGCATTATTTATAGGGATATAAAAAGGCGATGAACAAAATGGGATCGTAATGTTTGATCTTTTTTAACACAAAACCTACGCGTCATGTGGAACTATAACCTTGGCCGGTTATGGATCCAAGCGGTTGTTATATTTTTGTAAAAAGAACATCTCTAAAAGTAATTCATAGAATTGATTGCTTTTGCGACCTTTATAGTTTGTCAGAAACAAATGAACATGATTAAGTTTGTTTGTTTGTTTTTATGAGATTCTTACCGTGGGTGAGCCACGCTTCGGCATGAATGGGCCGGCTCAACCGGAGTGATACCACGACCTCACAGAAAACCGGTGTGAAATAGCGCTTGCGCTGTGTTTCACCGAGTGAGTGAGGATACTGGAGGCCCATACCACAACCCCTTCCCCATCCCCCTCCCCATTCCCCAAAGCCCGGCAACGCACTGGTGACGCCTCTGGTGTTGGGCGGCTTAATCGCTTTCCATCAGGCGATACGTCTGCTCGTTTTGCCGCCTGTACCATACAAACTTATCTTTTTTGTCCTCGACAGTATCCACATTTTGTCATAATGAAAAACAGATGAAGAAGATAAACTAAAAAAGCATTCGTAAATAATAGTATCGAAACAAACAACCATAAGAAAACACTTGAGAAGTAATAAAATTAATGGTCTGATCATCTTTGCAGCGGCAGCTTTTACAATTTAATGCCCCGTAAACTTTGAATGTCTCTCCGATTGTGACGAAACTTATTATATCAGTATTTTAATTACTATTTTGAGTTTATTATATAATATAGCTTATATATTATGTTATACCACGACTATCACTATTACCACCATACCATTATACCATTTTCCTTTAAACGGGTACAATGGACTTTGGTTTCACTAAATTAGTAAGACCACTATTGTGTACATCTTCAAAATACTACTATTTATATACTATCATGTTATATAATAATATATCTATATATATTTATAGATTGTATTAGTGACAAATTAAAGAAAAAAATAGAGAAGGTGGACATGGTCATACATTATTATTATTGTGTGAACATCACAAGATTTGGTTTTCTAAATTTTACAAAATTTTGTACTGTCTTTTTGTAAGGACATACGGCGTCTTGAATTGTGTTACAAATTACCAGTGAGGTATATTATATCAATCTACTATTTCAATTATTCCATTACAATGTTTAGTATTTAAATCAATTGGTTATAATAGAACTAGTGATCGCTCAGTGGTCCATATTCGACCGCATTTCATTTTTTATTTTTTTTCAACATTAATACTCCATATAAACTTGAACTGTGCCAAATTTCAGACCTCCCCATCCGCATAATTTTCGAAAAGAAGGGGTACAAATTTTTTGCTTCACGTGTTAATATATAGATGTAAATTAAAGTTTTTTTGCCGGTTTGTGGGTAACCAAAATTTTGAAATCCAAATTTACTTCTAACCACTTAGTTAAATAACAAAGTTTTCAAAATCGAACAAATAATTTGTCAATGCACATAACCTTAATCTTTAAATACTTTATAGTTTATCTTCGTTTGAATTACATATATATGTCGAAATGTTATGATGACTAATAAAAGTTCGGAATAGGGAACTATTTACTACGTTTTGGAGCGAAAACAGATAACGGATAAGCGGAAAGTAGGGGCCGTAACTTATTTGTCGTTGGCACGCGTTGATTTTTAACGACACTTTTATGGGTTTCAACATACTTAGATAGAAAACAACTCAATTTAGAAACGTTTGGATAGGTAGCTAAAATGTGGTTCATGTAGAGAATAACGTTGCTAAGATGGCGTATTTCTAAATAAGTATTTTTTTATGGAATAGCGGGCAAACGAGCAGACGTATCACCTGATGGTAAGCGATTACCGCCGCCCATGGACACTCACAACACCAGAGGCGTCACAAGTGCTTTGCCGGCCTTTGGGGGATGGGGAGAGGGATGTGGGGAGGGGTTCGGGTATGGTACTCCGGTATCCTCACTCACTCTGTAAAACAATGCGCAAGCGCTATTTCACACCGGTTTTCTGAGAGGCCGTGTCTCATCACATCACTAACACAAAGTCTACTGAATCTCAATACTTGCTCTAATAAGTATTATATTACAACTGAAAGTTTGAATACGATTTTTGATAGAGATTAAGTTTTTTACTTTCCATACAATGCTTCATATATATCTTTCAAATACATACATTAAATGCACCACTAAAAGATAACAAGCTAATTAGATGCAGATGTGCTAAACTTTTGCTGCACTGCACTTTGAAATACATACTTATTTTGAAAGTGAAGTATGATATATATATCAATATTGTTTTTGAGGATTATGAATATTCGTAAACACAGCTAATGGAATACGTGAATGATGTTATAAAACTTATGGTTTGCACATGGATTTTTTCTCATCTACCACTCAGTTCATCTGTAAATAAACATAAAATATAGTACAAACGCTAATGGTTGTAACAGATTTTAATGTTAACTATATAATTGAGCTATACTTCTATTGGCTTATGTGATAAGCAAAAAGTTTATGTTGATGTTAAACTCGAATTTATAAAATTAGTAAATGTCTAAATCGCTGAACCGATTTCAATGAAATTTAGCACTTCAATCCTTAAGGAAAGGTATGGGCAACTTTTCACAGCAATAACCGACATACAGCTAGTATAAATCTATTAAGATATATAAAGGCACGTGTAAATATAAAAACAGAAAGTACAGGAAGCTTCTGATCACGTATCGAAATAATTAACGGATGTTATTGTGTATATAATTGAATGATGAGATAGCAATTATTATACACAATAAATAAATAGTAGTAGGTATGTATTTTTACTATGTACATACATGCAATCGACGCATCTTTGCCATCGCATTGGCAGTTTATTGATGCCTTTCTTGTAAAAATCTGCTGGACGGGAGGCAACAAACTCTTTAAAGGCATTTTGTACTGCCTCTCGGGAATTGAATTTTTTACCCACTAAAAAGTTGTCTAAATTTTGGAAAAAGTAATAGTCGGTAGGTTCAAGGTCTCGTGAGTATGGCGGATGAGGGAGAGCTTCTAACTCCAGCTCTTGCATATTAATTGCTTGCATTATTAATGCAAAAGTTTGTAAGAGTGTGTGTGTGTGTTTGTTACTCTTTCGCGCAATACCACTGAACGGATTTGGATGAAACTTTACAGTAATATAGATTATACATCAGAATAACAAATATGTTATTATTTGCTGCGAAAATCGACATACACGCGGGCGGAGCCGCTGGCAATAGCTAGTAATATATATGTAAAAGATAATAAAAATCCATATAGTCGAAAAAACTTTGTAAAGTCATGTGAATAAACTGAATGATTGATAGAGTACATCGCTGAAGTCAAACTGAACGTAATCACATTTAAGTATTTTGTGTATAAATCTTATAAATATCAATAGCTTAAAGCTTTATACACATGTACATTTATATAAATACAAATTTATAATATATATATATATAATATACTTAGCATACTTACCCAGAAAGTATCATTTCCTCTCCACTTTTCAACCAGTAGTGTATGGCCTGTGGGTACGCTTCTACAAAGCATTCCATCCTCGCTTGCGAGCCGGTGGGCACGCCGATTACTTTTGTTGCTACTAAAGTTGATGGTGGAACTGTGTACAAATATTAATACATTAATAATATTTACAAATCAAAAGCTCTCTTTAAAACATGAGCTTAACTTATGTTGTACAATAGTTTCTGCGTGTGTCAGACACGACCTGCACACTTGGATGATGTTCTCCTAGCTAGCGGATTACGGCCACGGCGGCCAGTCTCAACGGAGACCAGCCATCTGCGCAGGAGACATTATAGTGTACAAGTGGCTGCGTAAGCACAGGTGCACTCTCTGTTCCCTCTCTTACATAATCCGATACCACACACTCTCTCATACTTGGATACCATAGTATAGTCTACAGAAGAATTGTTTAGTAAAATAATATCATCTTCCTAGCCTTTATTATTCCCAAAATTAATTGGAGTCGGCTACTGGTTCAACCGGTTTTACTTGAATATCCACAAAGTGACTGACATCGTACTCCGCAATTCTGAGAGTGAAATGAATTTGAAGGTTGAACTAGTTGTCAGTATATTAGAGAGCACTTACTTCCCAATAACGGTTGTTATAGGTGTTCATGACAACTGGGACCGACAGCTTGGCGTGCTCGCCGTGGCACGGGCGAGAAACACTGCCGTCTTCCATACTATTTATACTATTCTTGTAAGAAAAACCCAACAGCATTCTAACGCAGGAATCGAACCCGAGTACTTTTGATTGGTAGTTGCTTACGCTAATCGCTCAGTAATAACATGTGGGTTTTTTTTATATTTAACAATTTAAGCAATAAAACCAAATATTGAACTTCTTTAATACAAATTCCACTGTCATAAATTTAAGAGAGCTTTTCATATTCTCTAAATAAACAAACCAAACGTAGATTGTTTACATTCGTGGGACTTCAATATTCGAAATTGACCAATTCTTTTTGACCTACCGTCAATAACACATACGCTTAAAGGTTTTGCCGTGTGTAAATAAAGAACTGATGACCTAGTTGCAGTAGTTTGCTCGAATATTCTGCCTGTAGCGTACGCTCACCTAAGAGTTTCGCTTGTAATGTTAAAACTTCGTGAGATTTTGTGCCAATTAAACGTCTATTTGATTGGCTCATTCCAACCAACAAATAATTTTTCAACTAAACTTCTTCGCTTCGCTTAGTATAAAATATGCATTATCTTATTATTATAATAAGCGTATTACGTAAGCATTCTAACGCAAAATTTGAACTAATAAAGTATTCAAAGGAAATGTTCTTAGAATATTAAAGCATAAGTTATTCTCAGTAGTACTCTATCGTTTTGCGGTAGGATTTATGATAGTAATATAGACTTCAATTAAATAAACAATTATTTAATTATATAAGAGAACTAGCTGACCCGGCGAACTTCGTACCGCCATATTTAAATACAATAATTAGCAATAAATTAAAATTGCGACTATAATTTGAGATTTAAACTATCCTATCTCTCAATTTGGATCGAACTGCACATGGTGTGCAAATTTTATTATAATCGGTTAAGTGGTTTAGGAGTCCATTGAGGACAAACATTGTGACACGAGATTTATATATATTAAGATTAAACGAACTAAGACTACTACTTTGTCAATATTCTACGAAATGTTTTCAAAGTTTTATTGATTCACGTATAAAAAAATACGAAAAGTAATTTTAGCCTTTTAATATCACTTACACAGCTTACAAGTACCAAAAGTCAAATAAAGTATTTAAATATATGGCCCTGTGTAATATTCCCGAGTGCAAAATGATTTGTTGACCATCGAAATCAAAAATATACTATAGTTAACTACAATAAAAAAAATGTTTTTAGAAGTAGATGACTTAAAAAATAAATAAAATATGAAACAAACTTACAAGTTACACTAAGAAGAATGCGTTTGCTGACTGACGGCGGTACATCATTTGACGCAATACAGAGATAAGCGCCCATCTGTCGCCGTTCGACCTTCGACAGGTTCAAGCTTGGGCCCATGAACATGTCCACTGTAACAAAGTCATAAAATATTAATATCTTTGTCTTCTAAACTTGAAAAATATGATATAACATGCCAGTTTACATTTTGTTGATACCTAAATCATATTCCAAAGACCGTGCCTTCAAAGCAACGAGCCGATGTCGAACACACTAATGTCATACAATATCAATTGACCAGAATTCAATGCCAGACTTATGGCTAGATAATCTGATGCACAATAAATCGAATAATTAAGTCAAATTGTTGCAGTTTATTGTTGCATACTGAAAAGCAGAATGTGGCGTTTTAGATTTATAATGTTACAACAATGTAACCCATTACCCATATTCGCAATAAATTAAGTTCGAAGATTGAAATCCTCCCAGTAGATTCTGAAGAGCATTTTTGTGATAGAAAAGTATTAAGTATTATCCTTCTCGCTAAATAATTCCTCAAGATCTGATTTTCAAAATGTGTCTTTAAAGTCTCAATGCGGACGGCTTGATGAGAATCCAGCTATGTGTGGTTAACTATTACAGTAATAGTCAACCATAAATTCTTGTAAACCTAAATTCTACTTTATTGTCTTTAAAGGAGGCGCCGGAATAGCTTTATCTATACCTAATTTAAAGTAACATTTTATTTGTTTGAATGGTTCCGAATGATTGGTCTTTTAGATAAATCCAATTACATTTTTTTAGACCTTGTTATCTAGTGGCAAAGTATCCAAATAATAATATACTGATTTAAAAGATATTACTCTATTACTCCCACTTGAGCTAGAAATTCATTCCGTAAATTGCATCGAAAATAAATACATTTAGCGAATACGACTAGAATATTAGAGAATGAACAGAAAAAACACACGAGAGGAAATGAAAAGCAACCACGGCTTGACAAAGAAAAATTAAAGTAATAGCGAGGAACAAAAGTTCAGCTCCATTGTGCCCACAAATCGAAATGACTACTCCATCATTTGTGTTAGTTGTCACGGGTTTAATAGCCACTTTGTGTGTGTTGGTGTTTTGTTCACAATTCCTTTGTACTTTGTACACTTTTTTAGTATAAAGCTTTGGGAGAAACTGACAAATATTTTTCTGCCAGAAATTGTATAAAGTTTTTAGAACATTATATTTGTGTTCTACGAATGCTTCTTAAGTCAAAGAAATATATTCTAAAAATAAATAATAATATCTAATACGTCCCACAATATGAGTACTGGAAAATCATAGGAATACATTATCGTCAGCCCTCTAATTTAAGTCAGTTACAGAATAAGGCTATTCAAGCTATGTTTATCGTGTGAAAATACCCATTAGAATACTTCACTAGAAACAAGTCCAAAGTGTTATGACTGACTCGAATCGACTGAAAAACACCGTGTTTTATTACCAGTGAGTCTATTGTAGAATAATATTGTAACAAGGAAATCATCAAACTTCATCTTTTCTACTTCTATTTCTATAGGATAGTTTCTCGGGTCTGGATTATAAAAATTAGTAATACGATAGTTGTAGATAGTAATAGTAATAGATTTCCATTAAATATGCTTACACTTCATAATAATTTGTTATTTTATAATTTTTGCAATAAAAAAATCGCAACGCACATGTAACATTTGTAAAATATTTTTAGTACTGCAATTTTTACGGAACCAAATCGGTAACAATCTTCTAGAATCAATATCAGATCCGAAAGAATCCAAACTATATACATTAAAATATTACCCATGGTCTAAGAAAACAAGGTCTCGCATTTCGAGACTGGTTCAATGTGACGTCACTATCCAGCTACCGCTTTATAGCAACATAACACGAAATGAACCAACCACAATGATATTACATATATAATTTTGTATTGTTTTTACATACAGTAAACAATTATTAATAAACCAATAACATGAAATAAAATACGTAGGTGGTTCAAATTTAAACAGGAATTTATAATTATTATTTTAATAAATGACCTTTACAAAATAAAATATTACACTGCTTTTAACCGACTTAAAAAAGGAGGAGGTTCTCAATTTCATCAGTATTTTTTTTTCTTTTTTTTTATGTATGTACACTGATTACTCCGTCAATTGTGAACAAATTTTAAAAATTATTTTTGTATTCGAAGGGTATGCTCCCCATGTGGTCCCATTGCCACCATATCAGGATATGATGATGGGATCCCAAGGAAATCGAAGGAAACCCTCAACTTTGTTAGGCACGTACTATGTTTTTGATATATTTTCTAAAACTATTATATTATTTACATTACATTTGGTAGTCATCAGTTCATGATGATGAGCTGATGATGGAAGATAAAACTCCTTAACGGTTAGGAGTTGGAAGATAATTCTTTAAATGTCATGTGTATGTATGTTACCTTTAGTCGTATTCTTTCAAGTTATTTAGGTGAAATAATGATGATGAGACACTTGAGAAAGACTAAAAAGGGGAAAAAAAAACTTCGTTTAAAAAACCGACTTCAAAAACTAAAAAGTATAAAATAACTTAATTTGTATGTGCTACCTATTTATAGGTTTGAATTCGGTGGCAAGCCAAAATGTAATGGTAGGTACCGCACTCACCGCGCCTGACCTTGAGCGGCATAGCTGCTCTTCGCGTAGAGCAAAACAACCGAAGCGTCGGTGACGTCGTTGACGTTCGTCTCGAAATATAGCGAGTGTACTGTGATTCGTCGATTTTCTAGAATAAATGCTTCAGCTTGACTTATGTTCTCTTTATTGACCGAAGTTCTTGGCTGACGGGCGTGAGGTTCATTTTCGAAGTTCATCTCGACCTTTTCTAAACAACTTGCACTATTCATATACCCTGGACTGAGAAAGGCACTCATCTCCGAACTGCTTATTAAGTCTTACAAAAATTGCAGATGGAATTACTCGTTCTTTTAATATAAATTGAATGATTATTTGCTGTGCGTTACTATGTACCGTTAGTTCAGACATGATGATTTTCAATGACGCAGATGAGATAAAAAACAAACAGCACCGCCGATTACAAGTTCAGACATGCAACTGTCCCTCCCAATAATCGTGCTTAGATCATGTCTATAGGAAACGCAGAACATGAAATTCCTGTTTATATTTGAACCGCCTAGTAAAAATATCTCTGAAAGTCATATTTATAATTGTATAGTGTACATTTTACACATGTGTTGAATAACAGCGACTTGTAATATTTACCTAACTTTGTAAACAAGTACTACTCAAAGACTTCGTTAGTCAAAAGTTCAAAGTATACTGTGACGTCATCAAAGGTACACATACAAATTTCTACTTTGTTTCTCGACGTTACTTTGACATTCGCTTATGTTGTTTAAGGGCTCCCACGATGCGAATTGTTACTATTCGAATTCGTGCGGCAAAGCGTTGGTTCATGTGACCATAGTTTCGACCACAAAAAGGAGATGCCTTTAAAAGATTTTTGTATGAAACAATGCTTGACAATTTGCGGGGGTGAGGGGGTGTTACTTTACTACTGTCCATCTTCCAAACAATAGCAAAACTACTTGCATTTTTATATTTTAAGGTTGCTACCTAGTTAGGTACCTTACCTTACTGGTTTTAGTTACCTAGTAAGGTAATTTTACACTAATGTATAAAATAATAATACATATTTCGGACATCTAGCACACAGCGCTATCTAGTAAAAGTAAAGTAAAGAAAAAAAAAGAAAGTAGTGCCTAAATCTAGCCAAAATCTAGTCAAGCCAAAGTCTCAGCGTGGACCAAAAATGTTGTCAACGAGTATGACGAATGCACGATGCGAATTAGATCGGAAGTTCTTGCGTTGTATTTGTGGTGAGCTCGCAGATATTTACAATGCGTTGCGAATTCGCAGGTATGTGTGGGCGCCCTAAAGGAAAAGTTACATCACAAACATTTTGGTCTCATAATTATACATTCAAAACTTTTGTTGTTAGTACAGTAACATATGAAACAACTTAAATTTGAGAAACAAGAATAGCTTTGTACACTAAATAATTTTCGGACAAAGACCGAACTCGTGTAGGTTGGTAAAATATTTATATTATTTTTATATTTTGGACATCGACACACAACGTTACCTAGTCCCAAACAAAGCAGAGCTTGTACTATGAGTACTAAACTATTGAAATAAATACATGTACACTTTTTACAAGCTGTATGCTTGTATGTTCGGGTGGAATCTTGCAACTCAATTTTGAAGCAGATATAATTATCTTCAACCGATTTTGTTGAAATTTTGTAAACATATGTATACAGCGTGACAATACAATTTTATGATGACATGGAGCTGATCTGATGCTGGAGCTGAAAGGTGGCCATAGGGACCCTGTAAAGAAACGTCGCAACATCATCGAGTTTGGACTCGTTTGATTGATTCGTCTCGACTCTCGAGGCAGTCTTGTTTCAAAGGCAAAGCTTGTTTTAAAAAGGTTTTTAATTTAAATTACTTCAAAATATTATACATAAAAAACACTCAAACTAAGAAACAAGTACTTGCAAGTCATACAAACATTTGGTTCGACACGGGCATCGAGCCCGAGACCTGAAGCTCAGCAGTCGCATACGCTATCACTGCGCTGCCGAAGCAGTCAAGTACAATGGATAAATTGCATAGTATATAGAGACAATTTGTGTTAAAATTTAAAAAGTAGGTTGTGACTTTGTTTTCTAGTTTATAAATTATTTATTATATACAGATTCGGACATTCCGGATTTAGTGACTTAGCGCCATTTCTTTTTATTCTACAAATCCTTAGACCATAAAGTTAATGGAAAGCCCAGTGGAAAGTGAAATTATAACATTTTAATAAGAAAAAGTAAATTCGAAACAATTTAGAGCAAGTATCAAAATGAAGATACACATTAAATTTTCTAAACAGTTTATATCTATACAAATAAAAAAAAAGGTGGAGTATCTGTTTGTAATATTAAAAAAAACGGTTTTTACATAATGGACATATATGCATACGTGGTAAATATACGAAAATATCATTTTTTAAATTTTTGTCTGTCTGTTTGTTCCGGCTGGACTGATTTTGCCGGGAATTTCACTGATAGGAAGCTGATGATACAAGAAGTAACTTAAGCTACTTTACAACAAAAACCACGGGTAACACCGCGGGGTTCAGCTAGTCGTAAATAAGTAATTGATATATATTAGGTTTTGTATATAACATGAATGCAAATGTAATTTACCCATTACAATCTTGTAATTGTAACGAACCTTTTGAAGAATAAATTACATTTACATTTGTATTGTCACGCACTGGGGTCAGGAATATAAATGAGAGAGCCTTATTCACCAAAATAATGCTATTCTATTAACACACAAATATAAATTAAACAGAAACATTTTCGTTTGATAATATAATTTGAACCCATTTTAGGATTCAACTCTGACTTAATAAATCTATACAAATAAATAACATTGGAGTGTCTGTTTGTAATATAAAAATAACCGGGTTTTACTAAATGCATATGTTGTGCTTAATACACGGTACATATACCAAAATGATACTTTAAAAAAAAACTGTCTGCCTGTCTGTCTGTTTGTTCCGGCTAATCTATGGATCGGCTGGACCGATTTTAACGGGACTTTCACTGATAGGTAGCTGATTATATAAGGAGTAACTTAGGCTACGGTTTTTAGACTAGCTTCGCCCCGCGGCGTCACCCGAGGTACGAATATAATTTCAGAAGCTTCTAAAAAACATATCATTATAATGCTTATAGATTCTAATAATAGCTAGTAATAGCTTCACATCACATCAACAGCCTTTTAGTTCTTGTTTTATTACATGAAAAATCATACTTTTACTTTAAATATGGCATTTTCCTATTATTATAGAATCAAATTGTAATCACAAATGTATTTTAAAGACACATTTCAAAGTTTCTATTTTCTACAAAAAAGTTCAATAACACTTTCACTTCATTACTAATTCTATCACGGCAAAAAAGAAATCTTTTCGTAGTGAACCTTGACGATAAAATCCCCGTTGTTTATTTTACATCTATATTTTCTATACTCGTACATCTCGGTCTCACAAATTCTAACTAACAATATAATTGTTTCAGCCCACAGGTGTTACAAACGGTATATTTTAAGGGTAGGTAGTCATTTACATTTAATAACTACGCGTAGCTGTCCAACCTAAGACACAACTCATAAATTGTCTCCATCATATCTTGGTTTATGATTTATATTAATGTCGATTGAACAGAGAGTGGTTCGATGTTCTGAACATTTATATTAGTACTAGTTTTTACACGCGGCTTCGCTCACGCAGACTTTCATCCCCTGATTTACCCCCTTAGGGATGGAATTTCAAAAATTAGTGCTCACTTACGTTATATAAAGAACCTACATGCAAAATTTCAGGATTCTAGATTCAGCGGTTTGGGCTGTGCGTTGATATCTGGGTATGTCAGTCAGTCAGTCACCTTCCTCTTTTATATATATATATAGATAGATAGAAGATTAGAGTAATTCCTCATTTTGGACCTACTAAGTTTAACGACAAATAGGATAAGGGAAATGAACGTTTACATAAAAGTACTGTACCCACTTTGTAATTTTTTTTCTCTATTAATCGGTTGTAAGATCATCATCAGCCGTTGCAGTCCACTGCTGGACCTAGGCCTTTTTTTTTATCTTGTGGAAATCCCCTCGGACCGTCACCCCACCGGGGCTTGCGGCGGGGCGGTGTGTCGGACTCGAACCGACTAAAACCACACGGTGTGCCACTCTGCGCCTGTGAAGGGAGGAATCCGGGAACTGCAGTTATTAACACGACCGGACCTCTCCCAGCGCTTGCCCGCACTGAAGCGGGCACCGTCACCTGTTGGACTCTCAGATTAGGCGACGTACGGCACACACGTACGTCACCCCCTCGCGGGTGGCCACTAGAGCGGATGGAGTGGATAGCCCGTCCCGACCATCCGCGGCCACAGCCAGGGCGGCATGAGGCGCTGATAGGCGCGCCTCCTCCGCCCGGTTCGCCGATATCATCCTCCCGGGCCTTCTCCGCCACCTCCTTCTGCGAGATTACATCTTCGCAGAAGGTTGCGACCGCGGTAAAACTGCTGTCGCTACCGGCCATGGAGCGTATGACGGCCGGTAGCGAGAGATCTCCTCCAATGACTGCAGTGAGGGCCCGACGCTGCGGAGCCCAAGCGGGGCAAACCGCCAGCGTATGCTGGGCCGAGTTCTCGCTGCAGTCGCAGTGGTAGCAGGCGGGACTCAATTCCCTCCTGGCGACCGAGTGCAGTCGAAAGGAAAGGGTCCCGTGCTGCCGCCCTGCCCACTCGCTGGACCTAGGCCTGTCCCAAGGAACACTACAGAGTCCGAGGTTGTAATTTGATAGTGTTTAATTTTATTTAATTTCATACAAAATAATTGGGTACTGTGTCTCATTGAAAGAAGGCAGGTCAAAAAAATGATTTTTAATAACCTCCAAAATGTTTAATCTCATATTCATATCGTACAAATAAATTAGTACAAAATTTAAAATGGTAAATATACCTTGTGAACTTCTAGTGAATACATCCCTGTTTGTTAAGGATTAAAAAAGACGACAATCACGTGAAGTATTGTGTAATTTGCGTGACAAACGACTGCCTCGTTGGTCTAGCGGTTGGCGTGTGCGACTGCTGATCATGAGGTTCGATTCCCGGGTCGGACCAAATGTTTGTATGATCTACATATATTTGTTTCGGAGTTTGGGTGTTTTCTATGTATAATATGTATGTATATAAAAATTTAATAGGTAATTACATTTTTGAACCGTTTGGGGTAGAGACGCTAGGTTCATGGGGTCCGAGTGCTCGCGCTATGTTTAAACAACTAGCCAAGCAACTGATTGACACTTCTCGCGACCAGAAGGCCGGCCTTTTTCCAGCACAGAGAATCAGCATTGCCATTCAACGTGGTAATGCTGCCAGTCTTTTGGGAGCGCTACCAGTAGGCGAAGATGTGGAGTTTTTTGACGCTTGTATGTAAATATTGTTATTTTTTTTTATAAATTATGGTTATGTACATAGGTTTCTATACTGTGTAATAAATATGTATGTATTTACAAAAAAAATTGTATACGTATTTATGCCCGAAAAAAAAACAAAAAAAATTAATTTGACTTAATAAATATGTATTATTTTGACTATATAAATTAATATAACTGTATAATTCAATCAACCTCTTTTCAAATCTTCTAAGTAGTCTTTAATTTACTAATTACATTGACCTTATTTTGTAACACAAAAAAATATCAAAGAAAGTAATGTTAATCAATTAGAAAATCTATTATAAATGTAAAGGTGCAACCTTTATAAGTTTTCATTAAAACTTGTCCAAAAATAACTCCATTAATTCCAGCTTCATTGTTTCAGTAAATAATTTCCTTTCACAAACACTTTCTTTTCATTAATAATCTTAAGAGTTCGTAACAGTCAGAAAAACAATATCAAAAATAACAATTGTATCCAATTCCAATTGCCATTAAATTTAATTTTCTTTTGCTTTGTGTACAGTTTTAATTTATATTCTTTAGCAAATACTGTTCAGAACACGTTACAAACTGTTACTTTTAAATAACATACTTTGCTTAGTTGATTACGCAAACAATGCATCTGAACACAAAATAATATTGGATTATTCATACTTAGGGCCAGTTTCACCTGATCCTGATAAAGTTTTACATAGCTATATGCCATATTGTCGTTGCGCGTGCAAAAGTCGCTATGTGTTATTTAGTCATTTTCGGTTTTTTATGCATTTTTATTCGTTAATTCAATACACACGTACTGTAAAAAAAACTATGTGATAGACGCAATATTGAAAGAGTTATGGAATGTAGCTTAAGTAGCTATGTGACATTCATACATTGAAAGGTCCATTTAAAGACGCCAAGTGTTATAATTCACATAGCTAAAATATGTTTAATAGGGTGAATGCAAAAATTTGCGCCCGATATGTGCTTCTTTACTGCACAGAGCGAGATGTTTGGTCAAGTTCAGAGTCGCTCAATCACGAAACACTGAAATAAATAACTCTATGTGTCGAATTCACCTTATATGTGAAATTTTAGCATGATTCAAAATGTTATCTATCCAATAGTAATTTAAAACTACGTAAATTTGTTAAATGTATCAAAGTAAGATAAAATTATTTAAATATTTGGAGCATTTTTCGAGAAAATCAGTTTTTTGTGTCTCCTGTAAAGTGTGTAAAAAACACATACCTACTTTTGCGCGCGCAACGACGATATAACACTATTCAACAGATAAACGTAACTGACATATATGGTTATCTGAAATTTCTCTATCCGAGGCTGGTGAAACCAAAATCTGTAGTTATCTGGCAGATAGCTTCAAATAAGTCTAACAATTACAAAAGTCTAAGCAATAGTCACTTGGCACCGACTTCAAACAGATTTTAGGTACCTAGCACACATTATAATACTACTATTTAAATGAATAAAGAATGAGGTATAGGCAATTTATGAAGAACCAGTTTATTTTACGCTTTTAAGTGTTTTTTTTGGCAGAGAGTTTTCGTTGGATGTTTTTTGGAAGTCGGTTTTTTTTTTATAAAAAGTTTTTATTTTTCAGTTTTTAGTGCAAACAATAGTAGGTAAGTAGTAAGTTGAACTATTTCATCGAATTTCATCATCAAGAATACAAATTAAAGTCTATACGTATGTGTAATATTAAAATCATCCTCTAATCCCTAACTGTTGAAGAGTTTAACCTTCTATCACCAGTTCACCTAAATAACTTGAAAGTATACGACTGAAGGTCTTTAGATACGTATGAAATTGAAAGAATTATCCTCCAACTCCTAACCGTTGAGGAGTTGTACCTTCCACCTTCCATCATCAGCTTACCTAAATAATTTTAAAGAATAGAGTAAAGGTAACACATATACATATGATATTTAAAGATTTATCCTCCAACTCCTAACCGTTAAGGAGTTGTACCTTACATCATCAGCTCATCATCATAAAATGATGACTACCAGACGCAAATACCAGTGTAACTTCAGAAAATATACGAAAAACATAGTATGTGCCTATAAAAAGTGAGGTTTCCCTCGATTTCTCCGGGATCCCATCACCAGATCCTGATATGCTGGCAATGGGACCACCTCGGAAGCATACCCTTTCGAACACAAAAAAATTTTCAAAATCGGTCCACAACTGACGGAGTAATCGCTGTACATACATAAAAAAAAAAAAAAACATACAGTGGAACATAGAACCTCCTCCTTTTTGGAAGTCGGTTAAAAAGGAGGAGGTTCTATGTTCCACTGTATGTTTTTTTTTTTTATGTATGTTCACCGACTACTCCGTCAATTCTGGACCGATTTTGAAAATTATTTTTGTATTCGAAAGGGTATGCTCCCGAGGTGGTCCCATTGCCACCATATCAGGATCTGATAATAGCATCCCAGAGAAATCGAGGGAAACCATGAGGGTTTCCCTCGATTTCTCTTTTTCTATTTTTATAGTGACATACTATATTTTTCTGAAGTTACACTGGTATTTGCGTCTGGTAGTCATCATTTTATGATGATGAGCTGATGATGGAAGGTGGAAGGTACAACTCCTCAACGGTTAAGAGTTGGAGGATAATTCTTTCAATTTCATACGTATCTAAAGACCTTTAGTCGTATACTTTCAAGTTATTTAGGTGAGCTGATGATCGAAGGTTAAACTCTTCAACAGTTAGGGATTAGGATTAGAGGATTATTTTAATGTTTCCCGTACGTATAGACCTTAATTTGTATTCTTTCAGTTATTCATATGGATCGTTTTATTGAGTAGACACCCAATAAGGAAGGAATTTGGAAATTTCTACCCCTAAGGGGGTAAAATAGGGGTTGAAAGTTTGTGTGGAAGTCCGTCATTTTTTAAGTTATGAACATGAAACTTTATTATTGGGCTACTGATTAAAAATGAGTAGAAATGTCTTTAAGCGTTTCTGAATATTCTACCCCTAAGAGGGTGAAATAGGGGTTGAAAGATTGTATAAAAGTTCGTAACCACTAAAGTTATTTATTTGCATTAACAGAAATTTTATGAAATACTTCAACTTACTACTTGCCTACGAAAGAAAAACTGGAAATTATAAACTTAAAAAAAAAAACCGACTTCCAAAAAAAGATCCAACGAAAACTCTCTGTCAAAAAACACTAAAAAGCGTAAAATAAACTGGCTCTTCAAAAATTGCTATGTGCCAAGTCTTGTCTATACCTAATTCTTTATTCATTTGAATAGTAGGTAGTATTATAATGTGTGCTAGGTACGTAAAATTTGTTTGTAGCAATTTTTGAAGAGCCAGTTTATTTTACGCTTTTTAGTGTTATTTGACAGAGAATTTTCGTTGGATCTTTTTTTGGAAATCGATTTTTATTTTATTTTAATGTTTGTTACCTCATAACTTGCTACTGGGTGAACCGATTTTAATGTTTCTTTTTTTATTTGAGAGCTGGTGCTTCCCGTGTGGTATTTCAATTTGGTCCAGTTCTGAAGTCGTTTTTTTTTGTTAATATTTGTGATTATGTACGTAATGAACGAATGTTTTTATCTTAATATGTAACAGTACTGAGACACAGCTGTAGAACTATAACTATAAATATCACTTCAATTCTATAAGTGGAGGGAATTTCTTTGAATTATGATTTAAATTTCCATTTTTATGACGATCCTGTAGGAAGAGATATCGCTGTAAGAGATCATCTTGATGGATAGCCAATCAATTTTTTTTGGGATTTTACGCCTTACGATTTCATGATTTAAAAAGGTCTTAAGACCTTCAAATTTAATAAAAGTCATTAAAGGTTATTAGATAAGTAGTATTCGTAACTTTTTGTCACCAGTCTTTAAACGCTGATTGCTGAAAGGAGGCTTTGGTCTACTTTGCCACGATGGGCAAGACAGCTTCGTATATTTATTTATTAATACAACTACATTGCACATCACCAAAGTATACAATTTTGTACAGACATAGTGTTAGAAATTTAACGTCATTGTAATGGCAACATTTTCGATTGTCATTTTTCTTGTTTGACGTTTTGACGTTGACAGTTAAAAAAGAACCGTTTTAATTGATATTTAGCTAATTGTCGACTCGGTTCCTTTAGTGGTTTTCCATTATGCGTGGTCTAGTTTGGACTCGCGAGTTTTAGTAGTCACGTTCAAATAGGCGCGATCCGCGAGAGCTAAATACGAGTGTATTGTAATTCGAATACCTTGGAGGTTGGACAGCACTTTAGGAGTCATGTATGTGTAACGACGCAGAGAGGAAACTACCAAGAGGCCTCTTGGACGCCGCTTCAAGGAATCTACGCATCTCCAGTAAGTGCTTGATTATAGTAGCTTAGAAATAGAACACGGTAAAACGCCATCGTTCATTGCTCTTTCCAGTGGCATATTTAGCGATTGAATGGCTTATTGATGGGCCCTAAGACATCTCAAATTTCCCAAGGTTAACGCAACATTGGAGAGAGGATTGAACACATAGATAGAAAGAGTGTAGAGGTTTATTTGATTTTTTCTAACTCTTTATTTCAGTTTAATCAAGTCAATCTTAGACTTAAGCTCTATAATTTGAAACCCATTTTACAAAGAATATGTAAAGATCAGTAAAAAGTTGAAAAAAGATATTCAAATTTTAAATAACCTCAATTTCTTAAGACTACTAAAAACTCCATTATTCATTATAAAGTTTTCCCCTGGAGGATCGTCGCACATTATTTGACCTTAATTTTTATTCAAAATTTTGAATAACTAATTTGACTCCGAGGTAATTACACGCTTCTTTATCAATTATCACAATAAGTTTTCTGACCATAAATTTACAAATTTAATACAATAAACAATTAATTTAAAAACATTTTGAACTAAATAAAAAGAAAAAATGTTATAAAGTTTAAAATGTGCATTATTTTTTGCTATCTTCGTATATCTGTGGTAAATTATTTTTATATATTTTTACTGTTGATTTTGAATTAAATCTAAATAGTTTTTAGATCTATCTTAGTAATTCTGTTCAACCGTTCGAATGTCTCCACCAGCTCTATTTTAATCGATCAATTTACATTCAATTGTGCCTGCTAACTTTACGTGTAAAATGAACTATTAGAGAGGCATTTATTTTAAATAGACATACATATAAACCTGCGTAGAACCTTGCATTATACAACTAGCGGATAAACAAAAAAATTCAATAAAATAACATAAACCTACAGCGATGGGACGCGATACAACGTGGTAATTATTTTCTGAACCAATTACGCGTCGGTGAAATACATTGACTTAATTAATAGAAAGAGCCGTGGGCATTGTAACGAGATACCGTAGTGACACTCTCAGTCGAAATGGTGTTGAACGTTGCCAAAACTGACTCAAAAATAAAAGACGTTTCAACTAAAACTACAATCAATCATGTGATATCTGTTGAGGAAAAGGTTTCTTTGTTACATTTGAAGTTTCAAACTTTTCTGACATTTTTAATTTAACTTTGAAACTGGTTATATCTATCAATATATACACCAAAAAACGCAGTTCAAATAGGAAAGGCAATACAACTTTATCTTTGAAACTAAAGAGCCCATTTTGCGTTGCCCACTTCGGTAAAGCTAGACCAGACTCACTCTTGTTATAATAATATCTCAACAAAAACCCAACCCTTTTAGCATCTGCAGAAATCCTGCATGTGAAGATTAAGACCACAACACTTATAGCTATATATTGGATTTCAGATGTAAATATAGATAATATTAAATTCAAAATTTAAAAAAGTTACTCAAGCACTTAATCGAGTAATCATACGCCAATGATATTTTTGCAGACATTCTGTTATTCTTCCCCACTTTCATCTCCAAAACTTTTAAACGACTCAACCGATTTTCATGAAATATGTATAAGAACACTCGCACGTAACTCACCTTTCACTCAAAAAAAACTAAATTGAAATCGCTTCATCCGTTCGCGAGCTACGGTGCCACAGATAGACAGACAGACAGACACGTCAAACTTATAACACCCCTCTTTTTGCATCGGGGTTAAAAATACTTATATGTAGCTAGTATTAAGACACTAGAAATATTTGAAAGCATACCTTTTCGAAGCTCTCCTGCTTCGTTTCTTAACTGTATGTTTGCTCCATCTTCTCTCCTCCATAATATTCTCGGAAGAGGTCTGCCTTCTGCTTTGCAGGACAAACTTACGTCTTGTCCTTCTCGTGAGACCAAGTCTCCACTTGTACCCTCGTCTACTATGTTCGGAGGTACTAGAAAAAAAAAACTGAATTAAAAACGGCTATGTAATTTTTCTATAACAGAGTTGGGATATTGGGAAATTTCCTGATAGCTATTGGAACTTTATTTACTGTAATACATCAGAGGAGTGTGTAAGATTTGTAATTTCTTTTCCTTTCGATGGAACCTACCGTGGGAGAGCCACGTTTCGGCATGAATGGGCAGGCTCGAAAGGATTGATACCACGGCCTCACAGAAAACCGATATGAAATAGCACTTGCCCTGTGTTTCACAGAGTGAGTGAGGATACCGGAGGCTCATACCCCAACCCCTTCCCTCACCCTCCTTCTCCCGGCCGGCAACGCACTTGTGACGCCTCTGGAGTTGCGGGTGTCCGTGGGCGGTGGTAATCGCTTACCATCAGCTGATACGTCTGCTCGTTTGCCTAATCGTTTCCATAAAAAGTAAGAGAAAATTAAGAATTACATAAAACATTTTCCTTATATTATGAACAAATATATAGGAACAAAAAATATCATTAAGTAATATTGAAAACTAGGCTTTTGAATAAATAATATGATACAGATTTTGAGAAATCAAACCGAAAACCAGAATTAGGGCAAGGGGCTTAAGATTTCGGCAATCCCAACAAAAGAACACTGTTTTCTTATTAAATAACTAATTTACACAATCATTTTTAGTAATTTATAACAGCATATGTAATAATTACGCGTTAATTTATCTAGGCCCACTATGATCTTCCGTTTATCACTGAAAATAATCCAAGCTGTAAAAGAACTAATCAGTTTCCTGAAAAGACTTACTAGAGGAGTGCTCGTGGGAGGTATGAATATTGCATTGTTTTTATCAACAGCAACGTAAAATGTAGTTAATAAAAATGGGATTAGCGAAAATTGGTGTACCTATCCTATACTTAATCATTTCATCGGGGATTTAAAACAATGACTTGCGTGGCTTATTATTTTTTTAGTAATTTAATAAGAGCATACGAAAAGATAAGTTAATTAAATGACTAATAAAGGTAGCTAACCACTATTTAAAGAATTCATAAGCTGGTAGTTAAAAAAACCGGCCAAGTGCTTGTAAGCCACGTTTAGAATAGGGTTCTGTAGTCACCCATACTGGCACGTGGATTTAAAAGACGGGTTAAATATTTATTACTATGAATAACGTTTACTTATTATTTCGTTATTTTTGTACAAAGCTTTCCAAGTAATCGCATTTTACAAGAGGCTTCTATCTATAACTCCTGAACTAACAAAATTATGTTAGGCGTTATAGTTTTCCTTAAAAGTTCATCACATTTAAACACAACTACAACGACTATCCTATATTTTTCATATTTTTCGAGCCAGCCGTTGAGCTTTTAGATGGGGGGATTCTAACAAAAAATGTGCTATACATTTGAATATCTCGTATACGGATAAATAAATAAAAAAATCGCCTTAGCAACCTCTCAATATTTTTGAAAGACCTATGTAATGATTGCACATATCCGTGCAAAATTTCACTTTTCTAGCACAAACCGTTTGGAAGGTAAGCCAAGGACGGACGGACATGACGACACTATAAGGCTAAGCGCGCACTACGAAATTTATTCGTTGCGATTTTTAAAGTGCAAAATAATATCGCAATCGACAATAGTTTCTAGGCGCACTATGATTTATTTACATACAAAATTTACATACGATTTCGCATCTGCAATTTTAAATCGCAAACAATTTATTTTCGTCGTGCGCGGATTGTAGTGTATTTCTATTGTTCACAGATTTGCGATATTTTTTCGCACTGATTTTTAATCCTAGTGCGCGCTTAGCCTAAGGGTACCGAGACTTGAACTCTGAAATCCCAAAACTGAACAGGCATAGTACACAAAGTAGAACTTGATTGAATAATTTAAAATACATACGCAAAAATGAATTAGTCAAATGTTCGAAAAAATTTTAATTGGAAAATATATTCTTCTCTTAAAGTAAATTCAATGGTTCAATGTACGTATAAAGAAGAGCTATATAATGTAAATGGAATGGCACGTCGTGTACATTTTACAGTTAAAATTGGAGTACTTATGAAAATAATAAAATCATTTATATCTACACGAATACAATCAAAAGTTCCCTGTTGTCATTTCAAAGAACTGTATATATAAATTGTTTGGTGTTTTTAAATTTTAATAATATTGTGTTGAAGTGCAGAAATTTAAGGATAAATGTTTTCATTTTAAATAGTTATTTACTTATTACTTTTAACAATATTTATAAACTTACGGTTATGAGATTAATTGTATCAGTTTTGATTATATGAATACATAATCGATTATATGAATACAAGTTGGTCACGCCAAATATGTTTGAAGGCTTCGATAATTAGGTAGACTGTTAATGGTTCATCAAAACAAATGGAACACTATTTGGTAAGGATAAGAAAGGAATCACACATACCCTTCAGCTGCGCAGCGGCTCCTCTGTGTCTCTCCAGTAGCGGGCCCGCCACTGACTCTGATCCAGGGTATCTCCAGGTGTTCCACTTGCAGTAATTCGCGGCAAGGCGTGACTCATAAGAAATAATTACAAAGGCGCAATGCCGTAGATTTATATGTACAACGCAAGTTGTAAGCTCGCGTGGCGGATTATTTAATTTGTACTAAATTGTGTAATTGCACTAATTAACACATACGACGTGAAGATATTTTAAGTCTTCAGCGCGGCGGATCGATTTGAGTACTAGTTTAACGTAAATTTCCTAATTTACATAAATCAATGCGGAGCTGTAAACTCGCACGGCGGGAACTTTAATAGCACTAGAAAATTCTTCTAATCTGTCTTCATATCCGCTAGGGGCGCTGTCCTAGCGCAGGGTGTGTGTATAAAGGTATATGTATAGGTATGTGGAAAGGAACGTTCCATTAAATAATTTGTATAACTAACAATCTGGCGTAACCATTTCCACCCGCCCTTAAAGGGTCACCTTTAAAAACAAACATAAGGTAAAGATAAATTAAGAATTATAAATATCTTTAGATAGAGAGAGAGATCTATAATAGAGAGCTGGCTCTATAGTAACGAAATAAAAAATAAGAAAAATAAAGAAAAAATGTATATATAAATAAATTTGAGTATTGTGGAGTGGGTCAACTATTGCGTGGGAAGAGGACACAAACGAACGACTGGTCGAAGGTAAGTTCCCTTGGCAGTCCTCACGGTTGCCACGCGAATAATGCCGTCCTTAGAAGGGTGTATCATCTCCACGATTGCCAGTGGCCAGGCTAGGGGCGGTATGTTATCATTAATAACAACAACAACAGTACCTATTGTAATAGGTACAGAAGGAGAATTCCATTTCTGCCTAACCTGTAAAGTGTGAAGATATTCCATCCTCCAGCGGTTCCAGAATGACTGGACTAATTTATCGAGAAGCGAATGTCTATGAACTATACTTTCAGCATTGCTGTTAACATCAAGAGCGGGTAATGACAATAATGGTGCGGTATTTAAAAAATGACTTGGTGTTAAAGCTGAAGGCTCTGCGGGGTCCGAACTCAGTACTGTCAGCGGGCGCGAGTTAAGTAAACATTCAACTTGAATGAGGACAGTACTAAGCTCCTCGTATGAAAGAAGTTGTTGTCCGATTACTCGAAACAAATGTGTTTTAACGACCTTTACCATACTCTCCCAAGCGCCTCCAAAATGTGGAGAGCTGGGACATATAAATTTCCATATTATACGACTCTCAGCATACTCTTGCTCTAGCTTAGGACGGTATTCTTCATTGAGAAATTGATAAAGATCGCGTAAATATGAATTGGCACCCTTGAAATTAGTTCCATTATCGGAATACATAAACTGTACGGGGCCTCGTCTAGAGAGAAAACGTTTCATCGCAGCTAGGAAACTTGGAGTACTGAGGTCGGTGGCGACTTCGAGGTGTACGGCACGAGTAGTGAGGCATGTGAACAAACATATATAAGCCTTCTCGCTGCGAACACCCCGGCGGCGTACAGGAGTATAGGCGATGGGACCGGCGTAATCGCATCCCGTATGCGTAAATGCTTTCACCACCTGACGCGTACGACTATCGGGTAAGTCAGCCATTAGCGGGTAATTAGGACGTGGTTTAAGTCGGAAACAAGTATTACATAAATGCACTCTCCGTCTGACGACGCGACGTGCAGACAGGATCCAGAATCTCTGACGCAGTAGAGACATTAAAACTTCTGGTCCGGCGTGTAAATTCTTTACATGAAAATAATCAATGATCAAGTTCACAACATGATCATTGTGCGGTAGAATAACTGGATACATATGCGCATAGTCCAGTTCAGAGTTGACAAGACGACCACCTACTCGAATAAGATCGTTGTCAATAAAAGGCCTCAAGCGATTAAAAACTGATGAGCAATTCTCATTGTTAGATATGTGTGAATATTCCGCTGCGAAGTGTTTTCTTTGTACAGAGATAACTATTTTATTCTCTGCGAAATCCATATCATCTGCAGTCACTGCAATAGTGCTGCGGCGAGGCAATAGCTTTGCGAACCTATAAATATATGTTATTATTCGAAGAAGCTTACTCCAAGAGGAGATTCGAAGCGCAAGATTGTACAGAAGGCAATGCTTTACAGGCGTACAAACAATGTGCGCTAAAACCTTCTGCTCAGGTACGTTTTCAATACATTGATCATCAAGTGTCCGAAGAGGCCACTGTGATGGATCCAATGAAGCCCACTGAGGCCCATGGAGCCACAGGGGGTGAGACAATAACTTTTGTGGTGTAATACCACGTGAAAGTATGTCTGCGGGGTTCTCTATGCCTGCTACGTGGTAGAAGTTATTAGAAGAAATGTTGTCAGTGATTTGAACAACACGATTTGCGACAAACGTTTGCCATTTTTGTGGTGAACTCTTTATCCAGTATAAAGCCACTTTAGAGTCAACAAATGCGTATACACTAACTGCAATATTCGGAGAGTAATTATCGAGAATTGTGCGAAGCAATTTCGATAATAAAACAGCTCCACAAAGCTCGAGGCGCGCTATGGTAAGCGGCTTAGTGGGTGCGACTTTAGTTTTAGCGCAAACTAATTGGACAGTGTTACCACCGATAGTTTTAACGTGTAGATACACTACTGCACCGTAAGCCTGCTCGCTAGCATCAGAAAAACCTAATAAGGTAACAACGCAGTTCTCAGTTACACCTACGTGTCGTGGGATGCGTAAGTCATTTAAAGCTGGCAACTCAACGCAAAACTGCTTCCATCTCTTAACAATAGAGAGCGGTGGTGTATCGTCCCAATCGAGGTGCAATTGCCAAAGTTGTTTTATTAGTAACTTAGCATACACGATTGCGGGCGCAACAAAGCCCATTATGTCCCACAAGCGGGCGACGGTGGACAAAATAGAGCGTTTAGTACACATTATATCAGCGGGAGCGGATGATTTAAAATAAAACGCGTCATCTTCTATAGACCAATGCAACCCCAATATTTTATGTTGCACGGACCTATCAAATTCTACCTCGGCAGGCCGTTTGTGTGAGGCGGGAAGACTATTTAAGACGACTGGACAGTTGCTATTCCACTTTACGAGATCCCACTGCGCGCCCTTAAACATGTCAATAAGCTGACGAGACGCAGCAATGGCTTCCGATTGGCTGGGAACCGAATAGGCTATGTCATCCATGTAAAGGGAATTAGATGCTATCACACTCGCTAGGGGGTACTTTGAGCCATCATCTTCAATTAGCTGTCTCACCGTACGAAGCGCATGGTATGGACTTGACGATAGACCAAAGCACACGCGATTAAAATGATACAGCGTGAGCGTATCTTGCGGGTTAAAGCGATATAAAAAACACTGATACCTACGATCAGCTTCGCGCATAACAATTTGAAGGAACTGCTGGCGACAGTCTGCGGTCATTGCTACTGCATGTAGGCGAAACATTAATATAATTTTAAACAAGTCACCCTGAAGGTTAGGTCCTGAATGTAAAATATCATTCAATGATCGCCCGGTGCTAGTCTTACTGCTAGCGTCCAGAACGACGCGGAGGCGGGTTGACGTGTGGTCCTCGCGTACGACTCCATGATGCGGTATGACGTAAATCGGATTGGGGTCATGAGGGTCGTACTGAGGTGCGGGTGAGACATATTGTCTTTTGAGATAGTCTTTTATGACGTCATCATAAGCCAACCTAAGCTTAGGTGAAGCTTCTAATCTTTTTTCAAGCCACAAAAATCTTTTGCGAGCGGACTCGTATGAATTACCTAGAGTATAAACATCGTCGTTAAATGGCAGGCCGACAACGTATCTGCCACTAACGGTATCGCGGGTCGTTGTTAAGTTATAAAAGAATTCACATTCAACATCAGCGGGGTGCTGAATGGGCGGAGAGGAGGGAGGTTCTTCCAGCTCCCAAAATCGTCTGACTAAATTGTCAATAACGACAGGCTCTTGTGCTAAACAGCACGTCAAGACCTGGTGTGAGTATAGTGCGGGTATAGTGGGTACGGAACCCATAATAACATACCCCAACGCAGTATGCAACGCTGGGGGCGCCGACGAGTCGCAAGGAGGACGAACTACGTCAGGGAAAAATATATGCGGGAAGAGAGAGGCGCCTATTAATGCATCTATTTTATTAGGCGTCCCAAAACTCTCATCCGCTAGCGGTAAGCCCGATAAATGAGCTAGACATGATTTGTCTACCACTGCGGTAGGTAACAAGTCTGTGATTTGATCGACAACGAGCGGTGATATTTTAAAATTAACGTTATTGTCAAATCGCGAATAAAATCTAAAGTTAATTTTATTATTTTTAATTATTTTCTCAGCTCCACTGAACCCCTTAATAATCGTACGGTCAGTAGCGTATAGCGGAATACCCAATAAATCACAACAATCCTTTGTTATAAAATGGCTCTGTGATGCGGAATCAAGTAATACGCGTACTATATGTCGAGCGCCCTTTGTGTCATAGGCGACGACTTGAGCAGTCGACAACAAAACAGTAGTGTTATTATAACTCGCGGTCTGAACGTGTGATGGCTGTCCGGAGGGCTCGATGGATGTGTGAGTAGACTGAGTAGCGCATAGGGTGACGTCACCACAAGCGCGTGACGCAGTTACAACGGGCTGCGCGGGAGTGGGGGCCGGCGAAGATGTTGCCGGCGAAGTAGGCGATACGCACTCCGGCGCATGGGCGCGGGTTCGATTAAAATGCAATAATGTATGGTGTCTTTGTTTACATACGCGACAACCAACATTTGAAGAGCAGTTAGTTACTCTGTGGTTTAAACTGAGGCAGTTCACACAGGCACTGTTACCCTTTACAGCATTAAAACGTTCCTGAGGGGACATTTTATTAAAATCAGCACATTTAAATAAATGCGAGTGTGTGAAATTAATACAAAGACATTTGCGCGCGGAGTCTGTTGTATTAACATACGTTTGATACTTCGGAGGCGGAGCATTCGATCGTCGATAATTATTTTTATTATTATTATTAGAGGCACCGCTCACTGATAAAACAGTATGAGTGCGCTCCAAAACCTTTGTGCGTGTTTTTATAAATTCGACTAAGTCGTCAAAGGTTGGCATTTTAGAACTAGAACAACTTAATTCGAACGCGCGAACAGTATCAATGTCTATTTTCTTAAGCGCGATATGTAGAATAATAAACTCATTCAGATTATCTAATTTTAATTTTTTTAAAGCGCGTACTGCACTAGTGAATTTATCTGTAAATAAATCAAAGTTACTTGCGGAAGCGGATTGTAAAGGTTTTAATTCAAACATTTGATTTAAATATGTAGAAGCAAGGAGACGCTTGTCTTCATATTTATCAATTAATGATTCTAAGAATAAATTATAATTCTCAGCGCATGGTGATATACCTGAGCACACAGACTGAGCCTTATCTGACAGTTTACCCAATAAATAATATAACTTTTCTGCATCCGTGAGCGATGGATTATCATGAACAGTCGATTTAAAACTGGCATAAAATAATGGCCACGAACGAATATCACCAGAAAAAGTCATTAATTCGATAGGCGGTAATCTAGGTCTAGATTTGTGCGGTACGTAAACATTATGTGTAGATAAACTCTGTTGTGCATACTGAGACCGAACTCTTTTAATCCTGCCACATAAAGACTCGAAAGCGACAAGACTTTTATATTCCGGTTTAGCGGTAGGATTTGTTTTCAATAAATGACTGTTACAACTATCTAATACTTCTAGAAACTCCCTACGTAATTCATCAATGTTAGAACTCTCGTCAAGGAAACTTTCCCTCCTCGAGGCGTCCGATTCAAGGTCAGAAGAGAGGTCATAAATACGCTGAATTATTTCGAAAAAGGCTTCGCGTTTAGCGATCAACATAAGCATTTTCGAATCGTGTGTATCCTCATAATCTGAGCCTTCACTATGACCCGACTGCTTCTTAGGTGGCATTATGAAATACTCGTATTAATTTGGTCGAGTTATATATAATGCAAAGAAACAATAATGACTTCTACGAACGAAGGTGAATGTATATAAAAGTATTGAGGGTGTAATGCGGTAGATAATGCAACAATAATTTCTATGCAAAGAAACAATAATTACCTTTACGAATGGAGGTGGGTGCATAAAAAATTATTGAAGGTATAATGCGGTGGAAAAAATGTAACAATAATGTTCTATTTTGGTAATAGATTGCGGTTAATGTAATAAATAAGATGTAGTTATACATACAATACTTATACTACAATACTTATAACACGTAAATATATATATTACGGCGATAAATTTGTGTTTTAGCGGTACAATATGGATGACGCAATGTCACTATATACGATAATTTTTACAAAAATATTGCAAAATTCACCTATTAGGGGCCTACAAGGGCAATTCTAATAAGGGTGGCTGTATAATACAGGTACAAAGGACCAATTATGGTCTGTAAATCACTTATTAAGGCCTAAGAAAGAATCCTAATAAGGGCGGCTAAGTAATACGTTTACTAGGGACCACTTTGCTCTTCTAGCGATATAGTAAATCACTTATTAGGCCTGAGAAATAATCCTAATAAGGGCGGCTGGAGTATCCGGTTTCGAAGGACCACTTTATGGTCACGCCAAATATGTTTGAAGGCTTCGATAATTAGGTAGACTGTTAATGGTTCATCAAAACAAATGGAACACTATTTGGTAAGGATAAGAAAGGAATCACACATACCCTTCAGCTGCGCAGCGGCTCCTCTGTGTCTCTCCAGTAGCGGGCCCGCCACTGACTCTGATCCAGGGTATCTCCAGGTGTTCCACTTGCAGTAATTCGCGGCAAGGCGTGACTCATAAGAAATAATTACAAAGGCGCAATGCCGTAGATTTATATGTACAACGCAAGTTGTAAGCTCGCGTGGCGGATTATTTAATTTGTACTAAATTGTGTAATTGCACTAATTAACACATACGACGTGAAGATATTTTAAGTCTTCAGCGCGGCGGATCGATTTGAGTACTAGTTTAACGTAAATTTCGATAATTTACATAAATCAATGCGGAGCTGTAAACTCGCACGGCGGGAACTTTAATAGCACTAGAAAATTCTTCTAATCTGTCTTCATATCCGCTAGGGGCGCTGTCCTAGCGCAGGGTGTGTGTATAAAGGTATATGTATAGGTATGTGGAAAGGAACGTTCCATTAAATAGTTTGTATAACTAACAATCTGGCGTAACCACAAGTACTTGGATTAAAAAAGATTTTTGATTAAATATATAACAACGTCAACTTTATCTGCTGATAGATATTTTTTCAAATAAATATACAATATCTATATTGTCATTAAAAGCACCTCAAAAAGAGATACCACGAGGTAACGAAAGATATAAAAAAAATCGGACAATGGAAAAGAAAGAATCCATGATAATGATGATAATACAAAATAAATATAAGTAGTACCTAGAGAAGGTCACATACCTTTAACTGAAACTGGCTGTTGCAAGAAAACCAGAACCCTCCAATGGTAATTTCTTACATTCATACCCAACTTAATTCGAATGTACCCTTTAAGGGCCTACCTCCCTTCAGATGCGTAAAAATGGTTGCATTCTAAAGACTACTCCTCCTTAACAGCTGCATCAAAAGATTCGAAAAAAATATATGTTTACTGCAGATTCATGTGCAAGAATATGTAGATTTAATTTTTTACATACGATAAATAGTATTGCAATAAAAAAAAAATTAACAACACTCTATTTTGTTCGCTTTTTTGCCTAAAGCTTTTAAACGGCTTTGAAGCAAAAAAATATTTTTACACAGAAATATTGGTGGTTGAATTAGCTATAAACTAGGCATACTCATATTTAAATCAATCAATATTTTGTAAAGAAAATGATCAATATTGCGATTCCCAAAATTAAAAGTACAGCGGGTCTCTGTGCGGGCGCAGGCGGCAGTCGTGCGTTGGCATTCAGACGGGAAGGCTGTGTCGCTCGCTGCTCTGCTCACGCTTACGACTAACTATGCTTAGACGTTTGTGTTTGTGTAAGTATTTAGGTACTTTCTGAGTTAGTGTGCATTAGAGACTAACTCGCTGCAAAGGACTCAAAGTGATCGTGCGCTTGGATGATTTTTGGTGTTTTGACTGCCTCGATGGCGCAGTGGTAGCGTATGCGACTGCAGGCTATGCTTGAGGTCTCGGGTTCGATTCCCGGGTCGGATTAAATATTTGTATGATTTGAAAATATTTATTTCGGTATTTGACTGTTTTCTATGCATAATATGTATCTACTTACATATTTACAAAAAAGTAATATATTAGTAGAGAATACGATTAGGAACGCCCTTCACCCATCTGTTTATTAGATGAAAAGTATTTTAAAATATCATATTTAATATTATATCGCGGGTGGGTTGGCTAAAAATCCCTGTCTGAACTATTATAATATGTTTATATATCTAATATTTATATAATTATCATTTATTTATTATCATATTTAAATATTAATACGTGTATCCGTGTATGCATTTTACATAGCATTAATATTATTATTGTTACTTATAAACCGATAAATTAAAGTTTTTCTTCCCTTATCTCTTTTTCTTATTACAATTGTATGATAGGATAGGCACCTGCCTTGTCCCTTACTGAACCAACTCAAGGTTGACTGAGAGATAATACCATGTGGCATAAAGTCTATAAGTCTTATAAAGGCGGACTTATCGGTTTATAAGTAACAATAATAATATTAATCACTACATAGTATAAAACAGAGTCGCTTTCTCTGTCCCTATATACCTTTGTTTGCTTAAATCTTTAAAACTACGCAACGGATTTTGATGCGGATTTCTTTGATAGATAGAATGATTCAAGAGGAAGGTTTTTATGTATAATAAATGCATAATATAGTGTGGAAACGCTGTTAATTTTCGAGGTTTCTAATGTGATGTAGCAAATAAACACATTTTTTTGCGCTTACATTGCAAACGCTGGTTGCACCCTACGAGATAGATCAAAATAATGTACTACAGTATTATACACCTTAAAAAGATCTACAAAAAAGTCCGCGACGGTATATGTCTATCTCTTAGGGATAATCCACAACAACCATTTTTTATTCCTTTCTTTTTACGAGAAATAATGGCTTATTTACGAAGCGATTTTAAGCAATACAGAATGAATCCTTATACAATTAAGTAAATTAAATACATTGTGCATTTAATATAGATCAAAATAGCCCTTTACAGTATCTAATTTAAATGAATATATTCGAAGATATTACAGATTTAAAATGCACGAATCGTGTCGTCGGCGGGGGCATCTGAAATCCACCCGAGCGAAGCCGGGGCGGGTCGCTAGTGCTATATAAAATGCATACACGGATATACATATTAATATTTAAACATGATAATTATATAAATATTTGATATATAAACATATTATAATAGTTCAGACAGGGATTTTTAGCCAACCCACCCGCGATATAATATTAAAGATGGTACAAGAGTATAGAGGTCTAACTTGTAAAATACACACACTCACATTCAAAGCTTTGAAAATAATAATCAATATATATTTCGGACATCTGACACACAACGTCTATTAGTTTCAAACTAAGTGGAGCTTGTACTATGAAAGCTAGATTGACTGATAGAACAATTATATGCTTTTATTTGTAAATACAAATATATCATACATAGAGAACACCCAAACGAACCTGAGACCTCATGGACAATAGTCGCGTAAGCTATCACTGCACCAACGTACATGTAAAATCTCTACAAATAAAAAAAATGGAGTGTCTGTTTGTAATATTAAAAAAACCGCTTTTAATAAAAGCATATGTATGTATACACGATACATGTACCATTTTTTTTTTTTACAATTTTTGTCTGACTGTTTGTTACGGGTAATCTCTGCAACGGCTGGACCGATTTTGACGGGACTTTCAGTGATAGGTCGTTACCCGCGGCAAGACGATAGCCGCGGGTAACACCGCGGGGTTCAGCTAGTTAAAAATAAATTCATGATAATTATCTGTTCGACACGATTTTATTTCAATTTGTAGACATTGCAGGTGACTTCGGAACCTTATTCTATGGGTGACCTGACACGTAACGCATTTACCTGTTTTTAACCGACTTAAAAAAATGAGGTTTCTCAATTCGACCGTATATATTTTTTTTTTATGTGTGTTCGGGGATAACTACGATTTTGATGATTCCTTTTTTAATGGAAAGGAGATATCCCAACGGTGGTACCATGATAAGGACACTAAGATCTGATTATGGCATCCAAGATAAATCGAGTTGAACCTTGAAGTCGGTTTTATTTTGTTAAAATTTTACTTGTTAATTTATTTAAACATGCTAGAAGTTTTCAGAAATATGATAATTTTTACTTTTTTCTACAAAGGGTAAAATGAATTAATTTATTTTATCAGATTTCTTACCTAATTTAACATACTTTTTCGTATTTAGTACCTACCTATGATGAAATGTGTTAATTTTAAATCTTACTAAACTTTTAGAAATACCCCTTTCTTATGTTAACATTTTAACCATTTATAATTATGTTTTGAAGTTAAGGCAAAAACGTCAGACAAGCGCGCATGTCTGACTCGCTCCCTAGTCTTTGATCATCGTTTTGAAGTAACGCGTAAGGTACGGAGATATGAATGTGTGTGGTGCAGATATGATACTATGCGTTTAGCTCCGCCCAGACGCTCAAGGTCATTGAGGCTACTATACGCCTTAAATAAACGTTTAATTTAGTCTATGACTGTCTTAAAATGGTTGTCATAATATACATGTTCACATGCAATGAGGGACCAGAATGTCAGCTCTCAAGTTGATAAATTACCCTTTCCTTTAACATGTTAATAAGATGTATAGTGTCTCCATTTTCTAGCCCCTTAAAGATTTATAATTCTGTTCTTATACCTCTATAAAATGTAAGTAGTCAATCATAGGTTGGCAAGATCTGAGCGTACTATTATAGATACATGATTACTAGACAAATGTATGTACGAAAATATCTGTACTGGTATGGGTATTTAGATTTTTATATCGTTCTTTGACTGCATGGGATACATTTATGTATTATCCAGATTAAAATTATTGTTTACAAAAGCAAAACAATATACCTACACAATCTCATACAACTTTTTTAAACATTTATTGTAGTTTTCAGCATGAGGTATAACCAAATATGGTGTTAACTTATTTATTCTTTTTTTTTAAGACAATTTCCACACTAAGAATATTCCTCTGCCGCGGGGAACTTTGCCAATAAACATGAAATGGACACAAAGAACAGTCAAACACAGAACAACAATTTTTGGTTTGAACTCACATCACTCATCGCAGTGGGTGTTTGCAACATTGTTTTTCGAAGTTTGGGTGTTCTTTGTGTCCGTTTCATATATGTTTGTAAAGTGTTTGTAAAGTCTATTCCTAAGGCGAGAATTGTCCCTTGAAAAAAAGAAAAAAATGATAAACGAAGAAGCGCGCACTATCCCGGTCTTTTTGATTATCTTATCGACTCAACTAACATGGTTAATATAATTACTGAGATTATATATACGTATATTTTTTTCCAATAGTATATACCGAGAATTACTACTACAAGACTCGTCAGAAGTAAGCTAGTATAGTGAGCTTTACTTAACTCGCCCAAGTCACGTACGCCACTATCGTCTTTATGAACACAACATTTATATTACAGCTCTTACATAGTCACTACGAGACGCTGATAGAGGATTATTGAGCATAATTTCCCGCGGTAAGTTGAAAACTTTACTACATTATAGAATATCGTAAAGAAATTTTGTTAATAATATATTCCTATTTGTTGTTTTACTAGCAAAGAAGACAAGACCAAGTTGTTTGCATGTTTTATAAGCTCATAAATATTATGTTTAAGACTTCGTGGTAGTAGTAAAGTAACAGGAAGTAAATAGGAACGTAAAGCTTCGTAGATGATTAAATTTGATAGCTTGGTAAAAATGGACAAAGGCATCACTGTCGCTGTGAGTTGAGAGACGACTGAAGGAATATTTCAGGCGAATGCGCAGTACGGTTCGCCTGTGAAAGTACTAATTAAAATTATATGAAAGACGCAAACAAGCCTTCATCTGAACATAAACCAAGTTAAGAGCTTTCATATTTATTCAACGATATGTTGTTAAGCTAATTTGAGTTATTAAAACGTATACTTAACTAGCTGACCCAAGAAACCTCGTTTGCGTCCAAACTAACATCCCCCGTTTTAACCCCAAAAGGGGGTTGATTTCTAACGATACATTATTAGTACACCTCCACACCTTCTATAGAGTATACATTTTAAACTTCAAGTCTTTTACTTCAAAAACATAGGACTTTCATACAAACGTCCACCCCCCGTTTTACCCTCTCAGGGGTGGAGTTTCGTAAAATCCGTTCTTACCGGATGCCTACACCCTATAAAGAACCTACCTGCTAAATTTCAAGTTTGTAGGTGTTATAGTTTCTGAGATTTCGTGATTAATAAGTGAGTGGTATTTCGATTTTATATAAATAGATTTGTTTTTAAACCGATAAGGTATTTGTTTTTATTGGATAAATAATTTATGTTTTATTTATTTAGTATAATTTAGAGATGTTATCGTGGGCACATTGATTCATTCTAGTGTCGGTTATCGATGGGGAAGCTTTCTCGGGCGCTTTAGTATTCTAATTCAGACGCAAAAACAAATGTTTCAGGGATTAAATTACTTTATAATATTTCTAGATGTAACAGAACAAATATTAACTTTTAAATAATTTAACGATTGCTTTTGGCAAATGTTCGTACATTATATATCTGAAATTTCATGTACTCTCTTGTAACTCTGTAACACGGTATACAAGTAAAAATGATTTCTATCTAATTAACGTCTGAAGGAGTACGTAGAAAATGTAATACCATAATAAAGTAGATTTTAATAGCTATAGAATTGTGAAATACGATACTTACAGATTATTCAAAATTTTCAAATACTTACGCTTGAAACGCGTGAAATTAAACTTCCATTCTAAGCCTATTAATTTCCAAAATAATGATCCCTTAGCCTATTACATGCTGAGGGATCATTATTTTGGAAATTTGTTGATCTTTGAATCAATGTAAAGCGAAAGAAATAGATAATTAAAATTAATAAAAATATTAAATAAAAAAAATCACTAACAAGTTGTCCTTTTATTGTATGAGTTAATGTTTTTAAAGCTGAAAACATTGTTTTTGCTTCATGTTTAATTAAAATTATTATTTTATTTTTAAGTTTAGTTATACGATATAATGTAGCACATTTAGCAGCTAAAGATAAACATTTTTTATTATTAGTTGACTAGGAAATAATTACAAAAAAGAACAATAACAATATTTACATACAAGCGTCAAAAAAATTCTCCACATCATCGCCTACTGGTAGCGATCCCAAAAGATTGGCAATAGTGCCAAGTTGAATGGCAATGCTAATTCTGTGCTAGAAAAAGGCCGGCCTTTTGGCCTTAGATAAGATGAAGTAATGACGAAATAAATTATTTTAAATCAAAACGATTATATTAATCGTGGACATTACGTAAAAAAGTAATTTAACTGTGGTTAATTAAAACGTGGTCCACATTTCTGTTGCTGGTTCAAGAAAATAGTGAACGAATGATTTTGATTTCATAATGGTAAATGTACAGCACTCATTTGTGACCGCCAGCCTGTATCCGCAGCCGCAGTCGCATATCTACTTTAAATATGGCTTGTGTGTAGACTACAAACTGTTTTTTTTTGAGACTAACGTCCTTAAAATCTGGAAGTTTCAACTATTGTTAATGGTATTCTGGCAAATAAGTACAGCAATAATTCCTTCTATAAAATAGTTTCATAAATACAGTACATGTCTGCTATTGTCCTTTATAAATATTTCAACGTATGATAATGTTACATATTCGATGAAGCCTTTAGTATTTACTATGAAAAGTAGTGAACTTTCATATATTCCGGTCAATGTATTAGCGAACTTTGACCCGAATGATACAACGGACCCATTGTTCGATTTTAAGAGCACCTACATACATGTACTAGCGGTGGCTAGCGCCATTACGATGCCACGCCTATTGGCTGTAAGCGGGTAGATTAAAGAAACTGTAAAGAGCTTTTTTTCCTTCTAAACATAAAAGCTTTTTGTCATTAACAATAAGAAGATGCAGCCAATATAAATTTGTTTTGTTTCCTTATTCGCTAAGGTTAATACGCTTTTTCTAGGCATAATGAGTATTTTCTAAAAAGTGATCGATGATCCACTCGAGTCTTCGCTTTAATTTATATTGTCTACCGAAAGGTTGCATACGATTTCTTGCAATTCTTCTAATCGATTAGCCTTAAGGCCCGTATTCACTTTGATTAGTATCAAAGTGAATACGGGCTACACTCGCACTAGCGAGTGCAGCTGTGAAGTGAGGTGATCAATGATTGGTAGAAAATACACTTACTTTCCACCAATCACCAATCACCGATCACCCGCACTATGCACCTGCACTCGCACTATACAAAGTAAATACGGGCCTTTATGTTCATACTACTTTAATTTTAACATCAGCATTAATCGAAATATAGAAGTTATGTAATGGATTATTATGCTTTGTTCAAATAAATGGAATCATTTCACAAAAACTTGTTTTGAATAAGACAGCAGTTCAAACAATATACTTAATATTTGTGTTAGTGGTGTACAATAGAAAAGTTACGTTTTTCATTCTGCAGTTTCTCTGAGACAACCATGTCAATATAACACCTTAGCAACTATTAAGGTATAAGATAGATATTTCGTATAAGATAGTTATGTTGACACGGTTGTCCCTGACTCTCTATCAATAGAGAAGTGATATCCGTACCAAATGTCCTTCACTTATTTGTACTGATTGATTATTAAAGAAAGTTGCTATTTACTTAAATGAACTGACCAAACTCAGCCACAGTTAGCCGCTTTCCGTATACTGTGAACAAAAACTAAAGCTCTTAAAACAACATTACTCGAACCTCAAATAACAATCACAGATCACGGGAGTTCGTAACACGTAACAACAATTCAGGACAGAACTCAGGATAAACAACAAAACCGGAACTAGCCGGATCACGGACAAAATTTGCGGACGGTAAATCACTAGATTCGGGAACAGAGTGCAGTACAGACGTGAAAGCACGCCACTATTAAACTACATTTCTATGGTATTGTTACACAATACGATACGATTTTTCGTATCAGGTTTTTTATTTTACATAAATATAAATCTCCAGATAAACCGATAACTAATAATTTATATAATTATTGGTCAGAGAAGTCAGAGATTGTTATTACCCCTTAGGGTAACAATGGCTGGTAAAGAACATGATCGTAAGCCTCTTAGACCTGATGCATATATTGTGTACTAGCTGCCCCGACAGACTTCATTCTGTTGACATTATCGACAGATGCTTTAATTGACTCCGTGATTTGTGTGTGAAAAAGAAAAGTGTTGTTTTTACTCGCAATTTTAACGTTTTTTCTCTCCATATGACTTTCTTTCTTCTTCTTTAGGAAGTCTTTCAACTTCTTTAGGAAGATGCTTTGACAAAAATAGTAAAAAAATATATCACATTTGGCGATTAATTTCTATTTATATAGGTTGCAAAATAGAAATATCTAGAATAAATTGTTTTCTCATATGTCTATCTCTCAATTATTGCTAATGGCAAGTGTATCTTTGTTTATTATCACTGTTATCCTCACACATGTGTTATACATTATATTAGTACCTTGTTGATTTGTTTACCAAAATTATATATCGTTTTTGTCTACGATTATCACTTAAGCCGGGTGTTCTGCGACACTGTTTAATGTTTTTAAACACCAAACACATATTTATCAAAATATGGGCGTGGCCTAACTGTTTGTTATTTTTAACAAGCAAACGCGTTATCCGAAGCGGACGGAAAACATCCCCGTGTTCGCCTGCAAGGGGGGGAGGGCGATTTCATTTGTTAACATAGGGTTGTGCATTTATCACATAACATTCTTTATTTTAGTCGTTGCGGAGGTAAAGATTAATCGTTTTGATTTACAAATCGTATGTTATCGACTTGCTAACCACTGATCAATTTCGTTATAATTAAGTAGCTGATACTTATTCATACATTTTTTATTTTATGCTTCCCGTATAATGAAACTGAACTGAACTTATATTAATACTAATATTATTCATATTTATACTATAAAGGACAATTTAAATAATATTAAAAGGTTACCTAACATCAGCACTATGATCCCTTAAATTATTTCCAAAATTAAATAAGTTTCGGTTGTTCATTTCGGATCTGTAACGACATTTGTTTTTTTTTGTTCTATTATTATTATAGTTGTCTATGGACTCTATCTTTATGAAATGATTTTCCAATCCGTTAATCAAAAATAAAAAGCGGCCAAGGGCGAGTCGAACTCGCCTATGAAGGGTTCCGTAGCAGCAAGTAGTATTTTTTAATTATATTTTTTATAAATGAGTTGATTGAATGAAAGACAAATTGCGGTTTACGATGTATGACGTATTAGACTTACTAGATCTCGTTCAAACCAATTTTCGGTGGAACTTTGTATAGAGTATTTTATTTAGTTTTATCATTCTTTTATTTTAGAAGTTACAGGGGGGACACGTTTTACCACTTTGGAAGTGTCTCTCGCGCAAACTATTTAGTTTAGAAAAAAAATGATATTAGACACCTCAATGTCATTTTGAAAGACCTATCCATAGATACCCTAAAACAGGTATGGGCTTGATGAAAAAAAAATTGTTGAGTTTCAGTTCTAAGTATGGGGAACCCCCAAAAAATTATTGTTTTTTTCTATTTTTGTGTGATAATCTTAATGCGATTCACAGAATACATCCACTTACCAAGTTTCAACATTATAGATAGTTCTTATAGTTTCGAAAAAATGTGGCTGTGACATACGGACGGACGGACAGACATGACGAATCCATAAGGGTTCCGTTTTTTGCCATTTGGCTACAGAACTCTGAAAAGGTCGCCATGGTCGCCATTAGGCCTCGGTAAGAAAAGTACTCAATACTTTGAAGTATCGATAGTTCCGTTTCGATACTTTTTATTCGATGCTACTCATGAGTACAGTATCGATACTTTCTAATCGACACCGTATCCCTATGTTTGATGTTCGTGTGTGACGTTTGTTTAAAGTCGCAGGAGACGGCAATGGTCTGCTAACATGGTTTGCAAAAACATTTCTTTAGTTTGTTTTGTTATTTTTGGGAGCAGGAGACACGCCTTTAGTGCAACATTAATTAGTGTTATCTGTGATTGTTATAATAAAAAATCCCGTGAACAGAATATAGTTTTCGTTAAAAAATATTGAAAAGGAATTTATACCGGTCCCGCTTCGTTGAATATAAAGTTCTTTAAACGACACTGACGATCGTCAGAGAAAATTCGAACCTTGCCAAACTATTCGTTTGATTTTTCAAACAAATGTAGTTATGTCTATAGCCGCAGTTTTAGTCGTATAATTAAATCGTAATTAGTTTTCTTTCCGACATCTGTGAGTTCATTTTATGTTATAATGAATAATTAAATTTATTTACCTGCTTCGAATAAATAGCAAAATGTTATTAACAGTTTAATCAAACGTTGCTTTGTTTGATTTATGATGTAATTACAAAAGTTTCTTTATAAAAAGAGTGTATGAATTGCTTATTTAATATGGTGAATTTCGTTGTAAATTATATTATCTGTACTTAATATTATAAACGCGAAAGTTTGTAAGTATGGATGGATGGATGGATGTCTGTTACTCTTTCACGCAAAAACTACTGAACGGATTTGGATGAAACTTTATAGTAATAAAGCTTATACATCAGAATAACACATAGGCTACTATTTGCCGCGATAACCGACATATACGCGGGCGGAGCCGTGGGCAACAACTAGTAGGTAAATAAAACTTTAACATATTAGGTCTTTACCTATGAAATTGCCGTTCTTCAGTACTGGTCATTTGAAATAAAAAAAAGTTTGTAATGGCTCTGTATTCTAAATTCAAATTAATTTTGTTTTAAAACCATGACATTCTATTTACAAACTGAATCTTTTGTTTTTTGATTAGCGTTGTATTTTCATTACATTTGAGCATTTTTCGTCATAATGAATACTTTAAAAATTCGTGTGATTATGGAATATGAGTTCCGTCGTGGCACCAACGCGACACAAACGGCACGTAACATCAAAAACGTTTACGGAGAGAACTGTACAAACGAACGCACAACCCGTTATTGGTTTTCCCGGTTCCGTTCTGGAAATTTTGCCTTGAAAAATGAAGCTCGTGATCGTCCGAAGACTTTGGTTAACAATAATGAATTAAAGGCGATTGTGGAAGCTGACGAAACTCAATCTACAGCTGAGCTAGCAGCAGCTTTTAATATAAGCATCAAAACAATATTGATCCATTTGCGACAAATTGGCAAGGTAAAAAAGCTTGATAGATGGGTGCCCCACGACCTTAACGATCGCAACGTACGCGTCGATACCTGCCTTGCGCTGCTCAACAGGCAAAGAAATTAAGGAATTTTGAAACGAATTGTTACGTGCGACGAAAAATGGATTCTGTTCGACAGTCGAAAGCGCTCAGCTAGTTGGTTAGACCCTGGTTCAGCACCAAAGCAATGCCCTAAACCAAAAATGACTCCTAAAAGATGATGGTCACTGTTTGGTGGTCTAGTGTGGGTGTGATTCACTACAGCTTATTACAAAACGGCATGAGCATTAATGCAGATGTGTACTGTGAAGAACTGGAGAGAATGATGGAGAAGCTTGCACATCTGCAACCAGGGCCTGCAGTCTCGACATAGATAGCGATCGTTAAAGTTGCGAATTCGGTAGCTAATTCATATCGGTAACTTTTTAACGATTTTTGGTAGTCTCTACCGTTGCAACTATCGATTTTTATCGGTATCGTATCGTTTTTGCTGTCATTTTGGCAGCCAGCTAACTCGATAAGTATTCGAAAAGGATCGTTAACTGTGAAATATTATAAAAATAGAAATTGTATGAAGATACATATTTATCAGATTGTAATAATATCTTTTGCAAGTGTAGTGCACTAATTTATAATATTAATTGTACATAATGGCGGAGGTTTATTTGACTTATCAATGATAACAAATACCTAAACCTATACCTATACCTATTCCTATACCTATACCTATACCTATACCTATACCTATACCTATACCTATACCTATACCTATACCTATACCTATACCTATACCTATACCTATACCTATACCTATACCTATACCTATACCTATACCTATACCTATACCTATACCTATACCTATACCTATACCTATACCTGTACCTGTACCTATACCTATACCTATACCTATACCTATACCTATACCTATACCTATACCTATACCTATACCTATACCTATACCTATACCTATACCTATACCTATACCTATACCTATACCTATACCTATACCTATACCTATACCTATACCTATACCTATACCTATACCTATACCTATACCTATACCTATACCTATACCTATACCTATACCTATATCTATACCTATACATTTACCTATTTTTTTTTGATATGCTACTACTATTAAAAATGCGCATAAAATACTCAAATTATTTTAGAAATAACCAAACAATCAAATTTAGAAAAACAACAAATCTGAAAATAAATGCAAAAAGCCAACATCACTTTACAACTTTGCTTCCTAAATGTCAAACTATATATAGGATTTTCGTTAACTTAGCGACGTCCCTGTTTACGATTTTGCACGGTAATTCATGAGTAGAGACTTGCCCTTGTGATTAAGATCGTTACGGCAAGCGAAAATATTCGTTAAAATTTATCGATCGTTAGTTTGAAATTTTGGAAGCAAAATGGTGCCACGTACAATATCTTGCTTAATTTTAGGGAAGTATTTTAATGTTTCTATTAATTATATTTATTTAACTTGATATTTATAAGGTATAGGTATAGGTATGGGTATAGGTATGGGTATGGGTATGGGTATGGGCATAGGTATAGGTATAGGTATAGGTATAGGTATAGGTATAGGTATAGGTATAGGTATAGGTATAGGTATAGGTATAGGTATAGGTATAGGTATAGGTATAGGTATAGGTATAGGTATAGGTATAGGTATAGGTATAGGTATAGGTATAGGAATAGGTATAGGTATACATATAAACTTCGTTCCATCCGGGTGTCCCTTGACACCTCTCAAGTTTTTATTTATAGTTTTAAATCCAAAATACATTGAAATGGTCATTTTTAATAGGACACATATTTATATCCTTGCAACATTCTGAATCAATTGTTATCATTGATAAGTCAAATAAACCTCCGCCATTATGTACAATTAATATTATAAATTAGTGCACTACACTTGCAAAAGATATTATTACAATATCTTAATATATATATTTCTTGTGTGCGTGTGTATGTGACTGAACTCCTCCTAAACGACGGGACCAATTTTGATGAAATTTTTTGTGTGTGTTCAAGGGGATCTGGGAATGGTTTAGATTCACAAAAACGTAAACGATGTTACGTGGGTCATAAATATGGCGGTACGAAGTTCGCCGGATCAGCTAGTATAATAATATATTTTTATAATATTTCACAGTTAACGATCCTTTTCGAATACTTATCGAGTTAGCGGGCTGCCAAAATGCCTCGATAAGCGATTTGCGACTGTCGTTAAATTGACAGCAAATTCGATACGATACCGATGAAAATCGATAGTTGCAACGGTAGAGACTACCAAAAATCGTTAAAAAATTATCGATATGAATTAGCTACCGAATTCGCAACTTTAACCATTTAAAAACCATTTAAACCATTTATTTTTGCCACAAAACAGTACAACATACAATATAGTAACACGTAACAATCATTAACGATCGCTATCTATGTCGAGACTGCAGTCCTTTACGATTTTGCAGGATAATTTATGAGTAGAGACTTGCCCTTGTGATTAAGATCGTTACGGCAAGCGAAAATATTCGTAAACATTTATCGATCGTTAGTTTACGATCGTTATGCTATCTATGTCGAGACTGCAGGCCCAGCTTTGGTCAATCGGTCGTCCGACACGCGCGACCCCATACTGCGCAACAGACAGTCTCCAAGCTGCAAGAACTGGGGTTGGAAGCTCTCCCTCATCCGCTATACTCACCAGACCTTGCACCTACCGACTATTACTTTTTCCAAAATTTAGACAACTTTTTAGTGGGTAAAAAAATCAATTCCCGAGAGGCAGTACAAAATGCCTTTGAAGAGTTTGTTGGCCTCCCGTCCAGCTGATTTTTACAAGAAGGGCATTAATAAACTGCCAATGCGTTGGCAAAGATGCGTCGATTGCTTGGGTGATTACTTCGAATAACAGAAATAAAAAAGTTTGAAAAAATAAGTACTTTCACTTATTGCATACAAAACGGCAATTTCATAGGTAAAGACCTATTATTATAATTTAAATTGAGTTAGTCAAGTTATGATACATAACATCACATCAACAGTCTTTAGTAGTACACTGCTGCACACAGTCCTCTCCTTAGGAAGAAGGTTATAGCCTACTACGAGATGGATCGGCACAGCGAACTTGTCACAAAGCGTGACAAGTTTTTCTAATCTTTACAACTTTGTTGTTCCACGTATTTTTTTTTTTATAAAGGCAACTCCCGCTCTAGCTCTAGGAATAAATCCTGTGTCGTGGGGGACCTTACAAACATACATGAAACGGACACAAAGAACACCCAGGCTCAGAACAACAATTTGTGGATCACACAAAGTGTTGTCCTACGTGGGATTTGAACCCACGACACTTAGCGAAGTAGGGAACGGCGTGGTGACCGTTAAACCACTAGGCCAAACGTGCAGTCGTTTGGCCTAGTGGTTAATTACGTGCACTTGTAATTAGCCCCTTAATTGCTCTTATGACACAATAGGGATGTGTAGGGCTTGGGTAGTAACACTTCGTATTCTTAATCTGGCACCACATGGACAAGTTCTACTTATAGTACATGTATATCGATTTTACCATGTTACTAGGTAATATTATGGAGTGAGAACTTTGACGTTTGTGCTCCATTCGACCGTTCTGGCATGATTGTTACTCAATCAGAATGGTTGAATGGATATAATGAAATTCGGCACTGAGATTCCAAACCCTACGCTTCCCAAAGACTATTCATGTAAGAGACTACTACATTTTAGTTAAATTTTTTGTTTTGTGTTACTTTAAATAATATTGTAAACACACAGTATTTTTGCATAAAAATGGATGAATTTAATTTGATGGAGTAGATGACGATCAAAGAAAATATGAAAGGACTGTGTGAAAGAGAATATCGCTAAAAGGGAGTAAGCAGTGAACTAATGTATGATAAAGAAGGCTGGAAGGAAAAAACTCATTGTGCCCAATAAATCTAGCCTTTCAGATATTTCGGTACCTCTTAATTTGATGCTCTATACTTCATCAAATTACCGTGTCATCTATACCATATGCAACTGCGGTTAGAGATACTGAGGACATAATTATGTTATAAACTAAGTGATTCGTCACACCATAACTTGAAATTGCTGTTTCAATATCAATAATATAACGTCACATGCAGCTATGAACTCAATATTTATTTAAAGATCATAATTCAATCCAACTTCTGGTCAGTATGATTTAAAATGATTCGATGAGCTAGGTATATTATATGAAAGAATTTCTAGTGTTTAAGTTCCATAAATAAGAATTTTGAATGTTTTTCTTTATTTATTGGCGTATTGGTTTCCAGGATAGGTAACTAGGTTAACTAATCTGTTTGTTTTTTTTCGTACATGAGCCTGCCAAAGTGACTCTACTCTGCATGATGGAAATTATGAGCAGAATCCAAGAATAGTGGTCATTATACTCACTGCGAATGCAGACAATGTACCAATGCAGCATAGCGACCCACACTATGGCGGCCTATTGAGATGCATCTGCATCATTGGGTCTCGGACTCGCAGTCATCAACGAAATACGACAGCACAAATGCTGTCATTTTAGGTTGGTCTCCTGTGAGAGGGTTGTAACGCCAGTCTAGCCGGCCCATTCGTGCTCTAATGAGCGTGGCTCTACTATCTGACTACGTATTTTCTGTATTATGTAGCTCCATCATTATCATTAAGTATTTCACGTGGTATAAAAAGCATGTTTTTAAAAACGTTCCCAACATTAAAAATGCTTAACAATATATCTATACTTATAATAAAAATGTAACAGTTCCAATTCTGTACATTAAAGATATTTTGAAAATTTTTTTTGGAGGGCTCTCTATAATCGATACTGAACCCAAAACTGTATTTTTTTTTTCATTTTTGTCTGTCTGTCTGTATCTTGGCCACGCATCACGTCGAAACTACTGAACGGATTGAAATGAAACTTGGCATGATTTGAGTTCATACTACGAAATTCAGCATGGTATCCTGGAGAGAGGGGATGAAAGTCAAAATATGTGCTTGGTTGTAATTCAATAACACATAGTCCGATTTCATTCATTCTTTTTTTGCTAGAAAGAAAACAAATAAAAGGTAACGGGAAAAGTGTTTTTTTTTTGTCTGCGACTGTACACTGCCTGTGGGAAGCTGAGACAGATATGTAAATATGGCGGTACGAAGTTCGCCGGGTCAGCTAGTATCACATATTTTCACACTTACTACTGTAACTATACGCTTACTACTGTAAGTTCAAACAAGATAGGCAAGCTTTTGTTGCTTTGAGAACTGTTGCAATTTCTGTGATCACAATACATTTTACTACCAACAAGCCAACACACTTCTCCCGTCAGCACTCAAAAATTCAAGCACTTCGCATGGAAAATCGTTACGCAAACAAAGTTACTCAAACGAAAATTTCTATTCGGAATTTGATCGCATAAGTGTTATATTCCTGTAGCATAAACGGGAATACGTTAATCCATACTATTAAATAAATTCGAAAGTAATTCTCTCTATCTGTTGGGTATGCTATCCGCTGCACCGATTTCAATTAAATTTTGCATGAAGATATTTTTGAGGAAAGATATAGGCTACCGCAATAACCGATGTAGATACACACGGATAGAGCCGCGGTTAAAAGCTAGTTACTTATAAATACTTGTAACTATTTAAAACAATCAATACATAACCGTAAATTAATTATTCGATGCGATAGTTATGATAATTATTGTCATTCATAGAACAAAACTTATAATAAAATTTTTAAGTAGGTGTTTTTCATATTGTGGCCACAAAGTAAGCAAACAATACGAGATAGGTTTAAACGATGACAAGCGGAAAACAACAAAATAAAAGACAAAAACAATTTAAGAAAGCGACGACTGAGCATAATTTGTTTCTGTACACTTTGTGCAAGACACTACTACTAACTTTTATTTTAAAAAGATTTTCAAGATACAATTTTCTGTTGTGTTCTCATGAGATTCACCGTGTTTTGTTTCTATTTCGACTAATTAGTTTTACTACTTCTATTGTTGTAATTGCTTTCTTTGTTCAAAGGGAAACATTGGTGCTAATTCTGTTGTTGACCTCCCTAAACTAATTCACTAAAATTTGTTGTTGGATTATATACTTCATTTTCCATTGCTTATAATCCATTTTTTGATATCTCAAATCGTGGCTGTCACTGTGTTTAATTTAGTACTAAAAAACGTTACTCAGAGATGCTTGTTTATTACTTGAAAAAGTAAGATTGGAAAAACCAAAATTACTTAAACTCAATTTAGGCCATAATTTTTCTTTTGCTATACTTGTATTGAAAGTTTATAACGTGTAACGTAAAACTTGACATGTCGCACTAAACTTAGACGTCATAAATTACTACAACTAAATACATGCCGACTAAATTAATTACGTATTACTTACAATTCTTACATTTAGACTTTAGTTTAGTTTTTTTACTAACAAACTAGCGTGTACCTCTGATCAATTTTTTAACCGACTTCCAAAAGGAGGAGGTTTTAAATTTCATCGATTTTTTTTTTTTATGTATGTACATCGATTACTCCGTCAATTGTGGAACGATTTTGAAAATTCTTTTTGTATTCGAAAGGGTATGCTCCCCATGTGGTCCCATGGCCACCATATCAGGATCTGATGATGAAATCCTAAGGGAATCGAAGGAAACCCTCAAATTTACGTGAGCGCCTGCAATGAAGTTACGAGCAATTGTCTGCATGCCTTCATATTCTGTAGACATAATTAAATTTTAAATGAAATGATGATGAGAGGCTTGAGAAAGACTAAAAAGCTAAAAATAAAAAAAAACTTCGTTTAAAAAAACCGACTTCAAAAACTAAAAATATAAAATAACTTATTTGTATGTGCTACCTATTCATAGGTTTGAAGTCGGTGCCAAGCCAAAATATAATAGTAGGTACCGCACTCGCCGCGCGTGACCTTGAGCGGGATAGCTGCTCTTCGCGTTGAACAAAACAACCGAAGCGTCGGTGACGTCGTTGACGTTCGTCTCGAAATATAGCGAGTGTGATACCTACTATTACATTTGGCTTGGCACTGACTGAAGAGGTAGCACATACAAATTAAGTTATTTCATACTTTTTAGTTTTTGAAGTCGGTTTTTTTAAACGAAGTTTTTTTTTATTTGGTACTGAACTAAATCTAGTGAAAGATAAGATGTGAGATATCGAAAAATGGACTGTAAGCAAATGAGATAAGAGCTTATAACCCAACAAACAAATTTTAGTGAATTTCAGTTAAATGATGTCAACAACAGAATTAGTACCATTGTCAACATACGGAACTGTTATTAGGCTTAAAAAAATTAAATGTACAAAACAGATGCAATTGAACTTGTGTGACATTTGGGAAATAATTATTTGCCTATCTTACCTCTATATATACTCGTATATACAGGGTGGAATTTTGTAATGCCACCTGAAGGGAGAGTACTCATAGGTACTTTCAGGTGGCATTACAAAATTCCACCCTGTATATAATCACAACATCACACGTAATCGACTAGCCTGGACCAATTTTGTTAAATCGTGTTTTTTTTATTGAAGCCAAGTTATCGCGGAAAGCTTTCGGGTATATAACATCACGCTACGACCAATAGGAGCCGAGCAGCAATAAAAAATATTGCAAAAACGAAAAAAAGTGTTTCTTTTTATAGATACAGATGCATTTGTGCGGGTCGGCTAGGAAATTATAAATTTTAAAAACTACATGACATATTATATTATACTCTAATACAATCACATTAATCACACGTATTAAATTGATGCAAATGCGCCAAATTCGTAATAAATGCACATTTAACAGTAGTACCAGTAACGATATTTTCGAACTCAAAAACATTCAACTGGTATTTAGCAATGTGGCTTTCAATTTACATTATATAATTAGAGGTTTTTGTACACGAAACATAATAGCGTGGTTGTTTTTTTTAATCCAATAGCAAATTTATTCTATTTTATTACGCTAATCTCATGGCCTTTTCATCTAAAGCTTTTTTTTGCGAGGAGAGCAGTATTGATGTTATGCTATAACGGACGGCTAGTAACGACTGACCAGACGCCATTCCGTGATCCCATTTCAGTCCATGTTGTTTTCTTTTAGGAAAAAGATCCCGAATTTCGGAGAGACGTTACGAAAACAGATAAAAAGCACAAGTGTTCGGAAAAACAAATATGTCATATAATATTTTGTGGAATAAGTTTGGTCGAGGAGTTTTAGTAGAGGTTAGGAAATTGGGTCGTGGTGCTGCTTATTATAACTTTGTGGTACTGATTGCGTTCGTAATGTTTAGTGTTCTGTGTTGACATAAAATAATATTACACGGATGACGATAGTTGTTTAAAGTTCCGGATATTTTTCAAACCTTGATGCACTTTTCTTTGGAAATAAAACGCGTGTTTCGTGTGTTTCACTTCGTTTTTTTTAAAGTACTATGTAAACAAAATACTTTGAAGGTTTGCTCGGTGTTGTAATAATCAATATTATAATCTAAGGGCCAGTGAAATGAAATGAAATGAAATGAAATGAAATCATTTATTCTGCAATTAGGTTACATGAACACTTTTGCAAGTTAAACTTTTTTTTGAGCAGATGAGTTCGGCCTTTCCTAACTGGACTAGCCCTGAGAAGAAAGGACAAAACAAACTTAGGGGTCGCCGTCTCTTTTAAAGTCCAGACAATATGCAAAAGACATTATTTCAATAAAATAAATGCGATAATTACAATTTGAGTCACAATTACAATAATCAGTAAAGATAATAATTTAAAAAAAAATGGCAACAATAGCAATAATTTAAAATGAATTTGTTTCAAACTATAAATTATCGTCACATCAAAATAAATTTGAACATTAAAAATAAACAGCATGTGCAGAATGGGCAGCTCAATCCCAGGCGGTTTTATCATCAAGATATTCTGCTATGGTGTAATACCCCTTTGCGTATAACTTAGATTTTATGGTATTCTTAAATTTCTTTAATGGCAAATTCCTAATATCAATAGGGAGTTTATTGTAAAAGCGTATACATTGGCCCATGAACGAGTTGCCTACTCTGTGGAGACGAGTGACGTGAACACTAAGATTATGTTTGTTTCTGGTATTTACCGAATGAACATCACTGATTTTAGAAAACTTTGATATATTTTTTTGAACATAAACTAAATTTTCGTATATATATTGTGAAGATACAGTCAGAATATTTATCTCTTTAAATTTGGAACGGAGAGAAACTCGAGGGCCTAATTTATAAATGGCTCGTACGGCGCGTTTTTGTAAAACAAATATGGCATTAATATCTGCACTTCATACTTGTTGACTAGACTAAAAGATGCAGTAGCATCACTAGGCCGCCATGGTGTGGGTCGCCATGCTGCATTGTCTGCATTCGCAGTGAGCATGGTGACCACCACTCTTGGATTCTGCTTATGCTTTCCATCAGGCAGAGTAGAGTCATTTTGGAGGGCCAAACATAAAAAAAAAAAAAAAAAAAAAAAAAAAAAGTTACCCCAGAGTAGGATACCGTAACTCATTATGCTATGAAAGTAACTGAAGTAAACTATTCTAGCTTTATCAACATCAGTTAAATGTCGAATCTTTTTTACAGCAAAAGCCGCTGAGCTTAGCCTACCGGATAGTTTTTCTATTTGGGGACCCCATTGTAACTTAGCGTCAATAGTAATACCTAAAAATACAGTTGATTCTACAGGATCTAACTCTAGTCCATTCAATCGAACATTGGTTGTAGCATGCCTAACGTTCGGTGTAGAGAATTTAATGAATTTAGTTTTCTTCTCATTAAGGAGAAGGTTATTTGTATTAAACCAATGTACCACTTTCAAGAGTGCACTGTTGACTTCAGTAAAACAGTCAAGTTGGCGTCTAACTTTAAAAATTAACGATGTGTCATCCGCGAACAATACAATCTCATGATTGTCACTTACATAATAAGCTAAATCATTTATATATTGAAATGTTGAAGTATATATAGTTATTTGTTGTTGTTGAAATAATTATGCACAGTATGTATGGGTAATAAAGCGATCACTTTATAGGTACTCCTGAATTAACTGACGTTTCGACAGGGTTGCAACCTAACCGTACTCACAAGCTGACAGTAATAATATGTGAAACGCGATAGTTTCTGTAGCTATGCCTATTATAATAATACATATCGAAATTAAAGTTTTGCTTTATTGAATAAATTATTATCTTTTAGTTTATTTACTTAACCTGTTGTTCTAGGAGTGATTGACTTTGACTGCTAGAAGTCATTGTTCGATTCCCATCTGGGTAAAGTATTTCTGTAATGAGCATTTTTTTTAATGGAATAGGCGGGCAAACGAGCAGACGTATCACCTGATGGTAAGCGATTACCGACGCCCATGGACACCAGCAATACCAGAGGCGTCACAGGTGCGTTGTCGGCTTTTGGGGGATTGGGAGGGGGAGTTAGGGATGGGGGGGAGGGAGATAGGGGAGGGGTTGGGGTATGGGCTTCCGGAATCCTCACTCACTCGGTGAAACACATTGCTAGCACTATTTCACACCGGTTTTCTGTGAGGCCCTGGTAACACTCCGTTCGAGCCGGCCCATTCATGCCGAAGCGTGGTTCCCCACGGTAAGACCATGCAAGCATGACCATTCGATTGGTGTCTGAATCTAGTTTATTCATTTTTGTGATGAATGACCCTGTCAAAATAACTCTACTCTGCCTGATGGAAAGCATAAGCAGAATCCAAGAGTGGTGGTCACTAGACTCATTGCAAATGTACCTATACAATGCAGCATGGTGACCCACACCATGGCGGGCTAATGATGCTTCTGCATCATTGGGCGTCCGGTCTCGCACTCACCAACGAAACGCGACAGCATGAACGCTGTCGATTTGCGTTGATTTTCTGTGCGAGGGTAGTACCGCCCCGGTCGAGTCGGTCCGTTCGTGCTGAAATCAGCGTGGCTCTACTACCTGCAGCGTGGTTCTACTACCTGCATTGTATTTATACAGATTCTTGTTTGTAGAAATATATAAGCATATGAGTGGCCTGGTTACCACAGTACAGGTGCTGCCTAGTTTTGAATGAGACGACTTTATGTGAAATGTGAGATTATTAATAATAATAAACGTATGTAACATAATAAAAATGTATTTGATGCCTATATTTAAATGGAATAAGTACTAAGGGCGAATTGGAATAGAAAATTTGATATAAAAATGTGAATTCACTTACCTAATACATCCACACACCCTATCTGCTTCTTCATTGTACTAGTATTGATCTGGCACATGTAGCATCCTCGGTCCTCAACCTTTAAGGGTCGGATATGTAGCTGCCAAGACTGTGGCGAATCATTGGTGACTGCATACCGCGGACTGTGCGTCACTAACCGCGTATGGAGAGTAAGTATCGTTTGGTCATCCGCTCGAATCCACGCCACCTGTAGAAGGTAGAATTATTAATTTATGAACGAGAGCTTTAGATGTGAGGAATAAATTACAATAATAATAACCGTGGGAGAGCCATGCTTCGGCATGAATAGGCCGGCTCGACCGGAGTGATACCACGGCCTCGTAGAAAATCGGTGTGAAATAGCGCTTGCGCTGTGTTTCACCGAGTGAGTGAGGATAACGGAGGCCCATACCCCAGCCTCTCCCCACATCCCTGTCCCCATCCCCCAATGGTCGGCAACGCACTTGTGACGCCTCTCGTGTTGCGGGTGTCCATGGGCGGCGGTAATCGCTTACCATCAGGTGATACGTCTGCTCGTTTGACACCTAAAGAAAAAAAAATAAACAGCGTAACCCTAAATCACAGTTATAATAGGCAGCTACATAGTATTAGCAGCATAGTTACAAAATAATGTGTGGATTATTACCGCGAAACATCTTGTTTTACACACATACAAACAGGTACGCACATATACAAAGACACACTCAGCCACACAACAAGCGAGCGCGCGCGTAGAGGCTCGTAGAACATTCAGGAAAAAATGTTTTATCCATTTAAAAGTGACTAACTTATTTTACTTTCAACGCCCGTAAGTATTAAATCGATTACTATGAACTTTACATGCTATGTTCTTGGCAAATAACATAGGAAATAACGATAGTTTCAGCCAGAAAATGAAATATATTCCTAAGGGATATATAATTTAGCCTTTATGCTAGGGAACCTAATAATAAAGGGTGTAGGTGCGCTAAAGTGTGTTTCAAGTCTCTACAGACACAAAAGATTAAAGATAAGAGTGGGGGTTCTAAAGGAAATCACCGTTTATCCGAGCGCTGCGGTGTGTGGCTAGGCCATATGTGTGTCTAAATTCTAGATTTTGTCGCTGCATTGTGGTCATAAAAGTACCGAGTTTTCTCGATAATATTCTCTTAATTTTTTACTGTATACATAATATGTGAATTTTAATAATATCTATACTAATATTATAAACGCGAAAGTTTGTAAGTATGGATGGATAGATGTTTGTTACTCTTTCACGCAATAACTACTGAACGGTTTTGGATGAAACTTTACAGTAATATAGCTTATAAATCAGAATAACACATAGGCTACTATTTGCCGCAATAACTGACATATACGCGGGTGGAGCCGCGGGCAACAACTAGTACTATAATCATTTATGTACATCATAGAATCTTTTTTCTTTTAAAAACGACTCCCGTTATTAGGAATATACATTCTGTGTATGTATACATGTCCGTTTCATGTATGTTTGCTTTTACAAACATACATAAAATGGACTCAAATAACACCCAGACTCAGAATAACAATTTGTGTTCACAAAATGTTTTCGCATGTGAAGTTTGAACCTACAACACTTGGCGCAGTAGAAAACATCATGGCGACCGCTTAAACCACTAGGCCAACCATGCAGTCTAACCGTAATTCAAACTAACTAGTATGTCAAAATCATTATTTATACTAGATCTAGTGGTCAGAACAATCGTCTCTAAAGCCGTTTTTAGGGTTCCGTGCCAAGGCAAAAAACGGAACCCTTATAGATTCGTCATGTCTGTCTGTCTGTCCGTCCGTATGTCACAGCCACTTTATTCCGAAACTATAAGACCTATAATGTTGAGAATTGGTAAATAGATGTATTCTGTGAACCGCATTAAGATTTTCACACAAAAATAGAAAAAAAAAACAATAAATTTTGGGGGTTCCCATACTTAGAACTGAAACTCAATTTTTTTTTTCTACAAACCCTCTTCAAAACCGTCTTCAAAAATAATATTGAGGTTTCCAATATCATTTTTTCTACACTGAATAGTTTGCGCGAGAGACACTTCCAAAGTGGTAAAATGTGTGTCCCCCCCCCTGTAACTTCTAAAATAAGAGCATGATAAATCTAAAAAAAATATATGATGTACATTACCATGCAAGCTTCCACCGAAAATTGGTTTGAACGAAATTTAGTAAGTAGTTTTTTTTAATACGTCATAAATCGTAAACTGCAATTTACCTTTTATTCAATCAACACAAATATAAAAAAAAGGTTACTTGCTGCTGCGGAACCCTTCATGGGCGAGTCCGACTCGCACTTGGCCGCTTTTTAGCTATATGATAGATGGTGATTAAGAAAAATAACACATATAAGGCAACATAAGTAAACAATAAAGTAAGGTATACAGTTGTTGGTTAGCAAAAAGACGAACAAAATAATTAATAAGCTCACAATCTAACATAGTGGAGTATAAATTTCTGTCTCATAAAATAGTGTACTTAAAGATAAGGATTAAGTAAAGCATATTGCGTCAAATCAGAACCTAAAAGACAATGAAAAACAATTTACTCTAATCCTAAAATATCGTATAATTTTGTATACGCGTGATCAACGACTTGATTATTTCCATTATACGATTTCGGATTACCTAAGAGACGTTGATCTTGCACGTAACGTTATTGGCACCTACAATTATTTATACATGATAATAGTTGCCACTGGCACTTATACTGACACATTGCAAAGTTTTTTGGGCGTTAGGCTCAGGTTTTCAGTCATTTGGGTCAAAAATTATCAGTAACTAACTGACCCGGCGAACTTCGTATCGCCCAATTTATTTTTGTAAATATTTTCTAAATTATCGAAAAAATATTTTAGTAAGCCCGAGTTAACTTCCCGCAGCGCTGCAGTATATAGAACTAAGCGGACTGAGAAAATATAACAACTCCTTTTTAGGGTTTCGTGCCAAAGGCAATTAGAGATTCGTCATGTCTGTCTGTCTGTCTGTCCGTGCGTATGCCACGGCCACTTTTTTCCGAAAAAAACCGACTTCCAAAAAACATCCAACGAAAACTCTCTGCCAAAAAAACACTTAAAAGCGTAAAATAAACTGGTTCTTCATAAATTGCCTATACCTAATTCTTTATTCATTTAAATAGTAGTATTATAATGTGTGCTAGGTACCTAAAATCTGTTTGAAGTCGGTGCCAAGTGACTATCGGTTAGACTTTTGTAATTGTTCGTTTGTATTCTTTTTGGCTTAGCACCGACTTCAAACAGATTTTAGGTGCCTAGCACACATTATAATTCTACTATTTAAATGAATAAAGAATTAGGTATAGGCAATTTATGAAGAACCAGTTTATTTTACGCTTTTAAGTGTTTTTTTGGCAGAGTTTTCGTTGGATGTTTTTTGGAAGTCGGTTTTTTTTTTTATAAAAAGTTTTTATTTTTCAGTTTTTAGTGCAAACAATCGTAGGTAAGTAGTAAGTTGAACTATTTCATCAAATTTCATCATCAAGAATACAAAAGAAGGTCTAAACGTACGTGTAATATTGAAATCATCCTCTAATTCCTAACTGTTGAAGAGTTTAACCTTCTATCATCAGTTCACCTAAATAACTTGAAAGTATACGACTGAAGGTCTTTAGATACGTATGAAATTGAAAGAATTATCCTCCAACTCCTAACCATTGAGGAGTTGTACCTTCAACCTTCCATCATCAGCTTACCTAAATAATTTGAAAGAATACGACTAAAGGTAACATATATACATCTGATATTTAAAGATTTATCCTCCAACTCCTAACCGTTAAGAAGTTGTACCTTACATCATCAGCTCATCATCATAAAATAATGACCACCAGACGCAAATACGGGTGTAACTTCAGAAAATATACGAAAAACATAGTATGTGCCTATAAAAAATGAGAGTTTCCCTCGATTTCCCTGGGATCCCATCATCAGATCCTGATATGCTAGCAATGGGACCACCTCGGAAGCACACCCTTTCGAATACAAAAATTTTTTTTTAATCGGTCCACAACTGACGGAGTAATCGGGTAACATACATAAAAAAAAAACATATTCACATATACACAAACATATACATACAGTGGAACATAGAACCTCCTCCTCTTTGGAAGTCGGTTAAAAATATAAGAACTATAATGTTGAAACTTGGTGAGTAGATGTATTCTGTGAACCGCATTAAGATTTTCACACAAAAATTGAAAAAATAAACAATTAATTTTGGGGGTCCCCATATATAGAACTGAAACTCAATTTTTTTTTTCATCAAACCCATACCTGTATCTATGGATAGGTCTTCAAAAATGATATTGAGGTTTCTAATATTTTTTTTCTAAACTGAATAGTCTGCGCGAAAGACACTTCCAAAGTGATAATATGCGTCCCCCCCCCCCCCTGTAACTTCTAAAATAAGGGAATGATAAAACTAAAAAAATATATATGATGTGCATTACCATGTAAACTTTCACCGAAAATTGGTTTGAATGAAATCTAGTAAGGAGTTTTTTCTTAATACGTCATAAATCGTTAACTGCATTTTTTTTACCTTTCATTCAATCAACACAAAAATAAAAATAAAATAAAAATTAAATTATGTTACTTGCTGCTGCGGAACCATTCATGGGCGAGTCCGACTCGCACTTGGCCACTTTTTATTTATTTAATTCCATACAAAACAAACCTTGTCTTGACAACATTGATATTCAAAAAACCCTAACCCTATTTTTATTTATTTATCTCTTGTACCATTCCTCAGTGAAATTTATCAGTACATGCAGTTTTAGACCACACGGCACAGATTGCGGCGCAAATTATTACGAACGTAAAATAATATTATCAATTTTTTTAAAATATAGTTGTCATCATGCCTATTATATCCATACTTTGTTACAATAAATATTTTTTATTATTAATAAATAAATAAAGTTGAGGTGTAAAAAAATATGATTTTATTATAAGTTTCTAACTTATTAATTTAAAAAAAAAACAACAATAAAAAATCGACTCCATTGAAATGGAACAGGGTCATTTTTAATAAACGACTAAAATGAAAGGCGTTCCCAATATATTGTTCTTGAATTGAATAAGCGACCATTGAAATTTGACGTCTTATAATTGGATCCTTGACTAAAATTTTAAGACAAATTTAATTAAAAAAACATTAATAATTATCATACAATAAAACTACAATAGCTTCTCGTTACGATCAAAGGATTGCCCGACATTATCTAGAGTATTTCAGGACAAAGTGAGTTTCTTTAAGAAGGTTAGAAATCAAATGAAATTACATTACGTTAAACGCAAACGGAAAAGAGGTGGGGAGAGGAAGACGGTGCCGGTAACAAAAGGGAAATCATTTTGCTGCGGCACTTTCAAGTTGTTCGGCACATTTTAATCCCATATTCCAAACGGGCTACCAGACTTAGAAATGCTTTGCTTTAATAAGATTGTTTTTATCAATTTGCTTTACAATTTCAAGTTAGTTTGTTAACATACAAAGAGGATCAATGCATTCGAAAGTAAGTGACGGAGGTGCATATTGAGAATATCTTAGATAGCAAAGTGCAAAAAGGTATCGATCGCCTTTACAGTTGAAAATATTGACAAATTTATCTGCTATTTTTTTAAACTTTGTGTTTTCATCATCATCAACAGCTTTTAAAAGTGCAGCTCAACATAAACTGGACTGGCCTCTCCTGTGAAAGGAAGATTTCATCTTTTGTTAAAATGGACAAAATCTTGAAATTAATGGAACTAGTAAGGTAGTTACGAGCCAATTCAATAAAATTATAGCAGTAAGTTCGCTACAAGTGATTAGAAACTCCAATTAAGTTTTTCTTTTATCTCTAGATCTACTTTTTTCATTTTATTTCAATTACGGTTGTTAATTGTGTCCTGTTTAATTACTTTCTTATTTTCATACATAGTTTTAATTACATTCAGTTCAATTTTGGACTGCACGTTTGGTCACCACGCCGTTTCCTACTTCGCCAAGTGTCGTGGGTTCAAATCCCACGTAGGACAACACTTTGTGTGATCCACAAATTGTTGTTCTGAGTCTGGGTGTTCTTTGTGTCCGTTTCATGTATGTTTGTAAAGTCCCCGCGACACAGGATTTATTCCTAGTGCGGGAGTTGTCTTTTTAAATAAGAAATAAAAATAAAAATTTATATTAGGTCTTTACGTATGAAATTGCCTTTCATCAGTACTGGTCATTTCAAATAAAAAAAAGTTTGAAATGGCTCTGTTTTCTAAATTCAATTTAATTTTGTTTTAAAACCATGACATTATATTTACAAACTCAGTCTTTTGTTTTTTGATTAGCGTTGTATTTTCATTACATTTGAACATTTTTCGTCATAATGGATACTTTAAAAATTCGTGTGATTATGGAATATGAGTTCCGTCGTGGCACCAACGCGACACAAACGGCACGTAACATCAAAAACATTTACGGAGAGAACTGTACAAACGAACGCACAACCCATTATTGGTTTTCCCGGTTCAGTTCTGGAAATTTTGACTTCAAAAATGAAGCTCGTGATCAACGGAGACTTTGGTTAACAATAATGAATTAAAGGCGATTGTGGAAGCTGACGAAACTCAATCTACAGCTGAGCTAGCAGCAGCTTTTAATGTAAGCATCAAAACAATATTGATCCATTTGCGACAAATTGGCAAGGTAAAAAAGCTTGATAGATGGGTGCCCCACGACCTTAATAGAATAGAATAGAATAATTTTTTATTTGGCCCAACGCCGAGACATAAAAAACTATTACAAAAATAAAATAAACAAGAAACTTAACAATAGAGATAGAAATGAGAAAGTAACATAAATAAATTATACAGACAAAAAAAAAAGTTTTTATACATGTAAAAATTATACTTATTATGTGTCTCGAAGCTGCGGCCAAAAAGGTGTCCAGTTTAGGTAAATGCTGACACAAAGTGCTCAGCCCTGATTTTCAACTGGGACCGGTCGACTTACCGAAGTCGCCAAAAACAGAAAGTAATTATAGAAAAAAAAAGTGATTGAATAAAAAGTAAAGTATGGACAATGACAGTGCAATAAAGGATGACCATAGTTAAAACAAATACAACAACAAACAAAATACATATTCTGAGAAAATCAAACAATGTGTAATTTACAATTAAAGAAATAAACAAAAAGAAGGATAATAAATACGAAGTATGACACAACCTACACACACAGAATAGTCTAATGTGACTATTTAAATTAAAGATGTGTTGATGTTAATATTGCCAATGTCTCCCTGTGTATTTGTAAGGTATTGGCGCAAGCGTGCTCTAAATGTGTTTCTTAACGATCGCCAGCGCAACGTACGCGTCGAGACCTGCCTTGCGCTGCTCAACAGGCAAAGAAATGAAGGAATTTTGAAACGAATTGTTACGTGCGACGAAAAATGGATTCTGTTCGACAATCGAAAGCGCTCAGCAAGTTGGTTAGACCCTGGTTCAGCACCAAAGCAATGCCCTAAACCAAAAATGACCCCTAAAAAGGTGATGGTCACTGTTTGGTGGTCTAGTGCGGGTGTGATTCACCACAGCTTTTTACAAAACGGCATGAGCATTAATGCACATGTGTACTGTGAAGAACTGGAGAGAATGATGCTTGCATATCTGCAACCAGCTTTGGTCAAACGGTCGTCCCCACTGCTCCTTCACGACAACGCGCGACCCCATACTGCGCAACAGACAGTCTCCAGGCTGCAAGAGCTGGGTTTGGAAGCTCTCCCTCATCCGCCAGACTCACCAGACCTTGCACCTACCAACTATTACTTTTTCCAAAATTTAGACAACTTTTTAGTGGGTAAAAAATTCAATTTTTCAATTCAAAAGAGTTTGTTGCCTCCCGTCCAGCTGATTTTTACAAGAAGGGCATCAATAAACTGCCAATGCGTTGGCAAAGATGCGTCGATTGCATGGGTGATTACTTCGAATAACAGAAATTAAAAAGTTTGAAAAAATAAGTACTTTCACTTATTGCATACAAAACGGCAATTTCATAGGTAAAGACCTATTAAATAATTACAACTTTTTTCCATTAAAGCTCTTATATATCTAATATTAATTAAATTTATAGCTAAATACGAAATAGACTATTCATTTTACAATGACTTTTTAAGTTGATATCTTTTAGTAGTCCCTACCTCAAAACGATAAAATAGAAAATAAATATACTAATACTTTTTTTAGATATTCGTGAACCTGAACAAATGTTATTCATACACTTAAACCTCTGTGAAACAAAGACCCTCTGCACAGGTGAAGAGGAATTGAGTTTAGCCAACCGTAGAATTTTGATTTATTTTCCGTATGCCTCTTAAGCGGATGGCCTAAAAGATACAGAGAGAGACACATTTCCTAATAGCACTTTGAAACAAAGTAATTCAATAAATAAAAATATATATTAATTTATATGGTACATAAATTCTGCAAATTTGTTCACGATTAGCACGATCAATAACAAGCAAATGATACTCAAAACAAAGCATGTTTTTAGTTTTATAAAGTAGTCATTTACAAAATATTAATAGCAAAGCATTTTATATAAATTTGCAATAACTATGTTCGTCTTCATGGGAGTATTCAATACGAAATAATATTGATAACATGCAGTAACACAAATAAGTAAAGTTATTTGTATAGCGGTAGGAAGCGAGTCACTTGATGGTTAGTATTGTTAGTTAGTAACCTACGATGCCGATGATCATTGGCAAATCGACATACACAAGTGTGTCGTCACCCTTTGAGTGCCTTCCCTCCTCAGAGTTACGGGATTCATTCAGAAAGTTCAAGCTCCGGTATTCTCACTCGCGCACTCGTGTTATTATGTACTCAGTATCATATGGTCTGTAATCTGTCATTTACGAGTAGTTGTTGTCTATAACTACATTAGTAACAGAAAGAACAATTATCCAACATTTAACAAAGTTTTTAAGTCAAAAAACCAAACCAATAAACGAGAGTCTTGTTTTAAACAACTATTATATCTATGTACGTATACAAGTAGGTAATAAATGTTAAAAACTAACAGAACATTTAATATTTTGTTTTTTGAATATGTAATTCCGATCTTAAGGTACAAACACATACAAAACAATAATACCTACTTATAAAAGTGATAATTCGACGAACTGGAATAGAGATTAAGGGACTAAATGTATAACAAAGTACTCCAGTGAGTTTTTTTAAAGTTTAAATAAACAGCATCGTTTTATTGTTTGTATGTTTACAGATACATACCAGATAAATGCCTGAAGCACAAGCACAAGCATTTTATTATTGCAGCATTAAACATAATGCTAGAAATTTATGAAATCAAAAACGTAGAACTCAAAACATATTTAGATAAAAAAATAAAAATCTTCCAAGTGCGAGTCGAACTCGTGCAGGAAGGGTTCCGTACCATTATCTATACATTTCAAGCGTCTACCAGTTGTCGTTATCAATATCGAGCAAAAACTAGCAAAAAAATCACGTTTGTTGTATGGGAGCCCTCTTAAATATTAAATTAATTTTATTATGTATTTTTTAGTAAGTATTTGTTGTTATAGCGGCAACAGAAATACATCATTTCTGAAAATTTCAACTGTATATCACGGTTCATGAGATACCCGGTGCCTGGTGATAGACGGACAGCGAAGTCTTAGTAATAGGGTCCCGTTATACCCTTTGGCTACGGTACCCTAAAAAAATACTGAAATAGCATAACATATATTTTTTATTTTTTTTTATATGTTTGGCCCGCCAAAATGACTCTACTCTGCCTGATGGAAAGCATAAGCAGAATCCAAGAGTGGTGGTCACCATGCTCACTGCGAATGCAGACAATGCAGCATGGCGACCCACACCATGGCGGCCTAGTGATGCTACTGCATCTTTTAGTCTAGTCAACAAGTATGGAACTTGTTGACTAGACTAATTGGGCCTCCGGTCTCGCACTCACCAACGAAACACGACAGCATGCTGTCATTTTACGTTGATTTTCTGTGCGAGGGTAGTACCGCCCCGGTCGAGCCGGCCCGTTCGTGCTGAAATCAGCGGGGCTCTACTACCTTTATGAAGGGAAAAATTGTGATTATATTTACGTGAAGTTGTTATTTTTGATTATCTTTTGTGATAAGTACAGTAGGTACTATATGTGTTGGTAACGCGAACAAGTCTTAAAATAAATGTATGTTAAAGGGCTTTGTTACCTGGATCATTATCTTTATGGATCTAAAGCGCCTGAGAAAATTCAAAGTCGTCAATGAAGTTAGAACGACGAACATTATACGATACATAAAGGTACCTATATAAAGTTGGTTGACGAATTTCAAGATATGAACATCAAAAGTTGAGATTCATTTACGACTACAGTTACTTTTACTGAACTAGTTTAATACAGCGGTTATGCTTAGATAAGCTTTTTTTAACCCCCGATGCAAAAAGAGGGGTGTTATAAGTTTGAAGTGTCTGTCTGTCTGTGGCACCGTAGCTCGCGAACGGATGAAGCGATTTCAATTTAGTTTCTTTTGTATGAAAGGTGAGTTACGTGCAAGTGTTCTTAGACATGTTTCATGAAAATCGGTTGAATCGTTTTAAAGTTATGGGGGTGAAAATGGGGAAGAATAACAGAATGTCTGCAAAAATATCATTGGCGTATGATTACTCGATTAAGTGCTTGAGCAGGGGGTTTTTAAATGCAAGAAGTTATTTCACGAATAAATTAGTTAATAAAACGTCAATGGTGGCACAATTTTCATGTCTTAAATCCCTAAAGATTTTTTTTTAGATTTACTCAGATAGCTAAGTTCTAGATAAGTGTAATTAACGAGATCTGTTTAATATTTGGCCTTTTAATTGTTTCATTACACATAATAATTATTATGTTTAACGACAAAATGTTTATTAATATATTACAACGTAATACAGATACATATTAAATTCTTTGGAACTTTTTTAGGATCCATCCTCTGATTCGTCTTAGTACGTTTTTATACACGTCACAAGTTAACACGGGGTTGAGGCACTAACTTTGATGTATGGCACTGAAAGTATGTTTACTGTAACATTGACTAGTAGAGTGATGAATAGCAAGGTAAGTAAAACGATGTGAGTTAAAAGAATATAATAAGATTTTAGAAAGAAACTCTGTAAGTACAAAAGAGATGGAGATATACATGTGTTTCTAGTTATATTCATTAGAAAATTATAATTTTTAAAAACTCATCGCACCGTCAACTACTCTTTCCGATACATTTTGATCCATCCTAAGGTTGCCTGGAAGAGATTGTAGTAGGTAGTAGAGCCACGCTGATTTCAGCACGAACGGGCCGGCTCGACCGGGGCGGTACTACCCTCGCACAGAAAATCAACGTAAAATGACAGCAGCAGTGCTGTCGTGTTTCGTTGGTGAGTGCGAGACCGGAGGCCCAATTAGTCTAGTCAACAAGTTCCATACTTGTTGACTGGACTAAAAGATGCAGCAGCATCACTAGGCCGCCATAGTGTGGGTCGCCATACTGCATTGTCTGCATTCGCAATGAGTATGGTGACCACCACTCTTGGATTCTGCTTATGTTTTCCATCAGGCAGAGTAGAGTCATTCTGGCGGGCCAAACATAAAAAAAAATCACTATTTTCTGTACTCTTTTAAATCTTTAATACGGTGTACAGATAAAGAGTTTTCTACCTATCTATAAAAGGATTTTTGACTTTACGAACGGTGTAGTGGTTTAACCGGTCACCTTGTCGCTTATTACTGGGCTGAGTGTTATGGATTCGATTTCGACAAGGAACAACACTTAGTGTGATCGACACATATCGATCGATCGTATTCCTATACATTTAACAACTCCCTTAAAGTTGTCTTTAGAAAATGAAAATATGTATTAAGCTCCTTTGTGTAGTTGTGGTTGCATAGGTTTCAGATAATTGTATGTAAACAAACGAAATAAACTTTTTAATCAGGTTTTAGATTATAATCCTTTTATAAATTTAAAATCAATTTTGTTTAATGTTTGGTACAACAATATTCATTACAAAAAACAACTCAATGTTTTATGATTCAACAAAGCTCACTGTATTTTCACGATTTCGTCATGATTGCGAAAGTGCCCGAGGCTGAATATTCAATTTGTAAATCCGCATAGTACAGCTGGAGAGGTTTTCATTGTACGATGCATACAGCTTCTGTACATGAGTCCATTTTTTTTGTGAATTATCGGATTACATCTCTGGAATATTTTCGTTTGATTTTGTGCATCACAAAGGATAACACTGAAACCTTATAGCTGATAGAATAGTACTTTCAACAAATTTTTAACAATTTTTACGGTTTTGTAATCAAAAAATTATTTTTTCTCTGTGGTGGAAAGATACCTATCATCTTTATTATCAATAGCCTTCAACAGTCCACTGTTTGACGTAGGCCTCTCTTGGCCTGAGAAAAGAGGTGTTTGGTCCACTATTATATACTCATCAGACATATCATTATTTTAGTTTTTATTAAAAATAAGAAATATGTGTATTAAGAATTGATGCCAGTACAGTTTAGAATAAATTGTTTCTAAATGTGTCCATTGAATGTTTTGAATGACATATTATTTTACTCAAAAAAACATTAATTAAAAAATTGAACTTTTTTTTAAAGACAACTCCCGCATTAGTATTAAACATCCTGTGTCGCGGGGGACTTTACAGACATACATGAAACTGACATAATTAACACCCAAACTCAGAACAACAATTTGTGGATCACACAAAGTGTTGTCCCGTGTAGGATTTGAACCCACAGCTTAATAGAGATTCACCTTTTAAGTTGATTAAAATGTTTAACAATTACATTAAGAACGTACCTACTGAAAACAAGATAAAGGAAAGTATAAGCTTCAAAATAAATAAATACTGTGTACGTTACTGAATATACATAGCAAATACATTCGTTTTCATTTTGATAGTACCTACACATTTTACTGTCATGACAAAGTGTTCATGTAAATTTTTAGTGAAGCCGAACTACAGGTTTATGAAAAAATAATATAGTATAGTACCTATGTTCATTTTTTTAACTGAATACGAGCAGTATTATGTTTCTTTGACTTTAATAATAGAGGGATCTGTTCTAATCTATACTTTTGTAACGTACGTACGTATTGTAATATACGTTATTACGTTTGTAATATTAAAATAACCGCTTTTTACTAAATGTGTATGTAAGTATTCACGGTATACCAAAATAACATTTTTTACAATTTTTTACTGTCTGTTTGTTCCAGCTAATCTCTGGAACTGCTGGACCGATATTGACGAAACTTTCACTGGCATGTAGCTGATGTACTCGCGGCTGTAAAGGTACAACCATAACCGCGAGTAACACCGCGAGACGCAGCAAGTTTAAAAAATATTTTTTTATGTAGTATTACAGATCATAGACTGAATCAACTTGATTAAATTGAAAATGATTACATTAATAATGTTGATAATAATTAGCATTTTCTAAATTAAAGATAATATTGACAATAAAAACAGTGCTATCATTAACATAAAACCTGTAATGGTTCACATCTGAACAAATTCAAAATTCAAAATTGACTGCCTCGTTGGTCTCGCGGTTGGCGTGTGCGACTGCTGATCATGAGGTCTTGGGTTCGATTCCCGGGTCGGACCAAATGTTTGTATGATCAACAGTTTTCTATATATAATATGTATGTATTTACAAAAAAAAAGTATATATGTATTTGTATCAGTTGTCATGTACCCATAACACAAGCTCTGCTTAACTTGGGACTAGATGGCGTTGTGTGTTAATAGATGTCCGAAAAAAAAAAAAACTCAAACCTAATTTTTGTGCTGTTTGGTGATGAAGGCGACTAAATATCTATAACTAATGCCTGTTAATCAAACTTAATTTAACCTCAATAAAAATACACTGTCCAGAACTATTACGATCTGAACGATAACAATTTCAGTTCGTACAAATAATGATAAAGGCATCATTAACTTCACTTTGATATCCGTAGTATATGTTTGTTTACATTTTATTGAATGTGGAATCAGATGTAAACTTTTACAATGTTTACACTTAGGCAGTACCATTTGTTTGTATAAATATTTGCTACCGAAACGCCAAACAATTTATATCATAATAAATAATGCTAAACCATTTCATTTACGTTTATTATATGACAGTTTACGCATTATGTACGTATTATGGAATGCATAAAAAATTTCAACAATTTATAATATAGGTAAATAAAATAAATTTTCCTGATTATAGAAATCCTAAATAACAGCTCGGAGTTCGGAAGTTGGGGTCTGAACCCCATGCCTCGAAAAGCACGTAAAGATGTCGGTCCTAGGCCTGATATCTGCCCGGTCGTGTCGGATAACCGTCCCATCAGATTATAAGAGTAAGGGAACAGAGAGTGCACCTGTGTTTGCGTACACACTTCTATAATATCTCCTGTGTAACTGGAGATATTATAGCTATTATATATAGCTATATATTGGTTGGTCTCCATTGAGACTTGCTGCCGTGGCCGTAATCGGCTAGGAAAATATCATACATCGATCAAAACCAGCAGAGCAAAAATAGCACAAATTCGAAAAAGTTGTTGAAAGTTTCCGAGAAATCAAAATAGAAACAAAACTGTTTATATTTTTTAATTCACATCGTACTTAAAATTTTTGATGAAATACACATGGTAGCAATAAAATTATATTAATAAAATAAAATGTTTAAAATATAAAACTTATCAGAAGTAGTTAAAACATTATCAAGTCTTGACTTTTCTCAAAAGGTTGTTAAAAACCTAATCATCATCATAATCTTCTCTTAGTTCTACAAGGACGACAGGTTCCTTTAACTATAGCAACTATAATAAGAGAAATGTGGGTTGGAATAGTTCCAACCGCTTGTTCCCAAACTAAATAAGTCAACTGTGCATGATTAGAGAGCATAATTCATTTTTCTTATCGATAATGAAACAGCTGACTCCTGCATCATAAGCTATTGCCAAGATATCAATATTCACAATAGAATAAACATCGTATTTCAGATGGCAACATCTTACTTTGATACATACAGACACTCCAGTACATTTTTCAATTGATATTTAGGGAAATTTTAAATGTATGGGAGATTGTTATGTGGGATATTTTTTATGGGAGTCAAAAAGTGTTTTAAATTATCTACAAAACGCAACACGTCAAAGCCAACTAATCCAAAAGACTTTCCTAACTATCTATTGAATAGTAGTAACTTATTAAATGTCCGTTTTCAAATAAAACATATAAACTTACAAATTTTTCTTAAGGAAATCTCTTTGAAAAGCTATAAATATAGTACTTAATATACAACAATCCAACCTACGACCCGCCAAAATTTTCTGCTAAGTTATACTAAAGTAGCTACTGACTTATAGGCACTTAATACTGTAGGTAAAAGCTCGGTGTAGACATGGATTTAAATCATGATGAGTCGGCTTTCAGCTAGCTCATGGGAGAAATTGCAGACGTAGTTGATCTCTTTGTGAAGTAAAAAGGCTGATTCAGCTACCTCACTATGCGCATTTAGGAATTCCTGTAGTTTCAGTGTAATTTAAAATTTTAAGTATAAAGAGGTTATCGAAGCAGTGTTGAGTAAACTTTTGTAATAAAAAAAAATTGGTTGTCTGTAAAGTCGGTTTACGGACGATAGTTTAACGTGACAACGTCATAACAAAACATTGATGAACTGATGAGAGATCTATCTCATTGATATCTCATATCACATTGATGACCAATGAGCGTAACGGTTGTTCCGTACGCGTAACAGGACAGTGAGTCATCCTTTTTCGTACATGCAGCCGGCGTTCATCAATTTATTAGACGTTGTCACGTCAATATTGTGAAATCAGTGCTAGTAATTTTTACTGCACTTATACTCTTTGCGCTGTAGCATTGTGCGTAGTGGTTTAATTTACTACAGTTTATGGTTTAGTTTAATTTAACTACAGTTATTAATGATTTAATATATTGCGAATGTGGTACAGCCGAAATACTTAGTCATAAATTGTAAATCGCGACAACTTTCAAGAGTGAAACGAAATGTTACTGAACCATGTGGCACGCACCATGCTAGAGCGCAAAGAGTATAGTTTGTTTGTTTAACTTTAAGGTAATACAGTGATTTATAAATTAGCACCTTGTTACTTTCAAATACTTTCCATTATGGTAATGAAATCAATGTATTTTATTTAAAAATATTCCAAGGAATTAATTCATTCTGGACCTGAGCCGCTCTTTTATGACATATGTAAAGTTAATAATTTAAAATGTTGTTAAATAAACCGCTTTTCTCAAGCGCTTTACACGTTACAAGTGTTTGCTATCTATGAATAATTAACAAGTTCAATGTGTGCCATTTTTTTTTTCTCGTGCGGAATTCCCATCAAATACCGGAGGAGGCGGAATACGGTGACGGAATGTGCGCCACTATTTGTGTATTAGGACATTGAGCACTATGCTAAACTACACTCATTTAATAACAATGCCGTGACTACAAACAATTAATATAACCATACATATAGTTATAATTAGGTCTATAATCAACCTATTCAACTACTGTCAATATGAGGCAACCTGTGTATCGATAGCAGAAGAAAATATATTGAAATAATGACAACCCGGGAAAGGATTTAACAATCATTTTTTAGATGAATAAATAAATAAGTATAAATCAATTGCAGATTCTTAATACTCAAATAAACAAAGATAGCTTAAATAAACAACTTTATAAGATATTACTTGTCGTAATCCATTAGTCAACGTTGGATGGATTAGGATTAAGGCTTCGCGCTACCTGATAATACACAGCAGACAGATGGATTATGTTAATCAGAGCTCCCACTTGCAGTGACACAGCAAAATTTGAGTCTTAGTTAATGGTAGGTTACAAATTATCTTTTTTTTATAGAGTAGGCGGGCAAACGAGCAGACGTATCGCCTGATGGTAAGCGATTACCACCGCCTATGGACACCTGCAACACCAGAGGCGTCACAAGTGCGTTGCTGGCCTTTGGTGGTATGGGGTGGGGGGGATAGTGGGAGGAGGGTTGGGGTATGGGCCTCCGGTATCCTCACTCACTCGGTGAAACACAGCGCAAGCACCATTTTACACCGGTTTTCTGTGAGGCCGTGGTATCACTCCGGTCATATCACACTTTCATGCCGAAGCGTGGCTCCCACGGTAAAATTCCAGGATTAAATGAAACTTGACATTGCAAATTATGTTTTTTAAACTACTTTAATGTATATATATATATTTTTAATCGTCTTAGCTTCTTTGAGTGTCTAGAAATTAAATGAAAAAAAAAACAATTTTAAAACACCAATCTAAAGCTAAAAGAAGTGTTAATACATCTAAACACTTAAGTTTTTATATGCCTATCCGTCTGTCTATTTGATACAATTATTTTCGAAAAGAGTTTGGATTAATTTTGACAAACAGATTCAATTAATTAAAATAATATCGTGAGAAGTAACTTGTATAACGGTTACTTTTAAAAGATCGTTTCAGGTTTTACTAAAATAAAAGTCGTAATGAACAATTTCATGACGGACGAATTTTCTAAAAAAAAATTGTAATTCTAATCCTATACATAAGAAGTCATGGATGGGTCTTAACTAGTATTCAATATATCGATAGTCAAAATCTATGACAGTGGCTTTAAGAATTGCTGAAATAATATTAGAACTATTTCTAAAATTTATATTGACAAATCGACCCATTTTCTTAAATACGCTGTGTTGTAAGCGACTTATGAATTATTACTCAGTTGTGAAAGAAGGGAAATCAGAAAATCGTAATGAGATAACGCCTCGGCGAAATGCAAATGAATTTGACAGTTGGATGGGCACGATCGCAGGGCCTTGAGTTTGGGACCGGGATCGAGACGATGGAATTTCTACGCTCATTTACAAAATACATCCTCTGATATACAATTACCATATAACTATAGTTATTAAGTGGCGACAAAAATTCATTGTACCTCTCAATAACAACAACTAACAAATAGATGCAAGAAAAACTCGGAGTTTGTATTTTTATTTCAGCAACCAACCACATTATTTGATAAAATGAAACTAGTATGAAACGAAATACATTGAGATTATATCTAATGTATAAATCATTAAAAAGAAAAAATAATACTCTTCTAGTTATTTGTTATAATAAATATTAAAAAAAAACTTCGTTTAAAAAAACCGACTTCAAAAACTAAAAAGTATAAAATAACTTAATTTGTATGTGCTACCTATTCATAGGTTTGAAGTCAGTGCCAAGCCAAATGTAATAGTAGGTACCACACTCGCTTTATTTCGAGACGAACGTCAACGACGTCACCGACGCTTCGGCTGTTTTGTTCAACGCGAAGAGCAGCTATCCCACTCAAGGTCACGCGCGGCGAGTGCGGTACCTACTATTACATTTTGGCTTGGCACCGACTTCAAACCTATGAATAGGTAGCACATACAAATTAAGTTATTTTATACTTTTTAGTTTTTGAAGTCGGCTTTTTTAAACGAAGTTTTTTTTTTTTTTCGCTTTTTAGTCTTTCTCAAGTCTCTCATCATCATTTCATTTAAAATTTAATTATGTCTACAGAATATGAAGGCATGCAGACAATTGCTCGTAACTTCATTGCAGGCGCTCACGTAAATTTGAGGGTTTCCTTCGATTTCCTTAGGATCCCATCATCAGATCCTGATATGGTGGCCATGGGACCACATGGGGAGCATACCCTTTCGAATACAAAAATAATTTTCAAAATCAGTCCACAATTGACGAAGTAATCGATGTACATACATAAAAAAAAATACCAATGAAATTGAGAACCTCCTCCTTTTGGAAGTCGGTTAAAAATAGGTTATTAGATGCAATTGCGTGGTTCCGGTACACCTGTGGTTCCGGATAGCTGTCATTATTGGTTTTATACCCTCACTGCACATTTAGAAATTCTAATATAGGAAACTTAAAACTTAGTTTTCATTTACTGCCAAGTAGTAGAACATAACCAATATCTAATTAGGAGTTGCAATTCCAGTACAGCGAGAGTTGCAATTAATACCGGTAATGAAATATAGTAATCTTCTCTTCTCTCTAAATAGATATGAAGCTAAAGCACTAGTATCCAATATAATTGCATTTCTATAAAGGTAAATCCTTAAACTGAGAAACTTCTACGCCTAGAAAAGTCACGTTCTACGCAAAGCAGTGAAATAGAAAAAATACAATTCGAAACTATTTGTTTCTTAAATGTAGTAGAAGTTTTGTATGGATAAAAGAGCTAGCAAGTGACATTAGATAATGATTCACAGTAATTTAGGGATTGTAGTAATGTGTCCAGAAAATAAACGCAGGAAATCATTGACTACACGGATGGTGTAGTGGTGTAGGCGGTTACTTCGCGGACTTCCACTAGTATAGGTGTTGCGAGACTTTTTCAATCTACATTTAAAATTTCCAGTACAAGAAATCTGATACAAACTTTATTCAGCTTTTTTTTTATTTTTTTTTTATGTTTGGCCTGCCAAAATGACTCTACTCTGCCTGATGGAAAGCATAAGCAGAATCCACGAGTGGTGGCCACCATACTCATTGCGAATACAACAATGCAGTATGGCGACCCACACTATGGCGGCCCAGTGATGCTTGTGCATCTTTTAGTCTAGTCAACAAGTATGGAACTTGTTGACCAGACTAATTGGGCCTCCGGTCTCGCACTCACCAACGAAACACGACAGCACAAACGCTGTCATTTTACGTTGATTTTCTGTGCGAGGGTAGTACCGCCCCGGTCGAGCCGGCCCGTTTGTGCTAAAATCAGCGTGGCTCTACTACCTATTAACTACTATTTATTCTAAAAGTGTTCAGCCATATGCCAGAATGTCATTTATACTGAAAACGACGATATTTTAAATTGTAACGTGGGTACTGGCTGATCTTCCGTCAGGGACTTTTACCTTTTTGGCAAACTTGACAGGTCTGTTGGTCTATTAGTTAGTAGTACTAGCAAACTAAAGGTTTATAATTCCATTTCAACGAGTAAAAATATTGTGTGTGTGTATTTGTTCTGTGTCTAGGTGTGGTTTATCTTCTATATATATAAAAGAGGAAGGTGACTGACTGACATACCCAGAGATCAACGCACAGCCCAAACCGCTGAAGCTAGAATCCTGAAATTTTGATATAGGTTCTTTATATAACGTAAGTGAGCACTAAAAAAGATTTTTTTTAAATTCCACCTCTAACGGGGTAAATCAGGGGATGAAAGCCTGCGTGAGCGAAGCCGCGTGTAAAAGCTAGTCTACAATAATTATGTTGAATATGTAGGGACACATTATGTATTATCAAAGTCAGCAATTTTATGTAAGCCAAGCGAAGCGCGATCGGCGCAAGGCAGTCGTTCTCGGTCAACTGTCTTGTCATGTCAATTGTCATGTAATTGTTATATATTTACCGTGTGTGAATAAATCAGAGTAAACGGAATAACTCTTTAATTTGTTACCATGCACAAAATGCACTACATTGACCAGTGATACCTAATAGTGATAGAACCCACTACTATATAGGTAAAATTTAGATTGGTTTTACAAATACATACGAGTATAATCATGTTTACCAGTACTTTAGTAACCATAGCAAAGGTTTGATCTTATTTGGGATTAGATGATCGTATGCAAAATTTGGTAAGTTATAAAATTTACTACAATATCATGTTTACAAAATGTTATTTTTAGCTCAACTTTAGAAAGTTAATTGATTAAACGTAGTTACTTATTTACAGTATACCCGGAAGCTCTCAAAGAGCATACATTCAGCTATGATTAAATGTCGTTATAGATGATCGATAGTCACTAAAAGGAAAGAAGCTCGTTTGTTAAGAACGAGGACACTAAATGGATCCCCGATAAACGAGGGTTACGTAGGAACCACTCCACTTCCCCGACAAAAAACACATGAATGGTGAATTCAAATAGATAAATATCTCCAAGTGTTTCGGATTGAAACATCATTAATTTTCTTTTGAGGAAACCGAAGTTGTACATTTATTTTTCTTTTAACATCTTCCCATCGTAACATATTTCTAAATATAATAATCTATAACATATTAAAAAGAACACTCCCGCATTATGTATATTAATAGACACAAGGAAATCAAGGAAATCCCAGATCTAAAACAACAATTTGTGGATCAATCAAAGTGTTCGACCATGTGGGGTTTGAACCCATAACACTTAGCGCAATAGAAAGTGGTGAGATGGCCGCCCATCCCTTGGGTAATAAAAGTATGAAAAATAATTAATCTGATACAGTAGTGTCTTGTACCGTGGAATTTAATTTCTCAAGTTAGTAGCTATCATCTTCATGGCTTAATTTCAAGTGAGCATATTTCATAAAAGTTTTACGAAAGCAACTTTGCTATGAACCTCTTAAAGAAAATTGAAACAGCCTTAAAGTTTACTGTTTCAGAAGTAAGCTCTGGTTCCTAAGTAGAGCCTGGATAACGTTTTGGTATTTCACAGTAAGTGGATAATCTTTAGCACCCTTTTAAATTATATACCTACTTATTACCAGTGTAGAAAAAGTTAGAAAAGTTCTGTACGCTTTGTGTATTACTACTTATTCTAGGTTACTTATTTTTGTCTTGACTTTTATTAAGAAATCACTATATTACATCGATTTGAAAACACAAAATTTGGTGACGCCATCTATGTAATGTATCTATAATTAATTCACAAGGTGTTAAGCTGTAATACCTATCCCTTCCCCGCCGACAATCGTGTACCATGAGTAGACTGCAAGTAGCGCCTATTTTGAACGTGTATAAACTATAAACTAAAAACAGTGTGTGTCTCACATTCACCGCACCGCAGGAGTCTGAGGTCTTTTGGTCGTAAAAGGCATCAGCTCTGAATTAGTAAGAATTGGATGATATAGCCCGTGGCTATAAGTCTTAACGCCGCGCTTAAAATGAAGTGTCCTTGATAAGTACCAGCTCATCTCAACGTGAGCAGGGGCCCCTGGAGAAGATCTACCTTCATCGTCGTCAGACGGTCTACATTGAGGTAGGTGCACGATTATATCATAAACCTGGCGAAACACCTAGTTTTGTTTGGTATATTTATAAAAATTAAATTTAAGAACCTCGCTTTATTGGCGACACCAAAATTTCATTTTAAGTTGTTATTAAAATCTATTGAAAGCCCATTCCTTGCTTTTTATTAACTCTCATTCCTTTCAGTGATACTTCAAATATTTTAATTTTGTCACCAAAAATATAAAATTGACAGTTGTATTCTTGGCCATTATCACCCAAGCATGGCTAAAACTATAGTTTGCAAAATATCGCTTAATAATTTATTGTAGGAGTATAATACGCCTCTGTATATCTTTTTGGGAATATAAGCTCACGCTTATATTCCCAAAAAGATATACAGAGGTGATTCTATTAATTTCTGAATTTCTGCCATAACTAAATTAAAAACTATATGAGTCTTGTATGAGTGTATGTATGAGTTTAGTATGTATGAGTCTTTGAATACTTACATATCGCAGACGAATTTCAGAGACAAATTTCGGAGAACTATAAATCCATTTAGTTTTCCCAGTAACGTTTTGTAATTCTGCAATTACTTAAGTGCCTCTTTATTTTAGTTTGTACACAGAAACGCCTACTCATAGCTTTTTGCGAATAGCTTAAAGGGGTTTAATATTCAGAATTTCTAAAGGTTAGGAGGTAAATTTAAAATACTCCCTCTTTTCATTAAAATAATGAAAAAGAGAACATTCGGTGGGGTAAAGGTGTATTGAGATCGTACGGACTATTGGACATTATAGTCTGAAATAAAGAAATTAATTTTAGTATTATAATCAAATAGTGTGTCAAATTGAACTCGAAATATGAGGGAGTAGATACATATTTTATAGGAAATTCTGAGCCCCTCCATATGCAAAACCATAGGCATCACCTTGAAAAAATTAAATCGTGTAATACAAGCACATGTAGACGTCGCCTTACCTGCCGCTAGTTACTTTGCTGAATAGATTAGGAAACCCGCCCATCTAATCCCGGCTGGCTGAAAAGCACGCCACCGCCATTTGCGTCAACGTGGAGATCTTTCTCCTCAAACTCCTTTTTGGGTTAATTTTATGATGTCCATACAGAAGATTTCAACGGTGAAATTGCATTTACCTTGTAATAAAATGTTTTCAAAGGAAGATAAAAACATACCTTGTAGTCTCCAAGATCTGATACAGAGCAAGTAAGCACAGCTTCTCTTCCTAGGGCTACTGTTACGTTTTCTATGGGTCCCACGAAGTCTGGTTCCACGTCCCTCAGCGACGCCGTGGGCCCTACTCTGCTCAATGGTGATGTTGTCTGATGTCGTAGACTGCTTTTCACCACTGGAGAGAAAATAATGAAACACATTATTATAAGACTCAATATTACACCATAAATAAAATAAATTTCAGCAATCAAATAAATTATTTCAGGAAAACCTTCCAAATGCAAAAATTATTAATATTAGCGTGGAAGTGTTGAACGAGGAAAGTAAGAGAGAAGAATTGAGAAAATGGTTAAAGATTTGTCTTTAACCATTTACTCAATTCTCAGAATTATGGCAGAATCTGAAGAGTGTTCTAGTGCAGTCGGCCACCGAAGTATGTGAGGTTGCTAGAAGAAAGAAAGGTAAAAATCTTAGACCAGAATGGTGGGATAAGGATGTCAGTAGAGAAGTGCATGTAAAGAAAATAGCGTGGTGGGATATTGGAGTAAAGCTAACCAAAGAATGAATCAGCTTGGTACCAATGATAATGTGCAAAAGAGAAAAGACTACTATAAGGTAAATAAGAGTGAACTGAAGAAACTGATTGCAAGGAAAAAAAAATAAGAATAGGACAATTCTCCGACAATTTCCTGAGTAATGTAAAGCTATTTTGGAAGCTGGTCAGGTTGGCCCAGGAAAAATCGGAGAACACCGATATGAATGTCATTAAAGATGTAGATGGTAATGTTCTGAGTGAGGAAGGAAAACAGTTCGTTGGAAGGAATATTTTGAAAGTTTATTTAAATCCCCCACATTCAAATAAACTTTCTGAAAGTTATCTCTGATATTAAAAGTACTGAGATCGCAAATGTACCTTGTGTCAGTGAAATTAATAGTGCGAACGAAATATCGTCGCGTTCATCCATACTAGTAAGAATGGATGAAATATTAAGAGCGATGAAATGTATGAAAGCTGGAAAGGCTCTAGGGTGTGACAGAGTGTCTAGTGAGATGTTAAAAAGAGGGGGTGCCTCGGTGGCTAACCTGCTGTACCGACTTTTTAATACATGCTAGTGGTACGGCTGAGTACCACAAGGCTGGTGTAAAGCTGTCATAGTACCACTGTTTAAAAGAAAGGGGTCACGGCAGGAGTGCTCAAAGCTATCGGGGAATCAGCCTTCTCAGTATCGTCGGCAAATTGTATGCTGTTTTGATTGAGATAGTGATGAAAGAAACTGACGAAAAAATATGTGATGTGCAAGGTGCGTTTAGAAAGAGAATGGGATGTACAGACCAGGTCTTCTCGCTTCGATCAATCATTGAAAAACATCACGCCAAACACCAGAAAGTCTGCTGCGCGTTTATCGATCTCGAGAAGGCCTATGACCGAGTGGTGAGGGACGATTTGTGGTCAACACTGTCTATGTACGTCCCCATCACGTCCACCATCTGGTGCGGGCTCTTAAATCTCTATATGAAAATTCTAGAGCCTGGGCCTACACAGATTGGTTTCACATCTCGAGAGGTGCCAGACAGGGATGTGTAGCGTCTCCTTGGCTGTTCAACTTATACATGGATGGATTTGAAATATTCTGAATTGGGATTGAGAATGGAAGAGTTATCAATCAAATGCCTTCTCTATGCTGATGACCTGGTACTATTTGTGTCGACAGCGGAGGAGTTGCAAGAGATGGTAACACTCATGAATAAGGGATTTAAAGTGAAAGTTATGAAAATGAATGTTATGGAAACCAAAGTACTGAAATTTGAAAGGGAAAATAGTATGACTGACTTGAATATAAGGATTAAAGATGAGAGATTAGAGCAAGTGAGGGAGTTTGTATATTTAGGATCTATGTTCACAAGGAATGGAGTGCATGAAAATGATATAGAAAGGAGAGCGAAAGCGGGAAATAAGGTGAATGGTGCCCTGCACAAATTGAAAGGGTATAGATTGTTATATTGATATAACGTTCACTTTTAGATTGTTTAAAGCTACGTAGAAAGATACGTAAAATCGGTAGATCATTGTTGTATTTTGTAGTAATAGTTAGTTTATGTAGGGAATACATGAAATATTACATCAAAAATTTCCCCAGAGGTTAATTCTATTACACACACAAAATATACTCATGAACAAAATTAAATAATTATTTAAACACTTCGCATTATAAAGGATAAAAACCTTGTCATTGTATAACCCTATTAACTTTTTATTGTGCTTCATTTATAAAACTCTCGTTTTAAAAGCTTACTTGCTTTTGAAGTGGATAAGCATACAGCAGCCGGGTATAAATAAAATAGCCATTTTTGTTGACCTTTACTCAAGTGAGAGAATCAACCCTCTGTGCCTATTCAAATTATACCAGCTGTGTATGGTTCCACATTTATTTCTCCAGAACGCTATCTCATAACTTCAACTTTTATTACTCAATCTGTGGCAAGAATTGTAATTCTACAAAAATAGATAGGTACATATATAGGTATATATGGTAGATTGGTATATGGTATATATGTACTACACGGAGTTGTAAGCATCAGTACGAGATAGGGCGAAGCCTTATCGCTATTTATGGGGTACAGTACCAATCTCGGACTATAACTAAACTCTGAAGGCACTTTAGCGGTGTCATTGGGATTTCCTCTAACAGATGAACATACGTAAAAGTCTTAAAGCTATTTCGTCTTACACAGTTGGTACCTTGTTAATGAAAAGTGGAAAAAAATATATAAATATATAAAATGGGAGAATAATAATAACGTAGTTTAAAAAATGATTAAAATTGTATACTATTCAATATAATATTAGCAATCAGGTATTTCTTTTCATAAGACGGGGGCAAACGAGCTGATGGATCGCATGATGGTAAGCGATTACTGCCGCCAATGGACACCCGCAACATCAGAGGCGTCATAAGTGCGTTGCCATAATTTAAGAAGGAGTACGCCCTTTTCTTGAAGGTTTGAAGGTCTTTGAATTTATTATTAAAATCTTCATATCCGTGCAAATTGTACGTGAAACTAGGTTGAATATAGTCTTAAATTTTTCTATATGGGTAAATTAAATATAATTGGGAATACAAAACATACGATCAATGTAATAAAATTTGTGATTAAAGTGAGGTTATTTCTAACGTAATGAATGAAACAGTTCAAATAAGAATCTCGTGTGAAGTCAAAATTGATCCACTAGTCAGTTTAATTTAAAACTTTAATTATATCTAACCTATTCAATCATATTTGACACAATTTGCTAAATAAATTTCATGTTGGTAATTATAAACAAAATGTTAATCTGCTCTGTCAAATCGAGGTCAAATGGCGGTCAAATTACTTTTATAAAATATAAAGTTAGAAGTTTTTATGTAATCACACTTATATATTATTTGATATATACATAAAAGGTAATTGAACTAACTTAAACTAAATGTGATAAAAATGGTTAATAAATGAAACCACAGAATGTTTTAGTAATCCATTACATAACTGTGATGATGCTTCTATAAAACTCAAAATTTCCAGAATTTGCCGTTAAAAAAAATTACTAAAATTTATGAGTCACATTCATTTTAAAAATAATAATTCATTAATACTTCATTAATACAGTAGGCTTCTGTTGCCAAGTATTTAATGAGAGTTTTCTCTATGGGACGTCCAGGTACACGTGAACATTGCCAAGCCTGCCACTAGTCACTATACTAAATGGAGTAGGAAACCCACCCCTTCTAACCAGGGCTAGTTAGTTGGAAAACGTGCCACCGCCATTTGCCTCAAAGTGGAGACCTTTCTCCCAGACCCCCTTTTCCCGTGTGTTTAATCTCATTATTAATATTCATACTTACTGATATATTTTGCTACAATTAGGAAGCGAATTAAAAACGATGTCTAGGGCATGCAGACAGGCATCATTCTAAAATGTAACTTTAGAAAGATCTCAATTAAAATTTTGAAAAAAAAGAACAATTTAAGAGATAAAGCAACTGTTCCGTCTGTGATACATTTGATATCTCTGGAGCAACTCAAGTTACTAGCAGTCGGTTCATTTTTTCTTTTAACATTACGCTGGCGATTTGCCAAACCCACACTGTCTTACGGAGGATTTTGTACTTATAAAAATGAAATGGCTCAGTGTTTTCCTCAACAAGCTTTTTTGCGATTCTGAATTCGTTTTAATAGCGCCTTGTTTTAAAAAGTTACTTGATTGTAATAGTTTTATTCATTGTAGAATACCAAATGTATTAAAGAAAAAGTTTTTTGATTATTGTATCAATTACTATAGGGTGTATAAGGCACGTGACTTATTTATTTTTTACTTGTGTCAATGAGAGTCTCGTAACCATGTTTTTAAAGAGATGTGAAGATTAGCGAGATAAGACTAGATTAGCATTAGTACATAATATTAAAATGAAATAAAATAAAATAATTGCATGAATCGGTAATTAACTTATATAATTGTAATATAATATGATTCAGAAAATTCTAAAATGATAGTAACGCAGCAGTACCGCAATGCGGAGTCATTTTGATAGTGTACGCGGATAAGTTTTTTAAGTACGTATTTAAACGAAAATTCATTTGAATTTATGTACGAGTAATTACGCAATCAAAATTAATTTCATTTTATCCAGGTATATCTTAATTTTTGGGCTGGTTACAGTGATAGAAAAACCATCGAAATATTAGTTGTATTTTTACAGAGCTTAATGCAACGCAATTGCTAGTCGGAGAAGCATTTAATAAAATATAAGACGAAAAAACCCTTCTTTAGTCATATTTTCATATATATTTTTAAAGTAGCTTATTGTATCTGTCTCTCTGTTACACTTTTGCGACTAAACCACTACACCGATTTCAATGAAATTGGGCAGGGAGATACTTTGATTCTTGAGAAAGAACATAGGCTACTCTTAATCGCGATAACTGACATAAACACAGGCGGAGTTGCGGGCAAAAGCTAGTTATTTTATATATTACGTTTAAGTTTATTTATCACTGTAGTTGGTTGATACGAAGCGTACCTAAATCTAATCCCGAAAATCCTTTAGAAAACCGAGGCTTGGCCTTTCCTTGAGCCTTCCGCTGGTTGAGTAATAACGTGTTTTCTTGACAAATGTGTATTTACGGCCCCAATAATTACGGTCGAACAACTTTGTTATTAATCACATGTCTTTGTGTTTGAGATTTTAAGCTGTGTTTAACGTAGATAGAAATGTGATGTCTGTTCTGTTGTTGTCCATATTATATTCAATGTAAAGAAAAGGAAATATTAACTTTGCAGCCTCAACAGAATTATACTAATATAATTCAAGATTTACGTTTCAATTTGAAAAGTAATAATCTATAAATATAAATATAAAAATGAATCGCCGAAATGTATGTACGTGCATAACTTTCGATCGGCTCCATCAAATTAAATAATTCTTTTCTTATGTGTTCCTTATTGTTAGGACAAGGTTTGTGTACTAGAAAAATAAAAAATGACGGGAAAAGTCGTTTTTTTTGTCTGCGACTGTATACTGCCTGTGGGAAGCTGAGACAGATAGTGTAAATATGGCAGTACGAAGTTCGCCGGGTCAGTTATTATTTAGCCTAGTTATTTAATAAATATGAAGACATATTCTGCTATGACTGTTCACTTGAAGGAGAAGAAATCAAGGACCTTCAGAGCGGTTTACTATTAATTTAATAACGATGTAAATAATTAATCCGTTCATTATAATCTATTAACTGCAATCAATCATAAGATTTACATATCAAATTTATGTACCTACACATTGCATATAAATTTTGAAAGAACCTTCGTTCAGACTTTTTTTATAACCAAATTGCAAAATAATTATACTTAGTCATTTTTATTAAGGCAAAAGGAAACGGTAAATTACTGAGTTATTGTGGCAGCTAAAATATGGTAATTAGAATGCTCAGCAGAATTTAGTAGCGATCGTAAAAATAGAGATATGGAAACGAATTAATTAAGCTGACCCCATCGTTTAAGGTAAATAAAAAGAAGAAAAATATTTTTTCCGCTTAAATGATGTGATTTCGTTATTATATACTAGATGGTTGTAACACCTTTTTTTTGAACCAAAACAATGATTTTGTAAATAGCGCCCTCTGTGGACTCGTTGTGCAATTAGGCTTTATCCAGTATATTGATTTGATGTGTGATTCGCTGATTGTGCGAGAGAGGGCGTAATTTTTGTGAGTTAAAGTAGATTAATGTGAATTGTGTTTAAAAAGGCTTTGATGTGGTTTGATGGTTTGTGAACGTTTATGACAGCGTCAAAAGATCTGTCATATTGAGATTAGAAGTGGGAAATTTCTAGAATAATCCGGGAGACAGTGTATTGAAAGGAATGTTTTTAGTCTCGACGTTTTTTTCTTCTTTGCTTGGAACTATACAAGTATAGTGTGTCTGACTGTCTGTTAGTTATAATGATTATTAGTGATTTCATCCCGTGTGAAGCGGGCTCTAGGATACGGTAGAAGAGTATTCTCCAGAAAGATGCCACCAAGCGTTGCGGCTCAGGTGAAAGGCAGAGATACAATTTTTAGTTCAATCTACCTGACCTGCAGGGCGTGGCTCTTCGCACCAGAGAACCTCTGATGTATCTGATGGCATACGGAGGAAGATGTCCCACCTTTCAAGTCAACTGCCGTACATAGGGAAGTTATATATATATATATTATTTAATGTCGTCTTTATAATTAGTCATTAGTAATACAAAAGTAGATCACCCATGCTATCTTGGACTTGGGTGGGGTGGCCCGAGGAGCAGGAGGCGTGGTGGAGTGAGATGATGTGAAGATTATCCATTTTTGTTGTTTTTTTTTACATATAAGTGTCACTACCCACTAAGATTTTTAGATAAGAATGTGTAAATTAGAATTAAGAATCTGTAAATTTTATTATATGACGCTTAGTGTTTTGAGAAATATACTGTGTTAATGATGATTGTCGTTTCTTTGAAGAGATCCTAGGAGCAGCCACCCACACACACAATACATTTATCTCTTTGATTTATTTTTTTAGTTATTCTCTTTTGTTGAGAAATTAAGTATTATTTTAGAAATGCGCCCTGGGTACTTATGCTCTTATTGACTGACTGGGTCGGCCGGTGAGTAGCACCCCCTGTTCAGGTCTAGGGGACTGCAAGGTCGAATCCGCCTCCTAGCTGGGCCATGGGTTGCGACTTGCGAACCTCCTGACAGGTTTAGGTGTTACATGGTTCTAAAGTAGGTATTACATCGCGATGGTACTGTATCACCGTTCTACGTATTAGAAAGTAGCATGTTTAAAAATAGTAAAAATAAGGGTATGTTGTTACACACAAACACAATCAATAATTGTTTGCTGCGTTAAGTGCTTTTATTAAACGATTTCCAATCAAAATTGAAAATAAATATTTCAAACCAAATGTATTTGTATTTATCTATAAACACAAACCACACGTTGTTATATTGAAACAGACATACACAAAAATACTTTAAAGTATTTTCAACCCTCACTTTGTGGTTTAAATGTACTACTAAAACTACCTTAAGGAAAACTGTTTTAACCGACTTCCAAACGGAGGAGGTTCTCAATTTGATTGGTATGTTTTTTACATTTATTATAAAAATACTTGTTCGCGAGCTGCGGTACCACAGACAGACAGACAGACACGTCAAACTAATAACACCCCTCTTTTTGCGTCGGGGGTTAATAAAATAACTGGCTCGACCGGAGCCACGGCCTCACAGAAAACCGGTGTGAAATAGCGCTTGGGCTGTGTTTCACTGAGTGAGTCCCCTCCCCATCCCCTTCCCTATTCCTCAAAGGTCGGCAACGCACTTGTGACGTCTCTGGTGTTGCGTGTGTCTATTGGTGGCGGTAATCGCTTACCGTCAGGTGATACGTCTGCTCGTTTGCCCACTATTCCATAAAAAACATACTTTAGAAAATATGTTCAAGGTATTTATAAACGTTTTTCGTGGATACAAACTTATAAGACAAAAGACAAACTATTTTCAAAGTGAAAAAAACAACTGGAACCAATAAGTTTTCTTTAATAACTCTGTCTTCGATCGATGTTACTCTGTTCTTAAAATATTAAAAATTGAAAGTTGTTCGTTGTACGCTAAAGTAAAAAAAAAAAAATGTATAATGTATAAAAAGTATTAAATCATTCGTAAAATTTAAAATACATGTATTTTATTCCGATATACTCACAGTTAAAAATCCTCAGGGGAAAGTTTTAATAGGAAAACTTTTTAATAATATATATTATGGCATCAGTAATTCAATAACACCATTAAAATCTATGAACTGTATAGAGCACTGAGTTAGGAACTCTAATTACACTCGAATATTATTTTAAGGTTCTTCTGATAAACTTATTTTTCGTTCAATTAACTCAAAATGATTTCTAACTTTGTTTGCGCGATATGGTTCATTGACTCCCAAGTAATATGTTCAGCCGTAAATAATTAAATAAATTACGGTAAGTTGGGACTTACGGAGTGACGTTTTGTATTTTTTAGGGTTCCGTACCATAGAAGGAAAAAACGGAACCCTTATAGGATCACTTTACTGTCCGTCTGTCTGTCAAGATCCTTTTTCTCAGGAACGCGTTGAGGTATCAAACTGAAATTTATATCAAATACTGAAGTCTACTGTCCCTTAGAGCTGTGATACAATCAAACTTCTAAGCCAATACAATCAAAAGATACAGCCGTTTACGCTGCTTGCAAGGGAATCAATATAAATATACCTACAGGTTCTACTCGGGGCGCGAGTCCGTCTCGCATTTGACCGATTTTTTATCACTTCAGCCTTTAAAAGGAAACATAAAATAAATTTCTGTATTGTGCTTAATTAATGATTGCATGGATAGTGTAGTTATCTCAGTGATCAACTCGCCACTTTCTACTAAACTGAGAGTTGTAGCTTCGCCACACGGGACAATACTTTGTGTAATTCACAAATTGTTCCGATGTTCTTTGTGTCCGTTTTATAATTTTGTAAAGTTCCCCGTGACAGAAGATATATTCCTAGTGTAGAGAAATTGTCTTAAAAATAATTGACTAATAAAAATAAACGAAATGAAAAAAACCCAAATACGAAAAATGAAATAAATTTAGAATTTATTTCATTTTTCGTATTTACGATTTTTTTTTCATTTCGGTTTAAAGCAATGTGTGCATGATCAAAAGGTTTAGATTAAAATTAAAGCAAGCCCAGTCTACCGGACTAAGATCATCAGTTCTTTAAAATCGTTAAAGAGTTTATGATAAGGGTTTTATTAATTTTAGAGTTAAGCCTATTTTCTGTTTTTAGTTCAAATTTCTTTTTTATATCTATAAGTCCAAACTGATGCAGTAAATAGCTCTCATGTGCAGCCGTAACTTAAAGAGAACGTATAATAAAGCCACTACCGGCTTTAACATATTGAAAAGGCTTTGTTAAATATTCAAAAGCACTATGCACCAAAGAAAATCTTCTGTATCAATTATCCTCAAAATTGTGTAAAGACTTCTTGCAGAAAAGTATTTGATCACGAATTAATATCGAGTCTGGTATTAATTATATATCTCTTAATCCCCCTTTGAGAGATTAAAGCTATGTACGTCACTCTGTGAGCTCGGCATATTGAAATAATTCCATCGGAAACAGTTGCCATGTTTTGGCACAAATCAGCATTCCCCGCCAAAATGATAACATGAACTCACAAAAGGCCCGTGTCAAAGTAAGGCTACCTGCACAAATAATTTTATTATTAATCATTTATTTCGGACCGAGATCCATATTGTATTGTTAGTTATAAAAGTCTTAACCTAAGGTTAGTAAAAGTGAGAAAAACATACAAGCAAATTAAATAAATTACTTCTCTCTCAGTTTTTTAATAAAGATATTGGTGAAATACATTCAAATCTGCCTCGTTGGTCTCGCGGTTGGCGTGGTCGACTGCTGATCATGAGGTCTCGGGTTGAAACCCGGGTGGGACCAAATGTTTATATGATTTACAAATATTTGGTTCGGGGTTTGGGTGTTTTCTATTTATAATATGTATGCATTTACAAAAATATATATATATGTATTTGTATCAGTTGTCTGGTGCCCATAACACACACTCTGCTTAGTGTGTTAGATGTCCGAAATATTTATTTATTTATATTATTTAAAATAAACCCAGATTTCAAAATTGGAAAAAGAAGTTGTACTATAGTGGAGTCATTTTCATAGGTAACATTTGAAGTATGAAGTATTGAAGTATAGTGAAGTGACCTACTTAAAAACATCGATGAAAGTGATTGAATCGATACGGACTTGAAACATTATGTGAATATTAAAAATCATCAGGCGAATCCCTGTCCCATTATTATTTTTTCTTTCGTAAATTTAAGGAGCAAAATAAGACAAGTACATAATTTAACGAAAAAATTGCATTAATTCAGTTGAATTATCAGAACTGTTATAGTTTTGTCATCTTTATTACTGCTGTCAGCACTCAGAGATAATTATTAATTCATTTTCAATAATATTGTCTATTCTCACATCTCGTTCAAAATCTTGTAAAATTATTTTCTTTGTTTTCTCTACGACTTTTCTCGAGTCTTCTGTAGTGACTTCTGCACACGCAGTTTGTAGCAGAGTCATCATTTTAGCAGTATTGAAGGGTGGTTCAGTATTGTTCCGCGCTGCATGACCATTTATTTGTGCCCAAATAAGCTCAATGGCGTTATACTGGCAATGGTAAACTTTTATTAAAGTTGGACTTGCATCCACACCATTTCTTACCAGCCACGAGACAATTTCTTGCTTTTTATTTGCTTGAGTTGGTTGGTTTATAGACTTGTACTGAATGATACGGTGCGGTACGGTATAATTTTCGATGGGTTTTCTAAGCTGACTAGCAGCTTCTCAAACCACTCTTTAAAAACCTCAAAGTTCATTTCCTCATGGTAATCACTTATAGTTTTAGAGGCAAATGCGAGAAGGCAGTCTGGAATAAAACCTTGAGAAGCTGATCCCGCGTGACATATAATACGTCGGGCTCCTTTTCCCCATGGAACTTTTGAGGTGGAGGCCGCTGTACCATCAGTCCATGTCCGCGAAACCGTATGGTTTGCATTCAACCATGTTTCGTCAATAAACACGACATTGTCCCAATCTGTAATTTTATTTAATTGACGTAAGAATGTTGCTCTCTCTTCAAAATAATATCGTAGCTTTCTAGCAGGATTTTCCGCTTGTCAGATTTTTTAAATCTAAATCCAATCGATTTCAAAACCTTTGATAGAGACGATTTACCACCAAACAATAAGCCTGCGTCTTTTAACGAACTCATTAGCTTTTCCCGTGTAGAATATTATTTTCTCGAGTAATATACATAAATGCGGTTGCGACAATTTTCTTGTTCCTCTTACTTTTTTTCGGTGTACGTAAAGTATTATCTTCTGAGCCTGATGGTCCGTATTTCTCTTTCAGCATTTGAGTTACTGTCCTCTTCCCTATTCCCAATGCTTCGGCAACGCGTTCTCTCGGTTGTGTCAATGGTAAAAGAGGCCCATCGTTAATTTGACTGCGCGTTTGGCCTAGTGGTTTAACGGTCACCACGCCATTTCCTACTTCCCCACGAAGCCAACACTTTGTGTGATCCACAAATTGTTGTTCTGAGTCTGGGTGTTCTTTGTGTCCGTTTCATGTATGTTTGTAAAGTCCCCCGCGACACAGAATTTATTCCTAGTGCGGGAGTTATCTTTAAAAAAAAAAATTTAAGTTCAAAATAATTGTACAATTTCACCACTAGTTCGCGAGATTGACTGTTTAGCGTTTTCCCCCGTTTCGACATGGTAAGACTGTAATGTTGTTCTTGTTTACTAATCGTTAAGCAATCAGAGTCCAATTTATAGCCAGGTAAACGTAGTCAGTAAGATCAGTGCAATAAAAAAGCCGGTTCAGAAGAAAATTATAGAGAGCACACCAAAAACGCACAGTCACTTCGGACAACGACGGAAAGACTGCCTCATGTAATGACGACATGGCATGGCGTCATCGACAGGCACTGGTGTTGCCAGCAACATCTCACCTAAATTGTACCTAACATCAATGATTTTTCTATTTAGTTATTTTTTGTATTTTTATAGTTAGTTAAAATAATAATAAATAAAATTATATTTTATTATAATCACAACGTGGTTATTAATTTATGCTCATATTTCTTCACAAGTAATCATTGCATTCGATTCTACTTATCAGCTTTCGATTTCTAGAGTAACATCCCTAGTGTTTAAAACGAAAAAGGGTTAACTGACGCAACATTGTAACGACGTTCAGTTCTTTAGATCAGAAATTGTTTATTATGTTTAGAATATACCATTCTGAAATAAAGTAGTGAAAGCAAATCGTAAAATTACTTGTATTGGTCTTTATTACAATAAATATGTAATCGTAATTAAAAAAAAATCAGGCAATTGTGCAGTTCTAACAAAACTCAAAAATATATTATTTTAAGCCCGCCGTTACAAGGTTACGTTGTTGAATTTTGATGAATTGTCAAATGTTACCTACTAAAATTACTAAACTGTAGATTAAAGTTAGTAATTGAAAGCACCACTAATTGATAGGTAAGTGTATTTGTTGTGAAAAATACATAGTAACTTGATTTAATAGTTGTCATGAAAAATTTTCATTAAATAAATTATTGGAGTAGTGATATTAGAGATTAATAATCTTATTGAATATAGTAATTAAGTAGAACTAACTTTTTAATCTATCACTTAAATGTTTAAGTTATACTTCTTCAAGTTAAGTACTTAAAACATCAACTTTCATTGCTTAATACTTCTTTCTTAATCGTCCTTTCACTTTGTTAATTAAATACTCCCACACATACAAACTTTCAATTTCATTTAAAATTATCTTACGTCTTTATCCAGCATTCACAGGACTAAAATAATATATACTTTAAACTGAGAATCGTTTATGTTACATTCGCGAGTACGTGATCCGAGAGTAATGTTAATATTTTTGGGTCTGAATATGTGACGCTCGAGTAATATCGACATTACATAGTTATTCTAATCTTATATTAATGATAAGATTATTTCTGGGAGTACATCGTACATATTTGATTTGGCTGAACAAATAGTAGTGTACATATTGCCTGTTATACGATATAGATATACCTATATATATTCATAATCCATTAGAGACTACTATGACATAATTGATAAATGAGGTTAGTTTGTACTCAACATGATGTGATTTCTCGATTCAAAATGGCTGTAGAGCTTATCAATTGATTTGCTAAAAAGAAATTCAGTAAATGAAACTTTACTTTAAGATAAATTTCTGAAATATCGTGATCCTGTGTAATTGTCCTTTTTGGCGTAAAAGGATTCGTTTTTATGTTTTAGTATCAAGATATAATCTCAGACCTGATTACAGATCTATTTTCACTACTTTTACGACTCAATCCCTTCGGTTGTTAAATTGTAGAATCTCGTTATACCTGACCTCTGACCTATTACATTTTTTATAAGGACTTATAAGGACTGTGGATATTCTCCCGTACCGGCTAACGCAGACGATCGGACTACAGGCAAGGTGGCTATGTTGAACCAGCTTTTGCTAGGGTGACAGAAAGGCATGTACTTTTGGAGGATGCAGGTTCTACAATGCACTCCATTTTCTTGTTCGCTAGCATAACTTGCTCGCAAAAAGAGATGGCAGAGTTCCACGCACCTTTGCTCCATGCCAGGACTACAATCATGGTAAGGTAGGACTAGAGAAACCGTACTCCGAGGGTTGTCACAATACTTGCTTGCGGTTGCAAGTGTTAGCTCCTTATGGACCACAATTTTTCTGAATGTACATATGATTGCCGAAGAATCCTCTCCCGGTGATCATTCTCCTTAGTTAGTATGAAGGGATTCCGTATTTCCGTTCAGGTCGAACATCCGCGACGGATCTTAGAAAGAAATTAAATACATTATTAGCATTTCTGTTTTTAAGCAAGCAAAAAAATCAATACATCCATCTACCGTGCCATACTATCGACAAATCCTAGTTTAGATACTCAGACTTTAATACTATCACTGTTCTTAACAAATGTATAAAAATAGATCATAACTTCATACAGTTTGCTTATAATTAATTTTCTAACAACTTAAAGTTTTTTTTATAAATATTCCCTTAATGCCGACCCAAAAGTTTGGCTTTTGTGTTAAAGGTTTTAATTACAAGGCGAAGTACAATAGCTTGCATATACCAAGTCATGTGTATGTGTGAAGGTATTGTATATGTGTACGTGTTCTTTCATATCTTTTAAAATAAACCTACTGTTGAAACGGTTGAAACCTACAAACATAAATCAATCATTGATTTTACCACTGAAACCAGTGCGTTAAAGCACTGAAGAGAAATGGATGCCAGAATTGATACCTATGTAAATAAAATTGTTGTGACTGGTTGTCGGTAAAATCTGTTACAACTTTATTTTTGATAGCTATAGGGCGCGGAATATTGGTTCTGGCTATTCCTGCAGGTTCAATAATCTATAAAATTACTTTTTTTACTTTAGCGATTACTTACAAATATGACTTGACTTCTGAGATCAAAACATGTTAACCAAGGAAAGGCCTATGTCCAACACAAGACTGATAAAGGTTGTTTAGTGTTAACCCAATTCACAGTATTTGTTACTACCGGCATACTCAGATATGGTACTGTTCATAGAGTGTAGTGTAAAATAATTTTTTTTACAGTTGATCATTGCATTACTTTTTCATAAATTTTACCGATTTTTTATAAATATATAGCTATATATATAACTAGCTGTTGCCCGCGGCTCCGCCCGCGTGTATGTCGGTTATCGCGGCAAACAGTAACCTATGTGTTAATCTGATGTTTCTTCTATACTTATTAAATAACATGTCCTGACTGACTGACGGACTGATTCATCATCGCCGAGCGGAAACTATTAAACTTGGGAATACAAAATTTGGTGAGTATGATCATTTCATTAAGTAGATACCCATTAAGGAAGGAATTTTGGAATTTCTACCCCCAAGGGGGTGAAGTAGGGGTTGAAAGTTTGTATGGAAGTCCGTCATTTTTTAAGTTAGAAACATGAAACTTTATTTTTGGGCTACTGATTAAAAATGAGTAAACACGTATTTAAGCGTTTCTGATAGATAGAGCGGATATTCTACTCCTTAAGGTTGAAATAGGGTTGACGTTTGCATATGTATGATCCCCCCAATGTATCCCTACGTTGTCGTCGTGGTGGGGCTTGCGTGGGTCGATGATTTCTGGGGCTATACCGGTAGAGCCACTCTTGCCGGATAGGCCCAGAAGGAGACCCCAGACTAAATGGGATACCCGACGGAGTCTGATGTCAGACTGTCGTGTGGTTGACGTTCAGACGTCATGCCGCACTCTAAACGTCCTTCTGCTCTAGCAGAAGGCGTGTTGGAGTGCAAGGTGGTCCTCGAAAAGGAACTATGGCGAGCTCGGTGAGCACTCACCCTGCCTCCGAGCGGACAATTTAAGAGGTCTTCTTTTATTGCCCTCGCCGCCACAACGTAATCCCAGTAGGTACGTCGAGTTAGGTCATGTCTCTGACTCGACTGGGACCGTGGGTCTTGGCTTAACCGCCCGGACCGCGAGGAAGAAAACCTCTATAAAAAAGTACCCCGAATCCCGTGTTCTGGTGTGTGACCAGGGGATGCATGGCTGATGGGTAGTTCAGTCCCAAGCACACCCCCAGCCAGGGAACTGCGGACCCCTCGGTTGGGCACAAATCTTCGCTTGCCCGGGTAATGGGGATCTCTGCCCGGGTGGACTTTTAGTTCTCCCCTACTCGTGGGTTTAATTATGGAAACTGATAAATTTAATTCAAAGAATACGATCGATAACAATCAAACGAACACTGGCAAGCATACCGGAAATGAAAAACAGCGGAGAAGGAAGGCAGGGAGGAACGCCAAGGGGCAGTTCAGGAAGGCAGATGACCACTCGTCCACTGAGGAAGAATCTGCGTCTGGAACGCCTACATCGGTGGGGCTCCTGGGAGTCTATCTGACTGCTGGGAGCCGAAGAACATCGGAACGCACGCGTTCCAGATCCACCTTATCGTCGGATGACGCGGGTGGTAGTTCCAATACTGGTGATTCCAATGATGTATTGGAACTTATGGACACGGAGGCAACCGACAGCCGCAAACGCGGGCTCTCCAGCGACGCAGCCCTGGAAATGATGCCTCCTCCTAAGGTCGCAAGCAGCCACAGAGGGAGGTCTCGCACTCCATCCTCAGCCCCGTCAGGTTCCGTCTTCAGCAAGGCGGAATCTTACAAACGAGCCAGGGCTGACGGCGAATTGCAGGCGGAGGAGGAGATCTCAGGTCTCCTGCTCAAGATCGGAGAGCCGGTGGCGGGGGACTCAGTGCCTCAATCACTGGCCTCTTTGCAGGAGAGAGCGGACGCGGCGGTGGCCATAATTCAAAAGGTGGCCACCAAGTCCGTAAACCTAAAGGGCTCTTTTGTGAGGGCCCTTAGGGACTCCTCCTCCACTATAGCGGGAGTCGTGGAGGCCCTCATAGGAGATGTGGCTCGCCTCCAGGCGGCCAACGACTGCTTGGCGGGGCAGGTGGCGGAGCTGCGTGCTCAGTTCGCCCAATTCCGGGCGGAGCGCCCCGGTCCGGCCCCGTCCACGTTGCGGCCGGCCCCGTCTGCGTCCCAGCCGGCCCCGTCTGCGTCCCAGCCGGCCCCGTCTACGTACCAGCCGGCCCCGTCTACATCCCAGCCGACACCGTCTGCGTCTACATCCAGGCCGGCCCCGTCTGCGGCCCGGCCAGCCCCGTCTGCGGCCCGGCCAGCCCCGTCTGCGTCCCAGCCAGCCCCTGCTGTCCCCGGGGTACCCGACGACGTCCTGCAGCAGATGCTGCAGTACATGCTGCACGCAATGGGTAACCTGGTAGACGGAAGGATCGCGGGTCTGGAGGCGAGGCTGCCCCCGGCCCCTATTGTTCGGCCGCCGCTCGCGACACCGAGGACGAGGGACGCCTCAGCGCCGACCCCGCTCCCCGTGGTGGGGGGCCGAGTCACATACGCAGCGGCGACGTCAGTGCCGGGCCCTGCCACCGCGCGCAAGACGCAGCAGCGGGCGAAGGCTCCGGCCAAGAAGACTGTGCCGAAAGCGGGCCCCAAAGCGGCGGCAAGAGCTGGAGCGGAAATCCCTCCGCTCCCAACTCCAACACCTCTGCCTGGCCCCTCCACATCTGCCCCCTCCAATGAGGGTTGGCAGGTAGTAGGGGGGGCTAAGTCGAAGAAGTCCCGACAGCGAGCTAATAAGGCTGCCCAAAAGGCGGCCTCTGGCCCGCAGTCGTCGTCGGTGGCGCGGGCCGCTACGAAAAAGCCGCGGAAGCTGCAGCCGCCTAAGACCGCGGCCGTAGTGGTAACGGTGTCGCCGGAGGCGACTGCCTACGGGCTGTCCTACGCAGCCGTCTTTAAGACGGCCCGGGACAGTCTCGCCGGTGATTTCGGAGCGGCAGGGGTCCGTTTGCGCCTCGCCCAGACGGGAGCTCGAGTTTTGGAGTTCCCTGGGGCCGATGGCGCAAAAACGGCAGACGCTTTCGCCGAGAAACTGAGGGGAGTCTTCGCAGCCACGGATGGTGTGAAGATCTCCAGGCCTACGAAATGCGCGGAGCTGCGCATTTCGGGCCTGGACGACTCCGTCACTGTAGATGATGTCCGCGTGGCTATCAGAGAGAAGACGCAGTGCAACGCGGTCAACATCAAGGTTGGCACCATCCGCCCCGGTCCGGGAGGACTTGGCGCTGTGTGGGTAAGTTGTCCCATGGCGTCGGCCAAAATTTTGGGCGACGCCGGCAGGCTCCTCGTTGGCTTCGTTAGCGCCAGGATCACAGTCCTGGCGGCGAGGCCGATGAAGTGCTTTAAATGCCTCACATCGGGACACACACGCGCCAAGTGCGAGAGTTGCTTTGACTGCAGCGGATTATGTTTCCGCTGCGGTGGACCGGGGCACAAGGCGGCAGAGTGTTCTGCCGCCCCTCACTGCCCCATATGTGCGGCGGGTAATAAGCCTGCCAATCACCAGATGGGGCAGGGGGGCTGCAGGCCTTCCCGCGCTTCTCGGCAGACGTCGGGGGCTAGCCTAGCGACCCAGGCTGCCTCCGACGTTGTCCGTCCGTCCACGTCGACGCCCATGGAGGAGGTTGTAGAGACGATCCATTAATGGACCACGTCTCCAACCTCCTTGTCCAGACAAACCTGAACCACTGTGCCGCGGCGCAGGATCTCTTCCTGCAAACCATGGCGCAGTGGTCGATCGGTGTTGCCGTAGTCGCGGAGCCCTACTTCGTTCCTCCCCGTCCAAACTGGATGGGTGACTGGGACGGCTCCGTGGCAGTCGTCGGTTCCGCGGCGGCTCATTCCCCGCCCTTGTCGCTAAGAGACAAGGGCTCTGGATATGTTGCCGCCGAGTGGGGGGGGATCACCGTTTACGGTGTGTACTTCTCCCCCAACCGGAGTTTGAGCGACTTCGAGGTCTTCCTTAACAGCTTGGAGACCTCGATGCGGCGATTAGCGTCTGGGCACGTCCTCGTGCTGGGGGACTTCAACGCAAAATCCATTGCGTGGGGGTCCCCCGGGACGGACGCCAAGGGCGAAGCCGTCGAGGAGTGGGCGGCTTCGGTGGGCCTCTGTTTGCTGAACAGAGGCTCCACCAACACGTGCGTGCGACAGCAAGGGGGGTCGATAGTGGACCTTTCGTTCGCTACCCCTGCTGTTGCCGCACGAGTAAGGAACTGGTGTGTCCTGGAAGAGGTTGAGACGCTCTCGGATCACCTGTATATCCGATTTGAGCTCTCCCGGTGCCAGGGCCCCAGTAGGGGTCACACGGCGCGGCATCCTTCCCGCTTTCCGCGGTGGGCTGTTGCCAAGCTGGACAGGGACCTACTAGAGGAGGCGGCCATTATTCATTCTTGGCTGTCTCCGCAGGCCCCGACCGAGGAGGTCGGCGTGGACCTGGGGGCTGGCCGTTTTCGCCATGCGATTACGCAGATTTGCGATACGGCCATGCCCCGCATCCAAGGTCGTCGGCCTCCGCGGAAGGAGGTCTACTGGTGGTCCCAGGAGTTGACAGACCTCCGTGCGGCTTGTACTCGTGCCCGGAGGTCCTACACTCGCAGCAGGCGACGTCACCGTGGAGACGGTGGCGGGGACCAGCTTCATGAGGAGTACCGCGAATCGCGGAAAACTCTGAAGCTGGCCATTTGCCGCGCCAAAGAGGTAAAGAGAAAGGAGATGCTGGAGAGTCTCGATCGTGACCCCTGGGGTCGCCCATACCGTGCGGTGCGTCAGAAGCTCCGCACGTTGGGCCCCCCCCTTACCGAGACTCTCCAGCCCAGCTTCCTGCAGGAAGTGGTCGAGGGCCTCTTCCCGCAGCGGGCGGAGCACACACCCCCGTCGATGGCCTACGAGGTCGGAGATGACGGGGGTAGAGAGGACGATGTGCCGCCCGTTAGGGAATCGGAGGTTGGGGCGGCTGTTCTGCGGATTCGTTCCAAGAACACCGCCCCCGGGCCGGACGGGGTACCAGCCCGAGTGATGGCCCGAGCCCTCGACCATATGTCAGACCGCCTCAGGGAAGTGTTGGATGCTAGCCTGGCGTCCGGACGCTTCCCTGAGTGCTGGAAAAGCGGGAAGCTGGTCCTATTGAGGAAGCCGGGACGGCCTGCCGATTCGGTCGTGGCCTATAGGCCCATCGTGTTGCTGGACGAGGCGGGTAAACTTTTTGAGAGGATACTCTCTGCCCGCATCGTCCGGCACCTCTGCGAGGTGGGGCCCGACCTGTCGGACGCCCAATTCGGATTCCGGGAGGGGCGTTCGACGGTCGATGCCGTGATGCGCCTTAGGGCCGTGACCGAAGAGGCAGTGAGCTGTGGCGGCGTGGTGTTGGCGGTGTCCTTGGACATCGCCAACGCCTTCAATAGTCTGCCATTTAGCTGCATCAGGGAAGCACTCCACTACCACGGAGTGCCAGAGTACCTGAGGCGGCTAGTGGCAGACTATCTAGAGGAGCGTACCGTCGTGTACGAGGACCGAGAGGGCGTCTTGAGACGGCGACCCATGTCGTGCGGCGTTCCGCAGGGGTCTGTCCTTGGACCACTCCTGTGGAACGTGGGGTACGACTGGGTCCTGCGAGGTCGTCTCCCCCCCGGGCTGGGCGTAATTTGTTACGCCGATGACACATTGGTCACAGCCCGGGGAGCGAACTTCCAAGAGGCGGCGTGCCTGGCCACCAGGGGAGTTTCTCTGGTGGTTGGGCGCATCGAGGCACTGGGATTACGGGTGGCCCTGGACAAGACGGAGGCCCTATTGTTCCATGGGCCCCGTCGTGGTCCACCCGCCGGCGCCTCAATAGAGGTCAACTCGGTCCTCGTACCGGTTCGGGCCCAGATGAGGTATCTGGGCCTGATCCTCGACGGTAGGTGGCTTTTCGACGAGCACTTCCGACAGCTTGGTCCCAAGCTGGTCGATGCTGCCTCCGCCCTTGGGCGACTTTTGCCCAATCTGGGTGGAGCCAGCGTCGCAACGCGACACCTCTACACGGGGGTGGTCCGGTCGATGGCGCTGTACGGTGCACCGGTGTGGGTGGCGGCTCTGACTGCCCTAAATAAGGCTCGCCTCTGGCGGCCTCAGAGGGTACTGGCAGTCAGAGCCATACGCGGATACCGCACGGTGTCGACCGAGGCAGCGTGCGCCCTGGCCGGAACACCCCCGTGGGATTTGGAGGCGGAAGTGCTCGCCGAAGTTTATCGACGGGTGGCTGAATATCGGGCGGAGTATGGCTATCGCCCTCCGCCCGAAGAGGTACGCGACTGGCGTGAAGCCGCCCGTCGAGCCACGATGGCTAGATGGTCGTTCCGGCTGGAGACTCCACGCGCTGGCTTTGCCGCCGTGGAGGCTCTCCAGCCGGTCATCCTCGAGTGGGCAGGGCGGCAGCACGGGACCCTTTCCTTCCGACTGACGCAGGTCCTTTCCGGGCATGGTTGCTTCGGGAAGTACCTGCACTCGGTCGCTAGGAGGGAATTGAGTCCCGCCTGCCACCACTGCGACTGCAGTGAGGACTCGGCCCAGCATACGCTGGCGATTTGCCCCGCTTGGGCGTCGCAGCGCCGGGCCCTCACTGCAGTCATCGGAGGAGATCTCTCGCTACCAGCCGTCATACGCTCCATGGCCGGTAGCGACAGCAGTTTTACCGCGGTCGCAACCTTCTGCGAAGACGTAATCTCGCAGAAGGAGGTGACGGAGAAGGCCCGGGAGGATGATATCCACTCGGACCCAATCCGCCGCCGGCGAACCGGGCGGCGGAGGCGCGCCTATCAGCGCCTCATGCCGCCCTGAGTGTGGCCGCGGATGGTCGGGACGGGCTTTCCCTTCCATCCGCTCTAGTGGCCTCCCGCGAGGAGGCGACGTTACGCGTGTGCCGTACGTCGCCTAAATTGAGATTTTAACAGCTGACGGTGCCCGCTACTGTGCGGGCAAGCGCTGGGAGGGGTCCGGACGTGTTAATAACTGCAGTTCCCGGATTCCTCCCTTCACAGGCGCAGAGTGGCACACCGTGTGGTTTTAGTCGGTTCGAGTCCGACACACCGCCCCGCCGCAAGCCCCGGTGGGGTGACGGTCCGAGGGGATTTCCACACGTAAAAAAAAAAAAAAAAAAAAGGGTTGACGTTTTGTATGTAGGTTAGTCTGGAAGTCCGTCATTTTTGAAGTTAAAAACATGAAAGTTTATTTTAGGCACAGACGTATAAAATTTTAGGGCTATTTAAGAAATATGAAACTTTATTTTTGGATTACTTATAAAAATTTGTAGATGTGTATTTCAACGTTTCCTAATATTCTACCCCTAAGGGGGTGAAATAGGGGTTGAATTTTGTTTGGAACTTCGTCATTTTTAAATTAGAAACATGAAACTTTTCTTTTGGTTTGGGCTACTGATTAAAAATGAATAGATACGTATGTAGGCCTTTCTCGATATTCTACGCTGAAGGGATGAAATAGGCGTTGACATTTCGTAAGCGAGTTAGTCTAGAAGTCCGTCAGTTTTGAAATTAGAAACATGAAAATTTATTTTAGGGCTATTGATAAAAAAATAGGAGATACATATTTAAGCGTTTCCCAATATTCTACCCGTAAGAGGGTGAAATAGGGGTTGAAAGTTTGTATGGAAGTCCGTCTTTTTTAAGTTAGAAACATGAAATATTATCTTTGGGCTAATAGTTAACGCGTCTCTGGATATTATATCTACCCCTTTTTTTGTGCGGAAATTCCCTCGGATATCACCAACTGGTGGTTATGTCGGACTCGAACCGACTAAAAACCGCACACCGTCTCGGGTTCTAGAAACCAGGGAACCAGAGCGCCCTCAAAAGGAAATCCCATAAATGATATTTCTACCCCTAAGGGGTGAATTAGGTGTTGAAATGTCGTAAGTAGATTAGTTTGGAAGTCAGTCATTTTTAATTTAGTAGCCTGAAACTTTGTCCTTAGGCTTTTAAGTACAAATAAATTAATACCTATATCATCATTTATGGGAATTCTATTTCTAAAGGGGTAAAAATAAGGGTCGAACGTTAGTATGAAATCCTTTTTAATGGGCTATTGATTAAAAATAAATAAATAGGTACGTTTAAAAACATGAATAAATTATTCATACATACTTACACAGTTTTAATTAAATATATTGTAAATAATCAACTTCCACGCGAGCAAAGCTGCGGGCAACAGCTAGTAAGCTATATTACTGTAAAGTTTCATCCAATTCCGTCCAGTGCTTTTTGCGTGATGAAGTAACAAACATACACCCTCCCAAACATTCGCTTTTATAAATTAGTGTGATGTGATAAAATCGAATACGAAAAACAATGTTAAATTTATCACCACAGTTAAATGAAAAATTAGACATAACGAATGAAGCTTATTTTCAAAGCGTAAATAAAACTAAATTAATTAAGTATCTACAACTAATTCAACGACTTACTAAAATAAATTAAAACACCAACAAATAAGGCTAAGTAATTAAATATTTGCAACGAAAAACATCTGCTTACCTATGCCTATACCAATAACCTAACAAAATCCTATAAAAAAGTAAATTATAGGTACCTAGGTACCTATGCTATAACCTTACAAAATTCTAAAAATACCGAGAAAACCAATTAGTATCTACAAAAGACTATTTGCTAAATTGCCTGCTTATACCTATGCTATAACCTGACAAAATCCTAAAAAAAAACTTCGTTTAAAAAAACTGACTTCAAAAACTAAAAAGTATCAGTTAACTTAATTTGCATGTGCTACCTAGGTTTGAAGTCAGTGCCAAGCCAAATGTAATAGTAGGTATCACACTCGCTACATTTCGAGACGAACGTCAACGACGTCACCGACGCTTCAGTTGTTTTGTTCTACGCGAAGAGCAGCTATCCCGCTCAAGGTCACGCGCGGCGAGTGCGGTACCTACTATTACATTTTGGCTTGGCACCGACTTCAAACCTATGAATAGGTAGCACATACAAATTAAGTTATTTGGTACTTTTTAGTTTTTTCGGTTCGGTTTTTTTAAACGAAGTTTTTTTTATTTTTTAACTTTTTAGTCTTTCTCAAGTCTCTCGTCATCATTTCACTTAAATAACTTGAAAGAATACGACTAAAGGTAACATACATGCTGTATAAAATCGAAAGGACTTCAGGTATTTTTTTTTAATAAAATCTCAAATGGACTATCTTCTATATGTTACTATAATTGAAGTGATTTGAGGTAAACTGACTATCTGAGGTTAACTCTGATATCGTTAAGACCCGTTTTATACATTATGAAATTAAATGATGTCTACAGAATATGAAGGCATGCAGACAATTGCTTTAACTTCATTGCAGGCGCTTACATAAATTTGAGGGTTTCCTTCGATTTCCTTAGGATTCCATCATCAGATCCTGATATGGTGGCCATGGGACTACATGGGGAGCATACCCTTTCGAATACAAAAAGATTTTCCAAAATCGGTCCAGAAATTGACGGAATAATCCGTGTACATACATAAAAAAAAATATACCGATGAAATTGAGAACCTCATCCTTTTGGCAGTCGGTTAAAAAAAATATACCGATGAAATTGAGAACCTCCTCCTTTTGGAAGTCGGTTAAAAATACAAAACAAATATTATAATACCAAGTAATATTTATAGTAGGTAGAACCAAAATCAAGTAAATAGTTCCAAAAATAACTTTTTATCCGAATTTACATTCAAGAACTACTACTGAGTTTTTAAGTCGATTTGGGTGCGTGTGTCGCGTAGGGAGCCGACCGACCGCGCGGGTACTGCTTTTTCAACAATTTGGACGTGTCTGGTAACCTACGCAGGGCAGTACTATGTATTAGTTATTCTGTGGCAGGGCGCAGGCCACGCGCCCGCGCTGCCTTTCGGGTACCTATCATAAAGATGTTTTGTATCATTTTCTGGTAAATTATGATGAACTATTATGTTATATTTTTACTCCTCTTTCAAGTATTTTAAACTTAAAATAAATATCATAAATATAAATGACCATTTAACGTTTATGGCATTCTAGTTTTGGTTCAGTATCAATAAGAGCATCCTCCCAAAAAATCTAAATTTCTTTAATGTACAGAATTGATCTTATACACTTTTCTTGTGCGTTTAAAAGTAATCATATTACGTACCTATTGTAAAGTTAGTTACTTGATTCCAAAAGATGTCGCTGTTTTAAGCACAGAAACAATTTTCAAGAAAATGTAATTGCTTCAGTATCGATTAGAGAGCCCTCCCAAAAAATCATCTAAATTTCTTTAATGTACAGAACTGAACTGTTACATTTTTATTATACGTTAAAAAGAGTAATCATATTACGTACCTATTGTAAAGTTAGTTACTTGATTCCAAAAGATGTCGCTGTTTTAAACAAAGAAATTTTTCAAGAAAATTTAAAACAACACTTTCTATGGAAAGAGAGAAGATAAAACAAATACCTACCTATCAAATACTAACTATATACCACATTAATCACAATGCTTGTGCATAAAACGTTGCCACGATTATTTCGAATATTTAAGTCATGCGGGCACAACCAAACACACAGATTCGACGTCTACAGAGAGATATAGATATTATTTTTCCTATGGATAGAGAGGTTGCGATAAATCAAATACTTAATGCTACACCGAATTATACGTAATACGTTCTACGATTATTCCACGATATATTAATCAAAGTGTTATTAATTACGCATGGCTGGCAATAGATGTCACTACATGTTGTTTTACGTAATGATAAATTCTTTATATTTTTTTTTCCAATAGATAGAGAGATTGTGATTAATTAAATAATTAATGCTACAATCTTCAGAGTATCTCCTTTCTAACAAAAAAAGAATTATTGCAATCGGACTACTCGTTAATGAATTACAATTAATTACACATTTTGACTTTCATCGCCCCTCACAGGGAAACCGTCCGGAATTTCGGAATAAAAAGTATCTTATGTCCTACCTCGGAGTATGAACACAAATCATGCCAAGTTTCATTTGAATCCATTCAGTAGTTTCGGCGTGATGCGCGTCCAAGATACAGACAGACAGACAGACAGACAAAAATGAAAAAAAAAAAAGTTTTGGTTTCAGTATCGATAACAGAGTGCCCTCCAAAAAAAATTTTCAGAATATCTTCAATGTACAGAATTTGACCTGTTACATTTTTATTATAAGTATATTAATGCTACAATCTTCACAGTATCTCCTTTCTAATAAAAAAAGAATTATTGCAATCGGACTACTCGTTAATGAATTACAATTAATTACACATTTTGACTTTCATCCCCCCCTCACAGGGATACCGTCCATAATTTCGGAATAAAAAGTATCCTATGTCCTACCTCGGAGTATGAACTCAAATCATGCCAAGTTTCATTTGAATCCATTCAGTAGTTTCGGCGTGATGCGCGTCCAAGATACAGACAGACAGACAGACAGACAAAAATGAAAAAAAAAAAGTTTTGGTTTCAGTATCGATAACAGAGTGCCCTCCAAAAAAAATTTTCAGAATATCTTCAATGTACAGAATTTGACCTGTTACATTTTTATTATAAGTATATTAATGCTACAATCTTCACAGTATCTCCTTTCTAATAAAAAAAGAACTATTGCAATCGGACTACTCGTTAATGAATTACAATTAATTACACATTTTGACTTTCATCCCCCCCTCACAGGGATACCGTCCATAATTTCGGAATAAAAAGTATCCTATGTCCTACCTCGGAGTATGAACTCAAATCATGCCAAGTTTCATTTGAATCCATTCAGTAGTTTCGGCGTGATGCGCGTCCAAGATACAGACAGACAGACAGACAGACAAAAATGAAAAAAAAAAAGTTTTGGTTTCAGTATCGATAACAGAGTGCCCTCCAAAAAAAATTTTCAGAATATCTTCAATGTACAGAATTTGACCTGTTACATTTTTATTATAAGTATATAAGTATAGATATTGTATTTCAAGAACTTTTCTTAGTCTATTTAAGTTTACAAATAGTTAGCCACCGTGACAAAGGGTAAGTTGAATGATCTCTATTCTTGACTTTTCAACAATATTTTAAATAAAAAAAACAATTTTGCCGTAGTATTGGCGTAAGGAAAGTTTACCGTGCGTGGGAGAGCCACGCTTTGGCATGCATGGGCCGGCTCGACCGGAGTGATAACACGGCCTCACAGAAAACCAGTGTGAAACAGCGCTTGCGTGAGTGAGGATACCGGTGGCCCATACCCCAACCCCTCCGTCCATCCCCTTCCCCCATCCCCTTTGCCCGACCCCTTCCCCATCCCCTAAAGGCCCGCAACGCACTTGTGACGCCCCTGGTGTTGCGGGTGTCCATGGGCGCCGGTAATCGCTTATCATCAGGCGATACGTCTGCATACATATATATAATGTATATATATGAAAGAGATTTAATTATCAAAATATATTAGAGTATTTAAGTTCTCAGTCATGTGGACTCGTCCTATAATTAGGTGTAGTAGAATACCAAAGGTAAATGGTTTCCAAAGTAGCTTGAATAGACCATTATTCGCGTTGAACAGGTCATCTATCACGTAGCGGGGGCTTTCAACGGCCATAATGAACGGGCGCCTCTAACCAACGCGGCGTAAATATCCGCCAAAATGTATCCCAAAAAAGAACTTTCGATTTATTTACTACTTACACTGTTAGTTCCTGTAGCGAGAATGCAGTCTTCGGATTACACCACCAATTTACATGCAAAAACCTCTTTCGTACAGATGCTATTAGCATTCAATTACAATTTATTGTTAAATAAACTACGGAGGTTGTTGTGCATAATTGTTTTGATAAAGTGGATTGGTTTTTGTCGCAAAAACTATCCGAATTAAGAAATTTACTTACTTTTCAGTTGTAAGCTAAATATACCTGTTATTTACTGAGATTCCGTAAATTCATCAAATATTCTGGTATCAGACCCTAGATAAAAATCCTATTTAGTAACATTTTGAATCAACCCAATTAAAGTAAGAATATTTCATTAAAACTGAATCACCACTAACATTGATAAGAATAGTTGCAATCACAATTAAAATTTAGGCAAACTCCTAATTGTGATTGTCAATTTAAAACCATGCTTAGGAAATGTGATACAGTCGGGCGTACGGTAGTAAAACTTATTTTCCATGACAACGGGATAGTGCGGACCCAGCATTTATCCTTTGTATATTCAATGAGGTTTTCTATTTCGATACCGTTTACTTCGTTTAAACGTAATTCAAATTGCTAGCCTTACTATAGTTCGATTCCAAAGATAAAGTGGTATACAATTAAATGTAGAAAATATTATTAGTTACTATGACTTATATTAATTGAGTAAGGCCAGTACTTTGAACAGTTTCAATAATAAATTCCGTGCCCATTGTATTCTTTCGATGAAAGATACAGTGCTTCTCCCAAGAATTCCCCTTTCTTAAAATCAATAGAGTACATAAAGCCCCACGGCAAAAGAAAATCGCATTCAGTCCCCTACACTGTTCAAACAGCTTCACAATCTGACCCCTAAACAGAGGGGACGATCAGAAATGAGAATTTGGTTATAATTGCTCCGGGTTTTCGTAAGGACAAAATATTTTTTTACCATTTTGTGATATCAGTAACAATAGAAGCGAAGTTTATTTGAGGGGTTAAGCTCCAAAAAGGTCCTATTAAAAAGAGGAACTAAAGGATTTTTTTTAAATTGATGACAAAAATTTTTACGCATATCACTCACAAATAAATTACTTTCTTAGTGATGACTAATTTACTATTTATTGAGATGATATATAGACATTGTTATTTATTTACTAAGGTAAAAATAATAATAATAATATAATGTATATAAAGAAGTTAAAATAGCTAAGGTAAATCATCAATGATATAATTTAAATTTCATCTCTGAGACCTCAATTAGTAACAAATTTTCTATTATTATGAAACAATCACAAGGCAAATGATTGATCGTAAATGTTCCCGTAGGTAATAAGGATCAGAAGTGAGTAGACATATGGAAAGTTTCATTTAATTATTTAGCTGCCGCAACTTTTTCAGTAAATAGTAAATCTGTATCTGTATATACGACGAGTTTTGATTTACAAATATTTTAGATGCAGCATTTCGTGAACTTCCAACGAAGACAAAAGTCTCACTTAGGACCTTTTGTTTTGTTAGTCGTTTTATTAATTTAAATTTACATTGGGAGCTAATTTTATTGTTATTCTTCTTCGTTTTGGTAGATTATGACATAAATGATTTAAAACAACACTGAGGTCCTCTGATTAATATGTTCTTATGTCTAAAATACATTTCATTATTATCTATCTATATATATAAAAGAGTAATGTGACTAACGGACTGACTGACATACCCAGAAATGAACGCACAGCCCAAACCGCTGAACCTAGAATCCTGGCATTTTGCATGTAGGTTCTTTATATAACGTAGGTGAGCACTAAGAAAGGAATTTTGAAAATTCCACCCCTAAGGGGGTAAATCAGGGAATGAAAGTCTGCGTGGGCGAAGCCGCGTGTAAAAGCTAGTTAATAATAATTAGATTTATTAGTTTATTGAAACAACAAAAAACCTACAAAGTAATTTTCTGTTTTGTCAGGTTACTAATGATCTTAGTCACTACCTATTTGTTTTCTTTTGCTAGAAATAATGCTTTATCATCTCATCTGGTTTGTTTCTTACTGTCTTATAGATGGTTAATGGTCAAATGCACGCAAGAAATTAAATGAGTCTTCACTTTAGCAAAATAACATTTATTTTATAAATTTGAAAATACTAACGTCTTTAACACTGAAGGCCTAGACAGAGCTGTATATTATTTATTTATTTTTTAAAGATAACGCCCGCACTACAAATAAATCCTGTGTCGCGGGGGACTTTACAAACATACATCAAACGGACACAAAGAACACCCAGACTCAGAACCTCAATTTGTGGATCACACAAAGAGTTGTCCTTCGTGGGATTTGAACCCTCGACACTTGGCGTAGTAGGAAACGGCGTGGTGACCGTTAAACCACTAGGCCAAACGTGCAGTTGACTGTGCAGTCACTAGGCCAAATGCATAAATTGTTTCGATCATAATAACTCTTAGTTTCACTTAGGTAAATGAAGGCCTATTGTAGAAAAATAATATACCTACACAAGGCGCAAATAAACGCCTTGCCCCTTAAGTAAAATGCAAGTGTGGCGCATCGAATTTCTTTCTACAATCGCGATACGAAAAATTAATGACCGAGTCTGCCAGTATATCATTAATTTGAATTAGTGATTGTTGGGGTACTAATAAGTATTCTGTGGTGAGGGTGCGATAGATTGCACTTCTCTTTTACGGAAAACAATTACATAGCACAGCTTATAATGATAGAAAAATTATTTAGGATTGTATGTGACCATACTACAAACGGCTATTGCATAGTATTGGTAACAGTGTTTTTAGCATACGACATATAAGTTTTTAAATAATTTGTTAGGAATATAATGTTTAATACATAGGTTGATTCAAATAATACAATTTGTAAGCTATTCAGTAACAAATAATATAAAATTTGTTCTCGTTATTTCAATAGTTAGATCAGTTTGCGCATTTGAATAGAATGTAATGAAGTATACAAAAATAAATCCCGGTAAACATAGTTGTAACAGTTACCATAATACCCATTATCGTTGATGAGGAAATTAACGTGTTATAGCAGACATTTCATCTGTCACGCTTCAGAGGCGATCGTGCGTTCATTACAGGGAGTATGGAGCCCACAGCCTGATATATAGCTCTCATTGTCGCGAACTAACAACAGTCCATTCTGGCTAACGGTTCGCTTTACTGACCTCATACATACGGGCTAGGGATATCAGTTTTAATATGGCAGGCAGGATTTCGGTCGGCAATGGAGTTCATTTTTTTGTAACATCTCAATCAACCTGTATGATATCCCCTATTTGAAAATATGTTCTCCTTATAAATTGTAAAACATACCTATGTGTATTTAACAAAAAGAGATGTTCTAAGGTAAACGATATTTTGGTGATTATTCGTTATGACACAAATGAGTTCCAGAGGGCTAAAACATTGCTAAAATATAACATAATTTTATTTAATGATATATAAAACCTTTAAAGGAGCTATTCTAGTTTATATTTATGTGTATATAATTTGAATCTCGGCCATGGCTCCAACAATTTTCATCAAATTTAGTATGCAGGGGTTTCAGGTACGATACATTGATCTAGCTAGGATTCATTTTTTAAAATTTACCAAAAATAAATACCGAGAAAAGCTCAGTCATCCTGGTACTATATTTAAACCTAAATATTAATGTCAGACTACCAAAGCTTTACAAAATATATAGTTATATTTGTCTGTTAATTTTAATAACTTTGCTTGTCTCTAATAACCATTTAATCGAGACGAAATATCAGTACCTACATTTAAATTTCAATTTTGAATTTAATATGAATTATTATTTTTAAATTTTGGTGAGTGTTGTTTAATGTTTCAATATTGTTCTATTTCCAATAACTTAAAATACTTTTTGCTTAGCACATTTTATTTAAGCTTTTGCACTTTGTTTTTATTTAAAACCAATGTTTTTTGGAAAGAAAATAGTGAATATCAAAATAGTCGAATACCCAAACCTAAGTTTGTTTTTTCAGCCAAAACGAAAAAAAAAGGAAAAAAACAAACGCAGAGTTCCAAAAACTTGCACTTCTGTGGAGCAACTTTTTTTACTCCTTCATTTTGTAGTAACTAAAAAATAAAAACGCATAAAAAAGATAATATTTCCTGTGATTTCAATTAGTGCCCAGTGAAAACCGTTGAATTTGTCTTCATTACAGAACCACGCAACAAAATAGAGAGAAAAGTATCTGCAAGCAGCCTGAGAGAAATGTACAACCTGTACATTATTAAACTAGTTGCTTGAAGTAGTCCCCAACTGGTCGTTAAAGTAATCTCCTAATGCATCTCACAGAATGCACTGTCCCAAATGACAGACATGTTTTAGCCGTTATTTTTATTGTTTACACATTATTTAAATGCTGTTTTTTACAGTCTCACATCACAGAACCCGGTCTTGGGAGAGACCTATGTCCAGTAGTGGACTGCAGTGGACTGCAGTGGACGGCAACGGGCTGATGATGATTGTGACAATCTGTGTGGTGATAGATTTAGAATACTAAGTCATCACCCCGATTTCTCCCACGAGCATCGTAAGAGGTGATTAAGGGAGCATAATACTTAGGACAATAACACTGTATAGAGTTTTACCGTGGGAGAGCCACGCTTCGGCATGAATGGGCCGGCTTGACCGGAGTGATACCACGGCCTCACAGAAAACCAGTGTGAAACAGCGCTTGCGCTATGTTTCACCGAGTGAGTGAGGATACCGGAGGCCCACTTTGATAGGTCACAGCTAGATACATTTATCTAGCTATGGACTATCAAAGTATGTTGATGGTTGCAATGATTACAGTGTTGATATTAAAAATCTAACATCAACGAAATCTATTTGTTAGTCGTAAACGGTATATAAAGTTGTCATAGCTCAAGGTTTACACATAGAACAAATCCTAAAAATTTAAATAAAGAGTTATAATTATATCCCTCTTTGTGTTCGGTGACTAGAAATTAATTTTACTTATCGGGATAGGTTCCAATGATATGCCAGAGAAATATATTCCTTGTGGTATAGGATATCCAAAACATATCAAAGTTTAGATTTGGTTGCTACACTACTCGGTGGTTAAGTTATATTCTATAAGTTTGTAGTATCCTCGCTTTCTCGTTCATTATTTATTATATTTATAAATTACATTTGTTATATTTTAATAATCTAAAAAAAGAAAACCTAATTCTATCATTGTGTGTCACAACGTGCATAGCAGCGTTTGAATTATATCACAAACTTCGTATAAAATATACTCATGAATAAAGATTATTTGCAAGTATTTTACTTTTAAACTTCTTGCATACTTTCTATGTCAGTTTAGAAGACTTCTTATTTTTCTTACTTGGTGTGCATACGATACCTCGTTTTGCTTACTACTTTAGTGTAGAGTCACATTTGACATGTGTCAGAACTTACTCCCGCAGTTTTATTTATAAAATTGTACTTTTCAGAAACATATTGGCTTTTGGAACTTTGAACTGTAGTACAGTTCTCTGAAAGGCCAGAAGTATTTCGCAATACTAAAGTTGAATACTAATTAGTAGTTTTCTCTTCCTGACAAGCCTGTAAAAGTTTCAATAAAGATTGTCGTAGAAAAAGTTATGCACCTTTTCGGGCTGTTATACTGTTAACCGACTTCAAAAAAAGGAGGAGGATATCAATTCGACTGTAATGAAATGAAATGATATATATTTGCAAGCATGTATGTAGTACAAAAACAGGTCACAATAATTGTTTAAAGCTCGAGTACTTTCTACCATAACAATGGTGTGCAACTAGCAATGTCTCACATTACATTAATGGCATGCAATACAATAAATGTCAGTGTCAATTTTAATTGATTTCAATTTTATTATGATTTTATAAAAAAAAAATTAAACAATTCAACAAATCAATTACCGAATGCCGAAAAAATATTATGGTTTATTAAATGTCACAATAGATGAAATATGACAATTTAGTCAATGTCAAGATAATTTAGAGATGTCAATACAATATAAAAAAGGATAATTAAAAAAAAACTATAAAATCATGTCACTATGTTTTCATTCCTTATTTGTCATGTAATCATTTAAATTGTAAAAACATTTTTCAAGAAGCCATTTGGTTAGTTTACTTTGAAAAATGTTTAAAGGTTGATCCTTGAATACATTTGGTAATTTGTTATAAACTTTAATTGCAGGTATATAAGAGTTTATTTTATGTATTTCTAGATTGCTTCGAACCGATTTTCATGATTCTGTTTTTATTTGAAAGCTGGTGTTTCCCGTGTGGTCCCATTTTAATTTGGTCTAGTTCTGACAATGTCATCTAGGAGAATACCATATAAGTCTTCAATTTGCATTAAGTATGTGCGCCACAAATTGACGAATAACTCAATAACACGCCAACCGATTTCGATGATTCTTTTTTTATTTGAAATCTGGTGCCTCCCGCGTGGACCCATTTCAATTTGGTCTAGTTCTTGACGTCGGTTTTTTTTTGTTAAAATTTTTTGAATACATTTTTTATCTGGAATATTTAAAACCTGTTAAAGCATTCTCATATTATCAATGTTTCATGTGACATTTGCAATTTGTTGCGGCTTCGCTTCACTATGAATGCGGGGGCGCTGGGGCGCACCTGTCACATTCACCGGTCGCGGACAATCGACAACTTCACTTGTCGTCACGGGTCGTGTGCGCGATACTCATTACTTACTGTATTTATTCCATAAGTGTATTATTTCCACCTCTGAACCAGCTATCGAAGCAAACACAATTATAGTTTGTACATTGCAATAAAGTAAAAAAAAAACATTGTCTGGTTGTATATAGTATTATATTCAATTTTTTTCCATTATTCGATTTGTATTATAATTAGTTCTTAATAAGAATCAATATTTATTATTCTAATTAAGAATTATAATACAAATCACTTACCATGAGAACATACAAATGACAAATACACAAATATATTTTACTTGAGAGCATATTTATCTTAAACTAGCTGCGCCCGCGACTTCGTCCGCGTGGAACAGTGACTTTGGGTAGCAGTTTTAATTATTAAGGCTAATATTATTTTAAAAATAAGACACACTTTTCACTGTTAAAAACATATTTAAGTATTTATATAAGTACATAAAATAAAAAGTATTTTGTATGAGCTTATTTCGACATTCGACATGGCCAAGGCTTTCAACCTGTTCTTGCACCGTTCGCTTCTCTCCGACCTCTAAGCATTCGGTCTGCCTCCTAGAGTCGTCTCTAGATTGACTCTTTTCTTCATCAGCGCCTTCGCATTCGGGTTCTTTGCGACGGACGGCGCGACCTCTGTTTTTCTGGAGGTAAACGCTAGCGTACCTCAGAATTCGGTCCTGTCACCCAAGATGTTTCTTCTGCATGTCAATGACACATTAGCCCTTGGCAATATACATTGCTATGCAGACGGTAGCACAGTGCATGGGCGATATTATGGATACCCTGCAGCCAAGATAGTAGACGTTGAGGAAAATGGATAGGAGCTTGTCGCTGAGCTTGACCGGGTTAAGAACCGCATTTAACAATGGGGTGATGAGAATCTGGTCCAGTTCAACGGTAAGAAAACACAGGTGTGCCCGTTCTCTACCAAAAAGTCTCCGTTTCTTCCCCTCCCCACTTTTCAGAGCACTCAACTGCCACTACGGGATAAGCTCGGTGTCCTAGGCATGGATATTTGCCGAGACCTCAACCCACGGGAGTACATCGAGGGCACCACTAAGGCAGCCTGAACAGGGTGAGACGGTTTTTCGCGCCCGAGCATTTGTGACTCCTTTATAAGACCCAGGTACGCTCGTCCGTACTGTTCTCATCTTTGTGATGGATCTAGGCATTGATTTTCTCGATCTTTTGCAGCGGCAATCAGTCCGCATTATCAACAGTCCCAATACTACCGATTCCTTTGAGCCTCTGCAGTTGCGGAGAGATATCGCCTCTATGGCAGTCCTCTACCGCTTTACCATGGAGAGTGTTCTGAAGCGTTCTTCCAACTGATCCCACCTTCTCCCTTCCTCTACAGAACAACACGTGCTGGTCTTGGAAGTCACTGCCTCAGTCTTAGAAATACGCTCTCGAACCAAACGGTTTGGTTCTGCATTGTCTGCTTTCACAGCGAGTATGGTTGCCTCCACTGTTGGATTCTGCTTGAGTTTTCCCTCAGTCTGAGCAAATTCTCAATTTTTTCAATTTTAAAATACTACGTTTTTGATTTGCCATCCTTTGTCAAAATATAGTGATTTAGCTGATTTGATACACGCGATTGTGCTTCCCATTTGAAAAAAAAAAAAAAAAACATGTTTTTTTTAAATGAACTGCAACTTTAACCGTCTGTCTTTGGGCTTTGATAATTGGTAGTGCAAATGTTGTTTTCAGCGGAAACTGCAATCTTTTAAATTGAAATTGCAAATAAGTTTGAATTATTGGAATACGGGGAATTGAAACATTTTCTTTTACAATGTCGTACCCCAGATGTGTATTTTGTAGCCGTGTACCATTACATATCTTTGTCGCTCAAGATTTCTTATTAATAGGACTGGAACATTAACTTTCAGTCTTGACTTATGGGAATGCGCTCCTGATGATTCTAAAGATTTAAAAAACTTTATGCATAAGCTATGATATGACTGGTTCAGTTTCCCTTGCATTGTTTCCTGAGAGGTATTCGTTAACATCTTCCTCCACGTCTGACATGATCCGTTCGTTTATTTGATAACTGTCTCATTAGTCGGCGGATCAGAATAGATATTATTTTTAGATCATGTGTGCTATCATATACCAGAACTCACGTCTAAGTGTAATCATGTCGTTACTGTCATTTGGCATACAATCATCTCCTATTTTTAGAAGAGCATTTGCATATTGACACTGCTCATAAATCATTGTGAAGTTGTACTCGCATAATTGTAGTAAGACAAAAGTTTTTAACATGTACCCATAATACATATGTTTCATACAGGCATTTATTTCATCTTGCGGCGTACCCCTTTTGCTTTTTTATGTGTTTAAATCCCGCCGGATACTTTTCCTTCGGATTTTTTCACGAAGAAATTTATTTGAATAAACAAAAAATCATGTAAACAAATCGAATCCTAGTGAATAATAACGAATTTGTAGTAGCAAAATTCAACATCCGCATGCGGCACAGTCGTCTGCCCTCACATGTCTGCCCGTTCGGGTAAGCACACTTAAGCATATTGTGATAACTCAGTAAATGTTACATCTGAATAGCTCTAATATTTTGTCTCCTGTCCCAAACTCATGAAGCATTTTCGCAAACCTTGCATCATCATCATCAGCCTATCGCAGTCCACTGCTGAACATAGGCCTTGCCTTGCCTTTCCTTCACAAACCTTGCATATTTCCATACAAACTTTCATCCCCTATTGCTATTTTACCTTGACTTAAAATTTTATTTATTTTATTATAAATTTAATTATTATCTTATTATTTTATGGAAGCCTTTATGGATAGCCTTCCTCGATAAATGGGCTATCTAACACTGAAATAAGTTTTCAAATTGGACCAGTAGTTCCTGAGATTAGCGCGTTCAAACAAATAAACAAACTCTTCAGCTTTATATATTAGTATAGATGTATTTATTATACTCTTCTAAGATCTAATACTCATAATTAACAACACAATTATTTAGATAAAGATTAATATTACGCATCTATACTAATATTATAAAGCTGCAGAGTTTGTTTGTTTGTTTGTTTGTTTGTTTGAACGCGCTAATCTCAGGAACTACTGATCCGATTTGAAAAATTATTTCAGTGTTGGATACTCCATTTATCGAGGAAGGCTATAGGCTATATTTTATTTTCAAAAAAATTAGGGATCCGTAAGAAAATTGCTATTTTCTAACCCAAGGTGTGAAATCGAAAACCTATTTTTGCGTGCGCTGCAAAGACTATTGACAATAGAACAAAATAATGTACTACGGGTTTGTAGGGCCTATTAAGATCTACAAAAAAGTCCGCAAGAGTATATATCTAACTATCATGGTTTAGTCACAATAACCGCTTTTGTATTCGAAAATATTATTAAACCGTCTGAAGAAAGAAACTACGTTAAATGTGTATCTTAATATTATTCCTTATCCAAATTAAGCATTAAGTTATCAAGGGTATTTATGTAGAAGTAAAATACTTTTTGTTTTATCCCAATCCGCCATTTCGTTTAGAAGTTATCACGAGTATAAGACGCTAAGAGTTGGTACCTAATAATGAGTTATTTGCCAAAGAGTTTTTATCAACATAATGCCTAATATTAATCTTTATCTAAATAATTGGGTTATTAATTATGAGTATTAGATCTTAGAAGAGTATAATAAATACATCTATACTAATATATAAAGCTGAAGAGTTTGTTTATTTGTTTGAACGCGCTAATCTCAGGAACTACTGGTACAATTTGAAAACTTATTTCAGTGTTAGATAGCCCATTTATCGAGGAAGGCTATCCATACTTCCATACTTTATATTATAAATGCGAAAATAACTCTGTCTGTCTGTCTGTCTTGCTTTCACGGCCAAACCGCTGCACCGATTACAATTAAATTTGGTACACAGATAGTCTAGAGCCTGAGAAAGGACATAGGCTACTTTTTATTGCGAAAAAAGGTAATAAGGGGTTGAAAGGGGGGATGAAAGATTGTATAGAAGAGTGGTGGTTCAATCGCCACACGCCTGCGCGTTACCTTGGTGACACGTCTTGGCAACGAGTAATCAATGTCAAATTCATTAAAAATATTTCTCCTTTTCAACGAAGACTTAAATTAATATAATAATAATAATATAATAAATAACATACATTCATAAATATGATTTGTATGTTCATTATATTAATAGAAATAAATAAGACAAATTACAAAACAGTGTATACAGTATCGTCAAGCTAAAATCTTAAACTTTATTTTTTAGGCTGTTGATTACATATAAATAAAAATGTCATTTAAATTTTGTAAAAATTTTAAGATCAAGGGGGTAAAATAGCAATAGGGGATGAAGGTTTGTATGGAAATATGCAAGGTTTGTGAAGGCAAGGCAAGGCAAGGCCTATGTCCAGCAGTGGATTGCGATAGGCTGATGATGATGATGCAAGGTTTGCGAAAATGTTTCATGAGTTTGGGACGGGAGACAAAATTTTAGAGCTACTCAGATGTAACATTTACTGAGTTATCACAATATGCCTAAGTGTGCTTACCCGAACGGGCAGACATGTGAGGGCGACTGTGCCGCATGCGGCATGAATTTTGCTACTACAAATTCGTTATTATTCACTAGGATTCGATTTGTTTACATGATTTTTTGTTTATTCAAATAAATTTCTTCGTGAAAAAATCCGAAGGAAAAGTATCCGGCGGGATTTAAACACAAAAAAAAGCAAAAGGGGTACGCCGCAAGATGAAATAAATGCCTGTATGAAACATATGTATTATGGGTACATGTTAAAAAGTTTTGTCTTACTATAATTATGCGAGTACAACTTCACAATGATTTATGAGCAGTGTCAATATGCAAATGCTCTTCTAAAAATAGGACATGAAATATGATAGCACACATGATCTAAAAATAATATCTATTCTGATCCGCCGACTAATGAGACAGTTATCAAATAAACGAACGGATCATGTCAGACGTGGAGGAAGATGTTAACGATTACCTCTCAGGAAACAATGCAAGGGAAACTGAACCAGTCAAATCATAGCTTATGCATAAAGTTTCTCAACTCTTTAGAATTATCAGGAGCACCTTCCCATAAGTCAAGACTGAAAGTTAATGTTCCAGTCCTATTAATAAGAAATCTTGAGCGACAAAGATATGTAATGGTACACGGCTACAAAATACACATCTGGGGTACAACATTGTAAAAGAAAATGTTTCAATTCCCCGTATTCCAATAATTCAAACTTATTTGCAATTTCAATTTAAAAGAATGCAGTTTCCGCTGAAAACAACATTTGCACTACCAATTATCAAAGCCCAAAGACAGACGGTTAAAGTTGCAGTTCATTTAAAAAAAAACATGTTTTTCAAATGGGCAGCACAATCGCGTGTATCAAAACAGCTAAATCACTATATTTTGACAAAGGATGGCAAATCAAAAACGTAGTATTTTAAAATTGTAAAAATTGAGAATTTGCTCAGACTGAGGGAAAACTCAAGCAGAATCCAACAGTGGAGGCAACCATACTCGCTGTGAAAGCAGACAATGCAGAACCAAACCGTGGCGGTAGTGCTCTGAAAAGTGGGGAGGGGAAGAAACGGAGACTTTTTGGTAGAGAACGGGCACACCTGTGTTTTCTTAACGTTGAACTCGACCAGATTCTCATCAGCCCATTGTTAAATGCGGTTCAAAACCCGGTCAAGCTCAGAGACAAGCTCCTATCTATTTTCCTCAACGTCTACTATCTTGGCTGCAGGGTATCCATAATATCGCCCATGCACTGTGCTATCGTCTGCATAGCAATGTATATTGCCAAGGGCTAATATGTCATTGACATGCAGAAGAAACATCTTGGGCGACAGGACCGAATTCTGAGGTACGCTAGCGTTTACCTCCAGAAAAACAGAGGCCGCGCCGTCCGTCGCAAAGAACCCGAATGCGAAGGCGCTGATGAAGAATAGAGTCAATCTAGAGACGACTCTAGAAGGCAGACCGAATGCTTAGAGCTCGGAGAAAGCGAACGGTGCAAGAACAGGTTGAAAGCCTTGGCCATGTCGAATGTCGAAATAATTTCATACAAAATACTTTTTATTTTATGTACTTATATAAATACTTAAATATGTTTTTAACAGTGAAAAGTGTGTCTTATTTTTAAAATAATATTAGCCTTAATAATTAAAACTGCTACCCAAAGTCACTGTTCCACGCGGACGAAGTCGCGGGCGCAGCTAGTTATGTTGATAAAAACTCTTTGGCAAATAACTCATTATTAGGTACCAACTCTTAGCGTCTTATACTCGTGATAACTTCTAAACGGAATGTCGGATTGGGATGAAACAAAAAGTATTTTACTTCTACATAAATACCCTTGATAACATAAAGCTTAATTTGGATAAGGATTAATATTACGATACACATTTAACGTAGTTTCTTTCTTCAGACGATTTAATAATTTTTTCGAACACAAAAGCGGTTATTGTGACTAAACCATGATAGTTAGATATATGCTCTTGCGGACTTTTTTGTAGATCTTAATAGGCCCTACAAACCCGTAATACATTATTTTGTTCTATTGTCAATAGTCTTTGCAGCGCACGCAAAAATAGGTTTTCGATTTCACACCTTGGGTTAGAAAATAGCAATTTTCTTACGGATCCCTAATTTTTTGAAAATAAAATATAGCCTATAGCCTTCCTCGATAAATGGACTATCCGACACTGAAGGAATTTTTTAAATCGGACCAGTAGTTCCTGAGATTAGCGCGTTCAAACAAACAAACAAACTCTGCAGCTTTATAATATTAGTATAGATATAAAAATCAATTGCTGTTCGTTTGTCTCGCTAAAACTCGAGAACAGCTTAGCCGATTTAGCTGATTTTGGTTTTTAAATGTTTGCCGTAGTCCTAGTAGTAGGGTTTAAAAGGTGAAAAATTCAAAATAACTTGAAAATCCAAATGTCACGTGTACGAAGTAGCGGGCACAGCTAGTTATTTACAAATTATAACAAAGACAAACAGATAATGACCAAATATTTCATTACTCTATAATACGTTATTATTATTATAAAATAGGATTCTAAATAGGTATAGATATAGTAAAATAGGTTGTGGTAGCAGACTTAATAGTCTTTCATGGACACCGTCAAGAAAGCCACATGATTTACGGTTCATATTATAACGGGCAGGTAGTCATACAAACCCCTGGATTGTAAAAGAGCATTATGGTATTCAGAAAGTTATGGGTTCAAGTCCCTTTGAAGTTAGATTATGAAACCTCGCAAACTGCCAACGAGTCGAGTGTTGTGGTTTAATTCCCACACGGGATAATTACTTGTATTGTGCATAATTTTAACCCATATTATTTCAACACTAACTTTCAAAATGATCAGGGTTATGGTTACTTTCACTCTTGATTTTTTTTTATTTTAAACTTCATCCAATCGTCAGTTTGAAATAAACACTGTCGAATTTTTAGGTTTTCATCGGGTAACAGGTCTGCCCGTTTACCTTTTTAACCCCCGACGCAAAAAGAGGGGTGTTATAAGTTTGACGTGTCTGTCTGTCTGTGGCACCGTAGCTCGCGAACGGATGAAGCGATTTAAATTTTTTTTTTTTGTATAATAGGTGTGTTATGTGCGAGTGTTCTTAGACATGTTTCATGAAAATCGGTTGAGTCGTTTAAAAGTTATGGGGGTGAAAGTGGGGAAGAATAACCGAATGTCTGCAAAAATATCATCGAGTGGGGTCTCAAATGAAAGCACATAACGTCTTTTTTACTTTTTAAAGGGAACTCAGGTTACTAAGTCGGTTTTTTTTTAATTTTGAGAATTTATAGATCACTAGCTGATCCGGCAAACGTTGTTTTGCCATAAAAAATGGGGTATAAAAAATAGCTGTTGGTCGATTCTCAGACCTACCCGTTATGCACACCAAATTTCATAAAAATCGGTCCAGCCGTTTCAGAGGAGTATGGTAACTATCATTGTGACACGAGAATTGTATATAATCTCATAAAATGGCTCTTTTTTTATAAAACCTGAGATAAAAACAAAATGAACAGATCTCTTTATTGTATATTGGCTTATGACAATAGTTATTTATTATACAAGAGTGCAAAGTTGCTTTTTAACCGCGTGCTCAATTTTGTTGACCGAGCAAGCGAAGGACTATAAAATTGAATCACGAGCGCAGCGAGTGATTCAAAATTAGAATCCTGAGCGACAGCGAGGGAATCAAAAGAGCACGAGGTGAAAAATCTTTACACTCGAGTGCAACATCTAACTTTTCATTCCACCTCAGCGAGGCAATTACTAAATGAATAAAAAGCAGTGAAATTCCCGTCGAAATGCGTGCTGCCGTTCCAGAGATTACCTGGAACAAACAAACTGACAGACAGACAGACACACAAAAATTGTAAGTATTGTTGTTTTGGTATATTTACCGTGTATACATACATTTGAAATTACTAAAAAGCAGTTATTTTAATATTACAAACAGACACTCTAATTTTATTTATTTGTATAGATTTCAGTCAGTTCGTCAAATAAATTTCCTCGTCGCTAGAATTACTCATTTTAGGGTTTTCTCTTGTTTTGAAGTTTCTTGTTTTAAGCTAAGGTTTTAACAATATGACGTGAAAAAAAATGGCGCGGTTCAAAGCAAATTAAACAAAGTACACCAAGAAGGTGCCGAGTCAGAGTTTTTAACAAATTAAAAAAGGTTGTATGATAAATTCGGCACCATGGAGGTAGAAGTAAATAGGTTTAATGATGTTTTGAATACACAAACTTACTGCACACGATGTTCTAAATTCAAATTTACTTTATCCTCTAGCAAATAAAAACGGCTTTTGAACTCAGATATCGAAGGGTAAAAACACTTTTTCCGAGATGGTGGGATGAAAAGAAAATTAATCATCTAATAAACATTGTTTGCATACATTTATAGTTAAAAAAATTGAACATTATTTTAATCTTACTTCTTCCTCCGTCGCAAACAAGCGTCATAGAAATTTCAATGAAGCGTTATCAAATGTTAACAAAGTCGTAAACAGCTTTACAAACTTTTAACATTTACTCATTACGACAGATCTGTAAGCTCCAAGCCGACTACCGCTTGCTAGGTAAATGTATTGCACTGCTGAGAACGCTATCTTGTACAGCGTTGTAGAAATAAATGGAAAAGATTTATTGCCTTCTTTCGGACATCGAGAAGTCTAATAAAACTAAAATGGTGTAATTCTGCCTTGTTCTGGAAAATATACCTGATTTATTTTATGTGGTATAAAATATCTTGTGCTAGTGCTTGAGGTGTCGGGTTCGATTACCGGGTCGGACCAAATGTTTGTTTCGGAGTTTGTTTGTTTTCTATGTATAATATGTATGTATTTACAAAAAAAAGTATTTATGTATTTATATCAGTTGTCTAGTACCCATAACACAAGCTCTGCTTAGCTTGGGACTAGATGGCGTTGTGTATAAGATGTCCGAATTATTTATTAAGTTATTCAGGACTCGTTTGAAGATTTATTAAGTATATATTTCGTAGCTGATAACAGAAAAGAGGGTATGTTAACAGTGAGCAATTTAAGATATATACAAGATATCACAATGCACAAGACGGACTGCCAGATATAGGATTTTTTTGCCTAGCATTGCGAATGCAGACAATGCAACGATGCAGCATGGTGACCCACATTAAGACGGTCAATTGAGATACTTCTGCATCATTGGGTCTCCGTTCTCGCACTCACCAGCGAAATAGCACGAATGCTGTCTCTTTAGGTTGGTCTTCGTAAGAGGGTAGTAACACCCTAGTCGAGCGATATTGTAAATCTATAATTGATTAATGGACGTAATGAATGGACGAAAATCTTTTTTTTTAAGAACAAAGGTATTTTAAGTAAAAGAATAGGTAATAATGAACAATTAAAATGACACAATTTAACATAGTCCATAATTTATATTCCTTTCTCACAGAAATACACTGTCATTTTAAATGTCATTATAAAATATGACATGGCACATTGTAAAAAAATAATAACATAAATATTATTAAAATTACTATATATTTCTCTTACAATAGATCATAATTACTGATCTCCCTTCTCAACAGTTCCATAAATTATATTGTGACATTTTTCGTTAACACTAAGTATCTATGACATTACAACAATGGCTCACAGTATGGGGTAATGACGTAATCAAATTGTCTTACCCCTGCAAACTCGCGGGTTACACAAAGGGTAGAACGCACGAATGCCCTTGATAATAGGTTCGATACAGTATTCTCTCGGTGATTTATTACACGTTAAACGGATTGGAGTCGAAGATTCCTTATATCGATATTCTAATTATCCAGCTCTTTATAGGGTTCTTTTTGGTGTCAAGATGCTTAATTTATTACGGTTTTGTATGTTTACTAGGAGTCAGTTTTGTTATTGAAGTGAAAACTTCTTTAGCCGCCTTGAGCACTTTTTGGTAGTGGAAAATATTATGAGTTCGCGTACCGCGTCAGCGGCATGATGATTTAATTTAAACATCATGAAATTTATTATTTTACATATTAATTTTACAAATAACATTCTAAGTCACTTCACTTCTATGGGCAGACCTAGGCGAATGCCATTTTTTTTTAAATTTATTATGTTCACATAATGTTTATGTTTAACTTAAGACACCACTTAAGTTAAGCTAAATAAAGAAAATTGGGTAGATACATTTACCCGATTTGCAGTAAACGTACATTTCCTGCAAATTAAACACTAATATTTTTAAATAGACATTGAAGACAGGTAAACATCTAATTTGTTAGTAAGCTTTCCTAAAAATTGACTAAAATATGCTTAGAAAGAAAACTTTATTATCTAGACAATGTAAAGACAAATGATTCTGCTCACAAATATGCTTTGTAGGTCATAAAACATATTTATTATTTTGTAAACTGTAATTTGCTTTTTTTAATGCCTCATAGAAATAGTCCATTAATGACGTGTTAATTAATGATAATCTGATACAACAATATGTGGTAATGGATTAAGAATACAGAGTAATACCGTGTAAGAGAGTCGTAAGGGCTACACTAAGGAAGCAAACTACGACAACAACAACACTTCAAAGAGAAAGAAAACTTGAAGCCAATCCTATGATGACTAATCTTGCAACCGATTTATTTCTTGAATTGATTTGATACATCGGTGAATATTGCAGGACCCCATAAAGCGTCGCATTTGTAGGATTAAAAAGATGGTGACGTTCTAACTGAAAAAAAAAGGAAAAAGACGTGTGGCACTCCGGGACTGCCGCGATAAAGCTATTGCATAGCATTTTTTTATCAACTTATGTAATTATATTTATTTATTTATTTATGCAGTAGTGTATGGCTACCATGAATAATTTTATACATTATATGACATAACAAATCTTCGTGTCCAAGGCAACGAATCTTCCTTGACGTATTTCAAGACGCCTGCACGGCCGGCTGTTGACATAATCTGTCTGTCAGAGATTCACAGAGAGACAGAGACAGACAGATTGGTTGATTCGTCGTTCGGAGCAGCTCGTCTCGATCCGTGCGAGCTCCGGGTGTCAGGTTTTATTTTCGTTACGTTACGTTACGGAATTTCTTGATTCGGTCACCGCGCTCAAAGGGCTCAAAGCCCGCGATAAAAGCTATGAAATAGCTTAATAAAGTTAATATTTTATAGAATACTGTATGATGTTATCTTCTCGCATATTGACACTTGCCTAGCATTTCGTGATTTATTTTGATACTTAGCCACTTAGGTGCAATTCAACGTTGGAAATTATACTTAAAACATATTAGTTCGCTATAATTAAAATTTCATTCGTTTGCTACACTAAAATTCACTTTGCAACAAAAAAGCACTTATTTTTCATAAATTGAGTTACCAGTGAAATTTGAACGTGACAATCCACAAAAGAATTAATTTCATTGTTTCGATGAATTTAACTTGTTTGTATTTTTAGTATTTAAAAAAGTACATTGCTTAAATTTAAAATAGTTACAGTTTTATTACTGGCATTGAGTTATCGTTAGAAAACTGATACCAGCTTACTTACATAATCATTCCTCAATTTTAATATTGCATAGTTAAATTAGTGGTCCCAAATATATTATCATTCATACCTGACGTGCGAATGAAGTTTCTTATTTTTGTTTTCTTCACTGTCATCACTATTGATATAGGAAAATGCTGCAATGTTCTACATAGCGAGGTATACTGTGAACTATTAATTTATAATTGGAAATAGATGTAAAAAGTGTGTAGAGGTATAATATAATGCTACATAAACACAATTATTTAGGATAAAAGCACACTTAGCAACTACTCCAAATAAAGCCCTTTTTCTACATCTAAGACATCTTTCTTGTTTAATGTGCTCCATTACTTTAGCACCGTCAAGAATTCCACACGGGCGTTACACAAAGTAATCTTGGCAATTTTGCTTTGATTCCCGTGACGGGCTTGTAAAAAATGGCTTATACTCACTTGACGCAACAATGGTGATTTAAGGACACAATTGAGACATAACAGGGGAGCTAATAGATTTACAATGTGTGTTAACGATAGGGTGGCGAATCAATCAGTAATACTTCACATGAATAGTAATATACAAAAGGTAATGATTACAAATTACATAAAATTGTGTAAACGATATGTATACACACTATAATACACTTTCCTTATCTATAATACAATATGTTCCACTTCGTTCTGTTTCTTTCCCAAAGAAGTGATAACTGGGTCACCGTAAATGAATTAGAAGAAGATCGGCTGGATTTGTCTTCCATACATCCTCGACCTACCACCTCACTTTCATCTGTATACTGTATTATCGGTGGAAGTACTCCTTAGTGTTTTACATATCATAGCTTCGCTATAAAATCTTTCGGATCCGTCAGATATTTCTTCTGCGTATTATGTGCCCAATTACAATTTAATGTTAAACTTGATAACTGATCCATGAGTAGGTATTAATATATATTAGCTATGAGTTTCATGTAAATATTCGTTGTAATTTTATGACTTTATGGTACTTATGTGTTTTGTGAACTATGTACAGGCCCTCATAAAATGTAATTTAATTAAACGTCATCTTTAATCATTATTACTAACAGTCAAGTAATGTTATACAAAATTCGATTCATAATAAACCATTACAGAAATACTGGTATAATCTTTATATTAAATGTTTATAGTAAATATCAAAGTTTCAATATAATAACCTAGGAAATCCAAGGTTCAGTTATTTTCTCGATATAATAATATATAAATCATAAATCTGAACATCGGAAATCTACGTATTATTAGAAAGAGTTAAAATTATGTCATAAAAATATAAAAGTATTGTTGTTACGATTCGCTACAGAGCTTGATCAGAATAGTTTAGTAAAACGATCGTTATTTGTTGATATGACAGAAGATGCTTTTAGTAACTATTTTTAATCTGTGAGTATTAGTGTTAAGAAGGTCGTGTGTAGGTAGGAACGAAGCGCTTCTTGGCCGAAACTAAATCATTAGCACTTATAATATTGAAATAACACTCACCTTAATTTTAAAATGTCTGCTAAATTGGATCAAAAATATATATATTTCCTACATAGTCTATATTTACTCAAAATAAGTAACAAGCAATCTGGAAAAATAGCAATCGGTACGTCTAGAGTTTTTTTTTCTGTCTCCCCTCACTATACGTACGAACGGCAGTCGCGTGCGGGCCACAGGGGGAAACGAAATGTGCAAACAATTAGAACGAGTTCTTTTTGCGCCCTACTGGGGTGGCACAATGGCACTTTATGTCAACGACAGCTCGCCTTTATTTAAATGCGGCTGCGTCTATCTTGCCCTAGACATCTGTTACTTTCACACCAACTATAAATTACATCCTAATACTCAAGTAAAAAAGAAATAATCGGCTTGAAACGAATTACCTTTTTTTTTCTTTATCCGATAACTAGCATGCTTTAGTTAGACAACCCCAAATTTCAATTCATTTTTTTATATATTTTTTTCGTTTTAAGGCAAATTAATTATTGTGACGTTCTATCACTATTCTGACCAATACACATGAATGTCATAAATAATATTAATATTATATTTTCATGAAAATAGTTTGAGAACTGTCTGTAGTATTTTTCGTAAAACCTGATTCCAGTACGCTCAGTTAAAGCCTACTTTAACTGAATCAGTTATTCCATAAATTATAAGTATTTCATGGGATTATGAGCTTGCATTTTAATACTATTTCAATAATCATGTGTATAGCCTTAAACCAAACTATGTAAGGGATAATTAAGTAACTTCATTTCATCGTAAAGTCGTAACTCATCGATTGTTGCTGTTTGACGATTTTCCACTAGTATATTGGAAAATTTTCTATTACAGAAAAGAGATAAAAGATAAAGTTGGTTGGTTAACTTTTAGGAAAGATGATATACACCAATATATATTATAGCTAACAATATTGTTGAAATTGGTACAAAGAAAAGATGTCACATTCGCTTGTCATATGTAAATCTATTGAAAAGATTCTTTTGATAGCGGTCTTTTGTAAAAGGCTGAAGTACGACCTAAAGTCCCATTTTTCTCCTAAATACATAAGCACTGGCAATCGGAAAACTCAACGTGGGATCCACTCCGCGTGAACCTATTCGATCTCATGCATTTAAATTCAGAATTAGTGAAAAGCCTTGCCGCAGACCGACTTTTTGCCGAAGGTTAGCAAGCTATTCCTCGGATTTCTCTCTAATGCCTCTTTCATTGAAAACGTGATTGATTTAATAGCTTTTTATATACAAAAGAAAACTTTGAATGGGCATTTTACTTTTATGAACTTCAAACAATTTAGGTATGAAAATACATGTTTTCATCCTGGAAATAACGATCACACCTTTCGAGTTCAAAAGGGTCGTAGTGTGACATCATAAATAATCTATCCGAAGACAAGCTCGTATCTGGCAGGCAGAAAAATGTATCTGGGACATAAAAGGATGGTAGGAGGTCGGTTCGTTACGTTTTGTAGGTCCCTAGGGCGTGCCTCGCGCGGTGGGCTAGTAGCTGTGTTCCTACATGAATGTTTTATGCTTGCGTCACAATTCAGATTTGTATCTACTAGTCGAGCCAGTTTATGACCGCCTGTTGTCCCACGTTGGACAATAAAGGGGGTGTGTTTATTGTTTTTCGTATTGTGGGTTCAAGGTTCCTGACATTACTGACTTATTTTACGAGTCCTGAATTAGGTTATAAAGTTATATCTGCTGTGATGAATTGGTCCTTGGTGGGAAATTTATTAAGGAAAATCATTACTGAAACTGTTTGTTTTATGCCTTAGAGCAGACCTTTATTTTATATTTTATGCAACATTAATTTTGTATTTACGATATAAGTGAAAATAAAAGGTTATACTAATATAATAAGTTAGAGTTTATATGTAAATACTTGCCTGACATTAAATGTTGAAGTTAATGGTAAGTTTTGTATGGTAAACACAAACGCTTGTAAATTATAATTTTTATCCAATTTTTACTTCCAGAATATACCCGCGTTAAATCTCGGTTACATTTTTCAATTTGCATATTTACCGCTTTACAAATTAATTTATGTTGGTGGTGTAATTCGCTCCTATGTCTATTAGAAAAATATCCTTTAAATCGGACTTTTTGATGCTTAGGCTAGTATGTGCAAATCACCAAACAAATCATTCAAGTCTATAACTTTATTACAAAAGGGTTTTACGACTATAATAAAAAAAATCTTTCACGAGAAATGAAACCCTTTTAACGAATAATCGGATACATAAAATCGAAAAGTATTTATTTATTATTAAATAACAATAACAGTACATGTTAAATTGTTTAATAAAATATGTTATCGATATGCGTAGGTAAACCACTTTTTGCTAGAAGATAGACGCAAAGCTATTATCAGCTTAGTTATTTCAATACTGGCTGAAATCTAAACAGGGAAGCCGGGCCAGAAAGATAAGACCGTAATCCGTTTTGAGGATAAATACTTAAGTATTTAAAAATGTGTTATGATTATATATATTAGTCGATTCATTGACATTTTAAAATTAAAGTAGAACAATTGAAAGAGTCGTTCAACCATCATAATATTGTTTAAAGAGTGAAATTATAGTGTTTTTGTGTATAATTTTATATCATGACTGTAAGAGTTTATATTATCATGACTTTACACATAAGATATAGATTATTGTAATTTGCAACTGCCTCGGTGGCAGAGTGGTAGTGAATGCGACTGCTGTTCATGAGGTCTCGTGTTCACATCCTGGGTCGGACCAAATGTTTGTGTAATCACCAAATATTTGTTTCGGAGTTTGAGTGTTTTCTATGTATAATATGTAAGTATTTACAAAAAAAAGTATATATGTATTTATATCAGTTGTCTAGTACCCATAACACAAGCTCTGCTTATCTTGGGACTAGATGGCGTTGTATGTTAGATGTTCAAAATATTTATTCATATTTACTGTGGGAAAATCGATATCGGAAATCTAAATAGAAACAGTTTGAATGAAGCTAAACATTATATGTTAATAACATTTGTAACAATAGGTTGAACATACCAAAGTCTAATGGTTTAATGAAATTTAACCTGAAATTATGGCATACAACGCTTCTCAAGATTATTTGCTCATAATATGTGTTATTCTCAAATAGGCAAACTACTGATGAGGCCTTATACTCGTATGTTGGATTAATTAGAACACGAGGAAAATTATTAACCGTATTATTATTATCTAGCGGTTTCTTATCCTGACATAGTTAATCAAGAAGTTATTAAACTATTCTAAATTATGTTGCATTCCTGAATTAAAATGTTAATTAAATGATACAAGATACTTAAAGTCACTTACGAGTATTATACGTGCCTATAAAGTTTCTGGCTAATGCTTGCAAGTAGTTTTGTAGAAATCGAATCTTTTTACCCGAGTACGGCGAAGCAAAAAGGAAAAGTAATAGTTTTAGTAGTCTATGTATGTTTGTATGTTCTAACGTAGCATCTAAACTACTGAACAGAATTTAATGAATGTGTCAATAGATTCGTAATAATGACCCGGGTGACATAGGCTATATTATTTTTTGAGTTGTTGTGGCGGCCATGTCATCTTTACTACGACAATATTTTTAGGCTGAGACTATGATAGTGTTGCTGAATTGGCCCCGTTTAATTTTAAGTGGATTTATTTTTCTTTAAGGCTTTAAAGTTTCTTGTGTAGATATAATCTAAATATTTCAAACGCCATCAAAAAAATACTTTTTGTCTAATTATAAAGGTTACAGAAACGCTTTACGTGTTATGTTTTTTTAAATAAAAATAAAAACACGTATGATTAAAATAAAGCATGTGTTATTTATTCAACACCTTTGCTTCTGCAGTAAAGTGGTACGCATAAACCATTTCAGAAAAAATATCCTGTAAAAATATAAATTTGGATTAAGCATTTAATTTCACGACCTTTGACGCGATTCGAATACCAGTTCATTGAATAAAAAAACATTTTACAAATTAACAAAATGTTGTTTTTTAAAGGGTTTGTGTTTGTTATTTTTTTGATGTATTTGCTGCACTATGGCAATCTGTTTGAAAACAATAAGCCACTTGTTTGGCTGGAACTACGTGTCCTGTTTTTTTTATTGTTGTCATCGAGAGCCAATCAATTGCTGAACTTTCCAGCAGACCCTCTTCTTGACTCAGTCTACAAATCTTTGGGCGAGACTGGGGATGCCTTGTCTCTTCAGTCGATTGTACTGTAGTCCACCCTCTCCACTTAAGGCCTGTGCGAGTTCGTTTGCATGAGTTGCTAGTTTCTCCTAGTATTTCAGGCTTGCCTGGAGTATTTCCTCACGAACAGTGTTTATGCCTAGGTCAAGATACGTGTATTTGTTGCTAATACATTGGGGTATACTGAACATGGTTCTTAGTGCTTTACTTTGGAATCTTTCCAGTATGTCGATGTTGCTCTTGCTAGCTGTTCCCCATAATTGTATTCCATAAGTCCAGATAGGTTTCAAAGTTGCTTTATATACCAACATTTTGCTAGTGTTATTAAGTTGCAAGCTTCGTCCGATTAACCAGTGAAGACCTCGAAGTTTTCCATCCAGTTGTTTTCTTTTAGCCCAGATATGCTTCTGCCATGTAAGCCTTCTATCCAGGTGCATTCCCAGGTACATTGCATTGTCTGTTTGAGGTATTTCTCTGTTGTTAAGCTTAACCGGAGGGCAAGTGTCTCTCCTAAGAGTAAAGGTTACATGAGTGGATTTGGTTTCGTTTGCTTTGATCCTGCATTGCTTAAGCCATGATTCTATTTTATTTAGATGACTTTGCAGAGTGTGTGATGCAGTTACTGGGTCGCTATGAGAAGACAGCAAGGCGGTGTCATCAGCGTATGTCACTGCAATCGTTTGATCATCTGTTGGAATATCTGCAGTGAAGATGAGGTACAGGATAGGTCCCAATATGCTACCTTGGGGGACGCCCGAGTTGATTTCGTAGAGCTCAGAGCTGTCATCATTGTATTTTACCTGGAAACTTCTCTTGACGAGGTATGATTTTAGTATCTGAAGAAAACAGTGTGGCAGTGACTTTTTGATTTTGAAAATAAGGCCCTCATGCCATACCCTGTCGAAAGCTTGGCTGATGTCTAAAAACACTGCAGAGCAGTATAATTTATTTTCTAAACATCTACTAATAATGTCAACAATACGGTGAACTTGTTCGATTGTCCCATGACTTTCACGGAATCCGAATCGGTGCTGTGGTAGTATGGTATTTAAGTGTACTTTTATTCTATTATGAAGTATCCGTTCAAACAGTTTTCCAATAACTGGTAACAGGCTGATGGGTCTGTATGAATTTGTTTGTTCTAGAGGTTTACCAGGCTTAGGAATCATTATTACATGTGCTACCTTCCACTGTCCAGGTAAGTGTTCAAATCTTAGGCAAGCATTAAATATGTGGGCAACTTTCATTACTGCCTTGTACGGAAACTTCTTTAGAAATGTTGCATCTATATGATCATACCCTGGCGCTTTCCCTTCCTTCAGATTTTAAATTTCCTGGAAGATTTCTTTAGGGCTAGTACTTTGTAATGATAAGCATATTTGATTTGGTGATTCTAAGTAGTGTCTTATTTCTTCTGTATGTTCACGACAGCTCTCTGGGTGTGGATTAAATACATTGCTCAAGTGTTCTGCAAATGCTGTCGCTTTCTCTAGGTCAGACCTAGCCCATCCTCCTCTATTATTATTGACGGCAGGTATATGTGTTTTTGGGCGCTTTATGTTTTTGGTGACCTTCCACAGCGAATAGTTTGTGTCAGCTGTCGGATCGAGGTTTGAAAGCATGTTTTGGATTTTGTCGTTCTCTACATTGTTGATGAGATTTTTATCAGGTTTCAGGTTGTATCAGGTTTTTTTTATACATTGTGTTGTAGGATGTTCATTACCACATTTGACGCATCGAAAAGGTCTGAAACATTGATTTTTTGTGTGGCCGAACCTTTGACATCTTTTGCATTGTATAATTTATTTTTTCTTATAAGGTGCTTAAAATGTTATTTTCATTTGGTTTAAATATCTGACGTCAAATATTTCTTTGTTGTTTTGCTGTGACTCCAGGTCTACATAGAATATAGGAAGTGGTCTATGTCTGATGTTGACTATTTGTCTTATTTTATGCCCAATATGTTCCAGTTCTCTAGTTATTTCTGTCGTATCTTCTGAAACGTGAAGTCCTCGTAGAACCACTCGGTAAGCTTTTTCACTTTTTAACTGGTAAGTGTAGTGTGAAATATTGTTGTCGATGAAATGTTCTCTGATAATTTTGTATGTTTGGATGTCTTTTGGCATGATTTTTATTATGTGTCCAGATCTGAGTGTGGTCATGGTATAAAGATCTATGCCTAGAATTTTGTTTAGTATTTCCTTAAGGGATGCGATGTTAATGACACCTGTAACAAATATAGGCTCGGGTTTAGGAACATACACTTTTTCTTTTTTGTTTGTTTCCTGACCACAAATGGTTTCATCATCGAGTATCTCAAAACTGTTCCGAGTTGGTATAACAAATTCAGATATATTCTTTTGTTTTTTGTTTGTGTTGGTTATTGGACTGGTCTCTTTTCTTTTTTTCCGTTTAGCAGGGATTTTAGCTCTCTGCCACTCATTTTTGTTTGTATCTTCATAGTCACTGGAGACTGTTTGAGTTTCTATTGTTTGTTCAATAGGTCCTGTTTGATTAACGACAGGCTTTTTGATTTCTGTAGGTATTGCACAGAGAGAGTTACTTCTTGTTCTTTCAAACATACTGTGATGTAATGTTTGTTGTATTAAATTGTGTGTTTTATTTGTTTTAGGGGTTTTTATATTTTTAGAGTTATCCATATGATTCCCACGAGACGGTTCGCCAGGTTCACCAAGGTTGGCGCTAGGACCTGCCTCCCGCAATCCATGCATCCTGTCGGCACGTGTCCCACCTTAGGATTAGGGTAACTTTTTATGGAGGTTTTCTACCTCTTGGTCCGGGCAATTAAGCCAGGACCACCGCTTCTATGACAGAGTGACGGGTTGTGAAGGTCATTTCCTACCTTCAGCGGGTCAGGCTGGATAGGCCGTCTGTTGTCGGGTTAATTGACCGTTGCCCAATGCTCGACGTTGACCTTTTTACGGCTGGTGGGGTCTCTTCTCCTCAGCCAACCCTCCTCCTTTCACATACGGGCTTGGGACCGTTAACGGCGGAGTCTGTGTTTGTTCTTATTTAAATTATTTTTAGCTTGGTATATATTTGTCAATAATTGATTCTGAATTATTAATATTTGATGACGATTTTTTAAATTTAATTTTTGCAGTATTAAATTTAAGGATTAGTAAACTTATGTTGTCGTGTACGTGGTATAGATCAGGTGAAGAAAGTGATGAATAAAGCAGCGAGGTAAATTTAAGTACTTGTATTTTGATCAAATAGTAAGGAAGCCAAGATGAATAAATGAATGTCTTATAAACTAAACAACACAGGTATTTATATATAAATATTTGCACCCGACACTAATATTGCGGAGAGGGACTCATTTGGCAACGCTTGAATATAGCCGACATCCCTGTCTGTTGCGCAAGCGCCGATACAATAGATGCGGCGTCAGCCATGTTGATATTGGCGTGCTCTAACGCGAGCGGTATTGACACCGCCTATATCATCCGATATGACGTAGACATCGGATGATTTTATGCATCGTTGTATCGTTGGAGTTGATTTGCCTCGCCTACTATGTCTCAAATTATACTTAAGTTATACCCAGGTGTAAATCGAATGATTGTGCTTAACACATAACTGTTCGACCCGAATGGGAATCGAACCCGTGACCGCTAAAGACTATTCCATTCGGCAGGAACTTTATTGAATCGTTTTCAAAAAGTGGTATATTTAGGATATTCCCAATTTATAAGAATTAAATTAGAATAATTACTTAACTCCAAAAACACATCCGTAAATAATTTGAAATGCCAAATGTTAAAGAAGGTAAAGTGTCATGGCCTTCATTGTCATGTGTATATAAAACAAGAAATAATATTTGTTAGTATCTACTTAAGTAATGTCTCAAAGAGATTTTCGTACAACATTTCAATAGTATTCCCAAAATTTTAATGAGATATATATTATAAGATATATCCTAAAATATATTATAAGAATATGACAAAATTCGAAAGTGACTGTCTGTTACTCTTTCGCGGCTAAAATTCTGCACAGCTGGACAAACATAATTACTTTCGATTTTATAATATTAGTATGTATATTCTTCGCTTACAGCTTACGCTATACAGTTTCGCTCGAAAGCTAACTCGAGAAACAGGTTTCCAAAAGCCTTGATCGCTCATGCTACAGAAGTGCATTTCATTTGTATCATATACCGTTGCTGCTATAAAAAAAGTAGAAAATGTCATTTGTTTTTGTCATTGTTCTTAGCTGTGTCTTAGTTAGAAGGTATTTTGATATTTCTTTTTATAAAGAAACATTGCTCGTTAGATCTACAGGTTTCTTAAAATCATAAGTTTCAACACAAAGCAAGAATACGCTACAAAAGAGCATAAACAGTCAAAGTATTAGTTGTATAAAACCAATAAAAGTTTATTTTTAGAACACTAGCTGTACCCTTACCACATTTTGCTGTGACACTTTGTAATGACATCGATGAGAAATGAATAATAAAACTAAAGTAACACATAAAAAAACCGACTTCACAAACTAAAAAGTATAAAAAAACTTAATTTGTATGTGCTACCTATTCATAGGTTTGAAATCGGTGCCAAGCCAAATGTAATAGTTGGTACCACACTCGCTATATTTCGAGACGAACGTCAACGACGTTACCGACGCTTCGGTTGTTTTGTTCTACGCGAAGAGCAGCTATCCCGCTCAAGGTCACGCGCGGCGAGTGCGGTCCCTACTATTACATTTTGGCTTGGCACCGACTTTAAACCTATGAATAGGTAGCACATACAAATTAAGTTATTTTATACTTTTTAGTTTTTGAAGTCGGTTTTTTTAAACGAAGTTTTTTTTAATTTTCGCTTTTTAGTCTTTCTCAAGTCTCTCATCATCATTTCACCTAAATAACTTGAAAGGTAACATACATACACATGACATTTAAAGAGTTATCTTCCAACTCCTAACCGTTAAGGAGTTTTATCTTCCATCATCAGCTCATCATCATGAACTGATGACTACCAAATGTAAATACTGTAATAGCTTTAGAAAATATATGAAAAACATAGTACCTGCCTAACAAATTTGAGGGTTTCATTCGATTTCCTTGGAATCCCATCATCAGATCCTGATATGGTGGCAATTAGTCCACATGGGGAGCATACCCTTTCGAATACAAAAATAATTTTTAAAATCGGTCCACAATTTTATTGACGGAGTAATCAGTGTACATACATAAAAAAAAACAAAAAACGTTGAAATTGAGAACCTCCTCCTTTTGGAAGTCGGTTAAAAATACCCTTAAATTCGGTTTCATATCTTGTCAAAATTTACCTTTTTTTATCTTCTATTGAAATAAATAAAATTGGAGTGTCTGTTTGTAATATTAAAATAACCGCTTTTTAATAAATGCATATGCATGGATACATGGTACATATACCAAAATATCATTTTTTATAATATTTATCTGTATGTTTGTTCCGGCTAATCTCTGGAATGGCTGAACCGACTTTGACGGGACATTTACTGACAGATAGCTGATGTAATAAGCAATAACTTAGGCTACTTTTTTGACTAGCTACGCCCTGCGGCGTTACCCGCGGTTGTAAAGGTACAAAAAGAACCGCGGGAAGCATCGCGGGACTCAGTCAGTTGTACATATGTATAACCTTTTGAGTTATATATGCAACTATCAAAATGCACACATACCAAATTATTGTTTTTAACCGACTTCCAAAAAGGAGGAGGTTCTATGTTATACTGTATGTATTTTTTTTAATGTATGTTCGCCGATTACTCCGTCACTTGTGGACCGATTTTGAATTTCTTTTTTGTATTCGAAAGGGTATGCTCCCGAGGTGGTCCCATTGCCACCATATCAGACTCTGATGATGGAATCCCAGGGAAATCGAGAGAAACCCTCAATTTTTATAGGCACATACTATGTTTTTCGTATATTTTCTGAAGTTACACCGGTATTTGCGTCTGGTAGTCATCATTTTATGGCACAACTCCTTAACGGTTAGGAGTTGGAGGATAAATCTTTAAATATCATATGTATATATGTTACTTTTAGTAGTATTCTTTCAAATTATTTAGGTAAGCTGATGATGGCAGGTGGAAGGTACAACTCCTCAACGGTTAGAAGTTGGAGGATAATTCTTTCAATTTCATACGTATCTAAAGACCTTCAGTCGTATACTTTACAGTTATTTAGGTGAACTGATGATAGAAGGTTAAACTCTTCAACGGTTAGGGATTAGAGGATGATTTTAATATTACACGTACGTATAGACCTTAATTTATATTCTTGATGATAAATTTGATGAAATAGTTCAACTTACTACTTACCTACGATTGTTTGCACTAAAAACTGAAAAATAAAAACTTTTTATAAAAAAAAAAACCGACTTCCAAAAAACATCCACGAAAACTCTCTGCCAAAAAAACACTTAAAAGCATAAAATAAACTGGTTCTTCATAAATTGCCTATACCTAATTCTTTTTTCATTTAAATAGTAGTAATATAATGTGTGCTAGGTACCTATCTGTTTGAATCAGTACGCTTTTAAAGGATCATTCAAACCTACGCGTCAGCGACGCGGGACGCGGGACGTGAAGCGGGAGCGTCCACGACGCGAAACTTATCGTGCACACCTGCGCGACTGCGACGCGAACCGCTAACTTCATTTGCTAGTGGACAGTCACTAAAGCTGCGCGTCTTTATCTGGTACTAGCTGGGTCCCGCGGTTGTTGTCGTACCGCGGGTAACGCCGCGGGGCAAAGCTAGTTTTAAAAAAGTAGCCTAAGTTACTCCTTATATCATCAGCTATCTATCAGTGAAAGTCCCGTTAAAGTCGGTCAAGCCGGAACAAACGGACAGACAGACTAAAAATTGTAAAAAATATTATCCATGCAAATAAATGCATATGTATGTATACACGGTACATATACCATACCAAAAAATAACATTGGAGTATGTTTGTAATATAAAAATTATATTTAAAAAAAACCGACTTCCAAAAAACATCCAACGAAAACTCTCTGCCAAAAAAAAACATTTAAAAGCGTAATTTTCATTTTTTGGAAGTCGGTTAATAACCGCTTTTTACTAAATGCATATGTATACACAGTACATATACCTATTTTATTTTCATTTTTTACTGTCTGTTTGTTCCGACTAAGCTCTGGAACGGCTAGACCGATTTTGACGGCACTTTTACTGATAGTGTAAGGAGTAACTTGGGCACTTTTTTAGACTAGCTTCGCCCCGCGGCGTCACCCCCAATACGCGGGACTCAGCTAGTTTTGGTATATGTATCGTGTATATACACACTCATGTTTTAATTGCCTCTCATTATGCAACAGTCACTTAAATAACTATTATTTACTTAACATCCATTTGAAATTCCGGACCAATCGAATCCCATATTTTGTCTTTTTTGCGTAAATTCTTATAATTTAATCTTTATTCTTCAAATTATATATGATGGGATATCCTCTCCCTTTTTCAATGAACATATCTATAATATTATCATCTGTTGTAGTCATCGTGGAACGAAAACGAAATAATACTCGTAATATGGAAGGTAACTTTCCTGCGCGTACACACGTCTGACCACTAAACGCGTGCGTCCGACTGCGTCCCACTTTGCGGACGCTGCAATCCCGCTTTGTGGTCGCGTAGGTGTGCACGGCGCCATAAGAAAGCATGGGCAGCGTCCGCCGCGTGGCGGACGCTCCCGCGTCGCAGTCGCTTTGGTCGCTTAGGTTTGGCCGAAGCTTAAGTGTTTTTTTGGCAGAGAGTTTTCGTTGGATGTTTTTTGGAAGTCGGTTTTTTTTAACAATTATATTAAATGTTCAAAACCGCGAATCTTTTAATGTTTTGAATAAAATGTAATAGTTATTTACAAGCAAGTTCTTTGCATTGAATTAAGTAGGAGACTCGATTTATAAATTACTAGATTTTGCTTACGGCTCCGCACGCGTGTATGTCGGTTATCGCGGCAAATTACTATTTGGGCTACTGCCTATGTGTTATTCTGATGTATAAACTATATTACTGTAAGGTTTTATCCAAATCCGTTCAGTAGTTTTTGTGTGAAAGAGTAACAAACATCATCCATCCATCCATACTTACAAACTTTCGCATTTATAATATAACTAGTGGTTGCCCACGGCTCCGCCCGCGTATATGTCGGTTATCGGGGTCAATAGTAGCCTATGTGTTATTCTGATGTATAAGCTATATAACTGTAAAGTTTCATCCAAATCCGTTCAGTAGTTTTTGCGTGAAAGAGTAACAAACATCCATAAATCCATCCATCCATCCATCCATCCACACTTACAAACTTTCGCGTTTATAATATTAATAGGATTAGGATGTACATACGTAAACATCGAACAAAAACTGTTGTATTGCCTTTTATTGTTGTATTTATTGCGCTAAAATATTGTTTATTATGAAATGGACTGGGAATACCAGCAGTGGACTGCAACGGGCTGACGATGATGATGATGAAATTTTATAAAAGTACACATTGCTTAAGGCACACGGAATAGTGGAGTCTTTCATCCTGCAGAAATTTGAATTGAAAAAAATGAAAAAAATAAACTGCTTTACGAGAAAAACTCACTGGCAAAAGCTTATAATAATAATAAAGGAGGTGTTTTCCCAAAAGACTTCAAATTAAGCACCGATGCGCCTCTGCCATATTTTTTTATTAAAATATCTCAAAAAACAGCATAAACTTTATTAATGGCACGAAGAGGAAAAAACAAGATTGAGATTTTCATTTATATAATTTCTGGTCTGTCACTTTACATTAAGAATTATTTTATAAAAAGAGATTCGATGAGAAGGAAAAGCAATAAATTTTTAAGCCATGTTTTCAACAAATGAACTCAATTTCTTACAATTTGGAATAATGGTATGGCAACTGTTGCTATGCAAATTAATAATAATAGGAATACAAGTGGCATTTTCACCATCATAATTCCTTTCCAAATCTTCACAGGTGCGTGAGCATCACAATGTCTGTAACTGCGTACATTTGTTACGCCGTTTGTTTGTTTGTTTCCATGAGTATTCTGTATCAGTTTTACGGTGGAAAAGACGCTAAAAGATACGAACTTCATTCTGTATATTAATGGACCAGATACGACGTCATTCTTGACTGAATGAGATAACCAAACTAACTCTCATCGCTACTGGTATGCCAGTAGCACTTGAACTAAATGGTTTGGTTCGTGGAGATTGGAAGAGAGGTTCTATCTTTAACGTATGTACTAATGTGTGTATCCATATATGTTTAAGGACACGTGATTCAATATCTGCTTAGACTGGGCATTTAATAGCAATGTGTGATATGTTGATCTTGTCCTGATTGGCAAGACTTACTTACTCACTTAGGAGTTAAATAAATAAAATGTTAATATTATAGACTTACTCAGTATAAGATTAAGTAAATAAACAGCGTTTTATTGTTCGATAGGCACAAAAAAATAATGTGATTCTTTTTGTGTGAATTCTGAGCGTAGAAAACTGAGTAATTTTGACATCCATATGATCGCATGGCGCATAACTACAAGGACCATAAATATCCGTTTTTGCTACCAACTAAGAGAAATATATTATGTAATTTGAAGAAGGACGTATGTGCCTTGAATATGTGTCTGTAATTTTGTACAGTATTTTTCATCAAATTTGTTATATCGTATTCTAAGAAAACAAGAAATCCCACATAATACAAATATAATTTTTAATATAAGCTGATAATTCTGGTTCATTACAGATTTATAACTGCCTCGTAGGTCCCGCGGTTGGCGTGTGCGACTGCTGATCATGAGGTCTCGGGTTCGATTCCCGGGTCGTACCAAATGTTTGTATGATCTACAAATGTTTGTTTCGGAGTTTGGGTGTTTTCTATGTATAATATGTATGTATTTACAAAAAAAAAGTACATATGTATTTGTATCAGTTGTCTAGTACCCATAACACAAGCTCTGCTTAGCTTGGGACTAGATGGCGTTGTGTGTTAGATGTCCGAAAAAATATTTATAAATGCTATTTTTTTTTGGAACGAAGTTGGGGGCGTTGCGGAGGGGTACCCTAGCCGGCAAAAAAACGTCCGGACCGTAAGATTGACGCCTTATTTTTATTAATAAATTATAACGGGAAAAGTCTTTTTTTTTTGTCCGCGACTGTACATAGCCTGTGGGAAGCTGAGACAGATATGTAAATATGGCGGTACGAAGTTCACCGGGTCAGCTAGTGTATAATATGTAGGTATTTAAAAATAATTAAAGATATATTTATTTATTTAATGAACGAAAAATTTAGTATAGCGTAGTAATCTGGAAGTTGTATGTAACAAGTATGAAGTAACTCTAGACAGAACTTATTTCAGTAGAGATTACTAGGTGGCAGCACAAGTGAAAAGTTTAGTTTTATTTTTATCGATAAAAAATCATAACAAAAAATGTATACCTGAATAGTTATTTCTTTATACCTCGCATAGAACTTTTATATATTTTTATAAATCATTTTAAATTAAATAAAGGTGTTAAGACAATTTTGTGGTTTTTAAAGAGCGTGAACGAAAAATGTAGTATAGCGCCATCTATAATTATTTATTTATTTCGTGAACGAAAAATTTATATAGCGCCATCTGTATTTTTGATAATGCACTTTGTTCCTACCTAGTGTCCCACGACAGCACACAACTTTTTTTTATTCATTTTATCTGGTTATCTTGTATCGTTCTTTGATCTTTCACATTATTTTATGAGTTGTGAGACTCATAAGTTGTTTATTGAGTTCTAATAATGTGAATTGAGATACGCTTAATTTCACTAAACTTCTCAGAAATACCATTTATTGTGAAATCGTAAAAAGGATAAAACATGAAGAAAAATTATTTAGATGAAATCCATTCTATCAGTAAAAATAAATAAATAATTGACAAGACGTTTTAATTTCCTGTTTAAAGGCTTCGGTTAAGGTAATGTCGAGGTCCTTTGACATGTAATTAAGTTGAATACCTGTCATATCATATGATATTTGAAATAGTTTCGTTATATTTTACAAATTGACAAAATAATTTCCGCTCAACTCTATTATTTCTAAATTCATCCGTATTACCCAATATAAGACTTTGTAGATAAACTTCCCTTAGTTTTACTAATAGACTGAGCTCACTTCAAAGTTCCCCAGTTTATTTGCAGAAAACGAAGCTAGCACTGTTTGAAAACCAATTATTTATTTTCCAACCTTAACCTATTCAAACAAAATAAAATGTAAAAAAAAACACCAACTCTCTGATTGGCTATTACAACGGCACAATCCCACCGACTTATATATTGAAGCTGTAATCAATTTTTGGCTCGATATAAACAGTGACATCTGAACATTGAATATAGGTTTATTACCTTTGGTGCTCTCAACGCCGCAGTCGATCCGCCAGAGTAGAAGCGACATAGAGAGAGTAAGAATCATCTTGCCGCCACTGGAGTAAAATAATTCACTTTTATGGCGCATCTTTGTACACAGCCAAATTTTCGGCAATGCCGCCCCTTATAGGTGAAAGTCGCAGCATCACAGACACACTTTGTCGCTCGAAACAAAAGTCTCTTCCGACACTGAACGTTATGCGACAGTTATGGCCGACACTTTTACTGCAAATTTATACCGTACGACAAAAGTAATTTGTGCTCTATACGATGCATTGACACCGCCGACTTCCCTTTTATTATACCTTGTTGTTTTACCTGAAACAAAAAATATGGTTATGTTTTCTGTTTGGTATATTATGATTATGAAATAAACATTGAATGTTTAGTGAATTTTAATATTGTTATTTGTTTTATTTTGCAGTGTTCTACAGGATTTGTTTTAGTTTATCAAATACGAAGTGAAGATGAGAACAAGAATCTAGTCTGTCCACAATATTTCTCACAGACTGAGACTATTTCAGATTGAGTGGTGGAGTTTCAATGTCGCATTCACACATAGACTAATCACATCGGCAAATTGTTGAAATAAAATCTTGAATAATAGTTTTAACAGTATTTTTATTAACATTAAAGTAAGGATGTATTCTTTTTTACTTTAATCATCCAATGATGTTATTGGGAAGGGCCTTAAAAATAAATAAGTAATTTGTGAGATATTATGCCTAAAAATATTGGTTGAATAATTCACAGTTCATGAGTGTAAAAGATAGTGCTACAATCACATTTTTATTCCACCGTGGTAACAGTTATTCCATGCCTTTAATCACCGTTTTAAAAATTTCAAATCTCGTAAGCTAAATGTCAGCAGTATTATAAATTTTGGTTGGAGAAGGGTTCAGGTTATTCGGATACTAAATGTCAGAATTAAATCCTACTTGTTTAAACTGGATTCCATTTGGACACCTAAAGCTTTTTGTCGGCTTTGAAGCCATATCTAAAAGCGGAATCGTCAGTTTCACTGTTTTGTCTAACAGTTTTGAATTTAATTTTAGAAATTAAAAAAATGGAAAGAATGTCATTGGACATGTTCTATTTAATCTATATCAATACTAGGTCTTGCCCGCGGCTCCGCCCGCGTGTATGTCGGTTATCGCTGCAAATAGTAGCCTATGTGTTATTTTGATGTATAAGCTGTATGTATATTATAAGTATTATATGTATATTACTGTAAGGTTTCATCCAAATCCGTTCATTAGTTTTTGCGTGAAAGAGTAACAAACATCCATCCATCCATCCATCCATACTTACAAACTTTCGCGTTTATAATATTAGTATAGAAGATTATAAGCCCAAAGTAACTCTGTCAGTTTGTCTGTTATGCTTTCACGGTTACACCGGTGCCCTTATTTCAATGAAATTTTGGTATGGAGATACTTTGATTCTTGAGAAAGTATGTAGACTACTATTTATCACGATAACCGACATGAACAAAGACTGAGTCGCGGGTAAAATCTAGTAGATAATATGTATTTAAATATTAATAAAATGAATATTATAAAGATCCATTTAATTTACAACTACCTCGATGGCGCGGTGGTAGCGTATGCAACTGCTGTGCTTGAGGTCTCGGGTTCGATGCTTGGGTCGGACCAAATGTTTGTATAATCTGCAAATATTTGTTTCAGAATTTGGGTGTTTTCTATGTATAATATGTATGTATTTACAAAAAAAAGTACATATGTATTTAGATCAGTTTACTAGTACCCATAACGCAAGCTCTGCTTAGCTTGGGACTAGATGGCGTGTTGTGTTAGATGTTCGAAAATATTTATTTATTATTATTTTAATGAAAGAAGTGATAATTTTAGGGCATTCTACAGTCTTTAAAAACGGGTTTTAAGTGTTTTACATTTTAAAAATCTAACCGATAAATCGTATCTTTCATTAAAATGACACAGTTAACAAGCTACTCAATAATTTATTGTCGCAATAAATCTAATTCTCCCTGTTTTAATTTGGTTACCCTCTTCTCTTTTGTCGTTTGAGCATAATGAAAGTTTGTGCGATATTCTCGTTATATTGTAATTTGTGTTCGCCTATAGGCTGCCATACAATTAATTTGCGGAATAGAAATTTATAATACAATCGATATATAGAAATTAATAATATAGTTCATTAACTAAAGCCTTTAGAACTTGCCTCTTGAACTCTATTAGGCAATTTATCTTATAAATAAAAAAAAAACACCTAACAAATAGATTAACATTTCAAAATTAAGGTTTTTTTTTTATGGAATAGGTGGCAATCGAACAGGCGTATCACCTGATGGTAAATGATTACCGCCGCCCATGGACACCCGCAACACCGGAGGCGTCATAAGTGCGTTGCTGGCCTTTGGGGTATGGGCCTCCGGTATCCTCATTCACTCGGTGAAACACAGCGCAAGCGCTATTTCACCGGTTTTCTGAGAGGCCGTGGTATCACTCCAGTCGAGCTGGCCCATTCATGCCGAAGCGTGGCTCCCTTACGGTAAAGAACTAAGGAATGTATGAAATTCTGGATCTATTTAAAGATAGAAAATATTAAGTAAAGATAATTTGATAGGCAATATTATTTACATTTACGTTATGAATATAAACAGACACATAAATATCGATTTCATTCAAGTATGTTTATCATTATTTTTTAATAAAAAGATATAACTTAGTATTATATTTCAATTTCCTCTCTCCGTTGAAGTTTATCCTATTATGACCAGTTGAAATCACCATAATAATGACCTCTCGAGCTCACTAATCACAGGTCAGTCATACGGATACACGACTCCCGCCTTTGTGAGAAATTGTAGTCTCAATCCTATTTTGACTACCGTAATAAGTCCATCTTTCCCAAATGTAATAATAGAGGTGTATTTTATATTACACAGTTGAAAAGTAAATTTGTAATGAAAAGGTGGATGTTTTTTTTTTGTTTATTTATGGGGAAAACAATAGCATCTAAACAGGCATATAATGATTGATTTTTTTTATATTATAGATAGCCTGGGATTGAATTTCAACCATTTTAACTGCTTATTTTATTTCATAGTTTTTTTAATAATATTCATACACTTTAAAAAAACACGTTTGTGGTTTCTTTAGACATTTCCTCTCAAAGAGAGTTTTAGGAAATGCCCAATCCGAAGCTGTAAAGCCCGACGTGTAAAATTATATGTAAGAGATTTATTTAAAAAAATAAATATCATTTATTAACCCGTATGACTTAAACTGTTTTACATAACCTTTTTTGATTATGACAAGTTAAAATATATACCAGACTCCTACCTACTTGTGTGTAGAATATTACATGCTTGATGAATAACTTATTGTAGTTTTTTTTTAATTTATCTAACATCATATTTTTAGATCACTATAAAATAAGATTTTTTTTTGAGAGAGAGATTAAAATAAGATCACAAAACAAATCATAAAAAAAGTTTATTAGGATTCATAAAATATTCAAATTTCTTCCAATTAAAATCGTTTAAAAATGTTTTCAGCATGAGATTAACTCCTCATGGTTAGTAAAGCTAACTAGAGGAATAACTTTTGGGAACAACAAACAAAATAAAGTTTATAAGAAATAACAGTTTTCTCATAAATACAAATAACACTTCACGTTACTTCTCCTACAAAAATCTGTCTCACAAATAAACAGATTGTCACACTATTCAAGCAAACAGTACATACATCAATCACGTATGTATTGACAATTGCATTATTGATAGCTGTTCTTTGCTATCTATAACCTTATAGATGGCAGTTGCCAATCGAAACAAATAAAAATATTCACATATAGATCTGTTTGGTGTACTGTTTTATTTCCTCATAAGTAATAATTGTTTTCTCTACTGTTGACGGGGCCTAGTTAAATGTGACTTCGATCCGGTATCGAACTGGATTAATTTGCAAACACGTGGCCTGAGTTCGTCGGCATGCCATCACGTACTCAAGGCTATTGTGTCTTCAAAAAACCGTAGATCTGAAGGGATTTCCTATCACGTTACCAAAAAATACATTTTACTGTTATCGCTTGTCGTCAATTTCATTGAAGTAGTAACTACATCACCGCACAATCTTCTAAGAATTACACACTCAACATGATGGGTAATAGTAAAGATTTTATCTAGGATCATCCTCTTCTTCCGATATACATAAAATGTACAATAGGTGAGACTTATCAAAAGAAGCAATTTCTTCCAGGTGACATTTAGATAGTTAAAATGTAGCGTTTTACGAGCCTACTTTATATGTGTTTTTGGGATCTTTCTTTTTTTTTTTATGTATGGCCCACCAAAATGACTCTACTCTGCCCGATGGAAAGCATAAGCAGAATCCAAGAGTGGCGGTCACCATACTCACTGCGAATGCAGACAAGTATGGCGACCCACACCATGGCGGCCTAGTGATGCTACTGCATCTTTTAGTCTAGTCAAGAAGTATGGAACTTGTTGACTAGACTATTTGGGCCTCCGGTCTCGCACTCACCAACGAAACACGACAGCACGAACGCTGTCATTTTACGTTGATTTTCTGTGCGAGGGTAGTACCGCCCCGGTCGAGCCGGCCCGTTCGTGCTGAAATCAGCGTGGCTCTACTACCTATAACTCTATGAATCGATATTAAGCATTTCTAAATTTAAATGTATAATATTACTAGCTGATCTGGCAAACTTGTTTTTGCCATAAAAAAAATTGGGGTATAAAAAATAGATGTTGGTCGATTCTCAGACCTACCCGATATGCACACCAAATTTTATAAAAATCGGTCCAGCCGTTTCAGAGGAGTATGGTAACTAACATTGTGACATGAGAATTTTACTGCCTCCTGACTACGACTGCCTCGTTGGTCTCGCGGTTGGCGTGTGCGACTGCTGATCATGAGGTCTCGGGTTCGATTCCCGGGTCGGACCAAATGTTTGTATGATCTACAAATATTTGTTTCGGAGTTTGGGTGTTTTCTATGTATAATATGTATGTATTTACAAAAAAAAAAAAAAAAACTATATATGTATTTGTATCAGTTGTCTAGTACCCATAACACAAGCTCTGCTTAGCTTGGGACTAGATAGCGTTGTGTGCTAGATGTCCGAAATATTTATTATTTATTATTATATATAAGACTAGCTGACCCGGCGAACTTCGTACCGCCATATTTATATACAATAATTAGCAATAAATTAAAATTGCGACTATAATTTGAGATTTAAATTATCCTATCTCTCAATTCGGATCGAACTGCACATGGTGTGCAAATTTTATTATAATTGGTTAAGTGGTTTAGGAGTCCATTGAGGACAAACATTGTGACACGAGATTTATATATATTAAGACTAGCTGCCCCGGCGAACTTCGTACCGCCATATTTATATACAATAATTAGCAATAAATTAAAATTGCGACTATAATTTGAGATTTAAACTATCCTATCTCTCAATGTGGATCGAACTGCACATGGTGTGTAAATTTTATTATAATCGGTTAAGTGGTTTAGGAGTCCATTGAGGACAAACATTGTGACACGAGATTTATATATATTAAGATAGTAGTCTTAAAATTTTGAAATTCCTTTTTATTCTAAGCTTTTTAAAATGGTAAGCTAAGCTTTGCTGAGCTTTTTAAAAAAAAAAATGCTGAACATGATTCTTTATGTTAATCTTTATGGACTGATTTACTGACCAAAATATGTAAATAAGTTTTCTTCTAACCTTTAGAAGCACATACAAAGAGAAGATATTGAAGAAGGTAATACGATGGCACATCTCTCTGAAAAGGTCCAGTAGCCTTTAGGCCTTGGTGGTACTATAAGATAAAAAATAAGAACCTGCAAAGAGCAGCTATCAGTAAGAACGGCGCATGATTGGTTAGCTCATGGCTGTACAGCAATGACTCCAAACCTTTTATTTTGTTTTCTTTGGTCGACTTCGTTCTCATTCAAGTCTCTTAGTGAAAAAAATATTGTAAAACGTATTATTATTTTTTAAAAGGAGCAACAATAGAGTTTCTTGCCAGATTCTTCTCCATGAAGGGTAGGCTGCACTTGGAACTGGCGACTAGAATCACTCGATTTTTTAATATTAAATATTGACTATTCATAAGTGCCTGTAAAATAAGTGCCCATATGAATAAAATATTTTTGAGTTTGAGCGAAGTGGAGCAACACGTAACGCAACAAAAGCTTCTAACTAAAGAGATAAAATTTCTTACCATAGCACGTAAGGGTTAAAGATTTTATAGGCAACTTATTACGCTCATAAAAACGCTTTCTTTTCCCGTCTACTCCCTTGAGGTGGTAGAAATCTCGACATCCAGTCGTCATTTACTGAAGGAATGCCATTACCGAAATTGCGCTACTTGCGTGAGCAGTTTTATTTTATATCCCTCCACCGACCCCATGTTTATTACCTCCTGGTATTTACTTTTTAATGTTATGTTTAGGATTAGCTTTCTACAGCCTAATTTTGTCTCTACCTATAAAGGTAGAAATATCTGAACGAAAGCTTCTAAAGTTTTATAACTTTAGAAGCTTTCGTTTAGATATTTTACTTTAACAGCGAATGTTTAACAACAAGGACAAAAACTAAACACGCAGGCAATGATATCACATTCAACCAAAACGATAATTGCTTGAGAAGCTCCTTATGGTTTGTATGTTTGCTTCCATTTCAAGTAGGAAGACGGAAGCGAAAGGAATAGGAGCTCAGATGACTAACGGCGGTATTATCATAGATATATGGTTATTGCAAATTTTAATGTAACCTCAAATCTAAGTTTTTTTTTTTTTTAAGACAACTTCCGCACTAGGAATAAATCCTGTGTCGCGGGGGACTTTACAAACATACATGAAACGGACACAAAGAACACCCACCCAGACTCAGAACAACAATTTGTGGATCACACAAAGTGTTGTCCTACGTGGGATTTGAACCCACGACACTTAGCGAAGTAGGAAACGGCGTGGTGACCGTTAAACTACTAGGCCAAACGTGCAGTCGAATTATTTCATTATATAATCAAATTATTTTAACATTTTAGATTTTTTGCATACATAACAATACTTACGCATCTAGGCGTAATCATCTCATCATCTATTGCTTATAATATTTGTTTTGTCAAGAATTATTTTAATTATTTTATTGTCTTATAAGAATAAAGGAAAACAAGGAATCAAGTTCAAGATTACAATTTAATCAACTTAAAATTTAAAACCAATTCAATGTCGTTAGTGTAATCGTGACTGATAAATATTATATATCAATTTTAAAATTGTAATTTCAAGTTATCAATCTGATTATATTTTCCAAGGTCCTGCCATTATATCCTTTATTTAGATACAAATCTATAGTCCGTCTTTCGAATAATATGGTTTGGGATATAGAGATGTCAATTCAAATCGAGCCGAAACGCTTGACTAATCAATCGTTTCGTGCATGTTCCGCTATTATACCACTAGGGACCAGTTGAAAGTAATGTGCAGCTATGAAACGTAATTCTGACTAACATTATACTCGTAAATGTACTACAAATGTACGAATGAGTTTGTTAACGCAACTACTCCACCAACCGTCTTTAATTTTGCTGAATCATTGTATGGAATACAAAAACTGTACTCGTATAAACCTTTCAGTACAGCATTTTTGACTACAGAATCAAAAATTTACTGTCACCGTAGAATACTTCAATATAAATGAAACTATATATTGAACCACCAAGTGTTTGGGCATGAAGTTAGCCCCGGAGCTTGCCGTCCTACTTGCCTCAAGTTTTGCTTTTCACGTTCCGCACTATACGTATTATATAGGCTGTTGCAGAAAGGACTTGGTCAGTTACTTTCATGACTTGGAAAGACGTTTACATAATTTCCAGACTATTACTCGTATTCCCCAAACTTCAATTTAGTTTCTTTTAGTCCATATTTTCAACTGTTGTAGAGTCTTTCCTCGAGAACTGTGTTGTTAAATTTCTATTAGATAGTGTCGAAATATCGTGTAGAAGCCCCCCTCAGACTGTCTGGACAGGTATAGCTTATGTTCTTGTATTAATTCATAAAAATGAATAAGAAATTATGTTTACACAATCTCAACCAATAAATGGGTAATAATATATACCGGTATTAGGGATGTTTCATGTTTGTTTTTGTCTTATTGTATTTGTTGTTTAGATAAATAAAATTTAAGTGCCTGTTTGTTTATAATTTCAAATTACCAGATTTTCAATAAATGCATATGAAAATATAAACAGTACTAACATCAAAAACTCATTTGAAAATGTTTGTTTTCCGGCTAATCGTTGGAACGGCCGGACCGATTTTGACAGGACTTTCACTAGCAATGGCTGATAATATGAGGAGTAACTAACTTTTTAAGACTACTTTCGTTCGGCGGCCTTACTTACAACCACGGGAACATCGCAGGGTCCAGTCAATCTTTTAAATAATTTTAAGAAAGACGTATTTTTTTTAATTCTTTTTTTTAACTTTAACGCACAGCGTATGCCAGTTCCATCGTATCCTGAACAAGTTACTACATACTTATTGTCTAAGAACAATCGACATGAATTTGAACAAAGCCCTCGCATGATCGCTATTTGGTTCCGATAGAATTTTGTGAAACATTCCTACGTCGGCTCCATTCAAATCCAAGTCGGACACTAAACTATTTCTACTAGACTCATATCTGACATACTCCACCAATAAATGGTGTAAGTTTTCCACAACTCCACATTCCTCACAATCAAGAAAGACTTAAAACTTGCAGAAAAATCCATTTTTGAAACAGGTAGCTACATGTTACATAAATGATTCTTAGTTAAAAGATTAGATTGTAGCTGTTATGATATTATTTCTCTTATCTACTTGAAATTCAAAAATAAAAGATAAAGTATAACGCTACATATTTTTATTTAGTCTAGTTCGATAAACCAACGAATTAGAAAATTTTAATTAAACACAATATTTATATAACACAATATATATAATACAAATAGCTCTAAATATATAATGCAAGTAAATTAAATCGTTTGCTGAGTGATTCAATAGTGATCTAAATTTGGCATGAAAATTATTTTTCAAAGTTTTAATTACGAAAGTTGGCAGTATAATTTATTTTAAAGCTCACAATAAAGAAAATCAGAGCCGATCGGCTGCGCGAGCGAATTAGAGCACGCAATCGGAGCCGGTCGGCTCCTCTTATCATTTCACACTAAGTGCGTTCAAGCATTCTTGATGACAAAAGCAGTGCACATGCAAAAATAAACCTTACTACAATAACTCAAACCTCTGTTTCCAATGTGATAAAAATCTGCTCTCCTCTCCGAGCCGGTCTGTGTGAACGGACCCTTACTGCCTATCTGACTCTTACCACGTTTCAAGTTTAAAAAATACGTTACGAATCTTATTTCATGTAAAATAACCAAAGACTGTTTAATGTCAAGTAATCCACATTAAAAATTTCATCCCGTTCTGTCATGTTATAAAAAAAAAACTTCGTTTAAAAACCGACTTCAAAAACTGAAAAGTATAAAATAACTTAATTTGTATGTGCTACCTATTCATAGGTTTGAATTCGGCGCCAAGCCAAATGTAATAGTAGGTACCACACTCGCTATATTTCGAGACGAATGTCAACGACGTCACCAGCAGCTATCCCGCTCAAGGTCACGCGCGGCGAGTCCTACTATTACATTTTGGCTCGGCACCGACTTCAAACCTATGAATAGGTAGCACATACAAATTAAGTTATTTTATACTTTTCAGTTTTTGAAGTCGGTTTTTTTAAACGAAGTTTTTTTTTTTTTTTTCGCTTTTTAGTCTTTCTCAAGTCTCTCATCATCATTTCACCTAAATAACTTGAAAGAATACGACTAAAGGTAACATACAACATACTGTATAGAATAATAAATAAATATTTCGGACATGATGTTTACAGAATGTGAAAGCATGCGGACAATTGCCTTAACTTTATTGCAGGCGCTCACGTAAATTTGAGGATTTCCTTCAATTTCCTTGGGATCCCATCATCAGATCCTGACATGGTGACCATGGGACCACATGGGGAGCATACCCTTTCGAATACAAAAATAATTTTCAAAATCGGTCCATAACTGACGGAGTAATCAATGTACAACCAAAATTTAAAAAAAAAAAAAAAAAACCGATGAAATTGAGAACCTCCTCCTTTTGGAAGTCGGTTAAAAATTATAGAATACTAGCTGACCCGGCGAACTTCGTACCGCCATATTTACATAATCTGTCTCAGCTTCCCACAGGCGGTGTACAGTCGCGGACAAAGAAAAAAGACTTTACAAATTATCTTGTAATTTTTCTTAAATACACAAACCTTGTCCTAACAAAAAGGAACACATAAAAAAAAATGTGCAGTTGATCGAAGGTATACGCGTACATACATTTCGACGATTCATTTTTATAAATTTATAGATTTTATTTAAGTAATTGATCTTGTTAATTAATTTTCTAATAGAGAAAAAAAGAGCGACAAAACGCTTTTCTTTGCAGGAAATTCGTCTTCTTTTATTATTAGGTAAACCCGTTAGCTAAACAATTTATAGAACTACCTACATTGTCATCATCATCACATCGAAAGTTTTTAGCAGTCTACTGCTGGATAAAGGCCTCAGTTATATTAATGCGTTGAGAAACTTTGACAAGCTTTATTGCTGCGACGAGTTGTTGATTAGTATGAGCTTCGATCAATAATGTACTAGATTCCCGATAAGCGCATCAAAAACGGCCCGAAAAATAAGACCACAAATAATTTTGTGGTCTTATTTCAAATTAGTATTGCTCCAATCATAGCCAACATAAAGACGTCAAAATGCCGCAGTTCGCGTTCAAAAACTGTGTAAATAACCACCGTAACACCAAGGTTTTCAAATGAATATCTTTTTTTCGGTAGTTTATATCATTAAGAATTTTTCATAAAATAATAAACAGAATTATATAGTAAATATAATTAAATTAACTAATATTGTAATTATTTGGCCCATGCACCAACTATTGTATCAAACATCACCTATTCTTGAACAGGGAATGCATGGAGTAGTGTTGTTATTTTATAATGTTATTTTTGTTTGTAGATTGTGACCTATTTCGCTGTGCAGAATGGGTATGTATTGTCGCGAAAGAAAGAGAAGAAGAAATACAACCCTTATAAAAATTCTAGAATATGTTTGATTCATTTTGACAGATTCGACATAACTGGAAATACGCAAAGGCGTAGATTACTAAAAACAGCGGTTCCCGAATTGGAGGTAACTATCATTAAGTATTAAAATAGTTGATGTAAGATAACGTTTTGATAAAATAGTTAGTTGACTATGACTTTTTTTTAGATTCACAGCCAATAAAAGTGCAATCAGCTATAACTTCAGAATTGACGAAAGATTTACCAAATCAGGTAGTTTAAAAAAAAAATCATAAACTAGCACTTCGCCCGCGATTTCGTTTGCGTGGGTTTAGTTAATACTCTACGAACTTCATCTCCCCGTGTAAATTACTTATTAATAGACTAAACGTTCAGCGACGGCAGTTGCAAAATTTTTCTTACTTAGAGTATTTTCGTACCCATCATAACTTTTAAACGAAAGGTCCGATATGAATAATTTAAAGTGTAATTTACTTGTAAATAACCAACCTTAATTATTAAACAGTTTAAATAGATAAGGATTAATATCATGATACTAAAATCACCACTACTCCATTCACACGGGTTTTGATAGAATAATTTGATCAAAAAGCGGTCATTGTGACTCAACCATGATAGTTACATATATACCCTCGATAGATTCGTTGATTCGTCGATCGGAGCAGTTCGTCTCGATCCGTGCGAGCTTCGGGTGTTAGGTTTTTTCGTTACGGAATTTCTTGGTTCGGCCGCGCTCAAAGCCCGCGATAAAAGCTATGCAATAGCTTAAAAACAAACAAACAAATATTTATTTATCATATTAGTGAAGATGTAGATAAACCATTTAATTAAATAGATATTTTTTTAAATGTTTTTAATAAACTGCGTACGTTTCTTTACAGGCCACATCTTCAGCAACTTTAAGTTTTAAAGATACTACGATAATACGTGATAATTGTGCCTCGGGCTGATGCCGTTGGTTTTAAGTCTCCTGATGCACCATTATCAGATTTAATATATGTTTGTGACACTCCAAGAAAAGGGTACTTAAAAAAGAAATTGACAACATATCGCAAAATTATAGATACTAAATCTAAGAAAATACATTCACAAAAAGCAATTAAGCGACTAAGATTTTTTTTTTTTTTTTACTTTATTAAATTATTATTTTTATTACCGATTTGTTGTAATAGCGGCTATGTAAAATAGTATCTACTACTGTTTTTGAATTGGTCAAAAATATTTGCCACAATACAAAACTAAAACAAATATATTCTGCAACTCTACGCTTACTGTGTTCTGAGCACTGAAATTTAATACCGAGAACTACATCTAGTTTCACAATACAATAAGCACGAAATTGTAAACAAAATGTTTTTAACCTTGTCACTTAGATTTTAGGTATCATTTTAGAATAAATAATTTTGTACTGATGACTTTTTATTTTCAAGCGACATTTTAAATTCATTCCAAAATATCCTTTCTCTGACGAAAGGTCCTAAATAAATATATTTTGCAATAGTAATTAAACTTTATGTGTAAGCATTAAGGTTAATAATAAACTGAAGTCGTTAACATTATTAAACTTTTTTCTAAAAAATGAAGATGTTTTCGTTACTGCAAACGTGACCACTTGAGCGTCTTATTTTTGTTCCTGATCCTTAATCTAGTACTATTATTGATCGAAGAGTATGAGCCTACGTTATCAACGAAATAATAAAATTTGGTATGTGCTATTTTTCAGACGATGAAATCGTGCAGTTGAATTATGCCAGAGGCTTAGTGATGCAGAAGCATCACAGTTGGCTTCCTTAGTATAGGTCACCATGCTGCATCGTTGAATTTTCTGCATTCGCAATGAGTATAGTGACCACTCTTGGATTTTGTTCAAGCTTTCCATCAGGCAGAGTAGAATCGTTTTGTCAGGCCCATGTATATATAGAAAAATAAATAAATGATGTGAATAATACACACAAAATTTGATTAAACAAATAATATTATACAACGGTCCATATTATAAAGCAAAGTCATTGATCATTTTAAAATTGTCTACACTGACTTGATTTTGGAATGCTTTGTCGTGGTTTGATGTTTTAACTCTTGTGTAATGTGATATTCGCTTAAATGATTGTCTGTCTTCGGTTCTTACATATATTAAAAGCAATTCATTAAATTAAATTTATTGATGTTGTCTTCCATCTATATATACTTATGATAAAAATGTAACAGGTCCAATTCTGTACATTAAAGATATTTTGATTTTTTTTGTTGGAGGGCTCTCTATTTTCGATACTGAAGCCAAAACTGTAATTTTTTTAATTTTTGTCTGTCTGTCTGTATCTTGGCCGCGCATCACGCCGAAACTACTGAATGGATTCAAATGAAACTTGGCATGATTTGAGTTCATACTATGAAGTAGGACATAGGATACTTTTATCCCGAAATTCAGCACGGTTTCCTGGTGAGAGGGGATGAAAGTCAAAATATGTACTTAGTTGTAATTCAATAACACATAGTCCGATTTCATTCATTCTTTTTTACTAGAAAGAAAAAAAATAAAAGATAACGGGAAAAGTATTTTTTCGTCCGCGACTGTACACTGCCTATGGGAACCTGAGACAGATATGTAAATATGGCGGTACGAAGTTCGTCGGGTCAGCTAGTTTATAATAAGAGCGTTTTGAAAAATATTGTCAAACGTCAATCATTTTCTTTTGATATTCAAACTGATTTAAAAAAAACCGAAGACTCTTAAATCGTAAATAAATAACTGCATTGAAGTTCAGCTTAAAATATGGTAACTATGTTGAACTTTTGTAATTGCTATTTACACTATTTTAGTTTTTTTTAAACATCGCCGCCTCGGTATTAAGAAACTTCTTTTAGAAATGTCTTTATTTTTTAATCCCCGCGATAGCGATTATAAGATTAAGATATTTCTTAGCGAGTGTTACGTCTTTGTTGTTATAACTGTGAGCGACGCTTACCTTACTGAGAGTCGTTTTGTCCTATAATTCTGTACACAATATCCATCGTATTCTTACCATTATTCTCTGCTTATGAAACTCGCAATACTACAAACGTTATACCCAGATTCCTCCTTCTCCACCTTGGAGGGATATTAAAAACTCTTTCTTATTGAAGCGCCACAACTCAATTCATTCTTCGGTACTAATATGATATTGCTGTTAAATTCAAATTAAAAGAAAAAAAACATGAAAAAGGACAACTCCCGTATTGGGAGTATACCATCCTGTATCGGTGGGGACTTTACAAACATGAATAAAACGGCTACAAAGAACATCCAGACTTAGAATAGAAATTTGTGTAGCGACCGCTTAAAACACTAGGCTAACTATGCAGTCGAAATGAGGATAAAATGTCTTCTATAACACTATGTATCACTTATTTAATATAAATTTTAGACTTTTTATTTATCAGGTACCATCAAAACTCTGCCCGCGTGTATGTCGGTTATCGTGGTAAATAGTAGCCTATGTTAGTGTTATTCTGATGTATAAGCTATATTACTGTAAAGTTTCATACAAATCCGTTCAGTAGTTTTAGCGTGAAAGAGTAACAAACCTCCATCCAGTCATCCATCCATACTTACAAACTTTCGCGTTTATAATATTAGTAGGATATTGTAAACAGTTGGCAAAAGAAGCCAAAAAGTCAGGTCTGTTTTGAAGATCGTATTTTATAATAAAAAACCGTACATATATTAAAACACCGCATTTAAAGCGTTTTTAAGGCAAAAGCAAGATAACATAGTGTAGTTAACATCATCTACATATGGGACTACGAAGATAGATAAAACTAATACAAAACTAATACCGAATCCAATAAAAAGTTTGTGAGAAATACTATACATAAATTGTTGAGTACACAAGTTGTCGTGATGAGTTACAAATGTACTGACATTAAATATTTCATACATAAACATATTATAGCATTTGTCACTTATTCTCCACTGAGGCGCCGAGACTGGCAATGCGAGTAATGCGATGCATGATATTTTATTAATAAAGCGAAACTTCTTATTGCATAAACCCTAGTATTAAATAATGGTTTTTATATGCTAAGGAAACATTGTCTGTGAAAATAATTGGCAACATAAAGTATGAAATGATTATTTATGGAAGCTATCGGGGCGAATATGTATAATACCTAAAATATTAAACATGTACATATATTGCTATAGCTTTGGTTTTATAAAAACGAACGTGTATGTCGGTTATTTCGGTAAAGTATCAAAGTATCTCCATACCAAATTTCATTGAAATCGGTGCAGCGGCTTAGCCGTGAAATTGTAACAGATAGACAGAATTACTTTCAAATGTTTAATATAAGTATGGATACTTATATGGAATCCTACTTCTTTAAAAAAAAATATTACCAAGATTCCTCTACCGGTACCTAACTCCGAATCTATCTAACCAATTTTCACGTTTTTTTATCCCTTCAACGGCCGTTTTGGCGCTGTGGTGGCCGGATTTATGGGGAGTCCCCCCGCTAGACACTGATGCAGTTTTTCGTATTTTTCTCAATAATTTTATAGGAACACCTACTATTTTTTTATTAGATTTGCCATAAAAATTTCTATGATCATCGTCATAACTAGCTTATAGCCACTGCAGTCTTTATTTTTTATTATATTAACTAAAGAAAAAATAATTTAACTAAAGCCTCGACTATGCTAAAGCTAAGCTATTTAAAACACTGATCTCTAGATAGACTGTCAAAGGAGTGAAAACCCGAATAAAATGGTGTCAAACGTCCACTCAATTTCTAAGTCCTTAATCGTTGTGTCTGTGAGTTGTTTAGACACTGTCACTATTAAATCTCAAATTGCATGTAAAAAGTATAATAAATAAAGTTTTAGTTTGCTAAGCTATGTACTGCGACACTCCACAAAAGCATTTAAATGATTTAATTTTAATCCTATAATTAATGTGATGTTTTTATAAGACAATCATTTTGTTTCCACTATTTACATAAAGTCTATAATTAAAAAGAATCATTAAAATTAGTAGCATTCATATTTAACTCGTTTCATTTTCATTTATAATGATATTTATCTTTAATACTAATAAAACAATAATATTAATAGCCTCAGAAATCTAAGACACGGCTGTCTTATCTTAAACTACGCAGAGCGTATATTATGGTAAACATATTGCTGATAAACATACATAAATATTTCCAAATGCATACATATTATAGATAAATCACATCCAGATACAGAACATACACACTAGTCACTACTAATATCTGCAGCTCAACTGTTTCTAATATATTAAGTTTCAGTGTAACTTAGAAGGAAAAAAATGACTAGAACCGGAGAGTTCCCAAGGGAGCTATTTCCGTGCGTCAGGGGACGATATTCTTGGATGATAATTAACTCTTTATGAGAAAGACATCTGTTTACCGAGCTGCCGTACCGTATTTATAGCTACCAAGCTACGCTACGTATTAATCGTGTAACGCTGTATTTACTACAAAATGTTTATTTTATGAACAACATCAAAACGTATATTTTTCGAATTTTATTTCTGTAGTGAGTTTGACTGATGTGTATTTAAAATAACCGGTTTGTTCCTATTAGTAGCAACCAGTTCATATTATTATAATTATAACAATTATTAATAAATATTTCAGTAGTTTGAGTAATAAAAAAACCTATACCTGACTGTCAGATATTGTTGGGATAAATCTAGGAGTAGGTACATGCAAAGAGGAGATGCCCTAATCAAATCTTCCCATAAAACAATGCGCGACAATTTGCGGTGTTAAGCTCCTCCCATTTCACATTTTTCCATGTATAAAACATATCACCGTGGGATAAATTCATCATACAGTGTTATGTAAATTATTATTATTAGTAACATCTCTTTTACCATCTAAGATTAACAAGCGTGTACACGACACACGCTTTTTAATTAACCTTTAATAATTAATGTTGTAAGAGCATACATTATAATGAATAAATAAGAAGTGCAAGTCTTATTTATTAGAATAAAAAAAATACTTTCAAAATGTTTTTACTGCTCCACCGACCACTGCTGGTCACCAGTTCTAATAAATAAAATGATATCTGATAAACGTCTACGTCAAACATTTTTCATTTAGATAAAAAAAATAACAATTAATTATGTTTTATTATTTTTCTGGTAATGACGGTGAAGCCAATAACTAACTGAATGAAAACAGATTAGATTTTCATCATCTTTGATAAAGTAGGATCATATTTACAATCAAAATATATTCATAAATTACTGAGAAAATGAATAGTACATAATAAATCCGGTTATTGGGATTGAAATTCTGGAAAATATAGGAACCACGGCTTTGTTCATGAATACAGATGCTGAGGATTCGTGTACTGAGACTGAAATCAGTTTATTCGTACATTTAACAATGTTTTTTCGATCGCTTCAGTAGGGTAACCATTTTCAGCCACAGTTTTGTGAGGTTTAGGGTTACGTGGATGATTTAGGTGACCAAAAGATGCCTCTCAGCAAGGGTTAAAGTAAAAGTAAAAGACGGCGAAAAATAAATTTGAAAAATTCAAAAACTTTTTCAAAAATTGCGAAAATGTTGTAAAATGCGACGTTTTTTGGTATCTTTTCTCGTTATGTCGACGATTTCTCGAAAACGAAAAGCGATATGGTTTTTTTTTTAAACTTCTCTGGGTATAGAGTTGGGCTATGTTTTGAAAGAAACGATATCTCTCTATCTATCACGGTGTAGGTAGGAAGGTGCCCCTTGCCCTTTATGCGACGCGAATTTAGGTTGCGCGCGTAAGTAAGCGCTCCTTCTGTATTGTATGTTTGTGTTTTAGACATGGCCGTTTATTTAAGGTTCTTGTTTCGATTTGTGACGTTTACCTAATATAATAAAGTATTGTAAAATAAAATTATTAAAAAAAAAAGTTTTGTCTATATTCATTTTCAATGTACCCGAAGGTCGTGAGAGGCACGAGATCTGTGTTTTTTTTTTATATATTTTGTTGTTTTTACTCAGGGTAATTTGGTATTAAAGTAGAATCTCCAAAATACCAAATGTTTGATGAAGTCTGTTACTTGTAACTTGTATTTTCTCATAAATTAAAACAGACAAGAGTGTTTCCCTACGTATGCTAATTCACACTACGTGACGTTTTTTTTTTGAGATAGGATTTTAAAATATAATAAATAACAAAATGTTTCAATCGAAATTATGTGCAATCGTAATGTTATTAAACACTTACAAATATAAACATAACTTAAATACCTGAATAAATAAAACGATTACGTCTCTAGAGACTATCTTGATAAAAGGTTCAGGTCGCTATCTCCTGAATTATTCACGCACATAATGGCTTCTATCCATTATCGTTTGTGTCTCTGATATATTGATAAATAGAAAAAGTTAGCAAAGAAAATAAAATTTAATTTAAAAAGAACCCGAAAACATTATGAAAGTAATTAGAAGCGAACTCGAAAGGTCTCCTGGCTAATAAATATTGCAAGAAGTAACTTACGAGGTAATGGAATGGAAGTATATTATATTTCTAGGCAACAATATTTTAAGATACACAACAAGGCTATCTATGCAAAAAAGGGGTGTTCCAAATAAATTAATGTAACCGATTTCGTAGTAATTTTATTGTCGAAGGATTTCATTTATTTGACTTAAGACGAATTGTTATTAAGTATCCATACTTAATAACAATTCGTCTATTTTTATTTTTCATGTCTAGACAACTTCAAGAGTTCTTCAAATAAATTTTAATTTATTTCGCTTTAACCTTGAGTTTTGTAAAAAAATATTATTTTTTTATATATTATACAATTCTATATCACTTAATATATCTTAGTCTTTCTTTAATGCCCTTGAACTGTTAATAGTAATTTCGAAAGTTTATCAATGTTATATTACCTAATATAAAACTAGGTATTGTTATAAAGAGTAATTTAAAGTTTTGCATATATACCTATACGTATTTGCGGTTATAATGTTTGTTGCTTACAGGAACACATAGTACAATTAACAGTCCACATATCACATAGTAAATTTAACTATGAAATTTCCAACTTCAAAAATTCCCTCATCCAATAACACACATACTTTTTATATCAATTAACGAGTCTTCACTCTGGCTGACAATAAGACTTTATGTTTTAGTGGGTGAGTGAAAGTACTCCATCGTCATTTCAATAAGAGAATAAGTGTTTTGTAGAAACAGGACAGGCAATTCACTCTGTGGTTTCTGGACTATACAAAGGGCTATATTATATAAAGTATACCATTACCTTATGTCTAACGGTACTCACCAATTTTCTCGTGGTACTTGTACCGCCAGTTAACAATTGCGAATACGCGTTATTTACAAATGTACCCTCGTTTACATAACCTATATAAATACAGAGTAACCGGTAACGGCCCATGAATTTCCATACCAATACTAAACAGAAATTGGGGATCAAAATTGAACACAAAGGTACATTGTGCCTATTATTTTCCGATATCAGAGTCATGTAACAGAAACAATTCAAAGGGTTTGGGACGACAAAAAAAGGTATGATGGCTCGCCGCTTAATATTCATCGTCGTTGCATACATACATATAGGTTTAACGTTTTTTATTTTCTTTTTGCAGGCAAAGGGATATAAGCTGCTTTCATTTGACGCAAGATTCACGCAAGAAACGAGGTACCGCGGTATGTCATTACCGTACGGAATTTGATTCCGTAGAGATCCGAAACGATATATATGATTTTTTTCTTTGTTATTTAAGAATAATTTGAATATTCTTCAACTTACTTTTTCCCTGTTTCTAAGGAAATGATCTTTGTTTTTTCTTTTCATTAACTTTGCAATCTGGGAATTTTCTCCGAAAAGATGATCAACATTATATACTTTTTCGCAGTACTTGTAGTGATTGCCAATTATGGATCCGGAATTCATTTCCACCCAGTCTGTGATATTGCTTTATTAATTTGTTAGCTTTTGTATGTACATGAAAGGACCCATTCCTACAGCTTTTTCTTAGCTACAGCGGGCCTACAGATTTTGCAAAAAGGCATTAATACAAGTGATGACACAAGAATCATTTTCATAAGCTTTTTATTAACTTGCAATGTATGTATGCTTGTATGTTCGGGCGGAATCTTGCAACTCAATTTTGAAGCAGATATCTTCAATGGATTTTGCTGAAATTGTGCAAGCATATGTATACAGCGTGACAATACAATATTATAATGACATGGAGCTCTGTAAAGAAACGTCGCAACATCACCGAGTTTGAACTCATTTGATTCGTCTCGAGGCATTCCAGTAAAAGCTTGTTTTTAAAAAGCTTTTTAATTTATTTTTCAATGGGGTGACCCAAAGGTTTAAATTCGAAAATAAATTCTAAACTTTAAAAATGCATATAAGCTCTCCATAAGATGTGAAAATATCCCTCTTTTTAACCCCATTAAGGAGACAATAAAAAAATAATTTTTGGTTGAACTTGATGTCTGAGCCGATGTCACCTTGTAAGTACAAATGTATTAAGTTTTAAATCTTTCAGAAAAATGAACAATTTAAACAATAGTCTTTAATTAAAATGCCTAAAACCAATATCAAGTTTATCGTTTGACTTTGAGACTTATATTTTCAACGCTTTTGTATTTTGTCTATCATTTTCATCTTAGCCATATTCCGGTCCATAAATAATTCTATTTGAACATCAAAAGAGCGGACCGAGAGTACAATTACATTGGACGCCGCATAACTGGGAATATGTGGAAAACTTTGTCATTGTGTTCGGGATAACGAATGAGCTTAACGGTCTTTTACTTATTTCTTAGAGAAATACTCATAGTTATAGAATTCTCATATTTAGGTATAAAAATACATACCTAGAAGATTTTTCTCGCTACTTTTTTATTTTTCTTTTTTGTGTTATAAATATAAGATTATCGGCTCAAATGACGTGGCGGTAAAGTATTTGACGCGTATTTCTTTTCACTGGACACAAAGCTTATCCAACTTATTTATATGTAAATGGACAAACAAGCAGTCGGTTCATTTAATGGCAAGTAAATGCCACTGCTCACAAACATCTGCAACTTAAAGACCCAAAATTAGGAACAGAAAAGGCTTAGGTTTACAATATTCTTTTTTTAACAACTCCGCATTAGAAATATATCCTGTGTCGCGGGAGACTTAAGCCGCCACAAAGAACACCGAGACTCAAAACAGCAATGTCATTCAAACTGTCATGTGGGGTGTGAAACCACAACAGTTAGCGCAGTAACAACCAATACGCCATCTGTGCAGTCAAAAATATAAGACTAGTAAAAATATTTTCATTTATGTATACTACTTATTATATAAGGCTGAAGAGTTTGTTTGTTTGTTTGTTTGAACGCGCTAATATCAGGAACCATTGGTTCGACTTAAAAAAAATATTTTAGTGTTGGATAGGAGGAAGGCTATAGGTATCATCAAGCTACTATGAATAGAAGCGGAGCAGTAATGAAAAATGTTTCAAAAACGGGGGAAAATTATCACGCTACGGGCAATAGGAAACGCAAACGAGGTTGCGTGGGTCGGCTAGTTCCTAAATAAAACTGAACTCATTATACCCCATTTGCCCTCGTGGTATTTGTTGCATTCATATGAAGGAAAGTTAAAATGAAATCCGTTCATACACATACATAAAGTGGTTTTTGAAGTTAACAGGTAGTAGAGCCACGCTGATTTCAGCACGAACGGGCCGGCTCGACCGGAGCGGTACTGCCCTCGCACAGAAGATAAACGTAAAATCACAGCTTTCACTGCTGTCGTGTTTCGTTGGTGAGTGCGAGACCGGAAGCCCAATGTTGCAGAAGCATCACTAGGCCGCCATAGTGTGGGTCACCATGCTGCATTGTCTGCATTCGCAATGAGTATGGTGACCACCACTCTTGGATTCTGCATATGCTTTCCATCAGGCAGAGTAAGAGTAGAGTCATTTTGGCAGGGCCATACATAATAAAAAAAGTAGGTTCGTTTAAACTAGTGACAGTATCATCATTATTCATCAAATTACGTTTTATTTTCGAGTCCTCCTGAAGTCTATAATGCATCACAATATTTTTATAGTTATCTGATAACTGTAAAGTGACACATATTTATTGTTTTCAAGATCAATAGTCACAATTAGTTATTTATTTTATTAATGTTATCTCTCAAAATATTCAAAAATTGTTTAAGGAGTATTATGTCATTACTATGTACATTATTATACAGGTTCCATAAATTAATGTAGGAAACATCCATTTGTAACAAGCAGTAACAATCATTTTTATAGTTGAACTAGGAATCTAGCCCGTCTTAACACGAAAATTTTTAAAAATCTCATAATAGGTCTTTACCTATGAAATTGCCGTTTTGTATGCAATAAGTGAAAGTACTTATTTTTTCAAACTTTTTTATTTCTGTTATTCGAAGTAATCACCCATGCAATCGACGCATCTTTGCCAACGCATTGGCAGTTTATTAATGCCCTTCTTGTAAAAATCAGCTGGACGGGAGGCAACAAACTCTTTAAAGGCATTTTGTACTGCCTCTCGGGAATTAAATTTTTTACCCACTAAAAAGTTGTCTAAATTTTGGAAAAAATAATAGTCGGTAGGTGCAAGGTCTGGTGAGTATGGCGGATGAGGGAGAGCTTCCAACCCCAGCTCTTGCAGCTGCTTCACGACAACGCGCGACCCCATACTGCGCAACAGACAGTCTCCAAGCTGCAAGAGCTGGGGTTGGAAGCTCTCCCTCATCCGCCATACTCACCAGACCTTGCACCTACCGACTATTATAGTATAATAGTATAATAGAATAGTAAATGTGAGTATAGTCTGGGCTTGTAATATAAGTTCATATTTAGTATCTTTCTGGTGGCTTTGAGTGTTTCCCCGGCCTACCCAAATGTCCTGCTGACGGTAGTGTCGCGCTTCGGGTCGTAACACGATGGCTGGGGCTCGTATGCCGTCTGTATGGACAGGCCGACTCAAAATCATGGTCCTTTCTTCAAAAGGCCAACCCAGATCCTATACTGTACTCGCACTCGTTTTGTAATCAATGTTCTCGGACTAAAAAAAAAAAGGACATCTCTGTGGTTTGTTTCGGCATTTCTTCCCAGAGTGAGTCGTAGGAAATGCCGGTCTCTTCTAGCTGTAAAGTCCGACGTGTAAAAATATCTGAAAAGATTTACTTACAAATAAATATCATTTCATTTCATTTCATTTCATATTACTTTTTCCAAAATTTAGTGGGTAAAAATTTTTAGTGGGTAAAAATTTCAATTCCCGAGAGGCAGTACAAAATGCCTTTGAAGAGTTTGTTGCCTCCCGTCCAGCTGATTTTTACAAGAAGGGCATCAATAAACTGCCAATGCGTTGGCAAAGATGCGTCGATTGCATGGGTGATTACTTCGAATAACAGAAATAAAAAAGTTTGAAAAAATAAGTACTTTCACTTATTGCATACAAAACGGCGATTTCGTAGGTAAAGACCTATTATTTACTCTACTATACTATGCGTGAATTACCCATAAACTTTCCTCTTGAATTATTCTCTCTATTGCTGAAAATTTTATTAAAATCCGTTGAGTAGTTAAAAAGATCTAAGCGAACAGACAGCTAAAGCTACTTTATTTTATACTATACTAGCTTTTACCTGCGGCTTCGCTCGCATTTATAAAAGAGTATCCTATGTTAATAATAATAATATTTTATTATGGCAGAAAGAAAGCAAGTACATTAGTATTTGTCACAATTACAATTCATATAATATTGACAAAGTAGTTGTACATTATCGATTTATAATATACAACACTGATTCCCAAACTGAGTCTGGCTCGTAATAGGGAATCCGAGGTTGTCTTTGAGCAATTGTACTGTTAACAATTGAGTGCACATGTTACTTCTAATACCTCCAAGAATATGTGTACAAAGTTTCATGATGATTAGTTAAGTAGTGAAAAGTAGTTTGCGTGAAAGCGTAACAAACAAACTTACATTCACATTTATGGTAATAGATAATATAGATATGTAAAGATATTATTGACCAAGAAAATTATGGACACTAACATATCATTAGTACATTTCCTTTTACTTCAAATTATTCATATCTAGTAACACAAAAGGCACATATCCGCATTGTACCCGAACACCCTGACCACAATCAAAGGAGGAAGTGTCTATAGTTTAGTTGGTTGGCTGTTTGATATCTTTGGTTAACCACCATAGGAAGCGGTCAGCCGTTAAATGTATGGCCACTACATATCTCAATATCCCATCTCGTTTCACATAAAACTTAAATTTAAACGATAGTGTTGACTTTAGAATAAATCAAATAGGGAAACTAATTTTCTTATTGACAAGTAGAATATTTTAAAGAACTTTATCATGATTTTAAAGAAAGATTTTAACAGGGGCCTTCAACCAGGTTTCTTATTGAATTCATTAAGTGATTATTCTATTATCTTTCTAGTATTTCGAACCCATACCAAAATCACCAGAAAAACCAAGAAGAGATGTAGATTATCCCGAAAAGTCTACATTATGGTTCTACATGTTCAGATATTACACAGTACCAAATATATAGTAACGTATTGAATGTTTCGAATACAATATACATTAAGATATTGGAAATCGAGAAAGAAAAAGCTCCTCAACTACGTCAATGGTAAATAGAACCCATTGAACAAATACTATTATATTTTCTCAACAAAACATTGCCAACATTGTTTAGACAAAAACCACTCAGCAACAACGCCACTATTTCATATTTTCATTTCAATATTTCAAAATAACAAATGGAAGACCGGCTAGACATATATACACAATATGCTACTACAATTTAAACAGTAGAAATGTAGCACTGGCATTTTCAGAAATCGAGCCGTTGTATCCATATGACACTCGTTCCGTATAAATATGGACTATCAACCGCATCGGATCAAGCTGAGCTAAACATTATAGTATACTCAATGTCATCCCCAAATGCTGTTCATAAAATGTAAATATTAATAAAAGAAAAACAAAATATTTTTCTCGTGGAAGCTTACCCTAAAATTGTCTTAAATTTTCAGTTAAATCGTTCTACATGAAAGTAACATAAAATATAAATGTTTATTAAAATAAAAAACATTTTAAATATAATTGTTTGTTCATTAATGTACTTTTAATTAACATAATAATTATTCTATCTATTTTTAACTGTTCTTGATTTCATTTTTTGCTTTAGTTTAGTTAAAAAAATATCAACCTATCGCCGTCCACTGTTGCATGAAGGTCTCCCCAAAGGAGCGCGAACTAACCTGTTCTTAGGCAGTTCGCATCCCTCCACTGCCAGCCACTTTCAACAAATCGTCGGGCCATCGTGCCACAGGGCGCCCTACACTATGTTTGCCTAATGTGGTCTCCACTCCAGCACATTTCGGTTCTAGCGACCATCGGTTTGTCTAGATACATAACCGGCCTATTTCCACTTCAGCGTACTGATTCTCCATGCTATGTCGGTTACTCTAGTTCTCTGTCGATTAACTTCGTTCCGAATTCGGCGGACAAGCATCTAATGTACCTATGTTCCGGATATTCTTAAAATACTTGTGATCATTAGTGTAACATTTGTAATATAAACGAAAACTTGACATCCACCTAGTTTTTTTACAAAGTAATGATATACCTACTAATTGTTTTTTTTTGTTTCCTTTATAATTCATCGTAGGAACTTCTTGTTAATCATGAAATAGCAACTTATCTATTTTAATCATTTGTAAATTTAAGTGTAGTTTCATTGTGATAACATTTTTTATATCATAAGTAATTAAGTTAGCTACTTAAAAACTTAAAAAAGTGCACTTATCAGAGAAATGATATGGTATTTTAGTCCGACCCAGGAGTCGAATCCGAGACTTTAAGCACAGTAGTTGTAAACGCTACCAATGCACCACGAAGGCAGTCATATTCATTCATTATTGACTTCACAATTATAATATTAACAAGCAAAAAGCTGAAATAGAATTCAAAAATAACCTGTACATTTCAATTCAGATGAACATATTTCGCTACAGTAACGAATCAAAACGCAAACTTTGAATCAGAGTATGAATGTAAATAATCAAATTTCTGTAATTAACACAATTATTCAACAATTTGATTACAAGCTTCAAACCGCTGAACTTCGAAGCGGACCGCTGCCTATTTTATGGATCTTTATCACCGCACTTTATCGATCAGCACTTGTGAGCTTGTAATAAAATTAATTGCACAATTATACTGGCAATTAAAATTAAACAGATCGAGGTAGCATCTGCGCTGACACGATCATTTATGATTAGGTTTTGTGTTTTTCTGGCCACGCACTATTTAAACCAAGAAGAACAGAAAGAGAACATTCTATTTCCCCAAAACACGTTAACTACTCTGAGGCTATTTTTATCTTAAAAAATAAGAAAGGTAAAAATCTGTATGTACCAAAGTAGTAGACACCAAAGGACAAACCACCGATGGAATTATTTAGACTCGATTTTTTAATTGTACAGAAGCCAAATGTCGCAAAAAAAAATATTTTCTCTATTTTCTTTGTTTCATAACTTTAAATCCTGCAATATTTAAAAATAAAAGCTATAAATTAAACATCAATAAACAAAAATATACCATTTCATTTCAGCAATATATTTATTTTAGTACCTACCTAAAACAATATGGTTTCTTTGTTTAGAATCTCGACTGGGGAGATTACGTGGAATTGAGGTTAATCTACTGATTTCGTGAGCAAGGAACGAACTAAGTACCTTCTGTCTTTAACCACGAACAAATAAAATTAACATTATTGTCTATAAAATAGAGAAGTACTTTCTTTAAAATGCTTTCATCAAATTGTAATTTTTGCTTAGAGATATAAATCTTTATCATATATATCAACAAATATAAATAACCCAGATTACAACGCTGTCAATAAGAGTTTCCTAAATTAACCTCTATTTAAATCTGTTGAAATTTCTCCACAAGCCTATGAGTTAAACAACACGTTGGAATATTTATGTAAACCTTTTTGTGAAATTTTTTTGCTAATCTTTTTATCGAATTACTCGATCGTCTGTGTTTACGTTTAACGAACACAGACAAGTATAAATGGAGAAAATAAAATTTGAATATTATTAATTTCATTTTACTTCGCAAACAACGGTTTGCGAAGTAAAATGCGTGTAACATTCACATAAACACTTGATTCACTATAATAGAGCGATATTTTACCTTTTACCTAGTTTGTAAGTAGGTCAAAAAAGGAAATAATTATATTACAATTGCCTGCTACGCTAGTTACCTATCTCATTATGTGGGATTGAATTAAGTCTGTTCCAAGAGCGAAATTCGAAAGTAGACAGGTCAATTCCATACAGAAGAGAGATTTAATTCCGTTGACCTGATTTCTAGTACATGTATTATATTGTATTGTTATATTCTATAGTACCTACATATTATACTGTATGATATCTATATTTGATTAAAAACTTTTTATAAAAAAAAACCGACTTCCAAAAAACATCCAACGAAAACTCTTTGCCAAAAAACACTTAAAAACAACAACAACAAAACACTTCATAAATTGCCTATACCTTATTCTTTATTCATTTAAATAGTAGTATTATAATGTGTGCTAGGTACCTAAAATCTGTTTAAAGTTTTTATTTTTCAGTTTTTAGTGCAAAACAATCGTAGGTAAGTAGTAAGTTGAACTATTTCATCATCAAGAATACAAATTAAGGTCTATACGTACGTGTAATATTAAAATCATCCTCTAATCCCTAACTGTTGAAGAGTTTAACCTTCTATCATTAGCTCACCTAAATAACTTGAAAGTATACGCCTGGAGGTCCTTAGATACGTATGAAATTGAAAGAATTATCCTCCAACTCCTAACGGTTGAGGAGTTGTACCTTCCACCTTCCATCATCAGCTTACCTAAATAATTTGAAAGAATACCACTAAAGGTAACATATATACACATGATATTTAAAGATTTATCCTCCAACTCCTAATCGTTAAGGAGTTGTACCTTACATCATCAGCTCATCATCATAAAATGATGACTAGCAGATGCAAATACCGGTGTAACTTCAGAAAATATACGAAAAACATAGTATGTGCCTATAAAAAATGAGGGTTTCTCTCGGTTTCCCTGGGATCCCATCATCAGATCCTGATATAGTGATAATGGGACCACCTCGGGAGCATACCCTTTCGAATACAAAATTTTTTTTCAAAATCGGTCCACAGTTGACGGAGTAATCGCTGAACATACAAAAAAAAATAAAAAAAAAATAAAAAAACATACAGTGGAACATAGAACCTCCTCCTTTTTGGAAGTCGGTTAAAAATCTCTTGTTTCCGTATTCACATCATGTCAAATATAATTATATGTATACTAGCTGTTGCCTGCGGCTCCGCCCGCGTGTATGTCGGTTATCGCTGCAAATAGTAGCCTATGTGTTATTCTGGTGTATAAGCTATATTACTGTAAAGTTTCATCCAAATCCGTTCAGTAGTTTTTGCGTGAAAGAGTAACAAACATCCATCCATACAAACTTTCGCGTTTATAATGTTAGTAGTATTTACGGATGTTATAACCTTCGTAGAATATAAATATTTAAGCTAACCTATGAGTTTTAAGATACATACAGTCATACACCAGTTGTCAAAAATTGTTATGTCAAGTGAATTTTGAATTTAAAGTTTAAAAAGGTATTTATTTTATTCTTTTAATCATGCTTTCCGTAGAAATAAACCCAAAATCGTATTACCTTGTTTTTTTTAAAGCAGTGAGTCAAATCAATCTCAATCGTCTAAATTAAAATAATAAACATGAACGAGAATCCGATCATAATAAAAGTTTAATACACTTGTCTCAGGTAGAAAAAATAGGTATAGCCAAAGACATAATTTTTGTGTATTTTTACTAAGAAGCTTAAATATAAAAGAAGAAATCAGTGAACGATGGAAAGTAATTCTTTTCAACCAGTAAAAAAACTTATTAGCTACTTAGAGTATTCTCTTTTTAAACGACTTCCAAAAGGAGGAGGTTCTCAATTTCATCGGTATTTTTTTTATGTATGTACACTGATTACTCCGCCAATTGTGTACCGATTTTGAATATTCTTTTGTATTCGAAAGGGTATGCTCTCCATGTGGTCCCATTGCCACCATATCAGGATCTGATGATGGGATCCAAAGGAAATCGAAGGAAACCCTCAAATTTGTTAGGCACGTACTATGTTTTTCATATATTTTCTAAAGCTATTACAGTATTTACATTTGGTAGTCATCAGTTCATGACGATGAGCTGATGAGGTGTAATTAATTATATCTTTATTAAGTTATTTTATACTTTTTAGTTTTTGAAGTCGGTTTTTTAAAGGAAGTTTTTTTATGATAATACTTCTTTAACACTAAGCACATAAAATGTATTTTACATTAGTAAACGTAATATCCTTTTATTTCAACCAATTCCGTATAAAATTTAAGTTAAAAAGTAGACGACAGGCGCCAATGTCCATTTGCGCTCATACACGGCTTTTGCGAGCTTAATCGAACGTCCATTAATGATGGTGCAGCCCTCTTGGGAGGCTGCCTCGCCAAACCATCAGTGATAAGCTCTTAAATGAAAATCGATAGAAATAAACCCATATGAGATAGATTCATAATTGTCATTAACGTTTTTATGCAGACTACGTTAATTAATAATTTAATAGTCGCCATCGAATTCAAAATTTAAATGGTTTTGAAATTATTCTGTAATGGCGATTGTTACTCGCCTTGAGTTAGCCCATGTTCAGATGACGAGCGTTTACAACTACATGTAATTTCATTCTAGAAGTACACATGCTAACGCGTTTTTACATGTAGTTGTTGACGCGCGTTGAGCGCTCGTCATCTGAATATGGCCTTAATCTTAGTAAACATTTTAGGAGTGTCAAAAACCATTATTTGATGTATTTTTTTATTTTCATCAAGTTAATATTGTGTATTTGTTTCTTTTCATTTGCGTGCAATGGGAGAAGCAGTAAACTGCAATAGGTTGGTAATGATAGTTACAGTTTTAACCAAAATTATATTCTAAGACCGATATGATAAGAAGATATTATACTCAATGGTAGTAAAATCAAGCGATTGCCATATTACAATAGTAGCTTTGAGAACCAAAATGAATAGTTACCGGAACTTAAAACTATACTACCTACGAGTACGTTAGTTTTCATGGGTAGCATTTGTACCAGATAACTTAAAATAATAGACAGTTTATTCTAATCTAATCACTCGGTGAACAGTTTGGTTCATTTGAGTAAGAGCGTCTTCACATTATCGGATCCGATATCGGTGTCGGGCACCGATATAATATCGGAGGAAGACAAATGTCACATGTCAATGTCAAATGTATGAATTATGTATCTGTTTTTCATATTGTACGGCCCGAAATCGGATATCGGAGCCGACACATACATATAATTAACTTCCTACGATATCGTATCGGCGCCCGACACCGATATCGGATCGGATAATGTGAAAACGCTTTAACGCTTTTAAAGCTCGTTACGCTTCATGGAAGCAGTTCCCGCCAGCTGCAAACCAACACATGTAAATTCTTAGTAGTTTTTCCGGAGTTACTGTATCTAAATGTAGGTTGTACTACATTGCAGTAACTGAGCTATTTTGTTCCCAATCAAACAAGTGCTAGTTAGTGCAAATGTTGGATAAAAATATATGGATGTATATGGAAATTACTTTGTTGTCAATAAAGTGCCAAATTCGGAATAACACAACAGATATGGTACTATAATATTAATAACGTTGAACCCGAATACAGCGCTATACGCTATACGGCCGGGCGCCTTTAGACCCTAGAAATCAAATAAACAATATCTAATACATTCATGGAAAAATAACAGATTTCTATCTGCCCGCGGGGTAAATTGGATTCAGTTTTTTATGTCGAACTTAAACTCCTACACGGTCGGAATAGTAACGCAATAAAAGGAAAAATATATTCTTCCTGCTATGCGGTCGATGTTACTAGCTTAAAAATACTAACCGATGTTGTTTTTCAATTTGCGCCAATAAGATAACTCAAAACCAAAATAAATTCAATAAACATGAATGTTAGTTTGTTTATTTGTAACGCTTTAAAATCTCGTCTATTGAACTGATTTTACCAAGCAATTTTATTTCTGTAATATACTGGTGACGTAAAAAGTTTTATCACGACCTTTTGTAAAAGTTAGGGTAAATATAACCTATTTAGTGCCACATTTAGAGATCAACAAAAAAAATATGTGATACCACAAAGTAAGTCTAATTCTGAACAAAAAACTGGAATAGTAATAAGTCCGTTCGCGTAACAAAGTTAGATTAGATAATACTCTTTTCCATATTTCTATTGGTAATAACTTTATACTATTCATACTTTGTTGAAGTTATTTTAGCTTTAATGTGTCTTCTTTTGAACCTTATCATACGTTTTTTAACTTCTTTATCACATATCACATTTTTCAAACTATTTACAGCTGTCGCCAGCCGCGGTATCAAATAACGGCATGCACTATTTGTAACTAAAATTAACTCTACGACTGATACAAAGTGCCTCTTCGAATTCCTTTGGAGAGTATCAAAATGCTTAAAGCTTACAATTTATAGGCAAATAACACATGGTGCTGAATCTGTCGATTCGTGTCGTATTCTTAGGAATGAAACATATTATGTACAATAAAGTATGCATTTATTTAGACCCGCGTATCTGTCGGTTATCGCGGTAAATAGTAGCCTATGTGTTATTCTGATGTATAAGCTATATTATTGTAAAGTTTCATCCAAATCCGTTCAGTAGTTTTTGCGTGAAAGAGTAACAAACATCCATCCGTCCATCCATCCATACTTACAAACTTTCGCGTTTATAATATTAGTATAATATAAAATTATTTCAAAATATAGAAATAGTTATACAAAGGAATAACAGGTTAGATTGTAATTAAAATAAACATTAGGTATTAGACTAAGAATTTTCTATGTTGTATATTTATGTCGGTTGACTAAGATTTGAAACAAATGATTAAAAGTTTGTAGTGTTCGGAATAATTTTCTTTACAACATTAACTTAAAGTAAAACATTTAAAAACCAGGTCAGTGTTTTCGATTACAAAGTTTCAACAAACAATAAAAACATTTTCACTTCATTTGAACATAAGTTATTGGTCATAAATACGACATTTATTTTAGACAATGTCGTATAACACTCCTGTTTTATAATAAAGCCCGAAATTTATTATATGAAATACTGGAACGTAAATCTTTGGAATAACGTATGAATAAAACAGCCCCAGATTAGACAAACTGTTTCGCTTTTAGGAATATAAAACGAAGGTATGTAATATAATGTGTATTTAAATGACAGTGGATACTTTAGCGTTTATTTTGATATTTTTAACCGACTTCAAAAAAAGGAGGAGGCTCTCTATTCGACTGTTTTTTTTCTTATGTTTGTTAATTCATAACTTTCGACTGGGTGAACCGATTTTAATGACACTTTTTTTATTTGAAAGCTGGTGCTTTCCATGTGGTCCCATTTCAATTTGGTCCAGTTCTGACATGTCATCCATGAGAAAACCATATAAGTCTCCTATTTGCATTAAGTATGTGCGCGATAAATTAACGAATAACTTAATATCACGCCAACAGATTTAGATGATTCTTTTTTTATTTGAAAGCTGGTGCTTCCCATATTGGCCCATTTCAATTTGGTCGTTCTTGAAGTCGGTTTATTTTTGTTAAAATGTTGTTTTATTTTTATTTTATGTTGAAAATTTTCTACTGATTGTTCCCAACAAAGTTTTTTTTAAAGAAGTTTTCTGTCTAGTTGTGTTTTGTTTGAATACAATAATATTAAGTGCTGGATTTGGGTAATGATCATAGTTAATTGTGATGTTCCTTGATCATGTTACGAAATGCTGCATGCCCAGCCAGCCGCCACACTATCCTTCATATTTATGTGTTGTACACAAAGTCAATTATCATGTTCAAACTGTATAGTGGTGTTTTGTGAGTTCTCACCTTTTACTACTGGTTCCATTACGTCGAAACTGTATTTTGTTAATTCATATTCAAGTAAATCGTCCTTCAGTTGAATAGAATTTACGTGTAGCGACAAGATTTTACTGTCATATTTCGGCCATCCAAACCCAAATCTTTATATATATAATTCTTCTGTGAGTGTGTATGTCACTGAACTTCTCTCAAACGACTGGACCGATTTTGATGAAATTTTTTGTGTGTATTCAAGGGGATCTGGGAATGGTTTAGATTCACAAAAACGTAAACGATGTTACGTGGGTCAGCTAGTATTAAATATAGTAATTGTTAGATTTCGAACGTCATTGTAATGGCAACATTTTCGATTGTCATTTTTCTTGTTTGACGTTTTGACGTTTGAGGTTAAGACAGTAGTATTATTGAGACGCTTCCCGGCCGAACACGTTTTCGCATTTGATTGTCGGTTTAAGCGAATTGAATTGATATTAAGCTAATTTCCCAAGACTCGGTTTTCGTCGGTCACCGTTATGATTGGTCTGGTTAGGACTCGCGAGTTTTTGTAGGCGCGTTCAAAAGGGCGTGATCCGTGATACCTAATACGAGTTTATTGTAATTCGAATACCTTGAAAGATATACAGCACTTTGGAGCATGTTTGTGTGAACGTACCAAGACAAAGCAGAGAGGAAACTACCCAAGAGATCTCTTGGAACGCCGAGAACAAGGAAGCCACACAACTCCAGTAAGTGCTTGATGATTTTAGTTTAGATTAAGAACACGGTGACACAGCCGTGGTTCATTTCTCTTGCCAGTGGACTTCTTTAGTGATTGTATGCTTATAACATGGGCCTATAGGTATTTCAAACGTAACAAGGATCACCTTGTTACCGATTTTTATAAAATTTGGCATGGAGATACTTTGATTCTTGAGGAAGGACATAGGCAACTCTTTGCTACGATAACTGACAAACATGGGGGTGAAACCGCGGGCAAGAGCTAGTTTAAAATATAAATTAAAATTATTGCGGTGTTACTAGCCGTCAATCAGTTATTGCTCAGCCCACGAGGACACCACATTTTTCTCAGGAAAAAAGTAGCGTATGTCAATAATCCAGGGTGAGTAATCCTCCAAGCCAAAGTTTTATCAAAATTGTTATAGCCATTTAAGCATGAAGAAGTTACAATAATTATTAAAACTAAATTATAAAATTAATGTGATTTAGGTATGTATGTTTTTAAAAGTATAAATAGAGTAGTATTACTTCTTTACGTTTCAGTAATTTCTTTTTTACTTACTATGTTTTCAACGTCTTTGGCTGACAAGTAGGAATCTCTACAACCAGAGAAGACAAAAAAAAAACAAAATCAATATAGCAAACTTCGATCAACAATAGAAAAAGCAGTAAGAATCGAATCTGTGTCTAAAAACGAGACACAAAAACACAAAATGCTAACCATGTATTGTACATTACGCGTGCGTGTTAAGAATAACATTTTTTCCAATATAATTCTTAATTTAATATATGTAATACCAAAAATAATGGAGTAAGCCAATGACTTTTGAGTTTTAATAAAACAATTATTTGAGAATTGTCATAAAGCTGACAGTGCACATAAACAAAGCAAGTTACCGCTCTATCCCCACGTGTAAAACAAACAGAAAGAGCACTGAGAGCACACATTGCTAGTGTAATAAATGCATGAAGCTGAGGCCTCAGATTACTAAAGAAAGCCAGATAGACCGTAAAGAACACGACAATGAATCTACAAAGTAAATATGAATTACCTATAGGCTGCATTGGCGAGAGGAATGAACAGTAATATGAATACTAGTTTTTGCTTACTTCTCCGCCCGCGAATATGTACGATATCGTGGTGTATGTGTTGTTTTGATATATGAGCTATATTATTGTAAAATTTTATATAAATTCGTTCAATATTTGTTTGAGTGAAAGAGTAACATACATCCATAGAACACACATACTCACAAACATTCGCTTTTATAATATTAGTAGGCAGTAAGGTAGAATAGAATATACAAATCTGCGTATTTAACTCTTTTTTTTCTAATTAGAACATTTAATTATAATGTAATAATTGGGCATGTCTTCTTGGTACTCAGTAAGCCACCACATTATTATGAAGAAGGTATTAAATCTAAACGATTACTTAATTAAATAGGGTTCTAAAAGTCTTTAAGATATTAAATTAAAACTTGATTGTTGATAAATGGATATAAATAATTATTTTAATTGATATTTTAATACAGTAACTAAACTATATTTAAGGACCATCTTCAAAGTTTTAACATTAAATAACCTTTTCGGTTTGTACCGAAAGCCCGAAGTTTTGGGAATAGAAATTCGATTTACTGTAATAGTTGATGCAGATAAATATTTTTTTAAGCTTGAACAACTTTGTTCTGGTAAATTATAATATTCATTTCTAGCCCGAACTTACTTGCGAACTTTGAGGACGGCGATGGTCATCATGAAAGTTATTAGCATTTCTATTACCACAAGAAATGGAATTTTTGTTGTAGTGTGATGAAAAATAACTTCAGTTTTATCATCATGTCCATTGCTGGACGCTGGTCTCTCTTTAGAAAAGAGGTTTTTCTCTCTCACGCAGACTTTCATCCTCTGATTAACCCACTTAGGGGTGGAATTTCAAAAAATCCTTTCTTAGTGCTCACTTATGTTATGTAAAGAACCTACATGCAAAATTTCAGGATTCTAGCTTCAGCGGTTTGGGCTGTGCGTTGATTTCTGGGTATGTCAGTCAGCCAGTATATTATTGTAAAATTTTATATAAATTCGTTCAATATTTGTTTGAGTGAAAGAGTAACATACATCCATAGAACACACATACTCACAAACATTCGCTTTTATAATATTAGTAGGCAGTAAGGTAGAATAGAATATACAAATCTGCGTATTTAACTCTTTTTTTTCTAATTAGAACATTTAATTATAATGTAATAATTGGGCATGTCTTCTTGGTACTCAGTAAGCCACCACATTATTATGAAGAAGGTATTAAATCTAAACGATTACTTAATTAAATAGGGTTCTAAGGTTAATCAGTCTATCAGTTAGTCAGTCACCTTACTTTTTATATATATAGATAACAAATATCAGTATAACAGTCGCATAAACATAAAAGAAATTACTTTGCGTCAACCTATACAGTCAGCTATACTCTATTACAAGACTTTTATGTAATACTATTTAACTCTGGCATGATGGGATCATAGGCACTTCCAACTAAAGGCATTGATCAGAAATAGATAAAATTGTATATTAAGATAACGAGTAAAAAATTAAACAAAGCATATTGCTTGATTTTTTATAACATTTCACCTATCAGACATATCAGAATAGTAAATTATCCCTGCAAATGATTGACGTTACAACGAATCAAAATATTAATTTCTTCAATTGCAATTTTCAAATCAATGCCACAATCCCTTTTTTAATACATTTATGCGTTTTTTTTAAATTTAATAAGTTTCGTAGAGCGTACATATAAACCAAATTATGATTAATCAAGTCTTCAAGTTTCCTAGACTTCTCAAAATGATGAGCATATATCTTCATATAAACATCGAAATAACTTTAGCTTAGTGTAATCAACAAACAAAAAGATAGCGAAAACTCCATAATCGCATAGTCAAGTTTCTGCAAGTTTTGAAGATTCTTGGAACTTATGTACGTTCGTCGAAGCCCTCATCAGCTTGCATATAGTAAATATGTACACAGCGTAAGTACATGTTATCTCTCAAACATAATTGAAAAAGTTCTGACAGGGGTTTAACTGATATGACCACATGTTCGGGGTCATGTGAAATAAGGAAAATTGTTGACTATTATGTACGAATTAACATTGTTGCCAGTGACATCGTGTGCTTCAGATTTATTTCGGGAGTCACTTCAGGGTACATGATTTAATGTTTAATTTAAATGTTTCTCAGTATTTCTGTCAGGGATAAATAAAATGTTTAATTAAGTTTGACTTACGATTTGGTTACTCGATAGCTAATGTCACGCGATACTACTAGCTTTTGATGATACATAAACTTAATTAAACTTAGAGTGCGAACTCTGAAGTACGATATTAGGGAGGGCATAGAGGACACCAGAGTCACAGTGCTGACTTTAATTGACTTCTCGAATGCCTTTAATACCGTCTGCCATGACGTCCTGCTGGCTATCCTTTCCTATCTTATGATCTCCTCAGAAGCTCTGGAATGGTTCTCCTCCTATCTTCAGGGACTGTGTTCATATCGATGATCCGTCGTCGAATTGGTGTGATCTTCTCAGTGGTGTCCCTCAAGGCGGTATATTATCTCCATTACTATTCTCAATGTTTATTAATCTCGTAACATCACACCTTCAGTGTATGTATCACCTGTACGCTGACGACTTGCAAATATACACACAGTCGAGGGTTGAGGAAATTTCTCACGCTAGCGAAAAAATCAACAAAGACCTGGACTTTATAAAGAGTTGGTCGGTGAAGTTTGGTTTGTCAGTAAATCCAACCAATTACCACGTGATCGTCTTGGGAAGTATATACAGTATATGATAAGTAGGTTGGACATGGCGACCATCCCACCAATCGTCTACAATAACACGAGCATACCTCTGAGTATAGTGGTTAAGAACCTAGGATTATATATCAACTCGACCCTTGATTGGCGGGCACAGATTTCACACGTCAGCCAAAAAGTCACCTCGTGTCTCCGCGTTTTATATAGCCTAAAAAACTTCCTCCCGGTTACAACTAAGGCTACGCTTATGCAATTCCTAATTTTTCGCTTGATCGACTATGGTGATGTGTGCTATTTTGACCTGAATGTAGACCTTCTCAATAAACTAGATCGGCTTCTCAATAACTACATTCGATTCGTTTTCAATCTTCGCAAGTATGATCATGTATCTGCTTTACGTTCCAAGTTGTAATGGCCTCCAATCCGTTAACGTCGCAGTTTGCAAGCTCTGACTTGTCTATTTTATTTTCCAACTCCCCATCAATACCCGAATATCTTGTTTCAAACTTCCGTTTCTTAGGTTCCAATCACGACCAGAGTCTTCGCCCAACAAACAACTTGCTTCTTCTATGCCCCTCTCACACTTCCAATTTTATCAATTCTTCTTTCTATGTACTGTTAGTTTTACTCTGGGATGCCTTACATTAAAGAGGAAAGTACAAGAACTCCTTCAGGGTGAATTGGCAGTACAGACTCAACGCTAGTACCTGTCTATGTATTTTATAGAATATTAAATATAATATGTATGCTTATTCAATTATGTATGTATAAATAAATGTAGTATCAGATATATAATAGGTCTTTACCAATGATATTGCCGTTTTGTATGCAATAAGTGAAAGTACTTATTTTTTCAAACTTTTTTATTTCTGTTATTCGAATTAATCACCCATGCAATCGACGCATCTTTGCCAACGCATTGGCAGTTTATTGATGTCCTTCTTGTAGAAATCAGCTGGACGAGAGGCAACAAAGTCTTCAAAGGCATTTTGTACTGCCTCTCGGGAATTGAATTTTTTACCCACTAAAAAGTTGTCTAAATTTTGGAAAAAGTAATAGTCGGTAGGTGCAAGGTCTGGTGAGTATGGCGGATGAGGGAGAGCTTCCAACCCCAGCTCTTGCAGCTTGGAGACTGTCTGTTGCGCAGTATGGGGTTGCGCGTTGTCGTGAATTATTACTTATTTTTTAAACGCGAAAAATTAAAACTTAAAGTAAACCCTATCACTAATCCCAACACGTCGGCCAGCGTGGTATAGTAGATCCCTTTCCAAGGAGAGATTTATATCCAGCAGTGGACTATTAAACCTATTGATTTGATCATGATTGAAGGAAATCAAGAGGTCCAGGAGCTATAAACAAACTTTGGTAACCTTATCATTAACACCGGTTTTCTGTGAGACAGCGGTATCAGACTGATTAAGCAAGCCTACATGTGACGACACATTGTTTTATAATTATTATCGTCTTGATTAAAACAAAACAGGAAACAAAACTGCAATCACGGTGCAGCGGTGTGAAGCAACAAAATGCCTCTAGTTCCTAGTTTAGTGTAATCATGTCATTCCAATATAATTTGTAATCTTAAATCTGTAAATACCAATTTCGGTAAGGGAAGCAAAGTGAAGGAAGTTGATAACATTATTGTGATAAGACTCGTATTCATAGTCGTTGTTTTTGTCTTAGATTTATTGATTACTAAAACGTTATCGATGGAATCATTACTGCACTCGAAATTTAACTTGTTTTCGACTTGAATAAAACGAGAAAGACTAGCTTAAAAAACCTACCGATGTTTCTAATCCTGTTTATTAAAATAACTAGGGAAATTATTTCATTAAAATTAATCGTGTTTCGTTGGTGAGTGAGTTACCATCACTAGGCCGCCATGGTGTGGGTTACCATGCTGCATTGTCTGCAATCGCAATGAGTATGGTGACTACCACTCCTGGATTCTGCTTATGCTTTCCATCAGGCACACTACTGTGCCTGATGGAAAGCATTTCCTCCAGTCATTTTGGTGGGGCCAAACATAAATAAAATAAATAAATAATCAAACTATTTTCAGTATTTGGATAAAAATCACTAAGCATAGAAGATACAGGTCTCACTTTGGATTGGTGAATTTTGCTGAGTGATCAATCTTAGTCACTTATAAAATTTAGCAGATACGATTAGTTGTACGTACAAGTAAAATTCCACCGAAATAGATTTCAAAACACTTTGACGTCGCTGTGATAAGACAGAATAATAATCATAGGATAAAATTTTCATACGATTTTGGGTTTAGACAGATTAAAACCGTTTTGAGCATTGCGGTTAATTTGAATGCCCTAGTTTTGACTATGTTATACATTTATTTAGTTACAGAGTAGTTTTTTTTCTTGAAAGCATAATAGTATTGCGAACTAAAACTATAAGTCTATTAACTACCTACGAAGATGATAGAAGCAGATGGTTTGTTATTCCAAAATAAAAATCAGCAAAACTTTTCTACAATTTATTTTCGCAAGAAGTTTTAGTAAGCGAAATATTTGAACGTCTTAAATTTTACGTGATTTGAATACGGAATAGGATTTGAGTCACGTTTGCTATTGATATCCATCCTCTTAAAAATACGCTGTTTTTATACAAAACACATTTTACCTACGCTGTTTTACGACAGGAATACTTTCTTAATACAAATTAAATGTGTATTTTGTGATACGAACCAGGAAATCGCATTCAAGTTATTTTTTACACTTCAGGTAATTTATAGATCAATACTGGAAAATGACTCAAAAATATATTTAATATTGATGCCACTCCATTTTATAATACTAAAATTTCTAAAATCTGTACACATTTACATCAAACTTTTGTCAGTAACGCGTCGCTTAGCATCCTTTCTTTTGTGAGTTTGTGTTTCAAAAATAGGACTGTGGGAATTGAGTGAACTGAATAAGATTTTTCTTTACGATAATAATCCTCTCAATTTATTTAAGAGATTTATATACCTACACACTTGATTGTTCTTTTTTCTTACGTATTACCAGCGTCGTTTTAGTTTTTAGTTTTTTTTTAAACTAGGACTAGGAATAAATCCTGTGTCGCGGGGATTTTACAAACATACATGAAACGGACACAAAGAACACCCAGACTCAAAACAACATTTTTTGGATCACACAAAGTGTTGTCATACGTGGGATTTAAACCCACGACACTTGGCGAAGTAGGAAACGGCGTGGTGAAATTCTATCGGCATTTCTGAAATTTCAACCTACGTGCATTACTATCTTAGGTCTGCGACATAAATGTCTTTCTGCACCATAGACTGATTTAACCAGTAAAATCTAATAAATACACTGATTCATTCTGAAAGAGTCATGTAACACTTATACCACAACTACAAAATGGACCGTTTGACTAGAACAATAAGAATTGTTGACCCTGAAGACAAACCTTTTCCAGCCACCAAATTGAAGCATCGCAAGGATGAATGATATAGCTAATCAGCTCTGCCATCCAGCCGAGTGATGTAATTAGCTTTTTGAAACTCATTAATAAAAAAAAAGGTTAAATAAAAGCTAGATTAGTAAATTAAACATTAGGTGTGGTACTATATGCAGGTTATATGCGATGACAGAACTGTTGGGACATTAATTATTCAAAAGAAATTGTTCTCTACATATGATTTGCATGCACTATAAAAGCTCTTTTTCTTTCCATAATGATAATATATTTGTTTGTGATTTAATTTAAGTTTTAGCTTCCAAAATAGCTAGTCTACTCTACCTGATGAAAGGCATTATATATTTATACCAGTAACTTATCACAATATATTGAAATTGGAAAAGTGTGCAACCTGGTCGAAACGTCAGGCAAAACAGAGGTATGTAGTACCTTGAAATAGTGATCGCGTTAATTCCCGTAAAAATAATAATAATTATTGGAAAAGTGTGTCGGTTATTCTTTCATGTCGATGGCTACTCAAAAGCAAAGCTTTATTTATTTTATATCTATTCATATCTAACGTTATAAATTTAATACAAATTAAAATATTCACATAGTTGATAAAAAAATCTACAAAATATTGTTTTGCTACTAAGTCTTAAACCTCTTGATATCATAAAGACCGGACTATCTTCATAACGGATAGTTCACTTTACATAAAATCCAATGATTTATTAAGAAAACATTCTAATTTTTTTCTTAAATATTTAGATTTGGGTTAAACATAATGTAAACGTTTTAGTGAGGTTTATGTTAGCTGGTAATCTTTAAAGGACTCCTCAACAAGCCAAATATAACGCTTATCCTGCGGTATTTTATGTTATTTTTTGCTCAATGAAAAGAGATATAAAATATATCTTGTTATTGTATGCCTTATAGATTTTTAAAAGAATACTAGCTGACCTGCAACTTCATCTGCGTCTCTTTTCAATTATAATGACTCCTATTGGTTTAAGCGTAATGTTAACTATTCTAGGCACCCAGTCATGCATATATTATTATTTTTAAAAACCGTAAAAATTGATTGGATAGTTTCGGAGCTTGACATGACGTGACGAGCGTGACACGAAAAGTATATTTAATAGATGTCTAATTAATAGATATTTCACCAGAATGATTTAGTAAATATTACACTTATTTCTGATAGACCTACTTATAAATCTCACATATTTCAATGCATTTTAATAGACCTTTGGTAACAAAATTAATACAAAATTAAGCTACAGATGTGGGCTATTGTCCCTTTCATAAATTAGATCTTAGATAACATTTTGTGCACAACACTTAGATGTACATCGGAGAGATTGACGAATTCAAATTACAGGGATACCTAGTTTGCATTAACTCAGTCACCGCACACAATGTATGAACCACACACACATGTATTATAATAGTCTATTGCTGGACATAGTCTTCTTCTTAGACAGGAGGTTTCGACCTACTATACCACACTGGCCAGATGGATTTGTACAGAGTTTGTCAAGTTTTCCTTCTCTTTGTACATTTCTTGCCCTGAATCTGCGTAGCTTGCTCCCTGAATCGGCTGTTACGACACCCACAGAATGAACACTTAATCCGTCACCTCATGGATAACACTTACAGTATATATGCTTATTTTTTTGTTGAATAGGGAGCAAACGAGCAGACGTATCGCCTGATGATAAGCGATTACGGCCGCACATGGACACCCGTAATACCAGAGGCGTCACAAGTGCGCTGCCGGCCTTTTAAGAAGGAAGGAAGACGCTCTTTTCTCGAAGTTTTGTAATAACTCAGTCACCGCACACTATCTATTATATGATTGAACCTTACTGTTTGTCTGAGCTGACAATACTGTGATGTCTACGTATATCAAATTTATGACAAGCTCATGCATGGGCATGGCGCGTATATATTATCTTATTACCCTGTCAGATTCAAACCCGTTCGTAATAATACATTTACATAACGTGAGAGTGAGCGAGCGTCAAATAAATTATCTTGCATATAATGTAATTCAAATGACAAATTGACCATTGTACGCGAAAACTATACGTGTATTTGCTTCTGTTTGTCCTCTATATTTTCAAATTCGAATTCAAAATCATTTATTCAGCTAAGACACTAAGTGACATTTATGAACGTCAAATTGAAGCTATAGTTAAAAATCATAGATCGACACAAACAGACGCCACAGCATTTGCTGTATTGTCGAGGTAAATTAGGCGAAAACACCAAAATCTACTGCCTGCCTGTGTCGATCCATAACTTCCAGTTTCCAAAATGCGTAGAGCCTCATGAGAAGAATACTGGCAAAGAAACTCATGGCTACTCTTTTTCAAAGGCAGATTTTCAAGTACAATAGTGTTAGTATTACATGTAAGGTAAACAGTGTGCAAGCTATTGCCACCTAAAATTCCTTTTATTCAAATGCTCCAAAATCTAACGCACAAACAAAAAAAAACATTTGGTTAGTTAGTGAGTTCTGAGGATAATTCTAATGAGAAATCTACTAAAAAAATCAGTTTAATTTAATACTCACTGGTATTTAAAAGTGTCTGATGCATTAAACCTGTCATTTACTTGAGTGAATCAGTGTTCTACCTTACTTTTATTTTCACGCTAGTAACGGATCTTGCTCTTGAAGTGTTGATTTGATCCTCGAAAATGATTTAACATTTCTTTCAACCAAATGTTCAAATATAAAATATTATGAAAGCATTTATATTTACGTCATTATCACTTAAAACAATTTAAAGTACTTACCGAAATTACAAATATTATTTAAAATTAAAAGTTTGCACATTCCACATGCCATTGCCTAAATAGGACATGTTCTCTCTTTCCATATCCTATTTTATTAACTAGGACTTTGAAACCTTATTCATACTGTTCATTAACTTGTTACCTAGACAGAAGACAGAATCAGGTTCAATAGTACAGTTACTTATTCTCTTATTTAGTATTAGGTCCCAGGTTTAATTGTTTTTCGTGAACTAGTTAAAATCTTTGTAGTAAATAAAAAAAATGTGCTAAATATACCCTCTCAACTACCACTCTACGATTTACCATTGTGTGACCGAGTCTTAAAAACGTTGAGTCATTTGTGGTTTGCATTAATTTGAAACTAAGTATTAATACTAAACTATAAAATACATATCTTAATATATATATTTCTTGTGTGCGTGTGTATGTGACTGAACTCCTCCTAAACGACTGGACCAATTTTGATGAAATTTTTTGTGTGTGTTCAAGGGGATCTGGGAATGGTTTAGATTCACAAAAACGTAAACGATGTTACGTGGGTCATAAATATGGCGGTACGAAGTTCGCCGGATCAGCTAGTATTATATGAAAAACATAGTACGTGCCTAACAAATTTGAGGGTCTCCTTCGATTTCCTTGGGATCCCGTCATCAGATCCTGATATGGTAGCAATGGAGCCACATGGGGAGCATACCCTTTCGAATACAAAAATAATTTTCAAAATCGGTCCACAGTTGACGAAGTAATCAGTGTACAAACATTAAAAAAAACCGATGAAATTGAGAACCTCCTCCTTTTGGAAGTCGGTTAAAAATACAGATAAGTTTGAAAGTTTAGGTACTGTCTATACTTCATGTTAAATTCTTTTCAGAAAACGACAATTTTATTATAATAATACGAAATCATTTTTATCACAGCTCCGTAAACTGGCTTGCAGTTTAAATACAGTTAATATTGACCTAGAGTGAGGGCTTCGACTCTGCAGAGAGTGGTACCTACTACCTATATCAGGTATTTCATTTCCGTCTTATTGGTACGTAAATGTAGTTAACAATACAAGAGATTTAAAATGTATAATATTAGTGTTGAGCTTGATATTACAAAAATACATTTATAATTACATCGCAGACGAATTCTTTTGATGTGTTGTTATATTTACAAGAAGCATCCGCTGCAACCGAAACATGATTAAAATGTTTATTTTTTATTCTTCGTCGTGGCTAAGAGTTAACCGTGTGAATTTCATACATTAACTATAATTGAGTCATCACTTTATACTACGATTTTATTTATTTATTTTTTGTATCGCTCTGCCAAAATGATTCTACTCTGCCTGATGGGAAGCACAAGCAGAATTCCGGTTCATATACACTATATAAATTTGGTACATTTTATTTTACACTAGTACTGCTTTCCAAATTAAAATTTCACTTCTGGCTAGATTTTTTCTTATGATACATGTTACTTTTTAGTGATGTGAATGATGTTATGTCTGAAGAATCTTGAATTTTCATTATTTTTACTTATAAAACTATTAGAAACAGCATTTTGTTCTCATATTCGCTTCTGGTTTTTTCTGTCTTATGCTTCATCCTTACCTTTTTTTTCAAAAATACCTCCCAACTTGATATCGTTGCCCGATATCAAAGTTATCAAAGTTTGAAATGTACTATTATGTATTAAAATATATCAGTAGTTAATAAGATTTTTAATACCATAAAATAAAACGTAGCTATGAACTCAATAATAACTTCGTAAACGTAAAAGTTACAGCTAAATATAACACAATATAGATCAAAATTTAATAAAGTTGATGACTTACGATTACTTTAAAAAAAATACACTCCCAACTTTGTTCCACAAACTAGACGAACCATCCATCACAAAACAAAACACTTGGTAATTAAGATATTTTTGTCACCACTCAGTTGTTTCAACCGCAATCAAGGGTAGCATTGGAGACGCGTAACAATATTCAAGGAGAGCCCGCGAGTAAACGATACGTCCCAGCCTCCACGCGATCCGGACACATCTAAAAAATTCGAGTCCTGGAAGCTTATTGCCGTACCGTCTCTCGTTAGAACTTAACTTGAAAATGTAATGTGTGGTACTAATTTCAACCTTACTGGCGTCAATTTAAAGTTGAAAATTAACTCCCAGCTTACACCTTTTTGGACGAAAAGCAAATCGAGATAGGGACAGACGCACAGATGCTGCGCGCATGCGATTTTTGACGACACACATATACATGTGTGTGTGGCTTTGAGTGTGTGCGTGACTGGAAGACAAACGTTACATTGTTTGAGTCGGTAGCGGACACTATTGTTGTGGATTTTCGAAGCCGGGCGTGATAGCCGTCGGCTTGAACCATGATTAATATGTGGGATCACATAGTAATTTTGCACGTCATTACAAAAAAAAAGTATAAAGCATTATAAAGAACGATGTTGGTTTTAATATCGGACAGAAACCATCAAGTCACCTTCAGATCTTATCACCACCTTTATTTTATCTTCATTGGCTATTGCCCTTCGTGCCAACTTTCCCACAGTTCTAATACAATAACAGATTAGACTATGCTATAATTATTTAGTAATTTGTGATAATTGTTTTAGTTTAATACCAGAAGGTTAGAGTTTCTGTCTTCAGAATGATATCACTTACCCGAGTAATGCAATTACTTAAAGTACAATTTTTTTCTTGGTTTTTAATGCCAATGAAATTTGCCATATACAATTTAATGGAAAGGCTTATTAATAGTTTTTGCCCTCATTTTCAAATAATTTTTCCAATCAAAAATTCGTGGAATGGAATAAAATCAATAAAATTTCCAGCGTACAAACTTCTTTTTGTGGATTAAAGAATTTATAATTTGCACCAATCATATTAAACAATGGCCAAGAAAAATGGTTTTCGGTGTATATTTTGTAACACATGAAACATTACTTTAATTTAAAAAGTTGTCTTATAAAAAAAAACATTTTTTTTAATTGTAGAAATCTCCTTCCCTTCAAGAACTTGATCATGAAATACGGTCCTATGATCCCAAGTTAGGTTGATCGTGTAATACAATAACTTGACTGCTAATAACATACCTATTGGTTGATCCATACATCTTTGTGTGTCTGTTTTCAACCTTGCCTGGTTCCTATTGGTCTAAGCGTGTTGTTAACTATCCTCTCTTGGGCACGCCAGTAAAACACACGTTAAAAACGTGAAAATTTGTTTGATAAAATATATTTTCGGAGTTTACGGTGAGCAACAACGTGACAAAAGAATTATATATGTATAGGTAATAGATGGATAGTATAAAACATCGCACAACATTTTTAGACTGGGTGAGAATCGTCAAACTCTCTACCAAAAGTTCCGTCAAAGAATATAGGAAACATTTGGACATAAGTACGTAGAACAAGATCAAACAGTGAGAGCCAAAAGCAAAGACTAAACTAAATTAAAATGAGTTTTGTCATGTCAAACAACATTCTAAATGTTAAAGATTGATTCAAGTGATATATATCAGTTGTATCACACTAAAAGTAGACATTAACTAAATGCACATATAAAATATATATTTTTTGAAAATTGATTTACTGAGAAAATAATAATAATAATTCATTAAATCAGACATGTGTTTATGTTGTAAGATACAATAAGACTTATTCTATTGTTAGTTAAACTTAAAATATTTATGAATAGATCAATCATCTAAACAGAAATAAAATCAAATAATTTAGATAATTATAAAACATTTAAATAATTCAAATGTTAAAATCAAATAATAGGTCTTTACCTATGAAATTGCCGTTTTGTATGCAATTAGTGAAAGTACTTATTTTTTCAAACTTTTTTATTTCTGTTATTCGAAGTAATCACCCATGCAATCGACGCATCTTTGCCAACGCATTGGCAGTTTATTGATGCCCTTCTTGTAAAAATCAGCTGGACGGGAGGCAACAAACTCTTCAAAGGCATTTTGTACTGCCTCTCGGGAATTGAATTTTTTACCCACTAAAAAGTTGTCTAAATTTTGGAAAAAGTAATAGTCGGTAGGTGCAAGATCTGGTGAGTATGGCGGATGAGGGAGAGTTTCCAACCCCAGCTCTTGCAGCTTGGAGAGTGTCTGTTGCGCAGTATGGGGTCGCGCGTTGTCGTGAAGGAGCAGTGGGGACGACCGATTGACCAAAGCTGGTGGCAAATATGCAAGCTTCTCCATCATTCTCTCCAGTTCTTCACAGTACACATCTGCATTAATGCTCATGCCATTTTGTAAAAAGCTGTGGTGAATCACACCCGCACTAGACCACCAAACAGTGAACATCGCCTTTTTAGGGGTCATTTTTGGTTTAGGGCATTGCTTTGGTGCTGAACCAGGGTCTAACCAACTTGCTGAGCACTTTCGATTGTCGAACAGAATCCATTTTTCGTCGCACGTAACAATTCGTTTCAAAATTCCTTCATTTCTTTGCCTCTTGAGCAGCGCAAGGCAGGTCTTGACGCGTACGTTGCGCTGGCGATCGTTAAGGTCGTGGGGCACCCATCTATCAAGCTGTTTTACCTTGCCAATTTGTCGCAAATGGATCAATATTGTTTTGATGCTTACATTAAAAGCTGTTGCTAGCTCAGCTGTAGATCGAGTTTCGTCAGCTTCCACAATCGCCTTTAATTCATTATTGTTAACCAAAGTCTCCGGACGACCACGAGCTTCATTTTTCAAGTCAATATTTCCTGAACGGAACCGGGAAAACAAAAAACGGGTTGTGCGTTCGTTTGTACAGTTCTCTCCGTAAACGTTTTTGATGTTACGTGCCGTTTGTGTCGCGTTGGTGCCACGACGGAACTCATATTCCATAATTACACGAATTTTTAAAGCATCCATTATGACGAAAAATGTTCAAATGTAATGAAAATACAACGCTAATCAAAAAACAAAAGACTGAGTTTGTAAATAGAATGTCATGGTTTTAAAACAAAATTAATTTGAATTTAGAATACAGAGTCATTACAAACTTTTTTTATTTGAAATGACCAGTACTGAAGAAAGGCAATTTCATAGGTTGTCACGCGTCATCGGCGCTCGCCTCCCACCGCTGAGCCGCTGTCCCTACCACCGCAGGGACACATAAAAGGACGAGCACACTACAGCTCGACCTCTTTCGCCCGGCGTCTACCACGCCGGACGGCTGCGCTGCCCTCTACGCGGGGTCGGCCTCTAAAGCCGACCCCAGCACTGCACTCTTTCGCCCGGCGTCTACCACGCCGGACGGCTGCGCTGCCCTCTACGGGGGGTCGGCCTCTAAAGCCGCCCCCAGCAGTGCACTCTTTCGCCCGGCGTCTACCACGCCTGGTGGCTGGGCCGCCCGGCCTACGCCGGAGCCCCTACTTGTAACCTTTATGATGTTGTGACATCATGTCTTCTAAAAGACACTCAAGGCCCTAACCCTTGATAGTTACTACTTGTAACCTTTATGATGTTGTGACATCATGTCTTCTGAAAGACTCAAGGCCCTACCCCTTGATAGTTACTACTTGTAACCTTTATGATGTTGTGACATCATGTCTTCTGAAAGACACTCAAGGCCCTACCCCTTGATAGTTACTACTTGTAACCTATATGATGTTGTGACATCATGTCTTCTGAAAGACTCAAGGCCCTACCCCTTGATAGATTACTACTTGTAACTCTTATGATGTTGCGTCATCATGTCTTCTAAAAAAAAAAAAAAAAAAAGTCTTCTAAATGACCTTCAAGGTTCTAACCCTTGAAATCTTTATACTCTTAACTTGGACATACCAGTTTCTACTAATGATTCTTGGTACTTTTAATACTCTTTGGAGCGGTTAGTGACTCCTAAAACTTAAGCCTTAGTACTAAAACTTATCATTGATGAGGGATTTATTTATTTATAACAGAGCGGTCGGTAACTCTCTAAACAAGCCTTAAAGCCATATATATATATATAATTAACTAACTACAAACAATTATTTTGTTCCCTTGTTCTCCTAAACAGTCGTTTCAATTTAATTGAAAATGACCACATAAACTTGTCTAAATACTCTAATCGACACACCGCTGCATACACCCTAAAGTATACTTGGTGAAACGATACATCTAAACTACAATAACCTACTTATACCTACTAAAAACTACTAAAAGCTACTAAAAACTACCAAAAACTACCAAAAACTACTAAACAACTTTTTCTACTTGATAATTCGCGACCAGAGAATCTATCATCAATTTAAATACTAAAATCATTATTTTCTCTACACTACTAAATCTAATACTACAATGTATATTAAAATTTAAGTCGTCACTGTGGTCGCATCTATATTGCTACGGATTTTGATCCCAATATAGTTGATGAACCACGAGATATATAAACCAAAACATTAGACTATCAACCTTCTATCTTTGAGAAGGTACTGGCAGCTCGATAATTTTATTTTCTCAGTGACGAACACAAATATTTTATAAAAATTGTCCCCTAAATAAGTCAAATCTAATATCATTTCTAAAAGGTCTCGTTTGATTGGCAAATATTAGCCAAAGTTAGTTAAAACAATTAATAAACAGTGATTTTGTTTACTCATTCCATAACTAACATTTTTTACAGATGGGTTTCTGTTTTATTTATCTCTAAAAAATATTTCCTGCGTCGTAAATCAAATATAACATTTCTTGTCCTTACACACTTTAACTTTAAAAAAAAAAAAAACCAAATCATGGTTCATTACAAAACAATAAAAACAAAATAAATATCGCACTATAAAAATCTAACTATAATCTACAAAAACTTTTACCTTTTTTTAACCTATGGCTTGGTAGTTAAAAAGTCGAGTCAAACCCGACTTACAGGTTCGATTCTCGGTTGTTGTTGTCGATCTGGTTGTTTATTTTTCTCTTTCGCACATATGTCTTAGCTAGCATACCTACTAATAACTACAATTTTCTACTACTGCATCTACCTAAACAGTTAAACAAGTTTGCAACTATTATACTAAATTCTTTAAACATTTCTAACGGAGCATCGGAATGTATGACTCACTTTGTTTATGTTCTCAATTGAACTTTTTATTTGAAATTTTATTTCAAACCTTTAAACTTTTAACTTCACTATATTTTTGCTATTGAACTAAGCTGATATGACCTTAGCCTGTTAGTTTGTCTTTTCCCTCTTATCTCTTTAAACTTTTTTTGTCTCTAAAAAAAATCTGATCCTGCTTTAATCTTGTTCCCAGGGTACCAGCGAGGAGCTGCCGACAGTGGCGACCCCGAGGTCAGCGAATTTCCCCTAGGAAAAATTCTCGCCTAATGAGGGGGGTGTCACGCGTCATCGGCGCTCGCCTCCCACCGCTGAGCCGCTGTCCCTACCACCGCAGGGACACATAAAAGGACGAGCACACTACAGCTCGACCTCTTTCGCCCGGCGTCTACCACGCCGGACGGCTGCGCTGCCCTCTACGGGGGGTCGGTCTCTAAAGCCGCCCCCAGCACTGCACTCTTTCGCCCGGCGTCTACCACGCCTGGTGGCTCGGCCGCCCGGCCTACGCCGTAGCCCCAGCACTGCACCTCTCTCGGCCGGCGTCTACCACGCCAGTCGCCTGCGACGCCTCTACGGGGATCGGCCTCTAAAGCCGACCCAGGACTACACCTCTTCCTTTTCTCATCGCAGCAAACCAAGTTAAGTGCCTTTAACTTGGAGGACGACCGCTTGATCGAATCTCTCAAACCCACACCCTGACTGTACATCTATCTGTTTGTGTTATACTTCAGTAAATAAATTCTTTAAATTGTTGTTGTGAAGCGTCTAATTTAATCATCATCAGAACCTCGTGGCTTCACCACAACCTTCTAGGCTCCTAAAGCCACTACGTGACAAGGTAAAGACCTAATAGAAAATAATTTTCAAGAAATTTTACTTAAGTGACACAACAACATAATTACACTGATATCTTATTGAATTCATTCTTTAGAGAAACACTAATTTAGAAAAACCTTAAAGAGGCTTTGGAATAAATTTTATGATTTAATTTAATTCAACTCAAACGTAACCATGTAATCTATACTAACATTGTTTATGTAGTTTATAAGTAATATTTTGGTAATTTAATTTAACAAATGACAACTTTCCGTATGTTGGCGGAGTAAGAATATGCAATGTTATCACCTCTATACATCGCGTGAGCAAAATACGTGCAACAACCATAGAGCTATTATAGATAGAGTGGGGAAGACATACGGCTGCCTGTAAGCGGAAACTGTTAAAAAGAGAGAGAAGATCGTGGTACCCCATTTGTCTTTCTACTGACGCATGCGCAGTAAAGTACTAATAATGATAATCCTGTCACAACAATTAGCCGTCGAATCGTTCTGCTATGCTGCTTTTCCGCGCTAACTACGCATGCGTCAGTAGAAACAGACAGATAGGTACCGCGATTATCTCTCTCTTTCTAACCGAGGGACGACTAGAGGCCTGGCTCCCCTGCTCTATCTGTAATAACTCTATAGCAACAACAGCACTACAAAGAGAAGGAATACTTGAAACAAATCATATTTCAACAAATCCAGCCAGTAGTAATATAAGTCAAAACTTAATTATATAAGCTATATTACTGTAAAGTTTCATCCAAATACGTTCAGTAGTTTTCGCGTAAAAGAGTAACAAACATCCATCCATCCATCCATACTTACAAACTTTCGCGTTTATATAGTATAGATATAATTGACTGCCTCTGAGGCGCAGCGGTAGCGTGTGCGACTGCTATGCTTGAGGTCTTGGGTTCGATTCCCGGGTCGGACCAAATGTTCGTGTGATCTGCAAATATTTGTTTCGGAGTTTGGGTATTTCCTATTTAATAAAAAAAAAAAAATTATATCAGTTGTCTTAGTACCCATGACACAAGCTCTGCTTAGCTTGGGACTAGATGGCGTTGTGTATTAAATGTCGAAAATATTTATTTTTATTTATTTTATATATCTACTAAAAAAAAATTAAAACAACTATTGCATAATTTGTCTGTCACCCTCCCAAACAAACAAATGGCAAATGAAATGAAAGAAAACAAATCGCTCTTTACAAAGTACTGCTAATAACCATTTCTAAATGAAGGGGTGAATGTTTACATATGAATGAGACTTGTCCGACGTGTGACTAAATTAGTTGACATCATCGACCCTTCCAAGCAAGAAAAGCCGTAGAAATCTTTTTTTATCAAAGTCTAAAAATTATTGACAATAATTAGGCAATTAAAAGCATTTTTTTCTCTATAAGACTCACTTATAAGACAATTAAATTTTGGTTTGGTGATTCTAAAAGTGAATTCTATTAGAAATCTAACTCTCTCGCTTCCTCTGGTTCTTTAGTAAACCCACCGGCTTTGCTAAGTATTCAAAAACATAAAACATTAATTGTTTATAAAATGATAGTCGTATTTTAGTAATTTGCGACTAGCGACATATTAATTGGAACTTCTCCAGAGTGTAAGTGATACCAGTAATTAGTACTACAAAAATCAATAACATCTGGATACTGAATATTAAAGTGTTGAAAAAGAAAATTAAGTGAAAAATAAATAACAAGCATAATAATAATTTATGCCCATTAGGCCCACTAGCGATTGCTTAAAACTTTAATAATAGACTTTTCAAAACGTAACTTACTATCAAGTAATATTTATATGTCACAAAACCTTTAATTATAAGTATCAACTAAACAGTGCAGTTTTAAACACAAAGTGTCATCAATTTTATGTAACTATATAATATGCTGTTAAAAAATTTTATTTCGTAAAACGTTGAGACATGCAATTTTATTTTGATAAGATAGTAAATAAATATTTTGGGCTTGGCCTTGCAGCACTTACTAACAATAGATGTGAATGACGTATTAAATAATTACGTATCATATCAATGTATTTTTTGTGATATTAATAAACTTCTGGGAAGTGATTTAAGAATAAAATATTATCACTTTTAACAACCCCAACATTCTACTTGCAATATTCCCCAAAATATATTAGGCCTTTACCTATGAAATTGCCTTTCTTCAGTACTGGTCATTTCAAATAAAAAAAAAGTTTGTAATGGCTCTGTATTCTAAATTCAAATTAATTTTGTTTTAAAACCATGACATTCTATTTACAAACTCAGTCTTTTGTTTTTTGATTAGCGTTGTATTTTCATTACATTTGAACATTTTTCATCATAATGGATACTTTAAAAATTCGTGGAATATGAGTTCCGTCGTGGCACCAACGCGACACAAACGGCACGTAACATCAAAAACGTTTACGGAGAGAACTGTACAAACGAACGTACAACCCGTTTTTGGTTTTCCCGTTTCCGTTTTGGAAATTTAGACTTGAAAAATGAAGCTCGTGGTCGTCCGGAGACTTTGGTTAACAATAATGAATTAAAGGCGATCGTGGAAGCTGATGAAACTCAATCTATAGCTGAGCTAGCAGCAGCTTTTAATGTAAGCATCAAAACAATATTGATCCATTTGCATAAATTGGCAAGGTAAAAAAGCTTGATAGATGGTGCCCCACGACCTTAACGATCGCCAGCGCAACGTACGCGTCGAGACCTGCCTTGCGCTGCTCAACAGGCAAAGAAATGAAGGAATTTTGAAACGAATTGTTACGTGCGACGAAAAATGGATACTGTTCGACAATCGATAGCGCTCAGCAAGTTGGTTAGACCCTGGTTCAGCACCAAAGCAGTGCCCTAAGCCAAAAATGACCCCTAAAAAGATGATGGTCACTGTTTGGTGGTCTAGTGCGGGTGTGATTCACCACAGCTTTTTACAAAACGGCATGAGCATTCATGCAGATGTGTACTGTGAAGAACTGGAGAGAATGACGGAGAAGCTTGCACATCTGCAACCAGCTTTGGTCAATCGGTCGTCCCCACTGCTCCTTCACGACAACGCGCGACCCCATACTGCGCAACAGACAGTCTCCAAGCTGCAAGAGCTGGGGTTGGAAGCTCTCCCTCATCCGCCATACTCACCAGACCTTGCACCTACCGACTATTACTTTTTCCGAAATTGAGAAAACATTTTAGTGGGTAAAAAATTCAATTCCCGAGAGGCAGTACAAAATGCCTTTGAAGAGTTTGTTGCCACCCGTCCAGCTGATTTTTACAAGAAGGGCATCAATAAACTGCCAATGCGTTGGCAAAGATGCGTCGATTGCATGGGTGATTACTCCGAATAACAGAAATAAAAAAGTTTGAAAAAATAAGTACTTTCGCTTATTGCATACAAAACGGCAATTTCATAGGTAAATACCTATTATAATTTTTGTGTAGTTTTTTATCAAATGAAATACAATATACCTACATTTGAAGTTTAGGAGGATCATTTTAGAGATAAATGAAGGGAAACGTTTTTAAATATATGTTTATTAAACATTCAAACAACTGAAGTACGACACTTGAAACTAATCTCATCTTTCATTAAAGTTCTACAATCTAATCTTCTATTGGAGGATAATTCGATATCTATCAAATGCGAACTATGTACAAATCTGATCCTTAACCTTTTGTTTATAATTGGATTATGAACCACTTCAATTAATTGTTAGATTGTTGTTGTTAGCTGTAGTAATTACAAATTATTAGTGTTAAACTTTAGATTAATATAGCTTATACATCAGAAAAACATATAGGCTACTATTTGCCGCGATAACCGATATATATGCGGGCGGAATCGTGGGCAACAGCTACTGTATGAATAACTCTGAAAAAATATAAAAAATGTTTTCAGAAATGAACTCTGTATACTCGTATTTTCATTGATTTTATAATACGTAACCTCTTTGCACCTATCTAATAAGATGTCACTAGCACTCAAATTTTGACTGGAAAGGAATACCTCGGGCATTAGGTCCGCTGATGTACAAAAATGCATAAAGATTACAGAAAATAAAACTTCTGTTTACATAGATTAAGAAATTGCATCTTATCGTTTACTGGCTTTGTATACGTAGGCAGTTCTGTAGCAAAATGCTCTTCTAAATTGTAAGAGCTCATTCAACACATGAATGTAACGTTTTGAACACACCATACGAGGGAAATCACTCGTCGCGCATTTCAAGTATTTTTATTCTAAAGTGCACTATGCCGATTTAAAGCATTTATTGGAGTGTGTTTGTGTTAAGTTCAGTAGATTTGGCGCTATTGCGGAACATACAAACATATATACTTCCAAAACCATATCACACATCTTTGTGGGATAAAAATAAACACTTCAAAATTGATATCACACTGCTTTTGTCTTAATAAGGACATGTAAAATTTCATTATGTTTTTAATCAAATTGCTCATATTTCAAATTTTGTGTCATTACTTTCTAATAATAACACTATGAATTTTTAAATAGTGTTAATGACGACACTCCCATAACTTTAATGAGTTAAATATTTTCCAAAGTTTTACATAACCTACGCAGGTTATGTAAAACTTTCTACTACGTCAAAACATCTGATAACTTCCAATATTCTATGATAAATTTACCAAACGTTCTGTCAAGTTTGTGAAACCAATTCCCAACGTCAAGATCATACTTCTCATTGTGTCGTAGAATTGTCCGTCTGTCAACTTCTTTTTGAGTCTGAATTCACTCTCAGGTGTATTCAACAGCTTCGATTATCCGTTTACAAAAATCCTGAGCTCAATTCTCACCAAACTTGTTTAATTAAAGTTTTCGCACTCTTTTCCCCTTTAGGCGGGAAAATAATCCTGCGCTTGGAACAGAGAATAGTGTAGAGAGTAACTATTGTAACAATATTTTACATATTATGAATTTAATTTTATACAAAACAAAGAGTGATTTGGAAGCATTTATTTCCTCGTTTGGATAGTCAAAAATATATTTTTACTTATTTTTCAGAGGTACTTTGAATACAAATCCAGCTTATTATTGAACTGTACTGTCTGTTGGTGTGTATCTATATATATAAAAGAGGAAGGTGACTGACATACCCAGAGATCAACGGTCACAACAAATCACAGTCCAAACCGCTGAATCTAGAATCCTGAAATTTATCATGTAGGTTCTTTATATAACGTAAGTGAGCACTAAGTAAATCAGGGGATGAAAGTCTGCGTGAGCGAAGCCGCGTACAAAAGCTAGTGGTACATAAAACTGGTAGAATGATATTGAATTACTTAAGAAATAAATTTAGGGAATACCTACTTTTCGTGATGATTTTTATGAAAACAGATAGTTTATAAATGCACTTAAAAATATTATTGCGGTAAATATCTTATTTATATATTATATAAATGAAGTCTTAATTAAAGTGTTGACTTATAGTGTCAGTTGTATCCGTATCAAACCTCATATCGACAAAGAAGTTTATCAATTGCAAAATTAAAAATGATAATAATCATCGTATGTTTATTTCTTAAATCACAACAAGTGGCATTTTCATTTGATATCAGTTAATAATATTTTCATATTTTATTTATCTTTAAAATACATTTAAACAGTTTGTTTTTTATTCAATGAAAAGCAATGCATTTATTTTTAAATACAAAAAGTTAATAAACTTATCTACCATAATTATAATGTATATGTCACCGTAAGATTGTAAAAATCGTTAGATTATAATCTACCTAGCGTGATTGTAAACTTTCAATAGGTTGTCAACTGCGATATACTGCTTACGCGCGTCAAATTTTCAACTGTCCCTGATTGGTCAATTTTACAGTAGGCAGTTCAATAGCCATATAGTTAGGTAAGAACTTCTTTGATTAATCACAAATTCATTTTACATAACTAACAATAATTTCATATAACTTATTCAAAAGGTGTAAGGTATTTTCAACATGAAATCAATTTACAATCACAAAAGTACTTTACATTAGGCAACAAACGAATTAACAAACAAATATGGCGGCGCGGAACATTATGTTGTTCAACCAATCAGCGCGCGACTTGCGTTCGTTACATACCATTTTACAATCTTTCGACTGAAGGCAATTTCGCGAGGGATAGACCTGAATAGAGGCGGATGGTTCACCAGAGTATCATGGGAGATATATATATATATATATCCCTAGTATTGTGTAGAAATTCATGTATATAAATTTAAAAGAATTAAAAAAAAAGTGTTAATTCAAACGTCGCAGTTAAAAAGTATTTTACTTACGCAAAAGTAATGTAAAAAAAGTGTTAATAGCTACTCTACGGATATTTCTGTCCACAATACATAGTCCAAGTTTTTGTAGGCACTCAGTATTTGCTTTCGGGTTTCAAGTTGAACTTCCAATATGGTGGAAAGTATTCATGCAATCGCATGTCGGCGTGTTAGAACATCCACGAATAAGTTTTACTGCGATTAGATTGTAAAGTTCTCCATTGGGACCGTACCCATTCAGTCGCTAAATGCGAGATGTTACGTACTACCTTTATACTTATTACAGTTTGGAATTTAACTGCTTCTTCTGCATTTTACGTAAATGTATACAACTTTATTTTTTATGAAAAAAAAAAATTAAGAGACAAGCTGTATTCTGCAATGCTTCGCTGTGATGTATGGTGATTTGCTGTGGCGTAAATTAGAAATGAGAAATAAAACTGATACAAAAATAGATGAAAAAACATCTTTGGAGGGGGTTAGAACTACAGGACAACACGTGCTGGCCTTCGCAGTGACCCTTTTAGAGTGGAAGACTTACGCTCTCGAACGCAACGTTCTTTCTTCTTGTGCCGAGCGATTAAAACATGGAACTCACTACCACCGCACGTGTTCCCATTCCATTATGATCCGGGTCCTTTAAGCGGGCGTGAAAAAGCATCTCACTTACGCCACACTACGTTACATCGCACGTTACTCGTCGAGGCGTAAGTTACTCATAGTGTGGGTCACCATGCTGCTCTGTCCACGTTCACATTGAGGATAGTGACCACCACTTTTGGATTTTACTTATGCTTTCCATCAGGCAGAGTAGAGTCATTTTGGTAGCTTGATCATAAAAAGAAATGACGTCAAAATATAAGCTCAATTGGCGCATAACGTTTTCAGTTTCTGAAGCATGACAATCTTAGCATTTTTATATAGATAAAAGATTGAAAGAAAGTCCAGCAGATTTCATCTTCAATAGCTTTCAATAGGCCACTAATGGACATAAGCCACTCCTCCGAAAGAAGATTTAGGCCTACGACTACCAAACTGGCCAGACGGGTTGGTATAGGGTTTGTTTTAAGATTGCTGTGGCGGCGTGCTGTTGGCGGTGTCGTTAGACATCGCCAACGCATTCAATAGTCTGCCATTCAGCTGCATCGGGGAAGCACTCCAGTATCACGGGGTGCCAGAGTACCTGAGGCGGCTAGTGGCAGACTATTTGGAGGAGCGTACCGTCGTGTACGAGGACCGAGAGGGTGTCTTGAGACGGCGACCCATGTCGTGCGGCGTTCCGCAGGGGTCTGTCCTTGGACCACTCCTGTGGAACGTGGGATACGACTGGGTCCTACGAGGTCGTCTCCCCCCCGGGCTGGGCGTAATTTGTTACGCCGATGACACATTGGTCACAGCTCGGGGGGCGAACTTCCAAGAGGCGGCGCGCCTGGCCACCAGGGGTGTTTCTCTGGTGGTCGGGCGCATCGAGGCGCTGGGGCTACGGGTGGCCCTGGACAAGACGGAGGCCCTGTTATTTCATGGGCCCCGTCGTGGTCCACCCGCCGGCGCCTCCATAGAGGTCAACTCGGTCCTCGTACCGGTTCGGGCCCAGATGAAGTATCTGGGTCTGATCCTCGACGGTAGGTGGCTCTTCGACGAGCACTTCCGACAGCTTGCTCCCAAACTGGTCGACGCTGCCTCTGCCCTTGGGCGACTTTTGCCTAATTTGGGTGGAGCCAGCGTCGCAACGAGACAGCTGTACACGGGGGTTGTCCGGTAAATGGCGCTGTACGGCGCACCGGTGTGGGTCACGGCTCTGACCGCCCAGAACAAGGCGCGCCTCTGGCGGCCTCAGAGGGTACTGGCGGTCAGAGCTATACGTGGTTACCGCACGGTGTCGACCGAGGCAGCGTGCGCGTTGGCCGGAACACCCCCGTAGGATTTAGGATAGGACCCACGACCTCCACTCGGACCCAATCCGCCGCCGGCGAACCGGGCAGCGGAGGCGCGCTCACCTGCGCCTCATGCCGCCCTGAGTGTGGCCGCGGATGGTCGGGACGGGCTTTCCCTTCCATCCGCTCTAGTGGCCGCCCGCGAGGAGGCGACGTTACGTGTGTGCCGTACGTTGCCTAAATGAGAGGATACCATCAGAGGGTGCCCGCTTCTGTGCGGGCAAGCGCTGGGAGGGGTCCGGATTTCTTAACAACAGCAGTTCCCGGAACCCTCCCTCCTCAGGCGCAGAGTGGCACACCGTGTGGTTTTAGTCGGTTCGAGTCCGACACACCGCCCCGCCGCAAGCCCCGGCGCGGGTGACGGTCCGAGGGGATTTCCACACGTCAAAAAAAAAAAAAAAAGGGTTTGTTTTAAGATTTCCTTCTTTTTGCCGTGATGTCCTGCGTAGTTTGTTCCCTTAGTTGCCTTTTATGACACCCATGGGATGACTAGAGGAGGTGGCACATTCTTAATCCGCCACCAATTGAGTCTGTTTGTAAAACAATTAATTTAATGGCATAACAGTTCATAAATTCTTCCGTTTCCAGTTTACTGCCGCAGTAGTGAACTTGACTGTAATTAATTATAGCTCTCGTATCTTTAAACAATCAGTACAATAAAAATATAACTATGAAGAATGTAATACAGTATTATTATCGTTAATTATTTATATGCTTCGTAAAAAATAAGAATTAAGGAAAATGATAACAAAAACTCAATTGAATTCAGTTGTAAACTAAATGTGACCGGCTTTTGTAACTAACATTATTTCAATTCTCACAAGGAAGAGCCTTTCCTGCCCTTAGCCGAAAAGCAAGACTAAGTGTGTGGCAACTTCCACATACAGTGGAACAGAAATGTACTACAGCGCCATCTACCGCAGATACACTGAACTACGGAGTAATGTACCACACGAAGAAACTACCAATCCTGAATCGCGCAATAGAAGGTCTCGCGCTCTCATATATACAACATCCCAACATCAACCGTTGGGCAGTTGGCCCGCCAGGCATGATCACCTCGCCTGGTCGGAGGATCCTCCGTTTGTGTTGGAGGGACATGACACCCGTTCTTCTACAAGTATTTCCCATCGAACCTCTTCTTACAATCGTTATCACCTGGATTCTCTTGTATTTTGGTAAATATTTTGTTTTGATCACGTGACTTAGCATCGAGATAACGTCATTCTCATAGATTTCTTAATTGTCTAATCTCGTTTGCGTTTGTAGAATGTCAACTTGGCTAGAGTGGCTGTACTCTCACCTCCCGAATGTATTTATTTGTCTGTCACCTGAATCGGACAAAATATTAATTTTTTCCTTTCTGTTAATAGATTCCGCTATCTTAAGCTGTTTTATATTTATCTAAGAATATCACTTTTAAATATTGAATTTCTGAGTTTTATCTAGCGTGGCGGTATTGGGTTTACCCCTTATAATTGATTTATTCTTTTGATTGTGATACCTCGTGGACCGGAACTTCGATTAATATCTTTCCATGAATCATTAATTTATTAATAATAAAAATATTAATCCATAAGATTGAAATCAAAGGCCCTCAAAATAATTACTGTTTACAAAAACATATTTTATTATTTATATGATTACATATTTATTAATAGCCCTAGATTAATAAGCGTAATTCTAATTTCTCACGCAATTTATCCTTTTTTTGAACGCATAACACAAATTCTGCTCCATTTGAATCTGTGTCATGCCTTCATTGGTCTAATAAAAAAAAAAATTTACCGTTCTTTAATAACAAGTTTTATTAATTGATTGGCATTGAGAATAGTTATCTTTTGCTACTTGCATACTTTGTTATCATTACCGCGTGACGCTATAGAAGCCAGATACAATTTGATATCGATAAAAATTTGCAAGCAATGTCCAAATTCTTTTAATTTTAACCTTTATAAAAATATTTCTGGACATAAATTTCCGACAGCGACATTTCATCGCTGCACACGTTGATTGACAGTACTTATTTCTATGATAAACAGTTGGGAAAGTAAGTTAACATTATTGAAGTTTTGGGAAGTGTTTTAGAGAATATTCTCCGGAGCTGAGTCGGTGACAACACGGTATAAAACTTTCAAGGCTTTGCGAAATCCTTTATCAAAATTTGTAATCGAGAAGGGTATTTTGTTTAGGTAACTCATTTTATTTGTTTGCACGTCATCCATATTTATAAAGATATTATAAATAATCATATTTAAGAAATACAACGTAAAAACGTGCAAACTCGTACTTCTCAACTACACATTCATATTACGGTCTGTTTATAATACAATAACGCCTATTCCCCTGGCCATCTAAATGTCTAGCTCAAAAAGTAGTTAGTATATCAGGAACATCTTACAACAGAATAAACATAGAACCTAAAATAAATATCGTAAAAAAACTGACGCCTTTTTCAAATGATATAATATGAGATAATAGACGCACTAATATGTCGTTAAAATATTAAAAGTGTAAAATTAAGAGATATGGTGCTCAGGAGAATCAAAAATTGGAATTGAAATTAAATTAAAAGTTAAAGCTAGTTTGAAACACTAATGTTGACCTACATGGTACGAGCATCACGATGGCAGCAAAAATAATCTTTCATCATTATTCCATTCCAAACTGGTTTGGATTCCTTTAGCAAGTGACTTCAAGTATGGCTAACGGACTTGTTGGCTTTCCTATACATCATCAATTAATCAATAAAGTACTACATACAAAGGCTAAAGATAAACTTTCAGGCACAATTCCTACACCATTAGCCTAACGCAGTCCACTACTGGACATAGGCCTCTACAATTACACGCCACTTAGTTAGTTCCTCTGCTTCTCAAATCTAGCTCCATTCAGCCGTCTTTCGCAAATCATCACTCCACCTGGCCTGTGGACGTCCTATATTACGTTTGCCGAGACGCGGTCTCCACTCAAGAATTCGTTTACCTTAACGGTTTTCGGTTCTACGGCAAACATGGCCAGCCTACTGCCACTTTTGCTTGCTAATCCAGTGGACCATGTCGATGACCCTAGTTATTTGCTGAATCACTTCGTTTCTAATACGACCTCTTAGAGAAACGTCATTACGGTAGGACTCACTCATTGAAGACTTTCGTCTTCAGGCACTGTGGGATCGGCGGTAAGAAGACCCGACGATGCTTCACAAACGCAGCCTCAGCCCAGCTGGATTCTTTTGTTCACCTCGTCCTCAAAGTTACAACTGCAATGCCTACATTACAGCTTAACGATATAGAGAAAAATATACTTATTCATTTATTATCAAAAGTTTTCCACTTTTGACAAAAAATTGAAATCGATTGCTTCAAATACATAATCAAAACTTAAGAAACGAGATCTAGAGAAATGAAAAAGTCAATTATATTGTAATTCAGACCACGGCTCCAGCGGAAATATATTAAAATGTTCCTTTAAAGACGGAAAAAGAATACGTTTCTTGTGTATTTTATTCAAATGGACATTAAGTAAGTCAATTTGCAATCTGCGGCAAGAAAGTTAGTTTTCGTTCTTCGGAATTGAACACCAAAGAAGTTACATAAGCTGTGCTATTAAACAAACTGCCGCCTCACAAGCTATTTTCGTTGCCAATTTAAGATAAAGTGGTTCTCTGGGGATGGCGATTTAGATTTCTTGTTGTTCTCTTCAACATATACGAGTGGTATATTGAAGCTACAACGTTTTTATTTTCCAATAAACGGCATTTCACAAACTGCATAGTAATGCACATCGCGGATAGATAAAATATTAAAGATATAATTGATAGTAGCTAGGTTAGATATTAGGATAGGTCAGTAAAAAAAGCTACAATCTCAGAATATGCTGTAACTTTTAAATAAATTTCAACTAAAATATTTTAACGTCCCTCTATATCACTATTTATTTTAAAGAGAAAATAAAACTAGCAAAGACGATTTCTACAGTATGAAGAAAGTTATCACATGTGCAACAAATGAAATATTTAGTTGTTGCTTAAAAGATATATTCAGGATGGATTAAATTTATTCATTGGACGGCAATTAAACACAGTGCATTCTAAATCACAGACGATACAATCTACGTAAAAGCATGTGGTCTTCCATTACAATTGTAGTGACGATATACAACATACTAATCACGGTTAGTAATATAGTGATGTGACATTCCAACAGGACACACATACTTTAAATTCATAAGTCCACTTTTAACGACAGGGGAATAAGGGTGTATTTAATAACCACAAAAAGAGTGATTTAGGGCGTAGGTGAAAGTATTCACCTTCCAAAAAGTATCATGCATGCACAATTCCTTCTATTTTCAATTGTTAGTTTTCTTATCGTACCTAATATGTATGCATACAGGAGTATCGCAGTCAGATAATAGGTATTAGATACTTTTGAATTGTCTGACGTTTCAAACAAATTGAACTAAACATTTTCGCGGGATGACTACTTATAACGTGACAGCGTTAATTCTTATCAATATACTGCTTTATAAAAATACTTAAATAAACAGCTCTGTTTTTCGACCCATCATATCTTTTGCCACATTAAACCAGATTTCTACTTATTAATACTATATTTATCTAAAGGTTGTTTAGAAGACATCGCGTACGGCGATAACGCTGCCCATTGTGTTCGCCGACAAACGATAATTGATTCGAGATATACTATTTATGATATGGTGCACATGTTTACAATTATACTAGGCGCATGAATTAATATATTTCATTCAATAGGCTATTGATTTGACAAATTGCAAACACAATGTGTCACAGCGAAGCCTGGCAGGGTTAAGCTAGTTATAAATTAAATATTATTAATTTATTTTATCTCAGCTGAAATATGTCCATTGCAGGACATAGGGCTCCCCCAAGTTTCGCCACAAAAGCCGGTCCTGCGTTGCCTGTATTAAACGACTAAGATGATGATGATAAATTAATTTCAGCCGAATGCTAATTTAATACATAGATATATTAATTCACAATTATTTAACTTTGGCGTCATCTTGACTGACTAATAAATTTGAAATATCCATAGATAATTAAAACCATGAAATATATAAACTTTATGAATATTTGAATGCTATTTTCGTTTTATTAACAATTAGTTACCGTTTCAGAAAACACGCTCACTGAAGAATTAAATTTCTTCTTTGTGCTGGTTTCACTTTGTGTTGGAGCAGTTTGACTCAAAGTTCTCTATACAATTTAGGTATTTGAAGTTCTATACCCGCATGATTGTTTTGTTTCTTAATTTAGCGTAAATTTAAATAACCCACGAGTAAATATAGCTATAGCTCTAAAAACGTGATTTATTCGTGGTTCAGATCACAAAGTGGTACTCACCTTCATTACCTACCATCTTCTCTCATGAACAAACTCAATTTCACAAGAAAAAATATAGTTTACTCTATAAATCGAATCAAAAATAAGTATTCATTTAAAATAAAATCTATGTAAAATTTTCGCGTCGGAGAACACCCATTATTTTTCTCTCCTTCAAGTCCGTTTGGATTTAAAACACCAAATGCGAAATAAAAAAATCACTTCATACCGCAAATCCTGTAATTGGATCTTCGCCAAAAGTCGGGTCTCTTGAAAATGAGTCGTAAACTTAAGAAAATTTTCGCTTGATGGGTAATATATTTTTACGTTCTATCCTTATTAAGAAGAATCTTGAGGCATAACTTCATATCGGTCTGTCAAGAATATTTGTCGTCTTTCCTTGTTGGAATCAGTGAACCAAAAAATAAGGAATAATTCAATGTTCGCAACCATTGTGGTGGTATTGTATTTTTATAATAATTCTATCTAGTCAGCTTCAATTAAGGTTGCAAACTGGATAAAGTGACGAGTGTATTTTTTTCTTTATTTTAAAGAGTGTTATGTACGAAATGTCATGTACTGGTTTTTACACAGATAACAATAGTTATTTGTTATACAAGAGTGCAAAGTTGCTTTTTAACCGCGTGCTCAATGTTGATGACCGAGTAAGTGAAGGATTCTAAAATTGAATCATGAGCGCAGCGAGTGATTCAAAAATTAGAATTCTGAGCGTTAGCGAGGGAATCAAAAGAGTACTAGGTAAAAAGAAATTGCACTCGAGTGCAACACGTAACTTTTCATCTCACCTCAGCGAGGAAGTGACTAAATGACGTGAAAAGAAAAGGGCCCTGGCAAAGCAAATAAAATAAAGTACACAAAGAAGGTTCCGAGTCTGAGTTTTTAACAAAAAAAAAATTGTATGATAAATTCGACACCATGGAGGTAGAAAGAAGTAAATAGGATTAATGATGTTTTGACTTCACAAGCTCAGTGCACATTATGTTCTAAATTCAATTTTACTTTATCCTCTAGCGAATAAAAACGGCTTTTGCACTCAGATATCGAAGGGCGAAAATACTCTTTTCATCCCACCAGCTCGTAAAGAGTATTTTTGCCCTTCGATATCTGAGTGTAAAAGCCGTTTTAACCGACTTCCAAAAAGGAGGAGGTTCTATGTTCCACTGTATGTTTTTTTTTTTTTATGTGATTTCACTGATTACTCCGTCAGTCGTGGACAGATTTTGATTTTTTTTTGTATTCGAAAGGGTATGCTTCCGAGGTGGTCCCATTGCCAGCATATCAGGATCTGATGATGGGATCCCAGGGAAATCGAAGGAAACCCTCATATTTGTAGGCACATATTATGTTTTTCGTATATTTTCTGAAGTTACACCGGTATTTGCGTGTGGTAGTCATCATTTTATGATGATGAGCTAATGATGTAAGGTACAACTCCTTAACGGTTAGGAGTTGGAGGATAAATGTTTAAATATCATATGTATATATGGTACCCTTAGTCGTATTCTTTCAAATTATTTAGGTAAGCTGATGATGGAAGGTGGAAGGTACAACTCCTCAACGGTTAGGAGTTGGAGGATAATTCTTTCAATTTCATACGTATCTGAAGACCTTCAGTCGTATACTTTCAAGTTATTTAGGTGAGCTGATGATAGAAGGTTAAACTCTTCAACAGTTAGGGATTAAAGGATAATTTTAATATTACACGTACGTAGACTTCAAACAGATTCTAGGTACCTAGCACACATTATAATACTACTATTTAAATGAATAAAGAATTAGGTATAGGCAATTTATGAAGAACCAGTTTATTTTACGCTTTTAAGTGTTTTTTTTGGCAGAGAGTTTTCGTTGGTTGTTTTTTGGAAGTCGGTTTTTTTTTATCCTCTAGAGAATAAAGTAAATTGAATTTGCAACATCGCTCGGGTGCACTAAGTTTGTGAATTCAAAACATCATTAAACCTATTTACTTCACCTCCATGGTGCCGAATTTATCATACAATATTTTTTAATTTGTTAAAAAACTTAGACTGGCCGCACCAAGTAACTATAGCAACGTAACTTTAAATTTTTCTTAATTTATCTATACATCCATACAAATATATAAAATTGAAATGTCTGTTTGTAATATAAAAATAATCGCTTTTTTCGAAATGCATATGTATGTATACACGGTACATATACATTTTTTTTTTTTTTACAATTTCTGTTACATTGTCTGTCTGTCTGTCAGTCGGTCTGTCTGTCTGTTTGTTCCGGGTAATCTCTGTAACGGCTGGACTGATTTTGACGGGAATTTCACTGGCAGATAGCTGATAATCTAAGGAGTCACATAGGCTACTTTTTTAGACTAGCTTTGTCCCGCGGTGTAACTCGCGGTACTACAAAAATCGCTGGTAACACCGCGGGGTTGAGCGAGTACTTAAGTATTTTTGAAATAATTTAAAAATAAATCTGTAATACTTACCTATCATAATGTAGTACATAATAAGTATTAATACTTAAACTGAAATAAAAGTATCTTGTGATTGTTAATGCTTTTTTGCATTTAGTTGTTTCCTCGCTGAGGTGGAATGAAAAGTTACGTGTTGCACTCGAGTGCAAAGACTTTTCACCTCGTGCTTTAGAATTTTAGAACCTTCGCTTGCTCGGTCATCAAAATTGAGCACGCGGTTTAAAAGCAACTTTGCACTCTTGTATAACAAATAACTATTACGAGCTGGCGGGATGAAAAAGTATATTTTTTCTTAATGGCACATGAATCACTTTAATCAATACAAAGTTTGACAAGTTTAACGAAGTCTTGAATGTTCTACAAGTACTGTTTTTTGAAGGTATTTTGGTGTTTAAATAAATATTTCGAACATCTAACACACAACACCATCTAGTCCCAAGCTAAGCAGAGCTTGTGTTATGGGTACTAGACAACTGATACAAATACATATATATACTTTTTTTTTGTAAATACATACATATTATACATAGAAAACGCCCAAACTCCGAAACAAATATTTGTAGATCATACAAACATTTGTTCCGACCCGGGAATCGAACCCGAGACCTCATGATCAGCAGTCGCATACGCCAACCGCGATACCAACGAGGCAACGTTTGCGTAGGGTATAACCCATATGGGTTATACTTAGATGTAATACAGTTCCATAGAATATACAATAGGGGTAAAAGACCAATCACAGTCAATCTATCTATGACAAACTGTAATATCAATGAAAGTAGATATGACTGTCTAGGAGGGGGAAATTTTAATAAATTATCCCTCAGTGTATACTTCGACTAGAATGTTCCTGGCTCTGACAAAAATCAAATATTTTTATGATCCCTAATGTATTCTAGTAGCTATACAATTTAAAAGTTTATTGCTACTTGGATAGTAAAGTAAATAAACGATCTTGTATCTTGTATAGTTCTACAGAACACAACAGAAAGACTTAGGTACTATTTTATGAAGGGATATTTCTAAGTACGTTCATTGACACTGCAGATCTTCGAATGACAACAATTTGAAGTGCACTTACAGAAACTTCACTCGAAGAACAAACTTTTGCTAACTTCTATGACTTTTGTGTTCCATTCTCTTGTAAAACTTTGTAAGACGACGTTTTAATTAAACACTTTTATACAGTAATTAGTTATGTTCACCAAGATCTAGTTAAGATTAGAGTTAATAATAAATGCAACTCATTGAGTTATACAGAATAATGTACGCATGAAACTAGTCCATGCACGTGAGCATAAAAAAATATTATTGTTGTCACAATGGACGTACTAAAAAGTGACTGAACCTTGTATTTAAAACGAAAGAATACATAGAAATTTTAATTGGGATTAGTTAATTTTAATTTTGATAGGAACATGTAATTGTATTCTGATGTTATTCATAATTTTATAAATAATAAGATAAAAAATCCTAAAATAGTTATTTTTTTATAAATTTTCATGTAATTATTTTTTTATGTTTATAATGTATTATACATTATAAACATAAAATTATGTTCTGATGATGTCGTAAATGTGAAATGTATTTTACAACTATAGCACCCGAACTACTTGTACCTACCCAACTTCACCTTCATGTAGTAAATATTCATCAACCTATTTACCACATCTTAAACACTACTTGCGACAAGTTTCTTACTTGTCAATAACGAATTCAGTAACATCGACTAGAATGTATGGTTGGATAGAATTCCATTTTATGTCGACTATAACTTTCCACCGTATCGGTTGCACACCTGAGTCCCTACATACGTCATAATAAAATTATATAGCTCCGTTACCGTAATGTTCCCTAGTACAAATCATGTTTCTCATGTTGAAGATACATTTTCATAGTTACCTATCCATTATTACATGGATATTCTAAAGTTTCTGCACTATGAATGGATATGCAAAGCTACCGATTAAATTGTTTAAGAAATTAAAGTATTTAATATACTATAGATAAATTACTATGTGCGATAGATAAGATAACTTTTTTGGACGTCAGGAGAAAGAGATAGTCATGCTTGTCCTTACAAAAAATCTCCGGGGAGAGTGCACACAAAGGCTGATCATGCACCTGTGTGATTTACTGTCTCGAAATCCTCCTTTGAGTGCATCTTTTGAGATTCAGGTTTCCATGAACTTATCGTGAAGTGACCCATCTACTTGCTTGTCTTTTTTTAATACGTAATAACTCTAAGGGATCTTGTTATCCTTGGCCACCATTAATTGATTAGTAGACTGCTACATCGTACAGTGCAGAGGATCTTACCCTTCTCAGCTATCTTCTTAAATATTTTAGAAAGTTCTATGTTTGTTTTCACTTGAACCATAATTAATATTTGTCGGAAATAAATGAATATTGATTCCTACATTACAATTACCTATTTTGATATTTTTATTGTTATCTCACTATCGACGTTATTCGGCATAAATAAATGAATATTTGAAATTATGTTACTCAGTATAGTTTTACATTCGTTCGTTGCATTGGCTGTTGGCTGCGGTTAGACCAGGACCCGGTGTTATGGATAGTCGTGGGGAGGCCCATATCTAGCAGTCGACCGTTTTCAGCTGAACACTTTTAATATGAATCATAAATATTTATATAAGTATATATAGTACTAATTATTGCTTAGGAATATTTCCGCCTCCCAATGTAGTACGCCTCAACGTTTGTGCTCTTCAGTGGAACCAGGGTAATGCGGACTAATAACACTTTGCTCAGTCAACAGGAAGTTTTGGATTATTTTTTCAAGAGATACAATCTTTTGACGTCATTAATACTGCATGCGATAAAATTATTGATTTTTTATCTTTAAATTTTCAGTAATAAATAATATTATTTTGGGTTCGTATATTACCGTCCCTATCTATAAAATAGCGTCATACTCATTAATCATAATATGACTCATTACAACTAAACGTACGGCACAAACAGACGCGTCGATCCATGATTCTTAACTGTAGCTTCAATCTAACGTTCATTTATTAAATAATAATGTTTCCACGTCGTCTACAGCCCTAAATAGTCCACTGGTGGACATAGGCCTCTCCTATGAAAGAAAGTTTTAGCTAGTCGGGTGACTCGGGTTGGTATCGGGTTTGTTTCAAATTTTGCCTTTCTCTTTACAGTGATGTTGTCCTGCTTAGATTTTTTTTATTGAATAGGCGGGCAAACGAACAGACGTGTCGCCTGATGGTAAGCGATTACCGCCGCCTATGGATACCTGCAACACCAGAAGCGTCACAAGCGCGTTGCCGGCCTTTCGGGGATGGGGGGGAGATAGGGGGAGGCAAGGGGTGGGGTATGGGCCTCCAATATCCTCACTCACTCGGTGAAACATAGTGCAAGCACTATTTCACACCGGTTTTCTGTGAGGCCGTGGTATCACTCCGGTCGAGCCGGCCCATTCATGTCGAAGCGTGGCTCTCCCACGGTAGTTTGCTCCATTTGTGGCCCCTTATGACACCCATGAGATAAATAGGGGAATAGGGGTGGTGGCACTCCGTATACTTAATCTGTCACCACACGGAGAGTAATGTTTAGTTGTTTAAATTTATAACATCTTTCAATTATGTATGTCTCTTATGTTCACAACCACCTATGAACATCTGAAAGTCATGAGTCACATCCCGTTCATGTCACTCCTCTGCCTCATTCGCTCTTTGAGTCACTCTCTTCAGAATCTTCACTTGGTGGAAAGTAACGATAAATGACAATTTTTTTTTTTATTAAATAAGGGGCAAACGAGCAGACGTATCACCTGATGGTAAGTGATTACCGCCGCCCATGGACACCTGCAACACCAGAGGCGTCACAAGTGCGTTGCCGGCCTTTTAAGAAGGAGTACGCTCTTTTCTTGAAGGTTTGAAGGTCGTATTGGTCCGGGAATACCGCAGGCGACAGTTCATTCCACAGTTTTATTGTGCGAGGCAGAAAGTTCCTAGTTAAGTACACTCAAAATAATTTACAATTATTTTGAGTGTACTTAAGATATAAACTAAACGGAAAGCGTACCTTCCTAGAAAACGACCATTTAGAACTACGTTGTCTTTTGTTTATTTTCAATTTTTTCAATTCCCGGATCTACCCCAGATAAGGACAATCGGTTAATCTACATTTTTTTTTTTTTTTTTTATGTATGGCCCGCCAAAATGACTCTACTCTGCCTGATGGAAAGCATAAGCAGAATCCAAGAGTATTGGTCGCCTTACTCACTGCGAATGCAGACAATGCAGTATGGCGACCCACACCATGGCGGCCTAGTGATGCTGCTGCATCTTTTAGTCTAGTCAACAAGTATGGAACTTGTTGACTAGACTATTTGGGCCTCCGGTCTCGCACTCACCAACGAAACACGACAGCACGAACGTGGTCATTTTACGTTGATTTTCTGTGCGAGGGTAGTACCGCCCCGGTCGAGCCGGCCCATTCGTGCTGAAATCAGCGTGGCTCTACTACCTCTAGAATTACATTATCGGTAATATGCGTCAAAGCTACTCGACTTTCACTCTTTGGTGGCAGCTTCTTCAGTTTCCTGAACTATATGATTTCTACTATAATTATGCGGTTATAACTGTTTGAATAAACGTACACATACATTAATCACTGTATTATTTACCTTTGACATCATCCCTATCATATAAACAATGTTAATCAGAATATATTTGCGATTCCCTTTGTTTTTAACCGACTTCAAAAAAGGAGGAGGTTCTATGTTCACTGTACGTTTTTTTTTCTTTTTAACCGACTTCAAAAAAAGGAGGAGGTTCTCAATTCTACTGTATTTTTTTTGTTACCTCATAACTTTCGACTGGGTGAACCGATTTTGATGATTCTTTTTTTTTTTGAAAGCTGGTGCTTTCCATGTAGTCCCATTCTAATTTGGTCCAGTTCTGACATGTCATCCATGAGAAAACCATATAAGTCTTCAATTTGCATTAAGTATGTGCGCGACAAATTAACGAATAACTCAATATTTTCGTTTCAATTTGATCGTTCTTGAAGTCGGTGGTTTTTTGTTAAAATTTTGTATTATTTTATATGTATGTATATTCACTGATTACTCCGTCGATTGTGGAACGAATTTGAAAAATTCTTTTTTATTTTTTTGCATTCTACTGCACAAAGTATAACTGAACTTTATACCGTTTGCAAGAACTTACTCGTCCCTCACTAATTACTTAAATTAATCATATTTGAAATCAGTCGGCGTGTTGCGACAACACAACACACATGCACCATTATCGTAAATATAATTTTTTCACTTATCAATATTTTCTGCATTTTTAAATCATACTTGTAATATTTGGGTAGTAACTATGTCTTCTGTCACGAGGATCTTTACAAACATACATAAAACAGCCACAAAGAACACCCAAATTCATAAGAAAAATTTGCGAATCACACAAAGTGTTGTCTAATGTGGGGTTTGAAGCCACAACACTTAGTGCAATAGAAATCTGCATAGCAACCGCTTAAACGACTACCCCATCCATGCGGTCAATGATGTACAATTAATTACTAGTTTATTTTTATGACTATCGCCCCATAGCCACCTGCATCTCGCTCTCTGACTAAAAATTTATTCCGAAACTCGTTCGTGACAGAAGTCTTTAATACATAATATACTACCGAACGAATGTATTCAAGTTCATCCAGAACCTGTATGGTTCCAGAACTTTCCGATTTTGAGGGCAATATACGGATTTGGCAAAAGCCGTAACAAAAGACAAGTTGGAAAAAGTGATGCAAACATTACCCCGTCCGAGAAAATTTTTAGTCTGAACTTAGTGCAGTTGATTAAAGTGCTTCTACAGACTTTTGTGCCGAGTGGTTTTGAATTACAACGTAGACAATGTTCTTAGAAAGTTCGGTTTTATTTACCTCGTTGTTTAATATTTAGAACTGAATTTACCCTTTTCCTTAGATTCTTAATCGCGCTATTTATTTAAAGCTTGAATGTAAACTGCGTGCTTTTCTATACAATATAAACTGACATGTGTTATATTGTATAGAACATCTATCTATATATACACACATCAAAAGTGTCTAGGGATCAACATATGTGTCTAGGGATCAACATATATTTTTGCAATAACTTTTCTCCTGATTGATATTAATTAAAATTTTCTTTAAGGATTCATCAAATAAAGTGTTTTCGTTTGTCACAGTACGATAAACCAAGTCACCTTTGCATTAATAAAGAAATTTGCCATTTTCCTAATAAAAGGATTTTTGACATTTGAACCACTAACATTAAAGTTCGAAAAAGAGACTGAAATAACAGTTTTCTTTAAAATTTTATTAGGTAACTTAAACAATTAATAATCCGTGTTTCTACCGCGAACACTAACACAAGAACATCGGTTTGGCATACTCAAAATGAGTTCATCCAAATCACGCTGTGGAATGGCCGCCCATATTCGTTGCAACAACAAAAAAAGGTCTTCTTGCGACTGGATACCCTCCATATTCGGCAGAGCTCTTCTCTGTAGCATATCCCATGCATGCTCAATCGGGTTCAAGTCTGGCGACTGAGCAGGCCAGGGCCAAAGCCACATCTCGATCTCAAGAAATCCGCATAAAAATGCTTGATCCCTAGACACTTTTGATGTGTGTATATATAAAAGAGTAAGGTTACTGACTGACATACCCAGAGATCAACGCACAGCCCAAACCGCTGAAGCTAGAATCCTGAAATTTTGCATGTAGGTTCTTTATATAACGTAAATGAGCACTGAGAAAGGAATTTTTGAAATTCCACCCCTAAGGGGGTAAATCAGGGGATGAAAGTCTGCGTGAGCGAAGCTGGGTGTAAAACCTTGTACAATATAAAGCTTTTACATTAAAAATGTGAAAGCGATGACAATATCATCGCTTTTACATTTTCGTTTGAGAACTTTTGTGACCGGTTTTGTAAGACCCTTTCAATTACCTTTCCGTGAAAGAAGTATCATCATCATCATCATCAGCCTATCGCAGTTCACTGCTGGACATAGGCCTCTCCAATTGCGCGCCACTTGGTTCGATCCTCGGCTTCTCGCATCCAGCTCCTGCCAGCCGTCTTGCGCAGATCATCACTCCACCTGGCCTGTGGACGTCCTATACTACGTTTGCCGAGACGCGGTCTCCACTCAAGAACCCGTTTACCCCAACGGTAATCAGTGCTGCAGCTAATATGGCCAGCCCACTGCCACTTCAGCTTACTAATCCTTTGGGCTATGTCGATGACCTTGGTTGTCTGCCGGATTACCTCATTCCTGATGCAATCCCTCAGAGAAACGCCAAGCATGGCACTCTCCATAGCACGCTGAGCGACTTTGAACTTGTGGACCAGCCGTGCCATAAGTGTCCACGTTTTGGCTCCGTATGTCATGACGGGTAGATCGCACTGATTGAAGACTTTCGTCTTAAGGCACTGTGGGATCGACGATGAAAAGACCCGACGAAGTTTCCCAAACGCTGCCCAACCCAGCTGAATTCTCCTGTTCACCTCATCCTTAAAGTTGTTTCTACCTAACTGCAAAGTCTGCCCGAGGTACACATAATTTTGAACAACTTCGAGAACGGCACCGTGTACTGCGACCGGTTCCGGTAGTACATGTTCATTGAACATGACCTTGGTTTTGTCCAAGTTCATCCGTAGGCCGATGCGCACAGAAGAGTCAGCCAGGTCGTTCAGCATCTGTAATAAGTATCGAACTACATAAAATAATCTACTAATTTGACTATACTGTTCATTGTATATTACATACTAGGTCACTGACTGATTTCAATTAACTGAGACTTTCGTGAGTTGTGGAAGAATAATTCTGTATATTATTATATATTTTATAAATCTGATAATGAAATAATCAAAGCTGAGTGGAACAGAACGTTGTTAAACTTATGTTCTCTGTGCTTATGTTTAAAATCCACAACACAAACTGACATTTCTTTATACACACAAATCATAACAACACAATAATAATAAAATTATGAAATATAAAATAACGTTTACTAAACGGTCAATTTAAGCTGCTGCCATCTAAGAAGATGATGTGTATTTTTTTAAAATATTGACACCAAAACTAAGAACTATTTTGGGGAGTGTTTCTTGGAAAGATACGATGATGAAAGGTACACAGATGTTATTCATTGAACACTATAAGAATATGAAGTATGATCTGCAATATTTATATGTATATTTTTTAAAAATACATAAGTATTTCTATCGAATAATCTAGCTCTGCTTAGGTTTAAGCTAGATGACGTTGTGTGTCGGTAGTTTGAAATAAGTCCGAAAATAAATTCGAAATTTAATAAATTGTTGTAAAGAGAAACAAAAATTTTCCTTAAAGTAGGTATAAATCCCGCGGATCACCCAGATCATTATCCAAAAAAAAATCCTTCCACTGGCATCTAATCCTGAGATTTTACAATTTTAATATAAAATTTAAGTGATAAAAACCTATTGCAACAGAGACATAAGCAGTACTCCTAATTCCATGAAAATGGATTTTCTGAGAAATGTGTTGTGAGAAATACTGAGATGCTTTAAACCACTTAAAAAAATCCATTACTTCATAAAAATAATTTTGAGTGTTGAAAATAACATTTTAAAGCTTAACAATGGCATCAGTCTTTGATAAACCACTTGTAAAATTGGTAACTCAGATGTAGCAGTAGCGGATGGTTGTTGATTAATAATTTTAATTACTAAATGTTTTAGTACCGCCAAACAGTTTGTACGATTGGACAACTTGCATGTTTGTTATTAAGAATTTTATAATATCAGGTAATACACAACCAGAAGAGAGTATTGTGTCAATTATTGCCTTATTGATCGCACCAGACTATGCTAACAACACTAAATTGCAAATAAGCATGGATCTTAGGATATTAAGAAATGGATATCATTTAAAAATGAAGTCCTTCGTAATTTTTTAAACATTAGCTTTTGTCCTCGGCTCTAGAATCAAGTATCTCTATTCTATGCTTTGAAACCGTAACAAACAGACAGATTTACTTTCGAATCTATATACTTATAATAAAAATTTAACAGGTCCAATTCTGTACATTAAAGATATTTTGAAAAACTTTTTTGTAGGGCTCTTTAATAATTGTAACTGAAGCCAAAACTGTATGTTTTTTCATTTCTGTCTGTCTGTCTGTATCTTGGCCGCACATCACGCCGAAACTACTGAATGGATTCAAATGAAAATTGGCATAATTTGAGTTCATACTACGAGGTAGGACATAAGATACTTTTTATCCCGAAATTCAGCACGGTTTCCTAGAGAGAGGGGATGAAAGTCAAAATATGTACTTGGTTATAATTCAATAGCACATAGTCCGATTTCATTCATTCTTTATTTGCTCGAAAGAAAAAAAAATAACGGGAAAAGTCCTTTTTTTTATTCGCGACTGTACACTACCTGTGGGAAGCTGAGACAGATTGTAAATATGGAGGTACGAATTTCGCCGGGTCAGTTAGTTTATAATATTAGTATGGATACCGAAATGTTTTTATTATTATTACTAATGTTTGTCATTTGAAATAAATATGTATCAAGAAGTATATCCCATTAGCGTTCATCGAAACAAGTTTGGACGTGTTGAGCTTTGAATATCTAATCTAACTTAGTCGAAAACTGATGCTGTGGCGTGCCGACAACTTCTATCAATTTTGCGTTTGTATTTAGAGCAAGTTGGGTTAATCGGTATACGCCTGCAGAATTCGGGATAATGTTGATAGTTACACCAAGTTATGATTTCGATTAACATAATAGCTTAGCGGTTCTACTTATGTACTCTATAAGATCCTCTACTAGTAAATTATACCTGTACCTATGAAAATGCCTCCTGACTTTAGACACGAATCTGAGAGTTGTAAAAAAAATATTGTTTGTTTGAACTAGCGTCACAGTCCGTAAAATGTCAAACAGAAAATTAAACTTGTGTCACCGAACCTTGATGAGAAGACATTAATTTATGTTAACATTTAGTCATTATTGGGTTTATAGGTTAACAACACGCCATTAGCAGGTACAGGAAAATAACATTAAATTTAAAAGGCGAAGTTACAGAATAAGATTAAGTTAAACAAAGAATTTGGGCATCTATTATATTTAAAATTATATTAAATTTTTTATTAATTTTTTATTAGTAAATACATTCATCTGTTCGCGTCTACATTCCTGAAGTAGACGAGCATTGTACCAGAGAGGACGTGCTATAAATAAGTTAAGTATATAGGCTTCTTAATTGTGGTAATTAACTATTAAACATTTGTTACTAATAAGTTAAGATGTGTGTGACTTTTAAAAGAGAATAAACTATTAAACATTTGTAACTATGTAATAAGTTAAGATGTGACTTTTAAAAGAGTGGCTATGAGTTTCTTTGCCAGTATTCTTCTCATAGGGCCCTACGCATTTCGGAAACTGGAAGTTATAGATCGACCTTGACAATGTTGTGCCGATCTATGATTTTAACTATAGATTCAATTTAACGTTTATTAAATAGATGAAATCTAGTTTGAACCTGAGTTGTTGTTTTAATAAATCCTAGTGTACCAACTATGATGTTTTGCCCATAAATCATGAATTATATTAATTAGTTAAGGAGTGACGTCAGCGAAGCTGATGTCACCCTTTCTAAAAATCATCTCTCTTTCCAAATCTAACTAAGTACTAAGCAAAGATCAGAGAAGAGAAATTAAACACCCACTTTTTACACAATTATTTTAATTACACTTGCAACAAGGGGCAGCTATTAAAGCAATAGTAGAGATAGCTATTAAAGTATTTATACGAATACATTGGGAAGTGCATATAAGAGCTTGAATAGGTGGAGTCGCATACCTGTAACTCGAACTGACAATTGCCAGAAAATTTAAGCCCTTTAACCTTTACTATTTTATCGTTATGTAAACATACACTGTAGTGTGGTGTTGAAATTCTAAGTTTGTTAGTTAAGTTAGCCTAAGGCAGAATCTATCAACATTACATTAAATCAATACACACTTTATCTCCAAACTATCAATATTTAACTTGAATTTTTAATAATCATCTTTACTAAAAGCTTAAAGTACAAGAAGAGCGTCTAAGATTTCAGAATTAAATCCATACATTTATTGAATGTGTACAATTTTTCTTTGAACTAGTCACAAACATTTGATACAACTTGACATCGTAACTCAGAGAAGTACTCAGATACCGATCCTATTAGACATAGTAGACTGTACGAAGAGGAGCACTTCAAAACTTCCACGTTTCTACTACAAACAACCAATAAACTGTACATCGTAGCGTATTTACTGAGGCCGTTTCTTCAACCATCTTGGTTTTTGAAACGACTAACTTGAAATTTTACTATAAGACTACTTAATGTAACAATACAAAAAGAAACGTTAATAAAATGGTTAGTTTGTAAAATCGGTATCCGTAAAATTTAATGTTGCATCATGTGATTTTCCGATTAAATATGAATGATTTAGATTGCCACAATAGGTCTGAATAATTCAACAAAGATATTTATCACGTAATCACTACATTCTCAAATACATTATCAAGTCCAAAACTGAACGTATACTCGATAAATATTGATAAATATTATAAGATATTTTAAAAGATAGCAACACCATACGTAATAAAATGAATTAAAAATCATACTTAATTTTAACGGAAATAGTATTACAATATTGCATCTTAAACTAATTTATATTTAAGAAAAAATAATAACTAAAAAGACGAACTCCGACAAGGAGGTCCGACAACCGGTGAAAATCGTGGAAAACCGTTGGATGCGGGCAAAACAGGACTGTTTGTTATGGAGAGCCTAGGAGCGGAGGTCTATTTTCAACACTGGACATCGTTCGGTTGGGATGATGATGGTTAATAACTAATAAATCAAAAGCCTGACTAAAAAGAAACATCTTTAAAAGTGATACACTAACTAATCGAAACAGCACAAGATCTGACACAAATATAACCCATTTTTATGGTATCACAACTTTTAAACCGATTTAAGTATTATTCGTTGTTGAATTTAAATATTTTACTTATAAAAGAGAAAGAAACAATAAGCCCTTCTGGTTAGCGTGGTATAGTAGGTCAAATCCTCCTAGTTGAGAGGCCTATGTCCACTGCTTTGTTGGCGTAGTGGTTGGCGTATGCGACTGCTGAGTATGAAGTCTCGGGTTTGAATCCCGGGTAGGGCCAAAAAGTCATATTTAGTTTTTCTGATTATAGAAATGTTCAATAACAGCTCGGAGTTTGGAAGGTCGGTTCTGCGCCTGAGCTCTCCCCGGTCGTGGATTTTGATTCCGTACCGTACTTGAAAGTTCGGTCATCTTTTAAAATGTTGCACCCAAAAGTACGCTGGCTTGTTTTTAAATTGCTCATGTTTAGAATAATTATGAATTGTACTTTTATGCTATTTTTATTTTAGTGAATCATACGCAAGATAATAGCAAGAATTAATGAATTAAAAAATAAACTATTTACGTATCAAAATCTTTTAATACGCTTATATAAATAATCTAATCTCTTATTCGCTTGATTGTTTACTTAATTAAGTAATCCTTTCTAATTACTTAAATAGCTTGTTACTAAAATATTCTAAGAAAAATGTGATTTACATTGTATCCAATAACAAGTCACGATAATACTATTGGTGTGTAATTGCAATATTACGTATATTGTTGTGCAATTGCTATATTATTATTATCTATAACATTTCGTTTTCTTTTTTCTTTGGTTTGATTTATTTTAGAAACTACAAAAATAAAATCCTTCGCATCTAGAGGCGAAAAATGTATTTATTTTATAACTTCTTTGAAAATTATAAAGTTACATAGTTTAATGTATCTATATTTCCAGATTAATAATATAGAGTGTAATAACCTCTATCCATCCCGTAGGTGTTATCAACATCCTCTAATAGTCCACTTTTAGACATACGCCTCTCCTTAGAAAGAAGGTAATTATAAACGTACTATATTTATTTAATAAAGTATCATCATCATCAGCCTATCGCAGTTGTGATGGTGTCTCTTCGACCCTAGCCTGTCCTTAACTGAGTAAAGTGAATATTTGTCTATCGAAAAAGGTGTTCTTTAAACACCGACCAGTAACCCCCTCGAGGGGGTTGGAACAGCGCTCTCTCCTCCGCGCTGCTCTGTGGAATTCGGCACCAGACTCGGTAATTCCCCTACAGGCTTTAAAGACCTCACGCGGATCAATGGGAAAGATTACGAACAATTAAACACATTACAATTGGTTCGTTCTGTTTACGCTTTTGCCATTCCAAACATTTTATTGTGCACTCAAGGTTTATAAGGATTAATGCTCTTCTACTCTAGGCGATCTGCACGGCAGGTCAAATGCTATATCAGTTGCGGTTTACATCCGAGTGCATTACCATATGCTATCCGGTACCAGATATAGAAATATCTTAGGCGGCATGCGGTAATGCCTACCCGGTTTGGAGCCCGAGTCCAAATTCTCCCAGCGATACATACTGCAATAGTGCCTATCCGCCTGCAGACCCCTGAGTATCCAACCATTAAACTCGTAGCGCGTAAGTACACAACCCACACTCCAAACACGCCAATCCCAAATATAAAGAGGTTCCCACATACATCTTCAGACAAAGATACAGGTCAAACCAGTGGCAATGCTTAACAAATAATAACTTTAAAATTACATCTAATTATCGAATAATCATTACGATACTCAGACAGGGATACAACCGCATATTAAATATTAAACTCCAATATCCTACTAGTTCTTATAAAAGACAACGACTCACCTGGCTTTCCTCTATGTTATACTCTTCAACTTACTCTCAATCACGCAAGACACACCTACTATTAAGAACCGTTCCCTACAGCCGCCAAAACACCAGTCCCCTGCCTAAGCCCTGTCTTTCCTCATCAACCCCCTCAAGAAAGCAGGTAGAGTCCCTTTTTTACAACTCTCCAATGTATCACTTTAAAACTTTGCGTTTATTGCACCGAGATGTGAACGTTCCCAGATATTAATGTTAAGAGTACAATAAGTGTTCAATAGTGTCATGTTCGTATCTTGTTGCTCAAGGCAATCAATCTGTTTAATTATGGTTGGCCCTTTTTGTAAGTAGGAAACATTTTTGGCATTCGCACGGTGTCCTACGTTGTCGTTATAATTTTAACAAGGTGAACAATATTCATCATCATCAGCCTATCGCAGTCCACTGCTGGACATAGGCCTCTCCAATTGCATGCCACGCGGTTTGATCCTCGGCTTCTCGCATCCAGCTCCTGCTAGCCGTCTTGCGCAGATCATCACTCCATCTGGCCTGTGGAAGTCCTACATTACGTTTGCCGAGACGCGGTCTCCACTCAAGAATCCGTTTACCCCACCGCCAATCAGTTCTGCGAGTAATATGGCCAGCCCACTGCCATTAAAGTATACTAGAATAAATCAACGTTTTATTTAAAAAATAATGTTTATGACATGTTAAGAATACTAAGTTTACCTTATTCATACCGTCAATGTTAAAAGATGACTAAGAGAGCAATCTGTGCAGAATTGCATCTTTACAACGAGAAGGAAAACTTGAATTAAACTCTATAATAACCCGTCTGACTAGGGTGGTATAGTCGAACAAAACCTTCTTTCCAAGTCGCATGTTCAGTGGTAAACTACAAGCTGTTGATGACATTGATAAGTATACCTTTATAATTAGTCTACCAATTTTGGAACTATATTAAAATGATCTTTAATCCCTTTACACCAAAAAAGCTAAAAAGTATAACCCGGCTACGTAAACATTTTTGATAAAATTTATATAGCTTACGTCACCAGGACCATTATTACGAATCTATTAATAGTACTTTGGATACAACGGTGAAATATACATGAACTGCCAAATCTATTACCCGTCCTTTTGAATTTGCCGTAATTGGGTGAAAAATGTAGGCACCTAAAATAAATACAGTAGTCCTAAATGGCAGGTGAACGCATTACAAAGTTATGTATTTTAATTTTATACATGGCAGGAGTGAACAGTTCCCTTATCGGGGCAAATTTGCATAATACCTACATGGCTGCAAACGCTTTTGATATTGCGCTTCAGATTATCGTGGTATAAGCCGACGTCTTTGCTACACTCAATGAGATTCTGAGGCCGGCTACGACGTAAAATATAATCTTTCCACTAGTGGATATTGTTGCTGTTCACTTTTCTAAGGAAGATTGTTTTTTTTTTTGTTAAAAAAAACAGAGATTTTTAAACTTTAAACGTTAAAGCCTTAACAATAAATCTTAAAATTAACCAGCATAGTATAAGATTGCCAAGTTATTGTAAACATCCGAATGATTTGTATTTCTATTAGTATCTCATCTTTCATTTTGTTATTATCTTAACAAAGTAACCTACTTATTTTATTAAGATAAAAACAATAGGGGTAGGGTTTCACATTAAAAAAACATAAAATTATAAATCTGTAGAAATAGGAAAAATGCGCTTGTTGTAGATGGAATTGATGAAGTGTTTTATACACTAGTGTGTGTAATTTGTAATTTTAATATTTTTTAATGCGGAGGAATTTTTTGACGCTTGTATCTGAATATTGTTATTGTTTTATTGTTAACTAACGTTGTAATAAATATTTTATACAGTTCATTTTGATTATATATTACTTTTTTACAATCTTTTTATTAACTTGCAATGTATGTATGTATGTTCGGGTGGAATCTTACAACTCAATTTTGAATCAGATATCTTCAACCGAGTTTGCTAAAATTTTGCAAGCATATGTATACAGCGTGACAATACAATATTATAATGACATGGAGCTGATCTGATGCTGGAGCTGAAAGGTGGCCATAGGAACTCTATGAAGAAAGGTCGCAACAACATCGAGTTTGGACTCGTTTGATTCGTCCCGAGGCATTCCAGTAAGCTTGTTTTTAAAAAGTTTTTTAATTTATTAATGTATAACTTGCTTTGGCGCGACTCCACCTATGTGTATGTCGGTTATCGTGGTAAAGAGCTTATGTCCTTTCCCACGAATCAAAGTGTCGTGAGACGTGAAATCGTTATAGTGTGTGTAATTATAATAGACATAGAGTATACAATCGTCCAACCCGTCTGAAAAGCGTGGTAAAATAGGGTAAAACCTTCTTTCTAATTAGAGACATATGTCTACCAGTGAACCGTTAAAGGCTGTTGATGTGATGATTATAAGTAATCGTAGGACAAAATCACAAAGTAGCGATCATTCATAATAGAAAAGCCGAGAGTATAAATATTACTTTTCGATTTGGTTTTGGTATTGCCAATCTTCGAACCAAAATAGTTTTGCTATATTTACCGTACTTTTAATACTTTAAAGCATTTCAGTAAGTTTACTCCGGAAAGTGTTTTCAAAACGTAAGATTTTATTTTCGTTTGGGATAAAATCAAAAGTGTGATTACAGCTTATCTGAAAATTCTTAAAATTTGCCGCTAAAGTCAGTAGTCACTGATTATCACACCGATAAAGCTATAGATAAGATTAGAACAATATTTTGAAGCTAATAATATTTTACTTACATTTTTATCATGAGCATACCAGGAAATATGATAAGTCAATAAAATAACAATGACTAGAGATCGATAATTGTTATTGTTTTGTTAACATAGACTAGTATAACTTTAAACGTCACTATACAGAATTTCCATCTTTTTGGACTACACTACAACTCTTTTAACCATTTTTTTTTATTTCTTGAAATAAAAAATAAATAAAACAATAAATATTTCTACTAAAACTGTATATACATATATATAATAATAATAATAACATTTATTGCACGAAAAGAAAATACAATCTGTTCAACTTAAAACTAGTTTATGTTATAAATCGAATATGTAGAAAACTATATTTCGGCTAACAGCGCCAATAGGAATTTCAAGTTAACTGGTGTTTATAATAAAATAAAGTTTAATAAAGTAAAGTAAATTATTAAAAGTAAAGTAAGTAAGTATTTAAAGTAACGTTTAATAAGTTTTTATTATTATTTTAAAATTAATTCTTTTTTCTACACTTTTTTTTATTATTTATTTTATTTCTTAACACTTCTAATATGATGGGGCGTATTTCATATATTTACGTTACTTGACTTCAATTTGCAACTTGTGTCGATTTTATTGAATGATAGTAGTTAACGAATGACATTTTCGTAAAACAGGAACCTTGCTAAATAGTATATTATCATAATTGCATGATAAGGTATTACTCATCAATAATGACGTAGTTATTTGTTACACTATAGGGAAATTCTAAAACGTGTTTAAGTTTGAAAGTTGTTGAGTCTTTCCAGATTGAGACACTAATCATGACGGTCAGCCCCACGCTGGGGAGGCCCATGCCATTTCAAGGTCCTCCCACATCAACCCCACACCGTTGTGTACCCCGGTCACTGTAACTCTCAATTCAAACGTTAATAAATGATCAAAACTATTATCTGTTAGGCCACACTGCCGTAGGAGAGCCACGCTTCGGCATGAATGGGCCGGCTCGACCGGAGTGATACCACGGACTCACAGAAAACCGGTGTAAAATAGTGCTTGCGCTGTGTTTCACCGAGTGAGTGAGGATACCGGAAGCCCATCTTACCCCCCCCCCCGCCCCTCTCCAAAGGCCGGCAACGCACTTGTGACGCCGCTGGTGTTGCGGGTGTCCATGGGCGGCGGTAATCGCTTACCATCAGGCCTTTTTTTTTTTTTTGCTTGTTGACTAGACTATTTGGGCTGCTAACCTGCTCGTTTGCCCGCCTATTTCATAAAAAAAAATGAGAATCCCAGTTTCTTTCAAAACAGGTATGGTCTAAATAATTTTTAGTTAAGTATTTTAGTAACTTTCAAAAGTACAATCAAATAATTTCATTCAGTCTGATCACCGGCGGTCTCATTTACTACAGTGAAGGACTCGTGATTATTGAAAGTGATGTATGAATAATCTTATATTTCTTTCATCATCTTTTTATTTGTGGGACGTCATTATTTTTAGTGATTGTTATGATACTGAAATCATGTACTGTGATATGTATCACAAATTAAAAAATGTATAACACATTATTTTATGACAAATATCAATTTAGATTTAAAATAAATTATTTAAATATAAGATTATTGTATTGGCTATTATATTGAAAGTTATGTTAATTTATTGTTACTACTTCTTAACAAAAGTACTTGAGTTAAAACAACCAAGTCAATTTCAAGAACAAAGTTCAAGTCATTTGTGAATAAAGAAACTTTTTAAAATTCTCACTCGACGCAACTAAAACGTCCATGTAAAGCTGTTGAAGAATTGCTTCTCATATATCGTAACAAAAGGCGGGGATCCGCAGTCATATGTTTGTTCAGTCGATTAAATTCCTACCATTATTCTGTCTTAAGTTTGCATTTCCTGAATTTTATTAGAATAACGTACAAACCTTATGATCTAAATTCTGTCTTTTATTTGCTAGAGTCACTACATTGCCTCAGCTTTGATTATAATTTCAAATTTAATTAAAAACATATTGATGATTAGCTTTTTGGCTTATAAACTAATTTAATTATAAAGTTTGAAATCCCTTCCATATTGAAAGCATAAATATTCAGAGACTAAGCAGATTAGGACATGCCGCAATTAGAATAATTGGTAAGAAAATCTGAGGATGTCACTCAAACTAAATTCATACTTGTGGGTAGGGATATATAATTATGCATCTATGCGTGAATTAAAGTGACCACCTAACAATATTAGCGTATCTTTGAATTACCTGACGTTTCAAACAGATTGCAATGGATTCACAGATTGTAACTCAACATGCTATGACAATCGTATGTAATATCTAACACGTAACCACTAATCGCGGATTCAATGACAACTTCATTGAATTATATGTACTTCATCGTTTTTGTTCAGAACAAAGAACACGTTGGAACTGTAAACTATTTTTTTTGTTGACATTTTAAAACTAATATATATTTGTTTCCCATAGCTAAATATCTGTGCTTCTATTCCATTGCGTAAATGTGTGATTAGCATATTATTATTTGTGTTTCGTTTGTTAAAGTACTTAAGTACCTTTTCCTAATAATCGAATTCAAATCTATGTTCAAATAATCTTGCTTAGATAATATAATCTGTTTCCGGAGGAGTCCAACTAATGGAATATAAAATAGTGAGCAATAGCAAAAGAGATTCATTATTATACATAGCGTTGATAGAACATTAACAATGAAAGGTAAATTAAACATACATTTATAATTTTTAAAGAAAACTGAATTTCAAAATGAAACATACTCAGTTTCAATGTTATAGTTAAGTTTCGTGAAAATTTTGATTTCGTGTTTGCGAACTTTCGAAAGTGTTCGTGTTATTTATTGGTTTTAATGTTTTATTTAAATGTCCAAATAGATAAATCATGTGGTAACTAGATGCAGTTAGAATTATCAATAGATATTCTATTGTTTATAACGTTTATATCAAAATAATTTACATCAAAAACAACTTATGAGTGTGATTGGAAAACGTTAATAACTTAAATGATCTAAATGTAATATTTTTCAGGTGCAATAATTTCTCTGCTGCTTATTGCTGCACTAGCACATGGAGCCGTGCTTCCTAAGGGAGACAATGTAGAATCTGGTCGTGATGACCCCAGCCAAGCTGCTGCTATTTGTGCTACAAAAGGGTCAGACAACAGCTTTGTTGCTCACGAAAACTGTGCTAAATTTTATCAGTGTTGGGCAGGACAGCCCATACCTTTTGATTGTGTTCCTGGTACTTTCTGGAATCCAAAGAAAAATTACTGCGATTTCCTATATAACGTAAACTGTGGTGACAGAATTATTCCTGAACAACCAGAAGATGATAATGTTATTGTTCCAGTTGATCCAGTAATCCCAGAGGGTAATAACCACGACGATCCTAGCCTAGCTCCAAAGATTTGTGCCGCTGCAGATTCGTTTAATGTATTAGTAGCTCACGAAAATTGTAACCAGTTTTACATGTGTTCACATGGTGTACCGGTTGCTCAATCCTGTCAAGCTGGTCTTTTGTTTGACCCTCGAAGGGATAGGTGTGAATGGCCTAGCAATGTAGATTGTGGAAGCAGAATTTTGTAATTACTTGTATAGTATATAAGTTTTATAATAAGTCGGACTCTTAGCTCTTATTTGTATAATACTTCTTACTCACCAGTGCTGAGTAAAAAGTTTATACCATTCTCTCACTACTACTACTATGTATCTCTAAACAAATAAGTGAAACATTTATACAATAAAAGGTTATAAACTAAATCAGCATTTGTTTATTTTATTTATCATGTAATAAATACCTTTACACGAGCAATTCTAGTATAGATATTCTAAAAAAATGCAGATGAAATTGACAGCCTCCTCCTTTTGGAAGTCGGTTAAAAATATAAAGCTGAAGATTTTGTTTGTTTGTTTACTTGAATTCTTGAAAAATTCTTTCAGAGTTAGATAGCCCATTTATCGAGGTAGGCTATATATTATCACGCTAAGCACCAATGATGAATGTTACGAAAACTGGGGAAAGTTATTACGCTACGGGCAATAGGAAACGTGAACGAGATTGCGTGAGTCAGCTAGTATATATATATAATCAGAATCTCTGAAACAGCTTCAACGATTTTCATAAAATATAGGATGCAGGAGGTTACGGGGGCGATAAATTGATTTAGTTTGGATTCATTTTTAGAAAATTAACCTATAACAAGTAAATTTTTAACAAAAAAATAAACCGACTTCAAGGTTCGACTCGATTACTCTTGGATGTCATCATCAGATCTTAGTGTCCTTATCATGGTACCACCGTTGGGATATCTCCTTTCCAATTAAAAAAATAATCATCAAAATCTGTTCATAAACAACGAAGTTATCCGCGAACACACAAGAAAAATATTAAAAAATATATGGTTGAATGAGAAACTCCTCCTTTTTTGAAGTCGGTTAAAACACCGAGCAAAGCTTAGTCATCCAGGTAGGTGCTTATATTTATATGTTATCGTCACTGTAAGCTGGCATCCTTCACACTGCCTAGGCAAAGCAAATATGTATATCTGAAATATTTTAGATGAAATAATTATTTTATTTATGTCGTAGGAATACTATACTACACGATGTCAAATGAGAAACTGTTAATATGTGTAAAAGAAGAAAGCATGCTCTGTTAAATCTTACTGGCTAGTATTCTCCAAAATTAATTTTAGGTACAGTTTCAGTCTTACTTGTCAAATACACACATCAAAAGTGTCTAGGGATCAACATATGTGTCTAGGGATCAACATATATTTTTGCAATAACTTTTCTCCTGATTGATATTAATTAAAATTTTCTTTAAGGATTCATCAAATAAAGTGTTTTCGTTTGTCACAGTAACGATAAACCAAGTCACCTTTGCATTAATAAAGAAATTTGCCATTTTCCTAATAAAAGGATTAATGACATTTGAACCACTAACATTAAAGTTCGAAAAAAAGACTGAAATAACAGTTTTCTTTAAAATTTTATTAGGTAACTTAAACAATTAATAATCCGTGTTTCTACCGCGAACACTAACACAAGAACATCGGTTTGGCATACTCAAAATGAGTTCATCCAAATCACGCTGTGGAATGGCCGCCCATGTTCGTTGCAACAACAAAAAATCGGTCTTCTTGCGACTGGATACCCTCCATATTCGGCAGAGCTCTTCTCTGTAGCATATCCCATGCATGCTCAATCGGGTTCAAGTCTGGCGACTGAGCAGGCCAGGGCCAAAGCCACATCTCAATCTCAAGAAATCCGCATAAAAATGCTTGATCCCTAGACACTTTTGATGTGTGTATTTCCTACGTCATTACATAACATTTTTCAATACTTACCATACCCAACTAAATAGACAAATTCATAAATAACCGTACATCAAGCAAATATTCTGCATGAATTGAGTTCATGGTCTTTGTAATACGAGTACTTCATGATACGACACGTTTTAGAAAATATTGCTTTCTTCATCTGGGTCTTAATCCAGCTGCCTAGCATGAGCCTTGGAATATATTGGTCAACCATTTATTAACCATTTGCTGATATGACTAGCAGTACAATGAGCGCCGAATCCATTTCCAAATACTTTTTATGGTTCCGTACCTCAAAAGGAAATAATGTAATTACTTTGTTACTGTACTTTGTAATTACTGTCAAGACCATTTTTCTAAGGAACGCATGGAGGTATCAAGCTGAAATTTATATTAAATACTCAGATCTACTGTCCATTGGAGCTGTAAAAAATTAAAACTTCTAAACCAACGCAATCAAAAGATACAGCCGTTTATGCTGCAAATTTTCGACACTCGCAAGGGAATCAAAACCTACAGGGTACTTCCCGTGAACTCAGGATCTTGAAATTTAGTACGAAGCAACGTTTTATAGTCCGACTCGCACTTGGCCTTCGGTTGGTTGGTTTTTTCCACTCTGTGTGTGATTCTAATAGTGTGGTACTAGTCCAATAGTACTACACTATTTGGACCAGTCTATATACCTATATTGTTAATATACTAATGCATAAATTATAGTTTCACTATTTATAACTGAAAAATGGCTGTACCGATTTTCATAGTGTGTGATATTATTTTAAGTTTCTCTTCTTCCCGAATAGCAGATTAACCAAAAAAATGCGTGGATTTCCTCCGCGCGGAAGAAGTGAAACTTCGTAATGTGTAACAGTGCTTTCATACTCCCTCCATGGTAGCGTTAAACGTTTGAAAACTACATAATGTGCAACTGTGCTTTCATACCCCCTCCATAGTAGAGTTTTGTGTTTAGTAGTAGAGAGAGAGAGTTTAACGCAACCTTGTTGGAAGTCGCATTAGAAGTTTCACTTCAATAAAAAAATATAAATGCTTAAAGATTTTTTTCAGACATTGGGTACGAACTTGTGTATGAAAATGTAACGGATAGAAGTCACGACAGAGATAGCCGATTTAAGCTTACATCGAAATTGATTACTTAGTAATCGGACTTAAAACAAGTGCAATGGGCCGTTCCGTAGTAACATTTATTTCAGCCTATTGCTGAACGATGGTCTCCCCCAAGCAGTGAAATAAATAACATTCAGTTATGGTGTCAAGTTAAATTCAGTTTGACAGTATATTGATATTATGCAAACATACAAATGTATTTTGTCTGTTAAGATATAACATAAAATAGACTATTTTAATAAAAATATAATGATTTTTCCCATTCTTAAGAACATTCTCCCAGTCATATATTTGGCGATGTCTTTTCTTGCAGCATATTTCGACGAATGGCATGGAAAGCACCAAAATGTATTTTGCGTAAACTAAAAACGCACTTGACTTCAGAAACGCATTTACGGTCATCAAAAAAAGTTGTGTGGTGTCGTGGGACACCAGATAGGAACGAAGTTCCTTAACAAAAATACAGATGGCGCTATACTAAATTTTTCGTTCACACTCTTTAAAAACCACAAAATTGTCTTAACACCTTTATTTTATTTAAAATGATTTATAAAAATATATATAAGTTCTATGAGAGGTATAAAGAAAATTACTATTCAGGTATACATTTTATTATGAAACAAGAATAATAATAATTTATATTAATATTAATAAGTCCGAAATAAATAATTTGAATTGAATTGAATTATGACTTTTTATCTATAAAAAAATTAACTAAACTGGTCGCTTGTGCTGCTGCCACCTAGTAATCTCTACTGAAACAAGTTCTGTCTAGAGTTACTCCGTACTTGTTACATACAACTTACAGATTACTACGCTATACTAAATTTTTTGTTCCCGAAATAAATAAATAAATATTTCGGACATCTTTTTTTGTTAATACATATATATTATACATAGAAAACATCCAAACTCCGAAAAACCAAATATTTACAGATTATAAAAAAATATTTGATCCGACCCGGGATTCGAACCCGAGACCTCAAGCACAGCATTCGCATACGCTGCCATTGTGACACACAGGCGTCAAGCTTACGTTACGGATGCTAAGCTAAGTTACGGATGCTTTTTGCCGGCTAAAGTACGCCTCCGCAATACCCCATAAGGAACTTCGTTCCAAAATGTCATGTTTTCAATTTAATTTGTGTCTGAATGTATCACTACTTAAACTCAAAGAGAGTTTAAGTTGTAATGAGATGCATCTCTTACTTTATATTTTTGTGTCGAAACTAACTAGTTCTTTAGTACTTTACTCTTTGCGCTGTAGCATGGTACGGGTGACTTTCGTCGTTTCGTTCGTTTCACTCTTGAAAGTTGCCGCGATTTACAAATTATGACTTAGAATTTCAGATGTACCATATTCCTAATATATTAAATCATTAATAACTGTAGTAAATTAAATTAAACCAACCAGAATCGTCGTACAAGCAACTATCACCCGCACCATGCTACAGCTCAAAGAGTATAAGTTTCTTCCAGTCACCATTACTTCATGTCCTACTTAGAGATATACACTTTGCATATCTTTATTTTCGTGGGAGAGTGACGCTTCGGCATGCTTGGGCCGGCTTGACCAGAGTGATACCACGGCCTCACAGAAAACCAGTGTGAAACAGCGCTTGCGCTGTGTTTCACCGGTTAAGTGAGGATAGCGGAGGCCTATATCCCAACCCCTCCCCCCATCTCCTTCCCCGTCCCCCAAACGCCGGTAACGCACTGGTGACGCCTGTGGTGTTTCGGGTATTGGTGTCCATTGGCGGCGGTAATCGAGAAGAAACTGGAATCAAGGAAGTAATGCAATCACTTTGCGTTAGTAGGCAGATTAATAAGGATTAGGAAATCCTGGAGACAGGAGACGCATCGCTCGTGAGCACAAGATGCCAATATTTTCTTGCTAACTGATATTCAGGGCACCCGTTAGACAGCATTACAAAGAACAAAGAACACTTGCAGTTCGACCGTTCCAGTGTCTATCATTTATATTTATCTATATTCTATTACAACAAACACAACTCATATTCTCTTTCTTAATTAGAATTTTGAAGAAGCTGTATAGTAAATAGTTATATTTTAACCGCTTTTGTAGTCAAAATGGCATTAACTTTTGTTTTACCTAGGCAAATTGTTCATGTGCTACATTGACTTAATATTTTTAGTGACACTAGGCAAATATTAGTAAATTCAACTCTATTGCGTAAATATATGTAAACACATTATTCATCGTTGTCTTTTATTATAATCTATTTAAAATCTTAAATAAAAAATTATCTTCCTAGATAATCTAATGACGAAGTACCATAAAATGGTATATAAATGGTGAGAAATTGTAAGCAGTTCATTAGGTTTTGTTTGTTTTAAGCAAATTTATATACAGGACTGACAATACAATCTTATTATGAAAAGTGAGTAAAACATTTTTATAATAAATCTTTAAGTACAATTATTTTAAATCTTTAGTGAAAATTTAAGTTTCCTATAAACATTTTCCACTTAAAATTAATTGATATTTTTTTTACTTATTTTTTTCTATTTATTTATATATATAAATAGATGTAATAAGTTAGACTTTGCATTTTGATTTAGTTATGTCTTATTTTCTTACTTATTTAAATTGTCAAAAGTGTTAAATGGATATGATTAACAGATCATTTGACATGAACTTTCATAATATAAAACGTATGTGTGTAAATTTTGCTGTTTGTTCGCTTAGGTCTTTTAAACTACTCAATGAATTTTAATGCTGTTTTCAGCAATAGATAAGATAATTCAAGAAGAAGGTTTAAATGTGTAATGAATGCATAATATAATAGGTCTTTACCTATGAAATTGCCGTTTTGTATGCAATAAGTAAAAGTACTTATTTTTTCAAACTTTTTTATTTCTGTTATTCGAAGTAATCACCCATGCAATCGACGCATCTTTGCCAACGCATTGGCAGTTTATTGATGCCCTTCTTGTAAAAATCTGCTGACGGAAGGCAATAAACTCTTCAAAGGCATTTTGTACTGCCTCTCGGGAATTGAAATTTTTACCCACTAAAAAGTTGTCTTAATTTTGGAAAAAGTAATAGTCGGTAGGTGCAAGGTCTGGTGAATATAAAAAAATCAATCCCAAGAGGCAGTACAAACTGCCTTTGAAGAGTTTGTTGCTTCCCGTCCAGCTGATTTTTACAAGAAGGGCATCAATGAACTGCCAATGCGTTGGCAAAGATGCGTCGATTGCATGGGTGATTACTTCGAATAACAGAAATAAAAAAGTTTGAAAAAATAAGTACTTTCACTTATTGCATACAAAACGGCAATTTCATAGGTAAAGACCTATTTGTAAATAAGCCGAGATGGATCGCTAGTTAAACATAAAATGTGAAAATGTTTAAAGTACAATTTCAAGAAATAAGTCAAAATATGATTATGTTAACATTTACAATAAAATTTAATATTTTTCAGGTGCAATTTTATCCGTGCTGCTCGTTGCAGCATTTGCTCAAGGAGCCGTGCTGGTAGGAAATATAGACGGTCGTGACGATTCCAGACAAGCTGCAGCTTTTTGTGCTACTGAAGGATCAGACAACAAGATTGTTGCACATGAAAACTGTGCCAAGTATTACCAATGCTGGGGTGGAAGCCCCGTAGCCTTCAACTGCGGTCAAGGCACTTTGTTCAATCCAGAGAATAACTACTGTGATTACCCTGAAAACGTAGACTGTGGTAACAGATTTATTCCTGAACCAGAAGTTATACCTCCGGTTAACCCCGTTATCCCAGAAGGTAATAACCATGACAATCCCAGTTTAGCTCCACAAATTTGTGCCGCTGCAGATTCGTCTAACGTATTGGTAGCTCACGAAAATTGTAACCAGTTCTACATGTGCTTACATGGTGTACCATATGCTCAAACCTGCCAGGTTGGTCTTCTGTTTGACCCTAGGAGGGACAGGTGTGAATGGCCCGATATCGTAAATTGCGGCAACAGGATTGTTTAAATAATAATATACATGTATCATAATTATTTGACATCATTTGGCTTACAATTAATGTAATATATCTCTTTATGAAGTCGGTTAAAAATGGAAACAAATTAAATGTTTTAAATACAATTGTTTATTATAAAATTACAAGGAGGAAAAGCGAAGAAGAATATGTAATGGGAGATGGTAGTAATGTAAGCGATGACCAATTTTCTGTCAAATGTGCTGCTGAAAGATCAAAACATGACCATGTTGCTCACGCGGACTATGATAAGGTAGTTTCATTAGTGTTGAGCAGATAATTCCATACCTCTCCTTCCTTCTACTGATACCTTGTGGAATCTGCAAAAAAAATGACAATAAACTCATATTTTCACAAAAATTGTTTTGAAAACAATGGCTTCTGAATAAACACAAGAATTAAACCAGCTTTGCTTGTTTTACTGTACTATAAGAATATAACTAGTGTTGCGGGGAACTCTACAAACATTTATGAAACTAACACAAAGGACTTAGAATAACAATTCGTTATTTGAACCCGCATCACTTAGGGCAGTAAGACGCGGTGAAGTGAGTGGTTAGACCACTATGTCATATGTGCAGTCGTAAATATGTTGTCATTTTGATCCGATATTCTATCCTTAAATATATAAAAAACCTCAGATCTTAAGGTAATGTGTGAAATAATATCAGCAAAATTCCGACCTCATGAACTATTCGCTTCTAACTTTACTCTGAAATGCGTTGTCTCTTGAAATCAAAATAAGCAAAAAAAAAACCTTTTTTTACAAAGGGACATGATTTTCTCCTTCAGAGATGATTATAATCATCATGGTACACTACTTTCTAGTCTAGTATTCAGTGTGTAGGAATATACAGTATCTGTAATGTAGCTAAACAACGGTTAAGAAGCTGAAGAATTGGTTTGTTGTTTTTTATACGAGCCTATAAAAGTGACCCTGCTCTGCTTGATAGGCAGTATGAGCAGAATCACAGAGTAACGGTCACTATACTCTTTACGAATGCAGACAATCTAATAATAACAAATTACAGACCAATATCTATTCTATCTTGCTTCTCAAAGTTATTTGATTGTCTCATATCCCTATCCTTACAAATTACGCAGAAGCTAAGCTTTCGGATGGTCAACACGGTTTTAGAACAGGCCGATCTACAGAAACAAACTTAATGAAATACGTAAGTGACATCTCGGAGGCACTAGACTACAGATATGAAGTGGATGCAATATACACCGACTTTAGTAGCCTTTAGTAGACTTTAGTAGTTTAGTAGCCTTTGACAAATTGAGTCATCCGCTCATGATAGACAAAGTACGACTCAATGGCATTCATGGTTGTTTACTAAGCTGGTTTGCTTCCTACCTCTTAAATCGCTCTCAGTTTGTTGCTATCAGTGGGTACGTTTCAGAAAACTATTACGCGCGTTCAGGAGTACCACAAGGCTAGCACCCCATTCTATTTTCGATATTTGTGACGATATTACGAATCAAATCAAATATTGACGTAGCTTGCTATTTGCTGACGATTTAAAAATATAACGGAAAATTAGTACGTAGCCTCCTCGTCTAAAAATATTTGGCAAACATTGAATCGTGGTGCATATCTAATAGCATGACCTTTAACGCTCAATAATGCCATCATATATATGATGAAGCAGGTTGTCTACAAAGAAAAAATATATTCTTACCTCGTACAAGCTTTGCGATACGACATTATCAAAAGTGGATGAAATACGAGATCTGGGCGTTATAATGGACAGTGCTCTCAGTTTTAAGCCCCATATAAATGAAATTGTCAAAAAATCGGCTCAAATGTGCGGTTTCATCAGACGAAATACTTGCGGCTTTAGGCTTCCAAAAACACGAATAGTGTTATATAATGCCCTGGTACGCGGTAAATTAGAATATGGTAGTATTGTCTGGAATCCTTTTTATGCTGTCCATTCACAAAGAGTGGAAAGTAAACAAAGAGTCTTTTCTAGACATCTTGCTTACATTTCACAAAACATCACGCATCGCTATCCCTATGAACACCGCTTACAATATTTCAACATGGATTTTCATCGCAACCGTCGCCGTATACACGATCTCGTATTTCTTCACAAAATAGTAAATGGCTCAATAAAATGTTATGATCTAACTGAACGCATACTTTATACTGTCCCAACCAAACCGCCGAGATATGCCATCACTAGAAAATTTTACATACCCGCCTGCAAATCTCATCTAGGTCTGAATGCACCCCTGACGCGAATTTGCAGAGAACACAACAGCATCTGCTTACTGAGAGACATAGACATTCATGCCTCTCTAGATAAATTTAGACGCTCTATAACTAAGAATACTATTATTTCTGACAATATGACATTAATATTTTATTCTATTTTACTATTATACTTTTTACTTTTTGTTATTTCAATTTCTTCATCCTTAATTTCTTCTTTTAATACATTATATTAATTAGAGTATTGTAATTTATAATTAAGTAGTATTAAGTTCCTTTAGTATTTTGTTTATTGTAACTATTACTTTACTCCTTACACTGTGTTGTTAGGTGTTATCTCATATGGTGAATGTTGTGTGTACCTGTAATGGGCATGCATACTAGATAATATTTTTGTATAATATTTTTAAAAGTGTGTCGTATGTGTGCTGTTGGTATACCTTATAAATAAATAAATGCATGATTATCATGCATTATTAGATTGTTTGCATGCTTAGTAAGTCGGCATAGTGTGGGTACACTACGCCTACGCACAAACGTGCGAACGCGCAGATATTTAAGATGCGTTGCGGATTCGCAGTTTTGTATGGGCGCCCTAAAACCGTACGTGAGTACTTAGCATTAGACTCCTTTGTTTCTTTAACTATATAGTCACAAATTTTAACAAAAAATAACCAACTTCAATCTGGAGCAAATTGAAATCGGACGACACGGAAAGCACCAGCTTTCAAATAAAAAAAGAATCATCAAAATCGATGCACCCAGTCGAAAGTTAACAAACATTTTAAAAAATACAGTCGAATTTATAACCACCTCCTTTTTTGAAGTCGGTTAAAAAGAGTAAATATTGCGCATAAAAACACGCATGGTAATAAAAAAGTTAAATGATGTTCTTAGCCTTTACTAATTTTAATTAATAATAATATTAATATTATTTGGGGTAGGCTACTAGTACAACCGATTTTACCTGAATGTCAGTTTTTCCGGAGCGACTAGCATCGGACCTGTGAAACCCTGAGAGTGAACTGAATTCGAAGGTTGAACTAGTTGTCAGTATGTTTGAGGGTACTATATTTCCAATAACGATTACTTTATATGGTCATGATAACTGGGACCGACGGCTCCACGCTCCCCGAGGCACGGACACTGCAAACTTCCATACTCCTAGCTTTTTATAACTGCCTGGGTAGAGCAGTGGTTGCGTATGCGACTACTTGAGGTCTCGGGTTCGATTCCCGGGTCGGACCAAATGTTTGTATGATCTGCAAATATTTGTTTTGGAGTTTGGGTGTTTCTATGTATAATATGTATGTATTTACAAAAAAAATATTTGTATCAGTTGTCTAGTACCCATAACACAAGCTCTGCTTAGCTTGGGACTAGATGGCGTTGTGTGTTAGATGTCCGAAATAATTTTTTTTATTAGGAATTTCTTGTAAGTATAACCCAAAACCCAATATCAGTTTTTAGCCCGACTGGGGAATCGAACTCGAGGCCTATTGATCGGAAGTCACATACGTTATCCGCTAGACCAGCGAGGTAGTCTTTAAATGATATAATGATTGCAACTGTATTCATTATCATATTTATTACTACTGAATACAATAATTTTTCTTTTAGCTTGTCCGACTGTCCGTAATAAAATTAAATGGATAAATAAAAATAAAAAAATAAAAAAAACAAAATCTCTGTATACGATTTGTATTTGGCCTGCGAAAATATGATCACGTCTCCGAATTTCGTCAACTGCTCAAGTGGCTTCCGATTCGCTCTCGCCGGAATACTCATATTCTCACTTTTCTATATAACATCTTGTTCAATCCTAGAGCTCCCTTTTACCTCAAAGAACGATTCAAGTTCCGTAATGACACACATGTAAAATGTCTAAGGTCATGCGAAAATTTGGTACTGGAGATGCCTCAGCATTCCACGAAGTTTTATGATCAGTCTTTCACAGAGATAGGGGGAGGGGGGTTGGGGTATGGGCCTCCGGTATCCTCACTCACTCGGTGAAACACAGCGCAAGCACTATTTCACACCGGTTTTCTGTGAGGCCGTGGTATCACTCCGGTCGAGCCGGCCCATTCATGCCGAAGCGTGGCTCTCCCACGGTAATATATACATTTATAAATATATGTGTGTATGGATGTAAATAATTTCTTCAAACTCAATGTACGTCAACTACTACTGTCTCTGTGGAACATTTGATCCATCCTAAGGTTGCCTGGAAGGGATTGCTTTTGGCAATAAGGCCGCCCTTTGTACACTACACTTCGGACATATTATGTATTATGTACTTATTTAACTCTGTAATATGGTGTGCAAATAAAGAGTTTTTTATTCTATTCTATTCTAAATTTTGAAATCAACCAAAATTAAAATTATATTTTATCAATATTCATTATGAAGTTTTCATATCAATTTTTCTTAAGGAATGAAGAAGATGAAGAAATAAGGAATGAGAACGATACAAATCGCGTACTGCATATGCTTATTAGCCTTGGAAACAATGGCAAGTTCCAGTTGCTAGATAGCGTAGAAGAGATAGATTTATGTTAATAAGGCCAATTAATGTTTTAATGGGTAGCATTGAAATTGCAATTAAAATTCTTATCATTCCTTCTCTGATGATAGGTATTTCTAACCGACTTCCAAAAGGAGGAGGTTCTCAATTTATTCTTTTTTTTTATGTATGTACATGGATTACTCCGTCAATTTGTGGACCGATTTTGAAAATTATTTTTGTATTCGAAAGGGTATGCTCCCCATGTAGTCCCATGGCCACCATATCAGGATCTGATGATGGGAACCCCTCATATTTACGTGAGCGCCTGCAATGAAGTTACGAGCAATTGTCTGCATGCCTTCATATTCTGTAGACATCATTTAATTTCATATTATATAAAACGGGTCCTAACGATATCAGAGTTTACCTCAGATAGTCAGTTTACCTCAAATCACTTGAACTACAGTAACGTATAGAAGATAGTCCATTTGAGATTTTATTACAAAAAAATACCTGAAGTCCTTTCGATTCTATACAGTATGTATGTTACCCGTAGTCGTATTCTTTCAAGTTATTAAGAAATTATTATTATTAATATTATTTAATTAAGTGTGGTACCTACTATTACATTTGGTTTGGCACTGACTTCAAACCTATGAATAGGTAGCACATACAAATTAAGTTGTTTGATACTCTTTAGTTTTTGAAGTCGGTTTTTTTAAACGAAGGTTTTTTTTTAACTGTAGACTTCTGTCCACAGTGATCGAGAGTTGTCTTCTTGTGATTACTTGCATAGATTATGTTCTGAGTGTGGACACCTGTTAGGGTATTGTTAGTCCTAATGCAGCTAGAACATTCTGGTATGACGTATTGTTTAAAGATGCTATCACTGCGCCCTTGAACATTAGGCATGGCCTCTTAGTCATCACGCATATTAAACAATAATAAACGTGAGAATATATATTAACTTAAATATACATACATTCCAATAAAGGGAAACTTGAAACCATACAGAAGATTCTGCATTAAGACATTCAAGATTTTGTAGCTGTTATAAAAATTGTAGGTAATCGCTTTTTCTGTGATTGGGTGCTGTGAATACATATGTCCATATTCTTTCGTAGTTATTAAGTTATTCGTAATTCATATTTTTTTCTCACTGAACATAGTGTTTATCCACTCTAAAAGTTTTGAGATATACATTACGGTATACATACATACGGTATACATTAAATATATCAGCATTTCCGGAACGATATGACTTCCAAAACATTTAATTGTAATCTTATGATAATCATATTTTTGTCGTAATGTGTGGTTAAAGTGCTTTTTCCCAATAATCTATTTAAAATCTATGCTCATGTAATCTTGCCTAGATAATCTTTTTACAAAGTACCTTATGACGGTATATAAATAGTGAGCAGAACATCAGTTTTTGTTAAATCAAAATTTGTACACAGGACCAACAACACAATTTCATTATGAAGTGTAAGTAAAAAATATATTATATTTTACTTTCTTTACAGTTATTATAATTCTCCATAAGTTTAACTAAGGCATATATCTATTTTATATCGTGGGAGAGCCACGTTTCGGCATGCATGGGCCGGCTCGACCGGAATGATACCACGGCCTCACAGAAAACCGGTGTGAAACAGCACCTGCGCTGTGTTTCACCGAGCGAGTGAGGATACTGGAGGCCCATACCCTTCCTCCTATCCCTCTCCCTATCCCTCAAAGACCGCTAACGCACTTGTGACGCCTCTGTTGTTGCGGTGTCCATGGGCGGTGGTAATCGCTTACCGTCAGGCGATACGTCTGCTCGTTTGCCCCTATTCTATAAAAAAAAGGCCACGAAATAATGGTGACTGGAAGAAACTGGAATCAAGGAAGTAATGCAATCACTTTGCGTTAGTAGGGAGATTAATAAGGATAAGGAAATCCTGGAGACAGGAAACGCATCGCACGTGAGCACAAGATGCCAATACGATACGTCTGCTCATTTGCCCTCTATTCCATAAAAAAAATAGAGGTTGAATCAATTTTTACTCGCTGAGTGTTGCGGTTCGAATCACATAGGGAGACTACATTGTTTGTGACCGTTTTATAAACTTTGTAAAGTTTTCTGCGACACAGTATGTTACACACACAGTATATAACACCCTTACTTTCTTTAACTAAATGTAATATTTTTCAGGTGCAATTCTTTCTCTGCTGCTCGTTGCTGCACTTGCTCAAGGAGCTGTGCTTGAAAAAGAAGCTTTTAATGCCTGTGCTGCTCAATCGGACAACACTTTTGTTGCCCACGGATACTGCAACAAGTTTTACCTTTGCTCGGCAGGAAGCCCCGTAGCTTTCGCATGTCCTCCTGGTACCTTGTGGAATGCTAATGCAAACATCTGTGATTTCGCGGCTAACGTTGACTGTGGCAACAGACAAATTCCTGATAGTAACGAAGATGACGTCGTAAAACCAGAAAACCCAGACAATAATGGCCACGACGACCCTAGTCTAGCTCCACAGATTTGTGCCTCTCCAAACTCATTAAATGTGTTAGTAGCCCACGCAAATTGTAACCAGTTTTACTTGTGCTTACATGGTTCCGCAGTACCTCAATTTTGTCAAGCTGGTCTTTTGTTTGACCCTCGTGAAAGCAGATGTGACTGGCCTGACCTTGTAAATTGCGGTAACAGGAATGTGTAAATAAAGTATAATAATATATGTATAACAAAATCTGTCAAACATTTGACTTACAATATTTGTACTGTACTTTGAAATGGAAACATATTAAACGTTTTAAATGCATTTTTATTGTTAAATTGTGTTCCATCATTATTTGTGTGTACAAAAGTAACGATTGATTGATTGAAGTGATTTGGTGATAAAAAATCAGACTACAGCCGTGATTTTACTGATATTTTTTGTATTAGGGATAAATATGAGGATATGACGTAATTAATATTTCTAATACAAATTTTGTAATTAAATTCATTTTTGTAACATACATCAGATATTTTTATTCTATCTTGTACTGTAATGGAAAAAAGTTGCGAAAGATTGATGATTTAAAAAAAAAATGTATTCATTACAAGTCAGAATTATGTAAATAATTCTTTGAGAATCCATTCTCAAAATACATGTAAAACTATTTGTCGAATCAATATGATTGACTAGGTTTGGACATCGATAGATAATAATCACAATTATTTTTTTAAATTTTGTTTAAATTTAATCAATTTAAACAAAAAAAAAACCGGCTTCAATCTGGAACAAATTTAAATGGTACCACCATACGGGAAGCACCAGCTTTAAAATAAAAAAAAAGAATCATCAAAATCGGTTCACCCAGTCGAAAGTTATGAGGTAACAAACATAAAAAAACTGTCGAATTGTAAACCTCCTCCTTTTTTTGAAGTCGGTTAAAAATAAAGCAAATTTTCAACTTCATTTATAAAAGTAGCTACAACTAATTGAATAAAAAAATCAATTATTATTCAAATCTTTGATCTCTCTTCAAATTTAAAAATTGTTATAATATAAAGAAGCCCTAAAAATGCCCCACTTTCGACTGCAATAACATATTCAAAATATGTATCTGAAAAATTTGCTATACGGTGAATAATAACCACAAATTTTATTTAAAAAAACAGACTTCAAGAACTGGACTAAATTGAAATGGGACCACACGGGAAGCAGGACCTTTTGTTTTATTGAATAGTTGGCAAACGGCGGCGGTTATCACCGCTTACCATCAGGCGATACGTCTGTTACGTATCGCCTGATGGTAAGCGATTACCGCCGCCCAAGGAAACCCGCAACACCAGAGGCATCACAATTGCGTTGTCGGCCTTAAGGGGGGCCGAGGGAGATGGGGAGAGGAATGGGGAGAGGTATGGAGGGAGGTATGGGCTTCCGGTATCCTCACTCACTCGGTGAAACACAGTGCAGGCGCTGTTTCATACCGGTTTTCTGTGAGGCCGTGGTGTCACTCCGGTCGAGCCGGCCCATGGATGCCTAAGCGTGTCTTTCCCATGGTGACAAATAAAAGAAGAATCATCAGAAGCGCTTCACCAAGTCGAAAGTTATGAGGTAACAAACATTTTAAAAAAAGTGAAAGGGCCATGAAGGGTTCCGTAATGCGGTTCACAGAATACATCTACTTACCAAGTTTCAACAGTATAGTTCTTATAGTTTCGGAAAAAAGTGGCTGTGACATACGGATGGACAGACAGACATGACGAATCTTTAAGTGTTCAATTACAGTGGCAGCAGGGCGGGCAGGGGGAGCGGGTAGCGGGCGAGCGGAAAACGCATATTCATGTGGATGAACACATTACACAGTTGCGGCGGGGCGATTGAGGGGTCCGTACGTACCTAACTACAAAACAATAGTTCCAAAATGAGGGCTAGAGCAGCACGAAGTGACTTTACTGATTACTTTAATAATTATAATAATGAAAATCACTACATAGTACACACATCAAAAGTGTCTAGGGATCAAGCATTTTTATGCGGATTTCTTGAGATTGAGATGTGGCTTTGGCCCTGGCCTGCTCAGTCGCCAGACTTGAACCCGATTGAGCATGCATGGGATATGCTACAGAGAAGAGCTCTGCCGAATATGGAGGGTATCCAGTCGCAAGAAGACCGATTTTTTGTTGTTGCAACGAACATGGGCGGCCATTCCACAGCGTGATTTGGATGAACTCATTTTGAGTATGCCAAACCGATGTTCTTGTGTTAGTGTTCGCGGTAGAAACACGGATTATTAATTGTTTAAGTTACCTAATAAAATTTTAAAGAAAACTGTTATTTCAGTCTTTTTTTCGAACTTTAATGTTAGTGGTTCAAATGTCAAAACTCCCTTTATTAGGAAAATGGCAAATTTCTTTATTAATGCAAAGGTGACTTGGTTTATCGTTACTGTGACAAACGAAAACACTTTATTTGATGAATCCTTAAAGAAAATTTTAATTAATATCAATCAGGAGAAAAGTTATTGCAAAAATATATGTTGATCCCTAGACACATATGTTGATCGCTAGACACTTTTGATGTGTGTATAAAACAAAGTCGCTTTTTCTGTCCCTATGTCCCTTTGTTTGCTTAAATCTTTAAAACTACGCAACGGATTGTGATGCAGGTTTCTTTAAGAGATAGAGTGATTCAAGAGGAAGGTTTTTATGTATAATAAATGCATAATATAGTATGGGAACACTGTTAATTTTCGAGGTTTCTAATGTGATGTAGCAAATAAACACATTTTTTTGCGCTTACATTGCATACGCTGGTAGCACCCTACGAGATAGATCAAAATAATGTACTACAGTATTGTACAACTTAAAATGTACTACAAAAAAGTCCGCGACGGTATATGTCTATCTCTTAGCGATAACCCACAACAACCATTTTTTATTCCTTTCTTTTTACGAGAAATAATGGCTTATTTACGAAGTGATTTTAAGCAATACAGAATGAATCCTTATACAATTAAGTAAATTAAATACATTGTGCATTTAATATAGATTAAAATGGCCCTTTACAGTATCTAATTTAAATGAATATATTCGAAGATATTACAGATTTAAAATGCACGAATCGTGTCGTCGGCGGAGGCATCTGAAATCCACCCGGGCGAAGCCGGGGCGGGTCGCTAGTAACTAATAAAAGTGAATTACCATGAGAATCTCCACTTATTATTTTTATTTCTTCCCATAGTTTTTTAATTACTAGTCGATTCGAATGATTTGAATCACTAGAATTCCTCAAAGGTGGCCGAGCCAAGACGTCAAACTTGTTACGCCCCTCTTTTTGCGTCGGGGGTTAAAAATAGATTAAAAGACAATAAACAGTTCCGATTATTCGATTATAATAGTTATTATCCTATTAATATTATAAACGCGAAAGTTAGTTAGTATGGATGGATGGATGGATGTTTGTTACTCTTTCACGCTAAAACTACTGAACGGATTTGTATGAAACTTTACAGTAATATAGCTTATACATCAGAATACTTTTTGCCGCGATAACCGACATACACGCGGGCGAAGCCGCGGGTAACAACTAGTGATATACTAAGTTAATCTTATACTATGCATCATAATTATATCCATACTAACTTTCTAAATTAAAAAGTAACTCTGTCTGTCAGTTACGCTTTCACAGCTATACCTCTAAAAAGATTTGAATGAATTTTGGTAAAGAAATAGATTGGGCCTTGAAAAAGGACATAGGCTACTCTTTACAGTGATAATCGACATACATGTGGGTGGAGCCGCGGGAAAAAGCTAGTAACGTTATAACGTTACTGAAGAAATTGTTTGTTTGTTTGGTTGAACGTGCTAATCTCATGAACTATTAATCCGATTTAATAAAATCTTTCAGTGTTAGATAGTTCAGTTATTACCTGCCTGCCTTGTTGGTTTATCTGTTAGCGTATGCACCTGCCGATCGCAAGGTCTCAGATTCAATTCCCGGATGGTGTCAAAAATGTTGTGGGTTGGTTGTGTACCCCCCACGTGGGCATGAAAAATTGTTATTCAGGTAAAACCGATTAAACTAGTAGCCGATCACAAATAATCTTCAAAAGTCAAGGCAGTAAAACCACTTTCATTTTAGCACGATCAAGCGGGTTAATACTACCATCTCACAGAAGGCAAACCTAAAATGAGAGCATTAGTGTGCTGTAGAGCATCAAGCAGAGTAGAGTCACACAAACAGGCTATTTAAAAAAAAAAATGGACATAATAAAAGCTATGACGATGATGATACGAGTACATAGTTCAGTTATCGCAAAAGGCGATATATATACTATACTACCCTACGAATAAAAAGAGTGAAGTATCAATGAAACATGTTGAAACTTTTGAGATCTTCCATTGCATGCGCTGCGTTAGCCGTTAAAGTATAGCAAAAACGATGTAAGAAAGAATTATTTTACTTTAAAGGTTATATAATAAGTTCGTGACAGAATATGTTTATCTTTTGAGGTTCGCTCATTATAACCTTATTAGGGGCTCCGTAGTTCACGTCTAGGAACCCTTATAGTTTCAACATGTCTGTCCGTCCCTCCGTCCTCGGCTTGCCTTCCAAACGGTTAGCGCTAGATAGATAAAACTTTGCATGGATGTGTACCACGACGACAAAGTGCTTTTGGGGTACCTCCTTTACGTGTAAAGTGGGGGTGTTTTTTTTCTCGCTCCTACCCCAGACTGGGGGTATATAAGTAAGTTTTTTTTAAAAACATTGAATGGTTGTTAGATATATTTTTTAATTTAGGTACCTGTTTGCACGCTATTTAACTTTACGGCGCATTTTTTTTTTGAAAATAGGTCTTCCCCCCTCTAAAAGCTTGGCTGGCAACTGGCTTAAAAAATCTGGAAAATATCATGATGGTAGTCTATGTGCTGAACTTTCAAGAAAATCTATAACGGCTAAGATGACTATGTTAGTTCAGAAGTTATGGAGGTCTAACTTGTAAAATTTGATCATTTGGAAAACTTCGAACAAAAATAGCGAAATAATAAGATGGCATGTAAGAATTATAAAATAAAATCGTAACAAATGGGTGACTACGGAACCCTATTCTATGCGTGACCTGACCCGCACTTGCCTGACGCACACCGAATAGCAAGGGCAATAGGAGACCCAGACGAGGTTGTGTGGGTCAGCTAGTAATATAACATTATTTACAAATTAAATAATCGAGTAATCATACGCCAAAAATGCCTTACGTCATTTTGGAAAAGAGCTGATACTCTTATACTGCTGGAACGACATTAACCAAACATAGCTAATAACCATTGCAAGCAATTAAAATAAACCGCATCGAAATCGGTCCATCCGTTTGAGAGTTACGATGCCACAGACAGACACTCATACACACAGAGAGACAGACAGACAGACATCGACGTCAAACTTATAACATCCCTATTTTTGCGTCGGGGGTTAAAAAGTATAATTTACAGTAACGCTTACTGACTCTATTCTAAAATCATTTTGCTTTATTTTGTACATGTACTCATACACATAGGCGCGAGACACTGGGAGTCTGCACACATTAAATAATATTATACTGTATTACCTTGGTTGGGCGAGATATGAACATGTCTTTAGCCATAGAACGCCTTTTTGGATAATATTTTTATAGACGTGAATTAAATAAATTTTATTTATTTGTGTAAATAAGTTTTTTTTTCATCCTTTTTTTAATAAGAAGGTAAATATTATTTTAGAATGTAATTAGTTAATCATCTGCCCTGTGTCGTCGTGTCCTTGCCACAAATCTAATTTCTGGAACTCTTCTTCCTTTTCCAAGCAGTACTACTCTGGCATGGACTCCCGCTCGAAGTCAAAATATCCAAAAACCGTTTGATTTTGATTCTAGAGGAAGCAATCAAAGAAGAAAAAACGAATTCACCATCCATATTCATCCCGTGGGTGATGTAAAAGTTGATTAGGGAAGTACTACTACTCGGCACGGCAAAGAGAAGGAAAACTTTGCACAAACCCTATTTGGCCAGCATACTATAATAGCACAAAACCTCTTTTCTATAAAATTTATTAGTAATCATTTTAATTTACTTTTGAAATATTGCTCTTCGCTGTTGGACGTGGCGTAATTACCTATGTAAGCTGCAACTTCTGCACATTTCAAAATTCTGTATTTGGTTTTTAACCGACTTCCAAAAGGAGGTTCTCAATGTTTTTTTTTGTTTTTTTATGTATGTACACTGATTACTCCGTCAATTGTGGACCGATTTTGAAAATTATTTTTGTATTCGAAAGGGTTTGCTCTCCATGTGATCACATTGCCACGATATAAGGATCTGATGATGGGATCCCAAGGAATCTAAGGAAACCCTAAAATTTGCTAGGCACGTACTATGTTTTTCATATATTTTCTAAAGCTATTACAGTATTTACATTTGATAGTCATCAGTTCATGATGATGAGCTGATGATGGAAGATAAATTTCCTTAACGGTTAGGAGTTGGAAGATAAATCTTTAAATGTCATGTGTATGTATGTTACCTTTAGTCGTATTCTTTCAAGTTATTTAGGTGAAATGATGATGAGAGACTTGAGAAAGACTAAAAAGCGAAAAATAAAAAAACTTCGTACATGTTACATTTTGTGTACTTTTTTGCTAAAAGAACCGATTTCCGAACAACAAGTTGCAGTTCACGCAAAGTGTTGTCCCATGTAGGGCTTGAACCCATAATACTTGGTGCAGTAAAAAGCGGCGTGGCGACCGCTTAAACCACTAGGTCACCCGTGCATTTTTAAATACAGATAATACAAAGTAGTAGGATGGGCATTCAGTTCTTACTCTACTACTTTATATTTCACTACGACCTACTTCATTTTACACAATTAAAAAACTAAGCAGTCATTTACGACTCTTGATTCTATTCTGCCCCTCCGTTTCAGTATATCGGATACTCGGTAAAAATTTGATTGTATTTTTTATACTCGTTGGTTTAGCGTTTGGCATATGTGACTGCTGATCATGAGGTATCGCGTTCAAATCCCGAGACGTACCAAAATGTGTTAATGAGTTTTTTTGATGTGCATAATAACAGCTCGGAGTTTGGAAGTTAGGGTCTTAGCTCCCGTGTCTCGAAGAGCACGTAAAGTTCTCCCCGGTTGTGTCGGATAACCCAATCATATTATGATACAACAGGGAACAGAGAGTATACCTGTGTTTGCGCACACACTTGTGCCCTAAAATACCTCCTGCGTAGTTTGCTGGTCTCCATCGAGGCTGGCCGCCGTGACTGAAATCGGCTAGGAAATCATCATTGTATTTTAGTTTCTGTACCTATGTTAAAATAAATTTAATAATAGTAGGTAAGAAATGATATTGATTTTTGCTAATGCAATTATGGAGGGGAACGAAGGGTTCCGTCGGAATCTTATTGACTAAAAACTACCCTGGTGTTCCCCTGCTTCCAGCATAGCCAGGGAAGCAAAAAACACAATTGCATTCTTCCCTCAAAACTTTTAACTGAATTTCATTTAACTACAGCTACCCAGCTAGCTGTGACAAGAAAAGTGATTTCTTTGTTCCTGATAATTATTAATCTATGGAAGTAAATAAAATTGTGGTGTCTGTTTGTAATTTCAAATTAATAGCTTTTCATTAAATACTTTTGAAAGCATATACGGTACCTTCATCAAAATATCCATTTTTTATCTGTTTGTCTGTCTGTCCTGTAGTCTGTTTGTTCCTGTTGATCTATTTTGTTACCTCTGGAACGTCTGGACTAATTTTGACGGGATTCCACTAGCAGATAGCTATAAAAAGTAAATTAAGCTACTTTTAAACCAGCTTCGCCTCGCGCGCTACATGCGGTTTTTATAATCTTATATATAAAATTCTCGTGTCAAGATGTTAGTTACCATACTCCTCTGAAACGGCTGGACCGATTCTGATGAAATTTGGTGTGCATATCGGGTAGGTCTGAGAATCGACCAACATCTATTTTTTATATCCCTTTTTTTTATGGTAAAACAACGTTTGCCGGATCAGCTAGTTATGATATAAAAAAAACTTCGTTTAAAAAAGCGGCCAAGTGCGAGTCGGACTCGCCCATGAAGGGTTCCGCAGCAGCAAGTAACAAATTGTATTTTATTTTTATATTTGTGTTGATTGAATAAAAGGTAAATTGCAGTTTACGATTTATGACGTATTACAAAAAAACTACTAACTAGATTTCGTTCAAACCAATTTTCGGTGGAAGTTTACATGGTAATGTACATGTATTTTTTTTAGATTTATCAATCTCTTATTTTAGAAGTTACAGGGGGGGGACACACATTTTACCACTTTGGAAGTGTCTCTCGCGCAAACTATTCAGTTTAGAAAAAAATGATATTAGAAACCTCAATATCATTTTGAAGACCTATCCATAGATACCTCACACGTATGTGTTTGATGAAAAAAAAATTTTGAGTTTCAGTTCTATGTATGGGGACCCCCAAAATTTATTGCTTTTTTTCTATTTTTATGTGAAAATCTTAATGCGGTTCATAGAATACATCTACTTACCAAGTTTCAACAATATAGATCTTATAGTTTCGGAATAAAGTGGCTGTGACATAAGAACGGATAGACAGACAGACGGACAGACAGACAGACATGACGAATCTATAAGGGTTCCGTTTTTTGCCTTTGGCACGGAACCCTAAAAACCGACTTCAAAAACTAAAAAGTATAAAATAATGTAATTTGTATGTGCTACCTATTCATAGGTTTGAAGTCAGTGCCAAGCCAAATGTAATAGTAGGTACCACACTCGCTATATTTCGAGACGAACGTCAACGACGTCACCGACGCTTCGGTTGTTTTGTTCTACGCGAAGAGCAGCTATCCCGCTCAAGGTCACGCGCGGCGAGTGCAGTATCTACTATTACATTTTGGCTTGGCACCGACTTCAAATAGGCAGCACATACAAATTAAGTTATTTGATACTTTTTAGTTTCTGAAGTCGTTTTTTTTAAACGATTTTTTTTTTTTCGCTTTTTAGTCTTTCTCAAGTCTCTCATCATCATTTCACCTAAATAACTTGAAAGAATACGACTAAAGGTAACATACATACTGTATGGAATCGAAATGCCTTCAGGTAATTTTTTGTAATAAAATCTCAAATGGACTATCTTCTATAGGTTACTATAATTCAAGTGATTTGAGGTAAACTGACTATCTGAGGTAAAGTCTGATTTATTTATTATGAAATTAAATGATGTCTACAGAATATGAAGGCATGCAGACAATTGCTCTTAACTTCATTGCAGGCGCTCACGTAAATTTGAGGGTTTCCTTCGATTTCCTTAGGATCCCATCATCAGATCCTGATATGGTGTCCATGGGACCACATGGGGAGCATACCCTTTCGAATACAAAAAGAATTTTCAAAATCGGTCCACAAATTGACATAGTAATCCGTGTACATACATAAAAAAAAACCAATGAAATTGAGAATCTCCTTCTTTTGGAAGTCGGTTAACAAAAAGAGCTACACATGATTTATCATTACATTATCACTTCAACACATAAGTGCCACCGTGCACAGATTATTCACTATTATCACGTATGTTAGTACAAAATACAGTAAATTTCAATTAGTCGTAAATTGTTTTCAATATAATCTTTTTAGATAATCATTATAGATTATATCTAAATTATCTCACTTTCAAAATCTGGTAAGTAATAAGAAAGGTAAGAAGAAATATAACTTAAATAAAATTAATAATAAATAAATCAAGTTCAAAAAAATATATTTGTTTTTTTAAGTATAGGCCTGCCAAAGTGACTCAACTCTACCTGATTTAAAGCATAATCAGAATCCAAAAGTCGTGGTCACTATACTCATTGCGAATGCAGACAATACTACAATGCAGCATGGTGACCCACACCATGGCGGATTATGCATCATTGGGTCCCCGGTCTCGCACTCACAAACGAAACACGACAGCACGAATGCTGTCATTTTAGGTTGATCTTCTATGCGAGTATAGTACTGCCTCAGTCGAACCAGCACGTTCGTGCTGAAATGGTGCTATCATGGCTATACTACCTCTATATTTCGCTATATTTCACAATTAAATTAATATTATTATTATTTTATTACCGTATTTTTTTCTTGATTTCCTCCTTGTATCGACGAAGAACCAAATAATCATAAAACTGATCATCGAAAGATAATCGGTGTTGATAATTTAGATTGATAAATAAAATGACATTTTTGGGATACAAAGGACATTGCGTAAAAACGTCCCCCACCCACCGGTAGACTTTAAACACGAATCATTTGAAAGAAAACTGAAATAAATGTTTACTATGATGACAATTATCTTAAATTAATTTAGGTTTTATTAACAAAGAAATATTTCATTATTTTTTACTTGCATATAAATCTTGTATGCAATAAATTTATGTATGCAGTAAACGCTAGTATGATTAAACTTCAGTGATGCTCACAAAGGTGCCAAGAAACAGCTTTGATTTTGATTAAATGACGTGAGACGTGACAAAAAAAGTTGTGTGATACGTATTATTTATTTAAAATTTATTGTTCACAATAGTAAAACCTTATTCTAAAACAAAGGTCCACAAAACTGTTTTAAACAGTTTGTCTGTGGTCTCAGTTGAGCCTCTATATGCAATATGCTTGTACGCAACACTGCACACATCACACTGATGCATTAGATACATGTATATCTACATCAACTCCCTATAACAGTCCTCTGGTGTACATAAGCAAGTCTTAGAAAGGAGACTAAGTGTATCAAATAGCATTTTGTTTCTCTCAAATTAATTTTAATAACACCATGGTTAAATGTAACAGATTCAGGCAAAAAGTAAAAATGAAAAAATTCAAGAACACAAACGATACCAAAATGCTATTATTAACTTTTGATTGTAAATTTTGCGACAGTCATCTCATCATCATTGCATCGCAATCCACTGCTGGACATAGGTCTCTCCAATTGCACGCCACTTGGTTCAATCCTCGGCTTCTCGCATCCAGCTCCTGCCAGCCTTCTTGCGCAGATCATCACCCCACTTGGCCTGTGAACGTCCTACAGTACGTTTGCCAAGACGCGGTCTCCACTCGAGAACCTGTTTACCCCAACAGTAATCAGTTCTGCGGCTAATGTGGCCAGCCCACTGCCACTTCAGCTTGCTAATCCTTTGGGCTATGTCGAACAGAATCCGTGTGGAGTGGTGTTCAGTCATCTGAATTAAATATTTCCTTGGAATAGACATTTAGTGATATAGTAGGCCTAAACCTCCTGGCTAATAAGCACAAATTTTAACAAAAAAAAAACGACTTTAATCAGGACCAAATTGAAATGGTACCACATGGGAAGCACCAGCTTTCAAATAAAAAAAAATCATCTAAATCGGTTTACCCATTCGAAAGTTATGAGGTAACAAACATAAAAAAAAAACAGTCGAATTGAGAACTTCCTCCTTTTTTTGAAGTCCGTTAAAAAGAGGCCTATGTCCAGCAGTGGACTGTTAAAGGATGTTGATGATGATAATGATGAGATGAAGACAAAGAAGAATTAACTCGGCACATTTGACAGACTTCTCAAAGAAGTAATAGTGAAATAATTTACCAGTCAAATATAAATTATAAGCTGTTAAAAAAACGCTCTTAAATGCAATGAGTTCCTTTTTATGAAATCAGAAAAATGGATAGTGACAAAAAAAACGTTTTTACGTTTTATTCATGCTCCAATAATAATGGAAAAAAGGCGTTTCTTTTTCTCATAAACTTTGAAAAATATACAATTTCCTAATCTACACTGATCTTTTATATACCCCACCTTGCAACTACTGTACAGCAGGATCAACAACACTAACCCTTAAAAACTTACATTATGATAGCCAGGAAGTTCCAAGAAAAATTAAACTATCTTAGAAACCGCAGCGATATCATTTTCAAAGACGTCTCAAAAATTGAAAAAAAAAAAAGATTTGATCTCAATTTACAGTCTGTTCTCAATTACATTGCCGCATTATCAACACTGTTATTCCATATCAGGCAGCAAAATATATTTAAAAAATATTTTGAAATGTTTGTCGTAGTCCAGGAAAGATTTAAACGGTAAAAAATTAAAAATAACCTAAAAATTCAAATGTCACGTGTATGAAGTAGCGGGCACAGCTAGTTAAATATAAAGATAAATAAATAATACATGATGATTTATAAGCTATAATCGAACGTTCAAATTGTTATTTTAGTAATTTTGTACTAAATATTTATATTGTAGAATGGGTCGGAAAGGAAGTATCTTCAAAAAACTGAAATAAGCCGCAATTATTCCAATTTGTCGACGGGAGCAACAAAGATATAAAAGGTCATTTGAGAAGTCAGTGCCCTCAAATATACTGACACTAGTTTCAACCTTAGAATTCGGTTACTACCCTCAGGGTTGCGGAGGTCCGATGCCTGGTCGCTGTAAAAAGGTGGTAAAGTTGAAATTCGCAAATCCATCAAAATCTAGAAAATTACCAATTTGCAAAACTCTCGGAGTACTTTCTAGGTAACCCCCTTTTTTTCAAACCGGTTCATAACTAACGAAGTTCTTACGTAACAATATTTAAAAAGAGCGATTTCAGAAGGTCCTTTTTCAGAAGTCCCTTTATCACCCACAAATCACGAATTCCTTGTAAAAATTAAAAAAAAACTGTAAACACGATGTAATTTGTGGAGATAAAATAAACGTTTTATTATTATTACATTATAACTAGCAACCCGCCCCAACTGGCTCTTTGACAGCCTATGTGCCTATTACCTACATTTTAGTATTGAAACTGAAATTACTCTTTAACACAAATTTCAAAAAATCTAGGAATTTAAATGTTTTGTCTATGATATTACCAGCCAAATAAATACAAAAACAATCCCTACCATGAAATACTCAAGGTGGTACAAAAGTCTTTCCGGTTTCTCAGTTCTCAGAAAGGAGAATTATTTATAAATAGTTGTATACCACAGTTAAGAAACGTTGTATAAAAGTGGCATGACTGGCGAAATTGAGAAATCTCTTATTTTCTTTTTAACTTTAATATTAGTTGGCGGTGAACAACAGGCCCGTGCCTCGGAGAGCACGTTAAGCCGTCGGTCCCAGTTGCAATGAACATCTATGGCAATCGTCATTTGAGAAGTCAGTGCCCTCAAATATACTGACACTAGTTTCAACCTTAGAATTCGGTTACTACCCTCAGGGTTGCGGAGGTCCGATGCCTGGTCGCTGTAAAAACTGATATTCTTCAGGTAAAACCGGGTGGAACTAGTAACCGACCCCAAATAATCTTGGGATAAGGTTAGGAAGAAAAAAAAAGTTTTAATGATTTTTTCTAGGACGTACTTGTGACTCACTTGCAGGTCCATGGATGTTTTTTTTTTTAATCGGGCTCTAATTTGCGAAAATAATTGAATTTTATTAAACAGAGGGATATGAATGCGTGTAAAGATATGATTCTAATCATTTTGTACCTCGTGATATGTGCATCAAAAGGATCTTTCTGAATAATCTGTTAAAATCTATATTCAGATAATCTTTTTAGATAATCTGACTACGTGAGCCTATATCGATGTATAAATAGTGTGCAGTGTTAAGCAGTGCATTAGTGTATATTTGTATTTGAAGTTTCTAATTAGTACCACTGACAATACAATCATATTATGAAAGGTGAGTTAAATCAATTTAATATTATTTTCAATACTTTTTGTCAAGTTTTTAGTAAAATAATAATTTTAATTTTAAAAAAATTGCTTGAATATAAATAAGTTAGTTCAAAACAACAATAATAATTTTAACAATCAAACAACAATAGTTTTCTAAGGAGAGGCCTATGTCCAGCAGTGGATCAAAAGCTGTTGATTCATGTATAATGTGAAATTACATTTTATAGTTTTTTTTTTTTTTTAATCGGGCAAACAAGCAAATTTTGAATTAATGTAAACTTCTGTCGTCCCATACCTGCTTTAAAAGTTTTCTATTCGAATTATCAAAATATTTTAATCATGTTGTGACCACTATCTGTGATGTATTGAAATTTTATATTATGAACATTAACCTTTTTATTTTAACAGACTAAACAAAATGCTTAGGTAAATTTTTATACAAAGAAGCGGTTCTCTAGGTACATAAAACTGTCTAAATAAAACCATCCAAAAGAAACAAGTCGTTTATAAGAAATAGCGAAAGTCATCAACTTCTTTAATATATTAATTCCCAACCATTGATCCTTGTTAAATTACACGTTATCGATATAGTGGTAATTTATACTCTCGATTGTCGGCACTTGATGGAACTTGTTATAATACATTTTTGAGTTAAAATCACTTGTACTTATTCCTTTGATGATGCCATAAGGGGAAACCGGTCAGGTGTAAACAAAACTAAAATAGTGGAATAAGTACAAGTGATTTTAATTCAAAAATGTGATATAGTGGTAAAAACTGCTTAACAAATATATAAATAATAAAATATGTTCTATTTCAAGCGGCCTTAAAATGTAATAGTCACTGACTTATTCCACAAATTTCTTTAAGTTGCGTAGCAGTAAACAGAAAAAGAAAACAGTGATTAAGCAACATTCTAAATTTAAAAGCCAACTTAACAATTTTATATCCAGTTTGAATTAAATCATCGTTATCCATGTCATAAATGACAATTTAAACTTTATAAAATATGTTTTTAAGAAATTAATAACTTTTCAGGTTCAATAGTTTCTGTGCTGTTCGTTGCTGCACTTGCTGCAGCTATTAATGAGGATCCCAGACAAGCTCTAACAATTTGCGCCGATCCAAATTCATCGAACGTCTTAGTAGCTCACCAAAATTGTAACCAGTTTTACAAGTGTGCACATGGTGTTCCTGAAACTAAATCTTGTCCATCTGGTCTCTTGTTTGATCCTGTGGCAAACAGATGTGAATGGCCAAGTTCTGTGAACTGCGGGAACAGAATAATTCCTGTGAGAGATGAGTCACTAGGTGCCGCTGTCGTATGTGCACTTCCAGGAGCCGAGGGCAGCTTCGTTGTTCACGAATTCTGTGACAGGTTTTACAAGTGTGTGGGAGGAAGACCCGTGGCTTTCTCTTGCGGTTTTGGTACCTTGTGGAATGCTGAGGGTCAATACTGTGAACATGCAAGAAGTGTTAACTGTGGGAACAGGAATCTTTCCGGCATCAATGTACCACAATTCCCAGTGGGTAATAACCACAATAATCCTAGTCTAGCTCCACAAATTTGTGCTGCTGCAAATTCCAACAATGTGTTGGTAGCTCACGAAAATTGTAACATGTTCTTCGTGTGTCTACATGGTGCACCACTAGCTCAAATATGTCAAGCTGGTCTTTTCTTCGATCCTACCCGCGACAGATGTGAATGGCCCCAAAATGTGAACTGCGGAAACAGAAGAGTATAAACTATACCATAAATCATGACATGTTACTTCAAATATTGGGCTCATGATTCATAATTTTGTACTAATTTATTTAAAATAAAAATTAAAAGCAATGAATTAAATCTACCTTTGCCTATTATTAAATTACTACACTATAATAATCCCTGTCAAATAACTAAAGTGAAGAATAAAAAGAGGCGCTCATAGCCCAGTTGCACTCGGTGATTAGAAACAATGACCGAGGGTAAGCAACGACGGCTCGGTCAGTACCTGGATGTGTGACCGCTAGTGGCACTATACCATGAGCGTCTCCGTGATTCGCAGAGAATATCGGATATATAGTTGTCTTTTTCCTAACTTCACGCGATCCTAGTAAAACACCCCTGCACCGAGCGCAAAACAAGGTCAGATAGCAGATGCCGCACAGTGCGAAAGTCAAATACGGCCAAATACACACATCAAAAGTGTCTAGGGATCAACATATGTGTCTAGGGATCAACTTTATTTTTGCAATAACTTTTCTCCTGATTGATATTAATTAAAATTTTCTTTAAGGATTCATCAAATAAAGTGTTTTCGTTTGTCACAGTAACGATAAACCAAGTCACCTTTGCATTAATAAAGAAATTTGCCATTTTCCTAATAAAGCGATTTTTGACATTTGAACCACTAACATTAAAGTTCGAAAAAAAGACTGAAATAACAGTTTTCTTTAAAATTTTATTAGGTAACTTAAACAATTAATAATCCGTGTTTCTACCGCGAACACTAACAACACAAGAACATCGGTTTGGCATACTCAAAATGAGTTCATCCAAACACGCTGTGGAATGGCCGCCCATGTTCGTTGCAACAACAAAAAAAGGTCTTCTTGCTACTGGATACCCTCCATATTCGGCAGAGCTCTTCTCTGTAGCATATCCCATGCATGCTCAATCGGGTTCAAGTCTGGCAACTGAGCAGGCCAGGGCCAAAGCCACATCTCAATCTCAAGAAATCCGCATAAAAATGCTTGATCCCTAGACACTTTTGATGTGTGTAGTTCCCATAACGCACCGAACGTGTTAAATGAAAGTCCCACTTTTTTAAAATTTCTGACTTAGATTTTGATTCAAAGTGGATCCATTACGATCCTGACAAAATAATTTATACATTTTCTGCATTGTTAAGACAGATAGTAACCACAACGTGTTCGTTCTTGTGCAATGACTCATAGACAGAAATTATTATCTATACTAATATTATAAAGCTGCAGAGTTTGTTTGTTTGTTTGTTTGTTTGAACGCGCTAATCTCAGGATCTACCGGTCCGATTTGAAAAATTCTTTCAGTGTTGGATAGTCCATTTATCGAGGAAGGCTATATTTTATTTTCAAAAAAAATTGAGATCCGTAAGAAAATTGCTATTTTGTAACCCAAGGTGTGAACTCGAAAACCTATTTTTGCGTGCGCTGCAAAAAGTATTGACAATAGAACAAAATCATGTATTACGGGTTTGTAGGTCCCATTAAGATCTATAAAAAAGTCCGCGAGAGCATATATCTAACTATCATGGTTTAGTCACAATAACCGCTTTTGTGCTCAAAAAAATTATTAAATCGTCTGAAGAAAGAAACTGCGTTAAATGTGTATCGTAATATTAATCCTTATCCAAATAAAGAATTATGTTATCAAGGGTATTTATGTAGAAGTAAAATACTTTTTGTTTTACCCCATTCGGACATTTCGTTTAGAAGTTATCACAAGTATAAGACGCTAAGAGTTGGTACCTATTATTGAGTTATTTGTCAAAGAGTTTTTATCAACATAATACCTAATATTAGTCTTTATCCAAATAAATGTGTTGCTGATTATGAGTATTAGATCTTAGAAGAGTATAATAAATACATCTATACTAATATATAAAGCTGAATAGTTTGTTTGTTTGAACGCGCTAATCTCAGGAACTACTGGTCCAATTTGAAAAAGTTATTTCAGTGTTAGATAGCCCGTTTATCGAGGAAGGCTATAGGCGTGATGATATATATATATATATATATTTCATCACGCTATGACCAATAGGAGACGCAAACGACGTTGCGTGGGTCAGCTAATCGCGCTAATCTCAGGAACTACTGGTCCAATTTGAAAAATTATTTCAATGTTAGATAGCCCATTTATCGAGGAAGGCTATAGGTTATATATCATCACGCTAAGACCAATAGGAGCGGAGCACCAATGAAGAATGTTTCAAAAACGGGGGAAAATTATCACGCTACGGGCAATAGGAGACGCAAACGACGTTGCGTGGGTCAGCTATACTAATATATAAAGCTGAAGAGTTTGTTTGTTTGTTTAAACGCGCTAATCTCAGGAACTACTGGTCCAATTTGAAAAATTTGATTATTATAAATAAGAAAGTAACTCTGTCTGTTTGTCTGTCTTGCTTTCACGACCAAACCGCTTCACCGATTTGAATGAAATTTGGTACACAGATAGTCTAGAGCCTGAGAAAGGACATAGGCTACTTTTTAATGCGAAAAAGGGGTTGTAAGGGGTTTAAAAGGGGGATGAAAGGTTGTTCTGGGAGTTCACTCGCCACACGCCTGCGCGTTATCTACGTCGGGCGTCTTGACAACGACAACGAATAAACTAGGCTGTCACAATCCTAAAAAATATTTCACTTTTTCAATGAAGACTTAACAATGATAGCAATGATATTATATATATAAAAAATAAATATTAAGATATTAAGTATATATTCGTCAATCTTATTTGTATGTTCATTATATTAATAGAAATAAATAAGCCAAATTAATATAATTAATTAAAAGCGTTTCTTAACTTCAAAATTCTCTACAGAAGTATCGTCATAATAAGCTAGCTGTTGGTTAGATATGAATAAAAATGTAAATAATATCCATCCTGATCAGCTGACTAATGAGATTATCAATTAAACGAACGGATCATGTCAGGCGTGGAGGGAGATGTTGTTAAAGTCTTTGGAAATATCAGGAGTGCCTACCCATAAGTTGAGGCTGCAAGTTAATGTTCCAGTACTATTAAATGAGGTATCTTGAGCGCCAAAGCAATGTAATAGTACATGGCTAAATATTACACAACTGGGGTACAACATTGTAAAAGCTACAATCATGACGCATGGAATGGCATAAGAAGATAATGTTTTAATTCCCCGTATTCCAATAATTCCAACTTATTTGACATTTTAATTTAAAAGAATGCAGTTTCCGCTGAAAACAGCATTACCAATAACAATATTAACAAAACCCAAGGACAGATGCTTAAAGATACAGTTTTTTTTTCTCATGAGCAGCATACTCACGTATATCAAATCCACAAAATCTCCATATTTTGGCAAAATATGGCAAAAGAAAAAACGTAGTTATTAAAATTGTACTTTTTTTATTTGAAACTGCCAAAGTGACTATGGTCAGCCTGATGGAAAACTAAAGCAGAATCCAACAGTGGGGTCAACCATACTCACTGGGAAAGCAGACAATGCAGTATTGCGTCCCACACTATGACGGCTTAGTGAGATGCTTTTTCACGCCCCACTTAAAGGCCCCGGGATCATAGTGGGAGAGAAACACGTGCGCTGGTAGGGAGTTTCAGTTTTTAGCTGCTCGGCACAGGAAGGATGAACCAAACCGTTTGGTTTGAGAGTGAACATGTTATTCTGCAGAGGAAGGGAGAAGGGGGACCAGTTGGAAGAGCTCCTCAGAATACTTCCAATGATACAGATGGTAGTGGACTGCTATAGAGGCGATATCTCTACGCAGCTGCAGAGGTTCAAGGAACTCGGTGGCTTCGGGACTGTTGGTAAAGCGGACTGTTCGCCATTGCAACCGATCGAAAGCATCAAGCAAATACTGCGCGGATCCATCACAAAGATGAGAACAGTACTCGAGGTCCCGGCAAATATCCATGCCCAGGACACCGAGCTTACCCCGTAGTGGCAGTTTAGTGCTCTGAAAAGTGGGGAGGGAAAGGAATGGAGACTTTTTGGTAGAGAACGCGCACAACTGTGTTTTCGTAGCATTGAACTCGACCAGATTCTTATCACCCCATTGTAAAATGCGGTTCAAAACCCGGTTGAGCTCAGCGACAAGCTTCTGTCGATTTTCCTCAACGTCTGCCAGCTTGGCTGAACGGTGTCAAAAATATCGCCCATGAACTGTGCTATCGTCTGCTTAGCAATGTATGTTGCCAAGAGCTAACATGTCATTGATATGCAGAAGAAATAGTGTGGGCGACAGGACTAAAACCTGAGGTACGCCAGCGTTTACATACAGAACATCAGAGGCCGTGCCGTCGCAAAGGCCCATAATGCGGCGCTGATGAAGAAAAGCGTCAATCCAGTGACAGGGTCTAGGAGGTGGACCGAATGCCGAGAGCTTGGAGAGAAGCGAGCGGTGCCAGACCCGGTCGATGTCAAATGTCGAAATAAGCTCATATAAACACTTTATATTTTATGTACATATATAAATACTTAAATAATTTTTTAATAGTAAAACGTGTGTGTATTAGTTGTAAAAAAATCGGGTGGTGTCGTGGGACATCAGATAGGAATGAGTTCCATATCAAAAATACAGATGGCGCTATACTAAATTTTTAGTTTTCACAAAATTGTCTTAACCCCTTTATTTTATTTAAACTGATTTATAAAAATATATAAAAGTTCTATGCGAGGTAAAGAAAATAAAACTATTCAGGTACCAATACATTTTGTATCATGATTTTATATCGATAAAAATCCTACCTATATTAATAACGCGAAAGTTTGTTAGTATGGATGGATGGATGTTTGTTTCTTTTTCACGCAAAAACTACTGAATGGATTTGGGTAAAACTTTACAGTAATATAGCTTATACATCAGAATAACACATTAGCTACTATTTGCAGCGATAACCGACATACACGCGGGCGAAGCCGCGGGCAACAGCTAGTTATATATAATACGGATATTTCCGTCATATGTCTGTATATCTTAATTTTAAGCCGTGTTTTCGTTTGATATCTTAGTCTTAGAAATAGTTTTCACAAGCAAGTCATCGGTTTTAATACCACCAATTAATCTTCTTGTGATCTTTTTTCCATGAAATGATTTTTATGAAATTAGAACAACTCATATTATAATTTTATTAAACAATTTTTTTCAATATTTTGCTGCGATAACGTACAGCTAACCTAAAACTAAAGTTGACATAGACACCTCATGCCAATGTGAAGCACAGTTTATGTTTGCGAAAAGGACTTTGACATTCGATAATTACTGCCAGAACAATTTTCGGGTAGTGACGAAGAAAAAAATCTGTAAAAGAGGCACAAATGACACAGTAAAAAAAATGATGAGTACTCATTTTAACTAAGCGGTATTGTGATTTTATGTATTGTAACGGTCGATTAGCACCAAGTAGAACGTTCGGGATATGAATGCGTGAAATTACTCGAACGAAGGTATTTTTATAGTATTTGACAGGCTTGACCCAATTCAATACTAAATTCACATATTTAGTAGATAATATCCAATATTGTTTACCATAAATATTCTAATGATTATTAGCATACAATTATTATTTGATAATACAGGATTGTGTAACATTAAAGATTTGATATGAAATATAAGTCGCGCCGGAAGCTGACAAGCGGAAGGCGCCCAGATATTAATATGAATCAACTATTTACTTGTTTATAAAATCACCAATTGAATTATAAGTTTTTTTTTTTTTTTTTTTTTTTTTTTTTATGTATGGCTCGCCATAATGACTCTACTCTGCCTGATGGAAAGCATAAGCAGAATCCAAGAGTGGTGGTCACCATACTCACTGCGAATGCAGACAATGCAGTATGGCGACCCACACCATGGCGGCCTAGTGATGCTGCTGCATCTTTTAGTCTAGTCAACAAGTATGGAACTTGTTGACTAGACTATTTGGGCCTATTGGACTATTATAATATATTTTATTGTATGCCTAGTAATTATTAAGATTTAAACAAATGAGGCATTTATACGAGGTTGGAATCGTTACTTATAACATTCGGCCATCCTGTGCATGCCGTGTCCCACGGCGACCAGAGCTGCCACTAATTTAATGAAGTCTGGTACTGACCAATTTATTTATTTTTCCTAGATCACAGCTTTTATTTGCTATACGTCACACAGTTTCGTATTTGCTATACGTCACACAGTTTCCTATTTGCTATACGTCACACAGTTTTGTATTTGCTATACGTCACACAGTTTTGTATTTGCTATACGTCACACAGTTTCGTATTTGCTATACGTCACACAGTTTTGTATTTGCTATACGTCACACAGTTTTGTATTTGCTATACGTCACACAGTTTTGTATTTGCTATACGTCACACAGTTTCGTATTTGCGATACGTCACACAGTTTCGTATTTGCTATACGTCACACAGTTTCGTATTTGCTATACGTCACACAGTTTCGTATTTGCTATACGTCACACAGTTTTGTATTTGCTATACGTCACACAGTTTCGTATTTGCTATACGTCACAGTTTCGTATTTGCTATACGTCACACAGTTTCGTATTTGCTATACGTCACACAGTATCGTATTTGCTATACGTCACACAGTTTCGTATTTGCTATACGTCACACAGTTTCGTATTTGCTATACGTCATACAGTTTCGTATTTGTTTGTAATACGTCACACAGCTTTCGTTTTTACTACATCACACAGCTTTTATTTTGTACTACATCTATAGTTGTTACACGGACTTGATCACATAGCCGCCCGTATTCACATGTAGTACTTGAATTTGGAAACATAGCTTAATTTAAGTAAATAGACTTGATCACACAGCCGTCTTTACAGGTAAGATTTAACACACAGCGGTAAATAACTGTTTACTTAGTATTATCACACAGTGTAGGTTACTATATAATTGCAGACAAGTATAGGTAAATGGAAATCATGAACTTTTGTTTACACTTTTAAATTTCATTATAAATAAACTGGAACGTACTCACCAGATGTACAGATAGATATACTTTACTGCACCTTCACCAATTACTCGAACGAAAACAAGAAAATTTCGTAGGGTATCGAAATAAAGATTTCGCTAACTTTTAAATATTTTCAAAACAGGACGCGCGAGAATGCTAGATCCCACTTCTGAAATGTAACGGTCGATTAGCACCAAGTAGAACGTTCGGGATATGAATGCGTGAAATTACTCGAACGAAGGTATTTTTATAGTATTTGACAGGCTTGACCCAATTCAATACTAAATTCACGTATTTAGTAGATAATATCCAATATTGTTTACCATAAATATTCTAATGATTATTAGCATACAATTATTATTTGATAATACAGGATTGTGTAACATTAAAGATTTGATATGAAATATAAGTCGCGCCGGAAGCTGACAAGCGGAAGGCGCCCAGATATTAATATGAATCAACTATTTACTTGTTTATAAAATCACCAATTGAATTATAAGTTTATAACATATTTTATTGTATGCCTAGTAATTATTAAGATTTAAACAAATGAGGCATTTATACGAGGTTGGAATCGTTACTTATAACATTCGGCCATCCTGTGCATGCCGTGTCCCACGGCGACCAGAGCTGCCACTAATTTAATTAAGTCTGGTACTGACCAATTTATTTATTTTTCCTAGATCACAGCTTTTATTTGCTATACGTCACACAGTTTCGTATTTGCTATACGTCACACAGTTTCGTATTTGCTATACGTCACACAGTTTCGTATTTGCTATACGTCACACAGTTTCGTATTTGCTATACGTCACACAGTTTCGTATTTGCTATACGTCACACAGTTTCGTATTTGCTATACGTCACACAGTTTCGTATTTGCTATACGTCACACAGTTTCGTATTTGCTATACGTCACACAGTTTCGTATTTGCTATACGTCACACAGTTTCGTATTTGCTATACGTCACACAGTTTCGTATTTGCTATACGTCACACAATTTCGTATTTGCTATACGTCACACAGTTTCGTATTTGCTATACGTCACACAGTTTCATATTTGCTATACGTCACACAGTTTCGTATTTGCTATACGTCACACAGTTTCGTATTTGCTATACGTCACACAGTTTTGTATTTGCTATACGTCACACAGTTTCGTATTTGCTATACGTCACACAGTTTCGTATTTGCTATACGTCACACAGTATCGTATTTGCTATACGTCACACAGTTTCGTATTTGCTATACGTCACACAGTTTCGTATTTGTTTGTAATACGTCACACAGCTTTTGTTTTTACTACATCACACAGCTTTTATTTTGTACTACATCTATAGTTGTTACACGGACTTGATCACATAGCCGCCCGTATTCACATGTAGTACTTGAATTTGGAAACATAGCTTAATTTAAGTAAATAGACTTGATCACACAGCCGTCTTTACAGGTAAGATTTAACACACAGCGGTAAATAACTGTTTACTTAGTATTATCACACAGTGTAGGTTACTATATAATTGCAGACAAGTATAGGTAAATGGAAATCATGAACTTTTGTTTACACTTTTAAATTTCATTATAAATAAACTGGAACGTACTCACCAGATGTACAGATAGATATACTTTACTGCACCTTCACCAATTACTCGAACGAAAACAATAAAATTTCGTAGGGTATCGAAATAAAGATTTCGCTAACTTTTAAATATTTTCAAAACAGGACGCGCGAGAATGCTAGATCCCACTTCTGAAATGTAACGGTCGATTAGCACCAAGTAGAACGTTCGGGATATGAATGCGTGAAATTACTCGAACGAAGGTATTTTTATAGTATTTGACAGGCTTGACCCAATTCAATACTAAATTCACGTATTTAGTAGATAATATCCAATATTGTTTACCATAAATATTCTAATGATTATTAGCATACAATTATTATTTGATAATACAGGATTGTGTAACATTAAAGATTTGATATGAAATATAAGTCGCGCCGGAAGCTGACAAGCGGAAGGCGCCCAGATATTAATATGAATCAACTATTTACTTGTTTATAAAATCACCAATTGAATTATAAGTTTATAATATATTTTATTGTATGCCTAGTAATTATTAAGATTTAAACAAATGAGGCATTTATACGAGGTTGGAATCGTTACTTATAACAGTATATTTCTTCCTGATTCTGTGAAAAAAAGCAAATATGACCACCCACTTTTGACTTTTGACTATCGTCTATGGACGATTTGTTTTTTCAAATAGGCTGTAATTTACGAAAATTTTATTAAATAGTAGGTAATGTAAAGAGAAGGATATGACTGCAAGTAGTACTTTGATAACAATCATTTTATTCTACGGAATTTATGCTTCAAATTGATGTTCCTGAATAATCTTTTAAAATCTATATTTAGATAATCTTTTAGATAATCTGACAAGGGGAGCCTATATCGATGTATAAATAGTGTGCAATCGTAAGCAGTGCATTAGTGTATATTTGTATTTGAAGTATCTTATTAGTACCACCGAAAATACAATCATATTATGAAAGGTAAATAAAATCAATTTAATATTATTTTCAATACTTTTTGTCAATTTTTCAGTAAATTATTAATCTTAATGAATAAAAAAATTGCTTGAATATAAATAAGTTTGTACAAAACTTCTTTACTAAGGAGAGACCTATGTCCAGCAGTGGATCAAAAGCTGTTGATGTCATGTATAATGTGAAATTAGATTTTATAGTTTAATTTTTTTTAGGACAAAACGGGCAATGGAGCAAATTTTGTATTAATGTAAACTTCTGTCGTCCCACACCTGTTTTAATTATTTTCTATTCGAATTATCAAAGTAGTATAATCATGTTGTGACCATCATCTGTGATGTATTGAAATTTTATATTAAGGACATTAACCTCTTTATTTTAACAGACTAAAAAAAAATGTTTAGGTAATTTTTTATACAAAGAAGCGGTTCTCTAGGTAGATAAAACTGTCTAAATACAATCATCCAAAAGAAACAAGTCGTTTATATGAAATAGCGACAGTAATCAAATTCTTTGATATGTTAATTCCCAAACATTGATCCTTGTTAAATTACACGTTATCGATATAGTGGTAAAAACTGCTTAACAAATATATAAATAATAAAATATCTTCTATTTCAAGCGGCCTTAAAATGTCACTGACTTATTCCACAAATTTCTTGAAATTACGTAGCAGTAAACAGCTAAAGAAAACAGTGATTAAGAAACATTCTAAATTTAAAAGCCAAATTAAGAATTTTATATCCAGTTTGAATTAAATCATCGTTATCCATGTCATGACATTCTAAATTTATAAAAATGTTTATAAAAATTTAATAACTTTTCAGGTTCAATAGTTTCTGTGCTGTTCATTGCTGCACTTGCTGCAGCAATTAATGATGATCCCAGACAAGCTCTAACAATTTGCGCCGATCCAAATTCATCTAACGTCTTAGTAGCTCACCAAAATTGTAACCAGTTTTACAAGTGTGCACATGGTGTTCCTGAAACTAAATCGTGTCCATCTGGTCTCTTATTTGATCCTGTGGGAAACAGATGTGAATGGCCAAGTTCTGTGAACTGCGGGAACAGAATAATTCCTGTGAGAGATGAGTCACTAGGTGCCGCTGTCGTATGTGCACTTCCAGGAGCCGAGGGCAGCTTTGTTGTTCACGAATTCTGTGACAGGTTTTACAAGTGTGTGGGAGGAAGACCCGTAGCTTTCTCTTGCGGTTTTGGTACCTTGTGGAATGCTGAGGGTCAATACTGTGAACATGCAAGAAGTGTTAACTGTGGGAACAGGAATCTTTCCGGCATCAATGTACCACAATTCCCAGTCGGTAATAACCACAATAATCCAAGTCTAGCTCCACAAATTTGTGCTGCTGCAAATTCCAACAATGTGTTAGTAGCTCACGAAAATTGTAACATGTTCTTCGTGTGTCTACATGGTGCACCACTAGCTCAAATCTGCCAAGCTGGTCTTTTCTTCGATCCTACCCGCGACAGATGTGAATGGCCCCAAAATGTAAACTGCGGAAACAGAAGGGTATAAACTATACCATAAATCATGACATGTTACTTCAAATATTGGCTTACTATTTTGTACTAACTTATTTAATATTTAAAATTAAATGAAATAAATTGAATCTACCTTTGTCTATTATTAAATTACTACACTATAATAATCCCTGTTAAATAACTAAAGTGAAGAAGAAAATGTAATGGAAGACAGTGTCAATTTAAACGATAACGTATGTAAGGCTTAATGCACTCACACACAACACTCACACACACATTGCTCTCCCGCTTGTTGTGATTAGTTTTATCGGTTTTTGAAAAGATATTCTCCTTTTCTAGTTTTAATTGTAGTGTAAAAAGTAAAAGCAAAGTTTGTGTGCTAACATATTTATTGTACTGTAATAACTGTCCTTAGTTCTGAACAATTATGTTGAATATAATTATTGCTAGAAAGAAATTCAATTAAAAATTACTAAGGAAAACGGAGGCAAAATCATCAAACGAAAATTTTTCTGCCTCGTTTGCTGTATATAATTGTTTATATCTGTTGTTGGCGAACCTAATTAAATAATCAATAAATTATAATAAGTAGCCGATTTGGCGGGACTGGGACGTTATTTATCAAAATCTATTGGGCTTGGCACCGACTCCAAACAGATTTTAGGTACCAGGAACACATTACAATACTAGTGTATTGAAGTCAATAGATAATTAGATAATTAGGTATAGACCAGAATTATCATAGTAATTCAAGAAAGCCAAATAAAGGCTACTTCATTTTACACTTCTTAATATTTCTAGGCAATTAATTTTTGTCAGATGTTTTTTTGAGTCGATTTCATTTTTGTTCCTTAAAGTGTTTTATTTCATTAATCACTTTCACTCAACTTCACTCAACTCATCACATCATTAACACTACTTAATGAGATAAATAAGTAGTAAATAATGTATATGAGAGGTAGTAGAGCCACGCTGATTTCAGCATGAACGAACCGGCTCGACCGGGGTGGCACTACCCTCGCACAGAAAATCAACGTAAAATGACAGCGTTTATCACTAGCCCGCCGTGGTGTGTGTCACCATGCTGCATTGTTGCATTGTTTGCATTCGCAGTGAGTATGGTGACCACCACCCTTGGATTCTGCATATGCTTTCCGTCAGGCAGAGTAGAGTCATTTTGGCAGGCCTAAACATAAAAAATATATTGACATTGACTAATATTAAATAATATATTTATAACATATATAATAATTATAAAAACAATTCATGAAATCCTATTAAAATATAAAAACTCCTTAGTCACGCAAATCACAGCACTGATCTTCTGCATTGTAATTTTTGAGGCTGGTACATAATATTATATACAAATTTAATGAGTCATCGTCTCAATCATATCAGTATCTATAGGTTAATGCGTTAATAGCGAGCCCAATTAAGGAGTAAAATAAATACATTTTATCATCCACCGACCAGTTTCAAGGTGTGTTACATGGCCTAGAAAAATTAAAAATCGAATACCGCATCTCCGTATATTAACTAAGATATTGTAACACAACAACAAATGCACGCTATCAGCTAGACATAAAGGCGTAGTCAAGCGATTTCGAAAACTTAATCTCTAAAATTTACCATTTCCAATCACTTAATAAAGAAATCTACCTAAGCTACCACGAGAAACTAGACGCTGGAGTCAAACGACCTTGCTTAACTAAACAAGCAAGCAAGCAAATAAGTTGATACATTAGATCGTACCAATTTGCAACAAAATATTAAATCTGAACCGCCTCGATAGCACAAGTGATAGCGTAAGCGACTGCTATGCTTGACGTTTATAATATTTATATGAATTAAAAAGGTCACACAGTGGGAGAGCCACGCTTCGGCATGAATGGGCTCGACCGGAGTGATACTACGGCCTCACAGAAAACCGGTGTGAAACAGCGCTTGCGCTGTGTTTCACCGGGGGAGTGAGGATATCGGAGGCCCATACCCAAACCCCTCCCTCATCCCACTCCCCATCCCTCAAAGGCCGGCAACGCACTTGTGACGCCTCTGGTGTTGGGGGTGTCTATGGGCGGCGGTAATCGCTTACCATCAGTCGATACGTCTGCTCGTTTGCCCCCTATCCCATAAAAAATGGTCAATATACTTAGAAAAGGCCTTATTTTTTAGGATTAAGTACTAAGCGATAAAGTTCAACAATAAAAATATACATAAATGCAAACAAAAATGTAATATTATTAAAAAAAAAGCCTTTATAATCTAGTTAGCTAGTAAGTGTCAATAAAAATATTGTTCGTCCTCGGGTTCTATAATATCTGGATTAATATTTCGTAAAGTACATAATGTGGGAATATAAAATTTATAAAAAATATTGAGGAATAAAGGTAGTAGCGATATTATTATTAATATTATTTTCTATGAAGAATGCTTAAGTAGATCTTATATGAATTTTATTACAGACATTGAACCCTTTTATTTTATAGTTAAAGATGGAAAAATGTGAATCTGTATCTAGTGTATTTTTATAAGACAACATTTCAAATTCTTGTTTGTACCGTAGTCATTTTTTTTCTAGCACTCTCAACTGTCACTCTTTAGTCCTTATTTCTCAAAAAAAAACCGACTTCCAAAAAACATCCAACGAAAACTCTCTGCCAAAAAAACTTCAAACAGATTTTAGGTACCTAGCACACATTATAATACTACTATTTAAATGAATAAAGAATTAGGTATAGGCAATTTATGAAGAACCAGTTTATTTTACGCTTTTAAGTGTTTTTTTGGCAGAGAGTTTTCGTTGGATGTTTTTTGGAAGTCGGTTTTTTTTTTTATAAAAAGTTTTTATTTTTTTAGTGCAAACAATCGTAGGTAAGTAGTAAGTTGAACTATTTCATCAAATTTCACCATCAAGAATACAAATTAAGGTCTATACGTACGTGTAATATTAAAATCATCCTCTAATCCCTAACTGTTGAAGAGTTTAACCTTCTATCATCAGCTCACCTAAATAACTTGAAAGTATACGACTGAAGGTCTTTAGATACGTATGAAATTGAAAGAATTATCCTCCAACTCCTAACCGTTGAGGAGTTGTACCTTCCACCTTCCATCATCAACTTACCTAAATAATTTGAAAGAATACGACTCAAGGTAACATACGTACATATGATATTTAAAGATTTATCCTCCAACTCCTAACCGTTAAGGATTTGTACCTTACATCATACCTTACATGAAATGATGACTACCAGACGCAAATACCGGTGTAACTTCAGAAAATATATGAAAAACATAGTATGTGCCTATAAATAATGAGGGTTTCCCTCGATTTCTCTGGGATCCCATCATCAGATCCTGATATGCTGGCAATGGTACCACCTCGAAAGCATACCCTTTTGAATACAAAAAAAATATCAAAATCGGTCCACAACTGACGGAGTAATCGGTGAACATACATAAAAAAAAAAAAAAAAAAAAACATACAGTCGAATATAGAACCTCCTCCTTTTTGGAAGTCGGTTAAAAATCAGCCAGGTGCGAGTCGGACTCGCACTTGGCTGACTATTTTTTTAACAACTTTATACTTTTTCCTGCTAGATCGGATCAACTGTATCTAATACACCTGAGTTATATAATGCAATGATCTGCATCTATTTCTAAATGGCTGTGATCGTGAAACATAAACTTATGGTCTACTGTTTTGATTGCTCGATATTTTTACAATACCCAGGTAAATATACAAGTGACTTGAAAATTTCCATTCTACCTGCAACTTGTATCTGAGTAAAAATGACATGTATTTTAATATTGGATATGGAAGTTTATAAATAAAAAAGGGAATTTGTTTGGCGCCAGGAGCATCATCGCCTTATACCACACATAGCATACAGGTCCACCAGTTTTGTTGTCATGTATGACTAAGTTAAATGTTGATAACTGACGCGTATAAAAGGCTACAGAGCAACTTGACGCTAGTGTGGTCAAACACTGCTGTAAATCAAACTTGTAATGTATTATTGTTTTTACACAAAAATCTTTTAAAAAATTGAACCAACTTCCAAAAACGTAAAATAAATTTACGTGCGCTTTCGCCACACTACTACACAACTATTTCAAAACTATTTTTGAGACAACTATAGTCGATTCAGATATGTTCACGCATGATGGTCGACTAAAGTAACTAAGTTTTGATTTGATGTTTCAACAACACAACTCGCTTCGCTCTTTTGCTTTTGCGTGTAAAATATTGTTGTTCTAAGCAAAAATATTTTCAAAACGTTTAAGTGTTGTTGATAGGTTTTTTTTCTTAATTTGGTAGTCGCTTAGATTTTAGTAATTATTTTATTAAGTAAATATTATTTTTGGCTTGGCACTGACTTCAAACAGATTTTAGGTACCTAGCACACATTATAACACTTTATTGAAATAAATAAATAAAGGTATATACAAGAATTGTCACATTGCAATTTAAGAAGAACCAGTAATCTGTTTGATTTATGCTTTTTAGTTTCTTTTGGTATTTTTTGAAGTCGGTTATTTTTTTTAGTTTTTTTTTAGTAGTATTGCTCTTTGCGACTTAATACCCAACAAAATGCCTGATAACCGCATTTATGCAAATTTAGGCAAAGACGTTATGCGAAGGACAGCAACTGAGACTAATTGTAAATATTTAAATGAATCCAGTAAGACAATCTAGGTGTATATGTTACCGTCAGATTGTCAAAACCGTTACATTGTAATCTATCTTGCAAGATTGTAAACTGTCGGAAGATCGTGAACTATTATACACTGCTTACAATTTACCGTATTATTTTTAGTTAGATTATAATCTATTGAAGTGAAACGTTAGTACGTTAAATTGTATGCAGTATGTCACAGTTGACAATCTTTAGACAGTTTACAATCTTGCTACGTAGATTATAATCTAACGGTGTTTACTATCTTTCTGGGTCATATAGATACTGTGTAGGTTACTAATCAAAACATCAGTTTTGAATGTTTTTTCTCTCCTACTCTTAGAGGCTCAAAGTGTCGTCTATTTCCTAACCTAACCTGTCAGATCACCTAAGCACTTAAAAGAATACAAATAATATACTTATTTTTGTATTATTGTATTTAAAGAATCATCCTCTAACCCTTAATGGTTTTTAACCGACTTCCTCCTAGTGTGGTACCTTGTGGTACTATTACATTTGCCTTGGCACTGACTTCAAACCTATGAATAGGTAGCACATACAAATTACGTTATTTGATACTTTTTAGTTTTTGAAGTCGGTTTTTTTAAACGAAGTTTATTATTTTATTTTCTAATAACAACTCATGTAAATAATTGAAAGAATACAAATTATAATCTATATATATCTATGTGATCATCCTCTTATCTCTAACTGTTAAGGAGTCCTACCTTCTATCATCAGCTCACCTGAATAATTAGAAAGTGTACAAACATATGACATTATATTTATACACTCAATGGAACACAGAACCTCCTCCTTTTTGAAGTTAATTAAAGTGTTAACTCATTAACTCACTCACTTTTCAAATGATATCCTTAATCAGCCAGGGTTTTGTGATTGTCATGTTAACCAATGAGATAGTTTCTATCGTATTCCTCTTGACACAAGTGTTTCTGCATCCTAGGATTGATTGATTGATAAGATCTTTTGAATGAAAGTCCTAATTTTTTAAATTTGTGACTTATATTTTGATTCGAGTTGGACCATTACGATTCTGACAAAATAATTCACACATTTTCTGCATTGTTAAGACAGATGGTAAATTCAACGTGCTCGTTCTTGTGCAATGACTCTCATATGAAATGAAATGAAATGAAATGAAATGAAATGAAATGAAATGAAATGAAATGAAATGAAATGATATTTATTTGTAAGTAAATCTTTTCAGATATTTTTACACGTCGGACTTTACAGCTAGAAGAGACCGGCATTTCCTACGACTCACTCTGGGAAGAAATGCCGAAACAAACCACAGAGATGTCCTTTTTTTTTTTTAGTCCGAGAACATTGATTACAAAACAAAAAATAATCTGTGCGAGTACAGTATAGGATCTGGGTTGGCCTTTTGAAGAAAGGACCATGATTTTGAGTCGGCCTGTCCATACAGACGGCATACGAGCCCCAGCCATCGTGTTACGACCCGAAGCGCGACACTACCGTCAGCAGGACATTTGGGTAGGCCGGGGAAACACTCAAAGCCACCAGAAAGATACTAAATATGAACTTATATTACAAGCCTAGACTATACTCACATTTACATACACAAAAGGAATTCATTTGGTATTAAAACAACATACAATAAAAATATAAATGTCTAACACTTTCCACAAGATACCTACGTAGGTAAATACTGAAGTGAGCATCGTCAGTCCCAAGCAAATTTGTCATCTAAATAATCCAAAACTGTGTAATAAGCCTTTTCACATAGTTTCTGTTTTATTAAGGACTTAAATTTGGTAATACTTAATTCTTGATATTTGCTTGGAATTTTATTGTAAAATCGCACACTCTGACATCGGAAAGACTTGCTTACTCTTTGTAATCTAGTGGTTGGCAACACGAGTTTATCTTTATTTCTAGTATTGATATCATGAACGTCGCTAAACTTTGTGTATAGATGAATATTTTTCTTAACGTAAACTATATTTTCATAAATGAATTGAGATGCAACTGTCATGATACCAATTTCTTTAAATTTATTCCTCAGTGACTGCCTATAACTAAGGTTATAAATTGCACGAATAGCCCTCTTCTGCAACACAAATATACTTTGAATATCGGTAGCATTCCCCCACAACAAAATACCATATGACATTACACTATGAAAATAACTAAAATATACTAATCTAGCTGTTTCTACATCGGTTAATTGATGGAAATTATTATTATTTATTACGGATATTTCCGTCATATGTCTGTATGTCTTAATTTTAAGCCGTGTTTTCGTTTGATTATTTTATTTTTATAAATAGTTTTGACAAGCAAGTCATCGGTTTCAGGACCACCTATGAAAGATCTCTTTTTCATGAAAATTGTTTTTATGAACTTTCATCTTATTTTTTCATTAAAAAAAATATTTCAATATTTTGCTGCGGTGACGTACAGCTAAACTAAAACTAAAATTGATATAATCGCCTCATGTTAATGTGAAACTCATTTTATGGTGAATTTGTGTAAATTTTGCGAAATGGAATGTGACATTCGATAATTACTACCAGAGCCATTTTCGGGTAAAGGAGAAGAAAAGACTGTAAACGAGCTACAAATGGCACAAAATTAAAAAAATATGAGTACCTACTCATTTTAACTAAGCGTTATTGTGATTTTATGTATATTTCTTCTTGATTCTGGGAAAAACGGAAAATATGACCACCCACTTTTGACCTTTATTCAAATCGGGCTGTAATTTACGAAAAATTAATTAAATAGTAGGTAATGTAAAGAGAAGGATATGACTAAAAATAAAAATTTGATAACAATCATTTTATTCCACGGAATGTTTGCTTCAAATGTTCCTGAATTATCTATTAAAATCTATATTCTGATAATCTTTTAGATAATCTGACAAGGGGAGCCTATATCAATGTATAAATAGTGTGCAATCGTAAGCAGTGCATTAGTGTTTATTTGTATTTGAAGTATCTTATTAGTACCATCGACAAAACAATGAAAGGTAAGTTAAATCAATTACATCTTATTATTAATACTTTTAGTTAAGATTTTAATAAAATTACTAGTGGATTAAGGCTCTTGATGTGATGAAATTAAATTTCATAGTTAGATTTTTTAAGACAGAACGGGCAAACAAGCAAATTTTGTTTTAATGTGAACTTCTGTAGTCCCATACGTGTTTTATTGTTTTTTATAATAGTTTAATCATGTTGTGATTCACTAACTGTGATGTATTGAAATTTTATATTCTGGACATGAAACTTTTTATTTTAACAGTGTGAAAAGATTTTTTTAGGTATTTTTTTATACAAAAGAAGCGGTTCTCTAGGTAGATGAAAATATCTAAATAAAACCATCCAAAAGAAACAAGTCGTTTATAAGAAATAGCGAAAGTCATCAACTTCTTTAATATATTAATTCCCAACCATTGATCCTTGATAAATTACACGTTATCGATATGGTGATAAAAACTGCTTAGCAAATATATAAATAATAAAATGTGTTAGTTTTCAAGCGGCCTTAAAATGTAATAATCACTGACTTATTCCACGAATTTCTTTAATTCCAGTTAGAATTAAATCATCGATATCCATGTCATAAATGACATTCAAAATTGTATTAAATATGTTTATAACAATTTAATAACTTTTCAGGTTCAATAGTTTCTGTGCTGTTCGTTGCTGCACTTGCTGCAGCTATTAATGATGATCCCAGACAAGCTCTAACTATTTGCGCCGATCCAAATTCATCGAACGTCTTAGTAGCTCACCAAAATTGTAACCAGTTTTACAAGTGTGCACATGGTGTTCCTGAAACTAAATCGTGTCCATCTGGTCTCTTATTTGATCCTGTGGGAAACAGATGTGAATGGCCAAGTTCTGTGAACTGCGGGAACAGAATAATTCCTGTGAGAGATGAGTCACTAGGTGCCGCTGTCGTATGTGCACTTCCAGGAGCCGAGGGCAGCTTTGTTGTTCACGAATTCTGTGACAGGTTTTACAAGTGTGTGGGAGGAAGACCCGTAGCTTTCTCTTGCGGTTTTGGTACCTTGTGGAATGCTGAGGGTCAATACTGTGAACATGCAAGAAGTGTTAACTGTGGGAACAGGAATCTTTCCGGCATCAATGTACCACAATTCCCAGTCGGTAATAACCACAATAATCCAAGTCTAGCTCCACAAATTTGTGCTGCTGCAAATTCCAACAATGTGTTAGTAGCTCACGAAAATTGTAACATGTTCTTCGTGTGTCTACATGGTGCACCACTAGCTCAAATCTGTCAAGCTGGTCTTTTCTTCGATCCTACCCGCGACAGATGTGAATGGCCCCAAAATGTAAACTGCGGAAACAGAAGGGTATAAACTATACCATAAATCATGAGTTGTTACTTCAAATATTGGCTTATTATTTTGTACTAACTAAAACTTGTACTTTAAATTGAAAAATTAAAAGCAATAAATTTAATCTACCTTTGCCTATTATTAAATTACTACACTATAATAATTCCTGTTTAATAAGTAGAGAAGAAAATGTAATGGAAGACAGTGTCAATTAGAAGCGATAAACCTAGATAAGGTAATGTTTAATGCTCTGTTTATCGATAAAGCCATATTAATATAGCTCTCCTGCGTGTGATTACTTTCACCAGTTCTGGAAAAGAAATTCCGCACCCTTTTCTAGATCTAATAAAACCGCAAACAAAATAATAAAGAAATTACAACAGATTTGTTATTTTATACGATATCCTTGTTTCTAAGTAATTATGTTTAATTTATAGCTAAACCGAAATTTTATTTTAAAAAATAGGTACTAATTAATTTTGCATTTGATTACTTTATTGCTGAAATTCTATCACCAGAAATCTCTGTAAATATCTTTGCGTTTGTTTAATGTTTACAGTATCTACCTAAACATCCAATACTTTCTTATGTATAGCCTGACTGCCGAGTCAGAGGTCGTAAGTTCAATTCCCACCCAGGATCAATGTTTATATGATTAGCACGATCATTTGCTCTGTGTCTAGGTATAATTTTTATAACAAACTAGCTTTTACACGCGGCTTCGCTCACGCAGACTTTCATCCCCTGATTTACCCCCTTAGGGGTGGAATTTGTGGAATTTCAAAAATTCCTTTCTAAGTCCTCACTTACGCTATATAAAGAACCTACATGCAAAATTTCAGAATTCTAGCTTCAGCGGTTTGGGCTGTGCGTTGATCTCTGGGTATGTCAGTCAGTCAGTCACCTTACTCTTTTTTATATATAGATAGATAGGTATAGAACTATATTTATCAGCAGTTTGGTTACCATTATTCAAACTTTGCTAGCTGCTGCTGCTCGTTTAGTACCCGATTGTTGCATGTTTTCGAAATTATTATTATTGTATCATTACCATAATTTTTGCATCACTCACACTACTTAAAGAGGTAAATGTGTAGTAAATAATGAATGTAGATAGTTATAGTGATATTGACTAGTGATGTTGTGGGGGAACGTGTATCATGTCCCTCCAACACAAAGGGAGGATCCTCCGACCAGGCGAGGTGATCATGCCTGGCGGGCCGCGGCCCAACGGTTGATGTTGGTATGTTGTATATATGTTAACTTGCGCGAGAACTTCTATTCGACGATTCAGGATTTGTAGTTTCTTCGTATTGTAAGTTACTTCGTAGTTCAGTGTAACTTCGTTAGATGGCGCTGTAGTGTGCTTCTGTTTTTCATTGTATGTGGAAGTCGCCACAATGTTTTCCAAAATATATAACTATTTACAATCTCATCAAAACACAACAAATATTAAGTGTCACAAATCTGAATTCAGTCGGTCTACATTGTTATATGTAGGTATTAGCCTGCCAAAGTAACTCTACTCTGCCTGAAGAAATGCATGAGCAGTTTTATTCAGCTCATAGGTAGACATAGATATAGAATTCACAATACTTATTGCGAATGCAGACAATGCACCAATGCACCATGGTGACCAACACCGGCCTGGCGGCCGGCATGGCGGCTTATTGAGCTGCTTCTGCATCATTCGGTCTCCGGTCTCGCTCTTACCAACGAAATACGATAGCATGAATGCTGTCATTTTAGGTTGGTCTTCTGTGCTCTTTTCAGTGCTTTAAATATACAAAATGAAATGAGTCTACGGTTGCCTAGTTTCATTCAGCTCAACCAAATTCAACTTTAATCTCGCAGAATCGACAAAACAAAACATAATCGAAACCCTGAAAGCATTTCTCTATTCTTATCGCCTTAGCTTATGATATTGTCCTGTATCAAGATTGATAAACCAAAATAATATTGTCATAAGAAAATAATATATGCTTAATGCTTACCTAAACCTAAAATGATTAATTCCTACACAAACATTTGAACTATTGCATTAATGTGAAGTAGTAATTATGAGAAACCGATCGTTGTGTTTGTTTTTCGATAATAGGTATAAACCAAGTATATTAGTGACTTAACATTGAAATTATGTACCTATTTATTTATTAATTAATATTTTTTCTGGATATTTTGTTGCAATAGCTGCTGTCACAGGTTGACTAGGCCAGTGATAAAAACTGACTCTAATCTATGATGGCTCAATTCCTATTTTGTAATTGATCTGACATATTTTGATCTATCATAGATTATTAATGTTTTTATTCCGATTAACGGTCCAAGAGGAATCGCTTCAATTGCAAGTTTCAAGTAACGGTGACGATTATTATGATATAGACGATAAAAAAGACTTGTATATGGTGAATTTTCAATTTTTGATGGTAAAATCTATGTAAGTACATATGTCTGAGTTTTTGGTGATGTATTCAGCAAAATTCATTCATGATTTTTGATCCTTTGGGCAATAATCTGATACTTTGGACCTGTACAGAAAATATCTTAGCCCTTTAAATTTTAAATAACATTTGAAAAGGTAAGACATCTTCCAATGAGGCCATCATTAGAGGTAGTAGAGCCACGCTGATTTCAGCACGAATGGGCCGGCTCGACCGGGGCGGTACTACCCTCGCACAGAAAATCAACGTAAAAGGACCACGTTCGTGCTGTCGTGTTTCGTTGGTGAGTGCGAGACCGGAGGCCCAAATAGTCTAGTCAACAAGTTCCATACTTGTTGACTAGACTTAAAGATGCAGCAGCATCACTAGGCCGCCATGGTGTGGGTCGCCATACTGCATTGTCTGCATTCGCAGTGAATATGGCGACCAATACTCTTGGATTCTGCTTATGCTTTCCATCAGGCAGAGTAGTCATTTTGGCGGGCCATACATAAAAAAAAAAAAAAACATGTTTTGAATCAATCTATCTGGTTCGTACCTACAATGACGCATTTCTATAACAAAGAAGTTATTTTTTCCATGACTATCTTGACATATCGCGGGTATTTAATCACATATCGATACCTCCTACGTATACTGAGTCAACTAACATTATAGTAATTTTATAGGAGAGCGATTTGAAGACAAATTGCTTATATTTTTATGAAATTAATCTTAATTAGAGTAAATTAAATGTATCTATTAATAAATATGGGAACCTTTTCCTTTGGTATGAAATGTTTTTACTGATTTTTGTTTTAAATTATATTTTATGTACATGGCTGGGTATACGCCGGCGGGACTCAATAGTAAAATGCTTTTACTACCACTTATATTCATGTACGTTGTACACCAAAATACATGGTTTACACCAATTTCATATCAAAGGAAAAGCTTCCCATATTTATTAAAAGATACATTTAATTTACTCTAATTAAGATTAATTTCACAAACATATAAGCGATTTGTCTTCAAATCGCTCTCCTATAAAATTACTATAATGTTAGTTGACTCAGTATACTTAGCGGTACTGCCGCGGTAAAGCAATTGCATAACATTTTTTAACAACTTATGCAATTATAATTATTTATTTACTTTTTATTTATGCAGTATGTATAATATTGTAAATGAAAAATACTAAACTATTAAATTAGTACCAACGTCGTCACTAGATGGCGTTGATCACTTGTTTTTAAGTAGCGATATGGTTTCTTTACAGAGCCAAGCTCAAAGGCCTCAAAGCCCGCGATAAAAGCTATGCAATAGCTTAAAAACTAAATCGATGTTAAATATATCATGTTCAAAAGGTCAGAGTTTTGAATCTCCTCCCTTCTCCCCATTTAGTAATGGTTCCAGAATTACTCTACATCAGTTTTCGGTGAAGTTCAGCTATCGCCTCACTCTGGTTACTGTGTTCGTGTAAATTAAATGTTTTTTCCCATCAAAACAAAATTTTAACAAAATAATAAGACTTCAAACAGATAATATTCTAAAACAAAAAGTGCATTAACCGGTGTCGGCATTAAAAAATTACAGACGAATTGAGAATATCCCCTTTTTGGACTAGGTTAAAAATGAATTATGTTACTAAACTTATTATTATTTTATAACTAGTTTTTGCTCGCGGCTCCACCCGCGTGTATGTCGGTTATCGTCGCAAATAGTGGCCTGTGTGTTATTCTGATGTATAAGCTATATTACTGTAAAGTTTCATGTAAATCCGTTCAGTAGTTTTTGCGTGAAAGAGTAACAAACATCCATCCATACTACCAAACTTTCGCGTTTATAATATGAGTAGGTTTTTTTTTTATGGACTAGGTGGGCAAACGAGCAGACGTATCGCCTGATGGTAAGCGATTACCACCGCCCATGGACACTCGCAACACCAGAAGCGTCACAAGTGCGTTGCCGGCTTTTGGAGGATGGGGAGAGGGATGGGGTATGGGCCTACGGTGTCCTCACTCACTCGGTGAAACACAGCGCAAGCGCTATTTCACACCGGTTTTCTATAAGGCCGTGGTATAACTCCGATCGAGCTGGCCCATTCATGCCGAAGCGTGGCTCTCCCACGGATTTACTTTATTTAGGAAAATGTAATTGAATAGGATGTTTTTATGTGAGCCGGAAGGATTTGCAAGAGATATTTTTTGATAATCTACTTATCAAAGAATTTTCATTCAAAAAACGTTCAAAGAATCTTTAGATATCAGATATCGGCATATAAATAGTGAGGAATCGTAAGCAATGAATCAGTTTTTATTTACATTTGAAATATTAACTTTGTTATACTACGTTGACAATACAAGTCCATTATGAAAGGCAAGTACATCAAACACATTTAGTTATAAGCTTACAACTTATCCGCTTGTGAGTTGAGAATATAATATTTGTTTTTAATTATTATAGAGAGATAATTATAATCAATTAAAAATAATAATGGTTCTTAAAGCAACTTGTTCAGAAAAGAGATTATTAAGTTTTACCCGTAGTATTTAAATTCCATCTAATGAGTGCTAAAGTATAAGTTATTCATTAAAAATATTGTAAGAAGCTTTACAAAATGTAAAAGTATTGAACTTATTTGGCAAATTTATTTGTCAATTAGTTTCATTCGGTAAAAAATACATGTATTAAATTAAATAAATACATTTACAATAGTTCTTAATTGTAGACTCTTTGTTATGTAAAATAATCGCTAGTTAAATTATGAAAAAAAATTTATCCAAACTGCTAAGTTAATCCTTTATCTCAGTGTGAATTTAACCACCGTAATTGATATTTTAAATATAAATATTTATAGAACTGTAATACTTTTTCAGGTTCAATAGTTTTTGTCCTGTCCGTCGCTGCACTTGCTCACGGAGCAGCGGCAGTTGGTAATAATGATCCCAGCCAAGCTCCGAGAATTTGTGCCGCTACAAGTGCTACTAACGTGTTAGTAGCTCACGAAAATTGCAACCAGTTTTACAAGTGCTTAAATGGCGTTCCTGAAACCAAATCCTGCCCATCTGATCTTTTGTTTGATCCTGTTAGAAACAGATGTGAATGGCCAAGTTCTGTGAACTGCGGAAACAGAATAATTCCTGTTAGAGATGAGTCACAGGGTGCCGCTGTCGTGTGCGCTCTTCCAGGGGCAGACAACAGCTTTGTTGTTCACGAATTCTGTGACAGGTTTTACAAGTGTGTAGGAGGAAGACCCGTAGCATTCTCTTGCGGTTTTGGTACCTTCTGGAATGCAAAGGGACAATACTGTGATTTCGCAAGAAACGTAGACTGTGGCAACAGGAATATTTCCGGCATCAATGTACCACAATTCCCAGTCGGTAACAACAACAACAATCCTAGTCTGGCTCCACAAATTTGTGCTGTTACAAATTCCCACAATGTGTTAGTAGCTCACGAAAACTGTAACATGTTCTACGTGTGTCTACATGGTACACCACTAGCTCAAATATGTCAAGCTGGTCTTTTCTTCGATCCTACCCGCGACAGATGTGAATGGCCCCAGAGCGTGAACTGCGGAAACAGAAGGGTATAACGACACCATAATTACTTTATGACGTGTTAAATTCTAGGCTTACATTATTTTATTTTGTAATTATTTATTTTTATGATAATTAAAATTATAAATTGAAACAACATTTGTATTTCAATCTCAATCAACAGGCTGTATCAGAGTCCACTGCTGAATATAGGCCTCTCCCTAGAATGGAGGTTTAGGCCTACTGTACCACGCTGACCAGTCGGGTTAGTATAGGGTTGGTTTCAGGTTTCACTTCTCTTTGCATTGATGTTGTCCTACGTAGTTTGCTCTCTTATAACTTTTACGACACCCACGGGATAAATAGGGATGGTCACACTTTGTGTTCTGAATGCGTCCCCGCACGAATTATACGAAGTTCTTGTAAACATAATAATTCAATGTTGAATGTAATCAAAGTAAGATAAAACATGTAACAGTAAATCATGACAATCTGTAGTAATTGAAAAATGTAGGTGTATAGAAATAAATTAAGTCCACAGTACACAAGAGAAGGAACGAAAGTTTATTTTAGAAATTTTAAACATAGAAGTTACTCTACAATATAGAAGGACAATAATATAGAACAATTTAAGGATATTTAAATTAGCGCGGCGAGATTCTTAAGACAACAGCCATAAGACGGTACTGCCCGACCTCCTATAAACATGAACGCGCCGTCGCGAGCACAATAATATGATAGTGCCGCCTCGCCCACACTCGCAGGGCGCCCGAAGAATGTATATAATTTTGATAAATAATAATAATTTAATACCCACCAATAAGTGTCCTAGGTTACTACAAACGCAAACGATGACCTTCTTTATCTAAAATTAAATTCTAATATGCCGTTGAAAGAGCAGATGACATGCACTTTGTTAATAGGTCTTTACCTATTACCTATTACCACGACAACGCGCGACCCCATACTGCGCAACAGACAGTCTCCAAGCTGCAAGAGCTGGGGTTGGAAGCTCTCCCTCATCCGCCATACTCACCAGACCTTGCACCTACCGACTATTACTTTTCCAAAATTTAGACAACTTTTTAGTGGGTAAAAATTTCAATTCCCGAGAGGCAGTACAAAATGCCTTTGAAGAGTTTTTTGCCTCCCATCCAGCTGATTTTTACAAGAAGGGTATCAATAAACTGCCAATGAGTTGGCAAAGATGCGTCGATTGCATGGGCGATTACTTCGAATAACAGAAATAAAAAAGTTCGAAAAAATAAGTACTTTCACTTATTGCATACAAAACGGCAATTTCATACGTAAAGACCTATTATATAAAATAATAAAATTAACTGTAATAAAATTTTCTATTACTGATAAAACTCAAAGAGAAAAATATTATGATGGCCCGTATGATAAACTTGGCGAGAAATTTTCAATTGGAAACTTTAATCTCGTCGTTATAGCGTCATAAATAATGTTAATTATATAAATTTTGATCTAAAACTAGATTAAATTTGCTACTGTCCAAATTAAAAATGCATGCTTCAAGCCCTTATGTTATGTCCATTAAATTATACAATAAATTGCCTAATAACATTAAAAATGAAGAAAAAAATAATACATTTAACAGTAAATTAAAAGACCTTTTATTACAGACTAGCTGACCCGGCAAATTTCGTACCGCCATATTTACATATCTGTCTCAGCTTCCTACAGGCAGTGTACAGTCGCGGACACAAAAAAAAACTTTTCCCGTTATCTTTTATTTTTATTCTTTCTAACAAAAAAAGAATTAAAGAAATCGGACTATGTGTTATTGAATTCCAACTAAGTACATATTTTGACTTTCATCCCCTCTCTCCAGGAACCCGTGCTGAATTTCGGGATAAAAAGTATCCTATGTCCTACGTCGTAGTATGAACTCAAATCATGCCAAGTTTCATTTGAATCAAGAAACAGTTTTGGCTTCAGTATCGATTATAGAGAATCCTCCAAAAAAAAATTCAAAATATTTTTTATGTACAGAATTGGACCTGTTACATTTTTATTATAAGTATAGAAGTACTACTATCACATTAACGAATATTTAAATGACAAATCCTAATAATTCAAAATATTTTTACTGTAAACATGACATAACATAAAATTTACATACTCTAAAATTAACATACTATAAACATGACATACACACATCAAAAGTGTCTAGGGATCAACATATGTGTCTAGGGATCAACATATATTTTTGCAATAACTTTTCTCCGGATTGATATTAATTAAAATTTTCTTTAAGGATTCATCAAATAAAGTGTTTTCGTTTGTCACAGTAACGATAAACCAAGTCACCTTTGCATTAATAAAGAAATTTGCCATTTTCCTAATAAAGGGATTTTTGACATTTGAACCACTAACATTAAAGTTCGAAAAAAGACTGAAATAACAGTTTTCTTTAAAATTTTATTAGGTAACTTAAACAATTAATAATCCGTGTTTCTACCGCGAACACTAACAACACAAGAACATTGGTTTGGCATACTCAAAATGAGTTCATCCAAACACGCTGTGGGATGGCCGCCAATGTTCGTTGCAACAACAAAAAAAGGTCTTCTTGCGACTGGATACCCTCCATATTCGGCAGAGCTCTTCTCTGTAGCATATCCCATGCATGCTCAATCGGGTTCAAGTCTGGCGACTGAGCAGGCCAGGGCCAAAGCCACATCTCAATCTCAAGAATTCCGCATAAAAATGCTTGATCCCTAGACACTTTTGATGTGTGTACTTTAAAAAATATTACTCTTTGATTTTTTACATTCTATGTAAAATAATAATAATAAAATAAAACTTATGTACTTACATTATAAACGTGAACAATAAATAAACAATAATGTAGTTATAGCGGATCTGGATGGACTAGTATAAAAGTTTCATTATGTGTTTCTTTGATTGTAGATGTTTCGTCTTCTTTTCCAGTTGCCGTGCCCAAAGGGTCCATTATTGTTTCCTCTAATAGGTTGTTAACACCTGTAAATATTTCGGACATCTAACACACAACGCCATCTAGTCCCAAGCTAAGCAGAGCTTGTGTTATGGGTACTAGACAACTGATACAAATACATATATACTTTTTTTTGTAAATACATACATATTATACATTTTAACCGTGGGAGAGCCACGCTTTGGCATGAATGGGTCGGCTCGACCGGAGTGATACCACGGCCTCACAGAAAACCGATGTGAAATAGTGCTTGCGCTGTGTTTCACCGAGTGAGTCAGGATACCGGAGGCCCATACCCCATCCCCTCCCCATCCCCCAAAGGTCGACAACGCACTTGTGACGCTTCTGGTGTTGTAGGTGTCCATGGGCGGCGGTAATCGCTTACCATCAGGCGATACGTCTGCTCGTTTGCCCTCCTATTCCATAAAAAAAAAAAAAAAAAAAAAATAGAAAACACCCAAACTCCGAAACAAATATTTGCAGATCATACAAACACTTGGTTCGACCCGGGAATCTAATCAGCAGTGATCAGCAGTCGCACACGCTACCACTACGCCACCGAGGCAGTCGAATGTACAGTAATTTATGTACATTATGAAGTGCAATAAACGATTTGAATGAATGAATTCTTTCCTACTTGAAAATATAACAAAACAAATCCTGCATCATCCAGTAAAAGTATATACCTGATTTCCAATCTGTAACTGTTTCATTATGTACCTATAGATAGAGACAAGGCGTTGTCATGACTTATGAAGAATTATTTGGTATCTACTGGCCAATGATGATAAGTTAAGTGATGATTTCCCCTATATTTAAACATTGTAACAAGTTCGATAATATTTCAGAAGACGTAAATAGTTATTTTTGTCTTCACATAAAGACATATGTATGTTTGTGATATTTATGTATGTGCCTGTTCCGGTCTAAACTTTGCCAACAAATTCATTATTTATACCTAGCAAGTTTAAATTATATACGGGTTCTAAAATTAGTATCACTACAATAAAATTGTAAAGAGATGTTGTAGACAGGAATGCTCGTAACCGGTTAAAAAAAATGAGTAGCTCATACGGACGTCACAACGGGTTTTGGTTTGGCATTTTTAACCGACTTCAAAAAAGGAGGAGGTTCTCAATTGGACTGTATTTTTCTTATGTTTGTTACCTCATAACTTTCGACTGGGTTAACCGATTTTGATGATTTTTTTAATTTGAAAGTTGATGTTTCCAGTGTAGTCCCATTTAAATTTCCAGTTCGTCGGTCGGTGTCTTTTTTTTATTTGTAATTCTGGTCATGATAGGATAGAAGGACTATTTTATAGCGTACTTTAAGTACTCATTTTCCGCTTTTTACAAGCTTTTTATTAACTTGCAATGTATGTATGTATGCTTGTATGTTCTGGTGGAATCTTGCAACTCGATTTTGCAAGCATACGTATACAACGTGATAATGCAATATCACAATAACATGGAGCTGATCTGATGCTGGAAGGTGGCCATAGGAACTCTGTAAAGAGACGTCGCAACATCATCGAGTTTGGACTCGTTTGATTCGTCTCGAGGCATTCCAGTAAAAACTTGTTTTTTAAAAGCTTTTTAATTTAATTTATTAATGCAATTAAACTGTACTAAATGCTGCCACATTAAATTTACAAGAAAACATAACAATATCCCATCTGAGTATAACATTCGGGGAGACAAATTAAAAGAAGTAACCACTATCAGAGACTTAGGCATACATTTGGACAGTAAACTTAACTTCATATATCATTACGATGCCATAACCAACTCAGCATATCGAGCATTAGGTTTTGTGCTTCGGTCCTCGAAAGATTTTAAAAAGCCATCCACTGTCATACCTTTATACAATGGCTATGTACGTAGTCATTTGGAATATTGTAGCACAGTATGGAACCCATTGTACCAAATACATATTAACAAAATAGAACAAGTCCAAAAGAGACTAGTTCGACATCTAAGTTTCCGTTTTAGCCTTAGGAATTTATATACTTACGAGGCTAAACTAACACATTTCAAACTTATATCTTTGGAGTCCCGTCGTACTATCGTTGACCTTGTATTCCTATACAAGTTATTCCATGGTCACATTGACTGTCCAGATCTTCTCAGCAAAATCGGCATAAATGTTCCAAATAGAATCCCACGGTACCCTCGCCCTCTATTCAGGGTTCCACGAGCCCGAACAAATCTAGGGAAGCAGGCACCAATTGCTACGATGACTCAGAAGTATAACGTTGTTTCGGTTCCTTCGGAGGACATAGACATCTTTTCTAACAGTTTGGATGAATTCAAACGATGTTTATTTGTTGACATACCTACCTGCTTTTGAAATAAAAATGAATAAATAAATATTTGTGTGTACGTGTGTTTGTATTGTGTGTGTTTGTTTTGTAATTTTTTGCATAAATAATTGTTTTCCCTTTGCGTTGGCTTGTAGTAATTTTTGGTTTTGTATATTTTGTGATTTTTGTAATGTTTATGTTGTGATCTCCCATAATTGAGGAAGCACAAGACAATTTATTTTTTGTAATGTACTAGCATGTGAAGTGTATTCCTTGTCGGAGGTCCAGAATAAATAAATAAACTCTCTTCCTTCTTGGCGACTTCCACATACAGCAGCAACAAAAACATATGACAGCGCCATCTTCCGAAGATACACACTATAGAGTAACGTACTGCACGAAGAAACTACCAATCCTGAATCGCGCAATGGAAGTTCTCGCGCCGATTAACATATATACAAAACATCCCAACAGCAACCGTTGGGCCGAGGCCCGCTGGGCATGATCACCTCGCCTGGTCGGAGGATCCTCCCTTTGTGTTGGAAACCTTTAAATAATATATACTTTTGTAAAGCTTTCTTGTAACATAATTATATCCATCGAAGCTGCGAATATTCCTTGAAGATCAAATTTCAATTGAAATTGCCGGGTCCGCTCCTTTTTTGGCATTTCATCATTTAAATAAATTTTAGATAATAGCCTTTTATCACTAAGCAGTGGATTGGACTGGAATGATTTATTTCAAAGAATTTGAGTCGATTTTAAATGTGAATAAATGCAGAACTAAAGTTAGGATACGGTGGTGTTATTATTATTCTTAAACTATATTAATCATCTCTATCTATCTTAATCTGTACATATTAAGATCATCAACAGCCTTTCACCATTCACTGCTCAACGAAGACTTCCCCCAAAGAGTTCATACTCTCGTTTTTTCTTTAGAAGCCGTCGTTTTTTTCTTTTATCGCCTTTCGAAACCTCAATATGAATTGAGGAACTTTAATAAACAATTAGCAGGATAATTAACTTGATTAATGAATGCCTGTTTGTTTTCCAAATCCTTCTTCATCGTCTAAAGATTAAAAATATTTTTTATCTAAGCTTAACCTGATGGTGTTCGCTTTCCCTCCAAAGCAATGAAATGCACCTTTGTTACTTTGACAGAATTTGGAAGTAGGTAAATAAATTAATATTTCAGACATCTAACACACAACGCCATTTAGTCCCAAACTAAACAGAGCTTGTATTATGGGTACTAGACAACTCATATGAATATAAGTACATATATACTTTTTTTTCGTAAATACATACATATAATACATTGAAAACATTTTTGGAGATCCTACAAAATTTGATCCGACCCGGGAATTGAACCCGAGATCTACCACTGCGCCACCGAGGCATTCAAAAATATATCGATACTTACCGCTCCTTGTGTGCATATTCTGTCTATTTTTTATTGTACGTAACAATTACTTTTCACTAAAGTTGAAAATCAGTTTGTCTCTCGTTACATGTTCTTCCTCGCCTTATTCATTTTTAACATGAATTATTCTGACTAAGGGTTTTTTTTTAAATATACTCTTATTATTATAGTATAATGGTATTTCAATAACAAGCACATTTAGTTTCAATATATAAATTTTAATATTTCAGTTTTAAATAAGTTTTTACAAATTATAATTTATAGGCCAACTAATTGACGTAACATTTAATCATTTACGAGTATAGTGCAGTTTATACCCTTCTGTTTCCGCAGTTCACGGTCTGGGGCCATTCACATCTGTCGCGGGTAGGATCGAAGAAAAGACCAGCTTGACATATTTGAGCTAGTGGTGTACCATGTAGACACACGTAGAACATGTTACAGTTTTCGTGAGCTATTAATACATTGTGGGAATTTGTAGCAGCACAAATTTGTGGAGCCAGACTAGGATTGTTGTTGTTGTTACCGACTGGGAATTGTGGTACATTGATGCCGGAAATATTCCTGTTGCCACAGTCTACGTTTCTTGCGTAATCACAGTATTGTCCCTTTGCATTCCAGAAGGTACCAAAACCGCAAGAGAATGCTACGGGTCTTCCTCCTACACACTTGTAAAACCTGTCACAAAATTCGTGAACAACAAAGCTGTTGTCTGCCCCTGGAAGAGCGCACACGACAGCGGCACCCTGTGACTCATCTCTAACAGGAATTATTCTGTTTCCGCAGTTCACAGAACTTGGCCATTCACATCTGTTTCTAGCAGGATCAAACAGTAGATTAGATGGGCACGATTTGGTTTCAGGAACACCATTTAAACACTTGTAAAATTGGTTGCAATTTTCGTGAGCTACTAAGACGTTAGTAGCACTTGTAGCAGCACAAATTCTTGGAGCTTGGCTGGGATCATTATTACCAGTTGCGGCTGCTCCCTGAGCAAGTACAGCAGCGATGAAGAGCACAGATACTATTGCTCCTGAAAAAATATAATAATCTTATAAATATACTAGCTGACCCGGCGAACTTCGTACCGCCATATTTATATACAATAATTATCAATAAATTAAAAATGCGACTATAATTTGAGATTTAAACTATCCTATCTCTCAATTTGGATCGAACTGCACATGGTGTGCAAATTTTATTATAATCAGTTAAGTGGTTTAGGAGTCCATTGAGGACAAACATTGTGACACGAGATTTATATATATTAAGATTTTTTGAAATTTAAATATGTTACGAAACTATTTTACCATTAAATGTATTGTTTAAAATTGTGTGCTCTTAATATTACGTGCACTTGGACAAGGTCATCATACACGTAATCTTCAAACTCCATCAGTTAATTAAATCAATTCTGAACCAAGTTTTTTTTTGGTATTAATTTACTTTCATTTCATTCAATTCAAGCAACCGGCGGTTAAATTCAAAATTAAAGAACGAGGAATAGATTTGTTATAGTTCATATATGTAAGCATATTAAAGTCAATAATTAATATAAATTATTTCGAGTTAATTGTTAAAAAGTGATTTATTCCGTAACTTAAAATGAATTTACTGTTTAAAATTTAAACTTTCGGAAATCTAAAATAAAACTAGAAAAAATTATAGGTACTTAAAGCTTATTTCAAATCGAAATCAAACTATGAAATTCTAATTTCTAGTAGAAATTTGAATTTAATTAAATTAGAAATTAATTAAATTCGATAACCGATGAAAATAAGTAAATGAAGAATTAAATTTTTGCTTACCTTTCATTTTTAGATTGTATTGTCAGCGCTTAGTATCAAATTGATACTTTATAAATTAACACTGATACGTTTCTAACGACTGTTCACTTTTTATACGCCGATATAGCTTCCTCTGTAAACAGATTATCTGAGTAAGATTATTTGAACATTGATTTCGTAGTCATAATCTCCAAAGTACAATTTAAAATTAAATTTACAAGTGTTAAGTTTATCATTTAATCAAGAAGATATAAAAAAACAGCGCCCAATTTTGTATAAACACCTTCCACCAGACTTGGGATGCATGTAAGTTTGTTCATTCTTATGTACAAAAAGACATAACAGCTGCTTGAGATATAAAATATAAGGGGATTTTATGTACAAATTATTGACTTATTTATTATGGGATAGAGGGGAAACGAGTAGAATGATTGCCTGATGGTAAGCGATTACCGCCGCCCATGGACACTTGCAGCACCAGAAGCATCACAATCTTCATAATTTTCCTGTTTTCTCAGCCCCTTCTCCTTTCACTTCTTGATTAAGCCGATGTTTCTTTTCTCGACGCTACCAAATAACTCTGGAGTGAGCTGGAACGGCTACAAAATCTCTGTATGCGCTTCATACTTGGTCTGAATAAGTTCGACCACGTTTCGCAATTCCGGAAATAACTGAAGTGGTTACCTATTCGGCAGCGTCGAGATCTACACATACTTTTCTTACTGTTTTCACCTATATTCATCCCAAATTCCAGTGTTACAGCTGTTCGGTTATGGAATGCCTTACCGCGTGCGATACGCGCCAGACTTTCTCTAAGTGTGTTCAGGGAGAGAACCAGGGATTATTATCTGTTCCTACAATGACCATACCCTGAAAGTAATGAGTTGGGGGAACCCAGAACACGAGGGGCAGCCTGGGCGTCCATGTTCAGGTGGATTGTGTCCTGAGCGCTGACATAAATTAATTAAAAATAAAATTAAAATTTATTAAAATGAAGAGAAAAGTTAATTATTATTCCATACAAATACTTTTTTATACAGTTAGATTATAACCTGTTATGATTTCCTATTGTAGTTATCTATAACAATAATCATCAAGCATTTATACTGGATTATTGATGGGTTCTGAAACAGCTACAACATTCATATTAACATAAGCACTATTTTTATCGGGACTAGTTATTAACCTATAACGCAGAGATCATAGATAAACTTTAACATTTAACTCTCTCTTTCCCACCTTTGGTGACGTATATGTGACACCGCGTGATTCAAAAAAATCAAATAGCTTTTTGACCTACCGTCGCCGGTGCGTGTTGTGATTTCGAGTAGCTGGCTCATTTTATGTCCCCCACCGTTAGTTCTTCCCACTACAGCGCCATAACACACTGGTGCCCTGTTTCCATCACTTATATTCATCATCATTCTCTTCTAAATCAGCTATTTCAGATAAGCCACACTGATTTCAACACGAACGGGACGGCTTAACCGGGGCGGTACTACCATCTCACGGAAGACCATGACTATAAATGACAAAATTCGTGCTGTTGTGCTTTGTTGGTGAGTACGAGACCGGAGGCCCAATGATGCAGGGATTATAGTTATACGTGTGTGAACGGTGGAATGCTTGTGAAATGCAGAGAACCACGGCCACCTGCGGCATAGAGAGGAACCTAACTACGGCTAACAACCCTGGGAGGTTGCTTTATTTTAATATAACCTAAACATCATACATTTGGGGTATGTCAACATAGTAAACATTTCTCTATTTTACAAGACGCATCGAATGATACGTATTTCAATTTCGTCTGTTTGTTGAGTGGAGATGTTTCTACGCAATGTCCTTTTTTTATTTAACGAATTTCTTAGTATAAAATGAAGTGTGTACCTAAATACATGACGCTGGATGGAAAGTGGTTATCGCCGCCCATTGGTCCTAGGTGACACCATTCATAAAGCTATTTTTTTACATAACTGTTTTACATACAATAACAAAGTAAGAACACCAAAAAACAATAATTACACGCACACAATATTACTCCATACTCAACTATATTTTGAACATTGCGGGGACCGCTCGCCAGCATTTCGGAACTGCTAATATATATAAAATACAAGTTTACGTTGACCATATCCAATTTCCGCTGTGCGGCTATTAGAAACTGCCGCAATCTTTACTTATATGTGCCGATTGTTTTTAACCATCTTACAGGCGGTGGCAAGTTGTTCCAAATCTACGAAGATGCTTGCCGGCAACTACTGTTTTGTGAGGCAAAATAGGGAGTTGCTGCGAGCACTGTCTTACAGTACAATCCCGTCTAATCGACACCCATTCTAATTTACGAAACAGGTAAAATGGTTCGCGGTATTTAACAATGCCAAACATAAGTGATGCCAAGTGAAATTTACACCTGGATTCCATTTTTAGAATATAATTATCGTTTAGGACTGGTGCAACGTGTGTTCTGTGGTATCCTGAAGCAAAAACCAGTGCAAGCGTTCTGAACCCTCCGAATTAACCGACCCGTGCGGGCTAGGAGGCGTGGCCCATACACCGGCCTTAATTCAATTTCTATAGTACCAAAGACTCAACTATTCGTATTCGCTGGCCAAAAAATGCGCAATCTATAAAAACAGTTTTGCCAAGTTAGCAACATGTTTTTCTAATCTCAAATTACAGTCAAAAAGCAGGCCAAGATTACGAGCTTCATTCACTCTCTCAATTGACTGGCCCATTAGGGTTAAGTTTAAACTGGGAATTGATATAAAGCCAATTTTAGTTCCGAATACCATATATTTCGTTTTATTCAGTTTGTGAACCAATGAGTTTCTGTACGATTCTGTTTAAATCATGAATTAAGTCGGATAAAGCTTTATTATAATCACGCGGCTTAAGCGAAATATAAATACTCTAGATTGTCGGCACTTAATGGAACTTGTTGTAATACATTCTAGAATGTATTAAAATAAATATATAATTGCATTTTCATCAGAACTACAGGTATATTTAAAATTTCAGCTCAGTCGGAAATCGGGAAGTGGATCAAATTTAACTTGCAAGATTTGATTACAGACAAACATAGGGACAAGTAAAACTAAATAAAAGCTTGTAAATAGGTGCACATGGCAGCCAACATTCAGTTAAGATTAGAATGACCCAGTCAATTTTATGTCTAGTTTATAGGATTACTAGGCCAGTTATGTTACTACTTATGCTACGTATATTCCTCGTTGTAGGTAAAATAACTTTGTGACATTCATCTATATCTGTTGTAAATGAGCGGGATACAGATATCTCGTCAAATCTTCTGAGAGTTTTAGTATAATACAACTTCGCTGTACGATGTTAACGGGTCGTTATTTGTGGAAACATTTGTGTGGTTTGCAATGTGACTTAGTATTGATATCTTTAAGACATGTGCGATGAGTGTAGTGAATGCAAGTAGATTTATTGTTTGACATTGTGTGGTATGCATGTAGAAATTTAAGATAATAGGACGTTGTATAGATGTAATGATTTTTGTAAGTGTAACAGTAAGAATTAGAAATAAATGAATAGAAGACATGCATTATAAAACTAAATTATAACATATAGAGGTATAAATAATTTTTATAATTAAAAGTATGGTTTACAAGAGGTAGAAAATTGAGACTAATACACAAATAAGTGTCGGGATAGTAATTTTTTTAATGGATGAGGGGGTAAACGAGCAGACTTATCGCCGGATGGTTAGCGATTACCGCCGCCCATGGACACCCACAACACCAGAGGCGTCACAAGTACGTTGCCGGCCTTTGGGGAATGGGGAGAGGAATGGAGGGAGATGTTGGGGTATGGGCCTCCGGTATCCTCACTCACTCGGTGAAAAACAGCGCAAGCACTATTTCACACTGGTTTTCAGTGAGGCCGTGGTATTAATTCAGTCGAACCAGCCCATTCATATCGAAATATGGCTCTCCAACGGTGAAATATGAAAAAAGCAATTATTCATCTTTGAATTACCAATATCTTCGCAATACTAATGTCATGAATTACAATCGGTTGTTTGAAAAGCAAGATATGATTTACATTTGTTTAAAGTAATAAGTAAATATAATTAATCCAAACAAATAATTAAACCAAAAACATTTTCATGTAAAATGTTGCCAAGACGACTGCATATGGCTTACCCTATGAAAAAGATATCAGATCTCATGTAGAGCCCAGCTTCTGAATCTACACGCCCTAACTCTACCAGCCCTAACTATACGGCTTCGCCGTTTCGCTACAGTCACGAAGGTGAAACGAACGCCTTTTGTGTTTGCAAATATCTAGTTTCTGAAGTAATGTGTTATCCAAATATTTAGTTTCTGAAGTAACGAAACAGCTAAGCCATACATTATTACTGAGGTGTAGAGTTTGTGAAGTTAGAGTTAGTAGAGTTAGGGCGTGTATGTATTCTTCTTTCGAAAAAGTCTATATACCTAAAATAAAAACTCTTGCATAAAAACTAGTAAAAGTCTCATACAAACGTACACCCCCAATTTTGAGGGGTTGGGGGCCAACAGTAATAGGTTTATGATTTTGTTTTGTTGTTTGTATACTAAACTTAGTTTACATACCAAATTTCAGCTTTCTAGCACTTCAGGAAGTACCCTAACAGTTTTGATGATCATCAGTGTGTCAGTAACGAAATTCGTGCTTTTTAGATGTCAATAAAATATAAAGTATCAGAGCTATGCAATTGAAACTTTGTACTTTTAATTAATCTATTATTGATATCATACCCTGAGAATTTGAACGATCTGGTATATCGGAAACCAAAGTTATGAGGGTTGAATATGAGGGTTCAAAATAAATGTATCTGCTTCATGTTAAAAAGTATTGTAACCTAAACACTCTCCTAGTATTATAGAATAGTGCAGTGAAAAAGTAATATTAATTAAAGTTATAACAAATTTGCTGTCATGTTCATATTACTAGAGAAGTGAGATTATTGGTGGTCTCCTTTCCGATCTGTGGCACATTTTAATCTCTGTAAGGGAAGTACGAGAACCATGCTGTAGATCACAAGCTTGTATGTTCGGGTGGAATCTGGCAACTCAATTTTGAAGCAGATATCTTCAACCAATTTTGCTGAAATTTTGCAAGCACATGTATTCGCGAGATGGCCAAAACAAAACTCACCGGAGCCATTAAAACAATCAAATTACGGCCCGGCGCCATTACTAGTTCTTTTTCTAGCGAGTTCTATTTTCCGAGTCAGTCAGTGGCATTTGACAATTATGAAAATTTTACAAGAACCTGGTACTGCCATAGCAACTCCATATTATTACCATCGGTATCGAACAGTGACAACACAATATTATAATGACATAGAGCTGATCTGATGCTGGAACTGGAAGGTGACCATAGGAACTCTGTAAAGAAACGTCGCAATATCATCGAGTTTGGACTCGTTTGATTCGTCTCGAGGCATTCCAGTAAAAGCTTGTTTTTAAAAACTTTTAATTTAATTTATTTCTTCTATATACTGGATAAAAAGCAACACTGACAAAGAGAATATTGCTTTATTTATTAATTAATAAGTTCGATACGCACTCAAAAAACGTTTGTTTTGTCTTGACTCCCCCCGTGACTTAAGTAAGTCACGTCAAGTAAGTAAGTAAGAGGGGGTAACTTTATAAGGGGAACATATCGATTTATATCAGCTTGATAGTTGTGTTCATGTATGATCTTGCTCGATCTAAGTCCGACAGCAATTCCAGCTGTCTACCTGTAAGTAGATGTTGCATTGTTGTTAATATGACCATGTATTAGTTAAAGAAATTAATGAAACAGTTGTTGGTGAACATAAATAAAACAAACAAATAAAAAGAACAAAATAGAGCACATGATTTCTGATTGCTACTGCACTTTATTTCCTGATAAAATAGATATTGCGTCACATAGCGTTGGTAAATCTCATTATTATTATCATAATATATTTATATCATTTTTCGGAAATCAATTTATAATTATCTCATATCTCTGTGGATTAATTTAAAATTTCAGATAATCTTGCTCAGATAATCTATTAAGAAGCTAATGAATTATGATGTGCAATCAAGTACAATTCATCAGCTTGTATTTTAAGCTAAAACATCAAATGATATACAGCGCTGATAACACTTTTCAAAGATAACCACCTGAAGCAAAGCCACGAAATTTACTACCGCGATACGCAGTTTTATCTAAACTTTACTTGCATTCAACGTCATACTCCATATAGTCCATCTAATATTTTACGTGGGTATTGTCGTTTGAGAAAAAGAAATAAAATTATTTCTTAAAACTGATTGTTACATTCCAATTCAAAACCATATTTGAAAACGTTGTTGTTCTTTACAACTGTTGTAACTATCCTTGGAACAAAGTATTTTGTGAGCAGTATTAGTAGTTTCACACATTTTCAAGAAAGTTCAGTCGGTGGTGTCACATCTAATAAATTAGTATAAGTTATACTGTGTGTTAGAAATTTAACGTCATTATAATGGCAACATTTTTGATTGTCATTTTTCTTGTTTGACGTTTTGACGTTGACAGGAGTACTGTTGAGACGCTTGTTGTAACCGGTCGACGATTCTCGTTTTAGGAACCGTTTTAATTGTAATTTAGCTAATTGTCAATTCAACCCGGTCCCTTTAGTGGTTTACCGTTATGATTGGTCTGATTTGGACTCGCGAGTTTTGTAGTCACGTCATAGGTGCGATCCGTGATAGCTGAATCGGGTGTCTTGTAATTACGAGATTTCGGGAGCCCGCAAGCATTTAGGAATACCTTGGAGGTGTACAGCACTTTGGAGCATGTATGTGTGAACGTACAAAGACAAGCCGCAGTGGGGTACCCCATCAACGGCCGACAAGATCAAGGACATCACGCATCTCCAGTAAGTGCTTGATTACATTAGTTAGAATAAGAACACGGTGAAACGCCGTCGTTCATTGCACTTTCCAGTGGCATGGTTAGCGATTGAATGGCTTATTTATGGGCCGTAAGACATCTCAAATTTCATAAGGTGATCGCTCCACTGGGGAGAGGATTGAACATTTTGGTAGCAGAGCGTGGTTAACCTCTGAGTTGAGCACTCCGTAGTGCCTCAGAAGGTGATACCTAGTTGTTAGGTAGGTAACTATACTGTTCCACTGTCCACATATCTTTGATTCCACTGATATAGTTATTTAGAATAGTATTTCAAACAATTTATTAGCATAATGATTAAATGTAGGTAGGTCACACATTTAATTATTGGTTAAATTGTAAAACTTATGTTACTAATTGTTTACTAGTTTGAACTATATTGTATACTTGATATTGATTGTTGGGACAGTTGGTCCAATATATTCACCCAATCACATATTTAATTATTGATTGAATTGTAAAACTCAATATTAAATATTAATTATTTGGGACAAGTGGTCCAATATATTAGTGTAATACAATTAGATTTTGCTAGCCCAAAGACAATATTACTAGAATAATATTGTTATATTATTCTATTATTGTTATTGTTAAATTCAATTATTTTGCGTTATTGGGCATTGATAAATTGAAACTTGTAGGTAGATATATATCTGAGATTAAGTGACTGCACAAGCACTTAATAGTGTTTTATATAAAGTTCCTAATAGTGTTTAAATAAATCGTTTATTACATACATAAAATATTGTAACTTGTAAGTAACGTTCTGTTCTGTAAGTACTGTCATTGTCATTGTACCGGGCTAAGATTAGCACGGGGTTGAGATGGTTTACATCGGTTCAGGCCTCCTAGGCCGACCAGATAGACATGATTCACTGTTGGCTCGAGCTTGGATCCAGCCCGGCTGGAGGTGATAATGGAAGCGCTTACCAAGGCCCTTGAGGAGGAGAAGGTCAGCGATCAGATAAGGTCCGCGATGGAGGCTGATGTTGACCAGTGCCTCTCAATTGTTGATGACATTCAGCAGCGCATAGCAGAAATAAAGCGCCAGCGCAGAACTGGCTGTAATGAAGAAGCTGTGGAAGGCCCACACTCTCGCGGGGTTGTATCAAAATTGCCTCAGATACAATTACCCAGCTTTGATGGAGAGCTCGGTGAGTGCGTCAGCTTCATCAATTTATTTGATAGTTAGGTCCACTTAAGGGAGGATTTACCTAAATCCTATAAGATGGCACAACTAATGTCAACTTTAAAGGGGGAGCCTAGGGAACTGGTAGCCCATTTGACGGTGACCGAGGACAATCTCATATTGCCCGTCAAATGTTGGTAAGGCGCTATCAGAACAAAAGAAGGCTGGTTGATGCTCAGCTCAAGAGGCTGTTTAGCATCCCTTCAGTGACTCGGGTCTCTGCCATACAGGCAGAAGTGTTGAACCCGTTGTTGAGTGTCACTCGGGCATTAGGAAATTTAGGCTTGCCGGTTGAAGAATAGTCTTACATGTTAGTATACATAGTACTGTCCCGGCTGCCAGTCGATGTGCAGACCAGATTTGAGCTGCATCACGGTCAGGGTGCAGACAACTTGCCCACCTCTTCTCAACTCATGGAGTTTTTGGAGGAAGAGTGTCGGAGGGAGGAGAACATGGGTTTGTTCGTGAAGCCCGCTGCGGAGCCACAGAAGGCTACTCGGAGCCCTGTGAAGAGGGGACTTCCGCCAAGGAAGTTGTATGGACACATGGGTGCCTCAACACCTGTACAGGATGCCTGCCTGTATTGTAAACAGGATGGCCATAGTGTGGCCGCCTGCCTTAGATTTAGGTACCAGAGAGTCCAAGGGCGACGCCAGATCACCAAGCAGCGTGGCTGGTGTTTTTTGTGTCTGGGTCCCCACTTAGCAAGGGATTGCGCTCGGTCCGTTATGTGTAAGTTTTGTGGAGGCCGCCATCATGAGTTCTTCCTGAATAGGCCCGGCCAACATCATGCAGATGGACAGGGCCGGACTCAGGGACAGATGGGGTCACGTACACAGGGCCGGATTTGGAACCTGGATCCACGGGACCAGGGCCCCCATAGGGAAGATGTTGGGGCCGATGTTCAGGCCAACATCGCGGGCGGTTCCCCGACCTATTGGCAGGCCAGTGGCTCAGGAGGAGCTGGCATGGGCGGGTGTGCGTATGCACCCTCGAGTACGGAGCGGTTAGTTAGAACGACGCCTCGGGTGTCATCGCGCTCGCCGCCGACCACTAGAACGCCGCCTCGGGTGTCATCGCGCTCGCCGCCGACGACTACATTTCGTCGATTATCGCCGCCCATCATGGAACGCCCCCGGTTGGATCACCGCACCCCCCCTATCCGTGGACGGCGTCAAGTAGAGCGCCGCGACTGGAGGGGCACTTACGAGGGATCATGGGATCCCTACCACACTGATATGCCCGGTTGCTCGGGCTATAACGCGTGGGGCCCCGGGGGCCCCCGCTAGGAAATTGCAGCCCAATCAAATTTGGTCCCCAACCAGAGGCTATAGTCTTGCCCACTGCCTCCGTGTGTGTTTGGGGTTTGATTTCGACACCCCAGGTCCGGTTGACGTGCTACTGGGAGTAGACGTTCTGGGTAAGTTTTTGCTGTCGGATCGGCGAGTCTTGCAGCATGATCGACTCATGGCTATGGAGACATGTGCCAGGAGAATTGAACCCGTCGGATTGTGCATCCAGGGGATGCCGGGCTCCTGAGTTAGTTAACCATCAGTTATGGTGGGGCCCTCCTTGGCTGGCAAGGAAGGAATCGGATTGGCCCCTTAACAACGCGAAGTTGTCTATGGACTGCGGTATAATAGCAGCCGTGTATGTGACCCAGGAGGTCCAGGAGACTGACGCGAGTTTCCTGATTGAGCGGTATAGCTCTCTTGATAAATTGATCAACGTCAATTGTTGGATAAGGAGATTCGTTCGGAATTGTCGCACTCCCCGCGAACAGCGAACGCTAAGCCCAATACTGTCACCAGCAGAGCGAAATAAGTCGCTTCTGAATTTGATCCGGTTGGTACAGCTGGTTGGTTTGGAGCAGAATTGGAGAGTCTACGAACTGGGCGTTCGAAATTGAAGGGTGCTGTCGCGCGTCTCAACCCGTTTATAGATTCGGCCGGGTTGCTTCGGATAGGAGGAAGATTGCGCAGTGCGAATCTGCCGTATTCGGCTCGTCACCCCCTACTGCTCCCCAAGGGAGGGCAGTTGGTTGAGTTGTTGGTGACTGATCGGCATGTTAAAAACGCTCATGCAGGTTGTAACGCCTTGTTGGCTACACTCCAGAGGGAGTTTTGGATTTTGTCTGGGCGTCGTACCATACGGAACATCGTGTTTCGGTGCATGCCTTGTTATCGGAGCAAGGCTGCCACGATGCAGCCTCACATGGGGGATCTGCCCCCTGATCGGGTGAATGAGGCTAGGCCATGGGCGGGTGTTGGTACAGACTTTGCGGCTCATTCTTAGTAAAAAGCTCGCGACTGCGGAACGCGAAACAGTACAAGGCGTACCTTTGTGTGTTCGTCTGTTTATCCACCAAGGCGGTGCATCTCGAGCTCGTTGCTGACCTCAAGACGGAAGCCTTTATAGCGTGCTTGGACAGATTCATTTCCCGAAGGGGACTGCCAGCACTGATTCGTTCCGATAATGGAACCAACTTCGTAGGTGCAGAACGATACTTACGAGATGTAGTTAGGTTTTTAAATGAAAACAAGGTGGATATTGGAACAGCCCTCTCCCGTCGGGGTATACAATGGACCTTCAGTCCACCAGGTTGCCCCCACTGGGGCGGGATTTTTGAAGCCGTAGTTAAGTCAGCTAAGACGCATTTAGGGCGTATTGTGGGTCAGACCGCGCTGACATTTGAGGAACTCGCGACGTTGTTTTGTAAGATCGAAGCCGTTCTCAACTCGCGACCGTTGTGTCCGCTCACCTCGGATCCAAATGATCTGAAGGCGTTGACTCCAGGCCATTTCTTTATTGGTCAGCCACTTAACGCGCTGCCCGAACACCCGTACGAAGGTGTGAAATTGTTTCGGTTGTCTCGGTATCAGATGATGCAGCAGTTTTCACAGAATTTTTGGAAACGTTGGTCTCTAGAGTATCTGCACATTCTGCAACAGCGCCTAAGTGGACTGACAAAACTAGTCCCCCTAATGTTGGTGACCTCGTGCTGGTTAAGGATGCTAACCTACCGCCACTGCGTTGGCGCCGGGGGCGCATTGTTAACTTGTTCCCTGGTAAGGATGGGATCCCCCGGTCAGCAGAGGTTCTAGTTGGGGACTCAGTTATCAAACGAGCGGTAGCAACGTTATCTCGCCTGCCTGTAGATTAGGGAACAGGTACGGACCTGTTCGGGCGGGTGACTGTTAGAAATTTAACGTCATTGTAATGGCAACATTTTTGATTGTCATTTTTCTTGTTTGACGTTTTGACGTTGACAGGAGTACTATTGAGACGCTTGTTGTAACCGGTCGACGATTCTTGTTTTAGGAACCGTTTTAATTGTAATTTAGCTAATTGTCAATTCAACCCGGTCCCTTTAGTGGTTTACCGTTATGATTGGTCTGATTTGGACTCGCGAGTTTTGTAATTACGTCATAGGCGCGATCCGTGATAGCTGAATCGGGTGTCTTGTAATTTCGAGATTTCGGGAGCCCGCAAGCATTTAGGAATACCTTGGATGTGTACAGCTCTTTGGAGCATGTATGTGTGAACGTACCAAGACAAGCCGCAGTGGGGTACCCCATCAACGGCCGACAAGAGCAAGGATATCACGCATCTCCAGTAAGTGCTTGATTACATTAGTTAGAATAAGAACACGGTGAAACGCCGTCGTTCATTGCTCCGTCCAGTGACATGGTTAGCGATTGAATGGCTTATTTATGGGCCGTAAGACATCTCAAATTTCACTATGTGATCGCTCCACTGGGGAGAGGATTGAACACTGTGTAAGTAGATGTTTGAGTAGTTAAATTCTATTTTGTATGTCAGTGTGTTTCTTGCATTCATGAGACTAGTGAAAATATAACATGGAGAAATATATAATAATATGTATAATAAGATAATATGGATAAAAGATGTAGGTTCGTAATTACACACATCAAAAGTGTCTAGGGATCAACATATGTGTCTAGGAATCAACATATATTTTTGCAATAACTTTTCTCCTGATTGATATTAATTAAAATTTTCTTTAAGGATTCATCAAATAAAGTGTTTTCGTTTGTCACAGTAACGAGAAACCAAGTCACCTTTGCATTAATAAAGAAATTTGCCATTTTCCTAATAAAGGGATTTTTGACATTTGAACCACTAACATTAAAGTTCGAAAAAAAGACTGAAATAACAGTTTTCTTTAAAATTTTATTAGGTAACTTAAACAATTAATAATCCGTGTTTCTACCGCGAACACTAACAACACAAGAATCGGTTTGGCATACTCAAAATGAGTTCATCCAAATCACGCTGTGGAATGGCCGCCCATGTTCGTTGCAACAACAAAAAAAGGTCTTCTTGCGACTGAATACCCTCCATATTCGGCAGAGCTCTTCTCTGTAGCATATCCCATGCATGCTCAATCGGGTTCAAGTCTGGCGACTGAGCAGGCCAGGGCCAAAGCCACATCTCAATCTCAAGAAATCCGCATAAAAATGCTTGATCCCTAGACACTTTTGATGTGTGTATATCATGAATTAAGATTAGACCAACGGTCGGTCGTTGTGTAAAATGAGTGAAGTTAGAATGGGATGGAGGAATTTGATGTGATGGCACACACCTTTATAAAAAAAATACGATATTTTCCGTATAGACTACCACCATCCACCACCCCAATTTATCCTGTAGGTGTTTCTAGAGGTGTATAATGAGCAAACTACGCAAAACAATATGACTGCAAAGAAAAGGAAAACTTAAAAAAAACTTTTTTTTCTTAAAGTGTGGAAACTCCCTCGGCCCGTCACTTTACCGAACGTCACCGCAGAAGCGGCGGAGTAGTGTGTGGGAATCGGCCAACTAAAACTTAACGGTTTGCCGCTTTGTGTCTGAGATAGAAGATATCCAGGAACTGCTGTGTGGCAGCTGATATTACCACATACGGGCTCCTCTCAATCTTAATGCCTATCCGCAGTAGCGCCGGCACCACCTACGGGTAAATAATCCATTGAGGTGACGTACGGCACACGCGGATGTCGCTTCCTCTCCGGCTGGCCACTGTAGCTGATGGAGGAAAAACCAGCCCCGTCTACTCTGTACCGTCTAATAATCTCATTATGGTTTGCCACCCGGTTCGCCGACAGAGAATTGGGTCCGAGTGGAGTCTTCTGCGAAATGACGTCTTCGCAGAACGATACGAACGCGATTACAACGAAAATACTCGAAAATAAAATAAAACAGTGTTCATCGTATCCTGAGGCACCCATAAGTCTAGGGCCTCAAGGCCTCATCACTGAGACACCCATGGCAGCGAGCTCTGTCGCTTTAAGTTTATAGCACGGGCTGTAACCAAAGTTTCACCAGCTTAACAGATTACGCCCAACCCCTATATTCAACCGTACCCTATATTCCACAGAAGGGGCCAGAGTACAGAACATTGGAATACCGCGACATGGGCGCACTTCTCGTACGCTCCTCTAAATAGTCCGCCACTAGCCGCCTCAGGTAATCCAGCACCCTGTGGTATTACTGTAGCTTCTCTGATGCAGCTAAAAGGCAGACTATTAAATGCCTTGGCGATGTCCAGCAATATCGCCACAGCTCACCGCCTCTTCGTTTGCGATCCTCAGGGCAAAACACCGCGTCGGTCGTCGAACGTCCAGCTCGAAAACAGTATATTATAAATAAAACCGGCAATGTGCGTGTCAGGTCACCCATAGAATAAGGTTCCGTAGTTACCCATTTCTTATGGTTTTATATTTTACACGTCTACTTATTATTTCGTTACTTTTGTACGAAGTGTTCTAAGTAAGCGCATTTTACTAGTTAGACATCTAAAACTCCTAAACTAGTCCTATCTAATTCTAAGCCACACCTATGGGCTAGACACAAAAAAAAACATCCCCGCTTTGCGTGTAGGGGACGTACCCCTAAAAATATATATTTATCATGATTTTATTTTAGCACTTTTTCGACGTGGTTTTTAAATAAATTAACGAAACTTAACGATGAAGTGTGAATAGTAAAAACCAAAACATACAACAAATATTCAGGTTCGAGAATACCTTATATTTTATTTAAGGTCTTTCAGAGAACTAGATGTATGCTTTTTTCCTTTCATCTTAAAGTTTTCGAATTTCTTCTTGTACCTTTCGAATCTGCGTTATTGAATATTTTCTTAGATTTTCTTCGCACTTTACATACCATTCTTTTTCCTGTTCCTGTAAGTAGTGTTTTTATTTAGAATTTAGTTTGCAATTAATCATTCTATTTTTGATATTATCATTGTTATGTGTTTCTCATTTTTAAAACTGTAAATATGTAAAAACTGTTGTGGTAGCTGTAGAAAACCAGTGGTAAATGAAATACTTTAGAGTAATAGTCTAAAACACTGAAAAAAAGTCCTTGTGAATACCGTCTACCTATCTGGCACCGATTTGTTCCAAAATGTGTGTAAATTAATTCTTATTCGTTAGTTATTTTTGTCAGATTTGTAGTTTTTATTAAAATGTCACACAAACTTCAACAAGGCTTAAATTATTACGACACATTATCTCACATGTAATTACTTTATTACATATTAAATAGTCTTCAAAGGATCTTATCTCACTTAGCCTATTTTCGTGGAAGCCAACAGCACGTCCGCATTGATGAGTTACCACGATCGTTGCACAATATCGCATTCTATTTGCTAAATAATTTTAAGTGCTTATCAATTTGACTACTTTCTATTTTCAATATATGTATCATTTATTTCTGGCTGGCCTTCATTAATATTTTGAAAACAGTATTATTCAATTCATAATTTGGGTATCATATCAAATACTGACCTGACATAAAGAGTAGTGACTATACCATTTCAATCAGATAATCAGAGGGACTTGGGATAACACTATTGTAATTTATACCCTCGATTGTCGGCACTTGATAGAACTTGTTGCAATACATTCTAGAATCAAACTCACTTGTACTTATTCAACTATTTTAATTAAGTTTTCCCCTGCTGGTTTCGCCTTATAGCGCTATGCCATTAAGATGATGATTATGATGATTTATTTTATAAACTAACTAGTCCACAATGGTCATTAATTTCAATCTTGTCTACATATCTATGAGTCTTTTTGGCTCAACTGACATACATAATATGTACATCAGCATAGTAAACATTGATCTTTGGTTGTTTATTCTGCTCTTAGACTAAATTATTAAGTTTTAACTTTTGCTAGAGGATCCCTTCGCGTGTATGTCGATTACTACGATATGGAGTAGCCTGTGTCAAGTCCTGCAAGAAACAAAGTATCTTCATACCAAATTTCGTTAAAGTCGGTGCAGCAGTTTAGCCACGAAAGCATAACAAACAGACAGTTACTTTTGAATTTATAATAGTTCTAGTATGGATGATTCTTAATAATCTAGTCTCCACTTATGTAGTTACTTCACAGCTTCACTTTTCATGTTTCAATTAAACAAATTTTAACAAAAAGAAAACCGACTTTAAGAACTGGAAAAGCTTTAAAAGAAAAAGAATCGTCAAAATCGATTTACTCAGTCGAAAGTTATGAGGTAACAAACATAAAAAAAATACAATCGAATTAATAACCACATCCTTTTTTGAAGTCGGTTGAATAGAGAAAGCTGTTGCGTATTAAGTTGTAAAGTGGTCTTCTCAAAGTTCTTTAAACTAGTGATCTAAGCAGCTGATGACACTGACATGACGCAAGAGAAAGAAAAGCTTTAGAAAGCTTTGGCCAGGTTGTATATTGATTTGAAGAAATAAGGGAGACGGAAAGGAGAACAAAAGATAACCAATTGATATGTCTGTGATATTTCTTGGAATTTTTATATCTAAAAAATATATTTTTTTGTATTGTAAATATTTATTATTTCGAATTGATCACGACACTGATAAGGTATGAATTTCATTTAATAATTTGGAATATACAAATCATTTAGGCTCATACACTTTAATATTATAATACACTTTTGTAGGATTAAATTGTCAAACTATGTGAACCGCCACGTGATATGGCAAGAGGTTTCTACAAACTATGTATTTAACACATTAAAATTCTCTTTAGAAGTACTTAAAATCCTTTTCTTGTTTCAGACTGACAGTTTTAACGGAAAAACGGAACTTTTAGTATCAGCCTAGACATTATTGGCAAATAGGTGTTAACTGATACTGATGTTTATATTGTCAAATCAAAGGAACATCATGTCAATATTTTATACGGTCCGGTGTGTTGCTAGGGTTGGCAATGCACATTTCCTTTTTTATATTTTACAAACTTCTTGCGTTTTTTTAGGGTTCCGTGCCAAAGGCAAAAAACGGAACCCTTATAGATTTGTCATGTCTGTCTGTCTGTCTGTCTGTCTGTCCGTCCGTATGTCACAGTCACTTTATTCCGAAACTATAAGACCTATAATGTTGAAACTTGGTAAGTATATGTATTCTGTGAACCGCATTAAGATTTTCACACAAAAATAGAAAAAAAAACAATAAATTTTGGGGGACAAAACAATAAGTTTCTAATATAATTTTTTTCTAAACTGATTATTTTGCATCGTGACCTACACTATGGCGGTCTATTCAGATGCTTTTGCATCATTGGGCCTCCTTACAACTCATAATTTAGGAGTTACACAATATGTGTTTAAATTTCAAGTTAGTAAATATAAAATAACGTCAAATATGAAACACATTTTTGCATTACAAGTCTGCATACAGAATGCAGGCTTTGCCATTCACTTGTCTTTTTAGAAACCATTGTGTTTTCGGAAATATTACAGTATGGATTTCAAAGCTAATTATTAAAATTCCCAAAAATTCAAAGTGCAATAAAATATATAAATACCTACGTTATTATTTTATTGAAACAAATTCAAATGTTGGTGAAGCAGCTCACCGGCGCAAAAGGTATAATATGGATTCTAAATCTAGAAAAATATTCTATACTAGTTGTTGCCCGCGGCTCCCCCCTAGTGTATTTTGGTTATCGCGGCAAATAGTAGCCTATGTGTTATTCTGATGTATATATTACTGTAAAGTTTTATCGAAATCAGTTACGTAGTTTTTGCGTGCAAGAGTAACAAACATCCATCCTTACAAACTTTCGCGTTTATAATATTAGTAAGATATGATGATAAGGTAAGAGGAACATACGATAGATTTACCTTTCACGCGGATGAATTATAAAAAAAGAATTAACCCTTAAAAAAACATATATTGAAATAGAGACAACACTATTATACTCTAAGAAGTAGACGTATTTTCTACTAATTTGTCTGTCTGTTTTAATGAACACTCCAATAATCAACTGAATCAACTATATGATATGTGACCTTTCCTCGAAACACAACATATTTCACAAATAGGTAAACCAATTATTACTATTTTATAATGTATCGGTTATATACAATATACTCACTACTCATGCAAATTTCAAATTAAGGGGGCTATGTAATTGCTACTTGGTAAAATGTATAAATACTAGTATGATGTCCTATCTAAAGTAGCAAAGAAAACTTGCTAATATCTATTTCACTATTCTTCCCTAATTCCTTTATTTAGTACTTGTTCAGTCCTCTCACCAATAGAGCGACCACTTTGTGATACTTGTAATACCTATAGGACCCATGAGAATAAGCATTAACTCGCTACTAGTCCATTGGCGAGAAGAATAAACCACGGCGCTCCACCGTGTTCTAATCGAAACTAAAATCATCAAGCACTTACTGGAGTTGTGTGGCTTCTTTGTTCTCGGCGTTCCAAGAGATCTCTTGGGTAGTTCCTCTCTGCTTTGTCTTGGTACGTTCACATAAACATGCTCCAAAGTGCTGTATATCTTTCAAGGTATTCGAATTACAATAAACTCGTATCAGCTATCACGGATATTCGAATTACAACTCACTCGCTTCAGCTATCGCGGAACGCGCCTATAAAACTCGCGAGTCCAACTAGACGGTTCTCGAAACCACAATCGTCGTGTCTTTTTTGTACTCTAATAACCTCAAACGTCGAACAAGAAAAAGTGACAATCAAAATGTTGCCATTATAATGACGTTCGAAATTCAACAGTCACCCGCTCGAACAGGTCCGTACCTGTTCCCTAATCTACAGGCAGACGAGATAACGTTGCTACCGCTCGTTTGATAACTGAGTCCCCAACAAGAACCTCTGCGGACCGGGGGGTCCCAACCTTACCATGGAACAAGTTAACAATGCGCCCCCGGCGCCAACGCAGTGGCGGTAGGTTAGCATCCTTAACCAGCACGAGGTCACCAACATTAGGGGGACTAGTTTTGTCAGTCCACTTAAGGCGCTGTTGCAGAATGTGCAGATACTCTAGAGACCAACGTTTCCAAAAATTCTGTGAAAACTGCTGCAACATCTGATACCGAGACAACCGAAACAATTTCACACCTTCGTACGGGTGCTCGGGCAGCGCGTTAAGTGGCTGACCAATTAAGAAATGGCCTGGAGTCAAGACCTCCAGGTCATTTGGATCCGAGCTGAGCGGACACAACGGTCGTGAGTTGAGAACGGCTTCGATCTTACAAAACAACGTCGCGAGTTCCTCAAATGTCAGCGCGTTCTGACCTACAATACGCCCTAAATGCGTCTTAGCTGATTTTACTACGGCTTCAAAAATCCCGCCCCAGTGGGGGCAACCTGGTGGACTGAAGGTCCATTGTATGCCCTGACGGGATATGGCTATGCTATGCTATGGCTGGATAGGGCTGTTCCAATATCCACTTTGTTTTCATTTAAAAACTTAACTACATCTCGTAAGTATCGTTCTGCACCTACGAAGTTGGTTCCGTTATCGGAACGAATCAGTGCTAGCAGTCCCCTTCGGGAAACGAATCTGTCCAAGCACGCTATAAAGGCTTCCGTCGTGAGGTCAGCAACAAGCTCGAGATGCACCGCCTTTGTGGATAAACAGACGAACACACAAAGGTACGCCTTGTACTGTTTCGCGTTCCGCAGCCGCGAGCTTTTTACTAAGAATGGGCCCGCAAAGTCTGTACCAACACCCGCCCATGGTCTAGCCTCATTCACCCGATCAGGGGGCAGATACCCCATGTGAGGCTGCATCGTGGCAGCCTTGTTCCGATAACAAGGCATGCATCAAAACACGATGTTCCGTATGGTACGACGCCCAGAAAAAATCCAAAACTCCCTCTGGACTGTAGCTAACAAGGCGTTACAACCTGCATGAGCGTTTTTAACATGCCGGTCAGTCACCAACAACTCAACCAACTGCCCTCCCTTGGGGAGCAGTAGGGGGTGACGAGCCGAATACGGCAGATTCGCACTGCGCAATCTTCCTCCTACCCGAAGCAACCCGGCCGAATCTATAAACGGGTTGAGACGCGCGACAGCACCCTTCAATTTGGAACGCCCAGTTCGTAGACTCGCCAATTCTGCTCCAAAGTTCTGGTCTTCGACCGTACCAACCGGATCAAATTCAGAAGCGACTCATTTTGCTCTGCCGGTGACAGAATTGGTGACAGAATCTCCTTATCCAACAATTAACATTGATCAATTTATCAAGAGAGCTATACCGCTCAATCAGGAAACTCGCGTCAGTCTCCTGGACCTCCTGGGTCACATACACGGCTGCGATTATATCACAGTCCATAGACAACTTCGCGTTGTTAAGGGGCCAATCCGCTTCCTTCCTTGCCAGCCAAGGATGGCTCCACCATAACTGATGGTTAACCAATTCAGGAGCCCGGCATCCCCTGGATGCACAATCCGACGGATTCAACTCTCCTGGCACATGTCTCCATGTCAACGAGACTTCTGATGTCTGTATTTGGGAGACACGGTTTGCTACATAAATCTCCAGATTGTGAACTGAAGCCTTCAGCCAGCACAACACTATCTGACTGTCAGTCCATGCATACACCGTGTTCTCCAACTCCAATGAACCGCGGAACTCCGATACCGCGTGGTTCAGGAGTGTGGTTAAAAGAGCTGCCCCAGACAGTTCCAGCTTCGGAATCGTCAATCTTGTCCGTATGGGAGCCACCTTACTTTCAGCCAGAACCAGTCGAACGTCAACATCCCCAGCGGAAGTGACCGTACGCAAATATACCGCTGCCGCGAATCCCTGTTCAGAGGCATCACAAAACCCATGAAGGGTAGCCCTGAAATCACCAGCAGGGAACAATTTTCGTGGTAGTGAGACGTTATTAATCTCCGTGAGCGAGGAGAATATCCTTGTCCAATCCCTCAGCAACTCCTCTGAGAGGTGGGTATCCCAGCCTAGCTGCGCCGTCCATAACCGCTGCATGAAACATTTTAACAAAAATGTGACTGGAGCGATCCAACCGTTCGGGTCGAACGTTCTCGCAATCGTCGATAGCACAGTTCTCTTCGTCCAGGTCTTCGGGATGTCCAAAGCCACTTGATAGGTGAACACATCCTGGACTGGCCGATATTGTATGCCGAGCACTGACAGCATATTAGGGTTGTCAGGATTTTCAAAGACGTGCGGATCCTGTTGGAACTCATCCGGCAACCCCTCCACCAACTCAGGAGAATTGGACATCCATTTCCGCAATTCGTAACCTCCACGCTTTAATAGCTGGATGAGCTCGTCCCGGCGAGCAAGCGCTTCCTCGACACTGGCTGCCCCTGAGCAGACATCATCTACATTAAGATCCTGCTCCAGGATGGCAGCAGCCCTAGGGTAGTTTAAGCGGTCCCGTACCGTTAACTCCCGCAGTGTACGAATCGCGAGGAAGGGACTAGAACGCAAACCGTACGTGTGTGTTTAACTCGAAAACCTTTATTGGTTCGTGGGGCGACTCACGCCATAGGATCAGCTGATACCTCCTGTCTTCCGGATGAATCACCGTTTGTCTGAACATCATCCTTATGTCAGCAACAAAAACCACCTGGTGTTTCCGAAAGCTCGTGAGGATATCCGACACGTCCCGACTCAACTTCGGTCCCGAATGCAAACATTGGTTCAGGGACATACCGTTCGAAGTTGGAGCAGACCCATCAAACACTACTCTAATCTTTCCAGTAGGGGTCTTTAGGACAGCATGATGTGGAAGGAAGCAATGATCCTCGGATCTCCAATCCACACGCGACACAGACATGTGTCCTAAAGATTCATACTCCCTCATGAAGTCCACGTATTTGGACTTAAATACAGTATCCCGAGCCATACGACGCTCCATCGACAACAATCGAGTCTCGACTGTCTTACGAGATTCACCCAACAGTGGTCTATTTGCCCTGAAGGGGAGCCGAGTTACAAACCGACCAGAACGAAGGCGACCAGTATTATTCTGATAAAACAACTCACACTCCTCCTCGTCTGGGTCTACTCGACGCGCTGTGGGGGGCTCCTCGACCTCCCAAAACCTTTGCATCGTCTCGGATATTGCTGAACCTACGAGTATACCATCCGACTCAATAGGTCTAACCATGGGTAATACCGGTCCCATTATCGCATACCCAAGCTTAGTCTCCACAGCCATGAGTCGATCATGCTGCAAGACTCGCCGATCCGACAGCAAAAACTTACCCAGAACGTCTACTCCCAGTAGCACGTCAACCGTACCTGGGGTGTCGAAATCGGGATCCGCCAGTTTCAGTACTGATGTCAGGAGTCGAACAGCCGAATTCAACCTCACCTGAGGGTGTCGTCCCATCACATCAGTCATCACTAGAACCGGGGCGGATGTCCTACGCAGCGTGTCAAAACGCGAGGAGAACGTAATCGTCGTTTGCTCAACGATGTTCGTTACCGCGACATTCCCCACGCCTCGAATGGTCCTATTATACTTAGTAATTTTCAAGCCCAACCAAATCGCCAATTCGTTCGACATAATACAGCCCTGGGCACCGGAATCCAACAGGGCGCGAACGTGTGTTGACTTGCCATTCAACCCCCAAACACACACGGAGGCAGTGGGCAAGACTATAGCCTCCGGTGGGGGACCAGAATTTGATTGGGCTGCGATTTCCTAGCGGGGGCCCCACGCATTATAGCCCGAGCAACCGGGCATATCAGTGGCGAGGTAGGGATCCCATGGTCCCTCGTAAGTTACCCTCCAGTCGCGGCGCTCTTCGATGACGATGACGCCGTCCACGGATAGGGGGGGGGCGGTGTTCCAACCGAGGGCGCTCCATGATGGGCGGCGAAAATCGACGAAATGTCGTCGTCCTCGGCGAGCGCGATGACACCCAAGGCGGCGTTCCAGTGGTCGGCGGCGAGCGCGATGACACCCGAGGCGGCGTTCTAACTAACCGCTCCGTACTCGAGGGTGCATCCGCACACCCGCCCGTGCCAGCTCCAGCTGACCCACTGGCCTGCCAATAGGTCGGGTAACCGCGCGCGATGTTGGCCTGAACATCGCCCCCAACATCTTCCCTATGAGGGCCCTGGTCCCGTGGACCCAGGTTCCAAGTCCGGCCCTGTGTACGTGACCCCATCTGTCCCTGAGTCCGGCCCTGTCCATCTGCATGATGTTGGCCGGGCCTATTCATGCAGAGCAACTCAAGATGGCGGCCTCCACAAAATTTACACATTGCGGACCGAGCGCAATCCCTTGCTAAATGGGGACCCAGACACAAAAAAACACCAGCCACGCTGCTTGGTGATCTGGCGTCGCCCTTGGACTCTCTGGTCCCTAAATCTAAGGCAGGCGGCCACACTATGGCCATCCTGTTTACAATATGGGCAGGCATCCTGTACGGGTGTTGAGGCACCCATGTGTCCATACAACTGTCTTGGCCCTCTCTGCGGAAGTCCCCTCCTCACAGGGCTCCGAGTAGCCTTCTGTGATTTCGCAGCGGGCTTCGAGAACGAACTCATGTTCTCTGCCCTCCGACACTCTTCCTCCAAAAACTCCATAAGTTGGGAAGAGGTGGGCAAGTTGTCTGCACCCTGACCGTGGTGCTGCTCAAACCTGGTCTGCACCTCAACTGGCAGCCGGGACAGTACTATGTACACTAACATGTAAGACCATTGTTCAACTGGCAAGCCCAAATTTTCTAATGCCCTAGTGACACTCAACAACGGGTTCAACACTTCTGCCTGTATGGCAGAGACCCGAGTCACTGAAGGGATGCTAAACAGCCTCTTGAGCTGAGCATCAACCAGCCTTCTCTTGTTGTGGTAGCGCCTTACCAACATTTGACGGGCAATCTCATAATTGTCCTCGGTCACCGTCAAATGGGCTACCAGTTCCCTAGGCTCTCCCTTCAGAGCTGACATCAGTTGTGTCATCTTATAGGCCTTAGGCAAATCCTCCCTTAAGTGGACCAAACCAGCAAATAAATTGATGAAGCTGACCCACTCACCGAGCTCTCCATCAAAGCTGGGTAGTATTATCTGAGGCAATTTTGATACAACCCCGCGAGAGTGTGGGCCTTCCACAGCTTCTTCATCACAGCCAGTTCTGCGCTGGCGCTTTATTTCTGCTTTGCGCTGCTGAATGTCATCAGCAATTGAGAGGCACTGGTCAACATCTGCCTCCATCGCGGACCTTAACTGATCGCTGACCTTCTCCTTCTCAAGGGCCTCGACCTTGGTAAGCGTTTCCATCAATAACTCCAGCCTAGCCGGTGCATCCAATGCTCGAGCCAACAGTGCATCCTGTCTATCTGGTCGGCCTAGGAGACCTTGAACCGATGTAAACCATCTCAATTCCGTGCTAATTTTAGCCCGGTACAATGACAACGACATGATACAGAACGGTACTTACAAGTTACAATATTTTATGTATGCAACAAACTATTTATTCAAACACTATTAGGTAGTAGCAGTAACTTAATCTCAGATATATATCTACCTACAAGTTTCACTTTATCAATGCCCACTAACAATAAGTTAATTTTATTAAAAATAATTGAATTTAAGCTTCACTAAACAATATTAGAATGAAATAACAATATTATTCTAGTAATATTGTCTTTGGGCTAGCAAAATCTAATTGTATTAGACTAATATATTGGACCAACTTTATTGTCCCAACAATTAATATTTAATATTAAGTTTCACAATTCTACCAATAATCAAATGTGTTATTGGGTTAATATAATGGACCAAACAATCAATATCAAGTATACAATATAGTTTTACAATTATAAGTTCAAACTAGTAAACATCAACTAGTAACACAAATTTTACAATTTATGTATAAGTTTTATAATTAAATGTTTCAACTACCTACATTCAATTATAATGCTAACAAATTGTTTCAAATACTATTCTAAATAGCTATATCAGTGGAATCAAAGATATGTGGACAGTGGAACAGTATAATTACCTGCCTAACAACGAGATATTACCTTCTGAGTGCACTACGGAGTGCCCCAAAGGTTAACCACGCTTTCTGCTACCAAATTGTTCAGTCCTCTCACCAATGGAGCGATCACTTTGTCATACTTGTAATACCTATAGGACCCATGAGTATAAGCATTAACTCGCTACTAGTCCATTGGCGAGAAGAATAAACCACGGCGCTCCACCGTGTTCTAATCGAAACTAAAATCATCAAGCACTTACTGGAGTTGTGTGGCTTCTTTGTTCTCGGCGTTCCAAGAGATCTCTTGGGTAGTTCCTCTCTGCTTTGTCTTGGTACGTTCACACAAACATGCTCCAAAGTGCTGTATATCTTTCAAGGTATTCGAATTACAATAAACTCGTATCAGCTATCACGGATATTCGAATTACAACTCACTCGCTTCAGCTATCGCGGAACGCGCCTACAAAACTCGCGAGTCCAACCAGACGGTTCTCAAAACAACAATCGTCGACCGTTCACAACACGCGTCTTTTTTGTACTCTAATAACCTCAAACGTCAAACAAGAAAAAGTGACAATCAAAATGTTGCCATTATAATGACGTTCGAAATCCAACAGTACTAAAATAGCTTTCGTTTAAAAGAATCACACTGAAATACAATTTAATCTATACTTATAATAAAAATGTAACAGGTCCAATTCTGTGTACATTAAAGATATTTTGTAATTTTTTTTTGGAGGGCTCTTTATAATCGATACCTAATCCAAAACTGTATTTTTTTTCATTTTTGTCTGTCTGTCCATCTGTCTGTCTGTATCTTGGCCGCGCATCACGCCGAAACTACTAAATGGATTCAAATGAAACTTGGCATGATTTGAGTTCATACTACGAGGCAGGACATGGGATACTTTTCATTACGAAATTCCACACGGTTTCCTGGAGAGAGGGGATAAAAGTCAAAATATGTACTTAGTTGTAATTCAATAACACATAGTCCGATTATATTAATTCTTTTTTGCTAGAAAGAAAAAAAACTAAAGATAGCGGAAAAAGTTTTTTTTTTGTCCGCGACTATACACTACCTGTGGGAAGCTGAGACAGATATGTAAATATGGCGGTACGAAGTTCGCCGGGTCAGCTAGTATAAAATATGAGTAGGTACAACCAGCGTATAAATAAGACGTAATAGTGGCTATCATGTCATTCCTCAAACGCTGATTATATTCTATTACTTTAGATCCTAATCTAAAGTAAAACTATTGTTGTCATTAAGATATACTGATAAAATACCCATTAGAGCGCCGCACAATCGGAAATAGAAAACATAAATGTTAAAAGAAGTAAATCTATAGAATATAGGGATTAATTTTGATTGATCGATCAAAACTTGAAATTAGAAAGAGAACTCCTGGTACTATCTTTCTGGTTTTAGTCGATTGGAGTCTGAAATACAATTGTCGTTAGTCGGTGTGACGATGAGACCATTACCATAAAAATGCAATGCCGACGGCGAATATAAATAAGTAGGTATATTCAAATACTTGAACTCAATGGAAACCCACCGCTCATATTCTAGTTGTCTAATACTTCCTTTGATTTGCGATTCAAATTAGCCAAAGTTCCAATAAGCTTTAATTGTAAATCATTATATAATATTTATGTTTTACTGGAAATAACAAAACAAAAACCGTAATTTTAATGAATGTTAAGATGTCAAAAGTTACTACGAATTATTTACCAAAACCGATTCCTAATACACTCTGAAAATGTTCACCCATCACGTCAGTTCAAATAGAGAGAGAGCAATAACAGCTAACAAATAACATCGTACAGCATCGTTGTGACATTCTCACGACATGCCACAGAAGCTATACAATTCGAGTGCAGTTTCTGTACAATTATTTGTGGTGGAAGTGTATTTCACGTGAGTACTACATACTGGAGATTTTAATGCAGCACAGATTCTGTCTTTATTCTATTCTACTAATATTATAAGAGTGAGGATATACATCTGATTACACCTGAGTGAAGCCGCAGCCAAAAGCTAGTAATCTATAAAAGGTATAAAATTGGTCTTCTCATGAACATTGTACGTAAAATGTTGGTTAATTATTTGGCAAAGGGAGCTTTTTTCATGTAATAGGCGGGCAAACGAGCAGACGTGTCGCCTGATGGTAAGCGATTACCGCCGCCCATGGACACCTGCAACACCAGAGGCGTCACAAGTGCAGTGCCAGCCTTTGGGGGTTAGGGGGGAGATAGGGGAGGAGTTGGGGTATGGGCCTCCGGTATCCTTACTCACTCGATGAAACACAGCGCAAGCACTATTTCACACCGGTTTTCTGTGAGGCCATAGTATCACTCCGGTCGAGCCGGCCCATTCATGCCGAAGCGTGGCACTCCCACGGTCCTCTTCTTCTGATTCAGATTAAAATGAAGAATAACGTAAATCAAAAGTTGTCTCGGAACTCCTCTTTTTGAGCTCGGGTAACTTCACTACACAAAGCCATGAAATAATTCCATAACACCGGTATTCTATGAGTTTGAGGTATTACTCTGGTCCATTAGTTCTGAAGCATGACTCTCCCTCGATAGTGAACTTCTGTGTTTCCCTCGCCCTATCCTATCCTTACTTTCTTGAATTCCTTCTAAATAATTATTTTTCCACTTGATATGAGAACAGGACAAGAAAATCATAAGAGTTCGCACCGGTGTTTACAAGCCTTTGCAAACAAAACACCCAAAGAACAATCGTAAGAAATGTATCGATACACCTAAAAACAATGCAGATACCATTTTTATCATCTAAAGTGTGATGTCATGAATTATTGAGAACATTCTCAACAAAATATTAAGTAACTTTTACTACAAAACATAACGATACTATTTTCAACTGTTGTAAACTAAACAGCGGTGTTCGAGCACCTTTCCATTGTCCACATAACCGATTAGTTGGTTCGAAAAATGTATTCTGCTTATGTATATTAGTGTTATGTATTTACAATAATTGACATGTAAGCATGGTTAATCTTTATTACATAATATAGAATCCTATTTACATAACCATGATTAAAAAAATAACAATATTTACATACAAGCGTCAAAAAACTCCACATCTTCGCCAACAGGTAGCGTTCCCAAAAGACTGGCAGCATTACCGCGTTGAATGGCAATGCTGATTCTCTGTGCTAAAAAAGGCCGGCCTTCTGGTCGCGAGGAGCGTCAATCAGTTGCTTGGCTAGTTGTTTAAACATAGCGCAGCACTCGGACCCCATGAACCTAGCGTATCTACCCCAAACGGTTCAAAAATGTAATTACCTATTAAATTTTGGCACTTACGCCGTTTGAGGTTTTCCGCAGAAGCAGCAGCAGCACCGGCTTAACCAGCTGTACTTGGAAGATGAGATGGCGCGAGGGTGTAAGTGTGTTTGTTAATCTTTTAGATCTATATTGGCCAGCTACTAAGTATTTAAGAAGGAAATATAAGCCAATGCATTTTTATGTGCAGACATACAACTGACAGTAGTATTTTATCCTTTTTAAGACATTTTACATAATTTTTGTTTTCATATCTACTTTTCAGATCACACAAGGCACAAAAATTGACCGCGTATAATTTCTCAGTAATCTGTTACTCAAGTTTTTCTAAGGTAGGTAAATGCAAATAATACAATAACATACTGTATATATTTTTTCCACTAAAATTAATTTAGTTAGTAAAAAATATAATCTAAAAGTTAACAGCAATTTGTAGATATGTCACATAATACTTGTATTATTGCTGTTGTAACGTTATTTAAGGTTTGAGAAAAAATATTTACAAAAAATATGACTTAAATTTAAATCTAGCATAGATTACTATGATGCTGTTTTACTAATTAAGTGATATATTTAAAAAATCTTACTACTAACTTTAAAATAGCCTAAATATTATAAAATAAATACGGAGAGACCAGATTTTTATTCGTACTATCTGTAAAATTCTTAACATATGAAAATTATTCACAATTACAGCAAATCTTCCTATAGCTATGAACATTTTAAAAGGCACTTTCATGATCAATAACTTTGTTTACATAAGTTACGGTCTGAGTAACAGAGCTTGCTTTCAGGGAGGCGCCCCTGCCCTCCCTCGCAATATATCCAAATTTACTAAATACTTTTTTATAACTTGCGGCTTTGTTCTTAGTTATTTAAGTAAGTTTGATATTTTAGGCTTTTCATCGACGTCTTAATTTTAAAACAGTTTTTTTCTTTCAGACTATGAGCACATCATGGTCCTACTTTACCATTCTCAAAAAAGTATACAAGCCATCAGATACCACTTCTTCTTCTTCTTCAAGTGCCTCTTCAATGTCGAAGGTTGGCCGTCAGCTTCCTGTACTCCTCCTTGTCGTTGGCCAGGCGAAACAGTTGTTCAACGGAGGTGGTACCGGTCCAATCCCGGATATTTAGTAGCCACGATTTTTTCTTCGTCAGCGCGTCTCTTACCCTCCACCTTGCCCATCATTATTAATTGAAGCAGCGTGTATCGTTCGTGCCTAAGCACATGGCCGAGATATTCAACTTTGCGCTTTTTGATGGTCTGCATCAGTTTTCTAGGCATGTGGACACGCTGGAGCACAATATCGTTCCTTATCTTTTATGTTCAACTGATGCGAAACATGCGATGCTAACACTACATTTCAAAAGCCTCTAGGCGTCTCGTTGTGTCGTTTTTTAAGGTCTATGCTTCGCAGCCGTACAAGACTATGGGCCACTAAAGCTAAAGATACAACTAAAGCTTAGAATACTGGTAGACTGTATTACAGCTTTGAATGTTGTTATATGTTTTGATTTTTTTTCTATACATGCTATTTATATAGATATAAGATGGTATGATGATATGCAATGTGATTGGCAGGAGCTGGATGCGAGTAGCCTAAGATCGATCAGGGTTGTGGGCAATGGGAGAGGCCTATGTCCAGCAGTGGACTGCAATAGGCATGAGCCTATTTATACATCTTTTACTTTCTGATATACTTTCACCATCATCATCATGAGGTGATGGTATAGTCATGGCAGGCATTTGTTATTTTATCGTTATGTATGTTACCGCCAGATTGTCCAAACCTTAAAAATTAGATTGTAATATATCTCGCGAGATCGTAAACTGCCGAAAAATTGTGGACCGTAACATACTGCTTACAATTTAACATATTATTTTTAGTCATTTCATGTTGAAAATACATCACAGCTTTAAAATTATTTACAAGAAATTGATGTGGCAGTAAAATGAATTTGTGATTAATTAAAGAATTTCTAACCTAACTCTATGGCTATAGAACGGCATACTGTAAGAGCAATAGCAAGAGCAATTTAATAATCAGGGACAGTTGACAATTTGACGCGCGACAGATTGAGATTTAGCGGTTTTACTTCGATACATTATAATCTAATGAAAAATATTACGTTAAATTATAAGCAGCATGTCACAGTTTACAATCTTTCTTCATTTTACAATCTCGCTAGGTAGATTATAATCTAACAGTTTTTGCAATGTTACGGTGACCTATATAAGAAATGAGAATATTAGAAGCGAGATTCCATAATTTCCTTATTACTTTGCGATATGTCAAAACGGACTTCAAGAACAATAGGATGGGACGTGGGCGTTCCAATTTAACTTGGTGAAACTAGTTGAAATTTGGTACTAAAAAGGTTGGTTACGTCACTAACTCGTTGTAGCATTGGAGCATCATTTAGTTGTTTACCATCATATTCCAGAAAAAAAACAACGAGGTAGCATCTTGTTTTGACCCTTTACAATTTATTAAACTTTCTTTGCTTTTAACCCTTTATAACTAACATCACAGGTATATAATACAACACGCATTACAACTTGAAACTTTGGTTCACTAATTAACCGACTTCAAAAAGGATCTCTACTTGGTTGATATTCTTTTTTATGAAATGTACACTGATTACTCCGTCAATTGTGGACCGATTTTGAAAATTCTTTTTGTATTCGAAATGGTATGCTCCCAAGGTGGACCCATTATCACCACATCAGAATATGATGATGGGATCCCAAGGAAATCGAAAGAAATCCTCTAATTTATTAGGCACGTACTATGTTTTTTATATATTTTCTAAAGCTATTACAGTATTTACACCTGGTAGTTATCATTTTATGATGAAGAGCTGATCATGGAAGATACAACTCCTTAACGGTCCAACTCGGAAGATAAATCTTTAAATGTCATGTGTATGTATGTTACCTTTAGTCGTATTCTTTCAAATTATTTAGGCGAACTGATGATGGAAGGTACAACTCCTCAACAGTTAAGAGTTGGAGGAAAATTATATCAATTTCATACGTATCTATAGATCTATAGTTGTATACTTTCAAGTTATTCACATGAGCTGATGATAGAAAGTAAAACGATTAGGGGTGAGAGCGTTACTATTACATATTGGCTTGGCACCGACTTCAAACCTACCAATAGGTAGCACATACAAATGGTAGTGTTTCATTAATAGTAAAGGTTTGCATATGAGGTGTATTAAATTAAATCTTTATTAAGTTAATTTATACTTTTTAGTTTTTGAAGTCGGTTTTTTTAAACGAAGTTTTTTTTACCTATACAGTATAGATGTTAAGCTGGATGTAATGGTATATATTTCAAAAAATCTGCAGTTCATTTTCAGGCAGTCTTTCATAAGTTTTTAAAACAAAGAAAGACAGTTTAGATGGTATGTAAGATGTAACACTGATGCAGTCATGTTTATCTTATTTAGGTATGGAAATCATCCACCTATCATCATTGGATTGAAATGTATGCGTTCAGATACATTGCGCAAATAAAAGCAAGTCCTAAATATTATGATGAATGTGTGAACAAAGTATTTCCTTTCAATTGTAATAGGCAGTAGTAAATCACCCACCTTTATTTTCGTAACTATCTCTTTTATATAAATACACAAATGATACTGACGAACTTTATACTTCCAAAATAATTAAAATATGCAAAAGTAAATTTCAATACGACATACCTATATTAATAATATACATATTTAAAAGCCACATTCATGTGGACTGTGTTTCAACCTGTGCTTCAACACAGGTTTTTAAATATGTATATACTTTTATGAATCACCACCTTAATTCGGTTTTAACGATTGCTTTGACTACTTTTTCGCTTTGAGTCTGTTTTAATTAAAAATATATAAACTATTAATTTTCATATACAAAGAGGTTACATTCAAATAGAATTTTCAATTCCAAATATAATTAAAAATAGGCATAGATTTATCAAATGAATGTTTTATTCTTTACTCGGCTTCTAGGGTTGACATCCTTGCCTCATCTCTTTTTATAACAACTTACTACAATTATTTTTAACAAAGGTTTTGTCAGGGCTTTAACAATTTAAAACTCTGCGCAATCTATAATTTTTTTACAGTTGCCATTTTTTAAAATATAGGTAAATGAACCAGTTACATAAACCCCTATAAAGATATTTTCAATTACATGTTTCACCAAAATTACCTATATGTAGATTTAAATTATGAAAACCATCGAGTGAGCAAAGTTTTAACAAAGCTATATTTGTTGTAATTTAGTTTTATATTGCGATTAAACCATGTCTCACTTATTAAAATCAAATTTATTTCTGCTCCAAAAATCAGTCAGAGCTTGAAACCGGACTGAAAACTAATTTATTATTTGTTCATTCTCAAAGGACACTAATTTTTGGTATAATAATTATAACATAAACATAACTTTATTTTTAAAATAAACCTAATACAATCTGGAGAGGATTTTCGTAAGTAGCTTGCATTATTCATATTTAAGTTCACTCCACTTTGATGATTATAAATTTTATTTATATAGGTTATTAGTAAGTAAAATATGAATGTAAATTTACGAGTAAAATATTGGTATATAAACTAAGATTTGTGTTAACCCTATTACTGTTTAATACTACTTATATACACGAAACATCTTTACGGCGCTGCGCAAACGTAGACACTTTTTGTTGCCGACACGGCACACAATCACAGGGAATCGTAGTTGCTGTGTCATGTAGTGGTGATCGGACACTGTTCGCCCGTTGCGATTACTGGTCACTTGTAACCGTAGTTGCTGGTTCTGTTGGCGGCCATCGGACACAGCCACCAGTCGCTACTCTGGCCAAAATTCATCGCTTGTTTTCCATTAGTCTCGTGATGGACGTCGACTTGTGTCGTACTCAGGAGACGGACACCGAATTCAACTCCACCGTTTGCGCAGCTCAGTACAATTGTAAGGAATTGTTAATGTTGCTTGTGTTTTCAACTGACGACTTTTAGTTACCAGTTACCGACACCGAACACTTTTTAATCATCATAAGTATGGATGGAGGGAGCGCAGGGAGTGGAAGATTTCATACTGGTTCTAAAGAAGTCAAATATTCATCGGTAGCTTGTATATGACATAAGACACAAAAGTGTCCACCTTTGCGCCCTTCCTACATGTACATCAAATGATTGCTGTGGTATATGAATAGTATATATAACTTTGTGAAACAGTACCATTATCATTTAGTTAAAAGGCAGGTCTGAAAACTTGCACTAACACATTCAGAAAAATACGAAATGGATATACCAGCTTATGAAGAGTTTCTCAAACAGATAAAAACAAATTTGTGGCTATTAGGAACACCTTATGGTGACTCTAAAATACATCTGAGATTTTACAATCTAGTACTTACTATAATTATCATGCTAATATTGGAGGGTGCATTTTTCTTCTCAAGTATATCTTCTGAGAATCTTCTGGAGTTAACGCAATTAGCTCCATGCATAGCCGTAGGGCTTTTATCACTATTGAAAGTGATCACAGTGGGCCAGAAACGGGAGAAAATTTTTGAATTGAGTGAAAGTCTTCGTGAACTTTACAATCCTATTTTGGCCAACACCAATGAAAAACAACTTGTAAAACATGATTTAGTTTTAATAAACTTGTTGGTGAAATACTTTATCGTACTCAATTTAGTACTTATTTCTGTCTATAATTTTTCATCGTGTTGTTTGATGTTGTACCATTACTTGACAACAAAGGAAATAGTGTTTATGTTACCATATGCTATTTTGTTACCATTTTCTACTGACGCTTGGATTCCCTGGATTGCTGCTTATTCGTTTTCTATTTTATGCGGTATGTGATTAATCGCCTACTTCAATAAGAATCATTGTAATAGTCCCTATGTCATATTTATTTGTATTTTCGGTTTCAGGTTTTGTATGTGTCCTATTTTTTACAACAGTTGATGGTCTGTATTTTGTTCTGACTTCTCATGTCTGTGCAAATTTTTGTGTCATCAGTCATGTAATCAGAAGTTTAGATGAAACAAAAGTGAACATTTTGGGTGAAATTGTCAAAAGACACCAGTACATCTTAAAGTAAGAAGTGAAAGTGCATTTGATTTATAAATAATAGAAATCTCTAAAATATTGATTCATGCAAAGGAAATATCTTTGGAAATGTAGATGATGAAAACAATTAAACAAACCAAAATAATATACTAAGATATAATATTAATGTAGTTGATGTTCATTAATTTCAATCAGTGGACAAATTATTTCAACTGTCTGTAACGTGATGGATTAAGAATACGAAATATAACCAGATCTTTTAATCTTCTGGGCGTAGTAAGACTAAGGGAGGAAACTACGTAGAAAAACGGCCATGCAAAGAAGAAAATTATGTGTGGTCAGCGTGGCATGGTAGACTAAATTTTTCCTTTCCAATGACCTGTGTCCAGGACTATTACAGGCTGTTGATGAATTGCTTTCAATCATCATTTATTAATCGATGTCTTTGTACATTATGCAGTTTCCTACTTTCATTCACCATTACTAAATTTATCCAACGAATCAAAACTTAAGCACTTTGTATTCGCACAACGAGTTCTGTAAAGAATGCTATGAAAAAATTTACCACTAATTTCAAGATGCCCTTGTTCCTGTAATAAATTAAACAAAGAAGCCTTTGCCCAGCTGCAGGATATTAATTAGTTAAATTAATTAAAAATGCTGGCGAAATAGAAATTCAAATAATTGAATGTATATTTTTTATAAACATTTTAGGCTGGCGGAAGATTTGGAAGACATTTTTACGGCGCCCAATCTGTTTAATGTGCTGGTGGGATCTTTAGAAATATGTGCACTTGGATTTAATTTAACGGTAAATTTCTTTATAATTATTGGTATTTCAATAGTCGTGTTTGATAAAATATTTTAGGAGAAGAGTATATTTAGATAGACAATATGTGACTTGAGTAAAAACTTTTTTTTTAAATCTCTGTATAATTTTTGGGACTAGGTTTTTTTTGCAAACAATGCATACGTTGTTTCTCTTAGATACATACTTTAAAATATGTCCCGTGTGAGGTTTGCTTCTTATTTTACGTTAATAAGACTAAAATTATATTCATCAAGACGTGGGCGTTTAAAGTTCTTGCGCCTACACATTTTTGAGGATATAAACTTGAGTGTACGAGTATGTCCGTATTGCAATGTGAATAGTCAGATATTAACAAAATTGTAAGATTCTTGTCGCTTCCAAATTTTTACGAGGAAAAAAAATATTTTATGAATAATGTTAGGTATACTTAACTTCTATTGCAGACAGGATCTTGGGAGCAACTTCCTGGAAATCTCCTATTTTTGACGTCAGTTCTTCTGCAAATTTTAATGATGAGTGTGTTTGGAGAAAACATTATAAGAGAAGTAAGTATACTAAAAATATTGGTAACAATTAGTTGTGTTTTTACGCACGTTATTTTTTTCAAAATAATGACTTTGACAAATTTTATGTGTAGCTAACTGAGCCCCGCGGTGTTTCCCGCGGTACAATAACAACCACGGGGCAAAGCTAGTCTAAAAAAGTAGCCTTAATTACTCCTTACATCATCAGCTATCTGCCAGTGAAAATCCCGTCAAAATCGGGCCAGCCATTCCAGAAATTAGACGGAACAAACAGACAGAAAGACTGACAAAAATTATAAAATAAAATAAAAATGTACCGTGTATATATTTAGTAAAAGCATAGCATTTAGCAAAAAGCGGTTACTTTATTACAAATAGTCACCCCAATTTTATTTATTTGTATAGAGTATAGATTGCTTGTCACCAATTGACTTAGGTTGAAACAACCCTTGGTACTCACTTCTCGACCCACTCAAAGGGCAACGATGTACTTGAGGCTCTTAAGTTGCAGGACCCGTGAGCTGGTTTAATCCCTTTATCATATAAAAATTATGAGTTATTTGGCTTGTTCATATTAAGCTATGATATTATTTAAAAAAAATACATAGTATTGTTAGTTTAGTTTTTGTCTTTACAACTGTTATATTGAGTAAGAAAATAAATGCCTATGTGATTATTTTTGTATTCAGAGTACGAAAATTGGCGATGCAGCTTTCCTGTGTAATTGGTACAAAATAGACGAACACTCTAAAAAGATAATTTTAACCATAATGATAAGGTATATTTTATATTAATTTTTTAACGTCTATGAATTTAACTGATGAGCACTTGCGTTATACCTACATCAAGACCTTTTATCAGATCACAGCACATATTACACCACGCTTGCCAGACGGATACAGCGTTTGTTTTCAGTAATCCTTCTCCTTGCAGTGTTGTAGTACTGCATTGGTCATCATTTGATCCTTAGGTCAGCTGTTACGACGCGGGATGTCTAGGGGTGGTATACACTCCATATTTTTAAAACGTGCCCATACGTGTGTTATTCACTAGATCATCGACCCGATTGTACACTTTCACACACACACACACGGTTATATATACAGACAATTTATAATATAGTAAATCATTACTATTATGTTGGTTTGTAAATAAGCCACTTTCCAATTGCGGGATTAGGTATTATTTTTATTGAAAACATTGTGGAAATATAGAAGCTCTATGTGGTAACCCTAACTTCACGGAAGCATTTGGCATTCTCTGGCTCAGAGCCAAAGCAACTGTCATATAGAATATTTTCCATACTATAAGGATCACTTCTCAAAACTGTTTCCTACTGAAGATACGCAGAGTGAGGATAAATTTACCATAAAAATACTCTAATAGTCTGATGAAGGAAAGATTTTTATGTGTATTATCATTTTCGGTATCGTATTCAAACACGTCACTAGGAAAATGTACTAAGAATGTTTAAATGAAGTGGTTAAAATCTCATAAGAGAGGATAAGTATAATTGTTTCAAATAAATTGTAACAAACTTTGTCAAATACGAGTAGATTGTAAGATAAATATTCATAATAGCTTCGTTTTTATTTCAAACTCCGGTTTTAATACTTTTCTATAGAAATAGAACTTCACAATTTTCTTAAACGATTTTTTTATTTCTCTAATAAAAGTAGAAATTACAGCCAAGTATGAATTGTGTGTGTTAGCGTTGCAGTTCTGTTGCATACCTGCGTTTAAATTAAAGGTGAAAACATGGAAAACACTCGTCTTTTGACCACATTAATCTAGCTCTAAAAAGACAAAGGAAATCAGTATAATTTAACTCTTCTACTAGCACGAATAATTCAAGACGTTCATGAAAGTTTTCGTGGACCCTTAAACCTACTTTCATATAACCATATTCACGACTACCTCCCGACCAAATCCGAAATTCAGGGGTCCAGTAAGTTTCACGGTTTGTCAGTAATCAATAACTAATTTATCTCTTTATACAGACGATACAAATAGTTTCCGATATGTAGTAGAACCCATTCCATCAACATACTTGCTGTTACATACCTATAGTTTGACTTTTTTACTTGGTTTCCAATTGCAATTTGTTACTTTTAATATAAAATTATCATAAAATCATGACTTGTATTACGTTACAGACTGTTTGTATTTTACAGAACTAAATATAAAGATAAAAGATATAAATATATCTCAATCCATAAGGATTGTACAGTACAATTATTGTGACATAAGTACATTATATATTTATCTTATAAATAATGTGGCGACTTCAACATACAACATCAAAAACATACTACAGCGCCATCTAGCGAAGATACACCGAACTAAGGAGCAACAACTTATCCTGTATTGCAATATAGAAGCTCTCGCGCCGATCAGCATATAAACAACATCCCAACATCTACCACCGGCTAAGGCCCACCAGGCATGATCACCTCGCCTGTTCGGAGGATCCTTTTTTTTTTTTTTTTTTATGTGTGGCCCGCCATAATGACTCTACTCTGCCTGATGGAAAGCATAAGCAGAATCCAAGAGTGGTGGTCACCATACTCACTGCGAATGCAGACAATGCAGTATGGCGACCCCCACCATGGCGGCCTAGTGATGCTGCTGCATCTTTTAGTCTAGTCAACAAGTATGGAACTTGTTGACTAGACTATTTGGGCCTCCGGTCTCGCACTCACCAACGAAACACGACAGCACGATCGCTGTCATTTTACGTTGTATTGTTTGTATTGGAGGGACACGACACCCGTTCCCTCCAAATGTTGTATAAACCATATATATATATATATTGTGGGAGATTTTGTCATTATGTTATTACTTTTCGATCTTTTGAAACTAAACATTTAGCTTTACAAAATGATGTAGGTGGCGATTGCTTTAATTATATGTATACATAGTCGTGTGTACGTACTACTACGGCACACACACATCATCAACAGCCTTTAATAGTCCACTGATGGACATAGACCTCTCCTTAGAAAAGAGATTTTGGCCTAGTGTACTACGCTGACCAAACGGGTTGCTATAGGGTTTGTCCTGTCTAGTTTGCTCTCTTAGTCGACCCTTACGACCCTAACGGGATGAATAGGGTTGGTGTCGCTCCATAGGTATTCCTAATCCGTCACCACATTAATCACTCACTCTAGTATTACAGATAAACACGCTTAAACATTAAGTTTCTCTAATCATTTGTGCAATTTATTTTTCAGGTCACATAAGTCACAGAAACTTACTGCGTATAAATTTTCAACAATCTGCTATGCAAGTTTTACCAAGGTAAATAGATTGATCTCAATTAGGATATATATGGAGATAATAAGTCGATAGATTAATATTTGAGTAACATTTAAGCTTAGTTTAAGAAGCCTTCGGTACGGTTTTACAGACGATTACACTAACAAGAAAAAAATTGAAAAACTATACCCCAACTACGTAACAACTTTTGATAAAATGTATGTAGCCTACGACACCTGGGCCACTATTGACATTTCATTCATTAAAATTTGTCCAGTAATTTAAGGGCTATAGTGGAATAAATATACAAACTACATAGACTGCCAAAACTATTACCCTTCCTTTTGGCTTCGCCACAGACGGATAAAAAAGCGGCCAAGTGCGAGTCGGACTCGCCCATGAAGGGTTCCGAAGCAGCAAGTAACATAATATAAAAGTTCTTGTAGTTCGTTGTAACTTTGATCGATGTTTAAATAATAGTGTAATTTTTTGAGGTAGACGATTTATGACGTATTAAAAAAAACTACTTACTAGATCTCGTTCAAACCAATTTTCGGTGGAAGTTTGCTTGGTAATCTACATCATATATTTTTTTAGTTTTATCATTCTCTTATTTTAGAAGTTACAGGGGGGGGGGGGACATTTTACCACTTTGAAAGTGTCTCTCGCGCAAACTATTCAGTTTAGAAAAAAATGATATTGGAAACCTCAATATCATTTTCGAAGACCTATCCATAAATACCCCATACGTATGGCTTAGATGAAAAAAAAAATTTTTGAGTTTCAGTTCCAAGTATGGGGACCCCCAAAATTTGTTGTTTTTTTATATTTTTGTGTTAAAATCTTAATGCGGTTCACAGAATACATCTACTTACCAAGTTTCAACATTATAGTCCTTATAGTTTTGAAAATAAGTGGCTGTAACATACGGACGGACAGACAGTCATGACGAATCCATAAGGGTTTATTTTTTTTGCCTTTGGCACGGAATCCTAAAAACATCATAATGTTTTGCATTGTTGAACTCCGATTTGATTTGCAATAACTAGTGATAAAAAATCCATTTTTTCAATAACGTTTTCATTGAATCTTTATTACATACTATAAAACAAAGTCACTTTAAGCGTATGGCTGTATCTACTAATTTACTATCAGTAAGATATTTACACTAGTTTTTGCCCGCGGCTCCGCCCGTATGTAGATATGTCGGTTATCGCTGTAAAGAGTATTTATGTCCTTCCTCAAAAACCAAACATACCTTCATACCTTATTTAAATGAAATCGGTGTTGCGGTATAGCAGGTAAAGCATAAGAGACAGACAAGCGGTTAGAGTTACTATAGAATTAGATAAGATAAGATTTTTTATTTGCTAGAAATATGTTTTTGATTTGATGATTAAGGACTTTAGTGTGATTTACAAAACATTAAAACGTGTTACGTCAGTAGAAAACAAATTGGCAGTTATTGGAACGCCCAATAGAAGTTAGAACTTATAATCTAAAGACGAATATTTAAGATAATTTTAAAAAAAGTTAAGAATGCGTTGATGCGAACCCCTACGATTTTCCCCTACCAAAAAGTGCTCAATGATGCTAAAGAAGTTTTCACTTCAATAATATTTTGCAATCAATCTGATGAGTCACTAGTTATCATTTATATTATCTTCTTATATACAAAAAAACACTTAAAAGCGTAAAATAAACTGGTTCTTCATAAATTGCTTATACCTAATTCTTTATTCATTTAAATAGTAGTATTATAATGTGTGCTAGGCACCTAAAATTTTCAAAATCGGTCCACAACTGACGGAGTAATCGGTGAACATACATAAAAAAAAAGAAAAAAAAAACATAGAGTGGAACATAGAACCTCCTCCTTTTTGGAAGTCGGTTAAAAATCAATTGCTGTTCGTTTGTCTCACTATAACTCAAGAGCGGCTGGGCCAATTTAGTTGATTTTGGTTTAGAAATGTTTGGCGTAGTCCAGGGAAGGTTTAAATGGTGAAAAATTAAAAATCCAAATGTCACGTGTACGAAGTAACGAGCACACTTAGTATCTTAAATAATATAATAATAAAAAAACATGTTATAAAGCTAGTTTAATATTTAAAAACAAAAGAACTATAGGTATAATAAAATAGTTAAAACAATATATATAATAAAAACTTATTGACTAAATTCATATTCTCAGCATTTGTTTGGCTTCTTCCCATTACTGCTTATAATCCGACAAAGGCTTTACTAAGGCTTTTCAATCGTCCTCCTATGCTATACAAAATATAAGTCGTACGAGCGCTAAAGAAAATAATGGTCTATTTTATTTACTTTCAGATTATAAGCACATCATGGTCCTACTTCACGATTCTTAAAACTGTATACAAACCTGCAGGGCATAAAGTAAATGAATAGATTAATAATGAGTACATTTGTTATCGGATTCAACGAGCAGAGAAGAATAAGTAGCAAATATTTCAGTCACCTTTAAGTATAAGTAGCCTTGCATAGTGTTTTTGACAGTCAATAAACTGTGACCGTTATTTTTTCAGCTTTGTATCTTCACATTTTTAAAGTGGAAAAAGATTATGTGTTTCTTAGAAATTTAATTAAATATTTGTAGTATTGATATTTTATTGCCATAAACACTAAAATATCAAGTTGTTTTGATTGCATGGCATCGCCTGGTCTGTTTTATCTCGTATATTTAAAATTGCTTTGAATTGTTTTTTTCATAATTTCACTCATTTTATTTACTGTATGAATTAAAAACATGATTTGTCCTTATTAGCGAACATTATAATATATCTTATTACAACTTAAATCTCATTTTGTTTAAAGCGATTCAATAATGTCATATTTGATTGCAGAACGGGAAAAAATACCCAACTCCTCCCGCCATCCCGTTCCCCATCCCCCAAAGGCCAGCAACGCACTTCTGATGCCTCTGGTGTTACGGGTGTCTATGGGCGGCGGTAATCGCTTACCATCAGGCGATACGTCTGCTCGTTTGCCCTCTATTCCATAAAAAAAACTTTATATAAATATATATAATTTGGAAATATCAATAAAACAAATTGGAATAGCTAGCAAAACAAGTTGTTGAAATCCAATATCAAAGGAGAAGCGCCAAAACTGAAGCATCAAACTGTTTAAAATATGACCACGTAGCCTGTCAAGTACTACAAGTCATAAGGCACCGTTATTACAGTTGTTTCAAACTTGGACATAAAATCATTATTTTGTTGAAACAAAGGGCAATTAACCGATATTAAGCCCACCTGTTCCTTGCTTGATGTAAAATATTACCATCGGGATAAAATGCCTGCCTAAATGACTACATGATTATTCTGCGCTGTTTATCGAAACTTCGGTGATTTATTTTTATTTTGTGGTTATTTTTTGTTTCATGTTATTATTAAGATACTTTTTACAATCATTTTATTTTATACTAGTCAACGTAGACCTCTTAACTACGCAAGAGATAATAATAAGATTAGTGCACCTTTATTCTCGCACAAGTGTGTGCGCGAACAAAGTTGCATTTGAGGGATCAGATCCCTCATTCTGCCTCGTTGGTCTAGCGGTTGGCGTGTGCGACTGCTGATCATGAGGTCTCGGGTTCGATTCCCGGGTCGGACCAAATGTTTTTGTTTGTTTCGGAGTTTGGGTGTTTTCTATGTATAATATGTATGCATTTACAAAAAAAAGTATATATGTATTTGTATCAGTTGTCTAGTACCCATAACACAAGCTCTGCTTAGCTTGGGACTAGATGGCGTTGTGTGATAGATGTACGAAATATTTATTTTTTATTTATTATTCTTACAATCCGATGGGACGGCTATCCGACATGACCAGGGAGAGATAAGTCACACATTTATTTAATTTTATTAAATAGATAAAGAAACTAACTTATAAATTTTGAAGTAACTTGGCTTGTAAAGTCCTCATAAAGTATTGAGTTTGTTGAAGTAGAGTTGATATTTTTCACTTTAATTATCCTTACGAAATCTATTTATTTCAAAAGATAATGTAAATCTTTCCATGAGATATCTTACTTATCTATTGTTTATAATACCTAATTAATTAATTATCCAATTATCACAAAAACATTTACTCATAAATCTCGTTGTACATATATACGTATATACATAAATATAAAAATCCTGTTTGAGTACACTTCAATTTCAACAAAGTACTATGCACCTGTTATACTTCATAGCTAAAATTCATTTAAACGTCCATACTAATAAGAGAATGGTCGTACGAGGAGTGTTTTCCTCAACGTTGTACCTAGTGGGTCGAACAAAAGAAAAACCGAACTCGTACTAAGCCCTGAATAGTTTTGAAGTGAAAACTTCTTTAGCAGCGTTGAACACTTTTTGGCAGGAGAAAACCTTATGGACATGCTGACGTCACAAAACTTCTTTGACCGCATTGAGCACTTTTAGGTAGGGGAAAATCTTATGGGTTCGCGTCTCCGACATGCTGGTGTTTGATGTTGATAACTTTAATTTAAATATTATGAAATTCCTAATTTTATACATTAATTTTACAAATAACATTCTAAGTTATAAGTTTTCACTTCTATCGGCAGTCTTTATGACTGCCAATTTTTTTTTTCACTGAAACTTTATGTAATTCTATTGGTCCTCACCTTCACACGTACCAAGATAGGAAGTACAAAATACATCTTTGTATGGTTATCTATTTAAATCTAATGTTCTAAATACATTTTTTTTCCCAGTACTTACAAAATGAACAAAGTAATTCAACGTAATCTTAATTTTCTCTTCACTATAAAGAAGGCAGTTGTGTTTATGTGTACAGCAAATAATTACAAATATTACATGAATAATTGAAAAGATTGTAAATTTAACCACAAAAATGTTGCAAAAATGCTCGTGGCTGACTTGGTGGACTGGCAGACCCATTAACAGCCTACCTGCTGAGACCTGGTTTATAGCCTATTCTGCAAAGACCTATAGCATAATAGTAATAAAACACAGCATTGTCTATCCGCACACTAATAAAATCCTGTAGTAAAAGTTCTAACACACAAATACACATATTTAAATGCTATCATCGTAAAATTACTATGTATTTTCTGTGGAAATATACAAAAAAAAAGTATTAGGTACTAAACATACGACACTTCATATCACAGTGGATGGGATATGGGCCTCCGGTATCCTCACTCACTCGGTGAAACACAGCGCAAGCGCTCTTTCACACCGGTTTTCCGCTCGAGCCAGCCCTTTCACGCCGAAGCGTGGCTCTTCCATGGAATACTACAATATTATCATCACCATCATCCTACCGCAGCAAAGAAATATGATAATAATATGATTTGTTTCAATGTGGTATTATCCAGCAGTGGAAACAAATCATTTTACATAGTATACTTGTCTTTGACCAGTATATTGTTACCTATATATTATGGAGGCTTGTTTTTGGCAACTTGAATGCATATTTGTATTAACCATATCATTATACCATCTGATAGTATGATTAACTAAATGCATCATTCTAACGGATATTAATTGTAATTTGAGACTATATTAAATTAAAATACTAGGAAATAATAATAAAAAAATAAACAACAATAATTATATACAAGCGTCACAAAATTCCTCCGCATCATCGCCTACTGGTAGCGTTCCCAAAAAGCTGGCAGCACTGCGACGTTGAATGGCAATGCTAATTCTCTGTGCTAGAAAAAAGCCGGCCTTCTGGTCACGAGAAGCGTCAATCAGTTGCTTAGCTAGTTATTTATACATGCGCAAGTACTCGGACCTCATGAACCTAGCGTTTCGACCCCAAATATTACCATTACATAAACCATGTCATACTTCTTCAAAAGTAATTAAAAAATACAACAAATAATCATTGTTTTTTGCACATTGTTGGAATTTATTCCAGGTATAGAAATTAAATGTTGTCCGTGTGGTGACGGATAAAGAATACGTATTGTCACCACCCCTACTCATCCCATGGGTGTCGTAAAAGGTGACTAAGGGAGAAAACTAAGCTACTAAAGAGAAGGAAAACTTATAATGAACCCTATACCAACCCGTCCGGCTATCGTAGTATAGTAGGCCTAACCCTCCTTCCTAAAGAGAGGCCTATGTCCAGCAGTAGACTGTTAAGGGCTGTTGAGGATGATGATGATAGAAATTAAAATAAAACATCTGACATGTATCTTTTACATAAAGATAATACTAACAACTAAATTATCTAACAGAGACAAAAAGTATTTAGAACCGGTTTTTTTAAATATCATCAATCATCAACAACCCATAATGTCACACTGCTGGGCTCGGGTCTCCTCTCAGAAGAGGGTTAAAGCCATACGTCCCCACGCTGGCCAAGTGCGGGTTGGGGACTGGCAAGCCAACGTTGTGGCTACGTAATCTTGTCGTTGGATGTTTTTAAGCCGCCCAAAGGCCTCCAACTAAGCTTCACGACTGTTATCATAATTATGATAACAACCGGGACCGACTGCTTAACGTGACCTCCGAATCACGGAGATGCTCATGGTAACCTGCCACTAGCGGTCACCCATCCAGGTACTGACCGCGCCGTCGTATCTTACCTTGAGTGCAACAGGGCTAAGAGCGCCTCTTTTTAAATATATTTGTAACAAAAAAAAGAAGTAAAAAAATGATATAAAAATATAGGTTAATGCTATACAGTATAAACATATTACCAGTCATGCACACTCTCGCAAGCGCCCTGAGCCACCGTACTCACGCAAGCGCCCTGGGCCGCCGTCTTACGGTCATGTCATGTGTCCTGTCGCGACGTTTTCTTTCGCGAGTTTAACATTTTTTACCCATCCCAAAAGTATTTTTGCTAAAGTACACAACGCCGCTAAAGAAGTTTTTACTTCAAAAAGTATTACTCTGTGTAAATACAAACATATGTTTGTATATTGGTTGTAATCAGTTTCTTGTTTTTAACCATCTAGGCGACTTCAAAATAAGAATGCGTTTGTCATTTCGACTGTTTTTTTAATGAGCTTAGAGACCATTATACTCGTATATCCTTTTGATGTAGTAGTAGTAGGTAGTAATAGGTAACTAAGGAAACAAATTATGCAGTGCAACATCACTGCCAAATAAAGGAACACTTGAAACAAATCCTTCTCAACCCGCCTTGCCAGCGTGCTATGGCAAGCCAAACCCTTCTTCCACTGGAGAGGCTTATGTTCACTCTTGAAACCTATGATGATGTGTGTGTGTTATATCTTTGTGTGTTAATTCTTATCTCCATCATTTTAATAAAGTTAACTCGTAGAAAATGTATGTGGCATTAAATCCGCCATTGTACAGTTGCACTTGTGCATAAAATATCAAATAATTTAACAAAGCAATAATATCAATGTCATAAGGTTATCATAATAATTCATAGTGGTATCAAAATAATTATGTTGGATGATATATGTTTAAATCAAAGGTGTAAATAAAGTATTATGATAAAAGTAATTAGCAGCAATAATAACATGACAGGACAAAAATATTGTTGTTCTAGAAAAAATATTTATATATTTCTCCTCTACGTAATGACGATACGATATGATGACGTATACCTATTAAGTTAAATACTCATAGACTATTCTATCACACCCGTTTTAGCTTGTTCCTTTTTATTGTTATCTTCTTACCTATTGTTTTACGTTTCAAAACTAATAACTTGTCAGTAATTATCGTAGGTGTTTACTATTGAACATAGGTGGACCACAGCAATAGTTGATGGCAAGACTTATTTGTTTATTTTTTGAAAAACATACAACACCCGCATTACAAATAAATATAGCAATGGATTTAGGTATATAACATGCTATGTATCAAATCAAATTTTATTGAAATCGGTGCAGCGGTTTGGCGATAAAAGCGTAACCGACAGACACAGTTACTTTCGAATTTAGTATGTAGTATGGATTAGTAAATTTTTATTTTATTTTATTTGTCATTTTCAACTAATACTAATATATAAAGCTGAAGAGTTTGTTTGTTTGTTTGAACGCGCTAATCTCAGGAACTACTAGTCCAATTTGAAAAAAATCTTTCAGTTTTAGATAGCCCATTTATCTAGGAAGGCTATAGGCTATATATTTCGTCACGCTTAAATCAATGGGAGCGGAGTACCAATTAAGAATGTTTAAAAAACGGGGGAAAATTATTACGCTACGGGCAATAGGAGACGTAAACGAGGTTGCGTGGAGTCAGTTATAAAATAAAATCGTTAAATTTTTCTCTTTGTGAACGTGAAACTTTGGGTGATTTAAATAAAATATTGGCCCAAATGCAACTCGTGTGTCATTCGTTTCCTGGGAAATTTGATTTTGAAAAGAAATTTGTAATAAGCCGAGTTTTGTGGCATAATATTATATTTTAAATCAATAAATAAATAATATAACGTGTAATTATATAGGGACAGAAAACTAGCCTATAGAATATAGGCCCAACTATTCTAATTTTTAAGAGCTTTGAATGTTCTATGGGACGCTCCTTCGAAGAACAAAACTATTTTTTGTAACATTTTTTTATCTACAGAACTTACAGCTAGTTACATATATCTGTAAAAAAAAGGAGTAACAATAAGAAGGATACTTTAATTCTGCTACAATTTTAATATCACATTATTTTTCAAGTGACTTAGCATTGAAATTAAATTACACTCAACTTTTACGCATGGCTTAGTTCGCGCTCATGAAGATTCTTTCAAGAAATTTGTCTTTGACAAAAGTCTATGTGCTACTCTGGACTAAAATCTATCACTGAAATATTATTGTCTAGTTACTCCATTACAGTTACAATTATTTAATAACATGCACAATGGCAGTAGGTATGTACATATACGAATGTACATTAGCACATTCTCATACCTTTTAATACTGTGGAATTGAATTAGAAGTCGCTCGACACTTTGGTTGAGAATTTGAAAGTAAGCTAGAAAGAACTAAATACTAAGAAATAGTTAATTATAAGATATACAATTTAGGCACACAACTTAATCAAAATATTATCATTCACAAACTACTTTAATGGTCCACTACTCGACAAAGGTCTCTCCTTATAAAGGAGATTTTGGTCTACCACCGTTGGCATCATCGTCATTTATCATAGATTAAGACCAAGTTTTGATGTGAAACATCTATAGGCGCGGGTAAACCAGGTTTTTGGCGTGGCGAGAATTGCCGTGGCGACGCTCGCCGCTTTGCCTTACCGAAGTCACTGATGAAAATATTTGAGTTGTAGCGAATTTTTATTTTGGATTTCATATTTAATCAAAATGAATATTAACGTAATAAACAGTCATTTTACTTTATGGAAATAAAAAAAAAGTTTAAAAAGGCACATTTTTTTAAATTTCGATGTGTCACATCTGCCAGGCGTCCCGTGACGGCACACTTTTTTTTCTCTTAACAGTACAATCTGTGTTTTTAATCCGTAACCACACGGACACTCTAATTCTCACATTTATAATGTTATCAGTATATCTGTGAATGCTAATTACCAGATGGTACAGTATTTAATTGTAAGATAACAAATATAATAGGAAGGCTTATAGATATTTGAGATACGAGTACAAATGGGTAACAGTTTGTTTGTGTGCATTGTCACGCGTCATCGGCGCTCGCCTCCCACCGCTGCGCCGCTGTCCCTACCACCGCAGGGACACATAAAAGGACGAGCACACTACAGCTCGACCTCTTTCGCCCGGCGTCTACCACGCCGGACGGCTGCGCTGCCCTCTACGGGGGGTCGGCCTCTAAAGCCGACCCCAGCACTGCACCTCTTTCGGCCGGCGTCTACCACGCCAGTCGCCGCTGCCGCCAGCGTCCCTTCTCTCATCGCAGCAAACCAAGTTAAGTGCCTTTAACTTGGAGGACGACCGCTTGATCGAACCTCTCAGGGTCCACACCCTAAAGCCACTACGTGACACATGGCGCCCGACTGAACTGAGAGATTCGACCACGGTTTACCTCATATTCTTTTTATTGTGTATATTTTGTGTGTATTACTTGTTTTATGTTGAATCCCATCCAGGAAAGTGTTTTTTTCTATTATTTCGCTGTGAACACGTGCCAGTCGAAACCGCGTGTATATTCACGCACTTTTATTTGCTTTTTCATATTTTTTCGCTAGAACCGCGTGTGCAAAAAATACTGTTAATTACTTTCGCTTAAATTTTGTTCGCTTGTGGCTTATATAAACCGCAATTTAAATGCAAGTCGCTGGAATGCGTTTGAGTCGCAAACGAAAACCGGTTTCGCACGCGCAGAACCACGCTACGCCCTACGGCTCGCTTAATCTTATTGTAACAACCTGGATGAAATTCGATACATTCTATTTTTCTTCCAAACACACCTTAATGGGTTCGATAGCTATATCTAACTTAATTAATTCTGTTCAAATATCTAACTAGAACAAACTTGGCTTCATTACTAAAAACTTAATTATTACTTTGAGTCATTATTAAACTTATCTAAACTTAAACTACATACTCGTATTATTCATCTAACGCGTAATTTTTCTCTTTCAACTTCTGTATACATCTGCGGCTATGGTCATTTCATTTACTATCTAAAACTCAAAAATGGTACATGTTGATACCTCTCTAAAACTAATTCATATAACTTGTTTTTCTGGTAGGTACAATGGATGCGATTTGTTTTCTAAATGAGGTTACTAACATTAAACTATACTTTTCTAAACTATATTAAATATGTGTTAAATAATATCTAACACAGTGGTTCTTAGTCTTGTCGTTTCTCGTTCATTTGTTGCTTGATATTTTCTTAAAAATTAGCTATAAATGATGTCGATCGGTGTAGCATCATTGGATATTTTTTTCTATTTTTGACAAAACAGTCTGAGTCTTGTCGTTTCTTGCCCATCTATTGTTTACGTATTCTCTTAAAAATGCATTCTAACAATGATAGAAGCGTAAACCTATAAAATAAAATCTACAAATATTTCTAGCCACTAAATAAATCTAAAATTTTTGTAAAGTGTGGGCGATCATCATATTAAACTAAAACAATTAATTTGATGACTAAGTAGCTGTTAATAGTATCGTCGTCGATCGTTCACTCTAAATTGTTCTGGGCTAATTTAAAGCCTCGTGGCGACATAACCTCAAAATGTACTTAACCATATGGCTACTATTTAAACAAAATGGCTACCATAGTTTTTCTGCACAATGTGATCGTCTCGGATCCTTGTTCTAAAATTTGTATTCTAAAATACTACTTTTTGATTTCTTCGTGTACATTTAGTACCAACTTTTCTACTTTGTTTCGTTCGATAAATTTCGAAACGCATTCTAAATGTCTACTAATAAATAATATAATACTATTGACCGCTGCAACTTACTACAGTACTATATACTAAAGCTACAATCTACTATATCATATTCTATCGACCTTTGGAATTCACTATACAGATGTTCCACTATAGCTACATATAAAATATATCTATAAACATGTTGTTCTTACAACATTCTTGCACTATTCTCAACTTGAGACAATTTTAACTAGTGATGCTTGAGATGTAGGTGGATTTATATAAAGTTGCAATACGACTACATAAAAATAATCACATAATGTGGGTATCGTATTGGCATGTATGTTTCTGATCTGTATGTTCGTTTGTGTATATTTTGGTCTAAACCAATATACTTCCTTATTTAATCTCTTTATTCTCGTTGCTAGAATCCTATAACTTTTTAAATTTACTCTCAAAATGAGTATATCTATCTCTAACCGGCTATACTGCCACTTTAACTAATTAACTCTTAAAGGTTTACTGACAATTTTGATTGGAATTTAAGCTTTGACTGTTCGCCTCTATCGGTGGCAGGTATCGCTCTGTGCTAAGCACTTGATCATCCACCAAAATGTCGTGAACTCTGTTCCTCTAACCCTAATGACGCCCGACATCATGTCTTCTGAAAGACACTCAAGGCCCTACCCCTTGATAGTTACTACTTGTAACCTTTATGATGTTGTGACATCATGTCTTCTGAAAGACACTCAAGGCCCTAACCCTTGATAGTTACTACTTGTAACCTTTATGATGTTGTGACATCATGTCTTCTGAAAGGCCACGCCGGACGGCTGCGCTGCCCTCTACGGGGGGTCGGCCTCTAAAGCCGACCCCAGCACTGCACCTCTTTCGGCCGGCGTCTACCACGCCAGTCGCCGCTGCCGCCAGCGTCCCTTCTCTCATCGCAGCAAACCAAGTTAAGTGCCTTTAACTTGGAGGACGACCGCTTGATCGAACCTCTCAGGGTCCACACCCTAAAGCCGCTACGTGACAGCATTATCGCTATTATCAGTCAGGACAACGAATCTATGTATCTTCAATCTAGTATGTTAATGTTATAATCGCCTTTAGATAATGTCATTTTATTTTGGTATCTGGATAAAAAATTCTTATAAAAAGGAAAAGTGTCCTAATTAATTAAGTAATACCATAGACCGAGATAAAATGAAGACTCTTTTCCTTTGCTTCGTTCTTGCCACATGTAAGTTTCTAATTATTTATTTGAAAAAGAAACAAATATTTTTAGTCAAATATGAAATCGAATAAAAAAACTTTATTTCCATCAGTTAGTAACTTTATTTTTTAATTTAAGGTTACTAAATTATTTAATTTAATAAAAAGAATTCTCAATAATTCACATTCCCTTTACCAAGCAAATATTATTAAATAATTATGGATCACAACTTTTACTAACATGATTAAAATTTGTGCAAGATATCGGTATATAGACTCGGTTCGTTTGTGTGTGCAGTTATTGTTACTAGCTACTGTTTCGGCTCTAAATACTCTTATCTACTGCGTATTATGAAATATATTTAGCTTTAATTCCGCGAGATGTCTCGCGGAATTAAAGCTAAATATATTTCATAGCATTTAATGTCATGGATTTCCGCAAAGTAACGCCTGATTCCATAACTTAGCGTATTATGAAGCTGAATAGTTTGTTTATTTCTTTATATAAATGCGATAATGCATAAATCACATTTGATTGATTATATAGAAATCGGATAGAGCACATATTTAGACATGATGTATTGATCACGATAATATTTGAAAAATATTATTTATTTTTGATAAAGTTTTTGTAGTTTATAGAACACATGTTTAGGAAGGAAATAAGGAATATTTTATAAAACAGATAGTGGTGTATAACTAATTAGGATATGTACATTTTTGTAATTGTTGACAATTACGCAACTCAGACAAAGTTATGTACTATATAAAAATATAAATTCCAAACGTTGTATGTACATATATTTTAGGATTAGTTCCTTATGCTTAACAATATTTTGTACACCGTTAGTATCATAACCAATAGTTCCTGAGATAAACGTGTTTAAAATAACAAACCTTTAAATTTTATAAGAATTTTCATCAATTTAAATAAAAAACATTATTGTTATAATATAATCATAAATATTGCTAGACATTCTACAAAATATTATAAGTAAAAATATGTGTGAGATATGATATTAAATTAAACATAAGTAAATATATAATATAAATGTAATTGATGTCCGAGTTTAAAGCGATTTATCAATAAAAGTACGTTAAGTTTATATATTTTATTTCTAGTATATACCGCATCAGCGGTACCCGTGAATCAAGAATTCCCGGAAAATGATTATAAGTATCCACGATACATCACATTTCCCGATGGCGATGGAAACCCACACACCGTTGACCTTGAACAAGAAGTAGATGTGGCTCTCCTCGAAGAAATTAACAGAAATCCTGCTAACAATCAATATATACTGTTTACCAGGTACTCACTGTTAAGTTTTAACTTTTTATGCCTCGTAACCAATGTTAATTGCCTTCTTTTTCTTCTGTCTTTTTATATTACCGCAAGTTATGTGTTTTTACAAAGAGAAGAAAAATTTGAAACAAACCCTTTTGCAGTTCATCTAGCCAGCGTCAGCGTGGTGTAGCCCAAACCTCTTGTTTACGGAGACGCCTTCATTTTCTATAACACGGGAAATGCTGTTTGATCGACATGATAATCTATAAAAACTTATGTTAAAAAATTATGTAGTATGCTCCAGAAGAGGAAAGGGAAATTTACATTGAAATAGAAGCACATATGAGATCTGTAATAAAACGGAATTAATAAACCTTTAAAGAAGCTCACAAAAATAAACACAAATTTTACCAAAAAAAATCTACTTCAATTTGGTACAAATTGGAACCACACGGGAAGCACCAGCTTTCAAATAAAAGAAGAATCATCAAAATCGGTTCACCCAGTCGAAAGTGATGAGCTAACAAACATAAAAAAATACAGTCGAATTGAGAACCTTCTTTTTTTTGAAATCGGTTAATAAACTATCATCATTATACAAAACTTCTAAAATAAAGTTATACTGTTTATAACTGACTGCATTCTTTCGTATTTGTTCACAGACGCAACCCTAGGTCAGCCCAAACCTTGATAATAAATAATGAAAACTCGATTCGAAACTCCAACTTTAACAGAAACCACCCCACCGTTGTCATAGCTCATGGCTGGCTTTCGAATCAACAGACTGACGTCAACCCCACTATAAGAGACGGTAAAAAATTAAATATACTATATATATCTAATCAAAATATAATTATGTTCGTTTACCATTAATAACAACTATACGATTTAACGAATAAGTTTCTATATTTGCCTTATAAATGTTTGGAGCAGTCCAATATAGATCTTCATAGAAAGAAAAATCGGAAAAACTGTGTACTGAGAATTTAACTCCTTCAATTCACTAATTGTGAGTATTGAATTATAGGATTTGATTGACTCTATTCAAGATTGATAGTACCAATTCTACTTAGTTTTCACAAATCAAATACTTTTTGTTTTCGAGATCAAAGATATCTGTCATACTCTCACCGCCCATATCAACCCGATGTTCCTCTGCTTAGTCGGGGGACCGAGAACAGTAAGTGCATTCTTGGGCCGCCCCCGACAGGCAATAACCCCTCTTTCTCCAGACGGATCTCGTCAAACCGTGGGAGAGCCACGCTTCGGCATGAATGGGCCGGCTCGACCGGAGTTATACCACGGCCTCACAGAAAACCAGTGTGAAATAGTGCTTGCGCTGTGTTTCATCGAGTGATTGATGATACCGGAGGCCCATACCCTAACGCCTCCCCCTATCTCCCCCCCCCCTCCCATCCCCCAAAGGCCGGCAACGCACTTGTGACGCCCCTGGTGTTGCAGGTGTGCAAGGGCGGCGGTAATCGCTTACCATCAGGCGACACGCCTGCTCGTTTGCCCGCCAAAAACATAAAAAAAAACGACACTTTAATAGTTTTATTTGTAGCTTTATTTTTAACTTCTATATTAATTCCTTTTTTGTTACTATTTCTTATTGTAATGAATACTTACGAATTTATGAAAACGACAAAAATCCATTAAAAATATTGTTTTATTTATCTCTACTTTGCAGCTTTCCTGGGCCAAGGGGAAACCAATGTCATTGTCTTAGATTGGAGAAGACTGGCTTTATCTGACTACGTCACCGCTGCCAATGGAGTACCTGCTGTAGGCCGTGGACTAGGACAGTTCATTAACTTTCTCAGTTCTGTCACTGGAGCAAATTTGAATACCTTCCACTTGGTTGGTTTTAGCTTGGGTGCTCATTTAGTGGGCAATGCTGGTCGCGAGCTTGGAGGCAGAGCAGCACGTGTTACAGGTACATTTTACATCTAATTCTAGTAATAAATACCTAGTTTATTTTCTTTACTACGATAATTTACCTTAAAGGATGCATTTTATTTAATGATGCATTTAAAGAAATAAAATTAAATAAATATCGCCAAGGAAAAAGCACGAGAAATATGTTGTGTTATAATACTTATTTATTGAATAAATTCTCCATGCCTTTAATAATAAGTAATGATAAATAAATAAATATTTCGGACGTCTAACACACAACGCCATCTAGTCCCAAGCTAAGCAGAGCTTGTGTTATGGGTACTAGACAACTGGTGTAAATACATTTATACTTTTTTTTTTACATACATACATATTATACATGGAAAACACCCAAACTTCGAAAACAATATTTGCAGATCACACAAACATTTGGTACGACTCCGAAATCAAACCCGAAATCTCAAGTAGAGCAGTCGCATACGCTATCACTGCACCGCCGAGGCAGTCAGATCAAGTCAGCGTCATTGATTCTTTAAGGCAAATAAAAATAATTTATTAAGGTTAATCATCATAACTAGTAACTGATCAGGATCTATTAAATTAACGATGTTTTAAGATCCGATACTCAAGAGACCGTTATTTACTATTTCCTCTTGTATTCAAGGTTTTATTATTCTGGCAACTAAAACAATTTTTATCACAATCCATTGTTACACATTATATTTGATATATTTATACAATATTATTCATATATCATATTTATTCAGCTTTGGACCCAGCTGGCCCGCTATGGAATTTGAACAGGAACCGTGTTAGCCCCAACGATGGAGTCTACGTTGAAGCGATACACACTGACGGCGGTAACACTGCTGGGAGTCTTGGTATTGGTACCAATGTCGCTAATGCTGACTTTTATCCCAATGGTGGTATCTCTATGCCTGGATGTCTAACAAACTTATGCAACCACCAAATGGCTTGGAGGTACTTTGCTTCTACCGTCACCCGCAATCACCTAGTTGCCAATCAATGCCTCACCTCTTTACAAGTCTCACTTGACAGCTGCCGCGGACGTCAGTTCCCTATGGGCAATGGTGATTTGAGGAAATCTGGGTAAGTTAATTCACTCACTTGATTTATTTTTATAAAAAATAACTATCTACAAATTCATACTTGACGATTCACAATAAAAATAACTTCTTGTATTTAAATACTATATAGCATTACTTGTTCAAGTTCTTGATTGACTATTTTGAATTGAATAAGTTATAATATTCATGTTATTTTTTTCAGATCTGGCATGTTTAGAGTGAACACCAGGAGAAACTATCCTTTTTAATTAAAAGAAGTGGCTTTCAAATAAAGAGATACCTATATCAATAAAATGGAAATGAAAACTATTAAAAAAGATATGAGAAAAGAAAATAAAAAAGTTACATAATTACTTGAACGCCAGTAATACATAATTATAATTACTCGTAAAATGGATCCATGTTATGTGACTTTGGCTCCAAAGTGAAGCAAAAATGATCTTAATTACTGGTTAGTTGTGAAAGTTAGTTATTAGATTTGGTTATTGTGTAAATAGGAATAGTATGAATTAAGGAACCACTTTAAATAAAATATTATCACAAATTATTTGTATTAATAAAATAAATGAATTATGTTATTGGCATGGCTTAATGTTATTTTGTTATTGAAGAAAATACCTTTTGTAAGCGACATATTTTTTGTTAATGTAATCTTTGCCAACGAATGCCCATTGCAACTATGGAACAATCCTTTCCTAGAGTATTTAACTAATCATCAATAACGATTTAAGCCGGACGGCTCACATCGTAAAGATTTTCATCAACCTTCGAATCCACACAGGGTTGCGGAAGTCCGATACCAGTCGCTTCGTGGAAAAACTGATATTCGGGTAAAACCGGTTGAACTAGTAGCCGACGCCAATTAATCTTGACAAAGGCTAGGAAGATCATGAAGACGATGATTTAAAAATGCCTTCCGATGTGAGTCTTTCGATGGAAGTCATCCTTTTTCCTATCATTGGTCATTGCAATATGCTTTACAAATCTTGCCCAAAACTTTAATATCATCGGTGAATTTGTTACGTATATAATATTTGAGCATAACTAATAATTTCACATAATTATATCGCATTTTAATAACATTAGTTAAAAATAAAACATTAGAAAAAATAGAGCATTATGTCAGTCACCAACGCCTTAAACGCCTCTGTCCACTCTACAAAGTCCACAATTGGACCAAAATATCTCCTTAGAAAGGATGTTAATAGAGGATAATCGGCATTAAAAGCAAAAATTCAAGTTGCTTTAAAATTTAACTAACGAAAATTAGCCTCCTTATTTGTAATATCATAGTTATTATGCCAATAGTCCATTTACAAATACAAGCAGTCAAACAGTGCCACCTAGTCGATGCGTCAGAAAATTCATAGCTATTAAATCCCTTATATAGTATTACGCTATTAAATTTATATTTTTACTCTGTTTGATACTAAACTTTATCTAATTAAAAAAAACACACGAACAAAGCTTTAAATTTCTGTTTTTTTTTCCTTCCTCCAACTACAGAAAAGACACAGTACCTATACATTGTTAAAGCGAGCACCGACTTCAACAAATTGTGCTAGGAGAACTGTATTGATCAGATTGATATTAAAATCAATGTTTTACGCAGTATGCTGTTTTTCAAAGATGGCATTTTTGGTTTCACTAGTATTTATTGTATAGCAATAGTATTGTTTTGATTAGTGTTCCAGAACCTCTGTTAAATTATGTTTCAATTCACGAAAACCTGTAATTAGCTTGCTATTGCATATCGAACTGACCAACAAACTCAAGCAGAGAGATTTCTTCAACATTTTCCTTTAACTACAGGGTTTTTCACTAAGATTTTTTTTTAAACAAAATAGAACTGAGAATTTAGATGAAGATGATTAAAATTTTTATTGTAATAGAAATAGTAAGATTTGGCAATTATGAATGAAAAATTATGTCGGACAAATATCCACCACGCTCACAGATGTTAATTCTTTCATAATAAAAATTCAATCACATTTTGGCAAAATGACGGGTCTCTTTCATTAATCGCGACACGGACTTTAAGTTTTAAGGTCGCAATGGATTCGATTGGTTCCGTATAGACTCTGCCTTTAACATAGCCGCACAAAAAAAAACCAGTGTAGTTAAATCACACGAACGGGCCACTTAACAGCTGAATTCCGTGAAATTATGCTATGTGGCAATTTCGTTTGGAATAAATGTATTGTTTCGTTGGCTGTGTGACTTGTGGCACCATCCTGTTGGAACCACGTGTCAGTGATATCCATATCATCAATAATAGGCCAAAATTGAGTTGTTACCATCTCTTAATATAGTAACCCAAAAAAAAAAAAGATCCGTATCTAAAATCTAATCACGCCTACAGACCACATCGCGCACCATACAGTGACACGTGACACGTTGAGCACGCGTTGGTGTTGGCACATTATGTACTATGCCTGTCGACTCAAATTTATCGACCAAATTCTTGATAGCGGTTTCAGAAGGACGATTATGTTGACCAAAAATATAATGAATTTTACGAAATGTAAGTTTAACAGAACCACCATTTTCATAGTGGATTTTAGTGAATTTAATGGGATATTCGAGCGAAATTGAAAGCGTTGTAACTTTGATTCGGCCATTTTTTGGCCGAAACCGAAACCACGGCCGAACCTAGATTTTTTGGCCGAAACCGAAACCGAACCTTCGGTCGGTCACTACTTATTATATACCTTATTCGGTATTTTCATTTAAAAAAAATAGCCTTTTCTTTTACAGGTAATGTTTGTGTTTGAAATTGGATATCTCAGGGGTTTTCAACAAGAACTTTGTTTTTCAATAGGGGCAAACACTGACAACGTGACAGATTTAACATTAATTTTTTTGACATATCAGTGGCAGATGCTTTGGCAATAAATTTTTACAACGCTTAGATTATTGATATGTCGAATTGAATTGATTTTATGTTTAACATATGTATGATTCACATATGACATAGGTACTGTATTTGTTTAGTTATGACATATTCATGACACAAAACATAAAAAATATAGCAAGTACATGTTTAAATATCCACAAAATTTCCGTATATAACAGGAATTTCATATATGTTTAACTCTTATTCCAATAAAAGTTACTATCATCACTTTGAGTTTTTTTTAAAGCTACTAAATCAACTTGACACGGCAATGTCACAGTTCTAATCTTGTCCTTTAATCAGTGTCACGAAGTCATTTTTTTTATTATTTATCTTTTTTAACAACTTATCAAGGTCATCCATTGCTACAAATTGATTTGACAACAACAAAATGACCAAACCTTTTGTGTGAAAATATTCACAATTTTCGAGCGCCATTGTAATACTGTTGCAAATTAATTCAACAAAAATTGTAATAATATTTTTCCCGATCTAAATACGCAAACTATGATATTTTTAGAATAAGCTTACTTGTTAGCTAAATCATATAATAAGCAAATAGTGAATATTATGCTTGTGATAAAATATTTTTTAACTAACACATATTATGGAATCTTTCTAGCTCACTTCTGCACTTTCGATTTCCACTATTAGTAAGACAACAAGTAGTTCCAAATTATTAAATATATGTGGAAATAAATAGTGATAATATTTATTAAAAATTTACAATAAAAAATAAATATGTAAAAATATAAATTGGCTCTCCTTAAAAATCCTCAAAAATCTCCTCCTCCTGCAAAAATCTAAGCGATCTTTACCAAAATTAAAATAGGCCACGGATTTATAAAAAAAAAAATGCTTCGAGTCGCGTAGCCGCACTTGGATGGTGTTGCTCTTTACGACTTAGAGCCCAACGAAATTCCTAACAAGCTGCATGATGAAAAGCGACGAAGCGTTACGCAAAGAACAACAGTTAAGACTAATTGTAAATAATTAAATGAACCCACTAAAGTAAACTAGGAGTATAGATATAGTATAGGTTACCAATCCGAACTTCAGCTTTGCATGTCTAGTTTTTTCCTACAGACGACTAGTTTCTCTATCCTCTATCTCTTAATCTCACCTGTCAGATCACCTAAATAACTTGAAAGAATACAACTAAGGCCCTATTCGTGTGTATGATGTGTCTATAATCTTAAATATGTGTTGTGTCTATAATAATCTTTCTCTAACCCCTAATCGTTTTACTATCTATTATCAGCTCATGTGAATAACTGAAAGAATACGACTAAAGGTAACATACATATGACATTTGAAGATTTATCCTCCAAATTCTAACTGTTAAGGAGTCTTACCTTCTATCATCAGCTCATCATCATAAAATCATGACCACCAGACGCAAATACCGGAATAGCTTTAGAAAAGATATGATAAACATGGAACGTGCCTAAAAAAATTGTGGGTATCCCTCTTTTTCCTTGAAATCCCATCATCAGATCCTTATATGGTGCCAATAGTACTACCTCGGGTGCATGCCATGCATAAAACGACATTTTCTAAAAATGAATCCTAGCTAGATCGATTTATCGCCCCCGAAAACCCCTGCATACAAAATTTCATGAAAATCATGAGAGCCGTTTCCGAGATTCAAATTATAAATATATATATATGTCGGAGACACAAAAATAAACGAGAACATGAATGACAGATACAGCCAATCTGGACCAAAGCCAAACACTAATCACTACTAAACGGATACGAATCAACCTAACACCATCAGCAACCCCCACGAGGGGGTTGGGGCAACGCTCACTCCACCGCGGTGCCCTGTGGAATTCGCCACCTAGGCTAGTAATTCCCCCATTGATAAATATAGCCTCGTACACACGATATAAAACACAGAGATACCGACTCATGGAACCGTTCGATAGTGGCAAATGTTTGTAACACTTTTATTATTCGGATACCCTCATTCCGACACGGCCGTCCTGACGTATTACACGTCTCGTGTGATGTTGAAGGCAGTGCATCATCATCATCGTTATCCGCAGAAAAGAAAGAGATATTTTTGTATTGTTCGGCCACTCCTGACTAAGGACATTGGGTACATTATTACATTTTATCTTCTGTGGAACAATTTCATTTAGGACATTTTCATAAAATAATAGGCTCGTTACACATTTTTGGATTATTAACAATATCAAGATGGCCTCTTATTCTACCAATTTCACTATTCAATGGCCACCTTGCCTTTCAGTGGCCACCTCGCCTTTCAATGGCCACCTCGCCTTTCAATGGCCACCTCGCCTTTCAATGGCCACCTCGCCTTTCAATGGCCACCTCGTACGAATTTCGAGCGGAGGGTAGTTCGACCGCTCGCCGCGACCGACGATCCGTTACACTCTCAAACATTCTGGGCAAATGAGATTCAGATCCCACTTCTGATGTCGGAGACACAAGAATAAACGAGAACATGAATGACAGATACAGCCAATCTGGACCAAAGCCAAACACTAATCACTACTAAACGGATACGAATCAACCTAACACCATCAGCAACCCCCACGAGGGGGTTGGGGCAACGCTCACTCCACCGCGGTGCCCTGTGGAATTCGCCACCTAGGCTAGTAATTCCCCCACTGATAAATATAGCCTCGTACACACGATATAAAACACAGAGATACCGACTCATGGAACCGTTCGATAGTGGCAAATGTTTGTAACACTTTTATTATTCGGATACCCTCATTCCGACATCCACGGTCAAAAGGTAGTAGAGCCACGCTGATTTCAGCACGAACGGGCCGGCTCGACCGGGGCGGTACTACCCTCGCACAGAAAATCAACGTAAAATGTCAGCATTCGTGCTGTCGTGTTTCGTTGGTGAGTGCGAGACCGGAGGCCCAATTAGTCTAGTCAACAAGTTCCATACTTGTTGACTAGACTAAAAGATGCACAAGCATCACTAGGCCGCCATAGTGTGGGTCACCATGCTGCATTGTTGCATTCGCAATGAGTATGGTGGCCACCACTCGTGGATTCTGCTTATGCTTTCCATCAGGCAGAGTAGAGTCATTTTGGCGGGCCAAACATAAAAAAAAAAATTAAAAAAAATATATATATATATACAAGAATTGTTCGTTTAAAGGTATTAGATTACTGGGTGCCCTTGTTACCAGCCCACATATATTTAGCTCAGTAAAAAAGTACCACCCACCCGAAACCCACAGCGCGGATGACCCGCGTGCCAGACTAACACACCACCTCACAGACGAGCTTCCTGATGTCGATCTAGGCGAGATTGTGATGGCGATCGAACAACTTAGGAACAACAAAGCTCCGGGTGAAGACAGAGTTACAATAGAGCACCTAAAAGCCGGAGGAACTCCCATATTAGTAGAGCTCTCAAAGTTATTATATCCGTCATTCATACTGGCACTACACCGGAGGCATGGAGCAGGAGCATGGTAGTACCATTCTTCAGAAAAGGAAATAAAAGCCTACTAAAGAACTACCACCCAATATCACTCCTTAGTCATGTATATAAGTTGTTTTCGAGAGTCATTGTCATGTGTGTGTGTCATGTGTCATCATCACAAATCGTCTTGCCCACAAATTCGATGACTTGCAGCCCGTGTAGCGGGCTGGGTTTAGAAGGGGCTTTAGCACCGTGGACCCATTAAGGCACATTAAGGCAAATTATTCAGAAGATAGAGGAATACAACAGCCTCTATATTATTGGAGAATATTATATTCGGTGTACAAAAACCGACCTTACGTTATTGGACCTTGACAAGATTCTTGATATAGGTTCTTGTCATGATCACGTTTCATGTTTGTATTATAAATTATGGACAAAGGGTAAAGTATTTTAGAGCGAGTTCGTGAATTTTCATTTATAATTACAGTAAATGTAAGTCATCATCTATACTAATTTTATAAAGGAGATTGGGCAGAAATGTATGAACGTTGGTCTACCTATCCAACACTATCGCCCTCTGTGGAAATGGGTAGCTAATAAGTCCTTCAAATTATGGCTAGCGTTTAGGTCTAAATAAATGGGAGTTTTTCTCCAAGAAAATGCTTATAATATAGGCTATATTTTTATGTTACGTTAGTTTATCATTAGTTTTAATTAAAAGTTACGTCAAGATTTGTATTGTTTAGGTTAGCAGCATGCGGTACGAAACCGTCCTGATGTCTAGCCTAACATAAATACCATAATATTGAAATAACATGTGCACAAGTACCAACAGTACGACGTCTAGTTAAACACGTACAGAAATAATATCTAAATGCATCTCTTCCTTCTACATTTCTGTTAATTAATGTATGTATAGGTATAATACTGTTTGGCTCTGGTATGGCGGGACTGTTTCCTGGCCCTCAAAAGAGACACATCATTACCTACTTCTATGCCAAACTCATCCAAATCATTTAGGTCATACTCTCTGTATACTTCGATTAAGTATAGACCGTTATTTAAATGTTCAGCACAGTATGATGCAGCTATATTGATATGGTATGTTCCTAAGGCGAAAAGAATCAGTGTTCTTCTTCCACGTGTGGAAAATCTGTAAATTCTGGAAAGTTTGCCGCCATAGATAAAAACGCAAGTTTTAATGTATAACATAGTCTGCCAGATTATTTTCTGAGTTCATTCTTTTTTCAATTATTGTTAACATTTGGTCGGCATAGGCATTATCTGCAATTGGCAGATGGAATGCATTAAGTAGTGCAGCAGCAATGCGAAAGTTCTCAAACATATGATGTACGGACCTATTAAAATTATCGGCTCGCAAAAGCTTAAAGCCCTTTTGAACTTTCCGTTCACAACTTCCACTACCCATCTTATAATTGTTATTAGGCAAGATTTGTTTGCTTGATCTGTGGAAAGCTGCGAACTATTTATTTCTTTACTGGGTGGCTCATAGCCGTATGCTTATACATCTGGTAGAGCTTCCCTTAAGCCACGATGTAATATAAACACATCATTCGTGGAAAAAAGCCATTGGAATTGACTGGACTGTCTTGGTCATTCATAATACTGCTCATTATGGTGGCATCTGATGTAGTTGCTTTGTAAGGGCCAGTTACGTCAATAATGACATTACTGCATACAATAAGAAAGGATTTTATTAGGTTTCTGTATTTGTGCAAACTGTAACTGTGACGCTGAAACAAAAAGTTGCTACTTTTTTGTATTAAAATGTATGTTCCATCACATATACATATTAGTTTTGTATTTTCAGGGTCACCGAAAATTGATTTTGGAATAAGTAAATTCTTATTTAATGCTTCATTTCTTTCGGTATGATCGACCCCCAAATGTAAACAACAAAAACACACAACACAACAAACAAAATCTGATAAAGACATTCTCTGGCAATCACTAATTGCCGTTCAAAAGTTCGGTGCGATATTTTTAAAAGTGATGCTATGCTTTCGTTTTGTTTGCCGCTTCGGAGTTTCATAAGGAAGCCACCTAAAACTACGTTCGGTTTATTCGAATGCTCAAGTAGTGACGGTGTTTGCTCGAGCATAATACGAAACTCGGCGATTGTGAGCCCAGTGCAGTGTCGCAACTCGTTTTAATCAATAGTGTCTAATTCAAACTTGAATTACTGGTGAAGGGTTCTCCAGTGCTGTTCTAAACACTAATATTATGTCCATTATGAGGTCATTTGTAAAATCGTGAGATGAGACACATCTCCATTTAACAATTGGTTCCAAACTGGAGCTGTCATGTATTCGTTACAAACACGAGCACTTGATGGTATATAAAAATTGTAAGAGGTTAGCATATGAACTTTTATGCTGTTAGGTATTCGGAGACGGGTTTCATGTAAACAACCGCTAAAAATACAACGGTTAGCTGGATTTGATGCTCTTGCGAGCTGTGGTGGGTTGGGTGATTGAAATGGTTCTGGTTGAACCGGTTCCATCGATGCTTCATCTATTCTCTGTGTTTTTTTCGTTAGTTCCGACATTAACAGATGTTCTATGAGCTCTTCCTGCAGTGTTAATTCATTGCCAACAACGATGACAAGTGAACACAACTTGTTCAAAGGATATCTGAAATAAAATTTTAAATTTTAAAAAGTCGGCAGTGTGCATCGAGGCCTTTATAGCGATTTGTATGTAAGCATTTATGGATATAACCAAACAAAACACAACAATAGGATAAAAACAAAAGAAAAATAATTGAAAATATTATCAACTCGATTATCAGCATGAACGGGCCGGCTCGACCGGGGCGGTACTACCCTCGCACAGAAAATCAACGTAAAATGATAGCGTTTGTGCTGTCGTGTTTCGTTGGTGAGTGCGAGACCGGAGGCCCAATTAGTCTAGTCAAGAAGTTCCATACTTGTTGACTAGACGAACTCGCTCGTACCTGCAGGTGGAGCGAGAGGCCATATATATTCCATCGCACGCGCATTGTACCTGCTATAAACAATAATGACTTTCGACCGTAAAACACAGAAAAATAAGGTAGGGGGTGCTTTTCGTTATTCTCGGATATCTCATGAACCCCAGTACTTACAGCGGTGCTTCCATAGATTGAAATGAAGTACTAACAAGTTTTAACAAAAAAAAACCGACTTCAATCTGGACCAAATTCAAATGGGACCATTCGGGAAGCACCAGCTTTCAAATAAAAAAAGAATCATCAAAATCTTTGGACTGGGTGAACACCCAGTCCAAAGCTATGAGGTAACAAACATAAAAAAAAAATACAGTCGAATTGAGAACCTCCTCCTTTTTGAAGTCGGTTGAAAATAAGCATTTCAGTGACATAGTTTCATTAGTGTTGAGTAGGTAGACCACTTTGCCCATTCTCCTTTGAAAGTAACTCTGTATGTCTGTTATGCTTGCATGGCTTAACTGCTGCATCAATTTCAATAAAATCTGCCATGGAGAAACTTTGATTATTTAGAAAGGCTACTATATTAATTTACCGCGATAACTAACATACACGCGGGCGGAGCCGCGGCCCAAAGCAATTTTCATATTATATCCTTAAATCAATAAAATAAATAATGTATAGGGAACGGAAACTAGCTCTACACCTAACTAATTCTAACTTACTCAAATTTTTAAGTTAAATCTGGTTTTTAAGAGCTTTGAATGTTCTATGGGACGCTCTTTCGAAGAACGAAACTACTTTTCGTAACATTTTATGTTTATCTGCACAACTCACAGCAGTTTGCATGTGTCTGTAAAAGTAGGAGTTACAATGATTAGAATATTTTAACTCTGATACAATGTTAATATTACATAATTTTTAAAGTGACTTACTTTGAAATTAAAATATACTCAACTTTTACGCATGGCTTAGCTCGCGCTCATGTAGATTCTTTCAAAAAAATTGTCTTTAACAAAAGTTTATGTCCTACTCTAGTCTAAAATCAATCGCTGAAATAATTTTCCTCCAGTTACTCCATTACCGTTACAATAATTTAACTACATAATGCACAAACTGTACAATAGCAGTACATATACGAATGTAAAATAACACATTGCCATTCTGCCGTTTGATATTGTGGAATTTAATGAGAAGTTGCACTATACTTTGGTTGAAAATTTGAAAGTAAGCTAGAAAGAACTAAATACTAATAAATAAATTATAATAAGATATACAATTCAGGCAAACAACTTAATCAAACGATTTTCATCCACAAACTTCTTAAAGGTCCACTACTCGACTTATGTCTCTCCTTAGAAAGGAGATTTTGATCTACCATCATTGGCATAGACTTCATAAAAAGTTTTCTTTCTCTTTAAAGTACAATCGGTGTATTTAATCCGTCACCACACGGACCCTCTAATTGCCACATTTATAGTGTTATTGGTATATCTGTGAATGCTAATTTTACTAGATGGTACAGTTGTGGCGACTTCCACATACAGCGCAACAGAAATATACTACAGCGCCATCTACCGAAGTTACACTGAACTACGGAGTAACGAAGGAAACTAAGAAACTACCAATCCTGAATCGCGCAGTGAAAGTTCGCGCGCCAATAAGATACATACAACATCCCAACATCAACCGTTGGGCAGTTGGCCCGCCAGGCATGATCACCTCGCCTGGTCGGAGGATCCTCCCTTTGTGTTGGAGGGATAATACACCCGTCCCTCCACACAGTATTTGATCGTAAGATAAAAAATAATAAGGAAGGCTTACAGATATTTAAGATACGAGAACATAGCCCCTGGGTAACAGTTTGTTTGTGTGCATTATCACTACTATCAATCAGAACCACAAATCTATGTATCTAATATTATAATCACCTTTAGATAATGTCATTTTATTTTGGTATCTTGATAAACATTTCTTATAAAAGGAAAAGTGTCCTAATTAATTAAGTAATACCATAGACCGAGATAAAATGAAGACTCTTTTCCTTTGCTTCGTTCTTGCCACACGTAAGTCTCGAATTATTCATTTGAAAAAGAAACAAATAATTTTAGTCAAAAATGAAATCGAATAAAAAAAATTAGTTCCACAATCATTTAGTAACTTCGTTTGACACATTGAAATTGAATTGATAAAATTTAGCTCTAAATTTGATTTATTTTCATTAAATGGCCGTTTATGATGCTATTTAAATACTTTTGTCATTGAATCCCAAATGCTTAAAACATCTGAATGCAAGTACGTTTAGTAACAAAATTATGTTTAGTAAAATGAGGTTCTATTTGAGTAGGTACCTAATTCAAATTATTTTTTTATAATTAAAGGTGATAAATTGAATATTGAATCGATAGGTAATAATTACCTACAAATTTTAACAAAAAGAAAACCGACTTCAATCTGTACAAAATTTAAATGGGACCATTCGGGAAGCACCAGCTTTGAAATATATTTTTTTATCAAAATCGGTTCACCCAGTCAAAAGTTATAAGGTAACAAAAAAAAAACTGTCGAATTGAGAACCTACTTCTTTTTTTGAAGTCGGTTAAAAATAGAAAAGAACGGAGTGTCATTCACTATTTAAGCATAAAAATACCAAAAAAAACGACTTCGTCAACAACTGGACGGACTGGAGCTTTCAAATATAAAAAGAATCTAAAAATCGGTTCACCCAGTCGAAAGATCTGAGGTAACAAACATAAAAAAAATACAGTCAAATTGAGGACCTCCTCCTTTTTTGAAGTCTGATAATAATTTACAACATAAAGAAACAAACGTACACGCATTACAACATGGGATTCAATTTAAATAATAAATGAACCCAACGGTAATATTTACAAAATAGAATTCAATACTGGGATGTAACGAAAATAAATTCAAAAGTCTATTCTATTTTAATTCTTCTCCATATTGAAGAAATTAATATTTTCTAGTTATCTTATCTATTTATTTTAATACTATAAAACAGTTATTAAACTTAATGCCAGTAAAGATAAATATCTTATAAGTTTTATGAACCCTCAGACTTGGATCGTTTGTGTGTGCAGTTATTGTTACTAGCTACTGTTTCGGCTCTAAATACTCTTATCTACTGCGTGTTATGTAGCTGAAGAGTTTGTTTATTTCTTGATATAAATGCGATAATGCATAAATCACATTTGATTGATTATATAGAAATCGGATAGAGCACATATTTAGACATGATGTATTGATCACGATAATATTTGAAAAATATTATTTATTTTTGATAAAGTTTTTGTAGTTTATAGAACATATTTTTTAGGAAGTAATATAGGTTAATATTATAAAACAGATAGTTGTGTAGAACTAATTAAGATATACACACATGTACTCTTTTTTAATACACACATCAAAAGTGTCTAGGGATCAACATATGTGTCTAGGGATCAACATATGTGTCTAGGGATCAACATATATTTTTGCAATAACTTTTCTCCTGATTGATATTAATTAAAATTTTCTTTAAGAATTCATCAAATAAAGTATTTTCGTTTGTCACAGTAACGATAAACCAAGTCACCTTTGCATTAATAAAGAAATTTGCCATTTTCCTAATAAAGGGATTTTTGACATTTGAACCACTAACATTAAAGTTCGAAAAAAAGACTGAAATAACAGTTTTTTTTTAAATTTTATTAGGTAACTTAAATAAACACAGTAGCTGATAATTAATAATCCGTGTTTCTACCGCGAACACTAACAACACAAGAATCGGTTTGGCATACTCAAAATGAGTTCATCCAAATCACGCTGTGGAATGGCCGCCCATGTTCGTTGCAACAACAAAAAAAGGTCTTCTTGCGACTGGATACCCTCCATATTCGGCAGAGCTCTTCTCTGTAGCATATCCCATGCATGCTCAATCGGGTTCAAGTCTGGCGACTGAGCAGGCCAGGGCCAAAGCCACATCTCAATCTCAAGAAATCCGCATAAAAATGCTTGATCCCTAGACACTTTTGATGTGTGTAGTTGACAATTACGCAACTCAGATAAAGTTATGTACTTGAACTCGCGGGCTGGGATTCCGCAACTCGACGACTTTGTTGCGCCTATTTTGCGTATAGAGTTATGTATATAAAATATAAATTCCAAACATTGTATGTTTAAATATATTTAAGGATTAGTTCCTTATACTTAACAATATTTTGTACACCATTAGTATCATGAAATAAACGCGTTAAACCAAACAAACCTTTAAATTTTATAAGAATGTTCATCAATTTAAATAAAAAACATTATTGTTTAATACAAGTATAAATAATGCTATAAATTCTATAAAGCCTAACTTTTAAACTTTCGTGTTCCATGATATAATAATTGTTTTACGGGAATTAACGCGAACACTTATTTAAGGTATTACATACCTCTGATTTGCCGGACGTTTCCACCAGGTTGCACTGGCCGTGGTCACAGTCAGACTGTTGTGTGTGTTCGCGTTAATTCCCGTAAAATAATTATTATAAATTCTATAAAATATAATAGGTAAAATAAATATGTGAGGTATTTGTTTATCATTTATTAAATTAAACATAAGTAAATAGAGATGTCCGAGTTTAAAGCGATTCGTCAATAAAAGTACGTAAGTCTATCTTTTTTTCTTTCTAGTATATACCGCAACAGCGGTACCCGTGAATCAAAAATTCCCGGAAAATGATTATAAGTATCCACGATACATCACATTTCCCGATGGCGATGGAAACCCACACACCGTTGACCTTGAACAAGAAGTAGATGTGGCTCTCCTCGAAGAAGTTAACAGAAATCCTGCAAACAATTTATATTTACTGTTTACCAGGTACTCACTATTAAGTTTTAACTTTTTATGCCTCGTAACCAATTTTAATTGCCTTCTTTTTCTTCTGTCTTTTTATATTACCGCAAATTAGTGTTTTTACTAGCCAGCGTGGTGTAGTCGGCTAAAACCTCCTGCTTACGGAGAGACCTTCATTTTCTTTAACACGGGAAAGGCTGTTTTATCGACGATGATAATCTATAAAAACTTATGTTAAAAAAATATGTAGTATGCTCCAGAAGAGGAAAGGTAAATTTACATTGAAATAGAAGCACACATGAGATCTGTAATAAAACGAAATTAATAAACCTTTAAAGAAGCTCACAAAAATAAACACAAATTTTACCAAAAAAAATCTACTTCAATTTGGTACAAATTGGAACCACACGGGAAGCACCAGCTTTCAAATAAAAGAAGAATCATCAAAATCGGTTCACCCAGTCGAAAGTGATGAGCTAACAAACATAAAAAAATACAGTCGAATTGAGAACCTTCTTTTTTTTGAAATCGGTTAATAAACTATCATCATTATACAAAACTTCTAAAATAAAGTTATACTGTTTATAACTGACTGCATTCTTTCGTATTTGTTCACAGACGCAACCCTAGGTCAGCCCAAACCTTGATAATAAATAATGAAAACTCGATTCGAAACTCCAACTTTAACAGAAACCACCCCACCGTTGTCATAGCTCATGGCTGGCTTTCGAATCAACAGACTGACGTCAACCCCACTATAAGAGACGGTAAAAAATTAAATATACTATATATATCTAATCAAAATATAATTATGTTCGTTTACCATTAATAACAACTCAACTATACAATGTAACGAATAAGTTTCTATATTTGCCTTATAAATGTTTGGAGCAGTCCAATATAGGTCTTCATACAAAGAAAAATCAGAAAAACTGTGTATTGAGAATTTAACTCCTTCAATTCACTAATTGTGAGTAGGTATTGAATTATAGGATTTGATTGCCTCTATTCAAGATTGATAATACCAATTCTACTTGGTATTTACAAATCAAATACTTTTTATTTTCGAGATCAAAGAGATCTGTCATACTCTCACCGCCTATATCAACCCCATGTTCCTTTGCTTAGTCGGGGGACCGAGAACAGCAAGTGCATTCTTGGGCCGCCCCCGACAGGCAATAACCCCTCTCACTCCAGACGGATCTCGTCAAACAACACTTTAATAGTTTTATTTGTAGCTTTATTTTTAACTTCTATATTAATTCCTTTTTTTTCCTGCTATTTCTTTATGTAATGAATACTAAAGGTAGTAGTAGAGCCACGCTGATTTCAGCACGAACGGGCCGGCTTGACCGGGGCGGTACTACTCTCGCACAGAAAATCACAGTAAAATGACAGTGTTTCGTTGGTGAGTGCGAGACCGGAGGCCCAAATAGTCTAGTCAACAAGTTCCATACTTGTTGACTAGACTAAAAGATGCAGAAGCATCACTAGGCTAACATGGTGTGGTCGCTATGCTGCATTGTCTGCATTCGCAATGAGTATGGTGACCACCACTCTTGGTTTTTGCTTGTGCTTTCCATCAGGCAGAGAAGAGTCATTTTGGCGGGCCATACATAAAAAAAACTTACGAATGTATGAAAATCACAAACATAAATTTAAAATATTGTTTTATTTATCTCTACTTTGCAGCTTACCTGGGCCAAGGGGAAACCAATGTCATTGTCTTAGATTGGAGAAGACTGGCTTTATCTGACTACGTCACCGCTGCTAATGGAGTACCCGCTGTAGGCCGTGGACTAGGACAGTTCATCACCTTTCTCAGTTCTGTCACTGGAGCAAATTTGAACACCTTCCACTTGGTTGGTTTTAGCTTAGGTGCTCATTTAGTGGGCAATGCTGGTCGCGAGCTTAGAGGCAGAGCAGCTCGTGTTACAGGTACGTTTTACATCTAATTCTAGTTACAAATACCTACTGAATTCTAGTTACAAATTTTCGCGTTATCCCTTAGAATCGAATTTTATTTATTGAAGCAGATTGATTTAAAAATGAAATTAAATGAATATCATCAAGAAATTATTGAAAATAAAAAACCCGACTTCGTCAATATTTAACAATAAAAACATATAAGTTTTATATATATTCGTAATCACCGTAAAAATTCTTTATTACCCGACTGCGAAAGGAGGGTCATGTTTTTCGAGTGTATGTATGTATGTATATTTCTTTGGCACGCCCTAGAGCCTAAGCGGCTTGTCGTATTTTTATGTGAGTAGTGTCAATAGATTCGTCTTAGTCGTGAAAATAATATAAAAAAATGATTTCAAAATACATCGAGTATGGTATCAAAATAAAGATTTTTTACGTGGATTACGAATATATATACAACTTATATGTTTTTATCGTTAAATATTGACGCAGTCGGGTTTTTTATTTTCAATAATGTCTTGATGATATTGATTTAATTTCATTTCTAAATCAATCTGCTTCAATAAATAAAATTAAATATTGACGCAGTCGGGTTTTTTATTTTTAATAATTTGTACTTGTTTTGATACCACACTCGATGTATTTTGTAAACATTGATTTTTTTGTATTACTTTTTGGCACCAAAAATCCTTTTTTTTTTTAAATTTTGATGTACCCAGTGTCACTCTCACGATTACGACGAATCTATTGAAACTACTCACATAAAAATACGACAAGCCGCTTAGGCTCTAGGGCGTGCCAAAGAAATATACATACATACATACATACCCTCGAAAAACATAACCCTCCTTTCGCAGTCGGGTAAAAAGCACGGACACAAAAATTTTATATGAAGAAATGTGTTGTATTATCACACTCATTTGTTGATTAAGTTTTCCGTGTTGCTATGCCTACGATCAGGTTAACGTTAATGATTCTTAAAGGAAAATATTATCATCATAACTAGTTAATGACATGAAATGAAATGAAATCAACTAAGTCAATATTATCACAATCCCATAATATACATTATATTTAAGACTAGCTGAGTCTAAGATATATAATGTATATATAGATATTGTTCAATCCTCTCGCCAATGCAACGATCACCTTGTGACGTTTGCAATACCTATAGGCCCATGTTATAAGCATACAATCGCTAAAACTAGTTCACTGGCGAGAGCAATGAACTACGGCTGTTTCACCGTGTTCTTATTCTAAACTAATGCAGTATCAAGCACTTACTGGAGATGCGTGAAGTCCTTGATATCGACGTTCCAAGGGCCCTTGGTATTCTCTCTGCGTCGTCACACATACATGACTCCTAAAGTGCTGTACAGGCTCCCGAAGTATTTATAACACATTAGTAATTATAACACACCTGATTTAACTATCGCGGATCGCGCCTAATGGTAACGTGACTACTAAAACTCGCGAGTCCAAATCAGACCAATCATAGCGGTCAACCACTAAAGGAACCGAATCTGAAGACAATTAGCTAAATATCAATTAAATTAACTTAAACCGGCAGTCAATTACAAAAACCGTGTTTGACCGGCAAGCGTGAAAATTACTATCTGTCACGTCAAACGTCAAACAAGAAAAATGACATTCAAAAATGTTGCCATTACAATGACGTTTAATTTCTAACAGATATAGAGATAGAAAAATATATATTATACCTTGATAATACTTTATACATTATTTGTTTAGCTTTGGACCCAGCTGGCCCGCTATGGAATTTGAACAGGAACCGTGTTAGCCCCGATGATGGAGTCTACGTTGAAGCGATACACACTGACGGCGGTTACACTGTTGGGGGTCTTGGTATTGGTACCAATGTCGCTAATGCTGACTTTTATCCCAATGGTGGTATCTCTATGCCTGGATGTCTAACAAACATATGCAACCACAATATGGCCTGGAGGTACTTTGCTTCTACTGTCACCCGCAATCACCTAGTTGCCAATCAATGCCTCACCTCTTTACAAGTCACACTTGACAGCTGCCGCGGACGGCAGTTCCCTATGGGCAATGGTGATTTGAGGAAATCTGGGTAAGTTAATTCAATCACTGATTTATTTTCATAAAAAAATTCATACAAATTCATACTTGATGATTCACAATAAAAATAACTTTCTTTTATTAAAATATTATATAGCATTACTTGTTCAAGTTCTTGATTGATTATTTTGAATTGAATAAGTTATAATATTCATGTTTTTTTTTTCAGATCTGGCACGTTTAGAGTGAACACCAGGAGAAACTATCCTTTTTAATTTAAAAAAGTGGCTTTCAAATAAAGAGAAAATACAATTCATTATACATCAATAAAATGGAAACGAAAACTCGTATATATTATGTTTACTCGTAAAGTGGATCCATATTTTATGACTTTGGCCCCAAATTAAAACAAAAACGATCTTAATTACTGGTTAGTTGTGAAAGGTAGTTTAGATTTGGTTTTTGTGTAAATAGTAATAGTATGAGTTAAGGGACCACGTTAAGTAATATATAATCACAAATTTATTTCTATTAATATAATAAATAAATTATGTTATTGGCATGACTTAATGTTATTATTTTTATTGAAGAAAATGCCTTTTGTAAGCGACATTTTTTTGCTAAAATAAACTTTTCCAACGAATCCCCATTGCAACTATAGAACAATCCTTTCCTAGAGTATAACTAATCATCAATGACGATTTAAGCTGGACGGCTCACATCGGCAAGATTTTCATAATTTTTAAACAACATTAAAACATGTATATTTTTATGTGTGAGCCTGTCAAAGTGACTACCCTACCCGATTTAAAACACAAGCAGAAGAAGAGAAGCCAAGAGTGGTGGTCACCATAGTCATTACGAATGCAAACAATGCAGCATGGTGACCCACACCATGGCCGCCTATTGAGATGCTTCTGCATCATTGGGCATACAGTCCGGTATGCAGTATTTAACGTCTACATTATCAAGCTGCGCACTGTAGCTTGTGCGCGCAGTCATTTAATAAGATTTAAGGCCCGTATTTTAAAAGGCGTCTCAGTCGTGATTCAAGTTTGAAAACTAGTTTTAAGAAGAGATTTTATTATTGAACGCCTCTTGCGACAAGATTCACTGATCGTTAATCAAGTGAGTGATGAATCTCTGTTTATTCCTTATTTTAGAACGATGTCTATGTCAAAATCTCCTCTCAGGAATAGATTTTGACAGATGTGATCTCTGTTCACCTGAGACGAGCTCAATCTAGTCTGAAGTGGTCATTTCTAAGGCGTTTTAGTGGAAATGGACGTATTTTGATAATGTTTTTGAATAACAACGAAAATTTTACTTAACCTTACTTTATTTACTTTCGTAATTATTATCATACACATTTCAATTCACTTTAATTCACATTAAATTGATATACAATTCACTTAAAATACACATTCAACCATTTGTTTCAATTAATATCACCCACAAGCTTTTGGTTTCTGACAAAAATATAAAATTAATTTAACTAAAAAAACAAAAACATAGTTTGACAATTCGATATGACAAGTATTGATAACAATTTGAACGTTCCGTTATAGGTCCGGTTGCGGAATATCTACTCATTTTTAACCGACTTCCAAAAAGGAGGAGGTTCTATGTTCCACTGTATGTTTTTTTTTTTTTTTTTTTTTTTTTTATATATGTTACCTGATTACTCCGTCAGTTGTGGACCGATTTTGAATTTTTTTTTTGTATTCGACAGGGTATGCTTCCGTGGTGGTCCCATTGCCAGCATATCAGGATCTGATGATGGGATCCCAGGGAAATCGAGGGAGACCCTCATTTTTTATAGGCACATACTATGTTTTTCGTATATTTTCTGAAGTTACACCGGTATTTGCGTCTGGTAGTCATCATTTTATGATGATGAGCTGATGATGTAAGGTACCACTCCTTAACGGTTAGGAGTTGGAGGATAAATCTTTAAATATCATATGTATATAAGTTACCTTTAGTCGTATTCTTACAAATTATTTAGGTAAGCTGATGATGGAAGGTGGAAGGTACAACTCCTCAACGGTTAGGAGTTGGAGAATAATTCTTTCAATTTCATACGTATCTTAAGACCTTCAGTCGTATACTTTCAAGCTATTTAGGTGAGCTGATGATAGAAGATTAAACTCTTTAACAGTTAGGGATTAGAGGATGATTTTAATATTACACGTACCTTAATTTGTATTCTTGATGATGAAATTTGATGAAATTATTCAACTTACTACTTACCTACGATTGTTTGCACTAAAAACTGTAAAATAAAAACTTTTTATAAAAAAAAAACCGACTTCCAAAAACATCCAACGAAAAATCTCTGTCAAAAAACACTTAAAAGCGTAAAATAAACTGGTTCTTCATAAATTGCCTATAGTTAATTCTTTATTCATTTAAATAGTAGTATTATAATGGGTGCTAGGTACCTTAAATCTGTTTGAAGTCGGTGCTAAGCCAAAAAGAATACAAACGAACAATTACAAAAGTCTAAGCGATAGTCACTTGGATACTACTGATATTACTGAGATGTAGAGTTTATGAAGTTAGGGTTGGTAGAGTTAGGGCGTGTAGATTCAGAAGCTTGGCTCTACATGAGATCTGATTATCTTTTTCACAGGGTAAGCCATATGCAGTCGTCTACATATTAGCCATATGCATTTTAGCGGTTGGGGGGCAAAAGTAATATGTTTATGAATTTTTTTGTTGTTTGTATACTAAACTTAGTTTACATACCTCAGCTTTCTAACACTTCAGGAAGTACCCTAACAGTTTTGATGATCATCAGTGTGTCAGTGACGAAATCGGTGTTTTTTAGGTATCAATAAAATCTAAAGTATCAGAGCTATGCAATTGAAACTGTTTATGTTTCTTTAGTCTATAGTCATATCCTGAGAATTTGAACGATCTGGTATATCGGGAACCAAAGTTATGAGGGTTCAAAAAAACGACCAAACACTTCGAGAAAAGGTAGGTAGTGCCCTTGCGCTTCGCTTGGCTCGTCTTGGCGGAGGCACGACCGTGCCTACAGATTCATTAGTTACAGTAGTTGAAAAAAAAAATAGAGCATCACGTCAGTCACCAACAGCCTAAAACGCCTGCGTCCACTCTACAATTTATTATTATATTATTATTATTGGAAATATCATAGTTATTATACCAATAGTTCATTCACAGAAACAAACAGTCAAACAGTGTCACCTGGTCGAAACGTTAGAAAATTCATAGCTATTAAAGCTATTATATATTATGCTATTAAATTAATATTTTTACTCTGTTTGATACTAAAGTATCATCTAATTAAAAAAACACACGAACAAACCTTTTAATTTCTGTTCTTTTTTCATCCTCCAACTACAGGAAAGACTCATACATTATTAGAGCGAGAACCGACTTCAATAAATTGTGCAATGCTTACTGTATTTATCCATTTGATTTCAAAATCAATAATATTTACGCAGTTTGCTAAGTATATTTGTAATGATGGCATTTTAGGCTTCATTAATATTTATAGTAAGAGTATAGCTGTGTATAGTAGTGTCGTTTTGGTTAGTGTTATAGAACCATGAAAGCCTTTAATTGACTTACTACTGCATATTGAATTGACCAACAAACTCAACCAGACAGATTTCTTCAACATTTTGTTTTAACTACTAACACAAAAGATACCCAATTTCAAACACAAACATTACCCGTAATAGAAAAAGCTACTTATTTTTCTGAAATTATTGTATAAAGTATATAAGATAGTATGCCTCGCAACAGTAGGGTAATTAGGTTTATGTTATAGATGTTTTATTCCAATCAGCCTCATAATGCATTTGCCCGGAGGCTATAACCAAATACCTCTATTAGTCTATAATAAGCTAATAGATTTTCCATGAAACATAAACATAATTACTGGGTACCCTTGTTACCAGCCCACATATTTTTAGCTCGGTAAAAAAAAGTAAAGGAGTTATGTTTTGGGGTTCATTTTACTTAATATTGATCGAATTTATGGAGTCACAATTATAAATATCTTGTTAGAATAGGTATGTACGTATATGTTGTGTTATGTGATGAGCTGTGTTGCGAGTCATACGTTTATGCCACTGCATTATTCCTTTATGTTATTTGGACGATTGTAAGTGAGAAATAACACAGTACTGAACATTTTATGTTCAGTGAATCATGATTACTTAAATCATATGATATTTATTCTGGTCTTTTTAAGGAAGGATAGCCTTGCTCTTTGTGAGGATTAGATAGCCTTTCCCAGATGTAATGGCAAATATTGTCAATACTAATAATGAGGTAAGCTCTGGATATAGAAAATACATTTATCAATAGATAACTATAAATTCTCAAAATTAAAAAAAACCCGCGATATAATAACCTGAGTTCCCTTTAAAAAGGTAAAAAACACGTTATGCGCTTTCATTTGAGACCCCAATCGATGATATTTTTGCAGACATTCGGTTACTCTTCCCCACTTTCACCCCCATAACTTTTAAACGACTTAACCGATTTTCACGAAACATGTCTGAGAACACTCGCACGTAACTCACCTTTCATATAAAAAAACTAAATTGAAATCGCTTCATCTGTTCGGGAGATACGGTGCCATAGACCGACAGACACGTGAAACTTATAACACCCCTCTTTTTGGTCGGGGGTTAAAAACAACATTAAATGCGAGTGGCATAGTCTTTAAAAAAATACCGATATCTGACAAACACGCAGTCAGAGCCGCGGTAAAAATCTCTAAATGTAGTAAACAAATATTGATAAGTCAATTTCCTCTTTATCTTTAGGTACTCTTGCTTATATTAAGTAAGTAGGGAGATATGTATTTATTAAAGAGGAAAATAAGTGAATATTATAATTATAAAAGCTGATAATACTTGATTTTTTTTTACAATACTTGAACTTTGTATTGGTTGGTTATTAGAGAGTTTTAATTACACCACAGAATGTAAATACTTCTTCCTTTCTCTCTCTCCTTCATAGAGAGTATTTGTACGAATCTTCGTAATGTAGAGAATGAGCAAACAAGTATGCGACCCATTGGGTACTCTTTCTATTTTGTATTCCTTATGTAAACGAAGATAACTGTAGTTAAGCGTCTGTGGAAATGGTTCCAGCTCACCAGTCTAATAGACTCCTGACCTGCCGACCGATAGTTGACATTCTCCAATATTAAGTAGTCAACAATAGGCGCTATCTCTACTCTTTTTCTTTTGTAATAATGGGGCAAACGAGGAGACGTATAGCCTGATGGTAAGCGATTACCGCCGCCCATGGACACCCGCAACTCCAGAGGCTTCACAAGTGCGTTGCCAGCCTTTGGGGGATGGGGGGTTGGGGTTTGGGCCTCCGGTATCACTCACTAGGTGAAACACAGCGCGTGCGCTGTTTCACACCAGTTTTCTGTGAGGCCGTGGTATCACTCCGGTCGAGCAAGCCCATTCATGCCGAATCGTGGCTCTTCTACTTTCATTTAAAGTGACGTCAACATTTTTAACAAAAAAACACAATAAAAAACTTTATTGTGTTAATAATATAATCTAGTACAAAGAAATATTTTTAGATAAGATTATTATATATTGGAGAATATTATATTCGGTGTACAAAAACCGACCTTACGTTATTGGACCTTGACAAGATTCTTGATATAGGTTCTTGTCATGATCACGTTTCATGTTTGTATTATAAATTATGGACAAAGGGTAAAGTAGTTTAGAGCAAGTTCGTGAATTTTCATTTATGATTACAGTAAATGTACGTCATCATCTATACCAATATTATAAAATTAAAATAACTCTGTCTGTCTGTTATGCTTGCACAGTGTAACTGCTGCACCGATTACAATGACCTTTGTCATGGAGAAACTTTAATTATTTAAATGTTACTTTTTATCACGGTAACCGACATACACGTGGGCGTAGCCGCGGCCAAAAGCATAAAAAAGAAGACAAAGCTGTCTGCAGTTGTTGAGTACTTTCAATCTAAGTTATACATTCAAAATAATCTAATATAAATTCCAATGCAGCTTATTTTTTCATAATCAAATATAATCCGATGTTTTATTTAAAGCAAGCTCAAACAATAAAAAAAATAGTACTGTTGGTTTGCTAAAAATGACTTAAGATTATGTTGCACAGTCTTTTACGTTTCAGTATTTTCTTTTCCTAGAACTAGAGAAAAACAGAGAAATAGAATAATTAAGAAGAAAACTTTATTAAAAATTCTGTTTCTTTTGCACTAGTAGTTCAGTACTAAATTTTCCTACTTAATATTTTCACGAATATAACATCGCCTACTTACTATCGAACCATTTTGTCACGTGCATGTCTTGCGAAATAGATTGATGAGTGTTTCCTATATGCATAGAAAATATCCATTAATATTATAGAAGAAAACAAAAACTGTTAAGTAATTGCATAAATTGTAAACAGTTTGGAGGTAATGTGTAATCGTCGATAATGTCTCGTATGGAATATCTTATAACCTTATTGAATTAATATTGACGGTATCTGGATGGCCGACCTTTGCTCGGCTTTTTTAACAATTTTTTTCTAAAAATGAATCCTAGCTAGATGCTAGTAGACTTATATGACAAAATAAGAAATATGTATGACTAAGTATAGATTCCCAAAAAATTAATGATTGCACCCATGTATAAAATATTCCTGTAAGTAGAATCAAATATTATATCCATGGGTCGAAATATGTTTTCTCGATATACGTTATCCTATTTTATGAAGGTATACAACCCCATTAACGTACTCTCTACAGATGTTGAGACAATGTGAAACAAATAAACAACTGAAATGTATTTTGTGGATGAGACCGAGATAAAATCAATAACATTTACGAACTTCGTAAGCAGGGTCTAGTGAACGTGTCGGCAAGTGAGCCACCCTTCAACCTTACCCTAACACTGGTAACTCTCGTCTGGCCCCGAATACGAATCGTCACATAATGAGACTGTGAAAAACACTCGCTGCTCACAACTCCTCACTCCGCAAACCATCAGCTACAAAACGAATCGAACACGCAAATGCTTACAGCCAATTACAATCCCTACGTAAATCACGATAAAGACGATTTTTGCAGATGTAACATAAAGATACTCAAGTGTAATACTTTCACGAATCGCTGTTTGATATTCTGATAACATTTGTGAAATAATAGGAGATGCTCCTGTTCATGTGTGGAGACACCCATTTAACGTTCGACAAAATTTGATGAAAATACTTAGACGTCGCTTTGCGTCCTGAACGGTTACGGTTGTGACTCATAATATTTCAGACCTTTTATTTTGACTTCTGTTTTCTAACACTCATAACCAATAAAACTTTTAACTTAATAAAAGTTAGAATGGGTTTTGCGACTTTGCCTTAAAGTTAAAGTTTGAATTATAATAGTACGTTGTTTGAATACTGAGTTTTATAACTTAATATTTCAGAACGGGTATCTCATTTCTGACATATTCAAGATTTATGTATTTTTTTCATTATTCAATACAACAATTAATGAAAAGTACATTAAGTTTTTAAACTTTCGCCAATCTTTTAACTTCAAAATACGGTAATACTGACTTGCATTTTACTGTTTTCAATAGTGATTTGCTATTACACATACACATTATATGTTCACACAAATATTTATATGGTGCTTTGCCTAAATATATTTTACTGGATATTATTAACGCAAATAAAATCTTCTTTGAGACTTTATTTTTATAGCTATGCCTATATACTAAAAAGTATTTAACTACACATACATAATTACACTTACAAATAGAACAAAAAAAGATGCAACTTTTTGAAACAAGAAGACCAAGTCTCAAGTTAGGCATTTTTTTCAGATAAAAAAAAAATTGCGGATATGTAAAATGACACAATTTCAGCATTTCATCCATTTCTTATTGAATAGTATAATTTGTATACAAGGCGAAAAATCATAAATACTTAACTGCATTTCTTCGGCAGTGGAATATGATTTTTCAGGATCCATATTCTATCGTTACTGTGTAGTAAATATTCATGAATACAGCGTGCAGTTTCGGAACTATATTATATGCGGTCGCAAGAATGCGGTTGAATGCAAAGTGTGCCCCAGAGGATCCTTCGTCGATTCTTCGTCATTATCGATGCACAGTGCAAGAGTTTTCTCAGAAAAATTCCGAGGTTCCGCCGGTTTGAATGAATTTATAATGTTCCATGAGAGTTATCTGAATATTTTGATCTATTCTTGCAATTAATTTAAAATTTCAAGTTATTTACTATCTGCTTCAGCTAATATTAGTTTTTGTAAGCAATTGAGATGTTAAATATTGAATTCAATTACTTTTTAATGTAACTAATAGTATAAATGTATATTTACGAGTACGTGGTATAGTAGAATGAGGACTTAAGATCCTTCTTACCATGCTACTCTGTTGTCATCTCTGATCTGCTCTTGATAATCAGATAGTGAAAACTCAGAGCTACATGTTGGCAAGTTATACAAGGAGAAAGCGACAAAAAAATTAATGAGCACACAAACAGTTAGCAGCCATATAATGTAAATTTTAGTACATTTAAAGCCATATATATATTTCTAAAACTAGTTAAACCATGATAAATAACCGTCATGTAATTAAGATAATTATGACGCACGAAATATAACAAGGAATAAATAAATTTACTTATAATACCATAAAGACATGAACATAATTCTTCTTATTTGAAGTTGTGAAAAAAGTTGTTTGTTATCACTTCGAAGGGGATAAAGTGCCGAGTACGTGACTCTACAGCACCAACTGTTCACCCGATAGGTAGTTATGTACGTGACAAAACCTATTTAATATCTATGATTTAATAATAGATAATATACTTGCAGATCATCCTGGTTGGGTAATACATAACAATACTATTAGGATATGAATTTAATAAAACGCTTACGTTATTAAATTAAAATTTGTGTACAACAGCTTTTCATTTATAATACATTAATTACTTCTTTATGTAATGAAATAGTGGCGATGAATTTATAATCTACTAAATGTATATCTTGCGTTTGTGTCAAACAGCTTATTAGCCGATTACACAGAATTCATACGAACAACTTATAAGCGGGACTCGGAACTCTTACAATAACAATATGTTCAATATTGTTGTGCGTTTGCTCCCCACTCCCCGTCTGATTCTATAATTGTAATATTTTGTGCGGTTTTGCTTATTAAAAGCTCTGTTTGTTTATTTACCATTTTTTCTTCTTAATTTACAGTATATGTGTCCTGGGTGTTAAGCGGACGAATCGTAAGAAACAAACTTGTATATCCATTTTAAAAATATCTTAATTTTTTTATGAACTAGTGTCTTTACTACAGATAACATCAATGTGTTCCGTCCCACAACATTAAGATAATTTATTGTCACTGTCATATGGCATATACATGTATGAGTAAATATTATACCATACATATATATATTAATATTTATATATTTCATAGATAATCTTAACTCTCCTATTAATTTTGCAACATAACTGTTCCTATTAAAAAACATTAAAAACATGTAAACACAATGTCTCTTTGGAGACGAACGTTTTCGATTAGACTTTGCCAATACGATTATAAGGGACGGGTGTCTGGCAAGTTATTGGAAATAACACTCAACCGTTTAGTTTAACCCGACCAAGTAACTTGCACGTATATAGTTTTTGTCGAATTTCAGCAGAACCACAAGTCCGGAAATCTGTTGTATTAGTAAAGCAATTTGTTCTGGGTCCGCTCGCCACTCTGCGAACTTTTCTAATCTAAACTGTTGCCCTCTATGTTCAATCTTTGTGAAAACTCGTTCACTACTCGTACCGTCGTAAGTTACAGAGGTACAGATGTGCTCTTGTAATTTTACGATATTAAGTATGGTAACTTATCTCTTAACGGCGACGATTTGCCAAAGATTTGATCAATAAACCGTTCTACGCGATTAAACAACATGTGTCAAAATCGAAAAATAAATGAAAACGTCTGTTTTTAGGTTTGCACCATTACTAACTTAGTTATGCTAGACGAGAGAGTCTTAGCACCATTGTATTTCTTTATTGTAAATGTATGTACATAGGAGCACTTTAGCAGAAAACAATCTAAATAAACTATTGTATAAGCTTCAACGTGATGATGAGACAGTCTTCTGAATTCGTATATTTTTTGTTCAGGAACGGAAGTTATGTTATATCCCTGACTACCAGGCGAGGTGCTCATATCATGGACATTTAACTATTTACACAAACATGAAAATTGTTTTTGGTCACTAAGTTACAAAATATGGGTACTACGTACGCGTTTTCATCTCTATAAGATGTTAAAATTTTAAGATATACTAAGCCGTGTAGTAAAAACCACGACGTGATAAAGTACGAAGAAAAAACTTTACGTGGCAATTTGGTACAAAAATTCTGTGGCCCATAAACCTAGTTAGGCAAATAATACACATTTATGCGTCCCACATTTGCACATGAGTTGGAATTTGCGGCATCCGCTGGAAACTAACTCAGCATTCTTTTGTACTACTTTCAGCACCAATTTTTCAGGGTTCCATCCTACTAAACGTAAGAGTCCATAACTTGTTCTAAAATCCTCAAATTTCAAGGTAATACTTTAAATATTTTCACTGTAACTGGAAATTTTTAAATGTAAGCTCTTTAACATTCTTACAATTGAATTTTCAGCAAAAATGCATTCGTTGCATCGCAAGGTAACAGTTTTTAATTAAATCGTTAAATTATGTCAGTTAAATTTATTTATTCTTTGAAAATTAAATGAGAATTTAAAAGTAAAATACATTTATAGACTGCTTTATTACTTAGAAATCTATAGTACACATAAATAAATATTTCGAACATCTAACACACAACGCCATCTAGTCCCAAACTAAGCAGAGCTTGTAATAAGGGTAGTAGACAACTAATATAAATACTTATATAGCTATACATTTTTTTGTAAATATATACATACACCAATAGTCAGTAGTTTAATTAAATCGTTAAATTTTCAGTTAAATTTATTTATTCTTTGAAAATTAAATGAGAATTTAAAAGTAACATACATTTATAGATTGTATAGTACCAATAAATAAATAAATATTTCGGACATCTAACACACAACGCCATCTAGTCCCAAACTAAGCTGAGCTTGTATTATGGGTACTAGTATAACTACTTATATATAAATAATATAAATACTTAAGTTTAAATACTTTTTTTGTAAATACATACATATACCAATAGTCAGTAGATACATTAGCAGCTCCATGGTACAAAGCAGGTCTATCGATTCACCATTTATACAAACAATGCTTGTGTAGAGTACTTTCCAAGCGAATATAACTATTTACAATATAGGTTTACCGATACTTAGCTATCAATGTTGAAGATAGTCGTAGATGATTACAATTAACTTAGAAGTATCACTGACGAAATATAACTATAGACTTACATCGCATGAACTTAGAGTTGTACGCGGATGTATAATAAGCTTAATGTTCACTAGATGTCACTAAGTGTATCAAATTGTAAATTTCAAAGATATTTTCTGAGCTTCTACTCCGATACGAATCCGAGAGTAAACTGTCAAGTTTATTTGTTTTTGTATTAGTGCAAATGTCCCACTAGATGTCGTTTTCCACATAATTACATTAGTAATTTATGTGATATTTTATTAAATCGTCCAAGAGCACACAAATAAATAAAATTGAAATGTCTGTTTATAATTTCAAATAAACAGCTTCTTCATAAATGCTTCTCAGTAGATACGGTACATGAATATATATTTTTTTATTAATTTTTGTATGAAACTTTTTAAATTTTCACATAAAACTCTGTATGTAGGTCTAGCTACTTAATTGTGTTATAATTTTTATGGGACTAATCCCGCCCACACGCCCACCACTGTAACTCCTGTACACCAGGATCAACAGCGGTGACCCACGAAAACACCGAGTTATGACACTCGGGAAGTCCCAGGAAAAATTTAACTGTCTTGGAACCCGCAACGAAATTAATCAGAAGAAAACTGGAGGAGTTGGAAATATAATAAGTCCACTTCCCTCCTTAGCAAAGCGGGAGACAAAATGGAGTCAAAATAGGCAGACGCCTTTTTCAAACCGGGAAGCACCACGGATAAAAATATTATGGGTCCTAAGTGAGCTATATTTGATTTCTATAGTATGTATGGCAGAATCGCTTAAACGCACGGAAATTCACCGCAGTTGACACAAGATCCCCATAATATACTACCCCAGACGTCATTTGTAAGCTATTTAGCATCATGTTACGTTCATTGTACCAAAGACTACATTCCCAGAGGATATGATGAGCCGACTGTTCACAGCTAGAATCAGGTGTTGAGCATTGACACAATGGTGAATCGACTAATTTAAATGAGTATAGTTTGCTCTTAAAGTTACCGTGGCCTGTAAGAAATTGAGCGACACAGTGATCTACCTCGAGCCATCTCCTTGACAACCTTTCGCGAACAGATGGAAAGAACTGGTAAAGGTGGCGCCCCTTAGATGATTCGTCCCATCGTTTCTGCCATTCATCCAAGAGGTCGTTATAGACATTGGTTTTTTGTTGAAACAATCTTATGATTTTACCGCGGTCTCGTATGCCCAAAAAATCGCATTCCATGTTTTGTAGTGTGGAATAGTACATGGCTGCACGTCTTTGCACCTCGAGATCGACCGGAAGAACACCTGCCAACACCGGTAAAGCCTCAGTGCTAACCGTCCTATATGCCTTGCACAAGAAAATCAATGCAGGTCGTTGGCCTTGTAACAGTTTGCGACGGACAGCACCTACAGTCGCCCTATCTGCCCATACAGGAGCACCATAGCAAATAGAACCCAAATAAGTAGCTCCATATATGATCTTAAGTGTATGAAATGACAGACCCCATGTCGCAGTTGATATCCTCGTCAGTGCAAAGAAACTCTTTTTAGACTTTTCATTAACTGTTCTAATATGTTCAATAAATGAAAAATTTCTTTCTAAAACCAATCCTAAATAACAAACCGAGGTTTTATTTTTAATAGTAATATTTTCAAATTTAATACAAGGCGGTGATTTGAGGTTACCTTTCAGAAGTAGCTGGAAGGTTTTGTTTGGTGCAAACGTCAACCGATTACGCCCACCCCACCGAGATATTAAGTCCAAACATTCACTGGCCAGCCTCTCAAGCCCCGTTCTAGTATCCGACTCTATCAATAACAAACCGTCGTCCGCGTACGCATTCAGGGTACATCCGGACGGCACAGGCATTGCCAGGAAATCGTCGAAGCCTATGTTCCACAAGTATGGTCCTAGCACTGACCCTTGAGGACACCCCATCGTAAGCGCCTTCGACACAGAATGATGCCCAAGTCTCAATTTAGTAGTACCTTGTAAGAAGTACGAGGAGATAAGGGAATAAATATTTTTAAAGCAACCTCTTAATTTTAATTTTAGCAATAGCATGGGCCACCACGCATTGTCAAAGGCGCCAGATATATCTAAGAAGATGCCTAAAACGTATTGAAAACTTGACTCGGTGACAGTTTTCCTTACAGATATAACCGCATCAGTTGTCGATTTTCCCAACGTAAAGCCGAATTGTCTATCATGAAATTTAACTCCACCCGGTAGAAGTCGTGGTACTACAAGACGCTCTAAAAGCTTTCCCAGCGATGGTAACAGTGTTATGGGTCGATAGGATTTAGGATCGTCTGGCGGCTTATCGCCGCTTTTTGGTATTATTCGAATATTACCGCACCGCCAAACACTAGGAAATACTCCTTCCGCAATGCAACGTTTAAAAACTGTTAAAACCGTATCACCCGAAAGTTTACAAGCTTCTTTTATCATTTTGTTTGATATTTTATCGTCGCCCGAAGCCTTATTTAGTGGCAATGACCTAACAATACTGAGGAATTCGTCTGAAGATGGTAAGTCAGACATTGGAGACAATGGTGGTTCAATAGCCCACTGCCTAATTTGTCGGTGATAATCCGTGTCATCCTCTGGCCGATCGTCAGGCACAAGTGATTCTAAAAGATATTCTGTGGTTTGTTCTACTCCTGTAGTATAACTATTATTAATTTTGATGTTCTGTACGTATGCAAGGTCGATTGATCTATTTGCTTTAAATTCATGATACAAAGGTGACCAGGGACCCTCTCTATCGAGTTTATCAACAAGTTTACGTATTAAATTTCCCTTTGATTTCTCCACAGCAGCTCTATAATGAGACCTGGCAACTCTAAGAGCAATAAGAGCATTATTGTAAATATCTCCTGTTACGTTACGCTTTTTAATGTCATTTAGTTTTTTACGAGCTTTTCGATAGATTCTACGTAATTCGACTAATTTATAATTCCACCAATCACATCTACGAGTGTTAGTGATAGATCCACGGCCGATACAAACATCAGCACAATATGTGAAAGTATCTGATAATATGTTTGCGCTTTCCTCAGCTGATAGACCACTGCGACTGAAGTCTTTGGCATGTACTGCAAAGAGTGAACCAAATAAAGCCCAATTTGCCCCTTTAGTTTTATACCTAAAATTGTAAGGAGTTCTTTGTGGATATTGTGCAACCATTGGTATGAATTCGTACACGATTAAGCGGTGATCACTACAGGATGCGTCCGGTAGGACACGCCATCCAGATATCGAGACGTCGCCGCGCGTAAGCGTCACGTCAATAGAAGACTCACCCATTGGGCTGCAAAAAGTTGGTGGTGCATCAGGGGTATTGTGGATAGTAAGATTCATTTCCGCAATAAAATCTTCAACCGCACAGCGACGAGCCATGTCAGCTGCACGCAATTTTCCATACCATAAAGTAGAAGAAGCATTGACATCAGCGCCAATGATAATTTTGTGTCCTATGAGGGACCGCAAAACGAAACGTAAATGATGTAGATGAGGATCAATAGGATGTGAAAATTGAAAATAACAGCTCACTATGTAAACCCTACAGGTAGAGGATGAGATCTCAGCAACGGCGCAGTGTGACGTCATAAGGTTACGCAAAGATGTTACCGTAAAATTAGAACTTGCAACATATATCCCAGCCCGCGACCGGCCATCTAGTTGTACTACATAATTCCGCAATTGAGCGCTTTGATATTGCTCTTGTATAAGGACAATGTCTAACTTTTGTTCCAAAACTAAGCGATCTAATTCTGACGTGGCTATTTTATCATTATGAAGATTTAACTGGCCTATTGAGATATTATCCATTTTATTAAAAAGGTACTACAGCTACTACTGTATAAGCTATTCAGTAATTAGTATTTAGGATTAGCTGCTCTAATTTAAGTTTATATGTGGAGCAGTCTTGTGATCCACATCGATGGTCACATGGTTTTTTGTACCGGCTGCATTGTGCGCATTTCGGTTTAAAATCTGGTGTGTCCTTATCCGGGCAAGCCCTTGTATCGTGGCTGGCCGCGCAATTAGCACACGTAGGAGTTTTAATAGTGCAAAATTTTTGAACATGACCGAATTGTTGACAGTTTAAGCAACGAACTACTTCTAAGTCGTCTATAAACCTACATGTGGCCCAGTCTATATATAATTTATCTTTTGTGCTAGCCAAGTGTTTCCTAACCTCTGTCTCTAATTCTAAGCCTATCCATTGACGTCCGTTTTCCAGTTTACGATGCCTGACAATTTTGGTCGTTTTTAAAAAATCGCTTTCGCTTAATTTTAATTCGTCCTTGATATTCTGACGATATAAAGCTGTTAGGAAGGTACGATCCTCCATAGAACCGGGCACGTCTTTTACAATTATACGGGGCCTTCGGCCTTTCGGCTTTTCTAAGCGTAAGCCTACAGATTTAATGGCGTTTACTGCTTCTAGTTTTTTAAGCTGCCGTTCATTTGCGACCCGCAACACGACGCCTGCCTTTGCGGTTTTTTTGACGCCTACAATTTGAAAACCTTCGTCGCTAGGTTTAATAGCCTTCATGAGAGCTTCTTTTGTAGCTGACGAAGTTGCATAGTCCGCTGAACGTTCCGTAGTAGGATACGCAATAACACACGGCCTAGATACGCGCGCCTCAGCGGACACCGGACACGGGGCTGATCCAGGTGGTAAGCGAAGCCTAAGCTTGTCCGCGTACGTCAAGCCCGGCTGTTGAACGGCGACACCCCCCACCCGGCGCTCGAGATTCGCTAATTTCGTTTCATTGCTAGCAGATTTAATTGCCAACAATGAGACGATACCGGTAATCCGCTGGGTTACGTCCATAATGGCGGTCCTATTCCCCACATTCATTCGCGACCCCTGATCGTTTACCAATTCGTTAATTTTTGCCAAATATTCGGTTGCCTGAGACACCAACTCAAAATAATCATACTCCCCACAGTTATCACGACCACTAAGAGACGAAACACTCTCGCCCAAGTCCGAAGCCCTAATTCGTTCAGTTCTACTTTCATTTGACGATAAATTTGATGGCGACATTCTACCAAACAATTTATTTCCGGTTGGTGTTCGAAATTCATTTGTACCACCGGGATCCGGCAACTCGCCAACAACCGACATGGCCAAACAAAGACACACCAGACAAAAGAAATATCAATAAAAACAACTTCAAAATCAAAAAACACGAAAAGAAAATTAATACAAATAAAATATTACTCCTACCTACCTTTATGAATAAAATAAATTGACTTACCGATAGCCGTAGTAAAAGAAACTAACACAATATTTGTATTTATAAGGCGTAAAACTTACAGATTATTTGTCAAAAACACTATATACAACCTTATACCGCCCACAAACCGGGTAACAGTCGCAAGGATACACAAAAACAATATTTAAATTATTAAAACGCGACGTCACACGTGAACCGTACAGACCCGCGGAGGGAAGTGATTATGTTGTGTTATAATTATCAAAATTTGTTGAAAAAATCCATATATTACATATGTTATATTAGGTTATATTATTCAGTGATGAAAGCTCAGTAGGCTGAAGCCTAGGGCGGCTTCTTTTAGGGGGCGGCAAATTAAATGATTTAAAAAAACTACATTACTGTAATAGAAATGGAGAAATTAAGTCTTGGCAGTTTAACAAGAAGAAATAATGTATTAATAGTACTGTTTGAGAAATTCTATATGCTTGTTAAAATACATCTTTGTAAATATCTGTTTATAAGACATCTCAATAGCAGTTAAATTTTACAATTTAAATTAGTAATTTTAACTAAACATTTTCTTAATTACCACTGAAGGTGGCATGAGTTGCTAGAATGCACTGCTGCGTCCGTTTCAGCGGCTGGCGGCAAATTAGGTCCAAGTAGAAATTTTCATCCTTGTTCCTTTCCGCCACCTCTTTCTGTGCAATGTCATCTTCGCAGAAGATAAAACTCTGTTGCTATCCACTATGGAGCATAACATGGTTGGCAGCGAGAGATATTCTCCCATAACTGCATTCTATATCCAACGCTGCGATGCTCAAGTAATGGCACGGGGAATCGGCTCAATACACTGGACAGGCAGGATTCAACTCACTTCTAGTAACCGCGTGCAGGTATTTCCGAAGCAACTGTGACCGGAAAGAACCTGCGTTACGCGGAACAAATCTCACATGGATATTCCTGACAACGCGCATTCTGCCTCCGTAGACATTATGTGATAAACTCGTGTGGCTCAAACCAACAACACTCTCTACTGTCTACTCTCTACTCTCCTGTGGCGCACCCTACTCTAGGCGGTCAGTGCTACCGTATACACCGGGTACCGTAAAGTGTTATTAACCGGAGAATTCTGCGTTGCATCTTGTCGCAACACTCAGTTTACCTAAATTCGGCAAAAGCTTTCGAGCAAACTATTGAAAGTGTGTGTGTGAAACTGTCGTCAACCTACTGTTAAGGAACAGGCCTAGATACATTATTTGGGATTAATACAGTACGAGAACTAAATTGAACACGATTGAGGCGTCTTAAAGTGGCCTCAGATATTCATCTTGGAACGACACGTATATTTTATTATGTCACAATAATGATATCTATGTCGATTACTGAAAGAAAAATAATGTAACAGCTCATAATCTTCACTTTTTAAATATTTAAGTAAAACTTAATCTTTATTAAGTTAATTTTTTTTTTCGTGGGTAGGTGTTGAAAAGTTCACACGCATTTGTAAAAGCTCCTTGAATATTTTAATAATTTACTTAGTATTTGCAAGGCCTTCATTGTTTACATGTGTTCACTGAAGTTTCTAAGCCACCTGCCAGCTTTTTCTTTGCACAAATATAAACATCTGCAAACCAACTCTTACAAGTTCATCAAGTTCCTCAAGTAATTTTATTGTTCTGAGTATACAAAATGTACCTATTTCTTATTTCACGCAAAATTCAATTCACTATGATTGAAATACTAATATACAATCGAATCGAATCGTCAATTGTCAAGAAGTTTCAATTCGGCTGGAATCTCTGGCGCTGCACGCGCTGTGTGGAGACGTGGCTCCGTTACGCATATTCTGCTATCGTATTTACAATGGGGAGTACTCCGAGCAATTGATTGAATTGATCCCTGCCTCCTTTTTTTGCCATCATCCTACGCGACTGCAGTTTCATCATCATCATTTAGGTGTCAACTGTGCGCTTTTCGAGAAAATTTCTGCCCTACACAACAAAACTGTGGAATGAACTGTCGACTGTGGTATTCCCGGACCAATACGACCTTCAATCAATCTTCAAGAAAAGAGCATACTTCTCCTTAAAAGCCTTGTGACACCTCTGGTATTGCGGGTATTCATGGGCAGCGGTAAATAATAAATAAATAAGTTGCCGTTCATGAGTGCATTGTTTCTCGTTGTTTACTGCGTGTTTTGGTGATAATGATGGTTTTGGAGAAAATTATTTGCTTTCTCCAACGGCTAACTGGATAAAATCACCATCTTCATCCTCACAGTTTTTTGTTATGGGGAGTCTTTAAGAAATTAACTAAATTACTCCTAAATATGGTCCTTAGCAACTTTGCTGTTGGATTTTTGTTGCTTTTGCCGAAATTGCGCAAACAAATTTTCTATTACATCCTGATTCAATTTTTAACCGACTTCAAAAAAAGGAGGAGGTTTCTCAATTCGACCGTATATATGTTTTTTTATGTGTGTTCGCGGATAACTTCGTCGTTTATGAACCGATTTTGATGATTCTTTTTTTAATGGAAAGGATATGTCCCAACGGTGATACTACGATAAGGACATTACGATCTGATAATGGCATCCAAGAGAAATCAAGTTGAACATTGAAGTTGGTTTTTGTTTTAGTTAATTGTGTAATTTTTCAAATATTTTTTGCCCGTCTTTATCGCATTTAATGCATGTGTTACTTTTTTTAAATAATGCGTGTTTCTATGGCATCTCATATTTTTTTATTACTGTTCAATGGGCCTATCTGTCAATTTTGTAAGTGATCGATTCAAATTTTAAGTTTTGTCTATTTCGTATGGTTTGGTAACTTCTCTTGAAACAAAATTTGCTCATTGCCGTTAACATAGTTATTGTTAAAAAAATGATTTTGAATACTTTTAATTAAATGTAAAACGTTGCAAAAGAAAAAAGAAAAGTTACTAGATATCCCTGATTTCTTGCATGTATTTTGGTTTTTCGTAGCCCGACCGCAAAAAACAGCTTTTAGCAGAAGCCCACTTATTATCAAATAGTTTATTTATAGTAGCTTTTAAAAGAGTTGTAACAATTCTGCTTTTACTGCTGATGGAATATTATAAGTTTTGACTGCCTCGTTGGTCTCGCGGTTGGCGTATACGACTGCTGATCACGAGGTCTCGGGTTCGATTCCTGGGTCGGACCAAATGTTTGTATGATCTACAAATGTTTGTTTCGGAGTTTGGGTGTTTTCTATCTATAATATGTATGTATTTACAAAAAAAAAAAAAAGTATATATGTATTTGTATCAGTTGTCTAGTACCCATAACACAAGCTCTGCTTAGCTTGGGACTAGATGGCGTTGTGTGTTAAAATGTCCGAAATATAAAAATATAAGTTACACATTATTGCCATTTCATCGAAAGTGATCACACAAGCTTTATCTTTAATTAATGCATTTCGAATTTCTGTTATTCTTTTTTTAAATAGATCAGGGCAAAACAATCGGATTTTGCTAGCCACTTTCGGAGTTTCGGATTGTGGTTGGAGCGGCAAGTACTACACCTTGCCGCCTTAGAAAAAAATGCACTTTAGATTTGTAAAATAATGACAAGCTGAATTTATTTTCGTCTTCTGTCCAATTCATAACCTTTATTTTCGTAGCTGCATCAATGCCAATTCTCTAGGAACCTCTTCTGAACTCTTTAGATTTTAAAATGCTGTCATCAGATTTTGGTTTTTGCCGTAATTTAAATAATAGGATAAAAAAATTGTTAGAAAACTGTTTAAAGTGTATGTATATGAAATAATATTTATTTGTTAATCTCCTGACTGATTTAATGTGATTTTAATATTACGTGTTGTACAAATTAAAATATTTATAATTAAAACTTGAGAGGTGTCAAGGAACACCCGGATTGAACGAAGTATATATATATATTATATTTGATATGCTACTACTTATAAAAATGCGCATAAAATACTCAAATTATTTGAGAAATAATCAAGCTTTACAAAATATACTATAAAACAATATATTTTCTGTAAATAAATGCAAAAACTCAACATCACGTGGTATTCCCAGGCGGTCACCTATCCAGGTACTAACCACGCCCGATGTTGCTTAACTTCGATGATTGGACGAGAACCGGTGTATTCAACATGGTATGGACGTTGGCAATAAGTTTGTTATATTTAACGTTGAGTATCCAGCACTCTGACGTCAATTCAATGTTAAAAGTGTCGTTACATTTTTTTCCGTCCAGCCCCCTTTCGCAACGCGCGATAAGGAACTTCGTTCCAAAATAAAGATTATACTTTGCAGTTAAATCATTTATTTTATATTAAAATGACATATAATGACCTAAAATGTATTGATTATGCCATATCAGACAGGAAATAAAATCGCTCAACATTATTATCTGCACCATAGATTTACATGATCGAATAGAATATATTTAAATTAGGGAGCTTCCATTAATTACGTAAGGTGTTTTAGGGGGGAGGGGATTGAGCTAAATCTTTTCAAATCTCACTTAGGGGGGTCTTGGCAAATATCACGTAATTATTGTGTAAAATTGCGTGAAAAATTATTTCCGAATAAAATATGGCCAAATCTGACACAATAGTGTTTGTCGTATTCGTCCGAACTCCGCAGAGCAGCGAAGTAGCATTCGATTTTGCTTTGCTAGTCTTCAATCGAAGTAATAGAACCAGTTCAATAATCCAACACGTTTATAGCCAAAACATAAATTTGAAGAATCTCGCGTGAGATTTGGGGACGCGGGAGGGAGTTGATGAAAATCTTACGATATCTCACCAAGGCGAGAGGGGAGGTCGAAAAATTCTCAAAAATGCCTCACGTAATTAATGGACGCCCCTTTACGATATATCGTTGAAATAATTTGTTTGTTTACTTACTCTTCGTAAGACAACTAACCATTTGACAAATCAAAGTCCGACGTAATTGTAGCCACTTGGTGGGGCTATCATCGCGCATCCAGCATATAATATTCTATATGTCATATCAATAACTTATAAATGTGACATCTAGCGTAGTAAATAGGTCATTATATTCAAGTTTATTTAAATCGATTGCAACGACATCTCCTAAAAATAGGTGATAACTTATAGTTACGCAATTGAAAAATATTTTTTTTAAACAAGCATTAGAAAGTAAGATTTATATTCGAAAAATAATAAAATAATTACTATAATTGAAGCATATCAATAAAATAGTGATAGAGTTTGTTAAACTATTTCTAGTACCTTATTTTTGCGCGCCATCTAGATTTAAGTGAATTTTTCTAGCTTTTATCGGTGTACAGTTTGGGCCAGGGGAGGGTCGGTCTATTTAGTATATTGTGTCATTGGAAGTATGAATAGAAATTACAGATAAGAATGAACAAGTTTGCTACTTAACCTGTGTTAGTGCAGAGTTAAAGTAATAAAAAACTTGATATATATATATACTATCCAGCACTTTGACGTCAACTCAACGTTAAAAGTGTCGTTACAACGAAAATTGTCGTTACAACTTTTGGTCTTAATCCGTCTAGCCCCCTTTCGCAACGCGCCATATGGAACTTCGTTCCTAAAATTGAATACAAACGTGTAAATTATGTTATTTTTAAAAGTAACATTATAGGTGTCATAATATGATTAAATTATGTCGTAATATGATGTAAATTATATTCATTATCATCATCGGCTTATCGCAGCCCACTACTAGACAAAGAAATTTGCAACTGAAATGATATTATCATCATAATGTTTTTTATTATTAATACCAGAATCAGTTCTCAAATTTGCTTGTGTTTAAAAAAACTTACATCAGTTATAAAATCTGTTATGACTATTTATATATAATATGATTTTATTATCATCCAAATTAATTCTATTTGAGATTGAGGCTTGATATTTATAGAAACATTAAGAATTGTATATTTATAATCATTAGTTTTTACATTCGACTCCGTCCGCGTGTATGTAGGTTATCCCAATAAATAGTAGGTAATGTCCTTCCTCAAGACTCAAAAGATCTCCATTGCAAATTTCATCCAAAGGGGTTTCAAAGTTTAGTCGCGAAAGCGTAACATACAGATAGACCAACAGACAAAGGGATTTTCGAATTAAAATAGTAATAATATGGATTAATGTAAAATGGATAAGTATGTTAGCAGTATTTTTAAACAAGGTTGCTGTAACCTAACCGATATATCAGAAAATTCAAAGAGCTGAATTGCAATTTGATATATATTTGCATAAATGCGAAAGTTTAGCAGTCAGTAATCTAAAAAGCATTTATTACTGCATAAACTACGTAGGTACTATGTTCCATTGTTCATGTTCAAAGAAATCTCGCGACCAAATGTAACAATTTGTCACCGTTTCCAAAGCATTACACACGATCAATTCAATATCCGAATTTCCTTGCAATGCATTTTCTGTGCTGTTTCTCTATGGATGTAATGTTATTTCATTAGATCAAAAGTATTGCAGAGTATTGTATGACGAATCACCAAGTAGTTACGTAAATACATATATGTATGTGTTTAAAGGTTATTTTACTAGTATTTAGATTCGGAGCCAAAGAGGGTCCCTTATTTACTTTACTTGCATGTACCTAAAGGTAAAACGTCTAATATATAATAGCCTGTAGTGCAATCCTATTTTTAACCGACTTCCAAAAGGAGGAGGTTCTCAATTTCATCGTTTTTTTTTTTTTTTCATGGTCAATCTCCCAGTTTGCATCAGAGCGATAACAAAGTTACACATTGAAAATAAACTTTAAGTTAACAGACTTATAAATAAAGGTATTGTTATCTTCAGTTTAGCAATACATCCCATTATAGAGCAGCTAAAATCTAAATTTAACATTTGGTACCTTGACGACGGAACTTTAGGAGGTGAAGTAGATACAGTTTTAGAAGATTTAACTTTTATTAAAAATAAATTTAAATCCATTGGCTTAGACCTCAACTCGGATAAATGTGAAATTTTTATTTGTGACAATACAGACAGACTCTCGACTATACAAAAATTTTATTCCTTGGCACCTAACATTAAAGTTTTAGAGAAAAGGTCTCTTCGCCTTCTTGGCTCTCCGGTCTTGGAAGAAGGTTTTCAGACATTCATAGATGACAAAATTCAAAATTTTGATGAATTTTCTGATCGTTTACTTAAAATCAATAATCATTCGGCTTTTACTATTATTCGTTATTGTCTTTTTGTACCTAATTTTACAAATGCGCTTCGGTCATCACCCCTTTGGAAATATTTATCACTTTTGGAAAAAGTTGATAAAATTATACAAAACACGCTTAGTAAAGTTTTGAATGTGGCTTTAAACGATCGAGCCTGGCTCCAAGCATCCTTACCAGTTCGTTTGGGTGGTCTTGGAGTACGCAAAATTGTAGATGTCAGCCTTCCAGCATTTCTGTCTTCGGTTCATGGCACAGAAGAGTTAACCAGGAAAATTCTTATAAACACACTGGTTGATTCTGAAGTATCATGCAAGGCCATTGCCATAGATGCTTGGCAGATAGCTTGTCCCAGTACTGCATTACCTGTTAATCCATTTTCTCAGCGACAATGGGACTCACCGTTATGTATTTTAAAGCAAAAGATACTTTTAGATACATCAACCAGTCTTGCTGAGCGAGCTCGTTTGTTAGCTGTGGGAGAGTGGGAATCAGGTTTATGGATTCAGGCACTTCCATCACCCAACATAGGTACCTTGTTGGACAATACTACTTTTCGCTTTGCCACTTGCCTTGGTTTAGGAGCGCCTTGTGTTTCTCCGCATTTTTGTCACTGTGGAGAAGCTGTTGACGGTTTCGGACATCATGGCCTTTCTTGTAGCAGAAGCGCTGGCCGAATATCTCGACATGCCAATATTAACGACATTATCCGTCGTGCTCTTGTTACCGCCGGCGTTCCAGCTGTACGCGAACCAAATGGTCTGGTACGGGACGATGGCAAGAGACCAGATGGTATGTCGTTACTGCCATGGAAGATGGGTAAGCCTTTGGTGTGGGACGCAACTTGCGTTGACACCCTCGCGCCATCTCATCTTCCAAGTACAGCTTTTTATGCCGGCGCTGCTGCTGCTTCTGCGGAAAGCCTCAAACGGCGTGAGTACCAAAATTTAATAGGTAATTACATTTTTGAACCGTTTGGGGTAGAGACGCTAGGTTCATGGGGTCCGAGTGCTCGTGCTATGTTTAAACAACTAGCCAAGCAACTGATTGACGCTTCTCGCGACCAGAAGGCCGGCCTTTTTCTATCACAGAGAATCAGCATTGCCATTCAACGTGGTAATGCTGCCAGTCTTTTGGGAATGCTACCAGTAGGCGAAGATGTGGAGTTTTTTGACGCTTGTATGTAAATATTGTTATTTTTTTTTATAAATTATGGTTATGTACATAGGTTTCTATATTATGTAATAAAGGTATTGTTGCTTTAAAACTACTTTACTTATTATGTTATCTATAATTTTCGATACATTTTCTATTCGCAGTACGAGTTCAGTATATCTTTTTCGATTTATTATAGAAATAATGATCAACTCATAATATATTATTGTATAAAATTTGAGTACATTTCTTATATTGCCTTAGGGCTCCCACACATAACTGCGATGCGATGCGGCGTGAAGTTCTTGAGGTGCATTCGTGCGAGCTCGCAGATATTTGCGATGCTTTGCGAATTCGTAGTTATGTGTGGGGGCCCTAAGTAGTGAACAAGGAGAGCAATAATTATTTCTAATATACTGCATGTAGTGTCACTAGTTAGTAGTTTTGCCCTTACGAGTAAATACGAGTATTATATTAATTAATAAACATTAAGGTCACATATCCTTATGTCGCTAATTATATATACATTTCAGTAAAAAAAAATATTGTGCGAGAGCCACGCTTCGGCATGAATAGGCCGGATCGACGGGAGTGATACCACGGCCTCGCAGAAAATCGGTGAGAAATAGCGCTCGCGCTGTGTTTCACCGAGTGAATGAGGATACCGGAGACCCATACCCCAACGCCTCCCGCCATCCCCGTCTCCATCCCCCAAAGGTCGGCTACGCACTTGTGACACCTCTGGTATTGCGGGTGTCCATGAGAGCGGCGGTAATCGCTTACCATCAGGCGATACGTCTGCTCGTTAGCGCCTATTTCATAAAAAAAACGTCGTGTGAGAATCCGACGTTGAAAATTAGGCTCTTTGTGTCTCTCTCTTTGTGTGATTTTGAAGCATCTCGGGACCAGTCATAAGTTTTCTTTTCAAAAGAGAGCAATTGTGATGTGGTTGAGCTATAAACGCGTAAAAGTGAAAAAAAGTTATACTATTTTTCGGTAAAGCTTATTTGAAAAATTCATATTTAAACAGTAAATGGAGCACAGCTTTTATGAAATGGTCCCGATATCTGTCAATCTATCCCAAATGTCACAACCCTTTTTCTTCGCCACTATTCGACAAAGACATCTTTTTATCAAACTATATCTCAAAGGAAACGAACGCCTTTCACGCAACCGTATGTATCTTATAAATGCAAAAATTGTATAGCGCATTTTTATATTACTAAAAGATAGATGTATATATATAGGTACGTTTACTACATATACTACATTTGTTAACTTGTGTTTTTAGGGCCTTTTAATAAAAACCAAGTTTCTCTATACCTGAAATTGATTTTCCTAATTCTATCCCTATTAAAATAAGTTAGCTTCAATATAAAGCTGCTGTCACTTGTATATATATTATGGTTGTGTATATATTATCACACTAATATTATAATGGCGAAACTAAGATTTGTTTGTTACACTTTCACGTGAAAACTAGTTAAAACTACTTCACTTCATCATCAAACTTTGTACACATCTTTTTGGAGGTATTAGAAGTAACTTAAGATACTTTTTAGGGTTCCATGTCAAAGGCAAAAAACGGAACCCTTATAGATTCGTCATGTCTGTCTGTCTGTCCGTCCGTATGTCACAGCCACTTTATTCCGAAACTATAAGAACTAAAATGTTGAAACTTGGTAAGGAGATGTATTCTGTGAACCGCATTAAGATTTTCACACAAAAAAAAAAAAAAACAATAAATTTTGGGGGTCCCCATACTTAGAACTGAAACTCAAAAATTTTTTTTTCATCAAACCCATACGTGTGTAGTATCTATGGATAGGTCTTCGAAAATGATATTGAGGTTTATAATATCATTTTTTTAAACTAAATAGTTTGCGCGAGAGTGGTAAAATGTGTCCCCCCCCCCCCTGTAACTTCTAAAATAATAGCATGATAAATTTAAAAAAGCTATATGATGTACATTACCATGCAAACTTCCACCGAAAATTGGTTTGAACGAAATCTAGTAAGTAGTTTTTTTTAATACGTCATAAATCGTAAACTGCAATTTTACATTTAAATTCATTCAATCAACACAAATATAAAAATAAAATATATTATGTTACTTGTTGCTGCGGAACCGTTCATGGGCGAGTCCGACTCGCACTTGGCCGCTTTTTATTAAATGCGAGCGAAGCTGCAGGCGAAAGCTAGTATTATTATATACCTTCTGATATTTAAAAATACTGTCCAAGTATCCAGTTTTTAAATATTGACAGAATTTAAATATGCTATACTCTTTGCGCTGTAGCATGGTGCGGGTGACTTTCGTAGTTTCGATCGTTTCACTCTTGAAAGTTGCCGCGATTTACAAATTATGACTTAGTATTTCAGCTGTACAATATTCGCAATATATTAAATCATTAATAACTGTAGTAAATTAAATTAAACCAACCAGAATCGTCGTACAGGCAACTGTCATCCGCATCCTGCTACAGCGCAAAGAGTATAGTGGTCGCCCAGCGGTCGAATTAAACCATTATTCATTTAACTTTTTAATTATTATTTTTTAGCTACCTGCACTTGAACTGTGTCAAATTTCATACTCTTCGATTCTTATAATTTTCGTAAAAAGGGGTACTACATTTTTGCTTCACGTATTTGTATATAGACTAGCTGACCCGGCAAACGTTGTTTTACCAAAAAAATTAAATTTAGGGGTGGGTCACACTTAGCGGTAGGAAAAATAGATGTTGGCTGATTCTCAGACCAACCAGATATGCACACAAAATTTCATAAAAATCGGTACAGCCGTTTCGGAGAAGTATGCTAACAAACACGGCGAAACGAGAATTTTATATATTAGAAATAAATCAACAATACGGGATATTATACGTTGACGTCTATGATGTACAAAATTACTGTTTCAAATCTTCCTTAAAAATGACTTTATAACTCACTAGCTGATGCCCGCGGCTCCGCCCACGTGTATATCGGTTATCGCTGCAAATAGTAGCCTATGTGTTATTTAGATGTATAAGCTATATTACTGTAAAGTTTCATCAAACAAACATCCATCCATCCGGACTCCGGACGGATCCAGACATCCATGTTTGTAATTGTAATCATACAAACTTTCGCGTTTATAATATTAGTAGGATAACATATTCTTATAAATTTAATCTTAGGTATAATTAGGGAATGATCTAAAAAGAAAAATATTCATCAAAAAAATGTAATGTTATTAAAATCAAAACGACATTTTGCACGCTTGATTTTTCTGCCACTAGAAGAGTATGAAGTCAATAGTATTATTTATCACAAACGCTTCTGACGTGGAATGATGGATGAACGCTTTCCTTCCTTTTGAAAAGGCTCTAAATCTATTCATAGGTATTTCTTGTTATAATTTCATATCATTTGGTATAGTATACGAATAAAATGCATAACTAAAATATATCATTTAAGAAAAAGCTTAATAGCAACGATCATAATAATCATAAGACTGCCTCGTTGGTCTCGCGGTTGACGTGTGCGACTGCTGATCATGAGGTCTCGGGTTCGATTCCCGGGTCGCACCAAATGTTTGTATGATCTACAAATATTTGATTCGGAGTTTGTGTGTTTTCTATGTATAATATGTATGTATTTTCAAAAAAAAAGTATAAATGTATTTGTATCAGTTGTCTAGTACCCATAACACAAGCTCTGCTTAGCTTGGGACTAGATAGCATTGAATATTTATTTATTATTGACATAGGCATCTCCTTAGAAAAGAGGTTTTGGGCTAGGCACTATGCCACGTTATCTTAATAAAATAATGTATCAGAATAAGTTGTACTAGTTTTAGATAAAAGATGTCACGAAAAACAGGCATCGTTGGTCATGCGATAAACAACGCTAACCTAGAAACCAACGCTAGTTTTGTCGATATACGTAAGGGAAAATGGTGCAAGACAAATATACAACATATTTGTCTTATCTACCTTTTTAATATATGAAAATCAATGTGTTGTATGAGATTACCTTAGCAACGGAGGAATTAATAGTAATGCTAACGCGAGTAAATCGTAACAATACATCCATGTTTTTCTGTAGGATAAAATACAATTAGGTATATCACTGAATAACTAATTAAGTTTTACTCTCAACCTTAATTTAAATTCTTAAAATAACAAAGCAAATAAAACATTTTGTAATGGATTAATAAAATTATCTATTTGTTAAAACGTGTTAATCTATTTTAGAGCTAGACAACTTTAGAAGCAGCCTTTTTGAGTCAGTGCCAAAATATACAGTACTAGCTGTTGCCCGCGGCTCCGCCAGCGTGTATATATATCATCTAATAAAATGTAAATAGAAGCCTATGAGTTATTCTGATGTATAAGCTATATTACTGTAAAGTTTCATCCAAATACGTTTAGTACTTTTTCGTGAAAGAGTACTAAACGAATTTGGAACACACACACACACATCCTTACAAACTTTCGCATTTATGATATTATATTATAGTATGATGAGGCGCTGTTTCACCGGTTACATATAAATTTTGTATAGCTTTTTTTTTGTATAGCCATGCCAAAATGACTCTACTCTGCCTGATGGAAAGCATAAGCAAAATCTAAGAGTGGTGGTCACCATACTCATTGCAAATGCAGCATGGTCACCCACACCATGGCGGCCTAGTGATGCTTCTGCATCATTGGGTCTCGCACTCACCAACGAAACACGACAGCACTAACGCTGTCATTTTACGTTGATTTTCAATGCGACACGGTAGTCGTCCCGGTCGAGCTGGCCCGTTTGTGCTAAAATCAGCGTGGCTCTACTACCTTGTGTAGTATAGCTTGTGTATGGCATATATGATAGATAGTTCGACACAATTTATATAGAAAATACGTGAAATCATTTGTCAGATATGCTATCCAGAACTAGTCTGCAATCGGGATTTTGTCATTACTTGCCAAAAATATAATTGAGCTTTAATTAATTTGAATAACGTAAATACGTTTGTTATAACAATAGTATAAATTAATAAAAACTTATTTTAATATGTTACTCAAAGGCCTTAATTTGTGGTTTGAGTAGGTTTTTAGCATAACCAAAACATACAGCGTTTAGCTACATAACTGTAAATCACATTTTCAAGGAAGTCTGAGTATAGAGGTGGGGTTTGCATATTGATAAAGAAATTTCTAGAATATAAAATAATAAATTATTGCCAAGATATCTCAATAGATAAAATATTTGAGTGTTGTGGTGTATAAATACCATTTTTTTTTTTTTTTTTATGTATGGCCCGCCAAAATGACTCTACTCTGCCTGATGGAAAGCATAAGCAGAATCCAAGAGTATTGGTCGCCATACTCACTGCGAATGTAGACAATGAAGTATGGCGACCCACACCATGGCGGCCTAGTGATGCTGCTGCATCTTTTAGTCTAGTCAACGAGTATGGAACTTGTAGACTAGACTAATTGGGCCTCCGGTCTCGCACTCCATTTTATAACTGCATTGTAATAGGTATCTATAGGACACCAGCATCAAATGTTACAACATTTTTTAGTAAGTTAGATATCCTGCTGCATAAACTTTATAATAGCAAGACAAATAAGAAAATAATATTGTTGGGGGATCTGAACATAAACACTTTGACTTCAAATGATAATTCTAAGACATTAAAGGAAATACTGACAAGTTATAACCTCTCATTACATATTCATATGCCTACTAGACAATCATCTTGCATAGATCATATTATAAGTAACATAAGCGATGCAGTAGGGGAAACATGTGACTTATACTTATCTGACCATAATACTGCACAAATTTTGACATTTAACACAGAATCAACTTTGAATTGTAACAAGCCCAGAACATCATCTTATTTTATATATAAAAGAAATTATAATCCTGAATATATAAAAAAGTTTAAAAGTTGTTTACTTAATCTCACATGGGAAAATATTTACAATGAAATAGATCCAAATAAAGCATTCTCGGACTTCCATGATATTTTTTGTTTGTTCTACAAGTTAAACTTTCTTATGCAAAGAAAAAAAAAATAAAGGAAAAAGCTTCCTCCGTAAAATGGATAACTAAGGGTATACGAAAATCATGTCATACTAAGAGATACTTAAAATCAAAATATCATAAAAATAAGTGTGATGAAAACAAACTAATAATAGGTAAAACCTATGAAATTGCCGTTTTGTATGCAATAAGTGAAAGTACTTATTTTTTCAAACTTTTTTATTTCTGTTATTCGAAGTAATCACCCATGCAATCGACGCATCTTTGCCAACGCATTGGCAGTTTATTGATGCCCTTCTTGTAAAAATCAGCTGGACGGGAGGCGACAAACTCTTCAAAGTCATTTTGTACTGCCTCTCGGGAATCGAATTTTTTACCCACTAAAAAGTTGTCTAAATTTTGGAAAAAGTAATAGTCGGTAGGTGCAAGGTCTGGTGAGTATGGCGGATGAGGGAGAGCTTCCAACCCCAGCTCTTGCAGCTTGGAAACTGTCTGAACTGACAACATCATTTGGTACAGTTCGCAACAGACAGTCTCCGTTTCACACCGTGAAAAACATAAAAACAGTGGAAAATAGTATATTCTTAGAACCTTGTACTGACTGCGAAATAAAATAAATTATTGGAAACCTAAATAATGCTAAATTTGTTGGTCATGATGAAATCTCTACTGAAGTCATAAAGAACTGTGCTGACATATTGTCACCTGTTATAGGTCACCTTGTAAATATAAGCTTTTTTGCAGAAGAATATCCAATAGAACTCAAATATTCTATAGTTAAGTCGATTTATAAAAACAAATCTAAAGAGGATTTGAACAGTTATCGACCGATAACACTGGTACCAGTAATTTCAAAAAAATTCGAAAGAGCAATATATAATCGCATCAATGCATTTTTAATTAAGTATGACATTTTAAGTAAATTCCAATATGGATTTCAAAGAGGAAAGTCAACCAGTCTTGCTTTTTTTCAACTTATTAAGTCAGTTACTGGAAACATAGATAAAAAAATACCTACCACAGCAGTATTCTTCGATAAGAGAAATGCAATTGATTTTGTTAATCATGATAACTTGCTCGGCAAGTGTGAAGCTTACGGAATTAGGGGTAAAGCAATTAACTGGCTCAAAAGCTATCTTGAAAATAGAAAACAATGTGTTGAAGTCATGGGTATGAACCAGAGTGGTGAATTAATAGGAAATAGATCTCAATACAATGCTAATAAGTTTGGTGTGCCACAGGGAAGTATATTGGGGCCACTCTTGTTCTTACTCTATATCAATGATTTGCCTACTGTTACTGGCCATGGCTGCATCTTATTTGCTGACGACATTTCATTAATAATAACTGGAGATAGAAGTGATGAGTCGTACGAGGAGAAAATTAATACAGCTGTAAATTCTGTACTTCAATGGCTTAAAACAAACAACTTAAAGGTAAATATTGAAAAAACTAAATTCATTACATTTTTGAATAGAATAAACTTGATTAAACCTTTAAATATTGCTGGGAATGGTATTAAATTAGACGAAGTTAACTACACAATGTTCCTGGGTATCATATTAGATAAAAACTGCAACTGGAAACTTCATATAGAAAACTTGTGTTGTAAACTCAATAGTTTTTCATTCGCTTCACGGAACTTGAGGAGGACGGGTGGTGTAGATGCCGCTTTACTGGCGTATCATGGATATGTTTCCAGTGTCCTAAGGTATGGAATAATTCTCTGGGGCATCTCTACAACTATAAATAGGGCTTTTATAATTAAAAAAACCTTTTTTTAATTATAAAAGCTATTATATAGCTATTATATATATAAATTATAAAAGCGAAAACTGAACGTAAACACCTGTTTACGTTCAGTTTTCGGAGTAGGACCATTAGAGTCATGTAGACCACTGTTTGTGAGACATAAACTAATGACATTAGTGTGCATATACGTATTTGAAATGGGTGTGTGTTGTAAGGAAACATCCTTACCTATTTGAAAGGGCTTCAGATACGACTTTTAAAATTGGTAAACTTTCAAGAGACCCTACTAAACTAGCCTTCCTATGTGCAACACAACATACAATAAAAATATAGTAGTATAATAAATAAATAAATAATAAATATTTCGGACATCTAATGATCTAACACACATCGCCATCTAGTCCCATGCTAAGCAGAGCTTGTGTTATGGGTACTAGACAACTGATACAAATACATATATACTTTTTTTTTGTAAATACATACATATTATACATAGAAAACCCCCAAACTCCGAAACAAATATTTGTAGATCATACAAACATTTGGTCCGACCCAGGAATCGAACCCAAGACCTCATGATCAGCAGTCGCACACGTCAACCGCTAGACCAACGAGGCAGTCGACCAATAATGGCGGTAAAGATTTTTAATGGAATCCTCAAAAAAATCAGAGAACTACCAATCAATCACTTTCAGAAGGAATTGAGGGTCTGGCTAATCAAAAATTGTTTTTATACCATAAATGAGTTTATGACATATAAAATCAGTAAAATAATATGATGACATGACATGGTCACATTGAAATGACTATTGCATTATATTATACGAGTATTTATGACATGGCTTAGTATGTGATTTGAAATTTAATCAATTATTATTGACATTAATTTTTGTTTTTTTTTTATTCTTTTATATTGACATTGTTATTAATCATGATAGTAAAATTATTATTGTATATTTGCATGCCGAATTCAGTAGGCGAAATATGAAGAATTGAAAACTAGCCCTAAGATCTCTAATGTACCTACCATATTTCTAGCAAATAAAGAATCTTATCTTATCTACATTTAAACTAATTTCATTTACACGCATATTTAAGTAAATCATTTCAATATTTATGAATATTGTTTTGATGAAATATTAATCAGAGAATTATTACCAATCATTAATTTCCTATCAAGCGTAATATTATTTATAACTTTTATTTTGAATTGAAAAAAAAAGGTATAGTTATCGCTGTCGAATTTTATGATCCTATTTTAAACTTTTAGTGTCCAGGCACGATTAATGTAGAGTATGTATATGATATTAAGGCCAGTATCATGAGTACTGATAAGGTGTCAGACAATTTATTTTTAAAGACTGCTAATATGTCTCTACTCAGCATGATGATATTATTACGTGATAGGGTTCGATTAATGTTTGTTAAAAACAATCCTTAAAGCACAGTATAACTCAGAATAATAGTTCTTAATTGTCACCGAGGTCCATAGGTTAATCACTGATTCCATAGGTTAGACTCTGATATTTATTACTCAACTGCGGCCCGCGAGACGCCTTTTAACCTACTTCCAATACTTCGGTTCTATACAGTATGTATGTTACCTTTAGTCGTATTCTTTCAAGTTATTTAGAGGTCTCGGGTTCGATTCCTGGGTCGGACCAAATGTTTTTAAGATCTCCTTTGTTTCGGAGTTTGGGTGTTGTGTGTATGTATGTATTTACAAAAAGTATATATAATATAAGTATATATAATATATATGTATTTGTATCAGTTGTCTAGTACCCATAACACAAGCTCTGCTTAGCTTGGGCCTAGATGGCGTTGTGTGTTAAATGTCCGAAATATTTATTTATTTTACCTAAATAACTTGAAAGAATACGACTAAAGATAACATACACACTGTATAGAACCGGAATATTGGAAGTCGGTTAAAAATGTTGTGTAATAAGAATACAACTGATACAAATACATATATACTTTTTTTGTAAATACATACATATTATACAAAGAAAACACCGAAACTGCGAAACAAATATTTGTAGATCATACAAACATTTGGTCTGACCCAGGAATCGAACCCGACTCATGATTAGCAGTCGTACACGCCAACCGCGAGACCAACGAGGCAGTCAAAATGAAATGATGATGAGAGACTTGAGAAAGACTAAAAAGCGAAAAATAAAAATAAAACTTCGTTTAAAAAAATCGACTTCAAAAACTAGAAAGTTTAAAATAACTTAATTTGTATGTGCTACCTATTCATAGCTTTGAAGTCGGTGCCAAGCCAAAATGTAATAGTAGGAAGTCGGTTTTTTTAACGAAGTTTTTTTTTTAGATTACTTGCCGTTATTACTACTACATTCGAGAGACGCAGATAACCGGTTTCAAGAACGCGCCGGCCAATGTATTCGAATCAACCACGCGAAAATCAATCTATATTCTACGCTATGTATATCGATGTAAGGTTCGTTGTTCTGTGCCTCAAGAGCAATCAATGAGAACTTTCGCGATGTTTAGCCGTGTCGAGTCTTGTTCTGGAATGATCTTTCTTCGTAACAATATCTCTTTATAGTTGCAGAGTAATCTATCAGGGATATTAACAGTCAGTGCAGAAACTGGCCCTAAGTAAAACTACTGGCATTTGTTGACATTATCGCTGGACAAGTAGCAGGTGTTGTCTCCGCATGACTCGACCGCGGCTAATTGTGTCTTGTTATGTAAACAAATTGGTGTTACGGATAACTTTGGTCGTTTGCGACAGTTTGGGATGAACTTCGTTGTTTAATGGGACCAGGTAGTAGTAGTTAATGTAGTTAGTAGTTAATGTGCACACACACACACTGTGTGTAAATAAATATTTTCCACCAGACACGGACGGACCGACGACACCGGGCGCGGGCCCTATCGTAATACCAGCGCTGTAGTCACTCTTGCTACAGCAGTATGCTGATATAGGCGCCTTTTCAGGCATCGCATAGGGCAATAGCTTGTTTTCTTTTATCATACGTCTGTTTAAAACCATGTACTGTCCTGTGTATGTCAGAATAAATAATGTTCTTTCTTTCTTAATGCAAATTATGACTATAAATCCATATTAACATTGTGAATCCGAAAGTAACTCCGCTTTCCCGCCTAAACCGCTTAACCAATTTGCTTGTTACAACACAAAGGATGTAATTTCTGTTTATCGCTTTGGTTATGTAGTACAGGAAACTAAAGTAGATGAAGCGAGCACGCAATACTTAATATTATCCATACATTTATCTGAAATGGTCTCTTTAATAACAAAATCATATTCAGTTTTGCAACAAAAGTAGGTACATGAAATGGTCAAATATAAATATCACCACCCTATCAAAACTCCGTTACATTTAATTGTAAGTATTTTTATTTTCCTCCTTCCTTCCTAAAACTATATAAATGTAAAATATAGGCCCTACCTTACATACATTACATTGAGTGAATGAAAGAGAATCCTTTCTTAAAGGAATTTTGACTATCCTCAAGTGTATTATAGTGTAGTATTATAATTCCGTGTAGTGATGAATTGAGAATTCGGAATGTCAGCGTCCCTATTCACCCCGTTGGTGTTAAGACCCGACTAAAGAAATAAACTATGCAGGTAACGACACCGCAAAGAATAGGGTAAACTTGAAACACACTCTATGCTCGTCTAGCCAGCATAGTATAGTAGGCCTAAACCTCTTTTCTAATGAGAGATCTATATTCACCATCGGACTAAATGATGATAATACTGATGATGAAATATTTTAGCATCGATAAAAATGCAGACTGCGTCGTATATTTTAAACAAAAAGTAATTAATAGGGTACATAATAATGTAGACAAACATTTGTTGTGTCACTGCATATTGGCCGGTGTAAAGATTAATTGTACCGCCACAACACAGTGTGGTCACGGCGGCCAATAAACCACACTATCACTTTCCACTGGTCTCGTAACAGGAAAATGAATTTTGCGTGAACGCTGTCAGGATGATGAAAAGCGAAGAGCATCTGTTTACATAAAATATTGCGCACCAAGTCTAATATATGTCTTTATTAATCATGCTTTCAGACGACGGAGTTTATTTTATTGTACTGAATGCCATAGGGGATCAAATAGGATTTAGAAAGAATTGTATGGAAGAAATAACTCTAATGTGTTGCAGCTGTTCAAGTATTTATTTCTATTTGTAATGAGGCAAGCCAGACCTTTGGGTTTTAGTCCTAGAACGTCTCCTACATAACCAACTCAGTTCATTCCTTAACTAGATTGATCTCTTTAACTTTTATCAATCTGGTTTATGTCTTGATCCTAATGCTGTTAATATTATTAAAGGATTATGTAAGGTAAACTGAAACAGAAAACTGAAATCTTACTTAAGTATTCTTTATATCTTTCGAATGCTCTCTTACGGGCCCAGGAATACTTCTAGACGAATTTTGGACTATTAATAAGCCTCTGGCCTGAATTCCTAACTGGAGTTTGTTGATTGGGCTCAGAGTTAATCCAATCAAGACCTAAGTCATAATGTTAGCAGTCCTAGGTAGATCTGAAATGTTACCTGGTCACAGCTTACGTAAATTAATTGTGGTGGTGCCTCGATACCAATTAGCCGAAAGGTAAAATATTTAGGAGATCTTCATTGATGTTTAATTTCTTGGGGTCAACAAGTAGATGCAATAATTAACAAAAGGTCTGCGTCTGTGTGATTGCTGAGACAGCTACACAGTTTACTTCCTACTATCATTAAGATTTCAATTACAAATACCCTACTATTTCCAACTCTTGATTACGAAGATATCAGCTGTCTAAATCTCACTGAAACCCAATTAGACAAACTCGAAATACCTCAAAACTTTGCCACAACATTTACACAGTTACGGTTACACAAATATGATCTTACAGTTTACGCAAATATGAACATTTCTCTAAACTTTGTTGTGAATTTAAGTGGCGAATAGTATGACTTTGCTGAGTGGTCAGTTTCTACTTACATCATATAATATGTTTAATCCTTAATTTCCTCTTAACCTTGAAGAACGTTTCATGTTCATCAGAAAACATGATAATAAAAATACCTTTAACTAAGCTTCACATTGTTTCTTTATAAATTCTTTACCCTTTTACAATGAATGTTTTAAAACTACCAATTTGGCCCGTCTTATTGTAAACGCTAACCGGCGAGTAACCTCACTAGATTGAACTCACCAAAGTAGCGATGTGTCTCGAAAGTACATAATTTTTTGTCACCCTTTCAAAAGAGCCTTTATCTTAAAATGACTGCAAAAGTAAGGGGTAAGATGTGTTTGGGATGATTTTAACTAAAAAAATGTGTAATGACAAAAAAGCAAAGAAATATAAATGTGTTAATATTTAAAATTTAATATTACAGTGCAAAGTAAAATGTATTTAAAAATAGTCCACAAAAGGTCCTGAATATTATCGGCTCTATTTGAATTTATAGTACCTTTTTATAAATCATTTATTTGTTAATGTGAAATAAGGTATTTTCGATAACAATATCGAAATATTCTACCTAAATTTATAGCCTTATTTAGGGAATATCGTTATCGATTCCATAAAGACTCAAGTGAACTCATTTTGCCATAAAATTTGGAACGTCTTCCAAGCGTTATTTTATAGCATTGAAGCTGCAGTTTATCATCTTAACGTGTAATAAAATTTATTTTGATTCGTAGAGGTTTCAATCTCGGAAAATTGATTTTAGAAAAAATATATTAATGTATATTGTTTATATAAATCTTTTACCTGGGGTATTTGAACTATTATTTATTTATTATTTATCAAAAATAAGACAAACTGAGTTACATGTTTGTCCCCCAAAACCTGGTTGATAGTTTGAATAGGGGATCGAGTCTCTGTATAATTATCAACTTATAAAATAATAAAACTTAACAACGGAGAAAGCTAACAATTTAGAAAACAAAATAAAACACCTCTCTACAACTAATTAGGAAATTATTTTTAGACTTTTTAAGCATAGGTACAACAAAATCTTATTAAATAGAATCCAACTATTGTCTACATACCATTTATAACCAGAAATAATAAAATTAAAATTCCGATTCACTAGGGTCTATGGTTAACTTTATAAGATCGATAAAAATTCGATTCCCTCGAAATCACAATAGTTATAATTACCTTACCTAATAAACATTTATTTCAACTAATTACTTTTTTCTTAGTTAAAAGTCAGTTACAGACGTCCTTTTAACTTATTGAACATAAATAATAGTGGCACAATCTACCCCTACTCAATCCCAAACTAAACCAATTGAGAAGCATCAAAATCATTAGGAAACGTTAATCCCACGTCTGCAGCATGAGAAAAGCCTTGGATAAATAAACGTTCTAACTGAACACTAAACCGTAGCTCACATGAACTAGTTTTGATTAAGAATAAAAAGTATACTACGATTATACCAATTACTATAATGTGACAGTTCAGTTGAACTGAAAACTACCCCCTACTAGTCAAGTTGTATTCTTTACGTAAACATTAATAGTAACAAGTGTGCCTATGCGAATGACGTCTCTCAATGCTAAATCACAACAACAATCAAATAAAATATTAGCCAATAATATAAGAACATATAGGCCTTGAGATTGTAAAATGACTCGAAATAATTGCAACATGGTTAAGATGGGCGCTCCCTGCGCTCCCGCTTTGCTAAGGAAGGAAATGGACTTATTATATTTCGAACTCCTCCAGTTTTCTTTTCATTAATTTCGTTGCGGGTCCAAGATAGTTTATTTTTTCCTGGGACTTCCCGAGTGTCATAGCACGGTGTGTTCGTGGGTCACTTCTGTTGATCCTGGTGTACAGGAGTTACAGTGGTGGGCGTGTGGGCCGGACTAGTCCCATTAAAAGGTGCTCAATGTATTTTACCGATTTAAAAAAAGTTACAGTTTTTGCATTTCACTGCATATTTATTTTTTAGTATTTATTAAACAGGAATAATACCCTTACAGTCACTTACTCGTCCATATATCTGTTTGTCTGTATATTGATATCCTTTCCTAAAATTAAATTAAGTTAAAATTAAGACCAAAAACTTATTTCGATAATCCCCAAAAGATGCTACAAAAGTAAGATTCAAAGTTAAAGCAATCAAAAAAAAACCTGTTGTCTTTGATTTTTAGAACGTTAGATAATTAGCCAATTTCTTCAAAATTAGACAAGAAAATTTAAGAACAAAATATTTAATTTTTCAACGTCAAGATAATCTAAAGTGGATACTGTAATTGGCATTAACAATACAAAAAGTAATGTTAAAGTACAGTATCTAGCAGTTCTGTGGTATCTAGATACATACTTATACATATCTATGTTGACTAAGAATCAACTGTAAAAAAAAAAAAATAGGAATAAAAGTAAAATGACTAGTCATGACTTGCTTCTTCGCTTGTGAACGTGCTAGTGTTCCTACAATTAAAAACGTGTATCATCCATCGACAGAATTTCTTTACTGCAATTACATTACAATAATAAATAATATGTAATTTGGCACGTGTGAGTTAGGTTTAACGTCAGCGAACTCAGAACTCGTTAGCAAGTCTTTATCGAAAATAAAGTTTTTCGGGTGCGAACTAAGAGCAAAATGTGGGCTACCAAAACGTTGATAACGAAAAACTTAGATACGTGATCCTTTAGAACTGAGTTTCATATTGTAGTTGCGTGAAACGTTTTCATTAATTCGGTGAACAGCTAAACAAGTTGAGTCGTGTTAAGAAAAAAAAATTGTTATATACTAGTGTAACACAATTTTACATTATTATTAGGATTATGTATCTGTAAAAAAAGATTTATAAATATAAATAAGGTCAATATAAAAAAATTAACAAAAAGAAAAACCGACTTCAATCTGGACCAAATTTAAATGGGACCATACGGGAATATTGAGTTATTCGTTAATTTGTCGCGCACATACATAATGCAAATTGAAGACTTATATGGTTTTCTCATGGATGACATGTCAGAACTGGACCAAATTTAAATGACCATTCAGGAAGCACCAGCTTTCAAATAAAAAAAGAATCATCAAAATCGGTTCACCCAGTCCAAAGTTATGAGGTAACAAACATAAAAAATAAAATAAAAAAGATACAGTCGAATTGAGAACCTCCTCCTTTTTTGAAGTCGGTTGATTAATTGTTATAAATAATACACTATTTCTGTTGTAATTGTGTAGCTAACTTTTAGCCAACATCATCCTATATCCTTAATGCAGAAAAGATCATCATCGTTTCGGCCAAAAGACGTCCACTACTGGACATAGGCCTCCCAAAGGCTCTAAACGTTAAAAGGTACCAAGATATAATTGACCGATTCCTGAAATAAGATTTCAATATGAAGATCAGATACCCAGTAGTAGGTTAAAAGTGGTTAAATAAGTGACGAAACCAAAAACGAGGGGTTCTAAATTTTAACCTACCTAATATTGTTTTTACCATTATACAATTGCTTTTAAAGAAACTACAAATATAATAATTTCAATATGATGCTTACTTTACTGTGTTTCATGACAAAGTATTTTTTTTTTTAACTGGTTCACTTTATTCTTTTGTGGCAAGAGATTCAATATGCCAATTTCCGCCGTCACTGTAGTATTACGTATGTGTACCTTATGTCTATTCTGTATTAGGCACTTACCTTTCTTTTCTTTATAAAAAAAAGTATAAACTAAAACCCAACTACGACAAAAAACGACGCTGAAAAAGTATGAGCAAATTTGGAAAGCCGTAGTCACAGGTTGTTAAAGTGTTATGGTGCGTTTCTATGTAATGTGTGACTACGGCTTTCCAAACTTGTTTCATACTTTTTCAGCGTCGTTTTTTGTCGTAGTTGGGTTTTAGTTTATACTTTTTTTTATGTAATGTTTTGGTGTCGATATTAATATAAAATATATATATATATTTGAAATGTACAAGTAACGCCCTTTCCAATGATACCAAACACGACATATTTATCTCAAATTTATTTTTTAATTCATTACTTTATGTCGGCTAGAGGGCGCCACATTTGATTCAGCGACACGTCATATAGCCCATAACCAGCAGACGATCAAGACGCTTCTAACGATACCTCATTTGTCCAGTTCTAATAAGTAGTTAAGGAGCTATGAGGGAACAAATGAACATACATACATACATACATAGCCTGTCAAAATCATAACCCTCCTTTGGCTTTGCCGTAGTCGGGTAAAATATGGTTCTTCAACTTTTAATGTCCGCAAAGATGTGTTAGAACTGTTTTTAACATTAAAGTGCAGTGTAATGTCAGATGTGTCTTTAATAAACATTGTGGTGTGCGTTAGCCTAACGAATTGCTGAGATTTAAGGCCTTCAATCTAATTACATCGGGACCTACAGTGATTAACATACATCGCACCGAACAAGGTAGGGAGATTGTATATACATCCATTAGTAAAAGGTTTCCCTAGCTTACTTGTTTCATCTGAAAATATTATAGTGAATCGGTCCAATAGGCAAAATTTAATAAACAAGTTATACTCTCATTTGTAACAACAGTTACTTTTCAGAACAAAAATCAAGAAGAAGTTTCAATTCAACTTCAAAAGCTTTCAAATTTCACGTCCTCAAAATTGTTGTTATATAATTTCCCTAAAGGAGCCAATTATATTAATAAATTTTCCGACACGTACCTACATAGTTACATCAAATCTGCGAGGGGAATTCAACACGCAATGTTCCCTACTTTAACATTCAGAATTAACTCCCACTTTCACAGTAAATCTCTAAATATGCAAGTATTCCGTGTCCGTAATAAAAAGCATGCACCCGTTATCTCATGACATCTAATCTACATGATGTAGCCTCGTGATGCTCACGGACATAACCCAAGAGAAATGTAAATACGAGACTCGTTATTTTTTTATGTGCATCACTTTTTTTCTTGTTTTTTTATGTGCCTGATGTATCTTTAAGTGTGCGTAGAGTTTTTAATTTAATTTATAGTTAGTATGATCAATGTGCATATGAAAATACGCTAGATCTAGTACCTAATTAGTTTGTTTGGAAGTTGTATGGAAACATTCGCTATCAGCGATCGTTTCCAAAAAAACATTACAATAGCGATATTTGAGTTGCTAAGCAATGTATAGTATAAATTTGTATTTTGTTTATTTAGTTTAAATACATTTTATTTTAAATACATCAATTTATTAATATTTTAAATATACTCATAAATAATAGGTCTTTACCTATGAAATTGCCGTTTTGTATGCAATAAGTGAAAGTACTTATTTTTTCAAACTTTTTTATTTCTGTTATTTGAAGTAATCACCCATGCAATCGACGCATCTTTGCCAACGCATTGGCATTTTTTTTGATGCCCTTCTTGTAAAAATCAGCTGGACGGGAGGCAACAAACTCTTTAAAGGCATTTTGTACTGCCTCTCGGGAATTGAATTTTTTACCCACTAAAAAGTTGTCTAAATTTTGGAAAAAGTAATAGTCGGTAGGTGCAAGGTCTGGTGAGTATGGCAGATGAGGAAGAGCTTCCAACCCCAGCTATTGCAGCTTGGAGACTGTCTGTTGCGCAGTATGGAGTTCACGCGATGTCGTGAAGGAGCAGTGGCGACGACCGATTGACCAAAGCTGGTTGCAGATGTGCAAGCTTCTGCATCATTCTCTCCAGTTCTTAACAGTACACATCTGCATTAATGCTCATGACATTTTGTAAAAAGCTGTGGTGAATCACACCCGCACTAGACCACCAAACAGTGACCATCACCTTTTTAGGGGTCATTTTTGGTTTAGGGCTTGCTTTGGTGCTGAACCAACTTGCTGAGCGCTTTCGATTGTCGAACAGAATCCATATTTCGTCGCACGTAAGAATTCGTTTCAAAATTCCTTCATTTCTTTGCCTGTTGAGCAGCGCAAGGCAAGTCTCGACGCGTACGTTGCGCTGGCGATCGTTAAGGTCGTGGGGCACCTATCTATCAAGCTTTTTTACCTTGCCAATTTGTCGCAAATGGATCAATATTCTTTTGATGCTTACATTAAAAGCCGCTGCTAGCTCAACTGTAGATTGAGTTCCGTCAGCTTCCACAATCGCCTTTAATTCATTATTGTTAACCAAAGTCTCCGAACGACCACGAGCTTCATTTTTCAAGTCAAAATTTCCAGAACGGAACCGGGAAAACCAATAACGGGTTGTGCGTTCGTTTGTACAGTTCTCTCCGTAAACGTTTTTAATGTTACGTGCCGTTTGTGTCGCGTTGGTGCCACGACGGAACTCATATTCCATAATTACACGATTTTTTAAAGTATCCATTATGACGAAAAATGTTAAAATGTAATGAAAATACAACGCTAATCAGAAAACAAGAGACTGAGTTTGTAAATAGAATGTAAATAGAATAGTAAATTTAAACAAAATTAATTTGAATTTAGAATACAGAGCCATTACAAACTTTTTTTTATTTGAAATGACCAGTACTGAAGAACGGCTATTTCATAGGTAAAGACCTAATATAATTTATTTTATAGGTTATCTTTTGTAGTACGCTTGAGTTATAGGAATCATTCAATGTTATTTTTATTATATAAAGATAAATTTTAACCTAACCTAACCAACAAGTACCAATACTGTTGATATGAAAATGTAATATCTGTACTGACTTTATCAGTCTAAAGCACTGTATTCACCTGGTCTGTATAAATATGAGGTGTTCCGACAAATATACTTAACCTATACCACATACGCTCGTGCAGTCGTTAACTTATTTCCCTGCGGAGTGAGTAAAAAATATGATGTTAGGTAAACTTCTCTAGAAACAAAAAGTTGTTTTCAAAACAACAGAATAATGTAGTAGTGAAAATTGATATGGGTAGTAACAACACAAAAAAATTAAAGTAATAAAATTACTTGACTTTATACACGATATATAGAAGAACCGTAGCTTGACAAGTTCCAGTGCAATTAGTATTTACAATAAAGACTTAAAATGTTTGTGGTCAGAGCGGATATATTGTAAGTGGTGTTAGATTATACAATTGATTGCTAGATACAGTAATAATTAATTAAACCGCAGACTGGGCCATCTGCCGTCTGCGGTGATGCACTATGCCAACGGTTTATGTGTCATCTACTAGTATTTAGGTATACTACGAGTATAGGCATACTATGGTATGTATTGCTACAAGTAAAATTTTTACAAAATAAAAACCGACTTCAAAGTTCGATTCAATTTCTCTTGGATGCTATCATCAGATCTTAGTGTTCGTATCATGGTACCACCGTTGGAATATCTCCTTTCCATTAAAATCAGCACACAAATAAATATATATATATATATATATATACTAGCAGCCTGGTACGTGCTTCGCTACGTATAAAGTTGAATTACAAAAAATGTGATAAATGAAGAACCGCTCGACCGATTTTGTGCAAACTTCATATAAACCATCTACTACATAGTCCAAACAAAGCCTAAACATTTATTTTGGATAGGTGAGCCCGTACTTGAGTTATAAAATTACAACGAAACGAAATTACATAGATTTTTATATATATTGATATACGGTCGAATTGAGAACCTCCTCCTTTTTTGAAGTCAGTTAAAAATAGAACTAAAAATGAGAAGTATGACAAATATTCGTTTCCACAAATAATTTTATAACAAGTCAATCGTTTGTTCATGGCAAAACAAAGAATTAACACTTTTGCTGCCAATGATCTACACTAACTTAGAGTTACACGGTTATGAACAAATAGATCTTTAATCAAGTGAGTAAGCGCTCTTACTCATTTATAAAGTATTTCCGCTATAATTACACCACAACAGATTTTTAAATGGTTGCGATATAATTGTCATCCAAACTATAACTAACTATACTGAAGTCCCTCCCCTAGATTAAAATTGATCATCCGTTGTTTAGTAACCAACTGTTTCCAATTTTAATACACATTTAAAATATAACCTATGTTAGATTTCGAACGTCATTATAATGGCAACATTTTTGATTGTCATGTTTTTTGTTTGACGTTTGAGGTTAAAATATAGAACTTGTGAGAGGCTTTGTGTAACGGTCGACCATTGTCGTTTTTGGGTGCCGTTCAATAAAAAAAATAGCTAATTGTCCATCCGACTCGGTTCTTTTCGTTGTTTACCGTTGTGATTGGTCGGGTGTGGACACGCGAGGTTAGGCGAATTAGGCGCGATCCGCAACAGTTAAAACGGGTGTATTATAATTATAATACTTGGGAGCCTGTACAGCCACTAGGAGTGATGAATGTGTGACGACGCAAAGAGACTACCAAGGGGCCTCTTGGAACGCCGATATCAAGGAATTCACACATCTCCAGTAAGTGCTTGATATTACATTAGCTTAGAATAAGAACAGGGTGAAACGCCCTGGTTTAATGCTCTCGCCAGTGAAATAGCTTAGCGATTGAATGCCTGTACCATGGGCCCTATAGGCATTGCAAATTTCACACGGTGAACGCTACATTGGCGAAAGGATTGAACAACCTGACTCTACATTTGTGAATTTGAGCCTTTGTAAAACTTTAATTATAACTAGTTGTTAATTTACTACAAGACTTACTTATTTTGTCAGTATTGAATATTCAGATATTCAGAATATTTTACAGGTGTCGATCGCCATTATAAAACCTTCTATCTACCTACTTTCTCTTTTAAGAGTTTTTACTATTATTATCAGTTTTTTCTTTTTGAAATCCGATAACGTTATAAACGTAGTTAGTATAATGTTGAAAAAAATGAAAACATAAAAAACTAATCTTTAATAAAAAACATAAAATAAATCAAATAAAGCTAGCTAATAAGGTAATGTTTCTTTAAATCTTTAGTATATATCCTCCATAGATAATTCGATATTCTCTGGCATTTCTGATGGATCAATATGTCGTTTTCTATTAGACGGTGAACTTAAGTAAGCCTGCGGTGTTGAGCTTAATGTGGTTGGTTTTTCTTTTTCCTTCTTGTTTTTCTTATTAACTTTTTTCTTTGAAGCTAAAAATGATTCACTCTCGGGTGTATCGCAATCGTAGGATTTCTTAACACTGTATATGCGACACATTGACGATTCGTTGTCACTTTGGTCTACAATGTGAGCTTTAGTTTCTTTTACTTTTAAACCATATACTTCACCATCAATATTATATTTTGTTACCGTAACGGATTTGGCAGGCTTCTTTCTTGATTTGGTCTTTTTTGGTACAGCAGAAGTAAGCGTCGTAGTTATATCATCTTCTCTTTTTACACGATTCTTAAACTCAACTTTGTTTGATAACAATTCTTCTCTTATTTCAGTAGTCGCTGTTTTCTTTTTCAATTCTGCATGTGCTTTATATTTATGCACAGCGCGTCCCATGCAATCAATACATTTTTTACATCGGGAGTCCATGAAAAGTGATTGAAGTTCAGAAGATGCATTGGTTGTAGGTGAATCATGATCATTATGCTGTAACTTCTTGTTCTGAAGACGTTGGTGAGATGCTTTTATATCGTTTAGTTTAAGTTTCGCTACTGAATCTTGCAAACTATCTCCTATAAAAATAAAAATAATTAGAAGAAAAATGTAGTATTCAAGTGAGTGCAACTACATACATAATTTTAATATTTTAAAATGGACTGTCGCCAAGAACCCCTGCTTGTTTGTCCCTCATACCAGAAAAAAGATAAATTTGGAAATATTAATATCAACTTCAATATACCAGATAATAATGCTTGATTGACTTCTAAGAAAGATGTTTGAAACTAACAAATGTATGGATGTTCTTTGTATCTACCATCTTGTGAATAAGAAAATGTGTTTAGCTGGTTATTTATGTGTCTGATTTAGATCAAGTTGAGCCATAATATTATATTGAATTAAAACATTTTCTGAAGTCAAAGCCTATTTAAACACTCTACAAAGTGTAGAATTACTACTATTTACAAATTGTAAAACAAGACAACTACTGATACCAATTTAAACACGTACAAGACTTTCACAAATAAACACATGCAAATAGATGCATCTATCCGAGTAGGTTCAAAGGATGATGCCAAAGGTGGCAATAAAACATTTTGGAGATCGAATGTAAACTCACCGAAAGCTTGTGGAAAGTACACTACAAGAGCGAACAACAACAGGGAACTCATTAGTTCCATTTGTGCTGCCCTCGTTCGAGGTGTCTTCACTGCAGCAGACAATCTTCTTACTCAAGTACGCTAACAACCTTCGTTAAAGTGTGGAGTTTTACTCAATGTTGCTCACTGTCGACGCCTCACCTCGTCGCCCCGTCTCCTGTTGAAATGTTTTCAAGTGTTTCTAGTGTGTCATAACTGAGAATTACCTACTTTAAGTAAGGAAACATAACATGTGTCTAATTATAAACTCTTACGTAAGAAGGTTTAAGGGTAGATTTTTAGAGCATTAATTAATACTAATGTACACTTTTCAATACCTTATTTACAAAAATTACATCGAGAAATTGTACTCCCTCTACACCGTATATAAGTTTAAAGTATTGACATAATATATTGAAATTTTTTATTTAATGTGGGGTCGCGATGATGCAATACATTGTAATAATAAAATGCATGATCAGCTAATGTAGCACATCGCACCTCGGGCTCGACAGGGCTCCGCTGGAGTCTTTAGTCGGTCCGCACCTCCGATAGCTAACACACGTTAGTGTCAGGCAATCTCAGTCACTCAGCTCAAGTAATTAATGTATCCACTCCGCTCAACTAATTAATGTACAGATGAACGCGAAATATATTCGGTTTACTTATAGAACCTTTTATTTACAACTACAACAAATACAACATTACTATATTAGCGACATATGCTAAATTGGTGACCTCCGACGTGGAGCATTAATAAGTGAATTAAAGTGAGATCGCGGACTGCTCCCCATTTCGGTACAGTGGGTTATTTTTGTACGTTGCGTTTTTGTTTTTTTAAATTAAAATGCCACCACCGGCAACCGCCGCGCAGGAAGCGACGGAGCTCTCGGTTATATCACTGTCAGCCAAAATACCAGAGTTTTGGAGAGAGAATCCTCGGCTATGGTTCGCCCAATTTGATGCAGTATTAGAGCCACAGAAACAAGGTGACGCAGCCAAGTATAACCTGGTCATCGCGAAACTAGGAAGAGAAGCGCTACAACAGGTCAGTGATATTATTTTGACGCCGCCTGAAACAAACAAGTATCAGACTATTAAAGATCGATTAATTACGACTTACGAAGAAAGCGCCGAGAAACAATTTCAACGTTTAGTTTCTGATATGTGTTTGGGATCACAGAAACCTACACAGTTACTCAGAACGATGTCAACTTTAGCAAAAAACTCACAAGTTACTGATGAAACCTTAAAACGGTTATGGCTATCTCGCCTTCCCAGTTCTGTAAAAGCCGTTCTATCAGTGGCACAAGATACCAAGTTAGAGGAACTAGCGGCCCTGGCAGATAAGATCATGGAAAATATACAGTCGACAGAGATCGCAGCTGTAGCGTCCACTTCCACTTCAACAGCGCCGATAGATGTAATTACACAACTTGCTGCCATGACTATGGAAATGAAGAACCTACGTCAGGAGCTAAATGAAATACGCGGCCGTAGTTTTGACAGAGGCAACAGATGGAACAGAACTGCATCTAGAGGAAGATCACAATCGAGAGGACCACGTCTTACGAATTCAAGCTCGAATTGGTTATGCATATATCACTTCAGGTATAGAAATAGAGCAAATAAATGTGTGCAGCCGTGCAGCTGGAAGAAGTCAGGTACGTCACCAGTACAGCAGGAAGACAGGAGAAATTCGGAAAACTAGGCGCCGTACAATCTAACTCGGTGGGCGATTGTGCAACGGCGACTGGCAACCATCGCTTGTGTGTAGCAGATCTGAAGTCTCGTGTTCGATTCTTGGTCGACACTGGAGCCAACGTTTCCGTCTTACCGGTGAGTAAATTTAAATGTGAAAATAAAGTGAGTGAATATAAATTATATGCTGCAAACAATACAGAGATTAAAACGTTCGGTTTAAAGACTTTAGACTTAAATTTCGGGTTGCGCAGGTCATTTAAATGGACCTTTATAATTTGTGATGTCAAACAGGCGATATTGGGTGCAGATTTTATTACACATTATAAGTTAACGGTAGATTTATATAATAAGAAACTTATTGATAATGTAACTAGCTTAAACACGGAAGGGTCCATCATAAGATGTAATACCTGTTCTATTACAAGCGTACAGGGAAATATTCCCTACCGGGATTTATTAGTAGATTTTCCAGAAATAACGAAACCTGTAGCGTTTAAGGAAACGTGTAATCATGCTGTCCGACACCATATTGTAACCACCGGAGCCCCGGTATGTGCGCGTCCAAGGCCACTACCGCCGGACCGGTACAACAAGGTTAAAGAGGAGTTCACAAAGATGCAGGAGTTAGGCATATGTAGGCCAGGTAAAGGAGAATGGGCAAGTCCTCTCCACGTAGTTCCAAAGAAAGATGGTAGCTTAAGGCCTTGTGGCGATTATAGAGCACTTAATTCTTTAACTAAGCCCGATAGGTACCCAATACCTCGCTTAAAGGACTTTACGTACATTTTAAACGATAAGAAATGTCTCAGTGTGATTGATTTAAATAGAGCTTTTAATAATATAATGGTCGCGGACGAGGATATTGAAAAAACGGCAATCTGTACGCCGTGGGGTTTATATGAGTTTCCTCGCATGGGATTTGGATTCCGTAATAGTCCACAGACTTTTCAGAGATTTATGGATCATGAAGTATTAAAAGGAATAGAGACAATAGGTAAAGAAGGAAGCTATGAGTCAGCACTTTTCTGTTATTTGGACGACATTTTAGTAGCGTCAATTGATGAGAAAAGCAATAAATTACACTTACGACTCATTTTTGAAAGACTCGACAAGTTAGGTATCACTATCAATGTGAATAAATGTGTTTTTGGACAATCTAGTATAGATTTCTTAGGATATTCAGTGTCAAGTAATGGCATAAGCCCGTTGCCGGAGAAGGTTCAGGCTATTGTTAATTACCCAAGACCAAAAACAGTTGAAGAACTTCGTCGTTTTTTAGGAATGATTAATTTTTATAGATATCATTTACCACATGCTGTAGCTTATCAGAGCGAGCTTAATAAGTTTTTACATAATACGAAAAGGAAAGATAAAACCTTGATTTGCTGGGATGCAAGTAGTTTAGAAGCTTTCGATAAATGTAAGACGTCCTTAGAAAATGCCATTACCCTAGCGCATCCTAGATCAAATGTACAGTATACACTAACTACAGACGCTAGCGACACCTGTGTCGGAGCCTGTCTAGAGCAAATAATAAACGGAAAATCGGAACCGTTAGGATTTTTCTCGAAAAAGCTATCTGATGCACAACGGAAATACAGTACTTACGATAAAGAGTTAACAGCAATATATTTGGCTATAGTGTATTTTAGAGATTTAATTGAAGGACAAAATCTAATCGTGTATACGGATCATAAACCATTGACTTATGCTTTTACAAAAATAGTTAGTAGTAATAAGGAATTAGCCCGTAGAACTCGACAATTACTCTATATTAGTGAGTTTACCAGCGAAATAAAGTACATTGTCGGTTCTAATAACGTAGTAGCAGACGCGTTATCGCGTGTTGAGTCTATAGTTTGTCCAACAGCTATTGATTACGAGGAATTAGCTCGCGCACAAGAAAAGGAACACCCACTCAGTATAAGTACAAAGAATAATGAATTGCAATTTAAGCATATCAGCTTACCGAACTGCAACAAAGTTGTTTATTGTGAAGTTTCTACGAAGTACGCTAGGCCCTATGTACCTGTCCAATTCAGGGAATTAGTTTTTCATAGCGTACACGGAATCAGTCATCCAGGCGTTCGTACAACTAGAAAGTTGATGACACAAAAGTTTTTCTGGCCAGGGATGAATAGAGATATTAATACGTTAACTAAAGCTTGTATAGCTTGTCAGAAAACTAAAGTAAATAGACATACAGTTTCGGATTTAGGTAACTTTCCACCGTGTAGTAGATTTGATCACATTCATACGGATTTAGTAGGACCGTTGGAAACTTCAAAATATGGCCATCGTTATTTAGTTACCATAATAGACCGTTTCACAAACTGGGTAGAATGTATTCCGGTTTCAGACATTTCAGCAGAAACTGTATCTAAGGTTATTTTAAAAGAATGGATTTGTAGATTTGGTTGTCCTAGTAAGATTACTACGGATCAAGGTAGGCAATTCGAAAGCGATTTATTTAACGAATTAATGAAATTGTTAGGTGTGCAACGAATTCGCACTACGCCTTACCATCCACAGAGTAATGGATTAATTGAGAGATGGCATCGCACTCTTAAAACTGCATTAACCACCAAATTAAGTCAAGGTACAGACTGGGTAGATGAGCTACCAATGGTCATGTTAGGATTACGAGCAGCTTTTAGGACAGATACAGGAATTAGTGCAGCGGAAATGGTATACGGTCAAACAATTAGATTACCTTCAGAATTTTTTCATACAGAAGCAAGGTCAAGAAAGAGTGTTCATGATTTCATGGAGAACTTACGCGAAACTATTCGTAAACTAAGCCCTCAGGCACGAGATAAAAGTCATTCAAAGAAAATATTTGTAAGTAAAGATTTAAAGTCGTGTTCACATGTATTTATTAGAAGAGATATGTTAAAAAAATCGTTAAGCCCTACCTATGATGGTCCCTACCATGTGTTAAACAGAAACGATAAGGTATTTAAGGTTGACTTAGGAAATAGAATAGTAGACATATCCATCGACAGGTTGAAACCCGCTTATATTATTAATCTAAATGAAAGTTCAAGTTCAATTAGTTCAGATACAGTAAAAAATGATAGTAGTAATTCGAGCAAGATCGAGAATCGAGTGACTCGCACCACGCGTAGTGGGCGCGTCATAAGATTACCTGTACGATTTGCTGATGGATAATATTGTTAAAAGTAGATCAATACTTATTAAGCATTTTTTTTTTTTTCAATTCAATTTTAATTATAAGTAAAAATGTATTCAAATCGTCTTGAAATATTGTAATGAACACTAGTCTAGTACTATATCTTTGTATATTTTTATACTTAAATAAATCAGTCTCTTATATTACCAAAATGGGAAAGTCTTACAGTAAACAGGAAGAAATTATTATTGCTCAAACAGGAGCTAATCATGCAGGATATTCCTCACTGGAGACACACATGAGTTCAATGGGAATACTTACAATTGTGATAACTGTGCTAATTACAGCCGTTATTGTTGTCTGGATTTTTGCTACATGTCGAAATAAAATCAAAGTATGGTTTAAGAAAGAAATGGTGAATTCTGTCAATCAAGCTCAAAGCCAAGTTTAAGATTGTACCTAAAAGGTAATTGATTATTTTACTGTGTAATGTGTAAACATTTTTATCGTGTATTTTTTTTTCTTTCTTAGTAAATCTGTGAAATATTGGCTATATTTTTTTTGTTTGTAGACACTCTCTCGTGGCGTTGGTTAAGGGAATGCTGTCTTATAGAGCTCCTTAATCAACTACCCTTAGCATTGAGTTAGTTTTTATTTTTATCTTTAGAAAAAACATCATTAAGATTTTTAAATATAAACTTTTTATAAACATTGTTGTTGATGTCAATAACTGTAATTAATGTTAAAGTATAAATGAAACCATAATGTAACTTTGTATTCAAATCATAATTTAATTGAGTAATTTTTATTTAAACATAGTAATACCTGCGACATGCATAAGAGCATCAGGTTACGCGCATGGGCAAGCGCTTAATCAGCGTCAGCGCATTCCTGTGTGCCTCGCGCGCACTAATTTAAATTTAAAATTTTATTGTAATAAATGATATATAATATTGTAATAATATGATAGAATAAAATTTTTTTTGTAAGAGAGGGATGACTGTGGGGTCGCGATGATGCAATACATTGTAATAATAAAATGCATGATCAGCTAATGTAGCACATCGCACCTCGGGCTCGACAGGGCTCCGCTGGAGTCTTTAGTCGGTCCGCACCTCCGATAGCTAACACACGTTAGTGTCAGGCAATCTCAGTCACTCAGCTCAAGTAATTAATGTATCCACTCCGCTCAACTAATTAATGTACAGATGAACGCGAAATATATTCGGTTTACTTATAGAACCTTTTATTTACAACTACAACAAATACAACATTACTATATTAGCGACATATGCTAAATTTAAAATGTTTTTAAACCAAGCGGGAAATTGTTTAGATATGGAAATTTACAAATACATTTGTTAGCCGCCTAAATGGACAAATATATAGATACCTTTAGCGTGTTTGGTTGTCATTGTTTAATATACCTAGCAAATAAGTAGCTTCGTTTAACATTTTATTCGCACCAAAAGGTAATTGAACTGTTCTAATAAATAATTTCATAAAAGCTTCCCAAAACTTCCCTCTGAACTCATCGAGCCAAATCAAATAATATTTTTTCAATTTGTCTTATAAATTCTTTTAGTTATAGTTTATTACAATCAAATTCATTACTATACTTTTGAAGTCAAATTAACGTCAGGGGTAGTTACATCGGTACGTAATAAGATTGTTATATTCACATTTGTATTAAATCTGATAACAAAAAACTTTTGGCAAATTAAATCGTTAATAAGAATCATATTATGTCACTCCACCTTAAATTTATCAGTATTATTAAACACGGCACGAATTCTCAGTCTTCTACTATAATAATTATCCAGATGGATCTATAAATACACACTTATTGCTCTGAAGAACACCTCACGTCTTGATTTCTCGGATAATGAAGAAATAATGCTGGTATTGAAGTGAAATATCTTACTTATATTGTCTGTTTGATGATATATTATGTCTATAAGTGCTGGTAACGCCACCTGTCTATAGAGACAGGAACTCTGTTAGTTTATTTACAGTTCCGCTAGGTGAGGCTGTCGGCACATACATTACCCACACCTTAACCAATATTCCCTTCCCGTCGCACGCGCCGCTACAAGAAATAAGAGATAAAACAGTTACGCCCTGGACGCGGACCTCGCCGCACATTTTAGAGAACGCTCCAGACGCGAAGCTCGCCGCCCGCTTGTCGAGTTTACACCAGTTGTGGACTCCGCCACCGCATATCATATTAACTTTAAAACCGCTGTAAATCGTATAATTACATACGCCGCGTTCAAGTGATTGATCGTGGAATCCGCATTAGTTCGCTGAGTGCAATCGTGCCTTGCCGGCAAGCTAGGGACGTTTTTTCCATAGTGAATACGTGCCGCCATCTTCATCCGCAATCCACACCGCGGTGTGAGGAGCCAGGTCGCCTGATCAGGCCGCCAGGTCTGGACAGCAGCTCAAGATCACCAAAGGTAAGCGTGCTTCCTATATTCTCCTACCCACCTATCCGGCAGCCGCACAGTACTCAGCCCAAATCAGTTTTCAGGCAGTGCCTAGTCGCTGAAGATATACTGCGCACCCCGCCTTATATGTTGGCGTTGACAAATTCTTGGCCACGCCAGTTGGCGCTAACATATAATATGGTCCTTCGAGACGGATCTTAGCTGAGTGATACTTTAGCCCTTGTATATTTATATAGGTCTTTCGACGTTATCGCAGCTAAGAGCTATCCTTTGGGGTCCTTTTGACCCACCGCTTGTCAAGTCTAGATTCGTCTAGTACTTCCTAACCGCCCGCTTATTAAGTCTAGGTCCATCTAGCACTTAAAACCGCTTAATTTGTCACAATAGATCTATAACAGCTTATTTTCGCTTCGCATTTTTGCTTCGATCTAGATTTGTACACCCGCATATAGTCTAGATTTATCTAGCTAACGCCGCTTAGTTGTAATATAATCAAATATAATTTCCTACCTAGGTAAACATCACCTACGTACAAACTTCGCTTTCAATTCTTCCGCGCCTTAAAAGAGTTACTTACTTACTTAAATTATTTAATTTAACGTCATACGATAACTTGATTTATTAGTCAATTACGTGTAGCTAACTTACTTATAGGCATTTATTTCAACCGCAAAGTTAACAGATAGATATCTCGTTTATTGAAAAAATAATACCCACATTGTATTATTATCGCGCCGCCGCCGCTCGCCCGGTTAGTGAATGTAAACTTATAGATAGATAGATAGATAGAAAACTCTTTATTTGTACACCGTATTACAGTTTTACAAGAAAGTACAGAAAATGACAAATATATGTACAAAGGGCGGCCTTATTGCCGAAAGCAATCTCTTCCAGGCAACCTTAGGATGGATCAAGATGTATTGGAGAAATAGTAGCAGTTGACGGTGTAATGAGTTTTGAAAAATTATAATTTTCTAATGAATATAACTAGAAATACATATATATCTCCGTACATGCATATTTACACAAATATATACATTAAATAAATAAATACATACTAATACATATCATCAGGGGAGCATACATATAATATTATAATATACATACAAGTATACATGTTATCATGTACATATTAAAAACTATAACTACTCACTTATAGTTACATATAGTATAATTTTATTTGCTAGCTGCGTTCTATTCCTTGTGCCTTGTCGCTTCATATTATGGCGCCGACAATGCCCAAGAAAGGGAGTCCTGAGTCTTTCGAGACTAAACAAGACAATGAGATTATTCTCTTGGAAAGTAAGCGAGATACGCTATTCGAGTTTGTTCAAACTATTTACGACAATTCGAAACAAGTTCATAAAAGTGTAGAATGTATGGAGGACTTCCTTAGTTCTGTAGGAACTATTGAAGATATTCGCTCTGAGTTTAAGGAAATAGTCAATGCGCACAATCGCGCTTCACTTAAAAATAATCCCGCATTTAAACCTAATTATAAATCTTTAAACTCATTCGAACAGCTGTACTGTCATATAAAACGTGTATTAAAATAAAAAGTGTTGAACCACAAACGTCCGCAAAGGACACTGATCGTTATCAGGATGGTTCGACCGACCGCGACCGCTTAGGTTTGAAACATAGATTGCCTTCTTTGCCGCCGATCGAAATAATGTGTTTTGATGGAGACATACGAAGTTGGCCGCTTTTTTACGCTGGTTTCAAATCAACCGTACACGATAATCCTATGCTGACTAACTCTGAGAGGCTGTACTATTTAATAGGGAAGCTCTCAAGTAAGGCTCAGACCGTTTTCTCAGGCATCACGCCGTCTGCTGAAAATTATGACACGATATTACAATGTCTGATAGACAGGTACGAAGACCGACGCACGCTCGGATATACCTATATAGATCAGATGTTGAATGTTAAGTTGAACGGCCCCGCTTCTTCATCCAAATTCCAGACATTCATGGATCACTTTGTCACCGCCGCAAACGCATTAAAAAATCTACAAATCGATAATTTAAGCGACTTTATACTGCTTAACCTCGCTTTAAAGAAGTTGGACGAAGAAACGATCCGCGCGTTTGAGTCTCAATACCGCGATACGAAAGTACCTACTTTCGGTCAGCTGACGGAATTTATTAAGGGACAGTTTAAGATATATAATAACATACGCCCCACCGCAAGTACTTCTACTTCTCATTCTACACAAAATAAACCGCGACGTCATGTACCAAACCCGCATGCATACGTAGCCGTATCTACGCCACACAAGATATGTCTTTGTGACAACTTCGTACATGACCACTTATTTAAATGTCCATCATTTAATAAATTAACGCCTTCCGCACGCTTTAATTGCATTAAAGAACGCAACGCTTGCATTAATTGCCTTAGTTTGAAACACAAAGCACGCGATTGTCATTCAAACAAGAACTGCCGCAGCTGTGGTCAGAGGCATCATACGCTGTTGCACTTCCATAACGCTCGCAGTCGGGTTTCACAGCAAACGCCTGACAACCAAATGGCCGCCCCCGGAATCGAACCGGGGACCATAGCCACCGCGCGCTCTCCGCGCCGCACTCACCCGTCGCCGCCACCGCTCGCGCAGCCGTCTGTTACGTCACAGTCTAGCTCAAAGCGTGATGTGAACGTATCAGCGCTGCATGCGTCCATTGCCGCGCCCGTACCGAACGCCGCAAATAATAATGTTCAGAGTGCGCAATGTACGCAACCCATAACGGTACTGCTGTCTACCGCTCAGGTGGTTGTTTACGATAAGACTAGACGCGCCCATGTCATTAGAGTTCTTATAGACACGGGATCGCAAGTCAGTTTTATTACAAGTGAATGTTGCGCGCGTTTGGGTTTGGATTGCAATAGAAATACCAGGACGATTGTTCGAGGTTTTGGTGGTTCTGAAAAATCTATTAGAGGTTCCACAGAGTTCCAAATATTTTCGCGCTTCTATAATAACGTTCATTTTGACGTATCGGCATTTATTGTCGACCGCATAACGGATAACCTACCTACGGTACCCGTTGATATAACAGCGTTTTCTCACTTGAACTCGCTACCGCTCGCGGACAGTATGTTCGCTTCGCCCGCCGAGGTGCACGTTCTCCTCGGCGCGAATTATTTCCCGCACTTACTGCTACCAGGCGTGGTACATAGTAATGTTGTAGGGATACCGCCCGCTATAGAAAGTGTTCTAGGATATATAATCATGGGTTCTGCTCCCGCATTATTGTCTAAACACGAAATTAAAAATACAACCGCTTGTTGTACTGTTCTTGAACAGTCGTTGGACCGCATTCTCAAAAAGTTTTGGGAACTTGAGGAGGTCTCCGCTCCGCCCGCCCACAGTCAAGATGACCTTGAATGTGAGAATCATTTCCGCGCCACCACTACGCGCGACGCTAGTGGTAGGTATACCGTTTCGTTACCATTTAGGGACGATGTTTATAAATTAGGGGATTCCCTCGCCGCCGCTAAAAGACGCTTTATGTGTTTGGAACGAAAATTGGAGTCGTCAACTGCGTTGCGCACGGCCTATAATGATATAATACGCGAGTACATTGATAAGGGCTACATTACCGAAATAGGGTCTATTGATAAAATAACTCCCGCCGATTCCTATTTCGTACCGCATTTTTGTGTGCAACGTTTTGATAAAACGACTACCAAGGTTCGAATGGTTTTAGATGCCAGTTGTAAAACCAGCACAGGGTTGTCACTTAACGAAGTATTGCATTCCGGCCCTAATCTACAGGGTGATTTAAATTGCATACTTTTAAATTTCCGCTTATTTAAAATCGCTATATCCGCTGACTGTCGTCAAATGTTTTTGCAGATTGGTATGCTCGAAGCCGATCGCAAATTTCAACGAATTCTTTTCAGATTTTCGCCGCAAGACCGATTAGTAATTCTAGAATTTAATCGAGTTTGTTTCGGGATGAAGTCAAGCGTATATCACGCTGTACGCGTCGTTCAACAGCTAATCGCTGATGAAAAACATAAGTTTCCTACCGCCGCCGCTATCGCATCCAGTTCTACGTACATGGATGACGTGTGTTTCAGTATTATGTCGGATGACTCATCGCGCTCTGATGAAGCCGCTGCTGTTGCCGCTTGTACGGAACTCATAGACATGTTCAGGTGTGGTCAGTTCGACCTTGTAAAGTGGACTAGTAACTCCCCCGCTGTTCTGCGTGCCATCCCCGCATCGCACCGCGCCTCCTCGGATCTTGAACTAGACAGGGGTGGCACACCACATAAAATATTAGGCACGCATTGGGATAGGTCTAACGATGAATTTAATTTCAAGGTCATCACACCTGAGTCAGGATGTACGAAACGAATTATTCTGTCCGTCATGGCACGCTTATGGGACAATTTAGGCTTAGTGGCTCCCGTCATTTTACACGCCAAGCTTCTCATTCAGGAGTTATGGCTGCTGAAATGCGACTGGGATGACACGCCTCCCCAACGCATTGTGACCCTCTGGTCCCAATTTTGTAGTGAGTTACCTGCGCTCAACAATATCCGCATTCCTCGACATTTAGGAGTGGTTCAGGGGTGCATGGCTAACCTCTTGGGCTTTGCTGATGCAAGCGAACGCGCCTACGGTTGTGTGATATACCTACAGGTCACCGTTGGTGCTGTTAGCTCCGTTAGGCTCGTGTGCTCGAAGTCTAAGGTGTCACCGCTCAAAACCGTTTCTATCGCTAGGTTAGAGCTATGTGCCGCAGTGCTTCTGTCGAAGTTGATGCGCAAGGTACTTGATAATTTTGAACCGCGCTACAAAATCTCAAACGTATTCGCCTTCACCGACTCAAAAGTCGTCCTTTGTTGGATCAACTCGTCCCCGCACCGCTGGCAGACGTTTGTCGCAAACAGGGTTGTCAAGGTCATTGATAACTTGCCTGCCAGCTGTTTCCATCATATACCGGGTGTTCAAAACCCCGCTGATTGCCTATCGCGCGGCCTCTCCCCCGCTTCGCTAATCAACCATCCTCTGTGGTTTGAGGGACCGCCGTGGGCATCCGAGGATCCATCAGAGTGGCCCATCGCCGAATTTAATGGTGACGCCGTCGGCGAGGTTCCGGACATGAAACCGCTCGCACATACTGTGACCGTACCCGCAAATGAATCGCTCATTTACACGCTCGCTCAACGTATATCTTCGTGGTCGAAGTTATTACGTATTGTTGTTTTTATTTTTCGATTCTCGAAATTGTTACCGCGCAGACCTTCTGTCACCCGCTCAGATCTCGAATTCGCTGAAACTAAAATATTACTCGAATTACAACAGGTTCACTTCCGCGACGACATTCATAAAATAAGAGAAGGTCAAATCTGCTCGCCCGCCTTACAGAGATTGAAACCATTTTTAGATGAAAATGGTCTTCTTCGCGTCGGAGGCCGGCTGTCGAACGCTGATATCGACTATTCGCAAATGCATCCGTGTGTGCTCCCGCGCCACGATCACGTGGTCGATATATTGATCGATTCCTACCATAAGAAGCATTTACACGCCGGTCCCGAACATTTGATGTCCTTACTCAGGCATCATTATTGGATACTCTCCGCACGACGTGTTATACGTCACCGCATATACAAGTGCAATACTTGCTTCAGAGCAAGGCCGCGTCCATCGTTTCCGATGATGTCGGACTTGCAGCGCTCCCGCGTAAACCCGTCTGTAAAGGCATACGCCCACTGTGGGTGTGACTATGCCGGTCCTATACAGTTCACCCCCACCAGAGGTAGGGGCGTTAAGAGCCGTAAAGCATGGCTATGCATCTTTACGTGCCTTACTACCCGCTGTATACACATAGAAATATCTACGGAGCTGAGTACAGTCAGTTTTCTCGCCGCGCTCAAGCGATTTCTGTCCCGCCGCGGACCGGTACAGTGCCTTTATACTGACAACGGAACCAATTTTGTTGGTTGTCGCTCATACTTGCGCGACGTTTATAAATTCCTTGACGAATTTCGCCCGCACCTGGAACATGAGTTGACAGAGAGTCGCATCGATTTCAAACGTATCCCGCCTGCTAGCCCTCATTGGGGTGGATGCTGGGAGTCGATGGTGAAGGTCGTTAAGACTCACCTCTTCAGAGTGATAGGTCAACAGCTACTCACTTATGAAGAGCTCTTAACTGTGCTTACTCAGGTCGAGGCACTTATAAATTCGCGCCCGCTAACCGCTCTAAGTAGCGATCCCGCTGAGCCATCGGCGCTAACGCCGGCTCATTTTCTTCACACCGCACCGCTATTTTCGCTACCCGCACCGCACGTAGAGTCAGCTAGCCTGCTCGAGAGACACTCTCTCCTAGACAAGCTGGTTCAATCGTTTTGGCAGCGATGGAGAGTCGAGTATCTGCATAAATTGCAGGCTCGAGCCAAGTGGACCACGCCCACTACACCGATTCAGCTGGGATCAGTAGTGGTCATCATCGTCGATAACGCACCTCCGCTTGCATGGCCGCTCGGGGTTGTAGAAGCCGTCCATCCTTCGAAAGATGGAACAACGCGAGTAGTCACCGTTAGAACTAGTAAAGGGAGCTTCGTGCGCCCAGTGGTCCGATTGTGCCCATTGCCTAGTCAGTAATATATTGTTTAAATCCGCACAAATAGTTTTAAGTAGGCTTAAGAGTAAGTTAGAGATATGTATAAACATTTACCGCAACTTTTCCGCACTTTACTTAGTTTTTCCGCATATATTCCGCACTTTTCATATCTTTACCGCATATATTACCGCGTTTTCTTACCGCGTTTTAGTATTTCTTTAAAGGTAACCCTTTAAGGGTGGGGGGAATGGTAACGCCACCTGTCTATAGAGACAGGAACTCTGTTAGTTTATTTACAGTTCCGCTAGGTGAGGCTGTCGGCACATACATTACCCACACCTTAACCAATATTCCCTTCCCGTCGCACGCGCCGCTACAAGAAATAAGAGATAAAACAGTTACGCCCTGGACGCGGACCTCGCCGCACATTTTAGAGAACGCTCCAGACGCGAAGCTCGCCGCCCGCTTGTCGAGTTTACACCAGTTGTGGACTCCGCCACCGCATATCATATTAACTTTAAAACCGCTGTAAATCGTATAATTACATACGCCGCGTTCAAGTGATTGATCGTGGAATCCGCATTAGTTCGCTGAGTGCAATCGTGCCTTGCCGGCAAGCTAGGGACGTTTTTTCCATAGTGAATACGTGCCGCCATCTTCATCCGCAATCCACACCGCGGTGTGAGGAGCCAGGTCGCCTGATCAGGCCGCCAGGTCTGGACAGCAGCTCAAGATCACCAAAGGTAAGCGTGCTTCCTATATTCTCCTACCCACCTATCCGGCAGCCGCACAGTACTCAGCCCAAATCAGTTTTCAGGCAGTGCCTAGTCGCTGAAGATATACTGCGCACCCCGCCTTATATGTTGGCGTTGACAAATTCTTGGCCACGCCAGTTGGCGCTAACAAGTGCATCGTAGCTATTGTTTATGGCCTCTCCATTTGTTTACAATCCACCGAACAGCCACCATGTGACAATCGAATGTTTGGTAACTAATGCCTTACTCCTAAGCTATTGTTTGTGCTGTAATGTGTTTACGATACACACATCACCGGATAACGGCATCCGGGTACTGATTATGCATAGTGTAAAATTTCTGACTGTATACAGCCTGTGTTGTTATTGGAAACACAAATAGTCTGCTCGTAGTACATACTTGAAGTTCAGTGCTTCAAAATATATTTATCTCTAATAAAGTTTTTCTTGAACCCTATGGGGAAAAATACTATAGCGTACAATAATTCTTAATAGTTTTCTTGAAAATGCACCAGAGATGTTTTTTCTTACTTTAACTCGAGATGATTTCGAATAAGGAATATAATTGTGCTGAGAAGATATTCACAGTCTAATCTGATAGTCTAGATTTTTACTTCGCACCATCTTAATTAAACATTGGAGTAATTTTCTTTCAATATATCTATATATACTTATAATAAAAATGTAACGGGTCCAATTCTGTACATTAAAGATATTTTGAAAAAATTTTTTGGAGGGCTATCAATAATCGATACTGAAGCCAAAACTGTATTTTTTTTCATTTTTGTCTGTCTGTCCGTCTGTCTGTCTGTATCTTGGCCACGCCGAAACTCCAGAATGAATTCAAATAAAACTTGGCACGATTTGAGTTCATACTACGAGGTAGGACATAGGATACTTTTTATCCCGAAATTCAGCACGGTTTCCTGGAGAGAGGGGATGAAAGTCAAAATATGTACTTAGTTTTAATTCAATAACACATAGTCCAATTTCATTCTTTCTTTTTTTACTAGAAAGAAAAAAAATAAAAGACAACGGTAAAAGTATTTTTTTGTCCACGACTGTACACTGCCTGTGGGAAGCTGAAACAGATATGTAAATATGGCGGTACGAAGTTCGCCGGGTCAGCTAGTCTATATATATATATATGTCGGAGTGAGGGTATCCGAATAATAAAAGTGATACAAACATTTGCCGCTATCGAACACTACGGAACACTCTATATAAAGCGGCGCGATCGGCAACAGGACACAGTTCTCTTCAGATCTCGCGACGACCATATCTATTATTTGATTTGTGATTTATTGTATCTCTGTGTTTTATATTGTGTGTATGAGGCGATATTTATCAGTGGGGGAATTACTAGCCTAGGTGGCGAATTCCACAGGGCATCGCGGAGGGGTGAGCGTTGCCCCAATCCCCTCGTGGGGGGGTTGCTGATGGTGTTTAAGTTAATTCGTATCCGTTTAGTAGTGATTAGTGTTTGGCTATAGTCCAGATTTGCTGTATCTGTGATTCATGTTCTCGTTTATTCTTGTGTCTCCGACATCAGAAGTGCGATCTGAATCTCATTTGCCCACAATGTTTGAGAGTGTAACGGATCGTCAGTCGCGGCGAGCGGTCGAATACCCTCCGCTTGAAAATCGTACGAGGTGTCATTTGTTAAATTTTTGTAAGCGAGAACGCTCACATAGTGTCAAAGTGTCGGTATAGCCATTTCGCGTACGAACGGTTTGTGAGACGTGCGGCCTACAACAGCGGCAGCGTGCGGTAGTAAAAGCAACGCATCGGTAATTGGGAAGTAACCGGTATGTACGGACAACTCCAACAATCCGGTGAGTCGTACTATTTTTATTTTGTGCCGAATGCACTTTAATAAGACAAGTTCTGTCAGATGAATTTCTAGGCAAACGACAATATAGTGCAATAACATTGAGGGTAGGTAATGCCCGCACTTATTGTAACATCGAAATTCTATGTACAGTTTTAATCCAGATTTATTCGGTGTGGTTATTGTTTCATGTAGTGTACGATTGCTGTATTTCAAGCTACATAATTATTTAAAGAAAAGGATGAGAATCTGTTTTCGAAAAGAATATTTTTTTTAAATAATAAGATCGTTTCTAATGGTGACATCGTTACAAAGGTAGACGATTTCGGAAGTATAGTGTAGTATTATATCATAGCAGAATATCTGTGATGGAGGTGGATTGAATTACCCGTTCTGCACATGCTGTTTGTTTATTGTTTAAATTTATTTCTTATTTTTAACCCCCGACGCAAAAAGAGGGGTGTTATAAGTTTGACGTGTCTGTCTGTCTGTGGCACCGTAGCTCGCGAACGGATGAAGCGATTTCAATTTAGTTTTTTTGTATGAAAGGTGAGTTACGTGCGAGTGTTCTTAGACATGTTTCATGAAAATCGGTTGAGTCGTTTAAAAAGTTATGGGGGTAAACGTGGGGAAGAAAACTTCGACCTGATGCTGCATAAGGGGTTTTTTTATTTATTCAATTTTAAATTTATGATTGTGATGTGATTTTTAGTTTGAGGCGGATTCATCTTTGATTGTAGCTATTAACATTTTTTTAATTATTATTTTGACCAATTTGAGATAGTTGTGACTCGAATTATAATTACCGTTTTTTTTATTTTGTGATGAAATGTCGATATTTTCAGTAAAGATAAAAAAAAACTGGTCGGACTTCTATTTGGTGTCAGCTATCTCACCAGCAGCGGGTGATTGTAGCTGGCATGTCTATGTAGTTGGCAGATACACGTGTGGGAGTCACAAGGGATAACTAACTGTTACACTTGTGGTGGTCACAGGGATGACCTACGATACTATTTATTTTGATTGCTTTGAGAATTTGCAGCAGTAGTCAATTACTAAAGTTCTTATTTTATGTTGTTTTGATTTTAATAATGATGTTACTGTTTTCTTTTGCTGTTCAGTAGTGTACTGTTTTATTGAGACAGAATAGACAGTGAGGTCAGATATGGCAGAGTGAGAGAGATACTGTGTGTACACGTATGTGACATTTGATAGGGAAAGTGTAAATTAGTAAAGTTTGATCTCAGTAACTTAGTTTTGATTCAAAGTTAAGAAAGAAATTAGACAAAGTTAAATCCTAAATATAAAGGACCGTTTAAAATTGTAGTTGCTCGACGGCGATCGTTATACTTTGAAATCTTTAACTAGTAACAGAACCTACAAATGCGCTTGTGTTCGTATACGAGAGTTTCCTTTAAGTGATATACCCGAGGAGGTAGATTTGTCTGACATTGATAATAGTGAGGAAAATACCCGAAGATCAAGTCCCTATTGATGTTGATGATGATAATCAAGGGTTAATTAATGCTGATGCAATGGAATGAAATTGCGTTGTTATTGTGTGGCGAGTAGTCTCTATAATGAGATATGAGATATCCTATCAGCGTGGTGGTTGTTAAAGTTTAGTTAAGTTTTGTGAAAGGCGAGGTGGCCACTGAAAGGCGAGGTGGCCATTAAAAGGCGAGGTGGCCACTGAAAGGCGAGGTGGCCATGGAAAAGAGAAATTGGTAGAATAAGAGGCCATCTAGATATTGTTGATAATCCAAACATGTGTAACGCGATAAACGGTGAGGTGATTGTTGCGATACTACTTACATTTGATAACGAAAAGCCTATTATTTTATGAGAATGTCCTAAATGAAGTTGTTCCACAGAAGATAAAATGTAATAATGTACCCAATGTCCTTGGTCAGGAGTGGCCGAACAATACAAAAATATCTCTTTCTTTTCTGCGGATAATGATGATGATGCCTTCAACATCACACGAGGACGTGTAATACGTCAGGTCGGCCGTGTCGGAGTGAGGGTATCCGAATAATAAAAGTGATACAAACATTTGCCGCTATCGAACACTACGGAACACTCTATATAAAGCGGCGCGATCGGCAACAGGACACAGTTCTCTTCAGATCTCGCGACGACCATATCTATTATTTGATTTGTGATTTATTGTATCTCTGTGTTTTATATTGTGTGTATGAGGCGATATTTATCAGTGGGGGAATTACTAGCCTAGGTGGCGAATTCCACAGGGCATCGCGGAGGGGTGAGCGTTGCCCCAATCCCCTCGTGGGGGGTTGCTGATGGTGTTTAAGTTAATTCGTATCCGTTTAGTAGTGATTAGTGTTTGGCTATAGTCCAGATTTGCTGTATCTGTGATTCATGTTCTCGTTTATTCTTGTGTCTCCGACATATACATAAATTAAAAATGTAACAGGTCCAATTCTGTACATTAAAGATATTTTTAAATTTTTTTTGGAGGGCTCTCTGTAATCGATACTGAATCCAAAGCTGTATTTTTTTTCATTTTTGTCTGTCTGTCCGTCTGTCTGTATCTTGGCCGTGCATCACACCGAAACTTCTAAATGAATGAATTCAAATGAAACTTGGCATGATTTGAGTTCATATTACGAGGTAAGACATAGGATACTTTTTATCCCGAAATTCAGCACGGTTTCCTGGAAGAGGGATGAAAGTCAAATATGTACTTAGTTGTAATTCAATAACACATAGTCCGATTTTATTCATTCTTTTTTTGCTAGAAAGAAAAAAAAAGATAACGGGAAAAGTGTTTTTTTTGTCCGCGACTGTACACTGCCTGTGGGAAGCTGAGACAGATATGTAAATATTGCGGTACGAAGTTCGCCGGGTCAGCTAGTTTCTTAATAAAGATCTTAATGCTGAAAACGCAAAGATCAATTATTTAAGTGTACCAGATGTAACTATAAGTCATACTTAATTAAAACGTTTTTATATCGTATCTTTTAGTACTCGACTCGTTTTTCTTTTTGTAATAACTCCGTCACATTATGGAGTATTATAAACAACTGCATCTTTAGCTTAGTAGTTATCCTGTAGTTATTTATTTATCTATCCACGGTTCCAGTCATATAAAATAGCATATCACTGTAAATAAACGAACAACGAGCTTTACGACTGTACTGACCCTATGGTCAGTTAAGCCTAGTCGTAAAGAATAATATTCACTTTGTCCAGCATTCGACTAGACCGAGAGAGTTTGGAATAGGTTTATGAATGGGGATGACAGTGCTATTGAATTTCAGCATCCAACAAACATGTGATACGAGTGCAAATGCAGTGGTAAAGAAAATTAAAGAGTCAAGTAAATAATGACCCATAACATGATTGAACATCATACTGGTGTTGGTTGTACTGAACTATGTGTTTTGTAAAATGCGAAGTGCGCGACTAGTTTTAAACCCAAAATAATAATAATAATAAAAAAAAACTAAAAAAAAAACTAATAAAAACTAGCAACACTTAAAGCTGTCAGTCAGATTTCTCACAAATATTTTTGGAATAAATTATTTATACAGTTTAGAACAGCAAGAAATAACAATTTGTATTGAGATAAAACGACATATTGTTATACAATAAATAAAAAGCAAAGGCAAAATGAATAAACCAAAAAAGAAACAGAAATATATCTCTGTAAGACATGACGTTTAAACGTTAACGTCATGGGACTAATCCCGCCCACACGCCAACCACTGTAACTCCTGTTAACGTCATGTCAAAACAATAATGTGAGAAATTCAGAGAACGATGCTAACAAGAGCTAGACGGAGAGCACTTCTAACATCCCCGGACTCGTTGCTCCGCTCCGCCTTGCCGTCTCCGGAAGAAATAATAGAAGTTCCGGCTGGTGCAGAGGCGTCGAGCTCGTCTTCAAGTGACGAGTTTTTCTCTCCGCCGACGTCGCCAACACCTGTACGTCGACAGGAAAGAGGCCGGCCACCGACCAGCTTGGGATCCCGAGGACCACAGACCTCGAACAGGGTCCCCGCTACCGGTGGTGATGTGCGCCGCATGATATGGACACATTCAATTAATGAGAATGTCATGCGGGCTACACAGTTGGGAACAAACCTTACTGCGTACCGTGTTCGACTAGTCTCTCTGTTTCAGGAGCTTGAGCCAGCCGTCAACGTATCTGCACAGCGATTGTCGGATCAAGTACGAGCTATACAGCGCTGTCACCTGCTGGATGATGCGGTACTTGAGAGGATACGCTCTGACGTACGGAGTACTTTGACTGTGCCTTCTTCGTCACATTCTGTGGATTTGGTAGCTACTACACCACAATTACCACACAGCGAGTATGTTGATGAACAAGTGGAGAGTGAAGTTATGACCGTGAGTACCCAATGTAATGATAGGATAAGGAGCGCTTTGGAGCATGCGATTCAGGAATACCGGCATGTTAATTATAATAACAGACCTCGGTTACCCCGTTTGCCCATTCATAAACGCAATCTAGCACTGGTGAGTGCCCTGAATTCGCTATTACCAGATTATTTTGGTGATAACGGAGATCTTAGTGATACACATTCTCTTTTGTACTGTGCGGCTATTGCAGTATGTCGAGTAGCTGGTGTTAAATTTGTAGAACAAAACACTACTACTCGACCCAAAAATAAAGTACCAGCTTGGCAGTACAGAATAGAACGTCGTATTGCGGAGACCAGGACACTTATTGGCAAAATTTCGTTTCAATCAGGTAATACGCGGCCGAGAGTCATGCGCTTTGTGAAACAGGCATTCTTGGGGACTACTGTTAGTCCTCAACAGTACATGTCGAGTGTCACGGAGCGCATTGACTTCTTCAAGCAAAAAGTTTATGCATGGGCAAATAGGATAAGACGGTATAGAAAACGAGTAGATCGGTTTATCCAGAATCGAATGTTCCTAAGAAATGAGAAGTGGGTGTACCGGAAATGGGAGGAACCGAGTCCGTGTGTGAGTGATGGGCGCTTTCCAGATGAAAATGCCACAAATACATTTTGGCGTAACATCTGGTCAGTGCCTGTCACTCATACAGAAGGTGATTGCTATCGGGATGTCGAGTGCTCATGTGAGTCCATAACATCTATGGAACCCATAACTATTAGTAAAGATGATGTAAGTTGTGCAGTTCGTTCATTACCAAACTGGAAATCATCTGGTCCAGACGGACTGCACAACTTCTGGCTTAAGTGGTTCCGAAGCTCACATGCGTGTTTGGCATCTCAATTCCAAGCTGCAGTAAATTCGGGTTATTTACCCCGGTTTTTAACCACTGGTATAACTCACTTACTCCATAAATCTGGTAGTGCCATGGATCCCAAAATTTTTAGAATCATTACATGTTTACCAACCATGTATAAACTTCTGACATCTATTCTGAGACTCAAAATTTCTAAACATATTAATAATAATTTGATAATTTCCGTTTCTCAGAATGGATGTAGAAGTGGTTCCCGTGGCACTAAAGAGCTCCTTATCATAGACATGACCATTAGCCAACAAGTACGTCGTAACCGTAAGAGTCTGGCGACATGTTGAATAGATTACAAGAAGGCTTATGACTCGGTTCCACATACATGGCTTTTGAGAGTGCTGGAGTTGTAAAAAATTGATACAACTCTGTGCACTTTCTTAAAGTCGTGTATGGGACAATGGAGAACAGTACTTCGCTATCCTGGATGTCGGCAGACTGCGGTAAGCGACGTACTTATAAATATAGAGCGGTGCATCTTTCAAGGTGACAGTCTGAGTCCCTTGTGGTTTTGTCTGGCCTTGAACCCTCTAAGCACTCTGTTGGAGGGGTCAGGGTTAGGCTATAGGTTGCGGAAGGACGATCGAGTTATATCTCACCTTCTTTATATGGATGATTTGAAAGTACTCGCCCCACTAAATTACAATTGACAGCGTTACTAAAGGTCACTGAAAACTTTAGTAATTCTATCAAGATGGAATTTGGTGCAGACAAGTGTGCAGTCATGTATGTAAAGAAAGGTGTGATTGTGGAATCTGAAGGTATTGGATTTCGAACGTCATTGTACTGGCAACATTTTGATTGTCTCTGGTTCGTGTTTGACGTTTTGACGTTTGAGGATAATGTAAAAAAAAGGGCGTGATAGAATTCGTGTGCGAATGGCGGGCAGTGAATGATTGATTGTTAATTTTGTAGTACTCGTATAGTTTCCGCGTGAGATTGATAACACCGTGAGGTTTGCTGAGCTAGGGTACTTGTGAGCTCGCCGCCCAGCGTGAGACGAGATTAATATCGAAAATTGTTGAGAAGGCTTGGGAATAGTTAAGTCAATTGTGATTAGACTCGCGAGAATTGTAATACGTGATAGGCGCGTCCCGCGAGAACTAAAACGAGAGTATTGTAATTCGAATATCAGTGAAAAGTTGAATATTGAGATTAATTCGGATACCTTGAGAAATAACCAGCACCTGGAAGCAATGTTTGTGTGAAGACGCAAGAGCAGAGAAGATTCTACCCAAGAGATATCTTGGGGTCGCCGAAAACAGGACGCCACACAACTCCAGTAAGTGCTTTAGATGAACTTAATTTAGATTAAGAACACGGTGACACAGGCCGTGGGTCATTCTTCTTGCCAGTGGTATTAGTAGTGATTGTATATCCATCTATGGGCCCGTGGGTATCATAAACTTCTAAAGGTGATCACTGCCTTGGCAAGAGGACTGATCACTTTGGTAGCAAGAGCTTGGTTTACCTCCGGGCTGTGAGCACTCGTAGTGCACTCAGAAGGTGAAACCTAGTTGTTAGGCAGGTAATTATACTGTTCCACTGTCCACATATCTTTGATTCCACTGATATAGCTATTTAGAATAGTATTTAAAACAATTTATTAGCATAATTATTGAATGTAGGTAGTGAAACATTTAATTATAAAACTCATACATAAATTGTAAAATTTGTGTTACTAGTTGATGTTTACTAGTTTGAACTTATAATTGTAAAACTATATTGTATACTTGATATGATTGCTTGGGACAATAAAATTGGTCCATTATATTAACCCAATAACACATTTGATTATTGGTAGAATTGTGAAACTTAATATTAAATATTAATTGTTGGGACAATAAAGTTGGTCCAATATATTAGTCTAATACAATTAGATTTTGCTAGCCCAAAGACAATATTACTAGAATAATATTGTTATATCATTCTAATATTGTTTAGTGAAGCTTAAATTTAATTATTTTAATAAAATTAACTTATTGTTAGTGGTCATTGATAAAGTGAAACTTGTAGGTAGATATATATCTGAGATTAAGTTACTGCACAAGCACTTAATAGGGTTTTATATGAAGTTCCTAATAGTGTTTGAATTAATAGTTTGTTGCATACATAAAATATTGTAACTTGTAAGTACCGTTCTGTATCATGTCGTTGTCATTGTACCGGGCTAAAATTTGAGGAGGCCCTTGAGGAGGAGAAGGTCAGCGATCAGTTAAGGTCCGCGATGGAGGCAGATGTTGACCAGTGCCTCTCAATTGCTGATGACATTCAGCAGCGCATAGCTGAAATAAAGCGCCAGCGCAGAACTGGCTGTGATGAAGAAGCTGTGGAAGGCCCACACTCTCGCGGGGTTGTATCAAAACTGCCTCAGATACAACTACCCAGCTTTGATGGAGAGCTCGGTGAGTGGGTCAGCTTCATCAACTTATTTGACAGTCTGGTCCACTTAAGGGAGGATTTACCTAAGGCCTTTAAGATGGCGCAACTGATGTCAGCCCTGAAGGGAGAGCCGAGGGAACTGGTAGCCCATTTGACGGTGACCGAGGGCAATTATGAGATTGCCCGTCAAATGTTGGTAAGGCGCTACCAGAACAAAAGAAGGCTGGTTGATGCTCAGCTCAAGAGGCTGTTTAGCATCCCTTCAGTGACTCCGGTCTCTGCCATACAGGCAGAAGTGTTGAACCCGTTGTTGAGTGTCACTCGGGCATTAGAAAATTTAGGCTTGCCGGTAGAACAATGGTCTTACATGTTAGTGTACATAGTACTGTCCCGGCTGCCAGTGGATGTGCAGACCAGATTTGAGCGGCATCATGGTCAGGGTGCGGACGGCTTGCCCGCCTCTTCTCAGCTCATGGAGTTTTTGGAGGAGGAGGAGGGCAGAGAACATGGGTATGTTCGTGATGCCCGCTGCGGAGCCACAGAGGACTACTCGGAGCCCTGTGAGGAGGCGACTACCGCAGAGAGGACCAAGGCAGTTGTATGGGCACGTGGGTGCCTCAACACCTGAACGGGATGCCTGCCCATATTGTAAACAGAATGGCCATAGTGTGGCTGCCTGCCTTAGATCTAGGGACCAGAGAGTCCAAGGGCGACGCCAGATCACCAAGCAACGTGGCTGGTGTTTTTTGTGTCTGGGTCCCCATTTAGCAAGGGATTGCGCTCGGTCCGCAATGTGTAAAATTTGTGGAGGCCGCCATCTTGAGTTGCTCTGCATGAATAGGCCCGACCAACATCATGCAGATGGACAGGGCCGGACTCAGGGACAGATGGGGTCAAGTACACAGGGCCGGACTTGGAACCTGGGTCCACGGGACCAGGGCCCTCATAGGGAGGATGTTGGGGGCGATGTTCAGGCCAACATCGCGCGCGGTTCCCCGACCTATTGGCAGGCCAGGGGCTCAGTTGGAGCTGGCACGGGCGGGTGTGCGGATGCACCATCGAGTATGGAGCGGTTCGTTAGAACGCCGCCTCGGGTAACATCGCGCTCGCCGCCGACCACTAGAACGCCGCCTCGGGTGTCATCGTGCTCGCCGAAGATGACGACATTTCGTCGATTTTCGCTGCCCATCATGGAACGCCCTCGGTCAGATCACCGCACCCCCCCTATCCGTGGACGGCGTCAAGTAGAGCGCCGCGACTAGAGGGGCACTTACGAGGGACCATGGGATCCCTACCACACTGATATGCCCGGTTGCTCGGGCTATAATGCGTGGGGCCCCGGGGGTCCCCGCTAGGAAATTGCAGCCAATCAAGCTTTGGTCCCCAACCGGAGGCTATAGTCTTGCCCACTGCCTCCGTGTGTGTTTGGGGTTTGATTTCGACACCCCAGGTACGGTTGACTTGCTACTGGGAGTAGACGTTCTGGGTAAGTTTTGTTGTCGGATCGGCGAGTCTTGCAGCATGATCGACTCATGGCTGTGGAGACATGTATCAGGAGAATTGAGCCCGTCGGATTGTGCATCCAGGGGATGCCGGGCTCCTGAGTTAGTTAACCATCAGTTATGGTGGGGCCCCCCTTGGCTTGCAAGGAAGGAATCGAATTGGCCCCTTAACACAGTTTCCTGATTGAGCGGTATAGCTCTCTTGATAAATTGATCAATGTCAATTGTTGGATCAGAAGATTCGTTCGGAATAGTCGCACTCCGCGCGAACAGCGAACGCTAAGCCCAATTCTGTCACCGGCAGAGCGAAATGAGTCGCTTCTGAATTTGATCTGGTTGGTACAGTCTTCGTTCGAACTTTGTAGCAGAATTGGCGAGTCTACGAACTGGGCGTTCCAAATTGAAGGGTGCTGTCGCGCGTCTCAACCCGTTTATAGATTCGGCCAGGTTGCTTCGGGTAGGAGGAAGATTGCGCAATGCGAATCTGCCGTATTCGGCTCGTCACCCCCTACTGCTCCCCAAGGGAGGGCAGTTGGTTAAGTTGTTGGTGACTGATCGGCATGTCAAAAACGCTCATGCAGGTTGTAACGCCTTGTTAGCTACACTCCAGAGGGAGTTTTGGATTTTGTCTGGGCGTCGTACCATACGGAACATCGTGTTTCGGTGCATGCCTTGTTATAGGAGCAAGGCTGCCACGATGCAGCCTCACATGGGGGATCTGCCCCCTGATCGGGTGAATGAGACTAGGCCATGGGCGGGTGTTGGTACAGACTTTGCGGGCCCATTCTTAGTAAAAGCTCGCGGCTGCGGAACGCGAAACAGTACAAGGCGTACCTTTGCGTGTTCGTCTGTTTATCCACCAAGGCGGTACATCTCGAGCTCGTTGCTGACCTCACGACTGAAGCCTTTATAGCGTGCTTGGACAGATTCGTTTCCCGAAGGGGACTGCCAGCACTGATTCATTCCGATAACGGAACCAACTTCGTAGGTGCAGAACGATACTTACGAGACGTAGTTAGGTTTTTAAATGAAAACAAAGTGGATATTGGAACAGCCCTCTCCCGTCGGGGTATACAATGGACCTTCAGTCCACCAGATTGCCCCCACCTGGGCGGAATTTTTGAAGCCGTTGTTAAGTCAGCTAAGACGCATTTAGGGCGTATTGTAGGTCAGACCGCGCTGACATTTGAGGAACTCGCGACGTTGTTTTGTAAGATAGAAGCCGTTCTCAACTCGCGACCGTTGTGTCCGCTCAGCTCGGATCCAAATGACCTGGAGGCGTTGACTCCAGGCCATTTCTTAATTGGTCAGCCACTTAACGCGCTGCCCGAACACCCGTTCGAAGATGTGAAATTGTTTCGGTTGTCTCGGTATCAGATGTTGCAGCAGTTTGCCCAGAATTTTTGGAAACGATGGTCTATAGAATATCTGCACATTCTGCAACAGCGCCTTAAGTGGACTGACAAAACTAGTCCCCCTAATGTTGGTGACCTCGTGCTGGTTAAGGATGCTAACCTACCGCCACTGCGTTGGCGCCGGGGGCGCATTGTTAACTTGTTCCATGGTAAGGATAGGACCCCCCGGTCCGCAGAGGTTCTTGTTGGGGACTCAGTTATCAAACGAGCGGTAGCAACGTTATCTCGCCTGCCTGTAAATTAGGGAACAGGTACGTACCTGTTCGAGCGGGTGACTGTTGGATTTCGAACGTCATTGTACTGGCAACATTTTGATTGTCTCTGGTTCGTGTTTGACGTTTTGACGTTTGAGGTTAATGTAAAAAAAGGGCGTGATAGAATTCGTGTGCGAATGGCGGGCAGTGAATGATTGATTGTTAATTTTGTAGTACTCGTATAGTTTCCGCGTGAGATTGATAACACCGTGAGGTTTGTTGAGCTAGGGTACTTGTGGGCTCGCCGCCCAGCGTGAGACGAGATTAATATCGAAAATTGTTGAGAAGGCTTGGGAACAGTTAAGTCAATTGTGATTAGACTCGCGAGAATTGTAATACGTGATAGGCGCGTCCCGCGAGAACTAAAACGAGAGTATTGTAATTCGAATATCAGTGAAAAGTTGAATATTGAGATTAATTCGGATACCTTGAGAAATAACCAGCACCTGGAAGCAATGTTTGTGTGAAGACGCAAGAGCAGAGAAGATTCTACCCAAGAGATATCTTGGGGTCGCCGAAAACAGGACGCCACACAACTCCAGTAAGTGCTTTAGATGAACTTAATTTAGATTAAGAACACGGTGACGCAGGCCGTGGGTCATTCTTCTTGCCAGTGGTATTAGTAGTGATTGTATATCCATATATGGGCCCGTGGGTATCATAAACTTCACAAGGTGATCACTGCCTTGGCAAGAGGACTGATCAGAAGGAATAGAACTTTCAGATTCTACAAGACTCAGATCTCTGTCTGCAATCGAATCCTACAAGTATCTAGGTTTTTCACAGTCCTTAGGAATACCAGAATCTGATATGAAACAGTCGTTGCGGGAACGCTTCTTTGGCCGCCTGAAAAAAGTACTAAAAAGTCTTTTATCAGGCGGTAACAAGGTGCGAGCCTACAATGACTATGGACTTGGGTCATGCCAGTTCTGATGTATTCCTTTGGTATACTTAGATGGACTCAGACCGAAACAGATGCCCTAGACCGAAGAGTCCGTACATTGCTGACTGCATTCCGAATGCATCACCCACGGTCATCGGTTATGAGGTTGTATATCCCGCGAAAGTTTGGGGGTCGTGGACTATTAAATATCAAAACCCTACACAATCGCGACATATACAATCTTAAAGAATATTTTCTTCACATTGATGTGGGAGTGCATCGTAATGTAGTTGCAGTGGATACCGGACTCACTCCGCTCGCTTTGGCTAAAGAGAATTGGCGCAAACCTGTAGTACTTGGTTCTGATGATCGCAGGGAGGTATGGAAGGGCAAAGAACTTCATGGTTGGTTTTATCGGGCTCTTAATGGGCCTGATATAGACTTCAAGGCCTCAACTTCCTGGCTACGGTATGGTGATCTCTTCGGAGAAACCGAAGGTTTTGTTTGTGCGATTATGGACGAAGTTATCATGACAAATAACTATCGGAAGTATATCCTGAAAGATGGTACGGTCGACATCTGTCGGGCATGTCACCGTCCTGGAGAATCTATCAGGCATATTATTTCTGCTTTTTCTCGTCTTGCTAACGGCGAATATTTGCACAGGCACAACCAAGTAGCCAGGATCGTACATCAACAGCTTGCCCTTAAATACAGATTTGTGAATTCAGAGGTGCCATACTACAGGTATGTGCCCGACCCAGTTCTCGAGAATGGTCGTGCTACGTTATATTGGGATCAATCTATTATCACGGACAGGACTATTGTTGCCAATAAGCCTGATATTGTGGTGATAGATCGATTAGAGCGCCGCGCAATGATTGTCGATATCGCCGTTCCTCATGACGAGAATCTCGTGAAAGTTGAAAAAGAAAAACAAATAAAATATTTTTTTTTTTTTTTTTTTTTTTTTTTATGTATGGCCCGCCATAATGACTCTACTCTGCCTGATAGAAAGCATAAGCAGAATCCAAGAGTGGTGGTCACCATACTCACTGCGAATGCAGACAATGCAGTATGGCGACCCATACCATGGCGGCCTAGTGATGCTACTGCATCTTTTAGTCCAGTCAACAAGTATGGAACTTGTTGACTAGACTATTTGGGCCTCCGGTCTCGCACTCACCAACGAAACGCGACAGCATGAACGCTGTCATTTTACGTTGATTTTCTGTGCGAGGGTAGTACCGCCCCGGTCGAGCCGGCCCATTCGTGCTGAAATCAGCGTGGCTCTACTACCTACCAAACGACACGACGACTCTACTACAATTTATCTCACGAGATTGTCGATATGTGGAATGTGGATTCGGTAATCATTGTTCCGATAGTCGTATCTGCTCACGGATTGATAGCCAAGAGCCTCGGCCAACATCTTAAGAGGCTCACGTTAGAGGGCTGGATCAAGGGTCTGATGCAGAAGGCAGTCCTCCTTGACACGGCTTGCATTGTGAGGAGGTTCCTGTCTCTGGAGCCCTAACCACCGGTTTCTTGGTCCCTGTACCCGAGGTCGGTGGTCTACTATTTTTTATATTTTTAAATGTATTTGTTTTACATTTATATTTTCAAATGTAATTAATATGTATATATAAATTAAATAAAGAGAATAATAATAATATATTTTACTAACGCAAAACGAAGTACAGATTTTCAGACACAAACAGCATTTTTTTTACCAAACGTACACAATAATAGTCAGGCTCTGGTATCCACAGTAAGATTAAACTTGTGTTGTGGATACCAGCCCCTTTCTTAACAAAAAAACTTACACTTATAATTATGTCCTTATATTATTATTTAAACTACAAAATTTAACGGGATCACACGTTTTTGGTTCGTCATATATGTGAGTTAAACCAAATATTAAAAAAAAACAACGGGTTGCACTCCGGGAGTACCGGCAGAAGTTAAATCTTGAACATTATGGTGGTGCATTTTTTAATTATTAAATTTCATTTTTTTAAATTTGCTACACATAATTATTAAACACAATAAACGATGCTATACGAACCTATGCCTTGCTTTGCCTTTAATATTCCTTGAGAACCAATAACTACAGAAATGCTTATTGTGATGTTATAAAAAATGTAAGCCGGGCTTACACACACGCACACTCGCGCAAGCGCCAAGAAACAGTAAGAGCAGGCATACATTTTCGCCGTGCGGTAGAAAGAGAGGAGGATATTACTTCCTCTTCTACGCCACGCCTCCGTCTTACGAATATTTGATCAGGTCATGTGTTCTGATGCGAGTTTCTGACGTGAGTTTAACATTTTTAACCCATTTTAAAAATGTGCACTAAAGAAGTTTTCACTACAAAAAACAGATTAGTAAGCTTAAGATTAGTAATTTACCTACATAACTCAAATGAATTATTTAGTCATATAAAGTATTTTATTATATGTCAGTGGTCGCAGTTTACTTTATTTATATGAGAAGTTGACAAATTTAATAACGATGGGAATAAAAAGTAGACAAACTTAATGATTTTAGTGAATTCGTTTTGCTTTCTCTATTCATTGTTTGTATTTGAATATAGCGTTTGATTGCAAATTCTATACACATAATATAGGTAATAAAGACTATGATTAGAACCCGTATGTTTTTTGTTTTCGTTTTGAAAATATAACAAAATAATATTTGTCATAGCTTTTTTTTAAATAGGTAATAAAATTGAAAAACAATTACACAGACTTCCTGGCGTAACCCGATGATATCAACAATAAATTATCAAATACAGTCAACAACAATACCGCTACTTGCTTTTCTAAAGTCTATGCCTATTCCGACATGTCTGAGGGAAGCATAAGGGAGATATAAGATCAGTCTGGCGCCTAATAACTAACTAGGTAAGTTAGTAATAATTCCTAAGACGCAAATGAGGTTGTGTAAAGAACATTATTGCTCTTTGCACAACCTGATTTACGTAGAACATTTTTGCTCTTTGCACAACGTTTAATATAAACGTGAGGAATTGGAAAAGAGACAGGAATTACAATTCGAAATACTTAAAGTTTATATGTAGGAGAAGTGCAAACGGTAAAATTATTTAGTATAGTAGTAGACTACGGGCCCATGTCGAAAATTGATGGGTCATGTGAACCACCAGGAGACCTTTTCTAAAAGATACAAGGGCATAAAAAATAACATTTAGGACTTGTGAGCTGTCCAACTGAGTACTGGTGAAAGGGACGGGGTAGCAACCCTAAATTTTTCTCCCTTGTCGCATGATTTTTGTACGGAGTTGCGGAATAATTTATTAAATGCCGTACAAAATAGTGCGCCACCAAGTTGGATTTCTTTCTTGATTTCCCGGCGCTTCGCTCGGTCAATTTGGTCATTTGATTTGATTTTGAAGGGAGAAAAATCGAGGGTTGTTACCACCTCCCCTTCACCTGTACTCAGTTGGACAGCTTACAAGTGACGGCGTGGTGCTGAATGTTATCGCTTTATGCCCCTGTCTCTTTCTAAAAACTGACTCTACTCTGCCTGATGGAAAGCATGAGTAGAACCCAAGAGTGGTGGTCACCATCCTCAATGCGAACGTGGACAGTGCCGCATGGTGATCCTATCGATATATGGCGGCCTAGTGGGATGCTTTTTCACGCCTCGCTTAAAGGACCCGGTATCATAATAGGTTTCCGAAACACGTGCAGTGGTAGTGAGTTCCATGTATGAAGTTTATGCAATGACAGTTGAAAAGTTTATACAATGATAGGGATTTTTGTCGGTTTTTCTTCCCAGAGTGAGTCTAAATGCTGACGCCTTTTAGCTATGAAGTCTGTCTGACTTGTAATTTGTTTACAGTAAAAATATCACCTAAACATTGACATAAATTGCTTTTTAATCACATCAAGAATATTCATAATAATAGTCCATTGCCGGACATATGCCTATCTTTAGAAAGGAGGTGTAACGTTTTAATAAAGTTGCGTAATGTTTGAAGTTATTATACCTCAAATAGTTTTCATGTTGGCATGGAACATACACATTTATGGCTTGTTGTTAGTTCTCAGCTGTATTTACTGACTGTAATACGTCGTGTAAACAGAATTTACTTTGGAGAATTAGGTCTTGGAGAACTAATCACTGTTTACAAGAGTAAACAGTGATTAGTTCTCCAAGACTTGAAGACGTCGCGACATATTTTGAATCGATATTCCAGCTTAAATAACATGATACAACATGTGTCTCAAAGCAAGAAGTAACTGTGAATAATAGATTGAAAATCTAAATATCAAAAATGAAAAGTTGGTTCATGAACCCTTTATAATTTTTTTCCACTGATTGATGACCGCTTCAAAGATTGTTTTGTTCATCACCATCACCCTATCGCAGTCCACTGCTGCACTTAGGCTTCTCATATTGTTTTGTTAATTTCTTATTAATACATTCACAATGTGCCATAACTAGGCGTGACAGAGTACATCTAGAAGAAAAGACATGTTTAAAGTTAAAAGACAGTGCAAGCTTAAAACGGAGCGTGAACGTTAGTTTCAGCCTGTTCATTACAGAGTCTATACCTTCCTTCCATCTCCATTTCGTCACGTACATTTGGTTGTGTATATTGATAACTCGTCGCCTATCATACTCTGAAGCATCTCTATTATTTAAATTCTATACTAAATTTATCCATAAACCGCGATAGTAACTACTTACAAATACATACATACTTTGACGTATTTTATCTACGAAGACACTTACAGAGCTGTTTTGAAATATCCATGATTTTACCCAGATTATGTTATTTTAAATTCTAAGTAGCAGCAAACAAAGTCATTTATGAGAGAATTGGTGAAAACTTTTACGGTTGTTTCTTAATTAATTTTATTCTAAGGTAGTACTTAGAATTGTTACGTAACTCGTTAGTACAAATTTCGTTAAAATTTCATTCGCCAACAGAGTGTATCCGGGATAAACACTCTAGAAATACAAGTACCTACTGTAGAATCAGGTCTTACAATAATCAAACGACGGGTATAAGCTTATACCTACACTATACTATTAGCCATAGTACTAAAATTACCCATACAGGTACAACGTCGATAATAAACTGTTGAATTGCCATTGTAAAAGTTCCAATTAAATTTAATCACTTCCCCATAATCTCCTTCGTTACTTTGCTGCTAACATTTCCTACCATAATGCACTTTGTAATAGCAATTAACATAGTTAAAGAAAAAAACATTACATTTACATATATGTATATATGTTGTTATTTCTATTGTAAGCTTGTTATAGCTACAAAGAATAGTTTTTTTTTTTTTAAAACAGTAAATTAATCTTGACGTTGAGGCGTTTTGCAGAAATTAGAGTTCCAAAAAATATTATTAACAAATATTTCTTTAAATTCAGAAGTGATAAGTGGTTATCTTCCAGTCCTCAAATTGAAAATACGTAACACACTTAGGTAACTTCTTTATTCTCAACTTATTTATCCTTCTTATCCCTCAAATATGTGACAGTAACCTTATTCTCTTCCTGTACTCATGAAACATTAATTTATGCTGTGTCTTCAACTATGTTTATCAGTAATGGCAATATCTAGCTTAGAATCAGCCAAGCGTATATGAAACAATCGTTTTTCATATGAATAAATACTAGCTCCGCCCGCGTGTTTCTCGGTTACCGCAGCAAAGAGTAGCCTATGTCCTTCCTCAAGAATCAAAGTATCTCGATGCCAAATTTCATTGAAATCGGTGCAGCGGTTTTGGCCGTGAAAGCAGGACAGATAGACAGAATTACTTTCACATCTATACTATACTAATAATCTATACTATATAATTTATACTAATATTATAAAGCTGAAGAGTTTGTTTGTTTGAACGCGGTAATCTCAGGAACCGCTGGTCCGATTTGAAAAATTATTTCAGTGTTGGATAGTACATTTATCGAGGAAGGCTATATATCATCACGCTTAGACCAATAGGAGCGGAAAACCAATAAAGAATGTTTAAAAAACGGGGAGAAATTGTTACGCCACGGGCAATAGGAGACGCAAACGAGGATGCGTGGATCAGCTAGTTTATAATATAAGTATGAATTAAAAGCAAAATAATTTACATGGGATATTTAAACACTTCTACAGTAAGTCTTAAATACTTAAATAAACTTTAATATTGTGTTGTAATATGTTTGATATAATGTTGTATCATAAATCATTTCTTATAGCCCTAGTATTAAAACAGTTGGTAAAAAGCAGCGAGAACATTATCAGAGTTTTACTTCAAACGTTCATATTCACGTTGGTTCAAATAAAATCACCATAAAATATTATAGTAAAGTGTGGCGGAGCATAAAAGCGGGGGCAAACAACTTTTTTGTAACTTATCTCGTTATTCACAAAGATGTGACTTTTATGACACGGACGGACTTTTAGGATATTTGTATGCTACAAATATCCCGGATTTGTTCGTATGGCATGCGACGGGTAAAGATATGATTTTCCTGTGTAGATTTCTATCACACGATTTTTTTATGTATCTGATGTCAGTTCATGGAAACTCATAAAGTACGTATTATTCGTTTCTGATGGTTTAAGGTAAATCTTGAGATGTGGAAACTCTCTAGATTTATTAGCAGTGACACATTATCTCGAATTGAAAATATATGCTCATAGAGGCTGAAGGCAGATTGATATAACAAAACACGAAAAGAACCTCCGACCAAGCGAGACGATCATGCCCTGCGGACCTCGGCCCTAAGATTAATATTAGGCAGTTACGTAATTATATGATTATAATCGGCGCGAGAATTTCAATATTGCTATACAGGATTAGTAGTTACTCCGTAGCCTGCTGTGTCTTCGGTAGATGGCGCTGTAATATGTTTTTTTTAAACACTTGTAACTTCTGAGTCGAAGTAACATCTATAGCAAATTAAAATTCAGTTCCTTTTAGGTCTAACAGTATTTATCTAAAACTTGTTTTGCATTATTACTTCTTCATAAATACTTACCTTAAATATAATTTTATTCTTATTTACACCTTTTTAAAATATTAAATGAAATGCTACGTATATGATTACATGCCCTAGGGCTTAGAGTCAAGCCCATTTCGCTTATCTCGCAATTAAACGCGGTCTGCTGAATCTGTACCAAATTCAATTAAATACAAACATACTTCCTAGTAGTGTTTATCGAAGATGACTTGTGTTTCATTACTAATAAAACGAATTTTGAACAGTGTTTAGCAAGGAAGAAGTTATTTTGCTTCGTGAGCCCAAAAAATTCCTATGCATAAGCACTAAGTTCTTGTCAACTGGTTCTTAAGTGGAGACCGCGTCTCGGCAAAGGTAGTGTGGGCCGTCCACAGGCCATGTGGAGTGATGACATGCGAAGGCGGCTAGCAGGAGCTGGATGCGAGAAGCCGAGGATCGAACCAAGTGGCGTGCAATTGGAGAGACCTATGTCTAGCATTGGACTGCGATAGGCTGATGATGAAGCACTCGGTTGGTTTGAGAGGTCCCCAAACAGGCTACTGTAAATATCGACTACTGAACTCTTTAAGCAATTAATCATTGCTTTTAGAATTTACTACAAATGCACTCACTCTAGTGCATTAGTTTGGAACAGAATCATTCATGGTCACCTACTTAAGCTTCATGCTTCAATTACAATGATTACAAAACAGGCTACTGGATTATCGTTCGAATTAGCATTTCTTTTTAAAAATACTGTAAATGAGCTTAGTCAGTTCATTAATTTGGCACAGAATTATTCATGGCCTTTCACGTAAATTTCATTAAAGCAATTATTAAATTAATTACAAAGATTTCGAAACAGGCTACTGGATCATCATTCAAATTTGTCTTTCTTCTAAAAGATACAGTATCTTTTTAGCCCGGTGCATTAATTTGGCACATAATCCTTAATGGTCACTTACGTAAGTTTTATTAAATGCAATAATTAAAGTAATTACTACCAGATTACCATATGATCACTCTGATTATCTTTGGTTTTAAAAGATATTGTAAATGAGCTTGATCAGGTGCATTAATCCATATTACAGAATCATCCAAGGTCGCTTACGTAGGTTTCAAATAGTTAAATTAATTACAGCATTTTGCAAAAACTATTCACTTGTAATTAAAATTGCTTGTACGAGTATAAATAAATTCTATAAATATCTAAAGAAACAAAGCTACACAACATCTAAATAAAAAAAATAAAAACAGTTGAACAGCATTTGGTCTTTAGAATACGATTCACGTTTAGTAGCCAGATAAATTGGATAAAAAAATAATTTCTGACTTAAAATTGAGCATAATTTTTATCGGAGCGCAGTAAAGCGGTCTTGTAATGGCAACTTGATGCTAATCCGATTGCCCATAGAGAAAATTGTACTGATGCCCATCGCTATTCAAACAACCGTATATTACAGAGATTTCGTTTTTGGGACGCATCTTCTTGTGGTTATGGCAGATAATTTTCAGCGGATAAAATCTGCATGAATAGCAGCAAATCTATTTATCTAAATAGATGAATTGAGATTTTCAAATATTTTCATTTTAATGTGTATTAAAAACTGCAGTATACTTTTTTTTTTAAAAGACAACTCCCGCACTAGGAATAAATCCTGTGTCGCGGGGGACTTTACAAACATACATGAAACGGACACAAAGAACACCCAGACTCAGAACAAAAATTTGTGGATCACACAGTGTTGTCCTACGTGGGATTTGAACCCACGACACTTGGCGAAGTAGGAAACGGCGTGGTGACCGTTAAACCACTAGGCCAAACGTGCAGTCAGCTTATACTGAAATGCTTGAGGAAAATTATAGCTGCAATGAATTTGATGTTTTGTTTATCACTATTTTTTATTTATTTTTATGTCATTGGGGACAAACGAGCAGACGTATCAAATGATGGTAAGCGATTACCGCCGCCCGTGGACACCCGCAACGCCAGAGGCGTCACAAGTGCGTTGCCAGCCTTTGGGAGATGGGGAGAGGGATGGGGGGAGGGGTTGGGGTATGGGCCTCCTGTTTTACACCAGTTTTCTGTGAGGCCGTGGTATCACTGCGGTCGAGCCGGCCCATGCTTGCCGAAGCGTGGCTCTCCCACGGTTATTATTAAAAATCGATACACAATAGAAGGTAAGCTACATTGAGCTCCGTGAGCTAAAATGTCCAGGTATGTTCCTGTAACTTTGTACATGTACTTTCATGTGTCTCGGTATGTTTAGAAGCTCAGGAAATCAATAACTTCTTAAGATCATTGATGTGTTATCAATGATCTTAAGAAGTTATTGATTTCCTGACCTCCTACCTAAAAAATTAATTGCCTTTTGCAAAAAGGTCAAAAACATGGAAGTATGAGTAGTTTCTCTCATCTGAAGTTAATAAAACTATTTATGATACAGTATGTTAGCGTCGACAAACAAAGTCATTAATAATATTGCCGTAGGGTCGGTAATGTGTAAGCAGTAATTCTAATGTTGTTTTCTGAAATGAATTAAGGTACGATCAGTGCTTAAGTGGGCCACATTCTTATTTATCAATTTACTGATATAGAAAATATATAAGCACTTTAATAATACCTTTAGGGGATTGTGTACAAGGTTCCCTTTAACTTGAGGGAATATCTTATAACAAGGTTCCCTATGGTACCTATTTGCTGAAGGTGTAGAGTTAAATGAGTAGACGTGTTGTTGTTAACTCGGTTTACTACCGACTGACTTAACCAGCGGGCGTAGCGATATAAAAATATTTGGTATCCATTGTTCGGCATTGAAAAACCAATACATTGTCCCAAATTGTATCAATAGTCAATATACAAGATGGGAACAAATATTGTCAGCTAAATAAATCACTGTTTTCCAACTAATCCAACAACATACAGAATGTAGATACTAGTGGAAAAATATATTTGGGGCCAGTATTTCTGATCAAGTTTAACCAACCAATAAATTGTGTTTGGCATTTCTAAATTGAGATAAGCGGTTAGGTCGCCCGACGTGTTACTTGCGAGTTAATAATAAAGTACTTAGATAACCGTAAATTAGGTAAATTTTATACAAATAAAAATCAATCCTAGCTAGATCAATTTATCGCCCCTGAAATACCCTGCATACTAAATTTTATTAAAATCGTTGGAACCGTTTCCGATATCTATTCAGATTATAATACAAGAATTGCACACATTATTAAACTAATTACATTCATATTTGACTGACACTATCGTGCGTAAACTAGAATACACTATTAATCATTATCAACATCGGTATTTCATAGTCCACTGCTTGATATACCAGACTATCCTCTCCTAGTGAACACAACTAAGCTCGAGTTTTTCAATTCTAGTCGTCCAGTTTTTTTCTCCATTTTGCACAAACTTACTGAATCTGACTGCTGGTGGACTTGGACTATGTTTTTCTAGAGTTAGACTGATAAAAGCTGGGGTAGACTTGAGTAGATGCTGTGTGTTTGAAAACTCTACAACCCCGGTTCCCATCAATTCTACGTGCAATATGGCCTGCCCATTGCCACTTCAGCTTGTTGCTATGTCTTTGAACTGTGACGGTTAACTCGATTTTTTTTCGCATCACTTTATTACCAAGTTTGTACCACACATACATTCGGCAACGGTAATAACGGCTTTTAACCAAAACGCACCTACTTCCTGTTTTCTCTGCAACACCCAATGGTTGACTGGTAGAAAATGCCGTAGGTATAAATAAATAATAATATTATCACCTCAAAACCGTTGTTCCAAATTAATCCTGAAAAAATATTGATTTATCTATAACTAGCGCACCTGCCCAGTTGCAGCTTCGCACCGAAGTCTTTGAAATCTTTACATTTCTTCTACTATTTGTACATGTTTTACACATTTGAACCTTCCTATTGCATCTCTCTATCTATTACTGAAAATTGCATTAAACTGATATGTGTATATGTAAATATTTACATATTAACAACAACAACATAATTATCAGCAATCTGATATCCATAATACAAGCTCTGTCCAGTATGAAATCAGACGGTCGTGGGTAAGATGTGTACATTTGTTATTATTATTGATGTATGTATTCTATTTGTGAACAAAGAATAACCTTTCCATAGTCATTCGAAATATTATGTCAACTACTTTCAATTACTTACTAGAAATATGACCAGTTGATTTCATACTACTTCCACAGTTCCTACTTGAAATGTTATATCTTAAGGGAAAATGTCACTATCTCGTTGATAAGGGTACCAACCCACGATACCAGTTTATCGGTGGTTAGTGGTTAGTTTATATAGTACAATCAAGGTTGATTGAATACAGTATGTGTTAGTACATTTTCGTAATATTGTCTTTTCAAACAATCAGGTGTCAAAGCTAGAAAATAGGTTATGACATTTATTAAATTCATACAAATGTTTCGCTTGACTAGATATGTATTGAGTTTCAGGGATGATTTGCGAAGGTGGGTAAATAGTATTAATGTATTAATAAAAAAATCTGTTTGAAGTATGAGAGTATTAGTAGCATTTAACGTGATTTTTTAATCGTTACAATTTCTTCCTAGCATAGAACAGTCAAAGAAACACCCAGTATCGCACTGTTATAGCCCTTGCCTGTAATAGAAAGCCCTGACACATTGGCTAGCCGAGATTGCTATTAATCTCGGCTACTTGATACTCGATAGATAAAATCAAGCACGGGCTGATAGCAAATAGCAGAAATTAAACATCTATTACTTTAAATTCATCTGCCATATTTATTTAGCCCAAAATAAAACTAAACCTAGACTGTTGCATTTTGAATGTTAAATACAAATTGGCCAAACTAACCTATTCATGTAACGTAGAAAACCGAGGTGTCGATGTGACATCGAGCCAAAATATACTAACTTTTAAACTTTCGCGTTCCATGGTATAACAATTATTATTTTTACGGGAATTAACGCGATCACTTATTCAAAGGTAATACATACCTCTGATTTGCCTGACGTTTCGACCAGGTTGCACCGGCCGTGGTCACAGGCTGACTGAGGTATGTAATACCTTTGAATAAGTGATCGCCTTAGTTCCCGTAAAAAATATAATTATTAGAACCAAAATATGTATTTTAGACAGATCAATAAGAGTATGCAACTCAATGAACTAACAAACATGAAAATTATTAGCGATTTATAAAAGTTATTACATTAAAAAGCTATTTTATACAATTACTAACATATTTTACATTTTACTAACATATTATTAACAACTCTTGTAGTTTAATATTTGAATTATCGGCTGCTCGGATGGCGTAGTGGCTTAAGTGGTCAGCTCACCGCTTTCTACTGCACTGGGTATTATGAGTTCAAACCCTACATGGAACCACACTTTGTGTGACCCACAAATAGATTTTCTGAGTCTGGCTGATATTTTATGTCCATTTCATACATGTTTGAAGAGTCCCCCATGACACTGGAGTATTCCGTAAGCGAGAGTTGTCTTTTATACAAAAAGAAAAGAATCTTTTAAATTTCCTAATTTTCTTTTCAGTCAAAATACATTCATCAATACATTATGGAAGCAAACAATAAAAAATAAAGACAATTATAACTCATATAAAACAATACTCGTAAAATATTTAAAATATTATTTTATCTCGCCTACCTATCTCATGTACGAAACGGCAGATTTGCTCCAAAAAGTTTTTATTCCCCTAAACTTTTTAGGCTCATTAATCTTCTCTTAAAACAGAGTTTTTTCTCAACTAAAGAAACGATTTACGAACTCATAGAAAACATACAAAAAGTACTTAATATTTGAAAAATTATTTGACCTTTAGTTGTAATCTAAACCATTTATTTGACAAAAGTGCCATTATCCACAGATCCAAGTTGAGATATAAGTTAATGACATAACTTTCCATCCCGAGATAAATAGAATGCTTTAATCCGATCCTATCATAAATATTGATTTTAGCTTTTGATACTGAAACCTAATACAAGTATGATGGAAAAGTTTTAGACATTATTCGGATCAGTGACCGAAGCTTTATTGTGTGAGAGATATTAGATATTTTATATTCGTAAATATCCGAAATGAACGAAAACATCTTACCCGTCAAGTACGATTACATTTTTGGTGTGAACGTATTCTAAGCTACTGAAAGTTAACAAAATAGAGAACAAATCCGGAAAATTTAGTGGGACAAACCCAGAAGCTAGTCGTAAATACAATTCTTACATGGTAAGAAGCAACTAAACGTTAGCATTCCATTCGATAGAAAGCTTAGTGAACATGCATTTTCCTACGTACCTATAAATTCTTTCCTCATTTTATCGAAAGGTCATTTATTCGCCTTATATTGCAGACGTGCGATCTGAACTACTTAAACTAGTCTCACACAAACCACTTTTGATATTTCTGTAAAGTCGCTACTGACATCAGTTTCGTTCACGTTCTCTTCAATTGTGTATAGAGATTTGAATGAGTAACTAAATTCGTATTTCTATTAAATACATGTACAGACATTAAAATACAGTGGAAATTAATAAATGATGTTGAAAGGAGACGCATGAAGTGCTCCATTTAAAAATTAAAAATAAAAAATAAATAAAACTAAGCAATTGAAAATGAAAGATTTATATCTGTTAATTAAATCAGAAGATATGTTTAATCTTTACATCTTCATTTATATTCCGGGTAAGTCTGAATTGTGTTTGGGACTGAACAGGGCTTCTTTGTCAGACACCTATGTCTTTAGACACTGTATATATCACACATCACATAGGTAGTTTTCTAGATTAAAAATGTTTACTTCACAGATCAGAAAACAGTTAATATAAAACAAGCAGTAAAGGTTAAAGTTAGCCGACCTCAAATCTTGGGAATAATAAAGGCTAGGAAGGAAATGAAAGTAAAGGTTAAAGTTAAGGACATAGATAGGTATTTCTAAAAAGGGGAGATTTCTAAACGGCCTGTCTGAGTGCAGGTTTGCACAGAACGATCGCAAACGACGCCTCAGCACCAATGCATTTTTAAAATTAAGCCTCCACTATCGTTATAAATCTGTTTCAATCAGATTGATGTTCTGCATTATTTGTGGGAACAGGTGCTGAGCGCAAATGTTTGTATTGTTGTGAATAAAATGATATTATTAGTAGTGCTATTTACTATGTTCAATTTCGAATGGAAATTAGTAGAAGGACATTTATAATTTAGTGAAGTAAATTAAGTAAGGTGGACTTTACACCAAATGTTTGTCATTATTATCGATTGATAAGTTACATACAAATACAAGCTAAAGCCTCATTGAGCTAATTTAGGGAGTGGTTAAAAGGGGGGCTAACAAAGGGGAGTGGTTAAAACCTATTTACACTTAGTAGATTTTGAAAAATAAAAATATGTGTGTCAGCTCCAACGGACGACTGTACTACGTTGGCTAGCTAGCACAAAAGATAAATTATATATAGACTGGGCCACATGTAGGTTTATAGACGACTTAGAAGTAGTTCGTTGCTTAAACTGTCAACAATTCGGTCATGTTTAAAAGTTTTGCACTATTAAAACTCCTACCTGTGCTAATTGCGCGGCCAGCCACGATACAAGGGCTTTTTTTTTTTTTTATGTATGGTTCGCCATAATGAAAAAACCTATTCGTTTCCCAACTGTACAGCTGTATGCTTTATGCAAGGTACCCACAGTGAGACACACATATTTACTGAACACTATATTGCGTAAGCACTCGGAATTGCCATTTGACGCGGAATCTGTTTCCCGGGTGCGGAGGTCAGACCGAGTGTGCCATATTAAATTAGCTCGATTAGAGGTTCTTAAGCGCCAATATTATTTTATAGGTCCTACTATATATAACAGGGTGAATAGAATACTGAATATTTATCCCCTTACAAGTAAGAATTGTAAAATGATTACGAACGAATGGCTGCACACTCTGAGCTACGGAGAGCTGGAAGTCATGGCCAAACCGCATGCTTGGAGATAGTTCTTGCAGATTTCCTCCAATACTTTTCAGCCCCACAGTAGTACACACACGCACACACACACACACACCACACACACACACACACACACACATACCACACACACTCACCACACACACACACACCACACACACATACCACACACACTCACTACACACATATACACACAAATAATAAAATTGACATACACCTCTCCTTGTATCTTACACATACTCATAATACACATACAAATTTTGTAAATTTTGTATCCACAACATCTGTTGTCAGCAATATTATTATTATTAAGTAGTTTAATTCCATTTAATTTGTATTCTTTCTTTATTGTATTTTTGTGTAACTCTGACGGCCTCGGACCGGAGGAGGCGTTAATGGCTGCGACACAGTTTTTAACTTATGCAGACATTCTCGCACATATTGTTACTGTTTCTCTCTTTTTAGTTTCCAATAAAGATTAATATTATTATTATTAATGACTCTACTCTGCCAGATGGAAAGCATAAGCAGAATCCAAGAGTGGTGGTCACCATACTCACTGCGAATGCAGACAATGCAGTATGGCGACCCACACCATGGCGGCCTAGTGATGCTTCTGCATCTTTTAGTCTAGTCAACAAGTATGGAACTTGTTGACTAGACTATTTGGGCCTCCGGTCTCGCACTCACCAACGAAACACGACAGCACGAACGCTGTCATTTTACGTTGATCTTCTGTGCGAGGGTAGTACCGCCCCGGTCGAGCCGGCCCATCCGTGCTGAAATCAGCGTGGCTCTACTACCTACGGCTTGCCCGGATAAGGACACACCAGATTTTAAACCGAAATGCGCACAATGCAGCCGGTACAAAAAACCATGTGACCATCGATGTGGATCACAAGACTGCTCCACATATAAACTTAAATTAGAGCAGCTAATCCTAAATACTAATTACTGAATAGCTTATACAGTAGTAGTTGTAGTACCTTTTTAATAAAATGGATAATATCTCAATAGGCCAGTTAAATCTTCATAATGATAAAAAAGCCACGTCAGAATTAGATCGCTTAGTTTTGGAACAAAAGTTAGACATTGTCCTTATACAAGAGCAATATCAAAGCGCTCAATTGCGGAATTATGTAGTACAACTAGATGGCCAGTCGCGGGCTGGGATATATGTTGCAAGTTCTAATTTTATGGTAACATCTTTGCCTAACCTTATGACGTCACACTGCACCGTTGCTGAGATCTCATCCTCTACCTGTAGGGTTTACGTCGTGAGCTGATATTTTCAATTTTCACATCCTATTGATGGTATAAATGGAATGGAATTTTAGGTATAAAACTAAAGGGGCAAATTGGGCTTTATTTGGTTCACTCTTTGCAGTACATGCCAAAGACTTCAGTCGCAGTGGTCTATCAGCTGAGGAAAGCGCAAACATATTATCAGATACTTTCACATATTGTGCTGATGTTTGTATCGGCCGTGGATCTATCACTAACACTCGTAGATGTGATTGGTGGAATTATAAATTAGTCGAATTACGTAGAATCTATCGGAAAGCTCGTAAAAAAACTAAATGACATTAAAAAGCGTAACGTAACAGGAGATATTTACAATAACGCTCTTATTGCTCTTAGAGTTGCCAGGTCTCATTATAGAGCTGCTGTGGAGAAATCAAAGGGAAATTTAATACGTAAACTTGTTGATAAACTCGATAGAGAGGGTCCCTGGTCACCTTTGTATCATGAATTTAAAGCAAATAGATCAATCGACCTTGCATACGTACAGAACATCAAAATTAATAATAGTCATACTACAGGAGTAGAACAAACCACAGAATATCTTTTAGAATCACTTGTGCCTGACGATCGGCCGGAGGATGACACGGATTATCACCGACAAATTAGGCAGTGGGCTATTGAACCACCATTGTCTCCAATGCCTGACTTACCATCTTCAGACGAATTCCTCAGTATTGTTAGATTACCACTAAATAAGGCTTCGGGCGACGATAAAATATCAAACAAAATGATAAAAGAAGCTTGTAAACTTTCGGGTGATTCGGTTTTAACAGTTTTTAAACGTTGCATTGCGGAAGGAGTATTTCCTAGTGTTTGGCGGTGCGGTATTATTCGATTATACCAAAAAGTGGCGATAAGCCGCCGGACGATCCTAAATCCTATCGACCCATAACACTGTTACAATCGCTGGGAAAGCTTTTAGAGCGTCTTGTAGTACCACGACTTCTACCGGGTGGAGTTAAATTTCATGATAGACAATTCGGCTTTACGTTGGGAAAATCGACAACTGATGCGGTTATATCTGTAAGGAAAACCGTCACCGAGTCAAGTTTTCAATACCTTTTAGGCATCTTCTTAGATATATCTGGCGCCTTTGACAATGCGTGGTGGCCCATGCTATTGCTAAAATTAAAATTAAGAGGTTGCTTTAAAAATATTTATTCCCTTATCTCCTCGTACTTTTTACAAGGTACTACTAAATTGAGACTTGGGCATCATTCTGTGTCGAAGGCGCTTACGATGGGGTGTCCTCAAGGGTCAGTGCTAGGACCATACTTGTGGAACATAGGCTTCGACGATTTTCTGGCAATGCCTGTGCCGTCCGGATGTACCCTGAATGCGTACGCGGACGACGGTTTGTTATTGATAGAGTCGGATACTAGAACGGGGCTTGAGAGGCTGGCCAGTGAATGTTTGCACTTAATATCTCAGTGGGGTGGGCGTAATCGGTTGGCGTTTGCACCAAACAAAACCTTCCAGCTACTTCTGAAAGGTAACCTCAAATCACCGCCGTGTATTAAATTTGAAAATGTTACTATTAAAAATAAAACCTCGGTTTGTTATTTAGTATTGGTTTTAGGAAGAAATTTTACATTTATTGAACATATTAGAACAGTCAATGAAAAGTCTAAAAAGAGTTTCTTTGCACTGACGAGGATATCAACTGCGACATGGGGTCTGTCATATAATACACTAAAGATCATATATGGAGCTACTTATTTGGGTTCTATTTGCTGTGGTGCTCCTGTATGGGCAGATAGGGCGACTGTAAGACGCAGCTGCAAAGACGTGCAGCCATGTACTATTCCACACTACAAAACATGGAATGCGATTTTTGGGGCATACGAGACCGCGGTAAAATCATAAGATTCTTTCAACAACAATTAAATGTCTATAACGACCTCTTGGATGAATGGCAGCAACGATGGGACGAATCATCTAAGGGGCACCACCTCTACCAGTTCTTTCCATCTGTTCGCGAAAGGTTGTCAAGGACATGGCTCGAGGTAGATCACTGTGTCGCTCAATTTCTTACAGGCCACGGTAACTTTAAGAGCAAACTATACTCATTTAAATTAATCGATTCACCATTGTGTCAATGCTCAACACCTGATTCTAGCTGTGAACAGTCGGCTCTGGGAATGTAGTCTTTGGTACAATGAACGTAACATGATGCTAAGTAGTTTACAAATGACGTCTGGGGTAGTATATTATGAGGATCTTGTGTCAACTGCGGTGAATTTCCGTGCGTTTAAGCGATTCTGCCATACATACTATAGAAATCAAATATAGCTCACTTAGGACCCATCATATTTTTATCCGTGGTGCTTCCCGGTTTGAAAAAGGCGTCTGCCTATTTTGACTCCATTTTGTCTCCCGCTTTGCTAAGGAGGGAAGTGGACTTATTATATTTCCAACTCCTCCAGTATTCTTCTGATTAATTTCGTTGCGGGTTCCAAGACAGTTAAATTTTTCCTGGGACTTCCCGAGTGTCATAACTCGGTGTTTTCGTGGGTCACCGCTGTTGATCCTGGTGTACAGGAGTTACAGTGGTAGGCGTGTGGGCTGAACTACGTTGAACGAAACGCGTAAGCGCCATGAAATTCTCGGCGCTTACGTAATTTTGATCGCGACAAAACTATTGTTTGTTTTTTTAATTTGTTAGACGATATCTAATGAAAAGCGCTGCAGCGTAACGCTTCACATTTAGGTAACGCTCGATTTTACTTTTCATATAATGTTCATACTGTGGCCTTAATATGAAAATTGTTTCTTAAGGAGTAACCTCCAAAAACCTTATAGTTTTAAGCAAATTAACTCTTAGTGTGTATAATATATGTATATCCTTGAACACTACTTAAAAACAAAAATTGAGTGAGCGCTATGTTGTTTAACTATGTTGTTCATCAGATTATCGAGTATCAGGACAACTTACTTTTTTATCCGATGATGCGACATGCGACAGTAATACGATTATGAATAAAGTAATCCACTGCCGCTTGCAGCCGAGCTTTTCACATGTCTACTGTAGTTATTTGTTGTATTTAAGTAGTGCACATAAAGAGAACATAAAAGGAAGCCTATTGTTCTCTTTTATCCAGTTTTAAACATTACATGATGGTTTTGACATGATTTCCAACGGCATTAGTAAAGGCTACAATGGAACATATAACACCATTGATATATTAGATGAGAAACTTCTAAAATATGAGATCATTGAAGTAAAACTCAAATATAAATTACACTCATTCTCACTTCATCATAAAAATCTTTGATATACAATATTATTGAGATTAGGGATACCTTGTAAAATAATTTAGGTAAAGTCCGATAACGAACACCATATTTTTATACATATTTCATAATTAAATTAGGTACAGGAAGGTACGATTTCTGATGAATGAGCATTGAATTTTAATTATTTTTCGTTAATTATAATTGTTAATTAGTCTTTCAACGGTCTTGCTTTGGTGGCTCTGTAATCACAAGTTTGTTACAAGGAAACATTTCCATGAGTATTATATTTCTCTCAATATATTAATCTTGATATCGCAATAAATAAAATTAATGTACTTTCTTAAAGAAGTAAAGTCATCAATTTATTGGTACTCACCACAATGAAATCAATTTGACCTACTACAAAAACAGTCTTCTTTATATAGTACTAGCTTTCGCCTGCGGTTTCGCTCGCATTTAACAAAAAGTATCCTATGTTACTTCTAATACCTCCAAGAGTATGTGCACAAAGTTTCATGATGATCGGTTAAGTAGTTTTCGCGTGAACGCGTAACAAACAAACTTACATTCACATTTAGAGAAATAGAAGATAGGTAAAGCTAAAGTTAGGATAAAACGGAGTGGCTTTCGCTGTCTGTTTAATTTTCAGCAATAGACAGAGTAATTAAAAAATGCAGAAGGTAGTAGAGCCACGCTGATTTCAGCACGAACGGGCCGGCTCGACCGGGGCGGTACTGCCCTCGCACAGAAAACCAACGTAAAAACAGCATTCATGTTGCATGTTTCGTTGGTGATTGCGAGACCGGAGGCCTAATTAGACTAGTTAACAAGTTCCATACTTGTTGACTAGACTAAAAGATGCACAAGCATCACTAGGCCGCCATGGTGTGGGTCACCATGCTGCATTGTTGCATTCGCAATGAGTATGGTGGCCACCACTCGTGCATTCTGCTTATGCTTTCCATCAGGCAGAGTAGAGTCATTTTGGCGGGCCAAACATAAAAAAAAAAACATGCATATAATAGCAGAGCAAATCCGAGAATTTCAAAGACTACCGTGCGAAACCGCGTCGCTAATGAATCACCGAAATGTATGTACGCGCATAACTTCCGATCGGCTGCACCAAATTATTTAATTCTTTTTTTTATGTATTTGTTATTGTTAGGACAAGGTTTGTATGCAAGAGAAATGAGAAGATAACGGAAAAAATTATTTTTTGTCCGCAACTGTACACTGCCTGTGGGAAGCTGAGACTAGTATGTAAATTTGGCGGTACGAAGTTCGCCGGGTCAGCTAGTAAAATATAAAGAAGATATTTCAAGGCAAAAAGATCAAAATGTAATGACAATAACAAAATCTCCAACATATAAGGTTTATACAACGTAATACAAATAAAGCTCTTCACATACTTACTTAGCAGATGACAAATAACTTTAATATTAGAGGAGAGAATCAACACAACAAAATCATATTTTCCCAACCCCCGCAATTTACATACGATCCATAAATTGTTGGCACTTTGAAGTAAAAATAAAGAGCATAAAAATATATGCATAAAGTAGATCTTTTATTGATAAAAGCGTAGTTCATATTTTATTCTATCAAATAATGTTGATATATGAGAAGCCTGTATCATGAATATTAATTTCTGATTTATAGTTGTCTAGTCCAGCTGGGAGGTTTCATCAAATGATGAATTGTTGTAATTTGACCGTCTGGTCTGACCGTAAGTCAACCTTTGAAACTTTCATAACTTTAACAGTCTAATTAATGTTCTAAATGCTCAGGAGATTGCCTAAATGACATTAAATGATCTAGATTTTAAAGGGATGGTTAGGATTAATTGAGTACTAACAAGAGCTTGTGACGAATGAAACTAGTGAGTCATCAAATTACTGTGCACAATTTTTATTCAGGTCTCAGACTTCACCAAAGTATGTTCTCATTTCTATGGACATTGAAATACGTTCATTGGCAATTCTTATTTGAGTCAAATTAAGTGGGTAGGTATCGATTGCGTCTCGTAACTATTACGGGTCAGGCTGGTTTGCTCATTGTACTAATTTATATTCTTATTGACCTTTCTAACTAGTCTAATTTTTGGACTTATAATATTTCCAACTCCTCCAGTTTTTCTTCTGATTAATTTCGTTGCGGGATCCAAGACAGTTTAATTCTTTTCCTGGGACTTCCCGAGTGTCATAACTCGGTGTGATCGTTGGTCACCGCTGTTGATCCTAGTGTACAGGAATTACAGGAGGAGCGGTCGCAGCCTGAAATTTTTGGGGAGGTTCACTAATTTATAATAGATTTAATTCAAGCAAATTAGACTTTATTGCAAAATACACAATTTTATTGCACGCATTAAAAACAAATAGATATCTTTTGTTTTTATTCGTAAATCTATTGGGATGATAATATTGGTAATCAGCTTCTAGTAGCAGGGAAAAAAAGTTACATGGGTACGATTTTGGGGGAGGTCATGTCCCCTGTGACCCCCCCCCCCTGGAACCGCGCCTGAGTTATAGTGGTGGGCGTGTGGGCGGGATTAGTCCCATAGTCTAATTTTTAATAGTTTTGATATCTATTAATGTAATAGTATTGTTTTCATTTAACAATGCACCCATAACTAGGATATTTTAAATAATTTTCTTAGCAAACCTAAGTAACTTACTGTAACGAAATAAGAAGACTGATTCTGATATTTACGATTATATATTGACGAAATCATTGAGTGATATATAGAACATATGCTATTCTCTTAACTTGGTCCTTTAATATAGAATTGTGAACATACTAAGATAAAGGCTGTGACGCCGTAATACATGAATTGTATTGTGTTTGTAATCTATGTAAGGGACAAAGGTCACAGATAAATAGATCAAGGAACATTTTTTGGTAGAAAATAATTGAAAATTTCATCATATGAAGGAAAGCTATGTTTGATGTAAAGTTGAAGAAGAAAAATACATAATATACTAGCTGCCCAGTACGTGCTTCGCTACGTATAAAGTGAAATAAAAAAAAAATTGTGATATAATTGCAGATTTAAACTATCCTATCTCTCAATTTGGATCGAACTGCACATGGTGTGCAAATTTTATTATAATCGGTTAAGTGGTTTAGGAGTCCATTGAGAACAAACATTGTGACACGAGATTTATATATATTAAGATTATGTTCAAAGATCTATGAAATGAAATGATATATATTTTTGTTTTTTTTTTGGGCGTGGGCGTATGGGCGGTATTAGTCCCATGATATATATTTGCAAGCATTATCATAGTCATTAAATATTGATATCCATTTGGGTTGTAAAGTCCTATGCATACTATTATATGAAAACTGATAACCCTCGAATGTAAATATTAATTAATAGAAGGGCAAAAAAATAGTAATACATTACAAATCAAAGAATAAATTTACATAAGACATTTGAATGAAGTTAGTCAAGACACAATGGCATACAGATATTCTATTGGTTTTATTCTGTAATGTGTGGATAGTATTTATATTCTGACGGTGTGGCTGCGAGCTTTTGCTAGCCTATGCTCACTTCTGCATCCAGTTTTTGAATGTTTGCCTACTCATATGTTTAACAAAATTGCCTGGACTTGTTAGCTACAGTATTTTTAGCGCTGTGTGTTGTCACTATGTGACATCTATGACGTCACTACTTCACACATCCTTTATAGTTCTTAAAATAAAGCCTAATCTCTGTGACGGTTGTCAGTAATGTCATTTTAGAACTAACGAGGTGTGAACTTTTAAATTTATAATATACTAGCTTTTGCCTGCAGTTCTGCCCGCGTAAAGCTCGCTTATCGCAGTTATTCTTCAAACTCATATAACTTTTTTATTTATGAACCGATTGAAATGACACAAACATTAAATGTTAAGTGGACCAAACTGCAACGCATTAGTGGAAACCGCATTCAAATCTGTTTAGCAGTTTCTGAGATTAGCATGCACAAACGTACTGAAAAATTCTAAAAATCTTTGTTTTAGATTCTATAGCGTTCATAAAGCCTCCCTATAATAGTTTTTCTTATGTATCTTCCATGTACAGACAGCGAACAGTTACGATTTTATTATGTGTATTGATATAATTGATAACGTAATATCCTTGCCAAGTTTCATTGAAGTCGGTGCAGCAATTTAGCTGCGAAAACATAACAGACAGACAGAGTTACTTTCAAAAGAACATTAAGTACGGATATAATACCAAAATAAAATCGCATGTCAAAGTTACTTCGTCGGGTTCGTATCTATCTGTCACAGAAACCAAATCGTAAGGACTGTGAGTAAAGTTATCTTAAAGAAAAATATGTTTACTTTTAAATAAACTCACCCATGTCCTTTACTGGTCTTTTTGTTATGGAATAGCGGGAAAACGAGCGGACGTATCGCCTGATGGTAAGCGATTACCGCCACCCATGGACACCCGCAACACCAGAGGCGTCACAAGTGCTTTGCTGGCCTTTTAAGAAGGAGGGCGCTCTATTCTTAAAGGTTTGAAGGTCGTATTGGTCCGGAAATACCGCAGGCGACAATTGATTCCACAGTTTTGTTGTGCGAGGCAGAAAGTTTCTTGAATAAAGGTAAAGAGACTATGCACTCTTAATATTGTTACAATAATAAATTAAATTAAAAAGCTTTTTATAAACAATCTTTTACTGGAATGCCTCAAGACGAATGTAACGGGTCCAAACTCGATGATGTTGCGACGTTTCTTTACAGAGTTCCTATGGCCACCTTCCAGCTCCAGCAACAGATCAGCTCCATGTCATTATAATATTGTATTTTCACGCTGTATACATATGCTTGCAAAATTTCAGCAAAATCGGTTGAAGATATCTGCTTCAAAATTGAGTTACATACATACATTGCAAGTTAATAAAAAGCTTGTGACATAGCATTTATTTTCGTTATTATTTGTCACTACCTCAATCATACTGAGAGTATAATGATTAGAATTAAGTGTACAACATATTACAGCTACATTTTTGTAACTTACAGAACTAACTAACTTGTTTCTTTTAGCTAATCACAAAATCTATAGAAATCTTCAAATAGAGCCTATTCTTATTCTCCTAACTATTTTGACTGACTACTTATTGGAGCCTGACAAACGAAAAATGAAAGGAATGAACAGAATGTTATACCGTTATTAAATCAAAAGTTCTAATATCACTTCTATTAGTACTCCATTTGGGAGACATCCCTTCAATTACACGCTAATGAAGTTTCATTGCCAGTTCAATCATAGTTGCCAGCATTATAATCCAATTCACGAAACTCATTTTGTCATTTCTAAAATAGGTAGGTATAATAATATTGTTATCCATGTTCAACCTTATTCCAATGTATTAAGTCTCTAAGTATGAAGTTAATATATATGAGTACATAATCCCTTCTAAGCAGGCGTTTATATACTCATACCCTAATATGAATTTCGAGTTACGAACAGTGCCGTCTTTACCATAAGGGCACACGGGGCCAGTGCCCAGGGCCCCCATCCTCAGGGGGGCCCCGAGGAACCGTCAATTTTGTCTCAGACATATGTTCTCGTTATAATTTGCGTAAACATTACACTTTTTTCACAAAAAATTTAGTACACTAGCTGTTGCCCGCGGCTTTGCTCACGTGGAAGTTGATTATATGTATTTGATTAAAAACTGTACGTATGTATGAATAGTTTATTCATGTTTTTAAACGTTTTATGTATTAATGTTTAATCTAGAGCCCATCAATAAGGATTTTCATACAAATTTTCGAATGCCGATGGGGCCATAAAGTTCATAAAAAACGACCATATACATGTTATTGCAGCGTTGATAGGTACATGTTTGTCCTTGCGACTTGGTGAAGATCACGGGACGTCGTAAGATGTCGTCCACATGGAAAAATTGCGGGTGAAGTAATAAACAGTACCTGACTGCCCTAACTGTTTTGCTTAAGGGACAAGTGTTGTCACTCCTAGAAACACCATCTGGTTCAGGTAGCGGATATAAAGAATTGTTAGAAGCGCTTGAGTCGAGATATGGCAAACGCCATCTGAAACACGTTTTCCGCTCCCAGATACGCGATAGAGCCCAATGCCCAGGAGAAGGCCTGCAGCAATATACGTCGGAAATTGAGAATCTCGTACGGAAAACGTAGATGATAAAAGCAAACAATGTGCAGATCTTCATAAACAGCATCAAGAACTTGGAAGTAAGAGCTGCAGTTGTGGCCAAGCCACCATGCTTCAATAAGTGAAGCACTGGCACACGCCCTGAAGGTCGAAGCGGTTCGACAGGATTTCCGGCCGACCCACAAGCGAAGTCTTAGAGAAAATAAAAGAGGAGAGAGAGGTAATCTGCAGCTAGTAACCCGCTAAAGAGTTCGCAGATGTCCAAGTTGAAAAAAAAAAATAGGACTGCCTGGAAGAGCTGCTGAGAAATCGTTGCGAAAAAAAGTTTGTTGATTTAAGACGCACGTTCCAACGCACCTATCTGGGAAAACATGATAAATAAGATATAAAAGGTGACTTCATGAGACAATCCAAAGAATATGTCTGGATGAGAAAATGTACTCCGACTCGAAACTCGAAATCTTGCTTCAAACTCGAAGCTTGACTTTTGGGACCCTTGGAAGATGAAACAATGAAGGAATGGAATGAAAGAATGAACAAGGGGATGTCGTTGACGCGAAACTTATCACATGATAAGAACAGTGATATAAACCTGCTTGGATTCATATATCATCTGCAAGCGCTATTACTAAAGTTTACTGGGCACAAAGGGATAGTTTGGTACTACAGAACGGGATACTTTACCGAAAATGGGGGAAGTGGGAGGGTCCGTATAAGGTTAACTGGATTTACGACGTGACCCACAGGATTCAGTGACAAACGAGTTCAAAGTAGTGCATAAACACCACCTGGCTTAATATAGCAATAGCGATGCAATGTTAGGAAAAACGAACATTCCAGAAAAAGACTCAATACATAGTATCGAATATAGACTGATTGTCGCGCGGTTGGCTTGTTTACATCAACAGCGTTTTTTCGGAACTGGGCGTTTCGAGAAGCTATTGAACTTTCTCAAATGATCTAGTAATAGCGGCATCTAGTATGAAAAGGCAGTTTAGTTTGAGCTACGACAAATATCTGAGTGATATAAGTGATTAACAGAGCGACCTCGGCGGTCATTAAGGATTATTATTCTGAGTTATTTTCTGGTTTTAAGAGTGTTTTTAATAAAGTCTCTTTTACACGTCAGAAGGCTTAATTCTCAAATTCGTCCAACCCGAACACGTAATAATAAATAGAAAGTTTTGCATAACACAGAACCTGAAGGAAACCATTATGACAATTGTAACCTAAAAAACAAACAGCATACGATGACTCATAATAAATGTTCATAGTAGAAAAATGTTAGCATAATACACTTTATTTACTTTCCAAAAGGGCCCCTAATTCTTTTGTGCCCAGGGGCCCCAACTAAGGTTAAGACGGCCCTGGTTACGAACAAGTGTGAGCGGGATATGAACTGAGTTCCAACTCCGTAAAACCAATTTCACATTTGCATTTTATTAAAATTTAAAGGAACGGCTCCACATTTCAGGAATTCAATGACATGTTAGCTCTAGATAAGTTTTTACAGCACAATTTCATTTCAATTAGAAACGGAGTCTATTACAATGATATTACGTGAGACCGAATTAAAAGTGTAGAATGATTAATCTGACTGTTTCTTCGTGTATAAAACCAGTTTAAAAAAAAACTTAGCTAACATTGCTAATTCTGTTGCTAAAATACTCACTAAATTAAACAGCACTAAGCGAGTTTTGTTCCATATGAGATTTTAAATGTCAGACATTGAGTAAAATTAGATATGTCATACTAAAAAAATTTACCAAAATAAAACCAACTTCAAGGTTCGACTCGATTTCTCTTGGATGCCATCATCATATCTTAGTGTCCTTATCATGGTACCACCGTTGGGATATCTCCTTTCCATTAAAAAAAGAATCATTAAAATCGGTCCATAAACGACGAAGTTATCTACGAACACACATAAAAAAACATATATACGGTCGATTTGAGAACCTCCTCTTTTTTTAAGTCGGTTAAAAACAGACGTTACTTAAATACAGGTCATACACACAAAAATAACATTTTGGTATACGCATCACTAAATTCAAAGAATAGAAGATACATTTAAGTGAAACTTTAGTTTAGGGAGCAACAACAGAATTAACACCAGTGTTTCGTATTGGGAATCGATTCTGATTAGACACATTGGTGCCTGTGACAGGATAGTTAGCCATCGTAACTATGTCCTGTTCAGGTTTATTAAATTAATGTTAATGAGAACTATTATATGCATAAAGTACTTTTACATGAAGATACCGGAGAGACCGGAAGCCCAATGATGCAGACGTGTCTCAATAGGCCGCCACAGTGTGGGACAGGGCATTGCTGCTTTCTGTGCATTCGCAATGAGTTTGGTGACTCCATCAGTCAGAGTAAAGTCACTTTGTCAAGCTCATATATTAAAACAATTATATACATTTAAAGAACAATATTAAAAGAGAAGAGAGAGAGAGAGGGAGATGGGAAAAGGCGTTGTACTGCAGCTGCACTACGGATATTGATCGTTATCTTCGGACGGTTATCGTTTACTCAAGGCGATGGTCTTGCTAAGTAATGTAATTTTTGTTTTCTTTAACGAGATATCCTTTATTGTACTGTACAACTATTATTAATCTCGTAATACTTTGATTAGTCATGTTTTATATTTTGAAAATTTCAACAACTAAACTATAGCAAAATCTGTAAAAATTTCAAATATATATATATAAATTCAAATACATAGTTACAACTTTGCAGGAATTTGCAAAAGGGTGCCTATAAGATAAAAAAATAAAGAGCATGTAGATCTTACCTACAAGAGTACCTACTTATCTTAACATGGATGAACTAAAATATTTCTGGTCAAGAAAGTACTCCTAATAAACTTGGTATAGCAAAACGCTTAAAGATATTTAACAATTTGGTTCTACTGTCCACGACAACCACGAACAACCACGAACTAGAAGCGGAAACCACAACTATCACGATAAACCGATTGTTCAGTTTTCATTAATTAGTAGTGATAGTGGTCAACAATTTATGTTTTACAAGCTTTTTCTCGCAGCTCGCGTCTATGTTGGCTATCGCGGTAAAGAGTAGAATGAAAGTAACTCCAAGCCAAACTTCACTAAAATCGGTGCAGCGGTTTAGCCATGAAAGCCTAGCAGGCAGACAGAGTCACTTTGGAATTAATAACATTAGTATTGAAGTATCTCGAACGTACTTCTAAAATTCTAATGTCCTAAACTACAATGCAAACATGATTCCGAATCGTAATAAAAAAGTTAGTAACTAAATACACATCAATATTTATTACATCTATTACGGAAACAAATCCCAACACGTTGCAATTCGAAACTTTTTCCCGCAACTCATACAACAGTGCATGCATGCAAATTGTTTGAAATATTTACATAACCCAACGCACCCATTGTCCACTCGAGCTTAGCGTTTGCACATCTAATCTCTGGGGATCTCTGATTGTTACAAAGTATTGTGGGGACATAGCCCACTGTAAACTGAATTTAGAGCTTAAACTTTATTCACACGGCACTTTAGTCGACTTGCGGCTAGTGTCGGAACTTAAATCGAATAAACGTCAAAAGTGGTGCATCCCGCTCTGGCCAGGAATTCCAGGCCTCGAGAAAACAGGAAACACTAAATTTCACAGCTATTTGTTTTACTAGTAGTCCACCGCAAGTATTTGGAACATTTTGTAAGCGGTTATCGAATTTATGTGATTTTAATGTGCTTTAATTTAATTTATATGCCTTATTCGTACAAAACAGTCCATTTATATTGTTTTATAGGTGATTTTATGGGCACTTATGTTTCATTATCCATAAACACAACTGGCTATAAAGTAGTATTGGAGAATTTTGTAATACACCTACCACTTAACAGGACTATTTTTGGAAATTTAAACTTTTAAAAGTAGTTCGCATACCTTCTTAAGTAATAAGAATAGCAATATAATCGATTCAAAGCGTCTCGATTGACACAAATAACATGTATTAAAAACTCAAAAAGTTCATAAACACCTAACTGGCTTTTATACATATACAGTACATAATAATGAGATTTATTTCAGTCTAGGTTAACTTTTAATAAAGTAAAGACTAGTTAAAATGTTTTTAATTTTAGTTAACCTGAAAACTACTACTTTTCACTAACTATAAAATAATAAATTAATTAAAAGACATCCAGACAACTACAAATTTGAGACAGCTAACCTATCTGAAGCCGGAACATGAAAAAGTAGTGAATTTGACGAGAAAACAACACACTGTATATGTTACACATATTAGTCCCGAAGTTTGACATCTCTAAGAAAATTAATGCTTTTATATATTTTTAGTTTGAATTAATATACACAAAAATTAAAGCAAACTTAGTACACTATTGAACTACGAAATTACTTGGCAAGTAGATGTGTTTGTCATGTTCCTGTTAAAGATGTTCCAAAATTAAAATTTATATTTTCAAAAAAGTAGTGTATTCTCGTGGTGAATTTTTGACCGTATATCAAAAGTTTAAAGCTCATTTTGAAACGTCAGAGGTTCAGCTATGTAGAACACCGATGAGAAATTAATAGTTGTTTGTGGAAACACTAAAACTGCATTTGATACTAGAGCTAATATTAAAAATGCAGAAAAACGTATGTTCAATTACTTGAGAAAAGTTTATTCAGTATTATCTAGTACACATACAATACACCACTTATTAGCAACATAACCTATTGCCGTGAATCAGATGCTTCATGAAATTTTGATTGAAAATTCTGAGTGAGAATTTGATGCATTGGAAGAAAACGAATATCGGTAATCGTTTAGTGGCATGTAGGTTGTTGGTAACATATAATGAAAGTTTTCCTGTAAATCAAAGTCTATCAATCAAAATCAAATCTTTATCTAGTATCAAATGAAGTCGCTTTTGCTGTCTATTGGCTTAGATCTTGGAAACTTCTCTTAGTATTTTAATGCAATTTTCAGCAGTAAATCGAGCGATTCAAGGGAAAGGTTTATATGTGTAATATCAAATAAGAATAGGAACGTCAATGACCTCTATCTGTAAAAAGTCCCTTGAAAAGTACGGTCTGCAACGAAACCTTAATTGCGTATCAATAATGTTTTTATTGTTTTACTGAGTCTCGGTTATTCAAAGTGAAAAAACGTCTTAAATTAATTAGTCATGATTATTACAAAAAAAATGCTATTTTCTTTCATAGCACACAGAGAGTGATGCCGAGATGAGTGGAATTAAGCGGATAGATTCTGATTAAATTTTGTCATAAATACAGGTAACAATAACTAATTTTATTTTAAACAACAGTTGGTGGAATAAATATTAAAAACTTACCTTAATCCATGTTTTATTTTATAGGGGAATGCAACAGTGATGATGATGGCAATGACGACGACAGTGACCGCTCAGTCAGTGATGCAGAGATGAGTGAAATTGAAAAGCTCGATTCTGATTAAAAATTATTCGTTCATGATTCGTAAATAAATTATATTTAAAAAATATTTTGTTTTGCTGATCCTACCCAATTGAATCGAATTGACAGCTGTGACGTCACAACATGGCGCAAAGTCGATCCTATTTTTATTTGAGTTGCATTGTACTTATTTTACAACTGTAACATATTCATATCTAACAAGTCTCAATAAATCAAAAATTGAAAAATGTTTAATTTATATTTTCAGCGAGTTCTATAAAGCAACGAATTGAGAAATTTAATAACACGCGATACATACAAAGTAGAACCGTTACACTGATAATAAATTACATTACATACAATAATGAAATAAGTAATAAATTTGGGAGTTCGACAAAGCAATCGAAATTAACATCCATTGATGTGCATGCGAATGAAAATTAATATCGCAAAGTGGGGTGACGACTTTCATATTTATATTTTGAATGATGATATAATTATGAAGAGTGCATAGCGTTGATTGGCGCGGTACGTAATTGAAATTCAGATGACTGTACGGATACTCATCATTAGCAGGTGTATATTGACATAGTTCTGCATCGCTATCGTTTATAACAACTCAATCAGCACAATCATGTGATGAAATTCTATTTACAGAACATTATAGTAGATTATAGGTCACTTTTGACGTATATTAAACTATTTTGACTGCCTTGGTGGCGCTGTGGTAGCGTATGCGACTGCTGTGCTTGAGGTCGGACCAAATGTTTGTGTGATCTGCAAATATTTGTTTCGGAGTTTGTTTGTTTTCTATGTATAATATTTATGTATTTATAAAAAAAATAAGTATATATGTATTTATATCAGTTATCTAGTACCCATAGTACAAGCTCTTGCTTAGTTTGCGACTGGGTGGCGTTGTGTGTCAGATGTCCGAAATATATATTTTTTTTTTTTGAAAATACATCTCCCTCACTAGGAATAAATCCTGTGTCGCGGGGGACTTTACAAACATACATGAAACGGACACAAAGAACACCCAGACTCAGAAGAACAATTTGTGGATCACACAAAGTGTTTTCCTACTTGGGATTTGAACCCACGACACTTAGCGAAGTAGGAAACGGCGTGGTGACCGTTAAACCACTAGGCCAAACGTGGAGTCGTTTTATTCGTGATTATACCCATTATATATAAAGTACCTGGACGACCGAGCGTCGCTCGGTATTAAATGGGTTTTTTGGCAACATTGGGACTATCCAAATGCCACCTTTTTATTATTTTTCTTCCAATAAAAAAAATAAGTTAAGTGGCGCCCTCTCTTGGTACGCCCTGATACTGTTTATTCTGCACCTTATTCCAGTATAGTTTAATGTAGTTCGCTCGAGTTGCGATAGATGACGCTAGATGTACATTGATTTTATATTTGATTGTTAAAAACACGAATAAAACGACATTTTCTAAAAATGAATCCTAGCGCGATCGATTTATCGCCCCTGAAACCCCCTGCATACAAAATTTTATGAAAATCGTTGGAGCCGTTTCCGAGATTCAGATTATATATGTATTTATATAAAGAATTGCTCGTTTAAAGGTATTAGATAAAATAATGTAGATGCTTATTTACTTCATATAGATCATTGATATCACAAATTTGAAATCCCAAAATGTTCATTTTATGAATATAATTAAGATATATCTTAAGAGTGAATTACTCATTGAAGAGAACATGTTCCATTTCTGACCATAAATATTTATTTGGGTAATAAGAGTGTGGTTCGAGTAACATTTAAATAATTATGTACATTTATATGTTGCCGTGGGAGATTTATGCTTTGGCATATTTAGGCCGGCTCGACCAGAGTTATTTGGTATATATTTTCTATATTTAAACAACTACAAAGGTACAGTTTTACACTGGGGATATTAAAAACTAAAATAATATTCTATCTCTTTCTATCTCTTTTCATTCTTTTCTTTGAATGAGATAGAGTATGAGTCTTATAGTATAGTAAACCACTGCACGATTATACATCAAATACTCATGAATACATCAAATTAAAAAGATTATTCAAAATACAACGTTGTATATGAACAACTGATTTGTAAAAATAATTAAAGCCTCGACTATAAAACAAAGAGATTATTTGTTATCAGTCATGAATATGTTACAATTGCCAATTTTCCCTTTTCCAAGATTCGTTGCGCGGCAGGATTCGTTGCCGTGAAGCATGTGATTTCATTATCGGAAAAAAAGGATAGCGAAATGTGCAGTGGACGGTTATTGAATTGTCTGTAATGTGAATAAAACTTAGGGGGAGAGAGCTTGCTTTCGGAACAGCGAAAAATATTTAAACGTAGGTATAATCTATTATTTCCTATACAGCTTTTCTTTGTTTTAGACCAAAATGACTCTGCTCTGCCTGATGGAAAGCATGAGCAGAATCCAAGAGTTGTGGTCACCATCCTCAATGCGAATGTGGATAATGAAGCCTGGTGAACCATGCTACGGCTGCCTAGTGAGATGCTTTTTCACGCCCCGCTTAGCTAAACTATTAATTAACTATAATCTCTTCCTCTGAACCTTTCTCTCAAACTAGGTTGGGGACGGCTTTAAGTCTACCGCGATGAGGCTAATCTGCAATTTTTTACGTGAAGCGACTACTATCAGACCAATAATACTATTGAACGAATGATTCGACCAGGTTGCGTTGGCAGTGGTCACAGGCACTACCTATCAACGAGTTAAACATTTAATTGCTATAGTTAATGTATATATAATGTCATTTGTATATATACATTGACCACAAGCTGAAATTAAAAATTTAAAAAACCCCCTGCGCAAGCACTTAATCGAGTATTCATACGCCAAAAATGCCTTACACCATTTTGGAAAAGAGCTGATACTCTTACACTGCTGGACTGATATTAACCAAACATAGCTAAGTACCACCACTGCAAGGAAACTGGCTTTCAAATGAAAAAAACTGCATCGAAATCGGTTCATCCGTTTGAGAGCTACGATGCCACAGACACACACACACATTTATAACTTCAACACCCCTCTTTTTGCGTCGGGGGTTAAAAAATTCAGTTTCTTAGTGTGAATAGATTCTCAGTTAAGCCAGAATGGGTTCCTTGCCAGGCAACGGTATCATATAAAAAAAGTAATAAGTAAAACCCAACTACGACAAAAGAAGACGCTGAAAAAGTATGAAACAAGTTTCAAAAGCCGTAGCACAGAATAACTAATAGTAGCCGTAGTCACACGTTACGTAGAAATTACGTAGAAAGGGTTTTACTTTTTACTTTTTTTATTTAAAATGTTTTGGTGCCTCTATAATATTAATTTCTTTGCAAAGTATATTTTAAATAGGTCCCATAGAAATATCACAATTATCGAATAAATACGGACAAAGTCACGAGAAAATGCTAATAATATACGTATTTTTGAAATGCACAAGTAACGCCCTTTCCAGTGATACCAAACACGGCATATTTATCTCAAGTTTATTTTTTAATGCAGTACTTTATGTCGGCTAGAGGGCGCCACATTAGATTCAGTGACACGTCATATAGCCTATAACCAGAGAACAATCAAGACGCTTCCAACGATACCTCATTTGTCCAGTTCTAATAAGTAGTTAAGGAGCTGTGAGGGAACAGATGAACATACATACATACTTACATATATAGCCTGTCAAAATCATAACCCTCCTTTGGCTTTGCCGTAGTCGGGTAAAAACAATCATATATTGCTACAAATATTTTTCAATCATTCCTTGACTGCGTAAATGCCGATGCATTGTACACATCAAAAGTAGGAGATAATGTAGGGGTTTGTCCCAAGAGCCCTTTCAGTATTTTACAGAACACTATACAATACACACTACAAAAAATATAATCTAACAACGAAACAAGTAAAATCTATTAAACCTGAGTTTAAAGTTTAAAGATTTTTTAATCATATTTAAATGAAAAACGAAAAGATTGTTAAGAAAGAAAGAAGTAGACAAAAATATAATACTATAAAACGTCTTAAAATTAACGATTTACTTATCGTAATAAATTAAACTTTTCATGGCGTTCTGTGATTTTCTAAATTTAGCGAAATTTTTTACCAAATGAAAAATTGCCACTCCAATCTCCATTTCGCAATTTAGATATATCATCCAAATTAGTTTGTGGTACACACAAAGATAGATACATTAGGCCAGACAGTGTAAATGTAACCATATTATCATTTCAATGTTTAATAATGAAAACATTTTAGTCTCATGATGATTTATAGCAATAAATGCTCAATATAAATAGTCTATTAGACAAATATCGTCATACAATGAATAGCTTTCACGGTGAGTAGGAATAAATACAAAACCATATTCTAAATTACAATACAAAAAAATTGTTTAATAAAAAGTTCTAACACATTTTACTGATCATCATCATCAGCTTATTGCAGTCCATAGCTGGATATAGGCTTCTCAGACTACACGCCACTCTGATTGATTTTGGGCTAATCGCATCCAGGTAATAATAATTTACAAAACTACATTTTTATAACTTTTTACCGAATTAAAAAAGGAAGATATTTTTAAGATGACAGTTTATTTTTACCTAGTGCCGAATATTCTGCAATAGTGAAGCTCTAAGTACAGAATTACCAAATATAAATAATCGTTTCTTTTTGTAATTTAAATAACAAGGAACAAGGCGCATGACAAATAAGTATATATGCAATGCAAAAATATGCAAAACTAAATTTATAGTAAAAACACAAGGTGCAAAATCAAGTGTTCGTTAATGGAGGATCAGTCAACGCATCGCTATCTCTTTTAAGTGAGATTGAGTGCGATGCGTTTGTTGAATGCTTCAGACAGTTAAATGGATCTACGAAGTTACGAACGATACGTCAACATTCAACGGAAAACGTGCACTTTGAAAACTAAGTTATACTAATAATAATATATCTTGCGTATACTAGTATGCAATCGTCCAATCTTGGGATGAAAAGTTTATGAAAAGGTTTTATGATTTACAAAAAGGGGATAAATTACAAACAAGAGGATTAATAACAAAAATGACAATTTGTAAAACTTTCATTCATCTCATCTTCCTAGCCTTTAGGTATTATTACCAACATTAAATACCCCATTTAATTCCAACCAGCCAGCCCCGTTTAGTTTTAGGGGAAGGGTACTCAAAGACAACACATCTATTTCACATGAACCATCGCCCATGGGTGGCCATGGGCGATGGTAGCCACTTACTATCAGGTGATGCATCTGCTCGTTTGTCCCATTTAATAAATATTTTACAATATGTATCTATGTATGTATATAAGTGTCGTAATAGGGTGAACGTATTATAAACATACTATAAAAACACACATAGAATTTATGCACATTTCAACTAAGCAGGAATCTGTACCTCGCTCTTGAGTTCACAGTCTCCACGCTACTGAGAGCGCCTGCTTATTTTATTTACAAATGTATTTGCAAAAAAAATATACCAAAACTGGGACAGTTATAAACGTACAGATAAAATTGGGGGAAAAGGGGGAGGGTCTGTTAATGAAGACTCTGTAGCTCATTCTTCTATGCATTTAGTTTTGTGTTAATGTGTCACGTCGGTTATGTTCTACGTAAGCTACGAAACTACAACTACTAAATTGCAAGTCTAACGCTATAGTCATTACACTACGGTCGCTTAAATTAATTGGATGCGATGGGAGCGCTCCTTGCAAATGTACTTTGGCTTGCATAAAACTTATTTTCTGATTTTTTAAGCCGTATGGTTTATATTAAGAGCTAGTGAGTTCCATGGACATCTTTTTTTCTGGTTTCTCTGGTGGCATATCCTTGGACTCGAACCGAACTAAAACCGCATGCTCGGGTACTAGAAGCCGAGGAACCAGGTGCACCCTAGAAAGGAAAACCCTGGAACTCCGACGTACCTTGGGCCACCTACGGTTTGTAGGTTCCCACACGGAAGGGAGCCCCTTCCGTGTAGGAACTTCAATGTTCCCGTTACTGTCCCCACCGTTCCCACGCGTTCGCGCCGCCACCCGGGCCTGCTTCTGCCAGGGTGACAGATGGCCTCACCTGTCACCCTCAGGCTAGCGCTTATGGAGGACGGAGATCATTTTGCGAACTCCGACGCCTGAGGCTCCATGGACACCTGCAACTCAAAAGGTTACAAACATTACGGACCTTTAATCCCCTTTCTACCCCCACTCAGACTTAACTCAACTCAGACAGGAAAACAAAAAAATTGCATAAATACCGGCCTCCTGTGAGACTGTAGTATTTATTCATTCGAACCGTCCCATGAGTGCCGAACCACGCCCTCCCACGGTAACGATTTTATAAAAATGAGAAGCCTAGAAACACCATCTCGACGTACTAATCTACTATTTTGTGTAAATTATTGTCTTTGTCTGCACACCAACTAAATCCTTAATATAACTCTGGCATACTCGTTTCATTAATATATATTCGTGTCTTCACAGTAACAGGAAATTTAATATTAATTAAATTTACCTACGAACACCATTCCAAGGAGTCAGGTGTCCCAATAGGCTTATTATGTTTGTCATTCACGTAATACCGGCCGTAATTTATAGCATTTCGTTTTCTGTTTGATATATTCTGTGGCAACCATTAAGAACACGTTCTCGGATTATGTTCATTTGGCTGAAAACCGGTAAATTCAGATTTAAAATTTCTGTCTTATATGTTTTATATAAAAACTAAGCATTGAAGGCAAAGAGCGAATGCTACCGTACGTTTCAACTGCAAATTTAATGTAACTTTGTAGGATTTATTTATTATTTTATTTATTTATTTACTAGCTGACCCGGCGAACTTCGTACCGCCATATTTATATACAATAATTAGCAATAAATTAAAATTGCGACTATAATTTGAGATTTAAACTATCCTATGTCTCAATTTGGATCGAACTGCACATGGTGTGTAAATTTTATTATAATCGGTTAAGTGGTTTAGGAGTCCATTGAGGACAAACATTGTGACACGAGATTTATATATATTAAGATTATTGTACTAAAAGTGCGTGTCAAGCCACATATAGAAAATGGTTCCATAGTCATCCATTTGTTTACCTACTTATTATTTCGTTATTTTTGTTCGAAGTTTTCCAAGAAAGCGCATTTTACAAGTTAGGTCTCCATTTCTCCTGAACTAACAAACTTATCTAAGGCGTTATAGTTTTTATTTATAGTTCATCCCATGGACTACCATCATGAATTTTCTCAGATATTTCGAACGGATCGTTTAGCGTTTAGAGGGCGTGGTACGCCCTGTTATTGCAAAAAAAATGCGCGTTAAAGTTGGATATCCCGTAAACAGATACCTAAATCAAACATTCATCTAGCAACCAGTCAATGTTTTTAAAAGACCTATCTAATGATACCCCACACTATAGAGAAGACGCGAGGACAAGACCATCCCCAATTTACGTGTAGGGGTAGTTTTTTAAAACCATATTTTATAATTATTATTTTTAATTTTTTTGGGAGCATAGTATTGGAAATAAATAATAGTTGATATACTGCTGACTACAAATATTAATATTAAATTCATGTTTAAATTATTTTGAAGTGTACCACAATTTAAAGTTGTATTTCAAAAAACTACACACAAAATTTAACTGCTTAGCTATCTACTAAACGAAGTGTAAAGTTTTGGATACATTTATATAATAAATATTTTCAATTAATTTTTATTTCTTAAAATAATTGCAACTTCAATATCCAGAGAGTTTAATACCCATATAAAACAAGAATAGTTTAAAAACTATACCCCGATTACGTAAAAACTCTTGATAAAATAGCCTATGTCACCTGGGTCATTATTACGAACCTATTGAAAACATTCATTAAAATCGGTTCAGTAGTTTATACGTTACGGTGAAACATACAAACATATATAGACTGCCAAAACAACCCTTCCTTTGGGTCGCCGTAATCGGGTATAATATAGCTTGTAGATTATGTATTATATTGTATATTATAATAAAATTTTAACAATATAAAAACCGGCTTCAACTTTCGACTCGATTTCTCTTGGATGCCATCATCAGATCTTAGTGTCCTCATCATGGTACCACCGTTGAGATATCTCCTTTCCATTAAAAAAAGAATCATTAAAATCGGTTCATAAACGACGAATTTATCCGCGAACACACATAAAAAATAACATTTATTTATTTAGAAACTTTTACAATATACTTTTATTACTTTTTTATACTTTTACAAACATATGTTATATGGTCGAATTGAGAACCTCCTCCTTTTTTGAAGTCGGTTAAAAATAGTAAGGAATAACAATTTGAAATAAGCGATTAATTTAAAAAGTTTTTTTAAAATCAAGCTTTTATTAGTTCTTAATAAAAAATATAATTTTAAGCCCTTTCATTTGATACCCATATTGGGTGGGTTGTTCAGAAATAAATGTACGCCGCTATTTCGTTACGGCGGCCATTATATATTATTAATAATACCAATTAAATAAAAACAAATTAAATAAAAGAGGCAGAGGCCACCCGCCAATGACCTGGTGGTCAAATATAGAAAGAGACCTCAAGAAAGCCCAGTTGCCGGAACCGACAACCCAAGACAGAAGGACTTGGCGCAGAGAAATGAGGAGACCCGACCCCACATAACCGGACCAGACAAGGAGAAGAAGAATAATACCAATTAAATATTTAATTGCATTGTCATCAGAACTAAAGGTATATTTTAAATTTCAGCTCAATCGAAAATCGGGAAGTGGATCAAATTTAACTTGCAAGTATTAATTACAGACACAGACAGACGGAACAGGTGAAACTAAATAGAAGCTTGTAATAAAAGATGACCATTTACTTAAAATTGAATGTCATTTAACCGGCCTATTTACACAGTTTCGTGTTCACGTGGATATAAATCATGTCAAATAAGCCATTAGGGTAATTTATATGTCGAGAGCAGTCGTGCATCGTAAACTGTAGCAACCTACCCCTACAACAGTTTGTGGTGGGCTTAATGAAAAAATATACCTTTTCACAACAACCTTATGAGATTTCTCCAGACCTTGAGGTTTTCCGTATTTTTATATTACATTCGTGGTATTTTCTTCGTGTTTTCTGTACTCGTAAAATATAAATTGCATGCTTTTAAGCGAACGTGTTATCTTCTTATATTTAATGGCATGGTAATAATCGTAAAATAAAATATTCATAAAATAATTTATTTATTTTACTACTGCTTTTGTTCATACTACAAAAAATGTGCCTAACTAAAGAATACATCATAATTGTCATAAAATATCTCCAAAAAAATCAGTTTTAACTTATAAATTACATTTCTATAAAATATGCTTTGCTTATTGACAATACTTGCTGATTTCGTTTTTGTCATTTCATAGAAACCTATAAAATTTACAATAGGACCAACATTTTAAGACGATGGTAGCTTTATTCAGATACTAAGCTGCAATACTTGGCAAAAAATAAGTATCTTAAAATACATATGATAGCAACCATTAGTGCTTTTTAGCTTGTAAGAAACATATTTATGTTCATTATTATAGAAATCAGAATCAACAAATGAAATAGCATTGCTACGCAAAATCATAGATGCTCACATATTAGAAGTGCTCATAAAAACGAATTGCTAACAATGGAAACCATTATAATGTCAGATAAATGATACCTCTATCGTCCCATGCCAGCACCGTAACCGAAAACAACAATACGACGAAAATTAATGACAACGAGGTCTCACTATGAGAACCCATCTTAACATATAGTACAATGCTCCTCAAGCATATCATTTAGTGCTATAAATCAGTTGGTTATGAAGCCGAGTATCCACCGAGCAAAAGTTGGCAACTTTTGTGTTGTCAACACTTGTTGGTGACAAAAAGTTCTGTAAATTCCTTGTGTTTGCAACAAAAATTGACAACAAATGTTGGGAACCGTGTTTCTTTTTTTGGCAGTAAACATAAAAAAATACGCTTGTTGCAGATATTTATTGGCTCTGTGGAGACGCTTAGTTGGAATGTTTTTCAAATTGTGGGCGACTCGGTGTAGACACAATGGAAACAAAAGTTGGCGATTTTTTGAAGAGTTGTAAACAGTTGGAAACATTGAAATTGCCAACAATTTCGATGGATACGCGCCTTGAGAGGGTTTACTTAAATGGTGACATCTAATTTTAGAAACGGTTTTTTCCAAGCCGAAATATGTTTCAATCACCTCAATTTAATACAAAAGTATTTATCTAATCTTATTATATCTGGACTGGACATACTATATAGAATCGTTCCCTTTTCGAAAGACAATTCCCGCACTAGGATAAGATTGTGTGTCGCAAAAGACTTTAAAAACATTATATAATATGAAATGGCCACAAAGTATACTCAGATTCAGAACAAAAAAATATATTTGAGGTTCACACGAAGTGTTGTCCCATGTGGGGTTTGAACTCACAATAAAGCGTTGAGGTGACAGTTTAAATCACCAGGCCAGCCGTGCAGTCACCGTACGGTCAAACTAGTATAGTATACATAAAAATCTTTGTTTACTGAAACAATCTTGTCGCAAAATTTGAAACTCCCAAAATTGTACCTAAATATTAGGTCTTTACCTATGAAATTGCCGTTCTTCAATACTGGTCATTTCAAATAAAAAAAAGTTTGTATTAGCTCTGTATTCGAAATTCAAATTAATTTTGTTTTAAAACTATGACATTCTATTTACAAATTCAGTCTTTTGTTTTTTGATTAGCGTTGTATTTTCATTACATTTGAACATTTTTCGTCATAATGGATACTTTAAAAATTCGTGTAATTATGGAATATGAATTCCGTCGTGGCACCAACGCGACACAAACGGCACGTAAAATCAAAAACGTTTACGGAGAGAACTGTACAAACGAACGCACAACCCGTTATTGGTTTTCCCGGTTCCGTTCTGGAAATTTTGACTTGAAAAATGAAGCTCGTGGTCGTCCGGAGACTTAGGTTAACAATAATAAATTAAAGGCGATTGTGGAAGCTAACGAAACTCCATCTACAGCTGAGCCAGCAGCAGCTTTTAATGTAAGCATTAAAACAATATTGATCCATTTGCGACAAATTGGCAAGGTAAAAAAGCTTGACAGATGGGTGCCCCACGACCTGAACGATCGCCAGCGCAACGTACGCGTCGAGACCTGCCTTGCGCTGCTCAACAGGCAAAGAAATGAAGGAATTTTGAAATGAATTGTTACGTGCGACGAAAAATGGATTCTGTTCGACAATCGAAAGCGCTCAGCAAGTTGGTTAGACCCTGGTTCAGCACCAAAGCAATGGGGTAAACCAAAAATGGCCCTAAAAAGGTGATGGTCACTGTTTGGTGGTCTAGTGCGGGTGTGATTCACCACAGCTTTTTACAAAACGGCATGAGCATTAATACAGATGTGTACTGTGAAGAACTGGAGAGAATGATGGAGAAGCTTGCACATCTGCAACCAGCTCTGGTCAATCGGTCGTCCCCACGGCTCCTTCACGACAACGCGCGACCCCATACTGCGCAACAGACAGTCTCCAAGCTGCAAGAGCTGGAGTTGGAAGCTCTCCCTCATCCGCCATACTCACCAGACCTTGCACCTACCGACTATTACTTTTTCCAAAATTTAGACAACTTTTTAGTGGGTAAAAAATTCAATTCCCGAGAGGCAGTACAAAATGCCTTTGAAGAGTTTCTTGCCTCCCGTCCAGCTGATTTTTACAAGAAGGGCATCAATAAACTGCCAACGCGTTGGCAAAGATGCGTCGATTGCATGGGTGATTACTTCGAATAACAGAAATAAAAAAGTTTGAAAAAATAAGTACTTTCACTTATTGCATACAAAACGGCAATCTCATAGGTAAAGACCTATTATTAAACTGAAAATTTATATTCAATAAGCTTTGCACATTTATATCCCTAACACAATTCGCAAGAACAACAACAAGTTATTATTAATTCCTACTCACTTATTATCACTTACTTGTTAACATTAAATTCACCAAAAATTATTCCAGTTACCCATTCAGACGCCTTTAATAACTTTTTAGAAAACAATATAACTTCCCGAACATTTTCTGTCATTCAAACAGCGAAGTAAACAAAAGACGACATCAGCCGGGAGCAGAAATTTCCACATCCATTACTTCAATTCCCTCACTGAAACACCGAAACAGTGTTTAGGTAACGAAATAAAACGGGCCCGTTGTTCTAAAACAAAGCGTAGTAACTGCCTCCTGAAGATAAAACGGTTGGCACGGCGCGTTTTGACATTTTCATTTTGCAGTATTGCAGGCCGTGACGGATCGCAGGTGCATCACTGTTGTGCACATTACGTCACAGGGAGCTGTTCGCAAATGACGTTTCATATATCACCGCTCTGGATTTGGAGAGCATACGGACAAAAATGACGGCTGTTACACCTTTGTACGCTGAGCTATGCACACCTCTGTAAACGTAAATGAATGGTAACAAGGGCCCTGTTGGGGGAAAGCTGTAAATAATGTCATCAGAATTGACTTAATTTTCGATATTTTTTGTTCTTGCTGATTAATTTTAGTCATTAATTCGAGTTTGTTATAGAAAAACAAACAGATTTAAAGAACTAGGATTGTACAATTGAATGATCATTTCTACGTGTATTTTACCCAAATAAATAGTGTCCGACCGAAACTGTTTTTTACGACCGAAACCGAAACCGAATTTCGGCAACGGTCTCAGTTTCGGCCGAAACCGAAACCGAAACTTTCTTATAAGGATCATGTTTTCAGAGAAAAATAAAGAAAACTTATTATAATCAGTTAGTTTTAATTTTTTTTTCTTTAAATCACATAGGTAATCAATCATACAATATAATTTATTGCACTGTTTGCACTTGGCTTTAGATGAATCAGACGAACTTTTCTCGAAAACTTGCCAAATGCTGTTTTTTAACGACATTGTTCTTTCATAATAGATGATTCAATACTACAAAAAAATAAAGGTTCTCTATTAGGTTTAATTAGTAGGTACTCAATGTATTTTAAATTATTTATTTATATTCGTGAACTGTTATGGATAAGGTTTTAAATTGAAAAACAGAAATAAAATAAGTATAAGTGTTAGTTTTATATGGATAACCAAGTAGGTATCTACTCGTTTAATTATAAGTGTTAATTTGTATAAAAATATTATTATATTGGTACCTACTTAATAATTATTAAATTGAACGCGAAACTCTAAATCCTTAATATTATCACCACTAATGCACTATGGTAAATACCATGTACCTAACTAATGTTTGTTTACATATAGTATTAGCGAAAGAGTTAAATTAACCACAAAATGTTTAGATTTTTATTTTTTTATGGTAAACTTGATTCTACTATAATCTAGGTACTCCTTTGTTATATTAAATTACTTTTCGAGGTACTTATAAATTATATCACATGATAAAACTTACCGAATTCAAAACATATCACACGAAAACTCACAACAAACAAAATGCACTGCAAACAAACAGGTTACGACATGATTATGCACGTGGACGCGGCCAAATGTCATCGTCGCTTGGATGTAATTTACCGCGCCGAACACACCCGAACACAACGCGGAAACTCTCGAATGCAGTTTCGGTTTCGGTCGTAGTTTCGGCAAGTTTGCTGCCGAAACCGAAACATAACCGAAACTCGTTTTTTTGCCGAAACTCGACCGAAACCGAAACCGAAACCGAACATTCGGTCGGACACTACAAATAAATAAAACGTCACAACTGTAATGTAAATATAAAAATAAATAATATTATAGAAGGGACGTTTAGAATAACTTTTCTTGTCAGATATTACAGAGAACATTCAGCTACAAATTACAACGTAGTCACAATAAAAATAACGATGTAATAAATATAAGATAGCGTCTAGTTGCTGTACGCATCCACCCTTATTTCAAAATAAACCAATGTGCCGCATAAATTCATAACACGAAAAAATATTGTTATCGATGGCGTTGTAAGCCCCAATTACCTCGAAGGGTAATTCATTCAATATTTCAAAAAACGCTGAAACAGTTTCGGTCTGAGTAATGGCACACTCAGGGGGCTAAAATAAAATGTCTTTACGAGGTAACTAAAGGGCAACATAAAACGCCACAATGTCACTCCGCATTAGTCCTACAAATCGTAAAAGCGATTATGTTTTTTGATGTTATAAATTTTAACAGCCGGCTTTTTTGCCATCCAAGTTTTAACTTGATAATAATCTAATTGCAGAATGAAATAAAGTTGAGGTCATTTTTTATCAAAGGGTAATGATAACGGCCATAAAATGTTAAAATCGATTGCTGTTTAGCCGTAACAATATACTGTAAAGGTTTTTAATAATAACACATATAACCATATAATTTATATAAATATAAAAACTACCCAGTATTTAGACAAACCAGCACAATCAGTTTTTTTTTATTATTATTTACAAGCGTACAGATATACATCTATTTTACATGTCATGTACCTTCTTTTTAACAATAAAGCGATATTGATTTCCTAATTTTTATGGAAATTTATAATTTGTATCATTTCACTTTTGACGTATGTTTTACTTTCAAGAACATTGTATTTAAGGTACGGTGATGTGTTCTTTATTGTTTGTTTGTTCTACAATAAAACGATATTTGTGGAAGTCTATGATATTTTCTGCTAATAGGTTTTCAAAATATCCACATAGTAAGTAATGTTTAGTTTGTCCTTAAGTCTTTTTTTTTCAGCCACCATCCTTATAAAATAAATTAAATTAAAAAGCTTTTTAAAAACAAGCTTTTACTGGAATGCCTCGAGACGAATCAAACGAGTCCAAACTCGATGATGTTGCGATGTTTCTTTACAGAGTTCCTATGGCCACCTTCCAGCTCCAGCATCAGATCAGATCCATGTAATTATAATATTTTATTGTCACGCTGTATACATATGCTTGCAAAATTTCAGCAAAATGGGTTGAAGATATCTGCTTCAAAATTGAGTTGCAAGATTCCACCCGAACATACAAGCATACATACATACATTGCAAGTTAATTAAAAAAGCTTGTAAAAACTAAGCCACTACGCACAATATTGAAGTCGCAATTTGTTCAGATTTCGTAAGGGAAACAAGACATATTCGTCGTCCGGTGGCGTAACGTCAACAAGTCCTAATCTCTCTGAGAATGTAGCGAGGGTTCGACAAACATTCGCAGGTGTGATCTTGACATTTTCCCTGTGCGTAAAAATGGCTTGGATTATCCCACAGCGAAACCGAGCTTGAGTGGCAGTTCTATTATTTGTACTTGTTTTCTCTTTATCAGCAGCGTATCTCAGAGGTACATTAGTTATAAGAACGTTATATTAAAACAAAAAGAGACCCGTAATTTCATAGGAATAGTGTTTTTTATGACAGTTAATTCATATAATTTTGCAAGATCATAGTTACTGAAAATGTATGTAATACGAAATAACTTTTGTTATAAATTTACATTGTAGATGTATTGACACTTCCGCTTTAACTTTACAATTGAAAATAATATCTAATTTTACTAGATGCCATCAAGATGGCTTTTAGACAGCTGAAAAATGGAAAAGCCTCTGGAGAGGATGGCGTAACAACAGAACTGTTATAGGCTTTTGCTAAGCCCGTACTGAGGAAGCTCCAAAAGCTTTTTGACGCTGTCCTGTTCGAAGGGAGAACTCCAGAGACGTGGATTAGAAGTGTGTTCATCTTGTTCTTCAAGAAGAGTGAAAAGACCAGATTGAAGAACTATCACACATTTCCCTTTTAAGTCATGTCTACAAGCTGTTCTCAAGAGTCATCAGGATCCCCCATGCGCGAAGGCTCAACGGTTTCAGTTTTCGCAAGCTGGATTTTACAGCGTCCAGCAGTGGACAGTGATAGGGTGATAATGATGTATAAATTAATACTTACAAATTAATATTAATACCATAACATTTTCGGACATCGGAAATACATTATAACACATAACAAACTGAAACACATAACATAAAATATGAGGTAGATTTGGTTGAATATAAAATGCTAACTATACTAACTAATGAAAATTACTAACGCTACTGCTAACTAACTACGCTATGAAAATTATGGAACTTAAGAATTCAGTATTTCTAAGAGTACTGTAATAATGTTGTGTGGTTTCAGAATGGATTACCTCAGCAACTATACTATGTAATAGGGCGATTCAGATTACGTTAGTAGCTTTGTAGTCTACACAAAAGGGATACTGTAGGAAGGTACAAAAAATCAAGGCTATTTAACGTTAAATACATATTCTTGAATACAGATTAACGTTTTTATATTGTTACATATAATTTTAATATTCATATATCCCAAGTACGATAGTATACTTATTAAGAGCATAGACATAAATTTAATTTTAAAAAAACTGAAGACCAGTTTCACCACTTACTGATAAAGTCCTTGATACAGATTTTGGTTCCACAAGTCTCGGACAGAGACCAATATGTCAGATAACCGTATATATATCAGCAACCTTTACTTGTTAAATAGCGCTATACAGCAGATACCAATTTGAAATTTTAACAGGAACTGATGAAACTGGCCCTTATGGTTCAAAAAAAGGAATAAATAAACAAAAGTAACTGCATTAATATTTCAGCCGTAGTGCTTCTCCGTCTCCGGAGTTCACACAAATATTAAATATTATATTAATATGGTCCTTTTCCACTTATAGGTTTGTATTTCTTGCAGCCATACAGAAACTACCAGTACAAATTTCAAATCGATGAGTATAGTCCTAACACAAAATCTCTTTCCTTTTGTAGTCGGTAATAACTGACAGTAAGGCTTTAAAATGATTCCAAACATTTAGTCCTAACGTGATTTGATTGTTTTGCTTGGTGCACACAAAAACGTTTAGAAGTATTTATAATTTTTTTCTTAGCAGTGGAATACAAAACGATAGCAGAAACCGATACATAATAAAAAAAATGTTATTCGCATTCGTCCCGGAAGACCCCTTTACGCTTGAATTACGGCGGTCGTATACATACGTATCGACACATTAAGCAACAAAATACTGCTTTCTATTAGTTACTTTGCATAGACGAATATGAAATCTGCAATAAAGAATATATGAATCTTGAAAAATAAAAGTTTTCAAGTTAGAAATATATTTTATTTATTCTTTATCTATACTAATATTATAAACGCGAAAGTTTGTGAGTATGGATGGATGTTTGTTACTCTTTCACGCAAAAACTACCGAACGGATTAGGATGAAACTTTGCAGTAATAGAGCTTATACGTCAGAATAACATATAGGCTACAATTTGCCGCGATAACCGACATATACGCGGGCGGAGCCGCGGACAACAGCTAGTTAAAAATATACAAATATCAAAAGTGTCTAGGGATCAACATATGTGTCTAGGGATCAACATATATTTTTGGAATAACTTTTCTCCTGATTGATATTAATTAAAATTTTCTTTAAGGATTCATCAAATAAAGTGTTTTCGATTGTCACAGTAACGATAAACCAAGTCACCTTTGCATTAATAAAGAAATTTGCCATTTTCCTAATAAAAGGATTTTTGACATTTGAACCACTAACATTAAAGTTCGAAAAAAAGACTGAAATAACAGTTTTCTTTAAAATTTTATTAGGTAACTTAAACAATTAATAATCCGTGTTTCTACCGCGAACACTAACACAAGAACATCGGTTTGGCATACTCAAAATGAGTTCATCCAAATCACGCTGTGGAATGGCCGCCCATGTTCGTTGCAACAACAAAAAAAGGTCTTCTTGCGACTGGATACCCTCCATATTCGGCAGAGCTCTTCTCTGTAGCATATCCCATGCATGCTCAATCGGGTTCAAGTCTGGCGACTGAGCAGGCCAGGGCCAAAGCCACATCTCAATCTCAAGAAATCCGCATAAAAATGCTTGATCCCTAGACACTTTTGATGTGTGTAATTATGATGATCTTTCTATCTGGCTACAAACTCAAAACTTTATGTATTATTATCTTGATAAGAAGGCTGTTTCCACGCCTCCGTTTGGTGTTTGGTCACTCGATAGCCACAGCTTCCAAGTCCTTCAAACATGGATGTCTTTGATAGTCTATATTTTTTTATGAGCGTACAGTGTCTCTAGTCTGCATGATGGAAAACATGAGCATAATCCAAGAGTAGATTTTACTATACTCATTGCAAACAGAGAAAATTCAACGATACAGCATGGCAACCTCCACTATAGCGGCCTATTGAGATGCTTCTGCATGATTGGGCCTCCAGTCTCGCACTCACCAACGAAACACGACAACATGAATGCTGGTTCTCTGTGAGAGGGTAGTACCAACCCGGTCAGACCGGGCTGTTCGTGCTGAAATCAGCGTTGCTCTACTAAATTGAACTTGAATTTGTACAATATCAAATAAATATATAACATACGTGTGATATTAATGATATATATGACAATAAAAACACACAAGTGTTTCCCTCAGGCGATTCTGTGAAGGCTGTTCTTCAATAGAAAAGAAAATCTTTGCAAAGGGTCCTGAATCAACAGCTAGAAACCTAAGCCTTCTTCAACTGGCCCTTTATGTAAACTGAGAGATTCAACACAACTGTTATTGTAACTGCCACGCACGGTCTTTTCTTCAGTGTACATATACTAATCATGTGAAGTAGGCACACTTTAACTTGTTTGCGAATATTTTGAACAAGTCACTGACACACAACAATAATAGTGCCTATGAGTTCAAAATTTCATGAGTAACTCCAAATAAAGTTACTATTTGCTAGTTTAGTCTCTTGAGAATACTCATCAGATAAAGAAAGAAAACTTCAACTGGTGATGTTATCATCTACATCAGCCTATTGCAGTAAACTGCTAGATTATATAGTAGGCACTTTGATCGATTTTCGGCTTCTCCCATTCAGCTCCTGCCAGCCTTCTTGCGCAAATCGTCGCTTGTAATATAATTATAGCAATTAACGAAAAAAGGTCCTTATAATAAAAACACAGGATCGTAGGATAACAGTCGTGAATCTTAGTTGGAGGCCTTTGGGCGGCTTGAAAACATCCAGCGACAAGATTACGTAGCCACAACGTTGTCTAGCCAGTCCCCAACCCGCACTTGGCCAGCGTGGGGACGCATAGCCTAAACCCTCTCCTGAGTGAAACCCGAGCCCAGCAGTGGGACGTTATGAGTTGCTGATGATGATGTCACCTTTGGCAGCAGTATTTTTGCTTTGCTCAAATACGTAATAGACGCTCATTTCTCCTAAAACGGCATGAACGAAAATCTCTACTATATGTAGTAGAGATATTCGCCTATGCCGTTTAAAGATAGTTATTAAAGAACATCTTCAAACACTTTACCATAAACTCGACAATGACAATACAACAATGCGATATCATTGAGAACAATGGCGCAACATAATGCCATGTGGTGGTAGCGGGCGGGGCGCTATCGACACTCGGTAGTGCCTCGCACCGTGGTATCGTACGCCCAGGGCGATTTGCATAAAGCTCCGCGGACAGCGTTTTGGCGTCAGTTCAGCTTGTATCTCATTAGCATAACTGCTCAATTATTTTGTGGAACAGTCACTTTACAGACAAATTTTGGTTTTGCGCCACGTTAAGCATGCTATTGAGCAGCAGCGAGTCTTTGATAAAATCGCTTGATGTTAGATGTGTGCCAAATGGTGTTGCTGAATTTGTAATACCCAGGACATCGAAGTGCTAAATTGTTATTCAGGGTAATAAAATTATATAGGTACACAGGCACTAAAAATAAAAACAAATGTTACATAAAAATTATTCACAATTTTTACATAAACATTAACGTTACAATAAACCTTCTCACAGCTGTCAACTAGATGACCTATTAAAAAGAGTAAAAAATTACATGTTACGTTAAACTGATTTAATTGACTTTTTGTTCTAATTTCAGTTTTAACAAGTGATTAATCGAAAAAGTTTTTTAAAAAAAAAAGCAACAAAAAAATTTACTTAAAGCCCTTTCATTTGATACCCATATTAGAGGGGTTGTTCAGAAATACGGCGCCATTTTGCTACCGCGGCCATTTCTGAATAATAATAACACCGATTGTACATAATTGCATTGTCATCAAAACTAAGGTCCATTTCAAATTTCAGCTTAATCGGAAATCGGGCAGTGGATGAATTTAACTTGCAAGATTTCATTACAGACAAACATCTGGACAGGTGAAACTAAATAAAAGCTTGTAAAAAGTGAAAAACTATATTTTACGATAAACAAAAGAAATTTTAATTAGTAATCGTGTATTTAAAACTCTAACACATAAGATTTTAATAACATAAATATAAACAGTCCATATAAACAACTGATTGCTTGCAATGGCAGATCCGCTTTCTAAGAGTAATCTAATACTAATACGAACTGAAATAGTCAAAAACACTGCACTGCAAAAGTTCACAGTTACAACTGCTAATGGTACATATTAAATAACTTGGTATGTGATTGCGTAAATTCCCATATATGATAAGGTTATACATGTTCTGAAACTAGTTCAATTTCATTTCATTTTTCCCGTGGGGTCTATTCCTTACTGTCTACAATACAGATTGGCCGGTGTACGTGGTCAAACTAAACTGCACGTAGTTGGCTTTTTGATTTACTATTTCTCGTTATTTAATTACCGATGAATCTCGACTGATTAGATTTCTACTTTCATGTTTATCTTTGAGTACCAGAGTAACATTTAAATGTTTAAGTACATTCAAATATCTCATCTTTTTATTTTACTTTTGCTAATACTAAACAGTTCATAAGTTTTAGGCGGTCGATTTAGAAGATACTTATGCATTAATTTACCTTTTCAATTTTGTGAAATCGTAAGTTTCAATCCTATTTTTTTCCCAATATCTTTCTTTTGACGTCATGTTTCTGTTAAAATGAGAATGTGCGGCAAGGTTCTCGTGGGGCAGCGGGATACTATGCAACAGACTAAAGCGGAGAAACTAATTGTAAAATCTATAAGTCACACATATATTTTTCACATTTGAGTACCTCACACGAAGTTGAACTTTGTTTTAAAACTGAATAAATTAAATAATTCTAAATTTTATTACTAAGTTTATCTGATAAAACCATTTAACCGTCTAGGCTGTAGATTTATGCAGAATTGTATTATACCAATTGAGAAATGCAAACAGCGACATTCCACCTCAATACATCACAGTCCGTGATCAAATTCACTCCTGTATTGGAAATACAATAATCCTCGAGGCTATGCATGTATATGTACGTTTGACGTTTAGTGGAAATACGAGATTTAGTTTATATCTACTTTCTATCTATTAGCATTGGCAGTTCTGGTACGTAAAATAAAAAATTCTTTTTCTCTAAATCTGATTTCAGATGGCGCGTGATTTTTAAACATAACAGTAAGTTGAAGCTTTGACCATCGCCTACACAAAACTTCAGGTTTTATCAAAAACTTTAGCTTATTGCCGTTCATTGATTAATGAAGCCCTCTCCTATAGTGTGCTAACCATCCCGTTTTACCGTGATAGAGTTCTTATATTTTGGTTACATAAACAGACCCTAACTATCTACAAATCGAACTTCACAAGAGAAAAACATGGTATTAGAATCAACATAATATAAAGTATACTGATTATTATCAGAACCCAACTACTACACTAAAACCTTTTTCCTATAAGCATGCAGTAAAGCCAACATTCGTCAATCTGTCTGTAAATTTATGTGAAACCATATATTATATGGTTAATCTCTCATATAGGTATATTTTGCGATTAAGCGATAGATATTTTCTTAAAATACCTTCTTTAGTAATATATAGTCATCCACTTAATTTATTTCTAAAGCCTGTGTTCCACATTTTTTTTCGTTTTATTTAAATAGATAGTTGTCACAAAAGAGCTAGAAGGAGGTGGCTATAAGAACTACAGAAAAAAAAGTGAACATAACCTTTCCTTATCTAGATCTGAGTGTAAGTGTGCCATTTAAGAGTAAATTAGAAATTTAAGACAACGAAGTAGCTTAATTGTAAATTATAATTAAGTACGAAAGTAGAAAGATATCATAAGCCTTTACCGAGACACTTGTTAAGATTGGCGGGCATAATCTGATGAGCTATCCGAACTTCTTAATTAATTCACACCCTTAGTATTTCAGCACAATCTCAAGTCTAAAACGTTTCCAGAATTCATAATGCTCATAAAACTTACTTTAAAGTTGAAATTAAAACAGGATTTAGCCGCGTTCGCGTAGTTGCATTTGTTGCGACGCATCATCCGACTATTACAGCATTCATATTTACATAAAGCTGCCGCGCTGGCACCACTCCCGAGAATTTCCATAAGCGTTTAATTATTTTGTTTATCTGACCGCTATTCAGCTTCAACTTCGCAAATGTAAAACGAAGCCAGTGCATTATTATTTCTCCGAGTGCACTTTTTAGTCAATTTTCAGCTCTCACTGGCAGCTGTTAAAGTACTCTATCTAAATAAATATAAACATGACTTAGCCTTGCTTCGCGTTATTGTATATATTAGTTTAGTTTAACTATACCTATTAGTTTATATTACTAAATAGAAAAGTGAATATCTGGTTTAAATATTAGTCAATAATCCAAGAGAGAGAATACAGGCGTTAGCAATTGTAGAAAGAGAATCGAGGCGAAACACCTGCATCTTGACTAAGGGGCTAGTTTTAACTGACCTATTCTGTCCGAGCTCCCCGTTTTCCGAAAGCACAGGTCAAGTTCAAAGGACTACCACTAGCAGTGCTCTTTAAGGGAATGTAGGCTTATTTACTCTGCCATTTTTATACTGTGGGCAAAAGTTGCAGATACATTAACGCCAATATATTACGTAGTTGAAACTCCATTTATATTTAATTATTATACGTGCACTGCACTGCACTAATTCAAATTAAATTAAAAACTTCCATCGTAACTAATAAAACTATGAGAAATTTCTAACCAGGAACGACATGCATACTTAAGTAGTACGCGACTGCGCCAAATACAAATTACCTTAAAGCTTAAGCTAGAACAAATACCGATCAGATATTCTGCCAGTATATTTACAGAGCTTCCTAAGCTAATCTCAAGACATTTTCAATGAATAGCTGATTGGTTACCCGCGTACAGGTAAACGAAATAGCAGAGAAATTAAACAGGTAATTCCAAAGAAACTTGATGTGGGTCCTGTAATGAAATATACTGAGGGGCTGGACTCTAGGAGACATTAAATAAGATATATTCTCATATCCAAAGACCCCATAAATTTAGTATCGTGTGTTATCTATTTATTAACAGATGTAGTAGCAATCTATTTTGATTATAGTGAATTCTTAATACACCTACATACGTCTGGTCTACATTCTAAGTTCTTTTAAAAAAAAGGTACTACATGGTTTAGTTTTTTAAATCTATAAAATCAGTATACATTTTACTAACCGCCCCGTTGGCGCAGTGGTAGTGCCCGCAACTGCTGTGCATGAGATCACGGGTTCGATTCTCGGGTCGTACCAAATGTTTATGTGATCGGAGTTGGGTGTTTTCTATGTATAATATGTATGTATTTACAAAAAAAAAACTATATATGTATTTATATCAGTTGTCTAGTACTCATAATATACAAGCCATGCTTAGTATGGGACTAGATAGCGTTGTGAGTTAGACGTCTGAAAATATATTTTTTTTTTTTTATGGAATAGACCGGCAAACGAGCAGACGTATCGCCTGATGGTAAGCGATTACCGCCGCCCATGGACGCCTGCAACACCAGAGGCGTCACAAGTGCGTTACCGGCCTTTGGGGGATGGGGGGGGAGATAGGGGGAGGGGTTGGCGTATGGGCCTCCGGTATCCTCACTCACTCGGTGAAACACAGCGCAAGCACTATTTCACACCGGTTTTCTGTGAGGCCGTGGTATCACTCCGGTCGAGCCGGCCCATTCATGCCGAAGCGTGGCTCTCCCACGGTAAAAATTATAAATTTATATTATTCATTCATCATTAAATTTAAAAATACTTCACCGAAAAACGTTCGTTAATTCTGTGATTCCTAAATAAAGTTCTTATTATATCGTTTTCCACCAACTAAATCGTTTTCAAAGTTTTTTCGCCTAATTGTAGGGGAAAACTGTGTTAGTTCCTCAAAGGGTTCCACAAAACGTTTGTTTACGAAACATCTCACAATAAGAACAAAAATAAATATAGTAAGAGAAGCTTATTTCTTGTTTGAAGTTCTTTGGGCTTCAAGATGTTACACTGGTATTAGATAAAAAGTATATATTTTTATTACTACACCGTTTTGGTAATGTTGATGTTTTTTCCATGAACATTTTGGATAGCAAATGTCAGTAAAAACTAAAATGTTCCCTCTATTAAGGCTCTCAACAGATTGACAGGCATTTATGACAGCCTCGCGGTGTCTTAAAGTATTAGGTAAACATTGCTTAGCAGAGGAAAAAAAAAGAATTGACACACTGAATAACTCATCTGTAAAACAAAGAGTAATTTTCCAGATCTAAAAAAAAAAATCCTGGTGTAAATAATTATTTCTTACTTTTTAAAATAGCAACTTTCGCTCTAGGAATAAGCCTGTGTCGTGGGGGACTTTACAATCATATATGATACGTATTCAAAGAACACCTAGACTCAGAACAATAATTTGTAATTCATACCAAGTGTTATTCCATGTGGGATTTGAACCCATCGCACTTTAGTTCAGTAGAAAGCGGCGTGGCGACCACTTCAACCACTATGCTAACCGTGCAGTCCGCATTATTTCTACTGATTGCACACCACTATGATCGATTTTGGGTTTTTTGCATTCAGTTTTTGCCAGCCATCTTGCGCACTTCGTCACTCCACCTGAATTCCTAGAGTACAGTTAATTACCTACAATTATATATACATGGGTTAACGTACATTATAATTGGTTTATAGGTCAAAACCGTCAAATTTAAACACGAAACCTAAAAATGCTGATCCACTTATTAACGAACGAACCGGCACAATTTTTGGACTAACGAGTCAACATTTGTTTTGAAGCTGAAATTAATTTGTTTAGCGTGCACGGGTGCGTGAGTCTACTCACTAGTATTATACAAAACGCAGAGAAAGAAACGTGATATGGGTCTTTTAATGGCCCGCACAAAGGATTGCCTTCACACATGCGCAAATAGACCCGTTTGCTAATTAGTAACTTTGTCTGGCTTGCGATTACTTTACAAATTCGTCTATTTCTTTGATTATATCGAGATATGTACTTTTTTACCTATAGAAACCCCACTCCACGGGCAATAGTGAAGCGATGATTTAAAAGAACAGTAATACCTAATATAATTCTATTTCACTTTATTTGTTGATCAATACAAATTTTAATATTCTTTTACAAGCTAAAATAAGGTATAAAATAAATATACCAACTAAATTAACACATGGTTAAAAGGTATTTGGGTATGACCAGGTGTAGTTCATGACGCGACGGTGTAAAACCTTTTCAATGTTAACAAAACACCTCTTTACATCACTGGCATAAACAAAATTTAATATCAGGTGTTACATAAGCCCATTAACGCCATTAACTTATCATTATTAATACTTTTGAAACCATTTTCATAATATTTTTAAGTGGTTGTTTAAAATTACTGCCATGTGCGTGCGTTTTAAGAGGCTTTTTGGAACAATGCCTACAAATATCACGATACTTTATTTACCCCAGTTAAATTTTACAATTTGCAGCGACGCAAATCAGTACAATTTTAAAGTTTGTTTTGTTTAACGACAAACTGCCTGAACTTATTAGGTTCAAATATAGGTTCTTATAAATTAAAAAGTTTTTCCTTGCTTTGCGGTTTTTTTTTTAGTATTGTTTATTTTATTTTTTTAATTATTTATTTACCAATATTCCTAAACAGTACTAACCATATATAGCCAATCCACAAAAACCTCTCAGGGCTTACCTAGGTATTGGCGAATCGTTCACACATCAACACAAGTAACAATACAGTAAAACCAATATAAAAATACAGTTCAAATTTTTTAATCTACTCATTTGTAAAACACATTTTGAATTTATACTTGCAATTTTTCCTGTCCTGTCCTGCAACTTGTCCTTATAACATTTGCAAATTTTCAGATAATTTGTTTGAGTAGCACGGGATTTAATAATCTGCAACTCTTGTTTCGTATAGGTTTAGTAAAGAGTAACATTGAGATCAAATAGATAGTTATTGTTTTTAGGGATTTTAAAATATAGATGATTTCAACGCGCCTACATCACTAGTTTATACAATATATCACTAAGCTAGTATACATGACAGCAATACATAATTCATGATTTATTTTTACCCTTAGGTGAAGTGGTCTTTCTTGAAAGTTAAGAGTCTCCCAAAGGGGAGCCAAACGAACCCCTTCAATGAAAAAAGCAATTTAGTAAATCGTGTCATAAATGACGGAGTTTTGAGATTACAAACATACGACTGAATTGAGAATCACTGACTTTTTCTGAACTTAGACTAAAACCTATTTCTATAAGACTGAAAAAAAGGGAATGAATGAAAACAAGAGAATTACTTTAGCTGGGAAAAATTTAAGTTACCCTTCTTCGGTTAGAAAAATCATGAGTAAAGAATCATTATAATAGTCCAGTCGGGGCAGACATACAACTAGCCTGAAATAGAAAAAAATCCGGGGAGCGATTTTTTTTTTAAACGTCGGGGGAGGTGGTTGGTAGTATAAATCTCGATTTTCTAACTAATCCCGGTAGAGGATTTGCCACCATCTTGTTTTAAAGTTCAATTTTTTCGTTTTTCTGAAATAACTTGATAATTTTCAACTTTAGAGCAAAAATGCACACAACATTCTCTTCTACATTCTCCACTACATTTTTTTTATAAATAAACTAGATAATAAACAAAATATTTGAAAAATAAAAACAATTTCACCTCCGATTTGAGTATTAATCCGAAAATATAAAGTATAAAAACTGCGAGAACCAAAGTTGAAGAAAATATAGTTCCACCCATTACGATTTTTTTGATAAACTTCATAGTATAACTCTGCAAATATTGATCCTAGCGTAAAAATGATGATGACCAAACTTGTGAGAAATTAAATTTCCAACAACTTTGGATACTGCCATTTTTGCTCTAAAGTTGAAAATTAACGAGTTATTTCAGAGAAACAAAAAAACTGAACTTTAAAACAAGATGGTGGCGAATGCTCTACCGGGATTAGTTAGAAAATCGAGATTTATACTTCCAACCACACCCCCCGACTTTATAAAAAAATCGCTCCCCGGATTTTTTTCTATTTAAATGTCTGCCCCGACTGGACTATAAGTTGTTGTAACATAAGAATGTTTTGTTACAATAGTAGAGAAACATTCTCATTATTAATGTTTACGAATGGTTCACATTAACTTATCATTATTAATACTTTTGAAACCATTTTCATAATATTTTTAAGTGGTTGTTTAAAATTACTGCCATGTGCCTGCGTTTTAAGGGGCTTTTTGGAACAATGCCTACAAATATAACGATACTTCATTTACCCCAGTTAAATTTTACAATTTGACTAGACTATAAGTTGTTGTAACATAAGAATGTTTTGTTACAATAGTAGAGAAACATTCTCATTATTAATGTTTACGAATGGTTCACATTCATAAAAAAAAATGCGGAGCAGTCTCTGGGGACTGTCGATAGAAGTGTTTTTTTTTTAATCTCTTTATTCCATTTTAATAACATATTCAGTGAAATAATTAAATATTAATATTATAAGCGATAACACGAGTTTCATGATTTTTGTTCTTTTTTTTATATTTGGCCCTGCCAAAATGACTCTACTCTGCCTGATGGAAAGCATAAGCAGAATCCAAGAGTGGTGGGCACCATACTCATTGCCCACACCATGGCGGCCTAGTGTTGCTTCTGTATCGTTGGGCGTTCACCCAAAAAGGGCTCAACATGTCTAAAGAAGTTTTAACTTCAAAAATTAAGTCATTTCCTACGCGGATAGAGTTACAAAATAACGAATATAGGTGTTAGTACCTATATTCGTTATTTTTTAAATTCAATTGCTTGTATCTATTAATGAAATAATTAATTTATTATTAATAAAAAGTAGTTTACTTCTAAAGGTAAACTTCAATCTTTCGTTTGACAAAGGAAACCCTACAAAGTAACATTCTTATCTTTCCCGATAAACAATTAAAAAGTTTAATGGATTGATATTGAACACAGCGCCGAGCTTTATACTCTCTAGGGCTTATTCTTAGTTGTAGATATTTCTGCCTTGTACTCTACTACTTTCAAAGTTTTTATTTTTTTTTCTTTAATTATAAAATATCAATATCGTTAGTGAGCCTCGGAGAAAGCCTATGTCCAGCAGTGGTCTGCAACGAGGTGATGATGCTGCTAAACAAGACACTGTTAATACCTCAAGGTTTTTTAGACTCAAGTCACCTTGGCAATTAATACTGGTCATGATTTTTTTATTCGGAAATTCGGACTTTAGTTCACTTTGCACCGCTCTTGTGAATCTTGAATTGTTGTCAAGTATCCATGGGTGATGACAGTCACTTACTATTGTTTTACTATCTATATCCTCCATCCTTTATGCAAAAAAAGGAAAACACAGTGTAAAAATTGTTGCAGGCTAATAAAGCACAGAAAATGGAAATGTTTCGTTCTCTGTTCTCTTGTATTATTGATTAAAATTTTTAGTTTTAATCACTCGACTTAACATTGACATAACGTTATCACCATATACATATTTGTTAGTTTTCTTTTAACCTTTACCTTTGTAGAATGTCAACTTAGCATGAGGAGTTGGCCAGATCCAACGCAGACAACCGAAAGTGGTGAAATACCACGTTATACGGTATTGTACAAACAGTGAGGTTAATCAAACCTAAATACTTCAAATATACTCATGGCAGCTTTAATGAAAGACGATGTCTAATCTTACATATCCGATAATTTTGTTAAGACTATAACAAGTAGCAAAAGATGTTCTAGAGCTAAATAAAAATCCTCCACTGTTTCTATCTGACGTCATTAGCTAAAAACATAAAGATTTAAGACTAAACAATTTTCAGAGCCAAACAATATTTGTGTTTCAACCAAACTTTGAACAATTTACATGTGAACCCTAATTTCAGATGGTAAAGCTCAAAGGCCAAAGGCAAGCCGCAACAAATTACATATAAATACGAGTACATTTTCTGAACGTAACACATTACACTGAAGTACTACTACTAATGTTTATTTCAGAGGAACCACTTGGGATTGAAGCTCCAACATCTCATAGGAAAACCGTCAAGGAAATAGCTTAGTGATATTCTTGACTATATAAAAAAGTAGTAGCCGTATGGGCCATATATAAAGCCACGCTCCAAGTACCAAATATTTACCCACTCACCATACGCATGGAATGATTTCACTTTACCCTCATCAATCAGCTTTCACTAAAACGAATAATCATAATTTATACAGAATAGGTATTTGATTAAGATATCTTTATTTTTTTCGTTCATATTTACCTGATGCAAATTTCCATTGTAATGTAAGCAGCAGAAATTTAATTAACTTTCACTTCAAAGCTCTGTTTAAGGTCAATGAGCGCTTGAGAGAATTCGCCGTTTTGTGTAAAAAGGGCCAACTTGAAAATCATTTCCAACCCGACTTGAGCATTTTATAGCAACATTCTGGTCTTTATTATGACGTTAAATTACTTAATTGAAGGATATATTAATAAAACTGAAGAAGGATGCTAAGAGTATTATTATTTCAAAGTACATCATGCAAATTGAATTACGAGTGCGTTTTGTATTACGGATGGAGAGGAGAGCTTCATCTGTCCCAACTACTTAAGGAGCTGCAACTTAATCATATCTCTACGAAGTTTAAAAGGCCTCAATTGAATTCGTCGTTCCTCGTCGAGATTTTACCGTGAAAAAACATATGCCTCAATATTGGCGAGGATTATAGGATATTAACATATCTTATGGAAGAAGATTTTATTCATCAAGTATTATGTAGGCGGAAGGTTCCACGCATCAAGTCATACGCTCCATATATTGGGCCTTTCACAAACATTTTATGTTAATCACGGCTGGTAGGGTATCCGCAAAAAATGTACCCACGACACTCATGTCCGCTAAGAGAACTGCGTCCGCTATTCACATGCAAATTGAAGTGAAGGACCGATTTTTTGTCGAATAGACATCGCCCGAGTCAGGATTAAAGTGGATTACAGTACCTAGAGGTAGATAACAAAAAGATACGCACATAAATCCCGGAGTATATTTTACGGCATTTATAAAGGGGTAATAAAAGGGCTTTAGCACTTTTCAAGATAACCATAAACCATAACAGCGATGAACCCTTCCGCAGCCATTATGAAGAAATTATACGGTTAACAAATATTGTTGTTCATTTATGAATATGTTTTTTTTAATACACACTGTTTTAGATATCTAAACTATCACTAAATATCTGCCAAAAGTCGAAGGCCTAATTCTGTTGAACATAAGACACGAAATTAAACGTCATCCTTTGAATACAATTTCTTAGATAGCTTCAACAAATGATTTCAGACCGAAGAGGAAAGACAAATACCGACGAAGAATTTCATCAGTTTAGTGTTCTTACCTATTTTGGTAACACTCTTAAGAAGGAGCAACTTACTCTGCATAACTTTTCAAAATTTCTTACTCAATTTGGACTGCACGTTTGGCCTAGTGGTTTAACGGTCACCACGCCGTTTCCTACTTCGCCAAGTGTCGTGGGTTCAAATCCCACGTAGGACAACACTTTGTGTGATCCACAAATTGTTGTTCTGAGTCTGGATGTTCTTTGTGTCCGTTTCATGTATGTTTGTAAAGTCCCCCGCGACACAGGATTTATTCCTAGTGCGGGAGTTGTCTTTAAAAAAAAAAAAAAAAAAAAAAAAAAATCTTAATAACACAAAGAATGGAGGTAGAACTATCAAGCCATCTCCAACTATTTTTAATATCAAGATTAAGTGTTTTTGTTAAGAATTTCATTCCGACTAGTTAGTATACCTTTGAAAGATACAAGACAACACAGCGTCTCAGAACATTTCATGCACAGTATGACATACGTCAAAAGGACAAAATTAAAATATTTGAATATTATTTTCTTAGGATTCCTACATTCATTTCGCAAAATTTAATATGGTGAAATATTTATGAACTTTTGTTGTCAGTGCAATATTTTATAAAATAAGAATGTAAGTCCTTTTGACATATATGCGGAATTTTTACAGTATTATGTTAATTAAAACAGCGAAGGCATTTGATTTCTGCCATGAGACATAGCTACATATTTTTATCACAGGATGAAAAGATTGAGAAGGTCTAACATCAAACTTTGCAAAGTAATGAGTTTGGTCGAGGTATTGTTTTTATATATTTTTTATTTATTTACGGCCCTGCCAAAATGACTCGACTCTGCCTGATGGAAAGCATAACCAGAATCAAAGAGTGGTGGTCACCATACTCATTGCGAATGCAGACAATGCAACAATGCAGCATGGTGACCCACACTATGGCGGTCTAGTGATGCTTCTTCATCATTGTCTACGGAGTCAGCTATTGGGGCCCTTAAACATAGGTCCAGGAAACATGCATGCACGAAGGCGTTTGACCATGTGTCATACGATATACTGTGGGCCAAGCTACAGCAGTCTGGTGTCTCTTCGGAGATTATTAGTATTTTCCAGTACTGGTATAAGAATCAGAGAAACATCATTAAATGGGCAAACATATACTCTGAAGAGTATACAATGAATTGTGGTGTGAGACAGGGGGGTCTGACATCTCCGAGATTATTTAACCTATAAGTGAACCAGCTGACTGGGAGGTTGAGCAGCATGAATGTTGGATGTCGTATAGATGGCGTTGCGGTTAATAATATAAGCTACGTCGACGACATGGTGCTGCTCAGCCCCTCACTTGGAGGTCTTAGGAGGCTACTGCGTGAGTGTGAGACATATGCTAAGGAGCATAAGGAGTTTGAGGTATAACGTCAGCAAAAGCGTGTTTATGGTTTTCAAACCAAACAATAAAAACCCTGGTCATGTCCCACCGCTTTTATTAAATGGCTGTGATTTAAACCAGGTTAAAAAGTTCAAGTACCTAGGCCATATTGTCACAGAAGGGTTAAAAGATGATGAGGACATTGAACGGGAACGCAGGGCGCTGTCGGTTCGGGGAACATGCTGGCATATAGATTCGCATTCGGTGTACAGATACCGTTAAAATAACTTTATTTAGAACTTACTGTCAGAGCTTCTACACAAGCGGTCTATGGCTCTGCTAAACTAAGCGGGCCTACAATGCCATGCGGATTCAGTACAATAACGTCTTTAGGGTTTTGTTGAGACTCCCACGCTTCTGTAGTGATTCGGGCATGTTTGCCGATGCGTGCGTGGATGATTTCTATGCGATTATGGGCAAGAAGACAGCGTATGTGGTGCTGCGTTTGCGTGGTAGTAGCAATGCTATTTTGAAAATGATAGCAGAAAGAATGGTCTCCGCCATACTCTGTCGTTTCACTGAATTCCATGTTAGGAGAGGAAACTGATTGTGTCTCTGTGGTTTTGTTGCTGCTTTGTTTCTGTAGTTTTGTTGCTACTTAAACCAATGAATTTTGATTTTAACCAGCTGACGGGGTGAACTTCGTACCGCCATATTTATATATCTGTCTCAGCTTGCCACAGGCAGTGTACAGTCGCGGACGTAAAAAAAGACTTTTCCCGGTATCTTTTACTTTTTTCTTTCTAGCAAAAAAAGAATGAATGAAACCGGACCATGTGTTATTGAATTACAACTATGTACATATTTTGACTTTCATCTCCTCCCTCCAGGAAACCATGCTGAATATCAGGATAAAAAGTATCCTATGTCCTACCTCGTAGTATGAACTCTAATCATGCCAAGTTTCATTTGAATCCATTGAGTAGTTTCAGCGTGATGCGCGGCCAACATACAGACAGATAGACAGACGGACAGACAGACAGACAAACAAAAATTTTAAAAAATACAGTTTTGGCTTCAGTATCGATAATAGAGAGCCCTCCAAAAAAATTTTTAAAATATCTTTAATGTCAGAATTGGACCTGTTCCATTTTTAACCGACTTCCAAAAGGAGGAGGTTCTCAATTTCATCGGTTTTTTTTTAATGTAGGTACAGCGATTACTCCCTCAATTGTCGACCGATTTTGAAAATTCTTTTTGTATTCAAAAGGGTATGCTCCCCATGTGGTCACATGGCCACCATATCAGGACCTGATGATGGGATCCTAAGGAAATCGAAGAAAACCCTCAAATTTACGTGAGCGCCTGCAATGAAGTTACGAGCAATTGTCTGCATGCCTTCATATTCTGTAGACATCATTAAATTTTAAATGAAATGATGATGAGAGACTTGAGAAATACTAAAAAGCGAAAAAAAAAAAACTTCGTTTAATAAACCGACTTCAAAAACTAAAAAGTATAAAATAACTTAATTTGTATGTGCTACCTATTCATAGGTGTGAAGTCGGTGCCAAGCCAAAATGTAATAGTAGGTACCGCACTCGCCGCGCGTGACCTGGAGCGGGATAGCTGCTCTTCGCGTTGAACAAAACAACCGAAGCGTCGTTGACGTTCGTCTCGAAATATAGCGAGTGTGGTACCTACTATTCCATTGGCTTGGCACTGACTTCAAACCTATGAATAGGTAGCACATACAAAATTTATTTATTTTTGATTTCGATTTTATTTTGACTTTTGTTGTTTTTAATGTTAATTTTATTTAATGTTTTTATTTGATTTTATCTTATTGTATGCCTGCAAATATGGATTTTAATGGTCTGAAATAAATGGATATTATTATTATTGGGAATCCGGTCTCGCACTCACCAACGAAACACGACAGCATCGACGCTGCACAGCACGACGAACGCTATCATTTTACGTTGATCATCTGTGCGAGGGTAGTACCGCCCCGGTCGAGCCGGCCCCACCGTGCTGAAATCAGCGTGGCTCTACTACCAACAGGCTGATTGAAATACAGGCTGCTTCAGTGGCGCAGTGGTAGCACATGCTGTGCTGAGGATTTACTTACCATTCTGTAACTCATCACCCTGTTGATCCCCTATTCGAAAAAATAACTTTCGGTTGACTTATCTATATGGAAAACAGTTTATAATTTTGTCATTGCACTCTACATATTCTGAACTAGTAATATGTTTACAACACTGTTGGTTTGTTAAAGAATAGTACAACTCGTCGCGAAATTTAATAGTAGACATTGATTTTAAATACACAAAAAGCTTTGCTGTAACCTCTCCAATGTTTTGACTGACTCGGTGGCGTTGTTGTAGCGTATGCGACTGCTGTGCTTGACACGAGCTCTGCGACACTGTGCTCGTTTGAGGTCTCGGGTTCGATTCCCGGGTCGGACCAAATGTTTGTATGATCTGCAAATATTTGTTTTAGAGTTTGGGTGTTTTCTATCTATAATATTATACGTATGTATTAACAAAAAAAAGTAAAATATGTATGTATTTATATTAGTTTTCTAGTACCCATAACACAAGCTCTGCTTAACTTGGGAGTAGATGGCGTTGTGTGTTACATGTTCGAATTATTTTTTTATTATTCACTTTACAAATTGCAGTAACGTTAATTTCACGTCAAACGTATGTCTAGATTTTACGCTTTACTACCTGCACAAAAAGAACAATAAATTAAATTATCCATACTAATATTATAGATTCGAAAGTAACTCTGTCTGTTATGCTTTCATGTCTAAACCGCTGCACTCATTTCAATAAATTTTGGAACGGAGATACTTTGATTATTGAGGAAGGATATAGGCTATTCTGCTGCGAGAACTGACATACACGTGGTCGTACAAAAGCTAGTTAACATCTATACTATATATTATTATTATTAACTAGCTGTTGCCCGCGGCTCCGCCCGCGTGAATGTCGATTTTCGCGGCAAATAGTAACCTGTATAAGCTATGTTACTGTAAAGTTTCATCCAAATCCGTTCAGTAGTTTTAGCGTGAAAGAGTAACAAACACACACACTCACACACATTTTGTGTTTTGTTTCTGGTAAATTATCATAACTATTAAGTTATATGTTTGTTTATATTAAAAATTATAACTCCTAATTCAAGTATTTTAAACTTAAAATTGATCTTTTACATTTTTATTTTACGATAAAAAAGTAATCATATAACGTACCTATTGTAAAGTATCTTTTAGAAACTGTTTAAGAACTACCAGATGTGGATGTTGTGTTAGTTACATTGAGATGATAATTTTAGGAACTGGTCACACACACTTTTTTGGAAATATAAATACAATGTAGATTATTTATATATTATTTATTAACTTTATGCACTAAGAATGTACATCGGCGGACTTAATGCCCAGAGCATTCTCTTCCAGTCGACCTTCGGGTGGTGGAGAAATCTTATAAGGCAGGTGTGTGAAATCTTATATACATAAGAAGTCCGTTCAAATTTACAATAATCACATCATATTCAACGTTATAACGTTTAATATGATGTGATTATTGTAAATTTATATCTACTTACATATGTATGTTTGTATGTATACATACAAACATACATATATAAGTAGATATACATATACAGATTACGTATACATAAATACAACATTTATACACTAAATAATGGAAAAAAAAACTTCGTTTAAAAAAACCGACTTAAAAACTAAAAAGTATCAAATAACTTGTATATGCTACCTATTCATAGGTTTGAAGTCGGTGCCAAGCCAAATGTAATAGTAGGTACCACACTCGCTATATTTCGAGACGAACGTTAACGACGTCACCGACGCTTCGGTTGTTTTGTTCTACGCGAAGAGCAGCTATCCCGCTCAAGGTCACGCCATATCAGGAGATATGGTGGCCATGGGACCACATGAGGAGCATACCCTTTCGAATACAAAAATAATTTTCAAAATCGGTCCATAAATAAACGGAGGAGTAATCCGTGTACATACATACATTAAGAAAAAAATCGATGAAATTGCGAACCTCCTCCTTTTGGTAGTCGTTTAAAAAGGACGGTAAGCTATAGATTAGAAAATTCTGCCAGTTCATTGAGAAAGAGCTCATGTACTTTATTTTTGAATGTATATCGGTTAGTGGACATACTGATTTCGAGCGGGAGCGCATTCCAGAGTATTACTGCTCGAACAAAGAAGGAACAGTTCACGAAGTCGGAGTAATGAGACGGACATGAGAGAAGCAGATTATTGACTGAGCTAGGATTTCTATCGTGATTAGAGCACAGGTATCGGAAATACGGAGCAAGGTAGGTAGGGTAAGGATGGCGAGTTGAGAAATGAAAATAGGAAGGTAAGTGCTCGCTGATTGCACTGTAGGCGAATAGGTAACCATTTTAACTGGGAACGCAAAGCAGACACATGGTCATACTTTCGAATATTGAAAATAAATCGAATGCCGTTATTAAGAAGACGGTCAAGCTTGTTAAGGAGGTCTGCATTCAGGTCGAAGTAACACACATCACCATAGTACATTCAGTGTTCCGCAAACTTTTTGGGTTCAAGGTACATCTAGGAAGATTAAAAATTTTGGAGGTACACCATAATTTAAAAATATTTTTAAGTAATAAAAAACAATGTTTCTTATTAGTCACAAAACTATATTTTTATTTTACACTTTAATTGAGCATAGGCGGTCTCATCTCTCGTCGATCGTCTTGAGGCGTTCCCTTTTTTGTTTTTTACTGTGGTAAGAGTTAAAAATCCTAATCCACATAACTTTAAATTTTTCTTATCTAGTTTTATGGTTAGGCAGATTTAGACAAAATAAAAAGATCTCAGAAATTACAGAATAAAAAATAAAAAGTCCTCAGAAATCAGAACAGACTTGTCTGTAAGTAAATTCTGAAAGCTGCAGCACTTTGAATAGGAAGGGAAGAATAGAAATAGGGCGAAAATTTTCAGGAAAGGCAGAATAAGAATAGGGCGAAAATGTTCAGGAAGGAAAGAATAGAAATAAAGCGAAAATATTCAGGAAAGGGTAGAATAGAATTAGGGCGAAAATGTTCAGGAAGGGAAGAATAGGAATACGGTGAAAATGCTCAGGAAGAGAAGAATAGAAATGGAGCGAAAATATTCAGGAAGGGTAGAATAAAAATAAACTTCGTACCGCCATATTTACATATCTGTCTCAGCTGGTCTCAGCTTCCTACAGGCAGTGTACAGTCGCGGACAAAGAAAAAGACTTTTCCCGTTATTCAAAAAAATTAAATTAAAAAAATTTAAAAAAAAATCTATGTCCTACCTCGTAGTATGAACTCAAATCGTGCCAAGTTTCATTTTAATCCATTCAGTAGTTTCAGCGTGATGCGCGGCCAAGATACAGATAGACGTCGCGGACAAAAAAAAAAACTTTGCCCGCTATCTTTTAATTTTCTTATACACAAACCTTGTCCTAACAATAAGGTCCTACACATAAAAAAAGAATCATTTAATTTGGTGCAGCCGATCGGAAGTTATGCGCGTACTAACATTTCGGCGATACATTTTTATATAAATAGATATGTTGATACTGAATTTTAAAAATATTATCTAATATCTTTACCATTTTTATTTGCATTCTAAGCAGTGACAACCAACAAAATATGTCAATACAATGACAATTTCTGAATGAACCAACAATAACAACCATCAAAATAATAATATTAAAATACGCGATAATAATATATAAATAATATGTGGTGTCTATTTAAAACCCTTAATTTCATTCGTGTAATAATATATTATGCCTATTTAAAACCCTTAATTTAATAAGTGCTTCAATTTGACAGTCAAAAGTTTGACAGGAAAGTTGGTAGAACAGTTTTTATGGGCAAAAGAAAATTGTTGTTTTTATTATCTTCCCCGCAATTTTTCCATATTTTCTCACCGTTTAAACCTTCCCTGAACCACGGCAAACATTTCAAAACCTAAATCAGCTAAATCGGCCCGGCGGTTCTCGAGTTTTAGCGAGACAAACGAACAGCAATTCATTTTTAGGGTTCCGTGCGAAAGGCAAAAAACGGAACCCTTATAGATTCGTCATGTCTGTCTGTCTGTCCGTCCGTATGTCACAGCCACTTTTTTCCGAAACTATAAAACCTATAATGTTGAAACTTGGTAAGAAGATGTATTCTGTGAACCGCATTAAGATTTTCACACAAAAATAGAAAAAAAAACAATAAATTATAACTTATTAATATGGTATACTTAGAACTGAAACTCAAAAATTTTTTTTTCATCAAACCCATACGTGTGGGTGTGGGTAGGTCTTCGAAAATGATATTGAGGTTTCTAATATCATACTTTTCTAAACTGATTAGTTTGCGCGAGAGACACTTCCAAAGTGGTAAAATGTGTCCCCCCCCCCCCCTGTTACTTCTAAAATAAGAGAATGATAAATCTAAAAAAAATATATGATGTACATTACCATGCAAACTTCCAACGAAAATTGGTTTGAACGAAATCTAGTAATTAGTTTTTTTTAATACGTCATAAATCGTAAACTGCAATTTATCTTTCATTCAATCAACACAAATATAAAAATAAAATAAAAATTGTATTATGCTACTTGCTGCTGCGGAACCCTTCATGGGCGACTTCGACTCGCACTTGGCCGCTTTTTATAGGATATAAGAGAAGAAGAAGATATACAAATTGTTTTGTCAACTTTGCAAGTTTTTTCTAGTAATCTATTACTGTAAAACCAGCAAATTAAATACAGTCTACTGAAAAGTCGTCTTCCATCATACATTTGGACCTTGCTCCTTTACAATGACCATTTAACGTTATTATGGTATTTTAGTTTTTGGCTCAGAATCGATTAGAGCGTCCTCCCAAAAAAAATCTAAATTTCTCTAATGTACAGAATTAATGTTTTTTTTTTATTATACCTACTTTAAAAATTAATCATATATAGATTACTCGTATATAGGATAGGTACATCCTACTGTGAAGTTAGTGTTACTTAATTCCAATAGATGTCGTTGTTAAGTTTAGAAAAGTTAAGTTCAGTAACGATTAGAGAGCCCTCCCGTTAAAACATCTAAATTTCTTTAATGTACAGAATTGATCTGTTACATCACATTTTTATTATACGTTCAAAAGAAAATCATATTACGTACCTATTGTAAAGTTAGTTACTTGATTCCAAGAGATGTCGCTGTTTTAAGCAAAGAAACAGACAAACTCAACGTCTACAGATTTATTATACGGGATATATGTATAAATAGATCACGGAACAATATTTAAAGTACTTGCTGTCTAGCAAAAAAAGAATGAATGAAATCACGTGTCATTGAATTACAACCAAGTACATATTTTGACTTTCATCCGCTCTCTCCAGGAAACCGTGCTGAATTTATGGATAGAGAGATTTCGATAAATCAAATACTTAATGCTACACCGAATTATACGTAATACGTTCTACGATTATTCCACGATATATTAATCAAAGTGTTATTAATTACGCATGTCTTCCAAAAGATGTCGCTACGTGTCGTATTTCGTAATGATAAATTCTTTATATTTTTTTTTTCCAATAGATAGAGAGATTGTGATAAATTAAATAATTAATGCTACAATCTTCAGAGTATCTCCTTTCTAACAAAAAAAGAATTATTGCAATCGGACTACTCGTTAATAAATTACAATTAATTACACATTTTGACTTTCATCCCCCCTCACAGGGAAACCGTCCGGAATTTCGGAATAAAAAGTATCCTATGTCCTACCTCGGAGTATGAACTCAAATCATGCCAAGTTTCATTTGAATCCATTCAGTAGTTTCGGCGTGATGCGCGGCCAAGATACAGACAGACAGACAGACAGACAGACAAAAATGAAAAAAAAAATAGTTTTGGTTTCAGTATCGATAACAGAGTGCCCTACAAAAAAAATTTCAAAATATCTTCAATGTACAGAATTTGACCTGTTACATTTTTATTATGAGTATTTCCACAATATATTAATCAAAGTGTTATTAATTACGCATGTCTTCCAAAAGATGTCGCTACGTGTCGTATTTCGTAATGATAAATTCTTTATATTTTTTTTTCCAATAGATAGAGAGATTGTGATAAATTAAATAATTAATGCTACAATCTTCAGAGTATCTCCTTTCTAACAAAAAAGAATTATTGCAATCGGACTACTCGTTAATGAATTACAATTAATTACACATTTTGACTTTCATCCCCCCTCACAGGGAAACCGTCCGGAATTTCGGAATAAAAAGTATCCTATGTCCTACCTCGGAGTATGAACTCAAATCATGCCAAGTTTCATTTGAATCCATTCAGTAGTTTCGGCGTGATGCGCGGCCAAGATACAGACAGACAGACAGACAGACAGACAGACAAAAATAAAAAAAAATAGTTTTGGTTTCAGTATCAATAACAGAGTGCCCTCCAAAAAAAATTTTCTAAATATCTTCAATGTACAGAATTTGACCTGTTACATTTTTATTATAAGTATAGATATTATAAAGCTGAAGAGTTTGTTTGTTTGAACGCGCTAATCCCAGGAACCGCTGGACCGATTTGAAAAATTATTTTAGTGTTGGATAGTACATTTATCGAGGAAGGCTATAGGTTATATATCATCACACTAAGACCAATAAGAGCGGAGCAGCAATGAAGAATATTACAAAAACGGGGAAAAATTAAACGCTACGGGCAATAGGAGACGTAAACAAGGTTGCTTGGGTAAGCTAGTTATAAGATATAATATTATAAAAAAAAAATATATCAAAACATTAATTCGTATAAATTAGTTTACTGGCTAACACCTGAGTCGTGATTCTAAGTAGAGAACAAACACTCAACTCCGGGGACTTAGAGGAAGGGAACTCGTATAAGTGTTTGTTCAGAAATAACAACATGCCTACATACACATACATGTGTATACTCTGGCGTACACTCGAGACATATTCTGTACAAATAGTTATAACTGGAAGGTACTCAACAAATGAGACCAAAACGTGACAATGATATAATGACTTTACGTATGAACACTATAATATTGGTGTTGTTTTAGAAATAGTTTTTTTTTCATATTATAGTTCCAAATCCTCTTCAAATAACTCTTTAGCTGAGTAGGAAACGTATCACTTGATAAACGCTCAATATATAGTGAGATGCTGTAAACTAATTAGAATACTCTTTCCTAAGACACAGACAGGTTTCCCACCTGCGTAATTTGGGATGGGGTGTCCAATTGTCTTTATATTGTACTAGTGGTTGCCCGCGGCTCCGCCGCCTTTATGTCGGTTATCGCGGCAAATAGTAGCCTCTGTGTAATTCTGATGTATAAGCTATATTACTGTAAAGTTTCATCCAAATCCGGTCAGTAGTTTTTGCGTGAAAGAGTAACAAACATCCATCCATCCATCCATACTTGCAAACTTTCGCGTTTATAATATTAGTATAGATTAGTACTAAATCATCTATGTGTGCAATGTGGAAACCTTTTTTGAAAAAAGTTCGGCAGAAAGTTCCGTTCAGCTACATAGTTGGTTTTCGCGATAAATGTCCTTCCACAAGAATCAAAGTATCTCTATGCCAAATTTCATTGAAATCAGTGCAGTGGTTAAGTCGTAAAAACTGTAACAGACAGGCAGATTGATAGACAGACAGACAGAATTAATTTTGAATTTATTATATTAATATGAATAATTTTAAAACAAAACGATTATTTATTTTTTTATTGAATAGGCCGGCAAACGAGCTGACGTATCGTCTGATGGTAAGCGATTACCACCGCCCATAGACACCCGCAACACTAGAGGCGACACAAGTACGTTACCGGCCTTTGAGGGATGGGGGGGGATAGAAGGAGGGGTTGGGGTATGGGTCTCCGGTATCCTCACTCACTCGGTGAAACACAGCGCAAGCACTATTTAACACCGGTTTTCTGTGAGGCCATGGTATCACTCCGGTCGAGCCGGCCCATTCATGCGAATCGTGGCTCTCCCACGGACTAAACTTTTATGGTAAAGGTTGGTTAATCCCTGCTGTGCATATGTCTGTCTAGAAAGCTATTTCTAAAACGTCATACTTAAATTAATACTAATAAGTATAATAACAATATTTAATTAGCAAACAACACACGAAAAAGAATCTGTGAAACCGAAACTGATCCCATAATCACATCCGGGAACTTAAAGCGGATTTCGTGCGTTAAAAATTCCCCGGTTACATTGTATAATTAAGTCGGTTTCGTAAACATAGCAGACAATGTCCAAGGTAACACACGTGTACACAGTACATAGCCAGTAATATAACTCACAAAATTAAATGCATGCGTTGACTTTTACGATCCCGCCGGGACCGGAAAGTCATTCCGCTTATCCTGTTCCGCCAACCACTTCATTTGGAAGGCTTCCGCTCTTCTAGGTGTTTTTTCGGTAAGCTGAATTTTGATAGGAGATTACACTCGACCTTTTTGTTTTTTTTAACGTGTAAGATATAGACAGTCGTTGAAATAATATTCGTTGATGATGAGAAAATATATTTTTTAGTTTTCCCTTGCCTGAATAGTATAACTTTGTTTAGTATTTTACTAATAATTTACCTAAGTGATATATATGTTCTACTGTTACACGCTTATAAAAAGCTCTGTAATGTCTCGATTAACTTTAATTGCTATAGTTAATATACAGAATAATACTACCTATCATAAAGAGTAGTTGAAAGATAGCACCTTGAAAAAATATTAGGTCTTTACCTATGAAATTGCCGTTTTGTATGCAATAAGTGAAAGTAATTATTTTTTCAAACTTTTTTATTTCTGTTATTCGAAGTAATCACCCATGCAATCGACGCATCTTTGCCAACGCATTGGCAGTTTGTTGATGCCCATCTTGTAAAAATCAGCTGGACGGGAGGCAACAAACTCTTCAAAGGCATTTTGTACTGCCTCTCGGGAATTGAATTTTTCACCCTCTAAAAAGTTGTCAAAATTTTGGAAAAAGTAATAGTCGGTAGGTGCAAGGTCTGGTGAGTATGGCGGATGAGGGAGAGCTTCCAACCCCATCTCTTGCAGCTGCAAAAATATATGTGTTTATGGCATATATCATTATAGTATATACTACTGGATACACGATAGTAGAAGTTTTAGCGTACTTACTACAACTCCTAATCTCAATTTCTAACCCCTTTTTTATTCCTTCAAACTTTTCTTGCTTAAAACAAAGAACTTCCATTATATAAACCCGTAAAGAACATCTTTATTCCTGAGTAGAACCTCGCATATCACATCTTGCATAATTAACGCAAAACTTTTATTCGTATTTGGCAAAATCTCGCCAAGCCAAACTCAAACATGGATAAAACTAATTTAAATGAAAGTTAAATAGCCACTAATTAAACTGGCAACGTTCGTGCCTCATGACAACACGATGTTCTTGCCTTAAGGTGGCGACTGACCTAAAACATTTCGGCGTAACGTAACATTCGTGGCGAGCATGCGAAAATACCGACAACCGGGTGGAGCACGCGCCGCTCGCAGCGAGCGGCTCGGCTCGCTGTACTGACCTATAAGGGTCCGTTCACAGAGATCGGCTCGGAAAGGAGAACAGATTTTTATCACATTGGAAACAGAGGTTTGAGTAATTGTAGTAAAGTTTATTTTTGCATGTGCACTTCTTTTGTCATTAAGAATGCTTGAACGCGCTTCGTGTGAAGTAATAAGAGCTAACCGGCGCTGATTGCGTGCTCTTTCTCGCTCGCGCAGCCGATCGGCTCCAAATCTCTTCCACGATCGGTCTATGTGAAATAGTTGGCGGCTCCCCTCCGGCCAATTCCAAGCGTATACGATCCGGTCTGTGTGAAAAGAAAAAAGTGGGCCGATGCTCTCCGAGCCGGTCTGTCTGAACGGACCCTTATATTTCGGCGTAACGTAACGTTACGTTACGCCAAAATGTTTTAGGTCAGTCGGCACCTTAAGATACACTATTCCTTGCCAATTCGTACCTACGTTCACAGCTTAATAAACAAAATATTAAATCAAGGCGTAGCTAAATTCGCAATCACGGTTATATTGTATTACAGTTTACATTATTAATACAAGTGCTAGAGAAATCTTCGCTTACAAAAAGACTATTTTAATAAGAAAATCGCTAAGTCTTAGAATAAATAGAAGAAAGTGTTATCTTTTCTTTGATGAAATGTAGTTTAGTTTCGTAATTAAATAAAAACGCAGATTTAAAATTCCTTTGAAAACTCCTTGCTCTCGGAAACAGTTCGAAATCGACAGTCGTAACGAGCAAGAGTTTAATATTGTACTCTTAAGTTATATAGGTATGCCTAAGTTCTATGTAGTATGTATACAAACGTAACAATACCGGCTTAGAGTACCTACAACACAGTGAAAACCTACTTAGATGTATCGAACTCAGTCATTGCTTTGTCTGTCTTCGCTAGGTACACCAATAAAATCGTAACACACGCCAATAAGCGCGTGTCGAAACGCCTCACGCTGTTCAAATATCAAGAGATGTCTCAAGATTCCACGTTAAATAAGGTTTTCGAATGCTACACAGTAAATATATTGTGGGAAAATTAGTTACTCGGTTTTGCAAAGGGAAAAGAAAATTTTAATCTTCTCCTATTTAACATAGAGGAGTTTTAATTAAGGACAAAAATAAAATTAGAACAGCAAAAAACACAACTTGTTTGTATATTTCTTCTTGTTTGTTGATTTATAAGCTCTCTTACATTTTATCTTTATGAAATGTAGAAATTTACTTCTGAGAGAAATTATCAGGACCAGTATAATACTTACGGTGTCTTATTTATTCTAATTACTGTATTCCTTACGACACTTAGTGCAATACAGCGGAGATAGGACTTCTTCGCTTACAAAAAGACTATTTTGATAAAAATATCGCTGATTCTTAGAATACATACAATAAAGTATTCTTTCTTTAATGAAATACAGTTAAGTTTTTAAGCAGTGATAGCGTATGCGACTGCTGTTCTCGAGGTCTCGGGTTCGATTTCCCGGGTCGCACCAAATGTTCCACCACTTACCTTCGCGGCTCTGTGCGTTTCACGTGTGGCGTCGCATTTAATAATTTAAATATTGTTTTTGTGTATCCTTGCGACTGTTACCCGGCTTGTGTGCGGTTTAATGTTGTGTATAGTGTTTTTGACAAATAATCTGTAAGTTTCACGCCTTATAAATACAAATATTGTATTAGTTTCTTTTATTACGGCTATCGGTAAGTCAATTTATTTTATTCTTAAAGGTAGGTAGGAGTAATATTTTGTTTGTATTAATTTTCTTTTCGTGTTTTTTGATTCTGAAGTTGTTTTTTATTGATATTTCTCTGGTGTGCCCTTGTTTGGCCATGTCGGTTGTTGGCGAGTTGCCGGATCCCGGTGGTACAAATGAATTTCAAACACCAACCGAAAAGGGATTGTTTGGTAGAATGTCGCCATCAAATTTATCGTCAAAGCAAAGTAGAACTGAACGAATTAGGGCTCGGACTTGGGCGGGAGTGTTTCGTCTCTTAGTGATCATGATAGTTGTGGAGAGTATGATTATTTTGAGTTGGTGTCTCAGGCCACCGAATATTTGGCAAAAATTAAAGTATTGGTAAACGATCAGGGGTCGCGAATGAATGTGGGGAATAGGACCGCCATTATGGACGTAACCCAGCGGATTAGCGGTATCGTCTCATTGTTAGCAATTAAATCTGCTAGCAATGAAACGAAATTAGCAAATCTCGAGCGTCAGGTGGGGGGTTTTGCGGTTCAACAGCCAGGTTTGACGTGCGCGGACAAGCTTAGGCTTCGCTTACCACCTAGATCAGCCCCGTGTCCGGTGTCCACAGAGGCGCGCGTATCTAGAATGTGTGTTATTGCGTATTTTTTTTTTTTTTTTTTTTATGTTTGGCCCGCCAAAATGACTCTGCTCTGCCTGATGGAAAACATAAGCAGAATCCAAGAGTGGTGGTCACCATACTCATTGCGAATGCAGACAGTGCAGTATGGCGACCCACACTATGGCGGCCTAGTGATGCTACTGCATCTTTTAGTCCAGTCAACAAGTATGAAACTTGTTGACTAGACTAATTGGGCCCCCGGTCTCGCACTCACCAACGAAACACGACAGTACGAACGCTGTCATTTTACGTTGATTTTCTGTGCGAGGGTAGTACCGCCCCGGTCGAGCCGGCCCGTTCGTGCTGAAATCAGCACTCTACTACCTCACTACTATCCTACTACGGAACGTTCAGCGGACTATGCAACTTCGTCAGCTACAAAAGCAGCTCTCATGAAGGCTATTAAACCTAGCAACGAAGGTTTTCAAATTGTAGGCGTCAAAAAAACTGCAAGGGCAGGCGTCGTGTTGCGGGTCGCAAATAAGAGGCAGCCTAAAAAACTAGAATCAGTAAACGCCATTAAATCTGTAGGCTTACGCTTAGAAAAGCCGAAAGGCCGAAGGCCCCGTTTAATTGTAAAAGACGTGCCCGGTTCTATGGAGGATCGTACCTTCCTAACAGCTTTATATCGTCAGAATATCAAGGACGAATTAAAATTAAGCTAAAGCGACTTTTTAAGTACAAGCAAAATTGTCAGGCATCGTAAACTGGAAAACGGACGTCAATGGATAGGCTTAGAATTAGAGACAGAGGTTAGGAAACACTTGGCTAGCACAAAAGATAAATTATATATAGACTGGACCACTTTTAGGTTTATAGAAGACTTAGAAGTAGTTCGTTGCTTAAACTGTCAACAATTCGGTCATGTTCAAAAGTTTTGCACTATTAAAACTCCTACCTGTGCTAATTGCGCGGCCAGCCACGATACAAGGGCTTGCCCGGATAAGGACACACCAGATTTTAAACCGAAATGCGCACAATGCAGCCGGTATAAAAACCATGTGACCATCGATGCGTATCACAAGGCTGCTCCACATATAAACTTAAATTAGAGCAGCTTATCCTAAATACTAATTACTGAATAGCTTATACAGTAGTAGTTGTAGTACCTTTTTTTTAATAAAAATGGATAATATCTCAATAGGCCAGTTAAATCTTCATAATGATAAAATAGCCACGTCAGAATTAGATCGCTTGGTTTTGGAACAAAAGTTAGACATTGTCCTTATACAAGAGCAATATCAGAGCGCTCAATTGCGGAATAATGTAGTAGAACTAGATGGCCGGTCGCGGGCTGGGATATATATTGCAAGTTCTAATTTTACGGTAACATCTTTGCGTAACCTTATGACGTCACACTGCGCCGTTGCTGAGATCTCATCCTCTACCTGTAGGGTTTACGTAGTGAGCTGTTATTTTCAATTTTCACATCCTATTGATCCTCATCTACATCATTTACGTTTCGTTTTGCGGTCCCTCATAGGACACAAAATTATCATTGGCGCTGATGTCAATGCTTCTTCTACTTTATGGTATGGCAAATTGCGTGCAACTGACATGGCTCGGCGCTGTGCGGTTGAAGATTTTATTGCGGAAATGAATCTTACTATTCACAATACCCCTGATGCACCACCAACTTTTTGCAGCCCAATGGGTGAGTCTTCTATTGACGTGACGCTTACGCGCGGCGACGTCACGATATCTGGATGGCGTGTCCTACCGGACGCATCCTGTAGTGACCACCGCTTAATCGTGTACGAATTCATACCAATGGTTGCACAATAATAATAATAATAAATATTTCGGGCATCTAACACACAACGCCATCTAGTCCCAAGCTAAGCAGAGCTTGTGTTATGGGTACTAGACAACTGATACAAATACATATATTACTTTTTTTTTGTAAATACATACATATTATACATAGAAAACACCCAAACTCCGAAACAAATATTGTAGATCATACAAACACTTGGTTCGACCCGGGAATCGAACCCGAGATCTCATGATCAGCAGTCGCACACGACAACCGCGAGACCAACGAGGCAGTCAAAATATCCACAAAGAACTCCTTACAATTTTAGATATAAAACTAAAAGGGCAAATTGGGCTTTATTTGGTTCACTCTTTGCAGTACATGCCAAAGACTTCAGTCGCAGTGGTCTATCAGCTGAGGAAAGCGCAAACATATTATCAGATACTTTCACATATTGTGCTGATGTTTGTATCGGCCGTGGATCAATCACTAACACTCGTTAGATGTGATTGGTGGAATTATAAATTAGTCGAATTACGTAGAATCTTTCGGAAAGCTCGTAAAAAACTAAATGACATTAAAAAGCGTAACGTAACAGGAGATATTTACAATAATGTTCGTATTGCTCTTAGAGTTGCCAGGTCTCATTATAGAGCTGCTGTGGAGAAATCAAAGGGAAATTTAATACGTAAAATTGTTAATAAACTCGATAGAGAGAGTCCCTGGTCACCTTTGTATCATGAATTTAAAGCAAATAGATCAATCGACCTTACATACATACAGAACATCAAAATAAATAATAGTTATACTACAGGAGTAGAACAAACCACAGAATATCTTTTAGAATCACTTGTGCCTGACGATCGGCCGGAGGATGACATGGATTATCACCGACAAATTAGGCAGTGGGCTATTGAACCACCGTTGTCTCCAATGTCTGACTTGCCATCTTCAGACGAATTCCTCAGTACTGTTAGGTCATTGCCACTAAATAAGGCTTCGGGCGACGATAAAATATCAAACAACATGATAAAAGAAGCTTGTAAACTTTCGGGTGATACGGTTTTAACAGTTTTTAAACGTTGCATTGCGAACGAAGTATTTACTAGTGTTTGGCGGTGCGGAAATATTCGTTTAATACCAAAAAGCGGCGATAAGCCGCCGGACGATCCCAAATCCTATCGACCCATAACATTGTTACCATCGCTAGGAAAGCTTTTAGAGCGTCTTGTAGTACCACGACTTCTACCGGGTGGAGTTAAATTTCGTGATAGACAATTGATAGACGATGGGAAAATCGACAACTGATGCGGTTATATCTGTAAGGAAAACTGTCACCGAGTCAAGTTTTCAATACATTTTAGGCATCTTCTTAGATATATCTGGCGCCTTTGACAATGCGTGGTGGCCCATGCTATTGCTAAAATTAAAATTAAGAGGTTGCTTTAAAAATATTTATTCCCTTATCTCCTCGTACTTCTTACAATGTACTACTAAATTGAGACTTGGGCATCATTCTGTGTCGAAGGCGCTTACGATGGGGTGTCCTCAAGGGTCAGTGCTAGGTCCATACTTGTGGAACTTTGTTACCGATAGAGTCGGATACTAGAGCGGGGCTTCAAAGGCTGGCCAGTGAATGTTTGGACTTAATATCTCGGTGGGGTGGGCGTAATCGGTTGACTTTTGCACCAAACAAAACATTCCAGCTACTTCTGAAAGGTAACCTCAAATCACCGCCGTATATTAAATTTGAAAATGTTACAAAAAAAAAAAAAACCTCGGTTTGTTATTTAGGATTGGTTTTAGAAAGAATTTTTCATTTATTGAACATATTAGAACAGTTAATGAAAAGGCAAAAAAGAGTTTCTTTGCACTGACGAGGATATCAACTGCGACGTGGGGTCTGTCATTTCATACACTAAAGATCATATATGGAGCTACTTATTTAGGTTCTAATTGCTATGGTGCTCCTGTATGGGCAGATAGGGCGACTGTAGGTGCTGTCCGTCGCAAACTGTTACAAGGCCAACGACCTGCATTGATTTTCTTGTGCAAGGCATATAGGACGGTTAGCACTGAGGCTTTACCGGTGTTGGCAGGTGTTCTTCCGGTCGATCTCGAGGTGCAAAGACGTGCAGCCATGTATTATTCCACAATACAAAACATGGAATGCGATTTTTTGGGCATACGAGACCGCGGTAAAATCATAAGATTGTTTCAACAGCAATCCAATGTCTATAACGACCGCTTGGATAAATGGCAGCAACGATGGGACGAATCATCTAAGGGGCGTCACCTCTACCAGTTCTTTCCATCTGTTCGCGAACGGTTGTCAAGGACATGGCTCGAGGTGGATCACTGTGTCGCTCAATTTCTTACAGGCCACGGTAACTTTAAGAGCAAACTATACTCATTTAAATTAGTCGATTCACCATTGTGTCAATGCTCAACACCTGATTCTAGCTGTGAACAGTCGGCTCATCATATCCTCTGGGAATGTAGTCTTTGGTACAATGAACGTAACATGATGCTAAATAGCTTACAAATTACGTCTGGGGTAGTATATTATGGGGATCTTGTGTCAACTGCGGTGAATTTCCGTGCGTTTAAGCGATTCTGCCATACATACTATAGAAATCAAATATAGCTCACTTAGGACCCATAATATTTTATCCGTGGTGCTTCCCGGTTTGAAAAAGGCGTCTGCCTATTTTGACTACATTTTGTCTCCCGCTTTGCTAAGGAGGAAAGTGGACTTATTATATTTTCAACTCCTCCAGTTTTCTTCTGATTAATTTCGTTGCGGGTTCCAAGACAGTTTAATTTTCCCTGGGACTTCCCGAGTGTCATAACTCGGTGAGTTCGTGGGTCACCGCTGTTGATCCTGGTGTACATGAGTTACAGTGGTGGGCATGTGGGCGGGATTAGTCCCATAAAATATACAAGCTTTGCTTAGTTTGAAACTAGATAACGTTGTGTGTTACATGTCCGAAATATTTATTATTTCTGATGTAGCTGATCAACTATGCGTCTCCATCTCAGTAATAAGGAAACGAATGAGACAAAGGATCCAGTAATAAATGTATTTTTCAAATTTTACCTATAATGTGGTTGTAAAGCAAATGTAAAGGGAAACGATTGTATGGAAATTCTTCATGAAGTTGGAAACATAAAAATCACAAATTTTAACAAAAAAAACCGACTTCAAGAACTGGACCAAATTGAAATGGGACCACATGGGAAGCACTAGATTTCAAATAAAAAAATAATCATCAAAATCGGTTCACCCAGTCTAAAGTTATGAGGTTACAAAAAAATACCGTCGAATTGATAACCTCCTCCTTTTTTGAAGTCAGTTAAAAATTAAGAAATACTCACGCAAGCAAAACCACGGACAATAACTAGTCAAAAACTGCGACGTTACCCGTGATTTTTGTTTTAGGTAAAGGTAACAAGAGTAACGGCGGGTAACACCGCCAGGCTCAGTTATAAATATATTAACAAAAATAAATTATTGCGACAGTACAATATTAAAAGATGATTAGCGGCACGAGAATCACCGTATTGAAAAACGATATTGGCATATTAGTAACAGATGATAAATCAGCGTAATGGAGCGTGGAGAAGCCTGATATCTATTAGTTGCTACAGACTATCTCGTTAGACGCAACTACTATTGTTTTATATTTTATTGTTATAATCTTTTTATTGTGATTAATACCTTGATTAGATGCCACTTAGTGTTATTAATATTAACTTGTAATTTAAGACTATCTGTTTAGTACTGATTGTATTGTTTTTACCCGTTTAACTTGGAAAAGTGTTCGTGTAATTTCATTTCATTTCCCGACTGCCAAGAAAGAATTTTGGTTATGTATTTCGCGCGTATCTTATATGTCCGTAAATTTCTTAAATAACTCGTGTCATCCAAATGATGATATATTCTTTCTCAAACACCCAAATGTCCTTAAATGATGTTTTGAGACAAATAAAGTAACTTTTGCGGACTTTTGATTCCAAATAATAATTTATCATTTTATTGTAAATGTATACCATATTATAATATTATACACCAAATTAATTACAACAAGAACTTAAAACTACGCAAATGCTAGTTGCGGTAAATAGTAATAAGTTAATTAATAAAATAAAGAAACTATCGAGTAATGTTTAAAAGTCACGAAAATTGATATTTTTGACGTGACAACGTCTTATAATTCGATGGAGCCGGCTGCACACACGAAAAGACTCATGCGGCGTTACCACGCTCTGAGGCGTTCCATTTAAGGCTTGAAGTGCAAGCGAGAGATAGATGCGGCGCAAGCGCCTCATCTATCTCTCATCATTTCATCAATGTTTCGTTATGACGTTGTCACGTTAAACTATCGTCCGTAACAGACTTTACAGACAACCATTTTTATTTAAAAATCAATCCCCCCCCCCCCTACGTTTTTCTTTACTTTGACTTTAAAAATATACATGAAATGAACACTAAGAACACCCTGACTCAGGACAACAACTCGTAGATCATACACAGTATTGTCCCATGTGGAGTTTGAACCCGCAACGCTCAACGCAATAGAAAACTGCGAGTTGACCCCTTATAAATACCATACGTGGTTCACAAAAATATTATCCACCATCCATCTTTTAATAAACACGAATACGGGTACATTAATTCTTATAAAACAATATTGTTCTTGTTAATTCCTATTTAAATAATTAGATTTCTTAAATTCCAAAATTTAAAAAGCTATTAAGAAGTGGATCTAAAAAGTTATTAAGAACACGTGTGCAATTTGAGAATCAAAAAGTCGGTTGTGAATACGGAAGTACAGATACGAACAAGTATGTTTAAGAGCTTCTTAGTATTTCAGAACAAAGGATAAAGTACAAAAGCATTATCATATATAAGAAACTTACGATAAACACAAACATCACCTACACACAGAGACATATAATAAACAACACAGAAAACACAAAAACGATTTAAATGAAAAAATTGCCGCGCTATGTTTAAACAACTAGCCAAGCAACTGATTGACGCTTCTCGCGACCAGAAGGCCGGCCTTTTTCAAGCACAGAGAAGAGAATTAGCATTGCCATTCAACGTGGCAATGCTGCCAGTCTTTTGGGAACACTACCAGTAGGCGATGATGTGGAGGAGTTTTTTGACGCTTGTATGTAAATATTGTTAATGTTCTTTTTTTAATTATTGTTATGTATATTTAAATGAAAGGAAAATTAATTATATATTTTTTAACGTTGACTTATACCTTTCTGGATAATATTAATAAAATGAATGATACACTTAAATAGGGTACCTACTAAAACCTAAATGTATCATATAAAATTGGAAACACTACACGCCGTTAATAGATAGCGAGAAAACAGCTTCAGATTTACACTGGTGTAACATTATAATGACTACAATACACAACAAGAAAGAACACATAATAACAAGCGATAGAAAATATCAAGCAAAAGATAAACAAGTCTAAAATGAAGTTGTCTCACCGTTTTAATATATGTGAGTTCATAATCTAGAAAAGCCTTAATAACTACCAACCAAGTACTCAACAATTTAGCACCTGTCTCAAACACTTCAACTGAACATCACGCCTAAGTGCATGGCACCCTTTCAACCAAATGTTTAACTGGATTCACACAGTGAATAAGATTGAAATGTACCCACTCAAAGCCTCCTCGTCGTAACTACGATGTCTCCCTGCTTGCATTTCATGTCAATATTCTCATCTGACAACAGTATCATGGCTTTATCAACGATCGTTCTACATACGGTAGTGTACCGGTTTCGCACTTCTATGTTACACTTTAGTTTATATAGTATACTATATATCTGTGTTTCAGCAATGGAATGTCGGAGCATTGTGGATTTATTATCGTGTATAAAATGTCCTCGTTGAATAATTCAGATAGCATGTTCCTTTGGTGTTTTAAGTATAAGTTAATCTCCAACGCAGATTGAAGAGTGGTGCTTGTATTGAAAGCTCTACTTAATATTACTAAGAATTAATTTTGTTAAAAAAATGCGCTTAGTTTTATTCTGCCACAGGAATATATTTTTATGACGTAGTGCCTTATCTAAAATATTAAATAACCTAAGAATTGCAAAGCAAAAGATGATTTTTTTACATATTTTCTCTCTTTTTGCATTCAAACAAATGATATAAATTAAAGTTCAAACGTATCTCCAGATTATCACTCCCGTAATGTAAGTAGTAATTTAGTGTATGTCCAGCAGTGGACATGTTTTGGCTGAGATGATGATGATGATGAAGTAGTAATTTGAACCCACTCGCGAAATGCTAGGATACTTTTAAAATTAATAGGCCAAAAATAAGGTGACATAAAAGTAATGCAATAAAGAAAGAAAATGATGAGAGCTACTTCTCTGTTTTTTTCTTTAATGCATTACTTTCATGGATATAGTTCCAGAGATCCAGTAGATCATTCGAACTGGTTATTGTTAGGAATTCCAAACCCTTTAATCATCATGTCTCACTTTGTTTTTCGTATTACTTATTAATACATCAGACAAAAATACCTAATGTCTTGTCTTGTCACTGCTCAGATTTGTATCTGATTTAAAGATAAAATGAAAGAATATAACAGGATAACACTCTTATGATACAGAATGTATAATTATGTGTGTGTGAAATTCTCAATGTTTTTTTTAAATATTATATTGTGTGAGTTCGTAGTGACAGGTGATTGTTTTATTATGATTTCCCATAAAAATGATAGGTTGTTTTGTATCGGCAAAAGACACTATGTTTATTCCCCTCTGTTCGGCCCGTGTTGCTTTATGGTTTGGAATAATTTAAACTAATGAATGTAACAACCCAGGTTCTTAATTTAAAATCTCTATGCATTAAAAATCAAAAAGAAACGTTTAAAATTCAGTATTTGTATGAGACGATCATAACACAATGCATAGTCGGTATTCGGTATTTCCCGAGGGTCCAGTATGCATTGATTAGAAGGGACATTGTTGCCAATCTCGCCTAAACAAGTCATGATTGCGTGTTCCGGGCGTGCTTTAACTGTGTGATACACATATTGACTTTAAATGGGGTTTGCATATACCATGAGCTCACATTATAATAACCCCTTGGGATCTGCTTATGGCCTATGAAATTCATGAAAGGTAATGTGAACAACAGATTAAATGTAAGGTGACTTTTAAATAACTTGTATGAAAATGAAATGTTAGTTAAGTAACTAAAGTAAGCACTTCGGTTTTAAGCAGGTTTATATTTAACTAGCTTTTACACGCGGTTTCGCTCACGCAGACCTTCATCCCCTGATTTACCCCCTTAGGGGTGGAATTTCAAAAATTCCTTTCTTAGGGCTCACTTACGTTATATAAAGAACCTACATGCAAAATTTCAGGATTCTAGCTTCAGCGATTTTGTAGCACAGCATAAATCGCAGTGATAGTTCAAAATTTAAACACAATAAAGTTTTAACATTATTATTATTTTATTATTATTATTATTATTATGGACAAAGCATTACAGTATACAATTTTATACAGATCACAACCACTCGCTTAAACCGTGTAGATTTTTATGCGAGAGGGGTTCGTTTACTCAACATACTATTGTTATTTATTACACTATTATATATACATTTGTAGATTACAATCTATTCCAGGATGTGCTTGTAGTCTACCTGTGTCAAGAAATATTGTTTAACATTTTTTAGGTGAGTTTGGCCTGCGACGCACGCACACACAATCTCATTCGGCAGCTCGTTAAGAATTTTGGGCAGGATATATTTGTACATTCTAGTGCCATATGTGTTGTTATAATGAGGCATTATATAGCGCTTTATGTTTGACAGCTTTCTCAGATTACCTTTTCGCTGGTATTTAGTTAGTTGTGCAATGTGCAAATACTCCGCCCGCACAACGGCCATTCTTGTTTTGTTCTGTATAGGCAGTACCTTACAGTAATTAAATAGTTTGTTATAGTACCCATTACAGCTAGCTCTTACATGTTTAGGTACGATAGTTTTTAATAATCTGATTTGCAAAGTATATATTTTATTCAAGTAAGTGCTATAGGTGCGACCATAGGTACATAGACCATATCCTATGACAGAATCCGCCATTGCCAGATATAGTAGGCGGAGTGCTTTAAATGTCATCTTATATTTTAGTGTATATAATTTACTGATTATAGCTCGTAATTTGTTACAAACATGATCAATGTGAGGTTTCCAGTTAAAGCGGTTGTCTATTATGAGACCTAGGTACATGTGTTCTGTTACTATTTCTAGTTTATTACAGCTATCATTAGGCATGCAGATAAGACTGTCATGCAAACATCGGTGGTCATGGGCCATTATACTAGGTGTGTAGTCCGACCTATTATGTGATGATTCTATACACATTAATTTAGTTTTTTGGGAGTTAATTAGTAGTCCGACGTCATGTGACCACTTGCACATTATATTGAAATTTTCCTGCAGTTTTCTTTCAGCAGTTTTTAAATCTTTGTCTGCCACCATTAGACAAGTATCGTCTGCAAACTGGTACACAGAGCCATGTTCAAAAATATTACACATTTGGTTGACATATATAATATATTCATATGGGCCTATTATGGAGCCTTGAGCGGTGCCTTGGTCTGTGTTTATGCTAGCACTGTACATATTTCCCACTTTTACTTTAGTGTTTCTATTTGTGTGGTAATTTTTAAGGAGCCGTAGAAATGGGCCTTGAATACCAGTCTGCTCAAGACGTTCATACAACACTTTATATTGTAGCATATCAAATGCTTTGCTGAAATCAACGAAAATAACGAGCACGTGTCGTTTTTCATTCAGGTGCTCGTTAATCTCGTTCTTAAAGCTTTTTAAAAAGTGATACTCTTGGTTTTCATGCCAAAATTGTATTTAACTTCTATTAAAATAAAACTTTTCTCAGAAAATCCAGGTTTGTTAACTAAACTTCTAAAGTCATGCAACTAACAATGATTAGCGCTAAAACTTCATTAAAAATGCGCTCAGAACTTAAGGTATCATCATTAGTAGAGTAATATTAAGTTCTTAGTTATAGTCACAAGGTTGCTAAATATTTAAACTTGTCGAAATAAATTGGATAAATTATAAATCTCATTTCGAGAATATGAAGTAAGCTCATACATTATATTTTATTTTATATTTACCATATTATATTTATAATTAAAATTATATTAAAACTCCATTTCTAATACGACGTAGGTCGATATCAGAGATGGATTATATATTAAAATTCTGATTGATAACAGCAACGTATTTAATATACGTTCTAAGAGAACGTCTATCCTCTTCTTTATAAGACAAACAGCTATACTACGCTTTTAATTAAAGTAATTTTATACATTTAAAATACTTGCCCTGACTGTTTGCGAGATTCATTAACGCAGGGTCTAAATAACTTGGGTTACAGACTTTAACATTTACCAGCTGACCAGCCTTTTATGTTGTTAGTACCCAAAAAGAAAGGATTGGTGGAAATTATGCACCTAGATAATAAAATAGGAAAATAACTGTTGTAAGTAATAACCATGCAAGCAAAGACGCTGGCAATAGCTAGGACCATAATATTAACTTCCTATGCAGCGTTATTCTCGTATTGATAATATATTGATTTGGCATTATGCCCAATATGAGGCACACTTTAAATTCCACACCGAGAATATTTGCAAATTTAACACTAACCCTCAAGCTTTCTTGAACATACCTACAAGTTTCTTTGTTCTGTTTGTAAGCAGTCTTATTTATCTTTTCTCTTGAGTTACTCTTGTTTGGTTTATTCTACTGAAGCGGCTGTGAATTGTACGATTGCCAACGTTCGCAGATAGTTCATTTTTAAGTCTCACGCACTCATTTCTTTTTTAGTTGATACCAGAGTCCTTACATAGTTCAGATGTACGAACACTTCGTTAGGAAGGTATTAGTTTTTATATTAATTTGATAGTAAATTTTTGAGTATTTAAATTTTGAATTTATACATTACTGCTTTATGATCCTGAACTAAGCTATGTAAACTTACTGTACTTGGTAATAAGCCCACTTATGGTATGTAAACATGGTAGTAGAGCCACGCTAATTTCAGCACGAACGGCCCGACACCACCTAGGCGGTAGTACCCTCGCATAGAACATCAACCTAAAATGGCAGCATTAATGCAGTTGTGTTTCATTGATGAGTGCGAGACCGGAGACCCAATGATGTATCACTAGGCTGCCATGGTGTGGGTCACCATGATGGATTGTTGCACGGTCTACATGCATATTTAGTAATGTGAACAACACTTTTAGATTCTGCTTATATTTTACATCTAATCTACTAAGGCAGAGTACGAGTCACTTCGGCAGGCCCATACATAGAAAATAAACAAGCAAATTAGATGACTCTTGGTAAGGGACTAGGACTACATACTACTGGCGCTGCCTGGGAATACTGGGAATCGAATCCACCAACACTTAGGAAGCGGCTAGGTAACCGCTTGAACCACTTCGAGAGCCTTGCCTCCATCAAAGTCATAATTACTTGGAATGAAGAAATTCTTTGGTCGTGCATTTTATAATTAATTAGTTCCAACTATACCTCGGCTAAATGACTATGGTACAAGTGGACTGTGTTACATTTACTAATATAGATCTAATACCTTTAAACGAGCAATTCTATTATATACTAGCTGACCCACGCAACGTCGTTTACGTCTCCTATTGCCCGTAGCGTAAAAAAATACCCCGTTTCTGTAACATTCGTCATTGGTGCTCCACTCCTATTGGTCTTAGCGTTTCCTGATCAGCGACCTGCGATCAGCGGTTCCTGAGATTAGCGCGGTTAAACAAACAAACAAACTCTTCAGCTTTATAATTTTAATAATAATAATAATAATTTTGAGACCAGGACACTCATTGGCAAATTAATTTCGTTTCAATCAGGTAATACGCGGCCGAGAGTCATGCGCTTTGTGAAACAGGCATTCTTGGGGACTACTGTTAGTCCTCAACAGTACATGTCGAGTGTCACGGAGCGCATTGACTTCTTCAAGCAAAAAGTTTATGCATGGGCAAATAGGATAAGACGGTATAGAAAACGAGTAGATCGGTTTATCCAGAATCGAATGTTCCAAAGAAATGAGAAGTGGGTGTACCGGAAATGGGAGGAGCCGAGTCCGTGTGTGAGTGATGGGCGCTTTCCAGATGAAAATGCCACAAATACATTTTGGCGTAACATCTGGTCAGTGCCTGTCACTCATACAGAAGGTGACTGGTGTCGGGCTGTCGAGCGCTCATGTGAGCCCATAACATCTATGGAACCCATAACTATTAGTAAAGATGATGTAAGTTGTGCAGTTCGTTCATTACCAAACTGGAAATCCCCTGGTCCAGACGGACTGCACAACTTCTGGCTTAAGTGGTTCCGAAGCTCACATGCGTGTTTGGCATCTCAATTCCAAGCTGCAGTAGATTCGGGTTATTTACCCCGGTTTTTAACCACTGGTATAACTCACTTACTCCATAAATCTGGTAGTGCCATGGATCCCAAAAATTTTAGACCCATTACATGTTTACCAACCATGTATAAACTTCTGACATCTATTCTGAGACTCAAAATTTCTAAACATATTAATAATAATTTGATAATTTCCGTTTCTCAGAATGGATGTAGAAGTGGTTCCCGTGGCACTAAAGAGCTCCTTATCATAGACATGACCATTAGCCAACAAGTACGTCGTAACCGTAAGAGTCTGGCGACATGTTGGATAGATTACAAGAAGGCTTATGACTCGGTTCCACATACATGGCTTTTGAGAGTGCTGGAGTTGTATAAAATTGATACAACTCTGTGCACTTTCTTAAAGTCGTGTATGGGACAATGGAGAACAGTACTTCGCTATCCTGGATGTCGGCAGACTGCGGTAAGCGGCGTACTTATAAATATAGAGCGGGGCATCTTTCAAGGTGACAGTCTGAGTCCCTTGTGGTTTTGTCTGGCCTTGAACCCTCTAAGCACTCTGTTGGAGGGTTCAGGGTTAGGCTATAGGTTGCGGACGGACGATCGAGTTATATCTCACCTTCTTTATATGGATGATTTGAAACTACTTGCCCCCACTAAATTACAATTGACAGCGTTACTAAAGGTCACTGAAAACTTTAGTAATTCTATCAAGATGGAATTTGGTGTAGACAAGTGTGCAGTCATGTATGTAAAGAAAGGTGTGATTGTGGAATCTGAAGGAATAGAACTTTCAGATTCTACAAGACTCAGATCTCTGTCTGCAACCGAAACCTACAAGTATCTAGGTTTTTCACAGTCCTTAGGAATACCAGAATCTGATATGAAACAGTCGTTGCGGGAACGCTTCTTTGGCCGCCTGAAAAAAGTACTTAAAAGTCTTTTATCAGGTGGTAACAGGGTGCGAGCCTACAATGGTTGGGTCATGCCGGTTCTGATGTATTCCTTTGGTATACTTAGATGGACTCAGACCGAATTAGATGCTCTAGACCGGAGAGTCCGTACATTGCTGACTGCATTCCGAATGCATCACCCACGGTCATCGGTTATGAGGTTGTATATCCCGCGAAAGTTTGGGGGTCGTGGACTATTAAATATCAAGACCCTACACAATCGCGAGATATACAATCTTAGAGAATATTTTCTTCACACTGATGTGGGAGTGCATCGTAATGTAGTTGCAGTGGATACCGGACTCACTCCGCTCGCTTTGGCTAAAGAGAATTGGCGCAAACCTGTAGTACTTGGTACTGATGATCGCAGGGAGGTATGGAAGGGCAAAGAACTTCATGGTCGGTTTTATCGGGCTCTTAATGGGCCTGATATAGACTTCAAGGCCTCAACTTCCTGGCTACGGTATGGTGATCTCTTCGGAGAAACCGAAGGTTTTGTTTGTGCGATTATGGACGAAGTTATCATGACGAATAACTATCGGAAGTATATCCTGAAAGATGGTACGGTCGACATCTGTCGGGCATGTCACCGTCCTGGAGAATCTATCAGGCATATTATTTCTGGTTGTTCTCGTCTTGCTAACGGCGAATATTTGCACAGGCACAACCAAGTAGCCAGGATCGTACATCAACAGCTTGCCCTTAAATACAGACTTGTGAATTCAGAGGTGCCATACTACAGGTATGTGCCCGACCCAGTTCTCGAGAATGGTCGTGCTACGTTATATTGGGATCGATCTATTATCACGGACAGGACTATTGTTGCCAATAAGCCTGATATTGTGGTGATAGATCGATTAGAGCGCCGCGCAATGATTGTCGATATCGCCGTTCCTCATGACGAGAATCTCGAGAAAGTTGAAAAAGAAAAACAAATAAAATATTTGGATTTATCTCACGAGATTGTCGATATGTGGAATGTGGATTCGGTAATCATTGTTCCGATAGTCGTATCTGCTCACGGATTGATAGCCAAGAGCCTCGACCAACATCTTAAGAGGCTAACGTTAGAGGGCTGGATCAAGGGTCTGATGCAGAAGGCAGTCCTCCTTGACACGGCTCGTATTGTGAGGAGGTTCCTGTCTCTGGAGCCCTAACCACCGGTTTCTTGGTCCCTGTACCCGAGGTCGGTGGTCTACTATTTTTTATATTTTTAAATGTATTTGTTTTTATATTTATATTTAAAAATGTAATTAATATGTATATATAAATGAAATAAAGAGAATAATAATAAATAGTATATAGTATAGATATAACCTGAATCTCGAAAACGGCTCCAACGATTTTCATGAAATTTAGCATAAATCGATCTAGTTAGGATTCATTTTTAGGCAATTTACCAAAACAAAATTCTGAACAACACTCCGTAATCCAGGTACTGTATATAAAACAAAAAATATCCTTGCTATGTATCCACTACAAAACCAATCAAACATTTTCTGTTTAGGGGATATTTCACTAATAATATGTTTGAAAACAAAACGAGAAAAACATGAAGCAACATTTTACATACATTTCTTAAACTATTCAGTCCACTATCTACACAGAACACAATACCCAAAAGTAGTAACAATATACAGTATGTTTGTCTTTATGACCACTTCGCACGAGTATCTTGATAAACGACATGACAAGAAAAAGTTATTTACAAAAGTAAATTATGTTTTGAAATATGTGACATTATTTTACGTCTTAAACTGTAGTTTTGACACCTCTGCTACTTGGATAGCACTATAATATCTAAAACACAAACAGAATATTTTGTGTAGTTTAAGAATTCATTAAAAAGTAAACCGATTGGAACTAATTTGAAACTACATTCTACGTGTTTTTAAACTGATGCTCAGTTCTTATATTATTAGCGGTTAATTTAATGGTAGTAAATCTACACTAATATTATAAAACTGAAGAAGTTTTTTTTGTTCGTTGGACTGTTTGTTTGTTAGGTAGAACGCGTTAATCTCAGGAACTACTTTTTCGTGTTTTATAGTCCATTTATCAAGGAAGGCTATAGGTTATCATCACGCTACAAAAATAGGAGCTGAGTATCAATGAAAAATGTTGCAAAAACGGGTGAGAATTATTTCTTTTGAGAGCTATTGCGTGCACTGCGTAAACTGCGTAAAAAATGTGTATGACAGAGTTTTTCCACCATAAAAGTTCTAAAAAAGGGCATACTATAATCGCTTTTATGATAAACCAATTTGTTCATACTTTATAATATCACATAGGAAACGCAGATGAGGTCAGCTAGTACAATATGTAGGTGTTCAGAGTTTGAATACAGGAAAGAACAGGAATAAATCAGCTTGTCACCATAAACAGATAATCCATATTAATAGTATAAATTCAAAAGTAACTCTGTCTATCTGTTATGCTTTCACGGCTAAGTCGCTGCACCGATTTCAATGTAATTTGGCATGGAGATACTTTGATTCTTGAGAAAGAACATATGCAACTTTTAATACAGACATAAACTCTGGACTGAATATATTAGGTAGTTGCTCTTTAAACTGGTTAAAAATAATGGTAAGCCTTAATTACATAACATTTCGGATTTACCACATTCTATTAGCATTATATATTATGAAATAAATACTATGGAACTGATTTTATATCTTGTACGTTACAAACATACACAGAGACATAAGAAATAACGTTTTTAAACTGACTGGTTATGTATGTATTTTCAAATAAATTCTATAAAATATAGTCTACAGATAAAAATAATTCACACTCAATCAATACACGAACAACTTTTCGCCGAGTGAATTTGAGAACAATATCACCGTACGAATTGCAGCTGGCTACAGCATGCAGATCGGTGGGCGGCCATGCGCAAGACGAAATCATTCCGTCCGGCTTGAACCGGGCCTAGACAAGGTTGTCTCGCGTCGACCGCGCGTTCGACCGTGAAATCGTATGTCCCTAAGCGGACGTCATATGTACGGATACACTGATTTGTTTTTAAAACAAGAAAACGCGTAGCCTTTTTTCTGAATCTTTTTTTATGAAGGTCTTGTGAGTAGGATGTACGGCCATTTGTCAAAAAAGGAAAAAAAAATTTTTTTTTTTGATTTTCTGCGTACTTTCACCTGTTTAGAATTTGATTATCTGTCCATCTGCATGTTTCTTTTAACATTCATTTTAACCGACTTCAAAAAAGGAGGAGGTTCTCAATTCGACCGTTTTTTTTTTTTTATTTGTGTTTGCGGATAACTTAGTCGTTTATGAAACGATTTTGATTATTCTTTTTTTAACGGAAAGGAGATGTCCCAACGGTGGTACCATGATAAGAACATTAAGATCTGATGATGGCGTCCAAGAGAAATCGTGTTGAATCTTGAAGTCGGTTTTTGTTTTTAACCGACTGCAAAAAAGAAGGAGGTTCTCAATTCGACCGTAAATATGTTTTTTTTTATGTGTGTTCGCGGATATCTTCGTCGTTTATGAACCGATTTTGATGATTCTTTTTTAATAAAAAGAAAATATCTTAACGGTGGTACCATAACCATACACTGATGATGGCATCCAAGAGAAATCGAGTCGAACCTTGAAGTCGGTTTTTATTTTGTTAAAATGTTATTGTTAATTTTTTTATTGTGCTACTCTTGTAGGTCGTGTCAAAATATAATAATCTATAACGTCTTACAATAAGCATTGTTGAAGCGTGTCATTAGCATGGCCGTAAGTTGATAAGTATGAAATAAATATCTGACAAGCTAGTTCGGTGTCATTTGAATTCTATCAAGGTGCTAAAATTACTCATTATTCGTTTGCCTTCTAGAAATGTATGTATTTATATTGTTCATAATTAAGGAAGATTGCTCACTGGTGCATCTACTCTATCTACTATAAGAATTACAGAATTACTTGTATTTTTTTAATGGAACAGGCGGGCAAACGAGCAGACGTATCGCCTGATGGTAAGCGATTACCGCCGCCCATGGACACCTGCAACACCAGAAGCGTCACAAGTGCGTTGCCGATCTCGAGGTGCAAAGACGTGCAGCCATGTACTATTCCACACTACAAAACATGGAATGCGATTTTTTGGGCATACGAGACCGCGGTAAAATCATAAGATTGTTTCAACAGCAATCCAATGTCTATAACGACCTCTTGGATGAATGGCAGCAACGATGGGACGAATCATCTAAGGGGCGCCACCTTTACCAGTTCTTTCCATCTGTTCGCGAAAGGTTGTCAAGGACATGGCTCGAGGTTGATCACTGTGTCGCTCAATTTCTTACTGGCCACGGTAACTTTAAGAGCAAACTATACTCATTTAAATTAGTCGATTCACCATTGTGTCAATGCTCAACACCTGATTCTAGCTGTGAACAGTCGGCTCATCATATCCTCTGGGAATGTAGTCTTTGGTACAATGAACGTAACATGATGCTAAGTAGCTTACAAATGACGTCTGGGGTAGTATATTATGGGGATCTTGTGTCAACTGCGGTGAATTCCCGTGCATTTAAGCGATTCTGCCATACATACTATAGAAATCAAATATAGCTCACTTAGGACCCATAATATTTTTATCCGTGGTGCTTCCCGGTTTGAAAAAGGCGTCTGCCTATTTTGACTCCATTTTGTCTCCCGCTTTGCTAAGGAGGGAAGTGGACTTATTATATTTCCAACTCCTCCAGTTTTCTTCTGATTAATTTCGTTGCGGGTTCCAAGACAGTTAAATTTTTCCTGGGACTTCCCGAGTGTCATAACTTGGTGTTTTCGTGGGTCACCGCTGTTGATCCTGGTGTACAGGAGTTACAGTGGTGGGCGTGTGGGCGGGATTAGTCCCCCAAAAAAAAAAAAAGTGCGTTGCCGGCCTTTTGAGGATTGGGGGAGGTAGGGGATTGGGGTATCCTCACTCACTCGGTGAAACACAGCGCAAGCACTATTTCACACCGGTTTTCTGTGAGGCCGTGGTATCATTCTTGTAGAGCCGGCCCATTCATGCCGAAGCGTGGCTCTCCCACGGTAAATGCTTTTACAATTTTACAAAAACTTCTATACTTTTTAAGCTATCTTGGCAAACCTTAGCAAGGCAAGAGACTTTTAACACCACAACATTGTGCATAAAAAGCTATATCAGATCTAATCTCTGGTTGTATTCACGTTCCAGTAATTAACATAGTTCATAAATAAATATTAGAAAAATAAAAGAATAAGCTTCAACCTTGTATTGTTTTTGCAGTATCATAATAATTTAGATCAAAAACATCAGACTGCTATACTAGTGCTACGTAAGTCGTAGACAGCGTAGCGATCACTCGTTGCTACGAAAATTGTCTAGTGCTACAAGTACGGAGTCTATTATTACCACGATACTTTTAAAACAATAATACTTTTGGAGCAAAGTGGAATAGTATTTCTGCCTTAACATCGTGTTCCATAAAATTGCTATCATTATATTAGTAGCTTTTTTTATTCGAGCTTTATTTTTAACAAAACATTATTGTACGTTATCATGTGATATCCCTTTATATCTCACTTCATTGATATTTAAAGTTATAAATAAGGAAAACTTCATATTTTATCAATAATGTAATTGTGAATATAATTGCATAGATAAATATAACACACATTTCACATAAACTCAGAGAGAATTTGGCACTGAAATGAAAAATAGGAGTGTACTGACATCAAATTATTTTAAAATATTTAAACGAATTAGCTTTTTATAAGCGTTTATTTAGTTATATCTGTACCTTTGTCTGTAATGAAATCTTACAAGTTAAATTTGATCAACTCCCCGATTTCCGATTGAGCAAATTATATAGACTTTTAGTTCGATTTATTAACATTAATAATAATAGATTCCTTTTATTTTTATTTTTTATTTAAGTTTCAATTAAAAGCGGCAGCTTGGTATTTCATAAATATAGAAACACAAAACGAAATCAAAGATTCCAATTATTGGAACTTATTAAGTTTTCCGTTAAAATTATTTTAGTTGTAACTCAAAGTAGAAACACAAAGAGACCTTGTTAATTTCTTTATTGTAAAACGCCACGTTAATGTTCAGAAACGAACAAGCATTGCGATAAATATTTGTACGCAATAATTACAATTTCAACTTATGTGTTGAGTTTTCCACAGAGAATGTAATCATTCCATTGATTGTTAGCGACAGATTGAAGGTAATTGAATTTCAATTACGCCGAGCAACTTCACCTGACTACAGCGAACAGATTTCATTATAATTAGTGTTTTTCGACCTTCGACTAGTTAAAACTTGAAGCAATTAACCTCTGAATCGTTATTGTCCGGTTTTTTTATCTTTAAACAAACAGGTGCACGAAAGTATATCATGTTTTAGTTCCGTAATGATTAAATGTAGAAATTGTAGAAAAAGTGCAGAAAACAAAAATATTCATATACTCGTGGTATGTGCAATGAAGTTAAAAAATAAGTTTATAAATAATAATTATGTACTTTAAACTGTCATAATACAGAAGTCTTTAAAATGGGAACTCAAGTAATTTCGATCAATGAAGTAAAACAAGAAATTCAAAACGGTCTTAATGTAATCGCTACACCATCTCAACTCGCATGAAACATTATCCATACTTTATCCTTTTCTTTCAGCCTATTGCCCTCCACTGCTGTCTGCCTACCTGTCTGTCTATCTGTCTGTCCGTCTACCTGTCCGTCTATCTGTCCGTATGTTACTCTTTGGTCCGTCGAACCGATTTAAATGAATTTCAATATAAAGATAGATTGGACCTCGGAAAAGGACATAGGTTACTTTTTGCGGGTAGGAGCTAGTTACATACAGAAAGCCACGAAAGTCTTCGATTCTACATTTAAAACTTTTTCAAATATTTATGACTAGACAGTGCTTCTAAAACATTTTGTAATAAGTACCTTCTACTTACTGCCACGGCATTTTGATCTTACATTATAATAAATTGAACACACAAATAATGTAGCAAACTTATTTCGCAAAATTAAGTAATTTCAGTAGCATTTAACATAGTTGTAAATAACTTCCAATATAGCTCAATAAACAAGACTTTGTACACATAATAATCTAAGTCTCGCAACAAAATTTAATATCAGCAAAAAAACTAAAAGAGATAAATATAAGTACGTCTACCATTTATTTTGCTCAAACTCTCAACGCATTGCGACGATTAACTAATAGGGACAGATCTTAATAAAACTGTTTGATTAAAAAGGTTTTATTTTGTAAAACCAAAAACATCAACCTCGCATTTCACCAAACCTTTTAGCGTAGACATTAATTGTCGGTACTCTTTATAAGTGACCTATGTTTATACAAAACGTACATAGCTAGGTGTAGAGAAACATACGGCTCTCTGGGGTGCACTGTTGAATCGAATTATAGCTATTTGTTCCTAACGTTGTATTGTACACTAAGCCATTTCTAACGGAAGTACCAGTGTTGGTTTAAAATTTCACTGTATATATTTGAACTAAAATATACTGATTACAATATTGTTTCGTGTATTGCATATCTGGCCGACTTGATATTTTATCTTTAACGTACAATGACGCTGTGTATTTTCGGATTGCGCTCATTTTTTTGTGGAAGGTATGTCAAAGTGGACATTATTATCAATGCCATTGTAGTAACTTGTTTCCTCTATTTACTTAAACATATCTTTACTTACTGTGTATTTGGTAGAACTAACTTAAAATTCTGATAATTCAGTCAGTGAATTATGAATAAAATACTGAACGTTATCTAGCCATAATTCTAAAATATGCCGGATATCGCGGTAACCTTTTTTCGATTCTGGGTTAGTATATAACCTATGACGCTCACAAATGCTGCACAAAGACTGCACGGTTGGCCTAGTGGTTTAGGCGGTCGCCACGCCACTTGCCAATTCGCCAAGTGTTGTGGGTTCAAATCCTACACGGGACAACACTTTGTGTGATCCACAAATTGTTGTTCTGAGTTTGGGTGTTAATTGTGTCCGTTTCATGTATGTCTGTAAAGTCCCCGCGACACAGGATATTTATTCCTAATGCGGGAGTTGTCTTTTAAAAAAATAATAATAATAATAATGTGGCTTTCTATTGGTAAAAGAATTTTCAAAATCTGTTTAGTAGATTACTCCTACAATCTCACAAACTTTACCTCTTTATAATGTAAGTATAGATATCCCTTTTTAACCGACTTCAAAAAAAGGAGGAGGTTCTCAATTCGACTGTTTTTTTTTTTTATGTTTGTTACCTCATAACTTTCGACTGGATGAACCGATTTGATGATTCTTTTTATTTGAAAGCTGGCGCTTCCCGTGTGGTCCCATTTAAATTTGGTCCAGATTGAAGTCGGTTTTTTTTTTGGTTAAAATTTGTGATTATTATTATCGATTTGATAGATGTTATATATTGTGACTATAAAAATAACAATGCACTTCACGGTAAACCACAGTCAGTATGGCCGCTGTATATACACTATGATTACCTTCTAAAAAACCTCCAATATTTTTCGAGAAGGTCGTTCCACAATATGAAACACTCAAGTACATTTCTAAATCTTAAACCTGTTAATTTTTCTTTCTCAAACCAGTTGTTATTTTTAGTTAATTTACCTGTATTTTTTATTCAAACTATATTATTTTTATTTACGTTATCAAACCATTTTAATAATCACTTACTTATGACTATTTGTAACTCATCAAAAACACAAACAAAAAACAAAAAAACACACACACACAAACAAAAACACAAACAAAAAACACATTAAAATACTTAATAAGTTAATAAAACGAAAAATAACAAAGTTTTATTGTAATTGAAATAAAAACAAAGAAATATCAAATTTGATGTTAATAAAGGTAACAAGGAGTAAACAAATGGAGTATCCCACTCTTTTTAAACACACCTTTTTAAAAATAACACAGATTATAAGAGGTCTGCTTTACTGTTGAATCTTATTGAACACCTACTCAAGTTCGTATTAAAAGATTCTTCGTATAATGTTTATTTGTGCATTAACCATAAACTTGTTAAGCCTGGATTAGACGAACACAAAAGGTTCTTTGCAATTTGAATTTATGCGGAAGCCATAAAGTCAAGAAATGCAAAAGACGAACAAAAGGCGAACCACTCCATCGTAAATATAAAGTTACGATGATATCATACTTTTAAAGTGAAACCTACTCTGTAATACTTCGATACTAATTTTAAAACTATAATGAATAAAGAGTACCTTAAAACTATCTAAGAAAACGTCCAAGAAATTCTTAAGTAAAAGTACCGATCAGAGATCAGTGTAGCGAGAAGCTAATAGATAAATTAGCTGACAGCTATTTTGTGGGTAGAAGATTTTGCGCTGCAGGTAATGTTCGTAACTCAAAGGCGAACTCCTGAGCAAAAGTTGGGAATTCATTAAAAACAATAGCCGTTTGCAGGATAACTCGCTTCTTACAAGACTGCAGAGTTCACCAGTTAATTATAATTCAGCCTCGGGCTTCTGAATTCTGAACTGTAGCTTGAAGAGCGCTAGCGCGAAAATCTACTCGTGCATGGTGGTCACGACTGTGAAAACTTTTACCGATCTATATTACTACTTCTTGCCATAGATGCTATTGATTTGAAGTATTCATAAAATGAAGTTCGCAGTTTTACTGGAACTGTTTCACTATTTCTTTTTAGTGTTTTATTACGAATTAACTATAAATTGACAAGCGGATTGGATATGACAAATTTATTTACACTCCTTTTTAAATAAAAATAATTTATACTGTATTTTTTAAATAAATAAGTTATTGAAATAGGTAGGTATACTTATGTAGTAGGAAGATATAGGAAATACACAACAAAACATTTTAATGAAATACTTACCATAATATATTTATATATTATAATTTATTACCTAGGTAATATAACTCGTATAAATGAGTAAATTAGGCAAAGGCTCGAATTAAAATAAATCCACTTAAACTATATAAAATACAGAACAGAAAACATTTTTTAACAGAGGCGTATACGAGTATAAATACATGCCAATCGCTCAGATACCTAATCTGACTTATTATATGCTAAAGGGTATTCGAAATTCAAACAAACGATAATCTGGTAATCACGTCTATTTACAAACGTAATAACAACCCTTTCATCAACTGGTTAACTTTTGAACCCATTTCCAATCAATTAGGGATGAATTTACGCAATAAAGTATACCTATTTTTCTCATACTACCCATGGCTATTTTTCTCAGTCGGGCCCATTCTATTTTTCAAAAGTCTTTAAAATATAGTTTAGTGGGCAATTGCCTGCACTTTTCTTTCGTGTAACTGATTGTTTAGTCCTCAGTATTGTACTTTTTTATGTATGGCCCTGCCAAAATGACTACTCTGCCTGATGGAAAGTGTAAGCAGAATCCAAGAGTGGTGGTCACCATTTTCATTGCGTATGCAGACAATACAACAAAGCAGCAAAATATAAATTAGTACTTTTTCTAGAAAATCCCCATATCCTCTTCTAACCTACTTTAAAGTCCATGCTTAATTTAAATCAGTGCTTTAGCATTTCATATTCTAATGAGAAACGTAAGTTTCTCAAATATCATGATTAAAAGCTCATGTTCTTCACTTCAAGATAATTCAAACATATGTAACATTAGCCCACAAGTGGCTCCACTTGTTACAATTGAAACTTCAGATGTTAGTTAGAACAGATTAATATCTCTGGCTTACATGAATTTTCAAGGGATTTAATTCCGAGAACATTTCAACGTAAGCCTAATTCCTAACAAGAATGAATTGCATTGCCATTAGTAACTCTAGCTCTTGATTTAGTTAATTATGATTACAATATTTCGTTTTTAATCTAAGAATATGTTTTGAACTTATTAGTTCTTTACTCAACACTACTAAAAGTGATCTAAATAAATATTTAAATCTTCTATACTAATATTATAAACGCGAAAGTTTATAAGTATGGTTGGATGGATGGATGTTTGTTACTCTTTCATGCAAAAACTACTGAACGGATTTGGATGAAACTTTACAGTAATATAGCTTATACATCATAATAACACATAGGCTACTATTTACCGCGATAACCGACATATACACGGGCGGAGCCGCGGGCAACCACTAGTATATATTAAATTTTATTCGACTGGGTCAAAATCCTAGATTACTTGAATATTACACACAAACTACTACAGGTAAACACTAGCCGCTGCAATTGACTGAGAGAAAATTGCACGACCAACTCCAAAACCATTAGCAGAGATCCAAAAACACCAAGTACGTCACTGAATGACAGCCGTAACGAAATTTACTTTAACAGAAACTCAAGGAAGGCCCTATTTCTGGGAAGGCGGAACTCAATACACTTATTTTTTGTGAGTTACAAGTATCTCGTTTGCCTCTTATACCATAAAAATATAAAAAATGTTAATATATAACCGCCACCTACCACTATTTATAGTATATATAATATATAACCGTACCGCCACTATATATAACCGTATTTCTACTTTCCGTCTAAAGAATTATTCTGTATTGAAGGATTAAGTCAAACGGAATAGTTTGTTCCGCACCCAAAGTAATCTTGGAATGCAAAGACAATTAGACTTGCAAATAACTCCGATTTTATCAAGAAAATGCAACCAAAGCTGCATTTAATTTGCCATAACGTATTCACAAATTATACAGTCAAAACAACGGTTACTTTGTAGCAAGTATGCTAAACTATAAAATAGTATTGTTGCTTGAAAAACTACAGCTTACTAAGAAAGACATTAAGAAACGAATAATGTAAGAATTATATTTACGCAATTTTTTTGTAGTGTTTCATACTAAGTACTGAGTGTAGATAAATCAGATAAATAATAATGAAAAGTTAAGTACAATTTGTAAACTATCAATCCAAACAAACAAACATTGAAACTTACTAATTTTATCAACGTTTTAATATTGTTATTCTAACTACACCATTTAATAAACGACTACACAAAATGCCACAGAATACATTTAACGCAATAGCAATCTGTTTCACGATTTTCACTTACTCAGCATCGATAATATAATAATTCAAAAAACGGTTAATGAAAATTAGTATAATTTACCTTAGGTTTAGTGAGGTGCATAATTTAGAACCAACAGCCGAGTCCTGACCGTACTTAAAGTGTTAAGCCTCAGTGTGATACCTGTCGTTAATAACGTACAACACTTAAACACATCTCTTTACTTATTCAAGGTTTAACTCAGGTTTATAGCAGATGGCTCTTACGGGATGGACTAGATTACAACACTGTGGCTTTAAAATAAAGAAATAAGCTTTACTTATAATACCCTAAGGAAGTACTCGCCTCACAGTTAGGGTCAACCTGATAAAGCGATGAAATGTTCCAGCACTTTTAAAATATAATTCTCATGCTATTTTTTTAGAGCTGAAAATCGTATGCAAACAGTACGATTCAGCTAATTGCAGACAAGAAGAGCTGACAGACTGTTGTTGCTCAAACTGAGTAGACTATTAGATATAGATGGCATTAACATGATACGTATGTAAATAGCATAGATTATATTTTTGTAACTTTTTTAGACTAGTGTAGCCGTATTGAAAATATATTATTACACATTATTAATACAATGTGTTCGCTGTAGTTGTACATATATTTTTTAATACACTAATGGAAAAAGGATTTATGTCAAGGGCCGAAAACTATTACATAATCAGCTTCCTACATTCACTGTATTTAATTAAATATCCGCTTCAACGAATACCTACCATAAATTATTTAAGTTTTAAATTGTTCGGAAAGCCGTTTTCTTCAGCACGAAGATAGATTGAACGTCGCCGGCATTTCTTCACAAAAGAAAAGCATACGACGTTCTACTATTAAAACAGGTAAAATAAATCTTGTTGATTCAGTATCAGTTAGTTTACGAATTTTAAAAGTGAAGAATCCTGTGACACTCTCACTCTTATCGCCGATTCTCATGATGGTAATTACTTAACTTACCGATAAGCCTTTCATGAATGATGCAAGCAGAAACTTTATAACATCGTGGGCATCACAACAAACCACTAATACATTTATTTATATATTTTACTGCCTCGGTGGCGCAGTGATAGCGTATGCGACTATTATGCTTGAGGTCTCGGATTCGATGCCCGGGTCAGATCAAATGTTTTTATGATTTGCAAATGTTTGTTATGGAGTTTAGATGTGTTTTTAAGTATAATATGTACAAATAAAAAGCGTACACGTATTCTATGAATCAATCTAGCTTTCATAGTACAAGTACAAGCTCTGCTTAGTTTGAAGCTAGATGGCTCTGAAAAAAAATGTAATAAAAACTATCATATCTAATCAAGCCAGCCAGGTTAGATAGTTTCGAAGTTCATCGTGAGCAAATAACGTGATACGAGAATTATTATTAACCGACTTCCAAAAAGGAGGAGGTTCTATGAACCACTGTATGTATTTTTTTATTTTTTTTTATTTTTTTTATGTATGTTCACCGATTACTCCGTCAATTGTGGACCGATTTTGAAATTTTTTTTTGTATTCAAATGGTATGGTCCCGAGGTGGTCCCATTGCCAGCATATCTGGATCTGATGATGGGATCCCAGGGAAATCGAAAACCCTCATTTTTTATAGGCACATACTATGTTTTTCGCATATTTTCTGAAGTTACACCGATATTTGCGTCTGATAGTCATCATTTTATGATGATGAGCTGATGATGTAAGGCACAACTCCTTAACGGTTAGGAGTTGAAGGATAAATATTTAAATATCATACGTATATATGTAACCTTTAGTCGTATTCTTTCAAATTATTTAGGTAAGCTGATGATGGAAGGTACAACTCCTCAACGGTTAGGAGTTGGAGGATAATTCTTTCAATTTTATACGTATCTAAAGACCTTCAGTCGTATACTTTTAAGTTATTTAGGTGAGCTGATGATAGAAGGATAAACTCTTCAACAGTAAGGGATTATAGGATGATTTTAATATTACACGTACGTATAGACCTTAATTTGTATTCTTGATGATGATATTTGATGAAATAGTTCAACTTACTACTTACCTACGATTGTTTGCACTAAAAATTGAAAAATAAAAACTTTTTATAAAAAAAAACCGACTTCCGAAAAACATCCAACGAAAACTCTCCGCCAAAAAAACACTTAAAAGCGTAAAATAAACTGGTTCTTCATAAATTGCCTATTCCCTGATTCTTTATTCATTTAAATAGTAGTATTATAATGTGTTCTAGGTACCTAAAATCTGTTTGAAGTCGGTGCTAAGCCAAAAAGAATACAAACGAACAATTACAAAAGTCTAAGCGATACTCACTTGGCACCGACTTCAAGCAGATTCTAGGTACCTAGAACACATTATAATAGTACTATTTAAATGAATAAAGAATCAGGGAATAGACAATTTATGAAGAACCAGTTTATTTTACGCTTTTAAGTGTTTTTTTGGCAGAGAGTTTTCGTTGGATGTTTTTTAACTATATCAACAATTGTGGTGTTGATGTTACATGTTATGTAAAAACTGATTTTAAAACACTAATCGAATAATGACAAGTGACTCGTAACTGGATTAACAGCCAACTTTTTACTAATTTTCAAGCCAAATTCCTTTTATATAATATTTGAAATTAACTTTTTATTAAATATTTTTAAATTATAAAACATTTGTAAATGCTTAGTGCACCAATGTTTTATATATTTTCAATAGTTTATCATATCCAAATGCAATTCCACTGCTCGAAAGAAGTAAAAAAACAATATCATCCAGCGTCCAAAAACTCTATTACAAACACAATTTACAAAGAGATTAATGCCATCCCGAATGTAATCCGACTCAGCGGGTGCTGAACAAAAACGGCAATGTTTGCGCAAGGCCGCAAAATGTGCCGAGTAAAGGTCATGACCGACCAATTCGGCGACCTCAAGTTTCCATAGAACATATACATTTTTTGCAACTCGGCACGTCGCCCTCGAGAACAGTATGGATGTGATACAATTTGTCAGATTTACGCGGTTATTTGTTGCAGAGCGCAGGTGTAGCTCTGGTGAGCTCTCGACCCCTTTTCTAAGGAATAATAATGACGGATTCGACTTAGAGAAGACTTAACGGTCTCCGTACGTCTAAGACATCTTACCCATTTGCACGGCTTAAGTTAGTTGCCAATTGCTGATAACTTTAGCCAGTAGTTTATGAAGACAGTTTTAGACCTTGTCATTATATCTGTATCTAAATCTTGAATAAAATTAATTTTCAAATGACTAATTAAATCAGCTTTTGTAATTTTTATGAACAAAATATTTTGCTGGAATATTTTTAATGTCATTCTGTTTTAGTTTATATTCGATATTGTAATCCATGGAGAATAATATATTCTAGTCAAACTTTAAATAAAACCCTTTCGCAAACAAAACGTTTTATTTCATAAAATCTGACCAGAGAATATGTTGAAGAGAAAGTAAATTAATAAATCTTTTCAAGTAATCTGGTGTTTTCATAAATTTTTATTTCACAATGGCTATATCTGTAAAGTCCTTCTCAGAAATCCCGGTGGATTTTTAAAACTTTTTGTCTGGCTTTTACAGCAATTTTTGTTGAGATTTAATATAATTTGACGCAGGTGATTTTTAATTTCTCAGAAAATGTTTAACTCAGTAATTTTAATAAGTATTTTGAATGTCTTTTTATCAGCGTTTAGTATTACTGTTTTAGAAAACTTAGAAGAACTAAAAGATGCTAACTGTTTGAAGAAGATCGCTATCTTCATTATATCGATACCATATAGGTAGTACTACCAGTGTAGTGTGGTGTATTTTGACAATAATCTGTATTACAGGCTCTGAACAAATAGAGTTTAGATTAACCTATTTCATATTTCAAAGAAATTGAGATAATCGATAAAATTCAATTTACAAAACATTCCACAATTTTGAAGTTAGTTTTTGTGGGTTTTCTCAATAATGGGTATAATTTCAAAATGAAAACATGTTTCATTTAAAAAGGATATTGTGGGAATCGAATCTGAAAATACTGCAAAATTAAAAACGATAATAACTTTTAAACGAATCTTTTTTTTTTGGACATGGGTTTAACTTTCAATGATTTTAAAAAGTATTCCATCCATTTACACACATCAAAAGTGTCTAGGGATCAAGCATTTTTATGCGGATTTCTTGAGATTGAGATGTGGCTTTGTAATAAATTTATGATTTTATAAATTTATATGGATCCTTTTTGGTGCATTTCATAATTTGAATCAGGAACTGTCAATCAAATTCGAGTAAAAGATGAAAATCAGCTGTCAATATTTTCCCTATAAAAACATACAACGCATTGAAGACATTATTAGTGCTACTGTTTCCCTACTACTGATTAAAACCAACGTTATTATGGAGCGGCGACGTCATTTAAGCAGGGAAGAAATGCTCAGAGCCGTGGGAATGATAGAAGCTGGTTCCCGGCAACGTACTGTGGCTTTAGCTCTGAATACAAGTCAGAGTGTTATCAGTCGACTTTGGACACGTTACCGAAGCACTGGTACCGTGGCTGAGCGCCATGGAGGACGGTATCGCTGCACCACACGGAGACAAGACCGATACATTCAAATCTTAACTCGAAGAGCTCCAACAATAACCGCCATGATGTTAGCCGTGAGGCTTCATCACTCTTCAGGGAACTTAATTAGTGACCAAACAGTCAGAAACCGCTTGCATGAAGTGAACCTTCATTCCCGAAGACTGCTACGGGTACCACCTATAGCAATGCACAATCGTAGGATTCGATATCAATGGGCTCTTGAACACAGAAATTGGGCAGAAGAACAATGGCGTTTCGTGTGCTTTTCTGATGAGTCTCGTTTTGGTATGAGACCGGACACAAGACGTATACGATACTGGAGAACCCCTGGACGCCAACAGCGATTAAAATGCTGCCAGGAAGTCCATCCTTATAGTGGTGGAACCATCATGGTATGGGCGGGTATTTGGATCGGCGGAAGAATTGAGTTGATTTGGATCAGAGGCAACCTCAACGCTCAAATTTATGCTGAGACGATTGTATCAGACGGCAAATCGGTCCCTTATTTCAGTTAATGCATGATAATGCACGACCGCACACCGCAAGAGTTGTAAGACAGACTCTCGCCGCAGCTAAGATCAATGTCCTGCCCTGGCCTGCTCAGTCGCCAGACTTGAACCCGATTGAGCATGCATGGGATATGCTACAGAGAAGAGCTCTGCCGAATATGGAGGGTATCCAGTCGCAAGAAGACCTTTTTTTGTTGTTGCAACGAACATGGGCGGCCATTCCACAGCGTGATTTGGATGAACTCATTTTGAGTATGCCAAACCGATGTTCTTGTGTTGCTAGTGTTCGCGGTAGAAACACGGATTATTAATTGTTTAAGTTACTTAATAAAATTTTAAAGAAAACTGTTATTTCAGTCTTTTTTTCGAACTTTAATGTTAGTGGTTCAAATGTCAAAAATCCCTTTATTAGGAAAATGGCAAATTTCTTTATTAATGCAAAGGTGACTTGGTTTATCGTTACTGTGACAAACGAAAACACTTTATTTGATGAATCCTTAAAGAAAATTTTAATTAATATCAATCAGGAGAAAAGTTATTGCAAAAATATATGTTGATCCCTAGACACTTTTGATGTGTGTATTTGAAATTTCGATTTACTGTTTTTTTATGTATGAGCCTGCCAAAGTGACCATACTCTGCCTGATAGATAGATATGCATGAACCGAATTCAAGAGTGGTGGTGACCCACACTTTTGCGGCCTATTGAAATGCTTCTGCATCATTGGGCATCTGGTCTCGCACTCACCAACGAAACACGACAGCACGAATGCTGTCACTTGAGGTTGGTCTTCTGTGAGGGTAGTACCGAGCCGGTCGAACCGGCCCAACTGTGCTGATATCAGTAGCTCTAATACCTTCAAAACCTTCCTGTTGTATGGGAAACTCGATTGACTTAGTAAACAAGCATTTCTTCTGCAATTTCTGTAATTTACCTATTCTCATACCAAAATGGTGTCTGAATACCCCGACGTGATGCGTTCTTTTTATTCTGAATTACAAACACTTTGTACGTAATATTGTACAAAGTAAATTTATGCACCAATAAACCATACAATTGAATGTAATGGGTAGCCTTACCTGCCTTTAAATTTCTTGTTTAACTTTTCCCTTAACTTTGAAACTTGCTTGAGTTGAGTGAAGTCGGAAGGAATTTGTTCTCAATATATTACTATAGTTATTTATATATTAAGATGTAGTAGTAAGTAGATGAAGTGAATCGAATACTCCTTTACCTTATCTAGAATATGCTTTAATTAAGGTTTGAGACTTAAATACGTCAAAAATGCAAGGTAAATCTTATTGATTTTCTTCAACAAGATTTTTAAACTGAACCAATTCTGTAGAGTTTTGCCTACGATCAAACCCGATCTATTACTTTCCACCGCCAAAAAGTTACATTTTATTTTATTGCGCCTTTAAGTGAGAGATCCTTTAGATTCGTTTTCATTCATATGAAGATTTCAGTTCTCTAATTTACGTATGAATAGAGATTGGCAATAAATAAGTCTGTGTACAATAAAAATGTAATAGTCCGGGATCCCCGGAACAAATTTTACAAGTTATTACTATCAAGCTAATTTTTCGTGAGTGGCTTTATTTTGATGAGGGGCCCACATTTTAACTTACAATAGTTTTCGATTATGGTAGGTAACAGGATTAGCAGGGGAAAAAAAACTTTTTCATCCCACCAGCTCGTAAAGAGTATTTTTGCCCTTTGATATCTGAGTGTAAAAGACGTTTTTATCCTCTAGAGTCTAGAGAATAAAGTAAATTGAATTTAGAACATCGCTTGGGTGCTCTAAGTTTGTGAATTCGAAACATCATTAATAGTTATTTGTTATACAAGAGTGCAAAGTTGCTTTTTACCGCGTGCTCAATTTTGATGACCGAGTAAGCAAAGGATTCTAAAATTGAATCACGAGCGTAGCGAGTGATTCAAAAATTAGAATCCTGAGCGTCAGCGAGGGAATCAAAAGAGCACGAGGTGAAAAATCTTTGCACTCGAGTGCAATACGTAACTTTTCATTCCACCTCAGCGAGGAAACAACTAAATGCAAAAAAAGCATTAACTATCACAAGATACTTTTATTTCAGTTTAGGTATTAATATTTATTAGGTACTACATTATGATAGGTAAGTATTACAGATTAATTTTTATATTATTTCAAAAATACTTAGGTACTCGCTCAACCCCGCGGTTTTTGTCATACCGCGAGTAACACCGCGGGACAAAGCTAGACTAAAAAAGTAGCCTAACTTACTCCTTAGATTATCAGCTATCTGCCAGTGAAAGTCCCGTCAAAATCAGTCCAGCCTTTCCAGAGATTACCCGGAACAAACAGACAGACAGACCGACTGACAGACAGACAATGTAACAGAAATTATAAAAAAATATATTTTAGTATATGCTCAGTCCTCTCACCAATGGAGCGATCACTTTGTGATACTTGAGATGTCTTACGGCCCATAGATAAGGCATTCAATCACTAACCTAATTCATTGGCGAGTAGAATAAATCACGGCGTTTCACCGTGTTCTTAATCTAAACTAAATTCATCAAGCACTTACTGGAGTGTGTGGCTTCCATCTTCTCGGCGTTCCAAGAGATCTCTTGGGTAGGTTCTTCTCTGCGTCGTCACACAAACTTGCTCCAAGTGCTGTATATCTTTCAAGGTATTCGAATTACAATAAACTCGTATCAGCTATCACGGATATTCGAATTACAACTCACTCGCTTCAGCTATCGCGGAATGCGCCTACAAAACTCGCGAGTCCAACCAGACCTAACAAAACGGTAAATCACTAAAGGGACCGGGTCGATGCTTAATTAGCTTAATATCAATTAAATTTCGGTTCTCAAAACAACAATCGTCGACCGTTCTCAACATGCGTCTTTTTCGTACTCCTTAACCTCAAACGTCAAAACGTCAAACAAGAAAAAGTGATAATGACGTTCGAAATACAACAGTCACCCGCTCGAACAGGTCCGTACCTGTTCCCTAATCTACAGGCAGGCGAGATAACGTTGCTACCGCTCGTTTGATAACTGAGTCCCCAACAAGAACCTCTGCGGACCGGGGGGTCCCATCCTTACCATGGAACAAGTTAACAATGCGCCCCCGGCGCCAACGCAGTGGCGGTAGGTTAGCATCCTTAACCAGCACGAGGTCACCAACATTAGGGGGACTAGTTTTGTCAGTCCACTTAAGGCGCTGTTGCAGAATGTGCAGATATTCTAGAGACCAATGTTTCCAAAAATTCTGTGAAAACTGCTGCAACATCTGATACCGAGACAACTGAAACAATTTCACACCTTCGTACGGGTGCTCGGGCAGCGCGTTAAGTGGCTGACCAATTAAGAAATGGCCTGGAGTCAACGCCTCCAGGTCATTTGGATCCGAGCTGAGCGGACACAACGGTCGCGAGTTGAGAACGGCTTCGATCTTACAAAACAACGTCGTGAGTTCCTCAAATGTCAGCGCGGTCTGACCTACAATACGCCCTAAATGCGTCTTAGCTGACTTTACTACGGCTTCAAAAATCCAGCCCCAGTGGGGGCAACCTGGTGGACTGAAGGTCCATTGTATACCCCGACGGGAGAGGGCTGTTCCAATATCCACTTTGTTTTCATTTAAAAACTTAACTACATCTCGTAAGTATCGTTCTGCACCTACGAAGTTGGTTCCGTTATCGGAACGAATCAGTGCTGGCAGTCCCCTTCGGGAAACGAATCTGTCCAAGCACGCTATAAAGGCTTCCGTCGTGAGGTCAGCAACGAGCTCGAGATGCACCGCCTTTGTGGATAAACAGACGAACACACAAAGGTACGCCTTGTACTGTTTCGCGTTCCGCAGCCGCAAGCTTTTTACTAAGAATGGGCCCGCAAAGTCTGTACCAACACCCGCCCATGGCCTCATTCACCCGATCAGGGGGCAGATCCCCCATGTGAGGCTGCATCGTGGCAGCCTTGCTCCTATAACAAGGCATGCACCGAAACACGATGTTCCGTATGGTACGACGCCCAGACAAAATCCAAAACTCCCTCTGGAGTGTAGCCAACAAGGCGTTACAACCTGCATGAGCGTTTTTAACATGCCGATCAGTCACCAACAACTCAACCAACTGCCCTCCCTTGGGGAGCAGTAGTAGCCGAATACGGCAGATTCGCATTGCGCAATCTTCCTCCTACCCGAAGCAACCTAGCCGAATCTATAAACGGGTTGAGACGCGCGACAGCACCCTACAATTTGGAACGCCCAGTTCGTAGACTCGCCAATTCTGCTCCAAAGTTCGAAGACTGTACCAACCGGATCAAATTCAAAAGCGACTCATTTCGCTTTGCCGGTGACAGAATTGGGCTTAGCGCTCGCTGTTCGCGGGAAGTGCGACAATTCCGAACGAATCTCCTGATCCAACAATTGACATTGATCAATTTATCAAGAGAGCTATACCGCTCAATCAGGAAACTCGCGTCAGTCTCCTGGACCTCCTGGGTCACATACACGGTTGCTCCTATACCACAATCCACAGACAACTTCGCGTTGTTAAGGGGCCAATCCGATTCCGTCCTTGCCAGCCAAGGAGGGCCCCACCATAACTGATGGTTAACTAACTCAGGAGCCCGGCATCCCCTAGATGCACAATCCGACGGGTTCAACTCTCCTGGCACATGTCTCCACAGCCATGAGTCGATCATGCCGCAAGACTCGCCGATCCGACAGCAAAACTTACCCATAACGTCTACTCCCAGTAACACGTCAACCGTACCTGGGGTGTCGAATTCAAACCCCAGTGGGCAAGACTATAGCCTCCGGTTGGGGACCAAAGTTTGATTGGCTGCAATTTCCTAGCGGGGGCCCCCGGGGCCCCACGCATTATAGCCCGAGCAACCGGGCATATTAGTGCCGTGGTAGGGATCCCATGGTCCCTCGTAAGTGCCCCTCCAGTCGCGGCGTTCTACTTGACGCCGTCCACCGATAGGGGGGGTGCGGTGATCCAACCGAGGGCGCTCCATGATGGGCGGCGAAAACCGACGAAATGTCGTCATCTTCGGCGAGCGCGATGATACTCGAGGCGGCGTTCTAGTGGTCGGCGGCGAGCGCGATGACACCCGAGGTGGCGTTCTAACTAACCGCTCCATACTCGAGGGTGCATCCGCACACCCGCCCGTGCCAGCTCCAGCTGAGCCACTGGCCTGCCAATAGGTCGGGGAACCGCGCGCGATGTTGGCCTGAACATCGGCCCCATCGGTCCTGTGGACCCAGGTTCCAAGTGCGGCCCTGTATACGTGACCCCATCTGTCCCTGAGTCCGGCCCTGTCCATCTGCATGATGTTGGCCGGGCCTATTCAGGCAGAGCAACTCAAGATGGCGGCCTCCACAAAACTTACACATTACGGACCGAGCGCAATCCCTTGCTAAATGGGGACCCAGACAAAAAAAACACCAGCCACGTTGCTTGGTGATCTGGCGTCGCCCTTGGACTCTCTTGGGTCCCTAAATCGAAGGCAGGCGGCCACACTATGGCCATCCTGTTTACAATACAGGCAGGCATCCTGTACAGGTGTTGAGGCACCCATGTGTCCATACAACTGCCTTGGCCCTCTCTGAGGAAGTCCCCTCCTCACAGGGCTCCGAGTAGCCTTCTGTGATTCCGCAGCGGGCTTCGAGAACGAACTCATGTTCTCTGCCCTCCGACACTCTTCTCAACACGCGTCTTTTTCGTACTCTCTTAACCTCAAACGTCAAAACGTCAAACAAGAAAAAGTGACAATCAAAATGTTGCCATTATAATGACGTTCGAAATCCAACAGTATATGTACCGTGTATACATACATATGCATTTAGTAAAAAGCGGTTATTTTAATATTACAAACAGACATTTCAATTTTATTTATTTGTTTGGTTGTATAAATTAACAAAAATGTAAAGTTAAGTTGCTATAGTTACTTAAGAAGAAAATGGTGCGGGCAGAGCAAATTAAAAAAAAAACTACACCAAGAAGATTCCGAGTCTGAGTTTTTTAACAAATTAAAAAATATTGTATGATTAATTCGGCACCATGGAGGTAGAAGTAAATAGGTTTAATGATGTTTTGAATTTACAAACTTAGTGCACTCGAGCGATGTTCTAAATTCAATTTACTTTATTCCTCTAAACTCTAGAGAATAAAAACGTCTTTTGCACTCAGATATCGCAGGGCAAAAATACTCTTTACGAGCTGGTGGGATGAAAACCTATTTACTTCACCTCCATGGTGCCGAATTAATCATACAATATTTTTTAATTTGTTAAAAACTTAGACTCGGAACCTTCTATGTGTAGTTTTTTTTATTTGCTGAGGCCGCACCATTTTCTTCTTAAGTAACTATAGCAATGCATTTTATTTTTTCTTAATTTATCTATACATCCATACAAATAAATAAAATTGAAATGTATGTTTGTAATATTAAAATAATCGCTTTTCACGAAATGCATATGTATGTATACACGGTATATCTACTAAAATATTATTTTTCTACAATTTCTGTTACATTGTCTGTCTGTCAGTCGGTCTGTCTGTCTGTTTGTTCCGGGTAATCGGAATCGGAATCGGGATTTTGACGGGACTTTCACTGGCAGATAGCTGATAATCTAAGGAGTAACTAAGGCTACTTTTCTTAGACTAGCTTTGTCCCGCGGTGTAACTCGCGGTACGACAAAGATCGTGGGTAACACCGCGGGGTTGAGCGAGTACCTAAGTATTTTTGAAATAATTTAAAAATAAGTCTGTAATACTTACGTATCATAATCAAAAAGTACCTAATAAATATTATTACCTAAACTGAAATAAAAGTATCTTGTGATTGTTAATGCTTTTTTTTGCATTTAGTTGTTTCCTCGCTGAGGTGGAATGAAAAGTTACGTGTTGCACTCGAGTGCAAAGATTTTTCACCTCGTGCTCTTTTTATTCCCTCGCTGACGCTCAGGATTCAAATTTTTGAATCACTTGTTACGCTCGCGATTCAATTTTAGAATGCTTCGCTTGCTCGGTCATCAAAATTGAGCACGCGATTAAAAAGCAACTTTGCACTCTTGTATAACAAATAACTATTGAGCGTAGGACCGGGATAACGTACCACTCAATTTGTAGGACAATGTGTCTGTTAAAATTATATCAATATTAGTAGTAGTTTCTAGCAATTAGATTAAAGCAAATAAAATGAAATCTTCTCTGTAAGCTGCGTTTAATATGAACAAATATTCTTATTTTCCATGCGTCTATACCAATGAAGTAAATTGCCTTGAGCTTCATGGACAATGATATTGGAATCAGATTTCCCCTCAGTCTACGATACGTCTGTTATATTCAAATCTGCATTCCCAGACGTACTTCACATATCAGAGATTTAATAAAAATTCTTCGACATCTATCTCAGCTGTGCCCCGAAACTCATTGCTTCCTTTTTGTTTAACAGATCTATTATATACCTGCGACTCCATTATTAACTTACTACATTCGCTGTTTTGCCACTTTACGCGTTAGTTGTTAAGTTGGACAAACTTATGCTATGACTTTTTATCTTATCTGTTGTATATAAAATAGCGGCCAAGTGCGGGTTGGACTCGCCCATGCAGGCTTCCGCAGCAGCAAGTAACATAGTATAATTTTTATATTTCTGTTAATTGAATGAAAGGTAAATTGCAGTTTACAATTTATGACGAATTAAAAAAAAATACTTATTAGATTTCGTTCAAACCAATTTTCGGTGGAAGTTTGCATGGTAATGTACATCATATATTTTTTTTAGTTTTATGATTCTGTTATTTTAGAAGTTACACATATTTTACCACTTTGGAAGTATCTCTCGCGCAAACTATTCAGTTTAGAAAAAAAAATTAGAAACCTCAATATCATTTTTGAAAACCTATCCATAGATACCCATAGATACATATTGATGAAAAAATTTTTTTGAGTTTCAGTTCTAAGTATGGGGACTCCCAAAATTTATTGTTTTTTTTCTATTTTTGTGTGAAAATCTTAATGCGGTTCACAGAATACATCTACTTACCAAGTTTATAACATTCATAATATAGTTGATATAGTTTCGGAAAAAAGTGGCTGTGACATACGGACGGACAGACAGACAGACAGACATGACGAATCTATAAGGGTTCAGTTTTTTGCTTTTGGCACGGAACCCTAAAAATGAATCGCCGAAATGTATGTACGCGCATAACTTCCGATCGGCTGCACCAAATTAAATAATTCTTTATTTTATGTGTTCATTATTGTTAGGACAAGGTTTGTGTACAAGAAAAATTAAAAGATAACGGGAAAAGACATTTTTTTGTCTGCGACCATACACTGTGGGAAGCTGAGACAGATATGTATATATGGCGGTACGATGTTCGCCAGGTCAGCTAGTATATCTATACAAAAATGAATCGCCGAAATGTATATACGCGCATAACTTCCAATCGGCCGCACCAAATTAAATAATATTTTTTTATGTGTTCGTTTGTCTGCGTAAAAGTTAAAGACCTCGCGTATCGTTCATTGATCTAAAACAAGTGCGGAATTTCAATCATATGGATTGTTTTAACCAGACAGCTTCTAAAATGTTTGGAAGCAATTAAGCTCCGGTAGGTGGCCCGCATTGCTATATGCAATTAAGTAACTACTAACCACAAATATTGATGTTTCGCGAGCTCGTCATGTACTGCTGTTGATGTGTTTCTTTCATTTACATGAATTAAAAAATAGTATTTGTTGGATTTCGAACGTCATTGTACTGGCAACAATTTGATTGTCTCTGGTTCGTGTTGACGTTTTGACGTTTGAGGTTAAAAATATGTAAAAAAAGATCGTGAAATAGAACGCGTGTTGAAATGGCCGGTGCCGTAATTTGATTGTTAATTTTGTAGTACTCGTATAGTTTCCGCGTGAGATTGATAACACCGTGAGGTTTGTTGAGCTAGGGTACTTGTGGGCTCGCCGCCCAGCGTGAGACGAGATTAATATCGAAAATTGTTGAGAAGGTTTGATCGGCTAGTAGGCTTGGAACAGTTAAGTCAATTGTGATTAGACTCGCGAGAATTGTAATACGTGATAGGCGCGTCCCGCGAGAACTAAAACGAGTGTATTGTAATTCGAATATCTGTGAAAAGTTGATTATTGAGAGTAAGTCGAATTCCTTGAAGATTGTACAGCATTCTGGAGCACGTATGTGTGAACGTACCAGGACAGACCAGGCGGTGGGGTACCCCATCAACGACGCCGAGAAGAACATTGAAGCCACACACTCCAGTAAGTGCTTAAAGATTTTAATTTAGATTAAGAACACGGTGACACAGCCGTGGGTCATTCTTCTTGCCAGTGGTATTAGTAGTGATTGTAGACCTATCTATGGGCCCGTAGGTATTATAAACATCATCAACATCAAAGGTGATCGCTGCCTTGGCAAGAGGACTGATCAGTATTCGCTCACTCGTAAACTTATCACCTCTAACAACAAGCTAAAAAAAAAAACAAAAACCCCCTGCGCAAACACTTAATCGAATAATCATACGCCAAAAATGCCTTACATCATTTTGGCTCTTACACTGCTGGACCGACATTAACCAAACATAGCTAAGAACCACCGCAAGGAAACTGGCTTTCAAATGAAAAAATCGCATCGAAATCGGCCCATCCCTTTGAGAGCTACGATGCCCCAGACAGACATAGACAGACATCGACGTCAAACTTATAACACCCCTCTATTTGCGTCGGGGGTTAAAAAAAGAAACTAGAGGGAAAACGGTACGATTACATCCACCACTCTTTGGTTCTTACATACATAAAGAAAGAGGTAAAATGAGATTAAAACAGTCATAAATTGTTTTAAATACGTCTCGGTCATTTTGACAGGCTCTATATATAAAATGAGAAAAATTAAGGATGTTTATATTGTATAATCTCTCCCGCGCTGTTTTTCAATTCCAGCGTCATGACCGTTAAAATCTAAAAGTATTTTATTTCGTTGAGATTGAATGTAAACTTAATAGGATAGAATTCAATACGGTGTACATAAAACTGTATTACCCTTTTCTAGATGTAAAGTATCAAAAGCCGTGTGAGAAACCCCTTTATCAGAGAACGTATTTACGAGGGTTCATTTCTTTTAATGATCATTGCTATGCCGATCTTGTATCTATATCGTTCCCGTGCGCCTTTACATTTTTGTCGACTTAAAATATTGCAACACTATTTACATGCATAACATTTACATATTAGAAAAGGTTTTGCTTTTCGCTTTTTACAGCTCAGTTATCGGATAGTTTATTAAGTAACATGTTAGAACTTGTCGTCCTATGACGGTTCTTTTCCGATTAAAATAAGATTATTAAAGTGATTTTATACTAATTATTTCCAGGAAGTCGTGTCTGTGTTTTTTTTTACGTTTTATGTGAAATAATAGAAAACTATAACTATAAATTTAAAATTAAAAAAACTCCCTATGCAGCATCAGGTCGAAGTTATTAATTACATAATTGTCATTTAACGATTATACCGGCACGACAGACATTTAATCGAGTAATCATACGCCATAATTATTTTGTAATGTGCACGTTATGCGCTTTCATTTGAGACCCCACTCGAAGATATTTTTGCAGACATTCGGTTATTCTTCCCCACTTTCGCCCCCATAACTTTTAAACGACTGAACCGATTTTCATGAAACATGTCTAAGAACACTCACACGTAACTCACCTTTCATACAAAAAAAAACTAAATTGAAATCGCTTCATCCGTTCGCGAGCTACGGTGCCACAGACAGACAGACAAACAGACAGACACGTCAAACTTATAACATCCCTCTTTTTGCGTCGGGGGTTAAAAATAACAATCACTGCAATAGAAACGAAAATAGAATGTGGTGACGTAAATAAGCTTATTTATTTACTTGCTTAAGAACCAAAAGGTTGAAAAGACAAAATGAAATAAGCTTTTGTTTCCTAAAAATTGCTTTGCTGTCGTTTTACGTTAGGTTACTTAAATTTGGATCGCTTGATCAACTTGACATGATTATGTGTCTTCAACAGACATTGATCAACCCTAAGGTAAAATCCAGCATCGGACACTATTTATAGTTACTTAAAGTAGTAATTTCCAACTTTAATTATTATTCCTTAGTTGTGACATCTTAACAACAGAAACGGCTTTGCTATCTCATTCAGATCCTCTGGAGGCTAAGAACATGTCAAACTGTCTTGACATTGTGACGGGACAGTAAATTAAATATCTGCTCCATGGCAATTAGGATGGTGTTACAATCATCATAAAGTTTACTATTTCATGTCTTAAATATAATTGTTTATGTTGTTATTTACATAAATAACAAATAGTATTTGTAAAATTTTACTCCCTGATGAAGCATTTTTTTTTCTTCATCGAGGTGCATATACGGTGGTGGAGGTGCGGATACATTTATTCTTTTCGGAATAAAAACTTTTTATAAAAAAAAAAAACCGACTTCCAAAAAACATCCAACGAAAACTCTCTGCCAAAAAAACACTTAAAAGCTTAAAATAAACTGGTTCTTCATAAATTACCTATACCTAATTCTTAATTCATTTAAATAGTAGTATTATAATGTGTGCTAGGTACCGAATCTGTTTGAAGTCGGTGCCAAGTGACTATCGCTTAGACTTTTGTAATTGTTCATTTGTATTCTTTTTGGCTTAGCACCGACTTCAAACAGATTTTAGGTATCTAGCACACATTATAATACTACTATTTAAATGAATTAAGAATAAGGTATAGGTAATTTATGAAGAACCAGTTTATTTGAAGCTTTTAAGTGTTTTTTTGGCAGAGAGTTTCCGTTGGATGTTTTTTGGAAGTCGGTTTTTTTTTAATAAAAAGATTTTATTTTTCAGTTTTTAGTGCAAACAATCGTAGACAAGTAGTAAGTTGAACTATTTCATCAAATTTCATCATCGAGAATAGAAATTAAGGTCTATACGTACGTGTAATATTAAAATCATCCTCTAATCCCTAACTGTTGAAGAGTTTAACCTTCTATCATCAGCTCACCTAAATAACTTGAAAGTATACGACTGAAGGTCTTTAGATACGTATGAAATTGAAAGAATTATCCTCCAACTTCTCACCGTTGAGGAGTTGTACCTTCCACCTTCCATCATCAGCTTACCTAAATAATTTGAAAGATTACGACTAAATGTAACATATGTACATATGAAATTTAAAGATTTATCCTCCAACTCCTAACCGTTAAGGAGTTGTACCTTACATCATCAGCTCATCATCATCAAATGATGATTACCAGACGCAAATACCGGTGTAACTTCAGAAAATATACGAAAAACATAGTATGTGCCTATAAAAAATGAGGGTTTCCCTCGATTTCCCTGGGATCCTATCATCAGATTCTGATATGCTGGGAATGGGACCACCTCGGAAGCATACCCTTTCGAATACAAAAAAAATATTCAAAATCGGTCCACAACTGACGGAGTAATCGGTGAACATACATAAAAAAAAAAATACATACAGTGGAACATAGAACCTCCTTCTTTTTGGAAGTCGGTTAAAAATATTGACTTAACGATGAAGTTTGTTAATTTTCAACGCCACATTGGAATATTTTCAATATTTTCATACTAAACTTCATAAAAGGTCGTAAAATATATATACTACAACAATAAAGGTGAAATCAGAACTAGACTAATTCTCTAGTACAAAGGTCGATGGGAATCCATCAAGTACTAAATTGCTGGGAATTAATAATCGTGTTCCTCGGGTTAATTAAGATGGACTCCAGACTATTTGTGATGTAAGATAGGACCGACTGGGGGTTGCGACTTGGGAGTAAACAAATTAAAACAGTAGGACAAATTAATATGGAATAACTTACTATGATTATATTAATTATATTAAAAGTCAATAAGTTTCGACCAGCTTATGAGCTAGAAACTTTACAACTTGCTCTAACTTCATAGTATTAAAGCGTCCAGATTATAAAAAAAACTTAGATTAGGTATTAGGTAGAAATTTTTTTTATAACTTTCCTATTAAAATAGTTCGTAAAATCTGAATATGCTTGATTAAATAATAAAACAAGTACTTACGAATGAAAAAAGTAGTTTACTAAGTTAGTCTTCGAGCTGTTCTTATTGTACATCTTAATTAGTAATAGAATACTTGATATACAAGAATCAAATTAAACAACAGTCTCAGCAAAGCTCTGGATGCTTGGTGGCTGTTTACATTTTGAAATCCCCTTGTGTCTATGGCGGCGTGTTGAGCCGTCGAGGGCCCCTTATAATGCGAATCTCTGATTGTGGACCGACTTAAGCTTGAAATATTCTAAAATTAATCTATAGACAGATTAAAGACTGGTCTTGTTTGGATTTTGAGATTAAAATGGTTTGAACAGAGTAGGTACAAATAACACTTATTCTTAAAATTTATAAAAGAATATCATAATGTTTTTGATTGTAAGGAAACTTTTTAAAGAACATTCTTGTGTCTGTTTGTATTTCTGTTGCAATCAGATTACTCAAATACGCCACTGGATCAACCTAATTAAAATTTAAAAGTTACCTATCAATTCTTGTAATTTCAATAGAAATATGTGCAACATGAAAGTTCAATAAATAGAAAGTATCTTTTGGGGAACAATTAAAAGTTAATTTAAAAATTCAAACTGTGCCTTATGACTTATAAAATGAACAACAAAAGAGCTTGTTAATACGTTTCTCTAATTATTCTAAAACTTCAGTTTTTTTTTTCTTAATTTATATCTAACGATCTGACATAGGCCTCTCCCAAGGAACACCACAGAGCCCGGTCTGTTGCTTTCTGCATCCAGTCGCTGCCAGCCCTCTTACGTAAGTCGTCCCGCCATCTGGCCAGAGGGCGTCCCACACTACGTTTGCCAAGACGCGGTCTCCACTCTAAAACACGCTTACTCCAGCGGTTGTCTGTCCTTCGACATATGTGACCAGCCCATTGCCACTTCATCCTACCAACTTTCAGAGCTATGTCAGTCACTTTGGTTCTCTGACGGATTGCTTCATTACGAATTTTGTCCTTCAGAGAGACTCCAAGCATAGCTCTTTCCATGGCACGCTGAGCGACTTTGAGCTTCTGGATTAATCCCATGGTCAATGTCCACGTCTCAGCACCGTACGTCATTACTGGGAGGACGCACTGGTTGAAGACTTTCGTCTTCAGGCTCTGTGGTATATCCGACGAAAATATGTTGTTTAACTTCTTAAACGCTGCCCATCCCAACTGGATCCTCCTATCGGCTTCCTTCTCGAAGTTGTATCTACCCAACTGCATTAGTTGTCCGAGATAGATATATTCCTTGACAACTTCGAGAGGCTTGCCATCAATGACTACTTGTCCCGGAGCGACGAGGTCATTGTACATGACCTTCGTCTTGCTCAGGTTCATCCGGAGACCAATTCGTTGGGAGGATTCATTTAGACTGTGCAGCATCTCTTGAACTTCCTGCAGCGATTCTGCCATGATAACGATATCATCGGCAAACCTTAAGTGCGATATGTATTCGCCGTTTATATTGATGCCCCGCCCGTTCCAGTTTAGAGTCTTGAAGACGTCCTCTAATGCATTTGTAAACAGTTTCGGGGATATCACACCCCCCTGTCTTACTCCTCGATGCAAAGGAATCTGTCTCGTTTGACTATTCTGTACTTGGACGGACATAGTTGCGGCATCATACAAGCTCTTAAACACCTCGAGGTATCGGAAATCAACTTGGCTCAGCTGCAAGGAGTCCAGAACAGACCAGGTCTCGACAGAGTCAAAGGCCTTTTCATAGTCCACAAAAACTAGGCACAAAGGCTGATTGTACTCCTGAGTCTTCTGTATGATCTGCCTCACAGTGTGTATGTGGTCTATGGTGCCAAATCCTCCGCGAAATCCAGCCTGCTCTGGTGGTTGGAAGTCTTCCAGCCGTCGCGTCAGCCTGTTTGCGATAACCCTGGAAAACAACTTGTAGACGTGGCTCAGGAGCGATACAGGACGGTAGTTGTTAAGAAGGGTCTTGTCCCCTTTTTTGAAAAATAAAACTACCAGGCTCCTGCTCCACGCCCTTTGTGGAAAACGGAGTTGAAAATGCGCTGCAGTTGCTTAAGGACAGGTTTTCCCCCTGCTCTTAAGAACTCAGTTGTAACTCCGTCTTCACCTGGGGCTTTTCCATTTTTTAGTTGTTTCAGGGCTAGCTCAATTTCGTCAATGCTGACGTCGGGAAGTTCATCGGTATAGTGTCGGACTAAAGCAGCTCGGGGGTCACAGGGGACGGGTTCTGGTAGCGGAGATTGTGAGGCATACAACCGGCCATAGAAGTCTTCTACCTCGGAAAGAATCTCCGGCTTAGAGGAGACGACTCGACCGTCAGCGGTCGTCAGCCTAGACATGTGGCTCCTCCCGAGACGCTTCACGAATACTTTGGAACCTCGATTTTGTTCTATTGCCTCTTTGATGAGGCGTGTATTAGAACTCCGGAGATCCCGCCGTACCGCTTTTCGAATGTGTTTCGTGAGTGCTCGCTGATCGTCCGCCGTGGTCTGTACCTTTTCACGTCTCTCTCTCATGAGTTCCAGAGTCTCATCTGAGAGTTTAGACTTCCTACCCGTATGCGTATTCCGACAAAACCTTCTACCCACATCCCTCATGACCTCCACTACTCCACGCAAGTCCTCGTCAACGTCGCACTCGGTTTCCAGCACATCGAATCGGTTTTGAAGTTCCATTTGGAATCTTTCAGAGCCAGCAATAGTCTGGAGCAGAGTAGGCCGGAGCGTAGACTCTATGAGACGGGTGCGTTCCAGTTTGAAATGTATGTTCAGAGTGCCTCGGTGATCACTGCCGGTGTTGAACCTGTTGATCACTGAGACATCCCTGAACACATGTCTCTCATCCGTCATGATAAAGTCTATCTCATTTTTAGTCACGTTGTCGGGGCTCCGCCAGGTCCACTTTTTCTGGGGCTTCTTCTTGAAGAACGAATTCATCAAGAATAGCCCTTCTCGTTCCAAAAAGTTGATCAGCATCTGCCCCCTGTGATTTCTGCTCCCAATACCATGTGGCCCCATAACCGATTCGGTGTCCGTGCGTACTCCCACTTTTGCATTGAAGTCCCCCATGACAACATTGAAGTGTGTCCTTGAGTCATTGTGCAGGTCGATTTCTTCGTAAAGAACTTCCACATCATCGTCAGAGTGTGTGGTAGTCGGCGCATATACCTGTACGACCTTCAGAGATTATCTCTCAGTCAATTTGAGTACGAGGTACGCTACCCTTGTCGAGACACTAGATATTTCTACGATGTTGCCAGTGAGGGCTTTGTTGACAAGAAACCCGACACCGCCCTGGGAAAGGCTATCACCTTCTCGGAAGTAAAGTAGATGGCCTGATTCTAGGGTCACTGTGTCCTCTCCCTGTCTTCGGACTTCAGATAGCCCCAGAATATGCCATCGTATCTTGTCTAACTCTACCTCCAATTCGGACAGATGTTCGTTAGTCATAATTAAATACGTGAAATAGAGTTCTGTGTGGAATTAAACTTCTGGTATACAACTGCATGGTGTCTAAGGAACAGCTGAGTATTGGACTTACTACGGATACATATCGTAATTGCGTGTAACTTCCAACTTGAAGCTTCCTTCAAGTATCACTGTATAGAATGTTATTTCTATTTAACTGGGTTAATACTGGTAGTTATTTGATACAAGTATATTCTCAGCGTTCAAATTAAAATATTAGAGATTTGCATATTTAAAAAGTTTAATATACTTTTGTATACAAGAAAAGTTTAAAAACTACAAACAAAAACGTATTTTTTTTATAAAATTTACGTAGCCTATGTCACCCGGATCATTATTACGAATCTATTGATACCTCATTCATTAAAATCGGATCCGTAGTTTAGGCGCTACAATGGCACAAACAAACACACAGACTGCCTAAATTTATTACAAAGATGTGATTTGAAATTTCAGGTTCAATGTGAAACGAACAAAATTCACATTTAATATTAAAACAATGTATTCGTTCAACATGCTAATTGTAACATACCTCCAAAAAACGACGACAATTTTTGTGTAAATTTATATTTTACACTGATACACATTTAATTATGTTTTTGTAACATTTATGATATCACGTTTTTGTTCCAAATAATATTTATGTTAATATTTATGCAGTGCATGTAGGTTAACTCAACCTACATGCACTGCATAAATATTAACACTCCCGTCCCCAACAAGAATATAGTATTGTTGTGTAAGGCTTATTTTATATTCACAGTTTTGCCAATCAAAATTTTTATCTCAAGCAAAAGTTACGAGACAATTCTATTGATATCAAACGATAAAAGTATTTGTAGAACGTTTTAAAAAAAACAAAAATGTTTGATATTTTCTAGAAAAATGTATACCAGTAACTTTAACTGCAGGGAAGTCAAATCTTTTGTTGTCTTAATTATATAAATTAGTCTATTATCTAATTTGTCGTTTATCTCGATTTCCACCAAATAGCTCACATAGGAAAGAATTTTGAAATCTTTAAATGCCATTACATCATGTGCCGTGGATCGAACTAAGTGGCGTGCAATTGGAGAGGCCTATGTCCAGCAGTGGACTGCGGTAGGCTGAATATGATGATAATTTTATAACTCAAGAACGGGCTCACCTATCCAAACCAAATGTCTAGGCTTTGTTCGGACCATTTAGTAGATGGTTTATGTGAAGTTTGCACAAAATCGGTAGAGCGGTTCTTCATTTTTTCGCCCCGCGTTCCCCGCGGTACGACTATAACCGCGGGTAACACTGCGGGGTTCAGCTAGTACTTGGTATAAAATAAGTACTTAATTTTAAATATATTAAAGATTATACAATTATTTCTGGTGCAAGCCGTTCTGTGGAAATCATCCTTTACTGTAACTGACATTGCGATTCGCAGACACAAGTAAATACTGACTTTGAGGGCACGTTCGACGTCAGTGATCATACAGGCAATCAAATAGATTTATTCCCTAAGCTATTCCGTACTCGGTCGTATCTCCAATAAACCAGACCCGCACTACTGTGCACTGTTTAGAGCTTAAAATCCTCTCGGGAATAGTACACAACTACTGCTAGACAACATTCAAATCGAACCAAAAGTTAATATACGGTCGTAAGACGCCTGGGCTAGATAATAATGCTATATTGCTTTCATGCTGACTGCCTCGTTGGCACAAGTGGTAGCCTATGCGACTGCTGTGCTTGAGGTCTCGGGTTCGATTTCCGGGTCGGACCAAATATTTGTATCACCTACAAATATTTGTTTCGGAGTTTGGGTGTTTTCTATGTATAATATGTATGTATTTACAAAAAAAAGTATACATGTATTTATATCAGTTGTCTAGTACCCATGACACAAGTTCTGCTTAGCTTGGGACTAGTAACTTGTCAGAAGATAGCGCTGTAGAATCGGTGTTGTAGAAATTTATTATTCAAATTCAAAATGAAATCTGTATGACCCGAAGGGTAAGTTCCTTAGCTAAAGATTGTTTTCTACAAACTTATTGCTTCTAAATAACTTAAAGCAATGTAATTATTATTATTATAACTAAACAATCTAATTTACTTGATAGGCTACTATAGCATGCCAGACAATTTCAAGATTCATTGAAAAGAATTCTCTTGGCATTTTTCTTTAATCTAGTCTAAGATTTAAAGTTAAATTTCTGTTTGACTTTTGTAACTACTAAAAGTTAAAGCCGAGCTCGTTGATCGTCAAAACAAATTTAGCGCATGTAAGAGCATCCCCTTACGTTATATCGCTGCGCTACTCGTTTAGCGCTGCCAAACCTACATCTAACCAGAGTAAACCAAGTCCCGCATCTTCGAAAGCTTTTACTTCGATTCAGGCAGAACTCTTCTAAAGAGAACTCGATTGCAGCAAAGTGCACACCTGAGTTCTTTTGCAAACACTCTTTGGGAAATACACAAACTTAGCGCTCGCTGGTACCAAAGTTTATATGTAGAAAATAGTATGGCATAGTTTACAGGTTTAGATCTACGTTGAAATGTTTTTGGTGAAATAATATTCTTGTTCTTACACTTGTTTGCATTATGACCTAAATGTCAAAATCATTACATCGTCAAATACATCTCCCTATAAATATTATTACTCGTTCTTAGTAGTATTTTTGAGCCACTTCATTTAATAATTTTGTTAGACACAAAACTTTTGCAGATAATTTGCTAGTGTATTGAATCTTCACAGGTTTTATACCTTTTGTGTTTCATACGTTGATTTGTTTTAGAGGCGTATCTTAATTATTCTCATCGTTTCATCTATTGCAATAGTAAAAGAACTATTTTTATTTTTTACTAACTACTGCCTCCGCCCGCGTGTATGTCCATCTTCAAAAATCAAAGTATCTCTATCACAAATTTCATTTAAGTTACTTTCGAAATTATAATATTATATGGATGCATTATTTATGGTATGTATAAAAAAATGGAGTCACTATAATATTTTTCTCTTTTTATCACGTAGGTACGTCATCAAAGTGGTCCCATAAAACATTTAAAAGCATTATGTCTTAAATTATTGATTGAGGCACAGTAAGTAAGAAAAATTAACTTAAAAGCAACCAAAATCCCTCCTCTGTTTTGTTCAGCCTTCGATTCTATTCACTTTGGCTAATCGAGCGTCGTAAAAAGTTCTTAAGTATTTACGTAATGGCTGTAGTTTCAGTCATGAAAACAATTGTCGTTTAGAACTAAATAACTTGTATAAATAAATACTCTTAAAGGCCGAACTTATAAGTGTTGTTTTGTGTTGTTGTTATACATACCTGGACCTTTAGCTATAAAAACATACGTTATAGTAAACCGTATATATTCCGTTTTTTTTTAAATATTTTGGGACATCTACACACAACGCCATCTAGTCCCAAGCTAAGTAGAGCTTGTGTTTTGGGTGCTAGATAACTGATATAAATACTTATATACCTTTTATTTTGTAAATACATACATATTATACATAGAAAACACCCAAACTTCGAAACAAACATTTGCAAATAACAAACTAATATTTGGTCCGACCCGGAAATCGAACCCGAGACCTCTAGCACAGCTAAAATAAACACAGAAACAAGAAAAAGTTAAAAAAAATTGGTTGTCCGGAAATTCGGTTTACGAACGATAGACGTTATAACAAAACATTGATGAAATGATGAGAGATATATGTACAATCTCTCTTACAACAATGTACAATGAGCGTAACGGGACAATGAGAGTAACAGGGCAATTAGTCATCCTTTTTCGAGCATGCAGCCGGCGTTCATCAATTTATTAGACGTTGTCACGTCAAAAACTATAACCCAATGACTTAAGAATTTTAGATAAAATCTTCATAACCTATGTCACCCGGGCTATTAGTATGAATTTATTGACACCTCGTTCATTAAAATCGGTTCATAAGATTAGGCGCTACATTGCAACATGCATCGACTGTCAATACTATTTGAATTCGTTTGAGACGGGTAATAAGTAGAATGACAGTGTTTCGCATTATTGAAATTATTAATGTAAATATTTATATCTCTTAAATGAGAATTTTAAAGTATGCATCAGCAGTAATAATGATACCAAAGTCATGTTATAAGGGATTTTGAATCGGTTTTACTTATACCCAATGCCATATTGGTGAAATGAGGTAAACAAAATTCATATTCGACATGCATAATAAAATAAGTTAGTAATAAAATAAATAACATTCTAGTCAGCCGGTGGCATTACCGCGTCTCGGCAAACGTAGTGTAGGACGTCCACAGGCCAGGTGGAGTGATGATCTGCGCAAGACGGCTCGCAGGAGCTGGATGCGAGAAGCTGAGGATCGAACCAAGTGGCGCGCAATTGGAGAGGCCTATGTCCAGCAGTGGACTGCGATAGGCTGATGATCATGATGATGGTGGCATTACTTACAAAATTTTAAAGCATAGCATTCTAAATAAAATAAAAAAACCTGATCTGAAATGTTTGAGTTGGATTTCTATAGATTATCTGAATATAACAACATGTTTACAGAACACACTTTAATTAATCCTAAATTACAGTTTAAAGTCATAACCAAGTCCACTCTACAATTTACTACTCTTTTCTAATTCTAACTAATAGTTAAAAAAATACATAAATTAGAAAAACAAAGCAAGTTATGAAATCCGTGTGCATACGAAAATACTAATAACCCAACTGCAATCTTCTGTTAGAATACATTTGTACAAACAAAGTCTTTACTACAGAAACTGTTATATCTAAAATCTTTGTATACATACTAGTTAATAAAAGTATTTATGTTCATCGAGATAATTTACTTGTACCCTTCGTTTACCCTCGTCTAGATTTTGTTTTCAGTTTTAACGTAAATACGAAATACAAGTTCGTTTACTTCAAAGCTTTGTTATTACAAGCTTTTTATTAACTTGCAATGTATGTTGCTTGTTGTTCGGGTGGAATATTGCAACGCAATTTTGAAGCATATATCTTCAACCGATTTTGCTGAAATTTTGCAAGGATATATATACGGCGTGACAATACGATATTGTAATGACATGGAGCTGATCTGATGCTGAAGCTGAAAGGTGGTCATAGGAACTGTGTAAAGAAACGTCGCAACATCATCGAGTTTGGACTCGTTTGATTCGTCTCGAGGCATTCCAGTAAAAGTCTTGTTTTTAAAAAGCTTTTTAATTTAATTTATTTTTCACATAAATAGCATAGTAAACAAGAATTTCCTTCTTTTCTCTTCAGCAGTGAGTTATTTAAGGCTGTTGATGATGATGATGAAAGAAGAATGATATGTACTGATCGTTAGTCTTGTAAATAGAAGTATATCTTCAAGATCAATTTCTATTTGGTACTGAACCAAACATGCGTAGGTATAGTGAACTAAGTACTAAGATTTGAGATATTGAAAAATCATCTGTAAACAAATGAGCTTAAAGAATATAATTCAATAACAAATTTTAGTGAATTTTAGTTTAGGGATGTCAACAACAGAATTAGCACCATGTCTCGAAATTTAAAACTATACAACAAGAAAGTTCATTACCAATTTATATACGCTACGGTGGAACATACATAGACTGCCACTGAACATGAGATCAAAATAAAGTTAGTAAAATCTGCTAGTGGCGATATTGAAACAAATATATTACACATATACGTGCAGAGCGACTCAAATGAAAGCTGAAGTCGTCGTTTTGTGGTCCATTCGTTGATCGTCTAGCTCATAATAGGAAACTTCATAAAACTCGACTTAAATTTTGCCTGTCGAAACCGTTTGACGGAACTAGTCATGTGTGATATCGTTTGAAAGCTCATGACACAAAGAGTGCACGGAATTCATAAATACAACTTTTTAAAGCACTCCCTTTTAATAATTTAGTTTTTTTTTTCAAAAGAACTCCCGCACTAGGAATACATCCTGTGTCGCGGGGGACTTTACAACCATACATGAAACGGACACAAAGAACACCCAGACTTAGAACAACAACTGGCGAAGTAGGAAACGGCGTGGTGACCGTAAACCACTAGGCCAAACGTGCAGTTTTGTTCTGATAGTTTTACATCTAATCTTATAGTTTACGCTTTAACTATTTAATTGACCATTACATTTTTTTAAATTTGTTGTGTTGTTGTCGTTCTTTTGTCAATAGAAGGTTTACTTACCTTCATTGAAGAAAATTGTATTTGGTATTGCACTGCCGAAGCAAAAATTTGAAAATCATTATTTTCAAAGACGGTCAATTTATTTCATGTTCATTTTTTTGTAATTTTCAACATTAATTTCGTCACGACAACTTGAAGACTAGAATACTTTAAAATACCTAACATTGCCAGAAATAACTGATATTAGTCGGCTGGTTGCCATATCATCAAAAGACGAAGCAGGATTATAATCTTTTCCTAACCAAGTCGCATTTTTTCCATCTACTGTCACCGCTCTTACAAAGCATCATAAACTTTCAGCAACGAGAATACCATCAACCCAGTACGCAACAAGTAAGGCGATCCCGATCAATAACAGGCGCGGTACTTTAGTTCAAACTAAGCATAATATAAATCCTTGTCATTCTAGGCACGTTCCAGAGTTCGACTCAGCGAGTATTTTATACTGTGAACAGCTGTGGATATGTTATTATTTTACATATCTCTCTTGTTTTTAAAAATGACTTATTATCGTCCGAAAACAATTTACAAACTTATTGCCCAATAAGGAAATAGAATAACAATGTTAAAGAGTTAACAATATTTACTTGCTCTAAATATCTAACAGGTGTACATATGGTCTGGTTGAAGAGGACAAGTGCTGTTAACCACCCATCGTGTACCTGTAGTATGTTTGAAATGTCTATATTTAGTTAAATATAACAATCAACTTATCTCAGTACAAGGTTTCGTGATACGCGTAATACTCAAATCTCTAACCTCTATTAAAGTTGTAAACACTAAAATCCACACAGCTTAATTTCTTTGCACGCTCGTGGTCCCTCGGAAAGTCGTTTCGGCAAAGTAATTGCTTATGAGTGGAAGCGGATAAACGAAACGAGTTCCACTCTACCGGGGATCGTAAAATGGACTCAGGGGCTTGCATTTAATTAATACAACTAGTAGAAGTACGTGAGAGCACATCCACTGAAATGGAATCATTCTGTTTGACCGTCGAACTGACTCTTTTCGTCGAAAAATTACCCAAATTACCACGTTCACATCAGCGCTTTACCTATCTAAAGCTAAGTGGAATTGCACTTCATGAGTTTGGTGATATTTCACGAATGTTTTCGCAGAAACTGCAGATAAATACTCACCTGTTAAAGGAGCATTCATTGTTGGCTTTTTGAAAATGCATTCAAGACGAGATAATCCTTGGTCGTAGAAGAGTTTCCTGTAATTAGCTCTATCTACTTCAGTTACTAATAGTACAGCACGGGACAATAGCAAAGGAAAAAGTTAAGGTCAATAGTCTTTAATTTAAAGACAGAACAAAAGGGACTCCAATAATAAGAGAGACAAGAGCACGATTACAGAACGGCGAGTCGCACTAGCTTTGATGATATGGAGCTGTTAGTACACTCTATTTCTTTGTAAGCATAATTCAACAATCACGAAATAAATACGTTAAAATAACATTAAGTAGCTTATCTAAGTAAGTACCTGTGACACTGTTGCAAGTCATAAACTACTTACCAGGTATCTACAATTCAGTGGAAATTTCAGTGGATTTATAAAGCACAAGTCATAACTGATCTTAGTAACAATGACAGCCTTGTTACTACCCTGCAAGCTCCACATACCACGCTTCACTTAAGAAGATCACTGCAAGCTATCATACATACATATGTGCACTGACAATCAGACAGTTATAGACGGGTAATTCCAAAAAAACAATTTATCCCTATCAAGCCTAAACATCATCTTGAACGAAGCAAATAATTTCTTTTGTTAGGATAACCCCTCTTTACACTTCCCTACTTTTTATCTTAAGTCGTTGTCGGTATGCAAATTGCAAATTCATTAAATGATTGTACGTCCGTCTCCAGTTTTCTTTTATTTTTTTACTCGACATGCTTGTTAAGAGTCTCTTGTCCGTTCATTTTTTATAAAAGCTGAGATGTTCAGATAATGAAAAGGCACATGTTATGTTCACTTTGCCATTTATTATTAACATATATTACTTTGATGTTCGTAGCTTCTTTTTTATTCATTCCTTTTGATTTTAATGTTATGAAATAATCATTTATTTATACACATGTTTTCAGAACATGGGTTGTTTCAGAACATTTTTTTAAATATAAAATCAGTAAGTCTGAAGTAAAATAAACTTTGTCTGCATACTAATAGAGTAGGTAGTAGAGCAACGCTGATTTCAGCACGAATGGGCCGGCTCGACCGGGGTGGTACTACCCTCGCACAGAAAATCAACGTAAAATGACAGCGTTTGTGCTGCCGTGTTTCGTTGGTGAGTGCGAGACCGGAGGCCCAATTAGTCTAGTCAACAAGTTCCATACTTGTTGACTAGACTAAAAGATGCACAAGCATCACTAGGCCGCCATAGTGTGGGTCGCCATACTGCATTGCTGTATTCGCAATGAGTATGGTGGCCACCACTCGTGGATTCTGCTAATGCTTTCCATCAGGCAGAGTAGAGTCATTTTGGCAGGCCAAACATAAAAAAAAAAAAAAAAAAAAAAAAAAAAAAGTGTTATGATACTTTAGAAAACATGCAGACTTGGGACTATTACACTAAACTAAAACATTATGCTTTATATTTATAATATAGATTGCATATTAAGAATACTATTAATACTAATAAAGCATTATACATAACACGTGTTAAAAGTATAGATGTACCTTTAAATAATGTTGTTCGTTTATTAGAGTTAATAGATAACAATATTAGTTAAAAACCGATTTGAGCAACAGCTAAGTCTCCAAGCAAAACAATACAGTGGGTCATTTTGCTTTCGTACAAATTTCAATAATGTCTATTGGCTAGACGGATAAATGATCTACGTCTGGACTGCAGCCACTTTTTCAGGAATGATTCAGATTGAAAATGCCTAATCTGAAATACGTACTTCAAGACATATAACAATTCTCTAGAAAAGAAAAAAGGAAATAGGGAATAACTAGTTTCACTGTAAATATGTATTTGATGATCGAACTCCATTTTAAATTTATCAGGGTCTTCAAATTAATTTCAAACTTATTAACGCGTTCATTAAAGTCCATACTAAAACTTAGTAATACTTTGCACTCTTTATAAAATAATTAAACAAAAGTAAAAAATACATTACAATTTTAATGTTTAACGTTTATCGTATAAAGTCAGAGAACAGACGTAAATAATGGCGACGGTCTCACCGGACATAAGTTACCGCCTTCGAAGTGCCTGGAGGATGTACAACGTGCCGAGAATTCATCGCGATAACTTCGAGACTCTGACGGTAAACCTCCTATTCAAAACGTCACATCAGATTGTATTTTGTGTTTTTATGTGTGTGTAAGATTAAACGCTGAAGGGTTAATCCATAAACCGTACCTACGTTTTTACCATTGCCGTAAACAAAACCATGTTCACGGGATGAAAAGTTAGTTGCCAACTACAAATTGCTACTGCCACTTTCATTTTACATTTTACGATGAATGTAAAAGTAGTCCATATGAAATAGCGTAATAAACTTTTTCTCCATTTATTACAGGTACTGACATCGAAAGTTTTTGTAGATGGAAAGCATGTTTTTTACAATTTCATTAACATCGATATTTAAGGGTCCTTAGAAAAATCACTAACACTAACAGTCCACTACTGGCAGTAGACTATTATAGACTGTTGATGATAATTGATGAGCATACAAAAATGTACGTTCATCGACATAGTTATATAGGAGCACAGAGGCGAATGATGCGTCTAAATTTATTTTTATTAATTTGATGATGATGATTATTTGATTGATTGATATTATCTTTGTAAACCAACCAGTCTCCGAGGCATTCAAAAACAGTAGGTAGCAATAGACCTTTACACAGCTAGCTCATGCCATTTCCAAACACGGTGGTCAAGTTTATCAAATATCTAAAGTCTCAGACTCGAGACGATTATCGCTTTAATAAACTAGACTGCCAAGGTAGTGGAAAGTTTCTATTAAACATCGCAGTTTGTGCATTATTTTCCTGTAAAAAATAGTTACCAATTCATATAGGTGGTAGTTCGATACAATCACTCCCGTAATGCTAAGTGACTTTTCGCAAGATCTCCTTAAAGAAATTCTCTAAACTATCGCGTGAAACCGGTGTAAATCTATAATATCCAGGTGAGATATATCACGATCGCTCGCAGGTGGCTACTAGTGCCGTATATCAGGATAAGAGAACCACCTTCATGCGATAAATATCAACTAAACGTACATATTTTAAATTGTCATCTTTTTTTTAGATAATTATTTTCAAAGCATAAATGTCGCTCTATATTTACTTCGAGTTGTTTGGGTAAATTCATTTGGGAGTGTTGCATTTACCGTGCCCATAAAATGTTTATTACATGACAGAGAAACTGATAACAAAAGATTGAAACGTGCACTGAGGAAATATATAAAGAAAAATGTTCTTTTGAGAAAGAGCAACGTCAGTATTATGCCGTAGAAGTGTTGCCGATATTGGATGAATACTAAGTGAGTGAAGACTGGAATATAAGTTAATACCGGAAAATAATCATTTCCTATTGGAAAATTCTTTACGTCTGAGTTGGAAGGCGTTCAAAACGTCACATCACTCCGCGAAATTGCATCTCCCTTCTAATTTGTATTCAGAAGCATTTGGTCTCAAGTGTTATTTGTTCATAAGGCGAGGCGTTTGGCCTCACGCTCTGATACTTATTCTCAAAAGACATTTTAAATGATCTCTGACAGGAACAATTTATTTCAACGAATCTGTGTTTTTGACAAGGGGTACTGCAAATTGAATCGTTATTTTATTTGTTTTAGGTTACTAATTTACTTATAAAGTGATTGTGTTTAAAATCTTACATGAGTGGTATTCACATGTGTGTTTCGAGGATATCCAACAAATTATGCACCCTAAAGATGACGTGTGGCGTCGCATATAAAATACATGCATAAGCAAAAGAAGGCACGATAAAAAATAAATTAAAGTTCTACAGTTTCTAACAGATTATTATTAAATGACATTACAATTTGACAATGAAAGCAGGGTAATACGCGCTTCCAAACCTGTTTATGGGTGGTTTGGGGCCAAGTGTGTATCGGATTAAAGTCTCCAGTGGACCAACGTGTCTTTTGCCTTTTCTAAAGATACGGTATGCATAACATTGTAGAATCGTTTCAATTATTCGTAATGTAGAAAAGTTGTAAAGGGTAAAAGCATACATTTTAAGGCGTCATCTCTTTTAGTTTTCATTTGCGACATAGCTCTGATATCTTCCTTTTAAATTAAAACTACTTTTATCTAGATTTCTTCCAAACACATTAACACTTAATAGGCTACGCTCCGGCAGTAATGCATAGAGAAAATTCATCCAAGTGTAGCGATAAGAATAAATTAAAAGAACGGGAATGTGCACTCCATTATAATGCAAAGTATTACTTTGTCCTTAGAGAGTGACCCAAAAGTTAAGTCTTTGAGGACACTTGCCTTGTTATTAAAATAATCTTGAACGAACTACTTTAAATTTTGTTCGAGACAAGCCTAGCATAAGAAGTTAACTTTTAGTCCTTAATTTACGAAATACCCTCTTGAGTAGTGAAATTTCATTCTCCCAAGAGCTATCTAATTAAAAAGTTTAGTATTTTAAAATGATTTTTTTTCATTATTATTTTATTCATTTTACAGATGGGCCTGTCATAGTGACTCTACTCTGCCTGATGGAAAACATGAGCAGAATCCAAGAGTAGTGGTCACCATACTCACACTACACACAGATTATGTAATGTTACTATGTTAAATAAAACATGTTACTATCTGGCCCCTCGACTTAAATTATGAGGAGACAGAAAACCTTATTATCGTAGTAAAATAACATTAGCAGTAGAATTAAATGTAAATGCCTATCTAAATTGCCATTAATATATGTCAAAACAAAACTAAAACACCATCACAGATACACAGACGCACACACGCACACGCACTCACACACACACTATACAAAGAAAACTTTTCATTTTTTCCTCTATTTTTAACCGACTTCCAAAAAGGAGGAGGTTCTATGTTCCACTGTATGTATTTTTTTTTTTTTTTTTTTTATGTATGTTACCTGATTACTCCGTCAGTTGTGGACCGATTTTGAATTTTTTTTTTGTATTCGACAGGGTATGCTTCCGTGGTGGTCCCATTGCCAGCATATCAGGATCTGATGATGGGATCCCAGGGAAATCGAGGGAAACCCTCATTTTTTATAGGCACATACTATGTTTTTCGTATATTTTCTGAAGTTACACCGGTATTTGCGTCTGGTAGTCATCATTTTATGATGATGAGCTGATGAGGTAAGGTACCACTCCTTAACGGTTAGGAGTTGGAGGATAAATCTTTAAATATCATATGTATATAAGTTACCTTTAGTCGTATTCTTACAAATTATTTAGGTACGCTGATGATGGAAGGTGGAAGGTACAACTCCTCAACGGTTAGGAGTTGGAGAATAATTCTTTCAATTTCATACGTATCTAAAGACCTTCAGTCGTATACTTTCAAGCTATTTAGGTGAGCTGATGATAGAAGATTAAACTCTTCAACAGTTAGGGATTAGAGGATGATTTTAATATTACACGTACCTTAATTTGTATTATTCTTGATGATGAAATTTGATGAAATAATTCAACTTACTACTTACCTACGATTGTTTGCACTAAAAACTGTAAAATAAAAACTTTTTATAAAAAAAAAAAAACCGACTTCCAAAAACATCCAACGAAAACTCTCTGTCAAAAAACACTTAAAAGCGTAAAATAAACTGGTTCTTCATAAATTGCCTATACCTAATTCTTTATTCATTTAAATAGTAGTATTATAATGGGTGCTAGGTACCTAAAATCTGTTTGAAGTCGGTGCTAAGCCAAAAGGAATACAAACGAACAATTACAAAAGTCTAAGCGATAGTCACTTGGCACCGACTTCAAACAGATTTTAGGTACCTAGCACCCATTATAATACTACTATTTAAATGAATAAAGAATTAGGTATAGGCAATTTATGAAGAACCAGTTTATTTTACGCTTTTAAGTGTTTTTTGACAGAGAGTTTTCGTTGGATGTTTTTTACGTTACCTTTTCTCTCTTCTATACTATTACATAAAGCTGAAGAGTTTGTTTGTTTGAACGTGCTGATCCCAGGAACGGCTGGTCCAATTTGAAAAATTATTTTAGTGTTGGATAGTACATTTATCGAAGAAGGCTATAGGCTATATATCATCATGCTACTACCAATAGGAGCGGAGCACCAATGAAAAATGTTTCAAAAACGGGGGAAAATTATCACGCTGCGGGCAATAGGAGACGCAAACGAGGTTGCGTAGGTCAACTAGTATTATATAAACAGTATGTATATTTTAGAAAAGTTTGTATACCGTCGACGGAGGGTGAGAGCCTGGACCCTGGAGATATATCATACAGGTCTAGAAGTCTAGAACCTAGTGCAGACTCCAGCTCTCATAAAGGTTTTAACTTGTGCAGCTGATATGTATTGTATTATTAAGATTGTGTACCTTTTTGAGAGAAATAAACAAATATGATTTGGTTTGAATGATGCAACATGGTGACCCACACTATGGCGGCCTATTGAGATGATTCTGCATCATTGGGTCTTCGGCATTTTCTGTTAAATTTAAAAATGTTTTTTGGAAGTCGGTTTTTTTTTAATATAAAAAGTTTTTATTTTTCAGTTTTTAGTGCAAACAATCGTAGGTAAGTAGTAAGTTGAACTATTTCATCAAATTTCATCATCAAGAATACAAATTAAGGTCTATACGTACGTGTAATATTAAAATCATCCTCTAATCCCTAACTGTTGAAGAGTTTAACCTTCTATCATCAGCTCACCTAAATAACGTGAAAGTATACGACTGAAGGTCTTTAGATACATATGAAATTGAAATAATTATCCTCCAACTCCTAACCGTTGAGGAGTTGTACCTTCCACCTTCCATCATCAGGTTACCTAAATAATTTGAAAGAATACGACTAAATGTAACATATAAAAATATTGTTACGAATAATAATAATCTTCAAGCCTTATCTGCACACAAATACATACACACTTCTTATCGATCTCCCGAGGCAAGGAATAATGGACCTTATTTCTATATGCATAGTGTCGGATATCGATTGGTTGTTGCCTAATTATTATTAACTTCGATTATTTTTATTAGCGTTTTTACTTGTAGATTCTCGTGTTTTATAGGAGTTTCTAGAAATGAAAGAGTAATAATAATATGAGTATAAATAGAGCGTCTCGCGGGCACAGTAGTTCAGTACAGTTTGAGCTATAGTGAGATAAACATCGAAGTGATATCAGCGATCAACCTAGCGACCTCGGCGACCTTTAAGGATTGTAGATTCAGAGTAGTATTGTGATTTTAAAAGTGGTTTTAATTTTTACTTAATGGTTTAATTAATAGTTGATAAAGTCTCTTTAACAAGTCCAAAGGCTTCTTTCTCAAATAAATCGAACCCTAACACGTAACAATATGATATTTAAAGATTTATCCTCCAACTCCTAACCGTTAAGGAGTTGTACCTTATATCATCAGCTCATCATCATAAAATGATGACTACCAGACGCAAATACCGGTGTAACTTCAGAAAATATACGAAAAACATAGTATGTGCCTATAAAAAATGAGGGTTTCCCTCGATTTCCCTGGGATGCCATCATCAGATTCTGATATGCTGGCAATGGGACCACCTCGGGAGCATACCCTTTCGAATACAAAAAAAAATCAAAATCGGTCCATAGTTGACGTAGTAATCGGTGAACATACATAAAAAAAAATACAAACAGTGGAACATAGGACCTCCTCCTTTTTGGAAGTCGGTTAAAATACAATTTTTAAGACATTATGAACACAACATGAATGATGTTGAAGATACGAGACGATATGATTGTTTTAAACAAAAATATGATGGCTGTCAAATAAGATACACGTACCTATAAGCAGATAATATAAAGTGCACAAATTTATATCCCGTTAAAATTATTTCCCATTTTCATGAAATTATTTATGTTATTTTTATGTTAACCGCAGTTGTTATTGAATCTTTAAAACAACACCGCGGTGCGAAGTTTACCTAAATAAAAAAGGTAGACTACGTTACTCCTTATATCAACAGCTATAGACCAGTGGAAATCACGTCAAAATAACCCGGAATAAGCAGCTAGAGAGACAGTAAAAAAAAAAATATTTGATGTAAGTACCGTATAGTTTTCTGAGATTTTATCGTTAATCAAATATATTTCAAATCTTAATATAAAAAATATTAACAAAACATTAACTGAATTCTAAATCTAAGTAGGTATAATATCCTATATTATAAACGTGAATGTTTGTTACGCTTTCACGCGAAAACTACTTAACCGATCATCATGAAACTTTGTACACATATTCTTGGAGGTATTAGAAGTAACATAGGATCCTTTTTATTAAATGCAAGCGAAGCCGCGGGAGAAAGCTATATAGTTTTAAATATAAATCTGTTTATTCTACTTCCCTCAAATGAGTTGACAACGGTATGACGTCAGACTGTCAAAACAACATCAAAACAGTCGGATAGAAGTTCAAGTTGGCATTGATGAAAAGGAAAACTTTCAACTGATTTACGACTGTTCAGAAATAGATATTTTAATGATCTGAAACATATTTACCTATTCATAGGTACCTTATTTATAAAAAAAAACATATATACGGTCGAATTGAGAAACCTCCTCCTTTTTTTGAAGTCGGTTAAAAAACTAGCTGACCCGGCGAACTTCGTACCGCCACATTTATATATCTGTCTCAGCTTCCCACTGACAGTGTATAGTCGCGGACAAAAAAAAGTGACTTTTCCCGTTATCTTTGTTTTTTATTTTTATATACAATATCCATACTGATATTATAAATTCGAATGTAACTCAGTCTGTCTGTCTGTTTGTTTGTTACCGATTTCAATGAAATTTGGCATGGAGATACCTTCATTTCAAGAACCAAGGAACGGGGAATAGAAGGACATAGGCTACTTTTTACCGCGATAATCGACATACAGGCGGGCGCAGCCGCGGACAAAAGTAATTAGTAGTAAATATCTACTAGCAATTACAACTATTGGTTAAAAAAGTTACGTACATAATCAAAATGATTTTTTTCGGTGTGTATTGGGTAAATGCTAACTTTTAAACTTTCGCGTTCCATGATATAATAATAATCACAGGCTGACTCCTGCCTGTGCGACCAGCTTGCACTGGCCGTGGCCGACTTGTGGCCGTGGCCACAGGCTGACTCCTGCCTGTGACCACGGCCAGTGCAACCTGGTCGAAAAGTCAAGCAAAACAGAGGTATGTAATACCTTGAAATAAGTGAGCGCGTTAATTCCCGTAAAAATAATTATTATTATATGGGTAAATGTTTAGATTAAATACCTCAACATTTGTTTTATCTGTAGTTGGTCTAGAGTTAGACATTTGTCGCTAGAAGCATTAAATAGTGAGAGAGAGATATAGTGAGTAGTTTTACGTCTTTGATTGAGAAATTCGCAGTGACGTAGACTAAAATATTTATTTCTTAATTAAATTAAAAAAAAATTCGGACATCTAACACACAACGCCATCTAGTCCCAAGCTAAGCAGAGCTTGTGTTATGGGTACTAGACAACTGATATAATACATATTATACTTTTTTTTTGTAAATACATACATATTATACATAGAAAACACCCAAACTCCGAAACAAATATTTGCAGATCATACAAACATTTGGTCCCACCCGGGAAACGAACCCGAGACCTCAAGATTGATTTTTTTATGGAATAGGTGGGCAAACGAGCGGACGTATCACCTGATAGTAAGCGATTACCGTCGCCCATGGAAACATGCAACACCAGAAGCGTCACAAGTGCGTTGCCGGCCTTTGGGGGATGGAGGGGAGATAGGGGAAGGGGGAGAGATAGGGGGAGGGCGTTAGGGTATGGTCCTCCGGTATCCTCACTCACTCGGTAAAACACAGCGCAAGCACTATTTCACACCGGTTTTCTGTGAGGCCGTGGTATCACTCCGGTCGAGCGGGCCCATTCATGCCGAAGCGTGGCTCTCCCACATGTCAACCCATTTTAATCAAAACCATTATGGCACTTTTTATATACATACTGGCTTATCCGGCAAACGTTGTTTTTCCAAAAAAAAATTGCGGTATAAAAAATAGATGTTGGTCGATTCTCAGACCTACACGATATGCACACCAAATTTCAGAAAATTCGATCCAGCCGTTTCAGAGGAGTATGATGGTAACTAACATAGTGACACGAGAATTTTATATATAAGATGTTTATGGGCCTGCCAAAGTGACTCTACTTTGCCTGATGCGTAGTTGTAAGTCAGCTAGTATTTAATTATGTTGACATTGTAGTATAAGTTTATTTTTAACCGACTTCCAAAAAGGAGGAGGTTCTATGTTCCACTGTATGTTTTTTTTTTTTTTTTATGTATGTTCACCGATTACTCCGTGAGTTGTGGACCGATTTTGAATTTTTTTTTGCATTCGAAAGAGTATGCTTCCGAGGTGGTCCCATTGCCAGCATATCAGGATCTGATGATGGGATCCCAGGGAAATATAGGGAAACCCACATTTTTTATAGGCACATACTATGTTTTTCGTATATTTACTGAAGTTACACCGGTATTTGCGTCTGGTAGTCATCATTATATGATGATGAGCTGATGATGTAAGGTACAACTCCTTAACGGTTAGGAGTTGGAGGATAAATCTTTAAATATCATATGTACATATGTTACCTTTAGTCGTATTCTTTCAAATTATTTAGGTAAGCTGATGATGGAAGGTGGAAGGTACAAGTACTGAACGGTTAGGAGTTGGAGGATAATTCTTTCAATTTCATATGTATCTAAAGACCTTCAGTCGTATACTTTCAAGTTATTTAGGTGAGCTGATGATAGAAGGTTAAACTCTTCAACAGTTAGGGATTAGAGGATGATTTTAATATTACACGTACGTATAGACCTTAATTTGTATTCTTGATGATGAAATTTGATGAAATAGTTCAACTTACTACTTACCTAAGATTGTTTGCACTAAAAAGTGAAAAATAAAAACTTATTATAAAAAAAAAACCGACTTCCAAAAAACACTTAAAAGCGTAAAATAAACTGGTTCTTCATAAATTGCCTATACCTAATTCTTTATTCATTTAAATAGTAGTATTATAATGTGTGCTAGGTAAATTATAATCTGTTTGAAGTCGGTGCTAAGCCAAAAAGAATACAAACGAACAATTACAAAAGTCTAAGCGATAGTCACTTGGCACCGACTTCAAACAGATTCTAGGTACCTAGCACACATTATAATACTACTATTTAAATGAATAAAGAATTAGGTATAGGCAATTTATGAAGAACCAGTTTATTATACGCTTTTAAGTGTTTTTTTTTGGCAGAGAGTTTTCGTTGGATGTTTTTTGGAAGTCGGTTTTTTTTTTTATAATGAATAAATAAAATTAATTATACTTTAGTACGTGATTGAACCAGCAAAAAATAGCGTGAAGTAACGATATGATACTCTAATTTAATCACTACTGGTCATTATTAATTTAAAGATTTTATTACATTTTTGTAATTTTACTGGCAAGAAAAATAAAATTAAAACCTCAATATATGAGATACTTGAATATAATCTGAGAATACATTTTATGAATATAAAAAATAAATGTTAACTGTAAATAGATAAATAAAAAGACAAAGAAAAACACGATTGTTTTGACACCACCACCAACCAACAACATATTTATACGTTTTTTACTGTACTGAATGTTAAACTCTAAACTAACTAGAATCTGTAATGTTAAATGAAATACTTTAGCGGCTTCAATCCAGATGAATTGACTTCAATCGATACAGAAAGAGAATAAAAGCTTTCCGAATCAAACTTTTACAAAGAACTTCTTTTGTTAAATCTTCCACAATAATTGCTTTCTTCATATTCTTTACTAAATTTATAAGTAAATAATGAAAATTAAATAAGAGCCATTTATAAGTATTTAAGTACACTAAGTGTCTGACTTAGACTTCTTTTGTTGCTTTAAAATATAATTTTCAAATAAAAAAATGACTTCACTGACTGACTTTGTAAATAGTTTCGTATCGACTGTACGTATTTTCAAAAAGTGGCCATTTTGCTACTATGTCATTATGCGATTTAATCATAATGCGAAGTAGAGAATATTTGATGTGGATTATTTACTACATATTTTTTGCTTAGTAGGTAATTCACGACCTGATAATGACACTACGATAGGATACTACCCTAATGACACGTTGTAACTTGAGTAGGTGCTTGCTTCGCCAGCTTAAAAATCTAGATTTTAGATTAAATAAATTTAACTGACATTAAGTTTATCTTTTTACAACATTTGTATGAAAATATAGTAATCAAATATTAGAATGAAATACCAGAAATATATTGTGTTGACGTAAACAGGGTTTTTAAATAAACATAATCTGTAAACGTTAGCAAAATAAGACATCTACCATATTTTTACCAATTTTCCGAGAAATATGAAGAGGAAAAATAAATATAAATTATTCATAAAATGTCTATAATCAAATTACCTCTATTGTGAGTTCGAAAGGAAATTACTCGAGCAAACCGAAAAAGGGAGCCACGTAAACGACATCTTTTCTGCGCAAGCTGCCGTTTCATAAAATAGATTATTTTCAAGGGACTGATAAAATGGAAGTGTCCCTATTTAGTAGTGTTTCGAGAGTTGAACTGTCAATGTAGTCGGCCTGAGCAATCACAACTCCGTTCACAACCATTCGAGTTTATAAAGTGACCTTTAATTTTGCGTAGGTGGTCGTAATGAGGCTTTGGGAGAACTGAAACCCTTACCTTTGCTGTGGTGAGTTAGCTTTACTTTCTGGGTTCGCTGTGTTTGAACAAGAGAAATGAAATGAAATGATATTTATTTGTAAGTAAATCTTTACAGATATTTTTACACGTCGGACTTTACAGCTAGAAGAGACCGGCATTTCCTACGACTCACTCTGGGAAGTCTCACGGGGAAGAACCGTGGGAGAGCCACGCTTAGGCATGAATGGGCCGGCTCGACCGGAGTGATACCACGGCCTCACAGAAAACCGGTGTGAAATAGTGCTTGCGCTGTGTTTCACCGAGTGAGTGAGGATACCGGAGGCCCATACCCCAACCCCTCCCCCTATCCCCCCACCCCATCCCCCAAAGGCCGGTAACGCACTTGTGACGCCTCTGGTGTTGCGGGTGTCCATGGGCGGCGGTAATCGCTTACCATCAGGCGATACGTCTGCTCGTTTGCCGGTCTATTCCATAAAAAAAAAAAAAAAAAAAAAAAAAGAAATGCCGAAACAAACCACAGAGATGTCCTTTTTTTTTTAGTCCGAGAACATTGATTACAAAACAAAAAATAATCTGTGCGAGTACAGTATAGGATCTGGGTTGGCCTTTTGAAGAAAGGACCATGATTTTGAGTCGGCCTGTCCATACAGACGGCATACGAGCCCCAGCCATCGTGTTACGACCCGAAGCGCGACACTACCGTCAGCAGGACATTTGGGTAGGCCGGGGAAACACTCAAAGCCACCAGAAAGATACTAAATATGAACTTATATTACAAGCCTAGACTATACTCACATTTACATACACAAAAGGAATTCACTTGGTATAAAAACCACATACAATAAAAATATAAATGTCTAACACTTTCACACAAGAAAGTTGCCATTTCTTAAATACGATTTCAATTAATTTAAGTAGGTACATATATATACCTAATTAAATCGAGAGAGTGTTCCTTTTGTTATTGGTGTTCTATATTACCGTAAGCTTTTACTCGTAGATTCGTTTATTAAATTAAAACAGTTTTTTTTTGTTACTAGAGATCGTTTAGCGGCTGAACTTCGATTGTTTTAAATGTCTTGGTTTGTAAAGAAACCATATCGCTACTTAAAATTAGTGATCAACGCCATCTAGTGACGATGTTGGTACTAATTTAATAGTTTAGTATTTTTCATTCACAATATTATACACACTGCATAAATAAAACGTAAATATAATTACATAAGTTGATAAAACATGCTATGCAATAGCTTTACCGCGGCAGTCCCCGAGTGCCACACGTCTTTTTTTTTCTTGACCAGTATAAATTGAAAGCTCTTTTTATAAAAAAATACACTCTGAATTTAAATTTAAATGCTGGATGATATGCACCCAGCTTTGCATAGGCATTTCGATTTTATAGCACACTCGTAAATTGTTTCAAACTATTAGTTTTCTGAAATTCTACATACATAACTAAGTATACCCGATATTTTATGTTTCATGAGCCCTATTTGAAAAAGAAAGTACCTAAGTACAAAGAATTTTCTTATATACGAAAAAATGTACAAATATTAAGATTACAACTAAAATATCAGTGTTGTTACTCTCGTAAACTTAACACCATCTGTTTTTATTTGAAGAATTTAATTAAAGAAATACAAACAAATAGATATTTTTTCCAAGTAGAACGTGATACACACTCTAGGGTCTAGATAAACGGAGTAGATTCAATTTATTTTATTTGGCGCCTCGGATACTGTATCATGCGGTATATTATTTAGATTTTCCAATACATACTACGAATCATTGCCCTGAGGCAGCTAGTGTCGAATACATAATTTGGACACAACTGCTGTCACGAGCTTTGGGTTTATCATACATTATTTTGTTCAAATGTTTCCCCAACTATATGTATGTGTTAGGAATTGTATTAATTAATACATATATCGTTTTAAAATATTAGTTGTTGCAAATGTAAAATAATGTCAACTCTAGATTTAATTTGATATCCATCTTTCTTTTGAACTCTACAAAGTAAGGTAGACCGTTTGTGCATGTTCCCACTGCTAGTTATGTATTGTTGAAAAAAAGCTGCTGTTTTTACTGCTACATATAAAAGAGAAGAAAAAATTACATTGAGAAAAAAGAAGAACAGTGGACAGAAGAAGGGGCAGAGATATTTTCTTATTATTCTAATGAGATATACATAAATTCTTACGCAGTGCCAGATAAACAGTTAATTCTTTATTAAATCGTAGTTTATAGATATAAAGTTAAAATCTATTTATATACAGGAACTGCATTAAAAATGCACAATGCTTCGCAGTAAGAATATACGATTATATGCCAATAAAGAGTACATTTCAAAATATAAATTAAATGGTTGCCTAGATTGATAAGGCTGTCAGTTATACCTCCTAGTTTTAAGTTAACGTTGTAATTATTCTGGTGTACAATAAAGCCTACCTATTACGAGTACAATAATAAAAAAAATATACTGTAGTGGAAAACAAGTACATAATAAACTTCACTGATCTATCGAAATTTACTATCACAGCGATAACCGTTCTTCATACACAAGAAAGCCCAAATAAGTAATTATTAGTCAACCACAATAGCATTTATAACCGCATTGGCCAATATTCGTGACCTTAAAGATATTATCTAAACCAAAACAGTCGTTATAGGCTCCAAGACAAATGCCGTACGTGATCTCGATAACCCACAATAGTTACGGTAATACAGCGATATTAACATGAATTTATTAGTTTGGTAATCAATGTTCGCTGGGTTGATGTCTGATTGATCGATACCAATACGATTATGACGCGTTGATACGTTGGAGAAAACATGTAGTGAAAAGCCGAGGCTGCAAACTAGATGCTATTTTAATCAATTATTAAGGAGCGGTAAATTAAGAATAACGGTAAAACCCGCGAAACTTCGAGTGGCTCTTGGCAGGAGGGGATGGGAGGCTGTAAAATACTTTACTTTATATTCGGTAGGTATAACACTACCGAATATTTAAATAGTCATAAGGACTGACGATTGAAGTGAAAACTTATAACTTAGAAAGTTAGTTGTAAAATTCAGTCTGTGACGCGAATCCATAAGATTGTCCCCTACCAAAAAGTGCTCAACGCGTCCAAAGAAGTTATGTGATGTCAGCATGTCGGTGACGCGAACTCAAAAGATTTTCTCCTACCAAAAAATGCTCAACGCGGCTAAAAAAGTTTTCACTTCAAAAAAACATAAAAATCCGTCGAGCCGTTTCGGAGGAGTGCGATCACAAATACCGTGGCACGAGGTTTTATACATTAAATTCCGCCCAGAAGAAATTTTCATGAGAACTGAACACATGACTCGTGCCTTTGCAGTTTTGATCATTAACTACAAGACCAAAGCTGCAAAGTGTTTGCAAAATATTCCAAAGGAGAAATATAGGTATTTTGCTTATAAACAAATTTTGCACCTGCTCTTGACGTAGTACTATTCGATAATGGAATCTCGAGATTTGCGCGATTTCCACCGGTGACAAAGTGAACATTTTTCAAACCTTGCATTTTTATCGTAACATATTTATGTAGCTGCATTTATTCTGTTTTGCACACATGTAAACATTTTGAATAGGAATTTCATAGGAATATGCCGATTTACAATGACAGTTACCGTTGACCAAAAATAATCAATATTTGGGTTAAAAATACCTATGCTGTGTTTGCTTAGTAAAATATGTCATATGCTTTCCACCATCGACTGTTGTTTCTTACTGGTATAGAACTTGATGCTACTGGAACAAGCTTGGTGTAACAGTAACCTTATATACTTATGTAAGGGTATACCGAAATTCTTAACATGCTTAAAAAAGGCAAACATACACACCCTTAACTTTATATTGAAAACTCGCTGCGCCCAGCGATGTTACCCACGGTTTTTGTACCTTTACAACAAAAACCGCGGGGAACACCGCGGAGCAAAGCTAGTCTAAATTAAAAATAGCCTAAGTTACTCCTTACATCATCGGTCCAACCATTCCAGGGATTAGCCGTAACAAACAAACAGGCAGACCGACAGACAGAGATTCTTTGATGTAAATACCGTACTTTCATATGCATTTAGTGAAAAGCTGTTACTTAAAAATTACAAACACATACTTTAATTTTAATTATATTTATAGATTTACACGAAATTGTTTCAGCAGTAGCATCATCAGCACTTAAAAAGTGTATTTCAGTAAAGCATCCATCGAATTAATGCCAACAAATATCCTCACAGAACATACAAATAAATAAAGACCAAGAACGTTGGGTAAGAAATGAAATAAAACGGCCATAAAGTTGGTAATAATACTTATATTTCAATGTAACAGCTCTCGGCGGACGTAGATTGAACTGTGTGGACAAATCTTTAAAACTGTAGATAAGGACAACGCTGCAGCCCAATATTTTTTTCTTTTGTTTTATTTTTATTTAAAAGTACAACTTCTGCATAAGGAATATACATCCAGTGTCGCTGGGGACTTTACAAACACACATGAAACGATGACAAAGAACACCCAGACTCAGAAAAACAATTTGCGGATTACATAAAGTGTTGTTCTATTTGAGATTTGAACCCACAACACTTGACGCAATAGAAAGCGGCGCACCGCTTTCGCGTGGTGATCGCTTAAACCACTAGGCCAACCGTACATAAATAATAATAGTATTTAAAGAGATAATGTCACTTTAATGTAATAATACAAAAAATAATACAAAATTATTATTAAAAATTCCGACTTGAAAGGTGTGATTCATGATGTTGACAGATCAGCCCAGAAAAAGAGAAATAATAATGTGATTGTAAGTTTATAATGAACGAAACTTTAAAGCATTTGTAATTAATTACATTATATAGTTCACATGATTTTAAATTTATGATATGGTTACATGACATAGTTTTAATCAAAACTGTAATTCAGAAATGATCTCGAACTATGGAATGAATATAAACTAGATAGCTAATGACCTAGAGTCCTAGAAGTTCCCTATAATCTCGGCTCTTATAATAGGTAGAGGTGAAGAGTTATTCCGAAGGTCCATGAAAGATCGATACATAATAAGTGACAATATTTCACTGAATCCTCTACTTGTGGCCTGCGGTAAAGTGTAGATATGGATAATTTGTCATATTTGATCCGGTTACTATTAAATCAATCATGAATACCTTTGTAGAATGAGAATGTTTAATAAATGAATTTGCTAGATAGATTATAATTTTGACATTTAGACAGTATTGTAACAAATATACCCAATAGCTCAGATTACTAAAGCCCAATAGCTTATCCAAAGTAAGAAAACGTTTTAATCTCATCTACTACGATGTAATAATGACCTTGAGGGTCTGTCTAACTCTTAGTTCACTTAGTTTTCCTATCTTACTTTCCTTTTTTCCCTTAAAATAATCACATGTGTGTCGGCATTCTCTATTGATCTTTCTACTTCAAATTTCATACTACCATACTGTCCCGCCGATCATCATGAACTCATTAGATTTCGCTGTAGAAATACACAAAAACTAATATTATACTCATGAAAATCAATTGTCGCAACAGTGTGTCATTTATGACAATCTCCATGTATTGCCCGAAATGTTTTTCTTCTGTAATAAAGAAACGTTTTTCTTTTGTAATTTGTTCATATACTTTGTCTTTTTAATACTGAGTGTCAATTGGAGACATGTGTTTGTGATTCCCCGTCATACATTAAAGTATTATGTTACGTCGACGGTATATCAAAAAACACAAGTGCAAAGGACCGGGGTGCGTAGCGTACACTGAGTTGACTGGATGGAAATACGGGGGCCCAACGACTAATTTATTTGTCTGACCAATGCCTTAGACTGATGAGGGAGAGGGGTGTGATGACTGGAACTTGGGACCTACCGAATTAGTTTTTAGCTTTTAGTACATTATTTTCAATAAAACCGTCTAAACTTGTAACATCGTTTTTTTTAGTTTTCAATGTTTAACAATTTTTGTTTCAGCGCCCTCTCGTTCATTGTAGTTCGAACTACAATTGGATGTTGATCGCGATCGAAGTACCGGGCTGTTGGTACACCTAGGTGGCACTAGGGGGCGTATTTTATGAAGGATATTTTTGTTGACATTATGACACTTAGAAATAGTGAGACATTATCATATGTGTATCATACGATTCTCACTACTTCTTAAATTTGATCTCAAATAAGCAAGGAGTATGGAAGTTGTACGTCCTGTTCGCACATCCAGAAATGGAGTAGGGGAATCATAGAGAATGTTCGATAGGATGTCTATATAGCGGGGTGTGTGGCATATTTCTTTTTATTTCTTAAACCTTCTCTCGTTAACTCTGAGGAAGCTTTGCTTACAGTGTACATTAATATTCTTGTTGGTAGTGTTTGTGAGTGTTCAAGTCCCACTGTCTGTGGGTCGTTAGATTACCGCAGAAAGACAACCTACATCTTACCTGTCTTGTGGTTCAAGATTTGTGCTGAGGACGGTTGACTATTGGCAGCTCACAGCTCACTCCTCAAGACCTATCTGCCCTACCTTGAGGGAAGTTCATATAATATATATATGGAAATTAATTAATACTTTTTTACCTAGCACCCACAAGTTGGATCACTGGTGGACGTCTCTTTAAGCTACCTTGAGCTGGAGAGAGTCTACGGCTGACTACCTTGAGTCAGAGAGGTGACCAGAGGGTGGCTATCCTGTGCAGACCAGTCTACAGGCTTAAAGTGTGAAAGAAAAGACTGTATAATTTTATTTTTTTATTTTTAAGACTACCTCTTAAGTTTATTTGTAAATTTATATTTGGTTTCACTTATGTAAGATAGCAGGAACTAGAGTAAAAGTTTGTATAAATCGTAAGTTGTCTCATTGAAGTCTTCCTTGGACCCTCCGCACCCTCACTATAAAATTTTATCTAAATTCTTACGGCGCCCTGAGGTATCATCTTCTATCCTGAGTCGAAACCGGTGAGTTTCCACCTGACAAGTTCAGGGGTTACAAATTGGCGCCCAACGTGGGGCTAACTTTTCGAACCTTGAGGGTGTGCTGAGTGTAGTTCCCGGGAGAACTTTGGATGAGACGCTTACTATCCGTCCGAGACTACCCAGGACGTTAATTGGTTTTGTGGAGTGCAGTTCACATGTAATAATTATCTCATTGCATTTTTCAGCACATTATTACCATCTCTGCGGTGTTGGAAAAGCATTGAACAAAATTCAAAATTAAATCAAAATTTTAACTGCACAAATTTTGGTAAGTCTTTTTGAATTTATTTTGGCAAGAACATTTTTTCTTTTTTTTCTTTTCCTGTTGTTTTAATAAGTTCTTGTGTGTGTTCCCTAAGGGATCAGCACATACATATAGCTTTTATTTTGTTCAGGTTTTCCTTGAATAACTTTATTTTTACTTTTTATATTCCTACCTACTTACAACTTAAGTAAATAAATGTGAAATTAACTTCATTTTAATTCTATAAGAGGGTTTGCATGATATAATTAAAGGGATATTGTGCTTCCCTTTATCTTGTTTGTAATTTTAACATAATAATTTAACCTTTTAGTGTATCAATTTAAATTTCAATCTAGGACACTTTACATAAATAAAAGTAGGGTATACTTTTATCTATAGTAAAGAAAACTTGAATTTTTTTGTTCATTGAATGTGGATTGTTAGTAACTACTTTATAGTTGTGGAAACATGAAGCAAACATAATTAATGTATTGGAATTGAATTTATAATTAACTTAGAGTTAGAAAGGGGATCAAAAAAAAAGTTTTCTTTTGTTACCCCATATATTAGGTAAAACTGCTTGGAATAATTGTAAACTTGTAATTAAAAGTAACATTTGAGAATAATTTTTTAGGTTATTGTGTTAATATAATAACACATTAATTTTATACCATTCAGCTAGATCTTATTGTAAGACTGAATCTTTTATTTTTTTCACTAAGAAGAACTTAGTGCTTTGTTTTAACTTTGTTAACTTGACATTAATTTTAATTTTGAATTTTAAAACATTGTGTTAATAAAGTAACACATTATTTTTATAACATTCAGCCTAATCTTTTTGTAGGACTGAATCTTTTACTTTCTCACTAAGAAGAACTTAGTGCTTTATATATAAATTTTTTAAATTGTCAACAAATTTATTTTTGAATTTTAACATCATGGCCCAGCTGATTAAATGTATTAATTATCTAAAGAAGGATGAACTTATTAACGAGTTGTCTGCCATGGGTGTTTCAGCGAATCCCGATGACACGGTGGTCAGTTTGAGGAGTGAGCTGCGCACTGCGTTGCGCCTTATACGGCGTGGCAGCATTAAAGCCAGCACTTTCGTCCCTGCTTCTGCTGCTTCTGAGCTGTCTTTCTGCGAGCCGAAGGTCATGGAACTGGAAGGAGTCCTTCTTCAGGTGATTTCGTTTCTAATAAGACTAGTCGCCTAAGAGTTTCCTTGAGGGCTAATTATCTTCTCGCTAGGTTAGCAAGGTGTGGTTTTGACTGTCCAGAACTAGTGGGTATACGTGCCCGGTTAGTTAAATTGTTGTCTGTGTCAGAGGCTACTACCGACTCTGACTCTGATGGATCGGAGAAGGAGATGCTTCCTACACATACTGACCAGATAAATGACACCTCACCTGTGTCGAGGGGGGACCGTTCGACGCGACCTAACGCTGCCACTTCTGACTCACTTCCAACTGTAGTATTGAGGGATAAGCCTGTTAATTTAAATTCATTTAACTTAAAATTTGATGGCACTTCTTGCGTACGTGTCTTCATCGAAAGACTTGAGGAGCTTAGGTGTGCTCGGGAGGTCACCAAGGAGAAAATCCTCACAGCTTTCTCTGACCTGTTGGAAGGTCCTGCTTTGTCTTGGTTTCGCACCAACAAGGAGGATTTCACCTCTTATGAGGTCATGTTGGAGGAGCTGAGAGAGAACTTCGATCTTCCTGACTATGACTACCGCCTTCGCAATGAAATCAAACAGCGTACACAGACCCGATCTGAAACATTGGGTAATTTCATTTCTACAATGCAGGCCATGTTCTCTAGACTCTCATACAAGATGCCTAGTGAAGAACAAATGGACATTCTGATGCACAACATCAGACCTGACTACATGAAGGAATTGGCTCTTCATGACGTTAAGTCTCTCTTGGATCTGAAGCGATTAGGAAGGCGCCTAGAGCTTGCTCGTGCTAGAGCAGAGGCATTTCGTGAACCGTTATTGGAAACACTTAGTATCACTGCGGATTTACACCAAGTAAAAAGTAAACCACCACATAAAACTTCTCAACAGGTATCTGGTGTGTCCCGTCCGTCCACCTCGAGTGAAGATAAGTGCTTCCGATGTGGGGAGGGCGGCCACACTACTTACAGCTGCCCACAGTCGAGAAGGGTGGTGTGTTTCCGGTGTGGACAAAAAGGTGTTCGAGCACCAGAGTGTTCCCAGTGCAACGCCAAGCCAAAAAACGGGTAGGTCGGGGCCTTGTTAAGAGCTTTCCATGTGACAACGAGCGTTCTTCTCTGTCTGAGAATTGCTCTGATAAGGTCCTGTTTAATAATAATAAACGGGATAACGATATTAGACCGTATTTAGTAGTAAGGATCCTGAACTTAAATGTTTTGGGCTTACTTGATTCGGGTGCAGCCTGCTCTGTGTTAGGTAAGGGTGCACACCGCGTTTTTCTTGAATTAGGGTTTGATCTGGAAAGAATTAGCCCTAACTTTAGTCTAACAACAGCAGACGGATCATATCTGCATTGTTTAGGCTGTATTTTTCTTCCTATAGTATATAACTCTGTTGTCAGAGTTATTAAGTTTTATGTTGTCCCAGAAATCACCACTGCCATGATATTCGGTGTAGACTTCTGGCAACAGTTCCAATTAGGGAACAGATTGATCTCTCAAAATATCAATCTCTCCCACTTTGATGATTGTAATCCTGTGGAGTCATTGGCTCTCAACCATGGCCTAGAGGATTACGACAATTTAACCGTTGATCAGAAGCGGATTATTAATAGCATTATTAAAAAGTTCGATACGATCAACACCGACAGGGTAGGCTTAGGCCGTACCTCTCTTGTGCACCATGTCATAGATACAGGTAACAGCAAACCAATCAAGCAACGTTATTATCCGCTCTCTCCCCTCAAACAAAAAGCCTTGGAAGAGGAACTGGACCGGATGTTGGAGATGGGAGTAGTGAACCCATCTCAGTCTGCGTGGAACTCGCCAGTGGTGATGGTGGAGAAAGCGAATGGTGACTTACGATTGTGTCTTGATTCTCGAAAGCTTAATTCTGTATCTAAGAGCGATGCGTATCCCTTGCCATACATAAATCAAATTTTAGACCATCTGAATAATGCTAAATACCTAACTTCTATCGATTTAAGTGCAGCCTATTGGCAGATACCTTTTGACTCGCCGCAATCCGCTGAGAAAACTGCTTTTACTGTCCCTAGGAGGGGTCTATTTCAGTTCAACGTGATGTGCTTCGGTCTCATCGGAGCCTCTGCTTCGATGCAACGCTTAATGGACCGCTTATTTGGTCCAGAATTCGACAATAAAGTTTTCGCTTTCCAAGACGACATCATCGCAGTGTCTAGCAGCTTTGAGGAGCATGTGGATCTCTTACATAGAGTCCATCAGCGCCTTAAGGATGCGGGCCTCACGATTAACATGGAGAAGTCACACTTCTGTCGTAGTGAGCTGAAGTACCTCGGGTACTATGTTGACAAACATGGCTTACGGATCGACCCGGGTAAGGTTGAGGTTATTCTCAATTATCCGACACCTTCCAATGCTAAGGAGGTGAAGAGATTCCTGGGCATGGCCGGTTGGTATCGTCGTTTTGTCAACAATTTTTCTAAAATTAGTAAACCCTTGTGTAAGCTAACTTCTAAAAATGTTTCCTTTGAGTGGACGCGTGAGGCTGAAGAGTCTTTCAACCTTTTGAAGGCCGCTTTGGTCACCGCACCTATTTTGAAAATGCCTGATTATTCATTACCCTTTAGGATTCTCAGTGATGCATCATCCTTCTCTGTGGCTGCAGTCCTCACGCAGACACACGAGGGAGTGGAGCACCCTGTCGCGTATTGCAGTCGTTCTCTTAACAAATGCGAGGTCAACTATAGTACCACTGAACGTGAACTACTTGCGGTGATCTTTGCATTAGAACAGTTCAGACAATACGTAGAGGGCCAGAAGTGCACCGTGGTTACAGACCACGCCTCGCTTCTGTGGTTCCACAAACTGAAGAATCCTACTGGTCGCCTAGCGCGCTGGAGCATGAGATTGAGTCAGTTCGACTTCGACATAGAGCATAGAAAGGGTAAAGATCATGTTGTGCCCGATGCTCTGTCGCGAATACGGATTGATGCGATAGGCACCAGCACCACCAAGGATTCGTGGTATCTCCACACCCTTAATAGTGTGAAGAAGAATCCTCGTAAATTTCCCAACTTTGATATTCGTAATGACTCCTTATACAGGTTATCTAAAAATAAATACTCTTTAACTTCTGATTTTAGTTGGAAGCTTGTGGTGCCTCTGGAGGACAGGCTATCCCTGCTCACCAAGTACCATGACCACGTTTTGAGTGCCCATGGAGGTGTTTGGAAAACCCACAAACGCCTGGCCCTAAACTATTACTGGCCTAAAATGTATAATAGCGTTAAGGAGTATGTGGGCAAGTGTGAAACTTGTAAGCAGTATAAACCTGTAAACACAGCCCGTCCTGGCCTAATGGGTAATCCAAAACGTGTGTCTAAACCTTTTGAAGCTATCTCTTGTGACCTGTTGGGTCCATTCCCTACTTCCAGCAAGGGAAACGTTCATTTAATCGTGGTCTCGGACTATTTCAGTAAATATGTCATGTTGTATCCTATAAGGATAGCTACAGGCGTTGCTGTTGCGAGATTCATTGAGAAGAATGTTTTCTTGGTACATGGTGTTTGTAAAACCATTTATATGGATAATGGCCCTCAGTTCATAAGCAAACCTTTTAAAGACTTATTAGTTAAATACAATGTGCCAAATATTTATTATAATCCCAGATATCACGCGCAGACCAACCAGGCAGAGCGTGCTATTCGCAACGTGGTTCAGGGAATTTCCTGTTACGTGAAGTCACATCACAAGAAATGGGACGAGAACCTCGTGGAACTTCAGTGTGCCTTAAACACGGCGGTAAGCGAGGCCACTCGTTTCAGTCCTTATTTTCTTGTTCACGGCAGGGAGTTCATAGGGGATGGAGTTCTTTATAGACAGGAAGATATTTCTGCCCATCCTAACTCGGTCACTATTGACAACCCTGTGTCCTTCGGAGAAAGGTTGAAGGAACTTCATCGTATATACGACCAGGTGAGCAAACACTTAGATGTTGCCCACCGGCGTAACGAGAAGTACTACAATCTCCGAAAAAGACACGTGGAGTTAAAAGTAGGACAGTTTGTCTATAAGAGAACGCACTATCTATCCAACAAAGATAAGAACTTCACATCCAAGTTGGCCCCTAAATTTCTGAAATGCATAGTGACCGCGAAACGTTCGCCTTTGATCTATGAATTGTCAGATTTGGATGGTAAGAATCTGGGAGTCTACCATATTAAAGATATTTTGAAACATAGGGAGGAGGAACCACCTTCTGTTCTTTCTCCTCAATGTATTGGTTCTATCTTTAAGTCATTCGTTCTTACGTGAAGTTATAACCTTTGTGTCGAGCGGTTCCTCTTCGACACACAACTTATACTCGGGTGCTCATATATGTGTGCATTTTTCCTTGAAATAGGGTGTGATGTCAATAAAGTAGTTTCTCTAGGAGTTAAGTGTTTTTAACTTAACCTATCTATATTTTAAATTTTCTTCTTATAAACTCTGTGTGTCCTAACATTTGAGGGCATCACAGCTTTTTCTTAGTTTGTTGCTGTTTTGGTTATTCCCTTCGTCCTCTACTCAGGGAACACTGTGGGGAGGGGGTGGTGTAACATCGTTTTTTTTAGTTTTCAATGTTTAACAATTTTTGTTTCAGCGCCCTCTCGTTCATTGTAGTTCGAACTACAATTGGATGTTGATCGCGATCGAAGTACCGGGCTGTTGGTACACCTAGGTGGCACTAGGGGGCGTATTTTATGAAGGATATTTTTGTTGACATTATGACACTTAGAAATAGTGAGACATTATCATATGTGTATCATACGATTCTCACTACTTCTTAAATTTGATCTCAAATAAGCAAGGAGTATGGAAGTTGTACGTCCTGTTCGCACATCCAGAAATGGAGTAGGGGAATCATAGAGAATGTTCGATAGGATGTCTATATAGCGGGGTGTGTGGCATATTTCTTTTTATTTCTTAAACCTTCTCTCGTTAACTCTGAGGAAGCTTTGCTTACAGTGTACATTAATATTCTTGTTGGTAGTGTTTGTGAGTGTTCAAGTCCCACTGTCTGTGGGTCGTTAGATTACCGCAGAAAGACAACCTACATCTTACCTGTCTTGTGGTTCAAGATTTGTGCTGAGGACGGTTGACTATTGGCAGCTCACAGCTCACTCCTCAAGACCTATCTGCCCTACCTTGAGGGAAGTTCATATAATATATATATGGAAATTAATTAATACTTTTTTACCTAGCACCCACAAGTTGGATCACTGGTGGACGTCTCTTTAAGCTACCTTGAGCTGGAGAGAGTCTACGGCTGACTACCTTGAGTCAGAGAGGTGACCAGAGGGTGGCTATCCTGTGCAGACCAGTCTACAGGCTTAAAGTGTGAAAGAAAAGACTGTATAATTTTATTTTTTTATTTTTAAGACTACCTCTTAAGTTTATTTGTAAATTTATATTTGGTTTCACTTATGTAAGATAGCAGGAACTAGAGTAAAAGTTTGTATAAATCGTAAGTTGTCTCATTGAAGTCTTCCTTGGACCCTCCGCACCCTCACTATAAAATTTTATCTAAATTCTTACGGCGCCCTGAGGTATCATCTTCTATCCTGAGTCGAAACCGGTGAGTTTCCACCTGACATGTTCAGGGGTTACAAACTAGTCAAGCCCTGACATTTGATACCCATATGTGGTAGTCGTGATAAAATATGTAAACCGCCATTTTGTAGCGGCGGCCATCTTGGATTCACAATGAAACAAAATTTATTTAATTGTATTGTCACCAGAACTAAAGGCGTATACCAAATTTCAGAGCAATTTGTCAACAGGAAGGGGATCAAATTTCAATTTCCTAGATTTGACCCAAAAAAAGAAACAGGGCAAACTAAATAAATCCGTTTAAAAATGTCTATACACTAATGTCCGCCTTCATTTTTAATTGAACTTTTTTCATGTCTAGCATTCGTAAGAACCCGTTAGCCAGCTAACGACCATAGATACTAACGACTAAACTAACTGAATCATGTTCAGTAGTGGGGTGATTTAAATAAGCTTATCAAAGTTCTGGAGTTCTAGACTAAAATCATTCAAATGCACGCATCTTTCAAATTTTAATCGACACCTTAGAAACCTATTTATACTAAATCCAAAAGCATCGTTATGCCAAATATAATGTGTTAGATTAACTGAATTCTTTCTTGTTTCAAATATTGTTATAAACCTAACAATATCAAAACAAAGTAATGTTACATTTACACAACTCTTAATAATCCCATAGTCAAAGTAAATAGCTGAACCGATGACATATCGGCGATGGAATAATTTATGAGTGTTTATGACACTGGAGGAAATATCTCTCGTCAAGGTCACTTATTGACGTCGCGTAACTATACTACACCACCACATAAAGCTTGCGTGTTGACATATTACCTACTACTAGAGGCGTCGAATAAGTGATAATTCATTTTTCTCCGTTGACCCTGACCTCTTACGAGGGTGTGACAAACAACGGATATACCTACAATATGTTCTTATTTGTTTCCTCTATCGACGTAAATACTTACAAAAGCTTTAAGCGTTTATAACTTACTTAGGTTTTGTTAATCAGAAATGACACTAATAAATCACGCGACAGTTTGTGAGAATGTCTGTTTGTATGTGTACGAGCTCAGGAGTCATCACTTCACAGTTTACGAAATTGTAAATAGAATTACATACATTTTATATGGGTGTGCAATATCGATCGCACTATACACACATCGCGTAGCACTATAAAATCGCTGATTAAGAAACTTAATAATAACTATTTTAGTATAAATAAATCGGGTTTTACGTTAATTGCAACACACTCCTGTTTTATCTGAACACTACCGACAACGTAGAAAACCTACACTGCTCCACGAAGTATCTGAAGTCACTGTACAATATATTTGTTAATTCTTCTCCCTTAAATTGCTGGACCAAACCACTCCAAACACATTGCCTGCTTTTGTATAATATATAGATAAATAGCAAAGCGATATTTTTCATCACACTATTATAAGACTGCAATACACCTTAACCAAAGTCTAAAAGGTTGGCAGTAAATATCCTAAAATAACTCGTCATTCACCACGGGTGTACAATATATCAGTAGAATTGTAATATTCTTTTGTTCCAGATTTACCTTATAAATCTTCAGAGGAAACTAACGCTGTCCGAACGAATATATCTTCAAGTGTTTTACGTTACCTTCTTTTTCCTATTACATATAAAATAAGGTACTTATTCACATATGAATTGGCGTTTATACTGATTTATCTATACTTATACTTAATAAAATGTAACAGTTCCAATTCTGTACATTAAATATATTTAGATATTTTTTTGGTGGGCTCTCTAAAATCAATACTGAAGCCAAAACTGTATTTTTTTTCATTTTTGTCTGTCTGTCTGTATCTTTGCCGCGCATCACGCCGAAACTACTGAACGTATTCAAATGAAACTTGGCATGATTTGAGTTCATACTACGAGGTAGGACATGGAATACTTTTTATCCCGAAATTCAGCAGAGGATTCCTGGAGAGAGGGGATGAAAGTCAAAATATGTACTTAGTTGTAATTCAATAACACATAGTCCGATTTCATTCATTCTTGTTTTGCTAGAAAGAAAAAATAAAAGATAACGAGAAAAGTGTTTTTTTTTTGTCCGTGACTGTACACTGCCTGTGGGAAGCTGAGACAGATATGTAAATTTGGCGGTACGAAGTTCGCCGGGTCAGCTAGTTTTTCGATAAAATGGTCCTATCATCGTAACCACCATTAAGATTACAGATTTCAAGAGTTTTTTTATACTACTTACTTCCTAGTCTATACATCTATAGTACCTATACTTAGATGATAGAGATTTATTTGTATAGATTCTATACAAATAAATAAAATTGGCGTCTATTTGTAATATTAAAATAACCGCATTTTACTAAATGCATATGTTTGTATACACGATACACATATCAAAATAACATTTTTTTTTACTTTTGTCTGTCTGTCCGTCTGTCTTTCTGTTCCGGGTAATCTCTGGAACGGCTGGACCGATTTTGACGGGACTTCCACTGATAGGTAGCTGATGACCTAAGGAGGAGTAAGTTAGGCTATTTTTTTAGACTAGATCCACCCCGCGGCGTTTCCCGCGGAACGACAATAACCGCGGGTAACACCGCGGGGTTCAGCTAGTCTAAGATAAAAGTAGCCTAAATTACTCCTTGTATCATCAACTATTTGTCAGTAAAAGTCCCGTCAAATTCGATCCTACCGTTCCTGAGATTAGCCGGAATAAACGGACAAACAGACAAACAACAATTTAAAAAAAAATTTAATGTAAGTAGCTAAGTTTTATGTGGGAGAGCCACGCTTCGGCATAAATGGGCCGGCTCGACCGGAGTGATACCACGGCCTCACAGAAAACCGGTGTGAAATAGTGCTTGCGCTGTGTTTCACCGAGTGAGTGAGGATACCGAAGGCCCATACCCCTCCCCCTATCTCCCCCCCATCCCCCAAAGGCCGGTAACGCACTTGTGACGCCTCTGGTGTTGCGGGTGTCCATGGGTGGCGGTAATTGCTTACCATCAGGCGATACGTCTGCTCGTTTGCCGGTCTATTCCATAAAAAAAATTTAAAAAAAAAAAAAAAAAAAAGTACCGTAAATACTTTCATATGCATTTAATGAAAAGCTGTTAATTTGAAATTACAGACAGACTTCAATTTTAAAGTAATCTATACACATAAGTGTACCTATAGATTACTTTGTTCGTTACACTATATTATAATAATAATGTTAGTAATCACGATTTTTCTTTAACAATATGACTATGGATTCCATCACTTTAAAACCCCATACAATTTAATAGATTGACAGTTTATAGTGTCCTGTTTACATTCTAAGATCGGTTATACCCACGTTATACCTACTAAAAAAGTCAGATTACAAAAGCGATTTCGTTCAAAACAAAATCTTTTTAATAGTTATAGATTATATTTTACACCAACAAGAAAAAGGTTAATCGTTTGAAATGAATGAAAATTATCCAGAGAGTGGTTTTGTCTTTTAGGCAATAACGAAATACGTAAATACTACCTTCAAACTTTAACAAGACTACTACTCGGCCCCAGTATAAAGTTCCCGAGAGAGTCCTCTTCAAAATTCGGAAGTTTCTACTTCAAAGGAGCTCTCCATTACTATTTAAGGAGGGACTTTCTTAAAACTGCAAATGTACAGCAGCATGCTACAGATACTTACTGTGTAGGTATATATCTGTATTTCTGTAAATTTATTCCATCTTCCTTCTAAACTTTAAGTCGTCTCAACTTCAAGATTGACTTCGCCCCGTGGCGGTATTCGCGGTTGCAGTACAACAATAACTGCGGGTACAGCCGCGGGGTGAAGTCAATCTAAACAAACTTACCTAAGGTACTCCTTATATATGTCATTAGCTATCTGCCAGTGAGCCCCATCAAAATCAGTCTAGTTGTTGCAGAGATTATCGTATTTGTTGAATAATATGCTTTCATATGCATTAAGTGAAAAGCTGTTCATTTAAAATTACAAGCAGACACTTCAATTTAATTCATTTGTATAGATTCTCGTGTTACCTTTTTGCACAAAATGAACTCCGAAACTATCTTACCGATTTTCACTTTTTAACCGACCTAAAAAAAAGGAGGAGGTTCTCAATTCGACTGTATTTTTTTTATATTTGTTACCTCATACCTTTCGACTGGGTGAACCGATTTTGATGATTCTTTTTTTATTTGAAAGCTGGTCCTTCCGGAATGGTCCCATTTGGTCCAGATTGAAGTCGTTTTTTTTGTTAATTCTTTTTAAAATGTGTTTTGCTGGTGTGCATAAGTTACCATCACGCTTAGACCAATAGGAGCCGAGCATGATTGAAAAAAGACAAAAACCAAGTTGAGTGGGTCAGCTAGTTAAATATTTATTTACTTTATTGTATACACAAAGTAAAATAATAGGTAATAATATGAAAATCACGGCGTTTAGATCTACAAACATCAATATTTTTAACCGACTTCAAAAAACGAGGAGGTTATCAATTCGACTGTTTTTTTTTTTTGCTACCTCATAACTTTCGACTGGGTGAACCGATATTGATATTTCTTTTTTTATTTGAAAGCTAGTGCTTCCTGTGTGGTACCATTTCAATTTGACCAGTTTTTGAAGTCGATTTTTTCTTTTTGTTGAAATTTGTGATTATTTATCCTTTAATGGAATGTTAATAATTATGAAATGCCGTATACAATGATCCTCACAGAATATTGCAAGGCATATCTGGTAACATTTTCTTTTAGGTACCACTAATGTGTTGTAAAATAAAAATCCTACAATCGAAACGAATTCTAAAGCCCCAGGTGTAAAGTACAGCATATTTTCCATGCGTTATTAATTTATATGGTATCTTGAACAACACGTGCAAACAATAAAAATATAACATAGTACTATCTAATATAAACAGAAAACTGAAGAAATAAAAGCCAGTTCTCTCCTTTTATTCTTACATTACGTATAACATGAATATAAACTTTTCAAGATGTTTTGTCAGGAATATAAAGACTAGGAATTATGCAATGGAAAGTCGTATCGATAAATCATATTTTTAACATTTTAAATGGAAAGGAGATATCCCAACGGTGGTACCATGATAAGGACACTAAGATCTGATGATGGCATCCAAGAGAAATCGTTCGATTTGGTCGTGCTTGAAGTCGGTTTTTTATTTTTTAAATTTTAGTTTTATGCTGTTCGAGTTCAATTTTAAAACAATTACGTACCTATTTGTTGTACCCTGATGTTGAAAGTAGCAAGCGGTCGATTTATTTTAAAAGAAAAATACCTACAAACTCTTCTTGTTTTTAATTTCTTCCATGTCTAAAGAGCAGAAAATATGTGCTGTCTTTTCAAATCTCATAACATGAACAATTTCTAAATGTGTTCAGAAACAGTAGGTATCTAAAATAATGCAGTCATAGCCACTGATGTTACTTGTAAATCGATGCTTAATGTTAATTGTCGATTTACGACAGCAAGTAACATCATCCCATACTTAAAGTAATTATCATTATCAGAATTTCCTCCACCATTTTATTGCGGTTAAATGTCAATCGGCTACTACCAAAAAAATATGGTGTCATACCTCAGACCAGTCAGACCCAAAATAAATAAAACATAAGTCTGGCGTTTTTATTAAGTCAAGAGACAGTGGCGTAGCTAGGCGTGGGCGAAGTGGGCCGTCGCCCACGGCCTCGCACTTAAAGGGGCCTCGCGAGGCCACCAGACTTAATTTTTTTTAATTAAATAAATACCTAAAAAATATTGGCCACACTCGTCACAGACTGGCAACACAGCTTAGATTTGTAAAATGTTTCTTTACATACATACCTACTTCACACAAAACAGCAAAGTTGATAGTAATTTTGGAAAAAGGGAGGATTTCTAAAATTCTAAAAGTAATTAATCTAAAAGTCGACTGCACGTTTGGCCTAGTGGTTTAGCAGTCACCACGCTGTTGCCTACTTCGCCAAGTGTCGTGGGTTCAAATCCCACGTAGGACAACACTTTGCGTGATCCACAAATTGTTGTTCTCTGTCTGGGTGTTCCTAGTGCGGGAGTTATCTTTTTAAAGAAAAAAAAATCAGAGTAAGATAGTTTATTCCTTTGTTTAAATGATATATCAATGATGGAAGTTGTAGTATTTTTTTTATATTAAATTAAAGACCATAAAAAAATTTCGTCTCCAGCTGACACATCCTACCTCACTTACCCTGGGTACGGATTTAAACACTCCTTCATCTCTAACGCCGGACAGAGACGTGCGTGTACCTCAGAGACGATGTCAGCTCTCGTCGCCTCAGCAATCTTGTAGGTAGGGACCTCTCCATCTTATGGCTTCGTGTAGACAGCGACGACCATCCCCGCGTCTATGCGTGCCTCTACAGGTCCCATAGCGGCGATGCCGAAACTGACCGACTTATTGAGCACATCCAGATAGCTACATTGGCTACAGACTTCGTGCAGCAGCAGATCCCCTCCGCAGAGATCATCGTACTTGGCGATTTTAACGCCTACCATGCCGACTGGATCAGTTCCAGTGAAATGGATCATGCGGGGAGATCTGTTCACGACTTTGCCCTAACATAAGGCCTGACACAACTGGTTACCACGCCCACGCTAGTCCCAGATGTGGAGGGTTAGAAACCTTCACTATTGGACCTTCTGCTGACTTCTCATCTGGAAGGTTACCGCGCATATGTAACGTAATGGCTCTTCAGACCATTGCTTTGTCCAGAGTATAGTGCCTACCACACGCTCGCCGCGATCGCGAGTTGCACGCAGCCGTCGGGTGTGGATCTTTTTCGGCTCTTCTACTCTCTGGCGTAGTCCCGACATCATGGAAGACAGCATTGGTGGACCAATGAGCCCGGCCAATGAGCGCCAAAGAGTCCGGGATCAGGTGGACCTGATCCCGGACTCTTTGGCGCTGCGTAGAGATGTAGCTTCGCTATGCATATTCTACCACATTTACTATGGGGACTGCGCCGAGGAATTGTTCGTACTGATTCCTGCCGCTTCTTTCCGCCGTCGTCCTACGCGACAGCAGTTCCATCCCCATCACTTAGATGGTTGGCAGTCCACAACTGTGCGGTATTCTAGGAATTTTGTGCCTCGCACAACGAAACTGTGAAATGAACTGTCGCGTACGGTATTCCCGGACCAATACGACCTTCAAACCTTCAAGAAAAGAGCGTACTCCTTCTTAAAAGGCCGGCAACGCACCTGTGACGCCTCTGGTGTTGCGGGTGTCCATGGGTGGTTGTAATCGCTTACCTCCAGGAGATACGTCTGCTCGTTTGCCCCTAATAATAAAAAAAAAGTTAGTTAAAAAAAAAGTACCTACTCATTTGTATTTTTTTTACTATTTTGTTTTAATAATATATTTATTATTTTAGTATTATATTTACTACCATGAGTATAGAAATCGAGAGGCATGTCATATCGAAGCATGTTTGGTAAGATACATTTATTAGGTAGATCTTGGGAACGAAAGAAAGGGGCCCCGCTGATGTGACTTCGCCCACGTCTATGTAAGTCCACGCTACGCCACTGTCAAGAGACTTTACACGCTTTTAACATTGCATCTCACAACCACCCTTTCTATAACGCTCGTTTAGGCACAGAATAATTAATATTACTAAAGTACTTTGGACAGGTATATTGCTATCTACCTTTCCCAGTACCTAAGTCTGTACTTTCATATATATACCTACAATAGGGTTCGTTTCCAAAGTTAGGATTTAGTTGACGAAAGTTAGAGATATACCATTACACAACACAACTGACTAAAGATGTAGGTATGTGATTCATGTTAAGCCTGAAAATCATTTCACGTCTATCAAATACGTTTCCAGAGTCTGTGTTTCTATTGAACATATGATCCGATGCAGGCGAGCGACCATAAATGCAAACATACACCACAAGATCAAAGAGGTATCGGCACTCCATCTAAAATCAAAATTATTCCTGTTATATGTCTATATTTACAATTTTAATACATTCTGTGGACATACAATTTACGTAAATTTATGCTATCACGTAATAGGTATTAAGTATTTAATTACGTGGCGTTTCAAGCAGGTTTTTTAATATTATATATAGCCCTGCCAAAATGACTCTGCCTGATGGTAAGCATATGCAGAATCCAAAAGTGGTGATCACCATACTCATTGCGAATGCAGGCAATGCAGCATGGTGACCCACAACGACCACACCATGGCGGCCTAGTGAGGCTTCTGCATCATTGGGCCTCCCCGGTCTCGCACTCATCAACTAAACACGACAGCACGAATGCTGTCATTTTACGGTGATCTTTTGTGCGAGGGTAGTACCACCCCGGTCGAGCCGGCCCGTTCGTGCTGTAATCAACGTGTCTGTACTACCTTGATAAATACCTTTAAAATAAAAATACCTGTTACGTAATGGTTTTAATTTCCGGACACTTACGTATATTACGGCTCGCTTAAACTTCAAAGTTAGTAATTTATACTCTCGATTGTCGGCGCTTGATGGAACATGTTGCAAAACATTCTAGAATTAAACTCACTTGTACTTAAGTAACCAGTAACCTTTGATAATGCCATAAGGCAAAACAGGTCAGGATTAAACTTAATAAAATAGTGGAATAAGTAGGTACAAGTGAGTTTAATTCTAGAATGTATTCAAAGTTAGTAGTAGTTCAATAGGTTAGTTTCGATTACCGACAGGGGCGTAGCCACCGCCGTATCTGCCGTATCAATTATACGGGGCCCCCGGGCTACGGGGGCCCACGACGTACGTAAGCAAAAATTTAAAAAAAAAAACCAACTTTTTTTTTCAGAATTAACAAAAGTAAAAAAAAGCGATTTTGTTTTTTCCCGTGTAAAGCATGCGTTCAAAAGTTGGCAACACCCTACATCGGTTATCGCGGGCTGCGGGATTTCCCCGTTTAAGTCATTTACTTCACCGGGGGAATCCCACAATAATCGATGTACATACGATAATAAACCACGGAGCAGTGCTTATTGACGCGTTTCATTTAATGTGCATTAAATTGTAATACAATACAAACAATTGTTCTTCTGGTTTAGTAGTATTAGTAGCGATTTGTAAACAACAATGAGTGAAAGGAAAAGAGATTATCCCAGCGGAGCTACGAAAAGAAAAAGTAAACAGAAAATGGAGTAGGTCATAAAAAAGTGCCCAAAATTTCTTCAGTCAAAGTCAATGTATACCTACTATTGCTGTTTAGATTTCATTTCTCAAACTAAACAAAGATTTCAGAGCCTTTGCGACCTCAGTAGTATGTTCGAAATATTATAACCGGAGAAATATTAGGTACAACTTCTGTCTTTTTCAAACGAAGATATAAACGGTTCCGGAAAACTGTCGGCTAAATACAGTAAAGACATTTCAGTTAATCTTTATGACCAATTACAGGCTCTGAAAACATGCTCAAAATAAATTTATATAATATCATTGCTCAAAATCATATGTTAAAAAAATTCATTCCATTCAGGAATACATTGAATTATTGCTGATAAAATTCAATAGTCTTGCATCCAGTTTTCCGGAGGTAATAACATCATGCTTTTTATTCTTGACCCTTCTAGTTACAACCGCAACTGCTGAAAGAAGTTTCTCAAAATCAAAATTGATAAAAAATTACAATTCGATGGGACATGAACGCCTGTCAGAACTCAGACCTGTCACTATTGTCCATAGAGGCAGACACTTTAGAAAAACTAAAGTCATTATCAGATATAGCGATATACTAAATGATTTATTAAATCTGTTTGCCGAAAAAAAAGCAAGGAGAGTGTATAGGTAATTAATTTGATTTCTTTGTAAAAAAAACTGGAAAAAGTGACAGACAGATGATTTTGATGAATAAATATTTCTTTTAAATTTATTCAAACATTTTTTTTCTTTTGTGAGAAATCTTTACACTTCATAAAGGCCCTCAAACACATTTTTATACGGGGCCCCGCCAAGGCACGCTACGCCACTGTCTTGACCCTTCTAGTTACAACCGCAACTGCTGAAAGAAGTTTCTCAAAATTAAAACTGATAAAAATTACACTTCGATGGGACATAAACGCCTGCCAGACCTGTCACTATTGTCCAAGGCAGATACTTTATGAAAACTAAAGTCATTATCAGATATAGCTAAATGATTTATTAAATCAGTTTGCCGAAAAAAAGGCAAGGAGAGTGGTTAGGTAATTAATTTGATTTCTTTGTAAAAATTTTGGAAAAAGTGACAGACAGATGATTTTGATGAATAAATATTTCTTTTAAATTTATTCAATTTTTTTTTCTTTTGTGAGTAATCTTTACCCTTAATAAAGGCCCCCAAACAATTTTTTATACGGCAAGGCACGCTACGCCACTGATTACCGATATCAACACTCTGTATTTTCCCTTCCTGTTGTGTACCATATTTACTAAACATAAAACTATTCCCTGTTATGGAAAGTAAGGAGAACCGTTCTGTATAGGCAGTTAATAAAGTTGTGCTCCTTCAAGCAGGTCGCTCTCATCATCTGTAATTGCGTCCTAAGCATTCTGCCCTGAGCATTTGCTTTGTGCGAACGGCAAATGATTTTTCTCTTTATTATTTTATTGTTATTTCCATCGAAATCACGCCGACAAAGGCGAACACGCTGGAATATTAATAAATATTTTCGGGGTAATTTCATTGGTACATACTTCGATATTCACATTGCATTGTTATTGATAATGATAATAATAGTCAACTACTTATTTAGTCATCATTTCAAAATCCATTTTATGCAGCCGTTTAGAGCACATTCAAAATATTCATTTTTTTTATGAAATGAAATCATTTATTCTGCAATTAGGTTACATGAACACTTTTGCAAGTTAAACTTTTTTTTTGAGCAGATGAGTTCGGCCTTTCCCAACTGGACTAGCCCTGAGAAGAAAGGACGAAACAAACTCAGGGATCACAGTCTCTTTTAAAGTCCAGACAATATGCAAAAGACATTATTTCAATAAAATAAATACGATGATTACAATTTGAGTCACAATTACAATAATCAGTAAAGATAATAATTTAAAAATAATGTCAACAATAGCAATAATTTAAAATGAATTTGTTTCAAACTATAAATTATTATTATTATTTATTTATATATTAATTATTAATTTCTACTTTTATTTTGCAATTAAATAATGTTTAACTTATTTCACAGAAAATGTTTTGAAGGTGCTTGGAGCAGGAAAGTATTGTTACGAGGCGGGTATTAATTAAATAAAATTAGTCGGTTGATTACCAAAAAAATAACACAATATTTATTGACAACACTTTTACAATAATAATTAACTAAATTACTCGTTAGTCGCACTAGAAAATCACTTCGATGTTATCCGCTGTATCGTGAAACATTACTACCCGTACGGCTAACACGCTCCTTTAATATGGCTATGGAAATATCTAGAAAGATCCCTCGTATTCGATAAAACATTCTAGACCAAAAATAGAAACTCCTAGAACAAGTAATCCATTACTTGCAGCGCCATCTAGCGCCGAGAATATCGGAATCATTAATCATAATACCAACAGTCGTGCGCTACTTGACACTAGATGGCGCCGTCCTCTAGACTTTTAGATTGTACCAGACCTATTAGGAGTGTTTTTTAATTATAATATTAAGAAATAAGTAATTGAACACCTTGATTTTTGCAAGGAGGTTATAGCTAAGTCAATTGTACTACTAACCCCATTATGGGGTATCACTGAGTGTATGCGGTCCCCAAACACTCATTGAAATACAACGAAATACTTCCCAATAATGCCAGGCGCGGTTCCAGGGGACGTGACCCCCCAAAATCTGCTACGAGAACCTGATTTTCTTATTCTTATCAGTTTCCATAATTGTTCAATTGAGATAAGAAATCAAAGGATAGATAGTCTTTGAGAGAGTTATCTCGGACGGAGACTAACTGCACGGTTGGCCTAGTAGTTTAGGCGGTCGCCACGCCGCCAATTCGCCAAGTGTTGTGGGTTCAAATCTTACACGGGACAACACTTTGTGTGATCCACAAATTGTTGTTCTGAGTTTGGGTGTTAATTGTGTCCGTTTCATGTATGTCTGTATAGTCCCCCGCGACACAGGATGTTTATTCCTAATGCGTTAGTTGTTTTTTTTTAAATAAAATAAAAACTTAACTACCCTCGCACAACTCTTTAAAAAATTGAGCATAGTGTAAAGCCGAGTCTCCACTGAACAAAAGTTGTCAACACGTGTTGGTGATAAAAGTTTCTATAAAGCCCTGATCTATCGGACTGCCAATTTGGATTCCAACGGGGACGCTCGACAGTGGACGCTAATATATAGGTGTGTTCGCTCCCTGTCGGGGTCGGCAGTCCGACCGGAGGGAGGATGGTGTTGGTAGTTAGCCTTGATTTTCTTAACGCTTTCGGCACCGTTCGATGGGCGTGATTAGGGCGGCCCTTGAATATCAAGAGGTGCCGACTTACCTGCGTGCCGTCATAGAGTGTGCAGCACGACAGGACAGTGAAGTTTATCGATCGGAACGGAGTGGAAAATTGAAAGGAGGTGTGTTGTGGGGTTCCCCAGGGCTCTGTATTGGGCCCATTGTTATGGAACCTCGCATACGATGTGGGCCTTCGCACTAGTCTGACTTCGGACATCAGTGCTATGCTATGCAGACGATACCCTAATACTGGCTAGAGGGTCACGCTTCGGGGAGGTGGTTCTGCTCGCAAGGGGTGGCTTGTGTCGTGGATAAGATTCATGAGCTGGGCCTGAGGGTGGCGCCTCAGAAAACTGAGGCGAAATGGTTCCATGGCCTACGTAAGCGCCAGTAACCACACAGCTCATCCCTCCGGGTGGATGACACCGAAGTCCAAGTGGGTCAGTACATGAAGTACCTCATCATGGACAATCGGGAGAGCTTCGAAAAGCATTCGGGCGACTAGTCCCCAGTACGAGGAGTAGCAGGGGTGCCACAATGCCTGCTGCCTAATCTCGGGGGACCGCGGGAAGAAGTTCGCTGTCTCTATGTGCGTGGGCGTGCGTATGGGCATCGTGCGATCCATGGTCCTCTATGGGGCACCGGCGGGATCTTCCCGCTGTAACACGTGGCACGATCTCCACCCTTCGACATTCTAGCCGACGACATGGACACAATGGTCTGTGACGAAATTCGATCTGTCGGTCGAAATGACGAACAGATAGCGCCGTATCATGAGCCCGGAATGCTTCGTCAGAACACACATACGCAAGCCCTACGAGCTTGGCAGGCACGGCTCTACACCCAGGGTTGTGCCAGTCAACGCGCTGTCGGAGCCTTTCTGCCGAGCTTCGAAGCTTGCATAGAGAGAACATCTTATCACCTACCGATTCACTTAGATGCTTACCGGGCGCGGTTGCTTCGGTGACTTCGCCCGATCGGACAGATCGGACGAAACCTGTCACCACCAGCATTGATCGCGGCAATGTTGGCGAGTAGTGTGAAGACGTTATGCTCCAGAAGGAGTCCGAAGAGCGGGATCGGTAATTGGCCGATCCCGCTCGAAAGAGGCGACGAAGGATGCGCGATAGAGGCCGCTAGCTCACCAATCATCGGTTAACGGTCGTTGTGGCCACATGCAGGGGAGATGTGGCCACTGGAAACGACCCGACATCTCGGTGCGGCCGGGGGTGTCGTCTCAGGCGGGTCAGTGTTCCGACTCTCTTACTGTGTAGAGCGGTGAGAGGTACGACAGCGACATGCCCCGGGTTTGAATCTGGTTACCCCGGGATGCACCTCAGTGATGAGGTAAGGCAGGGGGAACTCCAGAAGCCGCTGATGCGTTCCTGGAGCTCCTCTTGACTGCAGATGTCGGCCGCCGACGGGGTTTAGTGGTTAGACCGATTTGTCGGGAGTGCCATACACGCCCTTCGTCCCCCAACGGAGCTAGATCCTCTAAATATTCATCCAGAGATTATCATAGATGTCTCAAATATTATGATCCCAATAGATTTACCAATAAAAACAAAAGATATCCATTTGTTTTTAATGTGTGATATAAAATTGTGTATTGTGCAATAAAGGCTAATTTACTCGACTTATTTGATTAGTGACCCCAAGAATTACAGGCTGGTACCGCGCCTGAATAATGCACCGATCATATGTACGATAGGCTGTATTATTGCCCCTTTCCATAAACACATTCATCTCAGGATGTTTATTCCTAGTGCGGGAGTTGTATTTTTTTAAAAAAAAAACAACAAAAGGTTTCCTTGCCTCTGTAAAATAAAATGTAAGGCAGCGCCATCTACTGTAAAACAGCGGTACAAAAAGAATTAATTCTAACATTTATTTTATTTGTTAAGGTGGCAACTGCAGGCAATACCTACGGCCTATTAGTTCTCTTTAAAAAGACAAATATAGTAATAAATATTTTCGGACATTTTAACACACAATGCCATCTAGTCCCAAACTAAGCAGAGCTTGTACTATGGGTACTAGACAACTGATATTATACATATATACTTTTTTGTATATACGTAAATATTATAAATAGAAAACACCGAAACTCCGAATCAAATATTTGCAGATCATACAAACATTTGGTCCAACTCAGGAATCGAACCCGAGACCTCTAGCACCGTAGTCGCTCACGCTACTACTGCGCCACCGAGGCAGTCACAGCAGGCAGTATACCTATATATTTTTTTTATGTTCGTAATAACAGTTCTACGCTACGATCTTGACGCCTATCGCATAACCTGGCCGGAACTGGCCTTGGATAGAGAGAAGTGGCTTGTTGCAGGGGAGGCCTTTGCCCAGCAGTAGGACACAACAGGAAAGTTTTACTCAAAGAAATCTGAGAATTTCAAAGACACCCATGCAAAGCCAGGCCAGATCGCTAATATTAAATAAACATAAAAAGAGTCTGATATTTTCTTAGGGTTTCTGAACTGTCTCGTCACAGTTCTAATGTCTACTGCCAGATGACAGTATATTTAACAGATATTTTAGTTTAGTTTATTTACTTACATCTTCTTTTAAGGATGCTCTTACACATACATTTATTCATCCATTGCTTGACTCTGCAAATGTCTAAATCGACTGAAGTACAACATCAATTAGCTTGAACCTGATGAGCTAAAATGTTAGTACAAGATTAAAATTAAAGCCATACCTTTAATTTTATTATTAAAACAATCAGCTTTGGTATTATTTTCTGCAAATAATTACAATATTAAACATGGTAATAAGTATAAAAACTCTAACTGGCAAGTGAAAATTGTTCCTCATTATTTACCTTTAAAATTATCAAATTATAATTTATAATATGTTTAGATAAATGTATAAAGCTGCATCAAAAAGCAGATAGTTTTTAAATTAATGATGATGGTAATATTAAATATAAATGCATAAGATATCATGAGATACAGGATCAAACATACATTAATATGTATAAAAAGAAAAACATTTAAATCAATACAAATATAGCAGTTCGCAGTATTGTGTAATTTATTGACATTAATTTAATGAGGACTGTTAAAGCAAATAATCACATTTTGGTACAATTTTTTCACTATATACAATAAAATAATAATAAAAATATTTTTTTAAATATTATTTATTAGATTATAAATCTACACTAAACAAAAATAATATTACAATTAATAATTAAAACTATTTTTGCTTTGCTTGGATAGTTGTCATCTTTGTGGGGTCATATTTATATGTTTTCTGTAGTGGTCCTTTGCCAGCTTTAGTGAACATCATTTCATCAATTCTTTGCCTCTCTGCTAATTCCTTTGAAATTTTAATATTAGTCCATGATTCTTTGGCTCCTGAAAGAAAACCTTTCTTCTTGATAGGTAGTGTATCTGCCGAGTGCTTGATTAATTTCTCAATCTTAAAGTAATCTCGAACTGCTGGTATTTTGAGGATACCAACTTGTACCAGGGATATAAAGTTACTGGAACACCAGTAAACTAGAATGGCACCAGGAAAGTGTATAGTAAAAGGAATCATTACAACAGGTATTGCTCTAAGGAAATATCTCATCATTTGCATGTTTTGTGCATCAAGACGGGCACCATCAACACCAAGCTCAATTGTGGCCCACATTGTTGCACTAGTTATGATTGGAAGTAAAAAAAATTGGTCAGGTACAGTTAAATCCATAAACCATGCGAGTCCTCCATATGTCATACTTTCAACTGGACAATTTGCCATTCCTCTCAGGCCCATAAAAAATGAAATAAACAAGGGAGCCTGTGCCAAAGGTACTAACACATTTTTTAAGGGATTCAATCCTTTTTCTTTCATGAAGCCCATCATTTCTTGAGCATAACGAGCAGCTTCAAGCTGATTACCCGTCTGTCTTGCTTGAGTCATTTTCAGTTGCAATAGCTGTATCTCTGGTAAGTTGTTATTCATGCGTGCGGTATTTCTTTGAGACATAATGACAAGTGGAAACATCACAACTCGAACCACTACCGTGCCTATGAGTATAGCGCCCCACCAAGGAATATCTAAAGAAACATGTAAGTACTCCATACAATTTTGTACTAATCCAACCGGGCTCCAACCACCAAGACCAAGGCTTGCAAATGTAGGCTCCCCATTAGCTGAGACTGACTGTACTGCTTCAGTTAAGTCAACCAGAGTCGAAGGGTCTGGCACAGGAGGTGGTTCTGGTATGCTCTCAGAAAAAATATTCGTTTTACCAGTATCGCTTATGCCCGTTGATTGAAATCGCATTGATCCAGCTGCAGAATATACGTAATAAACTTTGGCTTTTCTAACCTCAAACCTCTCATTAAACAAATTCATAACTGCACTCCGACGCCCATGGCGATTCAGTAATTTAAACATTTTGCCGCTTATTTAAATCTTGAAGTAATTGTGAAAATATAATGTATCAAAACTAATTTCTCACTTTGTTACGGCACATTTCTGACAGTCGTATTATCAATCAAACCAAACCTGCTCATATAATCTGTGCCATGTTTTTTTTTTTTTTTTTTTGGGATTCAATGACCTGGTAACTCAGACCTTTAAGTCAAGTCTTATTTTATTTGAACAAACATTGCATCCAAAGAGTATATAAATCACTACGATTGCATCTGTGCCATGTGCCATTAGAGCGTAGGGGTGACCAGTGGTCTCGAAAACCAAAATACCAAATCCTTAAGTTCACCAAGGTAAAATCATTATTCTTGAAAAATAAATCGATGTTCATAATTTAAAACTATTTATTATAATGTTATTTCCTTTCTTAACTTCGTCTGCAAAACGGATGATACAAACTATACTAGTTTGTATCATCGTTTATAACTACCATAATTAAACCATAGTTTAACTATGGTTATTAATAGTAAGACTATTTTTTTTAACTGCTTTAAACTAAATACAACGCTCCAACTCTATTGTTTTCTAGTCTATGCTTTTTGACTTGTCTGGACTGTCACTAGAACATTGTCAATGTCAAATTTTCAAAACCACGTGAAAATGTTTTGTTGATTGATTTATGTACCTACTATTTGTAGTCTCTAGTTTTTAGTGTATGGACACTGTTATTTCTACCGGTGAATAAATAATTGATATACAAACATGTCTCACATATCGTATCCATTTAAGAAAACAAACAAAGCTGTTTACCAGAAGCCGGCGTCTGTTCTTACAGAAGATACAATATATTGGAAGAAGTTAGGGGTAAGACTTGAAGAAATAATGTTATTCTAAACATTTGTAAGATAATATTAACTTGACTTAATTTTAAGATTTGCTATAACAATGTCATGCACTTAATTTCAGCTTCCAGTCTTAGTAAAGGAGTTTGGAGCAATAGACTATTTGGACTTCAGTCCTGTAGAACCATATTACTTTGCTGCAACATGCTCTGTCAGAGTTCAGGTAACTTTATTTTGTTTATTTTTGTGTTCTTTTAATAACAAAAAGTTAAAGAATGTGAGATCAGTATGGTGTTAAACTATTATTTAATTAATACATGCTAAAATGAACTTTTATTATGTTAGTCTTTTGTTCATGTTACTTGTATTCCAAAAATGTTTAATATTGTTTTTAGGTATACGATCCGATAACCAAAGTCGTAGCTAAGAACATTTCAAAATTTGTGGAAGCTGCATATGGAGCCACATTTCGAGGAGATGGGAGGCTGCTAGTTGCGGGCAGTGAAGAAGCTGTTGTGAAACTTTTTGATATTCAGTCCAAGAATATCCTCCGAGTGTTTACTGGCCATACAGGACCTGTAAGTTTTTAAAATTAAAACTTCATTGATTTATTTTTATTATATAAATTATTCAAAATAATATCTATATCTCGACACATCTCACATACAGTCATACTGCAAAATAGTTAGATCCTCGCATCATAGTAACAGAACTGCTGATAAACACATCAACAGCTCTTAATAGTCTACTGTTGGCAAAAGCCTCTCCTTCGAAAGGATGTTTTGGCCTACTATATCACACAGGTTAAACTAGTGCAGGGTTTGTTTCAAGTTTAAAAAACAAAAATATATTTCTCAATACGTAACTCATCACACAACTATTTGTTCTGAGTTTGTATCGAAATAGCAATAATATCTGCTGATCAACATAATCCCACCAAAAACATTTTCATGTAAAATGTTGCCAAGACGACTGCATATGGCTTACCGTGTGAAAAAGATATCAGACCTCATGTAGAGCCAAGGTTCTGAATCTACGCGCCCTAACTCTACCAAACCTAACTTCACAAACTCTACATCTAAGTGAAAATGTATAGCTTCGCCCTTTCGCTACCATACCGTCACGAAGGGGAAACAAATGCCTTTTGTGTTTGCAAATATCTAGTTTCTGAAGTAATGTATTATGCGAATATTTAGTTTCTGAAGTAACGAAACAGCCAAGCCATACATTTTCACTTAGATGTAGAGTTTATGAAGTTGGGGTTGGTAGAGTTAGGGCGTGTAGATTCAGAACCTTAGCTCTACATGAGGTCTGATATCTTTTTCACAGGGTAAGCCATATGCAGTCGTCTTGGCAACATTTTACATGAAAATGTTTTTGGTGGGATTTCATTTCTTTTTGTAAGTTGCTTAAGGCAGTTTTATTTTCTATTTTTGGGGTGTATTTCTCGTACATCTTCTTTCTTCTCTCGAAAAAGTCCGTGTACCAAAAATAAAACCTCTAGCATAAAAAATTGTGAAAGTCTCATACAAACTTCCACCCCCCAAATTTGGGGGTTGGTGGGCAAAAGTAATAGGTTTATGAATTTTTTTGCTGTTTGTATACTAAACTTAGTTTACATACCAAATTTCAGCTTTCTAGCACCTCAGGAAGTACCCTAACAGTTTTGATGATCATCAGTGTGTCAGTGACGAAATCGGTGTTTTTTAGGTATCAATAAAATCTAAAGTATTAGAGCTATGCAATTGAAACTTTGTATGTTTCATTAGTCTATTGGTAACATCATATCCTGAGAATTTGAACGATCTGGTATATCGGGAACCAAAGTTATGAGGGTTCAAAAAAACGACGAAACACTTCGAGAAAAGGTAGGTAGTGCCCTTGCGCTTCGCTTGGCTCGTCTTGGCGGGGGCACGACCGTGCCCCCTGATCTTCCAGTCTACGTTTTATATTATCTTATAATCTCGCTCTATTTATAATTTTGTATACCAAAATATTTATTATACTTTTGCATACTTGTGTCGGTCTCTCTACTATACATTTATAATTTTAATATTTCAGGTTCATAGAACATACTTTACAAAAGATCAAGTCAAAATTCTAAGTTATTCAGATGACAAATCTGTTAATTTATGGGATATTGCCACGGAAGAAAAACTAGCTACGTTTTCAGAACATACAGATTACGTGAGAGCAGGAGCTGCTAGCCCAATCTCTCCAGAAATAATTTTATCTGGAAGTTACGATCATACAGTCAAACTGTATGACTGCAGATCTAATGAAACAGTTCTTACTGTCAACCATGGTTGTCCAGTGGAATCCACACTATTTCTACCTTCAGGAGGTATATTTATAAGTGCAGGTGGTACAGAAATTAAAGTTTGGGATATTTTTAATGGTGGAAAATTACTAGCGAATATATCACAACATCATAAAACTGTTACAACTCTTAGATTAGCCAGTAATAATAGTAGACTAATGTCTGCTTCCTTGGACAGACATGTAAAGATATATGATATCTCTACTTTTAAAGTTGTTCATAATATTGACTTCCCCAATGCAGTACTAAGTATGGCTATATCCAAAGATGATGATACTCTGGCAGTGGGTATGGTTGATGGTATAATTTCTGTACGAAAGAGAGAAAAGCCAGCTCGGCTCGGTGATGAAAAGAGAGGTTTGTTTAAATTTGCACCAGATCACATTCAAACTTCAATTGTAGCAGAAGCTAAAAAAAAAGAAAAATTCAATAAAGGTCCAGAATCTGACAAGTTTTTAAGGAAAATGGAGTTTTCCAAAGCCCTTTCTGCTGTATTAAAAACATACGTTGCCACAAAATATCCTGAAAAAACCGCAGCATTAATTGAAGAGATGCTTAGGAGAAAAGTACTTCATGTAGCTATGGATGGACTAAATGAAAAAGATATAGGAACACTACTTAAATATTTTAAGAAGAATCTCGGAGAAACCAGATTTTCTAGAGTGATCATAGATGCAACAAATGTTTTTGTTGATGTTTTTGGAGATCACATAAAAACCTTTTCTGAATTAAATCAATTGCTATACACATCACTAATGAAAGATATTGAAGATGAAATAGGAGTCTGCAAGAGGCTTAGTGAGTTAGAGGGTGCTATCAATCTACTAATGGCTGGAGCTCAAATTGGCAGTAATGATACTATTGAAATTAACGATACATTTACACCATCATCAAAAGCACAAAAAGATATTATAATTGATATATAATAAATAGATTATTTGTAACTTATTTTTTTCTATTACCATGACAAATCAGCATTTGCGATAACAAATCTTCTTGTTCTCTGCCAATTCAGACACTTGGAACATGTTCTAAGTGACAAAGAGAGTTGGATAGAGAATATAAATAAGTGGCTGTATGATAGTTTATAAAAACCCACGGCATTGCCCATATTTGACCAGATTTGATTCTTGCTACTACTGAAAAAGTTATTTAGATTAGTTAGATCATATTTATAAAAGAAAATAATTGACCACAATATGCTGTGCCCGAAATTTAGCAATCCCTCCTTCAGTGAATAAAACACGATTGAACTAATATGATAATGATGCGCCATACGCGTGTGGGGGAACGGGTGTCATGTCCCACCAACACAGCGAGGATCGTACGACCAGGCGAGGTGATCATGCCTGGCGGGCCACTGCCCAACGGTTGATGTTGAGATGCTGTACATATGAAAATCGGCGCGAGAACTTCTATTGCGCGATTCAGGATTGGTAGTTTCTTCGTGTTATATATTGCTCCGTAGTTCAGTGTGAGTGGACGGTAGATAGTAGTATGTTGCTGTTGGGCTGTAGGTGGAAGTCACCACCCGAGATATTTTGGAGTTTTGGAATAAAGAAAGCGCCAAGTTTCTGTTGCTAATGTTTATTTACTTTACTCCGTGATGAAAAATAATAGTTTAAGCCTGCAAAATTAATTTATTTAGTATTTATCATTTGTGTCACTACGAAGCCGAAGGACGATAATAAAACAAACATCTCTAACATAGAGTTTGTAATCAGACTGCTGACCAGAGAAAAATAATACCCAAAAATAAATTAAATATTGTACACTGGTGTTATGCTATCATATAATAGTATCACAGAACACATTTAGAGCTTGTTCAGACACGGCGGAATCCGCTCGGATGCGAGCCGCACCGCGCGGTTCCAATCCGCGAGGATTGAAAAGTGTTCAGACACGCGCGGTAAGTGTGAGGAGTGGGATAGGGTGACAACCGCTTCATTTCAACTTTGCCTTTTTTTCTAGCGAATTCTTGCTTTCGCCAAAAATGTCCACTAACTTCTGCCAAGCACCGTTTTTGAAATTTTATTAATACTCTGCGCGCTGCATGTCCCACAAAGCTGGTCGTTTCGGTCACTTCATCGATAATTATCTCGGTGTCGAAGCGATCCATAATCACCATCCAATACGCGCGGCTTCCGCGAAGCAACTGAACGCCTCTAGGTATATCGAGCAAATAGAACCACGCGGCGGCCGCACGTATTTATTTTCTAGCGGTCGAGTGGTGGTAGCCGTGCGGATTGTCAATCCGCGCGGCTACTATTGGTGACGAGCAGATTTCCCTAGTGGCCGTTTGCGGAACTAACGTAAGACAGATACTTCTACCTGACAGTTTAATATGCAGAGCGAGTGCATTGTTATTTAAAATTCTTTCTACAATAATTTCATTGATAGACGTCTACGGAGTAGTTAAAAATACTTTAAGACCACTTCGTGAGGGTGATCAGTATTTTTAAAGTGGAATGTTAACGTGTATTGGTGACGAGCAGATTTCCCTAGTGGCCGTTTGCGGAACTAACGTAAGACAGATACTTCTACCTGACAGTTTAATATACAGAGCGAGTGCATTGTTATTTTAAATTCTTTCTACAATGATTTCATTGATAGACGTCTACGAAGTAGTAAAAAATACTATAAGACCACTTCGTGAGGGTGATCAGTATTTTAAAAGTGGAATGTTAACGTGTACACGTATTTTTATCTGTCATACGTTAGTTCTGCGACTTGCCGCTAGGGAATCTGCTCGTCACCAATAGGTTTAAACGAATCATAGGCGCTACTGTAAATAAGTTCCGCGCTGTCGAACCGCGCGGTTTGCATCCGAGCGGATTCCGCCTTGTCGTAACAAGCACTTACTCAGAGAGATAGATAGAAAACTCTTTATTTGTACACCATAATATTACACAGTTACAAGAGTACATAAAATGTGAGATGTAGTGTACAAAGGGCGGCCTTATTGCCAAAAGCAATCTCTTCCAGGCAACCACAGGTAACCGGATCAAAATGTATAGGAGAGACAGTGGTAGTTGACGGTGCAGTGAGTTTTTAATTAATTATATTATTTGCTAATAAATATAACGTAAAACATGTATTTATATATACACACATACTAATAGATACACATACATATATAGATAACTAAATCACGCATGAGTAAATATATATATCCACAGCATACCCTAATTCGTGCCTGTTTTAATTAAGATAATGTTCATGAACCAATTTCTTGAATTCGTTTATTGTCTGCGCTTTCCTGATTTTTATCGGCAGTGCATTCCACAAGCATACAGCTTCAACAGTGAAAGACTGGTCGTAAAACTTTGTGGAATGCAGAGGCATCTCCAGTCTCAAATTCTCGGATGACCTTAGACATTTTTCATGTGTGTCATTAAGGAACTTGAATCGTTCTTTGAGGTAGAAGGGGGCTCTGGGATTAAACAAAATATTGTAGAGAAAAATGAGGATAGGAGTATTCCGGCGAGAGCGAATCGGAAGCCACTTGAGCATTTGACTTATCAAGCTTATCAAGTTGTGCTTCAGTGAGATTCAGATAGCTGCCATCGGCATAGTCGAGAATTGGAAGTAGAAGTGCTTGTGCAAGTGCAGCCGTAGTCGCAATCGGAAGAAAATTACGAAGTCTTTGCAGAGAACCGGCAGAAGCAAATAGCTTTCGACTGACCTCTTGTATCTGTGAACCCCAAGATAAATTATTGTCTATGTAGATCCCTAAATCTTTGACACTAGAACTGATCTCAAGAGTGGCGCCACCAAATTGAATTTGACAGTTGTGCACAGATAACTCTTGCGATCATCCTGGGACTGCCAATAACACATACCTGCGTCTTAAAAGGATTTACCTTGAGTCCATAATTATAACTCCATTCGCTAATGCGATGCAGGTCAGCATTAATAGTGTTGAACGCCTCTGGTAAAAGGTCAATCGGAGCTTGTGTATATATTTGTAAATCGTCCGCATAAAGATGGTAGAAGGAACTTAATTGATTAGAGATTGAGTTTATAAGAACAGCGAAGAGTAAAGGAGATAGAACACCACCCTGCGGTATACCAGCAGAAATACTGCACCAGGAGGACACCGAGTCTTCAATGCAAATACGTTGCCGGCGACCAGACAGGTAACTAAGAAACCAATCAATTGTCCTTGGAGATATGTTAAGAGACCGTAGTATACCAAGCAGAATTTCAAAATCTACAGTATTAAAAGCATTACTAAAATCAAGCAAGGTACTGTGATCATTCCACTATCCATGCCCAGCCTGATGCTGTCTGTAATGTGTACCAGCGCAGAAGTAGTGCTGTGACCAAGTCGAAAGCCTGATTGGAAGGGGTTCAGTAAGGAATTTTTGGAAAGGAAGTTACTTAGTTGAGAGTGGATGAGGCGTTCAAGTACTTTAGATAGGAAAGGTAAGATACATATGGGCCGATAGTCAGAGAATGATGAGGGTTTAGCTTTCTTTGGAAGAGGGATTAGGTGGGCATCTTTCCATGCAGACGGAAAAACACCGCTTATCACTGAGAGATTAAGGATATTGCATAGGATGTGCAGGATCCTTAATCACTTAAGCGATTACTATACTTCTGAAAAACGGTAGATTCCGTTTTAGCTACTGAAAACATAGAGCATATATAACTGCAGGGGCAGCCGAACGAGCGTAAAGCGTGATCGGAGTAGAGAGAGAGAGAGACTGAGTTTGGGTAGTGTCTGTCTCTCTCACGCAAGCTTCTGATTGGTTGGTGTATTTCCCGCCAAATCACTCATGCAAATTGGTATGTGTGTCCACCAATCAGAAGCTTGCGTGAGAGAGGCAGACACTACCCAAACTCAGTCTCTCTCTCTCTCTCTACTCCGATCACGCTTTACGCCCGTTCGGCTGCCCTTCGAGATATATATGCTCTGAGATTGAAAACATCTTTTCTCTATGGAATTAAATAATTATACCTTGGTCCTTGGTCAAATAACTATCAAAACGAGACCGAAATCAAAAAAGTAAAAAATTGTTTATGGTTAGTTGTTGTCTCACAAAATGACGTTTTGCAAAAGTCTCACTCCGAAAAACGAATAATTTTTCTAGTGCACCTACACTAGGATAATAACCAGTGTAACAAATGGGAACGCAATAAATCTATTAATAAAATTATTTACGTAAAACGATGTATGACGTGTTTAATATAAGTTTGTTATTTAAAGCAATAAACTGTAAGTTCACTAAGGATTCGTATTATTGCTATTCTTTTATTTTGAGTTTACATCAGTGTGTTACATAAATTATTGCCTTGGTGTTTTCTAATAAAGAAAGTGTGATTTTTAATATTATTAATTAGTTTAAGTTAAATGTATGTTCTTGCGAAACTGACATTGGATTGACCACGAGTTTTCCGTAGGTACGTAAAATTGTAAAACATGGATGAGCGTAGAGTGGCCGACTACTTTGTGATCGCTGGCTTACCGGAGAAACCGGAATTACTTGATGATTCCGATTCTGGTCACCTGAAGGGTTACAGTACAAAAGCTCCTATCACTGACATAGGTAAGTTTTTATTGTTTATCAATAATAAGTAAATATCATAACAAGTTTGGATACCCTCTATTTTTTATAATTAGAAGAAAAATAATTATAGTTTTTTAAATATAGTTAAAAAAAATCCTAACATTGAAATTTTAATTGGAATGCTTATAGCTGTTGTTCCTTTTTAAAATTTCTTAATCTATAAAACTAGTAAGAATCCATAAAAAAAACTTAAAATCTTTATAGTTTTCATAATAATAATTCACCTTAACCTTCTTTTTATGATGCCACTTACTGAAATAGTTACATAACTGATACAACATAAAAAATTAATAACATACTTTATGTAATTTTTATGTGTTAAAATATTATTATAAATAATGGTCATTTATTTTGTTGTCAGTTCAATTTATTTAATTGGTTTAGTAATTAAAAATTCCAGATGTTAATGTCTAAAATCTCTTAATTATGCTGTTAAATTTGTGAATGTATTATATTTCTAGTCTAGACATTATTATGTACCTCCTTAAAGTAAATTGAAAAAGGTCCTAAGACTTGTGTGAATGTTGGTTTTGGAGAAACTTGAACATACTTTAGGAAATAACACAAATTAAAGCAAAATAAACAGGTCAAAAGAACTAAGGTAACTGCAAAATTTTTGATACAAAATAGGTCTGAGACTAAAGTAGCTAGAAGATGGTGAGACATATTTGACATATGGCTATTTTATCCCAACTAGACTGGTACATAAGTTAGTGACCTAAATTGCCAAGCCACCCAGGGTGGGTTTGATGTCCACCCAGGTCAAATGTTTTTTAAGCATAATCATTTGTTCTATGTCAGGATGTAATATATTTATAGTTATCTGACATCTACCTACTTACACAGCCTTTATTATTCCCAATATTTTTTGGGGACAATTATTTGGGGAATGCTACTAGTTAACGGGTTTTTCCTAAATTATCTATATACTATACAATTAAATAAAATTGGAGTGTCTGTTTGTAATATTAAAATAACCGCTTTTTACTAAATGCACATGTACACGGTACATATACCAAAACTTTTTTTTTTGTCTGTCTGTATGACAATGACCGTGGGTAACATCGCGGGGTTCAGCCAGTTTAAAAGTATATAGGTATGTTAATCAGCGATCTGATTAACACAGTATAGGCTCTGCCTAATTAGGAATTAGACTGTCTTGTTTGAGATGTGTGAAGTTATCTTTACATAGTATAAAATGAAGTTGCTTTCACTGACGGTTTGCTTAAGTCTTTTACACTAGTCGGCAGATTCTAATGCAGTTTTCAGCGATAGCTAGTGATTCTAGAGGAAGGTTTATATATAGGTATGTAAGTAATATGTGCATATTATAGTAGAGGAAATTCAAGAATTTCAAAGATTTCCGACGAGTTACTATTTATTATATACTATCTGACCCTGCGAACTTTGTACCGCCATACCTAAGTTTCCAAAAAACTTGTTTTTAACTGACTTCAAAAAAAGGAGGAGGTTCTCAATTCGACTGTATTTTTCTTTTTTTTATGTTTGTTACCTCATAACTTTCGACTGGGTGAACCGATTTTGATGATTCTTTTTTTATTTGAAAGCTAGTGCTTACCGTGGTCCCATTTAAATGTGGTCCAGATTGAAGTCAGTTTTTTTTTGTTATAATTTGTGATTATTGTATTTATATACACCACAGGTTTCCATGGGTACTGTACAGTCGCGGTCTAAGAAAATATAACCCTTCTGGTTTCTGTATATTTTTTCTATACAAATCTTGTCCTAACAGTAACAAACACATAGAAAATAGAATCATCCAATTTGGCGCAGGCGATCACAAGATATTCGCATACATACATTTTGGGTGATTCATTTTTATTGAAAGAGATTATAAATTACTTGTCATTTAGCACCTTTTTAGCTTGAGAACGACAGGTAAATATATGTGTGTGCATTGTGTTTATCCTAAGCTAACCATGTGTTGAGGTCAATAAGGAAGTGTTTAATTATGGAAGTACAACTGTTGTGCATGTAGTTGATTCTGTCAGTTGATGAATGATTGCTATTTTGGTCATGTAATTCATCTAATACATTATGTATCACAGGCACGGGTGATGCTGATTAAAAGTCTAGTACTCGGTTTCTAAAGTAGGACCTCCATAGTACTGATGAAAACAACTTTTAGTAATGAGTACATCAATGCCATAACATTTATCTTTATTAAGTTATATTTATGTGCATAGTAATTTTAAAAATACAGAAACACTAAAGGTCTTCCGTTTTCGAGAGGATTTTCAAATAGTGTATCTGCTCATTAAGTAAGCATTTCTTCAAACACCTAGAATTGTCACAAAAAAAAAACCAGTCCATGGTAAGGTTGCCTAGAAGATAATATATATATTTTTTAAAATCTTAAAATAAATATGGATCCCTAGTCTGCAAATAAAGTATTAATCTATCATTTATCTATCTACAATATAATTCTGATAATTATTCTTGGAATATGTAATCATTCCTTGCAAGGATAAATGACAACCTTGCAAATGTTTTAGAGAAACTTTCATGTGATACTGCTTGCTGAATATCAGGCAGGCTGATCTCTGATTGGTTAAAGTTAAACCTTTAATAACTAGAAGCTAAAAGATGATTTTGTATGATGAAGTTTATAAGTTGATATTATAATCAACTTATAATATTCAAGATCTGAAAGAAAATTATGATAATAATTACTGGACGGCACAATAGGCACAGTGGCTAAAGAAGTTATTTTTACTGTGTGGTGTAGTTGATTGGATTCCCAAAATGGAAAACTCTTTGACATTTTCCTACCCTAGGTATATTATTCCCTACATTATTTGGTTTCGGCTACAAGCTCAACTTTTTTTTAACCTGAATATCACTTTTACCACCAAGCGATTGGATTGCATCGGATCTCCGCAACCTTGAGAACGGACTGAATTTGAAGATTGAATTAGTTGTCTAAATATTTGAGAGCACTGACTTCCCAATACCGATTGTCATATATGTTCATGACAAACGGGGTCGACGTGGGTGAAACACCGTCAACATCCATACACCAGGCTGTTATTAGAAATTACTTGTAAGAAAAGCCCAAGAATATATTTGACCCGATCCCGCAATCGAATCGAATTCGAACAATCGAATCGGCAGTCGCATACGATGACTGCAGACCAACGAAGCAGTCCAACTCTTGTGTGATCCATAAATTATTATTATGAGTCTGATTGTTCTTTGTGATAGTTACATATATGTTTATATTCCTAGTACAGGACTAACTCTTGAAAAAGTAAAAAAAAAACAAGTAAAATTTGTACAAAATAAAAAACCGACTTCAAGGACGACCAAAATCGATCGATTTCTCTTGGATACCAACATCAGATCTTAGTGTCCTTATTATGGAACCTCCTTCTTCTTTGAAGTCGGTTAAAAATCATCACAAATTTTAACAAAAATAAACCGACCTAGAACTGGACCATGAAACATGAGACACGGGAAGCAAAAAATCGGTTCACCCAGTCGAAAGATATGAGGTAACAAACATAAAAAATACAGTCGAATTGATAACCTCATTCTTTTTTGAAGTCGGTTAATAATAAAATACACTACACAAATTGCCACCTCCTTCCCTACTCTAATGTGTTTTTAATTACTAAAGTCATGTTTAACATCTATATCTTCGTTACGTTAATCATTATGTCAGAAACTTCTGAGTGTACCATTTTATTAGGTTTGTGGTCTAGATATTATATTTCTCAGTGTAACTGACACTCACTGCGCAATGTGGGACTCCCATGATGTATAGCTGATTGAGTAATAAACTTGAGTGCACATCTAGGTGCACTTGTGAATATAATATTCATATCTTTACATACGAACATGTATGTAAATATATTATAAATTCTATTAAGATCCATGCCCGCTGTAATGGTAATAAATTGTTAGAAGACAATAAAAACTATTAATATATAAAATACTATAAAATAACTGTTAATTTATTTAAATTATTATTTTATTATTAGTAAGTATAATCTTTTTTACACAATCTTATGTAAGTAATGTCAAATTACTATTACATAAGAAAGTATTAATTATATTTATAATACAAATGTCTGAACACAGGTGAATTCAATCATTAAAAACAAATTTACCTTGACCTACTTGATTATTTATAAACTTGCTTGTGAGTAACAAGTAGCGAATGCAATTTTATAACTAAAAATATACGCCAGTAGTCAATTATACAGTCATTATCTTGACAGTAAGCAACTCTTTTTATGTTGTATATAATCCGGTCTCTAAATTGATACTCCCTAATCCATTTTTGCTTTCAGACGACTTGTTTTTTAGGACAGTCATTCATCTGTGGACATGAATACAGCAAACATACACATAGCTTAACTTTCCGATCATCTAATCTAGATGACATAGCATCAAGTTAAAGTTGATAGAACTTTTCTAACTTTACAAACTAGTTGAGAAATGTTAGGAAAGTTAACTCACAACTTTATCTAACATTATATTGATTGGTACTGGTTATTTTTTTGTTATGACTATATGTAGGACACTTCCTTATCTAGAAACTGGACATCAACTTGATTTATTTAATGCTGAATGAGGTAATTACAACATGAGACACGTGTGTCATCGGTTATGTGTAAATATTTTATTAAGTAAATTCATTGAACATCGTATCGATCGCATACCCATATCGGATAGTGGTGATTATAAGAACAGAAAGGTGAGTCGGTTCTTCTCGCCCGGGCATCTGTGCCTTCTTTACAAGACCCAGGTTCGCTCGTGCGTGGAGTACTGTTCTCATCTTTGCGATGGAGCCGCGCAGTATCTGTTCCGCCGCTCTCGACCGGTTGTAGCGGCGAGCAATAGGCATTGTGCTGACAATGCCTATTGCTCGGGACTGCCGAGTCCCGAAGCCACCGAGTCCCTTGAACCTCTGCACCTGCGTAGAGATATCGCTTCCATGGCAGTCCTCTATCGCCTTTATCATGGAGTGTTCTGAAGAGTTGTTCCAACTGGTCCCCCTTTCTCCCTTCCTCTTCAGGACAACACGTGCCGGCCTTGGAAGTCACCGCTTCAGAGTGGTTGACATACGCTCTCGTACTCACGGCTTCGGTTCTTCCTTCCTGTGCCGAGCGGTCAAAACCTGGAACTGACTACCTGTGTACGTGTTTCCCTCCCACTATGAACCCGGGTCCTTTAAGCGGAGCGTGAAAAAGATCTTACTAGGCTGCCATAGTGTTGATCACCATGCTGCATTGTATCTAATTGCATTGAGGGTGGTGACCACCACTCTTGGATTCTGCTCATGCTTTCCATCAGGCAGAGCAGAGTCATTTTGGCGGCTAAAACATAAAAGTTTTGTATTGTGTTGGTTTTTCACAACTGACTTCGGGCCATTGCATCAGTTTTAGTGTAACAACGTATATAGGTACTTAAGTACTACACAAGTATATATGAATTTATATTCAGAGTAAGAAACTACATTATTCACAGCCAAGACCATTCACTACCACCCACATTCAATTCATGCCGCAAAGAGCGTTCTAAAGCAGATTCGAATTGAAACGAAAGCCAATAAACGATACAAATTGTTGTCTACACATCTGGTTATCACATCCAGAACTCAGTACAGACGACAGTATGACATTGATAATACAATGTAGAAGTTTCAAAACCGTACGAGCACAGTTTGAGTACTATTCTTAAAATTAAAATACGAATAGAAATTTAGATAAAGACAGTGATAGCATCCGATTGCGATCATTGTCACGTAAAAAAACAAGAGTATAGGTATAGTGTATAATATATATATACACACATCAAAAGTGTCTAGGGATCAAGCATTTTTATGCGGATTTCTTGAGATTGAGATGTGTGTATATACTATACGTAAAGGTAATTTCTAAACGTCACTGACTTTAACCGACAGTACTATTAATTATTCTGTGCTTTAACACGATCATCGTAAGATATAGTAAGCCTTAAATGCATTTCAATAGTCTTATCAATTAAATACGCAATGGTCATGTTAAAATAATGATGCCAAAATCTTAATCTACGGCAAGGCATATATGCAAACAATACAATATAATATATTTTATGTATTTACCATAAATATGTATGGTTGTTTCTAATAGACCTTGACCTGATAAGCTTCGTTATTTTTTAATTATCAATTAACAGCGATGCAAAACATGGTTCGTGTGATAATTATTTATAAAAATTTGCTTGCTGCGTTCGGCTATGCTCGTGTGTATAAACCCTGTGTTATAACAAAGTAAAAGTACCCCAAATAACACCTGCAATTGTTTTGTCAAACTCCAGTGCAAAACGGTTCATCCATTGCGGAAATACTTGTATTTCTACATTTACCTATTAACTAGCTGAAACGCGCATTTATTTCTCGGGACGTATTCTCATACCTACTAAATGCACAAAAAAACGGTCGCGATCCGCTTACGTAGGAGTACGACCATAAACACAGTATACTTAAGTCAAACTTAACTATATTTTTATTGGGGTAAGGGCTCCGTCCACTAGGATCCCTCGCTAAGATACACTGGGGGAGTCATTTGGAATTTTTGTTAACACTGATCCCCTAAGGCCCTAAGGGATCTTTTTGGATTGCATTTCAACCCATGGGGGATTTATTTGGATTTTTTGTCTACCCCAGCTTAAGCAGGGGATCCAAATGGACGTTGTGCTTATAAAAACTTCCATATGAGTCCCCTGGGAGATCAAAATGGAAATAAAATCCAAAAAGATTCCTTGTGTGGACGAAAATACCAAATAAATACCCCAGGATATCTAAGCAGGCGATCCTAGTGGACGGAGCCGAATAAAGGTGTATCTTAAATATTTGTCAATATATTAATCATAGACATGTACTTCCAGCTGTTCTTCTTTGTTCAACACATTATATAACACATTCTAATCGATGTCAAACGGTGTTATGGGATATTATACTTTGTCCATTCATTTATTTTCTTTTTGACAGCTCACGCCTATAAATTACCATATTTTTTTTCGGAATTATGTACTACAGTAATGTCGTACTTTATTGACGGTGACGGTACTTTAGTGAAGTGGTCTGTGCATAACAAACAACCACAGAATATAAAACAGTACTTGAAATACGATAAATCGATCATATGATAAAAATAATTTGACTTCATGTAAGTATTTTTTCTGTAAATTTAATAAAAAAAGGAAATAAAAATAGTATCTATGACTCCAAGATTGAATTTTTGCAAGGAATCAAGTCGAAGTCTTGGAATTTAGGATCAAAGCAAGAGTAAAGAACAATAACTCTGTTCATTCATCTAATTTACAGATTTATTATTTATATTTTTGTTTATTTCTTACATAATATATAAAACTAATAAAGGAATAATTAATATTTCAACAAAAAATATTTAATTAAATCGATTGAAAGTTCTTCATAAATAAAATCGCTATTCGTTTCAAATCGAATCGGTAATGGGTGAGGGCGTCACTAATTTCAAAATTTCTTGAACTGTCAAAAAGAAAATAAAGAAATGGACAGAGTATAGTCATATACCTGAAGTGAAGCTATTGGATACCTCCTACATATTTATAAACTGTTTGCAAAGGCACTTTGTCCTATTCTAGCGGAGATTTATAGTGCCAACTCCTAGTCATATATGGAATTTGTTATAGTGCAATATTTTATTAAAATTGATAATATATTTTGATAAATACGGTTGGGTGTTCTAGTGGTAACATATACATAATTATTTCATTAAAAATAGTAGGTCATTAGCAGATCAGCCCTCTTAGCTATGCAACTTGGCTAGGGGGACAGTTCAATGGGATTGAAATCCGATCGCTCGACTTAAAAAAAAAAATACCTAGATAGAATTAGAAAGTGCTAAATAACTAAATATACCTAATAAAAAACACCATTATCAACCAGAAACTGGTATCGATTTACTTATATCTATTTGTTGTTATTTACTTAATCGTTGTCAACTATACTTATCTTTATCTTATTCTACTACTTAATGTCTAACTTTCGACAAGAAACAGACGAGGACATATTATCGGCCCATTATTAATTTAATAACTTGACTTTTGACTGCCTCGTTGGCGCAGTGGTAGCTTACGCGACTGCTGTGCATGAGGTCTCGGGTTCGATTCCCGGGTCGGACCAAATGTTTGTATGATCTGCAAATATTTGTTTCGGAGTTTGGGTGTTTTCTATGCATAATATGTATGTATTTACAAAAGAAAAAGTATATATATATTTATATCAGTTATCTACTACCCATAATACAAGCTCTGCTTAGTTTGGGACTAGATGGCATTGTGTGTTAGATGTCCGTAATATTTATTATTTATTTATAGTTACATCGCAGAAATAGCAAAATCTGAGTTTAGTATCCACCTTCTAACAAATTTTTTAGCAGCATGAAAAGTTCAATGTTTAGTTTCAAGGACGCCCAATAAACATTAATTATAAAAACATATACTTGACTTATGAAACTTATTTTGTACTCTATAATTGTCGAACTACTGCATGGAATTTATTTTTTGCCTTTGGATGTGTTTGAATGAAACGAACGTTTCTACCTTGCTTCATTATTTCAGGCATGTTAGCTTACGAATTTGGGTGTTGCCTTATAATAGCGCCTTAATTATAGGATTAACTTTAATGCTGATACCAAAATGCCGGCATTGTTAGCTAATTGACCCAAAAACTGCTTTGGTAAACCAATTGAAAGTAATTACCCAAAGAAATATTTAGGATGCTTGTTTATAAGAGAAAATACTGAATGCTTATAGAGTGAACTGTCGATTATAGATTGATCTCTGTCGTGTAGTTCTTGGCAGAGGGGTCGTGGCTACATTGAAATGTCCCTTCGTACAATCCCCCGCCACCTTTCCCTGTTGGCAGACTGTCGGACACATGCGGTTCCACTTCGGCGTCGATACCTGTCTCGGAATTTGGTCTTCGTCATCTTTCCCTTCACTACCAGTCGCTCAATGGAGTCTGATCGGGGTCTAAATTGATACTGAATAACATTTTTAACATCGTCGTGTAAGTCATTGGAAACATGTATGCAGATTATTTAACAAAGGGCTCCATTCATTGACCTTATGCCTACCAGCATTTATTGACAACATTGAAATATAGTCTAAAATGCAGCAAGGTTCATTGCCACTTAAACTTTAGTTACTCAGGTCAATAAAACAGCATTGTGTACATGACGTAATACGGCGCGTACGCATTCTTTTGAATATGAATTGTTAATTAGTCTGCTCGTCATAGATAATGAATGTTTACATAGCAAGTACCCGGCTTGCCGCTTTTGTTTAACGTATAATGGTTTTAATAGTTAAAAATAAAGTAATTTTGTTTGTACATGTCATGTTATAAATAAACATACATATATGCGCGATAATATTGGTGATCTACATAATTATAATTATGTACAGTTGAAGCAAGGTTCAGTAACGGGAGAATTACCGCATCCTTAATAATAAAACTTTTAATCTCTTATACGATTTCTGCAACACGGATAAACATACTTGGATAACATTTTATTTTATTTTTTGTAAATACACCCAAACCTTATATTTTCATACAAATATTTACACTGAATGGGAATCAAACCCGCGGCTTCTGATAACCGACGCGCACACTGCATGAGTCGACGAATACTTACGGTTCTTGACCTGATTACCAATTGCTATGTAATGCGATAGCAATTTTTATCTGTGAAATTTGCGGTTGTTAAAATTATGTAGCAATAAGAATGAACATTATCTTGTGTTTTTATGATAATCGGTGATGTGTATTACGCAAGGTCGTTATCCAAAGTCAGCGGCTGTATTGACTTTAAGGTAAAGGTTACAATGAGATCACTTTTACCAAAATGGCTTGCAATAAATAAATAAAACACGGGGTTCTTTGTTTATTAATGAAAGGTTACTGTGATCTAATTGCTTGAAGTAAAAAAATGTCTACTATAATAGTAACCTTCCCCCACAACTCTACATTACTGTCAAAACTATACTTATTAAGTGTTTGCGTTTTAACCAACTTCGAAGACAGATATTCTTAAGTTTGGTTGTTTTTTTATGCTTTAAATATTTTTTTGGGAGGACAAACTTCCCTTTTATCATATATAAAAATATAAGGAATGTATAATAAAAAAAGAATGTTATACCTACTTTCTAAGGCGAAGCCTATGTCCAGCCTGCAGTAGACTGTTGATGATGATGATTAAGGAACAAAGAATACAGTTCATTACAACTCCACTAGGCAGAGATATTGAAGTTAAATTAAGTATAAAAGTGAATTATTTGGTTTCATTCCTATTTTAAAATGGGATTTAAAGGCGACGCGACAGACGAAGACAAGTTAATGTTTTCTTAAATTGGTTTTTGACTATCTGATTGGCTCAACTACGTCTGCGTCTTTTAAAACGTTTTTATTAAAGTAGCTTTTAGTAGCCCACTGCTAGAATGAAGGCCTCTTCTTTAGAGAGGAGTGGCCAGACATGTTCAGGTTGGTATAGAATTTGTTTCAAGTTTTCCTTCTCTTTGCAGTGCTTTTTTTTATGTTTGGCCAAATGCCTGCCAAAATGACTCTACTCTGCCCGATGGAAAGCATAAGCAGAATCCAAGAGTGGTGGTCACCACACTCACTGCGAATGCAGACAATGCAATATGGTTACCCACACCATGGCGGGCTAATGATGCTTTTGCATCATTGGGCCTCCGGTCTCGCACTCACCAACGAAACACGACAGCACAAACGCTGTCATGTTACGTTGATTTTCTGTGCGAGGGTAGTACTGCCCCGGTCGAGCCGGCCCGTTCGTGCTGAAATCAGCGTGGCTCTACTGCCTTGTCCTGCGTTGTTTACTTGCTTATTCAACTATTACGACACTCACAGGATAAATACGACACCGTCCACTAGGATCCCCTGCTTAGATCCCCAAGGAGAAATATCTGGATTTTTTGTCCACAGTGATCCCCTAGGGGATCTTTTTGGATTTTTGTTCCATTTCGGTCCTCTAGGGGATTTAGGCCCTCTAGGATCTCCTTACAAATCCCCTAGGGGATTCATTTAGATGTTATGTCGATAATATCTATAGAATTTATGCCAAATGAAGCTTATAAAAAGGAGTTTATGTGAAGGCTTTCTGGCAGGAAGTAAGTTTACAATATTGCGTAAAAAATATACAAATGGAGAATAAAGTCATGGCCAAGGCCAAAATCAACTTAAAATATTGTACGTAACTGCAAATTAGAATAATGGTATGTTTATGTTAATTTACCGTGAAATGTCAAGTTTTAAACTAATCAATTAGCTTTCTACACCAAACAGAATATGTAGGTATAACGTATCCCCATTTCTTTAGTTAGTCGAATATATAGAAAATGCTCGTGTCACGGTGTTTGTTACCAAACTCCTCCGAAACGGCTGTACCGATTTTTATGAAATTTTGTGTGCATATCGGGTAGGTCAGAGAATCGGCCAACATCTTTTTTTCATACCCCTAAATGATGTGGGTTACCCACCCTAAATATTATTTTTTATTTTTATGGCAAAACAACGTTTACCGGGATATTTTTTACTCTTTCACGCAAAAACTACTGAAAGGATTAGGATGAAACTTTACAGTAATATAGCTCATACATCAGAATAACACATAGGCTACTATTTGCCGCGATAATCGGCATACACGCGGGCAGAGCCGCGGGCAACAACTAGTCATACATAAAAAACAAAACTGCTAAATCTGTTGGTCTATTGGTTAGTGACCCTGACTGCTAAGACAGAGATCGTGGGGTTAATTCTCATCCGGGACACATAATTTTGTTATTAGCAAGATCGTTTGTTCTGTCTGTTTGTAATTTAAAATAACAGTTCTTCACTAAATGCATAATATGTAAAAAGATAAACGGTGGTACATACATAAAAAAACTTTTTATATCTGTCTGCTTGTTCCGTCTAATCTCTGGAACGGCTGGACTGATTTTGACGGAACATTCACTGGCAGATAGCTGATAATATAAGGAATAAATTAGGCTACCTTTCTTTTAGACTAGCTTCGCCTTGCGGCGTTGCCGTGGTTGTTGATGTAAAGGTACAACAACAACCATATACCTAGTGTGTGAGATGTGTGACGTTATAAATAATTACTATTGTTAAATGTATACTATCTAGTGATTAGTATTTAAAATTACCTAATTAAAAATATTGGAATCTTTAAGTGTGTGTCTTTTACAGGCGTTATATTCCCTGGCTTGGGCGAGACAGTGCCCAATGGTTACGAGCTTTTAGAATTAACCCCAACTGGTTTACCAGCGGATCTGAACCATGGATCAGTGCGGTCTCCGGAATGTTACCTGTGTATACGCCGCGGGAGAGATCGAGCGCCACTCGTCGACATCGGTAAGTTATGAATATGTTATTATTTTGATAATACGTGTCGTTGATGTAGCTGATAATGGCATCCAGGGTAAAGGAAATGAAAGGAAGTGGAAGGGTACTATGAAAAGAAGCTTGCCAGAGAGGACAGAGGAATTTAATCACCATGTAATTTTTTTATGTACATTTTACTTTGAATTTTACTTGTTTTAAATAGTGCCCTAGTGCCTAGTTCTCTTTTTAACCGACTTCCAAAAAGGAGGAGGTTCTATGTTCCACTGTATGTATTTTTTTTTTTTTTTTTTATGTATGTTATTAACCGACTTCCAAAAAGGAGGAGGTTCTATGTTCCACTGTATGTATTTTTTTTTTTTATGTATGTTACCTGATTACTCCGTCAGTTGTGGACCGATTTTGAATTTTTTTTTTGTATTCGACAGGGTATGCTTCCGTGGTGGTCCCATTGCCAGCATATCAGGATCTGATGATGGGATCCCAGGGAAATCGAGGGAAACCCTCATTTTTTATAGGCACATACTATGTTTTTCGTATATTTTCTGAAGTTACACCGGTATTTGCGTCTGGTAGTCATCATTTTATGATGATGAGCTGATGATGTAAGGTACCACTCCTTAACGGTTAGGAGTTGGAGGATAAATCTTTAAATATCATATGTATATAAGTTACCTTTAGTCGTATTCTTACAAATTATTTAGGTAAGCTGATGATGGAAGGTGGAAGGTACAACTCCTCAACGGTTAGGAGTTGGAGAATAATTCTTTCAATTTCATACGTATCTAAAGACCTTCAGTCGTATACTTTCAAGCTATTTAGGTGAGCTGATGATAGAAGATTAAACTCTTCAACAGTTAGGGATTAGAGGATGATTTTAATATTACACGTACCTTAATTTGTATTCTTGATGATGAAATTTGATGAAATAATTCAACTTACTACTTACCTACGATTGTTTGCACTAAAAACTGTAAAATAAAAACTTTTTATATAAAAAAAAACCGACTTCCAAAAACATCCAACGAAAACTCTCTGTCAAAAAACACTTAAAAGCGTAAAATAAACTGGTTCTTCATAAATTGCCTATACCTAATTCTTTATTCATTTAAATAGTACTATTATAATGGGTGCTAGGTACCTAAAATCTGTTTGAAGTCGGTGCTAAGCCAAAAAGAATACAAACGAACAATTACAAAAGTCTAAGCGATAGTCACTTGGAGAATGTCAATGGATAATTATCCATTGACATTTTCCATTACGAAAAAAAAAACTCACTGATCGGCCTGTAGATTTGCTATACCAGTTACTAAAATATTAAAACCAAATCATCAAACTTGCAGAAGGATTGGAGGTCGAACTGGCCATGTTATGAATATTGTATTATGTTCGTTTGACATTTTGCTATAAAACATGTAGTAAGACTTAAACCTACCTATAGAACCGTTCTAGAAAAGTTTTAGATTGAGTTTTAGTAAAGTATTAAGACGAATTTTATTTACCGAACTGAAACTAATTAGTACCAAACACGCACTTAGTACTGATCATTACCGTCGCGACGGTTCCACGTAGAGTAATACTAGTTAAAAATAAGATATCCATCACATTACAACCAATTTGTATTAATATTACGAGATACGTCATAGTATAAGTATAGCTGATTGCGATAACCGCAAACTAAGTAAATGAGATAAGAGACTTCATACAACATTTTTTATCGCGCTCCAAATACTACTCGTAGTTCAAAATTTAACTATAACTTTTTGCAACAATATTAACAATAATAATGCTTTTTGTGTACGTGTACGTGTACGTGTACGTGTACGTGTCGTTGATGTAGCTGATAATGGCATCCAGGGTAAAGGAAATGAAAGGAAGTGGAAGGGTACTATGAAAAGAAGCTTGCCAGAGAGGACAGAGGAATTTAATCACCATGTAATTTTTTTATGTACATTTTACTTTGAATTTTACTTGTTTTAAATAGTGCCCTAGTGCCTAGTTCTCTTTTTAACCGACTTCCAAAAAGGAGGAGGTTCTATGTTCCACTGTATGTATTTTTTTTTTTTTTTTTTATGTATGTTATTAACCGACTTCCAAAAAGGAGGAGGTTCTATGTTCCACTGTATGTATTTTTTTTTTTTATGTATGTTACCTGATTACTCCGTCAGTTGTGGACCGATTTTGAATTTTTTTTTTGTATTCGACAGGGTATGCTTCCGTGGTGGTCCCATTGCCAGCATATCAGGATCTGATGATGGGATCCCAGGGAAATCGAGGGAAACCCTCATTTTTTATAGGCACATACTATGTTTTTCGTATATTTTCTGAAGTTACACCGGTATTTGCGTCTGGTAGTCATCATTTTATGATGATGAGCTGATGATGTAAGGTACCACTCCTTAACGGTTAGGAGTTGGAGGATAAATCTTTAAATATCATATGTATATAAGTTACCTTTAGTCGTATTCTTACAAATTATTTAGGTAAGCTGATGATGGAAGGTGGAAGGTACAACTCCTCAACGGTTAGGAGTTGGAGAATAATTCTTTCAATTTCATACGTATCTAAAGACCTTCAGTCGTATACTTTCAAGCTATTTAGGTGAGCTGATGATAGAAGATTAAACTCTTCAACAGTTAGGGATTAGAGGATGATTTTAATATTACACGTACCTTAATTTGTATTCTTGATGATGAAATTTGATGAAATAATTCAACTTACTACTTACCTACGATTGTTTGCACTAAAAACTGTAAAATAAAAACTTTTTATATAAAAAAAAACCGACTTCCAAAAACATCCAACGAAAACTCTCTGTCAAAAAACACTTAAAAGCGTAAAATAAACTGGTTCTTCATAAATTGCCTATACCTAATTCTTTATTCATTTAAATAGTAGTATTATAATGGGTGCTAGGTACCTAAAATCTGTTTGAAGTCGGTGCTAAGCCAAAAAGAATACAAACGAACAATTACAAAAGTCTAAGCGATAGTCACTTGGAGAATGTCAATGGATAATTATCCATTGACATTTTCCATTACGAAAAAAAAAACTCACTGATCGGCCTGTAGATTTGCTATACCAGTTACTAAAATATTAAAACCAAATCATCAAACTTGCAGAAGGATTGGAGGTCGAACTGGCCATGTTATGAATATTGTATTATGTTCGTTTGACATTTTGCTATAAAACATGTAGTAAGACTTAAACCTACCTATAGAACCGTTCTAGAAAAGTTTTAGATTGAGTTTTAGTAAAGTATTAAGACGAATTTTATTTACCGAACTGAAACTAATTAGTACCAAACACGCACTTAGTACTGATCATTACCGTCGCGACGGTTCCACGTAGAGTAATACTAGTTAAAAATAAGATATCCATCACATTACAACCAATTTGTATTAATATTACGAGATACGTCATAGTATAAGTATAGCTGATTGCGATAACCGCAAACTAAGTAAATGAGATAAGAGACTTCATACAACATTTTTTATCGCGCTCCAAATACTACTCGTAGTTCAAAATTTAACTATAACTTTTTGCAACAATATTAACAATAATAATGCTTTTTGTGTACGGTACTTTGTACCTTTGTATTAAAGTAGGTAGGTATATTAGTCATACCTGCTTAGCTACAAGATATATTCCTATAACTTTTTTTATATTGCTTGATTTATGTAATAAAAACCATCTCGTGACCGATTTACTGCCATACACCTGTGGAAATAAAGAACGTACTTACAACTTGACCAGCTGCTTATTGAGGAACTCAAACTTTAATTTGGTAACACCGAGAAAATAAAATCAAAATCTGCCTTAAATAAAAACCCTCTCGCTAAAACGAGGATTTTGGCTTACTATACCACGCTGGCCAGACTTGTTGGTATAGGGTTTGTTTCTGGTTTTTTTCTCTTTGCAGTGGTGTTGTCCTGCGGACAGGGTTAGAAATCATGATCTTTTTAAAAAGAAGTTAAAACTAAAACCTAACTACGACAAAAAACGACTCTAAAAAAGTATGAAACAAGTTTCAAAAGCCGTAGTCACGCGTTGTTAAAGTGTTATGGACTATGGTACATTACTAAGTTTCAAAAGCCGTAGTCCATGTAGTTTAATGTACCATAGTCCATAACACTTTAACAACGCATGACTACGGCTTTTGAAACTTGTTTCATACTTTTTCAGAGTCGTTTTTTGTCGTAGTTGGGTTTTAGTTTTAACTTTTTTTTTATTTAAAATGTTTTGGTGCCTCTATAATATTAATCACAATTATTAAGAAATATCACAATTATCGAATAAATACGGACAAAGTCACGAGAAAATACTAGTAATATATATATTTTTGAAATGTACAAGTAACGCCCTTTCGAATGATACCAAACACGGCATATTTATCTTAAATTTATTTTTTAAGACGGTACTTTATGTCGGCTAGAGGGCGCCACATTAGATTCAGTGACACGTTACATAGCCTATAACCAGCGGACGATCAAGACGCTTCTAACGATACCTCATTTGTCCAGTTCTAATAAGTAGTTAAGGAGCTATAAGGGAACAGATGAACATACATACATACATACTTACATACATACATCATAGCCTGTCAAAACCATAACCCTCCTTTGGCTTTGCCGTAGTCGGGTAAAAAATCATAATAAACGGATTAATTTAATTTTTTTTTTTTAAATTTAATTATTAATACAATTAAAATGTAATTTAACAAGTTCTACTAAAATTAACAATTTAAAAATCAGAAGTGTTGAAAATACATATAACAAGGAAAGTAAAAAGGAGGAGGGTTGATAAGGGCCAATTTCTGCCCATCAGCCACTTGATGTGTCATGCATTTTATTTTATAGTATACCTTATGACGAATACAAAAAACAATATTTTAAATGAAAAATCTGTTATGAACGGAGTTAATACCATAAGAAAATTTTTAGGTGAGATGAACGTATAGTGATACAAAACTGACTCTTATTCCCTATTTCAGTACCAAAATCAATAGGATAAGAACTTTTGATACAAGATTTAATTGAATAGAGTGTTTTTAAACATTATTTCAATATTTTGAATGAGTAAAATAATTATTAATCAAAAATAATAAGGATCAGATCAGATGCAAGTAACATGATTTCCAGTTTTCCATTTTTCTCCATCCGAATCACTTAAAACACTACTGGACCATCCACAACTGGCGGCCTCTTGTAATGTCTGCGCATATTCGAGACTTGGCTTTCTGACTTCGGTTGAATTGATGCGCCAGTAAGACAGAAACCATAATATGGACGAATATGTGCACAGCACCCTACGACTCTTACGCCTACTTTACATTGGCAGTACCATTGTATGTGTGAGATTATGTTTCTATCGATTTTTATACAATATTATATTGTTTCGAAGTTGTATGCCGTGAGCGTAGATGAACTCTCAGAACTGAATCATCTTCACGATGCATGTAAAGCGAGTAAAGCCATTCTATGTTTTAGTGCTCTTGAGTGTAGTATTGGCTTTGCTTGAGTTAATATGCGTCAAGAATCATGTGTCGCAGCTCATCATAGGTAAGGCGAGGAAAATCTTAAAGATCTGTATCGCTTAGCTTTGTCCAGATCACCTTTTTTCTAGCGAATCCCTTCTCTTCGATTATCTGTTGTAAATCGTTAGGACTTTTAGCCAAATCAAGCATCATTTGTATTATTATTTCATAATCTTCAGTGTTTTTTATTTTTATAGAATGAAATGCGTAAATAATAGGACATACAATTCGCACGTAGTCGCACATGTAGGGTATTTTCGTGTTTGGTATTACTTTGTCGAACGCTCTCCAGTTTTTCAACTGTCCATTAACGGCTTCAACCACCCAACATTGGCTTCCAGGCCTTATTATTATTATATTTATCAAAAACATTCGTAACAATAGTTTTACAACACAATTTTTATATTTACGATATGTAAAACTTCTACAGCGCAGCAAAATACATCTGAACACGCTCGGCCTGGCGGCTCATTTTTGTTAGTTATTTGTTTTTATTAAGTCGAAGCGCACTGTGAACCAACTCAAAATAGTGTTTATTTACAAGCTTAATAAGAGTAGTATCCATAGAAGTCAAAATCAATATGGTTCACATAACGCTTTTAATAAAAAAACTATTTTAAAGTATTAAAAACCGTCAAAAACATACAAAAAAGGCGAAACACCTTAATTTTGGGCATAAATATCTGGGACTTGCGATGTTATTTATTACGTAAATTACTTAAAACAAAAAAATATACATCCTTATCTAAACAAAAGCTAATAAAAATATTCTGAAATTGAATTTTTATTTTTCGAGTGTGTCATGGGCGGAAAATGTTCTGTTATCGACCCTCCTCCTTTAGCAACTCATTAAAATACATATTCTAATTCTTTCCAGATGAGTACACTATCTATAAAAAAAATACCGACTTCCAAAAAACATCCAACGAAAACTCTCTGCCAAAAAAACACCTAAAAGTGTAAAATAGACTCGGTCGGTGCCAAGTGACTATCGCTTAGACTTTTGTAATTGTTCGTTTGTATTCTTTTTGGCTTAGCACCGACTTCAAACAGATTTTAGGTACCTAGCACACATTATAATACTACTATTTAAATGAATAAAGAATTAGGTATAGGCAATTTATAAAGAAGCAGTTTATTTTACACTTTTAAGTGTTTTTTTGGCAGAGAGTTTTCGTTGGATGTTTTTTGGAAGTCGGTTTTTTTTTTATATAAAAAGATTTATTTTTCAGTTTTTAGTGCAAACAATCGTAGGTAAGTAGTAAGTTGAACTATTTCATCAAATTTCATCATCAAGAATACAAATGAAGGTCTAAACGTACGTGTAATATTGAAATCATCCTCTAATTCCTTAAAAAATAAAATTAGGTGAACTGTTGAAGAGTTTAACCTTCTATCATCAGTTCACCTAAATAACTTGAAAGTATACGACTGAAGGTCTTTAGATACGTATGAAATTGAAAGAAATATCCTCCAACTCCTAACCGTTGAGGAGTTGTACCTTCCACCTTCCATCATCAGCTTACCTAAATAATTTGAAAGAATACGACTAAAGGTAACATATATACATCTGATATTTAAAGATTTATCCTCCAACTCCTAACCGTTAAGGAGTTGTACCTTACATCATCAGCTCATCATCATAAAATGATGACTACCAGACGCAAATACGGGTGTAACTTCAGAAAATATACGAAAAACATAGTATGTGCCTATAAAAAATGAGAGTTTCCCTCGATTTCCCTGGGATCCCATCATCAGATCCTGATATGCTGGCAATGGGACCACCGCGGAAGCATACCCTTTCGAATACAAAAAAAAATTGAAATCGGTCCACAACTGACGGAGTAATCGGGTAACATACATAAAAAAAATAAAAAAAAATACATACAGTGGAACATAGAACCTCCTCCTTTTTGGAAGTCGGTTAAAAATCGAATACTTGTCGCTTGCATTGAATTTGAACATCATGCGCGAAATGATTTCTCAAATATTTGATAACTTTTAGAACATGTCCTGTAGCATTTGGAATCCCGAAACTGTGTGCGTGTGCGCGCCGTAGTCTTATGTCGAGGGAAATCCCTAGACAATTTTTGGCCGATTTGGTTGCAGTAAAAATTTAATGATTTAAATCATTGATTTTTATAAAAAAATCATTTGATTAAAATCACGATTTAAATCACTGATTTAAATCAAGTGATTTTAATCATATCAACCCTGCCTGTGTAGTGTGCTTCCTTAATCGCCTCTTATGCACCCATGGGCTCTATAGAGGTGGTGACACTGTATTCTTAATCCGCCACCAAGATGAAATAAAAGAAACATGCTCAATTTAAAAACAAAAAAACACAGATATAAAGACAGATAAAAATAATTGTTAGTTATGTTCATCACGCTACGAGAACTCTCAGAGCAATACATTATAAATTACAGTAACAAATGGGCCAGCCAGTAGTCGTTATTTTCTCTTCCTTAATAGAATAATGCACTTGCTAATGTGTTCTAGTTTAAAAGATGTTTTTCCGATTCTATTGCTTTATCTTGTTATTGTAAAAATTGAGCCTTGAAATTTTAACTTCTACAATGGATATCGGTAGTTGTTCTAAATTTGTTGGAAGATTTTTTATTGACTTGTGTTATTTACGTTTAACAGAGCAGAACGATAAGTCGAGAGAATTCAATATCTACTAGAGTATAATTATAGTTTGTAGTGACATTGACTTTAACATAAAAGATAACGCGATTGCCTTAACTTAATTCTCAGCACTATGGGTACTTTTTCACAACTGTTGTATAAATAAAGATATTTATTTCACTCTTAACCTAGCTAGCTAGGTATACGAATCTCCCCAGTATGTAATTAACGAGGGCCCGCTGGCCATGAACATCTCGCGTGGTAGGAGTATATTGCCTTAGGGTTGGGGACATAACACCCGTACCTCGACAACTACCGAGAAGATTCACAAGATTCACATGATTACCAAATTAAATTACGTTAATTGCGTAATTTTGAATTTTGTACTACATTATCTTGAATTAAGTAAATTTCAAATCGTGTTTTTCTAGCTATTGAATATTATCTATAACTTTATATGCTCTTTAGTATATCGGCCGACTTAATGCGAAAAGTATTCTCTACCAGTCAAACCAACCTTTGGGTGGTGTAGAAATTTTGTGATTTGGCGCACAGTTTGTGTATAATCAGTATAAAAAGGCTCGTCGTACAAAAACTGACCTATTTCTACTATGTGAATCTTTTTACGAGAGATTTATTGAGACCGGCACGTAACTTGGCCAGATTCGTTAGATGTGCAGAAAGTCGTTTTTAGGTCCCTTTGGTAATAGAGGGACGGACGCGGCGATTGTAGTAGCACCGTTTCGAGCAAGCGATTGGAGTGTCAGTCGACTACACTTCGATTTTGTTTGTTTTGATTTGTTGCACTTACCCCCACTACGCCGAAATCTGGCCAAGTTACGTGCCGGTGCCTATACAGCCGAGAATGAAAGCCTCATGGCTTAAATTTTGTTTTAATGACGACCTGATCGACGCCACCTTGCTAGTAGACTATGTTTTTTCATTAGAATATCTATGGTACTTTATTGTGTTTCAGGTGTCATGTACGACGGTAAAGAGCGTCTTATGGCTGATGCTGAGATGGTTCTTGTCTCTGCTGGAGGCCGTCTCGCCAACGTTAACAATTCAACCGCCAAAACCTTTATCACGTACAGACGAGCGCATTCAGGGGCTCCTTGTAATGCTCTTGTCGTTGTTGATATCTGTGTGATCATCACGAATAAAGGAGAGTGCCCACCACATGCGTTTTGTATGATACCTAAGAATTTAAATAAGGGTAAGTAGTAACGCTGCAAATTTTGTTAATAGTGTTGTTAACTTATCAACATACTTACGATTCCGTTTGTTTATAATGTACATAGGCTTGCGCTCGGTGGTGCTGGGTTCGATCCCCACATGAGACAACACTTTGTACGATATAGAAGTTGTAATTCTGAGTCTTGAGGTTCTTTGTGTTCGTTTTATAAATGTTTGTAACTTTCTCGCGAAATTGGATTTGTTCCTTGTGCGAGAGTTGTCTTTAAAAAAATAACATTTCTCACAAACAATCTGTTAAAAGAGCCTGAACTATGGTAACCAGATTCCTAATAGACATACATATTATAAATAAATTACACTCTGACATATTGATCGCACACATTATACAATTTTATTTTATTTAATGGTGGGAATCGACAAATGTATACAATACTAGCTGACCCACGCAACGTCGTTTACGTCTCCAATTGCCGGTAGCGTAATAATTTTCCCCCGTTTTTGTAACGTTCTTCATTGATGCGCCGCTCCTATTGGTCTTAGCGTGATGATATATAGCCTATAGCCTTCCCCGATAAATGGGCTATCTACACTGAAATAATTTTTCAAATCGGACCAGTAGTTCCTAATATCAACCCCAAACAAACAAACTTCAGCTTTATAATATTATTTTTAATATTATATACATATAGTATAGATAACGTAAATAATGACTGCATGGATCGCGCAGTGGTTACAGCGGTCGCCAACCCGCTCTCTACGGCGCTGAGTATTGTGGGTTCGAATCCTACATGGGACAACACTTTGTGTGATCTACAAATTGTTGTTCTAACAAGTTCCATCAAGTGCCGACAATCGAGAGTATAAATTACATATATCCTAGTGCTTTCGTTGTCTTAAAAAAAAGAAAAGAAAGTTATTTGTATGCACACAATTACATTTATTTTCGTAAAACATTAAATATCCAATTATATAGATATAGAATAAACGAGTTAATATTTTTTTTTACTGTTTTGCAGGTCTCGTGGGTAGCAGTGTATTTTTATGTTACAAAAAATCAATGAACCGTCCTCCACTAATTGCTTACAAACCCGAAGTGTTATTCAGGTATGATAATTTATTATGACCATTACGTTTGTATGAACAGATGCCTGACTGTCTTACAGCTCGGCATGTAAAGCAAAATAAACTTTAAAATATACAAAATTAGCAATATATTACAATGGCATAAGAGTTTAATATGAAAATATTGTATGAGATTTTTTTAATGAAATGTCTCAAATGTGTTTGATTTTTATTCTGTCAGAAACATATGTTTATTACTATTCAAATACGTTTTCGATCCTGAATAAATAGGTAATTAAAAAGTCGCCGTAAACAGAGAATGTCACCATTCCCAGCTCAATTATTGTCGTTGTGCTCGCAAAAGTACTCGGCGTACACTAAAAAATTGAATAATTTTAACGAAGCAATGGGCAACACGTGTGACTGTTTTACTGTTTTTGTTTTGTATTTCACCCCGCCTTTTTTATGTTTTTTATAGATCAACATTCCTATTCGAAGTTTTGCAACCGATTTCATTTCAAAATATCTGTTTACCTTATCTCTATGAGGAAAATCTTAGTGAATCGGCATGGGTTCTCTGTGTATACTCGTATATCGATCACTTATTAGGTAATTAGCAATGGATAACGGTATTTCTGGTGGACCATTCTTCATCTAACACGTTAATAATGCTAAGTTTGTTAGCAACATTAACAAAGTTTTCGATGTTTCATGTTAACTGAACTGGGTTACTGGTCCTTTGTTCTGTAAACACCTATATCTTTTATAGCTTTGTTGTGTTGTAAATTGAGTCCTACAAGAAATAGTGTTGCTCATACCATAAGCACATCATGACTTTTTCAAATATCTCTTAAATGTTACGAAGAATTATGCACCAATTTTGCAAACCCTTGTAGGAAAAATAAAAATTGGTTGTCTGTAAAGTCGGTTTACGGACGATAGTTTAACGTGACAACGTCATAACAAAACATTGATGAAATGATGAGAGATAGATGCAGCGCAAGCAACGGGACAATAAGCGTAACTGGACAATGAGACATCCTTTTTCGTGCATGCAGCCGGCGTTCATCAATTCTTAGACGTTGTCACGTCAAAATTTTTACTTAAAACGTCCGTTATAAATCCAAGAAACGGAACTTGCATTTCGGTATACTCTAAAATTTAATGCTTGTGAGTTTTAGAAGTACATTATAATTTTGATAATGCCTGCCGCCCCTTTACGCCATCGTCCTACGCGACAGCAGTTTTATCCCCATCACTTAAGACGGCTGGCAGTCCACAACTGTGCGCTTTTCTAGGAACTTTCTGCCTCGCACAACAAAACTGTGGAATGAACTGTCGCCTGCGGTATTCCCGGACCAATACGACCTTCAAGAAAAGAGCGTACTCCTCCCCTATCTTCCCCCCCCCCCCATCCCCCAAAGGCCGGCAACTCACTTGTGACGCCTCTGGTGTGTCCATGGGCGGCGGTAATCGTTTACCATCAAGCGATACGTCTGCTCGTTTGCGCCCTATTCAAAAAAAAAATATATTTTAGCATTATTATTTAGCCTAAATCCTGCATCAAATTTTTGAATCAAGTCTTATACTGTACTCTTAGTTACTTTAAGCTCAAGCGTAGTTAGGGCTTCTGTATATCTAAATGACTTTAAGTTATAAAGAACTGTGTCTTTGTTCCTTAATCACACACTTCGCAACTCATGTACTCATTAACTGACTTCAAAAAAGGAGGACGTTATCAATTCGACTGTATTTTTTTATGTTTGTTACCTCATAACTTTCGACTGGGTGAACCGATTTTGATGATTCTATTTTTATTTGAATGCTGGTGCTTCCCATGTGGTCCCTTTTCAATTTGGTCCAGTTCTGAAGAACTACGTTTTTTTTTGTTAAAATTTGTCATTATTTTAATTTTATGCTTACAGATATCCGACAACAGAGCGACGAAATCTACTGTTCCCAACATCGGTGCCTCTGTTCTGTTTACCGATGGGAGCCACGCTCGAACTCTGGCCTAACATTGCGGCGACACCTAAACCCGTCTTTTCTACATTTGTACTGACTGTTGCTGATGCCACTTATAAGGTACTATAAATTGTTGGTCTAGTGGTTAGCGTACGCGGCTGCTGATCAAGATGTCTCGGGTTCGATGCCCGGGTCAGACCATATATTTGTGTGATCCACAAATATATGTTTCGGTGTCTGGGTGTTTTCTTTGTATAATATGTATGTATTTACAAAAAAAAAGTATGTGTATGTATTTATATCAGTTGTTTAGTACCCATTATACAAGCTCTGCTTAGTTTGGGACTAGATGATGTTGTGTGTAAGTTGTCCGAAATATTTATATAAAAAAAAAAAAAATCCTTTTCTTAGTCCTTATAAGGCAAACATAGTGTATGTTTGCTTGCCTTATATGGACTAAGAAAATGTTAAAATATGTGTTTTCAATCAATGGCAACACTTTGAAACTCTTCAAGTTGCAACTGTGTTAACGCTTAACAAAACATGACAATTAACAATCTATAATAGAAAACACGTGTCCCACATTATTTTACATGCAACAGCAAATCAATATTATGATTTTGATAAATTCTTTTATTCTTTTTAAAAGACAACTATATTCCTGTATTGGGGGGGACTTTACAAACATACATAAAACAGACACAAAGAACATGTCATTCAGAATGCTTGAACGCGCTTCGTTGAAATAATAAGGGGAGCCGACCGGCTCCGATTGCGTGCTCTTCTCGCTCGCGCTCGCGCAGATCTCTTCCAGCCGGTCTTCATTCCAAGCGTATACGATACGGTCTGTGTGAAAAGAAAAAAGCGGGCCGATGCTCTCCGAGCCGGTACAGACCACACGGGTGAACTTAAAAACAACAATTTGTGGATTACACTAAAGTGTCGTCCCATATGAGTTTTAAACTAATAGCTCTAAGTCCAATAGAAACCGTTACGCCATCCGTGTAGTTTTCGTATATTTTTTTTTTTTTTTTTTTTTTATGTATGGCCCGCCATAATGACTCTACTCTGCCTGATGGAAAGCATAAGCAGAATCCAAGAGTGGTGGTCACCATACTCACTGCGACAATGCAGTATGGCGACCCACACCATGGCGGCCTAGTGATGCTACTGCATCTTTTAGTCTAGTCAACAAGTATGGAACTTGTTGACTAGACTATTTGGGCCTCCGGTCTCGCACTCACCAACGAAACACGACAGCACGAACGCTGTCATTTTACGTTGATTTTCTGTGCGAAGGTAGTACCGCCCCGGTCGAGCCGGCCCATTCGTGCTGAAATCAGCGTGGCTCTTACTACCTACTATTAAAATCATCAGAAACATTTTCAGAAAACTTAAAACCTTTTTTCTATTCAAAGGTATATGGTTCGGCAGTAACGTTTTACGAGAACTACCCCCACTCTCGTTTAACAGAGTATCAAATGGAACACCTCGGCTGGCGGGAGGGAGTCTCACAAGCAACGCACTCGGTGCATGCAAACAAGTGCATCTGCTTATTGTCTAGGTGGCCATTTAGTGATACTTTTGAAAGATGGTTATTGTATATACTGGTAAGTGTTAATATATTTTCTCTATAGATATCCGATTTTACGGTTTATCTTAACAAGAAACCCTTATAATGTGAACATGTCTGTCTGTCCATCTATGACCTACGTTGTAGACTGTTAGTATTAGAAAGCTGTAATTTTAGTGATAGAAAAATGATACAATACTAAATTAAATCATCGCATAATCATAATATAGTAACATCTTTAAGTTCGTTTTTTTGACAAATTATATTATTATAGTCAAAAATTTTGTTTTCTTTCATATTTTTCAGGAAATGTCTTGGAGTCAAGAACCTTTAAATATTCCTGTTGAAAGATATATCACACATTTAATAGAAGAAGTACCCTTCCCAGAACCAAGAATATTACTTCAAGTAAGCATATTTACCTTATTATCTCATTATGTAAATAAGAACACAGGTTAGGTAGTCAGAAGCGTTTTAAAGGTTTACAGTTTGCCAACTATATTTTAGTCCTTCAAATGTAATAGAAAACAAACCGTTAATAGGTCACTATAGTCCTTAAAATATAGGTTGATCTCTGTGACACAGAACTTTGAACAAGCGTTGTTTACAAATGACCTGTATTTTCACTATTTACTTGCCAGTTTTATCACAAACGAAGTGCAATAAATTATAAATAAAAAAGGCACCTCAAATGTACTTCGTTAGTGTTTCTAAAATGACACTATACTCTGTCCATTTCTTTATTTTCTTTTTGACAGTTCAAGGAATTTTGAAATTAGTGACGCCCTCACCCATTACCGATTCGATTTGAAACGAATAGCGATTTTATTTATGAAGAACTTTCAATCGATTTAATTAAATATTTTTTGTTAAAATATTAATTATTCCTTCATTAGTTTTTTTGTATATTATGTAAGAAATAAACAAAAATATAAATAATAAATCAGTAAATTAGATGAATGAACAGAGTTATTGTTCTTTACTCTTGGTTTGATCCTAAATTCCAAGATTTCGACTTAATTCCTTGCAAAAATTCATCTTGGAGTCATTGATACTATTTTTATTTCCCTTTTTTATTAAATTTACAGAAAAAATACTTATATGAAGTCAAATTATTTTTATCATATGATCGATTTATCGTATTTCAAGTACTGTTTTATAGTCTGTGGTTGTTTGTTATGCACAGACCACTTCACTAAAGTACCGTCACCGTCAATAAAGTACGACATTACCGTAGTACATAATTCCGAAAAAAAAATGGTAATTTATAGGCGTGAGCTGTCAAAAAGAAAATAAACGAATGGACAAAGTATAGTGATAACTGTCACAGAGATCAAGCTATACTTTAAGAACTTTAGGACTTAGATGGGAAAATTAAGAGTAAATCATATTCAGAAGAAAGATAAAGTATATGAAAGAAAGGTAATGGTAGGAATGATAGAATTATTTTTATGTTACAGCTATCACCAACAAATCAACACGACCGGGTGATACTAACGCGGCGTGATGACCAACCCTTAGTGCGAAGCGGGGCCAGCTTTAGACAACTCTTATTGAATTTAGGGCAAGACAACTGTCTACTGGTTCTCGCGCTCGCCATCACCGAACAAAAAATTTTAATACACTCCCTAAGGTAAGTGATTTAATGTTATATTGTTTAAATTGTGATATATGGCAGATAACTATCTGAAACTTTATCAGGAACTGGTAAAACTGCCTCTAAGAGAAGTATCATAAGATTTCATTCTTAACTTGTTAAGCATAATAAATAATAATAAGTAAAAATTTCGGACATCTAACACAACGCCATCTAATCCCAAGCTAAATAGAGCTTGTGTTATGGTTACTAGACAACTTATATAAATACATAAATACTTCTTTTTTGTAAAAGCATACATATTATACAAGAGTATAGAAAACACCCCTACTCCGAAACAAATATTTGCAGTTCATTCTTCATACAAACATTTGGTCCGACCCAGGAATCGAACACGTGACCTCAAGCACGCAGTCGCATACGCTACCACTGCGCCACCGAGGCAGTTATGATATAAGCTATGCTATAATATAATGAAATCTAAATATTTACTTGAAGTCATATTTTCTTAACCTGTCTACTATGTTCTTGTTTGTGTATCTCTTTACACTCTTCATCTCGCCATTTCATCTAACCATTTAAACATAGGTTATAAAAAAGGTATCCAGCATAGTGTTTTAGCAAAATAGCTTCTTCTTTAACAGATTAGCATGTAATTATTTGGATGGACATGCGATTTTGGAATACATAGCCTTTAGTAGTGCCTGTTTTGTAAAAACAAAAACTATACAATTAAGAACTCTAAACCACTGAACTAGTTTTAGCTCCTCTGTTCTTTTACGTTTTACAATAAGGCAATATTAAGGTTATTTTGACAAAATACTAATTTTGCCTTTTGTTTCCTTTAGACCTGATACTTTAACAGCTGTCTCGGAAGCAGTATCAACACTACTGTTTCCATTCAAATGGCAGTGTCCCTACATACCACTGTGCCCTCTAGGTGAGTAATAGGTTTATTTTCTATAAATACATACACTCACATCTGTTATTCACGAAACTATACACATGGCATATTAAAACACCTACGTCAATATAGGTAAATACTGAAATCTTTGAAACAATAACAGATCACTTAAAATTTTATATCTACTTTCCATTTCTCGTCATATTCCCAACAAATTACACATTGTTTATGAAGAAAATATACATAAGTACGTATGTTGCAGGTTTAGCGGAAGTATTACATGCTCCATTGCCATACCTCATCGGCGTAGACTCAAGATTCTTTGATCTGTACGAACCCCCACCGGACGTGACGTGTGTCGATTTAGATACAAATAATATAACGGTTAGTAGATTTACTATTTATTACTAGTAGAAATCAAAAAATTGCTATAAATTTTCCTTGTCTGAATGAATGTTGGGGTCCGTCGGGAAATGGTTGTGTATAATTTGAAATAAGAAAAAGAGTTTTAGTGGTCCCTTGTGTATGTGGGCGACATGGGACCCAATAATCGTTGTTCCAAGTCTGGGTATTCCTTGTGTCGGTTTCATGAATATTTGTAACACAGATTATATTTTTAGTGTTACTGTTCATGCAATTTTTTTTATTTATTCGTTTTATCATACTTGAGCAACTATTAGCAATGCAAGAAAAATACAAATATTAATACAGATAAAAATAAGTTTTGCGTCTTTTACAGATATGTGAATCACAACAACATATTTCCTTGAAATTATTACCGAAACGGCAAGCCAGAATACTTCGACACACACTAGAAGGTTTATACGCGAGCATCAGGCCAGGTAAATGGAGTTAAAAATACAATAGCTTTTTATTGAAAAAGATAATTATAAATTACATTGTTTTTATTATACTATAATTTATTATAATCGTCATTTTTAGCCTCTCCAGTTCATCAATCTAGTGACAGTAAATACAATGGAGAACCAACGACAAGCTTAGATAGAGATTTTCAAAAAAGAAAAAATGAGGTATTCATTATTTTATTATTGTAATCATTATTTATCTTAGCAGATTAAAATAATGCCTTTTCACACATAGAAATACTATTTATAGTAACTAAACGTTCTATTAACAGTTAGCAAACCTCGTAACAGAATATATGTACATATTTTTCTTTCAACTCATGAAAAGCATTGTCAAATCAAATTGGTACCCTAATATTTAACTTTTTTTTCAGCAAGCACTTGAACTCAAAATCCAAGAAGCTTTCTTAAAGTTCATGGCAGTGACGTTACAAGGCTATCGAGACCACCTAATTCCTATAACGAGAGCTCCCACTGTTGGCACCACCGACCCGCACGCTTTGTTCCAAATGGATGCCTTTCTGAAATCTAGAGATAAGGTGAGTTTTGAATTTATCGTTGTTTACGTATGAACTAAGCAGTCTAAGGTCAAAACATGTTACGAATATCATCACTTACGTACAGTTTTTAAGACAAATCTTATCCCGATATAGGATCGAGCATGCTAAGATTTCACAGTTGTTTTTTAAATTTTACTAAAAGTGGTAGAGCATAGCCAAAGTCCCCATATATTTTAGACACTCGTGTGAAAATTACTTCCATCCTACAGAACATATTTTTACTCACATTATAAGTTTCGTAGGAACTTATTTCACAGGTTTTCTTGGCCGCTGTACCAGTCGCTAACAATAAGTAAATAATATCATAGATATAAAAACCATTTTATGTTGATAAAGAAGTAATAAAGATAAATAAAAAAACCTAATGATAACTTAAATTAATCTAAGTTGAACTATTTACGACTAGCGCTGTAGGTTAGAGTGAGAGAGGAGGAGCCTGCCTACCACTGCCATATGCGAGAAAGGGAAGCCAGACAGTCTGTCGCCGTATCGCGTTACGTAACGAAGCGGTTTATTTATTTATTTATCATAAACTTTATGCACATTTGTGCATTGGCGGACTTAATGCCCAAGGCAATCTCTTCCAGTCAAATTTAGGGTGGTGTAGAAATCTAGTAAGGTAGGTGGTGCACAGAGATTACATGATCAATAAAAACAAACAAAACACATAAAAATAAACATAGACAAAGTAAGTACATAAATATTTATATAATTATACATACACACATACACATTATATTCGTACACTATGACAACCCGAATCTAAGGGGAACCAATATTATCGATTAGTAGTTCCTGCCGTTTCGCTAATAAGGAGATTATGTACCTTCTTTTTGAAAGTAAAACGGTTTGTGGACATCCTGATTTCAAGTGGGAGAGCATTCCAGAGAAGTACCGCTTGGACAAAAAACGAAGAGTTCATGAAATCTGAATTGTGGGAGGGACATAAAGGGTTTACCCTCCCGTAAGAAGTATTAATTCAAAAAAATGTACAGGGAAGGTTCAGTAAAAAAGACGAGCTATTCGTTCAAGGAAATGATTAACAATACTAAATACTAGTGGTACATTTTAATAAATACGTCTTCTCGGATTATTCACAGACGCAACAACGTTTCTTCAGCCTAATGATGCGAACACAAATGTTCACGCGTTTCATCGAAGAGCGATCATTCGTGTACGAGCCAGATCAAGGGCTGACATTCTTCGACGAATGTATAGAGAGGGTCGCCGCAGGAGACGACAAACTCTTAAGTATGGACACGAGTAACGCATCAGAAAGGACTGCATTTGTTCTACCACCGGATCCACCTGATCCTGGTAAGGTTGTTTTTACATAATTAAAAACATAATAATAGGGTAGTTGATACCTTAGTCAAATCAGCTACTTTTTATCATCTGTCAAAACAATAACTTTGTATGAAAAATGTACTAAAAACCAACGTTATTACGTCACGGTTTTAGACTACTCAATTGAGTAATATATTTCAATGTTTATTTGATTAAAATTTGTAATAGAAATGAAAAGCTGTAATAAATATATTTTCCGAGATGTTTTCTAATATTCGTTTTAATGAAGGAGACATCTGTATTTATTTACGATACAGTCAACTACCCTATTTTATAAATGCGAATTTTGTGTCTTTCTGACTGTTTAAAATTTCACATTCAACAATTTAGATTTTCAGACAGTCAGAAAGACAGTTGAGATAGTTCGAGTCCATCAACTTTTAAGGTAGTGAAATATATTTATATTACGGAAGTGGCTCTATCTATTACGCTTTCATAGCTTAACCGTTAAACTACTCAGTGATTTTTGAGGCTTTTTATAGCCATAACTTAAATAAACGCGGGCGGAGCAGCAGGCAAAGGCTAGTATAGTTTTATATTAGCAATTGATTCGGGTACCAAAAGTGAAAACCGGTGAAAACGTTTTAAGGGACGTATGCGCTAGGACACTAATAAAGAGTTTTTTGCAAGGGAGATACTCTTTAAAATTGATCAAGCTCCACACTATCCTAGTGGGGTCTTCTGCTCTTTTGTATTACTATACTTTATAGGAAATATTATGGGATGAATGGGTGTGGTGTCACTCTATTCCTTTATCCGTGACCATACGTAACAAACAAACAATATAATAGTAATGAAATGTAATATGTTATACAGAAGCGACATACACTTACGACACTTTCGAGTTGGACGAGAAGTTGATGTCGTGTTGCGGCGGGCGGGCTCGTGCCGCAGCACTTCACGCGCTTCCCCCAGCAGCTCTGCACTCGGCCGAGTCGCTCAACGATGCTGAGCCCATGGCTCGACGGACCAAGAACGAGATAGCCGCCGCTATGAGGTTAGTTAGAGAAATGGTTGGACTAAAAAACCGACTTCCAAAAAACATCCAACGAAAACTCTCAGCCAAAAAAACACTTAAAAGCGTAAAATAAACTGGTTCTTCATAAATTGCCTATATCTAATCCTTTATTGATTTAAATAGTAGTATTATAATGAGTGCTAGGTACCTAGAATCTGTTTAAAGTCGGTGCCAAGTGACTATCGCTTAGACTTTTGTAATTGTACGTTTGCATTCTTTTTGGCTTAGCACCGACTTCAAACAGATTATAGGTACCTAGCACTCATTATAATACTACTATTTAAATCAATAAAGGATTAGATATAGGCAATTTATGAAGAACCAGTTTATTTTACACTTTTAAGTGTTTCTTTTGGCTGAGAGTTTTCGTTGGATGTTTTTTGGAAGTCGGTTTTTTTTTTAAGTTTTTATATTTCAGTTTTTAGTGCAAACAATCGTAGGTAAGTAGTAAGTTGAACTATTTCATCAAATTTCATCATCAAGAATACAAATTAAGGTCTATACGTACGTGTAATATTAAAATCATCCTTTAATCCCTAACTGTTGAAGAGTTTAACCTTCTATCATCAGCTCACCTAAATTACTTGAAAGTATACGACTGAAGGTCTTTAGATACGTATGAAATTGAAAGAATTATCCTCCAACTCCTAACCGTTGAGGAGTTGTGCCTTCCACCTTCCATCATCAGCTTACCTAAATAATTTGAAAGAATACGACTAAAGGTAACATGTATACATATGATAGTTAAAGATTTATCCTCCATCTCCTAACCGTTAAGGAGTTGTACCTTACATCATCAGCTCATCATCATAAAATGATGACTACCAGACGCAAATACCGGTGTAACTTCAGAAAATATACGAAAAACACAGTATGTGCCTATAAAAAATGAGGGTTTCTCTCTATTTCCCTGGGATCCCATCATCAGATCCTGATATGGTGGCAATGGGACCACCTCGGAAGCATACCCTTTCGAATACAATTTTTTTTTCAAAATCGGTCTAAAATTGACGGAGTAATCGGTGAACATACATAAAAATAAAATACATACAGTGGAACATAGAACCTCCTCCTTTTTGGAAGTCGGTAAAAAAAATGTATATGGGACTTTCATCAAAAAAACATATTTTGAAATTTTTGTCTGTCTGTTTGTTCCGGTTAATCTCTAAAACTACTAGACCTATTTTGACGGCACTTTTTACTATCAGATAGCTGATGATATAAGGAATAACTTAGGCTAATCTAATTTTCGACTAGTTTCGCCCTGTGGTATTACCCGATTTGTTGTGAAGGAACAATAACCGCGGGGTTCAGCTAGTGTGTCAATAAAATTTAATCCTGTTCAATATCTTCGAAAGTGATTTTGATTGGTGATGATGTTAAAATATATAACACATTTATATTTCAATACTGATGTATTATAGTTTCATATTCCTAGCTTTTGTTGAGCTGATCAATCCCTAAAACTATTGGTTGAATTTAAGAAAATGCGTATGATAACTCAAGTTAAGATTTATCCCATAACAAATCACAGTATAATAAGATCTGATCCTAGTCTTTATGTCTCTGTTGTTTTCGTATTGCATTGCGTTTTATTGGTTTTATTTAAAAACAGTCTCATAATATGTCCACAGTATTAACTTATATTTATATTATTTATGCTTTATATTTCCTTTTCAGAGTAGCCCGCAAAGCGTCTTTATCAGCAGAGGCGTGGGCAAAGTGTCTACTGGGTGCTTGCTACTCGCTGTATTTTCTGTCTTTGCCGTGTCGAATGATATTGAACCGGGGAAGGGAACACGCGACACTGCGAGCTGCATTTGAACTATTGGAACGAGCTACTAAACTCAAAGTGCCTTGTGATGAGGTAAGGTTCATAACTGTCAATAGTTGGTAATAACTATTTACAGTTTACAGTAAGCTGTTGCAGAGGTTAAAATTAAAATTAAAACTTTTTTAGTAACTTGTTTTATTCTATAATAAGTCATAAACCGATGAACATAAAAAATAGTTATAATCCATTTCACTAAAAACCGGTTGTTTTTTTGACAGGTGTGTTATCGTGTCATGATGCAGCTTTGCGGCAACCATTCTTTACCAGTATTGGCCGTACAACTTTTGTTCTTGATGAAGAGAGCCGGTCTACAACCGAATGCTCTCACTTACGGATATTACAACCGCTGCGTCTTAGAAGCTACCTGGCCTAAGGATATGCCTAGGTAATTAAATTTTTATATATGTATTAACAAGATTAGAGCAACTGGATATTAATGTTTGTAATTTAATAACATTGTGTGAAGGGCGTAAGGTACGTGTAATAAAGAAATGAAAATCAGAAATGTATATACGCATCTCCATATACAAGTCAGTTCGTCGTAAAAATGTTAGAATTAAGGATTTATTAATATTATTCACGCTTAAGGTTGCCTGAAAGAGTTAGCTTTTGGCATTATATATTTTGTTATCTTATATAGACTCTTGAAAATAGTGTTACATATTTTCAAAGTGCAAAGTTACAAATAAAGGTTATATATAAATAAAAGATGGTATACGGTACAATATTATATTAAATAGATAAAGTGCTTCGACAGCTTACAATATTACAAATAGGGTCGTGGGTAGGTCGCTTCAGAGTTAACAGAGTTGGCCTCGCGTACGTTCAGAAACGTGCCAGTTGTGGCAGCCGGCGCTCCCTGCGGTTCGGCTTCCTGAGGGCTAAGGGGACTGGCCCTTCGTCGGTGATGCGGGGCAGTGACGTCACCCGACGCTATGGCTGCAGACGCAACACGTAGTCTGCTATGCCTCGTACAGGAGAAAGCTCGGTACTCTTCCAACCAGTATCGTGGAATCTTGTACCCGTATCTTGTAAACTCGTACCCGTAACAATGGACCCGAATATATTCAGGTCACGTACACACTTAAACAATTAACTTAAAATATCTTAACGACGGCAGCTCGCTAGTCATTGACAGTAAAACGTATCAAAAATCCCCCGCAAATGAACATACCAGATAATTTATATTATGCATAAACAGTGTTGTACCTAGCAACTCGACTATTATCAGGCGTACGCCTACATGAAACAATCGACTATTTATAAGTTACTGTCCAATATTTCTACCACGTTACAATATATCTATCTACGCAATTTACAAACAATCTCATTTTGGAGTCATAGGAAGTACGAATAAAGGTGCTGGTGGAATCATTTTAATTACAAACTTTTTACCAAAAATATTGAAAAAGAAAGATTTTTGCTTGTTAACTTGCAAATCGAATTCGTATAATGATTTAATATTCTGTTTTGACAGTGGTGCACAACTTCTATGGAATAAGCTCCGTATCGCGGTAGTGGGCGCAGCACTGTTCCGTAAGGCAGGCGCGCAGAGAGCCAGCAGAGCCGCGGGTTCCGCACTACACTCTGTCTCGGCTGGCAGTAAGTACACCAGTACTCTCTTTATATCATACTAGCTGAATCCCGCGGTGTTACCCGCCCATTACATAGATTAGCTGGAACAAACAGACAAAAATTGAAAAATATGTTATTATGGTATATGTACCGTGTAACCGCTTTTTACTAAATGCATATGTTTGTAACATATGCATTTAGTTAAAAGCGGTTATATTAATATTACAAACAGACACTCCAATTTTATTTATTTGTATAGACTAGCTACCTTTAAACATAGATGGTAAGTTACCTTTTTTTAGTAGTTTTAAAGAATAACATTTTTTTCCAATTAAAACGAAACTAAAGCTCTTGAAAGAAACAATTCGCCCCTTTTCTGCAAAATTTTTCATTCAAACTCTGTTTCTTTTAGTGGTAGCACGATGATGTTATAGCCTATAGCCATCCTGAATAACTGGGCTATCTAACACTAATACTTTCAAATAGATTAACGCATTCAACCAAACAAACAAATTGGGTCTCTTCAGTTTGATAATATTAGTATAGATACATCTCGGGAATCTAAAAATTGATTATTTACTTTGTTGAGAAAATGACGCTGTATGTACAATTAGCATTTGAAGTAGTCAGGAGTGTATGTGATGTTGCAGGTAGCAGCACGTTGCCGCGGGTCCGCTCTGCCGCGGCTGTGGGCGAAGGCGGGGAGGCGGGTGAGCTGGCCAGCCTCGCAGGACTTGCCGCCTGCGAACCCGCCCACAGCAGGACTAGCCTCGACTCCGGTATTTAAAATACAACTTTACAACTTGTAGGCACACAGTCTATATTTAGCTGAGTAAGCATTGTCGGTTAGCCACCGAATTGTGTGGCCGGGCACCGCCAGTTGCCTCGCGCCGTGTCAACCCTACACTACGTGTGTAGATTGATTTTTGTAACAGTTTAATTATTAAATGACCTTCAAGTGAAATCACTCCGTATTTTATATCTCAGTCCCGGCTAGGAACATCGTTGATGTTGAACAACACAAAACAACTGCAGCTTATGGTTTTAACATCTAAAGTTTTTTTTCAAACGGCAACAAGAGGGCTTGGGTTCGATTCCCTGGTCGGGTCAAAAGTATCGTTGGGTTTTTCTCACAAGAAATTCTGAATAACATAACGTAGTATGGAAGTTTAGAGGTGTTTCGTTTCACCCATGCCTCGGAGAGCACGTTAAGCCGTAAACCCCAAATTAATCTTTGGAATAATAAAGGTTAGGCAGATGTATATACGTGGGAGTCATGTTTCAATACGAATGGGTCGGCTCGACCGTAGCGATACCACCTGTCTTCTTACAAATAACTGGCGTTGAACAAATTTTATATTGTTTTTTACCGAGTGAGTAAAGTTGCTAGAGTCTAAATGTCCTCCTTTCCCCTTTTCTTTGTTCTGACTTAAAGGGCAGCAATGCATTTGTTACTTTAGTTGCAAGTGTTCATTCGAGGCAATAAATATTTACTATCAGGTAATCCGTCTGCTCGTTTTAGTCCCCTTATATTACAAGAAAAGCAATAAAATTTGTTCTCAATATGTCTGTATCTTAGTTTTAATATAGTACGAGTTACATAATTTTACCTAATTTTTAATTTGTAAACTTTAGAGAATTCATCGTCTGAATATATTTGTTATTCATGTAATATGAGAATAATGTGAAGGGTGTCTGTACAGGCAGCTCCCGGTCCGCAGAAGCTCGGCGCGGCGCGTTCGAGGCGCTGGTGCGTCGCGGCCACATCGTGCGCGCCACGCCGCACTCGCACGCGCACACCTCCGCGCACGCGCTCTCCGCCACCGCCGGGATACTCATCTCGGGTACGTACACACCACCCATCCCTACACTAGGTACTTTCTACAAACTTCCTTCCGCCTAACTCCTACACGACGCCAGTTTCACGACAAAGTCCTTCCACTTTTCGGGTTATTATATATCCTATATCACTCACAAATAACATAGCCTTCTATTGGTAAAAGAATTTTCAAAATCGCTTCAGTAGATCCAGAAATTACCCCCTACAACGTCACAAATTTATTCATATATCATTATCCATTCTTAAGAACCCAACCACGATAGTCTACAACACAGCGTGACAGGATACAACTAGTTACTTATAAATATTATTTTTATTTATTTAATTAGTACTTTGTAATGAACAATAATAGATTATAACATTTACTAATAATATTTATTTTACTATCAGGTGTACCATCAAATCCAGACCTAAGTCAATCATCAAGACCGAGAAGTAATTCTTTATGTAACGACGATTCGAGCGCACCCATCACGATACCGGAAAAAATACAGGTATATTCAATTCTACGAAACTTTGTAATCTTAAAATAAATTATTCATTTATTTTAGTATTGAGAAGGGAGTCTTAAATAAAAATATATGTAGAGTAGATGTACGTTCGTATAGACGTACATTGTGCGTACTTGCGTACATGCGTACAACAATCTGTAGTACTTACAGATTGTTTAAAAAAAAATTAGTATAATGTTATGTACCGACATGAAACAGCTACTGCCTTATAATTTTATATGTGTGTAGAAAAATACAATCCCTATTTCAATTACAGCCTATACACGTAAGCCCTGACAGTCCATCGGATCTTCGTATATTGACACGATCAGAAAGTTTTGCCGGAGATGCACAGATAGTTCAAAATATTCAGAGGCTAACATTCTCCAATGGTATGTTTAGCTACAAATACATTCATCCAGTAAATAGGCCTTTGATAAAATTGTTAATAATAATATCACAATGTTTGTCAATTTCAGCGGGTACACCGACATCGAAATCAAGGTGTTCGAGGGCACTCAGTTTCCCTGAAGAGTCTGAAATAGAAACTACATCGAGTGTAAAACCAGACGCGAATAAGGCTTCACCGCTCAAGTATGTTGACAGATAATAAGATTATTCAAGTCCTAACAAGCCCATCTCCGCGAATTCTCTTTGAGACAAAATTACAGCTTTTTCCGCAATTTCAGTTCCAAAAAAAATCAGTTTTGCAGTGTGGCTGCAAAAAATTAAACATCAAGGTGCTAATTACTCTATAGTCAAGTGCGTCTAGAAAGTTACTTTGGTGTTGATAATGTTATTGTACTAGCTAACCCACTCAACCTCGTTTGCGTCTCATTTTGCCCGTAGCGTGATAATTTTCCCCCGTCTTTGAAACATTGGTGCTCCGCTCCTAATGGTCTTAGCGAGATGATATATATCCTATATCCTTTCTCGATAAATGGGCTATCCTACACTGAAATAATTTTTCAAATCGGACTAGCGGTTCCTGAGATTAGCGCGTTCAAACAAACAAACAAACTCTTCAGCTTTATAATATTAGTTTAGTATAGACTGGTTTCATGTTTCAAATATTAAAAAAAAAATTGACGTAAGATAGTTTAGATTTCTTCAGAATTCCTGAATTCTAGGCTTAATTTAATATTGTGTTAAAGATATTATCTTCACTTCTATTATGAATTTTATGAATATTATGAATATTATTATTTATGGAATGAGTATTAAAATCGTAGAAATAGAGACAAAAAAATTTTAGTTTTTTTTAGAAAGGTGTTGTACTAATTATTTATTGTTTAGAGTATCAGCGCGTACACCAGTCCTGAGTGACGACCCTCTCGGAGCGTTAGGTCAACCGGAGGAGACAGAAGCCCCCTCCCCTAGGACCCTTCCTGCAGATGACGAGCCTCCACTACCGAAGCACGAGCTCAGTGTCAGCCCCAAGCTGTTCCACCGTCGCAGCAACAGCTTCCAGGACGAACCTCCAGAACACACAGGGTATACACCTTCCTTTACTAACGTGGTATTGCTTTCCTTCATTGGCTTTCAGCGTTAATTTTATGGATTGCTACTTAACATTACATGAAAATAATAGGACTGAGAAGTGTATTCTTAGACCTAAGGCGATTGCAACCTACGTCGACATAATGCATATATTCATATACTCGACCGACGTCAAAGTTGGAGGAAATCAAGCCTTACTGTGATCAAAATTTAAAATCAGATAATTATCATAACTCGGGCAAGAGAGAAAACAGAAATAGCCAATCGGTATGACAAAAGAGACTAATAAATAATCTAAGATCTTGAACTTTTTCTACGAACAATCCAGCAGCCGGAGTGTATTGCCTTTAATAAAAAAAAGTTGACTCTGCAACACCATACAATATCTAGAGAGCCCTATTTTAATTTTGTGTTAGAAAATTTTAGTAATGCATGCACCAACGTAATCTAGTATTTTTCCTACCTCGTAGATTTCCTTTACATATTGTGTGTGCATGCACTTCCAATTACCCGGTGTGTTTAAATGCGTGATATGAAGGAATTGATGTGAACATATCTATGTCTTATACATAAATTAATTAAATTAAAATTAAATAACGAAATATTCAAAGGCCGGCAATGTTCTTGGAATACTTGAGCTGAGGGTTCCGTCGGCGTAGGTAGGCATTCACTATCACAAAATTCCAACATCGCACGCATATAGTACGTTCACATGGCAAGATATTCTGTAGACTTATATTTTGGTTTAGAATAATTAAATATTATTTTTTGTGTACAAAACAATGGTATAGTTTTTGGTTTTAATATCGTTTTCAATTCACTTAGGAAAGGTCTAAGATACCACTCACATAGGAAGCATTTATAATGATATCAACATTATTACTTTGATACCAATGTACGTTAACTTTTTGCTGTCAGGTTACTTGTATTTAGATGTACAGTGAAGTGGTATAAATACAGTGCACACATTAGAAATCTCATCACAGTGTGCGTACTTTGACACATGACATACACAATGATAAGCACAGAACTCGCGTTTAAATAAACACATTACGACAGAACTGCATTTTTGACCCTTGACTGTTCTTTTATACCAAGCTAAGCAAAAATATATAAATAGTATGTCTACCATTACATTAGCTACGCTATGACACCTTAATCAAATTAGTTACTTTTACCATCTGTCAAAACGATAACTTTGTATGAAAAATTTACTAAATACAAACTTGTGACGTCACTGTTTTAGACTACTCAATTGAGCAATATATTTCAATGTTTATTTGATTAAAATTTGTAATCGAAATGAAAAGCTGTAATAATTATATTTTCGGAGATATTTTGTAATATTCGTTTTAATGAAGGAGATATCGGTATTTATTTACGATACAGTCATCTACCCTATTGCCGTATGAACGTAAACTTACAATGCGCCCGCTAACAATCTTGTACCGCTAGAGCTGCGACCCGTTGAAACAAGATAACCTCGATAGTTTCCTATGCGCAGGAAACTACACAGAAGTGAGACGGCTCCCGCAGGCACGGTGTCCTCCAGTCTCGTGAGTCTCGGGAACACACTTAAAATCAGCTTTGGGTGAGTACACACACTAATCATTTGATAGCTTATTGGATGTTCCTTTTTACTATGCTGAGGGTTTAGTAGTGTAAGGATTTTGATGTAACTCGTTATAAGTCTCACATCACTGTAACTTTCATGAACATGTGCATATTTACATTCCATTAAGTTTTACAATAACGGAAAAAACTATTATTTGCACACCATTACAGTAGTTGCTAGATGTATTTAATATGAAGAAATTTATAATTTTGAGTTTTAACTACGTAAAAGAATTAAAATTACAATAATATTTTTTTTATTGGATTTAGTTTAAAGTTCTGTTACTTACTTTGTAACATTGAATGCACAAGAAGACGATATAACAATGCACTTATGTTATGCTTATACACAAAATCCTTATACTATATGTTGTCTTGTTCTACTTTGCAATAAACTTGATAATTTAATCAAATAAATTGCAAAGTGTACCAAGATCATTTATTGTAAATATTAAATAGAAATCAATTGTCATTGTTGTGTTAGTTTAATACATCTGGATCAGCATGTTTCGTTTCATAGTTCTCTTTTAATTTGCCTTTGAATAGTCCATTTACATCTTGAAGTGCTTTTAACTATTTTACTAACTTGTATAATATATACACATCACCGTGGGAGAGCCACGCTTCGGCATGAATGGTCCGGCTCGACCGGAGTGATACCACGGCCTCACAGAAAACCGGTGTAAAATAGTGCTTGCGCTGTGTTTCACCGAGTGAGTGAGGATACCGGAGGCCCATACCCCAACCCCCCTCCCCCTATCTCCCCCCCCCATCCCCCAAAGGTCGGTAACGCACTTGTGACGCCTCAGTGTTGCGGGTGTCCATGGGCGGCGGTAATCGCTTACCATCAGGCGATACGTCTGTTTGTTTGCCGGCCTATTCCATAAAAAAAAAAAAACATAAATCCATCTATTTAGAAACTAAATTATTCATGTCGTAGTAGTGTAAGGTTTCATGTCTAGTAGAAAATGATAGTTAAAATTATTAGATTTGCCCGCGGCTCCACTCGAGTGTATGTAGGTTATCGCGACATAAAGTAGTATATGTCCTTCTTCAAGGTTCAATATATCTCTATGCCGAAACTCATCCAAATCGGTTCAGCGGTTAAATTGTGAGAGCGTAACATATAGACTACTTTCGAATTTATAATTATTAGTGTGAATTGTTACGTCTTTAATATAAACTATCAATGTTATACAAATAATATGTTCTTCAGAATGTAAATGGCTACATTTTTCCATATTTTTTTAATCAACTTGCAATGTTTAACCGCACACAACACACCAGTACGCTAGCCTGTTTGTTTTCTTAGACGCTATTCGCCTGCCAGACTGTCGTTGCGCAAGGAAAACATGAAACTTGGAAAGGCTATGATCGAGAATTATTTCAGGTGAGCATGCCTATCCCAGTGTAAATACGATACGATTAAAAAATCTATTACAACTTAATTTGACGAAAGTAAAAATAAATCACAACTTAGAAGAGTTAAAGTTAATTTATAATTGGTTCTTAACCATTGTATTTTAACAATCTCTCTTTACAGTCTATACTTAAAAAAAACTTGATGCTTAGCGCATTCTAAGTAATTAAACCCTAATTTCCCGACTGCGACAGGAGGAGGGTTATGTTTTTCGTGTGTATGAATGTATATTTCTTTGGCACGGCCTAGAACCTAAACGGCTTGTCGTATTTTTATGTGAATAATGTCGATAGTTTCGTCTTAGTCGTAAAAGTGACACTGGGGAACATCAAAATTAATAAAATAAAAAAAAATCAATTGAATAAAGATGGCAGGATATTGACGCAGTCGGGTTTTTATTTTTTGAATATTTTTTTTTGTTTAAAACCTTCAAAAGGACCAAAATTTTGATATAATTTAATCAATCAAATACGGAATTCACGTTGGATTTGGATATGCTCTAAAGGCGAATGGTCTTGTAATTATGTTAACTCTAGCAATAAGACATCCTTTGAAGACATTTGGGAATTCATCACTTAACATTGTACATATTAATTCTTTAAATACAATTTCTTATATCAAACTTAACTTACGAACATGCATACATACCTAATTAACATATTTTAAGTTTACATTTGCTGTTTTATAATTTGAACTTAATTACCAAGGGCTGATTCAATCATATTTAATATTTTTGCATGTTTTATCAATTTAATTTAACGCACTGTATTGTAAAAAGCATGGTTGTTTTCGTTTTGTTATTTAGTGACAAATAGACATGTACAGTGTAATGTAGTTACTGTTTACTTATAATTAGTATACAAGGCAGTATCTCATCTCTCATTTTATGAAATTATGATGATTTAAGAAAAAGAAATAAATACTATTTTCAAAAATAATAAGTAAGGCAAATAGAGGTTCCAAAAAATTGATAAAACTATCATTGAATGTTTATAATGTCAAAATTCTAGCTTTTAGCAGAACTTTTGTGGTTTTCGAACTGTACATAAACCTACTTAATATTTTTATGTAATATAAATGGCTGTATATTAAATTTTCAGTCCAACAAGTATAGCAGGAAAAAGGTCGAATGAACTTCTACAAAGCGGTCTTAGTAGTTTAAAATCAGCTGCTACGAGTATGGCGAAGAAGTTCGATGAAATGAAAGAGGTTATATCGGCCAATTCTACGCCGGTGAAGGGTGCGTTCGGCAATGCGACCAGTGCGTTCAACAGCTTTATTGGAGAAGAAGATTCCACTGATGGATCATCGGAAATTAATCCAGAAGGTTAGTTTTAGGATTACTCGATTGCGGACTGAATATGTTAAAGTTGCTGTACAATATGACTTTGATAACTGATTAATACAATACTATTGGTCGCCCAGTGGTTGAAACTCGACATTTTTTTTATGTGTTTACCTTTCAGCACTCCTCCTCCATATAAATTTTAAATGTGCCAGATTTCATACTCCTCCGTTTGCATAATTTTCGAAAAAATGGGTACAACGTTTTTTAATCACGTTTTCTTTTCTTTTTTAAAAAGACAACTCCCGCATTAGGTAATATCCGTCCTGTGTCGCGGGGGACTTTTCAAACTTTCATGAAACGGACACAAAGAACACCCAGACTCAGTACAACAATTTGTGGATCGCACATAGTGTTGTAACATGTAGTATTTGAACCCACAACACTTGGCGCAGTAGGAAGCGGCGTGGTGGCGGTGGTCGCTTGAAAACGTACAATATATTACAAATCTGTTTGAATTATCAGAGAAACGTATAAACTTAACACTGAGCCTTCAAACTTACGTTTGGCCTAGTGGTTTAACGGTCACCACGCCGTTTCCTACTTCGCCAAGGCTCGTGAGTTCAAACACGTAGGACAACACTTTGTGTGATCCACAAATTGTTGTTCTGAGTCCGGGTGTTCTTTGTGTCCGTTTCATGTATGTTTGTAAAGTCCCCCGCGACACAGGATTTATTCCTAATGCTGGAGTTGCTATGTAAATTAACATAAAGTTTTGATATAAGCCTAAAAAGTTAAAGTCCGCGCTCTTTAGTAGTACATTATTTTCATACGGTAACGATAGGGTAACTCGGAGCTACCTAGTGCCAGTGCTAATAGTGATGGAGGTTGAATATGATTGAATAACATTTCAGAGTGGGTGCCAGGTGTAGGATTCAGACGAGCTTCTAGTGATGCAGATCTAGCCTGTTCTATGGAACGCGGCTCTCTCGCTACCCTAGTGTCGCACCTACCCGACAACTTGTATCCTGTGCAAAATGTAAGCTACAGTTGTGTAATTTAACTATTTTGTTAGGTTCAAGAGAAATAATAAAAAAAAAATTGTCTGTAAAGTCGGTTTACGGACGATAATTTTTAACCGACTTCAAAAAAAGGAGGAGGTTCTCAATTCGACTGTTTTTTTAATGTATAACCTGATAACTTTTGACTGGGTAAACCGATTTTGATGTTTCTTTTTTATTTGAAAGCTGATAATTCCCATGTGGTCCCATTTTTAACCGACTTCCAAAAAGGAGGAGGTTCTATGTTCCACTGTATGTATTTTTTTTTATGTATGTTCACCGATTACTCCGTCAGTTGTGGACCGATTTTGATTTTTTTTTTGTATCCGAAAGGGTATGCTTCCTAGGTGCTCCCATTTCCAGCATATTAGGATCTGATGATGGGATCGCAGGGAAATCGAGGGGAACCCTCATTTTTTATAGGCACGTACTATGTTTTTCGTATATTTTCTGAAGTAACACCGGTATTTGCGTCTGGTAGTTATCATTTTATGATGATGAGCTGATGATGTAAGGTACAACTCCTTAACGGTTAGGAGTTGGAGGATAAATCTTTGAATATCAAATGTACATATGTTACCTTTAGTCGTATTCTTTCAAATTATTTAGGTAAGCTGATGATGGAAGGTGGAAGGTACAACTCCTCAACGGTTAGGAGTTGGAGGATAATTCTTTCAATTTCATACGTATCTAAAGACCTTAAGTCGTATACTTTCAAGTTATTTAGGTGAGCTGATGATAGAAGGTTAAACTCTTCAACAGTTAGGGATTAGAGGATGATTTTACTACCTTTTACACGTACGTATAGACCTTAATTTGTATTCTTGATGAGAAAATTTGATGAAATACACACATCAAAAGTGTCTAGGGATCAAGCATTTTTATGCGGATTTCTTGAGATTGAGATGTGGCTTTGGCCCTGGCCTGCTCAGTCGCCAGACTTGAACCCGATTGAGCATGCATGGGATATGCTACAGAGAAGAGCTCTGCCGAATATGGAGGGTATCCAGTCGCAAGAAGACCTTTTTTTGTTGTTGCAACGAACATGGGCGGCCATTCCACAGCGTGTTTGGATGAACTCATTTTGAGTATGTTCTTGTGTTGTTAGTGTTCGCGGTAGAAACACGGATTATTAATTGTTTAAGTTACCTAATAAAATTTTAAAGAAAACTGTTATTTCAGTCTTTTTTTCGAACTTTAATGTTAGTGGTTCAAATGTCAAAAATCCTTTTATTAGGAAAATGGCAAATTTCTTTATTAATGCAAAGGTGACTTGGTTTATCGTTACTGTGACAAACGAAAACACTTTATTTGATGAATCCTTAAAGAAAATTTTAATTAATATCAATCAGGAGAAAAGTTATTGCAAAAATATATGTTGATCCCTAGACACATATGTTGATCCCTAGACACTTTTGATGTGTGTAGTTCAACTTACTACTTACCTACGATTGTTTGCACTAAAAACTGAAAAATAAAAAGTTTTTATAAAAAAAAAACCGACTTCCAAAAAACATCCAACGAAAACTCTCTGCCAAAAAAACACTTAAAAGCGTAAAATAAACTGGTTCTTCATAAATTGCCTATACCTAAAATCTGTTTGAAGTCGGTGCTAAGCCAAAAAGAATACACACGAACAATTACAAAAGTCTAAGCGATAGTCACTTGGCACCGACTTCAAACAGATTCTAGGTACCTAGCACACATTATAATACTAATATTTAAATGAATAAAGAATTAGGTATAGGCAATTTATGAAGAACCAGTTTATTGTACGCTTTAAGTGTTTTTTTGGCAGAGAGTTTTCGTTGGATGTTTTTTGGAAGTCGGTTTTTTTTTTATAAAAAGTTTTTAATTTGGTCCAGTTCTGACATGTCATCCATGAGAAAATCATATAAATCTTCAATTTGCATTAAGTATGTGCGAGACAAATTGACGTATTACTCAATATCACGCCGACTGATTTCGATGATTCTTTTTTTATTTGAAAACTGGTGCTTCCCGTGTGGACCCAATTCAATTTGGTCGTTCTTGAAGTCGGTTTTTTTTGTTAATATTTTGTATTATATTTTTTTTTAATTTATTTAATTAATCATAAAGTTTACATTTTCTAATCTAAACTAATTAGTGTAACAAAAACCTGAAAGGTTTGTTCGTACACTAACATTCGTGAATGCACTCAATCGAAACAATTACAATATTCATAACGTGATAACGTCATAAGAAAACATTGATGAAAAATATGCGTCGCAAGCCGAACGCTTAGGCCGATCGTGCCTCTCTATCGCTTGTTCCGCGCTCTCGCTTGCACGCTCGGCACCGCTCGTCCTTTGTTCTAAATATAATGTCTTACAACACATATGTTTACAGGACAATGCCAGCAGCGAGAACTACTCAGTGACGGTCCGCATGTCGTCGTGTTCCCAGTGCCATCAGTGTCTAGCGTTACTGTACGACGAGGATATAATGGCGGGCTGGGCGGCGGACGACTCCAACCTCAACACGCGCTGTATAGCATGCGGCCGACACACTGTCCCCCTGCTGTCGGTGCAGGTACGCACTTAACTTGACATTTCACGGATGGCATAGTGTCCCTTTGCTTCCTACTGCGCTGAGTATTATGGGTCCGATCACTGAATGGGACAAAACATTGTTCACAAATTGGTGGTCTGATGGCCATTTTCACCAACGTCCCCTAAATAAGGAACCACTGAGAGAATCTTATGATTTATGGGCTTCTCTTAAAATTTATGGGCTTGAATGTTGACCATCTAACCAACCCCTAACAAGGTGATAAAGAAACTTAATGCTCATCAACAACCCATAACGTTCCACTACTGGAACGTAATGAGCTGTCTAACTTAATGCTCGTTTTGTTTAAAATTAATAAAATGGAATGGTATGTTTCGAATACTGTTGAGTCTTTATAGTTACTTGAAAACTCCAATAAATTTAATCTCGATTAAGTTGTATTTATTTTTTTAATTCTCAGATCTCGATTCTCAGAATTAGCAGTTACCTCAAACTGTCACTTCTTCTGTTGCAGGTACTACGTCCCGAAAAACCGGCTGAAAATTTGAGTGTGCCTTATTTAAACCCTCTTGTGTTAAGGAAAGAATTCGAATCTATATTAGGTATGTACCTTTTAAATAGTCTAGCAATGATAGTGAGTCTTTCTTCTGACGAGAACTTTCGAGAAGCATCTATCTACCTGCTATATTAAACATAAATTTCATGATTTTGTGAATATTATTAATCATTTAGTAAAGATAATAAAATTGTATCACATTAATATAAAAAAATACCTAATTATATTTGTAGGTAGAGAAGGAGACGCGTGTTTGGCAGATTCTGGCTTCGTGGAATCACATCCAATCGTGTACTGGAATTTGGTATGGTTCTTGGAACGAGCAAACATAGAGAATCATCTCCCTGATCTGCTCTGTCCAGACTTTCAGGCCAAATATCTCAGTATAGATATGTTACAAGACACGGAGAGAACAGGTATGCAAGTAATCCTACTAATATTATAACCGCAAAAGTTTGTGAGTATGGATGGATGGATGTTTGTTACTCTTTCACGCAAAAACTACTGAACGGATTTGGATGAAACTTTACAGTTATATAGCTTATACATCAGAATAACACATAGGCTACTATTTGCCGCGATAAACGACATACACGCGGGCGCGGGCGGAGCCGCGAGTAAAAACTAGTATTGTATATATTGTAAATCAAAAAAATCTTATCAATTCTTGTTTTGATTTTTAAAACAGTTACTTTTTAAAAACGAATTGGTTTCTTTTTTTCTCTATGGACACTGGTTTTACATATGACTAAGGTCTGATTATTTGAGGCTCCAGTCCGAGTTTATTTCACTTCTATTCGATCGACTCAGTAATCGCCTTCAGCGCTGTGATTGGCTCGCGCTAAAATATTCATTGATAAGAACGTCAACCGTATTCACTGCATAGAGGTTAATTATTTTGATTGGATTACCATTATTAGTCCTTTACTGCGCATGCATGTAGCATGCATGGGGTACCGCGATCTACTCTCTTTATAACTCTCTATTTATAATAGCTCTATGATTCACTGTCTTAAAAGCTAGTTGATATGAAAGAAACTCACACCAAGCCCTCCAATTAGGTATGAGTGACCTACCAATAGGAAAAAAGATGAGATGGAACACAAAAGGTTGTGTGAGGTAATATATGGAATTTACTTATCCTTTCAGTTTTTAGAAGACGTTTAAATCGTTCGTACGTACGTATATACTTCGAAATGCAAGCCGGGAATTAATAAGCTTGCAGGCACTATAGTAAAGTCCTACTTATTATTAATACTAGGTAATATGAAAGTAGTTTTCTCAGAATCAGTCGTAGAACTAATTACAAATGTGTTTTAAACCAAGATATGTTTCAATTTATGATTCGTAATATAATAAAGATATTATTAACTACTCTAGTACCCTGTACTTAGAGACATTTAATATATATTTCTGTAGGTATTTTGGTTTCTGGTGTAAAAATATTCAAATGGTTATTGATAATCCGTTATTTAATTAGCTTCTAGTCATAATAGTAAGTAGTAATAAAATAAATGTATACAACATTTAACAATATAATCCTTTTTTTTTAAAAGCGCTTAGTTAGTGACCTTCCCCTTATAACCTGATTGGAACTACCTTATAAATACTATCAAAATAGTTTAATTATTTTTTTGTAATATTTGTACATGACATAAAATCTTGGTAGAAATTTAGTTTTAGAATCGAGTTATAGTACTTATAGTAAACTTTAGTTGCAAGAGTTTAAAGAGTAGTACTTGAAATATAGTTAATATAATTGAATAAATAGTTGTTATCGACGTGTAATGATGTTATGTTATGTGATGAGATGAGTTATTGAGGAGTCAATGAAAATAATATATATACCTACTTATTCAGTAGATAAATTTCGAAAATGTTTTTTTTTTATAAATCCCAAATCTGGCATTGACTATTATATAAGTTCCTTACACCTTGTACATTATCTTTTAACAAAAGATCATTACTTGATTTCCTATGTAACATTTTTCTTATTGTTTCAAATAGGTGGTTGTCGTGTAATATGCGCGTGGGAATGGTCGAGCAGTGAACCTGGCGAGGCGGGTGTGACGTTACAGCAAGCGTGGCGACAGCGACGTCGCCAGCAACGCTCGCGAGCGCTTCAGGCCTTGTTGCTCACCGAGGACGACGCTTATACCGCTCGCACGTACGTATACGGACATTGTGACGTACGCACTTGCGTATACGGACGTTGTGACGTACGCACTTGCGTATATTGACGTTGATGAAATATGACCTTAAATATTATACGGAGATTAATAACTATAGGTAGCGTTATAGCTGGTAACGTAATATATAAGGTGTCAAAGTTCGTTACTATTACACTACCGATGAATCGCCCTTATCAAGTGTTTACTGGATCGAACTCTCAGTGCATTGCATACTTGAAGCCACTTCTAACACATTCAACTTGGCAAATAATATGTGACTCATCTTATAAAGATACTATTAATAGATATTATATAATCACAAATTTTAACAAAAAAAACCTACTTCAAGAACTGGACCAAATTGAAATTGGGCCACATGGGAAGCACCAGCTTTTAAAATAAAAAAAGAATCATCAAAATCGGTTCACCCAGTCAAAAGCTATGAGGTAACAAATATTTTAAAAAATGCAGACGAATTGATAACCTCCTTCTTTTTTGAAGACGGTTAAAAAAAGGGAGAATTTTGGTAGTTGACGAGATGTCTACAACTAACCCTATTTTATATTATTATATTTCTTTGACCTGAATACAACAAGTTGGTGTGAATATCCATATATTTTTGTTTACAGTATTGCGATGGCGGTCCTCAACGGCTTGCTGAGCAATGACCTGACAGACCCTCTTCGAAAACTCGCAACATGGAGAGAAAATACATCGAATAACAAACGATACCATTCCTTTTATAGGTAACGGCCAAATATCAATATTTACTGTTACTTCATCTATTTAGTTTACTTTTAATAGACCCCTGCTGGATATAGGCATCTCTTTAAAAGGCAGACTTTGGTGTACTATCACACTGGCCAGATGTGTTAAATATTTTTTTCTGACATCTTACACACAACGCCACCTAGTCCCAACTAAGCAGGGCTTGTGTTATGGGTACTAGACAATTGATATAAATACATATATACTTTTTCTTTTATAATTATTATTATTTTTACGGGAATTAACGCGATCACTATTTCAAGGTACTACATACCTCTGTTTTGCCTGACGTTTCGACCAGGTTGCACTGGCCGTGGTCATGTGGTATGTAGTACCTTGAAATAGTGATCGCGTTAATTCCCGTAAAAATAATAATAACTTTTTCTTTTGTAAATACATACATATTACAGAAACACCCAAACTCCGAAACAAATATTTGCAGATCATACAAATATTTGGTCCAGCCCGCGAATTGAACCCGAGACCTCAAGCTCTGCATACGCATACGTTACCACTGCGCCACACAGGCAGGCGTAACTTTGTTTTGATTTTGTTAGTCTAGCGTTTGTGTCAAGTTTTCCTTCTTTTTGTAGTCAAGTTATCCTGTTTAGTTCGCTCCCTTAGTCGACACCCATGGGCTGAATAGGGGTAGAGAACTCTGTATTCTTGATCACTCTCCTTAGAAATATGAATGACTAGCTGACCCACGCAACGTCGTTTACGTCTTCTATTGCCCGTAGCGAAAAAAAATCCCCCGTTTTTGTAACATTTTTCATTGGTGATACGCTCCTATTGGTCTTAGCGTGATGATATGTAGCCTATAGCCTTCCTCGATAAATTTACTATCCAACACTGAAATAATTTCAAACAAACAAACTCTTCAGCTTTATAATATTAGTAAATATTTATCATTATCAACAACAGCTTTAAGAGTCCACTGCTGGACATAGGTCTCTTCTTAAGCAGGAGATTTTTTCCTACTATACCGCGTTGGCCAGACGGTATAGAGAATAAGAATTATTAAAATATCAGAACTATATACAGGTTTTTTTGACTTCACAGAGATATATTATTCCTCGCCATGGCAGCCCTGGGCGAACATAACATCGATTTGACAGCCCTACAGCGCGAGTACAGTCGCGCACTGGACCAGCTTGGCGGAGAAGCGCGACCTCAGGACTTGCCGCCCTCCAACACCGCAGTTTGTTGCCGACATTACTTCAAACGACTTCGACTTCTCGTCGACGAATAAAGTAGTATCTTCTACTGCTACCGACGCAGGGTTGCCCTGGAAACCTGCTCTATAATCGATGCTGTAAACGCTTTTACTTTCGACAAACCTACTCATAACAAATACTTAAGGGATGCAAAAAAATAATCTTTTACATAAGGTTATTAATGGTACAGAGATTTGAATACCATAATGTAGTATTATACTGTGATCGAGAAAAAATATAAATGTGTTTAAAGTTGTAACTGTTGTGTAATCATCACTTCTTAACTTTAAACTAAAAAAAATGCAATTTAATTAAAGTTCTCAGTGTTCAAAATATTTGTTCAATATGTTCAAAATATTTGTTCAAACTTTTAGAGGTTGTCAAGAAAATGTAACTAAAAATGTATAGTACATATTAATTTGATTTCAACAAATAACCAATTTAGTCTTATCTCTATTGTTTGTAATAATTATTAGATTCTTGATATAAATAAAAGTACATATTCATTGAATTCTAGGCAAACAAAAGTATTCTTTGTCGATTACAAGTACAATGGTTGATCACTAAGTGCCATTTTAGTAATTTTTCTAAACTTTTAAAAGTAGTATTTTCGTTCATGATTTGTAAAAAACCAATCAAATAAAATTTGAAAATACATTAGGTAATTTATTTCTTTGTAAAGAAGACTTAAACTTTGATAGAGGATTACTAATAAATCATCAAATGTATTAAAAAGTATAAAACTGTTTTCGATTTCTACAAATTATGATGAATTTCTAAGTATCATTGAGATAGAACAACTTTCGGTTGAACAACAATAGTGTTCGGTATGTGTCCGTGGTTATTGTATACACAGTAGCGCTTCTAGCGTATATAAGAGATAATTCATAAGCTTTAAAATCTGATAGACTTGTAAAAGTTTGAATATTCATTTTGAATTCATGAAAAGTAAATATTTTTTCGTAGTTTTGGCAATTTAGTTAACACTGGTTGGAGAACCGTCCATTTTATTTAAAGGGAGATAGTTTATCGAATACGTATTGTGACTATGTTATCTGGAACTAGAAATTAAGGTGCCCGTCCATTCGGGATCAAGGTACACTTATATCACTTAAATAGAATTGTAACTTCTGACTTGAGGTGAACTGTGGCCTAACATTCATGAAATGCCCCAATATTTTTATGTATCGTTCATTAATCGATTGATGTAATAAGTTCACTTTCGGCATATCCATTAGTTTAGTATTGTGGGTGCTAACGACAAGGCGACGGCGACCGTAGACATTTGTATGTACATAGACATGTTGTATAGGCTAGCTGTAAGGAACAAGATGGGCAATATATCTTTGCGCTAGTTATGTGATGCCGGTGTAATGCAGTTGAATTCGTAAACGAATTGTGTGCGTGATAATAGTCACATTATTTATATCAACAGCACCTAAACACTAAAAATAATTAATTTTATAGCAGTTTTATCTTCAAATTTTAATTATTAATATATTTTTTCCGTGAACAACCACAAACGTAAAAGTGAATTACTTGTAAGGATGTTTATGGTACAGATACAGTAAATAATGTGACTGCCAAAACTCAAAAGTATTCATTGACGTGTCAATATAGTTAGTTGGTATGATAAAATCATATTTATAAGTTTATTGTACTACCTTGCTTTGCTATAACATCAAGTCTTTGACCGCATCAATTTCAGAGTGGTTTTATGCTTAAATATGGAAGAAATAAAATCAAAAACATGCGACTGGGCATAAATCCAAATACCTGTGCTTTGAATGTTGTATGAATAAATTAAATACAATGTTCCAATAATAAAAACACAAGCAATGATAGATGTTGTGGATATCCTATTTGGATATATCATTTTCAGAGGCAAATACAATAATTTTAATGCCCTCACCAAAATATGAAATGCATGAAGGTGTACATAAAACACTGAAGCGACATAATTTATCAATTTAATTTCCAAACAATACTCAGGATACTAACAAAACGCGTTCTATATCAACATAAATGGTATACTACTTTATTTATTGAAACTAACTCTAGATAAGACGAAGTCAAATTTTGATAAAATTCATGGCGCTGTATTTATTCGACTTTATTTTTAACCACTTCAAAAAGGAGGAGGTTCTCAATTTGATTGGTATTTTTTTTTTAAATAAAGGTGCGACAGTAACTCTTCAGTTTTTTTTGTGTATAATCAAACAATACGCGTCATGTGTTTTGATTTGCAAAATATCTATATTTATGCCTCAACCCGTCAACGTCGCAGAGAAATAAAACGAGGTTTTATTTGAAACGAACTGTTTATTTTAAGCACTAATATTTTTATATGAAAACATTGTTGTTAAAATTAATCTCAATCATTTATAATGAAAATTTTCTGTTTTGCATTTAGGAGATGCTGTCGCATCTACTACGGATATGTACTTGGCTTATAAATTCTCAGTATCTAATACTGTTATTCCACCAAGTATATATTATCCTGTTTTAATGTAAATTAAAAATATAATGATGTGATTCAATACAAGCCATATTATTAGTTCCATAAAAATTGTACAATGAAGCCACATAAGGTTTGTTTCAAGCTGTTAAAATATTCGTTATAAGTGAATTCTAAATTTCATTATAACATATAAACAGCTATCAAAAAAAGACATGATTATAATTTGTGGGACTTCTGTTACTGAATATAGATTTATTTTATTTTGACAAGTGTAATGAAATGCATATACTTTTTATAAAAAAAATATATAAGGCTTCAATATAAACTGTTTTATTTATTTCCATTTTTTCCATGTTTATTCCATCCATATTCCATAATATCCAAGTAAATATACTTGGACCTAATTAGACATACCTAGAACTCTATATAAAAATTTACCATCATGGTCATAAAAGCAGTCATTCACTTTAAATGTGGCTCCTTTCTTATAAGCCTTTTTAGGTATTCTAATCCTTTCTGGGTAGTCCATTATCTCATTTGGTTCAACATTTTTCTCTTTCACTTCAACTAAACTACCTTGCTCTATATTTTCATTAAATAATTCTATTTCTTTTGTGATTTCTTCAGAGTTCTTTGCAACCCCAGTTTTTATTGTGTCTACAATTATTTTATCAGAAATATCTACTTCAGAACCTTTTTCTAAACGATTTTTTATTTTAGCAGTTAGTTCTTCTAAAGTGACTCTTTTAGAGTTTTCTTTTTTGTTGTTTATTGTTTTTCTTTGAAATTCTGTGTTAGTATCACTGTCTGGTAAAGCAAGCCGAAGCTCGTTGTTTGAAGACTGCTTGACATTTTCACTTGCTGCACATCTACGAATGATGCTTTCAAATTCTCCAATATTCTCTTCTTCACTGAGTTCAATTTTTATAGATTCTTTATTCAAAGGTGGAATACTTCGATCAGAGAATTTGAGGAAATGTTTTCTCAAATCTTCTGGTATGTCTATGGAACCCTCCTTTAGTTCCCTCCAATTTCTCATGACTGAGCCGTCATGCCGAGAAATTCGTTCCTTTGTTGCTGGTTTCCAAGGGTATTTAAGAAGTTTCTGTAACAGAGTTGAAAGTTTCAATAAGTATTATGTTGTTATCTATACTGATCACACTAATATATAAAGGCGAAAGTGTGTATGTTTGTTACTTCTTCACGCAAAAACTACTGAACAGATTTGGATGAAAATTTACAGTAATATAGCTTATACATCAGAATAACACATAGGCTACTATTTGCCGTGATAACCGACATACACGCGGGCGGAGCCGCGGGCAACAGCTAGTCATATTATAAAGCTGAAATGTTTGTTTGGTTGAACTCTCTAATCTGAGGAACAGACTACAGATCTGATTTGAAAAATTCATTTAGTATCAGATAGCCCAGTTATCAGGGTAGGTTATAGGCCATTATATCATTATGCTTTGACCAAAAAACCAAGATAAATGTTCAACTTAGTGTAACCCTTCTATTTTTCCTTAAATATGCTAAAAATTTTATGTAGCTTAATGAATCACATAAGAGTAAGAAAAATCTGCATCAAACTATACCGGCAAGTGCAGTTAGTAGAATAAGTAACATACAATAAAAATTACCTTAACAACAGGAACTGTCACTGGAAAACTTTCAGCTATCTTCTCCGGTGTCCACTCATCAGGTTGTGTAGATGCCAAATGCCTTATTTGTTCCTTTTCACTCCAGGTCAATAAGTTAGGCATGTTCTCTTTGAAGTACTTCTCTTTAACAATGCGATGGCGCATTTCATATTTTCCCATTAGTGATTCATTCAAATGTTCATTGTATGCTTCGCCGACCTGTTAAAATACAGTTTGTTAGTTTCTCAATGGTGAAAAATAACCTAAATCTTTCGAAAATAAATTACTTACGTTATAGAAGTCACTTCCTGATTGTTCCACGAAAGATTCTACGTCTTCTTCTTTTACCCGTAGACCTTCAGATTGAAACGACTTAAGTCGATTATCTAAGCCAGGATTAGGTCCCGATGGGTCTATCCTTCGGTTTCTAAGTGTGCGATTTATAACTTTATCACTAATGCGGAATATATGCCTCAAATGCAAGGAAAACATTTTAAAATATAATTCAAATGCAGTTATTATTAAACTTTTCAAGAGAACATAATAAAAAGGATTCACAAATCACAATGTTTACTTTCGCAATGTTATACCGCACAACTTAGAAAATAATCATGGATGGATTGCATTCATGGGTACACAACACACCGTACACAATACAATTGACACTAATGACAAGTATGACAGCCAGCTTTGCCACAGATTTCTGAATATTTTCTGCCTACGACCGTCATTCTCTTAGCCTACGCCTACGACGGCTACGACTAGCTAGGCGACTATACCCTATTCAACGAGCCATGAGCCAAAAGGTAAACAAACCATAAAAAGGGTTCTTTAGATGTCACGATTGATGTAGTGAACTTATTTTATAAAAATAACTACGGAAGTAATACACAGACAACATAAGACATTATTTTTTAAACCGAAGTCTATAAAACTTATGTAATCTGTTCAGACTTATTTGAAATCAAATATCATAAATGCCATAAATGATTTTCTTAATTTTAATTAATTATGTATTAAATTGTTTACATGTAAAAGAACCTAAAAAAGAAGTTATTCTCAAACTTGGAACGGATTTTAATACGACTAAATGTAGACCACAGATACTGCGAACATTTTACATCAAAATGTGACGTTTTGTCATCGGTCGGGTCATACCCGCCATCTTTACTGTCGATCCACTTGTTTGAGAAACATTGTTTTCTTTGTTTACACTTTGGCTCAAGTCCAGATGAATAGGGTATAGGTATTCGTAGTTTTCTGCTTATTTTCTGAAGTTACATGCGCATTGCGCACGCGCTTTTGGCGTCATTGTTACTTCAATAAAATAAAAAATAATTATGGCAAAAAGAAAAAAATGGTTTATGGAGTGTCGGTTTCTTTAATGTACCGGTAATGTACTGTGGGGGAACGTGTTCTATCCCCTCCAACACAACCTCCTATCCTCCGACCACACGAGGTGATCGTGCCTGGCGGGCCACTGTCCAACGGTTGATGTTGGGATGTTGAATATATGTTAATCGGCGCGAGAACTTTAATTGCGCGATCAGGATTAGTAGTTTCTTTATTTCCTTCGTTACTCCGTAGTTCGACGCATCTTCGGTAGATGGCGCTGTTATATGTTTTTCTTGTTGCGCTGTATTTGGAAGTCTCCACAGTACTATTTGTAAAATGATCTTGGGACAAATATTTTTACTGCTGAGAATTGAACCTCGATCATGGAATCGCGCCCGCGGCTGGTGTGATGGGGGTTTGGAGGAGAAGTTAGGGCACGAGTGCAGCAGCTCCCACTACATTGCCATAAGGTTCAGGTCACTGCTCTGTACAACGTACCCAGATATATTTATAAACTCTCCATATATCTTCAAACTTTTGACCCGTTGTGTCTATACGATGTAGGTAGGTACTCGAGATCATCTAAATATCATCTTTTGACTGCTTTAGCGTATTTTTCTGCAGTCTGTAGAGGCGACTAAGGGAGAAAACTACTCAGGGCAACATTACTGCAAAGAGAAGGAAAACTTGAAGCAAACCTTAAACCAACCCGTCTGGCCATCGTAGTAGGCCAAACCCTCCTTTCTAAGGAGAGGCCTAAGTCCAGAAGTGGACTGTTATGGGCTGTTGATTGTGATTATCTCCCTGTTTTTCCTATCAAGTTTTCCGCTTTGCGTTGCCGTTGTCCTCGTTTGATTCCTCTATTCTTGCAACACCCATTCTTTTTCTTTGTTACATCTTTCATTACGACCGACATCTTATCATTTTTCAATTGTTATGTCAATTATAATAATACTAGCTGACCCGGCAAACGTTATTTTGCCATAAAAATAAATATTTAGAGGTGGAACTTGTACTGTGGTGTCCTGCCTGCTCATGAACATTCTTATGTATGTTTCTAAATATGTATCTACACTAGTTTTTGCTCGCGGCTCCGCCCGCGTGTATGTCGGTTATCGCGTAGCCTATGTGTTATTCTGATGTATACATGGGCGTAGCCAGCCATGGGCTCAGGGTGGGGCAGCAGTCTAAAATAATATGTAACTAGCAACTATGGCGCTCATAGCCCAGTTGCAATCGGTGATTAGAAGCAATCACCGAGGGTAAGTTACAACGTCGCGGTCAGTACCTGGATGGGTGACCGCTAGTGTCATGATACTGTGAGTGTCTCCGTGTTTCAGAGGTCATGTTAAGCAGTCGACCCCGGTTGTTATCATAGGATAACAGTCGTGAAGTTTAGTTGGAGGCCTTTGAGCGGCTTAAAAACGTCCAACAGCAAGTTAACCTAGCCACAACTTTGTCTTGCAAGTCCCTAACACGCACTCGGCCAGTGTGGGGACGTATGGCCTTAACGCTGTCCTGAGAGGAGACCAGAGCCCAGCAGTGGGACGTTATAGGTTGTTGCAACTATACCCGCGGTCTTACCCCTACCGATTCGGTCGCGGCCTATAGGCCCATCGCGTCATTGGACGAGGCGGGCAAATTGTTTGCCCGTATGGTCCAGCACCAGAGGTGGGCCCGATCTGTTGGAAGCTCAATTCGCATCCCGAGACCGTTTGACGGTCGATTCCGTGTTGTGCCTGAGGCTGAGGGCCGTGACCGAAGAGGCAGTGGGCTGTGGCGGCGTGCTGTTGATGGTGTCGTACGACATCGCCATCGCCAACCCATTCAATATTCTGCCATTTAACTGCATCAGGGAAGAACTCCACAACCATGGCGTGCCAGAGTACCTGAGGCGGCTAGTGGCAGACTACTTAGAGGAGCGTACCATCATGTACGAGTCTTGTCTTCAGACGGAGCCCGATGTCCTGCGGTATACCACAGGGGTCTGTCCTTAGACCACTCCTCTGGAACCTGGGGTACGACTGGCTCCTTCGAAGTCGTCTTCCCCCCCGGGCGAGGCGTAATTTGTTACGCCGAAGGCACTTTGGTCACGGCTCGGGGGACAAACTTCAAAAAGGCGGCGCGCCTGGCCATCAGGAGTGTCTCTTTGGTAGTTGGGCGCTGGGCCTACGGGTGGCTCTAGATAAGACGGTGGCCCTAATGATCCATGGGCCCCGTCGTGGTCCGCCCCCCGGCGCCTCTATCGTGGTCAACTCGGTCCTCGTACCGGTTCGGGCCCAGATAAAGTATCTGGGCCTGATCGTCAACGGTAGGTGGCTCTTCGACGAGCACTTCCGACTGCTTGCTCCGAAGCTGGTCAACGCTGCCTCTGCCTTTGGGACTTTTGCGCACTTTGGGTGTAGCCAGTGAAATGAAATGAAATGATTTTGAAATGAAATGATATTTATTTGTAAGTAAATCTTTACAGATATTTTTACACGTCGGACTTTACAGCTAGAAGAGACCGGCATTTCCTACGACTCACTCTGGGAAGAAATGCCGAAACAAACCACAGAGATGTCCTTTTTTTTTTTTTTTTTTTACCTCAGTGTCGCGACAAGACGGCTCTACATGGGGATTGTCCTGTCGATGGCGCTGTATGGTGCACCGGTGTGGGTGGCGGCTCTGACCGCCCAGAATAGGACGTGACTCTGGCGTCCCCAGAGGTTGTTAGAACCTGTTACCGCACCGTGTCGACCGAGGGCAGCGTGCGCCTTGGACGGAACTCCCCCGTGGGATTTGGAGGCGGAAGGGCTCGCCGAAGTTTATCGGCGGACGGCTGACTTCCGGGCAGAGAGCGGCTTTCACCCTCCGCCCGAAGAGGTACGCGAGTGGCGTGAAGCCGCTCGTCGAGCCACCATGGTTCGCTGATCATCCCGGCTCCACCCAGCCTCTTCCTCCGGGTCATCCTCGAGTGGGCAAGTTGGCAGCACGGGACCCTTTCTTTCCGACTGACGCAGGTCCTTGCCGGGCACGGTTGCTTCGGGAAGTACCTGCACTTGATCGCTAGGAAGGAACTGAGTCCCACCAGTCAAAACTGCAATTGCAGTGAGGACTCGGCCCAGCACACGCTAGTAGTTTTTACCGCCTAGCGCCTGGGCGTCAGCGTCGCAGCGTCGGGCACTCACTGCCGTCATACGCTCCATGGCCGGTGGCGTCAGCTGTTTTACCGCGGTCCAGACGGAGGCGGCGGAGAGGTCCCGGGAGGTCAACCTCCACTGGGACCCAATTCGCTGCCGGCGAACCGGGCAGCGAAGGCGCGCTTACCAGCACCTCATGCCGCCCTGAGTGTGGCCGTGGATGGACGGGATGGGTTTCCACACGTAAAAAAAAGGAACCTTACAGGTCAGAGCCCCACCGTGGCTACGCCCATGGATGTATAAGCTATATTACGGTAAAGTTTCATCCAAATCCGTTCAGTAGCTTTTGCGTGAAAGAGTAACAAACATCCATCCATCCGTCCATCCATACTTACAAACTTTCGTGTTTATAATACATATTATAGTAGGATGTTAAAGACAAATTACACCCAAACACAGCACAGTTCGCACAGATAGTGCTCATCAAACAATTTATTGGTACTAGCAGGAAATCGGCTTGGCAATCAGATTCAGTAACAAGTTAACAACAAACAGACCCTTGAAATTCATTACCGAATGATAAGTTGATAACGCATGAAATTTTTAAAACAGTATATTTGCTTTGTAATAAAAAGTATCGTTTCTGTAAAATATTTCTGTAGAATTAGATAGTGCACATGAATGTGTTAATATTATTAATGCTTCTTGTATTGCAATGTGCAAAGTTTTAATTATAAATGCATTAATCGGTAATGACTAAATTGCTGGACCGATGTCGATGTGGCAACGCTTAATCTTGTTTATTCAAGGATTTCAAACGTTAAGTATGAGCCAACAATTTACCGACTCAGAGTTTATAAGAGCAGCTGAAGAAATCGGTTCAAAGAAATGTACGACCAAATTCAAGGTTTCTACAAGAATATTAAATATTCTACCAGCTTTTGCGCGCGGCTTCGCTCGCGTGTTTGTTGGGTATTGCGGTAAAGAATAGCCTATGTCCTATCCATTTCAAATTTAATTGAAATCGGTGCAACGACTTAGCCGTGAAAGCGATAGAGATAGACAGACAGAGTTCCTTTCGAAATTATAATGTTAGTATGGATTAGGCCACACATAATAACTGGAAGTCATTTGTACAGTCAATCTTAAAATCGCAATATAAATAATAAAATTCTGCCTCCAACGGAGAGCGACTCGAATCGTCGATTGCCAAGAGGTTTCAATTCGTCTGGACTCTGGCGCTTTGTAGAGTTGTGACTTCGTTGTGCATCTTCTATCGTATTTACAATGGGGAGTGCTCCGAGGAATTGTTTGAATTGATCCCTGCCGCCTCTTTCCGCCATCGTCCTACACGACAGCCGTTTCATCCCCATTACTTAGATGGTTGGCAGTTCGTCTGTGCGCATTTCCAGAAACTCTCTGCCTCGCAAAACAAAATTATGGATGGAATGAACTGTCGCCTGCGCGGTATTCCCGGACCAATACGACCTCCAAGAAGAGATATGAAAAAACCTGCCAAAATTATTTGTCATATTGATTACGATCGATGAAATAGATCGAGAGTATCGAGACCCAAATAGAATTTGGAAACGGCTGATGATAATGGTGAATAATATCGTTTTAATGTCGTTCCTTTGTCAGTTAAATACACGTTCGCGACCTTATTCGCGACCGTTTAAACATTAAATGGAGTTCCGTTGTCACTACGATAAACTTTAAAGTATGTATAACGTTTAAGGAGACTGGCAACCGGTAAGTTTGTTAGGCAATTCAGTTGAGTGAAAAAGTATAATAAGTACTTATTTACTTTTGTAAATTAAAGTCCACAAGAAATATATCCACTTGGCAAATGCTTTTAAGAAGTGCAAAGTTTGTTTAAAGTCTTTATGCATAATAAACAAAATGTTATTATTTGATATTGTACAGTACCTTCATTAAAATAAGTCTGTATTTAGTTTAAAAGAACTTGCTTCGTTAGGGTGTAGAAAACTAATAAAAAAGAGACGAAGAGTAGTAAGAGTAGTATTCAGTTAATACCTTACAATGTTGTGTGTGTACGTACAGTTATAAATTATACGCTGCGAACGGAACAGAGATACGTACCTACGGCGAGCGCACACTAGAGCTCAACTTAGGCTTACGTAGAAGTTTTAAATGGACATTTATGGTCGCCGACGTAAAAACTTCAATATTAGGTGCAGACTTCCTCGCAAAATATAAGTTATTAGTCGACTTACACAACAGAAAATTAATAGATTTGGTCACCGAGCTCAGCATTAACGCCTTTGAAATATGTAACACTGAAGAATCCGTCTACCTAATTAACCGTAATCACCCTTATCATGAGATACTGAAGCAATATCCTGACTTGTTACGACCAATGTCACTCAAAACTACAGCCAAACATGACGTCACACACCGCATCGAAACGACGGGACCGCCTTTATTCTCAAGGCCGCGTCCGCTCCCGCCCGATAAATATAAAACCGCGAAGATTGAGTTCGAGAAGATGATAGAAATGGGTATATGTAAGCCATCAAACAGCCCTTGGGCCAGCCCACTACACGTCGTAAAGAAAAAAGACGGTTCACTACGAGTGTGTGGTGATTATAGAAGACTCAACGCCGTTACAATACCAGATAGATACCCTATACCGAGGATTCACGACTTTACCTACCAGTTACACGGAAAAACTATATTCTCGAAGCTTGATATGAAAAATGCTTTTTACGCTCTGCCATTAGAAAAAGAAGACGCCGCGAAGACTGCAATCATCACCCCGTTTGGGCTCTTTGAATTCAACCGCATGCCCTTTGGTTTACGTAACGCTGGTCAAACCTTTCAACGATTTATGCATGAAGTGTTAAGGGGACTTGATGACATCTGTTTTTCTTATATGGATGATTTAATCATATTCTCAAACCTCAGTGACCATGAAAAACACTTACATAAAGTACTCGAACGCCTTAACCAGTATGGAGTCACACTTAACATCAATAAATGCGAATTTGGTAAAAACAAGATACAATTTCTAGGCTACGAAGTATCATCAGACGGAATCAAACCCACGGAAGAACGCGTCCAAGCGATAAAGAATTACCCGAAACCCACTACGATACAAGAACTAAGAAGATTTTTAGGCATGATTAACTTTTACCGCAACTGTTTACCTCATCAATCAGAACATCAATGCCTACTCAATAAATACTTACACAACTCTAAGAAGAATGACAAATCACCAATTCAATGGACTCCTGAAGCTGAAAAATCCTTTGAGCAATGCCGCCAAAGCATACTCGAAGCGACTACACTCACGCACCCAATACCTAACGCGCCACTGTGCTTATTAACTGACGCATCCGACACGAGCCTCGGCGCTGTACTACAACAAAAAGTTAACAGCGTATGGAAACCGCTTGCCTTTTACTCGAAAGCAATGAATGACACACAGCGCAGATACAGCGTGTACGATCGCGAATTACTAGCTATGTACACCGCTGTTAAGAGCCTACGCCGGCTGATTGAGGGTAACGATCTCACTATATGCACAGATCACAAACCCCTTACCTACGCACTTACGAGAGCACCGAATAGCAGTGATACACCGAGACGAGAACGACAACTACACTACATAAGTCAATTCTGTTCAAATATAAAATACATTCACGGAGATCGAAATGAAGCAGCCGACGCGTTATCACGAATATCAGAAATAGAAGTACTTAATCACACAATCGACTACAATAAATTAGCAATAGAACAAGAGAACGACACAGAACTACAAGCCTGCATGAAACAAAGTAATCTCAAGTTTTCACACATCACACTACCCGGGGGTCAACGACCGATATGGTGCGAAACATCTACAACGAACATTCGACCATACCTACCACTGAGTTATCGTTTTGTAGCATTCAAAGCGCAACACGAACTAAGTCACCCCGGCATACGAACAACAAGAAAAATAATGACTACAAAATTCTTCTGGCCGTCTATGAACAAAGATGTAACTACGTGGTCAAGGTCATGCATCGGTTGTCAACGCGCGAAAATACAAAGACACGTAATTAGTCCACTCGGCGAGTTTCAACAATCATCGCGTTTTGAACACCTACACGTCGACATAGTTGGACCGCTACCACCATCAAACGACTATAGGTATTTAGTTACAATGATCGACCGCTGTACTAAATGGCCCGAGGCAATACCTACTCGTGACATTACCGCTGAGACAGTAGCGAAAGCTGTTTACGAAGGATGGATAACAAGATTCGGTTGTCCATTACGAATCACAACCGACCAAGGTAGACAATTTGAGTCATCACTATTCCACTCACTAATGAAGAAACTCGGCGTCACTCGCATACGCACCACTGCATTCCACCCACAAGCAAACGGACAGATAGAACGATGGCATCGTACTATGAAAGCAGCACTAATGGCAAGATGCGCGAGTTGCAGATGGAGCGAAGAATTACCTACTGTGCTACTAGGACTACGTACAGCACTTTGTCAAGACTCTTCAGTTAGCCCTGCCTTAATGACCTACGGTTCTACACTGCGCATCCCGTCGGACTTCTTCGTGCCTACAAAGCCGAACATAAACGACGCAGAGTTCGTTCGTCAGCTGACCGAAACAATGTCGTCATTAAGACCTACAAAAAGATCGCATACATCGAACCTGCACACATTCGTACATAAGGACCTACAAACATGTACACATGTGTTTGTGCGAAACGACACCGTCCGCCGTCCACTTACACCGCCATACGAAGGTCCTTACAAAGTATTACAACGCAGCGCAACTGGCAAACAATTCACCATCCAATTACCATTACGTACGACAGTAATATCAATAGATCGACTGAAACCAGCCTATACATATAGCGACGAACAAACATCACATCCTCAAACATATCCCAATACGACAATGCAAGCAACACCGCCAACTTCGAGTACCAATACTACGAGTGCAGCCGCCGCGACGTCGAGCAACACAGATGAGCCAGCCACGAAACGGAACACCTACGTCACCCGAGCCGGGAGGCCAGTTAAACCCAACGTACGCTTCGCTTGAGGGGGAGTAATGTGGCGACAGAGCGCCGTCCTGTCGCGCCATGCGTACGTACGTCCATTTGCTGCCCTAGTAAACAAATTATGAACGGAATCTCAGCGCGCGCACGTATTTATATAAACTGTCACTAAGCGATAATCGTTCTCTCTCACTCAATTATATCACTCTCTCACTCACGCGTAAATTCAAGCTCGCTGGTACAGCCACGAGTTGTATGCCAATTTTGTGTATATATTAAAGTGCATTTTAGCAAATAAATAAGAAAAGTCGTAACCTCCTCCGAGTTTCACTACTATCCTATCTACGGATCAAAGGCTAACAGCTGGGCCGGTTAGGATAGTGAACCACCACCTCTCCCTGGTATTTAGGCTACGGATCAAAAGCTAAAACAGCTGGGCCGGCCACATACCTATATCCCAGTACCTACACTCTCAGCCAGCTCGCATAGCGTGTAGGACCAAGTTATAGGCAAACTATACGGGTCAGCAAGCACACAGCTGTCCCGAAACATTTATTTTCTTTTCACAAAAGTCCTCAAAACTCTCGCAGAGAAGTGAGTGGGAGCAAGAAACCACACATTTTACTTTCATTAACACCTTTAAGTTGAACTCATCGACCATCGTGCGTTAACACACTTACAGTCAGTTGAATGCGTAAAATACCAATCTAGTCCCTTGAATTTCGTAAGCTACATGTTGTCCTAGATAGTATTTAAGTCTGCCATTTCACTTACAAGCAGGTTTTTGTCAGAAGCCGGTGTCAGTCGCTATTAGTATGAATGCCATTTTCTTCGCACGTGTCTGGTAGTAGATAATCTTAATCATGGGAACGATAATTTAATTCAGTCGTAATTATCATCTACATTGAATTGTGATTATGGCAATAATAAGCAACATACATTAAACCTATTCTCTACTAAACTTGTTTAAAATTAGCGTCTATAAGATTCATTAGTTTATCATTATTATTGATTCCGAGGACTTCTACTAATATATAAGTATAGATATATAAATTACTTGTATCGACTGACTGACTGATTCATTAACGCAGAGCCTTAAAATTTCAACCCTAAATTGTATTTGTCATTTTCTTATTTAACAAACAAAATAATCACGCGAGTAAAATTATGGGAACGCCAATAAAAAAATAAACCGGTTAAGTAAGAGTCTGAATCGCATGAACAGTGTCTGGTGCAGATTGCTTAATAACCTAAAAGATCAATACACTATTCATATTTAGAAAAAAACTGGTCACTAGAATCTACCGTAATGCTTGTAGAACGTAGTTAGTACATGGTTTGGTATATGTATCTTCTAATGGAGTAAGAGAAAGCCACTACCAGCCACTCTAGGAATCTTTGGTTAGGTACTCTAGGAATTATTGACAGGAATGCTAGATAATTATGCATTTATTTATTTATAACATGTATACGTTACTTGTCTAGAAAATGAAACGAACATATTAAGATGTTGCTGGGAAACATAAGCGACTAAATTACATTAACACTTTTTTTTTAAGTACTCTTGATATTTTAACCTATTTAAGACATATTGATGTTAAATGCCGAAACGTTTGGCCACAGTTATATTGTATGGCAAAACCACATTAACAAGGAGGAGCCTATGTCCAGCGGTGGACTATTAAATCTGTTGATGCGCTGTTTAATATATATTGTCTTTAAAAAAGATTATTTTGTGCTCTACTTAAGACAGTTTTTGTTTTTTTGCCGTAGAAATCTTAGAGACACAAATAGACCGGGACTACCAGGGTGACACAATGATCTAACAGATAACGATTTTAAGCAATACTTTTGTTGCTATTCAATGAGTGAATATTGTTTTTTTGTTGTTTAAATCTCCTGCGCTAGGAATATATCCTGTCACAAAAAAATTAAAAACATACAAGATACTTCTCTACCACGTTGGTCTAGCGGTTAGTGTATGTCAACTAAGTTCCTTTCTTTTTTATGTCTGATAACGATAAAATTCCCATGGAGAGTAGACTTCAGACCGCCGAAAGGCTTTAAAAGAAGCCTTAAGCCGACCTGAAACAAAATTGGGAAGCGGTGCTCATCGTATTCTAAGGATTTATTATTCCTAAAATTATTTGGTTTTGGCTACTAGTTCAACTTGTTTCACCAGAATATCAGTTTTTCCACGGAACGACTGGCATCGGACCTCCGCAATTCTGAGGGTGAACTCAATTCGAAAGTTGAAGTTGAAATAGTTGTCTGTATGTTTGAGCGCACTGACTTCCCAATAACGATTACCATAGATGTTCATAACAACCGTGACCGACGGCTGACCGCCTTACATGCTCTCCAAGGCACGGGCATGAGACACCGCCAACTTCCATACTCCTGGATGTTATAAGGGATATCTTATAGGAAGAACCCATCGACTCATTTTGGTCCGACCCGGGCATCGAACCCGAGACCTTTTTAGCAACAGTCAAAATCAGTCGCAAGACCAACAGAGCAGTCTAAATTGAGAAATTGGGAAGTGGCATTATCCAGTATTTTTTTTAAGTATATCACTTATCTATGTACATATCTACTTGCCCATTTTGGTTAAGATTTATGTTCTGTTTCATGGTTCCTTGATAAACAAATTCGTAAATTAAATAGAAAATCATGAACTATTACTTTCAAAAAAATATTCCATACACTTATTTAATATCCATCTTACTTAGAAGTTTGTTCATCAACCAAATATAATATGGCATGACCATCAAGCTATCAAATTATATACCAATGATTTCAACACCATGTTTTCAAAATTTAAGTGGGCATTTCTGTCAGACCAAAACGCCTTTTTCAAGGTCTTAGAAGGTATTGAAATTAAAGGCAATTCATGTTTGAAAAATATGTTTCAAAATCGCACCGCGTCTTGTGCGATTGTTTTATTAACATACGCGCCGCCAAAACTTAGTGTGGATTTGTGGAACCGTCATCGCGTCAGTTGGGTGCGAATGTCCGACCGATTTGCGCGTTCGTACGTAATATTTGTGTTCGTCGTTGCACTGCTGTGATTCTTTACATTCGAAAAATATTTCTTTTTTAACAAAAGAACTAGACGTATTCAATATAATATAATTTGTGTTTGTTATTACTGTTTGACTACTTTGTGAATGTGAGTATTTCCAATATAAGTTTTATTTAAATTTTATGCGTATTTAGGGACAAGGGACAATGAAATAAATTAGGGCCAATGAAATAAATATATACAGAGTGAATTTTAATTCATTGCATGCTTTTGCGGGCAAAGCTTTTGGAAAGACATTTGTGTTGCAAATAAATGGTTGCCGACTATTTGACTACCAAGCTGTTCTCAATTCTTTCAATATTTAATTAAATTTTTAAAAGTTACTGCAATATTTTTTACACTTAAAATACAACCAATTTGATTAAAACCGTTCAGAGACCTTTCAAATCAGAATTAATCGTGTGTAACATGCGTAATTAGTAAACTTCAATAATAAGCTTAAAAGCAAGAGTTTTTAAATTAAAATATTTACTCTATATTATATATATATATTGTTAGTTTTCCGAAATCGTGCATTTAAATTATTATATCTGAGCCAATTTCCGTCCACACGTACGATAAAACTGCACAAATGAACTGCACAGTTAAATCGCTACGATATATCGTTGTAGTGTGGACCGCCTATCAGACGAGACAACTTTTATTCAGACTCGTAATCACAACAATAATTATTGTCCCACTTGGGAATCGAACCTAAAACAATTGGGCGATGACAGATAGTAGGTTGTTAGGACAGCTAAATAAATGACTATATCATAGTCATTTATTTAGCTGTCCAGTAAGTAAATCGTTAGTATCTATAGATGATTGATGTCATTATATAGTTACTTACGATATGAAATCTTTTTTGTATTAGTAGGTCAGAGATAATCATAGAAGAGGCAAGATAGTGGAAAATGTTACTTTTAAACGTTTACTGTTAGAGCAGTTAAAGTTTATGATTTTGACGCTTCTAAATAACTGTGATACGATAAGACAAACATAATGGTAGTCATATTATAATATTTTAAGATCATTCAAACGGTATAAATTTAATTCGCTGTAATAAAAAAACATATCAATATATAAAACATATCATATATTTCATATACATATCGGGTGCATATCACATTTAAAAAGTACCTATTAATAAGGGATAAATTATAGATAAGATGTTTTTATTTATTTTTATTGAATAGTGGGCAAACGAGCAGACGTATCATCTGATGGTAAGCGATTACCGCCGCCCATGTACACCCGCAACACTACAGGCGTCACAAGTGCGTTGCCGGCCTTTGCGGGATGGGGAGGAGGATGGGGGCAGGGGTTGGGGTATAGGCCTCCGGTATCCTCACTCATTCGGTGAAACACAGCGCAAGCTGCGCAAGCGCTGCTTCACACCGGTTTTCTGTGAGGCCGTGGTATCACTCCGGTCGAGCCGGCCCATGCATGCCGAAGTGTGGCACTCCCACGGGTAAAATTGATTTGGGTGTTGTAGTGGTAAGAGAACTGTTTTTTTTATTAGGTATGTGTAGGTACATCGGTAATTTTCGCACGAGACGGAACGCGCAGTAATCTGAGTAGGGTATGACTGTATATTTTTTTTATGTTTGTCACCTCATAACTTTCGACTGGGTTAACCAATTTTGATGATTATTTTTTTATTTGAAAGCTGGTGCTTCCCGAATGGTCCCATTTAAATTTGGTCCAGATTGAAGTCGGTTTTTTTTTGTTAAAATTTGTAATTATTACTTAGCTCTACTATCATTTTTACTTAGGAACAGAACCATTTTTAGTTAGTACAACACCTTTTTAGGGTTCCGTGCCAAAGGCAAAAACGGAACCCTTATAGAATCGTCATGTCTGTCTGTCTGTCTGTCCGTCCGTCTGTCTGTCTCTCCGTCCGTATGTCACAGCCACTTTATTCCGAAACTATAAGAACTATACTGTTGAAACTTGGTAAGTAGATGTATTCTGTGAACCGCATTAAGATTTTCACACAAAAATAAAAAAAAACAATAAATTTTGGGGGTCCCCATGCTTAGAACTGAAATGAAATAAAAAAAAATCATCAAACCCATTCGTGAGATATTGAGGTTTCTAATATCATTTTTTTCTAAACTGAATAGTTTGCGCTAGAGACACTTCCAAAGTGGTATAATGTCCCCCCCCCCCCCTGTAACTTCTAAAATAAGAGAATGATAAAACTAAAATATATATTACCGTGCAAACTTCCACCGAAAATTGGTTTGAACGAGATCTAGTAAGTAGTTTTTTTTTTTAATAAATGGCAAACCGCAAAAAAAAACACTATTATTAAAACATCGATCAAAGTTACAACAAGAACTTTTATATTATGTTACTTGCTGCTTCGGAACCCTTCATGGGCGAATCCGAATCGCACTTGGCCGCTTTTTTTTTAATTTGGTATTTTGCTAGTTTTGTTTATTTTAGTAGTGTATTTTTAGTGTTATCTATGTTACATTTTAAACTTTAATTATTCAAAGCTCTTGCAGAAACTGATTAATCATTATCTTATGATGGTATTTGTGCCGGATAACGGTCCCGGCCCACTTCAGATGAATAAAATAAAATGTTATTTTAACGCATTGTGGTATATGATAGTGAAAATAATCAAAGTGAATAGTGCGGGCAAAGGCTAACGAAGACAATTACCTAAAGATACCTAATCTTTTAATATGTAGCTTCCATCAACAAGGTTAAATTTGAAAAAAAACTTGTTCCGAATCGTCAATCTAACAGTTATACAAAAGTAGTTTGCCATGGTTTTTTAACATAGGTAATATAAGTATTTCATTACTCAACCTATCTTGACGTTTTAATTGTGATATTGTAAATCATGAGAATTCATTAAGTCATTAATTTTAATTAAAATGAATAAAAACGGAATTTTTGAATTTGATATGGAATTTGATAAATGTATACCTAACTGATTATAAACAACGACGCGTTCACTTCAATACATAAATATTTTTAACCGGCTTCCAAAAGGAGGAGGTTCTCAATTTCATCGGTTTTTTTTTTTTTTATGTATGTACATCGATTACTCCGTCAATTGTGGACTGATTTTGAAAATTATTTGTATTCGAAAGGGTGTGCTCTCCATGTGGTCCCATGGCCACCATATCAGGATGTGATGATGGGATCCTAAGGAAATCGAAGGAAACCCTCAAATTTACGTGAGCGCCTGCAATGAAGTTACGAGCAATTGTCTGCATGCCTTCATATTCTGTAGACATCACTAAATTTTAAATGAAATGAGTACCTACTATTCCATTGGCTTGGCACTGACTTTAAACCTATGAATAGGTAGCACATACAAATTAAGTTATTTTATACTTTTTAGTTTTTGAAGTCGGTTTTTTAAACGATGTTTTTTTTTATTTAAGAAAGATCTATTGGTGGATAATTATGTTGAAAGAAAGTTGTTCTTTCAACGTAATTAAATATATATATATACCTACATACATATGGCTATATCAAATGAAGGTAGAAAGAATGTTAATGTCAAAGCTAGTTTTACACAACTTTGACTTCATGAGAGACCTTCATAGGTTTTTTATGGGACTAATCCCGCCCACACGCCCACCACTGTAACTCCTGTACACCAGGATCAATAGCAGTGACCCACGAACACACCGAGCTATGACACTCTGGAAGTCCCAGGAAAAATTAAACTGTCTTGGAACCCGCGACGAAATTTATCACAAGAAAAACTGGAAGAATTGAAAATATATACCTTCATAGATTGTCTAGTTTTTGAATAAGTCTAAATGTAATACTTTCAAACAAGATAAAAATATTTTTCACGTAATATGCGACCCGATACATTTCGGTTTTATTTTTTTATTTAATTTGGACCCAAATATCACTTTTGAAATCCAACATATCGTCTGCTTACTGGTAAAACCAGATAAATGCATTTTTTTACTAAAACAAGTTAAAAATGCAGTTAAATGTAATTTTTTACGCGCTATCTATTGGTAAAACCGAATAAATGCAATGTCCAATGGCTGCAGAGATAATGAATTTGTAAAAGTGATAACTTCTGACATTTTGAAAAAAATATACCAGTATAACCTAATAAATAATCTTATGCCTCAAATCCATTCCAGCTTAACAGTTACTCAACAATAAATACGGTTATAGCTTTTTACATTTTATGATTTAAATAGTAAAATGGTAAGAATTATTCTGAGAAAAAGTCATAAACGCAATTATTATTATGAACGTCATAGTTTATGCAACATAATCATATTAAGGTTATTTATTCCATTTTACCAGTTAAAAACTTCTACTTGGTTTGCTAATTTCGCTACAGCAAAAATAAAATAAATGTCATTTATGCTTTTTTACCAGTAAGTACGAGAGCGATCGATCGCAGTTGTCACATTGCGTACGCGCGTGCTCCACGTGTTCCGAGTACAAATAAATACATAAATACTTGAATAATTTAGTAAGAAGCTGTGTTTTGTGAGAACTATGGAATCCAGGGAAAAAAGATTAGTGTCCATGATAAATAAGCCTAAAATACTTGAAGGTAAGTGATTTTAACTGCAACATTTGTAAATTTTGAGGTTATGTTGGTAGCTTTTGTTTTATTCAATGATTTACCTATGGAATGTTTGCTTGTATGACGATTTTATTATGTACATAGCTTTATTATAATGTATTTTGTTACTCATAGAGGTTCTATGATACTTAACTCCATTTTCAAGGCCACAATATTGCTAGATTTTGGTTTGTTTCAAAAATTTACGTAAGGAATTTTGTTTTTAATGATAACTTGGTGTGTATATCGTTCTGTAACCCTCATGTTGGTACCTACATAGTTTCTATGATACTCACTTTCTCTCGATTAAATGAGTGATTTTTTTTATTTTCTTTATTTGGAACAATGATCGAATGATGAGTTATTAGACGTGATTCATTGTAGGTTTACATTATAATCTTATATCTAATAACGTTTATTTGTCTTTTTATTTTTTTACAGATGATTTTAATGAGAGCCAGGCCCTTCCCATCAAAGGTTTTTGAGCCCAGCTTCGAACTGTACTTCGGTTTTGAGCGACTCTAGAGAGTAAATAGTGGCTGAAATGGAGCGCATGTTTGACAGCGATGACTCTGATAAAGATCCCACTTACAGCCCGAATCCAGGCTCTTTAATACAACCAGAGGATTTATTTGGAGAACAATGGGTGAATAATAAGGATGAGGTCATAGAAAATGTGGTGCGATTCTGTGGAGACGACCATTATATTGACGAAGCAGTTCAACCTAATGACGGCGATGTTATGATTGCACAGATTTTGCCAACATCTGATGCATATGAAGTCGTAATTTCTCTGTGGTGGCTCTTATTGAAAGGAGTATTCGACGCTACTCGGAAAAGGAAACGTTGGATGAATCCAGAACCTGAAAATTGGAAAGTAAATATCGCGAAGAAAAATCGATCTGAAGGTTTACCTTATTCTACGAAAAAAAAAGGAGGGCTAACATACCAAAAGAGATTGACTGTGAGAAATGTTTCTATAAATGTAGTATAATCTCTCTAGAAGAAAGAAATACTCTCTGTCGTCACTACTGGAGTTTGAGCTATACTGAACAAAAGAACTTCATTCTCAGTAATCTAGAAGTAGACACTCCAAAAAGAGTTCTTGCTATTCGTGGACCAAAGAAACAGCGTCAATTCACAAAAAGATGTTTCTTTTTTCACAATAGGGAGAAGAAGCAGGTATGTCACAAGTTTTTTTCTTACATGCTAGCAATATCTACGACTGTTGTGAATTATGCTATACGAAAACGGAATGATTTGGGACTGTACAAGGATATTGACAAGAGAGGTAAACATGAACCGCCCAATAAGACTAGTGAAGCTGATGTAAATTTTGTGAAAAAACACATAGAATCCTTCCCTGTCATGGAGCCACATTACATAAGACAAACTTCGAAACGCCTATACCTGGATGCTTCGTTATCCATCACGAAAATGCATAAACTTTATACAGAAAAGTGCACTGAAAATAATAAGGTTCCGGTTTCTGAAATAACGTACAGGGGAATATTTTGTAACCATTACAATTTTAGTTTTTTTGTTCCTAAAAAGGATCAATGTTTAACATGCTCTAATTTCAACAACGCTAGTAATGACGAAAAAGTAGTATTGAAAGGGGAATATGAGGATCATTTAGCACGGAAAGAGTCCTGTAACTCGGCTAAAGCGAAGGATAAAGAAAGAGCAGAAAAAGATAAACAGTTTTGCTGTGTAACATTCGACTTACAAGCTGTGTTACAGATACCTTCTGGACTAGTGGGGCAGCTTTATTATTGTCGAAAACTATGTGTTTACAATCTTTGTATTTACGAAGCAGCGCTGCCAAACGACGCATATTGCTTTGCTTGGTCCGAAATCAATGGTAAAAGAGGCAGTTCTGAGATAGGTAGTATCCTGTTTTACTATCTTTCTACGTGCGTTCCTTCTCATATAACCGAGGTTTGTCTGTATTCTGATACGTGCGGAGGACAAAACCGGAATCAATATGTTGCTGCATTGCTTTTATTTGCTGTTCAAAACATTTTCAACTTACAAAAAATTGAACACAAGTTTCTTGAATCAGGACACAGCTACATGGAGGTGGATAGTATGCATAGCAGTATTGAGTCAGCAAAGAAAAATTGTGAGGTTTACTGCATGCCTGATTATTTATCCATTTTCAAACGAGCAAGATCAAAAAAAACAATAACTGTTGAAGCTAATACTTTCATGAAAACGCCCTACAAAACTAAAGAATTTAAGTTCAGCGAATTTTACGATTTAAAGAAATTAGCTGATGAAACTGTTATTAATCGCTCAAAAGATTGTAATGGAAATCAAGTAAAGTGGCTGAAAATAAAGAGAATACAATATCTTAAGAAGGAAAGTACAAAAATTTATTTCAACTATGACATGTCAGAAACGTTCTTACACATCGATGTCTCAAAAAATACGGCACCGTTTCAACGTCTCAGTACTAGATCTAAAAAACGCATGGAAAACGCTACGCCTCAGACTAATTCTATTTTCTTAAAACAGCTTTACCTGAATCCTTTACCCATCAGTGAAGCTAAAAGGAGAGATCTTCTTAGTTTATGCACTAAGAAAATAATTCCTGAGGAATATCATGGTTGGTACTCTTCTTTACCAACTGCAACCAATGAAGCAGATCGTTTACCTGAACCTTCGGTTGACGAAGAGTCATCGGAAGATTAAAATACTTTAATTAATTGAATTAAAAGTCGTTTACCCAACAAAAATCGTCTTAAATAGAGTTTGATTGTTCTTCATTAGTGATCAAAGTTTGATTGCCATAGTTATGTGATAAGTAATAAAAAAGATTGATTATTAAAAAATTGTTTAATTTATTAACGTTTCATAGATAACCTATGTAAAAACTAATTTATTTTTATCTATTTATTAAATTGATCACTTTGTAGTTGATTTAATACGTACTATGTGACATACTTATACTAAAGCTCTACAGGTAAAATAGGTTAAATGTAGCAAAAAGATGATTAATCTTAGGAAATATTGTAAAAAAATCTTTCTTGATCCAGAAATTGGTGTAAAATACAATAAGCTATTATAAAAACCTGAAATGAGCTTCTAAAATCAATGAGTTCGGGAGATATAACATGTTTGTTAAGTACAGGTAAAACATATTAAATGTGACCCCCTTTCGATCTAAATTTAATTTTGTACAGTCTTTACGTACACCAGATATTATATATGAGTAAATCTGAAAAGTAGGATAGTTAGTGCAACATTTTGCTTTAACAGTTTTTTAATTAAAAGTTTAAATGAGATCAAATTAAAACGTAAACTTTTAAAAGCCATTTACTCGAATTGACACTAACTGCACTTATTACTTTTTACCCGTAAGCAGACGATATCTGTGTCAGAGTTAATATCAAAATTTCCATTAAATCCATCCAGTTATTTTTGTCACATAGATACGTACTAACTAGTAACATACTTATCTATGTAATGAAAATAACGAAAATCTAAATAGGAAGTCTTTTCGTAATAATATATTAACTTGAAGTAAAACTTGTGTACCTAATTATTTCCTATCTAGTGTCCCAGGACACCACACAACTTTTTAAAAACAACTCCCGCATTAGGAATATACACAAATAACACCCAGATTCAGATAGTATTGTCCCGAATTGAGTTTAAACTCATAACAATTTGCGCAGTAGAAAGCAGGGGTGGCGATCGCTTAAACCACTATACCAAGTATACCAACCGTGCAGTCAGTGCAGCATTAAAACGCATAGACCAAGTACACATTTATCGTTTAACAGACCGGCTTCTCTGTTGTTATTTCTACTACCAGACAGCGCTATGTTAAAGTTCACTATATTTTTTTAATATATAAAGATATTGTAATATTTTGTCAGCTGCGTTTAATAGTCTAAATCTACGATGAACAATAAGAAATACTGTAACGCCAATGTATTGAAGAAATGGTAGTAAGTTCCTTTTGTTTAACGCAACAAGTGTCATTATATATTTAAATACAAACCAAAAATTAACTAGAGCAATGTTTCCGTGCACGCCATTTGCAAATCATTGTCATAATAATTAGTAAACAACCCACGTGTGAAGATTACTTAGGGTCCGTTCACACAGACCGGCTTGGAAACAGAGGTTTGAATAATTGTAGTAAGGTTTATTTTTGCACGTGCACTTCTTTTTAACCGACTTCCAAGAAGGAGGAGGTTCTATGTTTCACTGTATGTATTTTTTTATGGATGTTCACCGATCACTCCTCAATTGTGGACCGATTTTGAATTTTTTTTTGTATTCTAAAGGTTATGCTCCCGAGGTGATCCCATTGCCACCATATCAGGATCTGATGATGGGATCCCAGGGATATCGAGGGAAACCCTCATTTTTATTAGGCACATACTATGTATGGTTTATATATAGGTTAGGAGTTGGATGATAAATCTTTAAATATCATATGTATGTATGTTATCTTTAGTCGTATTCTTTCAAATTATTTAAACTAGCTCTTCATAAATTGCTATGTGCCAATTCTTGTCTATACCTAATTCTTTATTTATTTAAATAGTAGTATTATTTATAATGTGTGCTAGGTACCTTAAATCTGTTTGAAGTCAGTGCTAAGCCAAAAAGAATACAAACGAACAATTACAAAAGTCTAAGCGATAGTCACTTGGCACCGATTTCAAACAGATTGTAGGTACATAGCACACATTATAATACTACTTTTTAAATGAATAAAGAATTAGGTATAGGCAATTTATTTTATTAGTATTATATTAGTTTTTTTGGCAGAGAGTTTTCGTTGGATGTTTTTTGGAAGTCGGTTTTTTTTATTGTTAGAACAAGGTTTGTGTAGGTACAAGAAAAATTAAAAGATAGAGGGAAAAGTATTTTTTTTGTATATGGCGGATGTATGTATATGGATATGTAAATATGGCGGTACGAAGTTCACCGGGTCAGCTAGTTTTTATTATTATTAAACAGCATAGAATAAAGTTGTAAACCTATAGGAATGTCTCATTTTAGTTTAGATCCTTGTTAACTCGTATTATTTCAACACGCCATATAAATTAGATCCGCAGCTATTTACTTACGTATTATGAACATTGGTACGGACGTGATAAAATCTTGCAGTAATTTTTTACAACTCTCCGTCTTGCAATCGATCACAAAAATTTTCCAACCACGTAAGGACTGTGTATGCAATATATTTACTTAGAGCCAGTTCCCACGGACGTTATTTATATTGTTTATTTGTTGTGAAATTAGATTCAGCCGCTTTCGAAATTTAGAATCAAACAGACAAAAATAACAAAGGCAGACGGACGGACAAAGTTGTGATCCTGTAAAAGTCAGTTTTTAACAAGCTTCATGCTTATGTATTTAACGAAAACTTTGAACATAATTTTGACCCAATATAACACACACAATATTTGACACAATATAAAAATCTTGCAGTTTTGAGTAATAATTACGCATGATTGGTTAGCTCATGGCTGTGCAGCAATGAATCCAAACTTTTTGTTTTGTTTTATTTGGTCGACTTCGTTCTCATCCTAGTCTCTTAGTAAAAAAATATTTTGTAAACCCTACTTATTTATTTTTAAAAGGAGCAACCTTGGAGTTTCTTGCTAGATTCTTCTCCATGAAGGGTAGGCTGCACTTGGCGCTTGGCACTGGCGACTAGAATCACTAGATTTTTAAATATTAAATATTGACTATTCTTATGTGCCTGAAAATAAGTGCCTATTTGAATAAAATCTTTTTGAATTTGAAATTTGAATTTGAAAATTTGACCTCCTTCAAATCTTCGGATAACTCGAAATTTGGCATAGGTACTTATCAAGGATCGATGACAAATCAATATTTTAAAGAGTTAGACACATTTATTTATTATTTAAACTTAATGCGTATCTTGTAGATAGGCAGACTTAATGCAATGGGGCATTCCTTGCCAGATAACCTTTGAGTGATGTAAAAATATGAGGTTGTGTGCATAATGGAGTATAAGTTGAATTTAACTCAGTACATAAATAACAGGTGTGATACAAACATAAAGGTATATGTTACATAAAGAATACATCAACATACTTATAAATAAATTTAATATCATAAAAAATAATCCTACTTAATATTATAAACGCAAAAGTGTGTAAGTGTGGATGGATGGATGTTTCTTACTCTTTCACGCAAAAACTACTGAATGGATTTGGATTAAAGTTTACAGTAATATAGCTTATACATCAGAATAACATAGGCTACTATTTGCCGCGATAACCGACATACACGCGGGCGGAGCCGCGAGCAAAAACTAGTTTAATATAAAATAAAAAAGTACTCGGTCGGATATTATCGTTGTGAATGTTCTGCCAATTCATTCCGAAGTAGGATATCGCTAATCTCATTATCCTTATTAGGATAATCGAGATTTTCTTTTTGTGGAACAGATCCTAAACCTAAGCTGTATACTGTCTCTTTCCTGTGATAAAACGAATTCAAAAATAAATTCAAGCAATTTTTAAGCGGGTTACATTTCCTGTTACAATTTCAGCTCAATAGGTCCACAACTTTTTGAGTTTTGGTTGCCTATACAAACCGACTTTACATTGTTATATAGGTTTATCGATTTTGCGTACAATAACCCCGTTAAAATTAAGATGAATTTCATAAAAGAACTGTTGTTCAATCTTTTTCGTGTATGGTACGTATTATATGTATGTAGTTACGTGCGCTCATTTTTAGTCGAACGGTCTGCAAAAATGCTTTCTATTTTACCGTATACAAACGAGTTATCAGTTTGTTAAGTGAATCGCATTCATACTATATTATATATTCTTGTCAAAAAAGTTTAAAACGAAAATAAATCATATTTTATACAAAACTTTGAGCTGCTTGTGCTCGATTGATTTACTTGTAACATTTACAGCAATACTTTTTTAATACAATACACTATAGTTTTTACTTAAATAATAACTGCCAAATTGACTCTACTCTGTCTGATGGAAAACATGAGTAGAATCCAAGAGTGATGGCCACCATCCTCTTTGCGGAGTAGAGAATGCAGCATGGTGAATTGGTGACCCACACTATGGCGACCTAGTAGAGATGCTTTTTCACGCCCCGCTTTAAGGACCCGGGATCATAGAGGGACGGGAAACTTAGTTAACAACTTTAAAATTAATATTTCGTGGTCAATAGTTGCTTACTGAATTATTGTTTTACTATCCGTTGTAGTAATATAATCCTAGATAATGACAATATAAACTGATATTATTTGCCTGTAATAGTACCTCAAAATAGCGATATTACCATTACTGCAAAGTTATTTTACAAAAAAAAAACTAAAATAACGAGTTTAAAATTACGCTGTTATAAACATAAAAGTAACAAAAACTATGAATAATTGGTGTGTTTGACGCAGGTAATTTTTTACTGGTCAGTAACCAATAGGAAAAACTAAGGCTATGTTCAGATGACCGCACGGTGGAAGTGTTCACATGACAGAATATGTACGCGGCTACGCGCGGCAGTCTGGTATCAACATTGATTGAGAATGAACGTGGAGGAGGCAATTTGCTTATGGATTTAGTACCGAAAACTGAGATGTCGGAGAAGAAGTTTTTCTTTTTTCTTCAGTATCCTTAATAATGCAAAAAATTAAAACTAATTCTTCCCAACACATTATTTTTATTATTTTATTTGAATATCCTTAGAGTTAAAATTCCAAATGGCATTTCTTTTTTCGATTTCGTCGATAAACAAATCGATAGACACAATACTTTTTTAAAAATTAATTATAGATTAATTTAGTCTTAAGATACTGTATGTTTCCCAAATAAAATAAAATAAAAATACAGTCTTCGCTACTCATTTTTCTTTGATCTATGTGTCAGTCCGCCTCAAACCGCGCGGATCAACTGAACAGGTCGATACAGGTTTGTAGAACTTGAACCGCGCGCTAGCGCGCGGCTGACGCGCGGTACAAGATTAGGCGCGCGAGTCGCAGCGAACCGCGCGGTGCCGCGCGGTAGCGCGCGTTCATGTAAACAGTTACCACTGTTTGGATTGATCTTGTATTGATCGAGCGGTACAGCTTACCGCGCGGTCATCTGAACATAGCCTAACAGTTGAGCTTGATAAAAAAATTGTTTGCTTAAAATATTAACTAGGTATGGCTTCGAGATATAATATAAGAATGTGGTTAAATCATTATTATCATTATTAATAACCTCAATAACAAATTACTTTTGTTTACATATTTGACGAAACTTTTTGAATTTTTACAATCAAAATAGGCTTTAAAAGTCCCCTGCTTAATTCCCCTCAGAAAGGAGTTTTTGGCACTATTATATCATTCTGTACAGACGGGTTTGTGTCAAGGTTTCTTTATCTTTGCAATGCTATTGTTCTTTGTAGTTAGCTTCCTTGATCAGCTCTTACGTCACTCACGGGATAAATAGGGTGTTGACACATCGTATCCTTACTACTTAATTACTTGCCATAGTTTATAATTACTTATATGTATGTGTAGGTATATAGTATAATACAGAGTTACTGGAAAAACGTGACGATCCCAGGGGTGATAGTATAGAGTATAGATATCAAATTGTCCTCGGGTAAATGAGTCAAAAATGTAAGGGTTGTGTTTTTTTTTCTCTTTTTTTAAGAAATGTGGATCAAGCTACTTTAAAGTGGGTTTTAAAAAAAACTGAAGTATTTAATGGTTGTTTTTGATGTATTTAGTTTGCTAACACTTTAATACGTAATAATAATACAAGAAAGAACAGAAATGTCGTACCGTTTGTGAATGATGATTCAGGGAATCTAAAAAAAAACATTTTTTTACTGTTTTTTAAGACTAAATGCAATTTTATAACAAAAAATCACCTCACAACTTTATCAGCGTAATAGTTTGATAACAAGTATGTTTTGTTAGCTATCCTACCAGGTATCAAAAATTAAATAAGTTGAAAAATGGCTGAATAAATGAACTTGATTGTGAATAAGTGAAATATCGTAATTTTTAAAATGTATTTATTTGTAATCTAAACTTAAATTTACAGTTCATTTTGAAAGTGTGAGCCCCTATTTCTAATGCAAGCACGCATTCTTGTCCTCAATTGAGTTTTTACAACACCACTAGGTAGACAATGAGTTTTTGATTTCACCTGCGACGTTAACGATGCGAATTCTTAAATCTTCAATATTTGGTACAGGCGAGACAACATAGACCAGGCTCTTCATGTGCCCACACACGTAATAATCCATTGGGGTAAGATCGGGACACCTTGCTGGCCATGGGATAGTTCCTCCCCTACCTATCCACCGATGAGGAAAATTTTGATTTAACCATTGGCGGACGGTAATTCTGTAATATGCAGGACATCCATCATACTGGTAGTACATCATAAGCCTTGTCTCCAAAGGTACGTCTTCATGAAGTCCAAACATGTCTTCCCTCAAAAATATCTCGTACATTTGTGCGTTCAAATTGTCCGGAAGAAAATGAAGACCAATCAAATTAATTATCATTATTAATTATTCCCATCCAAACGTTCAATGAAAAGATCCTTGTGGTATCTTTTTCTTTGGATTTCTATCGGCTTTAGGGGCCGAAAAGTGGGCACTATGATAATTTGTTATTCCATTTTGAACTTGGTCGAATTTAGACCATAGATTAATTTGTCCATAAAATTTTGCGTAGGAATGCAGTATCAGCGGGTAAAGTCGTAAAAACGGTATAGGGCCAACTTACCCCGATGGATTATTTTATTACGCATTTATACGTATTTATTCTTATCTTTTTAAGCAATGCATCTAGTTCATTCATCCCTTCCCTTCCGGACTGTAAAAGCGATAAGACGTGTGTACGTGCGGCTTCTGATTTTATTTAATTGTAAATATTCAAATTTTAAATCGAAAGATTAAAGTGAAGTACCAGGCGCTCATGAATTGGCAAGAACGCAGACTAAGTGTGTGAGGGAAACAGCTACAGTGCGACAGAGTTAGTTGCTGAGCTGCGTCGTTTTACGTCACGTTGACTGCTGTCATCTGTCATCCTGAAAGTCATCTGTCACTGCAAAGTGTTGCCATTGAGGTAAAATAGATTTACACTATTTTTTCCCTAATAGTTGACTGGGAATTTGTTACATTCTTATTTTGTGATGTCGTTAAAGCGAACTCCCCCGCAATCGCCACTAATGTCGACATCTAACGTTAATATGGCTGATCAGTTACTGAATGTGGCACAAAGACCTCAGAAACAGAAACGAAGACAAGGGGACGATGTAGAATATGCTGTGGTGTCTAGGATGGAGTCGATGTTCAAAGCATGGACTGAAGATCATCATAAGAAACATCAACAACTTCTTGATTCTGTAGAGGCTATTAGGGAGCAGAACAAGGAAATGAAGGCCAGTATGGAACTAATTTCTAGTTTATATGATAATATACAACAGAAAATTGAAAAGTTAGAAAAGGAAAAAAAGGCAGACCAAATATATATACAATCGCTTGAAAAAAGGGTAGAATATATGGACAAAATGACCAAAAGTACTAGCATAGAAGTGAGGAACATTCCATTGTTAAAAAACGAAAGCATTGATGACATGTATGTCACGGCGACGAAACTCTGTAAGACTTTAAACGTCAATGTACAGCCCTCAGATATAAAAAATATATACAGGGGATATGCAAAAGATGTTACCAAGAAACCAGTAGTTATAGATTTTGGGTCAGTTATCCTAAAGAACAAAATTATCTCCTCCTATAAGTGGTTTAATAAAGATAAAGATAACATCAGTCGCAAATTGAATAGTACCCACTTAGAAATCGACGGTCCAGCAAAAACTATATATTTATCCGATTATTTAACACTAAAAATGAAGAGACTTCTTTTCCTTGCTAGAGATTTTGCTACTACAAATGATTTCAAATTCTGCTGGTCTACGCCTGCCGCCATTTACCTACGAAAAAAGGAAGGTGATCGGTCTATTAAAATAAAGAGCGAGCAAGATCTAGTCGGCTTAAGAAATTCATTATGACTGATTTTTTTCATTACACATGATGGCTACTTAAAGGTTAACTTAATTGGCCAAGGAAAAACAATTAACATAATTGTTTGTATATTGTTCGCTTTCAGAATGCATGTCTGTTATTTTAATTTATTACAAATATTTTCCGTATCTCACACATACACAAACCAACACACACTCGAAAATTATCAATCCTGTGCCTACATTGTTCTCTCATCACAGCAAAACATAAATACAATGATCATACTATCAGCAGATCACACTCATAAAACGAATTCGCAAAAAATAATAATAATAACAATAGAACAATATTATCGATTCATTTTGATTTTCAGTAATAAAATTCTCAGATATTAACACATTACTGGATCATATAGACAATTTCAACGTAACGGATACATTTGTTTGTGATCCAGAGCAGTGCGAAAAAGTCGTTAAAACAACAGAAAATTATTTCAAAGTATTGCATCAAAATATTCGAAGCATTAATAAAAATTTTGACGGTCTTTGTATTCTGCTGAACCAGATGAAAATAAATTGTGACGTAATTATTTTATCGGAGTGTTGGTTGTCTTGTGCCCTGAACCTCCCCAACTTGGATAACTACTACACTTACAGTAGTACAAAAAATTTTAATCAAAATGATGGTCTTGTACTGTTTATAAATAAACTAATTAGGCATAAAGTTGAAGAGCCATCACTAAGTGATTCAAACTGCTTAATGATTAAAAAAGATAATGATACTGTTATTATTTCAATCTACCGCCCACATTGCTTTAAGGACATTGATAATTTCTTAAAATCATTAAATACACTCCTATCTCAATTATCCTCATTTAGAAATATATTTATAATAGGTGACATAAACATTAATATTTTAGACACAAACTCTAACGCACTTCGCTATCTGGAATTGCTGTCGTTCCATGGCCTGATCCCTGCTTACGACACAGCAACTAGAGACAAGTCTTGTATTGATCACGTAATTATAAAAAGTAAATTAAACTCACTTACAATGATACTAAACTCCACTCTAACGGATCATGCTGCAGTTTTATTTTGTGTAAAATCTAAAATTGAACACACTACTGTTAGTAAATCTGTTAAGAAACTAAACTTTGAGAATATTTTACTAGATATTAAAAACACAAATTTCAATGAATTAATTCATAACGTAGATCCGAATACAGCAACAAATAATTTAATAAAATGTCTTCAAAATATAATCACTAGTAACTCAATAAAAATTAAAATACCGTGTAATAAAGCAACATTAAAACCGTGGATTACGATTGGTTTATTGAGGTGCATTAGAAATAGGGATCGGATGCATTTCAAATTGAAAAGTGATCCAAATAATCTTGTCTTGATCACGACATACAAAAAATATCGAAATTTCTGTAACACAATACTTAGGAAATGTAAGGTTGATTATGAAAAACATTTATTGGACTCGGCAAGGAACAATAGCAAGAAATTATGGCATAGTATAAGAGACATTACTAATTCGCACAAGTCGAAGCAATCAAATCACGAACTATTAACAGTGAGCGGGACACCTAGAAATTCAGTGGACGAAGTCAACAATTTTTTCGCCAACGTTGGAGCGAACTTGGCAGCTAAGATCCCAAATCGGCTAGTGATACATAACGCAGGTCAAATGAACACCCCAACGTCATCTTTTGTGCTTCTGGACACAGATAAGGATGAAGTGAGCAGCATTATCGCTGATCTAAAGCCTAATAGTAGTACTGGTTGGGACACTATCTCTGGTGAGATATTAAAACTGGCTAAGGATCATATAGCGCTCCCCCTATCGGAACTCTTCAATGCGTGTCTGAGCAAGGGTATTTTTCCTGACGCATTGAAGAAATCAATTGTAGTACCCATTTATAAGGGTGGTGATAGGGACTGTGTCAATAATTATAGGCCAATATCTAACCTGCCATCCCTGTCTAAGGTTCTAGAGAAAATTATAAATAAGAGGCTCGTTAAGTTCTTGGAATCTAAGAATTTATTATCGGATGCTCAATATGGATTTAGACAGGACAGATCAACTGATGATGCAATACATTCTTTTACAGAATTCATCGCTACGAAGGTAGATAGTAAAAACAAATGTTTAACAATCTTGTTGGACCTAGCAAAAGCTTTTGACACAGTCTCTATTTCCAAACTGCTGTTGAAACTCGAACAAATGGGTGTCAGGGATACTCAACTTTGTCTGTTTAAGAGTTACCTGTCGAATCGTGCTCAGCGGGTTAGGATTGGGGATTATTTGAGTGGGGAGTGTTCTGTGAATTTTGGGGTCCCCCAAGGTAGTATTTTGGGTCCTACCTTGTTTCTATGTTACATAAACGATTTATGTAGCCTAAAACTACCAAATTGTAAAATCTTCACCTATGCTGACGACACCACCCTAACGTTTTATGGAGAATCATGGCCTCAAGTTTACGAGTACGCACAAAACGGCTTCAATAGGGTTGTTCATTGGCTTTCCACGAACTCTTTTAACCCTTAATTCCGATAAAACGCATTACATAACCTTCACTATAAAAAAATGTGTCTTGCCTGAACTAAATATAGTAGCACATTCTTGCACTCCGGTGCTTAATTCTATTTGTAGCTGTCCATGTATTCATAAAACAACATCTATAAACTACCTAGGAGTAACCATTGATGAAAATCTAAGTTTTGAACGGCATGTAAATAATGTTGCCAAGAGAGTCCGTAAACTTACATACATATTCAAACAGCTTAGACACGTAGCAGACTCCACAGTTATGAAAACTGTCTACATGGCACTCTGTCAATCGGTTCTTACCTATTGTATTTCTTCTTGGGGAGGAGCAGCTAAAACTCATCTCATTGAATTAGAGAGAGCTCAACGACTTATACTGAAAGTAAGCCTGTTTAAACCGAGACTTTTTCCTACTTCGGAATTGTATATGCTTGCTGGAGTTCTGACAGTTAGGCAACTTTACATTCTCGCTGTTATATTAAGACAACATGGACTAATACAGTATGATTCCAACAACCCAACATTAGTGAGGCGACGAGAGTATCAAGTATGTCTAGCTAAACCTTCTAAAAAGGTTTGTAGCGATAAATTTTTCTTTTTCCAAGGACCACGGTTATATAATTTAGCCAACAAATTAAATAATATATACCCGCACAATAAAATAGAATGCAAAAGGAAGGTTCTAAATTGGCTTCTTACTCTTAAATATGAAGAAACTGAAAAGATTCTAAATAGGCACAAGGAAATTTAATATACATGAGAAACAACGCGCGAGCACACACCCACACACACGCATACACCCACACACACATACACACACACATGCATGCATACTCACACTCACAAACTATCTCTAATATTTTTGTAATATTTCTCATCATGCTATTATTGTATAAGTTTTGTGTAAATAATTGCAATTATGTTCATCCGGGATGGAGAGGCCAGGAGACCTGTAACACAAGTTCACTTAGTATGGGCTCCTGTCTCCCTTTCAGAGCTATTTGTATTTGTGTTTTGATATATATTGTACATTGTGGGAGAAATAAAATAAAATATTATTAAAAAAAAAAAAAAAATTGAAATAACTTATCATCGACTTCAATTCCCCTGCATTATGAATTATATATGAGTGGATGAATTATAATGACTGTTCTCTTCGTTCTTTGATTGGTCTCTATTAAATAAAAGAATCATGAATGTATTCATGAATTCATGTTCATGTATTGCTGTTCTTAGGAATGGTAGGTTTTATTTGTGAAAAAACTGGATCAATAGAGAAATAAGTCCAAACTAAAAAATAACTTACCAAGTCCAAATCAATCAATCCAATCTATTGAGTAGGTATATACCTATATCTATAGAAGAAGAAGGCATCAATCGACTTATATTTATTTTTAAAATTTATTTTAAGAGGATTGATAATTAATATACACAAATAAATAAAACTAGCTGACCCACGCAACGTCGTTTGCGTCTCATATTGCCCATAGCGTGATAATTTTCCCCCGTTTTTGAAACATTCTTCATTGGTGCTCTGCTCCTATTGGTCTTAGCGTTATGATAGCCTTCCTCGATCAACGGGCTATCAACACTAAAATAATTTTTCCAATGGGACCAGTAGTTCCTGAGTTTTTTTTTTTTTATGGAAAAGACCGGCAAACGAGCAGACGTATCGCCTGATGGTAAGCGATTACCGCCGCCCATGGACGCCCATTAGCGCGTTCAAACAAACAAACAAACTCTTCAGCTTTATATATTAGTATAGATGTATTTATTATACTCTTCTAAGATCGAATACTCATAATCAACAACACATTTATTTGGATAAAGATTAATATTAGTTATTATGTTGATAAAAACTCTTTGGCAAATAACTCATTATTAGGTACCTACCAACTCTTAGTTAGCGTCTTATACTCGTGATAAACGACATGTCCGAATGAGATGAAACAAAAAGTATTTTACTTCTACATAAATACCCTTGATAACAAAATGCTTTATTTGGATAAGGATTAATATTACGATACACATTTAACGTAGTTACTTTCTTCAGACGATTTAATATTTTTTTTGAACACAAAAGCTTTTATTGTAACTAAACCATGATAGTTAGATATATGCTCTCGCGGACTTTTTTGTAGATCTTAATGGGACCGACAAACCCGTAATACATTATTTTGTTCTTTTGTCAATACTTTTAGCAGCGCACGCAAAAATAGGTTTTCGATTTCACACCTTGGGTTACGAAATAGCAATTTTCTTACGGATCCCTAATTTATTTGAAAATAAAATATAGCCATAGCCTTCCTCGATAAATGGACTATCCAACACTGAAATAATTTTTCAAATCGGACCAGTAGTTCCTGAGATTAGCGCGTTCAAACAAACAAATAAACAAACAAACTCTGCAGCTTTATAATATCTTAATATATATAAATCTCGTGTCACAATGTTTGTCCTCAATGGACTCCTAAACCACTTAACCGATTATAATAAAATTTGCACACCATGTGCAGTTCGATCCAAATTGAGAGATAGGATAGTTTAAATCTGAAATTATATCACCATTTTTTTTTATTTCACTTTATACGTAGCGAAGCACGTACTGGGCAGCTAGTTATAGTATAGATTATAATATTAGTATAGATTAGAGTGTCTGTTTCTCATATTAAAATAACCGCTTTTTACTAAATGCATATGTATGTATACACGGTACACACCAAAAACTTTTTATAAAAAAAAAAAAAATCGACTTCCAAAAACATCCAACGAAAACTCTCTGTCAAAAAACACTTAAAAGCGTAAAATAAACTGGTTCTTCATAAATTGCCTATACCTAATTCTTTATTCATTTAAATAGTAGTATTATAATGCGTGCTAGGTACCTAAAATCTGTTTGAAGTCGGTGCCAAGTGACTATCGCTTAGACTTTTGTAATTGTTCGTTTGTATAATTTTTGGCTTAGCACCGACTTCAAACAGATTTTAGGTACCTAGCACCCATTATAATACTATTATTTAAATGAATAAAGAATTAGGTATAGGCAATTTATGAAGAACCAGTTTATTTTACGCTTTTAAGTGTTTTTTGACAGAGAGTTTTCGTTGGATGTTTTTGGAAGTCGGTTTTTTTTTTTATAAAAGTTTTTATTTTACAGTTTTTAGTGCAAACAATCGTAGGTAAGTAGTAAGTTGAATTATTTCATCAAATTTCATCATCAAGAATACAAATTAAGGTACGTGTAATATTAAAATCATCCTCTAATCCCTAACTGTTGAAGAGTTTAATCTTCTATCATCAGCTCACCTAAATAGCTAGAAAGTATACGACTGAAGGTCTTTAGATACGTATGAAATTGAAAGAATTATTCTCCAACTCCTAACCGTTGAGGAGTTGTACCTTCCACCTTCCATCATCAGCTTACCTAAATAATTTGTAAGAATACGACTAAAGGTAACTTATATACATATGATATTTAAAGATTTATCCTCCAACTCCTAACCGTTAAGGAGTGGTACCTTACATCATCAGCTCATCATCATAAAACGATGACTACCAGACGCAAATACCGGTGTAACTTCAGAAAATATACGAAAAACATAGTATGTGCCTATAAAAAATGAGGGTTTCCCTCGATTTCCCTGGGATCCCATCATCAGATCCTGATATGCTGGCAATGGGACCACCACGGAAGCATACCCTGTCGAATACAAAAAAAAAAATTAAAATCGGTCCACAACTGACGGAGTAATCAGGTAACAAACATAAAAAAAAAAAAAAAAAAAAAAATACATACAGTGGAACATAGAACCTCCTCCTTTTTGGAAGTCGGTTAAAAATAACACTTTTTACAATTTTTGTCTGTATAACTGCAATAACTGCGGGTAATACCGCGGGACTCAGCTAGTTAAATAAATTATATAATTATAAACACATTTATCTATGAGGGGATTTATTAAAGGGAAGTAATTTGTGTAAGAATATAAAAACAGATATGAAAATTATATTAAACAAGTAAAATTTTAACAAAAAACAAAAACCGACTTCAAGGTTCGACTCGATTTCTCTTGGATGCCATCATCAGATCTTCATTTCCTTATCATGGTACCACCGTTGGGATATCTCCTTTCCATTAAAAAAAGAATCATCAAGATCGGTTCATAAACGATTAAGTTATCCGCGAACACACATAAAAAAAAAACAAAAAAAAAACATATACGGTCGAATTGAGAACCTCCTCCTTTTTTGAAGTCGGTTAAAAACGATATGCTCTATTGCATCTAAGTACTGCGAAATAACAGATTGAAGCGATAAAAATTTATTGTGTAAAGAAATTTGCTTAACCAAGACACATGTCTAAACTATTTATTGCACATTAAAACGATTATACTTGATTAACTCGATATTTAGACTCTCTGATGCATGATTCAATAATTTTATAAAATCAATAAAATTAAATCACGTCTGTGTGGAAAAAAACGGTTAACGTAACATTTGTCATTGATACTCGGCTCCTATTGGTCTAAGCCTGATGATTAACAGCCTATGGGCTATCCAGTACTAAAAGCGAAATAGGTTCAACCGTTCAAGCGTGATGCCGTGACCAAGGGAAATAGGGATTCAATTGTATGATAAATATTTTCTTAGGAAAGTGATAATAAGATTAATGCATCTAAGGACCTTACCAGAACCTCATGAATGACGAAAAAAATCCTCTCTTTGGCAACTCGGTTTCATGGTTAACATCTGAGTAGCATTTTAAGATCAAGTCATTTTAATATGCCATTGACTTTTTCGAACCATTAACTATTGTGCAATAATTTAACCAGCTTTAAAGGTGATCGAGTTGGATACCACTAATTTTGTATGCTAATTAATTTTGATGTATGTTAGGGCAATATGATTTTATTGGTGACTAGCTGAACCCCGCGGCGGTACGACGATAACCGCGGGTAAAAGCGGGGCGAAGCTAGTCTAAAAAAAGTAGTCCAAGTTACTCCTTATAATTATCATCAGCTACCTATTAGTGAAAGTCCCGTCAAAATCGGTCCATCCGTTCCAGAGTTTAGCCGGACAGTTTTTCAAGTAAAACATAAATAGAAAAGTAAGTAACACACAATGTATATTACAATTGCGAAATATATTTTAGAAGATACATTGAGTGTTTATTGATCTTCCGAAGGCATAGATTTCCTGCAAAGTATTCTTCTAAGTTCTATATGCTTTTCTACATAATACTATTTAAATGACAAAAATTGTTCATGCTCACGATTATAAATCAAAATACCAACAAAGTACCTACAGCGTTTATTTACTGACCTGCAATTGTTAACCTAGACTTTATTATCCGGATCTTGAAGATTATCACACGCACATGATAACTACGTGACGTAGGGTTGTAAACTCTCGACCACTCTTGAGTCTTGATTCATTTCAAACGAACAATTAATCGTAAAGCCGCATGTACATGCTAACAAAAGTCGCCGATCCTATGCAAGATTTCATGTCATTCCTAAACACGAAAGACACTATTTCGACGCTGATTCAGAAAAAAATCTGCGCTAGACAGTATGCGTGTGACAGTATGTGTATGTGGGTCTGTCGATTTTCTTGCCTAGATCCGACAAAATTCTTGATGTGTACATGATGAATTGTTTTTATCTGCAGTAAATACAGTGAAATTTCTTCGCGGCCTAAGGGCAACTTGCTTTGGAATTCATGTCACTACGTTCTGCTCATTTACTTGCTTTGTTTATGACAGTTCGATTAGTAGTACATATATTAGTAACACGATGCGCTGTGTCAAATTTCATAAAAATAACAAATGCTTTCATTTTTACTATTTTTTTTATTATTTTTAGAAAGTAAAAGCTAAGTTATTCGTATCAGAAATTTATTAAATTGCTTGATTTTTTAAAGAGGGGTCTCAAGTGTAGAATCCAATGTATGTATATCGTCCTTGTCATAGTGATCATCATTGTTCTTTCATTATTCTTCGAAATACAATTAGATACAACTCTTCATAACTTTAAAGGAAATCCTTAAAAGTAAATAATATATGTATATAGTATAGCATTTGAGTACAAAAATACCTAAGTACTTTAAAAAACCCTATCTAAATATTATATAATGTACAACCCAACAAACCCTATCTAAATATAATGAATTATTTAAAAAAAAACAAATATCTGCCATCTTTATTAAATTAATTGAAGAACTGAAAACTTTTTTAATTTTGATGTACCCAGCGTCACTATCACGACTAAGAAGAAACCATTGACACCACTCACATAAAAATACGACAAGCCGTTTAGGCTCTATGGCGTGCCAAAGAAATATACATACACTCGAAAAACATAGCCCTCCTTCTTTCGTAGTCAGGTGAAAAGACAAGACAGAAAATGGGCAATGTATTCAGTTTTTCATAAAGCTTTTTAAAATGTAATTTTGCAGTAACTGGATCAGTTACATTCTCAAGCAACGATTAAAAAAACGAATGAGGAAAGTAAAAATTACCTACTATAAGTATCTCATATTTCTGTGTACTTGTAGCCTCACACTATTACAACGCATGCCATGACAAGTTCAATTATATTCGTATAATTTATCCAAACAGTTATATTTTTCGTGCCGGATGGGCATGCGTTTGCGGCCTTGCAACGAACTGAGAGACGTAGTCAAACTGGTTGGTGCTACTTTCGAATAATCTATACTAATAAATGAAATTAAAATGTCCGTGTGTAATTCCAAATTAACAGTTTTTCAATAAATGCATATAGTACATAAATACATCATTTACATCAAGAAAAATTTTTTTTTGTCTGTCTTTCTATTTGTTCCGGCTAATTATTCCAACGGCTGGACCGGTTCTGACAGAACTTTCACTTGTAAGTTGAGTACTTATGCTTCTTTTTAAAAAAAAAATGGTATACGAAAACAAAATTAAAACCTAAAAACCTAAAAATGAAATAGTGAATAATATCCTAGTCTAAATCAACAAACCCGCGGGTCATATCGCGGGTGCAGCTAGTTATTAGTAACTTTCTCATGAGTCATGAGGCACAAAAAAGTAAGTGGGCCCAATTGTAGGTTTGTTACAAACTTTTTTAAAGAAATACTTTCAGCTCTACTAGCAATTAAAAAATCCAATTTTAGAGTCACGTTCATAAATATTCTTGAACGATACTGTCTGAAGTGTTTGCCTCAATATGTATAATAGCCGCTAATAAGAGGTTTATAAACATATTGAATAACTCTTATAGTCTAACATACTCTTATCTCCGTTTAGAGGATATCTGTAAGGAGCGCTGAGTATGTGTTTGTTATTATTGTAAGGCGTGTAATTGTGTCATCAGAGAACAGACGTTGTTGGGTTTTTCTTACAAGACATTCATGAAAACACCGCCAAACTTCTATAAGTTTGGCGGTGTTTCCCGCCCGTACCTCGAAAACACGTTAAGCAGTAGGTCTCGGGTGTCATGAACATCTATGGCAATCGTTATTGGAAAGTCAGTGCCCTTAAATATACTCACAACTAGTTCGACCTGAGAATTTAGTTCTCCCTCAGGGTTGCGGAGGTCTGATACCAATCGCTCAGTGAAAAAACTGATATTCTGAAGAGCTCTTCCAACTGGTCCCACCTGCTCGTTTCTCTACAGGACAACACGTGCTGGTCTAGGAAGTCACCGCCTCAGAGTCGTAGAAATATGCCCTCGCACTAAACGGTTCAGTTCTTTATTGCTGTGCCGAGCAGTCAAAAACTGGAAATTATTCATAGTTTTTTACCTGGAAAGTAGAAAATTAGAGGTTATCCTAATAAATAATCAAGGTAGCATCTTCGCCCCACAAACAATTGGGATAAAGCGCCAATGTTTCAATAGTGTTTATGGGTATTTGAGTGATTTCCACACAGATAAAAAAGGTCAAAACAAGCAACTCGCTAGTTTAAGACATAGTTTTTGTAGCGGTTAGTATTTCCCCAATTTCAACGTGACCGTGCACTTGAAAGTAATATTGAAAAACTCAACAACCTATGGTTTATTAAACAGTATTTAGTAGAACATGAGTGCTTTGCATTGCTTATTAGTTTAGTGGTGAGTTACCATAGTATGTTCATGAAGTATCTTCATGCCAAATTTAATTGTAATCGGTGCATCAGTTTAGCCGTGAAAACGTAACAGACACACAGACATAAAGATACTTGCGATTAAATGATACTAGTATAGATTAGTGGAACGTTAAATGTAGAGTGTAACTTAGAATGAATGTTTTATTGCACCATCACATACAGCGAAATCTTGGACTCTATCTGGGTAATAGTCATTATTATTGGCTCTTTGAATCTCGAACATGGTATTTTGATTGTAACATCTTGTATTACCTCACACACGTTCGTGAACTCTGACATGTTATTTTATGAAAAAGATTTGAATAATATGTATAAAGCTGTGTACAGATGACGGGCGTTTGTATGTTGTACACTTAAAGGTAACAATACACCTTAGGGTAATTTGATTTTACGTTTGCCTGCCAAAGTGACTCTACTCTGAACATAATCCAAGAGTGGAGGTCACCATACAATGATAATGCAACAATGCATCATGGTGACCCACACTATGGCGGCTTATTGAGATGCCTATGCTTCATTTCGTCGCATTCACCAACGAAACACGACATCACCAATATTGTCATTTTAGGTTGGGTTTCTGTGAAAGGGTAGTACCGCCCCGGTCAATCGGGCCCGTTCGTGCTGAAACCAGCGTGACTCTACTACCTTAAAAACCTGACAGATTTGAAAGTACAGTTTGCGTTTGAACGTGTATGTCGCACAACAATGCAAGTATGTCCTCTACTCAGGTCAAGCTACCTGACGGGTGTAACCATACAGGTAAAAATCAGGTATACTCTATATATACGGCTAGCTTAACGCTCACCTGAGAGGACCTAGTGCGATTTTATTTCACATCAACTGGTTCTCGACGGTGACACATAAAGTTCGCTGTTGTGATTGGTGAAGATATCAATTCCCGCCAATCGCAATCTCGAACGCGGTTGCCGTCTCCGTTAAAAAGATGTGAAACAAACTCACACTAGGTCCCTAGAACATGACAAAAAGGCAAAATCCAAACATAATTTTTGCTATTAAACGGTCAAACTCTTAAAAGTTAAGAAAAAACTTTAAATTTTTAACCCCCGACCAAAAAGAGGGGTGTTATAAGTTTCACGCGTCTGTCTGTCTGTCTGTGGCACTGTAGCTCCCGAGCGGATGAAGCGATTTCAATTTAGTTTTTTTTGTATGAGAGGTGAGTTACGTGCGAGTGTTCTTAGACATGTTTCATGAAAATCGATTGAGCCGTTTAAAAGTTATGGGGGTGAAAGTGGGGAAGAGTAACCGAATCTCTGCAAAAATATCATCGAGTGGGGTCTCAAATGAGGGCGCATAACGTGTTTTTTACTTTTTAAAGAGAACTCAGGAAATTATATCGGGTTTTTCTTAAAATTTTGAGAATTTAGAGTTATATTCGATTCAGTTATTCAAATCTGTTTTGATTCAAATCTCATTAGACCTAAAGAAGGAACAGACGCATAAATAGTCGTTTCGTATTCGAATCGTGTATTGCATAGGCATGGCCACAATGCCATATTAATTTATTCTTCAGTGAACTTGGTCCGACTGCATGGCTATGTTGTATGTCCGATGAGTTAACAGGTAAACGATAACAATATAATGTTAACATTTTTATTTTAGTCATCGGGAGGACATTTTGTATAACATAACATATTTACTTGGAATATTAATGATACATTGTCAACTTATAAACTCTATCAGAGGCTTTGTAACCCTTCTCTCCAGACAAAATGACTTATGCACAAAGTTCACGCTTACTTTACTTTCTCAATTGCACTTTCTCCCCTAATTTTATATTCAGAGTTTTGATTTTAGAAGAAACACGTGTTCCTCGCGTCAAAACTAAATACGTAGTGCTAATATATCACAAAACAAAAAGATATAAGTAGAAGTGACTAGTAGGCGTGGCGCGCTTGCCACTAATAAGCGTTGCAACGCATACCTTTATGAGTTGTAGGTATTTTGTATCATAGTCGTGTTACAATGCTGCGTTGAATAGGTCGTCCAATGAAAGTTCTTTTTTACGCCACAATGCAGTACTGTTCTGTTTTACAGTGTAAAAATGATAGCAGAAGGAAAAAGATTGATAATGGAGGTGTTTCTTACCATCTGTAGGTACAATTTTATATGTTTTATCAATAAAATCTTAAAATTTTATTTAACTGATAATTGACTAGATATTTAAGCTAAACTCTTCCTTATCCCATTCACATAAATCTCAATCTGGTATGATCGGGTCTTATCAGTTTTCAACGTTATTCTCGTATTTTCTATTCTACTCGATTAGTGATGTAGCCAGGTAAGATGTTAGCTTTATCGATTTGCATACTTTTAAACGTGTTATATTTACTTACTATAATAATTATAAATTTTACTTGTTTGTTTACGTGGCCTTGAAAGAAAAACACTTGTTTTAACCATTGAATATCCATACAAATAAGTATATAGTAAGAATATATATATATAATAAGAGTGTCTGTTTGTAATATTAAATATTTATATCCGCTTTTTACTAAATGCATCTGCATGTGTAGGTACACGGTACATTTTTTTTTTTACGGAACTGGTGGCAGACGTATCACCTGATGGTAAGCGATTACCACTACCCATGGACACCCGATCCAAAGGCCAAAGGTCGGCAACACCAGAGGCGTCACAACCGTGTTGCCGACCTTTGGGGGGTAGGGAGGGGGAGGAGTTGGGATATGGGCCTCCGGTATCCTCACTCACTCAGTGAAACACAGTGCAAGCGCCATTTCACACTGGTTTTCTGTGAGGCCGTGGTATCGCTCCGGTCGAGCCGGCCCATTTATGTCGAAGCGTATACCAAAATAACATTTTTTTTAAATTTTGTTTGTCTCTCTGTCTGTTCCGAACTCTGACTCAGCAGTCAGGATCGCTAAACACTATACCAACGGGTCGACAATTAGACGTATTGCATTTTTGTTCATTGCAGTCAATAAAATTTATGATATTGATACCATGTGTATTTCCTATAAAACTAAATATGAATACATACTGTGCCAGATATTAATTATGTAACCACTGTTTTGAATTTTGTTAAGTGGCTAAACAGTCTTTATTAAATATAATATGATTATAATTCAGATTCTTAAAATTAATAAACATTATTATGCAAGTACTTATTTTTTAGCTTCTTCACCTAAATTATAATGTTACCTCCTCAGATATCATCATTCATGTTTTTTATTCTGCTCCGTCCTATTACAACAAAAGTTAGGTATCGATATTATTGATAATATTGTAATATGTGCCACAACACTAAGCGAGTAGCGGTAAATATCGAAGAATGACACAAATATCGAATTTATTCTTATAGTGATTAATGTTATAATTGCGTGCATTTAGAATAACGCCATCTGTTTTTGAATAGCTTGCAATGAAATATTCTTACTTTCAAGATTACGAAACGTTGTAAGTTCTTCTTACGCTATGGCAAAATAACTGTTAACATTACGCGATAGGATATATTATCAAACGTGTGACTTTATGTATTGTAGGCTAGTTTTGAGCAAATAAAAACATCAAATCAAAACAATTCGTTAGTAGTGTGCAGTAATAAAATTGTGCTTTCATTTGTTTGAGTTTGGCGACAGTCGTTCCGTTGTAAATTAAGACACATAACATTTCTACCTATTCTTTATGTTCTGTGTAATATATGTCGAAAAAAATAATTTTATAGGCACCTTTCTAAAATATTTCCAATATCCAATTTTAGAATCGTTTTCAGATGGCTGTTATTTCTTGCTACAGGTGTATGGCACCTTCATAAATCGGCTATCCAACACTGAAATAATTTTTCAAATAGGACTAGCGGTTCCTGAGATTAGCGCGTTCAAACAAACAAACAAACTCTTCAGCTTTATAATATTAAGTATAGATATACCCTTTAAATATGTACACTTACAACTTTCTGGCCCTCACCTCTGACTTACTTCATTTTAATGTTAACCAGAAGTTGATCATCAAATAAATATGTATAAATGTTCAGATATTCACTTGATGCAACATTACTCCAATGTTAAAGGATATTTTAATCACTTTAATATTTTTTCCTGTGCGGTATCTTATAAAAGGACAAATTGATTTTCTTTATTTATTCTCTACCACCAAGGTCAGAAGATCACGAGATTGTTTTTATATGAGCCTGCCAAAGTAACTCTACTCTGCCTGGTAGAAAGCATGAGCAGAATTCAATAGTAGGAGTCTAGTCAAGATACTCATTGCGAATGCAGACAATGCAACAATGCAGCATCGTGACCCACACTATCGCGGCCTATTGAGATGCTTCTGAATAATTGGGCCTCCGGTCTCGCACTCACCAACGAAACACGACAGCATGAATGCTGTCATTTTATTTTGTCCTTCTGTAGGAGGGTGGTAATGCCCCGGTCGAGCCGGCCCGTTCGTGCTGAAATCAGCGAGGCTCTACTGCCTTCTTGTCTTTTAGTTTTAAAGCGGTTTTAAGAAACACGCTCAGACCAATAAAAAAGTCAAGACGGAGCGCACGGCGCTCGTTGCGAGACAAACCATATTATGACGAAACAGCACAATGAAGACGATCGCTGGTTAGTCGGCCTTGAGTGAGCGAGAGCGCTAGACGAAAAGCTGTGCACAAAATAAACGATAACACATGAAGGCATAAGCCTTCATGTGTTATCAGGAATTGCAAACACAATTTCAGTTTAATTAAAAAATCGGATGGAATAACTTTTCATATGTAAGTAATGCATTTCCTGTTTAATTCAATGTAAACACCAAAATAATTTCGAGTAATAATTTGTAATATTTCTTGACGCCATTGTGGCAGTGTTGCAAGTTATGAACATATTTTTTCCCATGAGATGGGGTGATTTAAGAAACTTTTAGCTCGAACGAATTATTATAACATAACATCAAGCCTGAATTCCCCGAAGGGTTAGACAGAGGTATTTAGTACACCCACGTTTTGCCAGTGATGAATTTTTGTTGTGTTTCGAATTATTATGTTATACAATTACATACGTTATAACAATATTATTGTGAAATCGTTTTTTTTTTAAATTTAAGTACTATATTATAATTGAAATAAACGCTTTAGACTTTGACTTTGATACTTACATATTTAATATAATAATTTTTATTTTCTGTATCTCTATTTTTCTTTCATTTATATTATAAAAAAAACTTTAAAAATTTCCCTACTTAGAAACTTGTTAGAGTATAGAGAAAATAATTATACCGAAAATAATTATTATCCCGACTACCATAATATTACATGCTTAAGTAGATACAGTACATCCCAGTACATTATTTAACTATAAATTCCTTATATCTATTCAATTAATATTATTTTTCATACGCGGTGAGCATTTCCAATTTGTACAATTTACAGTTTAATATACATCCGTACTAAAGCATATCGGATTTTTTTTTCTAGTAATTAGGTACTTACAGTACAGTATTAATATCGTTTACAGAATAAAATATAATTATTGTATAGGTACTCATAGTCACATCACACGGGAGTTTGTGCACTACACTTGCAACATTATGCCGGCCCCGCCTACCGTATCGAGACGAAGCCAATGCTAGCAATGTGAGCGTGATTAGTGTGATTACGCACACGTAGAAAAATCTGTGTTACACTTTTTTCAACGCAATTGTTCACGACGGCTCCGTCTTGACTTTTTTATTGGTCTGAGGAAACACGCTGGACAGAAACCGGTGAAGGGCTGACCATCCGTCCCAGATATACAAGTCTTGAGTGCAGCAGCTTCTTAGAGTTAACATTCTATAAACGCAAACGTTATTAAAAAACTAACTAAGTCATGCTAATAAATGTGTCAAAACTAAGTTACGTGGTCAATACAAAACTTTAGCCAACAACCCATAACGTCCCACTGTTGGGCTCGGGTCTCCACTCATGTGAGGGTTAAGGTCATACGTCTCCACGCTGGCCAAGTGCGGGTTGGGGACTGGCAAGACAAAGTTGTGGCTACTTAATCTTATCGTTGGATGTTTTTAAGCCGCCCAAAGGCCTCCAACTAAGCTTCACGAGTTTCACGACTGTTATCCTACGATAACAACCGGGACCGACTGATTAACGTGACCTCCGAATCACGGAGACGCTCATGGCATAGTGCCACTAGCGGTCACCCATCCAGGTGCTGACCGCGCCGTCGTTGCTTACCTTCGGTGATTGTTTCTAATCACCGAGTGCAACTGGGCTATGCTATGAGCGCCAAACTTTAGCCAATAACACAAGACAATAGAGGCGTTTGCGATTGTAAAAGGAAATTACCCCCAAAACACTTCATCTTGGTTAAGGGTACAACAAGTAACTCCTAAGTTGCAGGTCCTCGTGTAACGTAGTCACTTTATCATCAATAGCCTTTAAAAGTCCACTACTGGACATAAGGTAGTTGGACATTTTAATAGTTTATATATTAATAGCTAATATGCATGCTATGGACTTGTTTGTCTGAAGTAAATTGATATTATTATTGTTATAAGCCTTTCCTCAAAAGAAGGTTAAGGTCCATGCATGCAACCACTGTGGCTACAATAGTTTTTTACAATGTAACAGATTTTGTTGACTCCAAATAACCATTTTTTTTTTATTGAGGATAAAATGATAATGTATTATTGCTTTGCTGACAGTGATAGGTAGATCCTTAATAAATCTTTTGTATTTTTTTTAATGGTCTCTTGGGCCTTGTAGATTAACCGGTAAGCTTGTATTTTCCTTTAACTTTTAACATTAAGCTGTCATTTTAACTACCTAAATGTATTTATTGAATAAAACTTTTTCGTACACAAATACATGTTATTCGATGTTCACGATAACTATACAAATACTAAATAAAATAGAATTTTCTGTTTGTCATTTCAGATTAACAGCTTTTCATTAAATGCATATGAAAGTATAAATGGTACTTCAATTATAAATGGTACGTTCATCAAAAAATCTATTTTAAAAACTTTGTTAGTGCCGGCTAATCATCGGAACGGCTGGACGGACTTTGACCGGACTTTCACTGGCTGGAATATACACACATCAAAAGTGTCTAGGGATCAAGCATTTTTATGCGGATTTCTTGAGATTGAGATGTGGCTTTGGCCCTGGCCTGCTCAGTCGCCAGACTTGAACCCGATTGAGCATGCATGGGATATGCTACAGAGAAGAGCTCTGCCGAATATGGAGGGTATCCAGTCGCAAGAAGACCTTTTTTTGTTGTTGCAACGAACATGGGCGGCCATTCCACAGCGTGATTTGGATGAACTCATTTTGAGTATGCCAAACCGATTCTTGTGTTGTTAGTGTTCGCGGTAGAAACACGGATTATTAATTGTTTAAGTAACCTAATAAAATTTTAAAGAAAACTGTTATTTCAGTCTTTTTTTTGAACTTTAATGTTAGTGGTTCAAATGTCAAAACTCCCTTTATTAGGAAAATGGCAAATTTCTTTATTAATACAAAGGTGACTTGGTTTATCGTTACTGTGACAAACGAAAACACTTTATTTGATGAATCCTTAAAGAAAATTTTAATTAATATCAATCAGGAGAAAAGTTATTGCAAAAATATATGTTGATCCCTAGACACATATATTGATCCCTAGACACTTTTGATGTGTGTAGTTATAATATATAATAAATAACTTACTATAGTACCTACATACATCCTTTAGAGTACATACCACGTTTTCTAGGCCATATGCAAAAATTACTAAAATACGTACGTACATAAAATCAAAGATCGAGATTAGAATTTGAAACCAACCAAGAAAATTTGCTTTATTATAACCAGTCAGACACTAAAAGTATAAATAAAATTTTCACATTTTTAATAACGTACAGCAGATTCTTTGTTTTAAATTACGAGATAAATAATAAAAATATTAAAAGGTACCCCATAAAATGTTTTTGTGTTATATAGAGATTATTATTAAACTCTGCTTTCTTTAACCACGTAAAACAACTATTTAATAAAAGTTGATTACTTAGTATACTGCTTTTAATTGGTTGAATAATTTAAAGTACCTGGATGATGTCGCTCGGTATTTTTTTTATAAATGGGGTTTTTGGCGATATTGGGACTATCCAAACGCCACCTTTTTGTTATTTTTCTTCCAATAAAAAAAAAACTTAAGTGGTGCCTTAAGTCTCTTCGTACGCCCTGATACTGTTTATTCTGCACCTTATTCCAGTATAGTTTAATGTAGTTCGCTCGAGTTGCGCTAGATGTACATTGATTTTATATATTTGATTGTTAAAACCACGAATAAAATGTCATTTTTAACCGACTTCCAAAAATGAGGAGGTTCTATGTTCCACTGTATGTATTTTTTTTTTTTTTTTTTTTTATGTATGTTCAGCGATTACTCCGTCAATTGTGGACCGATTTTGAAATTTTTTTTTGTATTCGAATGGGTATGCTCCCGAGGTGGTCCCATTGCCACCATATCAGGATCTGATGATGGGATCCCAGGGAAATCGAGAGAAACCCTCATTTTTTATAGGCACATACTATGTTTTTCGTATATTTTCTGAAGTAACACTGGTATTTGCGTCTGGTAGTCATAATTTTATGATGATGAGCTGATGATGTAAGGTACAACTCCTTAACGGTTAGGAGTTGGAGGATAAATCTTTAAATATCATATGTATATATGTTACCTTTAGTTGTATTCTTTCAAATTATTTAGGTAAGCTGATGTTGGAAGGTGGAAGGTACAACTCCTCAACGGTTAGGAGTTGGAGGATAATTCTTTCAATTTCATACGTATCTAAAGACCTTCAGTCATATACTTTCAAGTTATTTAGGTGAGCTTATGATAGAAGGTTAAACTCTCTTTAACAGTTAGGGATTAGAGGATGATTTTAATATTACACGTACGTATAGACCTTAATTTGTATTCTTGATGATGAAATTTGATGAAATAGTTCAACTTACTACTTACCTACGATTGTTTGCACTAAAAACTGAAAAATAAAAACTTTTTATAAAAAAAAAAACCGACTTCCAAAAAACATGCAACGAAAACTCTCTGCCAAAAAAACACTTAAAAGCGTAAAATAAACTGGTTCTTCATAAATTGCCTATACCTAATTCTTTATTCATTTAAATAGTAGTATTATAATGTGTGCTAGGTACCTAAAATCTGTTTGAAGTCGGTGCTAAGCCAAAAAGAATACAAACGAACAATTACAAAAGTCTAAGCGATAGTCACTTGGCACCGACTTCAAACAGATTCTAGGTACCTAGCACACATTATAATACTACTATTTAAATGAATAAAGAATTAGGTATAGGCAATTTATGAAGAACCAGTTTATTTTACGCTTTTAAGTGTTTTTTTGGCAGAGAGTTTTCGTTGCATGTTTTTTGGAAGTCGGTTTTTTTTTTTTTTAAATGAGTCCCAGCTAGATCGATTTATCGCCCCTGAAACCCCCTGCGTACAAAATTTTATGAAAATCGTTCGAACCGTTTCCGAGATTCAGATTATATATATATATACAAGAATTGCTCGTTAAAAGGTATTAGATAGATACAATTGGTATAAACCTGTTACTTGACGTCATTTCTAGCTATTGAGGAAGTAGCCCTACTACTAACCTGCCATTCAACACAGCCATTCGACAGCAAAAAACATGAACAGAATTTAAAAAGGCATCTTAAATTCCTTCAACGAAGAGTCTAATCTCTTTCTCTAATTCGGTTTCTAAATATTTCTAAGTTCGGAGGTCTATATCATGTCTATACATTAACAACGCACTATCCAGTACGTTTTATCTGAAGACTTTCAAATTAAATTTAGTAACTTTTAGCTAAATTTTCTTATTATACTTCACATATTATTACAAGTAGTTTCTAAATTTTCAAGTCCAGATGTCCTTGTGTGTGTCTCAAAGGTCTCTTCATCTTAACCAGTTATGTATTGATCTTCACTAAATTTAGTTAAAAAAAAAAACAAAAAAGTCCGTTCATTTTTTATTTTATTTTAACCGTAAGCAACAAATATACATACTTACTAGAGTTGTGGTCATTCATGACCCTGAATTCAATTAAATTGTTATCTACACTGTTCACTCTTCTCACCAATGGGGCGATCACTTTGTGATACTTGTAATACCTATAGGACCCATGAGTATAAGCATTAAATCGCTACTAGTCCATTGGCAAGAAGGATGAGCTTTACGGCGATTCACCGTGTTCTTAATCTAAACTAAATTCATCAAGCACTTACTGGAGTGTGTGGCTTGAGTGTTCTCGGCGTTCCAAGTGATCTCTTGGGTAGCTGCTTCTCTGCGTCGTCACACAAACATAAACTCGTAAAGTGCTGTACAACTTCCAAGGTATTCGAATTACAACAAACTCGTATCAGCTATCACGGATATTCGAATTACAACTCACTCGCTTCAGCTATCGCGGAACGCGCCTACAAAACTCGCGAGTCCACGACCTAACACAAAACGGTTTATCACTAAAGCCCGGGTCGATGGACAATACAATTAGCTTAATATCAATTAATTACGTTTTCAAACAATAATCGTCTACCATTCACAACGCGCGTCTTTCAAGTACTTTTCTATATAAACCTCAAACGTCAAAACGTCAAACACGAAAACAAAATGACAATCGAAAAATGTTGCCATTACAATGACGTTCGAAATCAAACATACACAGTTCTTACGAAACCGTAAAACTAATTAACATTTCGTCGCGGATTATACATAGGTAATTGTATATTCATCTATCTTGCAAAATCGTAACTAAGAAAAAGTATTTTCTAACAAAGGTACACTCAGTGATTGAAAATATAAACTATCTCGTGACTAAAAATATTTTTTATTTCCAAATTTTAACGGTCAATGAAATCGAAAACCGAAAAAAAGAGTTCAGATGACAATATTATCAGGTAATAAATGAAGTTTCGCTCAATTTTTCGGGGAAGTTTTTATTTAGTAAGAGTCCGACAGACTTAGAACTATGAGAATCTTCTACCCCGTTAACAGAAAAATAAAACATACAATGCCATGCTAGCTTGTAAGTAAAGCAACACTCAGCACACAATTTTCTTGTCAACCATGTCTGTGAATTCTGTATTTATTATTTAGGACATCTTACAGAATAGTTGTCCAAGATAAATAAATGAACATCTACGAACTAACCCATGTTAGCTTTACCCCATAAAAGTGTTTTTATTTTATAGAGTTTTTCAGCCTTTTTATTAAAGCATAAAAATAATGGCGCTCATAGCCCAGTTGCACTCGGTGATTAGAAACAATCTCCGAGAGTAAGCAACGACGACGCGGTCTGTACCTGGATAGGTGACCGCTAGTGGCATGATACCATGAGCGTCCCCATGATTCAGAGGTCACGTTAAGCCTAGTTGGAGGCCTTTGGGCGGCTTAAAAATATCCAACGGCAAGATTACATAGCCACAACGTTGTCTTGCCGGTCCCCAACCCGCACTCGGCCAACGTGGGGCCTTAACCCTCTGAGAGGAGACCCGACCCCAGCAGTGGGACATTGGGTTATGATGGTGATGATGATGAAAATATAAAAAAATATAATAGCCCTGTGCTATTACGTAGTCATTGATCTTCTGCAGGGACGAGATTCTACGTGAAGTTCTGACCCGTACAGGAAATAAGTTTAAACTGTAAATAATTTGTGTGTTTTTATGCATTTTACAAACAATGTTGTATGCATTCATTACGTTTGTGATGGTTTGGAACAATAGGCTCAACGTCATAACACCATAACTACTAGAATTCTGAGAACCATGAACTGGATGTCGTGGATATAGGCACAAGTACTTTAGGAGTTACATTTTTATACATTTTTGGGATTGAAAATACATTGTTATTTTTTGGGATCTTTATCAAAATAGCCGTAGTAAGAAGGGCTTGGGCATCTTATGATCAACGGCCACCACTAAAACTGCCACCACTGTTGGTCGTTGTGACATCATTTTACATCTGTTCCTAACCGTTACCACTAGGGGAGGTTAGGAACATTTATAATAATTATAATTAAAAAAGGTTTATTCCCAACGATCATCACTAAAACTACAAAAAGAAAACGTAGTAATGTAGGGGAAAAAATATGACTTAATGACCACCAATAGTGGCAGTGTTAGTGGTGGCCTTTGTGCATAAGCCGTAAAATGTACATTGTTTGTCTGACGGTGTGTCCATGGGTCCACCTGATTAATCTGACACGGACTTCTTATACGAACATAAGCCGGACATACACGTTCAAGTATACTTGCGCAAGTCAGTCTGTCTCGCGTCGTGCGTGACAGAGACAGACAGACAAAACAGTATGGGTTTGCGCAAGTATACTTGAACGTGTATGTCCGGCTTAAGTTCGTATAATCGTATCTACGCTATCAACAAAAATATAGAACATGTGACTTTTGGCCTTGTCCTTATTATTGTTGTTCGCATTTAAATAAACAGATAGGTATTTCCTCTTTTTTGTATTACTTTTATTTATTACCTTAAAAAACAAGTAATTAATTAGCAAAAAAGTAATTATGTTACTTTATTTTACTGTTTTCAATAAGATAACAAAAGTTTTTGTTACAGTACAATGCCTGAAGGAGATGATTGTCGAGACCTCGCTACTATCAAAGATTGGCTTTACAAGCAGCCACATTTGCCACACGATGTCGGTAAGTACTTACTTTTGTTTTACTTTTTAGGTCGAATGGTCGCTATGTCATGGAAAATCACGAAAATATAGAAAAGAGATTTTGAAGATCACCCATTGTTTCATGCTTGCTACCTATGATTCAAAATAATAACCTTTTAACTAAAGGAATCCTTCCTCTAGAATCAAAGTTTCTCCATGCCTCATTGAATTCGGTGCAGCGGCTTAAATAGCCCTAAGGACCGTCAGACAGTTACTTTCAAGTCTATAATATTAGTAGGGATATGATCTCTCGCTTACTATTTCAAATGATGATGATGACATAAAATAAAAGAGCTTTAAAGTTCAAACAATAGCTCCTCCACAATGGCGACGGTAATAGTGAAATTCAAAGCGGTTATTTATTACAAAATGGCATACATAATCATACATTTTGAACCGTTTAGTAACTGTAATTGTAGCACTTGTGGTTATATAGTAGAACTAACTTTTGACTGTGATTTCACTCGCTTTAATTATCTGTATTAATAGTTTTTCTGTTACGAAAAGTGCGACTTTGGACAGTAAACTTTCTCTGTACAAAATTTCATTCAGCTCCTGTCAGCTCTCTAAGTTAGTTGCTCTTAGTAAGATCATCAGAGATCCGAAAAAAATGTATCCCAAACCAGGCAGAGTTTGTATCTACTATGGTAACCACTTAACCAGACTTCTGAATTATAATAAATATACTTACATATTTCATAATGCAAATATATTATAGGTAAACGACACTCACATCTTGAACAAGTTGTGATCAAAACACAATTATTTATTTTGAGTGGATGGAATTCGAACCCAGGAGCCGGAAAGCCGGAGCTTAGCGGTTGGGGTCACTATCCACTAGAGTCGAGTCTGGTCTGGACTAGACCAAATAGTCACATACATTGTAACTAACACCCATGTAATAATAATTAACATTATTTTGAGTGAAATTCAAATCCACGACCTTTGGTTTAGCCAATAGGGGCACTGTCCACTAAAGTCGAGTCTGGTCTGGACTAGACCAAAAAGTCATATACATTGAGTAACCAACATCCATGTAATAATAATTAACATTATTAAGATAGTAAGATCAAAACATATTCACTAGCTAGTAGATTAAGAATGTTGTTGTTAATGTCAAGGTAGTGCATTTCGACATTTAATTTACAAATTGTTTTGTAACTTAAGCGATTTTTTTACAGACTTCAATAAAAGAAGAAGATTTTCGTTTCGATTTGTGTTAATATTTTGTAGGAGCTGAATTCCGCGGTGTTATTGTTGTACCTTTCCGTGGGTAATGCCATGGGGTGAAGCTAGTCTAAAAAATGTAGCCTAAAATACTTATTATATCATCAGCTATCTGCCAATGAAAATCTCGTCAATATCGGTTCAGTCGTTCCAGCGATTAGCGGAAAAAAACAGACAGACGGACGGAAATATCATTGCAGACAGGGAAAAAAAATTAACTTAATTTTTTGATATAAGTACCGTATGTAATTTCGTATTTGGTGAAAAGCTGTTAACTTGAAATTACAAACAATTTTATTTGTATAAATACGAAAGTAACTCTGTTTGTCTGTTACGCTTTCATGGTTAAATCGCTGCACCGGTTTTGATGAAATTTGGCATAAAGATACTTCTTGAGGAAGGGCACACGCGAGCGGAGCCGCGGGCAAAAGCTAGTTCATAAATACTCGTGTTTGATATGTATTTTTTCTTTTTATTTTTAAAAGACAACTCCGGCACTAGAAATAAATCCTGTGTCGCGGGGCACTTTACAAACATTACACGTAACGGACACAAAGAACACCCAGATTCAGAACAACAATTTGTAGATCACACAAAGTGTTGTCTCATGTAGGATTTAAACTCACAACACTGCGAAGTAGGAAGCGGCATCCATACAGTCAATGCTATCCATTAGTGCGCAATGCATCCATACCGCGAGGTTCAGCTAGTTTATAATATTAGGATTATGGTATATGGACGTCAGTGGAGTCGATAAACCAACCAATTTTTCAAGACACATTGATGTTATATTACACATAACTCATAATTTACAAACTTAAAAAATTGCCACGCATTTATGCAATGCGCCAGTAATCAATAATTATAAGGCAAAAGGATATGCAAAATGTTGCAAAACTTCCAACCGTTCGATTTATAGTGTTTTATAGGTGTTGCGCCAGTGTTAAAGTACCTACATAAGTAGGTAGAAAAGCCAGAATAGGTTGGTAGCATTCAATAGGTCTTGAAGTTTTCAACATTACCATGTATCATTTTTATGAATGTTAAAAACCGATTTTTATGACTTTTAGCTAACTTTTAAACTCAACACCACAAAAATCGGTTTCGTATAAATAAACGGTTTATAATAGTTATTTGTTATACTAGAGTGCAAAGTTGCTTTTTAACCGCGTGCGAAATTTTTTTGATGACCGAGCAAGCGAAGGATGCGCTCTCGATTCAAAAATTAGAATCCTGAGCGTACGCGAGGGAATCAAAAGAGCACGAGGTGAAAAATCTTTGCACTCGAGAGCAACACGTAACTTTTCAATTCATGTCAGTGAGGAAATGACTAATGCAAAAAGAAAATGGCGCGGGCAAAGCAAATTAAACAAAGTATGTACATCAAGAAGATTCCGAGTCTTGAGTTTTTAACAAATAAAAAAAGGTTGTATGATAAATTCGGCACTATGGAGTTAGAAGTAAATAGGTTTAATGATGTTTTAAATTCATAAACTTAGTGCACACGATGTTCTAAATTCAATTTACTTTATCCTCTAGCGGATAAAAACGGCTTTTGCATTCAGATATTAAAGGGCAAAAATACTCTTTCCGAGATGGGGGTTGAAAAATATATTTTTGTCATCAACCGCCTTTAGTGTTTTACTGCTAGACAAAGGTCTCTTATTAAAAAATATATGTATACGTGATAAGTGTGGATATACCGAACTATTTAGAGTATTTCTTCTCTGGACGTGAGACGGATTCGCACTTTGTATTGCTCAGATTATGATGACAATACACATTCAGTGAACTGCAGTTTAGTGGGTGAAACACAACTTCTGTCTGTCTATTACGCTTTCACAGCTAAACCGCTGCACCGATTTCAATGAAATTTGGCAAGTAAATACTGTGATTACTGAGGAAGGACATAGGCTACTTTTTACCACGATAACCAATATACAAACAGTCGGCGCCGCAGGCAAAAACTAGTCAAAATAAATGTAGAGCCAAATACAGTTATGTATTTGGCAATAAACCTACGCTATCTACAGTCATATTTAAATTACTAAAGTTTAAGATATAAAATACTGTAACAGACAATTCTTATTATCCAAATTGCTATGAACACATTTTTACCGCAATTTTGGTCAGGTACTAAGACATGCTTTGGTATTTTTTGCTGGTGAAAGTCAGACCAGACGTGATGGTTATGATAGAATAGATAGTAATTGCGGGTATCTTTTGGAGCGAATTTGAAAATTAATACTAGTATAAGAAATAGAGACCGGGCTAATAACCTGTAACTGTGATAATAATACACAAACTGGGTAATTTGTCCAGTATGTGTCCCGTGTACACAGCTCTAGAGCAGTAATAGGATTTGAATCTTTTAGCAGAGTTTTTTTTGGGCTCAAAGATAATCAAGAGAAACTTGTAGAAATAAAGCATAGTTGATAACTTCATCAAGAAAAAAAAGTTATTTTGTACATGTACCGTGTATACATTATGCATTTATTAAAAAGCGGTTATTTTTATATTACAAACAGACACTCCAATTTTATTTATTTGTAAAGATGTATAGATAACAGAAACAAGTACGGTGTGTGTTGATAAAAAACAAAACACAAAAAAAAAATTGTGATGGGCAGTGTCCATAGAGAAATAATAAAGTTGGTTGCTATAACTGTTTTAATAGTACACAATTTTAAATGATGGGATTATGTATTTCTCGGCTGTAGTCAGGAATGGATGCGACTATTGTGCTCGTTTCGGGTTATGTTTGTACGATCTGTAAATATAGGCGTCGGACTTCGGGTGTTTTCTAGGTAAAAATGTATTTATTAAAACAAAAAGTATCCATCTATATGTATTGACATGACTTATGTAGTACCGATAGTACAAGCTCTGCTTAGGTCAGGACTAGATGGCGTTGTGTGTCAGATATTCGAAATGATATTTTCGCAGCCGAAAAAAGTAAAAGTCGTTACGAATTCAATAAATGAATAAAGTCATTGAACTTTTAAAGAATGATAAATTGTTTTATGAACCCATACTGTGGAGTAATGATTACAACATTGGCTTAAGTCTTGTTGCTCTGCCTGGGCTATGACGTCACTCTTGTAGCTGCTTGGTAGTCGAGACGCGTTTGCGTTCAACTTTGTGAAGGTTGCAGAGGTGTCCTCGCGTGCTTGGTGTTGTAAGAGGCTTCGTACATATAATATTGAATACGCGTCTCATCTGTGCGTTTCCTATTAGTTTCCGAGAATTTCTGGAATAGTACTGAAAACTAATACTTGATGTAGGTAGGGTAGGTTTCTCAGCAATTTGCTCACTATAGCGCAGGCTCAATAACATTAACCTCGTGATATGTATGTATGCATGGTTATGCGACTTTCATCCATCGTCCACTCTTCCTATAAGAAGTGCACATGTAATACTGCACGTCACCTCTCGGGCTTTAATCTGTTCGCAAGGCAACTTTCCTCCCACGCTGGCCGAACTGGCTGATGAATACGTCAAAAAAGAGATAACATAATTCAAAACTTTTAACTGACACATACATAAATATAAATATTAATTAATACATTGATGCATAATTATTTAAATTTGTTTCTTTAAAATCAATGTCAAATATAGTCTGTTGGCCTTTCATTGCCAACCACGAAAGGCCATAGACAATCCATACATATCCATATATCTAAAAATTGCGAAATAAATGAATACATGAATAAATAAGTAAATGAAATATATATTTGAATTTTATTAGCTTTATCAGTGTCCATTGGTGCTGCATTTTCCGCTTTGGTAATGATTTTTCCATCGTTAGGTACGTATTCAAATTAAAGAACTTCACTTCATGTTGCACTGAAGTATCGCTATCCTCTGTCAAGTGAAAAGATAATGTCACTGTGACATTCTTTTAATAGAATACCAGTACATTGCTGCTTATACACAGACTTGGCAGGGTTTGTTACCGTTTTTTAAAAACAACTCCCGCATTTTCAATATATGTATATACAAAATAAAAATAAATAAATATTTTGGACATCTAACACACAACGCCATCTAGTCCCAAGCTAAGCAGAGCTTGTGTTATGGGTACAAGACAACTGATATAAATACATATATACTTTTTTAAATGTATGAAGTATTATAATACAAAGTGTCCTGTCCATCGAACCCAGAACATTTAGCAAGCGACGAGGTGAATAAAAATGAAAACGCACGCGTGACACCAGCCTTATTCAATTCCAAGATGTAAAAAATGTACGGTCACGAAGTCATTATTTCCAGGGCCTCAAGTGTAGCCCCAAAAGCCTCACGATCCCATAATCTATGTCGACCATAATAGCAGTTATACGATATTGTACAAGTTAGATTGCGTAAAGATTGTACCTGCACTATTATAAGTCATGGATCATGAACACAAATTTAATGTTACTTTATTTCACTATTTCTTAATAGGTTTATTAAATATTTATTGACATTAGGCTGTTAGAAGATTTTCCCTTTCATTTCTTTTTATAAGGCGACACTGAGTATGTAATATACACATACTACTCGTATACAGGGCTAGCAGACGTCGGCGTCGGGATTATAGGCCCGTATTCACTTTGATTAGTGCGAGTGCAGGTGTGAAGCGCAGGCGATCAACGATTGGTAGAAAATACGTGTGGACCGCGAATTCGCTGCCCACACATACTTTCCACCAATCACCCGCACTAAGCACCTGCACTCGCATTAAGCAAAGTGAATACAGGCCTTATGGCGAATTTTGCAGGAATGGTTTTGTCCTCGGAATTTTTGTTCCCCTTTGGTGGCAAGCGCCTATAATTTTTGACACGAAAATTAAAAATGTTATTGAAAACCAATAGAATATTCGTTTTACCAACGGCTATTAAAAGAAAGAGAATGAAAATTAAGTTTAATTTAATGCTAAAAATACAATTAATTTTCACATCTTTCCTAAGCCTTAACCAAAGATCCTATCGTATTTATCCATTAATCTTCGCCACGCTAGACCAGTGAAAAATTAAATCGATATAACAACATTTTAATAACCACTTATTGCGATACCGCTTAGTTCCAGTAAATCTTATTTTACGTAGGTCATTACATTAAGCAATGTTTACGTGAAATGGTTGTGTAAGGTTGTAAAATTTAACAATAAAACACACATACAATACTTCGAATGTCCCATTAAATCTTTTAGAATACAGGAAAATTACCTTTCTTGTTTACTCATGCATACTTTTACAAAATATTCTATGACATGTAATCTCAGATCAAATAAAAAAACGTAGATAACGCATGGCCTTGTTCTTGTTGAAGCAAAAACAACTCAGCTACTTCCAAGTAAAGTACTTGGAACTACGCTACTTTTCGTCACGATACCTAATGACGAAAAGTAGTATAGTTTCTTTTTTTTTTATGTATGGCCCGCCATAATGACTCTACTCTGCCTGATGGAAAGCATAAGCAGAATCCAAGAGTGGTGGTCACCATACTCATTGCGAATGCAGACAATGCAGCATGGCGACCCACACCATGGCGGCCTAGTGATGCTTGTGCATCTTTTAGTCTAGTCAACAAGTATGGAACTTGATGACTAGACTATATGGGCCTCCGGTCTCGCACTCACCAACGAAACACGACAGCACGAACGCTGTCATTTTACGTTGATTTTCTGTGCGAGGGTAGTACCGCCCCGGTCGAGCCGGCCCATCCGTGCTGAAATCAGCGTGGCTCTACTACCTAGAGATTCTTAGCATGTGTGTGCGTTAGTTAACGCGTGTGTTTACTTGGAAGTAGCGGTTTTTTTTGCTTCAACAAGAACAAGGCCGTGCTGTGCGTTATCTGCCTTTTTTAATTGATCTGAGCATGTAATATAAAGAAACGCACACGCAATAAAATAATATTTGTTCAAAAATTAATACACATTAGTAAAAGAATAGAAGCCCTGTCCATATCAACAAAATCGTTTAAACAAATACCGATTTTTTTAGTAAATCTGAAATTGAATTAATAGAGAATTAAATATCACTTTAATTTTAATATTCACTTATTGACGTATTTATTTCATTTCGACTCGATCGTCGCGGTGACCGCGGTTGACATAGCGATTGGTGAAGAGTTTCGTCCTCACGCACATCCTCATGTTATCACAGGTCTCTAATGACCCTAGTGTGAACTATACCCCCCGGAGCCTAGGGGTGTCTGAGGCCAGCGACGACGTACATTGACGGCCGAGATTGATCCCATACAAAACTATAACTCGCGTTCGGTACACGGACTATACGTCCGACATTAGGACTACAAAGCTATGTAACCACAATACGACTTATGTAACCACAATGATTTTTTATAACTGCTACTATTTCATCCAACGGTACTATTATTTACCGGTACCGTTGGTTCATTAGTACGTACTACTTATATCGGAGAAAGCGTAAACCGTGGCACAACCTCAAAAACGTATCATATCTATTATCGAGATAACATATCTGGTAGCAAAATCTACGTAATTATAGTTTAAATAAGAAGTAAAGAAAGTCTAGTTAATGTGTGGCACTAAGAATTGATTTGAATTCCTATTTCCTATATATTATATATTTTTTTATGGAATAGGGGGCAAACGAGCAGACGTTGATGGCAGACGATTACCGCCGCCCATGAACACCCGCAACACCAGGGGCGTCACAAGTGCGTTGCCGGCCTTTGGTGGATGGGGAGAGGGGTTGGGGCCTCCAGTATCCTCACTCACTCGGTGAAACACAGCGCAAGCGTTATTTCGCACCGGTTTTCTGTGAGGATGTGGTATCACTCCGGTCGAGCCAGCTCATTCTTGTCGAAGCGTGGCTCTCCCACGGTAACGTTAAAATATATAAAGTTAGCTTCAATAAAAATAGTTACAAGATCAGCCCCACGATAGAAGCGAATTGATTTCAAACAAGTTCACACACCGGTCATAAATAAAATTACTTGTTGATTTGACTGTAATTATATTCCATCCATTCCTTTATCTTCTAATAGTAGGAGAGCTGGTTTCATTAATTGGGTAGGTATTTGAGGCAAGCTGAAAACTTGTCACACACCTCTCCTAATATACCCCAACACGAAACTGCAGACCTGGCTGGTGAGTAGCGGGGCCAATTTTTGACAACCAGCGATAGCGATGATGACGTAGGCTTGTGTCTCCCACGTGAGTACTGTTTCTCAGAGTGCTATAACTGGCGAAGTATATCGTTATACCATGGCTATTGTAAGTCACGTGACCCCGCCATAGGGGGGGGGGGTGGTTGATTTAGCCCCGCTACTCACCAGCCAGGTCTGCAGTTCCGTGTCGCGGTATAATAATAGGAGATGTCTGTGACAAGTTTTCAGCTTGCCTCAAATACCTAGGTACTCAAAAATGGTACCAGCTCTCGGACCAGAAACGTTATTAAGCTCTTATCCGTAGCTCTTATATTACAGACTTCGTGAAATTAAATCTGAAGGCGTAGTTAGAAAAGTACTTTGTCTTAGTAGTTTGAAAGAATGGTTATTTCATTTATAATTTTTTATTTCAGACATCTGTTTTTTTTTGTAAATACATACATATTATACATAGAAAACACCCAAACTCCGAAACAAATATTTGTAGATTATACAAACATTTGGTCCGACCCGGGAATCGAACCCAAGACCTCATGATCAGCAGCCGCACACGCCAACCGCGAGACCAACAAGGCAGTTGTTTTCTTTCGTCGTTCATAATTTTTATGTCCTTCCGAATTTATTTATTTAAAAAAAAATGACCCAACTATTTTTCAATTAACAATGTGAGTATTAAAAACGCTAAAAATAGCGGTTGTCCTTATTTTAATTCTGCTTTGTCCTCTCTTCATTCTCCTTCTGTTATTTATCGGAATTTTTTTTTGTTTACCAGAGGACATACTCCTCCGTCGATTCCTGACCAGCTCCGGCCACAGTATTGAACGAGCGAAGAGAACCATCGACTTGTTCTTTACGATCCGTGCCAATGGACCCGAGTTGTTCTGCAAACGTGACCCCTGCTCGCCGGAGATTAGAAGAGTCTTCGAGCTCACGTGAGTAAACAATCAAACTTAATTAATGATACTGCCATTGTTTAAATATATTTATCACCTCATTGTTATACTGTAAGATGAATTTGTGTCTTTGATGGTATCTTTCTTTTGTTTTGTTTATAACTTGATTTTGAATAGAGAGATAACTGATAAGGTAGAAGTGAGAACATTGAAAGATTGAATTGTCAATTAAAAAAATTACCTAAACTGAAAATTACAAGGAGTGGCTTAGCAGTACATGTACTACTTTTCTGGATTAAGGTACATTACCTCCTCTTCTGAAAACCTTATCTATACTATTATATATAATTATAATATTATAAAGCTGGTCCGATTTGAAAAATTATTTCAGTGTTAGATAGCCCATTTATCGAGGAATGATATGAATGATATATCATCACGCTAAGACAAATAGGAGCGGAGCACCAATGAAGAATGTTTCTTTATATATTTTTTTATAAAAATTTAAGCAGTTTAGGCACAACACAGTAACTAATAAACAAACAAAAGGAAACGAGCATGCAAACTCAAATTCTAAAGTTTGTCCTAAATAGGGTAAAAACGTCTAGTTTTTCGAGACAACTCTTTCATTAAACCATTAATGAACAGTGCTGGTGAAGGACTGTTTTAGAAGAAGAATTTCTGTGGAAGATGTGCACTTTTAACGAAATAAGCGCCTGAATAAAATTTTATAGCCATTACGTATATTTATATAAATCAATATGTACGTGTGTAAAATAATATAATACATTATGTATGTCAAATAACTAAATATTTGATTGCCCGGATCGACTTTATAGTCTGATGGACCGGACCTGTCGTCAAAAATATTTACTTGATATATATTTACTTTATTTGAATATTTTTTTTTTTAAATTTAACAGGATCTAAGACTAACATGACAAAAGCCGTTTACCTAAGACCGTGTTATCACGATAGATTCTATAGAAATATCATCACTACATAGTATAAAACAAAGTAGCTTCCGCTGTCTGTCTGTCCCTATAAATGCTTAGATCTTTAAAACTACGCAACGAATTTTGATGCGGTTTTCTTTAATAGATAGTGATTCGAGAGGAAGGTTTATATGTATAATACAAGTATAATATATAGTAGAGAAACATTGATAATTTTAGAGGTTTCTAATTTGATGTCGTAAATAAACACATTTTTGCGCTTACTTCAAACGCTGGCTGAAACCTACGAGATAGATGAAAACACAGAAATTGATTCATTTCTGTGGATGAAAATAATGTATTGCAGTATTGTACACCTTAAAAAGGTCTACAAAAAAGTCCGCGACGGTATATGTCTATCTCTTAGAGTAACCAACAATAAACATTTTTTATTCTTTACTTTTAACAAGAAATAATGGCTTATTTACGAAGCGATTATAAGGAATACAGCATTAATCCTTATACAATTATGTACCTTAAATACATTGTGAATTTAGTATAGATCAATATGGCCCTTAACAGTATGTAATTTAAATGAATATACATATTCGAAGATAATTATAGATTTAAAATGCACGTGTCGTGTCGTACAATCGTGTCGTCGCGTCGGTGGGTGCATCTGAAATCCACCCGTGCGAAGCCGGGGCGGGTCGCTAGTTATTATATATATTATACGAGCTTACCCGGCGAACTTCGTACCGCCCGCCACATTTTTTTTTAGTAAATATTTTCTACATTTCTGAAAATTTAGAAATGGAAATACGGCGCCACCTACCGGATATCTGTGCAACTTAGATGCCAAACCGCCATCTATTAGGATTTTATAGAACTAATCGATAAATAGGTACACACTGAAGTCGTAAAATAAACAAATCAAGAAAATTTAAAATAACTTTTTCTATGGTAAGAGAGAACCTAAAACAAATAGCCACCTATCAAATACTATCTATATACCGCATTACACACAATGCTTATGCATAAAACGCTTTCACGATTATTTTGAATGTTTTACGTCATGCGGGCACAAAAACCAGACAAACTCGACGTCTACAGATCTATTATATGTATAAATAGATCACGGAAAAATATTTAAAGTACTTGCTTTCTAGCAAAAAAAGAATGAATGAAATCGGACTATGTGTTATTGAATTACAACTAAGTACATATTTAGACTTTCATCCCCTCTCTTCAGGAAACCGTGCTGAATTTCGAGATAAAAAGTATCCTATGTCCTACCTCTACCTACCTAAGTATCCTATGAGTTTATGAAGTTAGGGTTGGTAGAGTTAGGGCGTGTAGATTCAGAACCTTGGCTGTACATGAGATCTGATATCTTTTTCACAGGGTAAGCCATATGCAGTCGTCTTGGCAACATTTTACATGAAAATGTTTTTGGTAGGATTTCGTTTCTTTTTGTAAGTTGCTTAAGGCAGTCTTTTTTTTCTTTTTTTGGGCTGCATTTCTTGTACATCTTCTTTCTTCTTTCGAAAAAGTCCGTGTACGAAAAATAAAACCTCTAGCATAAACATTTGTGAAAGTCTCATACAAACTTCCACCCCCTAAATTTGGGGGTTCGGGGGCAAAAGTAATAGGGTTATGAATTTTTTTGTTGTTTGTATACTAAACTTAGTTTAAATACCAAGTTTCAGCTTTCTAGCACTTCAGGAAGTACCCTAACAGTTTTGATGATCATCAGTGTGTCAGTGACGAAATCGGTGTTTTTTAGGTATCAATAAAATCTAAAGAATCAGAGCTATGCAATTGAAACTTTGTATGTTTCATCAATCTATTGGTAACATCATATCCTGAGAATTTGAACAATCTGGTATATCGGGAACCAAAGTTATGAGGGTTCAAAAAAACGTCGAAACAGTTCGAGAAAAGATAGGTAGTGCCCTTGCGCTTCGCTTGGCTCGTCTTGGCGGGGGCACGACCGTGCCCCCAGATTACTTTGTGTAATCCAAAAACTGTTGTTCTGAGTCTGGGTGTTTTTTGTGTTCGTTTTATATAATGTTGTTTGCAAAGTCCCACGCGATACAGGTTGTTTCTTTCATTAAAAACAGAAGGTAAAATAATAATAATCATGGTGTATTAACATGAAAAATTTTGCACATTACAGTGACATGTTACCTCTCCCCAACACAACAAAGGAAAACTATCGTGTCTTCATCTACCGTTTGAGCAACCCCAACCTGGATTTATTCAACTTCGTGGACGCCGTCAAGACATTCTTCATGTTAGCCGACACCAGGCTGACAGAGGACTGCGAAATACCTTCAGGAGAGATCCCAATCTTCGATGCTGCGAATGTGTCCCTTAAATTCATTCCAAAAGTGAACCTCTCTGCTCTCAGAAAATACATGATGTACACACAAGTACGTACTTATTAATTTTACCAAGAATACGAATGATAAGTAAAGATTAGAATAAAATTATATGGGCGTCTCATAATAAATTGAAGTAAATAAAAGCAAGTTATTGGCCTGTTGTTCTAACGATTAGTTATCTTAAGTGCTAAACCAAAGGCCGTGGATTCGATATACCGACCCAGGGCAAATAATTGTGTAGAGGCTTCTAAAGCATAGACTCTGCGTAGTTTGGCATTAGACGCGTAGTTTGGTTCAGTGTAACATGTTATTATTATTACACTTTTTAAATTGGGACGTTTGGTTATTGACTGAACAATAAATTGGTTGCTTAGTGGTTTCGTCTCACTGATGCAATGTGTACACAGACTTATATGACGGATTTATTGTGCACATGCTATTGTAAACAAATTGTTCAAACAACACTAAACTCGTTAAGTAGGTATGCTGCAAAGGTGCACTATCAACATACTAATTTATGTTTAAATCACTTGCTAATTTTTCTCGTCTAAGTCAAAAAGAATGATTGCACTTGAGTAGGTGATTCGCCGTTCTTTTTCTTTCTGGGAGATTCTTAACAACACAAATATCAATAAAAACTCAACTAATCACACTGAAATTATAAAAAGAATCTTGGTAAGTATGTTTGATTGTTTGTTTGTATACCTTCACGACCAAATGACAAACTTTGATTAAATTTTTATATGTACTGGATTAAAATAGATGCCACTTGTTATAATGGAAATTGCAGAATTTCCGTGACATATAAGCAAGGAATTGAAATACGTTTTAAGGCCGCTATACACGTTCAAGTATACTTGCGCCAATATACTTGAACGTGTGTGTCGACCTTTAGTGTATCTGATAACCTTTAAATACTTCGATCAATAATAGTACAATTATTGATCGAAGGGTAAATAATAATAAAATTATAATATTTTAGAAGAATTACCACCGATGAATTTTGTATTTAATGAGAAAATAAACACGTAAGAAAATAAAAATAAACTAATAACAATTGTGACCTTGTTTACAAACAAGAAACTGTTATTAAAACCCAGACATAATACATAAATTATTTAAAATTATCTGTATATACAAACTTCTTAATATTATTATGTCAAAGTTTTTAATATAATTACGTCCTTGAATTTTTCGTCCTCTAAATTAAAATTAAAGGAATTTCATTCTTTTGCCTAAGGAAACAAAAAGTTTATAACATTAGTGTGTGTAATGTTTTGGTGTAATCTGTTCTTTTCTGAAATAACAATTACCTAAGTTTTTTTTTCACAAATTGAGAATAGGTTTTGAAATTTTAAAAGTGCCAGTAAATTGATGTCAGAAGTCTTTTCCAGTGGTACTTTTATTTAATAAAGATATTCGGGGGAATCGGGGGTTGAGTAATAAAATTCAAAAACAAAACTTTGTTAAAAGTTGAAAAAGCAATAAAACTAAGTAAATTAAGCAAAGTACAACCTTCATGACATATTATAATTATTAATTCGTTTATAATATTTTTTCAGGAAGCAATGCCGATCCGGCTAAAACAGGTGCATGTCATCAATGTTCCTTCATATATCGGCAAAATCTACGGCCTGTGCAAGCCGTTCCTCAAAACCGAAGTTGCCAAACTGGTTAGTGTTATATTCTTTCAGACTAGGTTCTATATAAATATCTCGTGTCATAATAATATGGTCTAAGATACGTAGAGAAACGACTTTCACCCATCTGTTTAATGGAAGAAAACTATGAAAAGTATTTTATATTAAATTTAATATATAAAATAACATATCACGGGTGAGTTGGCTAAAATTTCCTGGCCAAACTATTATTAAAAATTAAAAAAATACTTTTTACTACACAGTGTACTCATGTGTTTAACGAATATATTTAATACCAACCGACAGTATAAAGCCCATAGAACATATATAAACCTTGGGTTGTCTATTTGTTTCCTGACATAGCTACTGGGTTGGCAGGTAAGAACAGGTATGTCGATATTAGTTATTTTCACCCATTTGTTTAATAAATAAATTTTATATCAAAATAAGCGCTGTTTCATTGCAAATACGATGATATCGGGTTGTCTGCCAAAAACCTGGCCGGAATAACGGTTGTCGAGATTTAAAAAGTAAAATTTTGATGCGAATGGAAACTTGCGACAAAGAGGTCATCGTGTATAGCGATACACTAAGGTGTTTGTAGTCCCTCTTCTCCGTAATAGCTCTATTGATTTTAATGAATTTTTCTGTATACTTTATAGTCATGAGAATAGACCGTAAATAATTATGATCCTCTGGTTAATTCTTTGATATTTTGAAGATTACGATTAGCTAGTAAGTATTTTATAATCTTAATGCCTGGCTTTTTGGGCCTTGACAATCTGGGGTTACTATCCAAGGGGGTTATTGTCGACATATTTTTAGTAAATGTGGCGACTTCCACATACAGCGCAACAAGAAAACATAATATGACACATGGCCTTAACCCTCTCCTGAGAGGAGACCCGAGCCCAGCAGTGGGACGTTATGGGTTGTTGATGATACCTTCTTGTATTTCTTTACTCTGTCTGATGGAAACCATGAGCAGAATCTAAGGGTGGTAGTCACCATACTCGATGCGAATGCATACAATGCAACAATGCAGCATGGTGACCCACACTATGGCGGCCTATTGAGAAGCTACTGCCTTATTGGGCCTCCGGTCTTGCACTTAACAATGAAATACAACAGCACGAATACTGTCATTTTAGGTTGGTCTTCTGTGAGGTGGTCCGATCGAGCTGGCCGGTTCGTGTTGAAATCAGCGTGGCTCTACTACTTTAAATTCTAATTACTTAAGTACATAATAGTGGCAGTAAGTTCTTATAGAGTTCTGGAAACTACAAGACCTATAAAAGCACTACATCTTTGATAGAACTATTCGCGAGCTTCAATATCGTCAAGTCTGATCAACGGGCAAAGAAATTATTGGTCACAATCACAACTGTGAAAGCACGTTCTGAATATAGGCCTTAAATAAATTTAACTTGGAAATTTTGATTTAATTTACATGCATATATGTAAATGTATATAATTTATTTTCTGTAAACAGATAAAGTTCCACGAGCCTAACTCCGATACGTTGTACGCGGACATTTCACAAGATGTACTTCCAACGGAATATGGTGGTAAAGCCGGCTCCGTTGAGAGCATTAAACGTAATTGGATTAAAAAGATGGAAGCGAGGAGGTAATTAAAATGAAAAAAAATATTAAAAAATTACTATAGTGAAGTAACCTCATCATTGGCGCTTAATAATATGAGCCGACTCAATCAGAGTACAATACGACAAGGATAACGCACTTGAGAGCCTAGTGTGAGTTTATTTCACGTCATGTCGATCGTCACGGTGAGCGCGTACGGCGCTACGATTGGTGAAGATTTCAAGACGCCAAGACTTGATGTTAAATAAACTCACACTAGGCGTTCAGACGATCCTTTTGCTTGTTTGAATTTATATATTTAATTTCCTAGCTATGTTATTATTCATAGAGATACCATATTTAAAACATAAACATTATTTCAGAGATTGGTTCTTGACTAATGACAAGAGATGGGCTGTAGAAGAGTCTTTGAGACCGACAGGCAACATCGACCCACGCGTGGACAAAGTTCGGGCGCTACCTGGCTCTTTCCGATCTCTCGCTTTAGATTAGGCATATTGATATTTAGTTTATCTCACTATGGTACAATGTAGTGGTGCATATACGGTGTATATCAAACTCGAATATCGCTGTTAATTATAATTTAAAACACATTTTATAAAAGTAATTCCAATAGATTTAAATATGTAACAGCATTTAAACTATATTCTGTCTATCTTTGAGTTGTAGATGATTAAGAATAACGACTTCATCGAGACTTACCCCTTATTCATAAACGTTATTCAACGGTTCTGTGTGTTTTCGACTTTAAACTTGATCCTTAAAGTTGAAAATAAGAAAGAACAACGTTTATGAATAAGGGGGTAGGTGTTTGGTACTAATCCTTTTACCAGGTTGAATCGTTTATTGATATAAAAATATTTCGTTATTGTTCATTTTGTGTTTTGTAAGATAAATAGAAGGGATAGTAAGATTTCACCTTTGTGGGTATTTGTAGATACATACGAGCACATTATATAATTATATCCTCTTCGGAGCAGAATGTAGAAAACGCAAAATGAGCACCGCATGCAAAATGAGCACCACATGCAAAATGTGCAAATCGCAGAATGAACAAGTAGAACCAAGTTCAAGAAACATTTTCTAACTATGATGATTGTCAAACTTGTTATTAACAGACTCCTTGATTAATTTTAGATCAAAATGGATCAAAGCCCCGAGTAGAAAATATTTTTCAAGACATACGACAAACAGGACAACGAAATAATGAAGGTACCTCTAGTAGGTACTAGGATTGCAGAAGCTTGCAGGAGGTGATTAGATACGAAATTAACAATAAAACTTTCTGCTTTATTTTACTAGACTAGTATTTTCGGTATTATACGTTTAACGTCGCCGTGAATAAGTCCTTTGGTTCTACTTGTACTTTCTGCGTTTTGTACATTTTGCGTTTGGTGCTCATTTTGCGTTTAGTACATTCTGCTCCGAAGCGATTATATCTTATAAGTGTTATTTTCTGTTATTGTAATAATTTACAGCAATGTATTTTAATTTGTAAAAGAATAAAGAATGAGCTGTCGACTAGACAGGAGGGATAAAAATGTTCTTCTTTACTTGTTTTCATGCTTTACTTCAGATTCATATATCGGTATATTTTTGTGATTACAAATATTCCTACTTACCTACATGATATGTCAGTTTAAAAATTAGTAGATCTTCAGAATATCTCGATGGAAAAAATTTATTATCTCTTTTATATATAATTATTGTTGTCTATGTGTGTATGTTCCACAGTAGCGCCTTAACTTCTGAACCGTTTTTAATTAATGAGATGTTAACATATTCACAATAATGGCCCAGGTGTCATAGGCTATATAAAGTTTATCAAAAGTTTTACATTGTCGGGTTATAATTTTTTAAACTTTTTCTCGTTAGGTTTTAGTGCGCTGTATTTAGGTATGTAGAATGATAATAAATTGACATCAATAAGACCGATTAGTACCTTAATATGATAAAGAGTAATAGAATAGAATAGAAAACTCTTTATTTGCACACCATAATACAGAATTAAATAAGAATACACAAAAAAGTCCGAGTTGTAGTGTACAAAGGCAGGCCTCCGTCACTCCATGTACTTGCGCGCTATAAGTGCCTACCGCGCAGCCGAGCGGTCTCAGTCCGCCGGCGGATCAAATTCAGTGCGGTTTTCGCAAGCGATGCGCGCGCACGCCGTTCAATTTTAATAGTGCTGTTCGTTCGTACGCGTATTACGATGCCGTGTGGTGCCTTATGTGCTGTAGATGGGTGTAAATCAAGCAAAAGAAGGGATAAACACCTAACATTTTTCCATTTACCTGTCAATGAATGAATGAAGAAAGATTTAATAATTTCTTCTTTGATGTCGGTGCTTTTTCGATTCGTAATTACCAGCTGTTAGCACTAACATAAAAAAAAAACAAATTATTTCTTACGGCTTAGTGCTTTATTTGAAGTCGGTTCTCTTTTTTAAGGCTTTTTTTTCATTTCTAGTGAACATCTCCGAAGATCATCATCAAACTAAGAAGTATTATACTTATTTTAAAACGTTCTCCTAACAAATCCTTTTCTGAAAACCGCATCGATATCGGTTTAGCCAAACGCGAGATTATCGCGCACAAACATACATACCTAAAAAACCATACAAGTCAAACATCTCAGTTTGGCCTGTATGTCTGATCACCTCCTTTTTTTTAAGTTGGTTAAATATTTTATAAATGATAAAATTTTTAACTGCCACATAAAAGTCGGAACATATTCACAGTTCTCAATAACATAGATAAAAAGTTATGTTAATTTAATTTTATCGAAGGGCAGCCCTGCGATTACTGTGGAATCGCGCGGTGCGAAGCAATCACTGCTGTACGCTTGAGCATTTAGGCGCATTTTAGCATACAGTGGTTGTTGACGCGAGGGAGTAGGCAATTATCGTAATAGGTATTGGAAAATTTCTACTGAGTGAAGTATCTGTTACGTAGTAACTATTCAGTAATCTGTGACAAAGGGCGGCCTTATTGTTAAAAGCAATTTCTTCCAGGCAACCTTAGGATGGATCAAATATTTCAGGGAGACAGTAGTAGTTGAATGTTCATTGAGTTTGAAGAAATTTATATCTATACACAGAAATATATACATATATATCTCTATATATATATATACAAACATACAGACATAGATATAAAAGACATACTTATACATACCAATAAATAAACATACAAATCAATACATAAAATTATTTCATTAAATTACATTTGACTGACTGACTCAATTATGATGCATTATAGTCATGAACCATCTTCTTGTACGACAGTAATTCTAGTACGACAGGTATTTCTGCTAACTTCCCACTGGAGTGTAAAAGCAACCACATTACTTCCAATGCTGTATCACAACAGAACTACGGAGTAACGAACTATACGAAGTAACTACTAATCCTGCATCGTGATACAGAAGTTCTCGCGCTCAGGGACACGACACCCGTTCCTCCAAACCTTCATCCACGTGGTCTTCGAGATATCATGTGTTTAGTGGTGACAGACTATCTACTAAATAACTCAGGAATTGCGTTTGGTTGGATTGAATTATAAAAAAAAAAAACCGACTTCCAAAAAACATCCAACGAAAACTGTCTGCCGAAAAAACACTTAAAAGCGTAAAATAAACTGGTTCTTCATAAATTGCCTATACCTAATTCTTTATTCATTTAAATAGTAGTATTATAATGTGTGCTAGGTACTTAGAATCTGTTTGAAGTCAGTAAGTGGTAAGCGATTACCGCCGCCCATGGAGGGCGGCGGTAATCGCTTACCATCAGGTGAAACGTCTGCTCGTTTGCCCCCTATTCCATGAAAAAAACCTATTCTAAATAGTAATGGATATATTTTAAGCATTGGTTTTTTTAATTAAAACATAGTTACGTAAATAATTTAATTACTTTTCTAAAAAGTTTACAAAAAAAGAAGTCAATTTGAGTACCTCCCTTCTATGAAGTCAGATATAAGTTAAAGGTTATGTATTAATTTACTTAATGAATTCCTTCACCAAATTAAAAGTTTTCTTCATCGAATCTGATGTTCAATCAAATTCAAGCGTTTTGAACGATCCATTCATCGACGTATCTGCGCCACCATTTGATACTTTCTGGCTAAGATCCGCCTTCCAAAAGTTGTCGTCCATGAACATTTTTCTAGAATATGAATAATTTGAGTCAAGACATGATTAAATTGCCAAAGCTTTTTTAGTTATTCAAACTTATTTAAATACTACTCAACTGTTTTAAAACACCTCCATTCTTTAATTCGCTTAAGTAAATCAAATTAAGGTGAATCTAATTCATCAAAAGGCTGAAGCCTGAAGTTGAAGTAACTCTCCCTGAGCAAGTTAGACTACAACTACACATTGTTTCATAACAAACTTATTTACGGATATCTTATTACACCAGTAACCATAATTCCTCAGACAAATGGTATCAGAGGACTAGATTTTTGCAAGGCAGCCAAGCTGATATCAGCACGAACGGGCCGGCTCGACCGGGAAGGTACTACCACTCTCACAGAAGACCAACTTAAAATGACAGCATTCCTGCTGTCGTGTTTCGTTGGTGAGTACAAGATCGGAGGCCCAATGATGCAGAAGCATCTCAATAGGCCACCATAGTGAGGGTGCATTATGACACTGTATGCATTCGCAATGAGTACCACCATTCTTGGATTCTGCTCATGCTTTCTATCAGGCAGAGTAGAGTCATATTGGAAGGCTCATACATAAAAAAAGATACCAAATTAATACTCTGAACTATTTCTGTATTTATTTCATGATTCTTTAAATTGAATCACACTAATAAATAAAGGCGAAAGTTTGTGTGTATGTTTGTTACTTCTTCACGCAAAAACTACTGAACGGATTTGGATGAAACTTTATAGTAATATAGCTTATACATCAGAATAACAGGCTACTATTTGCCGCGATAACCGACATACACGCGGGCGGAGCCGCGGGCAACAGCTAGTAGGAAATAAAGCTACAACAATTCACCATAGGTGATGACGGCGATAAGAAATTACGTCAAACCAATCCAGGAAAATCAAGGTAAATTTGTATTTTCATTAATATTTTATAGATTATTTATATGAATGTCATGGAACAGGACGTAGCTCAACTTATAAATTTTAAAAGGTTCATTTAATTTCTATAATTAATTCATAGTCATGATTTTCAAATATCGATGAATAATTAATTTTATGACATGATATTGCATGACGTTATTGTTAATTTGCTTTAAAACACGCATTTAAAATCCTAAAGTTAAAGGATTAGTATGCTAGGAAAGTAGTGTTAACTCATTACTGAAACGTCATTTTATTAGAAACACGAGATTAAAATTACAAAGAAAATCACACTAAAACTTGTTTCCAAACTTCACTTTACAAAGCAGAATACGTGTCTTTAACATTGTTCAATGATTCAGGTTTCACTGAATTTGTACTAATTACTCTTAATACTCTCTCGACTGCTTTAAAGTTATCTCACCAAAAACATTTTCATGTAAAATGTTGCCAAGACGACTGCATATGGCTTAACCTGTGAAAAAGATATCAGATCTCATGTAGATCCAAGGTTCTGAAGCTACACGCCCTAATTCTACCAACCCTGACTTCATAAATTCTACATCTCAGTAAAAATGTATGGCTTGGCCGTTTTGCTACCATACTGTCACGAAGGGGAAACGAACGCCTTTTGTGTTTGCAAATATCTAGTTTCTGTAGTCATGTGTTTTATACGAATATTTAGTTTCTGAAGTAACGAAACAGCCAAGCCATACATTTTTACTGAGATGTAGAATTTATGAAGTCAGGGTGTGTAGAATTAGGGCGTGTAGATTCAGAACCTTGGCTCTACATGAGATCTGATATCTTTTTCACAGGTTAAGCCATATGCAGTCGTCTTGGCAACATTTTACATGAAAATGTTTTTGGTGGGATTTCATTTCTTTTTGTAAGTTGCTTAAGGCAGTTTTTTTTTTGACTGTATTTCTTGTACATCTTCTTTCTTCTTTCGAAAAAGTCCGTGTATCAAAAATAAAACCTCTAGCATAAACATTTGTGTAAGTCTCATACAAACTTCCACCCCCAAATTTGGGGGTTGGGGGCAAAAGTAATAGGTTTATGAATTTTTCTGTTGTTTGTATACTAAACTTAGTTTACATACCAAATTTCAGCTTTCTAGCACTTCAGGAAGTACCCTAACAGTTTTGATGATCATCAGTGTGTCAGTGACGAAATCAGTGTTTTTTAGGTATCGATAAAATCTAAATTATGTTAGCTATGCTATTAAAACTTTGTATGTTTGATTAGTCTATTGGTAACATAATATCCTGAGACTTTGACCGATCTGGTATATCGGGAACCAAAGTTATGAGAGTTCAAAAAAACGACGAAACACTTCGAGAAAAGGTAGGTAGTGCCCTTGCGCTTCGCTTGGCTCGTCTTGGCGGGGGCACGACCGTGCCCCCAGATCTAATTCGTGAACGCTGTGAATAAAAGTGTAACACATCACCTATTTCCATAAATATGGTTGATCCAACTCTCGTTCTGATCTGCCATACTCTCTTTGTCACCTCCATATTCCTTGGGCAGATTTGCTTTATTTATGAACTTGTGTAAACCCGTATAATCTGTGTGAAAGTGAATCTGCGGAACAAACATTGCAGATTGACAAAATGGTATAATAGTGAAACATAGTCAGTATTTTTACGATATATATGTAAATATTTTCATTTAAAACAAAATCATTATACTCTAGTCATACATCTGTCATCTATACTAATATTATAAAGCTGAAGAGTTTGTTTGTTTGAACGCGCTAATCTCAGGAACCGCTAGTCTGATTTGAAAAATTATTTCAGTGTTGGATAGTACATTTATCGAGGAAGGCTATATATCATCACGCTAAGACCGATAGGAGCGGAGCACCAATGAAGAATGTTACAAAAACGGGGAAAAAAATTTACGCTACGGGCAATAGGAGACGCAAACGGGGTTGCGTGGGTCTGCTAGTATCAAATAAAGCGCGCTTCCACGGTATCCTGTTACATATTGCCCTTTCCACTAAATCACTAAATTGCAGTCGAGCATGAAAAGATGTTACACATCAAATACAAATCACTTATACTCTTTGCGCTGTAGCATGGTGCGGGTGACAGTTGCCTGTACGACGATTCTGGTTGGTTTAATTTAATTTACTACAGTTATTACTGATTTAATATATTGCGAATGTGGTACAGCTGAAATACTAAGTCATAATTTGTAAATCGCGGCAAATTTCAAGAGCACCATGCTACAGTGCAAAGAGTATAATTAATCACATTTCCCATAAATTGTACTAATCATTATAAATATTTATTTTTACCAAATTGCAAACATTTTCGGGTAACGCTGGTTTGACTAGGTTATACAGGTACTCGTAAAACGATGGGCAGTTTATAACATGGATTTGTTTCAAACGAACCGGCATAGTCTCCTGGAATACAAAAACTTTTAATGAATTTATTCATAATCACCGAGAAAAGGTAATGGAGTGAGAAAGTGCAGAGAGTTCTCATTCTAAATTAAATAAATTGTCAAAAATCCGTATAATAATATTTGAAGCAAAAACTTTGTATCTTTGTATGGACCAATGGGAAACTTGGCACAGATAAAGTTTATATGGAGGATTAGTGCTGTGCAGAAATTTAAAAAAAAGGTTTGTCGATTTTTTACTACTGGGCGACTACTAGATACATATCTACTTACTGGGATAAAAAAAGATCAAAAGTAGTCCTAACGACCTACAGGAAACCAAAAAAACTATTTCGTAAATAGGATGTTTAGTTTAAAGTACCTGGATGATCCAGGTTCGCTTGGTTTTTTTTTGTAAATTTTCTAAAAATGCATCCTAGAGTCGATTTATAGCCCCCAAATTCTCTTGCATAATAAATTTGTGTAGCTAGATTTTAAAACACTTACCAATAAGTAAAGAATAAACTTTTGGAAGTAGAAAATATTAGCTTTGGCTACGAGCTTCAGGGTGTATTGCTTTATATCATATACTGCGATGTGGTTTTCAGGCAGTACATCAAACGGGAGTTTGATCCAGACATCAACTTGTAACGTAAATGTCTTTAAGCAGTCGTAGAAGTCAAAATTGCTCGGCACTTCTTTCAGCAGATGAATCAGGATCTCATCAGTACCATCTTTATATGTTGTCACACACCTAGCCAAAACGTTAAATTCTAAAAATTTGGATACTAGCTTTTAAGAATATTTTAGAAAATAACACAAACAGTACGTTCCGTGAAATCGCATCACCACACAGGCAACATCCTCTGTAGGGAACTGTTGCCAGTAGTAGTTCACCACCAGTACTTACTATCTTCCAATAACTTCGAAAGACTTTGATATCTTTTCACTGATCAAAATATTAAAGTACAAAACCTAACCAGAGATAAAATAGCTCTACCTATTCTTTTTACGGTACTGGTAGTTCGGCAACTTACGTAATAGACAGTGCACTTTGAAGTCTTTGAGATTGTGGGTCCCTATTCATGAAAATCTCAGGCATACCGGCTCGTCGTATACATTGTTCTTCTATGCATTTCTTGGTCCTCTCCAAGCTGTTGTGACAACTGTAGAGAAACTTCTTTATTGCTACGTCATCTGAAAATAAGAAACAGAATCGATACTATCTCTATTTCTGCTGTTTATTCTCTTAGTGAGTAGTTTTTCTTCTACCACAGAACTTAACCCACACCATTTCTTTCTCTATGAGATACCCGAGGAGAAGACCCGAAGCTAGTCTTGCATGCTCGAAATATATATAAAAGTACGTATTTAATTTTTAATTTGTGTCTTACTGCTCACATATTTTTCCTACCGCATAGATAAAGTTACCTTACAGGGAAAATCTTTAATAGCCTTTAATTCTCAACAGCTGAACATAGGACCGCTTTCATAGGAGCAATCCTTCTCCTTAGTTTTTATTTCGTAGATGACATTCTAATATTTCTAATTAAACCCAATACGACAATAGACTTAGAACGTCAACGGTCGCGGGTCGATTACCGCAGCAGCAGTAAAAAATGTAAAAACGTATTGAACTATGTTCATTGTGTTGTAGAACTTCACATGTAATTTAGGTACTGTAATATAGTGTAATAGATATCATTTGTTTTTATATCCTTTCGTGGTCGTGTCCTAAAGACCAGTGAGTGATCATTATCATTGCAGCCTCTATTTTGTTCGTCTTCGAACGTAGGCCTACTCTCCCAATTTCCATTTTTCCCGATCCCGTGCCAACGCCATCCAGTTCACTTCCGCTCGTCCCCGTATATCGTCGACCCATCTTTTTGGTGGTCTTCCTCTGCCTCGGGTGTTTGCTGGGGTCTCCACTCAAGCACTCTTCGAGCCCACCGGCTCTAGTCCAGTTTAGCAATGTGTCCTGCCCATCTCCATTTCCAGCGTTCTATTTTTTGCACTACATCTACGACTTTAGTCTTTTCTGTGATCCACTCGTTTCTCTTTCTGTGCATCAGTTATGCCAAGCATCGACCTCGCCATTGCTCTCTGTGATACTCGTAGTTTCTCAGCAGACTTTTCCTATGAATGTGCAACTTAATTTTGACATTGACACATACTTTTAATATCTGCAAACCTACTAAGATCTCTCCTAACGATGTTACTTCTTGTTAAACATCCGTTCCGTAACATATCCATATCAGGACAACGACCCACTCCATTACTTTGCAGTCATTGACTTGTAAATTTCACAAAAAATCGTGTCGGCTTCATGTGTTTACATACCAAATGTGTGATATTACGATGAAAATTTACATAGGTATCTAAATATTTTAACAAGTTCAAGTTTACCATCAAAATTCCAACAGTACTTTTTTATAACTGTTTATACGGTTTTCGCTGTGGTTTTCGCCAATGGGTAGAGTGATTCAGCGAGAAAACTTTATACATAGTCTTCTCTTCTTTAAATATAAAAAAATGAATCGCCGAAATGTATGTACGCTCATATCTTCCGATCGGCTGCACCAAATTAAATAATTCTTTTTTATGTGAGCCTCATTGTTAGGACAAGGTTTGTGTACAAGAAAAAATAAAAATGACGGGAAAAGTTTTTTTTTTGTCTGCGACGGGAAGCTGAGACAGATAAGTAAATATGGCGCTACGAAGTTCGCCGGGTCAGCTAGTATATGTATAATTCATTACAAAATGAAACATGCCGACAGGATGCTTCTCTTCGTTCACCGCTTAGATCAATAGGGTTATACAAAAATAATGTGTTATGTAATTATTTTTAAAAACAAAAAAATATATTATTATTTAACAACGTTATGTATATCAATATGTCTGTAAAGTGTGTAAGATATATCTATATATTTGTAAAATGGACCTCTTTCCTTCTTAATTTAATCGAAATGTAAATAGCAAAAGTTTTCAAGAATTGTAAAAACTAGCTAATCCCAGCGATTTTTCTCGCGGTACAATAACAACTGCGGTTAACGCCGCGGGGCGAAACTAGTCAAAAAGGGAGCCTAAGTTAGTCCTTATATCATCAGCTACCTGTCGGTAAAAAGATCCGTCAAAATTGGTCCAGCCGTTCCTGAGATTAGCCGGAACAAACAGCAGACAGACCAAAAAATAGAAAAATTATTTTTTTGATAGAACTACCGTAATATATGCATTTAGTGAAAAGCTGTTAATTTAAAATTACAAACAGACACTTCAATTTTATTTTTTTGTATAGAAGATAAAAAAAAACAAAGCATAATCCAAATACCCCTTTGACGCATTGTTGACTACTGAAAAGCGTTATGAAATATCAGTTCATACGGTATTAGTTAGTAGTGTAACTGTAGAATAGAAAATATTGTTCTTTAAAGTAGCGCACAGATAATGTATTAAAATAGAAAATAATGTTATTTTGCGTGATTAAAAACATCACATTTCATTATTACTATCAAGAGAATAAGGAGAAAAGGGTAGGACGAATCTGATTCTTCTACAGACATGATACGACCAAGGCTTTAAACAATACCGAAGAAATATACATACATACAGTCGAATAGTGTAATCCTCCTTCTGACGCAGTCGGGTAAAACCATAATTAAATTTATTAGACAAATATTTTACACTTACCGAAATTTTTAGGTAAATGCGACTCTTTTGCCAGCCAGTTTTTAATGGTTTCCACATCCCGGTCACTTACTTGAGACATCTGGACATAATATATGAGATTTAAAAAAACAAAAAATCGTCAAATACAAAACTAACAATCTGCTAGTGTCAGTTGACAATGACAACTGACAAACATAAAATCTTCTATTTATATTAAATAAAAATGAATCGCCGAAATGTATACATGAACGCGCATAACTTCCGATCGGCTGCACCAAATAAAATAATTCTTTTTTTATGTGTTTGTTGTTGTTGGGACAAGGTTTGTGTACAAAAAAAAATAAAAGATAACGGTCATTTTCTTTTGTCCGCGACTGTACACTGCCTGTGGGAAGCTGAGACAGATACCTATGTAAATATGGCAGTACGAAGTTAGCCGAGTCAGCTAGTAGTGATAAATTAAAGAAATTTTTAAAAATTCTTTATTTAATATTTTGATACCCCACTTGATACTTCACGTATGAGAAAAATATTCTATAGGTAGCTTTGATTACTTTGTACATAATTTTACTTTTATGATAAGCCAAGCCAACTTAGCCAACTAAGCCAAAAAGTAGGGTAATCATTTTGACAGTCTATCCATAGGGTAATAACTACAGAATCAATTTACATGAATGAGGTTTCAATCGATTTGTGAAAACGATCGGGTGACAGGTGGCATAAGCTATATATAAATTTCAAAAGTTTTGGGTTAAAGTTCTTTAACTGTTTCTAATTTAATATAATAATAGTTACATAATAAAAAATATCACATTTTGATTTTACGTTTTAATTTTAAAGTAAAATATTTAAAACAAAATAATAAAATATCTTACCTTGAGAGCAAAAATCGTGTTCGTGTTCAATATCCCCTCCCAGTACCTATGTCAGCGACAACTGACGACTTATCCTTCCGCTGAATTACTTCTCACTACGTAGTTTTACGTACCTTCGTACTGTCTAACACTGAACACTGTCCATGTACTGATGACTGTCTGACCAGAGCCTAACTCTAAAACAGCACAATACACATGCGATAGACGCTAAAGTAAATGATCATTGTGCAATCCGGTAATTTCATACATCTTCGGTATAATTATGCAAAAACTCATTTGATCTTTTGCATTAATTAGTGGACTCAATAGACTACTTTATGTAGTGAACTGATCAAATTAGATAACTATATATCCGTACAAATAAATAAAATTGAAGTGTCTGTTTGTAATTTAAATACCTATAATATACATATATAGACCACATTCGCCCCACAGCGTTACTCGCGGTTACAACAGCACCGAGTGTTTAGTAAAGAAATCATCACATAACATAGGTACTCAATCTAAGCTCATATTATTATTTTGTTGTAGATGAACTATTCGTTACCCAAATCAGTCTATTTCCTTGCATTAATACGTTCGGTGCGTTACGGGAACTATTTGGCTGTATTTGACTTTCGTACTGTGCGGCAGCTATCTGACCTTGTTTTGCGCTCGGTGCCCCCCGCACCGAGCGCAAAACAAGGTCAGATAGCTTACTAGGATCCCGTAAAGTTAGGAAAAAGACAACTATATGTCTGATATTCTCGCTTCATTTAGTATCACTTACAATAGAAAAATAATACGGGAAGTATTTTGTCGTAACGCACAGAAGTGATATTTTTTTCGTTTGGTGCGGTACGGGAACTATTTTGTCGTAATTGCAACCCCGTATAGCACCGAGGTGTGGGCGCGCGGCGCTTAAGTTTGCCATAGTGTTGTGCGCAGTTCGATTCACCAATTAATATAAAGTAAAGATCTCATGTGAATACTTATTTGTCAAAAAATAATTGTTTTATTTTATATCATAGTTTATAACGTAAAATTCTCATGTGAATTGTTAACTATTTTGATAAGGTAAGAAGGAAGAAAGAACAGTTTCCACAGAATGAGTGTACTGGTTCAATTTTATGTACTATTTGTTGATGAATATGATGTTAATGAATCTTCTATTCTTTGTTATGCTTCGTATGAAAATCGACAAAAGTTGGTTTCAGTTTTTAAACTTTACCCTATCCCTAGCTCTTTATACGTTCTATGCGGGACGGGAAGTAATTTCCCGTAAAATGACCGATTTAGAAAAAGAGATATAACTCTAGTCTATTGCGAAGATCCTCGTGCAACGGCAGTTTTATATTCTTCTTCTAACTCGCTTCACTCTTGGCAGAGCGGTCGTGATCACGTAGAGTGTACACTGGTTGTGGAGGCGCACAAAGCCCCTCGTACAACTTCCCGCCATCTCACCCTGTCAGCAGACTGCCGGCTGCAGTCAGACACACGGCTTCCGATTGTCGACCTCACCTGGTCGGTCCAGCGCATGGGTGCCCTGCCGCGGAGTCTGATCCCCTCCACCTTTCCCTGCACTACCAGTCGCTCCAGTTTTATATAGGCAAGGATATAATCTATGGATTGGTATAAAAAAAAATAAAAAATAACGTTATTCCACGCCTTTAAGGAACTTAGAAGTCAGGAACTGATACGGGGAAATACAGGCCGTACCGCACGATTAGCATTCTTCATACGGGAACTATATGACTCGTATAGCACTGGTAGTAAAACTGGGTTCAGGTACTGCCGCAGCGAATGTGTTAACATCAGTAGTTCGTCGCAAATAGTGGCCGAATACACAAAGCATCAGTTCAAAGATCTTGCAAGAATGATAGTCATGACAGATAAACACTTTCACTGCTACTCTTGAGCTCATCATATACAATTTTAGACTATACATTAAATAGGTACCCTTGCCATCCTACTAATATTATAAACGCGAAACTTTGTAAGTATGGATGGATTTTTGTTACACTTTCACGGAAAAAATACTGAACGGATTTGGATGAAACTTTACAGTAATATAGCTTATACATCAGAATAACACATAGGCTACTATTTGCCGCGATAACCGACATACACGCGGGCGGAGCCGCGAGCAACAACTAGTACTTACATAAAATTGAATGTCATCAATAAAATCGACAGCCTTTCCTAGTCCACTGCAAGTCGTAGCCCGTAGGTCACTCCTTAGAAAGGAGGTTTTGATACGTTGGTATAGATAAGAGTTTGTGTCAAGTTTTCCTTCTCTTTCGTTTATATGTAACTTGACACACAATATAGTGTTCTCTCTTTATCCCAACGACCTTGAACTCTTCTATGACACCAGTAACCTATAACGTATATTTAAATACTAGCTGACCCACGCAACGTCGTTTGCGTCGTCTATTGCCCGTAGCGTGATAATTTTCCCCCATTCTTCATTGGTGCTCCGCTCCTATTGGTCTAAGCGTGATGATATATAGCCTATAGCCTTCCTCGATAAATGGGCTATCTAAGACTGAAATATTATTTTAAATTGGACCAGTAGTTCCTGAGATTAGCGCGTTCGAACAAACAAACAAACTCATCAGCTTTATAATATTAGTATAGATTGTTCTTCAAAGACGCCATGTTGAAAATAAAATGTAAATTGTTGCTACGTCGTTGTAAGTCAGCAGTAATTTAGTTTTTATATCAAAACTAAATTACTGCTGTTGAAATTACATTAGCCACCAATTTTGTGAATGTTAAAAAATCTAGCTTTTAAAACCCCGATTTATAAGATCCTAATTAGACAGACTTTAAAACTTTAGGAAAATTATAATATAATTTTCTTATTGTATTCATAGTTTCTGTTGAGGATAAGTGAGAAGTTTTATGTAGAGGAATGAGAGTATTAGAAGTAGAATAGCACATTTGATTAAGTATTTACTAAAATAAGCCGAATACAATACCGATGCCAGAGCACATAATAATGCTAGTCTATACTAATATTATAAAGCTGCAGGGTTTGTTTGTTTGTTTGTTTGAACGCGCTAATCTCAAGAACTACTGGTCCGATTTGAAAAATTCTTTCAGTGTTGGATAGTCCATTTATCGAGGAAGGCTATATTTTATTTTCAAAAAAATTAGAGATCCGTAAGAAAATTGCTATTTCGTAACCCAAGGTGTGAAATCGAAAACCTATTTTTGCGTGCGCTGCTAAAAGTATTGACAAAAGAACAAAATAATGTATTACGGGTTTGTCGGTCCCATTAAGATCTACAAAAAAGTCCGCGCGAGCATATATCTAACTATCATGGTTTAGTCACAATAACCGCTTTTGTGTTCAAAAAAACTATTAAATCGTCTGAAGAAAGAAACTACGTTAAATGTGTATCGTAATATTAATCCTTATCCAAATAAAGCATTATGTTATCAAGGGTATTTATGTAGAAGTAAAATACCTTTTGTTTCATCCCATTCGGACATTTCGTTTAGAAGTTATCTCGAGCATAGACGCTAATAGTTGGTACCTAATAATGAGTTATTTGTCAAAGAGTTTTTATCAACATAATACCTAATATTAATCTTTATTCAAATAAATGTGTTGTTGATTATGAGTATTAGATCTTAGAAGAGTATAATAAATACATATATACTATTATATAAACCTAAAGAGTTTTTGTTTGTTTGAACGCACTAATCTCAGGAACTACTGGTCCAATTTGAAAAAGTTATTTCAGTGTTAGATAGCCCGTTTATCGAGGAAGGCTATATATCATCACGCTATGACCAATAGGAGCGGAGTGCCAATGAAGAATATTTCAAAAACGGGGGGAAATTATTACGCTACGGGCAATAGGAGACGCAAACGACGTTGCGTGGGTCAGCTATTAATATTATAAAGCAGAAGAGTTTGTTTGTTTGTTTGAACGCGCTAATCTCAGGAACCGCTGGTCCGATTTGAAAAATTATTTCAAATCAAATCAAAATAATTTATTCATCTAAGACAAGTGACACTCACGAACGTCAAATTGAAGCTATAGTTAAAAATCATAGATCGACACAAACGACGCCACAGCATATGCTGTATTGTCGAGGTAAATTAGGCGAAAACACCAAAAATCTACTGCCTGCCTGTGTCGATCCATAACTTCCAGTTTCCAAAATGCGTAGAGCCTCGTGAGAAGAATACTGACAAAGAAACTCATGGCTACTCTTTTTCAAAATCTGATTTTCAGGTACAATAGTGTTAGTATTACATGTAAGGTAAACAGTATGCAAGCTGTTGCCTGCAATTCCTTTTATTAAAAAGCTTTCAGTGTTGGGTAGTACATTTATCGAGGAAGGCCATAGGCTATATATCATCAAGCTAAGACCAATAGGAGCGGAGCACTAATGAAGGATGTTAAAAAACGGGGGTAAATTTTTACGCCAAGAGCAATAGGAGACGCAAACGACGTTGCGTGGGTCAGCTAGTATACTATATATCAAGGCAAGGTTCTAAACACATTAATTGACCCGCGCAGTTACGTCCATCTCTTAAAGGGTTCTCCTGTTTTTGCTAAAATTTACTTTTTTTTGGAAACCAGAGTTGGGTAACACGTAAGCCACACTCTCTTCAGTTATCATCAACAGTCTACTAGTCCATTGCCGGACCCTCGTGAGTAAGTAGTATGCTCCCATACTCTGTTGTGTTATCAAGAAACGTTTTTGGGGCCAGAATCCCTAATAAAACATACCGTATAACAGGAATACGTTTAATTATTGAAATTAATAAGGCACAATAAAACAACTGTGAATTATAAATATATAATAGACCAACCCCAATCTACATATAATATAATAACACTTTAGTCCTTTTGTCTAGTTTCTTTTCCATTCAATCGATTGCTAGTGATTTGAACGACCCGTTCATGATTTCATTCACGGTACCATTTTTCACTTTTTGGCCGAGGTCTGCCTTCCAGAAGTTGTCATTCAAGTATACTTTTCTGAAAAATTTAGGACAATTTTACTATCCATTAATTTCAGACAAAAATATGTCCATATTGGAAGCATGCATACAAAAACACAATTACAGATTAAAATGAAAGAAAACTAAATTAAAACTTGCTGGTTGGCGGCTTGATGAGTTGGACTCAAACTCTTTTAATACTCATCGTAGGTTTATAGATCTTCATTGACTCATTAGTTAACATTACCTACATTACTGAGTTCACATTTTAATTGCTTACCTATTTTCACAAATTTGTTTCACCCAAAATGCATTTTGTTCAGTCAGTTCCTGGCAATCCCCACCATAGTCTTTAGGTAAATTTTCTCTATTTATGAAATTATATAAACCTGTATGGTCAGAGTGGAAATGGATCTGGAAAAAATAAATTTTAGATTTAGCTGTAATGCTAACCGGCTCCGATGATCGAGACAAGGTCGACGTTTGACCCCTTGTTTCAATTGTACCTACTTCGTTTCATTACTATTCTTAAAAACATTGGAGTTAATTACAGTCTATTGAATAAAATCAAATTCTAACTTTAATCTTAAGTCTGTGTATTTTTTGTTATTTCTTGAATTTGTATCAAATCGATTTGAAGTCTCAAAACTTTATTAGAATTACCAGTTGCTTAATTTACCACTTGAATTCGCTTTTTGATGACATTATACAACGAACAAACCAAAGAATTCACGTACTAGGAATTGCTCGTAAATATAAGTTACAGTATCTGTCATCAGATCAGAGAGGAGTGCGGCAGGGAGATACAATATCACCTAAACTGTTCAATGCCGCCCTCGAGAACATCTTCAAGAGACTGGAATGGCACAATAAAGGCATAATGATCGACGGAGAGAGACTCAACAACTTGAGATTCGCAGATGACATCGCATTGGTGGCTGATAACGTAGATGATATGCTTTCCATGATAGAAGACCTACGGAGAGAATCAACAAAAATTGGTCTGAAAATGAACGAGGGAAAAACGAAAATACTTACAAATATCCCTGAGGCGGATAGGCACCATTTGCCAGTTGAAAGAGTCGACCACTACATCCATCTTGGCCATAAGATGACTCTGGGTCTGGAAGACCAGGTGGCCGAAGTGGAAAGGAGGATCGCTCAGGCTTGGTCAGCTTTCGGAGCGAATTGCAAAATTTTCCGCTCTAAGAGAATCGCGCAACACCTGAAAACCAGGGTATTTAACCAATGCGTCCTGCCTGTATTCACATATGGCATGGAAACTACGACTTTGACCGAAAAGTCTGCTGAGAAACTACGAGTAGCACAGAGAGCAATGGAGAGGTCGATGCTTGGCATAACTCTGATGCACAGAAAGAGAAACGAGTGGATCAGAGAAAAGACTAAAGTCGTAGATGTCGTACAAGAAATAGAACGCCGGAAATGGAGATGGGCAGGACACATTGCTAGACTGGACTACGGCCGGTGGGCTCGAAGAGTGCTTGAGTGGAGACCCCGAGAAAACACCCGAGGCAGAGGCAGACCACCAAAAAGATGGGTCGACGATATACGGGGACGAGCGGGAGTGAACTGGATGGCGATGGCACGGGATCGCGAGAAATGGAAATTGGGAGAGGAGGCCTACGTCCGAAGACGGACAAATTAGAGGCTGCGATGATGATCTGTCATCAGGTATGGTTTGTAGTGATCACAAATTCCAATGTACAACCAACGTACAGCCATTATTAAAACCATTTATTTTTTACCCGACTACGGCAAAGCCAAAGGAGGGTTATGATTTTGACAGGCTATGTATGTATGTATATACGTATGTTCATTTGTTCCCTCATAGCTCCGTAATTACTTATTAGAACTGGACAAGTGAGGTATTGTTAGAAGCATCTTGATCGTCCCCTGGTTATAGGCTATATAAATTGTCACTGGATCTAATGTGGCACTCTCTAGCCGTCATAAAGTACTGTATTAAAAAAATAATTTGAGATAAATATGCCGTGTATGGTATCATTCGAAAGGGCGTTACTTGTACATTTCAAAATTATATTATATTATTAGCATTTTCTCGTGACTTTGTCCGTATTTATTCGATAATTGTAAAATTCCTATGGTACCTATTTAAAATATGCTTTGCAAAGAAATTAATATTAGGTATAGAGGCACCAAAACATTTTAAATAAAAAAAAGTAAAACCTAAAACCCAACTACGGCAAAAAACGACGTTGAAAAAGTATGAAACAAGTTTCAAAAGCCGTAGTCACGCGTTATGTAGTAATGTACCATAACACATTAACAACGCGTGACTACGGCTTTTGAAACTTGTTTCTTCTTTTTCAACGTCGTTTTTTGTCGTAGTTTTAGTTTTTGTTAAATTTTAATATTAAGCAAAAAATAAAATATGACAGAAAAATTCAAAACTGTAAATCTACAAAAAAACTTGAATACTTGAAGGTCCTTTCCTTGTTAAACTTGTAACCTACGAATATTTTAATATCTCATCCTTTGAATAAAAAATGACTTTTACAATAGGTGAAACAGCTAATAAATTTATAGTTCTAATGGTTTTCTTGTACCTACCTAGTCATATTTCATTTATTATTGTTTAAGTTTTGAAATACACACATCAAAAGTGTCTAGGGATCAAGCATTTTTATGCGGATTTCTTGAGATTGAGATGTGGCTTTGGCCCTGGCCTGCTCAGTCGCCAGACTTGAACCCGATTGAGCATGCATGGGATATGCTACAGAGAAGAGCTCTGCCGAATATGGAGGGTATCCAGTCGCAAGAAGACCTTTTTTTGTTGTTGCAACGAACATGGGCGGCCATTCCACAGCGTGTTTGGATGAACTCATTTTGAGTATGCCAAACCGATGTTCTTGTGTTGTTAGTGTTCGCGGTAGAAACACGGATTATTAATTGTTTAAGTTACCTAATAAAATTTTAAAGAAAACTGTTATTTCAGTCTTTTTTTCGAACTTTAATGTTGGTGGTTCAAATGTCAAAAATCTCTTTATTAGGAAAATGGCAAATTTCTTTATTAATGCAAAGGTGACTTGGTTTATCGTTACTGTGACAAACGAAAACACTTTATTTGATGAATCCTTAAAGAAAATTTTAATTAATATCAATCAGGAGAAAAGTAATTGCAAAAATATATGTTGATCCCTAGACACATATGTTGATCCCTAGACACTTTTGATGTGTGTATTAAAAATCCAGTATAAATTTATTGCGTAACAAAATAACAAATAACTCTTTTTATTTTTATGTATGGGCCTGCCAAAATACTCTGCCTGATGGAAAGCATAAGCAGAATCCAAGAGTGGTGGTCACCATACTCGTTGCGAATGCAGACAATGCAGCATGGTGACACACACTATAGCGGCCTAGTGATGCTTCTAAATCATTGGGACTCCGGTCTCGCACTCACCAACGAAACACGCCAGCACAAACGCTGTCATTTTACGTTGATTTTCTGTGCCAGGATGGTAACGCCCCGGTCGAGCCGGCCCGTTTGTGCTGAAATCAACGTGGCTCTACTACCTTGACACATGGACACACTCATATTTACTAGTGGTCAATCAGTGTCCAAAGTTCAACCATAATTCTGTATTTAATTTTCTTATTTTAGCTTTTTGCAGTCCTCCTGTGCTGTGCCAAATTTCAAACGTATGTTCGCATAATTTTCGTAAAAAGGAGCACGAAGTATTAAAAACGATAGATAATGCTTACCAAATTGCAAATGTAATCAGGTAACGCAGGCTTAACCAAATTGTACATGTATTCATAAAACGATGGACAGTTGATAATATGAACACTTTTCAACCGAACTGGCATGGCATCCTGAAATACAACAATATTTTATTAATACCCTTAAGCCTGAACTTAGAACCCATCACGATCCATTGACATCACACCATCACACATCAACAGCCTTTAACAGTCTACTGATGGACATAGCCTAGGCCTCTCCTTAGCAAGGAGGTTTTGCCCTACTGTACCACGCTGCGCTGGCCAGACGAGTTATCATAGGTTTGATTTAAGATTCTCTTCAAAGTAAGGAGAATTAGAGAGAGCAGTGTTGTTGTTCTGCGTATTTTGCTCTCGTAATTGCCTCTTACGACACCCACAGGATGAATATGAGTGTTGACATTTCGTGTTTTTAATCCGTCACCACACGGAAACCCATTAACACCAATATCGTATCAACACCATTAACAATATTAATATAATGTTAAGAATAGTTTTCAAGCAACCCAAAAACTTTTTAGTCCCCCTATCTCGGAAAGAGTATTTTGCCTCTCGATATCTGAGTGCAAAAGCGGTTTCTATCCGCTAGAGGATAAAGTAAATTGAATTCAAAATATCGTGTGCACTAAGTTTGTGAATTCAAAACATCATTTAACCTATTTACTTCTACCTCCATGGTGCCGAATTTATGATACAACCTTTTTTAATTTGTTAAAAACTTCTAGGTGTACTAAATTTTTATTTGCTTTGCCCGCCCCATTTTCTTTTCACGTTAAATTAAAACCTTAAAATGAGTAATTCTAGCCACGAAGAAGTTTATTTGACGCCAACTGAACAGACTGAAATTATTAATAATGCGCAAAAGTTTTATAACTTTATAATAAGTTGCATTTAGTCATTTCCTCGCTGAGGTGGGATGAAAAGTTACGTGTTGCACTCGAGTGCAAAGATTTTTCACCTCGTGCTCTTTTGATTCCCTCGTGTCACGCGTCATCGGCGCTCGCCTCCCACCGCTGAGCCGCTGTCTACCGCTCAGGATTCAAATTTTTTGAATCCTTCGCTAGCTCGGTCATCTAAATTAAGCACGCGGTTAAAAAGCAACTTTGCACTTTTGTATAACAAATAACTATTGTTTGGAATTAACTAATGTTTTACGCTATACGCTCTCTTTTGTCTCACAGGCCGAATAAACTGGGTATTATTAGTGTTAGGCAACGGCATTGGCGGAAACATTTCAACTTCTTAATATTATAGTGGCATGGTTCAGCATATAGTTTGGTTCAGGTTTAAATAGATGCAAGGAGTGAGATGAAAATGATAATGATTGTCGGGTGAAAAAATAGAAAAGTAAGTTATAATTTATTCTTTGTGCTCATGTACAATTTTATTATACACCCAATACATAAAAAATACATACCCTAAAGGAGCACTATCATAAATAATTCTCGTATGAAATGAAGCATTTAAATAACAACTTACCAATAAGAAGATAATAAACTTTTGGAAGTAGAACATATTTGTTTTTGCAACCAGCTTTAGGGTGTATTGTTTTATATCTAAAACAACTACGTGGTTTTCAGGTAAAATATCACATGAGCGCTGGATCCAATCATCGGCTAACATAGTAAAAGCCTTCACAAAAGCATAAAAGTCGTATTCGCTCGGTACTTCCCTTAGCTCGTGGATCAGAATCTCATCGGTTCCATCCTTGTAGCTTGTGACATTTCTGGAAAGTCAAAGTTAAATAAAAAGTTAAAATAGGTATGTCTAATTGTGTACGTAATTATAATTAGCATGGTTGACATATTACAGCAGATCATGTGCTTTTTAGTTCAAATATATTAGATCGGGGCGTGCCATGTATGTGGTCCGAACGGGGTGTCACCTCACATGCATCACATACATCAGGGGTGGCCAACCGGTCGATCGCGATCGACCGGTCGATCGCGGCTATTAGTCCAGTCGATCGCGGCGAGGCAAAAAAATAGGTACCTACATAAATTGAATTTGGATTAAATGGAAAAAAAAATTAAGTTCATAGGTAATTTGAATAAAAATTTAGTTGTTTTGGTCCAGAACAGACTGCGCAATGCAATCTATACTTATAATAAAAATGTAACAGGTCCAATTCTGTACATTAAAGATATTTTGAACATTTTTTTTTGCAGGGCGCTCCATAATTTGCCCTTTGACTTATACATAGCTGTTTCCAGTTTCTTCTCTCTCGACGTTAGACCTCCCAATAGAATAGCAGCAATGGACGTATCATCTATTACTTTGTCCATATCCGCCAAATGTTGAGCAGAAGAAATAATCGATACTGAAGCCAAAACTGTAATTTTTTTCATTTTTGTCTGTCTGTCCATCTGTCTGTATCTTGGCCGCGCATCACGCCGAAACTACTGAATGGATTCAAATGAAACTTGGCATGATTTGAGTTCATACTACGAGGTAGGACATAGGATACTTTTTATCCCGAAATTCCGCACGGTTTCCCGGAGAGAGGGGATGAAAGTCAAAATATGTATTTAGTTGTAATTCAATAACACATAGTCCCATTTCATTCATTGAATAATCTTTATTTTGTCCGCGGCTGTACATTGCCTGTGGGAAGCTGAGACAGATATGTAAATATGGCGGTACGAAGTTCGCCGGGTCAGCTAGTCACCAGTAAAATTGCTGCGGGCATCATCTTGTATCATTCCGTCACGTTATTTATCTTCTCTTCGCGACTCAGTTCCATTGGAACCCAATAACAACTACGGCGGGGCGTGTGTCAATTCATCACTCATCAGTTGACAACAGGGACTAGCAGACAGAAATTAAGGCTGTAATATCAGACTTCGAAATTCGCTTTAGTGATTTCAAAAAGATTAAGAAGTTGGTGGAATTTATCAGTACCTAAAGCGTTTATAAATGTGACAATTATAGAACTCTAGCTCTAATTTCTCATGCTAGCAAAGTGTGGTTACATATAATTCAGAAAACATTCAGAAAATAACAGAGTCCGACGTTTTTGGACTGGCAAATATCACAGGAGCAAGCCAGTTTCGTCAAAGGCATAGGATAGGACCTCTTGAACAAATTCTCAACATTCGCCAGCTAATTGAGAAATCATACGAGTTCAATACTGCTCTCATATTGTGGTTCATCGACACCGGCAAAGCCTTTGACTGCGCTATCTGGTCCGACCTTTGCAGTCGGTTCGGAGAGTGTTGAAAGAGATAGGAGTGCCCGTGCAAGTGCACTTGGTGGCACTTATTGAGACTCTGCATCTAAACGACCAAGGAATCGTGAAAATTCAGGCAGGGCAGGGCTGCATACTCTCGCCTATTTTATTTAACGTGTATGAATAGCATATCATTAGGCGGAAATGTGAGGATTGGATGTAGGTGGAGTAACTATAGGGGGCACCATGATCTCTAATCTACGATACGCGGATGATACCACCCTTCTGGTCAGTAGCTAACTGAAATCATCGTTATCCTGGACAGATTAGAGCGAATTAGCCTAGAAATAGGTCTCAAAATCAACCACAGTAAGAACCGGAATTCACGTGTGCTCTTAAAGTCGAAAATGTTAAAGATTTCATCTTTCTGGTGGGCTAATAAAAGCAACAATCGTTCGTACGAAAAGGAAGTTAGAAGAAGCATAGGAATGGCCAAAAGTGCGATGGACCAACTACAAGGAATATGGAGAGATCGTTACATCTTCCGTGAAACCAAAATTAAACTGTTAAAGACCTTGGTATTCTCCATATACATCTACGGGGCTAAGACATGGACGTTAAGGAAAACTGATCGCGATCGAATCGATGCTTTTGAGATGTATCGCTGGAGGCGACTGCTTCAGATCCAATGGACGGTCTTCGGCATAAATTTGTCTATTTTGCAAGAACTAAATATTAACAACTCTCTTCTATATGCCTGTGATTATTGTTTACTTCGGTCACATCGCCAGAAAAGAAGGGAACAACCTCGATCAACTCATGGTCACCGGGAAACTTGAGAACGTAGTCCAATTAGGTGGACTGGCCAGATCGGAACAGCCTTGGACGCCAATCTTGCTCTTCATTCGGCCAAGGAGAGAAACAAGTGGCAGGCAACTGTCCGGCATACAGTTGCTTGTAGAAGATCATACCACACCTAGGGAATCACGTCCTCGAGAAGAGCTCCACGAAGCGGAAAATTTATAGACCAATTATTTAAACTTTTATGCCGTAATTTATGAAAACAGAGATTGGAAAAAAATTAGTTAATTAACAATGGTGTAACTTTTTGAAAAATTGACATAATTTTTTTTATTCACTGAGGTTTTATTCTAATTTTTAAATAATTATTTAATACTATAAAATAATTATTTAAGGTGATATACCGGTTTTACAGGCGACGCGCCTATGCCGTAATGACTTCACGGAGTACTATTTTCAGCGTTAAAAAAAAAAGATATTGAGCTTCGGGAGTTAGGACTTTTTTATTCGAAATTTCCTCCTCTTTCAGGATCTTCTTTCAAAATTCCTTAAATATCACTACTTTAGAAGTAATTAACGAAAAACTAAATACCTTGTTTTTTTTTATTGTGTTAATAACAATCGCAATTTTTTATGTGCTAATAAACCCTTAAAAATCATTTTTCTAGACATCATTTCGAATGGAATGAGCTATCGCACATATTTTTAAGAGCTTTATTTCTATTCAACACGTTTTTGAATTTGTTGACTAGACTAGGCGACCGCTTAAAACACTACGCAATCCGTACATTCAAATTGTATCGATTGCACTATGAAGTATGTTGTTTCGTGTGAAATTCCAAGAAATGTCATTGGTCGATCGCACAAGGTTTCATCAGTAAAAAGTAGATCTTAGGTCTAATCAAGTTGGCCACCCCTGACATACATCAACAGAAAAAACCTACTACAGCGACATCTATCGAAAACACATCGAACTACAAAGTAATGACGGAAACGAAGAAACTACCAATCCTAAATCGCGCAGTAAAAGTTCTCGCGCCGATTATTATAAACTCTTTTGCAAAAAAAACGGGCACTTAAGCAAAGAACTATTTTATAGTTACTATTTGTTTGTTTGACAATTTTAGGTATTGTTATCCTCAGAATTTTAAAAATTATTAGGAAGGAATAGTTTTCATCAGTTTTATCATAACATTTTGATTAAATTATTGAGAAATAATGTTTAAGCTCAAAACACTATTATTGTACCTGCTCGCTAAATAAAAATGAAACGCGTTAATTTCTTTGTTTTTCTTGAATACATTAAAAGCAGATAAAAGTTTAGTATTGATTGTGACCCCCTCTTGCTGAAATCACGGCTTGCATTCGTCTGGGCATGCTAGCGACTATATCTTTTATGGTTTCTTGGGGAATACGTTCCCACTCCGCGGTAATCACATTCTTTAGCTCTCTGATGGTCTGCGGAGCCGGCTGCACTGATCTCACTAGTCGCTTCAGAACGTCCTAGACATGCTCTATGGGATTGAGGTCCGGACTTCTAGCTGGCCAATCCAAACGACGAATTCCGACTTCTAGCATATACGCTTCCAGATCGCCAGACCGGTTGGCGCGAGCGTTGTCGTCCATAAAAATTGAGTTTTCGCCAAGAGCGGTTAAAGCGGGTTGTGCATAAGGAATTAGAACTTCCGTTATGTATCGGTGTCCAGTCAGTGTACCGTTTTCGATGAAGACTAACTCCGTACGATCCATAGAATTTATTCCTGCCCAAAACATAACAGAGCCCCCTCCATAAGGTGTGATTTCTTCAAAACATGCCTCTGCAAAGCGTTCTCCTCATCTACATAGCACTAGCCGACGTCGGTCACCATGCAGAGATATCCTGGCTTCATCGGAGAACAATACCCTATCCCAGTCTTCATGAGTCCGTGACACACAATTTCGAGCGAAGCTAAGCCTGGCAACTCGATGTTCACGGAGTAATTTAGGCCCGCGTGCCGGGCGATGACTGTATATATCAGCAGCGCGAAGCCTCCTCCTAACCGTCCATAGACTAATTTTATACATTTCTTACTTCTTCGAGGCTGTTCTTGAGGTCCACATAAGAAGATTTGCGATTTCTCAACGCTTGACTAACTTGAAAACGATCATCCCGTGGTTCGGTATATGTCTTTCTTTCTGCCAGAACCAGGCCTTCTCTTGACGGAACCGGTCTCTTGATAGCGCTGCCAGGTCCTTTGAACTGTCACCTACTCACATTTAGGCTCTGAGCCACGAAGCATTGGCTGCAACCTTCTTCAAGCAGCGCAATAATTTTGCTCGCTTTTATCACTTTATCTACCATTTTCGAGATTGCTAAACAGCAATAACAATACTTTAAAATGTCAAGGACATCAGATAATTTAATAAAAATTGACAAAAAGTTAATTAGAGTCGATATTAACTATAGGGAATTCGTGCCACAAAATGTAGTTAAAAGTTGTTTTCTTTGAAAACCAGGCTCAGTCAAAAATTTGAATTTGGAATGTACTCTTATAAACATTATGGCACTTTTATAACTGGCCAGTAACATGCTCAAATGATTAAAACCTTTTTGGTATTTTATTTTTTTTCAGCCAGGAAGAAAATCGAGACCGCCCGTTTTTTTTGCAAATGAGTGTATATTCAACTTTCCAACATCAACCGTTGGGCCATAGCCCGCCAGGCATGATCACCTCGCCTGGTCGGAGGATCCTCCCTTTGTGTTGGAGTTCACCTGTTCCCCCACAGGGGCATGGATTTGAAACGTTACATACATTTAGTATAAAGAAGTTCACATTACACAGTTCATGATACATATAAGTGTCCTGAGGTCATTCGTGTCCCATCCGGGCTCGTCTACTGACATATGACGCGATGCTAGCCTCGGCCCGGTCTTATATAGATTCACAAGTCCGCTGCCGACTGTTGAGTAATAGAGGGAGTAAAAGTATTATTACTCGGACTTCTTCTATGACCTTTCACTAATACGTTAAAAGCAACAACAAAGAATTGCTTTGAGCCGGTTTTCGTTGAGGCAGTGGTATCAGTCACTGTGTGTGTGCAGGGCAGCAGCACGGGACCTTTTCCTTCCGACTGACGCAGGTCCTTTTCGGGCACGGTTGCTTCGGGAAGTACCTGCACTCGGTCGCCAGGAGGGAAGAGAGTCCCGCCTGTCACCACTGCGACTGCAGTGAGGACTCGGCCCAGCAGACGCTGGCGATTTGCCCCGCTTGTGTGGCGCAGGGTCAGTCCCTCACTGCAGTCATCTGAAGAGATCTCTCGCTACCGGCCGTCATACGCTCAATGGCCGGTAGCGACGGTAGTTTTACCGCGGTTGCAACCTTCTGCGAATACGTAATTTCGCAGAAGGAGGTGGCGGAGATGGCCTGGGAGGACGACCTCCACTAGGACCCAATTCCCCGCCGGCGAACCTGCTATCAGCGCCTCATGCCGCTCTGAGTGTCGCCGCGGATGGTCGGGACGCGTTTTTCTCTCCATCCGCTTTAGTGAACAGCCGCGAGGAGGCGACACGACGTACGCGTGTGCCGTACGTGTGATTTGCAGGCGGAAGTTCGCCGGGCAGAGAACAGCTTTCGGAAGAGGTACGTGAGTGGGGCCGTTCGTCGAGCCACGATAGCTCGCTAGTCATCCCGGCTAGGGAGTCCACGTGCTGGCTTTGCCGTCGTGGACGCTCTCGAGCCGGTCATTCTAGAGTAGCCAGGGCGGCAGCACGGGAACCTTTCCTTCCGACTGACGCAGCTCCTTTGCGGGCTCGGTTGCTTCGGGAAGTACCTGCACTCGGTCACTGAGAGGGAACTGAGTCCTGCCTGTCATCACTACGAAAGCAGGGAGGACTCGGCCCAGCACACACTGGTGGTTTGCCCTCACTGCAGTATGTATGCTTGCAATTAAATTTTATGCAATACCAAGCAAAATATTATCGATACGTTATAGTACTGTTTACAGGTTTTTTAGTTTTGATAGTCGTTTAGATTTTTGTAATTGTTCGTATTAGTTTTGGATTGGCACAGTACTATTAATTATTCTGTGTTGGCACCGACTCCAAACAGATTTTAGGTACCTAGCACACATTATAATACTACTATTTAAATGAATAAAGAACTAAATATAGACAAGAATTTTATTGTCACATACCAATATTAAGAGCCAGTTTATTTAACGTTTTTTAGTGTTTCTAGGCAGAGAGTTTTCGTTGGATGTTTTTTTTGAAGTCGTTTTTTTTTTGTAAAGAGATTTTATAAATGTTACTTACGATGTCGTGAAAGCTGTTTGAATTTTCTTTGCTGAAGGATCCCTGTTTAAGTAAACCTCGGTCAGTTGGGCTCTCCGCGTACAGAATTCCTCAAGGCATTTTTTAGTTCTCTCTAAACTACAGTTGCAAGCGAAGAGGAATTTCTTGATTACTGTGTCCGCTGCAAAAAAATAATTTGTAATATTACAATATATGTTTAAAAATAATTAATATTTTATATGCTTTAAAGTAACGAGGGAAACTCGTCACGCGATGCATGTAAAGAGGCAATAGTGCCTGCATATTACTCAGATTAAATAAATTGTCGATACTTGTACGATCCTGACGAAAAGTAGCGTAGTATAAAGCATAGTTAGTGCGTATCGCGCGTGTTTACTTAGAACTACGCGCCTTTTTACCCGTATGTATGTATGTATATTTCTTTGGCACGCCCTAAAGCCTAAACGGCTTGTCGTATTTTACGTGAGTGGTGTCAATAGATTCATCTTAGTCGTGAGAGTGACACTGGGTATATCAAAAAAAAAAAAAGGATTTTTGGCGCCAAAAAGTAATATAAAAAAATGATTTCAAAATACACACATCAAAAGTGGCTAGGGATCAACATATGTGTCTAGGGATCAACATATATTTTTGCAATAACTTTTCTCCTGATTGATATTAATTAAAATTTTCTTTAAGGATTCATCAAATAAAGTGTTTTCGTTTGTCACAGTAACGATAAACCAAGTCACCTTTGCATTAATAAAGAAATTTGCCATTTTCCTAATAAAAGGATTTTTGACATTTGAACCACTAACATTAAAGTTCGAAAAAAAGACTGAAATAACAGTTTTCTTTAAAATTTTATTAGGTAACTTAAACAATTAATAATCCGTGTTTCTACCGCGAACACTAACAACACAAGAACATCGGTTTGGCATACTCAAAATGAGTTCATCCAAACACGCTGTGGAATGGCCGCCCATGTTCGTTGCAACAACAAAAAAAGGTCTTCTTGCGACTGGATACCCTCCATATTCGGCAGAGCTCTTCTCTGTAGCATATCCCATGCATGCTCAATCGGGTTCAAGTCTGGCGACTGAGCAGGCCAGGGCCAAAGCCACATCTCAATCTCAAGAAATCCGCATAAAAATGCTTGATCCCTAGACACTTTTGATGTGTGTACATCGATTGTGGTAACAAAATAAAGAATTTTAACGGTGATTACGAATATATATAAAACTTATATGTGTTTATTGTTAAATATTGACGCAGTCGGGTTTTTTATTTTTAATAATTTAAACTTGTTTTTGCTTCAACAAGAACAAGGCGGTGCGTTATCTACCTTTTTTTATTTGATCTGAGGTATATTACAAATTACAATAACATCTGACAACCTTTTCAGGGAGATTAGCAGAATGATATATTCGTAACTAGCGGTGAACTCGTATCATCTAAATTATATTTGTGTAAAATATGACGAGGTCTCCGACTTTATAGTGAAACCAAAAATGGCTGTAATTTTTTTACTGCATAAGGCAACAACAAACGAACAGACGGGTCACCTGATGGTTAGTAACCACCGTCACCCATGGCATGTGCAACATACACCATGGGCATCTGTCAAAAGTGCGTTGACGCCCCTTTTGTTTTTGTAGGTTTTTTTTTATGTTTGGATCGCCAAAATGACTCTACTCTGCCTGATGGAAAGCATAAGCAGAATCCAAGAGTGGTGGTCACCATACTCATTGCGAATGCAGACAATGCAGTATGGCGACCCACACCATGGCGGCCTAGTGATGCTTCTGCATCTTTTAGTCTAGTCAACAAGTATGGAACTTGTTGACTAGACCATTTGGGCCTCCGGTCTCGCACTCACCAACGAAACACGAGAGCACGAACGCTGTCACTTTACGTTGATTTTCTGTGCGATGGTAGTACCGCCCCGGTCGAGCCGGCCCAACCGTGCTGAAATCAGCATGGCTCTACTACCTGTTCTTCTAATTTTATTTTTTTATATATAAAAACTGGTTGGGCCCTGCTGTGTTACCCGCAGTTGTTATTCATTTATAAAATTATTGCACTAAGTTTGTACATCGGCGGATTTAACGCCCAGGGCATTTTCTTCCAGTCAACATTGGGATGGTGTAGAAATCTTATAAGGTAGGTGTACCGGCGAAGCTAGTCTAAAAAAGGGTAGCCTAAGTTACTCCTTATATCATCAGCTATCTGCCAATGAAAGTCCCGTCAAAATCAATCCTGCTGTTCCAGAGATTAGCCGGAATAAACAGGCAGACAGGCAGGGAGACAAAAGTTTTCAAAATTGATTATTTGATGTTAGTACCGTATATGTGTACTTTCATATGCATTAAGTGAAAACCTTTTAAATACCAAATAGACCTTCATTTTTTTTTATTGGTAATTCTTTGACGACAGATATGTAATAAGAAAAAATGTAAAAAACCTGTTTTATCTGTTTACGAACTAACAGAACAAGTTGCATATTATATTATCTATGTATAATCTCTAGATGGCCGATATGCGGAAATTAGATAGATGAATGCGTACCTACTATTTAGGTTCGTGGTTCCGGCAACAAAAATACAATCATACGTCTGTATATCATCATTATAAAATCTTGTGTATGAAACTAAATACACAAGGTATTATTAATTAATCGCGTTGGATAAACAAACCTAATATAAACTACTACTCGTATACTAATTCTGTCCGTCTGTCTGTCCGTCCGTATGTCACGACCACTTTTTTTCCGAAACTATAAGAACTATAATGTTGAAACTTGGTAAGTAGATGTATTCTGTGAACCGCATTAAGATTTTCAAACAAAAATAGAAAAAAAAAACAATTAATTTTGGGGGTCCCCATACTTAGAACTGAAACTCAAAAAAATTTTTTTAATCCAACCCATACGTGTGGGGTATCTATAGATAGGTCTTCAAAAATATATATTAATTGATGAAATGTGTGGATTTCTGTTAGCCTGGCAGCTACTAGTGCTCATTGGAATCGCCTGTCATTTTGTTTTTGAACTTCTTAATGAATGAACTAAATCCTATAAAAATTTCAGCCTTACAGGATCAAGTTTTTTTTTCTCATTTTTTTTACACTTTCGAACGCATGAAAGATAATGATGTGCAGGGCTGAGGCCTGCCAGGCGATGGTTACGTACTTAGCACGTTATGACTCATCACTACAAGAGTTTCTAGCCTTACAGACACACCGTTGGTCGAAAGGTTCAGTAAGTCTTGGTCCATATCTGGTTATGACCTACACCCAACACTCTTGCCCACTTTTTTCAATCACTATCTTATAACGGCCCAAAGCAGGGAAAGGAACATTGTTAGGGGCTCTATCATGCTTGTTCTTTCTTGACTCCCTACTGTACATATTGTTTAACTCATTCTTCTGTCCCTATTGTTTTGAACACTCTGCCGTTTCGGGGGCCTAACGTCACCAGAACAGTAAAGATAACAACACAAGATAAAAGGTAAGATAACAGTGGTTACAAACTAATATCGCTCCAATTTACTCCTTACATCATACCACCCGTGCGCGAAATCTCATAGTCGCCTGAAGTTTGCCTCAGAGGAAACAAAGTGTCGGTGTAGTGTAGGTATATGTAGGTCAGTGAATACTTACCTAAAGGCCTAAATATATAAATAAATACTCCATACATGTCTTGAGTAAATATAACACGCATAGACCATAGAGAGGACTCTATAGCCTTTCGGTCGAAAGAGGTCGAAAGGCTAGCCGAGACGACCAGGGTGATTCCTTCACCACAGACAACACAACTTGAAACAGACACACATAACTAGTATAAATATTATAACATTCATACGAGAAATGTAAAGGAACCGAGAACTATATTGACCACTATTCAGTTTGCGGAACTTCATTTAGTTCCGTATTATCGTTTGACGTGTAGTGATAACCGGTCTTAATATTTTTAGTTCTGATCCGTCACAATAATATCTAACATTACATTACATAAATTACCCGAACCTTCCTTATTCTTGTACTAATGGAATACTTCGTTGATCAGTATTAGTGTCCGTGGTCGAACCGGTTTTAGTAAGACTCGATTGTTCCGATGTATAGAAGTGAGTGTAAATATTAATAGAAGTGTGTGTAATTAGTTAATTAAGGAATTAGCTTATTGTTGAATTTTAATTAAATAGGAACTGTCATATAGGTTAATTGAACGAGCTTATAAAGCGGTACCTACTCGTCTACAATCAAAAAATATTTTATTAAATTTCCTATTAGCTTTTAAATAAAATTGTTTATTCTGTAACCCAATAATTTAAGATATATTATTTAATTAATATTACTATAGTATAGCTATATTTATATAACTATACCAAGGTAGTAGAGCCACGCTGATTTCAGCACCAACGGGCTGGCTCGACCGGGGCGGTACTACCCTCGCACAGAAGATCAACGTAAAATGACAGCGTTCGTGCTGTCGTGTTTCGTTGGTGAGGGCGAGACCGGAGGCCCAATGGTGCAGAAGCATCATTAGGCCGCCATGGTGTGGGTCACCATGCTGCATTGTTGCATTGTCTGCATTCGCAATAAGTATGGTGACCACCACTCTTGGATTCTGCTTATGCTTTCCATCAGGCAGAGTAGTCATTTTGGCACACTATATTTAGGGCTGCCCCGGTGGCGCAGTGGTGACACTGGTTACGTTTGCAACTGAGTGCTTGAGGTCTCGGGTTCGATTCCCGGGTCGGATGTTTGTATGATCTGCAAATATTTGATTCAGAGTTTGGGTGTTTTCCATGTATCAGTTGTCTAGTACCCATAACACAAGCTCTGCTGATCTTGGGACTAGGTTGCGTTGTGTGTTAGATGTCCGGAATATTTCTATTTAGGTATTGTTCATTCCTCTCGCCAATGCAGCGATCACTTTTTGACGTTTGAAATACCTATAGGCCCATGTTATAAGCATACAATCACTAAACAAGTTCACTAACAAGAGCAATGAACCTTTACGGCGATTCACCGTGTTCTTAATCTAAACTAAAATCATCAAGCACTTACTGGAGTTGTGTGGCTTCCTTGTTCTCGGCGTTCCAAGAGATCTCTTGGGTAGTTTCCTCTCTGCTTTGTCTTAGTACGTTCACACAAACATGCTCCAAAGTGCTGTATATCTTTCAAGGTATTCGAATTACAATAAACTCGTATTAGCTATTACGGATCACGCCCTTTTGAAAGCGCCTACAAAAACTCGCGAGTCCTAACCAGACCAATCATACCGGTGACCGACGAAAACCGAGTCTTGGGAAATTAGCTTAATATCAATTCAAATAACTTAAAACCGGCAGTCAATTACGAAGCTCTTGCTCGACCGATCCAAGCGTCCTCAAAGTACTTAACCTCCAACGTCAAAAAACATCAAACAAGAAAAAGTGACACTCGAAAATGTTGCCATTACAATGACGTTCGAAATCTAACAGGTATGGATAAAAGACTTTACTGAACCAATTTTTTTGTTGATAATATAATTTTTTTTTGGATACATGAATGAAAATGTGTGGATTCCGTAGTTAAGACCTTAATCACATTTTTCTACTTACTGAAATTTTTGGGTAAATGTGGTTCTTTTGCAAGCCAGCCTCTGATAGCTTCAACATCCTTGTCACATACTTGAGACATCTGAAACAATACATTGAGCAACATTAATTTAGGAATATTCTTAATTATAGGACATATCTTGTTCTCGCGTATAACTTTGATGCCATATTTAGAGGTGAGCTAGTCCTAAATCAATAACACTTAGGTGTTATTGATTTAGGACTAGCTCACCTCACGCTCACCGAAGAGATCAATATTTTAATATAATAAAAGGAAAAAAACACCAATATTATAAGAATCAAAGGTGCGTAATGTATTTATTCGTTATGAAAATCGAAACTAGACTTTTCATTGACTGTTCTAATATGTTCGATAAATGAAAAGTTTCTTTCTAAAACCAATCCTTAATAAGTGAGACAATATTATCATTTCGACTCGTGCATTTCATATTTTTACCATTTCATGACACGTGTAATAGTTATTTTGCTTTATTTGCACATATGTATGTATTTTATCATGGACTAGTAAATCGGCCCAGCTTCGTAAAGTCTTTGAAATTTTCTAAGTTCATCCACAATCTACTACTATACTTATTCTACTATAATATGCATGTGCGACTCATTTATACACACATCAAAAGTGTCTAGGGATCAAGCATTTTTATGCGGATTTCTTGAGATTGAGATGTGGCTTTGGCCCTGGCCTGCTCAGTCGCCAGACTTGAACCCGATTGAGCATGCATGGGATATGCTACAGAGAAGAGCTCTGCCGAATATGGAGGGTATCCAGTCGCAAGAAGACCTTTTTTGTTGTTGCAACGAATATGGGCGCCATTCCACAGCGTGATTTGGATGAACTCATTTTGAGTATGCCAAACCGATTCTTGTGTTGTTAGTGTTCGCGGTAGAAACACGGATTATTAATTGTTTAAGTTACCTAATAAAATTTTAAAGAAAACTGTTATTTCAGTCTTTTTTTCGAACTTTAATGTTAGTGGTTCAAATGTCAAAAATCCCTTTATTAGGAAAATGGCAAATTTCTTTATTAATGCAAAGGTGACTTGGTTTATCGTTACTGTGACAAACGAAAACACTTTATTTGATGAATCCTTAAAGAAAATTTTAATTAATATCAATCAGGAGAAAAGTTATTGCAAAAATATATGTTGATCCCTAGACACATATGTTGATCCCTAGACACTTTTGATGTGTGTATCTACCTACTATGTTAAAATTACTAATAAGTAATTGGATTATTGAGAAGTTGTCATAAGAAATGACAACAAATAACATTTAAACTTTATCTGTGCCAGATTTCCACATTTACTTAACAGCACATATTCAATGTTTTTTTTGCAATTTAACATTAATCTGAAAGGTATCACATATATACCTAAATAAATAAAATTCTAAGCGTCAAGTGCTTATAAATGTCAGTTAGGAAGCCTAGAGAACTTCACAGTCGGACTGTTGCCGTGTTGTTTTTTTATACGTAGCACCATCGTACGTAATATCTCGATGCGTAGCACAAACATTAGCCTATGATTAAAACATTCTAACAAAAAAACCCTGACCGTCGACATTTTAAATTCATATTCATAATTGTATTTTTATTGGAGCAGAACATAACAATTTACATATTAATATAAATATGATTTATATTTAAATGGTGAACAAGAACACCTTGGGGATGTCTGCATAGGAGTGTCACATTCTTATTAATATCAGAACAGAAGGCCAATTCTGGTAGATTACAAAAATTCGGTCAAAATTCATATATTCTCAAACTTACTTAAAATAAAACACAAATGTCTTGAAAAAAACCGGTCAACTGCGAGTCGGACTCGGGCACCGAGGGTTCCGTACAAACCTGTAGGTATATAAGTAAAAGTTTTCAGAATTTTTCTGTTACCCGTGTTGTTAAGCTATTGCTTCTTACCAAATTTAATTTTTTTATGTCTACAAGCAGCAGCTTTTAGGTTTTGATTCCTTTGCGAGCAACCGCGAGTTTCAAAATATGTGATATAAATGGTTGTACCTTTTATGCGTTTTGTGTTTTTGCTTAAAGGCAATTAGACCTAATATTGATATAAATAAACTTAAAGCAGACTTCAACCTGGTTTCGGAAAAAATCATTTTTGAGATTGAATTATGATCTAAACTGACTTTTCAATGGCTTATGGACAACGGCCACCACTAAAACTGCCATCACTAGACCACCAGCACGCTGGGAGAACATTTTTACTCTGTTCCCAACCGCCACCACTGGGGGTGGTTAGGAACATGTGTAATAAATAAAAGCTTATTCCCAACAAACACCACTAAAACATCAAAGTTTTAGATGTAGTCCCAACAATGATCCCCCAAAGTTGTTGTAAATAACACGATATTAAAACCAGCCAAGTGCGTGTCGCGCCATGCCTAGAGTAGGATTCGTCCGTAGTAAGGGCGTCTTGTTACTTCTTAAAATATTATAAACAATTAATGTTTTAGTTGTAGTTTTAGTGGTGGTTGTTGGGAATAAGCCCTTATTTATTACATAATTTTGTTCCTAACCGCCTCCAGTGGTGGCGGTGGGGAACAGATATTAAATGTTGTCCCAACGACTATGGCAGTTTTAGTGGTGGCCGTTGGGAATAATGTTTATTTTTTACATTTGTTCCCATTTGTCCGCCTCCGGTTGTGGTGGTTGGGAAAAAAAAAAAATGGGGTACGTACACCAGTGGTGGTAGTTTTAGTGGTGGCCATTGGCCATAAGTCGTTTTAGCGAATGTTTATTAGAAAAATTGATCTTTTCACTGATTACACCGCAATCATACCTACACATAAAATTAATTGTTGAGTTTTTAAAAACAAAATGTTTTTTAAATATAAAAACATTTTGTTTTTAAAACATTATAATGTTAATTAAAGATTCAAGTTTTATTTTCTTTTTTTTTATTGTTAATTAAGGTTTCAGGTAAAGTGACTATTGCCATTAAGCCTTGAACTACTTAGGTACTACACGACATTCCGCAATATAATTTACAGACGCATATTTTAAATAACTCTAATTATGCAAGTGTTTTTATGGCAATTTCATGATTCATAAATCAATTCAACTAATAATTGAACAACACGACAACTATTATGAGACTGGCCTGTTGGTGATTAGTGTTCCTAACTGATTAGCCTTAAGTCCTAGATTCGACTCCTACTCAGGATAAATAACTGTATGATGAGTACTGTGTCTGGGTGTAACTTATTTTCAAGAAGTTCAATATTTACATTTTTTTACCAGCACCCTAGTTACGATAATACAGGGTGCGCGCCTGTGCCTAGCCTGGCTCAGCCTGGATCCATCGTGCGTGAGATATTTAAAGTTATTATTGTTATTATTACTTAAAGGTTAATCATTATTTGTAAACGAGGTACATAAAACCTTAGAAAAGTGACTAATTTAAAATTCTATTTCGCTAACACAATTAAAACAGTAAAATTGATGAATAAAAATGTAATTATAAAATAGAAAGCACCTTACCTTGACACACAATCTAATGCTCAATTTCACACTATCTTTACTAAATATCGTAACTTATATTACTAAGATATTGTTTTCCACCTGGACATCAATCGACACAGCGAACCCAATACACATGCGACTTACGTCGAAATGTTGTTATTACTAATCGCAATTACGAATAGACAGCCTTCGGTGCTAGGACCTTCATAATTTTTTTCATATCATAATAAGTCTATGAATTAATAATGTTAATTTTGCACATAACATTATTTCTAGTCGATTTCGTCATATCTATTTTAGGGATACAATATTATGTGTTAATTTTTTTTACATTAGATCAAAGTTCCGAAACGAGGTGCGAGACGGTTCGATTGTTGTATGTATAATTTTGTGAATGAAAAATACTAAACTATTAAATTAGTACCAACATCGTCACTAGATTTCGTTGATCACTTTTTTAAGTAGCGATATGGTTTCGTTACACTGTTACACAGCATACTCTAAAAGGTTTAAACTATTCCTAATAAATGTCTTCGTCATTGAATGGGTTGTTTTATTCACAGTAGGTTTTTTTTTTCTTTGAACTGTATACTAACGGGGTGCACATGCGGTGAATAGTGAAAGATATTATAGATACCTATACACCTATATACTTTATCTGCTTTCTCACAAACAGCTGCTTAATCCGGACATACACGTTCAAGTATACTTGCGCAAACCCAGACTGTTTTGTCTGTCTGTTCTGTCATGCACGAATTTCGGAGCAGCTCGTCACGATCCGTGTGAGCTTCGGGTGTCAGGTTTTATTTTCGTTACGTTACGGAATTTCTTGATTCGGCGGCGCGCTCAAAGACCTCAAAGCCCGCGATAAAAGCTACGCAATAGCTTAAAAACTCAGTAAATTAAGCAACAGCTGCTTAAATCTATATATATAACAACTTTATGCCAAATACTTAAGTATCAACCACGACGTTTTTTGTTATAAATAGGAAAAATTATAAAAGCTTCAACGTAAAATAATGTAGAGAATGAAAGAAGTTTAACCTTACTAATACGTCTGTAATACATGTATTCTTATGTTATTAACGTTCTCATCAGGATCAAAACTCTATTCTCAGCATAGGTAGTAGTTTTGAATGTTATATCAGAAAAATCCTCAAAAGGAAAAAACGGAACCCTTATAGGATCACTTTGTTGTCCGTCTGTCTGTCTTTGAAGATCCTTTTTCTCAGGCACGCATGAAGGTATCAAGTTGAAATTCATATGAAATAGTCAGGTCTACTGCCCCTTGGAGCTGTGAAAAATCAAACTTCTAAGCCAACGCAATCAAAAGATACAGCCGTTTATGTTGCAAATTTGCGACACTTGCAAGGGAATGAAAATCTACAGGGTACTTCCCGTGAACTCATAATCTTGAAATTTGGTACAAAGCAACATCTTATAGCACAGATAAAGGAAAAATTGCGAAAAGTATAAATTTTAGTTACTTCGTATAATAAGTCGTTTATGATGCAAATTTTCGACACTCGCAAGGGAATTAAAACCTACAGGGTACTTACCGTGAACTCAGGATCTTGAAATTTGGTGTGAAGCAACGTCTTATAGCACAGATAAAGGAAAAATTGCGAAATGCATAATTTTTTAGTTACATCATATAATATTTTTTTTTTTTTAATTTTAAACTTCTACCCCTTTCCTCATGAACGCGTAGAGGTATTAAATTCAATTTCATATCAAATACTCAAGTCTATAATACCTTTAATCTGTAATAAAATCAAACTTCTATGTTAACGCAATCAAAAGAAACAGTAATTTAAGCCCTATATTTTAAACTCGCAACTACTCAACGTTTTATAGCACACATAAAGGAAAAATTTCAAGAACATTAAGTTTTTAGTTACATCACATATTTTTATTTTTTTATTTTGAAATGATGTATTACCCTTTTCTTCATGAGCGCGTAAAGCTATCAAGTTAAAATTCATATGAAATACTTAGGTCTAATTGCCTTTAAGCAGTGAAAAAAAAAACAAATTTCTAAGTCAACGCAAAAACACAAAGGTACAACAATTTATACCGCATATTTTGAAACTCGCGACTGTTAACATAGAAAATTGAAATTTGGTAAAAAGCAATAGCACAGGCAACAGAAAAATTCAGAAATCTTTTACTTATATAACTACAAGTTTGTACGGAACCCTCGGTGCGCGAGTCCGACTCGCACTTGGCCGATTTTTATTTTACCATTGCATTTTATTTTCATCATTTCATTAATGAATTTTTAAAATAAGCAAAAATAATAATTAGACAAGGTCTTTAATTCTAATTCAATAAAAGTAATACAATAGTTATTATTTTACTTTTATTGAATTAGAATTAAAGACCTTGTCTAATTAGTTACCTTTACTGCTAGTGCATAACAAGGTTTCGATGTAGATATGTTAACGGAAATGTATGTAATCCGTCATTCTATGCAATTCCTAGGAAATGTATGTAATTTCTAAAATCGCACGGAAATGTGTGAAATAAATTATATTATACTTACACATTAAACATTTCCTAGGAAATCTGTACATTTCCTAAATAGCAATCGGAAATGTAAAACATTTAAGATATTGGTGTCTAATTATTTTAAGGTTAGGTTAGGTTAGAAGCTGACGAGATGTGGCCCGCGGCGGCGGGCCGGCACCAGTCGGGGATCGCGGTTGTCTCCTATGTTCCCGTGGCGTAGGTGAGAGACGGAACACCGGGGGGTTTTAGTCAGTAGACTCAGTAGGAGTCTGACAGACCCCTTCGGCCTTTCCCCAGGGCGGAGGACATCCATGAGGATTTCCCTCCGTCAAAAAAAAAGGTTAGGTTAGAACATATGAATATATTATTATTATTTTACGGTATTAAGATAATATGAACATATTATTATTATTACCCGACTACGGAAAGCCAAAGGAGGGTTATGATTTTGACAGGCTATGTATGTATGTATGTATGTTCATTTGTTCCCTCATAGCTCCTCAACTACTTATTAGAACTGGACAAATGAGGTATCGTTAGAAGCGTCTTGATCGTCTGCTGGTTATAGGCTATATGACGTGTCGCTGAATCTAATGTGGCGCCCTCTAGCCGACATAAAGTAATGAATTAAAAAAATAATTTGAGATAAATATGCCGTGTTTGGTATCATTGGAAAGGGCTTTACTTTTACATTTCAAATATATATTATATATTAATAATGGCACCAAAACATTTTAAATAAAAAAAAGTAAAGACTAAAACCCAACTACGACAAAAAACGACGCTGAAAAAGTATGAAACAAGTTTCAAAAGCCGTAGTCACGCGTTACATAGAAACGCACCATAACACTTTAACAACGTGTGACTATGGCTTTTTTTTACGGTATGACTGTTACCCGATTGTCTCAATAAGTGCTATAATAAAAAAATATTATTAACAACGTGTTTTATTACAGAAAGCATTTACTTTATACATTTCATAATACGATATTGGAATTATACACAATTCCGAGGAAATTTATGCATTTCCTAGGATATCTATGTATTAAATAGTTTTTCAAACAATATTTCATACATTTCTTAAATAGTATCGGAATTGTACACATTTCCTAAATAGTATCGAAATTGTACACATTTCCTAGGATTTGTATACAATTCCTTGATTTCATACCTCAGACCAATCAATTCCGGTAACAGATATATTTGAATAACTTTACCAAGTACGAAAGAATATGTTATGTTCATACGCACCGGAATTTTTCGTAGAAATACTTTTTAAGCTATTGCATAGCTTTTATCGCGGGCTTTGAGAGAATCAAGAAATTCCGTAACGAAAATAAAACCTAACACCCGAAGCTCGCACGGATCGAGACGAGCTGCTCTGAAATCAGACGAATACGTAAGTATCTGTTTGTGAGAAAGCATATAGGTATCTATCATATCTTTATAATTCCACACTCACCGCATGTGCGCCCTCTGTAAGGATACATGTTCAAAAAAAAAAAACTGCATAAATAAAAATAAATAAATAAGTATAATTGCATAAGTTGATAAAAATGCTATGCAATAGCTTTACCGCGGCAGTCCCCGAGTGCCATACGTTTTTATTTATATTCGTTATAAATTTAAAACATTCATATAGTCAATGGATTTTTAAGCCAATTATATTTTCTGTTGGTACATTGCATGTGTTTAAGTATCATAGTTTTTATATTCATATTTTGTATTCGTCTATTTCTTACTCTATTAATTGTACCCTATTACTGTAAGTTAGGTTACTACTACTCAAATTTAATCTTGTCATTCGCCGTAATTATCCGAATCGTCACTAACAATGGTTTTAGTTTCCGCATTACACCATTATAAAGTAGAGCGAATAGTACCATTTTAGGCACTTGGTTAGTGCACTCTCTGCCTACTAATAATTTAGTATGTTTTAGGACAAAGTGTAAGGAGTGTGAGGGAACAGAGAGTACACCTGTGGGCCCACAGTTGTAATTGGCTGGTCTCCGGTCATACTGGCCACCGTGCCATGATCAAAATTGACTGGAGAATATCATCATCATATATCAGACTATTTACAGTACGACAATTTCAGTTCATCTCAGGTATTGGATAAAATACCAAACAAAAGAAATTGCTGGCCGACTAGGTCGGAAGCCTGAATCTTCTATATTACATCTATAAGTACCTACTCTATACAAATGAATAAAATTGAAGTGTCTGTTTGTAATCTATACAAATAAATAAAATTAGAGTGTCTGTTTGATATATTAAAATAACCGCTTTTAAATAAATGCATACGCACATTTAATATGCACGGTACATACCTATACCAAAAAAATTATCTGTTTGTTCCGGCTAATCTTCGGAAGGGCTGGACCGATTTTAAAGGGACTAGGTAGCTGATGATATAAGGAGTTACTCAGGCTACTTTTTATAGACTTGCTTTGCCCCGCGGCATTACAGCGATAGCATATATACCCATCTCTAAGGGATAACTTACTATACTCATTATAGGTTTTAAAAAATTCTCACGTTTAATGCGGTGATTGCAAAGCTAATTAGAAGGATAAAGTATTAACCCTTATCATTTTGGAGACGTTAGATACCTGAAGCATTTCATGCACATTATAATACCCTTTTACACCATATAATTTAAATGTATATCTTAGGAGTTATCGCAAAACAAATACGTGCGTGAGAGTAAACTTTCAAATTATGATCAGAATATGATTTATGTCCAAGGTTATTTGACGTCTCCCGTTGTAAGACTCAACTCGGTTGTCTGCAGCAGCTGATGGCCATACGGATCGCACGGGGCTACCGCACGATCTCGTACGAGGCGGGGACGGTGCTCCACCCTCCGACACTCGGGCCGACATAGACACGATGGTCTACGACCAAATTCGTTCAGTCGGTCGGAATGACGAAGAGACAGAGCCGGATCATGAGCCCGGAATGCTACGGTGGAACGTACACACAAGCCGTACGGGCTTGGCGGGCACGTAACGAAATCCAGGGCTTTGCCAGCCAACGCACTGTCGGAGACGTACTGCCGAGGTTCGAAGCTGGGTTATAGAGGACCGACTGTGTCACCTACCGATTGATTCAGATGCTCACTGGGCACGGTTGCTTCGATGAATATCTGAACAGGATCGGACGTGAGGCTACGGCACAATGACACCATTGCGGGTCCGTAAGGGACTCCGCCCAGCACACGCTGGAAGACTGCCCTGCGTGGGAGTCCGAACATCGAGTCCTGGTCGCATAGATCGGACAAAACCTGTCACTGCCAGTATTGCCGCGACCAATGCGAGTAGTGAGGGATGGGAGGCCGCGGTCTCCATCTGTGAGGACGTTATGCGGAAGGAGTCCGCAGAGCGGGATCAGGAAAGGGCCGATTCCACTCGAAAGAGGAGACGAAGGGGATGTGGAATAGGTCGCTAGCTCCCCAATCGTCACCAAAGAGTGGATTGTGACCACATTTGGGGAAGATGTGACCGCTGCAAGCGACCCTAAACCGGTTACACCCCGTTGCGGTTGGGGGGTCTGGAGATTTTCGTTATTTGCTAATTATAACTAGGGAAACGAGAGCAGATCAAATGCACCGCTTAAAAGATCGTATCTTCGGCCACATTTAACGAAATGAAATTAAAACCTGTAAGGGAATAGAGCCACGCAAGCTAGGTGAGCTACGCTGATTTCAGCACGACAGGGCTGGTTCGACCGGGGCGGTAATACCTTCGCACAGAAGACGAACCTAAAATGACAGCATTCATGCTATCATGTTTCGTTGGTGCGTGCGAGACCGGAGGCCCAATGATGCAGAAGCATCTCAATAGGCTGCCATAATATAAGTTAACATGCTGCATTGTTGCATCCACTCTTAGGTTCTGCTCATACTTTCCATCAGACAGAGTAGAGTCACCTTGGCTGGCTCAAATATAAAAAAATGAGTATTTTATAATCTAGAGACGATAATAGGTAATTTTTAACGATTTGCTCGAAATAGAAAATGGTGAAATTGAAACATGAAATGTCCCTATGAGTCTTAATAATATTTGTTTTTTTTCAAAATGTGGAAGAAATAATAAAAAAGGTATATCCTGATATTAGTAGCATATCATCCACTAAGACACTAAATTGGTTGCAAGAAAAGGCTATATATAATATCACCCGCTAATGAGCAAGTTGATAAAATAATTATTGTCAAATTCGAAGCATCATCGCAAACCAACTACTCCGTTAACACAGTTGCGAATAGAGACTGGAATTCTGGAAATCCGTCGCAAAACTATGCAACGTCAAAAATTAAAATGATACACTCAAAATTGCCTTTCCAATTGAAACGGCTACAATTTCGTGTAAAAATAGTGTTTCGAATGACAAGTAATAAAGCGCAGAGACAAACATTGAAAGTTGCTGGAGTTACCAAGCCAACAATGGTCTCCCACGGGTAGTTTTATGTTGCCTTCTGACCTAACTTCGAAACAAAATTTGTTCGTTTACACGCGATCAGCAGATCATTTATTTTTGAAAATTATTTGATACTTCTAAACTAATCTAAACTAATGTTATACAGAGAAAAGATTTAATTTTATTGTTTGTTACGATTTAACTCAACCTACTCAATCGATTTTAAAAGTTCTTTCACCATTAGATAGGTGCATCTTCTCGAAGTAACATAGGCTATATTGTATTTCCCATAAAGAACCCGGGCGATTCCGGGGCGGGTTGCTAGTATGAAATAAATGGAACGTGCGCCTAACTCAATGCTTTTAGCAACACATAGTACAGTCAATTAATAATAGTAAATAGTTTCTCTCACAGAATATTGTTTTAAATAAAACATTTTAAACGCTGCGCCCGCGCGCCCCGCTGATTTTTTTCTGTTGCTTTGGAATCGGATATTGTTCGGATTCCATGGGTATTAATTTTGTTTTATTCTAATATTTTTTTCTAAAATAAAAGTAGCTATAACATCAGCTATTTGCCAGTGAAAGTACTGTCGAAACCTCGAAACCAGTCCAGCCGTTTTAGAGATTAGCCAGAACAAACAGACAGATACAATTTAAAATAATGATTTTTGATGTTAGTACCTTACATAGTTTTATATGTATTTAGAGAAAATATGTTAATTAAAAAATACAAACAGACACTTAAATTTTATTTTGTATAGATGGTTTTAAAATATATGAAATAAGCCTTGCTTGTAGTTGTACTAACATTATATTATTACTAGTATAGTAGTCAACGACAACCTCCTAACCTCTTTGTAAGTATTTATTGTCGCACCGCGAGTAACGCCGCGGGAATAAGTTAGTCTGAAAAAGGAGCCTAAGTTACTCCTTAGATCATCAGCTATCTGCTAGTGAAATTCCCGTCAAAATCGGTCCATCCGTTCCAGAGATTACCCGGAACAAACAGACAGACAGACCGACAGATAGACAGACAGACAGACCGACAGATAGACAGACAGACAGACAGACAGACAGACCGACAGATAGACAGACAGACAGACAAAAATTGTAAAAAAAAAGATATTTTGGTATATGTACCGTATATACATACGTATGCATTTAGTAAAAAGCGGTTATTTAAATAATAGGTCTTTACCTATGAAATTGCCGTCTTGTATGCAATAAGTGAAAGTACTTATTTTTTCAAACTTTTTTATTTCTGTTATTCGAAGTAATCACCCATGCAATCGACGCATCTTTGAAAACGCATTGGCAGTTTATTGATGCCCTTCTTGTAAAAATCAGCTGGACGGGAGGCAACAAACTCTTCAAAGGCATTTTGTACTGCCTCTCGGGAATTGAATTTTTTACCCACTAAAGAGTTGTCTAAATTTTGGAAAAAGTAATAGTCGGTAGGTGCAAGGTCTGGTGAGTATGGCGGATGAGGGAAAGCTTCCAAACCCGATTGCATGGGTGATTACTTCGAATAACAGAAATACAAAATGCTGACCGTGGGAGAGCCACGCTTCGGCATGAATGGGCCGGCTCGACCGGAGTGATACCACGGCCTCACAGAAAACCGGTGTGAAATAGTGCTTGCGCTGTGTTTCACCGAGTGAGTGAGGATACCGGAGGCCCATACGCCTCTGGTGTTGCGGGTGTCCATGGGCGGCGGTAATCGCTTACCATCAGGCGATACGTCTGCTCGTTTGCCGGTCTATTCCATAAAAAAAAAAAAAAAAAAAAAAGTTTGAAAAAAATAAGTACTTTCACTTATTGCATACAAAACGGCAATTTCATAGGTAAAGACCTATTATTATAAACAGACACTCCAATTATTATTTTTTTAAAGACAACTCCCGCATTGGGAATAAACATCCTTTGTCGCGGGGGACTTTACAGACATACATGAAACGGACACAATTAACACCCAAACCACAGAATAATAAATAGTACTGTCGTACCCAAACTCAGAACAACAATTTGTGGATCACACAAAGTGTTGTCCCGTGTAGAATTTGAACCCACAACACTTGGCGAATTAGCAAGCGGCGTGGCGACCGCCTAAACCACTAGGCCAACCGTGCAGTCATTATTAGTGCAGTATTTGTATAGACTAGCTTCGATCCGTGGTGTTACTAGCGGTTGTTGATATAAAGGTATAACTTGACTGATTCACTAACTCGGAGCCTAAATCGCTAATTAATTACTAGTTATTTATATCTAAAGGAATTTAACTAAGATTTTTTTTAACCGACTTCAAAAAAGGAGGAGATACTCAATTCGACTGTGGGTATTTTTTTAACTTAGGCTACTTCTTTAAGACTAGCTTCGCCCTGCGGTGTTATCCGCGGTACGACAATAACCGCGGGTAACACCGCGGGGTTCAGCTAGTCTAAAATAACAGTAGCCTCGGTACTCTTTACAACATCAACTATGTGCCAGTGAAAATCCCGTCAAAATAGGTACAACCGCGTCGCTCCAAAGGTTAGCCTGAACAAACAGGCACAAAATGATTTTTTTATGTAATTTCCGTACTTATATACTTTTAAATGCATTTAGTGAAAAGCTGTCGATTTGAAATTACAAACAGACACTTCAATTTTATTTATTGGTATAGATCAACGGGTCAAAGTGGATGACCTTGAAGTTTCGCATACCTAACTGGGAGTCTTTAGCGAGTAAGCGGTTATTTCGCTACTGCGCAGCATATAACATTTGCAAAAAAAACTTCAAAAAAATATGTTTTAACCAACTTGTTTTTTTTTATCTTTCAATTTATGATTTCTTGTATTCAAATATTTTATCCAAGACGTTTTTGTTATTAAGTATAGCCAGACGACTTCAGAAGTACTTTTCTTTAATTCCCAAAAAATATTCTTAAGGCAATCTGAAATTTGTATCACGTGTTTATTTAGTAATTTGTCTAAAAAATCAAGTTGCCTAAAACATATATTTTTTAAATGTTATATGCTGCGCTGGCTGCGCAGTAGCGAAATAACAGCTAACTCGCTAAAAGACTCCCCGGACTGGATTCGCCAATTCAGGGAATTGTAATTTTTCGCAATTAGGTAGGTACAGCTTGCCTAAAGAACCTTCTCAAAATTCGTTATGAGCTCTCCGTCTATTAGAGGACTACGCAGTAGGAACACGGGCAAAGAATTCCAATTTTAAACTTGTTGGACTTATAGTCCGGGACCCCCGATTTTGATGAGGGCCCATCTTTCACCTTAAACAAAATTTCGATTGTGGTAGCTAACAGGGCTAGCAGGGAAAAAACTTTTGAGCGTAGAGCCGGCCTTTTGTATACCTTCTAGCTGTCCCATAAAGCCCTACGTGTAAATATATCTGTAAAAGATTTACTTATAAAACACGTGGGTATCATTTAAATATTAAAAAATCAAACTAGTCTATTATTTATTACATTGCAACAGTCATAGTAACACATTTGTTTGAGCCGCTTGTGTTGTGCGCTCGCCATCAAGTCTTTTTTAGTGAATTAACGTTCAACAATAATTTAGTGAGGCAATATTGAATGCAATTGTTACTATTACCTACACTGAGCTTAGTTTTTTAAAAAAATCTTCATATTTTCATTCATCTTTCTAAAGGTAAGTTTGGGAGAGGGGGTTTTGAGATTACGATTACCACAGTCCCTCGGTGAAGAACGACTTTAGTTTGTAAATCGGTGTTAAGCACTCATAACACCGCTTTTCTCTGAAGCCTTAGTATCACTTCGGCAAAACCAGTCCATATATACCGTGGTTAATAGGTTGACCTATATTTAAACAATTAAGGGGATTTCCACACGTTAAAAAAAAGTATTCAAACAATTAAGCAAGTTTATACACTAAATACTAGGTTGGCTGAAAAGATGCCGACATCGACGTGAAAATAACAGCACTCGTCAGTAAAAGCTAGCGAATGTAGCGCGTTGTGTATCTCTTTGCATTTGCATTGTGCATCACTGGGAAAATTGGGTAGAGTTCAAGACTATGTAGAAAAAAAAACTTGTATCATTGTAGATCGGCAACTTTTCTGTCCATCCATGTAAGTTTTTAATAAGTCAGTATCAGAACCCGTTTACTCAGAATTAATAAGTTAACAAGAAATTAGACCTCACGAAGGCTGAAAGATCATCGGATCGTATATAAATCTTGGAGCATTTTTAAATTAAAAGAGATTTGCTTTCCGACTCGTATTTACAGTAACCGCTTATAGCGCAAAGTTTATTAATGGGTGGGCAGACTAAATTATTTAACAAGAAATAAGACCTCACGAGACCGAAAGATTATATACAAGAGTCTTTTAAACATTAAACTTTTTGTTTTCCGATTACAGACTCGTACTTGCAGGTAGCGCTTTTTATTGATATTAATGGGTAGGGTGGGCGACAAAATTATTTATCAAGAAATAAATAAATAAATAAATATGTTGGACATCTAACACGCAACGCCATCTAGTCCCAAGCTAAGCAGAGCTTGTGTTATGAGTACTAGACAACTGATACAAATACATATATACTTTTTATAAATATAAATAACTCACGAGACCGAAAAATTACATCCGATAGTCTTTTTAACATGAAACTGTTTTGTTTTCCGATAACAGACCCATATTTGCAATTCTTACTGTATAGTTTCCTGAACAAAAATAAAATACCACAAACATACCGAGATTATGTTTCTTATACTTATTAAAAAACCTTAACTAACCCGGTTACAATGTTTTAGTAAATTTGAGTAATAAAGATAATTGCCGTGATTGTTTAATTAAAATAACAAAGGTCAATTATAATTATGTTTTTAACCGGCTTCAAAAAAGGAGAAGGTTTTAAATTCGAGTGTACTTTTTTTTCTCAGAACTTTGAACTGGGTGAACCGATTTTTAACCGACTTCCAAAAAGGAGGAGGTTCTATGTTCCACTGTATGTATCTTTTTTTTTTTTTTTTATGTATGTTCACCGATTATGATGATTCTTTTTTCATTGAAAGCTTGTGCTTCCCGTGTTGTCCCATTTCAATTTCGTCCAGTTCTTGAAGTCGGTTCTTTGATAAAATTTATTGTCTTTCCATGAAATGGTCGTTTTAGCCAAATGAAACTGGTTTACACCAATGGATTATTTAACAATAGCGACCCACCCTGACTTCACTCCGGCTTTGCATGGGTTCATTACGGAAAATATAATACAGCCAATGTTTCTCTTGAGATGTGTAGCTTAATTTTTTCCAACGTCTTCAACAAATATCATTGTATTTTAGCCAACATTTAACAAATTATTAGGAAATCCTTCCTCAAGAATCACTCTATCTATGTATAAGTAAAAACTGCATAAAAGTCCGTGCAGTAAGTAGCTTTTGAGTTTATCGCGATCAGACAGACAGGCGGAGGACTTAGTTTTATAATTGTAGTGATTACACGTATTGAACTTTCCTCTTGAATCACTCTATCTATTGCTAAAAACTGCATTAAAAAAATGGTTGTCTGTAAAGTCAGTTTACGGACGATAGTTATACGTGACAACGTCATAACGAAACATTGATGAAATGATGAGAGATAGATCTCACTTGCACTTCAAGCCTTAAATGGAACGAGGTAACGCCGCATAGCGAGGTAACGCCGCATGAGTCATGTTTTTTCCTGCGTGCAGCCGGCTCCATCGAATTATAAGACGTTGTCACGTCAAAAAAAAATTGTCGTTTAAAAGATCTAAGCGAACAGACAGCGGAATCAAATTTACTTTATACTACGCAAGGATTAGTAACAAACGCTCCTTGTTTATTTCCTAAGATTAAACACCCTCTACTGTAGTGCCTCTTTTTCGACGGTTAAATCTTCCTTGTTGTATGTAAAGTACGCTGGCGCTTTATCATAGAGCAAAGTTTTGATAAAATCATCAGTTCTGACATAGCTGAAAGAATGCCAATAAAGTGATTTGTCGAGGATCTTCTAATCGCTCCGTAACATTTTCAGGGCCAAATATATTCGCTGGCCTCCTTTCAGGTTACAGCAAAATGCATCACAGGTGGGTGTCTTTCGTTGATAGGGAACGTGGATATACGCCACACAGCTTCAGATGAACGTATGTAGTGGCTAGACTGAAATCTTGTTACTTAGTCACATTCATTTCTTAAATCAATTGTGGCTTTATTGCTTCCTTTATTTACTTACTTACAAATATATTTGATAGAATCCACACTGATGCACATTTCAACATTTATGTGGATGGGCGTTAAATGTTTTGGATACAAAATTTTAAGAAATTAAAAACCGACTTCAAGGTTCACTGAATTTTTCTTGGATGCCATCATCAGATCTTAGTGTCTTTATCATGGTACCACCGTTGGTATATCTCCTTTCCATTAAAATCCGTTTGACAAACTAAGAAGTTATCCGCGAACACATATTAAAAAAAAACATGCATACGGTCGAATTGATAACCTCCTCCTTTTTTGAAGTCGGTAGAAAACAGAAGAGTATTGTACTACTCATCTTTTATTATCAACCAACGTGGATGTTGGCCACGTAATCGAATTTCTGCAGCAAATCCTCCTTTTTGCTGCGAACATCGGCGGTACTTGGGGTACACACTCTCGCCTGTTATAGTTTGTTGAATCATGGCTTTTGGTTACCGTTTCATACACTGACCGTTCTGCATGCACGGAGAGTTGGTATTTAATGCACAGCATGAGCCATGAACCATGTTCTTTTATAGATATGTTATATTGCACTTTGACAGGTAGTCAATAGATGACGCTGGCTTTAAACTCTATACCCGATATTTAAGTTATTCTATGGTAAGGAGACGTTGATAAACAAAACGCATGCGCCTGTCCAGTACTATTTGCGTGAAAGCTCAACAACAGACAGACAGACAAAAATTTATATTTGATATTCCGATCTTCAAAATAAATTATAGCCTATATGTTGCCGAGGATTAACAGCTATATAACAAAAAAAGTTTCATCACAATCCGTCAAGTAGTTTTTGCGTGAAAGCCGGACAACAGACAGACAGACAAAAAACTCAAAATTATTTTTTTTGGCTTGTATTGCTTGTATAAAGCCCCTAGTTGCATTTTTTTTAGTTTTCATTCAATGTACAGAATTGAACACTTCTACAGTTTTATTATATGTATAGATATAGATAGATTGCAAACACGATGGAAAATATTCCTTTGTGCGTCCTTTAGACGAACTTATTCAAACCATCGCGAAGAGTATATAAAAGCTTCTTAGAATCGTAATTACTTTCAGCTGAATACTCCCGATTACTACACTCTTCGTTAGAAATGGCTTCGGCTGACCCTTAATAAGATTAAGAATTTCCACCAATAGGCAAAACTATGTCTTGAATTTCATTTAGCGATTAGAAATAATTTGCCGTTGTTGGTGGTTCAATTCGCTGATAGAAATATTTCGATGCATATGGCGAATGTGATCTTCATCTAAGTTGTTTTGGTATTTTTGTCACAATTGGACAGCATCTGAAAGTCACTGATGCATGCCTCATTGAGAGCGTCATCCCAATGTTGGTCGTCATCGATCAGATGTCGTGCTCGGCAAGCAGCTTTAAACGATGGGTGTGCGTGTCATCGACTTTTTCAAAGCTTCGAATAAAGTATGCCCTCGGATACCAATAACACTCGGCATTGCTTGGGTGCCCTGTTGTACTCTTCCGATTACTTTTTCTTTAAAAACTTCAGGAACACCCTCTACTGGAGTGCCTCTTTTTCTACGGTTAAACCTTCTTTGTTGTATGTAAAGTACGCTGGCGCTTCATCACAGAGCAAAGTGTTGGTAAAATCATCAGTCTGATATAGCACAGAAGACATAGAATGCCAATCGCTTCCTTTATTTACGTACTTACAAATATATTTGATAGACTCCACACTGATGCACATTTCGACATTTATGTATGTGGGCGTTAAATGGTTTGGATAAAACAGGAGAGTATTGTATTACCCATCTATTATTATCAACCATCGTCGGATGTTTGCCACGTAATCTAATTTCTGCAGCAAATACTCCTTGTTGCTGAGAACGTTGACGGTACTTGGGTTAGACATTCTCGCCTGTTATACTTTGTTGAATAATGGCTTTTGGGTACCGTTTCATACACTGACCGTTCTGCATGCACAGAGAGTTGGTATTTAATGCACAGCATGGGCCATGAACTATGTGCAGTGTTGCCAACTGCTACCAAAGACTTGTAGCTAGGAATTACCAGAAAGTTGCTAGATTGAGTAATTTTTCTCCTTAAAAAGTAGCTAGAAGTAGCTAAATTTCCCGATGAAAATAAAGACCGTTCTAACATGATTACTGGAGATCACACCGCGATCTTCTGATAAATGCTTTGATATTTATTTCATTTTAAATGTAGTATTAACGAAATAAAACACTGTAGCTAATAAATCAGCTACAACTTTAATAGATTGTATTTTAGATTACTCAAACAAACTTTTGTCGCCATACATTATCCTATTTATACTATAATACTTAATTAACAAATGAAGAAGACAAAATTTTGAATATTAAATTTAATTAGGTACGAGAGAAAGATGTAGAAAGTTGGGAACACTGGGAAGATCAATCTTATTCAGCTGCACTTGGTTCGGAATATTTTCCATAGTATCCATTTTTAACCGACTTCTAAAAAGGAGGAGGTTCTATGTTCCACTCAGTGTTTCCACTTTAATGATTTCCTTTCCCCACGCCTCAATTGAGATTTCCCCTTCTCAGGACTTTTTTCCCCTCAAAAATTATTCTGCTTCAGTTCTATTTTATGTCACTGCCTTTTTAGGGATCCGTGCCAAAGGCAAAAAACGGAACTCTTAGGTATAGATTCGTCATGTCTGTCTGCTGTTTGTCTGTCCGTCCGTCTTTCCCAGCCACTTTTTCCGAAACTATAAGAACTAAAATGTTGAAACTTGGTAAGTAGATGTATTCTGTGAACCGCATTAAGATTTTCACACAATAATAGAAAAAAATCAATATTAAATATATTTTTTTCATCAAAACCATGCCTGTATCTATGGATAGGACTTCAAAAATGATATTGAGGTTTCTAATTTAATTTTTTTCTAAACTGAATAGTTTGCGCGAGAGACACGTCCAAAATGGTAGTAGAACAGCTATTATTGATTAAAAAACTAAAACCCAACTACGCCAAAAAACGACGCTAAAAAACTATGAAACAAGTTTCAAAAGCCGTAGTCACACGTTACGTAGAAATATACCATAACGTCCATAACACATTTACAACGCGTGACTACGGCTTTTAAAACTTGTTTCACACTTTTTCAGCGTCGTTTTTTGTCGTAGTTGGGTTTTAGTTTTTACTTTTTTTTGAGACGAGAAAATGCTAATAATATTTAAATATTTTTTAAATTTACAAGTAACGCCCTTTCCAATGATACCAAACACGGCATATTTATCTCAAAATTATTTTTGAATACAGTACTTTATGTTCGCTAGAGGGCGCCACATTAGATTCGGAGACACTTTATATATCCTATAACCAGCGGACGATCAAGACACTTCTAACGATACCTTATTTGTCCAGTTCTAATAAGTAGTTAAGGAGCTATGAGGGAACAGATGAACATACATACACACTTACATAGCCTGTCAAAATCATAACCCTCCTTTGGCTTTGCCGTAGTCGTGTAAAAAATATTAAAACAGATAAAAGCAATAGGCTTGATAATGAAACAGTTGGATCAAATCTGGCTTGAAAGGAACAGGAACAACCTCTGTTGTACAACTGATGGAAAATCAGTTCGAAATACCCCACCTCAAGTTTGCACAGGGCAATGCAAGCAAATCCAAAAAAAATAGACTAAGCATGAATAAAGTATAATTTCAACATTCGTATTCTTATAGCCTGACCAGAAATATATATAAAACCCGCACTGGTAGTGGGCTGCCAATTTCGCTACTGTTTCTTTCGGTAACATTAGTATAGTCTATATGTAACATCGTTTTTTTAGTTTTCAATGTTTAACAATTTTGTTTCAGCGCCCTCTCGTTCATTGTGGTTCGAACTACAAATGGATTTTGTGCGCGATCGAAGTACCGGGCTGTTGGTACACCTAGGTGGCACTAGGGGGCGTATTTTATGAAGGATATTTTTGTTAACATTATGACACTTAGAAATAGTGAGACATTATCATATGTGTATCATACGATTCTCACTACATCTTAAATTTGATCTCAAATAAGCAAGGAGTATGGAAGTTGTACGTCCTGTTCGCACATCCAGAAATGGAGTAGGGGAATCATCGAGAAGATTCGATAGGATGTCTATATAGCGGGATGTGTGGCATATTCTTTTTTATTTCTTAAACCTTCTCTCATTAACTCTGAGGAAGCTTTGCTTACAGTGTATATTAATATTCTTGTTGGTAGTGTTTGTGAGTGTTCAAGTCCCACTGTCTGTGGTAAGTTAACCTCAAAAAGGTTTTTCCTTATTATCTTAATGTATGTAGAATATGTCCTCAGGCTATTTAATTTTGTTTATAGGGTCGATAGATTATCGCAGAAAGACAACCTACATCTTACCTGTCTTGTGGGTCAAGATTTGTGCTGAGGACGGTTGACTATTGGCAGCTCACAGCTCACTCCTCAAGACCCATCTGCCCTACCTTGAGGGAAGTTCATATATTCTGTATATAAAAATTAATTAATATTTTTTTACCTAGCACCCACAAGTTGGATCACTGGTGGACGTCTCCTTAAGCTACCTTGAGCTGGAGAGAGTCTACGGCTGACTACCTTGAGTCAGAGAGGTGACCAGAGGGTGGCTATCCTGTGCTGACCAGTCTACAGGCTTAAAGTGTTAAAGAAAAGACTGTTTATTTTTATTTTAAGACTACCTCATAAGTTTATTTGTAAATATTATATTTTATTTCACTTATGTAAAATAACAGGAAATAGAATAAAGGTTTGTATGAATCGTAAGTTGTCTCATTGAAGTCTTCCTTGGACCCTCCGCACCCTCACTATAAAATTTTATCAAAATTCTTACGGCGCCCTGAGGTATCATCTTCTATCCTGAGTCGAAACCGGTGAGTTTCCACCTGACAAGTTCAGGGGTTACATATACAAAAATTAGTTAAGAAATTTTCCGCAATATTTTAGGCTAGGCTTTATCCATGATTTCCCTAGATTTCCCCTTTTCATCTCTTTCCCCTTTTTCTTCCCCTCTGGACCCTAATTTCCCCTCAAAAGGGAAATTTCCCCTCATTGTGGAAACAAAAAAAATACATACAGTGGAACTTCCACTGTATGTATTTTTTTTTATTTTTTTTTATGTATGTTACCTGATTACTCCGTCAGTTGTGGACCGATTTTGAAATTTTTTTTTGTATACGACAGGGTATGCTTCCGGTGGTGGTCCCATTGCCAGCATATCAGGATCTGATGATGGGATCCCAGGGAAATCGAGGGAAACCCTCATTTTTTATAGGCACATACTATGTTTTTCGTATATTTTCTGAAGTTACACCGGTATTTGCGTCTGGTAGTCATCATTTTATGATGATGAGCTGATGATGTAAGGTACTACTCCTTAACGGTTAGGAGTTGGAGGATAAATCTTTAAATATCATATGTAAATAAGTTACCTTTAGTCGTATTCTTACAAATTATTTAGGTAAGCTGATGATGGAAGGTGGAAGGTACAACTCCTCAACGGTTAGGAGTTGGAGAATAATTCTTTCAATTTCATACGTATCTAAAGACCTTCAGTCGTATACTTTCAAGCTATTTAGGTGAGCTGATGATAGAAGATTAAACTCTTCAACAGTTAGGGATTAGAGGATGATTTTAATATTACACGTACCTTAATTTGTATTCTTGATGATGAAATTTGATGAAATAATTCAACTTACTACTTACCTACGATTGTTTGCACTAAAAACTGTAAAACTTTTTATAAAAAAAAAAACCGACTTCCAAAAACATCCAACGAAAACTCTCTGTCAAAAAACACTTAAAAGCGTAAAATAAACTGGTTCTTCATAAATTGCCTTTACCTAATTCTTTATTCATTTAAATAGTAGTATTATAATGGGTGCTAGGTACCTTAAATCTGTTTGAAGTCGGTGCTAAGCCAAAAAGAATACAAACGAACAATTACAAAAGTCTAAGCGATAGTCACTTGGCACCGACTTCAAACAGATTTTAGGTACCTAGCACCCATTATAATACTACTATTTAAATGAATAAAGAATTAGGTAAAGGCAATTTATGAAGAACCAGTTTATTTTACGCTTTTAAGTGTTTTTTGACAGAGAGTTTTCGTTGGATGTTTTTGGAAGTCGGTTTTTTTTTTTTATAAAAAGTTTTTATTTCAAGTACCGATTTAGGAAGGACGTAGCTGGCATTGGCAGCTTTTCCTGAGTGAATCTATTATACATAGGATAGAATTAAGAGTTATTAAACTCTTTCTATTCCTCTGTTTATTTTTTATCAAATTTATTTGGGAGACTAATCTTTCTACCTCAGCGTTTGAATGCGGAAGTAAAAGACATGCTAAATAGCGAGTTCACCTAAGTCTTCAACTATATTATCTCCAGAAGCATTTCTATACTTTTTAACTTCCAACCAAAACGGTATTAGAAAATGAGGAAAAAAAGCGGCCAAGTGCGTGTCATACCACAATCACACAGTCTGCACATAGTTCACATATGAACAGTCCATGTCAATGTTAAAACGATCCAACACCTGGGGAAGTCCCCCCGTGGAGAAAGGTTATAAAGTTACACATGGGAGCGTGGCACACCTACATTTTGCTCCGTTTTTGCGCACGAATATAGACATGGACTACATTATTTTAATGCAATCCACACCTTCATCGACGTATTGAAAAGGTGCCAGAAATCGTAGCTAGATATTTTTGCTACAACTTTTCGAAAAAAGTAGCTGGTGGGGGTCTAAAAGTAGCTAGATCTAGCTATAAAGTAGCTAAATTGGCATCACTGACTATGTGCTTTTATAGATATGTATGTTTTATTGCACTTTGAAATGTAGTCAATAGATAGCGCTGGCTTTAAACTCTAGACCCGATAATTAAGTTATTCTATGGCAAGGAGACGTTGATAATCACAACGCATGCGCCTGTCCAGTAGTATTTGCGTGAAAGCCGAACAACAGACAGACAGCCAAAAATTTATATCTGATATTCCGATCTTCCAAATAAATTATAGCCTATATGTTGCCGAGGATTGATAGCTATATAATAAAAAAGTTTCATCACAATCCGTCCAGTAGTTTTTGCGTGAAAGCCGGACAACATACAGACAGACAAAAATTTCAAAATTATTTTTTTTGGCTTTTGTATGCGTATGAAGACCCCTAGTTGTATTTTTTTTAGTTTTTATTCAATGTACAGAATTGAACTCTTCTACAGTTTTATTATATGTATATGTGGCGACAGAGCGCCTGCGGTGGCGCCGTCCTGTCGCGCCATGCGTACGTACGTCCACTGGCTGCCCTAGCAACAGGGCCGGATCTACCATATGGCTTTTTGGGCTTCAGCCCAGGGCCCCGTGGATTCCAGGGGCCCCCAGCTAAGTCAAGTTAAAGTAAAAAATAGACGATAATGCGTGTCGATTATTTACGGACGACAGTATGTTTCCATAATTTTCTAGAGTTGTAGATACTGCTTCAACAATATTACACGTTACGATTTAATATTTTAATAACCATTTTGCTCACATATTAAATAATATAACATAGCTTTTATTTCTCTTACGTGATTAACGTTAATACTTAAAATATTTCTAAATACCATGTGATAATAACTATGTTCCGCTAATTATACCCAGGTCAAGTATTTTCTCGTTCGATAGTAAGTATATTTGGCTCATATATCTTGCTACCAGTCCAAAAGGTAGTGAGTCTATGGGTGAGTCTATAATACGGGGGAATACCCGCCACTTATCACCTAGCGTAATTTTGTTCTTTTTTGCGGTTCTGTTCTCAGTCCCAGAGCTATCTTATAATGATTAGTTAACTATCGTACTTCGATACTGTTTTCGGGGAAAAGTGTACGAAAGATGTTTATCGTTAATTAAAATTGGTAGTCTTACTATCTAACGTTTATAGCTTTCATAGATCTAGAGAAGGCATTCGATAGGGTAAGCTGGTCGAAAATGATGGAGATCCTGAAGGAAGCGGGCATAGACTATAGAGACAGAAAAATAATATACCAACTTTACAAAAACCAAAAAACAGTAATAGAAATAGGAGAAGAAAAACAATTTGCAGATATTAAACAGGGAGTAAGACAGGGGTGCCCCCTGTCACCCTTAATTTTTAACATTTTTATTGAATATACCATAAGAAAAATAATAGAATCAGGCAAGGGAGGGGTTAAATTTAATGGGGAGACTATACGCTTTACTAGATTTGCAGATGATATTGCAGCAATAGCCGATAGCACAGACAGCTTGGAACAGCTACTAACAGTGATGAATGATGTTTTTGGGGATGTTGGATTAAGTATAAACTTCAATAAAACCAAGATTTTAATCACCTCCAAATCTCAACCCATATACAGCCATATCAAAATTAATGACAGTCACATAGAACAGGTGCAAAGCTTTAAATATCTGGGTAGCCGAATAACACAGGATTCGAGATGTTCACCGGACATAGTAGAGAGACTCGCAATCGCTAAACAAGCCTACAACCGAAAGAAACACCTGTTCAGCGGCAAAATTAACACTAAAACAAAAAAACAGCTAATCAAAACTTATATTTGGAGCATTGCACTTTATGGCTGCGAAACGTGGACACTAACTCAAAGGGACAGATACAGGTTGGAGGCGTTTGAAATGTGGTGCTGGAGGCGGATGATGAACATCAGTTGGACAGAAAAAAGATCCAACGAGGAAGTCCTAATAATGGTTGGTGAAACGAGGGAATTGTTGGAAACTATTGATAACAGAAGAGGCAAAATGGTTGGCCACTTGATAAGACACGACAATCTGTTTAAAACAATACTAGAAGGAAAGATAGAAGGCAAGAGAAAACGAGGAAGGCCTAGAATAAGTTATTTACAGCAAATAAAGGAGAAAGTAGGGGTCGCGGCCTATCAAGAGGTCAAACAGATCGCGGAAGATAGAGAGGAGTGGCGATTGCTCCACCGACAAGGGACCAACCCTTAAATTGAGAGAGAGACTATCTAACATTTATTTAATGTTTTACAAGACTTTTTGGAAAAAATGGATTACCACTGGATAACTGTAGGGGACAGTCAAACGGTCGTGCGGTCCATGGCCCTTTATGGGGCCCCAGTATGGGTGGAGGAACTAAGGGGCAGCACTATTGTGCTATTGCGACGACAGAAACGAGTGCTGGCCATCAGGATCTTAAAGGGATACCGCACGATCTCTTTTGAGGCGGCAAGTCTCCTGGCCGGAATTCCACTATTGGACCTGGAGGCAAGAGCCCTTGCGGCTCTTTATTAGTGGCTAAAGGAGGAGGCGCCGAAGTTGGGAAGGTGTCCTGAGATTCGAGAAATCGAAGATCAGAAATCCTAACTCCGCCAGGTCATCGTGGAAAAATGGAAGAACGACTTGGGCAACTGAGCGCTGGGCACGCTGTTATTGCGGTGGTAAGACCCGTTATGGAGGATTGGCTTGAGAGGCATCACGGAAGCTTTTCATACCGGCTGACGCAGGTGATCACTGGAAAAGGATACTTCGGCGATTACCTGTGTCTAATCCGTAAGGAGCCAACGCCTAAGTACCACCACCGCGATGGCTAGACCGTGGACACGGCGCTCCACACGCTGGCAGAATGTCCGGCGTGGGGGGAGCCGAGGCGCGATCTCGTGGCGGCCAACGGAGTGGGGGTTCTCTCACTCAGTAACATGATTATGAACATTTTGATTATGAACATAACATGATGAATAACACTCAGGAACAGAGACATGGAACGGAGCGAGAGCGCGTGGAAATCCGCAGTCTCTTTCTGCGATTCTCATTATGCTCGTGCATGAGACGGCGGAGCGGGACCGGGCCAGGTTTAGAACGGCCCGGGAATGGTCTCAGTACCGCAAACGACTCAGGCGCCCGTGGTCGCAGAATGATCTCCGTCCTCCATAAGCGCAAGCCTGGGGCTGGCAGATGAGGCCACCTGTCACCCTAGCAGAAGCAGGCCGGGGTGGAGAGGCGCAAGCGCTTTTTTGTAGCAAGAGAACATCGGGGTTCGTGCTCAGGAGAGGGCCATCTACAAAACCTAGGTGGCCCGTGGTACGTCGAGGTTCCAGGGATTTCCTTTCAAGGGTGCACCTGGTTCCTCGGCTCCTGGTACCCGAGGCGGCATGCGGTTTTAGTCGGTTCGAGTCCGACATAATACGGCGACATGATACACATTACTATAACTAAGAGACACATTACATCAGAGTATTCTGATAATTGTACAGAGACAGTCGCAGTAAACGGCGTTGAAAAGTTTAAAATAGACACGCTAAACGTTGCACTGGATATACTGAATACGGATTTAAATCAAAGAAGTCAAGTTTATAGGACAATTTTTTTTAAATGAATTTGCAAGAAAATATCTTGCAACACATTGATTTAGAAAGCACACGTAAGATTATCGACTATTATCTCGATAATGTGGATGAATATTTAGTTAACAAATGCATCTAATTAAAAACTTATTCCATCTTGCGTAAACATTTTTGCGATTATTTATGAAAAGAAGCTTGTTGACGTATTCCCGAATTGCTATACAATCTTAAAAATATATTTAACCATACTAATCACAAGTTGTGAAGTCGAGTGATGGCATATATAGGCTTTTATCCGTTTTGTCCATAAATATTGATTTAGGTAAGAATTCAATTTGCCAAAGGAAAGTGCAGAAAGTTTGCTTTAACATTTGTCAATTTAATTACGATTGTACTTATTAAACACTAAGCCCTAAGGCATAATATATTAAAATACAAATTAAATATTTTATCGTTTAATTTTTATCCTAAATATTTGAGTAATTGTTTGATTGATAATTATCAACCGCCAGACTGGCAATCGCCAGACCTAGTGGTTTAAGCGGTCGCCACGCCGCTTTTCACTGCGCCAAGTGTTGTGGGTTCAAATCCTACATGGGTGGGTTCAAATCCCACACTTTGTGTGATCCACAAATTGTTGTTATAAGTCTGAGTGTTCTTTGTGTTCGTAACATGTACGTTTATAGAGCCCCCCTCGACACAGGATGAATATTCCCAATGCGGGAGAGTTGTCTTTAAAAAAAAAGAATTGGTAGGCCCCTAAGTAGTATTAGCCCAGGGCCCCCTAAACTCACGGCCCGGCCCTGCCTAGCAAACAAATTATGAACGGAATCTCAGCGCGCGCACGTATTTATATAAACTGTCACTAAGCGATAATCGTTCTCTCTCACTCAATTATATCACTCTCTCACTCACGCGTAAATTCAAGCTCACGTACAGCCACGAGTTGTATGCCAATTTTGTGTATATATTAAAGTGCATTTTAGCAAATAAATAAGAAAAGTCGTAACCTCCTCCGAGTTTCACTACTATCCTATCTACGGAACAAAGGCTAACAGCTGGGCCGGTTAGGATAGTGAACCACCACCTCTCCCTGGTATTTAGGCTACGGATCAAAGGCTAAACAGCTGGGCCGGCCACATACCTATATCCCTGTACCTACACTCTCAGCCAGCTGGCATAGCGTGTATGATCAAGTTATACGCAAACTATTCGGGTCAGCAAGCACCACAGCTGTCCCGAAATATAGATAAATAACGTTTAAATGGAGCGTGAGTCAGCGTGACCGTTCAAATTAAGTCCAAATAAGAGTCGGTTATAAAGAAACATACAGGTGAAGCTAGTAAAAACGTGTTAAAAACCTTTCCCTTGCATTTACTTTAAATAAATTACCCTAATTATCTTATCTTTTTGTTTTATTTTTTTCTTTAGATTGTAAAATGTTTTTCACACTAAGTCTAATGCAACACTTCTTTCCAGACAATTTAACCTGAATGACAACTTATGGATGGCTGACCTTAGTCAGAAAGTGAAGAATAGCAAATCGGATAACTCTATGAACGGTTCTTTCAAAACACTGGAAATCGATTGAATAGAAGTATTAAAAAACATTATGATACGGTTAAATTGATGTAATATTTTTTTAATTAATCTATACTTATAATAAAAATGTAACAGGTCAAATTCTGTACATTGAAGATATTTTGAAAATTTTTTTGGAGGGCACTCTGTTATCGATACTGAAACGAAAACTATTTTTTTTTTCATTTTTGTCTGTCTGTCTGTCTGTCTGTCTGTCTGTCTGTCTGTATCTTGGCCGCGCATCACGCCGAAACTACTGAATGGATTCAAATGAAACTTGGCATGATTTGAGTTCATACTCCGAGGTAGGACATAGGATACTTTTTATTCCGAAATTTCGGACGGTTTCCTTGGGAGGGGAGATGAAAGTCAAAATGTGTAATTAATTGTAATTCATTAACGAGTAGTCCGATCGCAATAATTCTTTTTTTGTTAGAAAGGAGATACTCTGAAGATTGTAGCATAAAGTATTTAATTTATCACAATCTCTCTATCTATTGGAAAAAAAAATTATAAAGAATTTATCATTACGTGAAACTACATGTAGTGACATCTATTGCCAGCCATGCGTAATTAATAACACTTTCATTAATATATCGTGGAATAATCGTAGAACGTATTACGTATAATTCGGTGTAGCATTAAGTATTTGATTTATCGCAACCTCTCTATCCATAGGAAAAAGAATATCTATATCTCTCTGTAGACGTCGAATCTGTGTGTTTGGTTGTGCCCGCATGACTTAAATATTCAAAATAATCGTGGGAACGTTTTATGCACAAGCATTGTGATTAATGTGGTATATAGTTAGTATTTGATAGGTAGTTATTTGTTTTATGTTCTCTCTTTCCATAGAAAGGGTTGTTTTAAATTTTCTTGAAAAATTTATTTGCTTAAAACAGCGACATCTTTTGGAATCAAGTAACTAACTTTACAATAGGTACGTAATATGATTACTCTTTTTAACGTATAATAAAAATGTAACAGTTCAGTTCTGTACATTAAAGAAATTTAGATGATTTTTTGGGAGGGCTCTCTAATCGATACTAAAGCAATTACATTTTCTTGAAAATTGTTTCTGTGCTCACTGACGAACTGTGCTTAAAACAGCGACATCTTTTGGAATCAAGTAACTAACTTTACAATAGGTACGTAATATGATTACTTTTAAACGCATAAGAAAAGTGTATAAGATCAATTCTGTACATTAAAGAAATTTAGATTTTTTGGGAGGACGCTCTTATTGATACTGAACCAAAAACTAGAATGCCATAAACTTTAAATGGTCATTTATAATTATGATATTTATTTTAAGTTTAAAATATTTGAAAGAGGAGTAAACATATAACATAATAGTTCATCATAATTTACCAGAAAATGATACAAAACATCTTTATGATAGGTACTCGAAAGGCAGCGCGGGCGCGTGGCCTGCGCCCTGCCACAGAATAACTAATACATAGTACTGCCCTGCGTAGGTTACCAAACACGTCTAAATTGTTTAAAAAGCAGTACCCGCGCGGTCGGTCGGCTCCCTACGCGACACACGCACCCAAATCGACTTAAAAACCCAGTAGTAGTTCTTGAATGTAAATTCGGATAAAAAGTTATTTTTGGAACTATTTACTTGATTTTTGTTCTACCTAATATAAATATTACTTGGTATTATAATATTTCTTCTGTATTTTTAACCGACTTCCAAAAGGAGGAGGTTCTCAATTTCATCGGTATATTTTTTTTAACCGACTGCCAAAAGGATGAGGTTCTCAATTTCATCGGTATATTTTTTTTATGTATGTACACGGATTATTCCATCAATTTGTGGACCGATTTTGGAAATTCTTTTTGTATTCGAAAGGGTATGCTCCCCATGTGGTCCCATGGCCACCATATCAGGATCTGATGATGGGATCCTAAGGAAATCGAAGGAAACCCTCAAATTTATGTAAGCGCCTGCAATGAAGTTAAAGCAGTTATCTGCATGCCTTCATATTCTGTAGACATCATTTAATTTCATAATATATAAAACGGGTCTTAACGATATCAGAGTTAACCTCAGATAGTCAGTTTACCTCAAATCACTTGAATTATAGTAACCTATAGAAGATAGTCCATTTGAGATTTTATTACAAAAAAATACTTGAAGTCCTTTCGATTTTATACAGCATGTATGTTACCTTTAGTCGTATTCTTTCAAGTTATTTAGGTGAAATGATGACGAGAGACTTGAGAAAGACTAAAAAGTGAAAAATAAAAAAAAACTTCGTTTAAAAAAACCGAACCGAAAAAACTAAAAAGTACCTAATAACTTAATTTGTATGTGCTACCTATTCATAGGTTTGAAGTAGGTGCCAAGCCAAAATGTGATAGTAGATACCGCACTCGCCGCGCGTGACCTTGAGCGGGATAGCTGCTCTTCGCGTAGAACAAAACAACTGAAGCGTCGGTGACTTCGTTGACGTTCGTCTCGAAATGTAGCGAGTGTGATACCTACTATTACATTTGGCTTGGCACTGACTTCAAACCTAGGTAGCACATGCAAATTAAGTTAACTGATACTTTTTAGTTTTTGAAGTCAGTTTTTTTAAAACGAAGTTTTTTTTTAGGATTTTGTCAGGTTATAGCATAGGTATAAGCAGGCGATTTTTGTTGTACCTCAATAATTAGCAAATAGTCTTTTGTAGATTCTAATTGGTTTTCTCGGTATTTTTAGAATTTTGTAAGATTATAGCATAGGTACCTAGGTACCTATAATTTACTTTTTTATAGGATTTTGTTAGGTTATTGGTATAGGCATAGGTAAGCAGATGTTTTTCGTTGCAAATATTTAATTACTTAGCCTTATTTGTTGGTGTTTTAATTTCTTTTAGTAAGTTGTAGATACCTTCCATTTTTTTTCGTTGAATTAGTTGTAGATACTTAATTAATTTAGTTTTATTTACGCTTTGAAAATAAGCTTCATTCGTTATGTCTAATTTTTCATTTAACTGTAGTGATAAATTTAACATTGTTTTTCGTATTCGATTTTATCACATCACACTAATTTATAAAAGCGAATGTTTGTGAGGGTGTATGTTTGTTACTTCATCACGCAAAAAGCACTGGACGGAATTGGATGAAACTTTACAGTAATATAGCTTACTAGCTGTTGCCCGCAGCTTTGCTCGCGTGGAAGTTGATTATTTACAATATATTTAATTAAAACTGTGTAAGTATGTATGAATAATTTATTCATGTTTTTAAACGTACCTATTTATTTATTTTTAATCAATAGCCCATTAAAAAGGATTTCATACTAACGTTCGACCCTTATTTTTACCCCTTTAGAAATAGAATTCCCATAAATGATGATATAGGTATTAATTTATTTGTACTTAAAAGCCTAAGGACAAAGTTTCAGGCTACTAAATTAAAAATGACTGACTTCCAAACTAATCTACTTACGACATTTCAACACCTAATTCACCCCTTAGGGGTAGAAATATCATTTATGGGATTTCCTTTTGAGGGCGCTCTGGTTCCCTGGTTTCTAGAACCCGAGACGGTGTGCAGTTTTTAGTCGGTTCGAGTCCGACATAACCACCAGTTGCTGATATCCGAGGGAATTTCCGCACAAAAAAGGGGGTAGATATAATATCCAGAGACACTTAGTATCTACGCGTTTTTAACTATTAGCCCAAAGATAATTTTTCATGTTTCTAACTTAAAAAAGACGGACTTCCATACAAACTTTCAACCCCTATTTCACCCTCTTACGGGTAGAATATTGGGAAACGCTTAAATACGTATCTCCTATTTTTTTATCAATAGCCCTAAAATAATTTTTCATGTTTCTAACTTCAAAACTGACGGACTTCTAGACTAACCCGCTAACGAAATGTCAACGCCTATTTCATCTCTTCAGCGTAGAATATCGAGAAAGGCCTAAATACGTATCTATTCATTTTTAATCAGTAGCCCAAACCAAAAGAAAAGTTTCATGTTTCTAATTTAAAAATGACGAAGTTCCAAACAAAGTTCAACCCCTATTTCACCCCCTTAGGGGTAGAATATTAGGAAACGTTGAAATACATACCTACAATTTTTTATAAGTAATCCAAAAATAAAGTTTCATATTTCTTAAATAGCCCTAAAATAAACTTTCATGTTTTTAACTTCAAAAATGACGGACTTCCAGACTAACCTACATACAAAACGTCAACCCCTATTTCACCCTTAAGGAGTAGAATATCCGCTCTATCTATCAGAAACGCTTAAATACGTGTTTACTCATTTTTAATCAGTAGCCCAAAAATAAAGTTTCATGTTTCTAACTTAAAAAATGACGGACTTCCATACAAACTTTCAACCCCTATTTCACCCCCTTGGGGGTAGAAATTCCAAAATTCCTTCCTTGGGTAAATGGGTATCTACTTAATGAAACGATCATACTCACCAAATTTTGTATTCCCAAGTTTAATAGTTGCCGCTCGGCGATGATGAATCAGTCAGTCAGTCAGTCAGGACATGTTATTTTATCAACCGACTTCCAAAAAGGAGGAGGTTCTATGTTCCACTGTATGTTTTTTTTTTTTTTTTTATGTATGTTCACCGATTACTCCGTCAGTTGTGGACCGATTTTGAAATTTTTTTTGTATTCGAATGGTTATGCTTCCGAGGTGGTCCCATTGCCAGCATATCAGGATCTGATAATGGAATCCCAGGGAAATCGAGGGAAACCCACATTTTTTATAGGCACATACTATGTTTTTCGTATATTTTCTGAAGTTACACCGGTATTTGCGTCTGGTAGTCATCATTTTATGATGATGAGCTGATGATGTAAGGTACAACTCCTTAACGGTTAGGAGTTGGAGGATAAATCTTTAAATATCATATGTATATATGTTACCTTTAGTCGTATTCTTTCAAATTATTTAGGTAAGCTGATGATGGAAGGTGGAAAGTACAACTCCTCAACGGTTAGGAGTTGGAGGATAATTCTTTCAATTTCATACGTATCTAAAGACCTTCAGTCATAAACTTTCAAGTTATTTAGGTGAGCTGATGATAGAAGGTTAAACTCTTCAACAGTTAGGGATTAGAGGATGATTTTAATATTACACGTACGTATAGACCTTAATTTGTATTCTTGATGATGAAATTTGATGAAATAGTTCAACTTACTACTTACCTACGATTGATTGCACTAAAAACTGAAAAATAAAAACTTTTTATAAAAAAAAAAACCGACTTCCAAAAAAACATCCAACGAAAACTCTCTGCCAAAAAGACACTTAAAAGCGTAAAATAAACTGGTTCTTCATAAATTGCCTATACCTAATTCTTTATTCATTTCAATAGTAGTTTTCAGAGAGTTTTCGTTGGATGTTTTTTTGGAAGTCGGTTTTTTTAAGTATAGAAAATACATCAGATTAACACATAGGTTACTGTTTGCCGCGATAACCGACATACACGCGGGCGGAGCCGCGGGCAACAGCTAGTTGTTTATATAGGCATTATGACATGAATAAGTTTAGGATTAGTTATCTGTACCAATATATTACTAAATACATTTAAGAAATAAGTAGATATTTAGTGCGTTATATTAAACTTCATTGTGAGATGTAATTTATTAGATACTAGCTGTTGCCCGCGACTCCGCCCGCGTACATGTCAGTTATCGCGGCAAATAGTAGCCTATGTGTTATTCTGGTGTATAAGCTATATTACTGTAAAGTTTCATCCAAATCCATTCAGTAGTTTTTGCGTGAAAGAGTAACAAACATCCATCCATCCATACTTACAAACTTTCGCGTTTATAATAAAAGGTCTTTACCTATGAAATTGCCGTTTTGTATGCAATAAGTGAAATTTTATTCGAAGTAATCACCCATGCAATCGACGCATCACGCATCTTTGCCAACGCATTGGCAGTTTATTGATGCCCTTCTTGTAAAAATCAGCTGGACGGGAGGCAACAAACTCTTCAAAGGCATTTTGTACTGCCTCTCGGGAATAGAATTTTTTACCCACTAAAAAGTTGTCTAAATTTTGGAAAAAGTAATAGTCGGTAGGTGCAAGGTCTGGTGAGTATGGCGGATGAGGGAGAGCTTCCAACCCCAGCTCTTGCAGCTTGGAGACTGTCTGAACTGACAACATCATTTGGTACAGTTCGCAACAGACAAATCAATGTGATCCAATCACATTTCACGATTTCGAGTTCTAGGTAAAATGGTTTTAGAATCAATATTCTATTAAAATAAACACTCGTAAACCAACAAAACATATATTTATTTTCAGATCAATACTTACATTTTATCGTTGTCAATAACTAATGGAATGTCAACTTAAAGTTACAGTTTTACTATGTCTATATGTATATGTACACTTTACACACATACATAATTACACATACACACTTCACAAAAAAATAAAAATAATCAATAGCTACTGATATCAATCAGTTATATTGTAAATTACCTTGAAAATAAAATCAACATATTTAAATTGTGTTTGTGATGGCTTGTAAAATCAGCTAAATTTATTTAAAATTTAAGGACAAATTTTTGTGTATAAAATATTTCTTCGTTTTTTCTTCGTTAAGCTCTAGTGCGTGTTATACTTCCTATGTATAGTCAGTGTGGCCATAGGAATATAACTACATTTTGTCAATTGTTTTACCAACACCTATCTTTACTACAGTCCTTAAAATAAAGCTTGATCTCTGTGACCATTGTCACAAGAGTCATTTTAGAATTTAAGAAGTACATTTTAGGGTTACCTACATTTTACTTTGAATTTTTATATGTATAATGAATTGAACTTCATTTTTGACAAAACTGACACGTAAAAAATAGTGATACAAAATAAAATCGCTTGTTCAGAGTTACTTCGACGGTTACAAAACCTGCCCCCCTAGCCAAGTTGCTAGCGTTTTCTTTTTCTTCAATCTTTAACGCCTAAATTCTCGTGTGTTAATACTAATACTTTGTCTAAGATTACTTTGTTTAAGATTAGCCAATGAAGAAAGAAGAAGAAAGAAAAACGCTTGCAACTCGGCTAGGGGAGCTGGTCTCTGTAACAGGTGACTACGAAGCCACCTGTCATGTCACACAGAGACCAAGCTATATTTTAAGGACTGTAGTTTTTTTTTGTTTCTACTACTTCATTAGTCTATGTCCAGAGCTCTGAAAGAGGTTGGTTCTACCACGCCCTTGCCTTTCTTTTCTGATTTCCAGAAATTCTCCTGCAAGAAGGTTTTTCTGAAAGTAAAGAATTTACATACATGTATAAATCTTATTTTTGCTAATACCTTACAGCTATATTACGTAGCGGAATAAAAAAAAAACCTTACTGAACTAAATCTGTAAAACAATCCTAAAGTTATTCGACGAGTTCATAAATTAACCGAAAATTAGAAGTTAAATGGGTACAAAGGATCTTTTAAATGTTCCTTATTTAACGTTGTTGGTGACCTGTAGCATAAGGATGCAAATGATTTGCAAGTGCAAAATAGTAGCGTATACTACTCTTTCATGTTACATCTCTATTATTTGTTATCCTATTTAGTCTGGTTGTTTGTACTCCTTAGTTACACAGTGCGTAACTAAGGAGTACAAACACACATTTAATGTACACATTCCTAAAATTAAACCATATCTTCTTATATCGTCTTCATTTATATTTTCGAACCCATGACTCAATGCTAATCCAGGTATACTTTGAGTCACCAACAGTATTATTTAGAATATTCTTATCATGAATAAAAACTTTTTGTAAAAAAAAACCGACTTCCAAAAACCATCCAACGAAAACTCTCTGCCAAAAAACACTAAAAAGCGTAAAATAAACTGGCTCTTCATAAATTGCTATGTGCCAATTCTTGTATATACCTAATTCTTTATTCATTTAAATAGTAGTATTATTATGTGTGCTAGGTACCTAAAATCTGTTTGAAGTCGGCGGTAAGCCAAATGTAGTAGTAGTTACTAGTTACCACACTCGCTATATTTCGAGACGACCATCAACGACGTCGCGTCAGCCCGCGTGTGTCTGCCCGCTTGGGTTGTTTTGTGCTACACGAGGAGCAGCTATCCGGCAGCGGCGAGTGCGGTATCTCCTATTACATTTTGGCTTGGCGCCGACTTCAAACAGATTTTAGGTACCTAGCACACATAGTAATACTACTATTTAAATGAATAAAGAATTAGGTATATACAAGAATTGGCACATAGCAATTTATGAAGAGCCAGTTTATTTTACGCTTTTTAGTGTTTTTTGGCAGAGAGTTTTCGTTGGATGGTTTTTGGAAGTCAGTTTTTTTTTTATAAAAAGTTTTTTTTTTCCCATTTTTAGTGCAAACAATCGTAGGTTATCAGTAAGTAGAACTATTTCATATAATTTCTGCTGATGCGAATAACTTTAGTGGTTTGAACACGTATTAAAACTGAGTATGCCCAGTTTCCAAAATTATGTTGAGATGCAAGATTTCTGTTACCGAGAACGTGGTCTACGGGGCAATAGGAATCGTGTCCAAGCTTAAATGTAGTGATGAAATAGAAGCAGGCGAGTTACTTAAACCAAAATACATTAAGGGGTTAGTCATCATAGCGCCTGTGTCATCAGCTCACCTAAATAACTTAAAAGTATACAACTAAAGGTCTACAGATACGTATGAAATTGAAAGAACTATCCTCCAACTCCTAAACGTTGAGGAGTTGTACCTTCCATCATCAGCTTACCTAAATAACTTAAAAGAATACGACGAAAGATAACATACATACATATGACATTTAAAGATTTATCCTCCAACTCCTAACCGTTAAGGAGTTGTACCTCTCATCATCAGCTCATCATCATTAAATGATGACTACCAGACGCAAATACCGGAGTAGCTTCAGAAAATATACGAAAAACATAGTAAGTGCCTGAAAAAAATGAGGGTTCCCCTCGATTTCTCTGGGATGCCATCATCAGATCCTAGTTTCCTTGTCATGGTACCATCGTCGGAACATCTCCTTTCCAACAAAAGAAGAATCATCAAAATCGGTTCATAAACGACGAAGTTATCCCCGAACACACATAAAAAAAAAATATACGGTCGAATTGAGAAACCTCCTCCTTTTTTTGAAGTCGGTTAAAAAATTAAGATCCGACAATAAGTGTATTAATCAAGTACAAATCCTTTTGGAAGGTTTTTTTTTAATTCAACTCACTTGTATTTATGAACAGTGTCCAAAACTTTATCCATTTGTTCGTTCATACTTGGCCTGGTCCCGCCAAAATCTTCTGGTAGGTCTTCTTTGCTAACGTAATTGTATAATGTCTGTGACTTCGGTGAGTGGAAGTGAATCTGTAATCATTAATCTCTCTTAATATAAACTCTTATCACAGGAATGCTAGAGTTGCTAAAATGCATACTCGCAAAAGAACCTTCTCCTTCTGGCATAAACAGGTAAAAGGAGGAAAATACCACAGAGTCTATTTCCTCAAATTAATTTGGGGTCGTCTTAAAGACAATACGGTTTAACTTGACTTTTACGTGAAGCGACTACTCTTAGAGCCTTTTTATTTTATTAGAGCCTCACAACCCAAGCGATGTGCGTAATGGAGCAATGGCTAAACGTACTTTTAAAAAGGAGGAAGATAATAGGAAGGAAATATTCGATATTTTCGCACATGTGAGTAGATTTCAATAAATATTTTTGAATTGAATTCTTTAATGTGTTTTTTTATGGAATAGGTGGCAATCGAGCAGACGTACCGCCTGATGGTAAGCGATTACCGCCGCCCATGGACACGCGCAATACCAGAGGCGTCACAAGTGCGTTGCCAGCCTTTGGGGGATGGGAGACGGGTTGGGGTATGGCCTCCGGTATCCTCACACACACGGTGAAACAGCGCTTGCCAGCGCAAGCGCTGTTTCACACTGGTTTTCTGTGAGGCCGTGGTATCACTCCGGTCGAGTCGGCACATTCATGCCAAAGCGTGGCTCTCCCACGGTAGAACCCCGTTCGTCCCGTTCAAATGGTTAGTCCCGTTCAAATAAAATAAGTTAAAGAAAATATTAAAAAAATTACTTCATTTATTAGGTACATACTAACCAATTCTGTCATCTGTTGTTTCAAAAAAGGTTTCATAAGCCCATATAGTTTGTCTATGAATGGTGGCGCGTTCACTATGTGCACTTCTTTCAACCTGATAGGCATTGCTTCCTGCAAAAGAGATATTACTTTTAACACAGATATTATTTAACCAACTTTTCCCGTAATTTCAAAAAAGTGGTGTAAGTTTTGTATTTGTGTTACTTTCCATAAGATCTTTTTAAGATTTTGCTCAGGACTCAGCTTGCATGAATATCGGTTAAAATAAATTTCACATACATATGTACTACAGATATGTTACACAATAATAAGTTCTGGGTGAGGTTCAATTCCACTACCAATGGCTCAGGCCACTCAAGCGATCACATCTAGTTCTATTAGAAGAATTATCAAATGATAACACTTGACCAATACTGTGGACGGGTCCGCTCATTTTGACAAATATTTGAGAGAAGTTTATAGCGACTTCTAATACAGTGCAACAGAAAAATACCCCAGCGCCATCTACCGAAAACACAAAGAAATACCGAAGATACGTCCGAACTACGGAATAAATGAACTACGGAATAACGGTCTCGCAACGAATCCACTAATCCTGTATCGCATTATATCGAAATTCTTTATTTTCTAGCATGTATAAAACTTCCGTACATCACATCAACGGTTGGGTCGTGGCCCGCCAGGCATGATCACTTGGACAGTGACATGACACCCCTTGCTCCACAAGTTCCAACAAGCCTATGCGAAGGGCATAAATTTTATTTTATTTTTTTAATATATTTGTTGTGTTGTTTTAATTTGTTATGCTAAACAAATTTTAATCAAACAACTACCTCTTGAAATTTCGACAGTTTCTTGGCAATCGATACATTGAACTTTGTGATAAATTTGAGTGTGATGTCTTTAACGTCCATTAGAACGATGTCAGCATCTGCATATTCTTCATTACTCAAAATCCAGGCGTCCGCCGACATGAAGAACAATCTAGCATCTTGCAAGTAGTCGTAGTTGTCCAGGCCTGGATCGTTCAGTTGCCAAATCCAGATGTTTCTGTTTTTAGATATTTGGTACTGTGCCATGTTTCTGAAATACAAAATGTTGTTTATTAGAGATGAGAGAAACGCTTAAGATATTTGTAAATGTTTTTCTCTTTGTTTCTCTAGCGACACCGTCTTGATAGGACGGTAGCTGGTACGCCTTTTGTACGCTCAGACATTTACACAGTCTTTACCTTTCAATCTGTCTTTCACACTAAACAATACACAGTACGACGGTATTATACTTAAATAATACATTTATACTAATACTAGCTTTCGCCCGCGGCTTCGCTCGCTTTTAATAAAAAGTATCTTAAGTTACTTGTTATACCTCCAAGAATATGTGTACAAAGTTTCAAGTTGATCGGTTAAGTAGTTTTCGCGTGAAATCGTAAAAAACAAACTTACATTCACATCTATAATAATTAGGATTATAACGAAGTTTGTGAGGTTTTAGGTGGGTAATCTTTCGATCAACTGAACCGATTTAAAAAAATCTTTTACCAATAGAAAGCCACATTATTTGTGAGTGTCAAAGGCCGATATGTTAGACCGAAAAATGATTACAGTTATATTCGAAATACAAAGCTAGTTTTAATTAAAAGTAACAAAGGATATTTTGTCAATATATTCCTAGAAGCTTTTTCTTCCAAATTACGTCGTTGGGGTCAACTTTGAATCTACAAATTTTAATACAAAATAATTTATTTATTTATTATTTAATTTGCGTAATTTCTCAAATCTTTTTTTTTATGCCTTTTAATTTTTCAGTGATGTCTGCACTTGTATTTATGTATTCATATTTATATATCATACAAGTACTTGTATAGTTCACACTGGCAATGACACACTCGTACCAATTTGGATGTGGCATGTCACGTGACTCAGGTTATTGACCTTGAATATTAAGATGTTGACCGCAGCGTGAACGGAATCTCCGACATTTAAATTCAATTTATTAAATGCTGATTTCAATATGAATATCGCAAGTAGTCTTCATGTTATTCCGATGTATGAGCTGTATGACTGTCAAGTTACATTATAAATTCGTTTAGTAGTTTCTTTAAATATTTTTTATACATACTATATGGACCTCCCAAAATGACTCTACTCTGCCTGATGGAAATGAAAAAGCAGAATCCAAGAGTGGTGGTCATTATACTGATTGCGAATGTAGACAATGCAACAATGGAGCATGGTGACGACCTACACCATGGCGGCCTTGTGATGCTTCTGCATCGTTGGGTCTCCGGTCTTGCACTCACCAACGAAACACGACAGCACAAACGCGGCCTCATTTTAGTTCGATCTTCTGTGCGAGGGTCGTACCGCCCCGGTCGAGCCGGCCCGTTCAATCTTTTCTTTTTCCTTTTTTTTTTAAAGACAACGTTTTTAAATTCCCGCATTAGGTAGCATTAGGAATACACATCCTGTGTCGCGGGGGACTTTACAAACATACATGAAACAGACACAAAGAGCAGCCAGACTCAGAACAACAATTTGTGGATCACACAAAGTGCTGTCCCATGTGGGATTTGAACCCACAACACTTGGCGCAGTAGGAAGCGGCGTTAAACCATTAGGCCAACCTTGCAGTCAATGCTGAAATCAGCATGGCTCTACTACCTTATAAAAGGTGCGTGAAATAGTAACAAACGTCCATATATTACCGTGGGAGAGCCACGCTTCGGCATGAATGGGCCGGCTCGACCGGAGTGATACCACGGCCTCACAGAAAACCGGTGTGAAATAGTGCTTGCGCTGTGTTTCACCGAGTGAGTGAGGATACCGGAGGCCCATACCCCAACGGGGGTAGAGAGGACGATGTGCCGCCCGTTAGGGAATCGGAGGTTGGGGCGGCTGTTCTTCGGATCCGTTCGAAGAACACCGCCCCCGGGCCGGACGGGGTTCCAGCCCGAGTGATGGCCCGAGCCCTCGACCATATGTCGGACCGCCTCAGGGAAGTGTTGGACGCTAGCCTGGCGTCCGGACGCTTCCCTGAGTGCTGGAAATGCGGGAAGCTGGTCCTGTTGAGGAAGCCGGGACGGCCCGACCTGTCGGACGCCCAATTCGGATTCCGAGAGGGGCGTTCGACGGTCGATGCCGTGATGCGCCTTAGGGCCGTGACCGAAGAGGCAGTGAGCTGTGGCGGCGTGGTGTTGGCGGTGTCCTTGGACATCGCCAACGCCTTCAATAGTCTGCCATTTAGCTGCATCAGGGAAGCACTCCACTACCACGGGGTGCCAGAGTACCTGAGGCGGCTAGTGGCAGACTATTTAGAGGAGCGTACCGTCGTGTACGAGGACCGAGAGGGCGTCTTGAGACGGCGACCCATGTCGTGCGGCGTTCCGCAGGGGTCTGTCCTTGGACCACTCCTGTGGAACGTGGGGTACGACTGGGTCCTGAGAGGTCGTCTCCCCCCCGGGCTGGGCGTAATTTGTTACGCCGATGACACGTTGGTCACAGCCCGGGGGGCGAACTTCCAAGAGGCGGCGTGCCTGGCCACCAGGGGTGTTTCTCTGGTGGTTGGGCGCATCGAGGCGCTGGGATTACGGATGGCCCTGGACAAGACGGAGGCCCTATTGTTCCATGGGCCCCGTCGTGGTCCACCCGCCGGCGCCTCCATAGAGGTCAACTCGGTCCTCGTACCGGTTCGGGCCCAGATGAGGTATCTGGGCCTGGTCCTCGACGGTAGGTGGCTCTTCGACGAGCACTTCCGACAGCTTGGTCCCAGGCTGGTCGCCGCTGCCTCCGCCCTTGGGCGACTTTTGCCCAATTTGGGTGGAGCCAGCGTCGCAACGAGACTCCTCTACACGGGGGTTGTCCGGTCGATGGCGCTGTATGGCGCACCGGTGTGGGTGGCGGCTCTGACTGCCCTAAATAAGGCTCGCCTCTGGCGGCCTCAGAGGGTATTGGCGGTCAGAGCCATACGCGGATACCGCACGGTGTCGACCGAGGCGGCGTGCGCCTTGGCCGGGACCCCCCCGTGGGATTTGGAGGCGGAAGTGCTCGCCGAAGTTTATCGACGGCTGGCTGAATATCGGGCGGAGTATGGCTATCGCCCTCCGCCCGAAGAGGTACGCGACTGGCGTGAAGCCGCCCGTCGAGCCACGATGGCTAGATGGTCGTTCCGGCTGGAGACTCCATGCGCTGGCCTTGCCGCCGTGGAGGCTCTCCAGCCGATCATCCTCGAGTGGGCAGGGCGGCAGCACGGGACCCTTTCCTTCCGACTGACGCAGGTCCTTTCCGGGCACGGTTGCTTCGGGAAGTACCTGCACTCGGTCGCTAGGAGGGAATTGAGTCCCGCCTGCCACCACTGCGACTGCAGTGAGGACTCGGCCCAGCATACGCTGGCGATTTGCCCCGCTTGGGCGTCGCAGCGCCGGGCCCTCACTGCAGTCATCGGAGGAGATCTCTCGCTACCGGCCATCATACGCTCCATGGCCGGTAGCGACAGCAGTTTTACCGCGGTCGCAACCTTCTGCGAAGACGTAATCTCGCAGAAGGAGGCGGCGGAGAAGGCCCGGGAGGATGATATCCACTCGGACCCAATCCGCGGCCGGCGAACCGGGCGGCGGAGGCGCGCCTATCAGCGCCTCATGCCGCCCTGAGTGTGGCTGCGGATGGTCGGGACGGGCTTTCCCCTCCATCCGCTCTAGTGGCCACCCGCGAGGCGGCGACGTACGCGTGTGCCGTACGTCGCCTAAATTGAGAGTCATACCAGCAGACGGTGCCCGCTTCAGTGCGGGCAAGCGCTGGGAGGGGTCCGGAAGTGTTAATAACTGCAGTTCCCGGATTCCTCCCTTCACAGGCGCAGAGTGGTAACGCACTTGTGACGCCTCTAGTGTTGCGGGTGTCCATGGGCGGCGGTAATCGCTCACCATCAGGCGATACGTCTGCTCGTTTGCCGGTCTATTTCATAAAAAAAAAAAAAAAAAAAAAAAAAAAAAAAAAACTCGCGAACTTTCGCATTCATAATATTAATAGGATAGGAAGGATATTTACATGTAATATAAATATCCTGCCTATCCTGTAATATACAAACAGGCGCCCATAGATTTTAAGTATGGGTATTCTTTGTATATGTTTTATTGATTATTTGAAAAGTCTCCCGCGACACAGTTTATATTCCTAGTTGTTTTTAACCGACTTCCAAAAAGGAGAAGGTTCTATGTTCCACTGTATTTTTTTTTTTTTTACTCCGTCAGTTGTGGACCGATTTTGAAATTTTTTTTTGTATTCGAAAGGGTATGCTTCCGAGGTGGTCCCATTGCCAGCATATCAGGATCTGATGATGGGATCCCAGGCAAATCGAGGGAAACCCTCATTTTTTATAGGCACATACTGTTTTTCGTATATTTTCTGAAGTTACACCGGTATTTGCGTCTGGTAGTCATCATTTTATGATGATGAGCTGATGATGTAAGGTACCACTCCTTAACGGTTAGGAGTTGGAGGATAAATCTTTAAATATCAGATGTATATATGTTACCTTTAGTCGTATTCTTTCAAATTATTTAGGTAAGCTGATGATGGAAGGTGGAAGGTACAACTCCTCAACGGTTAGGAGTTGGAGGATAATTCTTTCAATTTCATACGTATCTAAAGACCTTCAGTCGTATACTTTCAAGTTATTTAGGTGAGCTGATGATAGAAGGTTAAACTCTTCAACAGTTAGGGATTAGAGGATGATTTTAATATATTTTACACGTACGTATAGACCTTAATTTGTATTCTTGATGATGAAATTTGATGAAATAGTTCAACTTACTACTTACCTACGATTGTTTGCACTAAAAACTGAAAAATAAAAACTTTTTATAAAAAAAAAAAACCGACTTCCAAAAAACATCCAACGAAAACTCTCTGCCAAAAAAAACACTTAAAAGCGTAAAATAAACTGGTTCTTCATAAATTGCCTATACCTAATTCTTTATTCATTTAAATAGTAGTATTATAATGTGTGCTAGGTACCTAAAATCTGTTTGAAGTCGGTGCTAAGCCAAAAAGAATACAAACGAACAATTACAAAAGTCTAAGCGATAGTCACTTGGCACCGACTTGAAACAGATTCTAGCACACATTATAATACTACTATTTAAATGAATAAAGAATTAGGTATAGGCAATTTATGAAGAACCAGTTTATTTTACACTTTTAAGTGTTTTTTTTTGGCAGAGAGTTTTTTGGAAGTCGGTTTTTTTTTTTATAATCATAAAGAATAAACGAGTGATGACTACACCCATCAACTTGACCAAGTGGAATTTTTGGCATGTGATAAGAAACAAACATGAATTTAGAGATAAGTACTCATTGTACTGAATTTAAATTGCATTCACTTTCCCAGTTGCTCTTGAACTACGTACGTAGTTCATAGTACCTATACGTAGAAATCCCAACTTCAAACCGGTAAATTTTTTTAGAATGTCCGTCTTGTACGCCGGAGATTTTGTGTTCAAAATTCATTTTGTAAACTTACTATCTGACCCCATTAGTCAGCTCGGCTCCTATTGGTCTTAGCTTAATGTTGCATAGCCTTCTTCGACTCTCCGAGCCTTTTTCCACTAGTATGGGGTTGCCTTTCAAGTCTAATCTCACAAACGGCCGTCTGATTCTAAACTAGTCAAATCTATTATTATGAAGCAGAATGGATTTTTAAGGTTTAAGGTTAGGTAGAATTTTGACGAACCTAGTACTGGAGTGGTAGAGGTCGCATAGTCGCTGCAGGTAAAATCGAAGTTCAACCATATCGTAGGTATGAAGATATTGTTATTATTGGTAAAGCTTTTAAAAATCTTAATTAGGTATATAAGTCAAATCCCATTCAACGTGGCAATGCGGCTAGCCTTTTGGGAACGAACACTACCAGTAGGCGACTATGCGAAGGATTTTTTTGACGATTCTATGTAGGTAAATATTGTTAGTGTTTATTTCCCAGTATTTTAATTTAATTTTAATATAGGTAATAAGACATGTATAAGTTTTGGAAAAATATATTGTGAAATAGTTTAAGAGTTCCTAAGTCAATTATTTAATTGTAACATTAGGCATAAAGGACTGTTATTTAGCAGACCAAGGTTTTTCGGTTGATTGAATAACCTGTTATTCGCTTTATCGTTGACAAATGTTTTAATCTTACTGTATCGTTTTATAGAATCGCAAACAATACGTTCGTTTTAGTATCAATAAACTCACGCAACCAGAAACCTTGGCAATCTAGAACATGCATAAAACATGTTGTTCGATAATAATCAACGTTGAACCTAGGCCGATAAGGGTAATCTGGCCAATTTAATTCATGGAAGATTACCTAATGTTCAATTCCAAGTAAAATCCAAAAAACAAATATAAACGTGTTGAATAATGTCAATCTATATCAAAACTAGCTGATCCGGCAAACGTTGTTTTGCCATAAAAAAATTGGGATTTAAAAAAACTTTTTATAAAAAAAAAAAACCGACTTCCAAAAACATCCAACGAAAACTCTCTGTCAAAAAACACTTAAAAGCGTAAAATAAACTGGTTCTTCATAAATTGCCTATACCTAATTCTTTATTCATTTAAATAGTAGTATTACAATGGGTGCTAGGTACCTAAAATCTGTTTGAAGTCGGTGCCAAGTGACTATCGCTTAGACTTTTGTAATTGTTCGTTTGTATTCTTTTTGGCTTAGCACCGACTTCAAACAGATTTTAGGTACCTAGCACCCATTATAATACTACTATTTAAATGAATAAAGAATTAGGTATAGGCAATTTATGAAGAACCAGTTTATTTTACGCTTTTAAGTGTTTTTTGACAGAGAGTTTTCGTTGGATGTTTTTGGAAGTCGTTTTTTTTTTTTATAAAAAGTTTTTATTTTACAGTTTTTAGTGCAAACAATCGTAGGTAAGTAGTAAGTTGAATTATTTCATCAAATTTCATCATCAAGAATACAAATTAAGGTACGTGTAATATTAAAATCATCCTCTAATCCCTAACTGTTGAAGAGTTTAATCTTCTATCATCAGCTCACCTAAATAGCTTGAAAGTATACGACTGAAGGTCTTTAGATACGTATGAAATTGAAAGAATTATTCTCCAACTCCTAACCGTTGAGGAGTTGTACCTTCCACCTTCCATCATCAGCTTACCTAAATAATTTATAAGAATACGACTAAAGGTAACTTATATACATATGATATTTAAAGATTTATCCTCCAACTCCTAACCGTTAAGGAGTGGTACCTTACATCATCAGCTCATCATCATAAAATGATGACTACCAGACGCAAATACCGGTGTAACTTCAGAAAATATACGAAAAGCATAGTATGTGCCTATAAAAAATGAGGGTTTCCCTCGATTTCCCAGGGTTCCCATCATCAGATCCTGATATGCTGGCAATGGGACCACCACGGAAGCATACCCTGTCGAATACAAAAAAAAAACTCAAAATCGGTCCATAACTGACGGAGTAATCAGGTAACATACATAAAAAAAAAAAAATACATACAGTGGAACATAGAACCTCCTCCTTTTTGGAAGTCGGTTAAAAATAGATGTTGGTCGATTCTCAGACCTACCCGATATGCACACCAAATTTCATAAAAATCCGTCCAGCCGTTTCAGAGGAGTATGATAACCAACATTGTGACACGAGAATTTTATATATAAGATGAATCGCCGAAATATATGTAAGTACGCGCATAACTTCCGATTGGCTGCACCAAATTAAATAATTCTTTTTTATGTGTTCGTTATTGTTAGGACAAGGTTTGTGTACAAGGAAAATAAAAAATTACTGGATTTTTTTCCCGCGACTGTACACTGCCTCTGCCTGTGTATGGATTCTACTCATGCTTTCTATCAGACATAGTAGGGGCACTTTGGCATCCTTATTTAAAAAAATAGGCTTAACAGTTTTAATGTGGTTCGAAATGCCTCTTTATACCATGGGGGAGATAGTGGTGGACTTGCCTACAAAAGCCAGTTTGTACACAGCTATCATACTGTGACCTGCTCCTTTTATCGATGCAAAAGAATTTAGTCATCTTCATTACTTCTTTACTTCGAGGTACATAAACTGACTCTGTACAAAGATATTTAAAAATATCTAAATAAATAACACTCACACAATTTTCAACGCCTTCTGCATCTGTGGTGAGTCTGGATCTCTAAAGTTCACAATCTCTGGAGATGTAACTCTAATTCTGAAAAATAGCTCCACAGCATTCTTCGCTGCATCCAAGTCGTAGTAGCAGCTGTGAAGAAACCTCTTTATTACCTTGTCTTCTGTAATGGAAAGCGATCATTACTTTAGTATCGTCTACGGCCGAGTTCAATATGCTTTTCTAATTAATTTTATATTCGGTTTATTTTAAAACCACTAGAACGGTAACATCTAGATTTTTTTAAAACAAGCTTTTATTAGTTGTTAATAAAAAAAATACTTTAAGGCCTTTCATTTGAAACCTATATTGAGTGGGTTGTTCAAAAATATGTACACCGCCATTTTATTACGGCGGCCGTTTTGGATTTATAATAATACCGATTATATATAATTGCATCGTCACCGGAACTAAAGGTATATTTCAAATTTTAGCTCAATCGGAAATCGGGAAGTGGATCAAAAACTTGCAAGATTTGATTACAGACAAACATCGGGACAGGTGAAACTAAATAAAAAGCTTGTAAAAAAATTTGACAAACTTTTTACAGTTTGAACTGCAAAATCCATTAACTAGCCAATTCTCAACAAACTGCATTAAAATTTGGGTTTATTACATTTTTTGCATTAAAATCGTGTTTTTAGGGTTCCGTGCCAAAGGAAGGAACCCTTATAGATTCGTCATGTCTGTCTGTCTGTCTGTCCGTCTGTCCGTCCGTATGTCACAGCCACTTTTTTCCGAAACTAAAAGACCTATAATGTTGAAACTTGGTAAGTAGATGTATTCTGTGAACCGCATTAAGATTTTCACACAAAAATAAGAAAAAAACAATAAATTTTGGGGGTCCCCATACATAGAACTGAAACAATTTTTCATCAAACCCATGCGTGGTTCTATCTTATCCGTGGGATATCTATAGATAGGTCTTCAAAAATGATATTGAGGTTTCTAATATATTTTTTTCTAAACTGGATAGATTGCGCGAGAGACACTTCCAAAGTGGTAAAATGTGTGTGTCCCCTGTAACTTCTAAAATAAGATCATGATAAATCAAAAGAAAATATATGATGTACATTACCATGCAAACTTCCACTTAACATTGGTTCGAACGAAATCTAATTAATTAGTAGTTTTTTTTAATACGTCGTAAATCGTAAACTGCAATTTACCTTTCATTCAATCAAAACAAATATAAAAAAAAATGTTACTTGCTGCTGCGGAACCCTTCATGGGCGAGTCCGACTCGCACTTGGCCGTTTTCTTTTAATTATGAATCGTGAGACATAAGAATAGATTGACGATATGAAAAATAGCGATTAATCTGACCTTGTAATAATAATATTCTGAATGTATATTGCGAAATAATCAGGTGATGTAAAGCGCATGATCGTTAGCAGTTAAGGGGCCGGCGATCACTGAGTTCTCCATACAAATTGAATACCAAAATAATTTGTAGTTTGAACATATTTCCACCATATTATGTTGATATCCAGATTTAAACAGTATTTATCCAGGCTAATTTTCACTTTTTATTTAAAAAAAACTTACGTAAAGTAACGAAAAAGTTGAATTTAATTTTGCACATTTTTACAGCGTAAATGGCATGTTTTAAGTTTGTTTTTTCTATATTATAAACAGGAATACGTATAATATTTATTATAAAAAAGCATAGGTTGTATTACCAAATTACTAATTATCGAAAAGAAAATGAAAAACATTGAGTTTTCATTGATGATTTTTGGTAGTCTACAACACATCCATATTTATTATAAAAACCAAATAGTTAGTAGTGCTATCGCAGCAAACAGATGTCAATATACTACGCCAGGTATGGCTTACCGAGATACAGTGACGAGATATTAGATATATATTTTATTTTATTATATATTAGATACAGCAATATTCCGAAAAATTTCAACTTGCAGTTGCGAGCGTTGGTCGCCGCGCTCTTAAACTTATCATAAAATTCCCATTGTGTTCTATGGGGTTGCAAGAGTGACCCTTATCTACTAGGAGTTAAGTTGCATATTCCTTACACTCTGATTGCAAAAGAGTGCCTGAGCTACTTGTCAGAACAACATACAGTACTTCTTTGTATAGTATATTTAAGTATGTATTGACATTTGCACAATAAGATTGTATAGGTATCGATGTTTGCTCTTTGGCTTTTGGAATACGAATTTACTGATTTTATTTACATGATGGTGACCGTGTTATTTATCTTGTATAAGTATTATTGAAAGAATGTTTGGTTAAATATTTGGTTTCGCAATGAACCGGACGTAAATAATATCCTATTCATCGTTATCAGATAAAAATTGATACATTGCGACAGTCCCATGTTGATTCATAAATATCATGTAACCGAATTCTTCTATCTTTTAAGAAATTATTGTCTCGGATTTGATCTGATCATGGAACCAAAAGGTGGATAGCTAAGTACTAAAGTGACCATTATAATGCAGTACTACTATTTTATCGCTTAGCTTCATCTTCATACTTCAAAATTTATATACGTTTCCTTTTTTTAATTTTTATTTTTGAACGATTTAAAAAAACATAGAATTCGGATTTTTTCAAATTATTTCTCATTTCACAATCCCGCCATTTCTGCACTAATTTGGACAATTTTTTTTTTTATTTGAGGTTCTTTATTTCTCGTTTAAAACTTAAAAAGGAAAAATGAAGAAGACAGTTCATTAAAATTCCTCACGATTTTAAATTCGTTGTAATTTTGTACTTGGGAAGCCCAGTATTCGTTTTTATGTAATTTATATATGATTCACATGATATTGTCCATAACCTTTTTTTATTTCAATTCGACAATCATACACAAATCATAGGGCGACGCCTATGATTTAAAATTATTCACCCTTGAAAACCACAACACGCAACGCAAGTCAACTAAGTTTTGGTATGTACTTTTTTGGGCTCACTTGCGTTTATCTATTGCTACCCTTTTTCCTGTAAAAGTATGTTCTAGACGGATATAGTAGTTTTCCATTCTTAGTAGTAGTTTCTAACAGTTAAGTAATTAAATAAGTTTTCATCTTCATTCGTCTAAAAAAATATTTCCTTTAAACAACTATTTACCTTTATCAACTAGAATCGAATTAAAATTCAAAATCTGAAGAATCCATGTCATTATTCTTGTTAGAACGCATGTTTTGATCTGTTGGTGTCTTAGTAAACATTTGCCCATGTTTTGGAGTCCAAATGCATGAATCGCGTTTGAAGTCCAAAACATGGCAAATGTTTACTAAGACATCATCAAATTTCGTAAATGTTATTGTTAATACGATACAATTTTATTTTCCTTAGGGAAGTCTTAAATTTAGTAATATACACTTCTAATCCAATTCTTTACTGTACTCAAATAAACGCAACGGTTTTAAAAGTTCATTGATTGATTACCTAAATCTTTTGGTAAGTGAGGTTGTCGCATGATCCAATCCTTTAGTTGTTCCACCAGCTTTTGTTTTTCTTCAGGACTCTTCTCCATGTTTGTTCCCTGAAAATAAAATAACAAGATTGTTTAGTAGTAACATCCAAAGAAGGTATATTATACTGCTGTGAAGAAGTACCAGCTGGTAAATTAACAATTTCTAAACAGTTGCTATTATTTACAGGAACTCTCAGCAGAAGTGCAATTTTGTCAAGGAGTTTTATGGCAATGAGGTCATATTTATAATTTTAATACATTTTAATCACTCAATCAATACAATTAAAGAAATCTGAATAGGATATACAAGACATCCGAATACCCTACCAAACCCTTTGCCCATCGTCTTTTTGCGTATTTTCTTAAGTGTATGCTTCTCGTTTGAAATCATGACCGATATAACAGCCTGTCTGCCTGAGCTTCGGATATTATACCATCCTTGTTTTTTTTTTTTTTTTTTTAAATTGTATCTATATCTTGCAATCTGCCTTCAATTATTTGGCATTAAGCTAGAGGTTATGTAGTTTAAATTTTGTCATGAAATGGCATCAGTCCAATGACTAATCCATTTTACTATTCCCAAGTCGTTAAATAAGATCTTGAGGGGCTTTTCTCTTTAGTCTGTTGAAAGAACTTTCAGTCATCAGGTTGCTAGCGAGCACGTTTGTGTGAACTTTAATGCGTTCTGCATAAGTCTTGAGCTTATTTCCAGGAATTTCCAGGTTTGAGTTCGCTGCAGTTCCCCACAGCTCAATTCCATAAGACCATATGGGCTTTAATATGCATTTGTAAAGAAGTAATTTATTGTGCAGTGGTAATTTCGAATGTCGAGACATTAGCCAGTATATCTTTCTGAGCTGTATGCCAAGAGCTTTTCTTTTATTGAAAATATGTTTTTTCCATGTTAGTCTTTTGTCCATGAGTATACCCAAATATCGCACCTCCTCAGAATGAGGTATTTGTATGTTATTCAGTATATATCCGATATTTATATCGTTCCTGAATGCAGAGAAGTTAAATTGCATTTAGGAATAGTAGAATCCGATTTAGGAGCCCATTAAGGACAAGGATGTTTTCCGACGTTCTAAATAGTAAAGGGTTCTAAATACTACTATTATACCATCCTAACATTAGGATCCTGTGACGCCTCTGGTATTGCAGGTGTCCATGGGCGGCGGTAATCGCTTACCATCAGGCGATACGCCAGCTCGTTTGCCCGCCTATTTCATAAAAAAAAAACACCCAAACTCCGAAACAAATATTTGTGGGTCATACAAAGATTTGGTCCGACCGGGAATCGAACCCGAGTCCTACTGGTATTTCGATAGAGTTGGAGGCATTTTGTCACTCTATCTGTCCGTCACTTGTCGCTCGTCCTTTAAGTCTGAGTCAGAGCCCTGAATCAGTTAACGTGTGATCAGGAGCTTCAGCGTCTGAATTTACTGTCCTAAATCGGACACTGAATATCGGATACTGTATTTAGGATGGTAGGTATAATACCCCCTTAACTTTGCAAGATATCTATTTATTAAAGATATTAACAACTTGCTGCTGCGTGGAGCATAAAAAAGTTCCGCCTATTTCATAAAAAAAAAACACCCAAACTCCGAAACAAATATTTGTGGGTCATACAAAGATTTGGTCCGACCGGGAATCGAACCCGAGTCCTACTGGTATTTCGATAGAGTTGGAGGCATTTTGTCACTCTATCTGTCCGTCACTTGTCGCTCGTCCTTTAAGTCTGAGTCAGAGCCCTGAATCAGTTAACGTGTGATCAGGAGCTTCAGCGTCTGAATTTACTGTCCTAAATCGGACACTGAATATCGGATACTGTATTTAGGATGGTAGGTATAATACCCCCTTAACTTTGCAAGATATCTATTTATTAAAGATATTAACAACTTGCTGCTGCGTGGAGCATAAAAAAGTTTAAGATATTTATAGCGCGATGTATACTTATTCGTGTCAAAATTTCGAGGTAATCGTCGTGACAACCGCAAAATTGTATGATCGATTGTGTAAAGTACATAATCATGACTATAAAACACTAGGATCTAGACCTATTATTAAGAGTATTTATAAATTGAAAAGAATCTCGGTCGTTTTCAATTTATTTAATAATCTCGGGGATAAAACGATATGATGGTACCCCATACCGAAAACTCTTTTAAGATTAGAGAAAATACTGAAGATTTTCGCTATTACAAATAAATAAAACTGAAGTGTCTGTTTGTAATATTAAAATAACTGCTTTTTGCACACGGTACATATGGATAGCTGATGATTATAAGGAGTAACTTAGACTACTTTTAAGGCTAGCTTTACGCCGCGGGGCATATGATTATACATCCAGACCAGACTTTTTCTTCAACCAAAAAAGAAAGAACAAAAAAATAACATACACAAACAGCGTCTTCTATTATATGACCTTTAAAACAAATGAAATTCATTTCATCTGTTTAGAAGGTATAAAAAATACACCTAACCATTACATACCATAATAATTGCCCTAACAATAAGATCTCCTTACTAGACTTACTATAGTCGTACCTACATAAATAATACAATTAATAATACAAAAATCAATAAATAATGAACGTATGTAATACGTAGGTATAATATTTAGTTGTATTTATGTAACAAAACCGACAATTTAGTTCGTGAGTGCTTTTTAGAAATCGCAATGCCTATTTAATTTATGTGTAACTAAAAATGAAATACCTTTCTTTTTCGAACTTAAAACTCTAGGTCGTTTTTTAAATATTTATATTCGTTCAAAAATTTAATATTGGCAGCCCTACATCCGACCGAATTGACCGGTTTACCGAGACTGTCAGGGCCAGGACATGACCCCGACTAAATTGAATCATTCATTACGTTGGATATCGAGGCTCGCTTTATTACCTACATAATAATTATGACTACGTGATTTTAAGTTTATTATCTTACTATTTAGTAGGCACAATTAAATTTTATAAAAGGTTTAAATGACTGTAATACCAATCAATACCTTCAAACGTTGCATCTAAAACTTTTCCATACTTATACCTAATTAATATATAGGTAGATAAGATAGCATATGTGTAATCTAGTACACAGGAAGCAATTAATAATGAATGATTAATAACAAAATAACGGACAGCAAAGCAATGTTGTGATACAATTCACATAATAATATAACAACGTTTCGTGTTGTGACGGATTAAAAAGAAATCAGAACAGAGAAGATTGTTTAGTGTCACAATCCTATTCAACCCGTGTCATACGGACCGAATAAGGGAGCAATCAGCATCAGCAAACTACGCAAGACAAAGCACTGCAAAGAGAAGAAAAACTCAAAACCAACTCGTCTAGACAGCGTCATTTAATAGGCTAATAATAATACCTCATTTTTTACGAGACGCCTATGCTCAGCAGTGAACTATTAAAGGCTGTTGATATAATGTGATGATGTATTACATAATATGTCATGGTGATGGCGGGTGGACTTCTTCTCACGATACACTTTTGTAAAATGGCGGCTATTAAATCATACATGCAAAAACAGTATATTATTATTATGTTTTACACTATTTTTAAAATAAACTCACATTATTTTGATAAACCAAACTGCTATTACAATAGAATTGACACCCAATTTCCCGTGTTTTCATCCACAACATTAAATATTCCCGTCGGGATTGGTTCTGTTTCAAGCAAGCGGTTGAAACAAATGAGTACAAAATTATCAGTGTGGAGAAGATTGAATCAGATAATCGGGCAGTTGTTGAGTGTTAATATGTACTCTGATATAAAAAAAATAGGAAACAAAAAAGACCCCATTTCATTCATTCAAAAACCAAAGGATACTTCCGATTGACCTAGAATCGTGTAGGCGAGAAGCAAGGTCTTACAGCACATGTTAAGGAAAAATATTAACTTAGAGCACATGTTAAGGAAAAATATTAACTTAGAGTTATATCAGATAATAAATTGTGTTTTGCGATTCCATTTTTTTTTGTTAAAATCGTTGTAAAGTGTAGTATTCTCAGAATAGGAGAGTTTACCAATTCTTAGAATTTGCCAATCAAAATAAAGCCGGCAAATATTTTGTGGAATCGACTCCAAAGAAGGACGAAGTTGATATGGAATACTCAGTACGAGAGTCAGACATTGACTTGTCCAGTTGTTTATTTTTACCAAACTAAGCCGACTATGACGAAGTCAAAAGGAAGGGTGATGGTTTGGCAGTCTCTGTATGTTTGTATATTCCACCGTAGCGCATACTGAATCGATTTTAATGAATGAGGTATCGATAGATACATAATAACGGCCTGGGTGACATAGGCTATATACATTTTATGAAATTTGTTACATAGTCTGGTTATAGTTTTTTAAACTTTTTCTAGTTAATAATATAAGTGTTACCAGTCATCATCAGAAAATTTATACATAAATGCACATTTATGATATCAATAAATTGAACACATAACACTGTTTTATCAAGCCATAATGCTAGCTTGGTTGTTTATTGTACTTCATTCCTTTAGATCCATACATACACAAGGCTGAAGGTAAGGCGTATTAAACACCCATAGTTTAACAACTAAAATTTACAAGTTGAAGGTGTTACACGGCCGTGCCTCTAGGAACACGTTAAAACTTCAGTCTCGGTTGTCATAAACATCTATGGCAATCGTTACTGGGAAGTCAGTGCCCTAAAATATACTCACAACTAGTTCAAACTTCGGATTCAGTTCGCCCTCAGGGTTGCGGAGGTTCGATGCCAATGCTCCATGGCAAAACTGATATTCAGGTTAAAAAATATATATCTTGGGAATAATAAAGACTAGGAAGAAGAAGAATTTGGTAATACTCGCACAAACGGAGAGGCAATTGGGTATATATTGAAAGGCAAAGTAATCAAAAAGGCAGTAAAAGAGTAACTATATTGCTTAAACGGATGAATTAGCGATGGAATCTTTACTATTCATCTATTTGAGCATGACTGTAAAACAGAGAGTCGCATATCCGCAACTGTAAACAGGCAATTTGTTGGAAATCCTTTTTGTTTATTTTATATTATTATTATATTATTAAAAATAGACCTTGCAGGTGACCTCATAATAATATTCGATTGCAATCAAAGACCTTATAAAAATATTATATAGTATACGGAAAACATCACCGGATCAAGCCTGCCAAATTATGCTATAATTTATTTATTAATAGCAATAATTAAAATAGTACAAAATTAAAAGCAATTAAACTATTTACAACTAATTGAGCCCCGCGGTTTTATCCGCGGTTATTGTCGTACCGCTGGTGACGCCACGAGGCGAAGCCAGTCTAAAAAAAGTAGCTTAAGTTACTCCTTATATTATCAGCTACATATCAGTGAAAGTCCGTCAAAATCGGCCCAGTCGTTCCAGAGATTAGTCGGAACAAACAGACAGACAGACCGACAGACAAAAATAGTAAAAAAAGATAATTTGGTATATGTACCGTGTATACATACCAATACATACATTTGCATTTAGTAAAAAGCGGTTATTTTAATATTATAAACGGACACTACAATTTTATTTATTTGTATAGATGTTTTCAAAAAAAATCCTGGAGATCATCGCCTAGTAGCGAAATAATTAAAAATTAAGTATGCTTGATTTCACAATCAAGACCACCCCACTAGAACTGCGTTGTCCAAAACTATTTTCTTTTCAAACTTTGAACCGAGGTTTTTCTTCCAAAGCATAATTTTATCAAATTATACTTTGGGAGAAAACTTGTTGTTATTGTGGCTCCAATCAAATGTGTGGTATGCAAAGAGAGTAATTTCCAATTTCTTTATATTCTATCGGTTTTTGTCTACAATTTCCTTACAAAAGTACACGTTTTTTAGCCAACATTGCCTGATTATGTTACCGGTACGTTGTCTGTTAATGGCACTAATACTTATTCCGTTCTGTGAGGTTAATTCCATTTATAGTCAAAATAAATACACAATAATATAAAAAACGAGACGACATTGAAGTCAGTTGAGTATGATTATAATGTAGAATGTACTCGTACTAAAGTAAATATATTATCTCAACTAAATTAATTTAAACTAACCAACCGACCGGTTCTGTACGAGTTTTATGCTTTGTACAACAAGCATAAAACTCGAAACCGAATAACAGGTTTTTGAGGATGATGGTAAGTCAGATTGTCGGGTATATGGATGTGAGGCAATATTGGTAGGTAGGTACAACTATTTTGTAAGTTATAACTAATTTTAAAGTCACAAAGGATATGAAGGATGAAAATCGGCATTTTAAGGTTAAAGTGTTAAGACTAAATTAAGCATTTTATGATTAAAATAAGCATATTAGATTATTTTTTTTACACATTTTAAGCACTTGTAATTTTCATAATGCTTCTGACACACGGAAAGGTGAAATATTTAGGGTGAAATCTATATTTTAATTCATGAAGTAAAAACTTTGTACCCCTTCTACGCAAATTAAGCGAACAAGAGCATTTAATTTACGAAAGTGAAAGTTTATATGGAGGAGGAGGAGTGCAGAAAGCTAAAAAATATCAAAAAATATAATAAACAAAATAAATTAATTAATTAATTATGGTTCAATTTAGACCACTAGGCGACCACTAGTATTAAGAAATGTAGACTATAGTTTTTTTAAATTTTAACAAGTCTTCAGCGAATTGAAATAAGTGATACTTGTGTAAATATAAAGTACGAATAATAAAGCATAGTGTTATTTTTACACAAAAAAAATGTATGTCATATGTATACGTTTATATGTAAGTGTATTAAAAATATAAAATATATAGAATTTAAATACCAACATTTTCAAACATTAAACTTTAAATATAATGCCAGTTTACAATTTTTATTTTTAGAGACTGAGTTTTATTTTGAGATTAACAGTAAAACCTTATAAATAAAACAATATCACACGACAATTATGTACATACCTACTACATATTATGAATGACATAATAAACGCAATTTAAACAACGGAACGTGCGTTATCTTGGTTATCTCCCTTGATTATACCTACTCCCGTTTTGAGTTTTCGAGTACAAGTACACTAACAAATGCGAACTGGTCAATATCGTTCTCTAGCGCCTAATCTCAGAAACAATGGGTAAAATAAAAAATAATAGATCTGGACAGGCCATTTAACGAAAAAAAATACGTTCGTAACATAACTTCACGTTGCTATCAATAATAAATTTATTCCTTTTGACAGAAGCGTAGACGCAGTCAAAGTTGCGCGGGTCCACTAATATTTTTGTGGCCACAACACGGAATTTATTTCATGAATGTTTTTATTTTTTATGGGATAGGGGCAAAAGAGCAGACTAATTGCCTGATGGTAAGCGATTACCGTCGCCCATGGACACCCGCAATACCCGAGGCGTCACAAGTGCGTTGCCGGCCTTTTAAAAAGAGTACGCTCATTTCTTTAAGAGTTTGAAGGTCGTTTTGATTCAGGAATACCGCAGGCAACAGTTCATTCCACAGTTTTGTTGTGCGAGACCTCAGATTACTAAAGAAAGCTTTCTTTAGTAATCTGAGTGTGAGACAAAAAGTTTCTAGAAACAAACACAGTTGTGGACTGGTTGACAGTTCACAACTGTGCGCTTTTCTAATGCATGGGATGAAACTGCTGTCGTGTAGGACGATGCGCGACGGCGGAAACAGGCGGCGAAGATATTTGATAATATTAGAGTGTAGTGTTGTACATACGTAAGGCCGGCCTTCTAGTCGTGAGAAGCGACAATCAGTTGCTTAGCTAGTTGTTTAAACATAGCGCGAGCACTCGGACCCCATGAACCCAGCGTCTTAACCTTAAAATGTAATTACCTATTATATTTTGGTACTAACGCTGTTTGAGGCTTTCCGCAGAAGCAGCAGAAGTGCCGGCATAGCCAGCTGTACTTAGAAGATGAGATTGCGCGAGGGTGTCGACGCAAGTTGCGTCCCACACGAAAGGCTTGACCATCTTCTCTCGTCATCGTCCCGTACCAGACCATATGGTTCACATACAGCTGAAACGCCGGCGGTAACAAGAGCACGTCGGATAATGTCGTTAATATTCGGCCAGCGCTTCTCCTACAAGTAAGGCCATGATGTCCGAGACTGTCAACAACTTCTCCACAGTGACAAAAATGCAGAGAAACACAAGGCGCTCCTAAATGGAGGCAAGTGGCAAAGCGAAAAGTAGTATCGTCCATCAAGGTACCTATGTTGGGCGATGGAAGTGCCTGAATCCATAAACCTGATTCCCACTCTCCCACAGCGAACAAACGAGCCCGCTCAGCAAGTTTTTCTTTAAAATACATAACGGCGAGTCCCATTGTCGCTGAGAAAATGGATTAGCAGGTAATGCAGTACTGGGACAAGCTATCTGCCAAGCATCTATAGCAATGGCCTTGCATGATACTTCAGAATCAACCAGCGTGTTTGTAAGAATTTTCCTGGTTAACTCTTCTGTGCCATAAACAGAAATCCTGGAAAGCTGACATCTACAATTTTGCGTACTCCACGACCACTCAAACGAACAGGTAAGGATGCTATGAGCCAGGCTCGATCGTTTAAAGCTACATTCAAAACTTTGCTAAGTGTGTTTTGTATGATTTTACCAACTTTTTCCAAAAGTGATGAATATTTCCAAAGGGGTGATGACCGAAGCGCATGTGTAAAATTAGGTACAAAAAGACAATAACGAATAATAGTAAAAGCCAATTGAATATTAAATTTAAATAAAAAATATATTAAAATATTTATAGACACGATTTCATTTTATGTCAACAAAATAAACTATAACTGATAAAGCTATACTTAAAAAGTATACCTTTATCAGTTACATGTAATCAGTATTGTGTAGATAGTAAGGGCGTAGTCATACAAATTTTAGGGTGGAGCAAAACCCAAGAAAAGTAAATAAGTACTCCATATATTTTTATTGAAGTAGCTTGGTACTTATTGACTTTAGCCTATATTGCTATGACATGTGAGGATTCTAGCTAGGTTAGGTTAGTTAGGTTAGTTAAATATATACTTGCTCAAATTTGAAATTCTTTCACGCTTAGCACTCTTTTTTTAATGGTCAATCATATCGTAGTTATACTCATTTCATAAAAGTATTTTTAGATAAGTCCCGAGGTTGTCATTCTATAACAAAAGTAGAAACAAACAGACAGACAAACAAACATTTATAGAATTGTTTTTTTTATGTAGGTAAGTACCGAATATACTTTCACTAAGCGAAAAGTTGTTAATTTGAAATTACATTACATTGTAATGATTATATTATACAGATATGTATAGATTTCGTGCCACTCGATTGGGTGCAGTTATTTAAAAAAAACTCAAAATTCCTCGCGATGTTACCCGCGCGGTTATTGTCGTACCGCGGGTAACGCCGCGGGGCGAAGCTAGTCTAAAAAAGTAGCCTAAGTTACCCCTTACATCATCAGCTATCTATCAGTGAAAGTCCCGTCAAAATCGGTCTAGCCGTTCCAGAGTTTATCCGCAACAAGCAGACCGACTAAAATTGTAAAAAAAAAATTTACGTGTATACATACACATGCATTTAGTAAAAAGCGGTTATTTTAATATTACAAACAGACCTAAATTTTATTTATTTGTATATATGTATTAGGTTTTTTGATAAAACTTACTTGTTCTTGCGTCAACTTCGTGTGATTGGTTTTGAAAAGCAGTCATGTTATCACTTTAAATTAGTTTAAATGTTTAAACAGATCTAATACAAATACACGTTTTTGTGTCTACTTTTGGAGAAGATCCGCTAATTTAAATTGGGTATTGAAGTTTATATGCGAAGGGAGGAGCATAAACTTTGGCACAGTTAAAGTTTATATGGAGGAGGAGTGCGGAATAATAAAACAAAATTAAATATGGTCACTGGAATTTCGACCACTAGTATTTTTTTTTAATCTTAGACCATTTTACATTAGTTTTTCAGACAGTCAGACCATCGCGACACCTATTTATATTTCGATAGTTTGTAGCATTTATAGGCCGTTTACACGTATTAAGTTGATAAGTGGGTAACTTAAATTTAACCTACTTTTAATTAAATTTTAAGTAGTCGACTGTTTACACGTGTTTAACTTTATTCCTATTTAGTTTGGTTACAAATAGGGATCCCACCAAAAACATTTTCTTGTAAAATGTTGCCAAGACGACTGCATATGGCTTACCCTGTGAAAAAGATATTAGATCTCATGTAAAGGTTCCGAATCTACACGCTCTAACTCTACCAACCCTAACTTCACAAACTCTACACCTCAGTAAAAATGTATGGCTTCGCCGTTTCGCTACCATACCGTCACGAAGGGGAAACGAACGCCTTTTGTGTTTGCAAATATCTAGTTTCTGAAGTAATGTCTTATACGAATATTTAGTTTCTGAAGTAACGAAACAGCCAAGCCATACATTTTTACTGAAATGTAGAGTTTATGAAGTTAGGGTTGGTAGAGTTAGGGCGTGTAGATACAGAACCTTGGCTCTACATGAGATCTGATATCTTTTTCACAGGGTAAGCCATATGCAGTCGTCTTGGCAACATTTTACATGAAAATGTTTTTGGTGGGATTTAATTTCTTTTTGTAAGTTTCTTAAGGCAGTTTTTTTTTCTTTTTTTGGGCTGTATTTCTTGTACATCTTCTTTCTTCTTTCGAAAAAGTCCGTGTACCAAAAATAAAACCTCTAGCATAAACATTTGTGAAAGTCTCATACAAACTTCCACCCCCCCCCCCCCAATTTGGGGGTTGGGGGCCAAAAGTAATAGGTTTATGATTTTTTATGTTGTTTGTATACTAAACTTAGTTTACATACCAAATTTCAGCATTCTAGCATTTCAGGAAGTACCCTAACAGTTTTGATGATCATCAGTGTGTCAGTGACGAAATCGGTGTTTTTTAGGTATCAATAAAATCTAAAGTATCAAAGCTATATAATTGAAACTTTGTACGCTTCATTAGGCTATTGGTAACATCATATCCTGAAAATTAGAACGATCTGGTATATCGGGAACCAAAGTTATGAGGGTTCAAAAAAACGACGAAACACTTTGAGAAAAGGTAGGTAGTGCCCTTGCGCTACGCTTGGCTCGTCTTGGCGGGGGCACAACCGTGCCCCCAGATGCCATCTCAAAAATTAAGAAACTAGGAGATAACAAGCGTAATATTCCCGGATTTTTGAGGTGTAATCCCGAACAATTTAAAGTTCAATCAGTTGAAATCGTTCTTTTATTTATTTTTATATTCAATTTTAATTACATTTACTTACTAGCTAGCTAGCATTTTTCGTCGCAATCACTGATGAAAAAGTAGAATCTTATAGTTTTGAAAATGCTATTCAAATAATAGTAAATTTTTTACAACATTTTTTATAAGCATACTAATTTGACAAAAAAAACTTAAAGTTATTAAGATATCATTCCACTATTCAGCTCTACGTTTTTAGGGTTCCGTAGCCAAACGGCAAAAAACGGAGCCCTTATAGATTCGTCATGTCTGTCTGTCCGAAAAAACTTGCAAACTGGAAATATAACTCTCCATCAAACTGTTTCCAATCAAATATCAACGACTGGCTTAAAAGGGCTAGAACCCAGAACCGTAAATGTGGGAAAAAATCAGTAGGCCACGCCTACCGGAGAAAGCACGCGGCGCGGGAGGAGCGATTACTTACTCAAAAAACTTTTTATAAAAAAAAAACCGACTTCCAAAAAACATTCAACGAAAACTCTCTGCCAAAAAAACACTTAAAAGCGTAAAATAAACTGGTTCTTGATAAATTGCCTATACCTAATTCTTTATTCATTTAAATAGTAGTATTATAATGTGTGCTAGGTACCTAGAATCTGTTTGAAGTCGGTGCCAAGTGACTATCGCTTAGACTTTTGTAATTGTTCGTTTGTATTCTTTTTGGCTTAGCACCGACTTCAAACAGATTTTAGGTACCTAGCACACATTATAATACTACTATTTAAATGAATAAAGAATTAGGTATAGGCAATTTATCAAGAACCAGTTTATTTTACGCTTTTAAGTATTTTTTTGGCAGAGAGTTTTCGTTGAATGTTTTTTGGAAGTCGGTTTTTTTTTTTATAAAAAGTTTTTATTTTTCAGTTTTTAGTGCAAACAATCGTAGGTAAGTAGTAAGTTGAACTATTTCATCAAACTTCATCATCAAGAATACAAATTAAGGTCTATACGTACATGTAATATTAAAATCATCCTCTAATCCCTAACTGTTGAAGAGTTTAACCTTCTATCATCAGCTCACCTAAATAACTTGAAAGTATACGACTGAAGTTCTTTAGATACGTATGAAATTGAAAGAATTATCCTCCAACTCCTAACCGTTGAGGAGTTGTACCTTCCACCTTCCATCATCAGCTTACCTAAATAATTTGAAAGATTACGACTAAAGGTAACATATATACATATGATATTGAAAGATTTATCCTCCAACTCCTAACCGTTAAGGAGTTGTTCCTTACATCATCAGCTCATCATCATAAAATAATGACTACCATACGCAAATACCGGTGTAACTTCAGAAAATATACGAAAAACACAGTATGTGCCTCTAAAAAATGAGGGTTTCCCTCGATTTCCCTGGGATCTCATCATCAGATCCTGATATGCTGGCAATGGGACCACCTCGGAAGCATACCCTTTCGAACACAAAAAAAAATTCAAAACTGACGGAGTAATCGGTGAACATACATTAAAAAAAAAAAAAAAATACATACAGTGGAACATAGAACCTCCTCCTTTTTGGAAGTCGGTTAAAAATAGACTCCGTTCTATTCTACTTATTCACCTAGTATTCACTTTTTCGGTAACATACGACTTGTGACTAAAGAGCTGTTAAGTGACTGTTTACACGCGTGAATCAACTTAAAATTAAGTTAAATTTAAGTTATCCACTTATCAACTTAATACCTGTAAACGGCCTATTAGTGTAAGTTTGTAAACACGAATGAATCTACATTTCCTGCATTATTTGTACTAATATTTTCATAATTATATAAAGTGGATAGATTATAAATTTTGTATTTTCTTTCAACACTAAGTTCTTTAAAAATATACATAATTTATATTTTATATCTATTAGATGTCTTTCGATAGCTTAAATTGCCCTACAAATTGACACGGAATCTATTACAGTCAATTGTCAGTTGGTACAGTGACTAACAAGATAAAGTTTTTAATAAAAAAAACGTATGAAGTAACTAACATTGATTATACCTGTATTACTGACACATCTCTAATAAAGCACTCTCCAAAATGCATTGTGCAAGCTAAATTTTTAAAATTAGATGTAGAAAGAATAATGCATAATTAAATAATAATAAAATTAAATCGTGATATAATAATAGGTCTTTACCTATGAAATTGCCGTTTTGTATGCAATAGGTGAAAGTACTTATTTTTTCAAACTTTTTTATTTCTGTTATTCGAAGTAATCACCTATGCAATCGACGCATCTTTGCAAACGCATTGGCAGTTTATTGATGTCCTTCTTGTAAAAATCTGCTGGACGGGAGGCAACAAACTCTTCAAAGGCATTTTGTAGGTACTGCCTCTCGGAAATTGAATTTTTTACCCACTAAAAAGTTGTCTAAATTTTGGAAAAGTAATAGTCGGTAGGTGCAAGGTCTGGTGAGTATGGCGGATGAGGGAGAGCTACCAACCCCAGCTCTTGCAGCTTGGAGACTGTCTGTTGCGCAGTATGGGGTCACGCGTTGTCGTGAAGGAGCAGTGGGGACGACCGATTGACCAAAGCTGGTTGCAGATGTGCAAGCTTCTCCATCATTCTCTCCAGTTCTTCACAGTACACATCTGCATTAATGCTCATGCCGTTTTGTAAAAAGCTGTGGTGAATCACACCCGCACTAGACCACCAAACAGTGACCATCACCTTTTTAGGGGTCATTTTTGGTTAAGGGCATTGCTTTGGTGCTGAACCAGGGTCTAACCAACTTGCTGAGCGCTTTCGATTGTCGAACAGAATCCATTTTTCGTCGCACGTAACAATTAGTTTCAAAATTCCTTCATTTCTTTGCCTGTTGAGCAGCGCAAGGCAGGTCTCGACGCGTACATTGCGCTGGCGATCGTTAAGGTCGCGGGGCACCCATCTATCAAGCTTTTTTACCTTGCCAATTTGTCGCAAATGGATCAATATTGTTTTGATGCTTACATTAAAAGCTGCTGCTAGGTCAGCTGTAGATTGAGTTTCGTCAGCTTTCACAATCGCCTTTAATTCATTATTGTTAACCAAAGTCTCCGGACGACCACGAGCTTCCTTTTTCAAGTCAAAATTTCAAGAATGGAAACGGCAAACCAATAACGGGTTGTGCGTTCGTTTGTACAGTTCTCTCCGTAAACGTTTTTGATGTTACGTGCCGTTTGTGTCGCGTTGGTGCCACGACGGAACTCATATTCCATAATTACACGAATTTTTAAAGTATCCATTATGACGAAAAATTTTCAAATGTAATGAAAATACAACGCTAATCAAAAAACAAAAGACTGAGTTTGTAAATAGAATGTCATGGTTTTAAAACAAAATTAATTTGAATTTAGAATACAGAGCCATTACAAACTTTTTTTTATTTGAAATGACCAGTACTGAAGAAAGGCAATTTCATAGGTAAAGACCTAATATTAATGTCTACATAATAAAATAATCCATAATAACTAAACTAAAAGCATCGTAAAATAATATTCATAAAACTATTAAGTTACCGACCTACTGTTGTTTTATAAATATTTCCTTATCGTGTTAGGTCGCATAAATACATATATACATGGTATATTATTCTGTTAAGAATATGTTGTAAACAGAAACACACTTATACAATTTTGTTAAGCACTGTAACTCAGCAATCTCAAACCTGTACTCAGAAATTTTTCAGTTTTCTCTCGATAGCTGTTTTGTTGTTTGCTGGTTTTTTGACGTGACAACGGCTTATAATTTGATGGAGCCGGCTGCACACACGAAAAAACATGCTTCATGCGTCGTAACCTCGTTCTGAGACGTTCCATTTAAGGCTTGAAGTGATGTGTGCTATCTCTCGCTTGCACTTCAAGCCTTAAATGGAAGCGAGAGATAGATGCGGCGCTTGCGCCGCATCCATCTCTTATCATTTCATCGATGTTTCGTTATGACGTTGTTACGTTAAACTATCGTCCGTAAACAGACTTTACAGACAACCATTTTTTTTTTATGGAATACGCGGGCAACGAGCAGACGTATCGCCCGTCGGAAAGCGATTTCCGACGCCCATACCGTTCTCTTGCCGTACTTTAATACTCATGCATAATTTTCATTTGTTTTGTCCTCAAATCTGTAATGCTGTCTCTACATGATGGGCCAGCAGCCAGCGCTGACCCAGCAAGATGGCCATGCAATGGTTGAGACGCAACTACACGATGGGCACGATGCCGAATGGCGACATTCAGTTGTGATCTTTATGGTTTTCGAGATGGACGTGGAAGCATCAGGCGCTGCGGCAATATATCTATAAAGTTCAAGCACGCAATGCGGAATGGGCCACGTGTAGATGCGTACTGCCACTGATACCGACGCTATCCCATGACCATCGCACGCGCCATAAGCCATCGGACACCACTATGCCCTCCACACGCTGACCCATCATAGTGGACCATCGCGATGGCCCATGGTGTAGAGGAGCCATAAAGTAGATGTGACTATTTTATACTGTTTGTTTTATCAACTCGAGGTACCACGGTGCGTGCGTACATGGTACTTTGAGTCGTACCAATTTTTTATTTAAAATAGTTTTTAATTTTTTTAGTTAAACAATCATATAATAGTTGATTGTCGTTCTGTCGTCATTTGCATTCTATTAGCACCAATAAAAGTAAATTTAAAAAATCAGACAAACTTATTCATTTGACCTCGTTTGATACTAAGCCTGCCATTTGATTTCTCACGGTAACAACAGCTCGTCATAACAGTTTTTATCGTTGTTATGTGTTTATTTCAGATTGAACACGATAACAACAAGTGCCCACTAGCACATACATATTTACAAAAATGTGAATTGGCTCCTTAACGGATCTATAAAACACAGCTCGGAGCTAAACAAAAGAACCCCTGCTGCACGATGCCGCATGTAATTGAGGACCAGCAATTTTCGCAGTGAAAAGACATAAGTATCTCAAAAATATTACTAATCAGACATCGTGAGATACAAACGACTGCCATGTTACAGAGATTGTATTTGTTGTCTATGGAATAGGGGGCAAACGAGCAAACGTATCGCCTGATGGTAAGTGATTACAGCCGCCCATGGACACCAAAGGCGCACAAGTACGTTGCCGGTCTTTGGGGGGATGGGAAGCGGGATGGGGGAGAGGTATGGGCCTCCGGTATCCTCACTCACTCGCACGCACAAGCGCTGTTTCACTCCGGTTTTCTGTGAGGCCGTGGTATCAGTCCGGTCGAGCCGGCCCATGCATGCTGAAGCGTGGCTCTCTCACTGTGTTTACATAACAAAACTCCATATCCTAAACACTGAGCAATGACTGCTTGAAATAATTTATCATTATGTACTACCTATATATTACTCCTTTTGCTAAAGTCTCTTCAAGATAGTATGAGAAGGGTCAGCGATATTGGCATGGTAATGTATTGATGTTTTGAAGTAGCCAAAACTTATTTTGCTATTTCGATTTAATATAGAGATGAAGGCTTATTCTGATATTTCAAGTTCCGCCTAGACATAAATTTTGCTTTAGTTTGAAATTCATCATCATGAATTTACGAACTGGTTTAATAGGCCTTCCTCAGACATTATACATAGACTCGAGTCTAAGCATTTAAAATTTTCCACCCACACAGAGGCTTTTACGGTAAGGTCAATTCGCAGCTCAAACGCTTATCTCATTCTACCTACTCAACCGGTGCACTTTGGACTAAACAAATTTCTTAATTATTTAATTTATAACTTCATTCACAAGTATGTGCACCTGAGGACTTAATGCCTATGATATTCACTGCCAATCGACCGATAAGGCGATGCCGAGGAAGGATGGGGTAAATGCACTTATGGGTAAGTAATAAATGTTAGAGAACTGTCCTACGGTCTTCTAGTGGAAATACTGCAATGCAACTGGTCCACTGCGTCGAAAATAAACGCTATCATTTTTTATTAACGCTCCGACCGCGAACAACTTTTATGGGCAAATCGTCCTCTTCTATCACCCATTGCGTGGATTGCTGCTTCGTGAGAGCATCGTAGCTATATATCCATGATTCGTCAGTTGTAAGAATGTATGATACGTTTTGCGAAGTTCCTCCTTCGAACTTTTTAACATAAATTTGCACCAATCAACACGACGGCATTTTGCTCATCGGTGAGAGAACGAGGTATCCGTCGCGAAGCAAGTTTCCTAAGTTTAAGGTGTTCATGCAGGATGGTGGCTACTGCCTGTCATCCAATATTTAATTCGGCCTATATATCTCAATGTGTAATAAGTCTTATCTCTCGCAATAGCCGCTCTACCCTGATGACATTTTCATGAGTTACACTAGTTGGTGGTCGGCCAGGTCTGGGGTCATCGTTTAAGTTCTCTCGGCCACGTTTAAATTCACGAAACCAATAAGTAATTGTTGCTAACGGAGGAGTAGATGGAACAATGTAATCATTGCTGCCCTGCAGAAAAGGTTGCGCTGCCGCTGCCGAAATTTTTGTTTAATCACGCCTGAGTTGAATAAACCATTAATTTAAAAACTAAATTTATAAAAACCATTGTTTTTATAAAATGGTTATGTATATTACACTAGCGGACCCACGCAACCTCGTTTGCGTCTCCTATTGCCCGTAGCGTGATAATTTTGCCCCGTTTTTGAAACATTTTTCATGGGTGCGCCGCTCATATTGGTCGTAGCGTAATGATATATAGATAAATGTACTATCCAACACTGAAATAATTTTTCAAATCGGACCAGCGGTTCCTGAGATTAGCGCGTTCAAACAAACAAACAAACTCTTCAGCTTTATAATATTTGTATAGATTATCTAAGATTAGCATATACACATGCTAATATACATAACTAGCGCCACATTAACAATTTAAAAAAAAATGTAGTGAAGAAAGTTTTAAGCATGGAAGAAGACTGATATAAGACTAGAGGACGACCAAAAAAAAGATGGATGGACTCCGTGAAAGATGGTATGCATAAAAAGAAAGAAAGCAATAACCTGACGAATTTATAGACGAGAATGGGAGAAGAAAACTCATTGCATCCACTCCTAATAATGTCAGGAATAGGCTAAGGATATAATGAGCACCCGAGTTGAGAAATATATTTTCAAACGGTAATAAAAACTCGTAAATATTATTATTAGTCCGGTCAATTTAGACATTCGAAGTTACCTAAATTCCCACCAAGCTGAAAATCGGTAAGATTGTTTAAAATATCATTAAAAACAAAATTTGAAAGTTCCCCATCTTTCCCCTGTAAGGAAAAAAAATTATTCAAGGTCAAAGGTCAAAAAAAATAGTTTTTCGCGATTTTCAGCAAAACGGTAAGTTTTATCATAAAAGTACCTTAAACAAAATTGTAGATCATAAAATTATCTAAAATAATTATCAAAACTTTTTTTTCTACGAGCCTCCGTTTCTGAGATATAACGATTCAAAAACTTTTTTTTGTTTTACAAAGACAACTCCCGCACTAGGAATAAATCCTGTGTCACGGGGGACTTTACAAACATACATGAAACGGACACAAAGAACACCCAGACTCAGAACAACAATTTGTGGATCACACAAAGCGTTGTCCTACGCGAGATTTGAACCCACGACACTTGGCGAAGTAGGAAACGACGTGGTGACCGTTAAACCACTAGGCCAAACGTGCAGTCGAAACAACTTTTATAACTTTTTGAATGGTTATATCTCAGAAACAGTGGCTAGGTATTGTATGGTAAGGAAAAAAATATTTATACATTTTTTAGATAATTTTATGATCTACAATTTTGTCCAAACTACTTTTATGATAAAACTTATCGTTTTGCTGAAAATCGCGCAAAATTCAATTTTTTGACCTTTGACCTTGAATAATTTTTTTTCCTTACAGGGGAAAGATGGGGAACTTTCAAATTTTGTTTTTAATGATATTCTAAACAATCTTACCGATTTTCAGCTTTAGGTAACTTTACTCTTATTTTTTGTTCTAATTTGACCGGACTATATATACACACATCAAAAGTGTCTAGGGATCAAGCATTTTTATGCGGATTTCTTGAGATTGAGTAAACCGCAGAATTAATAAAATATTACAAAATGGAAGTGATTGACATTATAATTTTGGAATTTACTTTGTAAATGTGTCAAGGACGATATAATTAATTATTGAAATACATACTGATGTCTAACAGAGTATTTTCATACTTGTTTTATCTTTAGAAGTTGAACTATGTATTGACTGTTTTTAGAAGATTTTCGTAAGTAACTTTACAAAAATAACTAGCACTAAAGTAAAACTAGATGTGATCGCGGATTCGTTTATCTTTTTTGTGACCAATGTCGATTTTCCCGACTAAAAACTGATTACGCCGCTCATGGACGTCTGAAATTCAGTAAACTATTAGTAAAATAGATGACCTATATTTTATGTCAGTAATAATGTAAGTTATGTGTATGTGGATATGTTTAAATATATTTGTCTTCGAGTATTATAGATTATGTCAAAAGAATTCTTACTCTTTGGAAATTTTACTTTTCGTTATATTGAATCGTTAACACGTAAACAATAAACGAACAAACATAATAAATAATCTTAGTTATTAGTCGCTAGTTAAGTAAAAGTAAGGATTCCTGCTACTTATAAAATATAAGTAAGAGTACATGTCTATAGAAGGGAATTTGATTTTGTTTTTAACCTGTCTCAAAACAAAAAGTTCTTAACACAGCTGTTTTTTAAGTCTGTTACTACAAAACTCCATCATTAACCTATTGATTTCGAATATTCATTTATTTATTTGATAGTGAATATTCTTCCTGTCTGTTTGGTCTCATTCAAATTTTAAGAATAATTTCCCGCCATAAAAGTGAAAATTAAGGAATGTAGAATACAGTTTACTATAAATCATCGTGATAATAGCGCGTTTATTATGGTTTTCATTCAGTTATTTTGAGTTTGAACATAGAAAGAATTAATAACACATTGAATACATACTCGTCAGTTTAATGTGACGTTATTTATTATACGGTTTCAAGTGGCGACTTTTAGCGACAAATTAAATATGTTGCAATACAAAGGCCGGACATTCATGATGGAAAAACACTGTAACCTATCTGCCGTCACGGATATTAAACACAAATGACAGTTTACCACTTTTTACTAAATGGTGGCATATTTTTAGTTACCTGATGAGTTGATGACGAAGTTGCATTAAAATACACGAAAGAAATGATCATTAACAGGTAAAACACGCATAGAACCTACTAAAATGATAAAAGGGGTTCGTTTTTATTGAACGCGTTATACGTTATACTTTGATTTTTTTAAGAAGGACAGAGTACTCTACCGCGATAACCGACATACACGCGGGCGTTGCCGCGGGCAAAAGCTAGTATTATACATACATATATTTAATACTGGCTGTTGCCCGCGGCTCCGCCCGCGTGTGTGTCGGTTATCGCTGCAAATAGTAGCCTATGTGTTATTCTGATGTATAAGCTATATTACTGTAAAGTTTCATCCAAATCCGTTCAATAGTTTTTGCGTGAAAGAGTAACAAACATCCATCCATACAAACTTTCGCGTTTATAATATTAGTAGGATAGGATAGGATACAAAATTGTCTGATACTGAAGTGTGCAAGTTTTCCTGGGATTACATCTCTAAAGATAGATCACGCACTGACTGACCTTCATCTAAAATTATGGTTTCTAGGTATTAGGTATACCTACTCGTATTACTAATACAATAGTTAATACCTATAACGGATACAGATGATTCTCTATACGCATTATTTTAGTGTTGATGTTATTTAAATATTATTACATATGTATTTACAAACTCTCAAACAATATGACTAATCCGAAGACCAGAAGTAGATACCGACTTACCGACCGGCGCACTATGGGGCGGCGCCTAAGAGAAGCATGTCAAAAATAGTTTTGGCAAAAGTTTTAATAGGGAAAGTCTAAGGTACCTTATTTTGTAGCGTATGAATGGATCTTTAATAATTAATGTATAATTTATATGTGTGCATACAATTTTTGTTACAAAAAACCATTCAAACATGCTGTAAATGAATGTATTCAAAATAGTTCCTTGGATTACTATTTTCAGCAACGATTTTTATTATGAAAACAATCGATACCATGGAGGTGTTATACCATTTTAGAAAGCTGATATTATCTACTTCCTTTTAAATTCTTATTCTCTCTTATTTCTCTTTTTCTCTCTCTTATTTAAATTCTTGTTGAAGATATTGTATTTGTAACTATATAGGTACAGGATGGTCATAAATGAGAACATCGCATCGAGAACATCAGCAGTGTGCTGGGGCCTTTATTATTTCTTATATATATAAATGACTTCCCCCAGAATATACCCTATCCTATGACATTGTTTGCCGATGACAGTACTATCATTGTTAAACTTGATAAAAATAATAAAGACTTTGAAGCTAATATAATCAATGCATTACAACAAGCTGTTGTCTGGTTGGAGCATAACAATTTAATACTAAATTTTAAGAAAACCAAAATTATGAACTTTCGCCAAAGATTAACTAATTCGGAACTAAACGTAATCTTTAATAATGAAAAAATTGAAGAAGTTGCAAATACAAAATTTCTAGGCTTAACAATCGACAATCAACTTAATTGGAAACAACATACTTCATTATTAATTAAAAAAATTTGTAAGTTTGCTTTTGCTTTGTATAAACTCAAGAAAGTAGTCAATCAAGCCGCGACAGTTACTGCATACTATGGCTATGTCGATTCTATACTACGCTACGGAGTCATGTTTTGGGGTAACTCCTGCAATAAGGACATGGTGTTCAAGGCTCAAAAAAGATGCATTAGAGCTATTACCGGTATAAAAATAACTGACAGTTGCAAACCTTATTTTCTATTGTTAAAAATAATGACTTTACCCTGCTTGTACATATTTGAAACCGCTTTATTTGTCAAAAAAAACATGCATCTATTCAGAAAAGCATCTGAACATCGCTATAAAATGATTAGACAAGATTATAGACATGAACTATGCATTCGACCATCAAAGACCGCCTTCATGCATAAAAGCATACTTTGTATGGCCCCAAAAATATTTAATAAATTACCAAATAGAATTAAGGACTTAAATATTATTCCATTTAAATTTAAATTAAGACATTTATTATTGGAGAAATGTTATTATAGTATTGACGAATTCCTTAGTGATAAATTGTAAGTTATTTGACATTGATATTTTATTTTATTTTGACATTGTATTATTATTATTATTCTTACTTTAGCAAATTATTTGACATTGATATTTATTAATTTTGGCATTATTAGTATTATTTTTATTACTGCAAGTTATTTGACATTGGCATTTATTTAATTTTAACTCTGCATTATTATCTTATATTTTTTGTTTTGTTTTGTAATCCTTAATCTTATTTTAATATGTTGAAGACTCTTATTTACAATAAATTACTAAAATTATGAGAAAGCGTGTACACCTTCAAGGTAGATTTTTGAGGAACTATTTCATTAATTATTAAGATCGCATGTAAAAATGTACCAAAAATCACACCAATAAATGAATTTTGAATTTTGAATTTTGAATCGATTTTGCGTTTATCTTACTTTCAGTTGGAGGTTTGAATGTTACAATTTCTTTTATTTAATAGATAATTTTATATTCTTTAACGGCAAACAAAAATTATTTGCAGTTTCGTTGCGTAAGTGTTTTTTTTTGACAAAATTCGACATGACGCAAAATCTTAAAATCAAACTGTTTAATCTGCACACGATGTATGTATTGTACGTCTTATTAATTGCTGGTGTGATTTAAAAACTGTATTTTTTCCCATATACGTTTTTGATAAGAATAGGGTTGATAACTAAAATCTCATGAGAGTTTCTTGACAGAGAGAGAGTTTATTGGTTTTTGCGGTTTTCATTTACACACGTCCACCATCATCAATTGACTACAAATAGTATGTTTTACGTCAATATGAACAGTGATTACTTGGTTCTCATTTTTAATACAAGTCTAAATCGTGGTATCATGGCAGAGTTCGTTTGTACCAGACGTGACATATGTCTTGTTCTGATCAACAGGGAAAAGTACGTCTCTTATATCAGTGATTACATTCGATACAATTTTCACGACATCTGATGTTAATACAGCAAAAATCAACCATCGAACTTTTAAATATCAATGCTAAAATACCTAGACATCTTGGATCATACTGTAGCCCGGATTTAAAAAATTGACGGTGTCTGTAAAACCAGTTTAATGCATCTTAAATTATATTCTAAATGGGGGTGTGACGGATATAGTGGTCAGAGTGAATATTAGCAAATATTATTGGAAGGAAATGAATAGATTTCTGACTCCAATTTGTTTATATGTTCTTTTGTGCCTCTGAAACTTATTGATGTAGACAGTAATGAAACCTTGTGGCAAAATTCGTCTTCTTCATCGATAACATTTAGTCGACCTATTTTAATTAAATTTTCGAAAGAAACGTATAGTTGATGATGTTAATAATAAAATTATCACTTCACCTCCTACTTTATTGAATAAAAATAATGGAGACGTCCAAATAATGCATGAATTATTTTTAACAAAGATTGACGAAAAGGTAACTCAAGTTCTTACAGATACCTCGTCAAGTTCTGTGTGTAATATTTGTAGTGCAAAAGCAAACAGAAATAAAAAAATTGGAAAAAGTACCATCTAAGCCTGCCAATGAAAGTGCTTATCAATATGGCCAATCAACATTACATTTTTGGATCAGATTTATGGAATTAATTTTGCATATTTCTTATAATTCAAGTTTTGCCAAATGGTCTGCCAAGACAAAAGAACACAAAGATAATAAAAAAGAATAGAAAACTTACGTGCAAAAACGTTTAAATATTGATACACCTAGCTGGTCTAGTGGCAACACGAATGACGGAAATACAGCCAGAAGATGCCTTTTGGGCAGTTATCGGAGGATGATCAAGAATCACGGAATAAAGTCTAGTATAAAAATAAAGTAAGACTTCATCATGCTAGAAAGTGCTCTAAAACAGCAACCAATGAAGATGTTCTACATACACTTTTGTGTTTTTGTGTACTTTGGATCCATATGTAGAGAGTTTCAGAAAACCATATCAGAGGAAATCCCTCAAACTTTTTGATGAAGCATTAGAAGTTATAGAGGAAATTTATTATGTAAAATAATACTTTATATTTTTTAAGACATAATCTTAATTTAGGTTTTAATAAGAGAAAAAAAATATGTTAAACGTAAAATTAACCAAAGTTTGTATTTTCATATTTTTTTTATCATATAAATAGCATATATAACACTATGAAGTGAATGTTATTTAAAAGCCTAGTTATCTAACTTAACACATAAAAAAAATCTGGCATTCAGCTTTTAAGGCAGCGAAGTTATAGATTTTTGACATGAAAATGACCCTACCGCCCCATAGTGCGTCGACCTAATGTCCTATCAATGGACCTAATCGTAAAAGATTGTACACAAGCAGGTTTTCATTTCTATTTTTTTAAGTAAAAAATCTATCCAATTATCCTATCAAGGCTATCATCTACTTATCGTTTTTCTTTATAATCGTTAGATGTTGTTGCTATCTTTGTTAGGTAATTCAATAAAAGCTTTCATTTATAATGTTCAGATGTTTAGAATGAAATGCACTGATAAAACAGTACCTACATATTAAAACATTTTACATTAATATTAAATTCTATCTAGTCGAATTTACTGAAATAAAAATATCATCAGATCATTGACTTCATACAATTTAATAATAATATATGTCCTACACAAAAATTTTCCCTCTTAGCATTATTCCCCATATGTATATAAATGTATTTCTACCAAAACGAATAATATAAATTACTTACTTTTTAAATTATTATTTGCAGGTTCGAAACAATCAAAAATTAAACAACGTTTCGGCAAATAAAACACTACGACGCGAAATACGTGTCGACAACTGCGCGCACGCTTGCTTACTGGAAGTGGGACTGGAGGGGACTGAGTCACTGAGGGGAGGGAAGCAAGCGAGAAGCTAATACTACTCAACTATATTATGTTCATCTTAATTTTCGAAATCTCTCAGTTCCTGAAAAACGAGGATTGCAAAATCTAAAATTAAGAATAACTTGCGCCAAAATGTAGGTTTACATTTTAGGCGTGAACAAAATATTCCCACATTTTGTCGACTGCAATTTTTTTCCCTACTCGCTAGAGGGCTAGCGTATTGCCTTCAATCAGGCACATAATTATAAACTCAGTTAACAGATTAATCTGAACATGTATATATTTCTAAATACTTATTACATTAATTGCCTATCACCAAAGGCCTATAACATCACATCGTATTGCTCCTAGACTCCTAGTTTTGAGAGCGTCTGGGGAGCGTCTGGGCGGGGTTTAATTTCCGGGTTAAGGCAGTGGTCCCACCGCCGACGAGAAACGAGTAGAACTAGAAACTATAAACGAGTTGGCGATCAGGGAGCAGCGAGTGTGTAGTTTCGTTCGATAGTTCTGTCGCTGGGCTATAACCCCTCGTACCCCTGGTACCTACTATTGCATTTGGCTTGGCACTGACTTCAAACCTATGAATAGGTAGCACATACAAATTAAGTTATTTGATACTTTTTAGTTTTTTAAGTCGCTTTTTTAAACGAAGTTCTTTTTTATTTTTAGCTTTTTAGTCTTTCTCAAGTCTCTCATCATCATTTCACCTAAATAACTTGAAAGAATACGACTAAAGGTAACATACATACTGTACCTATAGAATCGAAAGGACTTCAGGATTTTTTTTGTAATAAAATCTCAAATGGTCTATCTTCTCTATAGGTTACTACAATTCAAGTGATTTGACGTAAACTGACTATCGGAGGTAAACTCAGATATCGTTAGGACCCGTTTTATATATTATGAAATTAAATGATGTCTACAGAATATGACGGCATGCAGACAATTGCTCTTAACTTCATTGCAGGCGCTCACGTTAATTTGAGGGTTTCCTTCGATTTCCTTAGGATCCCATCATCAGATCCTGATATGGTGGCCATGGGACCACATGGGGAGCATACCCTTTCGAATACAAAAAGAATTTTCAAAATCGGTCCACAAATTGACGGAGTAATCCGTGTACATACATAAAAAAAAACCGATGAAATTGAGAACCTCCTTTTGGAATTCGGTTAAAAAGAAACCGTAAACGATAATTTCATTTTATACTACCTAGCTGAGCCCCGCGGTTGTTGTACCTTCCTTCACTAACAACAACCACGGGTAAAGCCGCAGAGCTAAGTTAGTCTAAAAAATTTGCCTTTGCAACTCCATAAATTATCAGCTATATCATGAAAGTCCCGTAAAAATCGGTCCAGCCGTTCCAGAGATTAGACGAAACAAACAGGCAGACAGATGGACTTTTAGATAGTTAGACAAAAATTGTAATAATAAAAAGACACTTCAATTTTATTTATTTGTTTAGATATATATTAATTTTTAAGCTTAATTCTTTCATCCATTCCTAGAAAAACGTTTTAAAAATTGATTTTTTATTTATGGAGGCTCAATGATGCAGAGGCATCTCAATAGGCCGCCATAGTGTGGCTGTGGGTGGGTCACCACGCTGCAATGTCTGCATCAGTCTGCATTCGCAATGAGTAGGGTGACCACCACTCTTGGATTCTGCTTATGCTTTCGACCAGACAGAGTAGAGTCACTTTGGCAAGGCAATACGTAAAAAAAATTTAACTCTATTCTTTTGACGCGCCATAAAAAGGAAAACACAGACGCATTAAAGCCGCATTAATGAAGCCGCCAAACGTTGGGATTTGCCGGCTAGGGGGCTTAATTTAATTGTGTGGCAACATTGACAGTAGATGAGTGGAGTAGACTCAAAAGTTCAAAAATAATAATAATATAATATATATAATAATATATTATATATAATACAATATTCAGTCAATTGGTTGAACTAGTAGCCGAACCCAAAATCATCTTGGGATTATTCGCTAGGAAGATGATGATTGACAGTAGACTCAAATTGTAAATTTAGGGTGACCAGTTTTTAAAATCTCCCAAATTACTTATCTAAAAAAAAGTGTGTGGACGGAAATTGGTTCAGATTTTTTGAGAAATATCTGAGCTAATTTCCGTCCACATTATCGATAAAACTGCACAAACTAACTGTACAGTTAAATCGTTGTAGTGTGTACTGCCTATTAATGTGGTGTTTCACTGTAACAAAACGAACAAGAATCAACTTTCTACCTTTGTCTTACACACAACATTATCTTGGAAAAAGCGGAACCACGGTAATATTTGGTAGGTACAAGGCATTTCGACTGCTAAAAAGCAATTTGAAAATCCATTAAAGATTATGTTAAATAGAAAATACGATGTATTGAACATCACATACGTGGCGTTTCACTAGCCGTAGTTCCGATTTTAGATTACGCGCCAAAAGATCCTTGTCCGACTATAATAAGTGATTTATAGTTTATGTTACTGACCTCAGGTCGCACAATAAACAATGGAAAGGTGTTTAGCCTTTGGTACAGTGGAAACCAGAAGTGAAAACAGTAAAACACCTTTGTAACAAGGCAACTGTATCTATCTACGCACATTTGATAAGCGTGAAACGTCTGTAAACTTAGAAATGCTACATTGTACTAGCCATTATCTATGGTACTAGCAAATTATGTTCAGTAAAGATATTGGTTCCTTTACTACTCACTAGATGGCTTTAGTAGTAACAGTAGGAGCACAAGAATTTATTTTAAAAGTAGGATACTATATTGTTTCTTTTTTCTTGGGTTGCTCATTTTTGTAGACTCGTATTTAAACGATATTGAATAATTGCAACAATTAAAATATAAACAATAGAAAAAACCTCCATTCTGAGGAGAGACCGACATCAAGCAGTGGACCATATTTGTGGTTGATAAATAACATCATAAAGTATTACAGTTTAATGAAGATACAAGAATTCTGTATGCGGTTTTTGTGATTCATCTGGAGCCAAAAATGGGTAACACAGTGACATCTGTTCGTATGATAAGAATGTTGACTGGAACTTAGTGACTTCTAAATTGTAATTTTATCAACGTTGTGAGAACACCATTTCAATGTAATTTCGATTAGCTCTCTTTATTCTTGTTATTTGTGAGTAAGTATAACTTCACAGGATCTTCTAGATAGTATTAATAACGACAAGGACAAAAAAGTCTTCATTATTTTTTTACAATTTCATATTATTGACCATAATGAAGTGGCAATCTTTATCATCAAAGTGACGATTTGTTATTTGCTCACTTAAAAAATAAAATATTATAAAATATAATAAAGAAACTTCAATGAAGAGATTAAATATAATGGTTTTTATTCATATTTGAATATAAAATCCGCTAAAACAAAGCTAAAACGTATTATGTTGTTTTGGAAGAATATTTTTTAATATTTTTCTACTATGAACGCATCCACATCGTTTGGTTTTCGAACAAAGTAGCCATTTAATAAAAAAGTATCTACTATCCCGTGGTAGTATTTGCTTATTGGTCAATTCTTAGGAAATCTTGTTAACAAAACTTCTAAAATATATTTTAAACTGTAATCTTATCGTATTATTTTCGTTCATTAATATCAAATTTAATTAAACACCTTTGAAATAATTAAATCAACTATTAATTTTTAACTACTCTGACAACACAAAAAGGTGCAAGTTTGCGCATGCGCCGAATGGCGAATCAGTGACTATTCTTTGAGTTAAATATTTTATAAATAAGAAATTTTATCGTTAGTTGGTAATATATTGACCTGAATGTGTAATTTAATTATTTAATATTGGTTGAAATATTTAGTATCACGTCCCTCATAATACGATTTTTAAGTGCTAGAAGTGTAACATCGGTGGCCATTACAAAACCTAAACTTTTTATCAGAACAAATGTCCATTTGATGTTTCGGCGACGTTGTGACTAATCTTTAGGAAAGCTAACTAAAATCGCGTGTTGTGCTATTGTACACTGTAATTATAATCCTCATAGTGCTGTGAACATCATTACCGTGAATCCTTGTAAATTATTTCAAAATGATTGGTGCCGACCGACGATTATTGGGGTTGACTTCTTACTAGGAACTGTCAGTCAATTGTTACATTTTTCAATATATTAATTTCTGTTCGTCGATAGACACTAATTAGCCCGATACGTAAAACGGTAATAACTGGAAGATTGACTGAGTGCTTGGCAATTTTGATAATTCGACTGAAGTTGGACACCCACATCGCTTGTTGTTACTTTTCGATGAACATAACATTGGCAAGGCGACCTCTATTCACTCTCGCTCCCTTTGCATAAAAATAATTATTTCTTACTTCTCCCTTTTTTGAGAAAGTCCTTACAAGTAGTCAGGTGTCGCCGAAACATTCAAATTCACGGTTTGATTGTGGTTTCAGTGCAACAAAAATGATTTTGAGATAAATTGTATAATAGTGCAGTGATCATAGTTATTAAATAAAAAAATTGCAATAATATAAAAGTGACAAAAGTGACTGTGTTGGATTGTGGTATGGCGACGCAACACTATTTGTCCTCGTCGAGGCCTTGGTGACATGGGCTGCGCTGCGGCCCTTACAGACGCTGGGATCAGGGAGTGAACAAAGTGCTAGGCTTAGTGCCTGCACATCAAGTCTTGTATTATGAATAAGCGTGAAAACAGCAAGGAAAAAGACATACAGCAGAGTGAACACACTAAAAGATCATCTACGTAAGCATTTTTTTATTTTTTCTATTATTATGCAAGAGAAATGGGAACTGAGTCAGAAGTTTAAGGTTTGTATAATATTGTTGGTATTCATTCATATTTGAAGTCATGAACAAAACTTATCGCTCACTATGAATCATTGCTGAGGTAGTATTAAGTTATACTTAAGGGATATATTATGATAGCTGTTCCAACAATACATTGACTTAAGTATAGTAAACTAGAAGGAACTGTGATTCATACTTTTGTGTGAACATTGAGTGAAAGTACTTAAATATGAATAAGTTGTGAATGATAAGATAACATATTTCATTCGTGAATTAATTCTGAATAAAACATCTACATACTAATGGAATTTGAAATTGTAAACATTTACAAATTAAAAGTAGTTTTTTTTTAGATCAGTCATTCCGTTTAAACAGAATTGATTTGACTATTATGGTATTACAATTGAAGTAATAATAATAATCATCTCATTTGCATCATCCTAATAGAAATCAATACATATATCATCATCATTATCTACTGTATGAATAGATGAAACCCACCAGCATACAGTATGAACACACAATCAATATTCTTGATCCATCACTACATGGAAAATGCACCTATAAAAAAGGCTCAAAAATAAGCATTGTACAAATTTATTACTTTAAGAAGTATAACCATTATAAATATGGCCACACTATTGTAGTGGTAGCCTAGTGGATGTTAATCTACTGCTGGACATAGGCCTCTCTTTAGAAAGGAGGTTTAAGCCTACTAAACCACCCTGGCTAATAAGAAAAATATTTGAAATATTCAAATTCTATTATTTGTAGCAAAACTTTCTTATTGGTTCATAATTTATCTTTAACAATAGCACTATTATTATTTCAAAATATAATTAAATCACATCACCCATACTAAGTACTATCCTGAATGCTGCTGTCGACACTACACATAAACATAATTTGAAGTTTCTAAATTCATTCCTAGTATTGATGAATTAGACCCAGACACTTAAAATGACCTCAATGACAATTTATCCTACTTCTCAGCAGTGGTGCAGCAGTTTGGGTTAGAAACCTAACCTAACTGCTAAGCTGGATAGACCAACGAGACAATCTTATTTAAGATGAACTATCTTAACCACTCAAATGTCCGCGTGTGGTGGTGTTCTAGTCATCATATAGACAAGATAATCTTTTAGGTTAACTTTTACTTGGACAGAGAATTATACTCTGTCCATTTGTTTATTTTCTTTTTGACAGTTCAAGAAATTTCGAAATTAGTGACGCCCTCACACATTACCGATTTGATTTGAAATGAAAAGCGATTTTATTTATGAAGATTTAATCGATTTAATTAAATAAACTGATTCCTTTATTAGCTTTTTATATTAAGTATGTAAGAAATAAACAAAAATATAAATAATAAATACTTAAGTAAATTAGATGAATGAACAGAGTTATTGTTCTTTACTCTTGGTTTGATCCTAAATTCCAAGATTTTGACTTAATTCCTTGCAAATAATCAATCTTGGAGTCATAGTTAATATTTTTTTTTTTTTAATTAAATTTACAGAAAAAATACATGAAGTCGATTTATCGTATTTCAAGTACTGTTTTATACTTAGTCTGTTGTTGTTTGTAATGCACAGGCCACTTCACTAAAGTACTGTCACCGTCATTAAAGTACGACATTACTGTAGTACATTATTCCAAAAAAAAAAACGGTAATTTATAGGCTTGATCTGTCAAAAAGAAAATAAACAAATGGACAAAGTATAAGTTTACATAGATGTTATGTTGATAAACCTTTTAGTATCTAGGTCATTCTAATTTCAAGAAAGGAAAACATGTTTGTTTGTTTTGCTAGATTGCCACAAATTTCACTGTTTATCTTCTTAATTTGATGGCTGGATATGATAGTGTGTGACTATCATGTATATCTGCATAATGCATCATATATGTATGGACAGTATTTGAGGATAAGTTCATCACCCTATGAACCAAGTAATTTTATTGTAGAAGTTATTTCTTACATAAAATATTCATAACTTGCTATCACCCATGGTGTATGTGTTGGTTATTGCAACAAAAGTAGCCTATGTGCATTTCCAAGGTTCAATCTATCTCTATACTGAAATTCATTCAAATTGGGTAAGGAAAGCCTAACAGCCAGACAGTCACTTCAAAATTTATAATATGAGTATGGATTCTAATTTTTTTAATCTTTTTTGTCAAGCTATTGATTTGACATTATACAGGTTTTAAATTTCATAATCATCAGCTGAACATAGCCTTTTCTGTAGAAAGGAGATTTTAGCCACTGGTTACAAGACTGGTTAGACTGGCATTGCTGTTGTCTTGAAAAGTTTGGTTTTATTGTCCTTAAATATAAAACAGTGTTTAGGTTACACATTTATTTCCATCCTTTTGTTGATTTCTGGTCTCACTCTAATTTAGAGACAGCTTTTATTTACTTGATGCTGATCCCTATGTTGATTTTTTCATATAAGTTATTGTCAATTCCTTTGTGCATTTGTTTATCACCTATAGTTTTAATTAGAAACAGACCTACTTCTGAATTATACAGCCAGCATAGTAAGTATGTATCAAGATTTTATAGACATACCCTTACTTGTAAGAAAAACCTAATACTTAAGTCAAATGTTGATGACATTAGGAAATTAATACAAGACTTAAAGGGCCATATATACGTTACTGCCCCCATTAAAACAATGAATTGGTAGGTAATAGTGTTGTTCTTCTAACTTTAATTTCCCCTAACCAAAGCTAAAAACATCATTTTAGCCAACTCTTAAATGTATGTCTGACTGATGTTATAATAAGTTACTTAAAGAAGCAAGTGGAAAATAAAATAGGTAGATGAATAAAAGATCCTAGGTTTATTAGTTAAACTTAAACCACAATCCTATTACTGCTGATAATTTTATATATCGAGAATTAGAGAAGAAGTAGATCTAAACAATTATTAAAATATGAAAGTATAAAATGTCATAAATAGAAATGTTAACATTTTGTATTGTATTTAATACAGGCACTCCACTCCATTGATAATGCATTCTTAATTGAAATTTAAAATACTTAATAATTATAATATATCCATTACATTTTTGTATGACACTAGATTTTCCCTGTCTTTAATCTTCCTTAATCATTATCTAATCTATACTAATATTATAAAGCTGAAGAGTTTGTTTGTTTGTTTGCGCTAATCTCAGGAACCGCTGGTCCTGATTGGAAAATTATTTCAGTGTTTAACAGTTCATTTATCGAGGAGGGCTATAGGCTATATATCATCACGCTAAGATCAATAGGAGCGGAGCACCAATGAAGAATATTACAAAAACGGGGGAAAATGTTTACGCCACGAGCAATAGGAGACGTAAACGATGTTGCATGGGTCAGCTAGTATGCTATTAACAGAGTTCTTATAATCAGATCAGTCATTCTATATATGAACATTTAAGCAAAAAACGAAAATAATATAAAGCTTTATTATAAGTATTACCTAGCATAGATTAATTATATTATAACATGTGACCATTTCTGACTATTATTTTTATATCTTCTTATTGGAAATCAAATAGACCTTGACTTTGTTTGTATTATCATGTTTCAATAGTATTCCAAGGTTCTTCTAAACAAGGTAATCTGATTACCAGGTTTCAGTCTGCAGCTTTTCCTATCAGTAGTCAATTTTTAAACATTAGGTGGTTTTAAGACAAAATAGTGATTTGCTAAAAGAAATTGTGTGATAAACTATCTAAAATTAAGTCAAATGACTCAGCACACATACACTGGCACACACACAGTAGTAGTAATTGTTTTTTTAGGAGTAACAGGACCACTTTTTGTTTATTGCAAATATTTATGTCAATTTGCAATGGTCATTTTGATATAATTATTTATAGACATTGACAATATTAAAGTGAAGTACCTATCATAAAAGTAAAATGTAAAAAAACACTACATATTGTGATGTAAAATAAAATCTAGTGCCTATGTCCCCTTTATTACTTTATCTGCACAAGAGATTATTACAGTACTTGTCCCAATGTACTAAAATGGCGCTAATTCTGTTGATGCATCACTAAACTAAAATTTCTCCAACATTATCTTCTACTCATTTAGTGAAGTGATTTTTAAAATACTGTTTCTTTATGTTGTATGAATTTATTTAAATAACATCTACTTTGTCTTTACTCAAACTTTGACATTTAATTAAAACATTATTTCAATGGAGAATACTCATTTTTAGTGATTTTTAGTTCAGTTAAACTGTTATCAAACAACAGAATTAGCATCAATGTCTATTATCACTCAACTAAGAAGTTCCTAGTAACTCCTTTTCATTAAACAAAACTTTGAATGTGTAACAGACTCACTTTTTACAATAATAAAGTTAATTAGCATTTATACTGTTTGTTATACAGTGCCATTTCATTCGCCACTGACTTGACCAACTGAGTGAGTTTTCTTTTAAAATCAAGAGTGCTTTGCTAATATGTCACTCAAAATTGACAAGTGTACTGTCTGTTGTACTGTGATTAATATTTTTTATCAATAATGAATATTAAAAGTTTATGGCATGTCTTTATATGAATACTTGCGGTTATGCATAGGAAATTGTAAGTGTTTTTTATATCAGTTGCTTTGTATGTTGTTGTTATCAAAGTATGTAATGTAAACAAAAAGAAATTGTATTATTATGTTGTAGCAACATGTATTGTTTGAACAAAAGCAAGAAACTTTGTTGCATTTCTTATTAATATCAATCAAATTGTATAAATATTGTAAAAATATTGAAAAACTAGCTTCTGCTGCTTGCATGCGTAAGTAACTTTTTTATTTGCAATTGAAATAAAACAAATATTTTTGTTAAGCGAAGTTTACCGCAATATAAAAGAGAAAACTGCTTTCAAATTGGTTAAGTCGCTTCTGAGATTACCATGCAGAGTCACACATAAACAGACAGAATTCCATTAACTGTTGTTTTGAGTTCTGTTACTTTAATGAAGAGGAGTCTTTTCATTACTTTTTCTTCAATATCTGTAACATACAAACCTCTTTAATATTATTAAATTATGTTTACACATATTGAAATATTTTTTTATGTATGGTGCAATAACTCCTTAGTCCAATAATGCCATCAGTTGTAAATAAATGCCATGCAATCCCTATCATACTAAGTACTTGTCTTGTGCAAAACATTGTTGAAATGGTTTGAGAAACTTGCCACTTAAAAAGAAACTATGTAAAAGCTATGAGTGATCATTTTAGTCACCACTTATAAAAATACTTGCAGATGTCATCTTCTGCACAGCTGTTAGATGTAAACTGTTAAACATTGTCCTAAATATAAAACATCTTATATAAATAATAATAGAGCCTATTTACTAAACAAAGTAAATTAGTACTTAAATAAATAAAAGTAATTCTATTAACATGTGAGTGTTTTTGTGTGCATTAGGTGTTTTTACATGCTTTAAATAATGGTTCATAAATTCTCCAATTGAAGCTTAGAGAGAGATTTCCTAAAAAAACACTCAGGTTTTGAGGTAACCTACACTTTAATTTCATATCCTAGGTACATCTAATTTATCTTAAATTTAAAACCACCTGATCAATTAACACTTTATTTTATAACTAATACAAATGTCCTTATAATTATATTACACCATATTTATATTTTAGCACACGTCTCATAATCTTCAAGTTGGGAAACACATCTGTCACTGTCACATGACACTGACAGTGTTGACTTTTTTATTATTGTACAGATATACAACAACGTCCAAAAGAAAAGGAGAATATAATGTATTTTTTACTTCGGATTGTTGATAAACATACATATGTACATTATATTCAAAACTACATGAGAGCCACGCTTCGGCATGAATGGGCCGGCTCGACCGGAGTGATACCACGGCCTCACAGAAAACCGGTGTGAAATAGTGCTTGCGCTGTGTTTCACCGAGTGAGTGAGGATACCGGAGGCCTATATCCCAACCCCTCCCCCTATCTCCCCCCCCCCCCCATCCCCCAAAGTCCGGTAACGCACTTGTGACGCCTCTGGTGTTGCGGGTGTCCATGGGCGGCGGTAATCGCTTACCATCAGGCGATACGTCTGCTCGTTTGCCGGTGTATACCATAAAAAAAAAAAAAAACATACAGATACAAAACACATAATACTCAACACAATCTGGCTTAGCAGCTAAGATCAATGATCATTAGACCAGAAGGTCAGTAGCCAGAAAACAAAACAAAAACAAAGAAAATTAGTTGACAAACATAGGGAAAATGTTTCTTTACTTTTTCGTTTTGCCTGTTTATATATAGATGTCCTCAATATAATTGTTACCGCTGGCAATGGCAAGAGGTTCTTCACTATGGTATTAGGGTATGTGTATATTATTTAGACATATTATATAACATTTATGTGTTAGTTTTTTGTCAGGGAAGAATTATCGCAGCTTCCAGTCAGGACAAGTATTTTTTTATGTTTAGATCGATTTGTTAGATAAACAGCCTCGTTGGTCTAGCGACTGCCGATTGCTAAAAGATTTGTTGAGTTTTTCTTACAAGAAATTCTTAATAACAGCACGGAGTAGTAAATTTTGTCGGTGTTTCACGCCCGTGCCTCGGAAAACATGTAAAGCCGTGTCGGTCCCGGTTGTCATGAACATCTATGGCAATCGTTATTGGGAAGTCAGTACCCTCAAATATACTGACAATAGGGAAGGGAATATGCATGTTTTTTTTTAAATTTCTTAATACGATCATTTACTTACGTCTCTATAACATAGATAATTCGACGAATGAATTTCGATGAAGTGACCATCGACGGCACATTTCAGTTCGATTAATAGTGATGCGTTTTGTTAGTTTAAATTTCCCTCACTTCATTTAAACTTGTTATTTAATATTTTCTGGGTTTAAATAATCACTAATAAAAATAATAACTTTTAAGTAAGTAAGTATATTTTATACACATAATACTCAACACAATCTGGCTTAGCAGCTAAGATCAATGATCATTAGACCAGAAGGTCAGTAGCCAGAAAACAAAACAAAAACAAAGAAAATTAGTTGACAAACATAGGGAAAATGTTTCTTTACTTTTTCGTTTTGCCTGTTTATATATAGATGTCCTCAATATAATTGTTACCGCTGGCAATGGCAAGAGGTTCTTCACTATGGTATTAGGGTATGTGTATATTATTTAGACATATTATATAACATTTATGTGTTAGTTTTTTGTCAGGGAAGAATTATCGCAGCTTCCAGTCAGGACAAGTATTTTTTTATGTTTAGATCGATTTGTTAGATAAACAGCCTCGTTGGTCTAGCGACTGCCGATTGCTAAAAGATTTGTTGAGTTTTTCTTACAAGAAATTCTTAATAACAGCACGGAGTAGTAAATTTTGTCGGTGTTTCACGCCCGTGCCTCGGAAAACATGTAAAGCCGTGTCGGTCCCGGTTGTCATGAACATCTATGGCAATCGTTATTGGGAAGTCAGTACCCTCAAATATACTGACAATAGGGAAGGGAATATGCATGTTTTTTTTTAAATTTCTTAATACGATCATTTACTTACGTCTCTATAACATAGATAATTCGACGAATGAATTTCGATGAAGTGACCATCGACGGCACATTTCAGTTCGATTAATAGTGATGCGTTTTGTTAGTTTAAATTTCCCTCACTTCATTTAAACTTGTTATTTAATATTTTCTGGGTTTAAATAATCACTAATAAAAATAATAACTTTTAAGTAAGTAAGTATATTTTATACACACTAAAGAATCTAGAAAAAATATTTGAGACAAATAAAAATTGTATGCATATTCCCAATTAGTTCCACCTTCGAATTCAGTTCACCCTCAGGGTTGCGGAATGCCAATGCCAGTCAATCCGAAGTAGAAACCTGTTGAACTATAGCCAACCCCAAATATCCTTAGGAATATTAAAGGCTAGGAAGATAATAAATAATATAATCTTTTCTATAGATTAGGTTGTCATTAAAAAACATAAGCAATTCACATGTTTTTGATTCATAAAATTTCGCTATCTCACATCCTAGATTAAAAATTACTGTAATATAATAACAGTAAACGAAAAAATTGTATTCATCTCAGAAACATCTATGTAAATGCTATAAGCTAGATATTATGTTGACTAAATTAAATAAATAAAAACCGAGTATGTAGTATTAAAAAATATATCATTAGTATAAATGTATGCATCTAGGTATATAATAATGTAGATAAAAATAAATAAAATAACTATCCAAAACTCCACTAAAATGTGTTGTTACCTTCTTATCTAGTAATATTTAGGCAAAAGTGAGTTTGTTTGTTTGTTACGCTTTCATACCCAAACTACACCACTACATACTGTTTGTTTTGACACCTTTTGTTCCTCAACTGCTTATAAAGAGGTATAATAAATGACATACGACCTAAAAAGACAAAGGATATTTTTAACCGACTTCCAAAAAGGAGGAGGTTCTATGTTCCACTTTTTTTTTTTTATATGTATGTTACCCGATTACTCCGTCAGTTGTGGACCGATTTAAAAAAAAAAAAAATTGTATTCGAAAGGGTATGCTTCCGAGGTGGTCCCATTGCCAGAATATCAGGATCTGATGATGGGATCCCAGGGAAATCGAGGGAAACTCTCATTTTTTATAGGCACATACTATGTTTTTCGTATATTTTCTGAAGTTACACCCGTATTTGCGTCTGGTAGTCATCATTTTATGATGATGAGCTGATGATGTAAGGTACAACTCCTTAACGGTTAGGAGTTGGAGGATAAATCTTTAAATATCAGATGTATATATGTTACCTTTAGTCGTATTCTTTCAAATTATTTAGGTAAGCTGATGATGGAAGGTGGAAGGTACAACTCCTCAACGGTTAGGAGTTGGAGGATAATTCTTTCAATTTCATACGTATCTAAAGACCTTCAGTCGTATACTTTCAAGTTATTTAGGTGAACTGATGATAGAAGGTTAAACTCTTCAACAGTTAGGAATTAGAGGATGATTTCAATATTACACATACATTTAGATCTTCATTTGTATTCTTGATGATGAAATTTGATGAAATAGTTCAACTTACTACTTACCTACGATTGTTTGCACTAAAAACTGAAAAATAAAAACATTTTATAAAAAAAAAACCGACTTCCAAAAAACATCCAACGAAAACTCTCTGCCAAAAAAACACTTAAAACCGTAAAATAAACTGGTTCTTCATAAATTGCCTATACCTAATTCTTTATTCATTTAAATAGTAGTATTATAATGTGTGCTAGGTACCTAAAATCTGTTTGAAGTCGGTGCTAAGCCAAAAAGAATACAAACGAACAATTACAAAAGTCTAAGCGATAGTCACTTGGCACCGACTTCAAACAGATTCTAGGTACCTAGCACACATTATAATACTATTATTTAAATGAATAAAGAATTAGGTATAGGCAATTTATGAAGAACCAGTTTATTTTACGCTTTTAAGTGTTTTTTTGGCAGAGAGTTTTCGTTGGATGTTTTTTGGAAGTCGGTTTTTTTTTTTAATAATTCACTCCAAATAAGTACTGTTCCCTAGGTACAGAAAAAAATTAATTTTAATAAGAGTAAAACATGAGGCTAAGGTAACAAACAGCTGTTAATGTATGTCAAATTAAAGTACTTAAACTTATAAAATAGTTAATACCTAAATCATTAAATTTTTGTATAGTGAGAACTCTCATATTCATAATTCTACTAAGCCTAATAGAATAAATGATGCTTAAATTAGAATAACTGGCCTAGGTTTTAATAAAATAATTAACCTCTTTATTATACACACAAAATAGTGAGAGTAAAATGAAAACTTCTAATTACCAAATAGAAGCTAATGAAACACTGTTCTTATATTATCTTATATTCTGTCACATAGACAATTTATTTATTTACATTAAGTATATTGGTAGTAAATGTTTTACTACTAAATAGAACATAATTGTCATACCCTATTTCATCAATCATCTCACCATGGTAGAGCCACGCTTCCGCATGAATGGGCCGGCTCGACCGGAGTGATACCACGGCCTCACAGAAAACCGGTATGAAACAGTGCTTGCGCTGTGTTTCACCGAGCGAGTGAGGACACCGGAGGCCCACATCCCAATCCCTCCCCCATCCCCCTCCCCATACCCTAAAGGCCGGCAACGCACTTGTGACGCCTTTGGTATTGCGTGGTGTCCATGGGCGGCGGTAATCGCTTACCATCAGGCGATACGTCTGTTCGTTTGCATATTATTCCATTAAAAGAAATTACAATGAATGCTCAAATTTCACTAAAGCTAGGACAGCCGATGTTTTTCCCACGTTATTGAATAATGTGATATCACATACCTATTTAACAAAGTTTATAATTACAACACCAGGACTGGCATTAAGTGACGTGAGTTTAGATTTTTTAAATAGCATAAATAATAATAGCCAAATATATTTCAGTCACGAAACAAAAGTAAAACTAAGTAAGTCTAAAATTCTCTCAAGCGAGAAAATATCTATTCTACAAATGTTTAAATCTCTCCCCCTTCGCATCTTTGAAAAAGTCATGTAGCCTAAGAAATAGCTACGACCAGATATTCTATAATACAAGAAATTAATAGGTAGGTAGGATATCAATGGTGAAATTACTATGCTTTTTCTTTGAACCTCTTGCAATCTTTGAGCTTTTTCTTCCACTAGCCGACGTTTCTCTTCTTGCTCTTGTATAGTTTTGTTACTGCTTTTGGCTCCCTGGATTTTAACCTCTTAAAAGTGCTCAGCACCATTTATGTCTACTTGATCCATGTTCATTTCAAGCCTGGCGAATGTGTCTAGAAAATAGAATTGGTTTCAATTTCGCCAGCACGAAACTTATCACCATTAAAAGAAAATTTATAATTTACAAACAGTTTCTTTTAAATCCTCTTGTTTTTTCTGTAGCCTATCTCACTTTTGCTTGGCTACTAGATGATAAAACCTTAATGTATGCAAATAAAAAACATGTATTGTTAAAATTTAAAATAAGTAATTTGAACTTAAGTGAATCTATTTTGATAAAGAAATGCCTGCATGTGTGACTAGCACGACTAGATAATAATTCTCCTTCCATGCTTTCGGTAGTTAGAAGTGAATTGAAACTTTCACTTTTAGACTCAATGCCAATAACACTGGTATGATTCACTATAGTTTTATATTATTTTCATAAAGCATAACTATCGGAATATTACACATCTTGTGGTTTCTATTTTTTTTATTTTTTTTTTACTCCTTTATATTTAAACTAGCTGACCCACGCAACCTCGTTTGGGTCTCCTATTGCCCGTAGTGTAACAATTTTCTCCCGTTTTTGAAACATTCCTATTGGTCTTAGCGTGATGATATATAGCCTAGCCTTCCTCGATAAATGTACTATCCAACACTGAAAGAATTTTTCAAACTGGACCAGCGTTTCCTGAGATTAGCGCGTTCAAACAAACAAACTCTTCAGCTTTATAATATTAGTATAGATAAAGAATACATTACATTTTGTAGTATGTTTATAATGACTCATGTTCCGAAAAAAATGACTAGAATGACTGTTTTTAACCGACTTCCAAAAAGGAGGAGGTTCTATGTTCCACTGTATGTATTTTTTTTTAATGTATGTTCAGCGATTACTCCATTAATTGTGGACCGATTTTGAAAAATTTTTTTTGTATTCGAAAGGGTATGCTCCCGAGGTGGTCCCATTGCCACCATATCAGGATTTGATGATGGGATCCCAGGGTAATCGAGGGAAACCCTCATTTTTTTTTAGGCACATACTATGTTTTTCGAATATTTTATGAAGTTACACCGGTATTTGCGTCTGTTAGTCATCATTTTATGATGATGAGCTGATGATGTAAGGTACAACTCCTTAATGGTTATGAGTTGGAGGATAAATCTTTAAGAAAAAGCCAAAAAGAATACAAACAAACAATTACAAAAGCCTAAGCGATAGTCACTTGGCACCGACTTCAAACAGATTCTAGGTACCTAGCACACATTATAATACTACTATTTAAATGAATAAAGAATAAGGTATAGGCAATTTTTGAAGAACCAGTTTATTTTACGCTTTTAAGTGTTTTTTGGCACAGTTTTCGTTGGATGTTTTATGTTTTTTCACATGTTTTGAAACTTTGAGTTGTTGATGTCTTTAGAGCTTTAACTATGGTGGCACACAAGCATTCCTCGTTGAAACGACGCACGTTTGTTAGACCAAGACTTTGTTCTACATATTTTTTGGTTTTTGAAATCAATCCTCTGTAAAAAAGAAACGGTAAAATTACTAGTGCTCCACACATAACAGTAATCTTACCACTGTTTGTTGTTACTCTTTCACGCAAAAACGGATGAGCGGATATCGATGAAGTTTGACCCAAAAATATATTTTGTACACAATATTAGTATAGATAATCTGAAATAGCACATAGGCTACTTTTATCCTGAAAAAAGTTAATGATTCCATCGGCCGAGCAAGGTACGACACACAGGTATAATGTTATAATCGAGAGTTGTTATTAATCTATTAATTAGACATTTTATAGACCATACAAATAGTTTCTCAGAAGTTAATCTAATTCTAAAGTTATCAGGTTTAAGTTCGAAATCAAATCTGGCTAGATTAGATTGAGTCAAACTCACTTACTTACTTCCTACAAATTGACAAAGTCATCACATACTTGGATATATATTTGGATTGTAGAACTTAGTTTCATTGACACGATCGATAGACTTTGATCAGGACGACACTAGATTTCCGAACTTTAAAAGCGTTCGACAAAATAGTAGGTGTTATTTTGTAGAACGCTCACTGGGCATGTAAAAAAGCACATTATCTCTTAAGCCTCTAAGGTATCATCGTTCATCATTGCCTTTGATAGTCCACGTCTGGACATGGCCTATCCTTAGCAAGGTAAAATAAGCTATAGTCGTAGCTAATTGTTCTTATCTTTACACCAAAGTTTCTGATGATAACACATCAACAACTACAAACATAGTAGTCCAATCCAAGAAAAGGATTGTGAGGGTTCCATTGATTTCTAGAGAGCTTTCGCACCTACAAAAAGTAAATGTATATATAGAAAACCGATAAGCACTTTACGACGATGCTTATTTCATTAGGCATATTGAGTTTTCCCGTTTTCTTTGCTACACCAAATCGCCCCCATCCTAGTCGGTCGAAGGTCAGGGTTCAGGGTTACATTTACAAATTAACTTATGAAATACTTCCATTTTCAACGAATGCAAGTCTACATCTTTTATCCTTTAAAGAGTTAACGTAACGTACGAAAAAGAGTTACCTTCTCTTTTAAATACTATGTGTTTCATGATATGTGTAGAATTCTCTTAGCGGGAATTAATGGGAATTGCGTGACTTTTCAACTAGTTGTTAGTGATTTCAGAGTAATAATGCGACAGCCAGTGCAACGCTTATCCCGAGGAACCGAAATATTAATAGCAATGCATTACCGTTCCTATTACACAGGGTGTTTGCATTTTTAACCGACTTCCAAAAAGGAGGAGGTTCTATGTTCCACTGTATGTACTTTTTTTTTTTTTTTTTTTTTTTTTTTTTTTTTTTTTTTATGTATGTTACCTGATTACTCCGTCAGTTGTGGACCGATTTTGAAATTTTTTTTTGTATTCGACAGGGTATGCTTCCGTGGTGGTCCCATTGCCAGCATATCAGGATCTGATGATGGGATCCCAGGGAAATCGAGGGAAATCCTCATTTTTTATAGGCACATACTATGTTTTTCGTATATTTTCTTAAGTTACACCGGTATTTGCGTCTAGTAGTCATCATTTTATGATGATGAGCTGATGATATAAGGTACCACTCCTTAACGGTTAGGAGTTGGAGGATAAATCTTTAAATATCATATGTATATAAGTTACCTTTAGTCGTATTCTTACAAATTATTTAGGTAAGCTGATGATGGAAGGTGGAAGGTACAACTCCTCAACGGTTAGGAGTTGGAGAATAATTCTTTCAATTTCATACGTATCTAAAGACCTTCAGTCGTATACTTTCAAGCTATTTAGGTGAGCTGATGATAGAAGATTAAACTCTTCAACAGTTAGGGATTAGAGGATGATTTTAATATTACACGTACCTTAATTTGTATTCTTGATGATGAAATTTGATGAAATAATTCAACTTACTACTTACCTACGATTGTTTGCACTAAAAACTGTAAAATAAAAACTTTTTATAAAAAAAAAAAAAACCGACTTCCAAAAACATCCAACGAAAACTCTCTGTCAAAAAACACTTAAAAGCGTAAAATAAACTGGTTCTTCATAAATTGCCTATACCTAATTCTTTATTCATTTAAATAGTAGTATTATAATGGGTGCTAGGTACCTAAAATCTGTTTGAAGTCGGTGCTAAGCCAAAAAGAATACAAACGAACAATTACAAAAGTCTAAGCGATAGTCACTTGGCACCGACTTCAAACAGATTTTAGGTACCTAGCACCCATTATAATACTACTATTTAAATGAATAAAGAATTAGGTATAGGCAATTTATGAAGAACCAGTTTATTTTACGCTTTTAAGTGTTTTTTGACAGAGAGTTTTCGTTGGATGTTTTTGGAAGTCGGTTTTTTTTTTTTTTTTATAAAAAGTTTTCTAATTACGTTTTTGTGACGAGCACTCTTCGTCTAGCACGAAGAGCATCTGCATAGAAAAAGTTATTCCTAAAGAATTTTGTGTTAAAGATACATTAGAAGAATTTTTCTTTTTCTTTCTTTTTAAAAAGACAACTCCCGCACTAGGAATAAATCTTGAGTAGCGGGGGACTTTACAAACATACATGAAACGGACACAAGGAACACCCAGACTCAGAACAACAATTTGTGGATCACACAAAGTGTTGTCCTACGTGGGATTTGAACCCACGACACTTGGCGAAGTAGGAAACGGCGTGGTGACCGTTAAACCACTAGGCCAAACGTGCAGTCATATTATTCAATGCATTGAAACTTGGAATCAGAGTTATCTGTAAAATATAAACAAACATCATGTTCTTAGATGCATCACATTCATTTATGTTTATACTGTTACTATAAGGGCCATTCTTGGGTCGGCTCAACCGGAGATATACTATGACCTGACGAAAACCGGTGTTAAGACATTTTTTCGTAGTTTTTTTGTAGTAAAACAGTAACTGGAGACCAACTTCCCTCTCAATTCTGGGACTGGGAGAAGGCACTGTGACTATAGAGTTGCAGACGTCTAGTATGAGCATTGCTGGTCACCTTCTATCAGGTGAGCCGTCTGCGCGTTTGCCCATATTCTTTAACAAAACATATTTTAATATGTACATTAAAATTATTATTGTGTCGTTTCATAAGTTTCTTAATTAGTAAGTCTACGTGGTTGCTTGCTACTTAAGCCTAACTTGTGTATGTGGTAACGGAAATGTATGTAATCCGTCATTGTATACAATTCCTAGGAAATGTATGTAATTCCTAAAATCGCACGGAAATGTGTGAAATAAATTATATTATACTTTACATTTACATTACTTTACATTACACATTTCCTAGGAAATCTATACATTTCCTAAATAGCAATCGGAAATGTAAAACATTTAAGATATTGGTGGGTAATTATTTTTGGGTTAGGTTAGGTTAGAACATATGAACATATTATTATTATTTTACGGTATTAAGATAATATGAACATATTATTATTATTTTACGGTACGACTGTTACCCGATTGTCACAATAAGTGCTATAATAAAAATATATTATTAACAACGTGTTATAATTGTTATAAAACACGTTAGTAAAGTAAATGCTTTCTGTAATAAATTAATAATACAGAAAGCATTTACTTTATACATTTCCTAATACGATATTGGAATTATTTACAATTCCGAGGAAATTTATACATTTCCTAGGATATCTATGTTTTAAATAGTTTTTCAAACAATATTTTATACATTTCCTAAATAGTATCGGAATTGTACACATTTCCTAGGATTTGTATACAATTCCTTGATTTCATACATTTCTGGTAACATATGCATTAAATGTGTTGCGGAGATATCGCCCGACTTTCACGTGCTATGACTCTGCAGCTTTGTAAGACATTATCGTTCGACATGAGCTTATTGAGATATAGCCCGTCAGTCAGTGCTGTGTGTTTCCCGGAACGCAAAGTGACACATGTTCTCATTGATCAAAAGCTGTCGAACTGCTATCGAGGATAACAAAGTGGCGCACACACACGCTTGGCTTCTACGGTCGAAAAAGCGGGGTTCGGCTTTTAGCATGTCCCGTGACAAGCAGTTGTGGTAGATGACGTTAGGTGGTATCGCGTGTATGTACAAGGTCTTAGAATGTCCCATAAAAAAAATGTTTCTCTACTTTCTTCTACCAGTAATGAAACCTACTGCAATCCCACCACACTTCATGGATATTAATTCTAAATATAAAATTTAAAGCAAATCAATAGCTCAATATCCTGACTAGGGAATAACTTGTAATCAATTAATAGAGAATTTTCTAAGTGGGAACCTAAAGTGGACTAATGTAAGCCTTTGTAAGTTATTTTGAACCGGTTTTCAAAAATGAAGGCGGATGTCATTATTTTTAATGTGTATCGCGCTGTGTCCTTTCTGAGTCCGTATGATATAATTTTTATGACTTCTGATTCTTTAACGTAACATTTTATTTCAATTATACAAAAAAAAAAAAAAAAAAACACCTTTACCATGAGAATTGCATATTTTATCCTCAACTTTATTCAATAACCAATACTGGCACGACACACATTAGAATCTAACTCGGGATCGCAAGTTTATATCGTTCCAATAAAATTCAATTTTTCGCATTACATTTTAATGGCGAATATATATAAGTTTATTGAAGTCAATATTCCATGGAAAATTAATATTTTAAAATACTTTTTCTAAGGTTAAAACTTAGGGAATCCACAAATTGAGTTCAGTGTACGTACACAGTCCTACGTTTACTATGTTGCATTATTTCGCAACTCGGACGCAAATCTGATTTTCCTTTAGCATTGTTATAGGTTTTCAGAACACGCAATGTGTTATGCATTAATTTGATATTGTTTAACAAGCCACTTATAACTAAGTGTTTTGTTATACATAGTTCTTCTGCGTACTGCTAAAACTTTAACTATACTAAGATCTAGTAAGCTCGAGTGGTTAATTGGGCACTTTAAAATTATTATATTTACATAAAAAATTAATGTCGTTCTTGGGGAAGTTGTTCATAGTAGTTACTTGGCTATTTCTTTTTGAAATTATATTTCGTAGATGTATGACATTTTAATGTGTTATAAACACGAAAGTATTTTTATTTGTACTCTAGGAATAGCTCTATACTTTACTATTAGATCGTTCAGTTATTACTAGTACCAGTTTACTACTACTATCTAGGTTATGAGCATACGTGTCGTATTTCGTAGTCATATTCATTCACACTTATTGAGCTAAGTAGATTCAAGTGCAGAAATCTTCTATCTTTAACCGACTTCCAAAAAGGAGGAGGTTCTATGTTCCACTGTATGTATTTTTTTTTTTATTTATGTTCAGCGATTACTCCGTCAATTGTGGATCGATTTTGAAAATTTTTTTTGTATCCGAAAGGATATGCTCCCGAGGTGGTCCCATTGCCACCATATCAGGATCTGATGATGAGATCCCAGGGTAATCGAGGGAAATCCTCATTTTTTTAGGCACATACTATGTTTTTCGTATATTTTCTGAAGTTACACCGGTATTTGTGTCTGGTAGTCATCATTTTATGATGATGAGCTGATGATGTAAGGTGCAACTCCTTAACGGTTAGGATTTGGAGGATGTAACCACTAGACCTATCAGGCGGTTCACAATTTGTAACCCTAGACCATAAGAGGCGGGTCACATCATTGCATCCCCTAGACCTGATCAGGCGGGTCACTCACCGGCCACTCAGCGGTAGATTGCACGAGCCCAGGGCGCCTTATAAAAATATTTAAAGAGAGTGAAAATAAAAGAGAGAGAGTAAAGATGTGTGTGTGTGTGTATGGGAGCCCTAAGGAACACTTCTGAGAAACAACTTAGACTCAGTAACACATGATTATATTTCTGTTAAAAAGTACATAAAAGATACTTAGTTATACATTAAAACTAACACCATTAAAATTTAAAGTAGGTAGGTATACAAAAATTTACAAGTAAAAAAAGATAGATAAATATTCTTCAGAGGTTTCTGGTGATGCGCTAGGGCAGCCTTCCGCCATCATCTCCCCACAAGCTCAAGGTAGCTTGTGGTTTGATTTCTTAAATTCTACATAGAGAATAGTGCTAATTAATAATTAAAATTACGTGACCTTTTCACAAGACACATCAGTCAGTCGTGCAGTGAACAGACACCAGCTTATACAACATGACCCCCTATGCAGGAAGCCACGTAACTCAGAACGGGTAGACTGAGGAACACTCCTTCAGCCCCATCCTTGAGCCGTAACCTTGAGCCCTACAAATAAAATAGAACTCCTAAACATGTCTTCAAAGGAAGAAAAGACATTTACAAGATTAATAAAAAAAGTTAGATTAACTCACCACAAAGCGGGCACAAGTTACACAAAGAATTAACAGTCTACATGGTGATAGACAGTCACAATGATGACTTCAGAGTCAGGAACAGAAAGACCTTAGGGGCTAAAACACCCCTTTATATATATTTTCTATTTCGAAACTTCCAGAACAATCCCTACTCACATTTTGACATGACAGATAGCCTGTCATTCTCAACGCAGCTTAACCAATCATATCCTTTTAAAGGAAATTAACAAAAACGCCATCTGGAGCCTCAAAGACGTTCCAGGCCGGAAACTACTTGACATTGCATAAGCACCGCCATCTTGCGCATCAATGGTGAACTAGTAGTAAAATCACTTGACCGCGCATAGCACCTAAGTAGAAACGAAAACCAATATCCAGAGATGGCGCTATTAACAATTCTGTATAACATTTATTACCTTCTAAAAAAACAATGTTACAAGGATAAATCTTTAAATATCATATGTATGTATGTTATCTTTAGTCGTATTCTTTCAAATTATTTAGGTAAGCTGATGATGGAAGGTGGAAGGTACAACTCCTCAACGGTTAGGAGTTGGAGGATAATTCTTTCAATTTCATACGTATCTAAAGACCTTCAGTCGTATACTTTCAAGTTATTTAGGTAAGCTGATGATAGAGGGTTAAACTCTTCAACAGTATAGTTCAACTTACTACTTACCTACGATTGTTTGCACTAAAAACTGAAAAATAAAAACTTTTTATAAACAAAAAACCGACTTCCAAAAACATCCAACGAAAACTCTCTGCCAAAAAAACACTTAAAAGCGTAAAATAAACTGGTTCTTCATAAATTGCCTATACCTAATTCTTTATTCATTTAAATAGTACCTAGTACTTTTGTTCAATCCTCTCGCCAATGCAGCGTTCACCTTGGGAAATTTGAAATGTCTATAGGCCCATAGTATAAGCATTCAATCGCTTTGCTAGTTCACTAGCGAGAGCATTAAACCACGGCGTTTCATCGTGTTCTTATTCTAAGCTAATGTGATATCAAGCACTTACTGGAGATGTGTAGATTCCTTGATAGCGGCGTCCAAGAGGCCTCTTGGTAGTTTCCTCTCTGCGTCGTTACACATACATACTCCTAAATGGCTTACGGGCTCCCGAAGTCTCGTAATTTCAAGACACCCGATTTAACTATCGCGGATCGCGCCTAATTTAAAAAAATTAAAAACTTAACTACTCAGGAGCCCGGCATCCCCTGGATGCACAATCCGACGGTTTCAATTCTTCTGGCACATGTCTCCAAGTCAACGAGACTTCTGATGCCTGTATTTTGTCCGTATGGGAGCCACCTTACTTTTAGCCAGAACCAGTCGAACGTCAACATCCCCAGCGGAAGTGACCGTTCGCAAATAAACCGCTGCCGCGTATCCCTGTTCAGAGGCATCACAAAACCCATGAAGGGTAGCTCTGAAATCACCAGCAGGGAACAATTTCCGTGGCAGTGAGACGTTATTAATCTCCGTGAGCGAGGAGAATATCCTTGTCCAATCCCTCAACAACTCCTCTGAGAGGTGGGTATCCCAGCCTAGCTGCGCCGTCCATAACCGCTGCATGAAACATTTTAACAAAAATGTGACTGGAGCGATCCAACCGTTCGGGTCGAACGTCAGTTCTCTTCGTCCAGGTCTTCGGGATGTCCAAAACCACTCGATAGGTGAACACATCCTGGACTGGCCGATATTGTATGCCGAGCACTGACAACATATTAGGGTTGTCAGGATTTTCAAAGACGTGCGGGTCCTGTTGGAACTCATCCAGCAACTCCTCCACCAACTCAGGAGAATTGGACATCCATTTCCGCAACTCGTAACCTCCACGCTTTAAAAGCTGGATGAGCTCGTCCCGGCGAGCAAGCGCTTCCTCGACACTGGCTGCCCCTGAGCAGACATCATCTACATAAAGATCCTGCTCCAGGATAGCAGCAGCCCTAGGGTAGTTTAAGCGGTCCCGTACCGCTAACTCCCGCACTGTACGAATCGCGAGCAAGGGACTAGAACGCAAACCGTACGTGTTTGTGTTCAACTCGTAAACCTTTATCGGTTCGTGGGGCGACTCACGCCATAGTATCATCTGATACCTCCTGTTTTCCGGATGAATCACCGTTTGTCTGAACATCATCCTTATGTCAGCAACAAAAACCACCTGGTGTTTCCGAAAGCTCGTGAGGATATCCGACACGTCCCGACTCAACTTAGGTCCCGTATACAAACATTGGTTCAGGGACATACCGTTCGAAGTTGGAGCAGACCCATCAAACACTACTCTAATTTTTCCAGGATGTAATCAAGCACTTACTGGAGTGTGTGTGGATTCCTTGATCTCGTCGGTCGTTGAGGGGTACCCCACTGCCGTTCCTCTCGGAGCTTACAGGCTCCCGAAGTCTCGTTATTACAAGACACCCGATTTAACTATCGCGGATCGCGCCTAATTGACGTGACTACTAAAACTCGCGAGTCCAAACCAGACCAATCATAACGGTAAGCAACGAAAGGAACCTAGTCGCATCGACAATTAGCTAAATTTCAACTGTAGATCTTACAGTAGGCCGTTCAATGGCCATAGAGTTAGGTTAGAATTTCTTTTACTACATGAAATCAATTTACAATCACGAAAATAGTTTACGTTCAGGAATAAACGAATTAATAAACAAATATGGCGGCGCGGGACATATGCTGTTCAACCAATGAGAGTGCGAGATGCGATTAGTCGACCGTATTACAATTTGACGGTTTCACTTCGAAATATTATAATATAACTAATAAAAATAATACGTTAAATTGTGAGCAGTATGTTACAGTTTACAATCTTTCGACTGTTTGCAATCTCACGAGATAGATTACAATCCGACGGTTTTGACAATCTCACGGTAACATAATATATCACATCGCGAAATCAACCTTTGAAAGTTGACATAGTACACAGTCATAATTAGTACAGAATTTGGTAAATCTATAATATTTTAAACCAGTTATTGTCCGCGGCCTTATTATCATCACAGTTATTGGAGCTTTATTATGACTCATTATCTTATTTTTAGGTTCTCACGTATCAGAGTGTATAAGGGCCGGATTTTTATTGATGTGTTAATAAATATAATAAATAAATATATCAGTGAATAATAATAATATGTATACGTACGTACGCTACAGCTTTGCAATGTATCTGTTTGTATAAAACACGTAACAGAATGCAAAGCGATCTCTGTTCATGTTCTCCTTATTGATTTCCGATACATTTAGTATTTGAGTTTATATTTACTAATTCAAAAAAACAAATAAGAACCGGCCCTGACAGTTTTAATTAATCAATTTTTATAATGCTCATATAAAATACCTTATCGCTAGTACACTGATATTATTAGGTTCGGTTAGATTAGCATCAAAATCGTTAATTATTCATTCAACAAGTAGGTATGTAAATACATTAAGCTCGGTTCCGAGAAGTATAAAAATTGTACGTTTATACTTAACTTTCGGTATTTCTTAAGCTTGCAGACATAAAGAAATATGCGTCTACCGACATCGTAGTGTATAAACCTAACTAGCTGACCCACGCAACCTCGTTTACGTCTCCTATTACCCGTACCGTAGAAATTTTCCCCCGTTTTTGTAACATTCTTTATTGGTGCTCCGCTCCTATTGGTCTTAGCGTGATGATATATATAGCCTATAGCCTTCCTCGATAAATGGGCTATCTAACACTGAAAGATTTTTTCAAATCGGACCAGTAGTTCCTGAGATTAGCACGTTCAAACAAACAAACTCTTCAGCTTTAAAATATTAGTATAGATTACGTCGAAATGAGCTATAAATGACAGAAGTTTTGTCAATACTGAAGATAACGTTTGCTCTATAATTACTTGATGTATATTGATAACAATATATGTATATATGTGGCTTTAAGCTCAGCTGATAAAATACTGCACGAATTTGCAACGTTTTGTGCTTTCAAACATTATCAATGTTTTGAATACACACAAAGTGGTTTTCGTCTAAAAATAGAACCATCGAATTCGACTGTTCAACGTTCGTATTAGAAGACTAAAATAATCCGGGAAATGGTAAATAACCGACGAATATAATACTCTTATGTGTACTTTCTGGCAATTTATCCATTGATTTACAAAACAATTTACTTAATGAATAATCAAATCAGAAGAAAAACTTTATCGTTTAAAATCGCTTTAGTCGACATTCGATAAAAGCACACTTTACGTGCATACATTTAATATGGCATTGTATAATGTGTACAATAAATGTTCCTATCAATGTAAATTTGCAATATTTTTATTTAATAAACTGCAGCTTATACCTATGTGATTCTTTACCAAAATAGAGGGTGTTAGATTTAGATGAATTTTATACACCCGAGTTTAAAAAAGTTATTGTTCAAATTAACTTTTTTTTTTGAATGACGATAACACGATAAAAAACGAAATTAACTCACTCAACAGTCAATTACCTACTGTAAATCCGTTTTTTTAAACTTCTACAATTTTTTATTACTGTTTTCGTTGTACGGTAGAGAAAAATAATGCTAATTATGAAAACTGACCCATTTTAAAATAAATAGTTGGTAACTCAAACTCAAAAATATTTTATTCATATAGGCACTTATTTTACAGGCACTTATGAATAGTCAATATTTAATATTAAAAAATCGAGTGATTCTAGTCGCCAGTTCCAAGTGCAGCCTACCCTTCATGGAGAAGAATCTGGCAAGAAACTCCATTGTTGCTCCTTTTAAAAAATAATAATACGGTTTACAATATTTTTTTCACTAAGAGACTTGAATGAGAACGAAGTCGACCAAAGAAAACAAAATAAAAGGTTTGGAGTCATTGCTGCACAGCCATGAGCTAACCAATCATGCGCCGTTCTTACTGATAGCTGCAAGATTTTTACATTGTTATATTGTGACATTGTATTGTTGTATTGTGAGGTACAGCAACAAATGCTTTTGCGTCTGCAACATCACAGAGCTCAGCGTTGAACGGCGGAGAAAAATAATACTAATTATGAAAAATGTGTCATTTTAATTAAATATATCAAATGCAACAACAAATACTTTTACACTTGACAGTATAAGGGCGCGTTTATATGTCCGCGCGAGGAAGCCTCTCGCGAGGCTGCTCGTCTCTGTATGGACGCGCTTACTGAGGCGCCTGAGCCCTGAGCAAAACTAAAAACCGACACTGAATGGCTCGGGCGCTCGGTCGCTTGCCCGCGGTAGCGCGCGCGCTTGCCTTGGCCGAGGCACGTCCACATGGAGCGAGCAGCCTCGCGCGGCAAATGCCTCTCGAGGCTGCTCGCTCTGTGTGGACCCGCCTATCAAAGTTTAAATTGCTATAAAAAGAAACAAGTACGCGGCTATCGCGAGGCGGCCGCAAGAAAATTTTCGCGTCGTCTAACTGGGCCCTAACAGAGCTCAGTGTTGAACGGTTAAGAAAAATAATGCTAATTATCAAAAATGTCTCAATTTATATAAATATGTCGTGCAGCAACAAATTCTGTTGCACCTGACAGTCTAACAAAGCGCAGCGGTGAAACCATTAAACGGTTGAGAAAAATAATGGTAATTATGAAAACTGACACATTTTAAAATAAATATTTTTACACCAACAAACACTTTGCACCTAGCAAGGTTGTAGAAAACTACGCTCAAGGTAACATGGTTCGGAAAAATCAATGCTGATTATGTAGCATGAATGATGAAAACTGTCAGTTTTTAACCGACTTCCAAAAAGGAGGAGATTCTATGTTCCATATGTATTTTTTTTATGTATGTTCACCGATTACTCCGTCAGTTGTGGACCGATTTTGAAATTTTTTTTGTATTCGAAAGGGTATGCTTCCGAGGTGGTCCCATTACCAGCATATCAGGATCTGATGATGGGATCACAGGGAAATCGAGGGAAACCCTCATTTATTATAGGCATGTACTTTGTTTTTCGTATATTTTCTGAAGTTACACCGGTATTTGCGTCTGGTAGTCATCATTTTATGATGATGAGCTGATGATGTAAGGTACAACTCCTTAACGGTTAGGAGTTGTAGGATAAATCTTTAAATATCATATGTATATATCTTACCTTTCGTCGTATTCTTTCAAATTATTTAGGTGAGCTGATGATGGAAGGTGGAAGGTACAACTCCTCAACGGTTAGGAGTTGGAGGATAATTCTTTCAATTTCATACGTATCTAAAGACCTTCAGTCGTTTACTTTCAAGTTATTTAGGTGAGCTGATGATAGAAGGTTAAACTCTTTAACAGTTAGGGATTAGAGGATGATTTTAATATTACACGTACGTATAGACCTTAATTTGTATTCTTGATGATGAAATTTGATAAAATAGTTCAACTTACTACTTACCTACGATTGTTTACACTAAAAACTGAAAAAAAAAACTTTTATAAAAAAAAAAAACGACTTCCAAAAAACATCCAACGAAAACTCTCTGCCAAAAAAACACTTAAAAGCGTAAAATAAACTGGTTCTTCATAAATTGCCTATACCTAATTCTTTATTCATTTAAATAGTAGTATTGTAATGTGTGCTAGGTACCTAAAATCTGTTTGAAGTCGGTGCCAAGTGACTATCGTCTAACTCGTCGAATCAAATATCGTCGTGACTAATACTACTATTTAAATGAATAAAGAATTAGGTATAGGCAATTTATGAAGAACCAGTTTATTTTACGCTTTTCAGTGTTTTTTTGGCAGGGAGTTTTCGTTGGATGTTTTTTGGAAGTCGGTTTTTTTTTTAATGTTTCTGTAGCGATTACTTACTAAGCCCTAATTAATTTTGGATTAATTCCAATGTGTTCATGCGGCTTTTTTTGATAAAAAATAGTAGCGAATAGAAGTTATTTTAATTTTGAATGTAATAAAATCGTCACATTGCAGTATACGCGTTGACGACGACTTCATCTTCTGTCAGTGCGATTTTCATTTGATTAATAAAATCGTTAAGAGCCGCCGCCATGCCCAAAGTGAAAAAAATGTCACATTGGTAAGAACTGGTTCCCTAACAATTTTTATGTTTTCCTGTTATTTCAATGGAAAAAAAATACATTCTTATTGTACTTAGTGTTATTAAATAAATGTTTATTATTTCATATTTAAACACATGGAATAGCAGTTTATACTACCGTACGATATAAGTTAAGACTCCGCATCTAAAAGTTAAGAGAAAAATAATATCAATAAATAAATTCAAAATTTAAGAAACGGTTATTCTTCCCCACTTTCACCCCCATAACTTTTAAACGACTCTACCGATTTTCATGAAACATGTCTAAGAACACTCGCACGTAACTTACCTTTCATACAAAAAATAAATAAATTGAAATCGCTTCATCCGTTCGCGAGCTACGGTGACACAGACAGACAACAGACACGTCAAACTTATAACACCCCTCTTTTTCCGTCGGGGGTTAAAAAGTTTGATGGTAATGTTTTTGAAACCAACATTTGGCTCGACCGAAGTCGCTCATAAAAGTAATTCATACTGTAAAGTGGCATGTAAATAATCTTTATAAGTTTAGAGATTGTGAGTAGGTATTAGGCCTATACTTAAATAATTTGAAAAGTTATCGTTGAATGAAATTATATTCGTATTAAATTTGAGACCAATATTTTTTTGAGTCGGATATCTGTAGACCGGAATTATTTTCTTTTTAAGAGAAGGTTAACCAGGTCATTGTAGCGATATGGTACAGATACGTCTATACGATTGCATTGTCATCACCGTATGTACATGACACATGATCACATGGATTGTACTGAATTTTAGCTCCTTTAGATAATGTTGTCCCTAGTCGCTTTAGGTACTCAATGTAGACTGATTCTTCTGCTCTGGTCAAGTCAGTTAAGCTGTGTTGTTTTACAGTTTCAACCGTATCCAGTTCGACCGACGCAAGTAGAAATCCATACTAGAACGTTAAGTTAGAATGTACCACCAAAATATTTTTATCAACTTATCGGCAGTATTATTTCGAATTGTAATTACCTGCTTGAGTAGACAGTATAGCAATATAAACTTCACACGTAGAATGTACATACATGGGTATATACTTCAAATTGTCTTTTTGAAAAGGTATTTTGTTTACCATCTACAAAACGAATTGGGTACTATTTCCATCGCCTGTTGCGTCATACGTTGCGTCTGTTTAACAAATTCTCGAAAGCTCCATAATTAATTTAAATTATTTGAACTGCGTTCGGTGAAGTTAGATTACGACGTTATTCCATTATTTTTGTCTGATAAATGTTGCTGTTCAAGGATCGAACCAAGTGGCGTGCAATTGGAAGGGCCTATGTCTAGCAGTGGACTGCGAAATGCTGATGATGAATTTTTTTTTTTTTTTTATGTATGGCCTGCCAAAATGACTCTACTCTGCCTGATGGAAAGCATAAGCAGAATCCAAGAGTGGCGGTCACCATACTCACTGCGAATGCAGACAATGCAGTATGGCGACCCACACCATGGCGGCCTAGTGATGCTGCTGCATCTTTTAGTCTAGTCAACAAGTATGGAACTTGTTTTATTATAATATTAAAATTTAATATTATAAGTGTTTTGAGGAATACCTATTTTAAAAACTTGTCTCGTTTTCACTCGGGAACTATGCCGTTTAAGGACAGATAGTTATACAATATCAATTTTCGTTGTCAAAATAAAACTGAAAGTATAATAATTAATAATATATAACTGTGTGACAATCATAATAAGTAGACCAGATATTTAGTATCTGGTCTACTTCACACAAATATTTATTTAGAGTTATACTATACGAATTTTCTCTTACTTTTGTGTTTTTAGTAAGTTTTTTGGGGCTTGTATGTAAATATTGTTATTTAATTATTGTTATGTATACAGGGTAAAAAAAGAAAACGCAATTAAAACGACATTAAAGGACAGACTGGAACATTTTATTTTTAACCCCCGACCAAAAAGAGGGGTGTTATAAGTTTCACGTGTCTGTCTGTCTGTGGCACCGTAGCTCCCGAACGGATGAAGCGATTTCAATTTAGTTTTTTTTGTATGAAAGGTGAGTTACGTGCGAGTGTTCTTAAACATGTTTCATGAAAATCGGTTAAGCCGTTTAAAAGTTATGGGGGTGAAAGTGGGGAAGAGTAACCGAATGTCTGCAAAAATATCATCGAGTGGGGTCTCAAATGAAAGCGCATAACGTGTTTTTTACTTTTTAAAGGGAACTCAGGTTACTATATCGGGGGTTTTTTTTAATTTTCAGAATTTATAGTTATTAGTCATTTCTTTTGTTGAGATAACACGATTAGCTGTGACAAGATTTAATAATAAAAGATGTTTGTGTTTAAAAATTACGTTCATAATATTACGTTATAAATAAAATTTAAAAATAAACTGTTGTCTCAAATTAATTCTGGAAATGGGACACTGTGAACCGTTTTTATGCTGGTGGAAACTTTTTGATGAGTATTATATCTTGAATTGTTATTGCAATTGCACTAAGAAGTGTTAATTTTATGCACATCTTTATATGGTCTGTTTCATATAGATGTTTAAAGGTATCTCATCAGCTTCGTTTCTTCGTATATTAAGACATTTTATACATGTAGGTATATTAACATTTTCATCAAAACTGGTGTCGCACCAGTTGACCGTGCACAAACTGGCAGGAATAAGCCTAAGTTTATATTAATGCGTTGTTTTATGCCATTCCGTATCAGAAGCTTAGTGGTTTTAAAAAGGCTTCCTATTTAAATAGGTAGTTAACGGTCTGATATTGATTTATTTCTTCTTTATATGGTGCCTGTTTTAGTTTCTCATTGATTTCATGTACAAAGAGTAATTCGCATTTTTCGTAATCACGTCTCACCATTTTATTCTGTACCCTATGTGCGCGCGGCAATTTTCTTTAGTAAAAGTAGATCATTGACCTGCGTAGTCTCTGACTTAATTGTTTTCTATGAAATCGGAGTTCTCTTGTTTGCATTAGTGCTTCAATAATACCGAGGAAGGAAAATCTCCGTTTAAAAAGTGATGTACGCCAAAAAGGCGGCGGAAAACATACGTAAGGTGCAGGAGAGTGCAGAGTGATCTGCCACTTTAAAGAGCTGTAGGATTAGTGGGCGAGGTTACTTGTTATCCTAGTAGTAATAGACTTTAGTGGCGTGACACGTATTGCACTCGTAAAATTAAAATTATGGTTGGTATTACTATATGAACAACTAGCTGACCCACGCAACGTCGTTTACGTCTCCTATTGCCCGTGGCGTAAAAAAAATTACCCGTTTTTGTAACATTCTTCATTGGTGCTCCGCTCCTATTGTTCTTAGCGTGATGATATATAGCCTTCCTCGATAAATGTACTATCCAACACTGAAAGAATGTTTCAAATCGGACCAGCGGTTCCTGAGATTAGCGCGTTCAAACAAACAAACAAACTCTTCAGCTTTATAATATTAGTATACATTTACCTTTAAAAGTGGTAGATTAAACTCCGGTAACAGAGAGTTCCGGGTAAAGGGATCCGTATCTGATCCGCTAGAGCTACTTTAAACATACTTAACACATCTGTCTATATCAACTCAATACATGTATCTATACAAATTTGAAATTTCCTTTATCAGTTTTTCGTTCATGATACTCCCAATTTTTCCTTCTAATCCGGTTGATGACAATAGGCTGGCCCCTTATTATGTATGTAGGAATATAATGTATTCGACAAAATGTGAACGGTTTAATACGCTTCGTCTACCGCTTCGGGAATACATACACATACAATAAAAATTCATACTTTTCTCAATTTTTCCTTCATCTGTGCTATAAGACGTTGCTTCGTACCAAATTTCAAGATTCTGAGTTCACGGGAAGTACCCTGTAGGTTTTGATTGCCTTGCAAGTGTCGAAAATTTGCAGCATAAACGGCTGTATCTTTTGATTGCGTTGGCTTAGAAGTTTGATTTTTTACAGTATTTGATTGAATTTTAGCTTGATACCTTCACGCGTTCCTGAGAAAAAGGGACTTGAGAGAAAGACAGACGGACCACAAAGTGATCCTATAAGGGTTCCGTGTTTTCCTTTTGAGGTACGGAACCCTAAAAAGCGGTTATTTTAATATTACAAACAGACACTCCAATTTTATTTATTTGTATAGATAAAAACGTTAGATTAGTTTGTAAACTTCAACAACAGCGTCAAAAACTCCCGCAATAGGAATATATCCTGCGTCGCTTGGGACTTTACAAACATACATGTAACGGACACAAAGAACAACCAGACTCAGAACAACAATTTGTGGATCACACAGTGTTGGTTATGTAGGATTTTAACCTACAACACTTGACGCAGTAGAAAGTGGCGTGGCGACCGTTTAAACCACTAGCCAACCATGCAGTCAATGTACCGTAGGATACCGCTTGTATATTTACAAAATAAGAATATCGGTAACGTCAATATAATATATGTACATACATATAAACATATCGTGACCGACGATACATTAATATTTATTTAGGTACCGTTATCTGCACTGAAAGTCATTCGTAATCTCAGAGAAGCGTCTTGAAGTGTTAGGAAAATACTTTAAAGAACTTGGCAGTACAGTACTAAATCCATATATCAGTACTAATATTATAAACGCGAAAGTTTGTAAGTATGGATGGATGAATGGATGTTTGTTACTCTTTCACGCAAAAACTACTGAACGGATTTGGATGAAACTTTACAGTAATATAGCTTATACATCAGAATAACACATAGGCTATTTTATGCCGCGATAACCGACATATACGCGGGCGGAGCCGCGGGCAACAATAATATTAAATAAAATAACCGCTCTTTAATAGATATATATAGATATATAAATAATATATATATAATAATAAATATATATATAATATATAGATATAGGTACACTTTCACTTAAATTGCGGAGAGCACTACCGCACTCCCGTTCTGTTTTAGACGGCTCAAAAGCGAATGTAACCTCTTCACAAAAATACTGCAGAATCCCAAATCAAGTTTATTTTCACTCATGATAGATTTTAGCACCACTATTGTTGTTTAAATAATTGATATACATATAATTATTAATTATATCTGGATAGATAGATAATATTAATAATATAATAATTTAGCTGCGCTCCGTGGTGTTAGTCTCGGTTTTTGCTGTACCTTACTTATTCCACGGGAATACTACTTTTTTGGGTTAAAACGTTACCTGTCATGTGCTATTCCAGACTATAAATTTCATTCAGATCCGTTTGGCCGTTTTTTGCGTCCAAACGGAGAACAAACATCCATACATTAAAACATACATCCTCACAAACTTTCACATTTATCATTTTAGTAGGATATTATAATTCTTCTTGTACCTACACAAACGTTTAAATTATACGGGAATCAATCTCGCGACTATTGAAGTGGCAGTTCGTTTCACACCCACTATGAAATCCGGCCGTGACATTGTACTTACCGTTGCGGTGTGCCCTAAACTACCAAAGTTGTGAAATATATTATTAAGAAAACAATTAATGTGATTCAAAGTATAAATAAATTATTATTTTCTCCTTGTTTATTAATTTTATTCATTTGGTTTGTTTGTATGTTTCTTTGTAACCGACTCCTTTGGACTTGATTTTGATCCACTTTTAACGGTCAGATTTCATTTAAACTTGTAGACTTATCGAGGATCGTTCCTCGATAAGTCTAATACAATACAATAATTTGAGAAAAATAAATAAAACAATATTTAAATGAATTTTATAAATAATAGTTTACATAAACAAAACTAAAAAAACACGATTTTATAAATAAACCAAACTAAGTAAAAGTAGAAAATAATTTTAATGTAAAAGAGCGTGGGGTGCTTTCTGAAAATATTGCAATACTATCGCCCCACGCTTTTTATATCAAAATTATTTTCTACTTTTAGTTTCTTTGTGTTTTTTTAAATATTATTTATTAAGTATATTTATTTTATTTGGCTTTTTATTTTGTTTTCGCCTTGGGGGAGGCATAGGCCTGGCCTAGGTCTAGCAGTGGATGTCTTTCTGCTGAGATGATTATGATTAATTTATAAACCGAAGTAATTTTGTTAAATTAAGCCTTTTTACGTAGTACGAAATAACAAGTACAGATGTTGATTGAATATTTTAATTGAGTTTCAAATTAAGAGATTACGTATATGTATGTATGCGTATAAATTAAAGATGAAACTAATTAAAGAAAACGATAGCAAATTATAGCGTGCATGTACTTAAAACATTTATAGAAAATTTTAACAGTAACACATAAGTGTTAATGGAAGAAAAGTCATATAAATAACTAGCTGTTTCCCGCCAAATCGCATAATTATGTTTATAGTCACTGCTTCATTTCTAACAGTCGTAGCAAACTAACCTTCCTCAATGTAAACTATCTAACACAAAAATTTATTTTGGAATCCGACTGCTAATTTCAGACATTAGCACGTTTAAACAAACAACCAACAAAATAGCTTTATTCTATTAGTATAGATTTAATTGTTGATCTAACACAGCGTGAATGAAAGGTTTCGATAGAAGTTGCCAGTCGTCATAAGTTGGTCACGTTTTTTTTATGTTAGCAACCAAATGTTTACTTGAAAACATTGACGTAGAGCGGTTATCCGTAGCATATGAACAAGAACCTATTTAAGTTAGCCTTAAATTGTAAAAAATACTGATTCAGATCATTGTCACTAAAAACAGACAAGTAAAAAACAATATAGTTTATTCATCAACACCAATAGAACTAATAAAATTTTTACTTTATTTTGCAAGCGAGTAAGTTTCCATTTATGTAGTGTGCAGTTTTAAAAAAGAAGTAGGTTCTCATTAATGAAGAATGTCTGTCTAGTGGATAGTAATCCTAACTGGTAAGGTTGGAGGATTAGGTCAGAGGAGAGGAGGCTAGAGGTTGTAAGTTCGGTTCCCACCCAGATGAGAGAATGATGACGATTTGTTGTGTCTCTGGGGGGACCGATCTTTACGATATTTGTATTAAAATTTAGAAAATGGCAGTGTTTATCAGTTTACCTTACATTATACCAGGCAAGCCTAGCCTCTGAAATCAGCAATCAGAAATCAGCTTATGGTTGTGTATAAGATGTATCAAGTTATTATTCTATCAATCTATGATTATTCTATAATTATTCTATGAATATGTTTCTAACATGCCTTAATGGTATTTCTGTCGTCTTTAAGATTAGATATTATGATCGATAAAGCAATTATGGCATTAATGTATTTTTATTTATTTATGGCCCTGCCAAAATGACTACTCTGTCTGATGGAAAGCACAAGCAGAATCCAAGAGTGGTGGTCATCATGCTCATTGCGAATGCAGACAATGCAGCATGGTGACCTACACGATGACACGACATGACAGCACAAACGCTGTCATTTTACGTTGATTATAATTATCTGTGCGAGGGTAGTACCGCCCCGGTCGAGTCGGCCCGTTCGTGCTGAAATCAGCGTGGCTCTACTACGTTTACAGTGAAATCTATGTATATATATAAATGAATCGCCGAAATGTATGTACGCGCATAACTTCCGATCGGCTGCACCAAATTAAATAATTCTTGTTTTATGTGTTCGTTTTTGTTAGGACAAGGTTTGTGTACAAGAAAGATATGTCAGCTCAGACAGATATGTAAATATGGCGGTACGAAGTTCACTGGGTGAGCTAGTATTTATATGTATAATTTTTCATAGACTTACTCAGTAAAATAGGCTCTACTAACAATTTTGATTTAAAACACTTATTACATTTGATTATGTATAAATAAGGATCTACAAAGAAAACTTCACCCATGGTATAGAAGAAAAAGCGGCCAAGTGCGAGTCGGACTCGCCCATGAAGGGTTCCGAAGCAGCAAGTAACGTAATATAAAATTTCTTGTAGTTCGTTCTAACTTTGATCGATAAATTGCGGTTTACGATTTATGACGTATTCAAAAAAAACTACTTACTAGATCTCGTTCAAACCAATTTTCGGTGGAAGTTTGCATGGTAATGTACATGATATTTTTTTTTTTAATTTCATCATTCTCTTATTTTAGAAGTTATAATGATATTAGAAACCTCAATCTCATTTTTGAAGACCTATCTATAGATACCCCACATGTATGGGTTTGATGTAAAAAATTTTTTTAGTTTCAGTTCTAAAGTATTTACCCCCAAAATTTATTGTATTTTATTTTTTATTTTTGTGTTAAAATCTTAATGCGGTTTACAGAATACATCTATCTACTTACCAAGTTTCAACAGTATAATTCTTATAGTTTCGGAATAAAGTGGCTGTGACATACGGACGGACAGACAGACAGACGGACAGACAGACATGACGAATCTATTTCGTTCCGTTTTTTGCCTTTGGCACGGAACCCTAATAAAGATGTGCAAAGATCAATTAGATATTGTACGTAATATATACTAATAGAACTTTCATTGCCCTATGTACCACCAGTATTGTGCTAATTGTACATAGATCCGGGATCACGAATCGTCATTGTCATATGTTCTAAATGATTTGCACCGATGTCTCTTAATGGAAGGTATAATAATAAATAGTTCGGTCATTTACCACACAACGCTATCTAGTCCCAAGCTAAGCAGAGCTTGTGTTATGGGTACTAGATAACTGATACAAATACATATATTAGGGTGTCCCTTATTTTTCAAAGTTTGAAATTTGTAACGCATAGGTCTTAGTTTTGTTCATTTGCCTCTAAAACACCCGGAAATAAATTTTTACCTTATTTGGAGTACGATAACCCGTGCCGATATGCATCCAATCATGTTCATACATTTTGCGCGGCAGTAGCGGTGCGTAGTCGCGGTATTTGTCATTATTTCTCAATTATACTCGCGAATAATACGTATTATTTTATATTTAATAGATGATAATGGAATTAAGAAGCAATAAAACAAGTATTTTCTTAGTTGGTGAATTTTCGTAAATTATTAAATAACTGGTGCAAAGTTACAGTTTAATCGCCAAGTTCTTGCAGTACTTTTTATCCTTCGCGAAGTTAAACTAACTGTTAGTGAAAGCGCTAATCTCGTCACTCAAGAGTGTATTATATTTTGGGAAAAAAGCTAAAACTCCTACCAGAGCTATACCTGTGTAGAAAACTTGTTTGAGGAACGCTTGACAATACTAATTTCATTTGGAAAACAGTATCAACTTCTGGCTGTACTCAAACTGGTGAGCTCTTCCAACCAACATCAAGCTAAAGCTGCGTTGAGCGCACTTTATGCCTGGAACCACGATTACAAAATGACAATGGAAATTTAAATAATGTGAGTTGACACAACTGCGTCTAATACAGGACGACTGAAAGGACATTTGGAACAAACACTAGACAAGGAATAACTACTCTTTGCTTGCCACCATCACGTTTACGAACTGGATTTAAAATTTGTGTTCAAAACGAAAATCCACCAAGTCACAAGTAGCCCTGATATACCCCAATTATCCCCACCTGTCATTGTTGCAAAAAGTTTAAAGACAACTGGAAAACTATTAATTCTGCTACCATTGAAACGTACACCGATATCATCACGACATTTTTGTAATACAACAATAGAAGATTTGTTGATATTTTATAATCAAGAACTGCAAAAAACCATTGTACGTGACGATTATCGGGAACTTATTGAGCTATCTATTATTGTCGAGAAGACAGTGAAAACAATAAATAAATTAGACCTCCTGCAGCGATGCATCAAGCAAGGTGGACTGCTAGAGCTTACTCTTTGAAGATACATATCTTCAAAGAGTAAGCTCTAGCAGTCCACCTTGCTTGATGCATCGCTGCAGGAGGTCTAATTTATTTATTGTTTTCACTGTCTTCTCGACAATAATAGATAGCTCAATAAGTTCCCGATAACAAACCTGTTGCAAAACCAGTTCAAAATTAGGGCCAAGGATAAATAAGAACATCAAAACGTCGGTTTATTTATTGTGGTTACATATTTGAAACCATGGCTTGGATGTAGTCTGGCGGTCTTCAGCGCCTGACTACATCCTGCCTGCCTGGAAGCGCGACGCGGCCACCAAATCAAGATTTATGATTGTCAACGAGGCTTAAGGAATATGAAACACATTAATCTCCAAAGCAGCCAGAAGCAAGCAAGTCAACGTCTTTGGGGCTTGTCAGAAAAAACACCATTTTAAAGTTGATGAACAAACTAAGACGAAATTTACAGTGAAGTTACAAAGAGAGAGAGTATGTATGATTCTGGGAATAGATTCATTACATATGAGTAAGATATGTCTGATTACTTGTATGGTAAATAGAAATACAATACATAGATTTATAATGCTCTCAATAAATTGATAATAAAAAAGAGCCGTACCTATTGTCGCAGGAAAATTGTTAAGTTATTTTGTAGCTTGAGGCAAACAGAAAACATTTATTGTCTAGATTAAAATGTGATAAGAATTTCCTCCAGAGATCCCTTGCTACATGGAATGTAGACGTTAAAAAAATATATTTACTGACAGTTAATGATACAGCTGAAAGAGCTGTAAAACTTACAAGATCTTCATGGTTTGATCACTGCCAAGAAAGAGCAAAAACAATTTTTGGTACACTGTGTTCAGGAGCATGGAAATCTGTATCCAGACCGTAAAAATGAGACCCTCAAAAGAAAATATCCTGCCTGGTCTGTAATTTTATCTATGCCAGATAAAACTTGGTTTAAACATTTAAGTTTATTATAAAACGAGTTCATGTTTTATTAAAATTAACTTATTTTATAGTCGTACGCTGAAAACATATTACTTCATTTGATAAATATTCCATTCTATAACAATAAGTAGTACATACAATGCACATCATCACATCAACAGCTTTTAATAGTCCACAGCTGGACATATGCCTGTCTTTCGAAAGGAGGTGGCATCCTACAGACGGGTTTGTATAGTTTTCTTCAAGTTTTCCTTCTTTTTGCAGTGATGTTGTCCTGTGGAGGGTGTTCCCTTAGTCGCCTCTTACGACACCCATGGGATAAATAGGGATGGTGACACACTGTATTCTCAATCCTTCACCACACGGATATATGTCCTTACATTTTTCTAAAACTTATATGCAATTTTAAGCTCCTTTTATACTTGCAGCGCTACCGGCACGGCGGGCGGGCGTGGTGGTGTGGGTGGCAGCAGCGCGATGCATACATCAAGGCATTCTGTCACCTCGTCTTCGGGCGTCCTTATGGTGGGACCCAACTTTCGCGTCGGCAAGAAAATTGGCTGCGGGAACTTTGGTGAACTCAGGCTCGGTAAGATCCTCGTACCTGTAAATAATAATGTTGTTAGTAACTGACATAACTTATTGAAGCACGGTGGAAATGGTGATCAGAAAGATATATCTATTAGATACTAATATTATAAAGCTGCAGAGTTTGTTTGTTTGTTTGAACGCGCTAATCTCAGGAACTACTGGTCCGATTTAAAAAAATCTTTCAGTGTTGGATAGGTCATTTATCGAGGAAGGCTATAGGCTATTTATTTTTTTCAAAAAAAATTGGGATCCGTTAGAAAATTGCTATTTCGTAACCCAAAGTGTGAAATCGAAAACCTATTTGTGCGTGCGCTGCAATAACTATTGACAATAGAACAAAATAATGTACTACGGGTTTGTAGGTCCCATTAAGATCTACAAAAAAGTCCGCGAGAGCATATATCTAACTATCATGGTTTAGTCACAATAACCGCTTTTGTGTTCAAAAAAAATATTAAATCGTCTGAAGGAAGAAACTACGTTAAATGTGTATCGTAATATTAATCCTTATCGAAATTAAGCATTATGTTTTCAAGAGTATTTATGTAGAAGTAAAATACTTTTTGTTTCATCCCAATCGGACATTTCGTTTAGAAGTTATCACGAGTATAAGACGCTAAGAGTTGGTACCTAATAATAAGTTATTTGCCAAAGAGTTGTTATCAACATAATACCTAATAATATGTCTTTACCTATGAAATTGCCGTTTTGTATGCAATAAGTGAAAGTACTTATTTTTTCAAACTTTTTTATTTCTGTTATTCGAAGTAATCACCCATGCAATCGACGCATCTTTGCCAACGCATTGGCAGTTTATTGATGCCCTTCTTGTAAAAATCAGCTGGACAGGAGGCAACAAACTCTTCAAAGGCATTTTGTACTGCCTCTCGTGAATTGAAATTTTTACCCACTAAAAAGTTGTCTAAATTTTGGAAAAAGTAATAGTCGGTAGGTGCAAGGTCTGGCGAGTATGGCGGATGAGAGGGAGCTTCCAACTCCAGCTCTTGCAGCTGCTTCACGACAACGCGCGACCCCATACTGCGCAACAGACAGTCTCCAAGCTCCAAGTCTCCAATAAGCACTTTCACTTATTGCATACAAAACGGCAATTTCATAGCTAAAGACCTAATATTAATCTTTATCCAAATAAATGTGTTGTTGATTATGAGTATTAGATCTTAGAAGAGTATAATAAATACATCCATACAAATATATAAAGCTGAAGAGTTTGTTTGTATTTTTGAACGCGTTAATCTCAGGAAGTACTGGTCCAATTTGAAAAATTCTTTCAGGGTTAGATAGCCCATTTATCGAGGAAGGCTTAGGCTATATATCAGCACGCTAAGACCAATAGGAGCGGAGCACCAATGAATAATGTTTCAAAAACGGGGGAAAATTAACACGCTAAGGGCAATAGGAGACGCAAACGACGTTGCGTGGGTCAGTTAGTCAATTTATACGCGAAAAATATACTATATATTTTAAATAAACCAAAATCATAATCTGTTATAAAAAAAACGTCAATGATATCAACATGTACTGTTGTCATTCTTTGCACGTATTCTCTACGTATACTCACTGAATTGCAGAAATAGAATAATTCTACACGCCATCGCCGTGTGTCATATACATGCCGAGCTTATTTCGTGCACAGTTATAGAAATTTCATGAACTTGGTTAAGCTTAATAACGAAAGAAATTACTCCTTTCACTAATTGCAGTTGGCATATCCCAATATGTCCAGTGTGCGTACCGAAATATAGAAGCCATTAAATATATACTTCATTCGGATGATTAAAATATGATATGCTATTTCATGATTAGAATTCCCAGAGTTCCGTAGGCGAATAGTAAAAATGTTATGCCAGAAAGTCCAGATTATGAATTTTAGTCTAGTAAAGCTGTGTGTATTTTTATTAATTTACTGGTATTACTGTTTTTTTTGAGCACTTCAAAAAACTCTTCTTTATTGCCTGATTAGTTCACTGAGTGGTATTTAATGGTTAGAATTAGAAATAAATAATTATATTAAGATAAAAAAAGTAGTCTAAGACTACTTCTTCTAAGATTTCTTTTTATACAAGTCATACAAATGGACGCTGTTAAGCATTCGTGTGTTAACCCACACCGAGCTAGTTTTGAGTAATCGGCTGTTAAAGTTTTTTTTGAGAACAATCTTCTTTTTCTGCTTATGTGCTAAAATATTGTTATGCGGTATTTTTTTTTCTTGTAATGCATAGATTAATAAAATAAATGTATATTTTATAATAAATTCATTATTAAATAGAAAGAGCATAAAAATGGTTGATGCTTAAATTGCTGAAGGGTTTGTTACATTTAGCATTAAGGTGTTATGTGCCTGAACACATTAATGCAAAATTCTTTCTTTTATTTTCCGTGGGAGAGCCACGCTTCGGCATGAATGGGCCGGCTCAACTTGAGTGATACCACGGCCTCACAGAAAACCGGTGTGAAACAGCGCTTGTGCTCTGTTCCACGGAGTGAGTGAGGGTACCGGAGGCCCATCCCCCAATCCCCCCTCCCATGATGGTGCAGTTGAAAGACAGATTGTTACCCCAGGAGGGCACCAACTGCGATAGCGTTGGAGAGTCCCTCTATGGGCGTCTGCGCTCAGGACACAACGCGCCTGAACGTGGATGCCCAGGCTGGCTCACGTATTCTGGGGAGGGCAAAATTGCGCTCAATCAAGTAAGTCACGCTCAATCAGGTAAGAGCAGTAACGTCACGGCACCCCCTACCACGCTGGTCGTGGACTTCTGCAACGTCAGGGGATTACATAGTAATCTCAATGCTGTCCATCACCATCCCGAGACAGCAAAGCCATCATTGCTCTTTTTGACCGAGACGCAGATATCGTCTCCAGCGGACACATCCTACCTCAGCTACCCTAAGTACAGACTAGAACATTCCTTTATGTCTAAAGGGTACAGGTCCCAAAGCGGTGATACAGAAACCGGTGACCCACTCATGGAGCACATCCAGATGGCTACAGACCTCGTGCAGCAGCAGATCCCTTGCGCAGAAATCATCGTACTTGGCGATTTTAACGCTCATCACGCCGGCTGGCTCAGCTCCAGTAAAACGGATCATGCTGGGAGATCTATTCACGACTTTGTCCTGGCATATGGCCTGACACAATTGGTTACCACGCCCACGCGAGTCCCAGATGTGGAGGGCCAGAAATCCTGGTTGTTGGACCTTCTGCTGACTTCTCATCCGGACGGATACGTATCCGTAAACGCCCCACTTGACTCCTCAGACCATTGCCTTGTCCGGAGTACAGTGCCTCTCACATGCTTGCCGATAAAAACACCAGCGCTCTATAAAAGGAGTACAACTTTGCCTCCAAGTCCTTCAAAAGAGACATTGCAAGGGAGAAGTCGGAGCACATTGCTAGGATTGGCGCTTGAGCGTCATCCTTCGGAAACTCAAACATTCTGGGCTCTTGCCAAGGCTATCGAAGGGAATTTCTGTAAGCCATCCCTTCCACCTCTGCACTTGGGAAATAATCCGTTGGCCTATGACGCAAAGGAGAAAGCCGATCTTCTGGCAAAACACCAGGCAAAACACTTTGCGTCCAACTCGACCTTGGATGATGGAGAACAGGAGCCGGCTACCATATCGCGGTGCAAGTGCCGTATGCTGGATACCCAGTTTCACCAACGCTTATATAGTGCGTTTAGCACTTTTATCCCTGGATATGAATAGGTCGAGTGGCCCTGATGGAATCTCCCCTATAGTGTTGAAGATGTGTGCTTCAGAGTTGGCACCGGTCTTAACGCGTTTTTTTCGGCTCTTCTACTCTTCTGGCGTAGTTTCGATATCATGGAAGGCAGCATTGGTCCACCTGATCCCGAAAAAATGCGATCGCTCTAATCCGTCCAACTACAGGCCGATAGCTATAACTTCCCTCTTCTCAAAAATAATAAAGGCCATTGTCAACTGTCAACTCCTACGGTATCTAGATGATCATCATCTACTTCATGATCAGCAGTACGGCTTTCGTAAGGGTCGATCGGCTTGTGATCTTCTGGTATATTTGACACATCGCAGGGCATAGGCGATTGAGACTAAGGGGGAAGCCTTGGCAGTTAGTTTGGACATTGCGAAGGGTCGATTGGGTCTGGTACAAAGTGCTTCTTTCGAAGCTCCCTTCCTATGGGCTTCTCGAGAAATTATGCGATTGGGTCACTAGCTTCCTAGCAGATAGAAGCATAAAGGTCGTAGTCGACGGTGAATGCTCTGACTCCATATCTGTGAATGCTCCCGCAAGGCTATGTACTATCGCCTACTTTGTTCCTCCTCCATATCAATGACATGCTGCAAATTAGCGGCATTCATTGTTATGCGGATGACAGTACCGACGATGCTCTCTATACTGGTCACGCCAATATTTCTCGGGAAAACGTCATCGAGATTTGAAACAAACTTGCGTCTGAAGTTGAGACCTCTTTGGAAATGTCTCAGATTGGGGTAGACTTAATTTAGTCCAATTTAACCCCACAAAGACACAAATTTGCGCGTTCACCGCTAAGGAACTGCCGTGGGTCGTATGTCCTCTTTTTGGAGACACTCCCCTATCTGACTCGGCAAATATTGGAATACTTGGCGTCGACATATCGAGCGAAGTCTAGTTTTGTGGCCATTTGGAGGGTAAGGCCAAGTTGGCCTCGAAGAAGCTTGGTGTGCTCAACAGATCGAGACAGTATTTCATCCCGGCCCACCGCCTTTTGCTTTATAAGGCGCAGGTTCGGCCTCACATGGAATACTGTCCCCTGAATATCTTTGGGCGGGGGCACCCAAATACCAGCTCCTCCCTCTGGACCGCATTCAACGGAGAGCGATTCGAATCGTCGATTACCAAAAACTTTCAACTCGGCTAGACTCTTTGGCGCTGCGTAGAGATGTGGCTTCGCTGTGGATCTTCTACCGCATTTACCATGGGTAGTGCTCCGACGAATTGTTCGGACTGATTCCTGCCGCCTCTTTCCGCCATCGTCCTACGCGACAGAAGTCTCATCCCCATGATCTAGATGGTTGGCAGTCCACAATTGCTTATGCGCTTTTCCAGGAACTTTCAGCCTCGCACAATAAAACTGTGGAATGAACTGTCGCCTGCGGTATTCCCGGACCAATACGACCTTCAAACCTTCAAGAAAAGAGCGTACTCCGTCTTAAAAAGCCGGCAACGCACTTATGATTTTTATGTTAACCGCAGTATAACACATATTGCTTTTTGTTGTAGTCTCATTAGATTTTGGCATTAATAATGTAAGGCACTTAGGACATAAATGCTAAATACAAATCTTAATTTAGGAAATATCCAATAACCATTTTTGTACTCTAAAATTTTCTGCGATTTTTTTTATGCGATTTTTAAAGAATAAGACTGCACGAATGCTTAACAGCGTCCAAATATATTATTATTAAAGTTCCGTACTCTACATGCCAAATTCAATCAGCGATTTTGTGTACAACTTGTAACGGTTCAACAGTTGTAGGTCGGAAATATTATTCGTCCCGTTCGTATTTACTTGACATCATATATTATTCTCATCCTTAATGTTAGTTTGTTATACGAAGGTAGCCAACTTGCTGAGTAATATTTGAATATATCAAAAATATGTACCATTTCTATCATTTCTCGGACTTGCTTTCGTATTGAATAGAGGTAGATTCAATACAAACATTGAATGTAATATTGACGTTACTTCGAAACCGTATGAATATGATAGAGGTCAACGTGTGAGTTTTCATTAGAAAGCTGTAAATTGTGAGTAGATAATCTTATTACAATTTAATTTAACTAAACGTAGGTATCAACGGATGGAGCGATAAGTTTTATGGCGATGATTCATAAATGATTGGTTTATAACTCCGAAATTTGTTGAGTGATGACTCACTACTCTGAGATCCTGAGCAAAAAAGATGACGAGCCACTTTCCTGTTCGTCCGGTGCTTATACAAAAATATATTATGTTAGGTGAATGAGTGAAACAGGGAGTCTTAAGGTTCGATTACTAAAATATTTAAAGGTATTAATAACTTTAGGAAATTTCTTAGCAGTAATATACACATATCGGTACTGTTAATTGTTTACGAAATCTATAAAACATTTTTCCATGCCGTATAAAATATCTAATATCAGTTTACTCATTTGGCAATTCGAATATCTGCGAGTTACTACAAGGAGCAAATAATGTCGTTAAGATTTTATGTATATCATTCGTCTAATATTAGATCAATTCGCTGTACCATTAACTTTACTGTCTCTTTTGAGGACTGGCAATTTTAATCGTCTGCTCCCTCGGCTCTGTCTCGGTATAATAAGTTGATTACCGGAAACCAAGAACAAAACTGTTGTAGATCTAGTTTTTGCAATTTGCTCGAGATATTCGTACCCTGACTTGTTTAATCTGTTTAAATATAGACGTCGAATTGGAAGATAGTTGTTTTCCAGCTATACGAGTAATAATGTAGTGTCAGATTAAATTCAAAACAGACGCCTTCAAAGCCCGTAAGACTAAGTGAAAGGAAGTGCACAAAAAATGTATGCGGGTACATACATTTAAATACCATACATATTTATTATTTCATATTATGTTTTGGGCGATTAAAACATGCCATAAATGTTGTTGTGGGTAATTTACCTTAACTTAATAAAAGTATAATTATAAGCGCGGCTCTCCATTCCTTATAATTCATTTTGTCTTAATTAATTACAGATTTTAATCAGTAGTACTTCAGTAACTGTGTATATTCTGTTTACTTCTATCGGATCTATGGAATCGAATACTGTATGACATCATATCAAAATAAAATGTTTTGTTTTAAAAAAAAATCAGTCCTTTTCCAAATTGGTTTAGGATATTATCTTAGTAATTTCATAATCATCTAACAATTTGATGAAATTATAATATTATTGTTGTACCTAATTCTTAAAAAAAAATGTTACTAGGATTGTCTAGATGTTTTAATTAGCTTCCAGAAAATAATGTGATGTCTATGCCTTGTTTTTCATCCAATATTCCCGCCATATTGGATGAAAAACAAGTCATGTCTCACTGCCGTGTCTCCAGATAATAATGAAGTGATTTATATTCATCTTATACCTATTTACCGGTAAAAACCTTATTTAAAAAAAAGTTAGGCTTTTTTGCATAAACTTTGGTTCTCATGATACTTTTTTAAGTCTTTAATGTTGAATGGTATAGAACGGCGATATGTTACGTCATACTAAGAGCCAATGTAAACAAATTTGTAGGTGCATAAAACTATATGCAGATCCGAGATTTTGTTACCATAGACGTTGTAAACGTCAGGGTGAGAGAAATGGGTCACAGCTTTCTATGGCTTATAGATCGTTTGAATCATTGTAGTAGTCTGATTTGTAGAACATTAACAATTGTGCAGGTGTAAAACACATATACTCTTAGAAAGATCAAATTATCAAAAACTTGACAATTTTTAGAGGAACACTTTTATTGGCTAACCTGAAACCCGGTCCGGCATCGCAAGGAAGTCTTTGAAATTTTGATTTCCTCTACTACTCTATCTATTACTGAAAAGTGCATTAAAATCCGTTGAGTAGTTAAAGCGAACAGACAGCGGAAGCAACTTCATTTTTATACTATGTAAAGAGGAATTACAGTGTTTTACGCCCATAAACTGATGGAGCGTACTGTAATACTTAACTTTAGTTTCACTTTTTAATCCGAGTCATTGATTCATTGTTATCGTTTAGAGTAGAAAGATATTAGAGTTAATGGTACGGAACCCAGAAAACTGACTCGAACTTGACCTGTACTTCATTGTCTCGCAAATTACAAAGGCCCTGAGATAAATACAGTATTAAGCAAAATTTGTTTAAGATACTGTTTCGTATAAAGTTATGAGAATTTCATTGTTGTTTTTGCTGAATTATAATCACAAACTTACCATAATACCAGTACTAATAAAACTGCCGCAATATCTATTACACTTTCAAAAACGATAATTTTTCTGGGGCAACTTAATTATTTTAAATATACATCCAACAGGTAAAAGTAAGTTGCACAAAGGACCACTTGTAAATGGAAGACTTACGTATGACTCATTCTTTGGTCGTCAGTATTCAGAAATGTTCTTTTAAATGTGAACTTAGCTGGTGTTCACACGTGTCTAAAAATACGATATATTTGTAACATTCCAGTTCAATAGAATATTCGCTCTTATAAGAGGCTTTCGCCACGTGAGCCTTATTGTTTAGGTAATACGGTTTCATGTACATACATATATCATGCGGAGATTATATGGCTGCGTACAGTCGTGTACTTGGATGTAAACGTCATTGAAAATAACGTTATTGCAAGCACGTGGGAGGTGATTAAAATTGATACAAAACCTATTGGATTAAGAGTTTAAAGAATCCCTCTTCGCTATAATAATTAATGCAAAGGTCTTTTGAATAAATACTCATTAATTTCCACATAATTTATTCGTGACTCACGAACTAAATTTCTCAGCCCGATGCGGTATTAAAGTTAGGGTAATTTATAGAGATGGGCCGATCATTACTTTTGCCGACTAGCCGACTAGCCGATTAGTCGGCCCCAAAAAGGCCGACTAGTCGGCCGACTAATCGGCAAAACCGATCGTGGTTACGGACATTTCCGTAACTATTCGTTTACAGCTGATTCGCGCCCCAGTCGCAAACACCGCCTGCGAACCTTGTTTCTTCATTTTTGCTTCTGTAAGGGTCGTAGTCGGAGGTGTGTTTTAGTGTAAAAAATATTTTTGTGTAAAGATATTATTATTATTGTTGATTGAAGTGAAGAGTTAAATGAAAAAGAAAATCACTTGTGCCGATTATTTTTAAACAAGTGGATGATGTTTTTTGTTTTTTTTTATTTAAAGCCTGCCAAAGTGATTCTGCTGAGCTTGATGAAAGCTTGAGTAGAATCCAACACTCCAACACCATACTCACTGCGAACGCAGACAATGCAGTATAGCGTCCTATACTATGGCGGCCTAGTAAGATGCATTTTCTCACGCCTACGGGACCCGGGATCATGGTGGACGGGAAACACGTGCGTTGGTAGTACCAAACAGTTAAAAACTGCTCGGCACAGGAAGGCAGAACGGAACCGTTTAGTTCCAAAGCGTATTTCTACGACTCTGAAGCGGTGGCTTCTAATGCCAGTACGTGTTGTCCTGTAGAAGATGGGAGAACGTGGGATTAGTTGGACGAGATCTTCAGAATACTGTCCATGGTAAACACGCTAGAGGACTGTCACAGAGGCGATATCTCTCCGCAAGTGCAAAGGCTCAAGGGACTCGGTGGCATCGGGACTGTTGATAATGCGGACTGCTGGCTGCTGCAACCGATCAAGAGCTTCAAGCAAATTCTGTGTGGATCCATCAAAAAGATGAGAACAGTCCTCCACGAACGAGCGAACCTGGGTCTTATAAAGAAGACAGATGCTCGGACAAAGAACTGTCTTACCCTATTCAGTACGCGAAGTTGCCGCGAGGCCGCTTTAGTGATGCTCTCAATTTTTTTTATGTGTTTGCTGCCAAAATGACTCTGCCCTGCCTGATGGAAATCATGAGCAGAATCCAAAAGTGCTGGTCACAATCCTCAATGTAGGTAGTAGGTAGGTAATAAGGACAATGCAGAAGTGTGTGGACACACAGGACAGCGTGACCTGGTGAGATGCTTTTTCACGACCCGCTGAATTGACCCGAGATCGTAGTGGGAAGGAAACACGTGCGCTGGTAGTGAGTTCCAAGTTTAGACCGCTCAGCACAGGAAGGAAGAACCGAAGGGATGAGTGCGAGAACGTGTGTCTCTCTGAAGCGGTGACTTCCGAGGTCGGCACGTGTTGTCCTATAGAGGAAGGGAGAGGAGAGGACCAGTTGGAAGAGCTCTTCAGAACACTCGCCATGATAAAGGCAATAGAGGACTGCCATGGCGGCTATATCTCTTCGCAACTGCAGAGGCTCAGCTCAAGGGACTCGGAGGCTTAGAGACTGTCGCCAATGCGGATTGCTCGCCGCTGTCGAGAGCGTCAAACAGATACTGTGCGACACCATCGCAAAGATGAGAACAGTACTCCACACACGAGCGAACCTTCTTTTTTTACGCGGGAATGCATTGTGCACCATATCCTCCGTGGGGGGGGGGACACTAAGGACGTGTGTGGGACTCGATCTCGATCGGCCATCTCAACGTCTTTTCAACGTTTTTCCTCAACGTCAGCCAGCTTGACTGCAAGTTGTCCAAAATATCGCCCATGGACTGTGCTGTTGTCTGCCTAACAATTATCATGTTGCCATGGGCTAACATTGTGGGCTAAAGAAGAAACAGTGTGGGCGACAGGACGGAGCCCTGAGGTACGCCAGCGTTTACCTCTAGAAAATCAGAGGCCACGCCGTCGCATTGGACCCTAATGCATAGTGTAATCAATGTCAATGATTATTTCTCGTGGTGGAAAGGAAAAAAGTGCAAACACTACAAGCAAACATTTTGTTTAATAAATGTCAGATATGTTTGTTATCAGCAATTAATTTTAGAAACTGGTTACCAAAAGAAAGATTGCTTTCTTTTACATTTCAAAATGTCTAAAACTGATTATAAAATAAAAATTGACAAATATATTATTGAGAAATACATACAAAGTAATAAGCCGAATAGTCGGCGCTTTTTGCCGACTATTCGCCGACTAATCGTCGACTACGATTGCTGCCGGATAGTCGGCTTTACCGACTAGTCGTCGACTAGTCGGCACATCTCTAGTAATTTAATTGTTTCTTCGCTATTAATCGTTTAACCTAGACCATTGTAATCACAAGAGCAATTATATTCAACCATCAGTGTAGAATATCGCTATGCTTATGGTTTTATGCAATTTTTTAATTAGGTTGATGTGAAAAGTTCGGATTTAATTTTAAATCAGTTAAACGTATAAAGTTAAAGTAATAGTCAATCAGTGTCTATGCCAGTTTAAACTTGGAATCCAGGGTTCAACTTCACGATTTTACATAACTTGCAATGTATGTATGTAACTATGTTTTTTGGGGTGGAATCTTGCAACTCAATTTTGAAGCTGATATCATCTTCAACCGATTGTCCTGAAAATTTTATTTTAAATATCTCATGCTGCAAAAGTCCCGACTTACTGACAATGTTATGCAAAACTGATAAACTAAGTAAGCGGGTTCTTTGATGTTATAGATTACCGATTAAAACTGTTATGTATTAACAATCTTTAAAACCGATAAATTAAATTCAAATATACAAATATTTTTTTATTTAAATACGTAATTGATTTTATTTTTACCCTAAAAAGGAAGAAAATTTTAAGTAATTAACTTAAATTATCATCATTAATAAGACGTATTTGAAGATGAAATTATTCTCGCACAATTCTGATATACCTAAGATAATTTGATTACATAACACGTTATTTCTTTTACATAAGCCTATTGAAAATCCTAGCATTTACCAGCAGTGTCTAACGTTAATCCTTTGCAATTCAATAAAGCAAGGTTGAATACGCTTGTATTTATTACTCAGCCACCTATTTCTTTGTTGATTTGATAAAAAAAGTACAATCAACGTTCACATAATGCAGAGCTGTTGCATCTATGAATAGCCCAATGTTACTTCCACCAAGTAGTAAAATGATCTCACTTATGTGTAATCTCACTTTCACCAATCACGGATGTCGTAAAAGCTAATTAGCTGATTAAAACAGTTGGGTGGGAAACAAGACACAAGTGCAGTGCTCAATCGCTGTACACAGAGTGATGATACTTGGCGTACATAAACAATGATAACTATACTCTGTGATCTGAATTTTCTTTTTTTAATCGACTTCAAAAAGGAGGAGGTTCTCAATTCGACTGTATTTTTTTAATTCCGACTGGATGAACCGATTTTGATGATTCTTTTTTTATTTGAAAGCTGGTGCTTCCCGTTTGGTCCCATTTCAATTTGATCCAGTCCTTGAAGTCGGTTTTTATTTTGTTAACATTTTTAATTATTGTCAGCTCGATTAATATCCAATAAAGTTGTCAATTCAAATAAAAACTGTTCCTGCCCCTACTGTAGCCAAGTTGCGAGTTTCTAGTCGATTCTCTATCTACAATCGCTAACGCCTATTATAATCATATATTATTGGCTTATATATTGTTTTGACAATGTGACTTAGCGTTGAGAGACGTCATTCCCATACATTTGTTAATTTTCTACATAACGTTGTTTGTAGAATGCATAAGCAAATTTTTGGCATTTAATAAATTACCCACAGAGAATTGATTACTGCACAAGGGGCTCAGGACACAAGGTGTGGTCTACGTGTATATAAAGAAAGTAATATTTATACCGTTCAATAATAAATTAATATTGCTTATTGAATATTTATGGCCCTGCCAAAATGACTTTACACTGCCCAAGGGCGTCGCCAGCCCTTGGCCTAGGTAGGGGCAAGTTGTCGGAGGAGATTTCTCGCTACCTTCCGTCATCCACTCCATGGCCGGTAGCAGGCGCGTATCTAGGAAGGGGGGGGGAGTGGAGTCACAGGGGACATGACCCCCCCCCCCCAAATCGTACTCATGTATTGTTTTCCTACTGCTACTGTTTTTTTTCTCTCCTGTTTCCGTAATTGTTCAATCGAGATAAGAAATCAGAGGATAGGAATTGTTTAACACCTATAAATTAAAACTGTAATATAATCTGGATAACAAAACCTTGCCCTCCAAGGCTGTCGTGATGCAGGCCTGCTCTGCCATAAAGACTGAGATGACACTAGGTACTAGTCGGGAACGGAGTTTCTAGGAAGAGTGCTAGACAGACACGCTCTGTCCAAGGGTCCAGGACAGTCTCCCGATCCCTCCCACGCAATTGAACCGGCAATTCTGGTCCGACGAGTGTGAGGTATCGGAGGGAGAGCTGGATTGAGCCGTATGGCGGCTGGCTTCCCGCAACACCGCTCCTGGACCTGATGGTGTTTTCCAGGTCGGGCGCTGGTGATCACTCTGTCGGTGCTGGGAGAAAGAAAACTAAGGCAGATTTTGTAGGGCCCTGATCTACCGGACTGCCAATTTGGAATCGGATAGGGGGGGTGGTGTTGACAGGTAGCCTTGATATCGTTAACGATTTCGCCATCCTTCCCTGGCGCGTGATTGGGGCGGAGCTTGAATATCATGCGTGCGGTCGTAGAGGCCTATCTGCGCAACAGGGCAGTGAAGTTTGTCGATCGGAACGGAGTGGCAAATTGAAAGGAGGCCTGTTGTGGGGTTCCCCAGGGATTCCACGAAGATCACGAGATTCCATAGCAATACAGAGCGTATTGGGCCCATTGTTATAGAATCTCGCATACGATGCGGGCCTTCGTACTAGTCTGCCCTCTGGCCTCAGTGTCGCCTGGAACAGGAACCACCCAGCTCATGCCTCCGGGTGAACGACACTGAAGTACCTAGGCCTCATCCTGGACAGTCGGTAGAGCTTTGAAGAGCATTGCGGGCGACTAGTCCCCCGAGTACGAGGGGTAGCAGGGGTTGGATAAAGAGAACTGAATGTGTCACCTACCGATTCAATCACCAGGCACATTGGTTCATTAGGACAGAGAACACTTTAACCTATTATTTAATATTTTTGTCCTACGGTTAGTAATAAAAAATATGGTATTAACAATTTCTGAGCGTAGATCTGTTAGGATGATCTAATTTCGAATATCATTTGATTGATAGCTGGCATTATTTTTCCATGCTCAATATGTTTCTTTAAATTCAAATATGCATCAAATCAAATCTCTAGGGGGGGGGCAGCTGCCCCTACCTGCCCCCCCTTGGCGACGCCCTTGACACTGCCTAATGGAAAGCATGAGCAGAATCCAAGAGTGGTGGTCACCATACTCATTGCGAATGCAGATAATGCAACAATGCAGCATGGTGACCCACACCATGGCGGCCTAGTGATGCTTCTGCATCATTGGGCCTCCGGTCTCATCTCGCACTCACCAACGAAACACGACAGCACGAACGCTGTCATTTTAAGGTGATCTTCTGTGCGAGGGTAGTACTGTCCCGGTCGAGCCGGCCCATTCGTGCTGAAATCGCGTGGCTCTCCTACCTCGAAAATTATTATTATTTATTTCATGTCACAGTAATATTATATACAGTGGAAATATTAATTTATTTATATAAAAACATTAAATAGGACGTAGCTACAACCAAGACGAAGATGCGAAAAACTTGAACAAAAATGAATCAAAGAATACATTGAAGTTTAATTATAAAATCTAGATCGATGGAGTAGTACTGATTGTCCTGTTCTCTAAGATACGCTGATGTTGTGTAGCTTCTATATATGTAGCTTCACGTCAGTTTTAAACACAGATTGAGACGTGTCAATACCGTATGTACACGTAAGGGAATGGTGTAGAGTCGACGTAAAATGTAGATATGATATCTTAAATATATCCAATAGATTCCATATCATACCTATGATAACTAGAATAACGATGTCACAGCGATGGTACCCAGATAGCTCAGTATGCAGAGTCAAGTCGAAGATCTTGACACACAGTTGAGTCGTATCGTGTGCATTTCACTTACCTATTATACTCGTATTTGTGTTTCAATAGAAATGACTATCAATAACAATACGGTTATCATTTAGATATATGGCAATTAAAATTTAATATTCTAATTTTTCTATTGGCCATGCGTATAATTTTACAAGCTTTTTATTAACTTGCAATGTATGTATGTATGTTTAGGTGGAATCTTGCAACTCAATTTTGAAGCAGATATCTTCAACCGATTATGCTGAAATTTTGCAGGCATTATGTATACAGCGGGACAATACAATATTATAATACCATGGAGCTGATCTGATGCTGGAGCTGGAAGGTGGCCATAGGAACTCCGTAAAGAAACGTCGCAACCTCGCAACATCATCGAGTTTGGACTCGTTTGATTCGTCTCGAGGCATTCCAGTAGAAGCTTGTTTTGTTTTTAATTTAATTTATTCTATTGAATATACTCTTACAGTATTAGATTAGTTTTTTTAAACAATTCATACAATACGTAACTTTTGTTTACTAGTTCGACCGCAAGCCACAAGTAATTCTGTAGCCCTTTTAAAACACGGCATATGTCTCGCTCTTCGATCACCTGAGTTACTTTCTTAAGTAGCAGATGGCATGCAATGCAAGTAACTTGAACTATCAGGTATACGTTGAAAGCAAACCGTCATTCCTACTTTTTACAATCGCTTCTATGTTATCTATCATTTCGAACTGCCACCGATAATGCGTGACGTCCGGGCATGACTATTAACAAAGTGGTTTATAAGATAGGAAATAGAATACGGTCCATGCTCTGCATATTAAACGCAGACATTTTTTAACCAATGTATGAATGAATATTTTGCTAAATTGGAATAATAATCTGAAAAAATTCGTTTGACAATGCTGCCTCGTTGGTCTAGTGGTTAGCCTATGCGACTACCGATCAAGGTCTCGAGTTCGATACCAGGGTCGAGCAAAAAAATGATGTTGTTTCACGCCCGTGCTTCGTAGAGCACGTTAAGTCTTCGGTCCTGGTTGTCATGAACATCTATGGGAATCGTTATTTGGAAATCTGTGGCCTCAAATATACTGACAACCCTTCGAATTTCGACAGTTTGCGGAGATGCTAAGGGTTGCAAAGGTTAGACGCTAGTCGGTCCGTGGAAAAATTAATATTCAGGTAATTCCGGTTGTACTAGTAGCCGACCCAAACAATCTTGGGCTAGGAACATGATTTTGTTTCGCAATAGACTGTCCGGTACATATACATCTACGACCTAAGGTTTGTACTCCTCCACGCATTGGCGAGATATTAATACATATCAAAATTACGAAAATCATTACCTACGAAAAATTCGCTTCGCCGGTTATGAATAACTCGGAAAGTACTTACATACCTACAGTCACAAATCAACTTTTACCCTTATTTGATTTTCGCATCACTCATAGTAGCATGATATCAATACCGAACCAATATTCCATTTAATTCTCCGCCAGATAAGATATTATGTAGATCTAATTGTATGTAGATAGGACGATATTACGTTTTTAATGGATTATATCAATGACAAAAATGCGTCAGTGACGTTTGGAGAATTTCGTAGTATCTACATACCTCTCTGTATTATGTATTTTTTATTAACCGACTACAGCAAAGCCAAAAGGAAGAGTTTTCTGCCAGTACCTAGTAATTTTTGGCAATCTATTGATGTTTAAATATTCCACCGTTACGTCTAAACTACTGAACCGATTTTAATGAAGGAAGTCTCAATAGATTCGTAATAATGGCCGAGGTAACATAGACACTAGTCAGGTTGTAGTTTTATTAACTTTTTCCTTTTATCTTTATACTAGCGACCCGCCCCGGCTTCGCACGGGTGGATTTCAGATGCCCCCGCCGACGACACGATTCGTGCATTTTAAATCTGTAATATCTTCGAATATGTTCATTTAAATTAGATACTGTAAAGGACCATTTTGATCTATATTAAATGCACAATGTATTTAATTTACTTAATTGTTTATGGATTCATTCTGTATTGCTTAAAATCACTTCGTAAATAAGCCATTATTTCTCGTAAAAAGAAAGGAATAAAAAATGGTTGTTGTGGGTTATCCCTAAGAGATAGACATATACCGTCGCGGACTTTTTTGTAGTACTTTTTAAGGTGTACAATACTGTAGTACATTATTTTGATCTATCTCGTAGGGTGCAACCAGCGTTTGCAATGTAAGCGCAAAAAAATGTGTTTATTTGCTACATCACATTAGAAATCTCGAAAATTAACAGTGTTCCCATACTATATTATGCATTTATTATACATAAAAACCTTCCTCTTGAATCACTCCATCTATTCAAGAAACCCGCATCAAAATCCGTTGCGTAGTTTTAAAGATTTAAGCAAACAAAGGGACATAGGGACAGAGAAAGCGACTTTGTTTTATACTATGTAGGGATTTCTAAACTAGCTGAGTCCCGCATTGTTACCCGCGATTATTGTCCTACCGCGGGTAACAAGCTAGTCTAAAAAATAGCCTAAGTTACTCCTTATATCATCAGCTACCTATTAGTGAAAGTCCCGTCAAAATCGGTCCAGCCGTTCCAGAGATTAGCCGGAACAAACAGACAGACAGACAGACAAAAATTGTAAAAAATGTTATTTAGGTATATGTACCGTGTATACATACGTATGCATTTAGTAATAAGCGGTTATGTCAATATTACAAACAGACACTCCTATTTTGTTTATTTGTATAGATTATATATAAGTATTTAATAAAAGTGGGTTAATATTAAGATAAACACTCATTTATTTATTTTTTATTTAATGACACAGTAATATTATATTCAACGTTAATAACAAACGTAACATGATTATTACTTCTGACACTTCGTTAACATTCTCTTACTGCTCTGATCTTTTGCTATATACCTACATACATATATAATCTACAACTCGTAGATAAAGCTTTGGACTATATTTTTAAGTGCGCAAATTATAATGCCATAGCTGACCCACGCAACGACGTTTGCGTCTCCTATTGCCCGTAGCGTGATAATTTTCCCCCGTTTTTGAAACATTCTTCATTGGTGCTCCGCTCCTATTGGTCTTAGCGTGATGATATATAGCCTATAGCCTTCCTCGATAAACGGGCTATCTAACACTGAAATAATTTTTCAAATTGGTCCAGTAGTTCCTGAGATTAGCGCGTTCAAACAAACAAACAAACTCTTCAGCTTCTTCTAAGATCTAATACTCATAATCAACAACACATTTATTTGGATAAAGATTAATATTAGGTATTATGTTGATAAAAACTCTATGGCAAATAACTCATTATTAGGTACCAACTCTTAGCGTCTTATACTCGTGATAACTTCTAAACGAAATGTCCGATTGGGATGAAACAAAAAGTATTTTACTTCTACATAAATACCCTTGATAACATAATGCTTTATTTGGATAAGGATTAATATTACGATACAAAAATATAACGTAAATTTCTTTCTTCAGACGATTTAATATTTTTTTTGAACACAAAAGCGGTTATTGTGGCTAAACCATGATAGTTAGATATATGCTCTCGCGGACTTTTTTGTAGATCTTAATGGGACCTACAAACCCGTAATACATTATTTTGTTCTACTGTCAAAAGTTATTGCAGCGCACGCAAAAATAGATTTTCGATTTCACACCTTGGGTTACGAAATAGCAATTTTCTTACGGATCCCTTATTTTTTTAAAAATAAAATATAGCCTATAGCCTTCCTTGATAAATGGACTATCCAACTCTGAAAGAATTTTTCAAATCGGACCAGTAGTTCCTGAGATTAGCGCGTTCAAACAAACAAACAAACTCTGCAGCTTTATAATATTGGTCATTGGTATAGATTATTCCCCAACATAAAATTTTATATTTATTAAAATTCCAAATTTAGTCCCGGCGTACACAACACAACTTGAGAAAACTATATGCAGTAAAAGTATGTATATGTATTGTTAATAGTATATATTGTTCTTATTAGTTGCTGTTACTGTAAAGTGCATTTCAACTCCAGAAATAAATCCATAAAGATTCTTTTCCGCGAGGAAAATGTAGCTCGATTCCTAGTACAGGTTTCAAGCTTGTGGTATTGGTACCTGTTGTTATTAGAAATCATTACTAATTTTGTAGAATGTGTGTAACAGTAATAATAACTAATTAATTAATTTGTTGTCCTTAGTTATTTCTTTTAGTATTTTACTTTCTGTACCACGAAGTTTCGGGTTAATATATATCCTATGTCACTCACAAATAACGTAGCCTTCTATTGGCAAAAGAATTTTCAAAATCGGTTCAGTAGATCCAGAGATTACCCCCTACAACGTCACAAACTCACAAATTCCCAAACTCACAAACGCACAAACTTTTCCTCTTTATATAATAGTAAAGATTATATATTAGTAGTTATAGATTACAGATGATGAAATTGAATAGGCCTATGTCCAGCAGTGGACTACGAAAGGCCGGTGATGATGATGACATGATGAAACTTCTTAGAGTAGGATGTTTGGGGAAATACAGCTTTAATATGCACTAGTTCCATATTTCAACACACGCTGGCGAACCGGAAGTATCGAACAGTCTGTCATTTTTTGCGAGGGAAAACCTTTACACATACACATTACAGATTCACATACAAAAAAACTCCTGTCACTACGAAGTTACAAACTCACACATAACAATATAACATGCACAATTTCACACACACAAACACATTCTCAGTCATAACAGTGTAATGCACCTCAGTCATGAGGTACGGTAGGGGGGACTCCAGAAGCCGCTGATGCTTTCCTGGAGTTCTTCCAGACTGCCGAGGTAGGCCGCCGCGGTGGTTTAGCGGGTAGACCGGTTCGCCGGGAGTCCCACACACACCCTTCGTATCCCCGACGGAGGGTATGGTGCGAAAAGCAATCCCTGCGTAAAAAAACAACCCATTTGGGCTTATACTTAGAGGGTAACGCCTACGTATGGCTACTACCTACCGTGCTCTATGACTAGTTCTAATTATACACTGGCCTTGATCTTGCAGTATTTTTAGTGTAAGAACTTTAAAAATGTATCCCTAAAGTATTTACATTACATACATTTCTAACCAAATACATTGTTTACCTAAACTTTTTATACAAATCGAAAACGTTTAAAGGTTTTAAAAGTAATCTTATAAATAGAATACTGCTGATATATTGGCGATGCAATGTAGCTACAGTCATGTAGCAGATAAAGTATGTATTCAAATTGGCGGTTCCGAAATGTAGCAGACGTTGCTCGTATCGTAATGCTCGAAGAAATCAATATTATCGGGTTTTCCTCTCTTCCTCTCTCTGTTCCGTAGTTGAAGGCAATGTGGTTTATTATGACTGATTCAATACTCAAAATCAGCGTTGCCGGATTTTTTTTTAGTGAAATTGAGATTTTGACATTTTTTGTGAAAAAAGCGGGATTCTTTGGTCGACAGCGGGACAAAGCAAAAAAAAACGTATTCGCACACGAGTAAGAGTGACCAAAAAAAAAGGTCATTCGCAATATTTTTGTTTTTCTGCTACATCATCCCTAATTCGTGAAAGAACTAGTGCCATTTCCTATTTGTAATTTTGTAATGTTATGGTTTTTTTTATGCTGCTAATTTAATTGACGATAAAGCACTACTGCTAACTAGCTAACGTTACAATTTTCATTCAAAAAGCGGGAGGTCAGGCAACGCTGCTCAAAATGTTTTGTGTAAGGCATATCTGTTCCATTGACTATGCAAAAAATATCCATTATCAGTATTTAACCGTGTGTAAGGCAGTTGATTTCACTTCAGATTCACAAATAAGAGAATTCTCTTCTCCTTCTCGTTACTTAATTTTAAATCATAATAGCGTAGAAATTAGAAACTTTGTCTGTTAAGCATTCACGCCATAACTACTCAACCGACCGTTATAGAATTTGGCCTGTCAAAAATTTACAATGTAGTTATGTAAACGTTGATGACTAAAATCTTCCTTTTAGGACTAGTTGGCGCGATAGATATATTGGTTTAGATTTTTTTTTCAACTACCTGTACCGTGCATTCATAAGATATTAGGTGTAGATTCCCATATGTACTATCAAGAGTCAAATGCAATCTCACCGTGATGTTCATATTTGCACACCAGTTCTCTTCTGTTTGATCAACATAATGGTCGGTTTGATGCATAACATCTTCTTTCTGATCTCATTTCGTAAAAAGATAAGAAAGTGTGCAACACCCAGTTGGAAAACTCGCGCTATTTGATTGGACCAATGAGCACGTGCGCTGATAGAGTTGACTTTCAGATATGAACCATCATATTATTATATCTGAATATATTGTAAGGGTCGTCATTTATTTATAATCTGCGTGTAATTTAAACACTACAAAATTATCAAATGTCTATTATGGTTAAAATCGATTATGGTATTTATACACACAGACTGTAATTTTAGTCCTAATATTTGTTATGCCACACAAATATTTAATAACCGTTACTATTATTTTTACAGGTAAAAATCTCTACAACAATGAACATGTAGCGATTAAGATGGAGCCTATGAAGTCGAAGGCTCCACAATTACATCTAGAATACCGATTTTACAAGTTACTAGGCACGCATGGTAAGTTCACAAGCAATTGTATATTTTAAGAATTACATATTTGTCAGTTTCATAAATAATGATATATAAATAGAACTTACTTTAAGGTTGACCATTTCAAGAAAGAACTAATGAAATCGGTAAACAAATGTATCTGCCTGCCTAAAAATTGTTATTGCGTATTGAAAACGAAACCACTTAAACTATCATCTGAAATACATGGAAAAATTCGCCCATCTAGTGTTCTAATAGAATCTTATTAATTACTTTATTTAGTAATACATATATTATTATCGAGGAGTTGGAATATGTATTCTTCAAAACATACTATAAATTGTAAACAAAGAGATTAAGATCATTAGCTTATAATTATACTTTCTGCATAAAAATATAGCGTAATAATCTCTGCTAAGATAGCGTAAACACCCCACGTTAAATATTTGAACATAAACTCAGTAACATTAAATATTGTTTACCTATTTATTTCATACTAATATACATGACATTTCATTAAATGTATTTGTTACTACGCTACGTACGCAATCATTAAACAGATACCAAACGTATGGGCAGTATTAAAAATTTCCATGTCTACTTTTTGTAATGCTAGTAATAGTAAAGCAATTCAATTCTTTTTTTCACCAGATTATTTAGCAAAGATTAGCTTAAAATGTAAACTATATTGAATATTCATATAAAAACAACAGGCTTGTAATAAGTTAAATGTAATAATTTTGTTTTTATTGTACCTAGCAGTATTTATGGCTAGATTGTATACGTGTTTATATTATGTTTTATTGTTAAGTTTTCGTTGTATCTCTTTAGAAGTAGTTACTTAACTGATACATGGAATATTCATGGACGCTGAAGTTTTAAGATAAAGAAGTTACCATATTTGTACATCACTCTCGTAATAGATTGGTCAAACCTAGTAAAAATAAAACTAGATTAAGAGAGTCGGTCTTAGCGCCTATATACAAAGCTCCTAAACATCTGAGCATACAACAACAAAATCCATTCATCACTTGTGCTAGCTATATTAGCGAATATTCCTTTATATTTTTCGTTTTCTTCCCCGGCTTCAGCTAAGTAAAATATTTAGCTTTTTCAAATAATTTTCAATAGAGCTAAAGTCAATGATGAAATCCAAGCCAACCCAATTCTAGATTTTACATATTTACATCTCTAGTTCAGTAGTGTAGCGAGTGTTACACAACTCGTGTGGAAAATCAATCATCATATCAATCAAATATCCCAATACTAGTAAATGATATGCAAGCGCTAAGTGGCATACATACATGTACAATATCGTCATGAAGCTGCTTAAAGTCCAATTCCTAATAACTGATCAAAAAATTTACTTAGAGGGCATACCCAAAGTCTACTACTTGGGAACTTGTGGCGGCCGCTACAACGCCATGGTCATGGAGTTATTAGGGCCCACTCTCGAAGACCTGTTCGTTCATTGCGGCCGACGATTCAGGCTCAAGACGGTCCTTATGATTGCTATGCAGCTCGTAAGTGACTCCGGAATCATTTATGCGGTAGATTTGTTATTGTTTCTGGACACAACATCGTAACCGATATCCAAAGATCTAAATTATCGCGATATACGAGGGTGTGTACACACCGTGGTCATGGTCGTTGTCAAAGCCTTATTTTTTTTTTTTTAATGTTTATTTTTATAAGTATAGACGTAGCAATGCTCTCGCTTGCCACTGTCGCTTTGTATATCGGCTGCAGTGTTGTGTCGCTCAGGTGCGTGCGAGAGCAATGCTCGTGATCAAAAGTGAGTACTTCATTACTATAACTATGTGGTCTGTCCTCCCTTTCCTACCCTAATTCCCGTGAATCCTGTAGCACCGTCGACAGCGGAAGGTATCCCGGAGGTGTATTATTTCGGACCGTGCGGTAAATACAACGCACTGGTGATGGAATTGCTGGGACCTTCGTTGGAAGATCTGTTTGATCTCTGCGGCCGTCGGTTCTCTCTAAAGACTGTGTTAATGATCGCAATGCAGTTGGTAAGTGCTACATTAAATATTTTCATAACGACTAACTGTGTTCTTATAAGTATCCTGGTTCAATTAATTAACTAAGGTGAGAAAGAACAAGGTTAAAATAGATAATTGCTTCGAATAGATTAATATAACTCCGAGAACCGACGACTGACTGTGTAAAAGGATTTCCTTGTGGAATCACATATAGGAAATTAAAAGATCAGGCCCAGCTGCTCATAATTTCTTTTATTTAGAAAGTCTTTATTTAATAGTAATAAAAAATAATATCAGACCCATCTATATATCTGTCTTTGATTGATGACATGTTTTGATAGGGGTAACCAATAGCTTGAGCAGTTTAGAACCACATACTTGTTGCCGGTAAGTTTCTGACAAAGTAAAGACAACATTTATCTGAAAACTAGAAGTAGCCTGTCACTACACCCCGCGTAATCATATTGGACAGAAATAGGCGAATATAAATAAAAAGTAAATCATAATTGAAATTTGCGATACAGAACATTTTGTAACTTATGTTCTCGACAATTTTTTCATGGAATTCAATAAGAAATACAGTTATTGTATCCCTATAAGCTTATTATCGTATTTTAAGCTTATTATCGTATTTTTATAATAAATTATTACCAAAGTCTGAATATATTCGAATCTATATTGGTCATATACGTATATTTCAGTTCTACGTTACTCATATTTTTGTTTTGAAGATTGTTATTCTCAGATATATCGATTTTGATCTTCCATTAAATAATTACCATGCCCTTCATAAAACTCGGTAATTCAATGTATAAATAGCATCTAATTTTACGTTTCAGCTGCATCGTATCGAATATGTCCACTCAAGACATCTAATATACCGAGACGTTAAGCCGGAAAATTTTTTAATAGGTAGAACTGCAACTAAAAGGGAAAAAATCATTCACATCATTGGTAAGTGCCATTTAAGTAATATAAATATTCAGATACTTTTTGGACTTAACTTTAGTCAAAGGGTACTAGGTAATAAATAACAATAACTACCTTCTTATTCGTAAACGTTCTTTGTTATTTTGAACTTTAGAGATGTCAATTTAAAATTGAAAATAAATAATACAATACCTGCATTGCTTAAAGTTAAATAACGTTTATGAATAAGGGGTGATATATATATTAATCTATACTGGTTTAATCAAGCACTCGTGGGTATATCAACGAAAAGTAATCGTTTAGAAAAGGACACAAGAATTTCTAATTAAACATGTATCAACAATTAATATTCAAATTCGACGGAACTCCTAAACATGGGTACACGTTTCGCCTTAGATTGGTTATAAAAGTATAGATTCCATTTAAAACAATTTACAGTTGATATGACTTTCAAAAAGTCTTAGTGAGTTCTCCTGATAATGGAAATGCTTAATAATATTTAATATAACAAGTTGGAGAGCATGTAAAGCCATCGGTCTTGCGCCTGATCTCTCACCGGTCGTTTCGGATAACCGACCGACCGGATTATGAACGTGAGGGAACAGAGAGTGCACCTGTGTTTTTGCACACACTTGTGCTCTATAATATCTCCTGCGCAGTTATCTTGTCTCCGTTAAGACTGGCCGCGGTGGCCGACCATCATAATTATGTTATGAAGTATAACCGAGGAAATGGTTACCTATACTCTTTCTCAAAAGTTTATTTCAAAAAGTTGTTTGGCTTAAATCTTGAAAATCAATACCATGCTTTTCATTATACAGATTTGCAATATTGCATTGCAAATCTGCATAATAATGCAATGTCAATAAAATGATAAAAGTTTTATACATTTTGTTTTTTTTATTTAAGTACTGTAAATACTTCTAAATGCATTTAGCTGTATTTCAAATGACAAATAGACAGTTTAATATTATGTGTTGCATATATAAATACAGTATGCTATTACTATACAGATGTGCAGTCCTTTGACCCCAACCGATACCTATATAATTTACCGTTAAACAACTGTTACCATTATCCGTGGCAATAATACCACTAAGTTAGCGTGTATCAATCTGCTATTAGTGATTGCAATATAATATTAATTAATGTAGTTATATCCTCATTACTCATTACATATGTATTCGGCTATGTCACTAATTAATCATACTAATATTTTATTATTATCATTAAATGGGGTTTCTTTTATGTGTGCTTTTATTAGTATCATTAAAATATTTTTAATTCCATTTTATCATTCCTTTGTTTATTTAAGTCTTTTGAGCGTAATTGCAATACAAAAAATGAAAAAAAGTAGGAAAAACTACTTAAATTATAATTATAAAAAGTTTGTTTGTTTGTGGACGCACAAATCTCTGGCACTACTCTCAGGAGAAAGGCAGACGAAGTTGCGCGGGTGATAATATTATATGTACATAAAACAAAGTCTTTTTGATACACCATTTATAACTCAAAAATGACTGGACCAATTTTATGATTTTTGTGTCTTTGCATTTGTCTTCATCCGGAATAGGATAATAATAATAAGTATTAAAATGATATTATAATACGAAACATGTCATTAAAAACAGCAGTCAAAACATTTTCTCATTCATTGACTGTTAGGCAGAACGAAGTTCGACAGGTCAGCTTTTATAAAATAAAATTCACGTTATTCAAAGCCGTCATACACAGTTATAAACTGTCGCTGTCGTTACGAACAATTTGAATGATTAGTTATGACACCGTCTGAACAACAATCAATTAGCTTTATTTCGGTCTTTTAATTATGCGTGTAGACTTTAAGCAAATGATATAATCTACATTTATTGTAGTTGTTGTACATAATTGCCTTGTCAACATAGCGTAATAGTAGTAAATGTGAATGAATTCTTAATTAGTTCTGACCATATTTACTGAAGAAAACTACAATTATGTTGCTCATGCCACTGTCCCTCTATTTATGCTTATGTCGAAGGCATACTGACATGTAAACTGCAACATGTGTTTTTCAAATTGAAATAGGTACTGACTTGAGTAATAATTAAATATAATTTGGTTCATTTGGTGAACATGAACATATCGCTCACGCTTGTTTTAGAAGTCAACATTCGCATTCATTCATTCATATTTGAAAACATATTGCTAAAATGTTAACAGATATCCCGAATGTAGAGTGTAATATTTGTAGGTATATTTACCCTTTTATACTTCTTAAACTTCACATTAATGTATATGTAACCCTCACACTAACAATATTTTTTCACTGGAATATAAAAACTAAATAAGTAGGTTTGCATTTTATTTTGCACAGCTATTGACTTAGTTTTTATATGAGTATAATTACGAAGCTTGAATCATGTTTTGAATACCAATTAGTGCAATGCCAAGTCTATTGACCTGGATATGTTTCCATCGACCTTTTTTATTTACTATTGTTATTTCTACTGAAACGAGTCTAGTCGCACATGACATAAATAGTCATTTAACGAATAAACATTTATCTGACGTAAGAAAAAACCATATCTGTGGTGACAGATTAACAATACAGTGTCCCTACCCTTATTGGCTTAATCATCCCGTAACGTAAGAGCCGACCAGGGAACGACAACGACGCAGACAAAGGAACTGCAGAAAGGAGGAAAACTTGACGTAAACCCCTCACTAACCCGTCTGGTATGTGTGGTATAAGAGACTTAAACATTTACTGCCTCTGTGGCGCAGTGATAGCGTAGGCGACTGTTGTGTTTGATTCCCTGGTCGGACCAAATGTTTGTATGATCTGCAAATATTTGTTTCGTAGTTTAGGTGTCTCCTATGGATAACATGTTTGTATTTACAAAAAAGTATATATGCATTTATATCAGTTGTCGAGTACCCATAACACAAGCTCTGCTCAGCTTGGGACTAGATGGCGTTGTGTGTTAGATGTCCAAAATATTTATTATTATTATTTCCAAGGAAAGACATGTAGAGTCCAGCAGTGCTCAACAACAAGTTTATGTGTAAATTTTTAACGCAAAACATAAGTTTATTCAGATCCATGTTTATTCAAAAGCTCGTAGGATCGTAACAGTGGTGTTAACGAGTGTCATTTGTGTAATGATCCATTATGACAGTTCGTTTCGCGTACTGATAAAGACGCATTGATGTCATACACGTCATGGCGATTACGTGACTGGATATATAACGTTAATGTAGTAATATAATCTTTACTAGGACAAGGTCTGCGGTTTAGTATTGATACTCTTATTATGATTAGTTAAGAAAAAATATCTGAATACTATTGTATGTTGGTTCTAATGTTTGCTGAATTAGGTTAGCGGATACCTGTGATTGTTATATTATATTGTCATTTTATATGTTTGTTCGAGGTTATATTCCGGGGATTTAATGGTCTTCTCGATGGAATTCCATATTTTAGTTTTCCATTTGCTATTTAAAATTTACTTGCAACATACTACTTAAGTAATATGTAAATAATAACAGTATGTTAATATTACAATAGAAAATACCACATGATAAATTACTACCAAATCTTACACCCATTTTTATTTGATTATCACGAAATTTAATTAGACTGCCTCGTTGGTCTCGCGGTTCGCGTGTGCGACTGCTGATCATGAGGTCTTAGGTTCGATTCCCGGGGCGGACCAACTGTTTGTATAATCTACAAATATTTGTTTCGGAGTTTGGGTGTTTTCTATGTATAATATGTATGTATGTATGGGCTAGATGGCGTTGTGTGTTAAAAGTCTGAAATATTTATTTAATTTTTTTTTGGCATACACATTGTAACTTTCATACAGTAAAAAAGTATTATGCCGAGTGGAAAAATATTTTACATATATTGGTCTTTGCTTAAGATACATAAAATTTGTGATAAACCTAAAAGACCCCCGTTATGTGATCGATTAAATATTAATTAACTCCTTTATTATTTCAGATTTTGGTTTGGCCAAAGAATATATAGACTTAGAGACAAACAAACATATCCCATATCGGGAACACAAGTCACTAACCGGGACTGCAAGATACATGTCAATAAACACACATTTAGGAAAAGGTAAGATTTCACTGTTACATAAAGAAGTACATGTTATATACCGTACTATGATCATTGTTTATTTCCAACTTTACCACCATTCACTTAGTAAATCTCAGTATTTGTCTCAAAGACACGATAAATATTCAATAAAATCATGTCACCAGAATATTGTTCTTAAATCATGTAGGTAAGGTTAGAACAGTGATCATTTACCAACCTTCACTTGTAAAGCCGAACATGTAAAATCGTTCCTTTTTTATAAATTCCTACATTTACCAACTCGTCTTGGCAAATCCTAAGATTTACTGGTAAAACCTAAGATTAACAGCAAAGTGTAGTATCGTGATAAGTTTATTACCTACTTAATTGCTAAGTTATAACTTTGATCTAGATTTTTAAAAAAGATGTTAATAGAAGCGATATTTGTCCCGTTTTTTACTGTAGGTACTCGTAAATCCATTAATTATGAAGATAAATCATAGTACAAGTCAGCTTTCAATGAATTCTGGTGCATGAACTCGTTTTTTTTCCATTTCACTACTAAACTGTTTATAATCTTCTCGTTATGTTATAAACATCGATATAGTTTTCTTGCATTAAGTCATGATATTGAACCATGCCCCTTTTGTTTTTTAATCCTTCAAAACCTATGTCTGTAATAGGATAATATGTATACAATTGCCCATGTGGTGACGGATTTAGGTCATTCATCTATTTATTCTATGTGTTTCGCATGGTATAACAATACAGGCATGACATTCCGAAAGCTACCCAGGGTGACGTCACTATCCAGTTACCGCTTTATAGCAACATAACATGAAATGATGGAAACATTTTCAGTCACCATTGTATTTAAAAAAATGTAAAATGCATTTAAATTGTTGTTTTGTGTACATAATCTAACAAAATATTTGAAATTAAATATATGATAACGTAAAACTTTATTGTTCTATCGAATTCACAAAGGGAATAATGGTGGTTGGGTAGTTATCATTTCACACTTCTGGTAACACTGAACCAGCGATAGTGATTATGACGTCATCTCGTCCTCTATGTACCTCGGCATGCCATACCTGTATTTTTATACCATGGTGTGTCGTAACTGCTGACTAAAGAGGCAAACTAAACCGGACAACAACAGAATTGCAAAGAAAGACATGTAGCAAACCCTATACCAAGCCGTAGCCCAAAACCTTACTTTTGAGAAGAAACCTATTGGTTTGGTTTTCTCGGGCTGTTTCCGCACTTAGCCTCTTGATTGGGCCATTGCGTGGGTTTTGTCACCTTACTCTAATCATCCTAGATCATCCCAGAAGATTAGCAGCCTTTTCAGGTCGCTACATGTTTCCGGGAGTGATGTTGATTTGAGGATGTCTGCCCGTTGATCTGCCACACTCCTACATTCTGTGAGAACGTGAGCACAGAGGGGGAAGAAACCTATATCTGGATCTATCTAGACTACAAGGCTATGATCTAAATATAGGTACTTCGACAGGAAATAAGATGCAATTAAATATTTGTTTTTTTCTTATTTTCAGAACAATCTAGACGCGACGACCTAGAGGCTCTCGGGCATATGTTTATGTATTTTTTACGAGGTTCCTTACCCTGGCAGGGTTTAAAAGCTGACACACTAAAAGAGCGATACCAAAAAATTGGTGACACCAAACGAGCGACGCCTATTGAGGTAACAAATTATTACCATTATACAACAATTACTACATTTATTTATTAATGACTTCATGCACAAATATATACATAGATTTTTTTTTTCTGCTGCCATTCTTCCCAAAATTTCACTTTTTAAAATTCCATTAAAAGTATGTATTCATTCAAACTTAGAATAACCTTCCAAGTATTTTCATTTTTCTTGTAGTCAGAAACGCAGAAATAGAATTTACTGTGACTTAAACTGTAAAGCTTCCTTCGTGTTAAGTAGCAACAATAATAATGTTACGTAAACCAACTTCCTAGAATTTAAAGATAACGAAAATAGTGTTAAAATTATATCTACAAGGTTAACACGAAACGTGATAGTCAAATTAGATCACAACTGTTGATAACAACAATACTTTAGTTATAAAGGAGAATAAATTATTGTATAAGATCAAATTTTATAATAACAAGTAAAATTACACAGTTAAATTTTCACACAAAAAAACCGACTTCAATAACTAGACCAAATTGAAATGGGACCACACGGGAAGCACCAGCTTTCAAATAAAAAAAAGAATCACCAAAATCGGTTCACCCAGTCGAAAGTACTGACTGGTAACAAACATAAAAAAAATACAGTCGAATTGAGAACCTCCTCCTTTTTTTTGAAGTCGGTTAAAAATAGCCTCTTCTGGCCTATTAGACTAGTGGTTAGTGACTTGACTGCTAAAGCAGTGGGCATGGGTTCGATTCCAGTCCAGGACAAATTTTCGTGTCTGGGTGTTGTCTATGCGTTAATATGTTTGGTATGCATAAGTATGTTTATGTAATGTGTGTTATTATTTAACTAACTTTTGTCTGCGGCTCCGCCCGCTTGTGTATCGGATAGGGGTCACCATTTTTGGACTAATAGCCAATGACAATCACAAATAATTTTGCTTTCCATTGGTAAAAGAATTTTCAAAATCGGTTCAGTTGATCCATAGTACCTCCTACAAACTCAGGAACTTTACAATTTTAATAATATAGAAGTAGGGCACATAGCTTGTCTAAGCTCGAACAATAAAGAAAATAGATAACTATTTTTTTATTTACTTTATTATTTTTAAATATAATATTGGTATCCGATATACAACATAGGTATAATTATACTATTACCCGCGAACTTCGTACCGCCATATTTACATATACATATCTGTCTCAGCTTCTCACAGGCAGTGTACAGTCGCAGACAAAAAAAACTTTTTCCGTTACCCTTTCACTTTTCTTGTACACAAACCTTGTCCCGACAATAACGAACACATAAAAAATAATTATTTAATTTGGTGCATCCGATCGGAAGTTATAGGCAATTCATTTTTAAATATAGATTATGCCGGTGATATTGATATTTTACGAGGCACAAATTCGTCTTAGAAGTAACCTTTTTGCTAGTATTGTTTCGCGATGGAACGATGTGGTACAATTCTTATTTCGTCGAGGTCACTATAAAATAATAGGTATACCTACTAGGTTTCTAGAACGCGTCCTCGTTAAGTTCATGCTCTATTGTCTGTTTTTTTAATCTATGGTATATAAAGAAATATTTTAGAATTGTTTTTGAAAGAAAACTTTAGGCACAGTATGCTTCACATGTAATATTTTTTAGGTTTTAAAGAAATATTTTTGGAATTAATTCTGCTTAACATATATTTAGGTCTCGCTTTGTGTGTGTGTTTGTGTGAGGGTATTCATATTTATATATATGAAGTAGTCATGAACAATAAAATAAACATGCAACGAATCAACAATCAATAATATAAAAAACACGTATTTCAAGAGAAATTTAAAAATTGTTATAGATATCGTAAGATGCACTTAATATCCCCTGTACTATATCTATAATCATACCACACTTGGTTTATGATTAGCATGTGGTATAAGAAACTCAAAGTTTGAGTTTATATTATATTCCTTTCCCTATTTACACTGGTACTAAATTTTAATTAATTTTGTCATTAGTCTTTGATTAAAGATTTGTAGAAATACCATAAAATCTGATGTGTGATCATTGACAAGAATCATTAATAAAAAGTAGGATTTAATGAAATTTTAACATGAATGTTGTTGTATTTAAACTCAGGTGCTCTGCGAAGGCCACCCCGAAGAGCTAGCGACATACTTGCGCTACGTTCGTCGACTGGACTTCTTCGAGACGCCCGACTATGACCAGCTGCGGCGAATGTTCCGCGATTTGTTCGAACGCCGCGGATACGTCGACGATGGCGAGTTCGATTGGACCGGCAAGACAATGGTAAACAATTCCGTATCTTAAGACAAAACATCAATATTAAACTAATATATCTATATTGAAATGGAACTATTTGATGCAAGTTTTAACTTTTATCCGTTTTCGACTAATACAAAAAATATTAGTTTCATTTCAATTAAACAAGAATAATGTTTTACTATTAGGAAATGTATAAGGGTCTTTTTCCACTCAGGGTCAGGATGGCAAACATTTTGAACGACTGTATTTTCTTATATGACGAATCAGTAACTGGAATGGAAAAAGGCTTTATGAATTAATGTTTAAAAAATATACAGAATACGACCATGTGTCTCAAAAAATTTATAGTATCTTGTTTAACTAGTAGTATAACATTTAGAGAAATCAGGTCGCATTCATTATTCGTCAATGTGTAACCGACACCGTCGCACACTATCGCATGTAATCCTTATCTCGTCTGAAGTACCGACATTGATAGATAATGAATGTGTGCTTATACATACACACTGTACTTTATCCCTGCTAGATATTTAGAACCAAAATCAATTAAGACAGTGACTATAGTTATGCGACTATCGTGACTATAATTAATCATCCTTGTCATAATAGTGAGCATTCAAGCAGTTAACAAAATGTAAAAAAATATAACACCTAATCTGTCTGCGCCAAAATAATTATAAGTGATTCTTCAGTGATACTCATACTACATTATTGACAACGAGCTTGCTTTAAAGCGCTGTCTTTAAGAGATCAGCTTATTAAATACATCAGTATATAGATTGACAAGTGACGTACAACATATATCCACTTATAAAAAAAAATTAGTAATATCATAATTGCTTACCCTAATGACTCTGATAAATCAAAGAAAAAGTGCAGTGTGGATGTAAAATTATTTTTTTACTAACCAACTCTGTATTACACTTTTCTAACGCTTAAAATTCACCGTCTTGTAAATGAGTAGACCTCTTAAACACCATGATGGCAAACAAGCCGCCGGCATGGCCGCCGAATAGATATAAATGGAATGCTCTACCGCCGACATGTTGTGGAGGAGGCCTTATATTAATAAGTCATTTTTAAACCTCCCAGACTATACCTATAGCTAGGGTTGTAAATATAAATGAAACGTTTCTAAGTAGCATATAAAATAATAATTCCCTAAACCACTTTTAATAAAAAATATAAAGCTATGCAGAAACATTTCATAATGTAGTTGAATGATTGCTTTTCCAAGGTTTCACAGCTGTGCTTGCTTGCTTTCAATGTTTTCTTTAGAATTATAATACTCCAAGCTTCTACTAAACGACTTTAAAAATAGGCACCAGAAACTACTTAAGATAATGTTTTGTAAAACATGGGAAGTCGTATTGTAGAACAAATTTATGAATAAATGAACTACGTAAAAATGTATAGTACCACAATAAACCTACTTAAAAAAATCTTTCTATTTGCTGTAAAATGTCTTTCCCTACTTTTAGAAGACCCTGAATCGAATACAATTAAAAAGTATCGTTCAAGTGCTTGCAAATTAATGTACTTGAATATACTTTACCATTTTAAAAAAAATAGACGAATTAAATACTATACTTGTCTTATCAGTACAAAAGTAGTTATTAATAAAATATGTTCTTTTTTATTTCTTCCTTTTTTAAAATACCATTGCTTCGCCATCAAAGCGTTAACTAGTAAATGGTGGAAAAAAAAAGTAAAACATCAATTCTGTCAAAGGCTAGATGCATTATCGTGTCTGAAGAATATTAAAAATACTCTAAGAAACTTCAATATTCTCGCTATTGGCCTATTCTGAAATTGAAGTGAGTTTATATGTTAACTTGTTTACAAATGTTGTTTAACTTTAAGCAACGGTTCTGTGTTATTTTCAACTTTAAGGCTGTAAATTTAAAGTTGAAAATAACACAGAAACGTCGCTTAAAGTTAAATGACGTTTATAAGTAAGGCTGTAAGTCGTTACATTTCTTAAACAAAAATCATTCTGTCTTCCAACTAGTGTTACAATTTTACAAATACAAGCTCAAAATCAAAGGTTTCATTCATATATATAAGGCACTGTGTTTATTATTGAAATGAAACTATATGCTTTTGATAACACGAAGTTGGTTATTTCATATTAGAACACGATACTACATTCTAGCCAACCCATATTTGCATGACTAAATGGATAATATTGCCACACTGCTATGTATTACCGAATTGCACAAATTTTGTATCAATTTGCACTACCACTGGCACTGTACCGCTATTCGAATGTATCTAAGTTTTTATCAGCCAGTGTTAATTAACATCACAAACATCTATTTTCAAAAACAATGTTTCACAATTCTCTGGATAAACTATTTTTGTTACGATTTTAATTTTTCATACTTGCTAACGGTTTAATGGATGCATTTAAAAAATTGTTTGAATTAGATAATCCTTAAATAACATCGCTAATAGTAGAAGTTGCATAATTTATTATATTTGTTTAATAAAATTTTGTGCCTTAATTTGATGTGTTTTTATGTAGTTTTGAGGCACTTTTTATACGTTAACACTGAAAACTGTTAGTGCTGTGTGTTTTATAGACTACGTATTAACAACGTAGTTAGAAGATACGGTTTTACGTGGTTTGTAAATGTCGCTTACTTACGTTGAGATGTTGCATGTCGCATGCTCGCTTATGTGTCGCCGTCGCAGCCTGCCAACATTCACGTGATGCGAATCTTGCGCAACGCACCGCCCTCCAATATTGTTAGGAATAAGTCTGACAAGGTTAGTGACGAACGTATTATAATTATGAAATCGTATAACTGGAGGCCGAATGATGCAGAAGCATCTCAATAGGCCGCCAAAGTGTGGGTCGCCATGCTGCATTGTTCGCATTCACAATGAGTATGGTGACCACTGCTCTTGGATTCATTATTCATGCTACCCATCAGGCAGAGTAGATTCACTTTGGCAGGACCATATGTAAAAAAAACTAGCAGGTACCCCTGTATATAATACATCAAAAGACGGTTTTATGAAAATATATATTCATTTATTCTTAATACTAACACTGGGTTTTCTTATTTAATGATTTGTGTTAAATATGTACAGTAGTATTTGTTCACGTTTTAATGTTGTTTCTTAATAGGTTGTCATATTAAATATAAAATTGATGTGGTTTCAGTCTACACCCGTGGGTTCAATTCAAACTGGACAAGAGATTGTTGTATCACCGAATCGGGATAGCACCCAACCATTCCATAAGGTAAATAATACTATATAATTACTATAGTTAGCTATAATGAAATATTTCTCTTTAATTCTAATAAGAGTATATTCTCTGCGAGGCCTCATTTAGATTTATTTACATTTATTTTTCATTTCATTTACTTAATTTGACACTAAAATTTGTCGGGTAAGCATATTATGGTTTGGATAACGCGTAAGTAGCTCTTACGGTGTAAGCATACAGGGAAACTAGCGAAACAATACAGCTAATCTATGGGTAGTTAACTGTACCGTAAATAAATACCGATGTCTCCTTCATTAATACGAATATTACAAAACATCTAGGAAAATATAATTATTACAGCTTTTTATTTCTATTTCAAATTAATTTCAAATAAACTTTCAAATATATTGCTCAATTGAGTAGTCTAAAACCGTGACGTCACCACGTTGGTTTTCAGTACTATAACAATTGGTGGTTTTGCTAACGATGTCTCACTATATACATATATATTATCATAATTATGAATTTGTTTATCTATTAAATACATGTCGTATACACAACCAGTCTTGATAAATATTATGACTGTAAATTAAACGCTGCACTAAATACTATGACACTAATAATCTTACAATCTCTACATTAGCGTGCTATTTCAAACCATAACTTGCTAGATTAAAATGACACAGTGAAAACAGTCTGACACAAAACCACCATTATAGTAAACTAGCTGACCCGTGCCCACTTGGCGGTAAACATTTTTTTCTCCGACTTACTTTGCAAATTCAGTTACCACGAAAAAGTCTTTCCACTTTTCGGGTTATTATATACTCTACGTCACTCCCAAAGAACGTAGCCTTCTATTGGTAAAAGAATTTTCAAAATCGGTTCAGTAGATCCAGAGATTACCCCCTACAACGTCACAAACTCATAAACTTTACCACTTTATATAATAAAGTATAGATTAATGTCGTCATTTATGAAAACAAAAATATCTCTGGTGGCTTTTTATTAATTAAATCATATACTACAAATATTAGTTATTAGTAAACTTGTGGTTTAGAATGGATTAGACCGAATAACGTCGACCTAAGGGCAATAATAACAAAAAAACAGTAGTAATATGGTACCGTAAAACACAGAAACGCAAATACCAACACTATTTCAGAATTAATAACATATTTTAAAATCTACATTTGATCATTTTCTATTTCCTAGCGCTATTTGCTTTTACCAAAAGTGTCACCAATTCGAATAAATCTTTTATTATATTTTATTCTCAACCCGTTAATGAATTTTAATAACATTATTTTCTGTCTGTTAAAAACAATATTATTACACATATTAGTTATCGCAAATGAAATGGTCCCATGAATCGCGAACTGATACAGCTTTTTTGTCGGTGCAGGATGATTTGTGTGATTATATGATTGGTTTGGTTGAGGACGATGAGGCGGCGCTAATATCCGGAGAGGTTTGGCTCGCTTACACAATAATTTATTTTTTTATAATTAGTACCTTACTGCCCTTGATGCTCGCCTCAAATCTCTCCATGAAATATTTACAATATACTATTCAGTAATGTGTTGCAAACTGAATAGTATTAATTGTTATGATTTGTACAGCCCTCGGCAATCATCCGTTGTTGTATTTTTAACGCATTTTAGGGTTGGTCTCTTAAAAAACCCTTTATAATTAATTAGCGTTTGTGTATGTCGGTTATCGTGGTAAAGAGAAGTCTTCCTCAAGAATCAAAATATCTCCATGCCAAATTTCATTGAAATCGGTGCAGCGGTTTGCTGTGGAAGTGTGACAGACAGACAGATTAACTATCTAATTTAACTATTACTGTAGTAGTTTTTGCGTGAAGAAGTAACAAACATACACACTCTCGCCTTTATATATTAGTGTGATATGGATAATTTAAGAGTTCTTATTCCTCCAACCCTAAAATATGTTTAGAAGTAACACAACGATTGTTCTTAGATCTTAAGAATATCATTAGCAGTACTTGCTTGGTGCTTTTAGGGGTTTCATGCTAGATTCCCTCTAACAGTCCAGTGATGTTTTGTGTGAATTTTACACGAATGCTACAAAACATACGTTATAAATTAGATGATGACAACTGTAAGCAAGAAATCCTTTAATCTCAGGTCTAATATTACAACGAAATGTATGAATTTCATTTTTTGTCTTAGTAACTATAGATACAAGCATTTAGAAGTGATATAGTTTATTTTTAAAGTTCGTTATCCTTTTGTAGTAATCCTTTTTAGAATATTTATTAATATTCAAAAGTAAAAGAAGAACTATGCCTATAGTTGTGAGCTGTCTACCAATTTTGAGCAATGCTTGGGTCTGTCTAGATGCGTTTTCGTGATTTGGAAGACTCCTTTTTTTCCTCAATAATTTTAGGGAAATACACCTGACTGTGTGTTTACTCGCGAATTTCTAAATTGTGTTCAAAATAACGTGCATCTGATTTAGATATCAATTTGGTTGGTGTTTCCTTTTTTAATAATCGAGAAGGCCTTTTTAGTACAGGTCAATTAATATTAATAAAATTTTAATATATTGTTTTTTTTTAATAACATCTTAATTTAATTTAATACTTAGTCATAAAAACGATTTAGCATAAAATTACGTAAAATTGGTAATATTAATGAGCAGTGTTGCCATGTTATGTATAATATATGACCGTACCAACAGTTGGCAGTGCTGAAGAGCAAGGATTTCGGAACGGGCGGCACTGCCAACTCTGGTGGCAACTGGCCTCACAGCGGGAAGGCGACGCCGCTAAACACGGGACATCTCACACCCGCCGATAGACACGGTTCTGTGCAGGTGAGATATTTCATTAGAATGATGGAAAACGATCTGCGGCATTGCCAGTGCGGCGACTTCCATATACAGCGCAACAGAAATATACTACAGCGCCATCTATCGAAGTTACACTGAACTACATAGTTACGACGGAAATAAGAATCATATATACAAATATATATAAAATTTATTGCGGCTATTATAATAAAAAATGTTATATGTACTGACGTATCAGGCAAAGCAATTCGTTTAAGTTCGACTTTAGTATTAAACAAACGTCAAAAAAACAGAATCACTTTTCAATATCTCATCAAACAGCAATATTGTGTTTGTCAGCACAAAGCAAGGGTGATTGTTAAATGTAAGAAAAGTGAATGGTTGTGGGATATTCAGTCAGTGGACAGGGTGAATTGAAGTAGTAACTTATACCCTAGCACACTGTCATGTGAATCCACGTAACTACACATAAGGTGAATAGCCATTGCCATGTTAAATGTACCAAAAATAGCACTATGAAGTTGTTAGTCTGTTAGCAATAATTTATTATCACTCACTTTAGCATGACCTTTTATTTTTTCAAATTTATATTATTTGACGCAATTACTTGTATATGTGAATGTATATTGGTGTATTTGTTTTTTAGCTATTGAAGAATAAACATTTTCGGTATGTGAAATTTCCCGGATCGGTATCAACGGTCAGTTTTGAATATATTTGCCGGCAATCCTTGTGTGACTGTCTGCATGACGCTTCAAATGTTTTAACAGTTAGGCTTGGCACATGAATTTGATATTTCTTATTATGACGTTATTATCTTATGTACATACCTATAATAGAAAAGAAAACCTTTTGCACTCTATTATACATTTATGTATGTGCATATTCAAAAAAAAGTGGCACCAACACTTTTTGGAAATTTCTTTTAAAAAGATTGATTGCAAATGACACCTTGCTTTTTGTTACGTTTATTCATTGATGTGTACTTATGTAATATCACAATGATGTTATTAAATATAAATTTTTATGAGTATACAATAAAACAAGAAATATTTGATTCATGTAGTATCAGTCTCACTGTAACTTAGCTTCAATCAAAGCACCTGCCAATATTCATTCATGAAATACTGTAGGTACATACACTTGAGCTTATTAACTGTAAAACAGCTAATTCTTCTTATTTCAATGACATATGCACGCATTTAGTACAAATCTGGTCGCTTATTTCTATAAATAGTTCTGTTTTATGTGTGTGAAACGCTTTAAACTACAAAATGATAGAGATTTTGTTGGCTCCCGCTGCGGTAACAGGCCACAAATTAACGCTACTTCAGATTTATGCAATTGCACCCCTTATACCGCCAGTTTTAAATTTTACCTCAGTTTTACCCTAGCGGTAGCAAGATTTTGTTCTGCGTTTATGTAAAAATGGTAGTAATATTTATGATATTTGGTTACTTAATATTATTTGCACCATATGCAAGTATAACACAAGATAATAATAATAATTATCGATTCTCAAACACACATTTATATCGCATAATATAGTACTCTCGAATACTAGAAACGTGTACAAACTATTAAGCTTTGGAGGTCCACGATACATAATCAATATAAGAGATATACGAGTAATATTTTCCCCACTGCCAATGCAACCCGTTTTTTTGGCAATTCAAATATACAAAACCAGGTGTGGGTATTTACGCATACCGAACTTACTTAAAACTAGTTACTGCTTGTTATTTAGAAATTACTTCTGAAATGAACTAATTAAACTGAGGACTTGATAACGGTCTGATAATATGTGTGAAATGCTCGAATTAGGCACCACTAACAATCGCACTCCAAAAAATGCAGGATTTTGTTTTATGTACACACATCAAAAGTGTCTAGGGATCAACATATGTGTCTAGGGATCAACATATATTTTTGCAATAACTTTTCTCCTGATTGATATTAATTAAAATTTTCTTTAAGGATTCATCAAATAAAGTGTTTTCGTTTGTCACAGTAACGATAAACCAAGTCACCTTTGCATTAATAAAGAAATTTGCCATTTTCCTAATAAAAGGATTTTTGACATTTGAACCACTAACATTAAAGTTCGAAAAAAAGACTGAAATAACACTTTTCTTAAAAATGTTATTAGGTAACTTAAACAATTAATAATCCGTGTTTCTACCTCGAACACTAACACAAGAACATCGGTTTGGCATACTCAAAATGAGTTCATCCAAATCACGCTGTGGAATGGCCGCCCATTTTCGTTGCAACAACAAAAAAAGGTCTTCTTGCGACTGGATACCCTCCATATTCGGCAGAGCTCTTCTCTGTAGCATATCCCATGCATGCTCAATCGGGTTCAAGTCTGGCGACTGAGCAGGCCAGGGCCAAAGCCACATCTCAATCTCAAGAAATCCGCATAAAAATGCTTGATCCCTAGACACTTTTGATGTGTGTACTATAGTAGGTATAGTTAATAATATTTGCTTGGATACTTTACGAATTAATTAGTTAAAGGTAAAACATACATATAGTTATGTTTTACCAAATATATCAGAATAGGTTAACTAGGCCTTGTCTATTAGCGTAAAATATATGAATTTATTTTGTTCATTTAGCAAATAAAACAGGGCAAGATCACATTATTTCAGACCTCTTGACGGTAACAGTGCAGCAGGAATTTTTTTTTTTGGGGAATAGCATGAAAATTCAAATGCATTATGTATTTTTTGAGATCGGTTTGGTCGCACTCATGAAGTGTATAAGTAAATGTACATGTACTGTACAAAATATTTATATATAGATCAAGTGAAATACTAGATAATCTAAGCTGTGGAATGTTTGGGTTATGAGGGATGCCAGTAAATAGATGCTCAACGTGTGTATTGTTCCCCAGGTGGTTAGTTCAACGAACGGCGAGCTAGGGGCGGACGACCCGACCGCGGGCCACAGCAACACGCCAATCACTCAGCCACATCACGAGGTTGATGTGGTTGACGACACCAAGTCAGTGTTCCAACTGTATGCATACCCTTTTATTTTTTTATTTTAAGTTAATTTTAATAATTTATATCATATCATTCATTATACAACTCTTAAAACTTAACTCTGAAAAGGTCTTTTTTTTTAAATCTTTATTTAAGGAGCTTAGCCACGTCATAAGTTTTATATACAACTAATTTGATCATCACTAACAAAGTGTTACCGTTATTCTGTTTTTTATTATTATTATTAAATCATAGATGATCTCCTAATGTGTACAGCTGAAATGCTAAAAATTGTGTCAGACTGATATTAATATGGCAATTAATTTTAAAATATAATTAATTACTTGTGTTCCTGATTTCAGTTACGGGACGTCCACTGTTAAACATAGATGACCATTACAAAATTTCATAAACTGAAAATATTTTTTGGTGTGATTTTATGTCTTAGTGGTCACCCAATGGTCGAAATTCGACCATAATTAAATAAAATACAGTTTTTTAGTTTTCTGCACTCCTCCATATAAACTTTAACTGTGCCAAATTTCATACTCCTCCGTTAGCACAAATTTCGTAAAAAGGGATACAAAGCTTTTGCTTCACGTATTCTACAGCGTCATTTCACTATCATCTATATTTTTACTTTTTTTGTTTACAGCTATTTTAGTTATTTCTTTGTTTCGTATTTGTCATTTGTAATAGATTAGCAAGATCCATTTGTTAATGTGTTCTAACAAACTTACAACCTGGCAGACTCTTTAAAATCGTCATGCAGACAATCCGTGTATTCCAGATGCTGTTGTTTCTTCAAACGCAAAAAGAAGAAGTGTGCGGCGCGAGCGGGCAAGTGACGCGAGTGCGGCTCGTGACCCGCTCCCGCCCCGCACCCGCCCCGCAAGCGCCACGCTCCCGCCCCGCCGCCGCCGCGCACCCGCCCCGCCCCCGCCCCCGCCCCGACATACACGCTACTCTATCTACACCCAGTTGCTCCCTATACTGCTACAAACGATTCAAATCATATACAGTCATTTAAATAAAGTCCAGTGTGTTGTTAGTCATATGGTACTAGGGGATGATTACTTTCAGGACTAATTTCAGCGCAATATTAAAATAACGAGGTATGTAATATGGTAGTTGACACCTTAGTCAAATCAGTTACTTTTTATCATCTGTCAAAACGATAACTTTGTATGAAAAATGAACTAAATACAAACTTGTGACGTCACTGTTTTAGACTACTCAATTGAGCAATATATGTCAATGTTTATTTGATTAAAATTCGTAATAGAAATGAATAGCTGTAATAATTATATTTTCCGAGATGTTTTGTAATATTCATTTTAATGAAGGAGACATCGGTATTTATTTACGTAACGGTCAACTACCCTATTATATCCAGTCATCTAAGTCTAGTATGTTGTAAGTGATGTGGTACTAGGGGATTGTTACTTTGAAGACTAATTTCAGCGCAATATTAAATTAACGAGGTATGTGATTGTTGTGATTATTTATGACTACACTTATTTTGGGACCTGTTTAATTGTCGCTTTAGAACTAAAGACTTTAACGTGTTTATTTCAAAGATCACAGTCGTGTTTTAATTTATTACTTTATTTTCTTAGATGTAACTTTTTGACTTAATAACAATATCCATAATTATGTTGTCAACAGCACTTATTCTTCAGCATTATAGAACGTCAACTATTCAATCGATTTTAAAAATTATTTTTTTATATACTTCATTTGTTACCGCATCTTAATATTTGCGATACTAAATGTTTACATTACAACAGAAATCGGTAAGCATTTCCCTCGCGTATAGCAGTTGGCGCCAAAACTATAGCACTCTTATCTGGAAGATACGATTTTGACTATATTAACAGTATTATTTTGAAGTCATGCATAAACATGATTTATTTTGTAGGGATTAAGTATACAAATACGAAATTTAGATATTTTCGACTCTAATATATTTATTTAGTGTTTTTATTTTATTTTTAGTTATTTATTTGAAATAAATATGGAACGAAAATGTTTTAAAACATAAACTATGAGAGAACTACACGATCTTAGCAACATCTAGAGGGCAAATATTTATTAATATAATTTTAAATTATATATCCCGTTGGTGTTGGCCTTTCAAAAAAGCTAATTACCAATATATCAATATGAATTGACAAGTTTTAATATAAGTAATTTACATTTGATTTTGAAATGGAAATTGCTAATTTAGCGTGGAAAATTACTAGCTTTTTAGAAAGCGTAAACAAAAGTAAACTATCTCTATTATTTTTTTCAGAGTATATGAAAGTAGATAAAATGTTCTGGAATATTCGTTGTACTACTAGAAACATTCTTGATGTCTTTAACGAACATGATTGAAATCAAAATAGGGTGTATTTTTTAAAAGTATATAGAATCGTGTCACTTAACACAGAATTGAATTGTTCAGCAGTCATTAGACAGGTCCCTTACGGTAATTCACGTAGTTCGGTACCTTGAATCGTGTAATCTATTTCTGATGTACATAGTTTTCCTGCATTGCTTTCTTCATACGTGGCATAAGTAGAAATTGAATTTGTAAAGAAATATTTCACAGAAGTACAGGAATATTTACATATCGGTAGAGTACATGGTTTAAGGAAATAACTACTTAAGAGGCCTATTACATGAAACGATAAGAAATCGTGGGTAGTCACTAAAAAATGAACAAATTTAAGTACAAAAATAGTTAAAAATAACTTATAACTGTTATGTTAACATACTTAGTTGTTCTAGTTAAATATGTTGAATAATTTCTAGTGTTCAATTATGAAAGTTCTATAATGTTTATTAAGAAAATAATTAATACGTTTGTAAGAAACCACAGATATAGGATTTGCTCAAAAGATGGCTCTACTTGATACTTTTGACATTCAATATTTGAGATAAGTACTTCAGTTTTAACATAAAACTATAGGGTAATGAGTAATTGAGTAAAGATATATATCAAAGAAATATGAGATACTAATTGTTTGATGCAAATGTTTGTTTGTTCATAATGACCCACAGACTTTGATCTTTCAACATATACTTGTTTTGTCTTTTTGTAATGGACCTTTTAAAAGAATTGCCGATTTATATTTTTCAGTGTTTGTTATAAAATCACAAATTTAATACCTACGTAAATGTGATGATGTAAATTATGAGAATGGCTCAATCACATATTTAACTGTTTAGGCAAATTGTAGAAAAAATCAAATATACTGAGATAACTTTTTTCTCAGTTGAGTGTTCTTAGGTAATTCCCCGTTTAACTTCTGCACTATCTGAACATTTAATATATATCTAAAATGTATCATAAATTTAAACTATTCTTTATATTAAATTTGAAAAATAAATATCAGTATATGGAACGACTGGGTTTAAATATTTAAGTATATAGGTAAAAGAAATATTATTGCCAATTTAACAAACATATGCTGACCTTCCCCGAATTACTATAATTATATTTAATAATATTTTGAACTTTGTTCATTTGAATATCTATAACGCTTACTGATTACACGGGAACTATTTAAAGTGTTTCATTTGGACCTGACTTGTAACAAAGGTGCATACTAATGTCTGAGTGGTTGGCAATCACATATTATATATCTATATGTATATATATCAGAATATAATATACAAAGTGTTATTCGTGTATGTACCAGTTATAAAAATACCTATATTGCGTTAATTGTTAATATATAGTAGATGACACTTCCAGATTTCTTAGTTAACATTCGGTATACAAAATAACGTTCATATTTTTCTGTTGTCGTACCCGTCAACAGACTGGACATGCGATCCTCCCTAGGGAACGGATAGAATGTGTTAGTATCTCAGACAAGTAGATTATTGACATGAGATCGCGTGTGATACAGGTGGAACATTTTCCCTTTATGTTGTCCTTCGTGAAGTTTCTAACAGTATCCCTAGTGCGATCGAGTTGATTAACGAATCAGTTTGTGATAGGCTCTTTACAAGAATCCTTCTTCACTATAAGTGGCCGCGTGACGTCGTTGTTGAAGGAAGGAAGGAACTGAAGGAAATCAGTTTGTTGGAACAGACCGCGATCCTTTTTTCACTGTGAAATTCTATAGGTACTGGATTCTTCGAGCGCCTATCTACCAGGTTGTTAATAATGTCAATTTAATATGTATCGCTTCCCAGTATACTTGTCTCAATTTGAAATGGGCGCTTAATAATAGCAATAAAAGTAAATAAATAGTAGGCTAAGCCATGTGCGGTTGGCAGACTTTTAAACGTTTTGTGTTCCCGTCCTTAGTAAATTATGTTTATTTTCACCAAAAATTGTAAATTCTATGTTGTCGTGAGACGTGAGATTTACTTTACCTCATCAACATCACTTGCATACATTCATGGCCACTCATCTATGATGTCCATTCCAGCACATAGTTCGAACAAATCCATAGATTTGTACATTAGGATTTCGGTCATAATTCATCGACACCGTAGCGTAACTAAATACTTACTAGTAGACATTAACGCTTACGTTTCCGTTGTCAATGAAACTGAATTATTTTTGTATGTTGTTTAAGTTCATTGCCGTTACATTGAGATAGTTGAGTAATAGATGAACAGCCAATATTGTGACTTATCGTAAGTTTGTGTGTTGATGGATTTTGTCTTTCTTCCGCTGTGGGTTGAATGTTGCGCTCTCCCGTTTGTTAGGACACAGGTTGTGATACCTGACCTCTGGCCGATATGAACCGGTGACAACCAGCACGCATTAGGCACTGAGATACTGAGTCACACCGACTCGTATATTATATTTTTGTGTAACCGAGTAAAGCATCGTTCTGTCAGGTAGCGATGCCGAGCGGCAACCATTCAACCTGCCGCTTGTATGAGTACTAGATAGTAGTTTTATTTAGTCATTGTTTACCTAAGTTCGATTTGTATGAAAACGAATATAATAATATTTACAATTGGCTCCGTTCCTATAGTGACGCCACATAATTTCCTATCTTATTTATATCTATTATTATTATAGTTTTTTAAGAGATAACCACACATTTATAAAGTAAGAGATAAACATATTATTAAGTGATGTTTCTTTTTCATGCTTTTGTGAGAAACATGATCATACTGACGATTGGTTGATTCGATAAATGTTTATTATTAAGTGTGCAATAAATTGTATGAAAAATCAATACAATAGTGTTAAAACGTTATTTGTTTCAATCGGTGTACCCCGTCGAGTCCCGAGCGAACTGGCTATATTCCTACAAGACTGAATGAAACATTTCACCTTGGGTACGAAACACGTGGCTCTGGGCTCATGTCACTTTGTATTATTGCAATAGGGTAGTTGACGCCTTAGTCAAATTAGTTATTTTAATCATCTCTCAAAACGATAACTGTATGAAAAATTTACTAAATACAAACTTGTGACGTCACTGTTTTAGACTACTCAATTGAGCAATATATTTCAATGTTTATTCGATTAAAATTTGTAATAGAAATTAAAAACTGTAATAATTATATTTTCTGAGATGTTTTGTAATACAAATTCGTTTTAAGGAAGCAGACATCGGTATTTATTTACGATACAGTCAACTACCCTATTCACATTTGTTTGTTAGACTTACGTCGGGCTATATCATTGAATGTACTAGTACCTGTGTCGTAGTCGCTGTCGGAGTGTGGCCGGGAACTGCTGCCATAGCCATGTGCTGACGCTCGTTTGAAAATATTCTCTATTTGGATTCAATTACTTTGGATGTTAGTCATTGTGGTACCTATAAACGTGGTCACAACAAGATACAAAATTTAACAAAAACCAAAACCGAATTCAAGGTTCGACTCGATTTCTCTTGGATGCCATCATCAGATCTTAGTAGTATCTATCTTGTCTCAAAAAAAGAATCGTCAAAATCGGTTCATAAACGAAGAAGCTATCCGTGAACACACATTTAAAAAAAACATACGGTCGAATTGAGAACCTCCTCCTTTTTTGAAGTCGGTTAAAAAACCAATTGCAGCTAACATGTCCTATTAGTTGGGATTAAGGTTTATTTTGGAAAACAAAGTTCTAAAATTGCAATAATTAATCATTTTGTATCTTTTTGTGACGACGGGTATAGACGCGGCAGCCAGGGCTGGGTACTCACACGAATGGCTACAGTTTGGTTTGAAGCGATGATGTATATATAGGAGTTGGATTGCGACCGGACAGATAAGGCCACGGACATTTAGTACTGACGCTGGAGAAAGTCTATTTCAAAATTAATTATATCACTTTCAGAAGATAATTAAACTCATATCCATTGTACACGGCTAAATCAATCTGTAAATAACTGTCTTTTGCTTATAGTGTTAAGTCCCGATTATCTTCTGTATAAGTCTGTAACCATGAGTGGAGCAAACTGTATAGGTACATAACTGTAGCAAAACTGTTGCCATTATAAAAAACATATCTAATTTGTTGCTACATTACCTTAAAAATTTTACCACGTTTTCTGAATATCTTCTAAAAGTGTTGAAACGAGAAGTCGACTATTTGAAAAATATAGAGGTTCATGTGGCCACACGACTAGGGCGGTCGCTAAGATTGTGTATAAATTGTACAGCTTTAAAAACATTTGTATATTTTTGCTTGGACTGGAAGCGGGAAGGTTTCAACAAGCGTGATTTTGCGTAGGAATAAGATAATGTGGATGTCATTGTAATCAGAGCGATACCGTCGACCAGCTAGCGATAACTCTTTCACTCGATACGCTCTAGAGACTCCAGGTAGCAAAATGAACTTAGTCGTCGCGTTGCGCTGGTCACACTGACATTTCCTTAAGACATTTTGAATTAGTCACAGATATGTAGTCATCACAAAATTGTATCCAATGCATTAGAAGTTATTCATTTGGCTAAGACTATTTGAAATGTTTTGTAACATAAAAAAATAAACATCTTGTTGTGTCGTTTCATATTTTTTAGAAAAGTATAGATAATGCAAATATTGTCGATATATAAAAGGAAATTATTAAATCAATTCTTTAATCATGGTTTTTGATAATTGTGTAAAAAATTGAGGTATTCTTCTCGTTGAATGGATCGTTAATTCTTATTGTACAACCGTTGCAGTATAATCGAATGTAATAAATCTAAGTCCTAAAAACATGATTAATACCATAATTGTACCTAATTGTTACTTTCTATTTGCTAGATAGAATAATCAAATTAGATTGGGTATTAAATATTAAAATGAACTTGTGTGATCTGCAGACGTGTACGGTTGAGCACTGCGTATGTATAGAGTTGTGGACGTTGAGTGAGTGTTGTTGCGAAGTGGGTGCGAGAGCGGGTGAATGCTTCATGTCGTCGAGTGTACAAGGGAGCATTGTAAATTATCATTTTGAGTTACGTCGTCGGGTGTTGACAGTCGCCGATCGCTAGGTTATTTACACCCACTGTCGATTCGTGACAATCGTGACTAACGTGTATTCGTACGTAATAAATTACTAAACATTACGAAGCACCTTTTTTATTTTATTGCATACTTTGAATTAAATTTCTACTATGTAAAAATAAAAGTAACATGATTATTTATTGTGAAGGCTGCACCAAATATGTAGTATCGGTGTGTGAGCCGCCCTTCCTCTCCCGTGGGTTTTACTCTAGTTAATTTAATTTTAAAATTTCGCTTACTAAGTAAGTCATGTTCAGTCGGCTTGTGGACACACGGAGATATTTCAATTGTAGTTATTAACTTTTATGTATTATACATGCTTTTCCATCTGAATTCAATTTAATGTAAAAGTAAGTATTAAAATTCATAAACATAGAACAGTTTTCCGTGTTTATTTTTCTGTAAGATGATAAAATATGGGATATGTATTCAGTTATGTCACAAACCTTGTTCGAAATTACGAAAACATTTGTTAATTCATAATTAATAAAGCTTATTATAAGATATTGGTTTTATTTATTTTACTAAAGATACCACTGGATTTGATGTAAAAATTAAGCGCGTACATTATTGTAAATATTATGCATTCCCTCCACGGCGACCGCGTTCAACTTTACGATTGACCTGCACTAAATTCTTCACCAATCACCTCACCACAGATAAAAAAAATATAAACTACATTTGCTTGAAAATATAAGTCTCATTTGGTGACAGAACTATCATATTGATGACAGACCTACTTATTCAAGTAATAGGAAAAAGTAATCAAACTATTAAGATAGACATTCCATTTATGTATGTATATTTACAATATACATAATATAAAGCGTACCTATGCAAAGGATTCATTTAGTCCTTCCTGGAATACATTCTAAAATGAAACTCACTTGTACTTATTCCACTATTTTAATTTCCTTCCTGGAAGTCCTGACTTTTTTTTTCACAAATAAATACGGTTCAAAGTCTGCTAAGAACGGATAGTTAACAGCTAGTTACGTAGTCTTAGACCTATTATGTAATCTTCGTTTTAGTCCACTTGAATAAGTACATTTTTGTACCAACTTTTACCTGCCCACATTATTATGATTACATAGAAACATCCAAAACAAACAATAGACGAGAATCCATTACGAGAAACTGAAATGTCTATAAAAGAGAAGGGTGCCGTCTTCGTAATCGCTTTTCATATCTCATTGATGACTCGGTCTAAACTTTTGTACCCAGTCATCTATTGACACCATCTTGGTTTTTTAATATATGTACTTCTAAACTTCTAGTGCGTCAAAAGTCTTGAATCTATTAGCCTGAAATTTGAAGCTCCCGAGTCCTTATAATTTAAAGCGACGTATCAGCCGTATGAGGCTAGACAAGTCTCAAAGCTTTATTAATTAACTAGCTGCACCCCGCGTGTTACGTAGGTACCTGCGGTTGTTGTTGTACCTTTATAAACTACTCCTTATAATCATCTACCGTGTTACAGAGATTGGCCGGACTGACAAGTTTAAAAAAATGTTTTTTGGTGTAAGTACCGTACCGTATAAACTTTTATACGAATTTATTGAAAAGTTGTTAATCTCAAAATACAAATAGACTTAAAGTTTTAACCGGCCGCAAACAGAAGGAGGTTTTATGTTCTACTGTATATATTTTTATATTTATTAACCGACTTCCAAAAGGAGGAGGTTCTCAATTTCATCGGTATTTTTTTTTATGTATGTACATTGATTACTCCGTCAATTGTGGACCGATTTTAAAAATTATTTTTGTATTCGAAAGGGTATGCTCCCCATGTGGTCCCATGGTCACCATATAAGGATCTGATGATGGGATCCCAAGGAAATTGAAGGAAACCCTCAAATTTACGTGAGCGCCTGCAATAAAGTTAAGGCAATTGTCTGCATGCTTTCATATTCTGTAAACATCATGTCCGAAATATTTATTTATTATTCTATACAGTATGTTGTATGTTACCTTTAGTCGTATTCTTTCAAGTTATTAAGGTGAAATGATGATGAGAGACTTGAGAAAGACTAAAAAGCGAAAAATAAAAAAAAAACTTCGTTTAAAAAACGAACTTCAAAATCTAAAAAGTATCAAATAACTTTATTTGTATGTACTACCTATTCATAGGTTTGAAGTCGGTGCCAAGCCAAAATGTAATAGTAGGTACCGCACTCGCTGCGCGTGACCTTGAGCGGGATAGCTGTTCTTCGCGTAGAACAAAACAACCGAAGCGTCGGTGACATCGTTGACGTTCGTCTCGAAATATAGCGAGTGTGGTACCTACTATTACATTTGGCTTGGCGCTGAATTCAAACCTATGAATAGGTAGCACATACAAATTAAGTTATTTTATACTTTTCAGTTTTTGAAGTCGGTTTTTTTAAACAAAGTTTTTTTTTTGTATAGATATTCCAGCTCATTATAGTGTTTTAGCCTTTATTTTGTTAAAACGACTTCCATGGCATTTACAATCGAATCGAGTTAATGTTTTGTAAGAGATTATTTGATGACCATTGAATGAAGCCATAATGAAGCTACAAACGAATAGTGGCCTGTCCGGATAATTACATAGCTATTAATATTATGGTAATTTCTTACAAAATAGTGGTCACCGCCATTAGCTATCAAATGAACTAGCTTGTTCTTGTTCCAATCAATCAATCAATCAACTACCTCAAAACTGTTCTTTTTTTTATTTTGTTGGTATCCTATTCATTTTCTGTGCTCCTGACAATGAGTACGCAATATTGTTTTATGATAGCCTCATTAATTCGAGTCAACTGCCTCTGTGGCGCAGTGGTAGCGCATGCGACTGCTGTGCTTGAGGTCGATTCCCGGGTCGGACCAAATGTTTGTATGATCTGCAAATATTTGTTTCGGAGTTTGAGTGTTTTCTATGTATATGTATGTATTAAAAAAAACCTATATGTATTTATATCAGTTGTCTAGTACCCACAACACAACCTCTGCTTAGCTTGCATTAGATGGCGTTGTGTGTTAGATGTCCGAAATATTTATTTATTATTAATTAAATTCTGAAGGTGTCACAAATCCACTACCGGGACAAATCTTTGTAAATACGATCATTCGTGTCTGGGTGTAATTTATCTAAGTTAGGTAAATTTTATTATTTTTAGAAATATATATATTTATCAGCAGTATCGTTATCATAGCACAGGCTTTGCCTAGTTTGGGATCAAAATGCAAAAGGGGAAAGAGAATAATGCAAACGTTTTTTTTACACAATTTATTTGAACCAGAATTACCATTGTAGTAGTAAGTAGGTAAACGAGTACTAACTAATACAAGTGAAATAGGTACTTAAAACAATTTCTAGCTAAAACTGAAACACCAGTCACTAACATAATTGCACCGAATCGTAACAGAGAAAATGCTTAGATTATAACTTATACTAAACTTAACAAAGTATGATTCGTAAATAAAATATATCTTGATTTAATTATATATTAATTTCGATATTTCAAATAAATATTCGTCTACTTTCATTCCCGGAAACTCCAATATTACCACTCTGTACGATGCTTAAACCTAAATAAAATTATTCATAGCGATCTCACAAACATAAACATTATTATTATGTAATAACTAGACTTATTCCCTGGCAGTCGGCGCTTCGCGACCTCGGAACAAGCGCACCTCACACATACACACTTCCAATTAACTACGCGCGAGGAATTATTTCATTGCAACTATATAATCGTATAAAATACATTCTCTGTAAAATAATAGTAAAATAGTAATCTGAAAGGAAACAACAAGGAATTAAAAAGTATAAAAAAGTAGAATATGTACCAAATCAGTATTCGTTCATGGAGCCGTTGACTACGAAACTCTTAATTTCAGTGATGTTCCTAGTGTCGTCATAGTCGGAGATCTCCTCGATGACGAGGTCCTCGTTCTTGACAGGTATCGGGGGCAGTACGTCGAGGAGCTCGCCGAGTTTCCGCCCGGTCGATAGCAGCGTGTTGTGAAGGAAACTGTTCTCGTTAATATCAATGTCAAGCTTTGGTTCTTTCTTGTAGAAATTCTCGTAATTTTCCTCCTTTACGATTGGCGGGAGGTAGTCCTTCCCGTCATCGTAATCGAATTCCAGTTTTTTCATACGCTTCTTGAGGTTCGGGGGCCAGTCTTCATCGATCGGGAGGTCGACGTATCCTCCGGCCAGCGCTTTATGCATGTCCAAGTTCTTAACTACCTGGTAGTCGTGGTCGGAATGTGGGCGGTTGAATGTGATCAGCTCATCCATGTTGAACTCTCCGTCGTCTATGACGGTCTCGTCGAGCACCATTTCTGTAATTAATAAAATATGTTAAACTTACATGAAGTATTAAATGCCCATTATTAGTAATATTGACGAACTTATTATAAAAATCCTGGATTAATTCTTCTGGAGTAGTTATTTTTCTTTAATTACTAGTATGCCTCTAAAAGTAGAGATGTGAGAAGTCAAATCTAACAACTTAACTAAATATCTACTCAAAAGCAGCCTCTAAAAGTGGAGATGTGAAAAGTCAAATCTAAGAACTTATCAAAATATCTACTCAAAAGCAAATATAAGATAAATTAAATTGCAAATAAAGTCAAAGAGCATTATGGCACTACAGTTAATTTGGGACTGTAACTATTAAAATTGCAATTTTCTAGTAACTGAATAAATAAAATAGGTATCATCAAAAACAAGATTACGTAAACCTTTTGACAAACAACGTGTAGTGCAACAAGAGGTAAATGCGATCGGATGTCGTAATCAGAAAGTTGAAATGAACTCGACCGGAACTGTCATCGAAATCTACGTAAAATGGCAATTATGTAATAATTTGTAAGTTGGACAGTTGTTAGGTAAAATTTATATTAATATAATCGCTCGATCTTATGACCTTTAGTTTAGTCAAGTTGAAGGAGACGTACATACCTTGCATTCAACTTGTATAATTTAGTACGAGTTTCACGAACAGTTTACAAATAAACTCGCGATACGCCCCTGCGTTCGCACTGAAGTCTATGTCAGCCGTTTGAGAGATTAGCCGGAACAAACAGACAGTTATTTTTTTTATAAATAGTTTTTTTGATGAAGTACCGTAATACTTCCATATGCATTTATTGAAAAGTTGTTAATGTGCAATTACAAACAGACGCTTAAGGTATATCTATACTAATATTATAAAGCTGAAGAGTTTTTGTTTGAACGCGTTAATCTCAGGAACCGCTGGTCCGATTTGAAAAATTATTTCGGTATTGGATAGTACATTTATCGAGGAAGGCTATATATCATCACGCTAAGACCAATAGGACCGGAGCACCAATGAAGAATGTTACAAAAACGGGGGTATTTTTTACGCTACGGGCAATAGACGGGTAAACGACGTCGCGTGGGTCAGCTAGTTCATTTATATACACTTGTATAGATGAAGTGAAAAACGTACTACAGGTATTAGGTTAGTAGACGTTGAATTCGCTTACTATAGTAGTGAGGCCATGGGTTTCATTGCGTATCCAGTTTATAATAGAACAATAACAATTATATCTATCTATACAAATAAATAAAATTGGAGTGTCTGTTTGTAATATTAAAATAACCGCTTTTGAATAAATGCATATGTATGTATACACGGTACATGTACCAAAATATCTGGCTGAACGGCTGGACTGATTTCGACGGGACTTTCACTGGCAGACACGACGGACAGATTACGACAATGACCGCGGGTAACACCGCGGGGTTCAGCTAGTTTTATAATAAATTTTAACGAAACCTTGACATGGCCTAATTGGAATGTGTTTTTCATTTAATTACTTAATATAGAATGCAGACATACTGATCAACATAAAGCTCTAAACAGTGTTTTTTTTATTTATTTTTTACTGTCCATTGTTTGTAAATCTAAGCCTTTTACACTGGATGTTATATATGCATGGATTTTTGTGATCAAAGCAATAATTATTGACTCATAAACAGTCATAACATTTTTTTTTTTTTTTTAAAGACAACTCCCGCACTAGGAATAAATCCTGTGTCGCGGGGGACTTTACAAACATACATGAAACGGACACAATGAACACCCAGACTCAGAACAACAATTTGTGGACCACACAAAGCGCCGTCCTACGTGGGACCTGAACCAACGACACTTGGCGAAGTAGGAAACGGCGTGGTGACCGTTAAACCACTAGGCCAAACATGCAGTCAGATCATAATTTTATTGGTAGATTGTAATTGGCAGATAGATTGTAATTTCATAAATAAATGCTAATTCAGAAGATAGTGCGTCGGTTTAACTTTGTACACAATTGCATCAGATACCACAAGCCTTCCTCCACGTCAGGCGTATCGTTAAGCTGATGAAATCAAGTACAGAGGTGCCGGCCTTTATATTTGTACCACGTCAACTGCTATGAAAAACATTCTATGATTCATCGGAAAGGTCCGGTGATTCACATTCATTTTGCATTAGGTATGTGTTCAACTCATTCGAAAGTTTAGTTGGGATGAGTCACTCTAAAAATATTAAGTAACAGGTGTTCTTGTAAACATAAAATATATAAAATAAGGTTAATTGGTGTAGACACAGAACTCTAATTGTGTGATTAAATAGACAATACGTATTATTTATATTGCGAAGCCGGGAAACAAAGCAGGGCCAGGTAACAACAATCTGGAGCTTATATACAATTGTTCATGTCTTATTTTATCCTCTAGGGGTAATTTTTTAGGGGGCTCACAATATTATGAATTAGCTGCCATTTTTTTGCTCCCGCATATCAAAAAAAAATGTCAGGCCCTAAGCTGTTTTGGCTCTGTGTTGATGAAGATGATGGACTGATTAAGAATACAAAGAACCACCTGTCACCCTATTTATACCCGTGGAGGGTGTGGTGAGAGCCGAGTAAGGAAACAAATTACAGGACAGCATCACTGTAGAGAGAGGGAAAAATTTGTACAAACCATATACCAACCCGCCGCCGCTAACTTTTTGGCGTGATAACGTCTAATAAATTGATTAACGCGGCTGCATGCACGAAAAAGGATGACTCATTGTGCTATTACGATCATTGTCCTGTTACTTTTATTGTCCCGTTACGCTCATCGCTGTATGAGAGATAAATGCGGCGCTTGAGCCGCATCCATTTCTCATCATTACTTCAATGTTTTGTTATCACGTTAAACTATCGTCTGTAAACTTTACAGACAACTTTTTTTTCTAAGGAGAGTGCTTTGTCTAGCAGTGGTAAATGATATGATGATGACAATGCATGTAGTGTGGTGATAGTGTAGGTATAAGATCTGGGTAGGTACATACTGTTGGTGGCGGACAGCAGGGCCCTGGTGAGCGGCGCGGAGGCGGGCGCGCTGGGCGCGGGCGGAGTCTTGAGCCGCACGTCGTCGCGCATGGACGGCAGCGCCACCAGCGCCACGGACAGCAGCAGCACCAGCAGGCACGTGGCGGGCTGCGCCGACTTGCCACTGCCCACGCCGCCCGACACACCCGTCAACACGTTCTGGAGACAACGAACCACTTTAGCCATACGTTCTTTGCTAACTATTCACAAGGACGTTAATCTAAAACCTGTGTTGCCGTGGTAATCGACAGGGCATTAAGTCAAAGGCGGCTGTTTTTAACCGACTTCAAAAAAGGAGGAGGTTATCAATTCTGCTGTACTTTTTTGTTTGTTACCTTATATGTAACTTTCGACTGAATCAACCGATATTGATGTTTTTTTATGTGATAGCTGGTGCTTCCCATTTCAATTTGGTCCAGTACTTTAAGTCTTTTTGTTTATTGTTTAATTTTGTGATTATTATTTTATTGCTTATTTGGAATGTACGTAAAAGGAGGTTCTTCCTATTTAGGTTTCATACGTGTACGTAAGTTAGGAGTGCATTTTCTTGTTATTGGGCATTCTTATTTCGAAATCACCTTTACTGACTTATAACTTACTGCCATCTCGATTACCACGGCAGTATGATTTGATTACAATTTATAAATACAACTTCTATTTAACCGGTTACAGTAGAAAGTCCCGTATGGTGACAGGTTAAGAATACAGAGTTAAGAATGCTCCCATTCATCCCGTGATTGATAAATAAAGAGGTAGAACTCGCTAAACATACTACGTCGCAACTTAGACTACGCGCCGATTTATCAGCAAAAGAGAAGATAATGAGAAGAAGAATAATATTCAGTATTATTCATTTAACACGGGAGAAATTCCTATCGCATCACGACAAGGTCGCTTACTATGCTTATTGTATAGATAAGCAAAGACTTTCAGAATTGTATAGATCCAAAAGTAAATAAGTTACCTTTAAATTTTAAGTAAATGCGCATTTAGAATAACACATTAATTTATTCATGAATACCCAGATGGTAATATATGCAAAAAAAAACAAATTACATGACGAAAATAGCAAATTTTAACAAAAAGAAAATGTAATTCATGTGAATAAAATCGTGACCGTCGATGAATTCGCCGATACTATAAATACTGCTGATAAGAAAATTCAAGGTGAACTGAAGAAATTACTAGAACAATAAATAAGTAATTTTCTTTTAGCATACATATATTGGAGGGAGCGCTGAACGAGCGGAATGCGTGATCGGAGTGGAGAGAGAAAGAGAGATTGAGTTTAGTTAGAGCCTGTCTCTCTCACGGAAGCTTCTGATTGGTTACCAATTTGCATGACTGATTTGGTTGGAAATACACCAACCAATCAGAAGCTTGCGTGAGAGAGACAGATTCTAACTAAACTCAATCTCTCTCTCTACTCCGATCACGCTTTACCGCTCGTTCAGCGCTCCCTCCATATATGTATGCTCTAAGGTAAATTTATACCTATTACTTTGCTACATAAAGAACTGCTATTATACATAAGACATGTACCTACATTTCTACGTCCATTTTTTTTGGGGTTTTAACAATCAGAAGACGATAAAAACCAGTTCTTATCTTCTCATTATATTCCCGCAATATAAACTACTCTTCAAAGTATATATTACATTAGTGATAAGTGAATTTATTAACTTGTTTTAATACTCACTCCCACATGTGAAAAGTAATTACTGGTTGTTATTTGCATGATCATAAAGTCCGACTTCACCGGTAGATAAGGTGGAAATTAGTGTTACTAAGGAAATTTAATGTGATAGCTACTTGTTGGTATATCCTGTCTCGGGTCAAAAAGCTATCCGACTACTTTTAACAGGAAAAATATTTAACAGGTATAAGTATAATTTCACGGAGCTGACTTGAAAATACCACCATAAGTTTCAACCGAGTATATTTTATTTTTTATTCATGAGGGGATCGTTGTAGATTTTATTCTTGTTTTTGGTTATATTGCTAGTGCTATCCAATACACGACCTTGAAGAACTTTTAATTAATTATGTAGTCACTACTTTGCCAAATTTTTAGGCAGACATTTTGATAACGAGTTTTGTGTATAAATGTACATTTTCCTCCTAATTGTATTAACAATGCATGAAGCATTACATAACGACAAAATCTTAAAATATGGTCTAAGAATGATTGTCTAGTCATCTCAGCCTGAATAATAATATATTTAATATTTGTATTTGTTATTTTATAACACGTATCATTTCTGAATCTGATAATGATTGTCCATCATACTCAAGGTCTATATTAATTATATAAGATTCTGTTAATCTGATAATATTAAATTGTATGACTTTTCGCAGTTGGCATGGCATATGTTGGTAATCAGTTGTGTTTATTCGGTTTGATATCGGAGTTTGATACAAAACAAAAATAATGTTATTAGCAGAAATTAGTAGAAAAATTATAAACATTCAAACGCACAAAGGATTGTTGAATTTCTTTCAATCGTCTAGTACTCACTCATGAGAAGGGCTACCGACAGGCGACAAGTTAGAGGAATTTGTAAAGGAGAAAGCAGCAATATGTGGCAGCAAAATCTGACTTCTTAGTCATATTAGGGTCCGTTCACACAGACCGGCTCAGAGAGCATCGGCTCGCATTTTTCTTTTCACACAGACCGAATCGTATACGCTTGGAATTGGCCGGAGCGGAGCCGCCAACTATTTCATATAGACTGGCTGTGGAAGAAAATCAGAGCCGATCGGCTGCACAAGCAAGAAAGAGAACGCAATCGGAGCCGCTGGCTCCTCTTATTATTTCACATGTCAAAAGAAGTGCACATGCAAAAATAAACCTTACTACAATTACTCAAACCTCTGTTTCCAATGTGATAAAAATCGGCTCTCCTCTTCGAGCCGGTCTGTGTTAACGGACCCTTATACTTACTTATACAGTGGTTTAAAGCGCTTAGCTTACACTAGTTTTAATATGTATCATTAATGAGTCTTTCGAGTGACTTTCAATCTGATCCTTACTCCTGAACTGAATCTATTATTATTATTTAAGCGGTCGCCACGCCGCGTTCTACAGTGCCAAGTGTTGTGGGTTCAAATACCACATGGACAACACTTTGTGTGATCCACAAATTGTTGTTCTGTGTCTGGGTGATCTTTGTGTCCGTTTTATGTATGTTTATAGTCTCCCCCTACACATGATGTATATTCCTAATGCGGGAGTTGTCTTTTTAAAAATAAACTAATGTCTTACTGTAAAGTTATGTAAATAACATACTAACGAGATGTTCCTAACGTATATTGCATGCTACTATCTTGTGTACCCTAATATATAAACCTAGTTCGAGTAAAATCCACTTATTTGTTTATGATATAATGGTCGGGGGCGTCTTTACCTATAGTGCAGGGTGTAAGGTGCACACGTGCACAGCAGTGTCAGGGGCGCCGGCTGCGGCACTCGCGCGCTTACTGAAGGGCGCTCCGTTACTAAAAAGCGCTACGGCTAGTAAAGGGCGCTACGGCTAGTAAAGGGCGCTACGGCTAGTAAAGGGCGCTAGGGTTACTAAAGGGCGCTACGGTTACTAAAGGGCGCTACGGCTACTAAAGGGCGCTACGGTTACTAAAGGGCGCTAAAGGAATGATTGCACACGGGCGTTTCACGGGCTAGAGACGCATCTGATAAGTGTAATGATAATGATCTCAGGTGACAACAGCCGCCCATGTACACCCGCGGCTTAGAGTCAAGAGTGCGTTGACGGTCTTAGAGAACAAACCGTTCATCATTTCTTGAAGGTTTAATCGAACATTTACAGCTTGTGTAGGTATATTTTATTTACTTTTAATCACTTTACATTACAATGTGAAGTAATACGAACATAAACTCTTTCGAACATTTATCGATACAGAAACTACTATTGATGCAATATTTGTTTTACACCATATTTTCTTTTATTGACAGAGCTGTAACCTTCAATATAATATAGAACATTAATTTACCTGTAACCTCTTGAGCTGCGCCGTGAGTGACTGGTTCTGCGATTGTAGAATTTTTATCCGCCTTATTAACGTCTGATTGTCGGCTGTACATTGCTTTACTCTGTAATAATAACAAGCTAACTTTAGACTATGAGGAAAATGTTTGTTGGGAAACACTTAAATGACATCCTCACTCACGTTTCTACATTTTATTAGTATATAAATCTAACAACTGCACAGTAAAGTTCTGTAAATAAAACTCATGTATGTAATAAAGAATTGTGTTTTAGCTTATAATTTGTCGAAAGTTAATGAGGTATATTTATAGGCATTGTATTGTACAATGGTATAAGGAAGTTTTATCTTGTCTTGTAGTATTTTAAGCGCAAAACTCGAGAACCGCTCGACCAATTCGTTTTTCATATTAACCGAATTAGGAACAGGCACAATGAAGTCTCATATACACATTCTCTGCTACATCACACTAATCACATCACATCACACTAATATATAAAGGCGAAAGTTTGTGTGTATGTTTGTTACTTCTTCACGCAAAAACTACTGGACGGATTTGGATGAAACTTTACAGTAACATAGCTTATACATCAGAATAACACATAGGCTACTATTTGCCGCGATAACCTACATAGACGCGGGTGGAGCCGCGGGTAACATCTAGTAATCATATAAATATTAAAAACTAGCTGACCCGGCGAACCTTGTACCGCCATATTTACATTTGTACCTTCTTGTTTCAGCTTCCCACAGGCAGTGTACAGTTGCGGACCAAAAAAAGTTGACATTTCCCGTTATCTTTTAATTTTTCTTGTACACAAACCGTGTTCTAACAATAACGAACACATAAAAAAAAGAATTATTTAATTTGGTGCAGCCGATCGAAAGTTATGCACGTACATACATTCCGAGATTCATTTTTATATATATAGAGATTACGGATATCTGACACTCAACGCCATTTAGTCCCAAACTAAGCACAGCTGTACTATGGGAACTGATATAAATTCCTATATGTATTAGAAAAGGTTTTATATAAATTACGTAGCCGGGAAGCAATCAAGGAAGCAAATGATTATGCAGCAATTACTTCAAATGTGAAATTTCAATTTAAAGCTTAATAATATCAAAAAGAAACATTTATTACAGAGAGAGCGAATGTGCTGGAGAAACGGATTAAGGTACCTTCGAAAAAATAAGGGTTAACTGATTTACTTTAGTGATTCGAAATTAAAGCTTGCATTTTACGGTATACTGACTTTCATTTCGGAAATGTTATGCAACAATAGCATTGAAACGATTACGTGTTCATTTCTGCTGTGTACGGCAGTGGTCTAAATCTCGATATTTTGCGTCAGCAATTATTCATACCCAAGTAAAATATTTGAAACAAAAAGCAAAATACAAAAAAAATGCATATAAGAACTATACGCCTTAAAAATTATAACTGTAAACATATTATGTATATAATGTATTATGTATATATGCCTTTCGCAAACAACCAAGCCTCAAAACACTATTAAGGCATTCACCTAATAATAATAATAGACAGTCAAGTTCATTGACATGCTAATATTCAAAGTTTATTTACCTGTCTTCGAGCCCGTCAACATATTCCTTCTTTCTTTTACGCGAGTCCTGGGCTGAGATCTTATTTCTGATTTTGCGCCTAATCCTTTTCAGTTCCCTTTCTTCGTGTTTCGTCAAGGGATAGCTTGTGGGTAGACTGATGCCTTCTTTAGCCAAAAGTCTTCGTTCTTCTGCCGTCAGTACCAAACGTGGATAACCATTCTTTCCATCGCCGATAGGTTCTTTGTGGTCATCGTCATCGTCGCTACGTTCGCTTCCTGAGTCATCTGAGTGGAAAAATAAATTTAGGCGTGGACATAACCAGTTAACTGAATTAGTTTTTAAAGTTGCCTCTTTGCCGCGTATTTGCGTGACAACGAAAGTTAATATTTAATAGGTTCATTGACCGAACCGGTTACGTTATGTCACTATTGCTAAATTTGTGCAATTGTCACCAATCAAAAGATGATAAAGGCTTGTTAGAGAACTAAATAATTAAATGTCTCACCGCAATTGTTGCTATTGTCGTAATCGTAATCATTTCGGGATTCCAATTTCAAGTCTTGTAGTTTGCTCTGGGATAGAAGGTTGGCAGCTGCCAGTTTGAGGTTAGAAGCATTCTTTAAATCAGCCGCGTTGATGATTTTAATAGACCTGAGATCTTTCATGTCTTTTATAGTAACTGGTAATAGGATAGATCGAGGGTTGCCGGCCATGGGAGCTACTCGAATAACTCGTCTTTGTGGTGCAACACTTTCAACCGGTTTCGAGTACACTTTCGTTTGCGGGTTCAGAACCTGAATGTTAGCGACTTTGACTGGTTTCTGGGGTTGGGCCTTCACCACGACTTGTGGTTTAGGTGTGCTAGAAGTGACGGACACTTTTGCTGTTGGTCTTTGGACCTTGGGTTGTACAGCTACTTGTGGGGTTTGGGAGAGTCGTCGTTTCCTATTAGTTTTACCTAGGGAGCAAACGTATATAGGTTAGCAAAAAATCATTATGGTTGGTATAAAAACGATTCGTCTCGATAACTATTAAATACAAACGGAATTTCGATTACATTGCAGGAGGGTGACTAATGCATACTCGTATGAATACTTGCGTTTAAGAGAGTGTCGTTAAGCTACCTAGCCAGGCTACCAACTATAATTCAATTTATTCAGCTGCGTGGAATGTTTCAACAAGTAACTAAATTATGTTCATAAAACCACCTGATAAGCGTTAATTCTTATGCTTTTTAACCGAATTCCAAAAGGAGGAGGTTCTCAATTTCATCGGTTTTTTTTTTTTGTTACGATATTTTTCTGTGTGTTACAATTTATTATAAACGATATAATTTCTTCAGATGGGATGGTTTCAAATAATTTTCAAAACAATTGTTAAAAATGTAATTACTGAATGTTAGAACAGTTTGCACAAAGTGTGTAAAGCTGAGTTGAATATGTAAGTTTTGAGAACAGGTATTTTAATACAGTGGACGAATTCGTGCGAAATTGAAACGTGGGAGTTCAGTCTAATGTTTAAACTATTGTCTTTCTGAAATTAATTTGAAAGCAGATGTCTCAAAGTGTCTCATGGAAGTATTTATTTTTAAAGATTATTATGATATTAAATTTTGTGGTAAATGTTATATGCATTTACATGTAGATAAATTTATTATCATGGGATTGGATTGGAACAATCAATGTTCAGGACAGTTGATTAAGAAAATAAATAGTCTAATCCTATTACATGAAAGAGATACAGTAGCAATTAAGCATGCAAGAAATTGTTATAAAATATCCAGTTATTCAGTTTTATTGCCAATATGAAGAAACATACAACATTGGAATTTATACTTATAGGCCCGTATTTTAAAAGGCGTCTCAAGTATCCGTTGAACTCTGATCAGATGAAACGAGTTTCAAGTTCTCATCAAATCTCAAGCGTCTCTCTTATTATAGAATGAGAATTGAGTTCTACTCAGCTGAAACTAGTTTCAATATCTAATCTCAACTCACAGTATGTTCTCAGTTACGTTTCTGCATTATCGAAATTATTGTTCCGTATCACGCATCAAATTATAATAAACAAAATATATTGAACAAACATAGATTATATATTATTGGTTATTAGTTTATATATAATACACTATTGGCTAGTGTATCAATGTAAACATAATAATAACAAGCAACTCGCCCTAAATTAAATTTTAAAATATTAAAATAAAAATGGCTAGATATTACCTATAACGGAACGTTCAAATTGTTATCAATACTTGTCATGTTGAAGTGTCAAACTATGTTTTGGTTTTTAAATTTAAAATATAATATATTTTTGTCATAAACCAAAAGGTTGTGGGTGATATTAATTGAAACAAATGGTTAAATATTTGTTTTAAGTGTTTTGAATATCAATTAATGTTAATTAAAGTGAATTGAAATGTGTATGATAACATAAGTAATTCTTTCGTAAATGAAGTAAGGTAAAGTAAATTTTTCGTTGTTATTCAGAAACATCATTATAAAATATGTTAAGTTTCCCTTAAAACGCCTTAGAAATTACCACTTGAGACTAGATTGATCTTGTCTCAGGTAAACAGATCACATCTGTCAAAATCTATTCCTGAGAGGAGATTTTGACATAAACATCGTTATAAATAAGCTATAGACAGAGATTCGTTGATCTTTACTCACTTGATTAACGATCATTGAATTTTGTCTCAAGAGGCGTTCAATAATAAAATCTCTTCTTAAAACTAGTTTTAAAACTAGATTCACGACTGAGACGCCTTTTGAAAATACGGGCCATAGACAGAAAATTGTATTTTCTACAAAGATTCGTATCTATAATGTAAAGCTATTTGTCAGATATCCATCTGACTGAATGAATGACACATAAAGACAAAAATGTTCCAAATCAAGATAAAATTTTCGGGCCACTTTTATTATCTTATCTTTTTATGTAAGTCTATTGTTGTATCTCTGTTCGTCATACCTTAAAGTAAAAGGTTCAGGTACTTACCAGGACTTTGGAATGTATTTTTGTTAAGGAATCCGGGAACAATGTTCTGTTCAAAGTTCTCCATATCAAAGGTTTCATTGGCATCCGACGAGCTATTGGAAGTGTCGTTCGAGTTCTGGATAATGACATCTTGGACGTTGCCTGGACTGGTCGGCTCCAAACCAACGGGGGATGCGCCAATGTCCTCATCACAAGAATTTTGTATCAGGAATGGTGATAATTGTTGTTCGAAATCACTGAAAATAAAGATTTATATTAGACTTTTTGACTCAAATATGGAGTCATGGATTCTGACATACTATTAAAAAAATATAAAAAAAATCGGTCCACAAATTGACGGAGTAATCCGTGTACATACATAAAAAAAAACCGATGAAATTGAGAACCTCCTCCTTTTGGAAGTCGGTTAAAAACTGCACCCCATGCAAATTCGTTGGTTCTATTTATGATTTTCCTCGCAAAATTCTTTACATTCGCACCGACAAAACTTTCCCTGGACTTCCACAAATATTTCAAGATCAGAAATCAAATCAGCAGAAGTCAAATCGGCCGAGTCATTCCTGAGTTTACGACTAAGGAACATTAATTCATTTTTAACCGACTTCATTACATATACGAAGATATTATAGGAATAAATAGTTTTCTAAGCCACTACAGAATATATTAATAGGTAACGATCAAATGCTTTTGATCGTATCTTAATATATTCTGTAACACTATGTTATTTAACATATTTAAACGATATAATTATGAAAATTGTACAGAGTAAAAGCAAAAAGAATGTGTAGGTACCTTTGAAATGGTTTAAGTCAAAAATCTTTTTTATTCAAAACTTATCTATACTTATAATAAAAATGTAACAGGTCCAATTCTGTACATTAAAGATATTTTGAAATTTTTTTTTGGAGGGCTCTCTGCCATCGATACTGAACCCAAAACTGTATTTTTTAAAATTTTTGTCTGTCTGTCTGTATCTTGGCCGCGCATCACGTCGAAACTACTGAACGGATTGAAATGAAACTTGGCATGATTTGAGTACATACTACGAGGTAGGACATAGGATACTTTTTATCCCGAAATTCAGTACGGTTTCCTGGAGAGAGGGGATGAAAGTCAAAATATGTACTTGGTTGTAATTCAATAACACATAGTCCGATTTCATTCATTCTTTTTTTGCTAGAAAGAAAAAAAAAAGATAACGGGAAAAGTGTTTTTTTTGTCCGCGACTGTACACTGCCTGTGGGAAGCTGAGACAGATATGTAAATATGGCGGTACGAAGTTCGCCGGGTCAGCTAGTTAGCAAATAAGAACAGTTCACTGCGTTCGCGCAAAAATTATGTGTAGGTATTTGTCTTTTTATGTTGCAAGAAACTCAGTCAAATTTTCAGTTCAGTTCAGTCAACTTCTACTCTCTGAAAAACGTTAATACGAGTAAGCCTTATTCTGACGTTAAACCATACCTTTAAAGGTAGCCATACATGATAGGGTATACCTGACAGGTTAGTCTGTATAGTTGAACTTTACAGGAAAACCGGAGTGTTTGTTGGACAACTGTGCAGGTATGTGCAAGCTTGCCTGACGGGTGTACAGGTAAACCTATCAGGCACACTCTGCTGTATGAGTACCAGATAAGCGTCACGTTAAAAAAAAATTAATCATGTAGGCACGTGCTATTTTAATTTTTTCCCATGAAAATCATATTACGTACATGGTCCCGAACGTTACTGCTATTCAGATAAGCACGTTATATAAATTGCGATAAATCCAATTATTGTAAAACCCGTAGTGATGACCTTTGAACTACCAAAAGTATACTTTTGTGACAGTGAATGTAATGTTAATTTGTCGAGCAATCTGTACGTAATTAGAATTTGTTTTGGCATTACAACTTCCTTGTAGCCTTTTTTAAACAAAGTTCCAAAACAAACCATACACTACTGTTACTATTTTCTACGCAAGGAGGTTAAATAACAAGGAGTGTTAATGCACAATAAGGTGTATGTACGTTTATTTATTTCTTAATATTTCCTTACTTGTAACGGCTAATTGAGGATATTACGGTAGTAGCTAATTAAAGGTTTTAAGTTTCCGCCCCAACTTTCATACGCTTATAGAATTAAACTTTAACTTGTCTGAATCAAAAGAAAAGACAAATAGTGTCGTATAAAACAAGTGAATTAATAGGTCTTTACCTATGAAATTGCCGTTTTGTATGTAATAAGTGAAAGTACTTACTGTTTCAAACTTTTTTATTTCTGTTATTCGAAGTAATCACCCATGCAATCGACGCATCTTTGCCAACGCATGTGCAGTTTATTGATGCCCTTCTTGTAAAAATCAGCTGGACGGGAGGCAACAAACTCTTCAAAGGCATTTTGTACTGCCTCTCGGGAATTGAAATTTTTACCCACTAAAAAGTTGTCTACATTTTGGAAAAAGTAATAGTCGGTAGGTGTAAGGTCTGGTGAGTATGGCGGATGAGGGAGAGCTTCCAACCCCAGCTCTTGCAGCTTGGAGAAAGTCGGTGCGAAGTATGGGGTCGCGCGTTGTCGTGAAGCAGCTGCAAGAGCTGGGGTTGGAAGCTCTCCATCATCCGCCATACTCACCAGACCTTGCACCTACCGACTATTACTTATTCCAAAATTTAGACAACTTTTTAGTGGGTAAAAATTTCAATTCCCGAGAGGCAGTACCAAATGCCTTTGAAGAGTTTGTTGCCTCCCGTCCAGCTGATTTTTACAAGAAGGGCATCAATAAACTGCCAATGCGTTGGCAAAGATGCGTCGATTGCATGGGTGATAACTTCGAATAACAGAAATAAAAAAGTCTGAAAAAATAAGTACTTTCACTTATTGCATACAAAACGGCAATTTCATAGGTAAAGACCTATTATTTGGTAAAAGATTAGAATGTTTAAGTGATGTACCTACTATCATATTCCAAGATCAGACACGAAGTTTTCACGTATATGTAGTTCAAAAAATTACATTAAAGAAGTGTTTACCTTAGAATTTTTGTTAATAATAGGTTTGAGGACGTTTATCATTTGCAAAATACATATGAATTTTAAAAAAAACCCTTTGCTAAAGCGTGAATACGAATACTCTCGAAGATTCTCAGAATATTATTCTAATGACAAACGGACACACACATTAAAATTACGAGTATGGCTGTTCCATTTAACATGAGGTATATTTAGCTTCAGTTATATCCGAGATCGTAAGTTCTACGCGAATATTTCGGACTTAAGGTGCGTATGATGTACCTACTGGGTAAGCTACAAAGGGCTAAATACTTAACATGCCGTATTATATCCATAAATGTATACATAGGTTGTTTATCTGTTATCTATGTATGTATTCGTTTTACATAACAATGTTTTAGTACAATATTAGAATGTTAAATTACCTATATGATTTGCAACATATTTATTATAGCTGACCCGGCGAACTTCGTAATCGTACCGCGCCATATTTACATATCTGTCTCAGCTTCCCACAGGCAGTGTACAGTCGCGGACAAAAAAAACACTTTTCCCGTTATCTTTTATTTTTTTTCTTTCTACCAAAAAAAGAATGAATAAAATCGGACTATGTGTTATTGAATTACAACTAAGTACATATTTTGACTTTCATCCCCTCTCTCCAGGAAACCGTGCTGAATTTCGGGATAAAAAGTATCCTATGTCCTATACCTCGTAGTATGAACTCAAATCATGCCAAGTTTCATTTGAATCCGTTCAGTAGTTTCGGCGTGATGCGCGGCCAAGATACAGACAGACAGACAGACAAAAATGAAAATAAAATACAGTTTTGGCTTCAGTATCGATTATAGAGAGCCCTCCAAAAAAAAATCAAAATATCTTTAATGTACAGAATTGGACCTGTTACATTTTTTATTATAGGAATAGATTAATTTCGATTCGTACGTATAGACATACTGTCTTACTCAGACTCATATAAAAAAGCCATCAATTTCTCGATACACTACACAGATCAGTAGACAAGGTTTAGAATATTAGTTTCTAGACTAGACTAATTATATGATAAAGGAATGAGACTGTTTAATTTGGAATCCGTCTATCCTGTCATACAGATTAGGTTTATAATAGGTCTTTACCTATGAAATTGCCCTTTTGTATGCAATAAGTGAAAGTACTTATTTTTTCAAACTTTTTAATTTCTGTTATTCAAAGTAATCACCCATGCAATCGACGCATCTTTGCCAATGCATTGGCAGTTTATTGTTGCCCTTCTTGTAAAAATCAGCTGGACGGGAGGCAACAAACTCTTCAAAGGCATTTTGTACTGCCTCTCGGGAATTGAATTTTTTACCCACTAAAAAGTTGTCGAAAAAAGAAAAAGTAATAGTCGGTAGGTGCAAGGTCTGGTGAGTATGGCGGATGAGGGAGAGCTTCCAACCCCAGCTCTTGCAGCTTGAAGACTGTCTGTTGCGCAGTATGGGGTCGCGCGTGACCATCACCTTTTTAGGGGTCATTTTTGGTTTAGGGCATTGCTTTGGTGCTGAACCAGGGTTTAACCAACTTGCTAAGCGCTTTCGATTGTCGAACAGAATCCATTTTTCGTCGCACGTAACAATTCGTTTCAAAATTCCTTCATTTCTTTGCCTGTTGAACAGCACAAGGCAGGTCTCGACGCGTACGTTGCGCTGGCGATCGTTAAGGTCGTGGGGCACCCATCTATCAAGCTTTTTTACCTTGCCAATTTGTCGCAAATGTATCAATATTGTTTTGATGCTTACATTAAAAGCTGCTGCTAGCTCAGCTGTAGATTAAGTTTCGTCAGCTTCCACAATCGCCTTTAATTCATTATTGTTAACCAAAGTCTCCGGACGACCACGAGCTTCATTTTTCAAGTCAAAATTTCCAGAACGGAACCGGGAAAACCAATAACGGGTTGTGCGTTCGTTAGTACAGTTCTCTCCGTAAACGTTTTTGATGTTAGGTGCCGTTTTGTGTCGCGTTGGTGCCACGACGGCACTCATTTTCCATAATTACACGAATTTTTAAAGTATCCATTATGACGAAAAATGTTCAAATGTAATGAAAATACAACGCTAATCAAAAAACAAAAGACTGAGTTTGTAAATAGAATATCATGGTTTTAAAACAAAATTAATTTGAATTTAGAATACAGAGCCATTACAAACTTTTTTTATTTGAAATGACCAGTACTGAAGAAAGGCAATTTCATAGGTAAAGACCTAATATATATGAAATCAATGTTCTTAGTAAAAACGTAGTAGAAACGAACTTTAATGAGATTGCATTCACATTTAACATTTGGGTGTGTCGGTTGCTACCGTTGTTTATGACAGCCGGAATCAATGGACCCACGTTGATACCTTCTGTACCCCGAGGCACAATTGTTGATAAAGCCCGCTTATATAAACCTTATAAATTATGTATGAGGCTTTTTAGAATGTATACGTGATACAGCTTAGCTACTGCGACATGAACAGCAGCGATAACTCAGTTGTGTATAAATTCAAATGTTAAGTTTTGAAGATCCATAGTTTCTTGAACGGTGATCGAAATATCGCTTATAAAATGTAAGTAACAAGATACATACTCTGGAGTTTGTGAAGTCTTAGATTCTTTATACATATTCTATAAATGATAAAACTATAACATTGAACTAAGACAGCTTTTTTATGGAGTAAACAGCCTTTTAAGTCAAGTGGGTATAATATTTGAGTCAAGATTAGAGTGTTAACAAGTGAATGCGCTATAGAAATATTTTATATCATTCAATAAATGTCATTTTATACGCATGATTTATGCATTTTGCACGGCGTGCTACGCAGAATTTGAGTCAGTAACTGAAAGACTTTCTAGCACCAGTGTGAATGCATATCATAGCTGCCAATCAAAATGTAGATATAGACAATAATGAAACTATGTCAAACTACTTTCAAATTCGTGACTACGTCCATTTGACGTATGTCTTTCCAGCTCTGTAGATTTATCAATGGATGATGTTTCATCGCATACATGTTGCACTACTAAATGTTCGAATGTCATTATGTACCTAATTGAAATACAATTTACCATCTTAAACACACATTTGATTTGATTTTTGGGGTCACAACAGACATTACTTCTGAATTAGAGTACTTAAAGGGCTGGGAGTGGCTGGTAGTTATCAATTTGGCATATTATTGTTGTACAGTTGTTGTATGTAAGCTGGTCCACTTTTAAACTAGATCATCGCCATGGTGTGAGCACAACTTACGTACCGTGCGTTTACTTCCAAAAGTAACAGTAATATTGTTATATACATAATTATATACTTTTCGTTGTATGCAATTCATCAAGCACAATAAAAATAAATTTACCGTGGGAGAGATATGCTTCCGCAGGTTCAGTTAAACAGTAGTTATATCAAGGCCTACCAAAAAAATTGTGTTATGCAATAATTTCAGAGGTTTTCCACTGATTGAGTGAGATTAGTAGAAGCACTCACTGATATAAAAGAAAGGCATCACACTTGTTTACTACCGGAGGCAATCATATCAGGTGATAAGTTTAAAAAGAAAGGAAGTTTATTTTATCAACCAGATCTAAGTCTTTCCTCAAAACAATGGTGATATTCATTTCACAGTTTTAAGACGTAAGGAAATTTCAAGAAACGCACGTGACCTTTGATACAACATACATATATATTAGGTATATTATCCATTAATTTATTTTAAATCTCTACTTTAAGATAACATTAGATACCTAATATTGGACATAGATACGAATGTTATTATTTTTAAACAAAACTCTTCGTAGAAGGCCTTATGATAAACTATTGTTATTCATTAAAACATTTATAACTTGGGAATTGCTAAACTTATTTGGATGTTTTATCTCGTTTTTGTAAATTTTAGTAAAGTTGTTCACAGATACGTAAATACTTGCATAGATAACGTTGGACCGTGTGTCAATATGGGTAGTGGGTACAGATAACCAAAATCTTGTTCGACATCGTAATTTGTAAACGACAATTTTTTTCTTACATACGGCAGCTAGCTGATGATAATAGCTCATTTAATTTCCTCTCCACTCTGCGTGTAACTTATAATCACTATTATCAACGAAACATACATTCCTACACAAATATGATAAAAACATTTCGCAACGTACGCGCTTTTATCTGACTCTGTAGCATTGAATTTAGGACAGCCATTCTAATGAAAAGTCTGTAAAAAATGCATTTAATGAACGTCCGACCAGTATCGATTGCATTTAAAATTTGATACCGTATACTTTCAGTACTAGTTTTTATTTCGGCAGTTACTTACCGTCAGTGAAAGGCAATATTGTATGTATATTTCAGATGCCGTACAAGGTAATTTTAAGTTTTAAACGATGGTAATTAATTTAATGGATCAATCTGCCAAGAGGAAGGTGAAAGGAAATCTAATTGTAACAGTTGTCCTAGTATAAAATACTTAAAATATACAATCTAAATACACAAGTCGCCTCTATCGCAGGAGAGTTATGCTTACCATGAGAGTCACGCTTTTTTTTTTTTATGTATGGCCCGCCATAATGACTCTACTCTGCCTGATGGAAAGCATAAGCAGAATCCAAGAGTGGTGGTCACCATACTCACTGCGAATGCAGACAATGCAGTATGGCGACCCACACCATGGCGGCCTAGTGATGCTTGTGCATCTTTTAGTCTAGTCAACAAGTATGGAACTTGTTGACTAGACTATTTGGGCCTCCGGTCTCGCACTCACCAACGAAACACGACAGCACGAACGCTGTCATTTTACGTTGATTTTCTGTGCGAGGGTAGTACCGCCCCGGTCGAGCCGGCCCATTCGTGCTGAAATCAGCGTGGCTCTACTACCTACGGTACAAATCATAGGTCTTAAACGAAATCAGCACGAAGGACGATGGATGGAGGGACTTGAAGAAAGTGGATGGATGTAGACTGTCCAAGACTGGGATAGTTGACGATTCTTGGGGGAGATTTTCGTTCAATAGTGGACGGCGATAGATTGATTCGAAAGGTAATCGGTGTTAGACAATTTTTTGTCAGTAAGGTTTCAGAAAACCTAACCCCCCCCCCCTTTCTTTGATTCTGGGGAAGGAGGAATGCTCAACGGGAGGCAACGTATTTAGGATTACAATTGCACCCTGAACTCAGTCGTTGGGCGGTAGTTTAGTGAGCTTTGGTTGCAATTTGGTACCTTGTTCTATCTGTTCTTTTGCTCTCCAATATTGTTGTTATGTTTAAAAATAGCGTGGTCATAGCGTAATATGAAAAATTCCTTCCTTCCTCGATATTTGGGCTATCAAACAGCGAAATAATTTTTCACTTAAAATCAATAGTATCACTCCTTTTACCTTTTCTTATCATAAAAATGTTCTAAACGAATTCATATACCTACATCTAACTTGACCTCGAATACCTTTTAAATACATTTTGTATACACAATTTACTATCTACTACCTTACTATGTAAAGTGAAAAGGTAGTTGCCTTTCTTAATCTGTGCTTCATAATTGATAAGAATTCATACAAACAGATAATGTAATGATATTTAAAATCTTTTTTACTGTTCCTGAGAAATTACCAACGGGGTTTGCCGTTTTACAAACATTTAAATTGTTAATATACTGTACTCTTAGTGTATATCTTTAATTATACCTATTTATTTTATAATTGTAGGAAAACTTACAGCTATATTATTACAGTACTAGCTTTTGCACGCGGCTTCGCTCACGTAGACTTTCATCCCCTGATTTATCCCTTAGAGGTGGAATTTCAAAAATTCCTTTCTTAGTGCTCACTTACGTTATATAAAGAACCTTCATGCAAAATTTCGGGATTCTAGGTTCAGCGGTTTGGGCTGTGCGTTGATCTCTGGGTATGTCAGTCACCTTTCTCTTTTATATATATAGATAGATAGATACAAACTTAGTACGAAAACAGAAAGCTAATTATTAGTTTGCACAGATAGCATATTACTACGCAATTATGAGATCTGTATTATCTATATTTGGTGATTAAATCATATTAAACTGTACCTACGTTATCGCCCAAGATAGGTAAGCAAGTGTGCATGATTAACCCTGAGTAAAGGAAAACAACATTTACATAAGAAAAGGTCACAGAAAGGGCGATGCAACATCTTACGCCACGTCACACTTAAACTCATGAAAGCGAAATTAAAGTGCTTCCGTATAAAAAGATCCTGACAGTTCCATTCTTTTTGTCTTGTATAATTATTGTTTGTAAAAGCTGTATACTATGCACTATGTAATCTTTATTTGACTATTCATTTAGACTTAGCTGACACGGCGGACTACATAGGTAGTCATTTTTTTAAATAATTTCTAAATTTCCGAAAAACTTGTTTTAGTATTTATGCCTGACTCTGCTTTCCATGGGTCCACTTACTTACCAGTCACGGATTAGGAAAATACAAAACATTAAAAGAACACATAATTATAAAAAAAAAAAACCGACTTCCAAAAAACATCCAACGAAAACTCTCTTCCAAAAACACACTTAAAAGCGTAAAATAAACTGGTTCTTCATAAATTGCCTATACCTAATTCTTTATTCATTTAAATAGTAGTATTATAATGTGTGCTAGGTACCTAGAATCTGTTTGAAGTCGGTGCCAAGTGACTATCGCTTAGACTTTTGTAATTGTTCGTTTGTATTCTTTTTGGCTTAGCACCGAATTCAAACAGATTTTAGGTACCTAGCACACATTATAATACTACTATTTAAATGAATAAAGAATTAGGTATAGGCAATTTATGAAGAACCAGTTTATTTTACGCTTTTAAGTGTTTTTTTGGAAGAGAGTTTTCGTTGGATGTTTTTTGGAAGTCGGTTTTTTTTTTATAAAAAGTTTTTATTTTTCAGTTTTTAGTGCAAACAATCGTAGGTAAGTAGTAAGTTGAACTATTTCATCAAATTTCATCATCAAGAATACAAATTAAGGTCTATACGTACGTGTAATATTAAAATCATCCTCTAATCCCTAACTGTTGAAGAGTTTAACCTTCTATCATCAGCTCACCTAAATAACTTGAAAGTATGCGACTGAAGGTCTTTAGATACGTATGAAATTGAAAGAATTATCCTCCAGCTCCTAACCGTTGAGGAGTTGTACTTTCCACCTTCCATCATCAGCTTACCTAAATAATTTGAAAGAATACGACTAAAGGTAACATATGTACATATGATATTTAAAGATTTATCCTCCAACTCCTAACCGTTAAGGAGTTGTACCTTACATCATCAGCTCATCATCATAAAATGATGACTACCAGACGCAAATACCGGTGTAACTTCAGAAAATATACGAAAAACATAGTATGTGCCTATAAAACATGAGGGTTTCCCTCGATTTCCCTGGGATCCCATTATCAGATCCTGATATGCTGGCAATGGGACCACCTCGGAAGCATACCCTTTCGAATACAAAAAAAATGTTCAAAATCGGTCCACAACTGACGGAGTAATCGGTGAACATACATAAAAAAAAAAAAAAAAAAAAAAAAAACATACAGTGGAACATAGAACCTCCTCCTTTTTGGAAGTCGGTTAAAAAGAAGAATTACCGAATTTAGTTTAGTCGATCGGTAATGCGCATACATACATTTTATATAATATAGGTATAATTATTATACACACATAATTAATTATTTATAACCATATTGTATAATATAACGTATTATTAATTATCGTTCTCTATTTTACGCTTCAGATGCAGATCCATAGGGTACAAGTACAAATATGTGAGCCTTTCGGCTAGCGTATTTTCTCAACCTTAGGCAATTGCAGTAACCAACCTTATGTAATAAGAACAAATAGAACTCCGAACCCTTTAGATAATTATCTAACATAAAAAAACAAATGAAAACCAAAACCCTTTACTTATAGAATAGATCCACCAACTTGTAGTATAACAGGTAGTAGAGCCACGCTGATTTCAGCACGAACGGGCCGGCTCGCCCCGGTCGAGCCGGCCCGGAAGTACCCTCGAGGGTAGTACCCCCGGTACTACCCTCGGACAGAACATCAACGTAAACTGACAGCAGCTGTGCTGGCGTGTTTCGTTGGTGAGTGCGAGACCGGAGGCTCAAATAGTCTAGTCAACTAGTTCCATACTTGTTGACTAGACTAAAAGATGCAGAAGCATCACTAGGCCGCCATGGTGTGGGTCGCCATACTGCATTGTCTGCATTCGCAATGAGTATGGTGACTACCACTCTTGGATTTTGCTTATGCTTTCCATCAGGCAGAGTAGGGTCATTTTGGCGCGCCATACATAAAATAAAATAAATACTTGTAGTTATTGTTCTTGGTATCTCATTTTTTCTACAATTTCATTTCTTTGTATACAACCAGCTTGAGAAAACAATTATTATTAGTCTTCTTATATTTTTTTTACTTAAGAACAAATTATTAAGTTACTACCATTAACTTCAAGCTTCCACTTATTACTTATTTTCTTTGTTTTGTAGAAAGAGAACGTCAGTGGTGATTTTCTTTACGTAAAAGTTCGTTAGCAACCATTTCATTCAATACGTGCAAAAATCAGCAAGCATGTATCACCGTTCTGTTCATATAATTAAAAAAAAACATTATAGAATTGAGAAAGAATATAATGTTAATAGTCTGTTGACTTTATGAGTGATCATACGTACAATTGTATTCACTTGTCACCGACCAACCAGATACCAGAACTGCGATTTCAAAAGCACGTGGAATTTGCTTATATATGGTAGCTACTTATATAAGCAAATTCCTATAAAGAAAAACCTGGGTAATGAAGATTACCCAGGTTTTTTAAGCATCTGGAATTCCAGTGAATACTGGTTTATTGAGAGGCGGAAAATTAATAGCTAAAGGAACTATTAACTACATATTTGTCTATCTTTTCCCAAACAAATAAACTTTTGATACCTGCTAACTGTAAAACGGCCCCGCTTTCAGCTTAGCGACTATCCATTCCTTTCTGAGTATAATGTTAGACTACCGACCCTAAAACTTTCATCTCTCCTAAAATGACGTAAGTCTGGTCTGACTGGGATCTCAGTCTATATGTGCCGGGTGGAAGGCTTGCCCCTATTACCTAAGTGGAAGTCAAATAATAAGAAAACGTTGTCGGGTTGGATTTACGCCTCGATAAATCCCTTCGGGGATAAAAAGCATTAGTAATGTATGTATGGATGAATATTAAGATTTACAGGAGTATCCGTTTGATTTACTATTCGTCAGTTAAATAAGTAATACGTCTATTATGTTGATACAAAAATAGAGCTGCAAATATAGACTCAAACTCAAACTCAAAAATATTTTATTCATATAGGCACTTATTTTACAGGCACTTATGAATAGTCAATATTTAATATTAAAAAATCGAGTGATTCTAGTCGCCAGTTCCAAGTGCTGCCTACCCTTCATGGAGAATAATCTGGCAAGAAACTCCATTGTTGCTCCTTTTAAAAAATAATAATACGGTTTACAATATTTTTTTCACTAAGAGACTTGAATGAGAACGAAGTCGACCAAAGAAAACAATATAAAAGGTTTGGAGTCATTGCTGCACAGCCATGAGCTAACCAATCATCTGGAGTGGAGAACTCAAAACCAGCAGTATCGATTTAAAACTATATTCTATTAGAGGCGATATTAAAATACAGTTTGAAAACAGCAGTAAGACCATTCAAAGGTCGTCTGTAATGAAAAAATCGCATACTGCGATAAACCTGATAACATAACTACTGATTACTGTTTCAAAATATCTTGTCTGTATGTTAGAGATAATTTCAAGGTCATTAATATAATTATATCTACCTACAATCTATTTACATACCTGTACGTCCTGTACCTACATACATTTATTCCTAATGTTGAATTACCCATTAATGATACTACCCATGTTAAGCGTAGAAGACCTAAGTCTATGACATCTCTAGTAATATGTTGTGATATATGACAGTACAATAGAAAATGATGATATTTGAACAACTGTGCCTGTGGTATATTTATCTAGTTATTGAAATAATATTTACGTAAACGGGTCATACAATATGTCGACCTTCGTACAAACATTGTAGTTCAGCCTTTTAAGCATACTCTCTAGTAATTTTCAGATATATTTAATAACATTTTATATAATAAATGCAAAGAACATTCAAAAAACTTAAAAACACTGAATTTGTTAGAAGTGCACTAACGGAAACGCAAGTACTGGTTAATGCGTTATTAAATCATTTTAGAATTACGTTCTATTGCTTTAGTCGACTTAAAAAAACGAAAAGGTATTCTATTCAACTGTGCTTTTTCCTCAGAACTGCCATAATTATGATCAATCCATGCCATCATTATCCTTATCCCGTCACTTATAAACCAATTTTAACAAATCCTATTTTATTTGAGAGGGTATACTCCCGTTTTGGTATATTCAAACTTCACCACTACAGCAATACCACCGCTAAGGATGAAGATTAAGTGCATTGAATACGCCTGCCCCCCTTGCCAAGTTGACATTCTACAAACGTTAACGTGAGTAGAAAACTTACAAATATATGAGAATGACATCATCTCAACGCTAAATCGCGTGGTCAAAACATAATATCGAGAATTGGGCCGTTAACAATTTTAAAAAGAGAATGGACGTGAAACACCTGCAACTTGGCTAGAGGAGCTGGATCCGTGATACTATTGAATAGTTAATAATTTTTGGCATCTACGGCATAGGCTTAAACTATAATTATAAACACCAATGCAGATGTTTTTATCATGCACAAATTGTCTCCGTAACAACGAAGTCACACGTAATACATTAATCTATGCGATAATTAATATGGATGAGCTAACATCATTAGTCCAATATGAATAAATTGTTTATTATTACGATAAGTGTTACTTGAGGTAAGGCTTCCGGTTTATGAAAGCGATTACCATCTTTATAATATACGGTAAAAAGTATACAAATAAAGTAAAATAGACATACTTTAAATATACTAGAAATATACTAGGTGGGAAAATAAGGTATGTTATATAAATATGTATGGCGCTAAGAAGATAATGCATTAAAGTCATGTAGCTCTGCATCCGACAAAATGCTGACCTTTGCCTGTGAAAAAATCTTATCACGTACATACTCCTTGCGACACGTTGATTAGAATACTAAATATTAAGTGTCAATCACACCGAACGCTTGACTAAACACATTTGTCCAAGCCAGCCCATTGCATCAACGGGGCCTATGATTGGGGCCAACAGAGTACTGTTATTGACTATTTAGGGCGCTATTCGGCCACATCGGTTATTTAAATACGTATATATTGAGTATACTCAAATGTGTAGGAATGCTGTTTATGATTTACTTCATGGCATACCATTCCAATTTCAATCGTATAGGCATCTATGTTATATTACTTAAATAAGAAAAAAGATAATGTAAAATCTTGAAGAAAATGTACTTGAAAAAGAAAGGAAAATACCGTAAGTTTCATAACCGAACTTACTTCTTATAAAGTACCTATTAAGTGTCTAGCAAACAATACTTCTAGGTGATTGAAATCTGAGTAATCTTCCATTTTATTTATTACAGCATCTATTTGATAGTGCTATATTCACAACACGTGTTTGACGAATATATGCTACAATGTAACATGCTTTAACACGCAAAACCACCGATTTGGTGTCAATGGACCTCAAAATGACTAAAATCAAATGATTCTAAGCGTCTGACAATTTTCTGCGATAGTTAATTACCCTAAACGCACTTTTACACAAATAAGAAATTATATAATGGCATCGCGTTGAATTCGAAACTTAATCCACGTTTACCTAACACAAGTTGTTCCACAGGTATTCAAAAATCATGTTCATTAACCCAAGTTGAAAATAGCAATACTCGTCCAACCACTTCGCTACATGAAAATTATAGTGGTTATATTATTCACGCTAATTTGGCCTTTACTCAACGGTGATACAGTTCCTTGACATTGGCATAACACGTTATGACTAACACCAACTGCTATTTTATGCGTGCTTCTAATGCCTAAGTTACACAAGATCGTGGAAGCGCTTTCTTGAATGCGTTGAAATAGACTATTTTAATGGTACGTCACGATGGATGGGTACAAGATTTGTGTCAGTCACTGACAGACCTTGTGGATGATTGTTATAATAAAGCACCTATTCAATTACAGATAAACTGAAATTATAAATGACTTAAAAAATACAAAACATAACAATGAATTACTACTATAACGGGAAGTTTCAGTGCAGTCCAATTGTAAAAAACTTTAGCTGTAAAATTACATTGCCAACTAAACTATCTGAAAGTAGGCTGCAGAGGAATTGCATTGTAAACATTTACAGCTAACATTTCTCTTTGCAATTGCACAATTCGTCAAATACGTCATAAGATTTATTTCGTGCAAAATAATTACGTTCTCATACCGCTTCTACGCAACAGAAAGAAAGAAGCATGATGGTACATCACTATTTCAATCGTTTTATTTTTTAAACTAGTTGGTGTTAAATTTCCTGTTATATTTAAAAATTATTAAATTAAATTAAAATGTTACTCATTTCTAAGTCATAAACTTAAAGTAATTCAAAAGTTTTGCCAAAGTTACCGCCATAAACGTACGTAATCTGCTCAATACACCAAATTTTTGCTTAGGTTGTGCATATTCATCAAATACTTATATGATGCTTTCATTATGCTAAGTGCTACAATTAGAGTGTACTTTGCAACGAGAATCGTGCAGACAAACGACCTCATTAGACAAGTAAAAGTAAAAAGATGCTTGCACGACGACGGCCCAAGTCGGTTACTTGCGTCCGAATTTTTATTTTGCAAGACCCCATAAATTCGTCGACCACGTATATAGTTTAAAAGCTTATGTATTTACCAAATATACATCTAATGAGATGAGATGACAAATTAGAGCTAGATCAGAGAAATACTATTTCGATTTTGGCTATTGCGATAAAGGTGGTCATATTCGTGGATTTCGATACTCGAGAAATACACTAATTATTACGAGGTCTGACGCATTTGTATCTAATTTTATTCTTATAAGATTCCGAACGGCTAATCTAACTAGCAGATTAAATGTAATGCATTTGACAGATCACTGGCAGCTATAACATTATAAAAAAAAACGACTAACTACTTACAACTCAGCCTGGTCACTTGAAAGTCCACTATCAGAGCAAGAGCTGCTGATTGCTTCTGAAGGTTGCGACACGTTGTCACATAGTGTGAAGTCCGGCAACGCTTCCTCGAGAAAGTTGAGGGAGCCTTGCTCCAAGGAGAATATATTCTCCAGCAAATCATCGGACGTCGGCCAGGCGTCCGACTGTAAAAAAAAACCTTTTTTAACAGGATGTACTTAACATTTTACATTTAAAATTAGGGGTTATTAAGATAGTTTAGGCCTATGTCCAGCAGTGTCCTGCGATATGATAATGAAGATAGTTTAGCTTGGAAAATCCGTAACCAACTGCAGGGCAGTATGGATTACCACTTAAAAGCTCATTTAACAGAGAATGTTAGATCAAAAGTGATGTATATACACATTAGTAGCTGTTTCTAATTTTATTAAAAATTCTTCTAAACTTAAGTAAATTATATGAATCCTAATAGCTTTTAAGATCTTTATGAATCTTGCATTTGACATTGATGTTTGGTTGAGTCTTAGTTGCTGTAATAAATTATTTTATTATTATTATGTAGATTCATTCATTCATTCTTTTTACCTCCATGATATTATTATTTTTAAATACCTTTATAGCAAATAGGTAGTTAAAACTCGTGTTTCATTTAAATGATGAATATTTTTAAGACAATAACCAACCACCACCATAAGGTGGACTTGGACAAAATACCTGTTTCAATGAATTTGCTATTGTGCAATTTAATTTGTGTCTAGTATAAAGTATTACTGAGTGGGGAGCCTTGGGGGAGGTATATATACATATATTTCGGACATGTAACACACAATGAAAGAATGTCAAGCATTGAACATATTTTGGCTGAGACGATGATACTCATCATATTAAATTACATTCATTCTATGTCCACTTGCACTAGTGGTATGCTATTCTCAACTTTTAAAATGTACTTTTCTAGACATTTTAAATGTTGTTGTTGCTATGCTCACTACATAAAAGCAAGTACTTATATAATAATTGTCTACTTCCTAAGAAGGTGTTATCACAAGTTTCTAAGATTATACAAACACATACAAATTGTTGATTAATGATTCATATTTTTAGAATTATTCATTTAGGTTTGTTTCAATTATTATTGGCTACAACTTGAACACTCTTTTTAATACTAAAAAGTATTAAAAAATATTCCATAAATTTCAACATAAAATTTAATTTATTACTTTACTTTGAAGGGATTCTTTAAGTCGCAAACATCATTAAAAAGGTTCCCTTTTAGGAAACAACTTTTGTTTAGTTCTTTTATACGAGTAATCATAATATTGGATGAAGGAAATTATTATGTTTCATGTTAAAGTACATAATATACAATGAGGCGGTATTATATATTCTACTAATACTTAATTGTATGAGAGAGGAAAATACATAAGAGACTGTTAGCATTTAAACTATCATATCTATCGCAGTCCACTATTTGACAGAGACCTCTCCTATTGCCCTGAACTTAAAATTATCAGCTGAATAACATCCACTGTTGGAGGCTTTCCACAACAAACTGTACACACTGAGGATTCATTCCCTCACAGTTAAATACAGTAATTTATCCTGGTCAGTAACATAGTGCAACATTCTAATGTTTATCATTTATGGCAGACGTATCTGAGTTTACACATAGATATATTCATATATGGTAAATTTTATTTTCTTTAGTTGTGTTTTAAAAGTGACAGTATTCACATTCCAATAAGAATCAACTTGCACTTCAGTTTTGTATGTTGTTATCTAATTGGAACAATAATTCTAATTAAAAAATCAGGTGCATTAATAATAATGATTAGTCAATGATAAAGAATTTGGCTTGAAAAAAGATACTAATTGATTAAAAGTAGTGCAAATTTGAGACATTATTGAGCAGTTCACTTGAGATATTACTTTCATTTTCTGTGTGCTCTTCAGTGAAAGGAGAATTTTTATCTTACACTAGCTTTTACACACGGCTTCGCTCACACAGACTTTCTTCCCCTGATTTATCCCCTTCAGGGGTGGAATTTCAAAAAATCCTTTCTTAGTGCTCACTTACGTTATATAAAGAACCTACGTGCAAAATTTTAGGATTCTAGCTTCAGCGGTTTGGGCTGTGCGTTGATCTCTGGGTATGTCAGTCCTTACCTTACTCTTTTATATATATAGAAGATATTTCAAATTGTTTTTGACTATGAGATGTCTCGGATTTTATCACAATGTATTTATTTCCTGCTTTTATACTCTTTATCACTGATAGCAGTTGGCACAGGTAGTAACTATTGATAACAATATATTTAATTATAAGTAGGACAAACAGCATTAACAATATTGATTGTGATAACAATAATACTATTGACACTACCCTCGTTTAAATGAATCACTGGAAAATATTTATTTTTGTCGAAAATAATTAGTAAAAAATATTAAATTACCTCAAATAAAGACATGAGATCTAATTTTTTATCCATTGTAAGCACTTCACCTGGATAGATATTACATCAACACTTAAAACATTGGTATAACACAATAAACTTTGTCAAAAATAAGGAAAAACACCTTAGGATGGGTCAAAAACACTTGTACATTCACACTGTCACTTCCATTTAAAGAGTTCAGATTTATTTTTTGATGATGAATTTTTAATTTACTACAGTTCGGCATATGGCTATGATAGCAACCGCATGGTGCCTAGCTGGCAAATTACTACTTGTTTACGCTATGCGATGCCGGCGCGCCGCTGACTTGTGACGCACTGTCTGTCCTCTGAATGATTACAACACGAAAAGACGTTCGTAAGGGGGAAACCCTATTCCTAATAATCGGGAATTAACTAATTAGATAAGACGAAGGAATGCACAGAAGTCCGCGAGTGAACAACGTCCGTTCACGAAACGAAATGAACGTATAACGGTAAAAGTGGGAGCGTGAGTTCACGAAAGCTGTTTAACGAGGTTCGACATTCGCCGGACGATCACTATTACTTCACTGCATGTGTATCGCACTGCTCGCATAGTAATCCGAGTGTTCTGCTACATGACAGTAACATTGCGTATTACTTTACCTTATCAGCAGATTACTTGACAAGTAAGATACGAACCATTAAGCCGTCCTGTTCGAAAGTATCCATTTTCTCAGTTTTCTGATTGACGTGAAGAATTCCCTGTTCATTTTCTATACAATAATCCAAAATAGAGTTCATATCGTCATTGCGGGCAGTCATTCTCCTCTGACAAGGTTCAGGTTGAGGTCATCATATGATCATAGATCAACTGTTCCACATCTAGCAGCACTTTTTATTTAAATACACATATTGCAATATATGAGCTTATAACATATTTGTTGTTTAAATTTTACAAACATTAGTTTACAAAATAAAAAGGGACATGACATTTCCCAGCAACTTCCAACGTGGAAATAATGACGTCATGAAAGTGGGACACCTTTCACGTTTTCATTGGTCGCCCTTACAATAAAACAGTTCGAACATGTACCGCTATCTATACTATCATAAGAGAACTACGTTCAACGTTTTGTTTATGCGTTGTTTACTGTAATTTTTCCAATGAATTCTAGTAAATAATGGAAAAAGAGTTCCTCTTCGTATTAAAATATTGATCAGTAATCAAATTTACCATTTTTTGTTATTTATGAAAATAAACACCACTTGCAATAACGGGGATGATTCTGATTTTCAAATAAAAATTGAAATCTTTGAAAAAAATTTAGTTCCGATTGAAATCGTAATTAATATTTTTACTGGAGAGTTTCGCTAGCTTCAAAGAAATGAGTATTGTCTACTGTTAAAATTAAGCCGTGATAAGTAGTAATAACCTTTTAACGAAGTCCTATTCATAGCAGCCATGGAGTTACTCCATGATAGCAGCAACTGTGAGCTTGTAAGGCCCCGTTCGCACGGGCGTATTTTTTACGTCGCGTTGGGCGTGAATTTAACGCCGGCGTAGGCGTATTTTTTACCCCCGTGTGAAGTGAACAGCACAACGCGTTTAATCACCAGCGCTGCCAAATTAGTAGATATTCCACTAAAACTGGTGAATCGAGGTTTAAGGAATTACCTGCTATAGAAAGGAAACAAGCACAAATTATTAAAAATAAAAAACCTGACTGCGTCAATATTTAACAATAAAAACATATAAGTTTTATATATATTCACACTCACTCGATGTATTTTGAAAACATTTTTTTTTAATATTACTTTTTGGCGCCAAAAATTTTTTTTTAAAATTTTGATGTACCCAGTGTAATTTGTTGTTTAAAAAAAAAACCATTGTCTACATTCGCAGTGAGTATGGCGACCAATACTCTTGGATTCTGTTTATGCTTTCCGTCAGGCAGAGTGGAGTCATTTTGGCGGGCCAAACATAAAAAATAAATAAAAAAAAAATTGATTAATTAATAATCAATTTAAGTCGAGTAAATTAAGACTTTATTGCACAATACACAATTTTATTGCACACGTTAAAAATAAATGGATATCTTTTTTTTATTGGTAAATCTATTGGGATGATAATATTTGAGACGTCTGAGACAATCTCTGGACACTGGGACACTTAAAAGGAGCTAGCTCCGTGAGGGGAGGAGGAGAGACACGAAGGGCGTGTGTGGGACTCCCGACAAATCAGTCTACCCACTAAACCCCACGGCGGCCTAACTCGGCAGTCAAGAGTAGCTCCAGAAATGCATCAGCGGCTTCTGGAGTATCCCAGCCGTTCCTCACGCGTGAGGTTCATGTCGGGTAACCAGATTCACCCCGGGCAGGTCGCTGTTGAGCCTCTCACAGCTCTACGCAGTTAGACGACATAACCCGGCCGCACCGAGGTGTAACCGGTCTCGGGTCGTTTGTGACCACAGTGACCACATCTCCCCTGGATGTGGCCACAACGACTCTTAACCGACGATTGGGGTGCTAGCGGCTTCTATCGCGCCCCCTTCGTCACCCGTTTTGAGCGGGATTGGTCCTTTCCCTGATTGAGCTTAACGTCTGCATAGACTCCAATCGGCCTCCCATCCCTAACTACTCGTCAGCATTGCCGCGATCAATGCTGGTGACAAGTTCCGTCCGTTCTGTCCGCAGTGGTAGCATTGGGCCGTAACCTCACGTCCGATTCTGTTCAGATATTCACCGAAGCAACCGTGCCCGGTTATTGAATTGATAGGTGACACAGTCAGTTCTCTCTATCCAAGCTTCGAAGCTCGTCAAAACGGCTCCGACAGCGCGTTGGTTGTCACAATCCTGGGTGTCGAGCCGTGCCCGCCAAGCACGTTGGGCTTACGTATGTGCGTTCTGAGGAAGCATTCCGGTCACATGATCCGGCGCTGTCTCTTCGCCATTCCGACCGACAGAACGAATTTCGTCGTAGACCATTGTGTTCATGTCAATCAGAATGTCGAAGGGTGGAGATCGGGCCAGGATCGTCGCTGCCTAGTACGAGATCATACGGTACGGCCCCATTAACCGCTGCAGACTCGCGAGTTGAGCTTTACATCGGGAGGAACTCGACGGTGCCCCATAGACGACCATGGGTCGCACGACGCCCATATTGAGGCAGCGAACTTCTTCCCGCGGTCCCCCAAGTTTGAGAAGCAGACGATGTAGCGCCCCTGCTACCCCTCGTACTCGGAGGACTAGTCACCCGAAATGCTCTTCGAAGCTCTACCGACTGTCCAGGATGAGGGCTAGGTACTTCATGTACTGGCTCACCTTCAGTGTCATTTATCCGGAGGCATGAGCTGGGTGGTTCCTGGCGCTTACGTAAGCCATGGAGGTGCAGGCCCAGCTCACGAGTCTTATCCACGACACAAGCCAACCCTTGCTCGGTGATCAGAAGCACCTCCCCGAAGCGTGAGTCTCTAGCCAGTACAGCGGTATCGTCTATATAACAGGCGACACTGAGGCCAGAGGGCAGACTAGTGCGAATGCCCGCATCGTATGCGAGGTTCCATAACAATGGGCCCAATACAGAGCCCTGGGGAACCCCACAACACACCTCCCTTCGATTTGCCACTCCGCTCCGATCGACAAACTTCACTGCCCTGTCGCGCAGATAGGCCACTATGACGGCACACGTGATATTCAAGGGCCGCCCTAATCGCGCGCTAGGGAAGGATGCTGAAAGCGTCAAAGATATCAAGGCTAACTGTCAACACCACCCTCCCAATCCGAATCCAAATTGGCAGTCCGATAGATCAAGGCCCACTCGCGACAGGTGTCCGCTGATACGGTCAGAGATAACTCTTTCAAAGAGTTTTCCCGACTCGTTCAGGCAGGTTGTAACGCAGAAATGGAATCTGCAGCCTTTCCTTACTTTTTGAGGAGCTCCAGTCTCGCTTCTTTCTAGCCAAGGGGGAAGATACCGAGGCTGAAATACTCAGTGAAAATTTGCCTTAGTTTGTCTCCCAGGGAACCTGGAAAACACCATCAGGTCCAGGAGTGGTGTTGGGGGAAGCCAGCCACCATACGGTTCGATTCAGCTCTCCCTTCGATACCTCACACATCGTCGGACCAGAATTGCCGGTCCGATTGCGTGGGAGGGATCGGGGGACTGTCCTGGACCCTTGGACAGAGCGTGTCTGTCTAGCAATCTTCCTAAAAACTCCAGTTCAGACTATTACCTAGTGTCATCTGAGACTTGGCAGAGCAGGCCTGACTCACGACAGCCTTGGAGGGCAAAGTTTTGCTATCCAGATTATATTACAGTTGTAATTTATAGGTGTAAAACAATTCCTATCCTTTGATTTCCTACCTCGATTGAACAATTACTGAAACAGGAGAGAAAAAAATCAGGTTCTAGTAGCAGTTGGAAAAAATTACATGTGTACAATTTTGGGGGAAGGGGTCATGTCCCTTGTGACTCATAGAACCGCGCCTGCTACCGGCCATGGAGTGGATGACGGCCGGTAGCGAGAGATCTCCTCCGACAACTTGCCCCTACCTAGGCCGAGGGCTGGCAACGCCCTTTTCAAAAATGATTCGTCTGAAGAAGACGAATTAATAAGGAATAGTTGTTATTGAATACATTTTGTGTTTATTTACCTAAAATAGTGTATTTTTAATGTAGTTCCAAGTTCCAAATCTGTTAGTGGTTATCTCTTCGATCACTATTATTGATCGAAGGGTTATCTGGTGTTTTTAAAAGTTGAATCTAGTGGAGAGCTAGTTTAACTGTTGGCAACACCAACACGCAACGCTCAAAATAGAGCACTGCGCGTTGACTTAAAGGTCTTAGTTACCAGGTCATTAAATCCCAAAAAAAAAGAGCACTGCGCGATAAAAATACGCCGCGTTAAAATAACGCTTTCGTGTGAACAGCTACATGGAAGTACGTTTGTTCTATTTGAGCGCATTTTTAACGCGCGTTAAAAATACGCCCGTGCGAACGGGGCGTAAGTCTGGTAAGGGTTTGACCCAGTGGTTTCCGTATTGGTGTTACTGAGCAGAATAAGGAAATAATAAATAAAACGTTTTTATACATAAATAACAACACAAATTTTAATATCATAAACTTAAATAATTTGGTTGGTAAGAATTTTTCTTACAAAAATTAAGTGAGAAAAAAGCGCCTTCACAAAATTTATTGGCAATGAATTACATTTTAGAAGATACACACCAACTAATTGTGGCTACTGATAGCCCGCTAATCAGAACACATTTTATTTTCATTTTATTTAATTGCTATACCTACATATTATTCCAAATCTTTAAATATTTTAAATTTAGCAAAACTAATTTTAATTATCATTTTTGCGCTTCTTTAATCTGCTTTAAACTCCTCTATTCTATCTTAAAACGAATTTAAAGTGAGTGAGTGACTAATCTTACTTCCAGTCATTATTTCCTGACAGGAAGTAAAACATTTACATAGAAAGAAACACATTCCTGTTGCTGTCGGCTGATTATATATATTTATTAAATGTATGTTTTACATCCACATGTAAAACTATATATAATTATACTAGCTTTAACACGCGGCTTCGCTCACGCAGACTTTCATCCCCTGATTTACCCCCTTAGGAGTGGAATTTCAAAAATTCCTTTCTTAGTGCTCACTTACGTTATATAAAGAACCTACATGCAAAATATCAGGATTCTAGCTTCAGCGGTTTGGGCTGTGCGTTGATCTCTGGGTATGTCAGTCAGGCAGTCACCTTACTCTTTTATATATATAGATTATATAATAATTTACCTACTTAGTACGAGGAGGCCTTCGTTCAGCAGTGGACGGCAGTAGGCTGAAGAAGATAATAGTAAGTACGAGGGCAAAAAGTAGTAATACCATCCTGGCAATGATTCACATCACATCGCTATATGAAAGGCAAATATAACCTGAATGAACAGAACAGAATAGAACAGTGTCAGACTTTTTTAAGTTGTAATACATATTTATAAATATATTCTTAGCGCCACTTCTCCAGTTGCAAAATGTTCTTCCCTATGTTTTTCCGAATACCTGTACCGTAACAGCCTTTTCCCCAGCGGCTCCGCACGCATACATGTCGGTTATCGCGGTAAAAAGTACTTTGTCCTTTCTCATTTTTTTTATAACTAGGTTTCACGGCTCTGGGTTCTAACCCTTTTAAGCCAGTCGTTGATATTTGATTGGAAACAGTTTGATGGAGAGTTTTCTTTCAAGTTTACAAGTTTTTTTTCCACAACATTTCACAGTTCACTTCACACGCGCCACTCGAAATGACGTTGAGTCTGTTCAGGTGAGTGGGAATGTAGCAATTGCCAAACTTTAGTCTGTTGATATGGTAATGAACTTTTGCTGTGTATGTTTTAATTCTTGTAGCAGTACCAAGGTTTGGCAGGCGGCTTCCCTGGATCGTCGCGTACCATTTTCCCTTTTGTGTACTTGCATATTCCAATATTCATGCCACAATCTTTTCAGATCAGGTGATCGCTGCTTGGTAGTCAGTGTGCGAAATCTTCATAGAAACAGAGTGATCAACATCAAACCTATTTCTCGCAGCGTGGTCCACAGTTTCATGACAGATAATAAGATTAAAAAAAAAAACCGACTTCCAAAAAACATCCAACGAAAACTCTCTGCCAAAAAAACACTTAAAAGCGTAAAATAAACTGGTTCTTCATAAATTGCCTATACCTAATTCTTTATTCAATTAAATAGAAGTGTTATAATGTGTGCTAGGTACCTAAAATCTGTTTGAAGTCGGTGCCAAGTGACTATCGCTTAGACTTTTAGCCTTTTTAGTCGGCTTAGCACCGTTGGATGTTTTTTGGAAGTCGGTTTTTTTTTTATAAAAAGTTTTTATTTTTCAGTTTTTATTGCAAACAATCGTAGGTAAGTTGAACTATTTCATCAAATTTCATCATCAAGAATACAAATTAAGGTCTATACGTACGTGTAATATTAAAATCATCCTCTAATCCCTAACTGTTGAAGAGTTTAACCTTCTATCATCAGCTCACCTAAATAATTTGAAAGTATACGACTGAAGGTCTTTAGATATGTATGAAATTGAAAGAATTATCCTCCAACTCCTAACCGTTGAGGAGTTGTACCTTCCACCTTCCATCATCAGCTTACCTAAATAATTTGAAAGACTATGACTAAAGGTAACATATGTACATATGATATTTAAAGATTTATCCTCCAACTCCTAACCGTTAAGGAGTTGTACCTTACATCATCAGCTCATCATCATAAAATGATGACTACCAGACGCAAATACCGGTGCAACTTCAGAAAATATACGAAAAACATAGTATGTGCCTATAAAAAATGAGGGTTTCCCTCGATTTCCCTGGGATCCCATCATCAGATCCTGATATGCTGGCAATGGGACCACCTCGGAAGCATACCCTTTCGAATACAAAAAAAAAATTCAAAATCGGTCCACAACTGACGGAGTAATCGGTGAACATACATTAAAAACAAAAAAAAATACATACAGTGGAACATAGAACCTCCTCCTTTTTGGAAGTCGGTTAAAAAGACAATGAGCTGGTAACCACAAGAAGTACATAATTTTACCGGTGAGCTGACTTATTTGGTAAATGAAATGATCTTTCTAATATCGTAGGTATATTATGTAATTTAAAATATATCTTTGTGAATTATACAAAGGAAGAGGACTGTTATTAAAAAAGATTACAGAAATACATCATGTAGGATATTATTTAACGTAGAAACACTTGTGTCTTCCTTGATAGTCAGGAATTATAGTTAGATTTAGGGGTGGATAAAATTGGAAAGTCAGTTTCGTAATTTTTAACAGTTGGACTACTCTTAGTGTTTAATAAAAAAGAACTTCGTTTAAAAAAACCGACTTCAAAAACTAAAAAGTATAAAATAACTTAATTTGTATGTGCTACCTATTCATAGGTTTGAAGTCAGTGCCAAGCCAATGGAATAGTAGGTACTACACTCGCTATATTTCGAGACGAACGTCAACGACCCTTCGGTTGTTTTGTTCAACGCGAAGAGCAGCTATCCCGCACATGCTCACGCGCGGCGAGTGCGGTACCTACTATTACATTTTGGCTTGGCACCGACTTCAAACCTATGAATAGGTAGCACATACAAATTAAGTTATTTTATACTTTTTAGTTTTTGAAGTCGGTTTTTTTTAATGAAGTTTTTTTTTTTCGCTTTTTAGTCTTTCTCAAGTCTCTCATCATCATTTCATTTAAAATTTAGTAATGTCTACAGAATATGAAGGCATTCAGACAATTGCTCGTAACTTCATTGCAGGCGCTCACGTAAATTTGAGGGTTTCCTTCGATTTCCTTAGGATCCCATCATCATATCCTGATATGGTGGCCATGGGACCACATGGCCACCACCTTTCGAATACAAAAGGAATTTTCAAAATCGGTCCACAATTGACGGAGTAATCGATGTACATACATAAAAAAAAAAAAAATACCGATGAAATTGAGAACCTCCTCCTTTTGGAAGTCGGTTAAAAACCACTTTAGCGTATGTAATTTTGTTTTTTTTTGTCTTCTATTTTATGTTTTTAATAGGACAATCCCGAGAAATTGCAAGGTGGTCGCCTTGGCAGTTGATACATTTGGCAACTTTATTAGAAGTGCACATCTCCTCTGAGCAGATTGAACATTTTTGCGCTAATTTACAAATTTTTGAACCATGATTAAATTTAAAACACTTGAAACATTGCAGCAAAGGCGCGTTATATTGGTATACTCGAAACCTAAACAGGTCCAAATACACAGTCAGGTAATGTTGTTGATAAGAATGTGAGACTAACAGTTTGGAATGGTTTAATTAGACCATTTTCTTCTTTGTAAACCTAGGCACGCCTATTATTTTAAATGAGCATGATAGTTTTTTAAATAACTCCTCATTACTAATACTTGTGGCTACGTAACGTAGCACGCCGACAGTTTCCACTGCCGTCGAGGGTATATAAGCTTTTATTTAGTTGGTGCTTCAGTAAAAATTGGTCGTTTTTCAGGAAATTGTTTGCATGACGTGACTGGGAAAAGGTAACGCAGATTTTATTTGCGTTGATAATCCTAATATTGGTCATGCCCTTGCTGTAATTTTTGAAGAGATTTGTGGTAACGATCGGATTGTTGTTTTCAATTTTCTCATTATCCTTGGTCCTTTCTACAAAAACTTTAAAGTCTCCACTCCCCGAATTCTCCAAAATCAGTCTCTTATAGTCAGTTTTTACATACACTTTGTAGAAGTCTTCTTCGTCTGCTGCAGTGCAGGGATTTCGGTTTGGAATTTTTCTTTTTTCCGTTCCCCGGGCGGGTCTTTGCCGTCCCCGTCCGGCATTATTAATATTTCTAATATTAAAAGACTTCTAATGACTTTCTAACAATTATAACAGCATAAATAAAATTTATAAAAATAAGCTTGGAGTTTCGCGCCTATCGCGTTCAAAAGCCCGCCAAAAAGTCCTGTCCTTCCTCAACAGTCAAAGTATTGCCATGCCAAATTTCATTAGCATCGGTGCAGTGGTTTATAGCCGTAAAAAACGAAACAGACAGACAGAGTTAATTCAGAATTTATAATACATCATATTAACATTGATATGTATGTAAAGGTATGTATTTGAAAGTATAATTTATACGCATGTTTAATGAAATAAAGAAAATAATAATATCCTCTCACACATCTCACACATGATGCTCGTCTGATCCCAAACTAGGCAAAGTCAACTATGGTGAACAGATAGCTGATAAACATATTTATATATTTCTAAATACATTATAAGCAAATATATTAAAGTAGATGAAATACCCAGATAATTTAATTTATCCAAATAAGACTGGAACGCAACGTGATATAAAAGCGCTAGGTATATGTTTAATTTCTTTGTACCCCATGTTTCAACGTCGACGTTCGTCCAACCGTTTGTCAAGTCTGAAGCTTTGAACTGAAAAAGTTTTAACTTAAATCATATTACTCCAATTACACACAAAGGGTAGGTACGCAATATGCAAATCCTTTTAGGAAGATCAACCTGAACTCCCTTCTTACCTGACAAACTTACTGAAAGAGGCTTTTGTAACGCAACTCGTTTATTATTTGAAAACGGAACGGTTTTAATCTAGAATTATTTTAGAGCAGTGACATGACTCCAGGACTCCAGTCCTCTTAGCAAATGGGCAAGTGCGTGCCAGACCACGCATAGAATAGGATTCCGTAGTCACCTATTATTTACGTATTTAAAAAAATATTTTAATGTTTTCTTATTATTTGTTTGCATTCGCAGTGGTATGGTGACCACCACTCTTGGATTCTGCTTATGTTTTCCATCAGGCAGAGTAGAGTCATTTTGGCAGGGTCAAACATAAAAAAGTCATACGAAGTTTTCCCAGTAAGCGCATTCTACAAGTTAGGCCTCTATACTTCCTGAACTAACAAAGTCATGTAAGCCCTTAGTTTTCATATTAGAGGGAATGTAAGGGAGGTAATTCAAGAAAAAATACTTTTCATTATTTGATTCCAGCACTTTGTCGACGTGGGAAATACACATTTCCATGCAAAGTTTCATCATCCTAGCACTAACTGTTTGGAAGGTAAGTCGAGGACAGACGCACGGACGGACGGACGGACAGATGGACGCACATGACGAAATTATAAGGGTTCCGAGACGGGAAATACGGAACCCTAAAAAATGCAAGTGTTTCGCGTCGATTCTCTTTTCAACCGACTTCAAAAAAGGAGGAGGTTCTCAATTCGATTGTTTTTTTTTTTATGTTTGTTACCTCATAACTTTGGACTGGGTGAACCGATTTTGATGATTCTTTTTTTATTTGAAAGCTGGTGCTTCCCGAATGGTCCCATTTAAATTTGGTCCAGTTCTGGCATGACATCCATGAGAAAACCATATAAGTCTTTAATTTGCATTATGTATGTACGCGACAAATTAACGAATAACTCAATATTCCCGTATGGTCCCATTTAAATTTGGTCCAGATTGAAGTCGGTTTTTTTTATGTTAAAATTTGTGATTATTTATAATCGCTAACGCTTTCAATCTTTTATATTCTTGGTTAATATTTTGTTTTCACCACGTGATTTACCTTGAACGTTGAGACGACGTGTTTTCCATATATTTCATTTTGTTAGCTTTGTATTAACGTTGACGTTTGTAGAATGTCGCGCCAAAAGCGAACGCGATGCCGAATTAGGTACCTGGTGCAGGTACTTTGACGTCGCGTCGTTAACGGTTTTCATAAAAACAATAAAGACCTTCCGAGTGCGTAGCAGCCTTCGCACTTTTAAGGTTCCGTACCAAATGTAAAATATTCCTATAAAAGTAAATGTCACGCTTTGTTGCTGCAGGACGTGGCCGTATTAATCAGAAACGACAGTTCAAAATCAAATGAAAACAAAACAAACAAGTGAAGTGAAATGGTTTATATACTATTCCTTATCAAAGTCAAGCTCATTCGATGTAGAACTTTTTAAATTTTTAAAATATACACAAATGAACTAAAAATGTATAAATAATACATAGACTGATATTTTTAGTAAATACTAGTTGTTGCCCGCGGCTCCGGTTATCGCGGCAAATAGTAGCCCAGGTGTTATTCTGATGTTTAAGCTATATTACTGTAAAGTTTCATCAAAATCCGTTCAGTAGTTTTTGCGTGAAAGAGTAACAAACATACACACTCACAGACTTTCACCTTTATAATATAAGAGTGATAGTAGGATTCAACATTATAACTAAATTACTTCAAGAAGGTGCATAAACTGAAAACTTAGACTATTGGGAAACCTGTGACAGACGACGAACCGGTTAACATTGATGGACACGCGAGTGACAACAATACGGCTCCGTTTAGCCCCTTCGAGTACGCAACCCTAAAAAGGAGACACAGACGGAGATCTGTTGTATATACTATCTTGTCCGTTGACTTGACATCGACTCACGCTCACTTAATAATCATTTGTTGGGTTAGTTTAAGCAGGGGGGTTTCACTTCTCAGTTTAGTTATGTTCCGCCGAGCGCCTCTCGGGAAGGACTACTAGGCAATGGTTGCCACTCGGCGCTCGGCGCGCACGCTAGCCGCGTCGCGTCGTGCGTGAACAAGTTGAATATTACGTGGTCTTACTGTGAAAAATGACTACAAAACGAACTATTATGTTTGTAGTTACTTAGCACTAAAATTATTTAATTAGTTGTTTAGAAATATGTTAAAGATAGACATGTATTAATACATTACAAAAATTTCTCGCGTAGTGACGGCAATTAGGTAATTGTGCAAAGAACGCATAATTATTATGGTGACAAAACTCTAAAAAATCCTTACAATCTTATGTCGTCTGCTCACGGACATCAAGGAGGAACCAATTTTTTTTTTTTTAGACAACTCCCACACTTGGAATAAATCCTGTGTCGCGGGGGACTTTACAAACATACATGAAACGGACACAAATAACACCCAGACTAAGAACAACCATTTGTGGATCACACAAAGTGTTGTCCTACGTGGGATTTGAACCCACGACACTTGGCGAAGTAGGAAACGGCGTGGTGACCGTTAAACCACTAGGCCAAACATGCAGCAAAAGTGCAATTAAAATACTTTTAGAAGGAAACTAAAAGAGTATTCATTATTAGTTTAAAGAAAACTAACAATTTGAAATACAAAAATTTATTATGTATCAATATACATAATAAATTTTTGTACCTACCTTTAAAAGTTTAAAAAATATACATAATAAATTTTTGTACCTACCTTTAAAAGTTTAAAAATAATTTCTTAATTCCATAGTAGTAAGTTTTGTATTTCAAATTGTTAGTTTTCTTTAATAATACTATTATATAAGTTCGTAATTGTACGGAGACTCGATCTCCCAGTCAAACCATCAATCAGGTTTTGGGGGACTAAGATGTCCCCCAGATGTGATGTGAAGAGGGTGATGTAATTCAGTTTGTTATTCTCTGTGTAGTAAATAAATAAAATAAAAATATATAAAGTAAATAAAAAATCAAATAGGTACCTAGTACGACAGGTAGGACAGGAAAGGACCAATAGTAGACAAGATTATCATGTTTGTTAAAACGTTTTTACTCACTAAAGGTGATTTTTACTAAAGGTGCTATCTTTATTATTTATTCTAATATTTACCTAATCGACAGCAAGTGGGCACCCTGGGCTCTTGCTGTAAATCGAGCGGTGTGTAACGAAAATGAACACTCGGGTCACACGACAAGATTTAATTTCGCTTGCGAGGTGGCAGAGTTGAAAAATCGTTATGCCTAAACTTGACTTTTGTTCGACAGTGACACTTCTGTACGTAAGTACTATTAGTTATTCTGTGGTTTAAGTTCAGTTTTTGCAACCTTTTCTATGAACCTTTTGGGTCGTTGGCTTACTTATTTATTATGTACCTACACATAAATTATATGCTTCCTTATCTATATAGATTGTCAGTACCAATAGTGATATATTTGATAAAAAAATTGTATGAAAATGTATTTTTTGTTGTTTTGAATTCGTTGACATCTCAAATATTAATATTTACTTCCGAAAGTATTTGCAATAAAGTTGTTTTTTGATTGTAACGATATTTATGTCAAGAAAACAAAACTTTTGTTTACTGCCAAAGTTTGGTCCTCTAGTGGTGACTGTTATTTAATTTCTGTTAGAAATTAGATTTTGTATTACTATCATTTTTCTTTTTCTTTTTTAGTTAAATGTAATTTAGGACCCTCCCCCACGACTACTTTTTGCAGTGATGCAGTAGCGATGCTGTCGCGCATTCGCATCGAAACAGTCGCAATGCGTTCGCAAGCTATGTACCCTCGCCCACATAACCACAATTCAGTCGCGATGCAAACGCGATACTGTTGCGTTTCTGTCGCAATGTAATGCCACAAAAATGCCTGCGTTCGCTACAGTTGCAAGATGGACTCCGTTGAGGCAACATTAGTCATGCTGTCTTTGGTGCAGCCGGACCGTCTGCAACGAAAGCAGCCTCCATTCTTCCCCCGGTGTCGCCCAACACGCTCGCGCGTATGCATGACCGCGACATAGTCGGGATGCTGTAGCGCGCTGGCATCGCTTCTGAAGCGCGTTGTAAATGTGACTAAAGGGCGTTTTTGTAGCGATGCTGTTGCGCGCTTACGAAACGCGCGACAGCATCGCTACAAAAAGTCGTCGTGGGCAAGGGCCCTAAGAATTTGAAAGCGTGTGGGACGATTTTTTAACACACACTCACTCGTCTACTGGTTGGCCCAAATATACCATAAAAAAACATTTATGTTGATTTGTTTCCAGTGCCCGTGAATTACCGAAGATCATTTTAAATTCTTGCAGAATTCCATGTTTTTCCGTACCGAGCCAAGGCTTTAAACACCAGTATGGTAGCCGTAACCACCATAACCACCGTCGCAACCACCATATTTTAGGCAATAGGAAAGAACATTTTTGTTACTTTTAATAAACAGATGTAGACCTTTTCGGATAATTACTAGCCCAGGCATGCGCTTGAGGCAGTCAGAATTTCGGTCTCAAGAAATATTTTATTTAACTAATAAATTCGAATTATAGGTATTATATTATTCTAAAGGCCGTAATTTTAGTAATTATCTTTATCTAGCCAGGTGCTACCCCTCAACAACCAGTTCAATTAATGGATATGCGATCCTGTAAAAAGAAAAGTATTACTACGGCCCTGGTTCACCGCTTACAAGATACGTTTCTGATAGAATAGACATTTTAATAGTGTCAAACCATCTGTCAGATAAGCTTTCCGGAACTTTTGTGTAACCGGTAAAAGTCGGCCTAAGAAGCAGACAGATTAAATTTTCGTTCACAATACGATATAATCACTTTACATTCGACGTTGGATAATTAATACTTTACCAGGAAAATACCTTTTAGTTTTATGACTTCTATGAGACTAGATCGACTGAATTCTAACCGATTTTTTTAGTTTCAATGTGTCAGTTATTTCATTCAAATTAATAAAATAATCAAATTGAGTACCTCCTCCTTTTGGAAGTCGGTTAAAAACGACTAATTTCAAGAGTATGTTACACACAAACATTGAGGTATATAGATCAATGCATACAAACATTCAATCCTTCTTCGTGCAAACACAAAAGAGTTCTTTACTGATCCTTTTCTGGTTACAATTTTACTGTCTTTTGATAGTGTCTCAAGTGCAATTGCAACTTGAATAAAATATTGCGATGCTTTTATGTTTTTGAAACTTAAATGTCTCGGAAAGCTCTAAAGCTCTAAAATCTACCAACACCTTAAGAGGCTCACGTTAGACAACGGGATCAAGGGTTTGATGCAGAAGGCAGTCCTTCTTGACACGACTCTTATTGTGAGGAGGTTCCTGTCGGGTAACACAGCGGGGATCAGCTAGTAAATTATATATTGGTAACACCCAAAACCAGTATTTGCAGATCATATAAACAATTGGTTTGACCCGGGAATCGAATCCGAGGCCTCAGTCAAATAATTTATTTAGGAGTAAGATGGATTCCTTTTAAAATTTCTTATTTCACGAAATAAATAAAAAAAAAAATTATGATCCAGGTAGAAAGGTGACAACATGCCAAACATGCCAAAGTAAGTATATGAGTAAATTGAATTGTGAGCGTTCTGTTCTTGGGAATAAAGAGGTGAGTAGGTACATAATGCATGCTATACGTAACTTGTGGGAGTGTGCTTAAGAATTATTTTAGAAACTGATTTGAGTTCGAAATCAGTTGATTGTCAAAGGTGGTCTACATCGGTACATTATACATCGAAATTCAAATATCTGTAAAAACTATGTTAGCTTTTTTAGTTTATGCGTTAAGTGAAAATCAACTGAAGTGGCGCGCAAGAGCAATAAGAAAGACCAAATGATGCGAAAAAAAAACTTAAAGGCGAAAAAAGTACTTATTATATTTGATAAATTAAAAATTTAGCAAGAAAGGAATTAGAATGTTCTTATGGAAAAAGTAAATAACGATTATGTTAATAATAACTGAAAGGCTTTAATAAGCTTTTCTTTTCCAAAACGCATTAAGTATTGGGCAAATATTATCTTTATTAAAAAATCATAACCCCTGCGTCACAGCTAAGAAGCGTGAACAAAATCTGTTAAAAAAATATACGTAGGTACCTATATTCGCTTCAGGCTAAGTCTCAAAAAAAGAAAAAAACCGACTTCCAAAAAACATCCAACGAAAACTCTCTTCCAAGAAAACACTTAAAAGCGTAAAATAAACTGGTTCTTCATAAATTGCCTATACCTAATTCTTTATTCATTTAAATAGTAGTATTATAATGTGTGCTAGGTACCTAGAATCTGCTTGAAGTCGGTGCCAAGTGACTATCGCTTAGACTTTTGTAATTGTTCGTTTGTAACTGGTGTAACTTCAGAAAATATAGTATGTGCCTATAAAAAATGAGGGTTTCTCTCGATTTCCCTGGGATCCCATCATCAGATCCTGATATGGTGGCAATGGGACCACCTCGGGAGCATACCCTTTCGAATACAAAAAAAAAATCAAATCGGTCCACAGTTGACGGAGTAATCGCTGAACATACATAAAAAAAAAAAAAAAAAAAAAAAAAAACATACAGTGGAACATAAAACCTCCTCCTTTTTGGAAGTCGGTTAAAAACAATTATTTTGGCACCATGCTTCTTTAAAATTTCGTTTAGCGGTTGAGGCCTCGTATATGCTTACAGAACAATAGTTAATTTGTGGTTGCATTATGTCAGCAGCATATAATTTTAATGAAAACAATTCAGAATGTTGTTATCTTGCGGTTAGACCTTGATCAATATTGTCACCTTGTTATCATTGTACGTGCTTGTTTTCAGATGTTCTATGGTCATTGACCTATCAAACTAGATATGTATTATGTAGCTGTAAATCTAAACTAATATTTTAAAGCAGAATAGTTTGTTTGTTTGGACGCGCTGCTCTCATGAAGTACTGGTCCGATTTTCGGTCGGACCGAAAAATTATGTCGGTGTTAGATAGCCCAGTTATCAAGGTAGGCTATAGACTATATTTCATTACGCTACGACTAAAAGGAGCGGAGTATCAATAAAAAATAGTTGCAAGAACGGAGGAAAATTATTCCGTTTAAGGCGTATAGTAGCCTCAATAACCTTGAGCGTCTGGGCGGAGCTAAACGCATAGTATCATATCTGCACCGCACACATTCATACCTCCGTATCGCACGCGCTACTTCAAAACGATGATCAAAGACTAGGGAGCGAGACAGACATGCGCGCTTGTCTGACGTTTTTGCCTTAACTTCAAAACATAATTATAAATGGTTATAATGTTGACATAAAAAAGGGGTATTTCTAAAAGTTTAGTTAGATTTAAAATTAACACATTTTATCATAGGTACGCACTAAATACGAAAAAGTATGTTAAATTAGACTAAAACCATATAGAATTCGAAATACCGATCCAACTATACATATTTGATAAGAGAGGTAAGAAATCTGGTAAAATAAATTAATTCATTTTACCTTTTGTAGAAAAAAGTAAAATATATCATATTTCTGAAAACTTCAAGCATGTTTAAATAAATTAACAAGTAAAATTTTAACAAAATAAAACCGACTTCAAGGTTCAACTCGATTTCTCTTGGATGCCATAATCAGATCTTAGTGTCCTTATCATGGTACCACCGTTGGGATATCTCCTTTCCATTAAAAAAAGAATCATCAAAATCGGTTCATAAACGACGAAGTTATCCCCGAACACACATAAAAAAAATATATATATACGGTCGAATTGAGAAACCTCCTCCTTTTTTTTTGAAGTCGTTTAAAAACCGGTAAATGCGTTACGTGTCAGGTCACCCATAGAATAAGGTTCCGAAGTCACCTGCAATGTCTACAAATTGAAATTAAATCGTGTCGAACAGATAATTATCATGAATTGATTTTTAACTAGCTGAACCCCGCGGTGTTACCCGCGGCTATCGTCTTGCCGCGGGTAACGACCTATCACTGAAAGTCCCGTTAAAATCGGTCCAGCCGTTGCAGAGATTATCCGGAACAAACAGACAGACAGACAAAAATTATAAAAAAAAATATTTTCGTACATGTATCGTGTATACATACATATGCATTTATTAAAAGCGGTTTATTTAATATTACAAACAGACACTCCATTTTTTTTATTTGTAGAGATTTTACATGTACGTTGGTGCAGTGATAGCTTACGCGACTATTGTCCATGAGGTCTCAGGTTCGTTTGGGTGTTCTAACTTTCATAGTACAAGCTCCACTTAGTTTGAAACTAATAGACGTTGTATGTCAGATGTCCGACATATATATTGATTATTATTTTCAAAGCTTTGTATGTGAGTGTGTGTATTTTACAAGTTAGACCTCTATACTCTTGAACTAACAAAGTTAGTTATCTAAGCCATTATAGTTAATGTGGTCCGTCTGTTTTTAGGTAATAGTGCATTACAATTGCGCGAGGCGGACTTTATGCTACATGGTATTATCTCTCAGTCAACCTTGAGTTGGTTCAGTAAGGGACAAGGCAGGTGCCTATCCTATCATACAATTGTAATAAGAAAAAGAGATAAGGGAAGAAAAACTTTAATTTATCGGTTTATAAGTAACAATAATAATATTAATGCTATATAAAATGCATACACGGATACACATATTAATATTTAAATATGATAATAAATAAATGATAATTATATAAATATTTGATATATAAATAAATTATAATAGTTCAGACAGGGATTTTTAGCCAACCCACCCGCGATATAATATTAAAAATGATATATTAAAATACTTTTCATCTAATAAACAGATGGGTGAAGGGCGTTCCTAATCGTATTCTCTACTAATATATTACTTTTTTGTAAATATGTAAGTAGATACATATTATGCATAGAAAACAGTCAAACACCGAAATAAATATTTTCAAATCATACAAATATTTAATCCGACCCGGGAATCGAACCCAAGACCTCAAGCATAGCCTGCAGTCGCATACGCTACCACTGCGCCATCGAGGCAGTCAAAACATCAAAAAGCATCCAAGCGCACGATCACTTTGAGTCCTTTGCAGCGAGTTAGTCTCTAATGCACACTAACCCAGAAAGTACCTAAATACTTACACAAACACAAACGTCTAAGCATAGTTAGTCGATAGCGTGAGCAGAGCAGCGAGCGACACAGCCTTCCCGTCTGAATGCCAACGCACGACTGCCGCCTGCGCCCCCACAGAGACCCGCTGTACTTTTAATTTTGGCAATCGCAATATTGATCATTTTCTTTACAAAATATTGATTGATTTAAATATGAGTAATGCCTAGTTTATAGCTAATTCAACCACCAATATTTCTGTGTAAAAATATTTTTTTGCTTCAAAGCCGTTTAAAAGCTTTAGGCAAAAAAGCGAACAAAATAGAGTGTTGTTAAATATTTTTTTATGGCAATACTATTTATCGTATGTAAAAAATTAAACCTATATATTCTTGCACATGAATCTGCAGTAAACATATATTTTTTTCGAATCTTTTGATGCAGCTGTCAAGGAGGAGTAGTCTTTAGAATGCAACCATTTTTACGCATCTGAAGGGAGGTAGGCCCTTAAGAGCTTCCATTGGGTGCGATTCGTAAACGGATAAAGTTCCAAAAACAATTTATGAAAGAATTAAGTAGTTACTTAGTTTTTTTTACTTTTAAAGGGGAACCCCTTTAAAAGTAAAAAAAAACTTAGAATGACTCACTATAACCTCTTTTGTGGTAAACAAATTTCAGAGCAAGAATTATTGAAAACACGACATTCTTCTGACTTCGGCGACCCTTAGGAGTACAGATCACCACCTACTGTGCTTAAGAGCAACTAAAAAAAGGGATGACTGAATTGATTGATATCTACATTCACGCAAGCGAAACCGTTTGCAATACTATTATATAATTCGACTCGATAGCATTGTTTTATGTTTATTTTATCATTTTTCTTTAGTCCAGAAGTACATGCTGTTTAAATATATGTCCGGATGTTTCAACAAACACTGTTATGGGAATGTACTACCGGCTAAGTGATATGCCATCTGATTTTATGTTGGTGATAAGGAAACTCCTAATTTTTGAGAAATTTTCATGTATAAAATAGTTGTCACATACAAAAGTTACACGTTAAAATTTCTTGCTTAGTTTTTAGACAAGGTATTGGAAAAGGTACACAAAAATTCATCTAGCATTTATACAGGGTGTTTTTTTGTTTGGAAAGCTAAATCTCAAAAAATAAATTTCCTGAGCGAGGGGAATTACAGAAAGCAATTAAAGAAACAGAATTCGCGTTTCGTATAGAAAAAATATTATAAATACACCGTGAAATTCTTAAGTTATAATCATTCTTATGTAAATGCTCACAACGTCTTATTGCATTCACAAAAAAACCTCATTGTAAAATTCGTATCGTGGTTGTCGTACTATATTCACAACGCATTGTGGGAGTAAAACACGCAACGCATCGTTATAAGAAACATACAAACAATCTAGACACCTTAGGAACGGAACAGGTTGTCAAAAAGTCAGTCTAACAATCTTACAAACATCCCAACTAAATTTTGCCTGCGACTCCGCCCAAGTGTATGTCGATTATCGCGGTAAATAGTAGCCTAAGTGTGATTCTGATGTATAAAATTCCGTTCAGTAGTTTTTGCGTGGAAGAGCTACAAACATCCATACCTAACGATCTATTGCATTCATAATTAGTGTTCGACCGAACCTGTTTTTTCAGCCGAAACCGAACCTTCGGCCTGGCTCTCAGTTTCGCCCGAAACCGAAACATGCTTGCCCTTGAAAAAACGTGAGCCAAAACCCATTTTTTCAAAAGTTGCCTTATATTTTAGATAATTAGGGTATGTATTTTTTTGGATATATATATGTATGTTCACCGATTACGAATTTGGAGGATATATCTTCAAATGTCATATGTATGTATGTTACCTTTAGTCGTTTTCTTTCGATTATTCACATGAGCTGATAATAGAAAGAAAACGATTAGGGGTTAGAGAAAGATTCTTTACATACAATATACACGAACAAGGCCTTAGTTGTATTCTTTCAAGTCTTTTAGGTGATTTAACAGGTGAGATTAAGAGATAGAGGATAGAGAAACTAGTCGTCTGTAGGGAAAAAAAGACATGCAAAGTTGAAGTTCAGATATGGAACCTACACTATATCTATAAGGCAGTCATGAATATGTCTGAACTCAACAAATACAATATGTCAATGTTAATCATACATATGTTAAACATAAAATCAATTCAATTCGATTAACGATGGAATTACGGGCAGCGAACTGAGCTGGCCATGTGGGCGTGAGGGCACGAGTGAGTAACGAAGTTCGCCGAATGACGCACTATTATTTACAATCACTCGAGTTTCAGCGCGGCCGAAGGTTCGCCCATTTTTTGGCCGAAACTAGATTTTTTTGCTGAAACTGGCCGAAACCGAACCTTCGGTCGGTCACTAATCAATAATATTAAGCAGGAAGTAGGATAGGATACGTAGGAAGGATGACGTCGTCAGTCAGGAATCACAAAAATCTTTTTTTTGTTAATTGTTGTGAATAAGACGGCGTTCCTCGTACTGTTATATCACTTAGGTTTTTATTGAGCGGTGTGTCGACTGAAACAAGAGGATATACAATGCTGTTCCAATTATCAGAAATATTAAGGTACGGCTTTTTTACTTAATGTTTTTTTAAGACATCTCAACCCGTTCTAGCAGCTGGTCGTAAAAAAACAGGTAAAATCAAAATTAAAGGAAGCCCTACACGTTATGGTATACTCAGCTCAAGCTTACCTGACCGGTGCAACTGTGCAAGTAAACCTGTTAGGTACACCTACACTCACCCACCCCTAAGTGTATGGCTAGCTTAATGAACATCTGCAGAATACACGACGTTTCACTCAGTTGGTCCCTACGCGCTACGGCATGACAACACAGCTTCAATCCTTCATCATCTCTAAAGAGAACTCTAAAGGATATTTTGTGTGACCAAATTCTATATTCCTACTTAATATACATATTAAATTTGTTTTATAATATATTTCATAAAAAAAATCAATGGGAAAGATATAAATATTCTTGATTACGTTGTTAGTAACAACGCAACGTAATCAAGAATATTTGTTACTTATTTTGTTGATTACGCATTTATATTATAAATATTCATACGTTAAACTACACTTTGTACCTATATCCTTTTTTAAATAAACCTATTGTTATATACTTCCTTTCATAAATTAAATTTTCTGCAATAAAATTATTATTACTACACTGTTTCTTTTATACATTGAAACTTAAAAAATGTACCAATTAAGATATTTTGTAATACATAAAGTAGTAAAGACACCTAGTTTACCTATAAGCAGACATGATTTTTCGCAAACTAGCGACCCGCCCCGGCTTCGCGCGGGTGGATTTCAGATGCCCCCGCCGACTACACGATTCGTGCATTTTAAATCTGTAATATCATCGAATATATTCATTTAAATTAGATACTGTAAAGGGCCATTTTGATCTATATTAACTGCACAATGTATTTAATTTACTTAATTGTATAAGGATTCATTCTGTGTTGCTTAAAATCGCTTCGTAAATAAGCCATTATTTCTAGTAAAAAGAAAGGAATAAAAATGTTGTTGTGGGTTATCCAGAGATAGACATAAATACCGTCGCGAACTTTTTTGTAGATCTTTTTAAGGTGTACAATACTGTAGTACATTATTTTGATCTATCTCGTAGGGTGCAACCAGCGTTTGCAATGTAAGCGCGAAAAATGTGTTTATTTGCTACATCACATTAGAAACCTCGAAAATTAACAGTGTTTCCATACTATATTATGCATTTTTATACATAAAAACCTTCGTTTTGAATCACTCTATCTAAAAAAAAAACCGCATCAAAATCCGTTGCGTAGTTTTAAAGATTTAAGCATACATAGGGACAGAGAAAGCGACTTTGTTTTAAATGTACTATTTGGTACTATGTAGTGATTGTAAGAGTTTATGATGTGCGCATAACAAACACTCAGGTCAGATAAAAAAGGTAGATAACGCACCGCCTTGTTCTTGTTGAAGCAGAAAAAAAGCGTGTAGTTCCAAGTAAACACTATACGCGATATGCACTAATTAACCGACTTCCAAAAGGAGGAGGAGGTTCTCAATTTCATCGGTATTTTTTTTTTTTTTTTCCTGTATGTACATTGACCGATTTTGAAAATTATTTTTGTATTCGAAAGGGTATGCTCCCCATGTGGTCCCATGGCCACCATATCAGGATCTGATTATGGGATCCCAAGGAAATTGAAGGAAACCCTCAAATTTACGTGAGCGCCTGCAATAAAGTTAAGGCAATTGTCTGCATGCTTTCATATTCTGTAAACATCATGTCCGAAATATTTATTTATTATTCTATACAGTATGTTGTATGTTACCTTTAGTCGTATTCTTTCAAGTTATTTAGGTGAAATGATGATGAGAGACTTGAGAAAGACTAAAAAGCGAAAAATAAAAAATAAACTTTGTTTAAAAAAACCGACTTCAAAAACTGAAAAGTATAAAATAACTTAATTTGTATGTGCTACCTATTCATAGGTTTGAAGTCGGTGCCGAGCCAAAATGTAATAGTAGGTACCGCACTCGCCGCGCGTGACCTTGAGCGGGATAGCTGCTCTTCGCGTAGGACAAAACAACCGAAGTGTCGGTGAGGTCGTTGACGTTCGTCTCGAAATATAGCGAGTGTGGTACCTACTATTACATTTGGCTTGGCACCGAATTCAAACCTATGAATAGGTAGCACATACAAATTAAGTTATTTTATACTTTTCAGTTTTTGAAGTCGGTTTTAAACGGTCGGTAAACGAATTTTTTTTATTCTATAAACTACGCTACTTTTTCCTCAGAATCGTACAAGTTTCGACAACTTATACTGATATATTTGATCTGAGAACCAACATAATCCCGGTAAATTAGTTAATTGCGAGAAATAAAAAGAGTATGAAATATCATTTTCATAGTCATTTTACTTTTCATAACAAGTTGAGGTGCTTTTACGTTTAAGGCTACACTAATAGTTTTACGTAGATTATTTTATGTTAGACACATTATTGTATGTTATTAAGTTATTGAAAAGACTTTAAATTACACTTGAGAAAAACGCGGAGAAAAGTAAACAGTGAATAATCGAATGTTTATAAAGTTTATTTAAATTAAAAAAGAAGATATTTATGTGTTCATTGAAATTCAGAGAAGAATGAAAGAGTAAAAGTTATCTTATTTTAGAAACATACAGTCTGTCGACAGTTTATTGAGTAGGTAAGTAGGTACTTGTCGATTACTTCAAAAGTTTATGAGGAACTGAAAAAAAATATGTACATTCCTCTCTAAATGGTGAAGACGGTTTCCACTCTGTTTAAAAATCTTAAATACTTTCATATTCTGGAAAGTAATGCAACACATTAGTCTCTTTGTGATACGTTTCAGAAAAGTGTAAGCGTGTACCTGGAGTGTGGTTAGGAAGGATGAATGCGACAGCCTTTCTGCCTATGTAGACAGAAACTCATAAATAAATATGCGTATGTATGTAGGTAATTACGACAATTTACTGGAAATTGACGTCCTGGTCATGGCATCAGAAAGGAAACAAAATAGTCATTTGTTTCAATAGGTATTGTTTATGTTGCATGCAACACGTTGAATATCAGATGTTACGGTGAATAGTCGGTGTGGTGACGGATCACAGTGTCACCACCCCTACTCATTACATGGGTGTAGTACTTCATAAAAGGTAGTAGAGCAACGCTGATTTCAGCACGAACGGGTCGGCTCGACCGGGGCATTACCACCCTCGCACAGAAAATCAACGTAAAATGACAGCGTTCGTGCTGTCGACGCTGTCGTGTTTCGTTGGTGAGTGCGAGACCGGAGGCCCAATGATGCAGAAGCGTCACTAGGCCGCCATGGTTCACACCATGCTGCATTGTTGCATTGTCTGCATTCGCAATGAGTATAATATGGTGACCATAACTCTTGGATTCTGCAGCTTTCCAGGCAGAGTACAGACATGTTGGCAGGGCCATATATAAAGAAAAAACACATCGTAAGGGGCTGTTAGGGTGCAAACTACGCAGGACAACCTCACTGTATAGAGAAAGGTAAACTTGATACAAATCACAATTAAAAAATCAATTATATCACACCAAACCATCTGGCCAGTGTGATATAATAGGCCATACCTCCTGTCGAAGGCCTATGTTCACCAGTGCACTGTTAAAGGCTGTTTATGTGATGATGATCTGATTCAGAATTTGGTTAAGAAAGCTATTGCCATACTCATACTAGAGTAGACATACTCATTCACAAATAATCCTACTAATATTATAAACGCGCAAGTTTGTAAGTATGGATGGATGTTTGTTACTCTTTCACGCAAAAACTACTTAACGGATTTGGATGAAACTCTACAGTAATATAGCTTTTACATCAGAATAACACATAGGCTACTATTTGCCGCGATAACCGACAAAAGAAGTCTAAATGGGTAAGATCTAAAATTTATTTATAATAACATAAAATATTTTATAACAATTTAAAATATCATTTCTTCTTAAAACATGGGATAATAATAGGTCTTTACCTATGAAATTGCCGTTTTGTATGCAATAAGTGAAAGTACTTATTTTTTCAAACTTTTTTATTTCTGTTATTCGAAGTAATCACCCATGCAATCGACGCATCTTTGCCAACGCATTGGCAGTTTATTAATGACCTTCTTGTAAAAATCAGCTGGACGGGAGGCAACAAACTCTTCAAAGGCATTTTGTACTGCCTCTCGGGAATTGAAATTTTTACCCACTAAAAAGTTGTCTAAATTTTGGAAACAATAATAGTCAGTAGGTGCAAGGTCTGGTGAGTATGGCGGATGAGGGAGAGCTTCCAACCCCAGCTCTTGCAGCTGCTTCACGACAACGCGCGACACCATACTGCGCAACAGACAGTCTCCAAGCTTACTTCAAATAACAGAAATAAAAAAAGTTTGAAAAATAAGTAATTTCACTTATTGCATACAAAACGGCAATTTCATAGGTAAAGACCTATTATAATATTGAAGCGATATAAAAATATCAATTAAAGCATCGGTTAGGAGTTTTTCCAATGATAAATTGATGAAACTTCAAATGGAAACAGATACATATATTATTATATTTATACTAGCTGACCCGGCGAACTTCGTACCGCCATATTTACATATCTGTCTCAGCTTCCCACAGGCAGTGTACAGTCGCGGACAAAAAAAAAGACTTTTCCCGTTATCTTTTATTTTTTTCTTTCAAACAAAAAAAGAATGAATGAAATCGGACCATGTGTTATTGAATTACAACTATGTACATATTTTGACTTTCATCCCCTCCCCTGAATATCGGGATAAAAAGTATCCTATGTCCTACCTCGTAGTATGAACTCTAATCATGCCAAGTTTCATTTGAATCCATTCAGTAGTTTCGGCGTGATGCGCGGCCAAGATACAGACAGACAGACAGACAGACAGGCAGACAGACGGACAGACAGACAGACAAAAATGAAAAAAAATACATTTTTGGCTTCAGTATCGATAATAGAAAGCCCTCCAAAAAAAAAATTTCAAAATATCTTTAATGTACAGAATTGGACCTGTTACATTTTTATTATAAGTATAGATTATAAGTATAGATAATACATTTAAACGAACAATTCTTGTGTTGTAAGTGTTATCGTAAAATTGTCAAAACCGTTAGATTGTAATCTATCTCGCGAGATTGCAAACAGTCGAAAAATTGTGAAATTTAATGGTATCGACGAATCGCAAGTCGCGCGCTGATTGGTTGAATAGCATATTATTATGTCCCGCGCCGCCATATTTGTTTGTTAATTCGTCTTTGTGTCCGAATGTAAAGTATTTTTGTGATTGTAAATTTATTTCATGTTGAAAATACCTCACATTAGAATTAGTATATAAAGTTGTTTTGACAGTAAAATTAATTTGTGATTAATTAAAGAAGTTCTAACCTAACCAATCAGGGACAGTTGACAATATGACGCCCGCAAGCAGTATATCGCAGTTGACAATCTATCGATAGTTTAAAATCTCGCCAGGTAGATTATAATCTAACGGTTCTCACAATCTTACGGTAACATAATCGGATATCTGAGTCTCGAAAAAGCTTCAACAATTTTCATGAAATTTAGTATGCGGGGGGTTCCGGGGGCGATAAATCGATCTAGCTAGGATTAATTTACAAAAAAATTATCAAAAAGAAAAAAGTAATAGAAGAACAAGCAATAAACTCTTTTAAACATACATATTTGGTGCTGAAGCAATACGTACTGAAAGAGAAATGCTCCCTTTTTATCTTTTGGTGCATTTTCTTTGCCTATAAGTGATTTATAAATCATACGAGGGGACATTGCACCGCCACCGGAATGTTCATACAGGTAAGTAAATAATCTCCAACACCCAGACCTGAGTAGATGCTATTATAGTTTGCGTGATGGCGTTCATGTTCGTCAAGAACAATACATAAATATACTTCGATATAACTATGTAGTAACAGGGCCGGACCGTGAGTTTAGGGGGCCCTGGGCTAATACTACTTAGGGGCCTACCAATTCTTTTTTTTTAAAGACAACTCTCCCGCATTGGGAATATTCATCCTGTGTCGAGGGGGACTCTATAAACGTACATGTTACGAACACAAAGAACACTCAGACTTATAACAACAATTTGTGGATCACACAAAGTGTGGGATTTGAACCCACCCATGTGGGATTTGAACCCACAACACTTGGCGCAGTGAAAAGCGGCGTGGCGACCGCTTAAACCACTAGGTCTGGCGATTGCCAGTCTGGCGGTTGATGATTATCAATCAAACAATTACTCAAATATTTAGGATAAAAATTAAACGATAAAATATTTAATTTGTATTTTGATATATTATGCCTTAGGGCTTAGTGTTTAATAAGTACGTATCGTAATCGTAATTAAATTGACAAATGTTAAAGCAAACTTTCTGCACTTTCCTTTGGCAAATTGAATTCTTACCTAAATCAATATTTATGGACAAAACGGATTAAAGCCTATATATGCCATCACTCGACTTCACAACTTGTGATTAGTATGGTTAAATATATTTTTAAGATTGTATAGCAATTCGGGAATACGTCAACAAGCTTCTTTTCATAAATAATCGCAAAAATGTTTACGCAAGATGGAATAAGTTTTTAATTAGATGCATTTGTTAACTAAATATTCATCCACATTATCGAGATAATAGTCGATAATCTTACGTGTGCTTTCTAAATCAATGTGTTGCAAGATATTTTCTTGCAAATTCATTTAAAAAAAATTGTCCTATAAACTTGACTTCTTTGATTTAAATCCGTATTCAGTATATCCAGTGCAACGTTTAGCGTGTCTATTTTAAACTTTTCAACGCCGTTTACTGCGACTGTCTCTGTACAATTATCAGAATACTCTGATGTAATGTGTCTCTTAGTTATAGTAATGTGTATCATGTCGCCGTATTATGTCGGACTCGAACCGACTAAAACCGCATGCCGCCTCGGGTACCAGGAGCCTAGGAACCAGGTGCACCCTTGAAAGGAAATCCCTGGAACCTCGACGTACCACGGGCCACCTAGGTTTTGTAGATGGCCCTCTCCTGAGCACGGACCCCGATGTTCTCTTGCTACAAAAAAGCGCTTGCGCCTCCACCCCGGCCTGCTTCTGCTAGGGTGACAGGTGGCCTCATCTGCCAGCCCCAGGCTTGCGCTTATGGAGGACGGAGATCATTCTGCGACCACGGGCGCCTGAGTCGTTTGCGGTACTGAGACCATTCCCGGGCCGTTCTAAACCTGGCCCGGTCCCGCTCCACCGTCTCATGCACGAGCATAATGAGAATCGCAGAAAGAGACTGCGGATTTCCACGCGCTCTCGCTCCGTTCCATGTCTCTGTTCCTGAGTGTTATTCATCATGTTATGTTCATAATCAAAATGTTCATAATCATGTTACTGAGTGAGAGAACCCCCACTCCGTTGGCCGCCACGAGATCGCGCCTCGGCTCCCCCCACGCCGGACATTCTGCCAGCGTGTGGAGCGCCGTGTCCACGGTCTAGCCATCGCGGTGGTGGTACTTAGGCGTTGGCTCCTTACGGATTAGACACAGGTAATCGCCGAAGTATCCTTTTCCAGTGATCACCTGCGTCAGCCGGTATGAAAAGCTTCCGTGATGCCTCTCAAGCCAATCCTCCATAACGGGTCTTACCACCGCAATAACAGCGTGCCCAGCGCTCAGTTGCCCAAGTCGTTCTTCCATTTTTCCACGATGACCTGGCGGAGTTAGGATTTCTGATCTTCGATTTCTCGAATCTCAGGACACCTTCCCAACTTCGGCGCCTCCTCCTTTAGCCACTAATAAAGAGCCGCAAGGGCTCTTGCCTCCAGGTCCAATAGTGGAATTCCGGCCAGGAGACTTGCCGCCTCAAAAGAGATCGTGCGGTATCCCTTTAAGATCCTGATGGCCAGCACTCGTTTCTGTCGTCGCAATAGCACAATAGTGCTGCCCCTTAGTTCCTCCACCCATACTGGGGCCCCATAAAGGGCCATGGACCGCACGACCGTTTGACTGTCCCCTACAGTTATCCAGTGGTAATCCATTTTTTTCAAAAAGTCTTGTAAAACATTAAATAAATGTTAGATAGTCTCTCTCTCAATTTAAGGGTTGGTCCCTTGTCGGTGGAGCAATCGCCACTCCTCTCTATCTTCCGCGATCTGTTTGACCTCTTGATAGGCCGCGACCCCTACTTTCTCCTTTATTTGCTGTAAATAACTTATTCTAGGCCTTCCTCGTTTTCTCTTGCCTTCTATCTTTCCTTCTAGTATAGTTTTAAACAGATTGTCGTGTCTTATCAAGTGGCCAACCATTTTGCCTCTTCTGTTATCAATAGTTTCCAACAATTCCCTCTTTTCACCAACCATTATTAGGACTTCCTCGTTGGATCTTTTTTCTGTCCAACTGATGTTCATCATCCGCCTCCAGCACCACATTTCAAACGCCTCCAACCTGTATCTGTCCCTTTGAGTTAGTGTCCACGTTTCGCAGCCATAAAGTGCAATGCTCCAAATATAAGTTTTGATTAGCTGTTTTTTTGTTTTGGTGTTAATTTTGCCGCTGAACAGGTGTTTCTTTCGGTTGTAGGCTTGTTTAGCGATTGCGAGTCTCTCTACTATGTCCGGTGAACATCTCGAATCCTGTGTTATTCGGCTACCCAGATATTTAAAGCTTTGCACCTGTTCTATGTGACTGTCATTAATTTTGATATGGCTGTTTATGGGTTGAGATTTGGAGGTGATTAAAATCTTGGTTTTATTGAAGTTTATACTTAATCCAACATCCCCAAAAACATCATTCATCACTGTTAGTAGCTGTTCCAAGCTGTCTGTGCTATCGGCTATTGCTGCAATATCATCTGCAAATCTAGTAAAGCGTATAGTCTCCCCATTAAATTTAACCCCTCCCTTGCCTGATTCTATTATTTTTCTTATGGTATATTCAATAAAAATGTTAAAAATTAAGGGTGACAGGGGGCACCCCTGTCTTACTCCCTGTTTAATATCTGCAAATTGTTTTTCTTCTCCTATTTCTATTACTGTTTTTTGGTTTTTGTAAAGTTGGTATATTATTTTTCTGTCTCTATAGTCTATGCCCGCTTCCTTCAGGATCTCCATCATTTTCGACCAGCTTACCCTATCGAATGCCTTCTCTAGATCTATGAAAGCTATAAACGTTAGATAGTAAGACTACCAATTTTAATTAACGATAAACATCTTTCGTACACTTTTCCCCGAAAACAGTATCGAAGTACGATAGTTAACTAATCATTATAAGATAGCTCTGGGACTGAGAACAGAACCGCAAAAAAGAACAAAATTACGCTAGGTGATAAGTGGCGGGTATTCCCCCGTATTATAGACTCACCCATAGACTCACTACCTTTTGGACTGGTAGCAAGATATATGAGCCAAATATACTTACTATCGAACGAGAAAATACTTGACCTGGGTATAATTAGCGGAACATAGTTATTATCACATGGTATTTAGAAATATTTTAAGTATTAACGTTAATCACGTAAGAGAAATAAAAGCTATGTTATATTATTTAATATGTGAGCAAAATCGTTATTAAAATATTAAATCGTAACGTGTAAAATTGTTGAAGCAGTATCTACAACTCTAGAAAATTATGGAAACATACTGTCGTCCGTAAATAATCGACACGCATTATCGTCTATTTTTTACTTTAACTTGACTTAGCTGGGGGCCCCTGGAATCCACGGGGCCCTGGGCTGAAGCCCAAAAAGCCATATGGTAGATCCGGCCCTGTGTAGTAAGCTGCTCAAAGTTTTACTGCACTACCTTAAGATCAGCCAAGTGGCTGATTTATGCAGCGGGCAGTGAAGTCAGTGGGGTTCGATTCTGTTACATTTCCATCACAAGACGCACATCTTGCCATCATAGTACCGTCGTTCACCTATTGTTTGTTTAGTAATTAAAAACTACTATAACTCAAATAACACAAAATGTCTGCTCTATACTTAAATAATAGTCCGTTGCAAAGGATTTAAAAACTTTGAAGATTTTTCCAATGTAGCGAGAGACACCCCAAAACTTAGACTTATATTCCCTTTTGACTTTACGAACGTCATCAACATTTTGTTTAAAAAAAAAAGAACATTAACATGTAATAAAGGCGAGCCACAACTAGTAGATCCCACTTACTTTTGAAGGTTAAGTGTCCAATTTGTTATAAAATTAAGATTGATGTGTGATCGGGTATTGATTATTTTCCCCCATTCTTTGTTCACAATGAGTGTTGGGTTGGGAGACCAATTACGGGTTGACGTTTTTGTGCAGTCGAATATAATACGAATTTTTATACAGTCGACGAATACAATGTTTAATTTTTTTTTGTAAAAATGCACAAATTTAAATAACAGTTTCACATCTACTAACTTAATTGTGACCCAATCGCTGAATATTTGTTGTACTCGTATATATCTACAATTTAAAAAGTCTATTTTTATGAAACAGATATTACATAAAAACCTTTCTAAAGCATTTTTTTGTTAGCGATTGTACGCCCTTGACCAATTCTCTTCAATAACTTATTCCGTTCGCATTCAATGGTTATACACATACAATGAAGCAATTAACAGTGTTCTTTACAAAAAACTTATAACGGTACTTATTTTTGAATTTCGATATATTGATTGATAATGTCTCGGTATCTTAAAATAGAATGCAAAATACATAAGTAAACTTGGTATTTAATACCTAGTAATCGAATTAACACAGACATATTCTGTCTCCATTTATGTGTATGTGTGTTAATAAATTACTTGTCTTAAGACACATAAAAAAAACAAATAACCTAAGTACTTTTTGTTGACATAATTTCCCCGATTGTGGGTAAATTCACCGAGACTGGCAGGGCGGCGGTCGTCTCGAGCTCCAATCGCAGCGAGCGGCCGAGAGCAAAGTAGCAAACGAACCAGTCAGCATCACGTGCGCGGACGTGACGGGTGTATTTCGCGGTGTGCCGCCCGATTATTCACGCGCCATTTGACAGTTATGTCGTGTGTATGACTTTAGTGCATCTAAGTGTAACGTAGTGGTTTATGCTTCTGGTAAACACATAAGGAATTTGTTACTTAAACACGTTTAGGAAATCTTAAAGTGATAACAGGGAGGCGGGATGCGAGAGGTGAACGCTCGTCACAGCGGCGCCGACTCTCACCGGCTACTATTGTCTAAGTGCCACGGAATCTTGGTCCTTCCCATCGGATTCCATCGATGATGTATCCGCTTTCCGACGTGGGCTGCACGCGAAATACTTGCAACGATGATTACTCACAAAAACCGTATGTTTACATAGTGAATAAATAGACACAGATAAGATAAAGTTGTCCTTAGGTTGTCAGATTGTCTTGTGTACAAAGTGTGTTTTCAACTAAATATCAACGCAAAATTACCGAGATTGTGGCACGCGATTGCTTGATAAATAATTGTCGATGCTAACTGTAAATAGTGTCGACTGTCTAGGGTAAACGCGCGGTAGTAAGCAGAAGGTAGTGTGGCCTACTTTGTATATTCTAATATTTTGAATTCATAAATCAGTCGCGACATTCCTTTTAAATTCGTAAATTAGCATTCGAATGAATACATTATAATCTGAGAAGTTGTTAAATATGTATATTTATTAAACATACAACATAAAATCAACTTAATAAAGTTGTTTATAATGTGCTAAGACTGAAATTGTACTAAAATATGTTACAAATACCAAAACAGGTAAAGTAATAAAATTGCATTTAACAATTTTTTGTACTAAAATAACTATAAACATCTACAAACGTAATAAAAATAAATAGACCAAGTTTATACATGATTTAAAAAAAAACACATTTCCTAGAACAGTTACACCTATTGGTTTATTTCCTAAAACAATACTTTAACTAAAATTTATAAATTTTATGTATTGAAATAATTATTGCGATGAATGTTACATTAATATTCATTATTTTGATACGGCTAATTGAGCCCAATTGTGCAAATATTCGTACGACACACAATAGGCACTTCCTAAAAAAATGTGTAACTAGGTGAATACAAAACCAAAAACCTCCTCTTTTTTAAGTCGGTGAAAAAGGGTACGATAAGTAGCCTTTATGGAGAGGATCAGCTGTTTTGTCATTAGTTCTCAGCGTTATCTTGAATTTTTGTTTCGAAATTTATCGTTATAATACTCATAACTTGTTATTAATATTTATTTAACTCCTTGACTGTCTCTTTATCAAAATTCAAATTTATCTCAAAAATCTAAAAGAAAATTTCGATATCATACACAGTCATTAAGTTCACGCCAACTTTTCGTTTCGATGAATTAAACGCGTAACTTGGTTTTATGAAGTCTATTTATACCATAATTAAAGTTACAAAAGTGATTGTCACTTTATATGTAGAAATTGATTGAAGACAGATAAATATTACGCTTATTTAATTATTTTTTTAAATTACTTACCTATATAAATGTACACTGAAAAATAATCTAGTACAAAAAGTAAAAATATTATCCTTGAACATACATTTAGAGGCGTGTTGGCTTAATAATAATTAAATCAAGGCCAGTGACTGTACTAAATATAATTTAATTATGGATGTACGTATATGTTAATTATGTAGTACATACATACATACCCACATCTAAGGAATTCAAGTTCATACTTGAGTATCCGTCGACGAATTTAAGGATTTTTATATTGCTATTTAGTAATTAAAAGTTTTTTAGTACAAGTAACCTTGGACCGCCTTGGTGTGTTCTTAAACATCGTAAACAAATTATTAATGTAAAATATAAAAGATTTTGTACCGCAGCCACGCTTCGGCATGAATGGTCCGGCTCGACCGGAGTGATACCATGGCCTCACAGAAAACCGGTGTGAAATAGTGCTTGCGCTGTGTTTCACCGAGTGAGTGAGGATACCGGAGGCCCATACCCCTCCCATCATCCCCATCCCCCAAAGGCCGGCAACGCACCTGTGACGCTCGCGATTACCGCCGCCCATGGACACCTGCAAGACCAGAAGGTGTTGCAGGTGTCCATGGGCGGCGGTAATCGCTTACCATCAGGCGATACGTGTGCTATACCATAAAAAAAAAAAATAATGGGTATTTATTTTTTATTTATTTATTTAAATCTTTATGCACAAAAGTGGCAAAGGCGGACTTTAAGTCCGCCTTTGCCACTTTTGTTTATTAATGCCGTAGGCATTTTCTGCCAGTCGACCGGTATCCGTTAAAAAAAAATTGTAATAAAAACGTTTAAAAACTACCAATCAATTCTAAACATGTATCAAGACGTTACACATGAGAGAAACAAAGGCCTCAAACGCATAAAAACGCTAAAAGTACATATACAAAAAATAGAGAATTTTGTTTAATTTACAAATAATATTTATTTACAATTGCGAACGTTAAAATGGCTATAAGCAAGCCTTTTTAAGGCTCTCGTTCAGAACACTTTTGATGTATTAACAAAACTAATAACAAAATGATGATGAAATGGCAACCAGCTAATCAGCTATTTCTGCCAATTTCAAGTATTTAAAGTTGTCAAATCTTAAGTCTTCGAGTCTTCTTCAAGTCTTCGTCGTGATGAAATTAATGATAAAAATGTAAAAAATGTGGATAAGATGAAATGAGGACCGTCTTTCGAAAAAACAAAAGACGATCTCTATAACAAAATGCTAATAAGAAATAAACAGATGCCAAGTTCGGTGTCTTCTTGAGGTGAAAAAACACTGAAAAAACACCGTCCGATCGCGTGTCACAACATACTATCTCATATTTTACGAGTAATTCTGATGAGTAGGTGAAATATCATAAATATGAAACAGTATGCAGTAAATGACATCATCTTACAATAATATAGGCATATCTTCGTAGAGCTATAACTCCATCGTACTTTAATGAGGTTATCTACGCATATTCTTAGTAATAAACATTTTATTGACATTCGTCCATGTACCTATGTAGACATAACGTACGCTTGACCTGATAGTAGGTACATATAAGTACAATAAACTACATCAAATACAATATATATGTGTAATGATTACTAATGGTCCAAGAAGTTTCCAACTCGGTCAATGCAGCAATTAAAGATCATAGAAAAAAATATTGCAGGGAAATTGTACGTAGATTGTAAACATTGATACAATGAGTAAAGTGAAAATTAATTGTTAGAACATAAAATGCTAGCGATAATGGGAAAAGTAAAACAATCTGTCCTCTTTGTTATAAAATAAGCACAATATATGGACTGGCACAACGCGCTGATGCAAACCGCAATTCCATTCTATGAAAACAAAACAACGAATGATGTTGTATACTACTGTGCATATGTATATGAAAGGAAGGAAACCCGTTCGGGTTTCCGGGAATACGGAAATGATCCGTGTTTATCATAAAAAGGCAAACGTCAGATATAAAGATACTTTCGTAGGTCGAAATGTATCGATGAATCTCACTATGATTATTGGCAGTCAAAAGATACGGCAATAAAAAATGGCATAACTATGTTGTCGGTGTGTCTGCCGCTGTCCTCCGGGAATACTTGACCTACTTAAGTACAAGAATTGCTAAAGGCCGAACGCTCATCCAACTTTTAATTTGCCGGAAACTAATTTCCGATTGATTGCTAATTTTCCTTCAAGCATGTTTGTTAAGAAACACTACGTGGTGTCAGTAAACAATACACCCAATCCTAATAGAAGCCTTGATTGTGTTTATAAGCCTTTAGATTTCGTTGTTTTCTTCTATACCAAACTCTGTAACAATATTAATAATCGACTTTAAAGGTACCAAAACGCAGCCCACGTCGATATTGATTTTACGATTGTCATTCTTCATGTTGTAATTTTTTTTTATTCTTTTCGAGTAAGATAGCCATGAACAGATCTTCACACTAAAATCACTTAGCATTAACTTCTACGTTACATGAAACTTACAATAAATTAGAGAACAAGAAACTCTTTTTCAAGTTTGTGTGTGTGCAATGCTGACAAGTACTAACTGGTGAGTGTGTGTGTGCGTGTGTGCGATGGCTCGGGGTGTGGTGTTGTCGTCGACCATCTTGGTGTCAATTTTATCATTATTGGAGACTACGTTTGCGCACTACACGCCTACATGGGCTGTCCACGTACCCGATGGAAAGGAAGCAGCGGACGCAGTCGCCAGAGATCATGGGTTCATCAACCTCGGAGAGGTAAGATAAAACGTCATAAACCAATGCGCGATCTTATTCAGATGTTCGGTTCATATTTATTTTATATCTGAATCACATATCTACATACCTAATGTTAATTATATTACGTATTTTACTTCAGAACGGCATAATTAGTTAAGAAAGGTTTCATAATTTATTAGCTGTTTGTATAAAATTAAGTAAATATATATTCAGTTATTCATTTACTTGTTCAATAACTCAATCTTTGTTTCTTTCTGTTCTATAGATTTATATCGATTTAGCATAAAACTTGTACTTGGAAGGAGCGAGTAATTTTCGTTCAGCAATAATATGACTAGGGCACAGCCAATCGGTGTTGTTTCTTTTTGTTTAGAAGAATAGTCGAACAGTGACTAAAACTAAGCCAGTTAACTTAGTTTCGATTACTTTTTATGTTGAACAATGTCAAAATATCGCTGTTGCTACTTTGTTATGAGGTTATTATGTAATAGAAAGGGAGAGAAGAACTTATCTCTTAGGGGAAACACGTAGGCGAAGGAGTAATGTTATAAGTAAACGCAAAAAGGAGGTATATAAAGTGTGATTTACGGCACATATCTGCGTGTCTTACTGTGGCATCATATCTCTTAAAAGGACGGATGTTATTGATTTGGCTTCTTTTTGAACTAAAAAAAAGTAAAACCTAGTTAAAAGTCTTAAGATATAAATCACGATAAGCCGTTAGCCATTCGAATATTAATAGTTCTTTTTTATTTTGCTTTTTTGTTTAGGCAGTACTTTCTGTAGGTTGGAAAAGTATTTCCTCAATTTGAGGGTTTGTTCAATATACCCATAAATACCTATATTTGGAGTGGCTGTGGGATTGAAGAGGAAATCCCTGTCTATAAGTAAATTGGAACATAAGGGTGATATGAAAAGACGTTTTTGTTGACTGTATTTAAATTAAACCTTCTTGGACTACGGTATTTCTGTTGTACGATATGAAACCTTAGAGTTATATTAACTCTATGTATAAAACTGATACGTCACACATCATATTCTTTCTACTTAAAAAGGAGGTTTAAAACTAACTAAATAAAACAAATAAGTACAGGCCAATCAACAGTCCGAACCTTTCGAACGTTCTCACAAGTTTTATGAGAAAATAAGATATGTGTGTGTGGTCTCGGGAACATGCGCTGTTAGTTTATATTTCACGTGTTTGTTTATGTTTTATAAGTCTTCATTACTGTGCGATAATAAAGCCGTCGTATCATTTTCATTGTTAAAAAAATTCGGAATAAGTATTTACATAATTATTCCTAGAAATAATAAGTAAGTAAAATATAAATAAGTTGAAGTATGGTTATTTAAAATCAACGTTATCTGGACAAAAAGACATAAACGTCAATGTAGAGTATTATAAGAAGTTTAGTGGCCTCGAAATTCTGAATCGGTATGTGATCATTTTTAAATGGGGCAAAGGAAAAAATAAGCTCGGATATGGAAAACAGCTAAGTAAGTCTGTAGGTAGGTTAGCAATGGCTATCGTAAGACTTAGGTGGGGAACAAATAATTGAGTGTATTTTCAAAAGTTTAGTTCTAAATTCGTTTTTTCTGTGCTGTTTCTAAGTACCTATAAAAAATTACCGCTTAGACGCAGTCTAGGATGCAAAATACAGGTTTGGACTTGGCTATTAATGTCAAGGAAACAGAAAAAACAGAACCGGATTTGAGCCCCACTAAATTGTGGTTAAAGGGTCATTGTCAGGTTAGGACTTTATGGTTCAACCTTGAATGATCCCCATTCAGAATCAATAGCTTATTATCTTATTGTTTAAAGTTACAAACAAAAAGCAATTAGATTTGCGTTACTTAATTACTTTGTGGTAAATCCTACTGTGAAGAATTTATTCAAAGATTATACCTTCACTCTATTTCATGGAGTCTTAAGAAAAAAATATGTTTAAGAAAGGAATAGGGTACGATCAATTCTTGCCTTAGGATTGCAGCTATTCTACTGTTTGATCCTGGTACGTATAAATTAGGCTCATAAGCGAGACCCCTAAAGACTGTCTCTTCCGCATTAGGCATTTTCAACTCATTACCTAATCAATATAATATATCATTATTATCTAGCTTAAGTTGTAAGATTAAATAAACATGTCTGTTTATCATATACTTAATTCCTGGCAAGATATTAGCGTCAAAGATAAGGGCTCAGCCTAGTTTCAACGTTAGGTATAATGCGCAATTGTTTGTTCTCCTGAATAAAACAAGATTAAGTACATAAAAAAAATAAAAAGTCCCCTACGCAGATTGTACTCGCACGCGTGAAGCACTTAATCGAGTAATCATACGCCAAAAATGCCTTACATTATTTTGGAAAAGAGCTGATACTCTTATACTGCTGGACCGATATTAACCAAACATAGTTAAGAACCACCGTAAGGAAACTGGCTTTCCAATGAAAAAACCGCATTGAAATCGGTCTATCCGTTTGAGAGCTACGATGCCACAGACAGATACACACACACACACAGACAGACAGACACTGAGTTCAAACTTATAACACCCCTCTTTTTGAGTCGGGCGTTAATAAAATAAAATCAAAGTAAAAAAAAAAAGTTTCGAAGACCTAGTTGATGAGTACAGTCTAGTACAAGCCATAATTGTTAAAGACGGTACTATAATAGTGATAGGTATTTTGGTACAAGTTAACTTATTACTTATTCAATGTTTTATGTCAGTTGGTATATTTCATCAGTGAATTATGCTAAATATTGTCATGCTAATTGGCATACTTCTCGGGACTATAATAAAGCCTTCATTATTATAACTAACGCTTCTGCGAATAGTGCAGATCGTTCTAGTTCGGAGTTTCTTAATAAATTTTCCCTCACTTATTATCAGACATGTACAGTTTCTATTCTAGAACTTTGTATAATATTAAATGCTTTAATGTAAATCTGCAAAATATCTAAAATCCGTTTGCCAGGTTCTTTCTACAGAAGTTAAAAGTACAACGTGAAAAATACTTCAATCTTAAACTAGAGCCATGTTTTTTTATAGTTTATATACCTGTGACTTTGATAACTTCATTTTTAAGTTCGATATTCAAAGACGATATTCGCTATCAATCAAGTAAAAGGACTTCGTCAAAATAAAAAAAAAAACAGACATAGTCGTACCGTCTCTTGTTCATAGCCTTTCACTACCTTTTCGACGTAAGAAGGAAATCTTGAAACAAACCCTACACAAATCCGTCTTCCTAGCGTGTTTTAATAGAAGCTATGTCCAGCAGTGGACAATTAAAAGCTGTTGATGATAAAGATGAAGAACTAATGCAAGTAAAAGTTCTTTAGTTACATGACTGACTTTAGTACCATGTATGGTTAGATTTGTATAAACAATATTTAGTGTCATATGTTACCGCGAGATTGTCAATACCTTAAATAAAAAATACGTTAAATAGTAAGCAGTATGTCACAGTTGACAATCTTTCTACAGTTTACAATCTCGCTTGGTAGATTATAATCTAACGGTATTTACAATCTTACGGTGACATAGGTATATCCTACTAATATTATAAACGTGAAAGTTTGTAAGTATGTATGGATGGATGGATGTTTGTTACTCTTTCACGCAAAAACTACTGAACCGATTTGGATGAAACTTTACAGTAATATAGCTTATACATCAGAATAACTCATAGGCTACTATAAGTCTAATAAAGACGACTATTTGCCGCGATAACCGACATACATGCACGCGGGTGGAGCCGAGAGCATAAAAATAGCATATAATATATCAAGGAAACACTCAAACAGTTTGCGATAATGGGCCCGTTTCTGGAAATATAAGGTGCATAGGTAGTATTGTAATCCTATACTTATTATGAATATGCAATTTCGTGTTGTAGCTTATACAATTTTGTATACACACATCGAACATAATAGATAGTTTCGTTAAAGTAGGTAGTATAATATATAGGTAGGTATAGTTAGTCACAGACAAACTATGTTTCCTTTGATAATCTTCTCTTCTTATCAAAATAAAACGTAATTAATTTAGAAAAACTAAAAACACACTAACAAAGTCAGTTACATACAAACAAACATACAGGTAAAGCTAATAAAAGCTTATTAAAAAAACAAGTTTGACAAAAGGTCGTCCGACCGGCCATGACATACGGAGCCGAATGCTGGCCACTCAAAAAGCAGCACGAAACCCAATTACACTGCGCAGAGATGAAGATGCTCAGGTGGGCAGGTGGTGTGACTAGGCTGGATCACGTCAGGAACACACACATAAGAGGCACCTTCAAAGTAAGACCGGTAATCCCGGATAAAGTACAGGAGAGCCGTCTGCGGTGGTACGGACACGTTATGAGGCGACCATCAGACCACATGACCAGAAAAGTTTTAGACATTGAAACTAAACCCCGAGGACGAGGAAGACCCCGACTCACATGGATGTCCGTCGTAAATAAGAACCTCAAGGAGGGCCAAGTCAATAAAGAGACGACCCAGAACCGAGTTGCCTGGAGACGCATGATACGGAGGGCCGACCCCAAATAAAATGGGAAGGAGCCAGGCCAAGAAGAGAAGTTTGACAAAAGAGTTTTTGTAACATAAATAGTAGCGAGATGCAATTAATTATATTATACTAGTTTTTGCTCGCGGCTCCGCCCCCGTTTATGTTGGTTATCGTGGCAAATAGTATATAGCAAATAGTAGCATATGTGTTATTCTGATGTATGTAAGCTATATTACTGGAAAGTTTCATCCAAATCCGTTCTAGAGTTTTTGCGTGAAAGAGTAACAAACATCCATCCATCCTACTTACAAACTTTCGCGTTTATTATATTAGTAGGATAGTGGGATATCAGTTTATCACTCAATATTTTCCCTATTTATACCGACCGTTTTGATATTTGACAACTTTTAATTACTAAAATTCAACACAGGTAATGAACGGACGAAGTGGCTGGATGTCTTAAATAAAAGTCTTTCTTTCATTCACTAACATCTGCATCTCTTCTTTCGTGTATTCTCTTGTTTAACGTTAGACCAAAAGGATCAATTACAAGTTACATCAGCTGTTAACATAGGCGTACTAACATGAGTACAAAAGTATCAAGACTTTTTATCATAGTCTTAACAAAATGAGTACGCATTACAACAAGATTAAGTTAGTATGAGTTTTGTCTTAATACTTTCCGGTCTATCTTTTCGGTTAACGATGATAAAAAAAATACAACCTAAAAACCTACTTATCATACATTTCTTACTTTAAAGGTTACCAGAAAGGTACGCATTTCGTAAGATTCAAGAAATAAAATAGAATTTCAACTTAATATAAACTAAAATACCTACATACTTTACATTATGTTGATTTGCTTAATTTATTCCTGAGAAAAACAAAATAATTGGAAAGAAAATTGACTTGATTATAAAATAAACAGCAATCTCGCTCGCGTCCTCTCAGGACGAGACTTCGTAAAAAAACTTCTAAGAATAAGAAGTATTTTTAACGAAGTATCTATTGTAATTGTATTATAATTTAAAGATTAGTTGCGCCCCGCGGTGCTACCCGCGGTTGTTGTTTTACCTTTACAGCAACAACTGCGGGTAACACCGCGGGGTGAAGCTGGTCTGAATAAAAATAGCCCACGTTACTCCTTATGGCTAAAGCTTAGTCAATTAAATCAAATAAAAAATCAGATATTAGCTGGATCAAACAGACGGACAGACAGACAAAAAAAATTTTTTTGATGCAACTCCCGTATATACTTTCACATGCATTTAGTGAAAAGCTGTTATTTTAAAATTACAAACAGACGCTTCAATTTAATTTATTTATTTGTAGACATATAGATAAAAATACTCGGTATTCCTAAGTATTATAATTGTATTTTATTTCCAAGATGGTATGAATAGTTATTTATGGAAGTTCTAATTCGAACTTTGTATCATTCATATCATCATGATGATTAGCCCGTGGCAGTCCACTGCTCGACATGGCGCTCTCCCAATACACACCACAAGCCCGGTCTGTTGCAATAACATATTAGGATAATCCTATTCTACTTCCTACTAAAATATAAATACGAAATACATTTCATGAAAATCGTTTGAGGCGTTTCCGAGATTGATATTATTTATATAAGAATTTCCTTTTGTAAAGGTATTAGACTGATAAAGGGTTAGAGTTTGTGAGGTTGTGGGGGTTAATCTCTAGATCTACTGAATCGACTTTGAAAATTCTTTTACCAAAAGAAAGCCTAGGCTAGGTTAACAGAAAAATATCGCGATATCCGTTATACACGTGCTAGTAATAACTAGTTTCTTCTTCGAGTCTGAGATGTCAAGAAGCAAATTTTTTTTTTTCGTTAAAAAGACAACTCCCGTACTAGGAATAAATCTTGTGTCGCGGGGGACTTTACAAACATACATGAAACGGACACAAAGAACACCCAGACTCAGAACAACAATTTGTGGATCACACAAAGTGTTGTCCTACGTGGGATTTGAACCCACGACACTTGGAGAAGTAGGAAACGGCGTGGTGACCGTTAAACCACTAGGCCAAACGTGCAGTCGAATATATTGTTATACATTTTACGCGGAACTAATTTTGCTCTCATTTGTATCCCAGATTTGATCAGGTGATCAATATTCGACGTGAAACAATAGGGAGCCGTCATAACACTGCACTAAGATAAATTTAGTTTGTTATTTTGAGATATTTCTGCATATTCATGTTTTGTAACAACAGACTTCAGGAAACGTTCCATTTACCACTGCCGCCCACTTCGTTGCGAATCACGAGCTTTCGACATCTTCATAAACATAGTTTAAATATGCAGATTAATTGTTGAAAACTTTCGTGTGGGCTCTACATACCGGTACGAACGTTTTAGATTCCGAGTCGTAAATTATGAAGCTTACACCCATAACTTCAACATAACATTATCGCTCCTAAGTCAAATGTTTTCCAAAGAAATAAAAAAAAAGATCCTTAAATCTCCTGAAACTTTCTAACTCAAAGTTAGAGAGCACTCGCGTGCGAAGTAGGGAGACGAAAATAAACAGGAAATTTAAGTGAGCTCAGTTATTTATTTAAAGCGACAACTTCATTAGGAATGTCTTCCACTTCTAGTTATCTATTTTTATATTTTGAAGTGTTCTTCCGTGGGTATAAGAACGCACATAAACATAAGAAGCAACCTTATTCTCTATTGTGAATTACGTTCTATAGAAAATCTATATACTGAGATCTTAGATAGAGTTTATCTGACTTAATATACCTACTTTTTACAAGCTTTTCATTAACTTGCAATGTATTTATGTATGCTTGTATGTTCGGGTGGAATCTTATAACTCAATTTTGAAGCAGATATCTTCAACCGATTTTGCTGAAATTTTGCAACCATATGTAAACAGCGTGACAATACAATATTATAATGACATGCAGCTGATCTGATGCTGGAGCTGGAAGTTGGCCATAGGAACTCGGTAAAGAAACGTCGCAAAATCATCGAGTTTGTACTCGTTTGATTCGTCTCGAGGCATCCCAGTAAAAGCTTGTTTTTAATTAAATTTATTCTTTTATTTTTCTTGTTACTTTATATTCAGTATGTCTATACAATAGAATAGTTAAACTTGCAAATTCAGGCTTCATTCTAGCAACAATGGTCTGATAATTCTGTCGTCTAATTATTATTTTACGAACAATGTTAGTTCGATATACATGGAAGAATACATGTTTTGAGGAACACTGTCAGACTGTACACAAAAGGGCACTGTCGGTCCAGGCATCGCTTTTATGTAACAGATAACAAAACGGCATGTTGACAGAACCTGACTTGTCTGATGTCATCTCTTACAAAGACCGTTGGAGTCACATCATAAGTCTTAGTATTCTAATGATAGTAAAGAATATATACATTTGTATGTACTATAAATACTAAGTAGTGAATGCATTAGTCGTTCTAATATACCTTGTATTTTGTTACTGTTACTTCGAATACCTTTTGTATTGAACTTTACAATGCCTCTTTATTTATCGCACTTCTGTGACAATTTAATCTATCGAAACCCAGAGCGATGTAAAGATAAATGTATTACTTATGTACATATAAATGAAATATATGACACATTTGCCGTTCAATGCTAAAACGTTAGTTATACCGCTACGTGACGGGAAAATTACCGCTGTATTCTAAATTTATCATCATATCGCTAAATATCTAGTTTCTTGGCAGTATCAACATCTGATATCAAAATCTAGTGTTTTTTTACTTTTCAATAAATATCATCAAATTTACATCATCACGTCACGCCGTCACGTCATCATCTTCGTCGTGAAAAGGCGCGTATCCACCGAAATAGTTGGCAATGTCAGTGTTTCCAACTGTTGGCAACTCTTCAGAAAATCGCCAACTTGTGTCTACACCGAGTCGCCAACAATTTGAAAAACATTCGAACTAAGCTTCTCCACAGAGCCAATAAAAAACAGCAACAAGCTTATTCTTTTGATGTTTACCGCTAAAAACAGAAACACGGTTCCCAACATTTGTTGACAAATTTTGTTGCCAACACAAGGAAATTACAGAAACTTTTGTCTCCGACACGTGTTGACAACACAAAAGTTGGCAACTTTAGTTCGGTGGAGACTCGGCTTAAGGTCCTGCTCCTAATCTGGTTAAATTAAGAACTCTGGTTATCGCTCTACAGTAGTACTATTGCCCAACCCTAACTTTAAATCGACTACGGCGAAGCTAAATCAATCAACCTATCGCCGTCCACTGCTGAACGAAGCTAAAATAATAATAAATAAAAAATAAATAAAAAATGAGGTGTCAATAGATTCGTTATAATAACCCGGTGACATAAGCTAATAAATTGTATCAAAAGTTTGTACGTGGTGGGGTATAGTTTTTGAAACTTTACTTTTACTTTTTTTATCAAAATAATTGCATAATGACAGTCAAAATATCATCATTATGTTTTCTGGGGCCGCGCAAAGACAAACTTATGGTCAGCCTTGCTTGGGTAGTCAAGCAAGAATCGTAGAAGGTACATTAACATCACCGCTTTGTATTTTATGGCACTTGGTTATTTATGTTGATGAGAATTTTATACGAAAACATTTTTGAACAATAAGGATTTCATTTTCCTTAGTACCGTGAATAAAGCAACAAACAAAGTGGTTTGTCAAATCATATTCTTATCAAATTTGAATCGAAAGAATTGTATAGGCAGGCAATGGTGATTATTTTATTAAGGTACATATTTAGTACTACGAGTATACTCTTTCCCGTTCTTGGCAAAACCCAAATTTAATTCCAATTCGACGAATGCAATATATGCAAAAATATACCAAATAAAACCATAATAAATGTTCATTAATAGCTATGATAAATTCGCTGGACTGTTTATTGAATCATCGATGCACAGTATTGCGGTAACAATAACAGGAAAAATAAATAATGAATCCGGTTAGGTATTGGGAAGCTAAACAATACCTAATAAGTTTAGTTCGTATCTACACATTACGTAGGTAGCTAAGAAGTGTGTTGTATTGTTTTGTGATACCATAATATATGATAGCTTTTTATTTTACAAGTGTCTTAGCTATAGAAACTTAACAATAACATAATTTTGGCCAAAGATTGTAGCGCAGTGTAGTCCTCTTTATGCACTATTTTTCCTCTCAAAGAGATAGTTCAGAAAACGTTGGACTCACTGCCTCCTACCAAATGTCATCTACGCGCCTAAATATTTCTTGCATGACAAAATTAACATTTGAGGTTAGTTTCCATGTTTAAACAATTGTATGATATTATTGTGAAGTTTACCTACTTAAGTATAAACATATAGTACATACATATTTATATAGTACTTTTAGTAGAATATACGCTGACACTCTGGTTTAAATCAGTAACAGTTGTGCTGTGACCAGCTGTGACAGACAGTTTCTGTGTTCGTCATATTTACATTTAACTTATTTTGCGCTCTATTTATATCTGTCAGTAACAGTTGCAACTTCAAAATATTATTGCAAGACGTTTGTACCATGGAGTTTCTTAATGGAAACGATATTAAGGAGAATGAGTCATATGTGTTTATTATTTTAAACTATGTATTAAATGTTACGACCACTAAAGGCGTGTCTCCTGCGGCTAACATTAACAAAACAAATTAACAAAACTTGTTAACTAAACATGTTAGCGAAAAGTCGCAGGAGACGGACTTTTAAACGAACATCAAACACGATTACACGAAAAGCAAAAATCTTTTATCTACTCGACAAAATGACTTGAATGACGAATACTTACTTTTATAGTATAAATATGAATAATATAAGTATTAATGTTAGTTCAGTTCAGTTTCATTATACGAGAAGTATACGCTGGGATGTTTTCAGTCCGCTTTGGATAACATATTTGCTTGTTAAATTTAACAAAACAGTTAAGCCACGCCCGTATTTTGACAAATATGTGATGTTTGGTGTTTAAAAACATTAAATAGTGTCGCAGGAGACCCGGCTTTAGTCTTATTACTGCGTTGCACCTATTTACATTTGTTTTGTAACGGCGCATTGCATACCAATTCTCGTTATTTGTATTTAAAAAATACCGACCCCTACCGACCCATTGACATTACTTGTTACGTACACCGCATAATGTAGTTGGACATAGTGTACCTCTAACACAAGCATAAGACCTGTAACAACCATATGTTTCCGTAAATAAATACGATCTTCAAACTTTCACGAAAAGAGAGTACTCCTTTTTAAAAGGCCGGCAACGCGCTTGTGACGCCTATGGTCTTGCGTGTGTCCAGGGGGGGCGGTAATCGCTTACCATCAGGCGATACGTCTGCTTGTTTGCCTCATATCCCATAAAAAATGATAATCGAAATTTAAACGTAGTTTGAAGGGAAAAATTGCCGAGTTCAACTGTTTTTACATCCAATGAGCTAAGTATTGATTATAATCCAACAATTAGGAATGACTAGAACTACTAGGTAATAGTTCAGCGCTTAACAATTCTACTTTTGGATACATCAACTTAGAATCTAACTCCAACGCAATTCAACACTTCATAGATATTTACGGTGAAAACTTATCTAATCCCGAATATCTATTTGGTTTCACATTATTCTTGTCATATCTTACGTGTAATGGATCGATTTCTCGATCTACCTTTCTATCTATTAGGATACCCACGCCAACTTGTAACTTACTTTATCCCTGTTCCACCTGATTGATACTATATGACCCTATTACATTTCTGTTCAAATAATTACTATAAACGCTAAGACAAGCCACGAATAGTCTATGTCAAAGTAGAGTCGATAAAAATAAATAGAAAATGGATAGGCCGTTCGCCGAGTTCTTGTGGTGAAGGATTAAGAATATTTAGGTGTAACACCACCCCCTTGCGATTGCGGAATGAATTCGTAAGGAAACCAAATTTTATTCCGTATACGAATTTATTGTTTGAGAATCTCTCGTGATTGCTTTGTGAAATTACCAATCTATTAAAAGAGTCTTCCGAATCTCTCTGTTGTTAATAGTTTATTCATAAAACTATCATATTATAACGAGTTCATCCATCCGCAGTCGGATGTGCGTGCTGGCGCATTTTAAAAGGGTGTTGCTAAATATACTTATAGGCTACGGCAGCACATATGAAGGGACGATGCATTTTCTAAACATGACTGTACACAATTTAACCACAAGATGAAATGAAAAAAAAAAGAAGACCCTAATCATCTCGTGGGTGTCGTAAGAGGCGATTAAGGGAACAAACAATGCAGGACAACAGCGCTGCAAAGAGAAGGAAAACTATACCAACCTGTTTACCTACTTTACGTAAGTCTACTTTCCAAGGGGATGCATTTGTCTAGCAGTGGACTATTAAAGTCTATTGGTGTGATGTGAATATACCGTTTCGTAATCTGGGAACACCAGCACGAACAACGTTAAACGATAAGTTTACGGAGTTACAGACAGAGTATACCGCCATTAATCATGTAACATGGGTTCAACCGACCACAAACAGGACTTCAGATACAATGTATCGCTGCGCTCAATTGCTGCCCACTGGGCGGTAAAACGATACAACATAGGTTTGGAAAATTACTCTTAAATCTAAAATACTTAAAAAGTAAATACTTAATTTGAATATACGGAAACATTGAAGTTTTGAAAGACGTCACCCACTAAACCAAAGAGTTCTTCACACGACATCGATTTCACGTAACGTAACTAGAAAAAATATAATCGGAAAAATATTAAAGTTAATGTCCCAAATATTACGAAGATATATTATGTAGTATAATTAGTAATATTTAACACACACCAATGTTACTTACAAAATAAAAACCTTACAAAATAGGAACGGAAAAGGTGCTCCAAAGCTTTCCAAAGATTAAATCCAAACAGCATTAGAGATTGTTGTAATAAAGAACATTAAAGATACTTTGCAAAATTTTACCAAACAATGATGACGAGACCGTTTGGACGATAACACGGTGTATTTTGAAGATTTTGTTTAATTTTCAAAACAAAGATGAATTTAGATACACCTGAGCCCTTATCCCAGACTTTAGAGCAAATTAACGTTCATAATTTTGCAAAATTTAACAAGCAGCATGCTTATTTGTTTATTTTATTATTTACATAACCTATACAAAAACACAATATTATAAAGTATAGCAGTTAATGCTTTGGCACACAATTTTAAATCTAAATATATTTTGGGCATTGAACCCCGAAGATACGAAACTATTAGAGCTGATGCATCTATGATGTTTCTCACCTATGTATTATTTTCAATTACCTAAAAGTTTTTCGAGTTATTTGCGAGTTGCGTTCGAGTCAGGGATCAGTTTGAAGATTATAGTAGCACGTCTAGAGTCGCGTACGGAGTGTGACTGTCTACCTTAATCGCCGCACTTCGTAGTTGTTTGGAGTAGGCAAGTTGGGAGATGTCGCTTTGTACATGTCATGTTCAAACGGCTGAGAGAGCGGAATAGTATTACGATACTATCGAATTGTGTTATGAATTATGACTTTATCTACTTTAAAATGATGGATTGTTACGTGTTTTACTTCTTTTCACCTACATTTATCTGTTTAGAGCAATTCTTTCTTTGTGTTTGTATAAAGGGCGTTTGAATTGCAGATGTCCATTGGCTGCGGTAGGCACTTACCATCAATACCAATAAAAATGCTGTTTGTACGTATATATTTCATTTGATGAAAGTCGCTCTTGACAAAAACCATTGTTATAAAGTTAACTTTCGTTTGCCTTTTTTATTAAAACACACAATAATGGTTTTAATATGAATTTCTGTACGTGATATTTATAAAGAAGACTATTTCAAATTTCCTCATATTTGTAGTACTAGGTAGGTACTACAAATATTTCTGTAGAAAAACTTGGTGATAAAAATCTTTAAGTAAAACCTTCCCCAAATGATACAGTACAAAAGTAACCGTAGATTTTTTATTGACAAACATCAGTATCTACTTTAAGAGCAGTAAATAAAAAGCTTATCGCAAAATTAACCGAGAAAAAAGGTCTCTAAGAAGGAAATTTCTCTGTCGACATTCATTTACTTCTTTCTTTTGTGCTCGGCCCACTTCCGTAGTAAATTGTGGTCGACGAAACTTGCACTCATCAAATCTGTCGGCTGTTTGCCAAAATGCGTTGGCGCCATATCAGAGTTTCGTCTTCATTATAACTAACGGCCGTTTTCAATAACCTATCTATCCTTAGTTCTCATTACTACAGTTAAACAAATCTATCTTTTTACTCTTACTTTCGTTTCAATAACCTACCGGCAGATAGCATTTCCTATCGAAGTTGTCTATCTATCATTGGGAGGACGGATAGGCAACTAGAGATAGGAACTCTCATAGTAATCGGACTAACTTGCATTTCAATATAAGTTTCGAGTTACTCTCCGATAGGTGTAGCTAACTCTAGTAACGTCAGTTGCTTATCTGTCAATATCGGCCAGTTACGCGCCAACCCGGCCAGATAGAATTTCGAAAATAATTAAATTTTTATGTAAATATAAAAAAATGGAAGGAATTATTATGGATTATGATCAAAGCAGTGATAGTGATACTTAAGAAAACATACCTTTACAGTTACAGAAGGAATATAAGCCGCGTGTGAATTATATGAATAAATTATATGACTACGAATTTGCATATAAATCTAGACTAAATAAAAGTGCTGTGAATCAGTTAATAAATTTGATACAACCATATTTAAGTGTAACATCTAAAAGGTAAGTTAAGTTATCGTTTTAAATCTCAACTTTACACTTCAGCCAAATTTGATAAAAAAATATAAAGAACAGATAGGTATTTAACTATTCTTTAATTTGAAAATTACTAGAAATTGCATTATATTTTCTTCATTGGGTTTGGTTCAAGTGTAGACTCATAATGGTGCTAGTATTGCCATAATATCAAGTTTTAACAAAGTTCTTATTTTTCCAGAAATCATGGTATATCCACCCTCCATCAGATACTTTTGGCTACGATTTTATACATTGGGCACTATGCTAGTGTCTGTTGCAGATTTTATCGGAGTATTAATAGCATCTGCATAGACAATACGACTGTATTGTCTATGCAGACGTATCCAGAGCCATAGCAAGATTATACCCAAACTTTGTTGTGTTACAAAATCACACTCAACAAGAGTTTTATAATATTGCTAGATTCCCCAGAGTACATAGTGTCATAGATGGCACCCATATATTAATACAATCACCAAGTAAGTACCTCGTCTCATATTGAACTATCTCATACTTCTATTTAGGTGCTGGTCTAACTTAATTTTTTGATGCTTTCATACTATCTGTACATACATATTAAAAACTGTTTTCATATTATTTGCAGACTCAAATATTGGAGAAGAATTTAGAAACAGGAAAGGAATATTCTCTATCAATGTACAAGTTGTGTGTAATATTGTTCATTAGTGTTTCTAAATGTTGTTGCCCGATGGCCAGGGATGTCCACTCAGGATGCAACTATATTTAACCACTCTATTTTAAAAGGTCACTCATTTAGTTGTTTATTCTGTTAATAATAAATTTTTAGAAGCGGCTGTAGCCTAGTGATAAAGGTATTGGACTTGCGAAAAAGAATTAAAGAGGTTGTTGGTTCTAATCCTGACCGGTACACTACCGACATGAACCCACTCCTAACACAAGCAATTTAGCTTAGCTGGAGGGGTTAACGAGAATACTAGTAATTTCCTTTTAAAAAAAAGAAATAAGTACACTGTTCCTATTGCTTAAAAGACTTATATAAAATATTAAACTTGCAGATTATTGTGAACAAGGTGGACTTGGAAATCGCTGGCGGCTTGGTGATAGCGATCCATGTACACCCTATCTATTGACACCCCTATTCAACCCAAATACTCCATCAGAGCAATGTTATAATGAAGCGCACATTAAAACAAGAAATACTATAGGTTTGTTTTGTTTACTAAATATTAGATGCATGGTAAATGGTTTAAATACACTATTAATACCTACTGTAATATTGCAGATGCATTGGAGTTTGGAAAAGAAGATTCTCCATACTATCTTTAAAAATGAGGCCAAATTTAAAAAATATGCAACATACAATATTGCCAGGAACATGAATTTGGCAAAGATAGAGCCTAAAATATCGATTTCAGAAACAACACAGGAGGAAAATGTAATTATTCATGACAATTCTCCAATTTTAAACATGTCAGAACGGCAATTGGTAATAAATATATACTTTAATGTGTAAAATAAACAATAATTAATCATATTTTATGTAATTTTTATTACCTTTCACAAATTTGAGATCACAATACAATATAAACTAATCACACAATGAAAATGTAATGAGAAAAATTTAAATTAATTTAAATCCTTTTCTTCACTTCACTTGTGGTGGAGGTCCCAGCTCTTCATAACTTCACTTCAATGTTTTCTGTTTCATCCATCATCAAATTAGTATCTTGCACAAGTTATCATCAATGTAGATACTTATAGGATTCATTTTGATTTACAAATATATATCAATAATTTAAATAATCAATATCAATATTTAAATAAATATCACAAGATACGCGCGCACAAACAAACGTCAATTCGATATGTCGAAACGTTTTATTTCATTTTGAATGTGGTAAACAAATAAAAAAAAACAAGTTAATGTTGATTCACTATAAAATCTTTTAAAAATACAAACAACAAGTACTTTTAATAAAAATAAATAAATAGTGAATATTTGTTTTTAACATTAAAGATTTGTGTAGCAAAGCACTAAACGTGTCAAGAGGGAAAAAGCTATCCGTCGTTGGTAAGAGATAGATAGCGCTTATCCTTGATTGTGAAACGCAAGTTATGGATAGATAAGATCACGCTGCAAATCGGAGATAGCGATCTATCCTTAACTGGCGATAGGTTATTGAAAACCGCCGTAAGCCACTGAAAACACGTTTTCTTTGTGCCAGTCATTCACTCATGAAATGAGGTTAAATACTTTTTGGATGAGCATGACAATGACCTCGTCTCTGTTGCAAATAAAAAAAAAACTTATTACCACATACCGTTTGTGCATTGTAAGTGTTGACTGCTATATAATGTGTTCCAACTACAAATTGTGAGCTAAGGCCAAAACGTCATTCAAACGTCAACCAAGTTGTCATTTACAACATTACGATTAAAATAAAATAAATATGTCAAAACGATGAGTAATAGTTTGTTTTGGTAAAGGCTTGGTATTGACATACTTACCTATTATTCGTTTAAAAGGAAAAAAAGTGTCTTTACAGTATCATACTGATTATGAATGAACAAATGCAAAAGAGATTAAGTATGTATAAGATAGGAAAGAAATGAGACATTGGTAAGTAAATTGATATTTCTTTCTTGCCTGTCTTCCTTTTTTCTTTCATTTCATCTTGTGGTTAAATTGTGTACAGTCATGTTTAGAAAATGCATCGTCCCTTCATATGTGCTGCTGTAGCCTATAAGTATATTTAGCAACACGCCTTTAAAATGCGCCAGCACGCACATCCGACTGCGGATGGATGAACTCGTCAGAATATGATAGTTTTATGAATAAACTTTTAACAACAGAGAGACTCGGGAGACTCTTTTAATAGATTGGTAATTTCACAAAGCAATCATGAGAGATTCTCAAACAATAAATTCGTATACGGAATAAAATTTGATTTTCTTACGAATTCATTCCGCAATCGCAAGGGAGTGAGGACGGAGGCTACACCATTGCCTTTTGTGAGGGGTAATAGACGTTGCCTTAAATGCTCTCCCTCAGACGGTACAGGGAGACTTGGAAGGCATGAGGTAGAGGGCAGCTGCTTTTGTGTGTTTGCGACTTTTTCTCCGACCAGCCACAAACACAGTCTACAATGCCGTTCCCTAAACCGATTGCATTAACTCCACTAAGATATAACCGCTGTGCTACGGTATTACAAAAGACATTGCGACTAACTAAAAGTTTCTTTTAATTTCCCTTGCGAATACGAGTTAATTTAATTCGAATCATTCATTGTTAGAAGCGAAAATAAAGTAAAACTGGATGAGTCGAGGTTTTATTGCTCAAGGTTTATTTTTTGTTATCGAGCAGTTTCATGAATTTGCTTTAATTACCTAGTCGATTAATTATAAAATATAAATCTGTAAAAATGAATTCAATTCTTAATCGGTTTTCGTTTTTTTTAGTAATACAAAATATATTGTTATTGCTTTTGTTTCTATTTATTACAAATTTGAATTGACAAGACGAAACTTAATTGTATTTGAAAGTAAAAAATTATGATATCACCAGTTCATAACGATTAATGTCATCGATTAAGGAAAGAAGACAAAGCTTTTAATAAAACAAAAGGAATATTGGAAAATTTTGACAATACTCTAGCTAGCAGGACTATCCTTCTACACTATGGGGAAGTAAGTACACACATCAAAAGTGTCTAGGGATCAACATATGTGTCTAGGGATCAACATATATTTTTGCAATAACTTTTCTCCTGATTGATATTAATTAAAATTTTCTTTAAGGATTCATCAAATAAAGTGTTTTCGTTTGTCACAGTAACGATAAACCAAGTCACCTTTGCATTAATAAAGAAATTTGCCATTTTCCTAATAAAAGGATTTTTGACATTTGAACCACTAACATTAAAGTTCGAAAAAAAGACTGAAATAACAGTTTTCTTTAAAATTTTATTAGGTAACTTAAACAATTAATAATCCGTGTTTCTACCGCGGACACTAACACAAGAACATCGGTTTGGCATACTCAAAATGAGTTCATCCAAATCACGCTGTGGAATGGCTGCCCATGTTCGTTGCAACAACAAAAAAAGGTCTTCTTGCGACTGGATACCCTCCATATTCGGCAGAGCTCTTCTCTGTAGCATATCCCATGCATGCTCAATCGGGTTCAAGTCTGGCGACTGAGCAGGCCAGGGCCAAAGCCACATCTCAATCTCAAGAAATCCGCATAAAAATGCTTGATCCCTAGACACTTTTGATGTGTGTATATTTCGAGCATACCCAGATTAAATTTACCTGAATATATTATGATTTCATATGCTGAGACTAAAGGGATCTAGGGACACCTATTTTAATTTTTTTTTGCGGAATACACTTTAGTCGCTACTTCAGAGAAATTGTAACGAGATAGTGTTACATCACCTTACGTGTTACCTTTGTGTCACAAGAAACTTTTTCGACCTTGACTTAAAGTTACTGGCGCACATTCGTTTAAGATAGAATTTCATATATACGTATATTAATATGTCTATGTACATTTAATATTCTGATCAAGTGTAGCTTACACCGAATGTGCAATGAATATCAAAATGAGTATTTATCTGTACGTATAATATTACTTACCTTAACTGGCTGACTCATCAACAACCGCTGGGGTCTTGAAATTTTGTAAACATCCACTAAGAAAGTATTTTTAAAAATAGCACACCTAAGGTCATAATAAGGAAGGAAAGTTATAGAAGATAGATACGGAAGTTCGTCTCTTTATAAGTAAGAAATATGATAGAGTAAAGCCGGGATAGATGCCCCACTTTTTGAAATGCCTTCATAATTTTAAAAATATTAATTTTAAATGAATTATTTCTATGCATGTAGTTAGCTTAGTTCACCCTGGAGATAAATACACACATGAGCGAAACAAATCATCAAAGCACGACAGCCCGTGGATAAATTAGGTGTAGGTTGACAGCGGCTCCTACTTATACCTTTAATTCTTAGTTGCGAATTTCGGAAGTTAGGTCTTTTGTAAGTGAGGCTTCTATCCCGTTGCGGCATCTATCTCGGTTTTACTCTATAAGAAATAATCACGCGAGTGAAGTCGCTGGCAGAGTACAATAATGGTCACGTACCTATTACAGAATCGTTTTTAATATTTATGAAATAATAAAAGATTAAATAATAATGGTTACTAATTTTATTAAATATTAAAATCAGTTCAGAATTTTTGAATTTGAATGGAATAGGTATATACATATTTTACCAATAAAAGTGCTTCATTTCCATTTAACAAAACTTCGCAAAGCGAAGCGACTTCTTCGAATTATCTTATTTGATAAGGTAATATCAGTGCGAGATTATCAATTGACTTACTAGAATTAGTAAAACATAACCTTAAGCTACTAAAATTCAACAAGTTTACACAATAATCACACATTTTAACAAAAAAATCCGACTTCAATCTAGACCAAATTTAAATGGGACCACACGGGAAGCACCAACTTTCAAATAAAAAAGAATCATCAAAATAGGTTCACCCAGTCGAAAGTTATGAGGTAACAAACATAAAAAAAAACAGTCGAATTGAGAACCTCCTCCTTTATTTGAAGTCGGTTAAAAAGGTAGTAAGCAGATCGTTGAAAAAGGTCAGACAAACTTTGCTTTGCGAAAGAGTTTATAATGTCTAAGTATTTCTAAACATTACTACATTTGCAAGATCAAACTGTATTTTCTTATAAATCCTTTCTAAATTATTATAGTCTTCCAGACTTTACCAACAAAGAATTTAAAGGCCTATAATAATTCTTCGTTGTATGTTAAAAGGGTAGGTAGTACCTATGTAAATGAAAAAGAGTAGGCAACCGACAGATTTTGTATTCACTCTGGTCTCAAATTTATCTTGGCTCCGTTGACCCGGTAAATTGTCGTCTTAACTTGAGGGAACCATTTATTTGCGTTTAGTCTTGATACTAACCTTGTCTTATATTATGCAAACGAGTTTTCATTCGGCCCCGGGATTTGAGAGGTAAATGGAAAACTTCTAGCGAATCACACAAAAGAGTCCGTTCCAAAAAGGGGTTTAATAAAGCTATTTCATATTCTTTTCGAAGTATTACGTTTTTAAGTCAAGCTGTTGTCACGTAAGTGATATACTCGTAATCATTCTCGTAGTACTACTGGCAAAATTGAACAAAATTCCTATTAAACGTTTTCTAAGCTTGAGTGATCACGCTTTTGTAGGTAGACTCACAGCTTGGATATAAATCTCACGATTTATGTTCAACATATTTTCAGACAGATATTGCCGTTTATTGAGATTTAGGGCAGTATTACAAGCTTTTGTTCAAAACAATACCGATTCTATAAATATTAATTTTACGGAATGCAAATTATTTTGCGATATAAATTGAACGCTAATGAAAAAGCTTGAAGGGGTTTGACTTCTTGAAATATTTATTGCATCTGTATATGAAGATCTATAATAGCAAAAAATCGTCTACACTTATGCGAGTATTGTTGACCGCATTAGTCGGTTAGAGATATGTTTAACATGTCAATAACTGGTTTATTGTTTGTGTTTTTGCAATAATGACTATAAATAGCCGCAAGCGCATCTAAATGCCAATATATCTTGGACGCATACAAATGATCATTCATAAGGTTTAAGAAGTTACAACATTTTAGCAAATTGAACGTATTGGACACAAATGGAACTACTACTCGGAATGGATACCATGACGTCACCCAACACCGATGTTAAGCCATTCTATTATTGCTTTCACTGAATATGTTTTTGGGGCGTGAAAAAGCATCTCACTAGGCCGCCATAGTGTGGGTTACCATGCTGCACTGTCTGCTTCGGCATGCATGGGCCGGCTCGACCGGATTGTTACCACAGCCTCAAAGAAAACCGGTGTGAAACAGCTCCGGCGCTGTGTTTCACCGAGTGGTTGTATTTCACAAAATACAGAACAAATCCTTTGTATTATCTGTATGTACCACTTGAAGAAAACCTATCTTTACGTATTCTTTGTTGATTGTAATCTCAGTAACAGGCATAGGTATAAAACGCTCGAAAACAGCTTTCTAACCTGGGCTGTATTAGCAGCTAAGTAATTGCACATACATGATACAGGCACACTATGTACAATCAGTTTTCTCTCTGCAATCGCAACAAAACTCCATTTGTCAGGAATGGAACAATTTTACCTGGAAGACCTAGATCATAAATTTGTCCATTTTGGTATAAAAGTAGGTGCTTACCAGAAATGGACAAATTTATAACTATTAAATTTGTTGAAGATCCGTTCAATGACACGTAAATACTCTTTAAAATACGTTAAACCAATATCTGATAGTCGTATTTAAATAAGGAGGAATTCAGTAAAAAGAAAAAAAAAATTATGAAGAAACCACACAGTGACCACACAAAAGAATAATATTCAACATAATATTTAGTGTCCAAAATAGAAAAAAGGTTCTGACCAATTTTTTAAACCAGCTCACTTATTAAAATGTCCTTATTTATCCCAGCCTAATAGAATCATCATATAAAATCACAAAATAATACAAAACAAAAGTTAACGAAGGCAATAAAAAGCAAGTCGTGTTAGTATGTAAGAGGCGATTACGAGCCGATAATAAGGTGGTCGGACACTGGATCGAGATGAAAAAACTTGTACCTGCTGTTGTCCTAATGAAGGTCGTTGGGAACACAAATTATTACCTTCAGCGGATGTTGACTCATACATTACAAAGGCAATCAGTAAATGGTAAACTATTTGAACATCTCCCATTCTTTTTCCATTTGCAAAACGTATAATGGCTTTAAAGATGGACTAATCGACGGAGTTGATTATACATAACAGGAGCATGCACCTTACTCCATACATGTATTTGAAATATAAGATTCACCAAATTCACCTTGATATTACGTCCGCAACTTACATGTTTCCAGTTATCGCTTCTCTATTGTCTTCAAATGTAACTTCGTCAGTATAAGATATTAAAACTGCATGCTTTTTGCCGGCTATGCACAACAGCACTGCAGAACTAATCTTAAATGTCTTTTTGGATCTTTGTAATTAGTTTAGCCTCCGGATTTGACCGCAACTGTATTACCCACAAACCACGCTATTTCATCGATCCATGAATTATGAACACGTGTGTAGTTAATAGTTCTGGGACCAGAGGTATTATTATTATTACTTATTAAAAATAAAACAAACTGAGTTACATAATTTGTCCCCCAAAACCAATGTATGTATGTTCTATTACAGCTATTGGGAGTTTGACAACTATTTATATTTACTTATCAATGCAAAAGCATTCTTGCTTACATGCTACTCAATCATAGACCTATTCATTACTGTCATGCGTAAGCTGTACAAATAACTATGTAGGCTTTGCATCTTTGGAGTCGTAAATTCGTTATTTTTTATAGAAAAAAGGCTTAGCTGGCCGCTACGTATTCTCGTGCGATCGCGGTAGGTCGCTCGCCGACATAATAATAAGTCCATTTGAAACAATCTGCCTCCATCTCTTTTATTTGCCTTCGTCCATTGCCGCCGTCTCGTTCCGTTTCTTTTACTTCTCTTTAGAATCTTATTTTTATAAGATTTTTATCACTATACGTCCTGCCGTCCCGAGGTTTAATGGTACTTTAATTTCCTGACGTTGAAGTTTTATTTGTTATTTTGAATGACTTACGCTCGATTTGTAATAGATGGTGTATAAGGAATCTTTTGAAGAGTTCATATTATTTAATTTATTTAAGTTTTACTTCATGCTACTGAACAAAATCAATCTACTATAGAATGGTATAACTTTTATTCCAGTATCATATTTAACTGGGCTCATTGACATAAAACGTATTCCAAACCCTAAAAGCCATAATACCTAAAATGAGCTACCTAAAATACAGTTTCATTATATACCATCTATTAGATATTATATATAGCTTATATATAGCTACGACAACAAAATAAGTAGGAGCGGTCAGACTTTCTGGAAATAGCCAGTTAAAATTATAGGTGACCTTTATGAACTAATTATTGCTTCTCTCAGCCTATCGCCGTCCACTGCTGAACGAAGGCTGCTCCCCCAAAGAGCGCCAACCATCCCGGTCTTGGGCAGTCCGCATCCATCCGTTGCCAGCCATTTTCTTCAAGTCGTCGGTCCATCGTGCCGCAGGGCGCCCTACACTGCGTTTGCCTAATCGTGGTCTCCACTCTAGCACTAATAAACACATCAAAAACAAATCTGTCAATGCGTTGGCAAAGATGCGTCGATTGCATGGGTGATTACTTCGAATAACAGAAATAAAAAAGTTTGAAAAAATAAGTACTTTCACTTATTGCACACAAAACGGCAATTTCATAGGTAAAGACCTATTAAAACGAATAAGCCATATTGTTTTTCTTACATTGTGCCATTACATATACCCAATACATTCTTCTCTTCTTGCAACTTCTACCCTTCAATATTTAATAAATAATAATAAAAATTAATTAAAAAAAAAAAATTGGTCAATGGGACCAACGATATATTTGCCATACGTGAAAAAAAACGCCAATAATGCTTAATGGATAAAGGCGATATATAAACAAACTTCTTTCTTATTATTTTTGCTGCGACACTTTCGACTGGGTACAGTATGAATAGTGTCGTGAAATCAGAGCATATTGTGGAGCAGCTACAGAGCTTAAATAAAACGGAAGAAATCGAAAACTTTAGCCTCTTTCGTGCTAGTTACTGTGTAGGGAGTCAGGTTGTTTAAATGCATCAGTGAAAGTGGATGTCTTTTATATAATGATTGATGTGCTTTACTTTTTTCTGTTTTCTTTTCAATTGTAGGTAATCCTTTGGAATTTCTCCTCTCGTCTTATTTTCGTCAATGCAAAATATGCGCTTGCTGAGTCTGATACTGTTACTTTTATTTGCAACTACAACTTCGACTTTTAAGAACCGATTGTGTAGATTCTTTTTCGATTTAAGAAAATTAGAAAATTAATAATTTTAATTAATGACAAATACAGTTTATTTCAATCCATCATAGTGTTTTTTTTTTAAGTTCTTTATTTTGCGAAGGCTTGTTAGATCTTCTGTCATGTGCACTTTTCACATCGGTACGTACAAGCTTCGGCTTCATAATATTCATGTTCATGTGTGATAGAGTCTTAGGCTGAAATTTATAAAGCGTGCTTAGACGTTGCTCAGAATTTGCTTACGCTATACTTACTTAAATTCCTGCTCAGTGTAATCTTAGCGTTCGAATTTATAGTCCTTTGGGCTAAGTATTTACTGAGTGTATGCTAAGCAAGAGCTCAGGAAAAAATGTTTAACGTTTTAATTTGCATAGCATATTTATTTAAATTATATAGGTATTTCAAACACATATTATTTTTAAAATAGCTGTATTAAACTTAAATATTAGTAATCTTATAATCTTTACATATAATTGTATATCAATCAATTTAAACCGTTATTTTTTATTGATTTTAAGTGAAAAAGTGCCAAAATAACACATGTACAAGTAAAATAGAATGTATCTTTGACTTGTCACCGTGGGAGGGCAACGCTTCGGCATGAATGGGCCGGCTCGACCGGAGTGATACCACGGCCTCACAGAAAACCGGCGTGAAATAGTGCTTGCGCTGTGTTTCACCGAGTGAGTGGGGATATCGGAGGCCCATCCCCCAACCCCCTCCCCTCCCACCCTAAAGGTCGGCAACGCACTTGTGACGCCTCTGGTGTTGCAGGTGTCCATGGGCGGCGGTAATCGCTTACCATCAGGCGATAGGTCTGCTCGTATGCCCGCCTATTCCATAAAAAAAAATTGTCAACAATTATTTAGGTTGTCTCGATTTCAATTACATATAATTAATAATTATCAATTTCTAGAAAGAACTTTTTACTTCGTCCCTGGCATGCCCTTGCGGACTTCTGTTATAAAGTTTTCAAACTAGATTACGGTTTTTTTACCTGCTCAATCGAACCATCTTTACGAGCGCGTAAGTATTCGCTAAGTCAAGGATTTCGGTAACTTAGACTATGCTAAGCATTTGCTCAGCTTGAGCTAAGCATAATGACTATAAATTTCAATGCACACTTAACTCGTGAGGTATGTCTAAGCAAAGCCTAAGCACGCTTTATAAATTTCAGCCTTAGTTCAGAAATGTTTTTTTTTCTTTTCTCTCTTTAACTTATAGACTTTCGTTCGATAATTCCAAACATCTGTTAACTGATGGTAGCGAAAAGTCATACCCTATATTTTATTAATATTTAATTATGAACCGTTTATTTATTTTCTTCGAAAGTTAAAGTAAACTAGGAACATTGTATTCATATAAATGTCTTTAGAAGAGCTTAGCTTTGTTCCATGTTTCTATAACAATTATTTGGACAGTAGTTATTGTAGTAAGTTTTCCATTATAATATATTGTATGTAGTAGCACAAAGCTGCCGTTCTCTACAAATTCTGACGTCTGTTTGTGGAGTACGTTTATTGCGAATTGAGGAGCGTATCTTTGAATAGGCTTTGGGACTATAGAGATGGGAATCAAATAAGAGTCTTAAGTTGTTTATGTTACATATTTATTATTCGTAGTAATTATTAAATCCTTACAACTGGTCAGCATTAATTTTTCTTCACAGTTACCGCAATGCTTTTGCTTGTTACTGACTTCATTTTTTTTGGTTGCGTTTTTAATTTCCCTATTGATTAAATTTTATCATTTGCTTGTATATTTACCTACTTTAAGTTATATTATGTTAACTTTGATGCTGGTAGATATAGCTAAATTCAACTGCAAGTAGTTGTCGTATTATAAGAATTGTTGACATTGATTTGACCATTTGATACTTTTTATACTTCACCTCTTTAATTAAAATATTACTATAGATCACAGACGTATAAAGAAACTAGCTGACCCGGCGAACTTCGTACCGCCATATTTATATACATTAATTACCAATAAATTAAAATTGCGACTATAATTTGAGATTTAAACTATCCTATCTCTCAATTTGGATCGAACTGCACATGGTGTGCAAATTTTATTATAATCGGTTAAGTGGTTTAGGAGTCCATTGAGGACAAACATTGTGACACGAGATTTATATATATTAAGATAGATATAGATTAGAAAAAAATTCAGCAAGGTATTCATTCCAAGCAATTCGTTTTATTTGTTTTTAAATGAAAGGTTTTCATGCACCGATTTGTTTGTGATGTGTTTTCTCAAACGTGACTTTCTTTGGTTCATTTCTTATGTTCTCATTGCTGTCTCCGGCTTTAATTGAGGTACGCCGTTTGTTTTATTCTAAGAACACTCCCTGGAACGGGCTCTTTCGTTTAAGCTTGAATTTGTTGAGTTGGAGGGAAGCTAAGTGTGAACATTCAATTTAAACTTAATGTTCCGCAACAACACGGGTTTTCTAAAGTCTTGTAAAATGAACATTATTATATCGAAAGTAAGTATTATTTTTAGTTTATATGTGTAAGTTTCTTCCGTTCCACTTACTGCTAAGGATTGTTCTTGAACCACATTTCTGTCAGTCTCATCTATGATACGAAATAAGTTATAACATAAAATAAATTCGTTGTGTTACAGTCTTTATGTATTAGCTAAGTATTCAACGTTAGTTACAAAAGGCTTTTCTTCGACTTAAATCTTAAATATATTTTTATCGTGCATATAATCTGCCTAATTGACCGAAAAACTAAATTAACAATCAAAGTCAAGCGTGGTAATAGCTCCACATTAAATTTCTGCAAAACACTCATAAGCAACGCCATTGACCTTAATTTGCGTACAGAATATGGCTGTCGGTCTCGCCGTTTTCAATCTACTTTTCATCCAAACTAATTAGCCAAAACATAATTTCCTTCACACGATTTGGCAAATGTTGGTAAAGTTGACTTCCGAGCTTTTTATCTTCCCAATTTAACATAATTTAACGAGTATCATTCATCATTGACGAAGAAGGCTTTTATGACATCGCTAATCTCGACCTAAAACGTTTGAGATGAATCTGTTTCCACTAGGGATTTCAAAACCTAGGAAAGAAGATTTATTGACTTTCGACCTCGATTTTGTTAAGATTTCATTGTTGAGATCAAATTTCCAGAAGAAATAAAATACATCGAACAATAACTTGAGGTAAAGGAGTTTCCGCTTCTGTGTCACAGGTCAAACGATAAAGTTTTCTAAAGGCTAGCATGTAACCACGCGTATAAGTAGCGTGAATTATTCTACAATCTAGACTCGTAGTAACAATATTTATCGATCATTGCTAATGCTTTTCCAACATTCTAGCTAGTCAGTCTATATAATATTGTGTTCGTATACAAAATACGAGCGTACCCAAATAAAATTTTCAGCCTCAGTTAATATTGATAAATTGTGTTCGTTCCTCCGTAAGAAATGAAATATTAAAGTTGTTAAAGTCAAATTGGATTTGCTCATACAAATTGAGTTTGAAATACATTCTCTTGTCAGATTAGTGGACGGACAATAAGATATTTCTGTCTGACAGTAGGAAAATGGCAATGGAAGCCAGCAGCTTTAGATATAAATGCATTTTCAACCTCGACTATCTTGAGAAACGTTTATTCAGGCTTTAACTTTAAATCTAGAATTATTCACGAAGATTCAAGTCGTTGAAATATCATATCTATCTGTAAAATTTTAAGTTTATATGAGAAATTATACAAAGAGGATTTTATTTGACATTTATTTATATCTGTCCTGAGGAATAGTTTAGCATGACAATTTATATTTTTTTCCATTTATTAGAATATACCTACTTCGACTATAACCCGCAAATGCGCTGGAACTTTGTTGCATTAAAAGCAATGTGACGTCCTATAAACTGTGGGTCTCCTCGATCAGAGTAATAGCACTAGGAAACCAGTATTAAGCCATTCGACTCGACGACTCGTTTGATCACATTTCGTACTTTATATTCCAAATTTAGATTTAAGTTTAAGCTTCTTTCATTTTATTTTAATTCCTTTCAATCACTGATGCGAATTAATTGCAACCACTGATCGAACCACTGCTGAAACCTGAGTCACACTTTCCTTTGCTTTTATTTAACGACTTTTGGTTTGTTTGCCAAAATTTCTGCTTAAAGATTCAATGGTCATTTAAGTATCGGGTACCAAATTTTAAAGTTTTTTTACTATTTCTATATTTATTGTGAAAGGAAAGGACACGTGGTATACATTTCTACTGCACGTGCGAGCAACGTCTATGAAACGCTGGTGTTAATTAATTATCTGTGGTTCACAAGCACGTGACTTGTGGCTGTATAGTCTGTGGCCTGAGTGGTAGAAGCGGGACGTCCCGTAATTACTCCGCGACTCGGATGTCATCAGATGAGTTAAACTGTTTGTGACAGTTAAATTTATAAAGTTGAGATTTTACGAGCCATGATGAATTGTGGCATCTTATTTTGGTATTGTTGTTTTGCTACTGGAATACCTTAAAAAATAAATTCTATTCATACGGGGATTTATTATGTGGTGCTCAAATCATTTATAAAAAAGAAAAAACAACCTAAAATATTTTTTTTTCTATGGAAATATGCATAAAAAGATATTGTTTTTTCTGTTTCTACAAAATAAATAGGTTAAATTTAATGCATATTACTAGTGTACACGAACTAGTAAATGGTTTAGTAGTGCTGTGTGACAGCAAGGACGCTAAGAAGCGATACATGCTTCGCTTTAAACATGACCTATTTTTAACTATTATTTCGTTATTTATTCAAGAAAATTATGACTCAGATTTCTACTCGCGTTGGCGCCCCTTGATTCTAAAAGATTAGACATCTAGATTTCAATTGAGCATACACAATGAATTAAAAAAAATGTAGGAAACTCCAATATCAAATCAAATGACATCTCACTTCCTTAAGTGTGATCATAGCTTTATAGGTCGCCTAACCAAAAATAAATAACTAGTTACTACCTTTCATAAACTTAAGTCATCTTAACGTAACGTCTATACATAACTATTACAAGGCGATATTCTGTTAGACATTCAAGGCAGCTAATTGAATATCTCGTTGCTTAGCAACGGAATACTTCAGCATCCCTAATCACGTATGTAAGTGACCTAAATTCCATCAATAAATGATCGGGTATTGGGTCGCGGAGGCCTAACAGGCCTAAGGGAGTCTCGACCCTCTGTAACTATGTATACAGTTTAATTTCCTTCCAAAACCCTTCAGGCTCTTTATTAAGCCTTTGCAAAATACCACATGCACATAATGTGAGGACAGCAGACATTACAACTATTAAAATATTAAATTGCAAAATACATTTCTCGTACACGTTATGATATTGGTCAAATTGGCTAAACATGCAATTCGAGATTTTTTGGATAAAACGAGAATAAATTGAAAAAATAATAATCGCATACTATACTCTGTCCATTACTTTATTTTCTTTTTGACAGTTCAAGAAATTTTGAAATTAGTGACGCCCTCACTCATAACCGATTCGATTTGAAACGAATAGCGATTTTATTTACGAAGAACTTTCAATCGTTTTAATTAAATATTTTTTGTTGAAATATTAATTATGCCTTCATTAGTTTTTTATATTATGTAAGAAATAAACAAAAATATAAATAATAAATCAGTAAATTAGATGAATGAACAGAGTTATTGTTCTTTACTCTTGGTTTGATCCTAAATTCCAAGATTTCGACTTAATTCCTTGCAAAAATTCAATCTTGGAGTCATAGATACAATTTTTATTTCCTTTTTTTATTAAATTTACACAAAAAATACTTACATGAAGTCAAATTATTTTTATCACATGATCGATTTATCGTATTTCAAGTACTGTTTTATAGTCTGTGGTTGTTTGTTATGCACAGACCACTTCACTAAAGTACCGTCACCGTCAATAAAGTACGACATTACTGTAGTACATAATTACGAAAAAAAATATGGTAATTTATAGGCGTGAGCTGTCAAAAAGAAAATAAAGTAATGGACAGAGTATAACATTGATTTGCAGAATTTAAAAAAAAATTTTTTTTGATGTCACCGCGTTGCTCCTCCTGTTCGTGAATTAATTTTTATTGGCTTAAATTGAAGTATACGTTTTTGTATGTCAGAATCCACCGCAACCCTATATTTATTGAACAAATTGCAAGAAATAATGATAATATTTACTTTTTAAGTACTTGTAGAAAAGTCCAGTCGCATAGATTCGCCTGTTATTTCTTTACAAAAAAACTCAATAGTCTACAGTTCCTTTTTAAGTCGTCGTCGCATGTCATATCATTCATTCATCATTCTCATCGCTTGGTTGGTCGGTATCTTCCATTCTCATAGCATACACTCTTTAAACGACATGATACGTCAAATAGAGATTTGAAAATGAATAGTTTCTTAGATTAATAATGGTATTATGACAAAAATGGTTGAGAGTGTGTGCGTGCGCTAATAAATTATTATGTTTGTTACTAAGCGAAAACGAAGTAATCCAAAAAAATTCAATCAGTCTTAATTGAGAATGGGAATTCTGCAATTGTGAGTTAGGACGTTGGGGTCTTATCTCCCACGTCTCGGAGAGCACATAAAGCCATCGGTCCTGCGACTAATTTCTTTGCGGTGATGTCGGGTGGCCTTTCTTATTGGGTTATGAGTGAGGAAATAGACAGTGCACCTGTGTTTGCGCACAGAATTGCGCATTATAATATCTTCTGCATAATTAGCTGATCTCCGTACATCAAGTTCAGTACAAAAATTTCATATATCTGTTCGTCCTGAATACACAACTTTATAATATTTAGGCAACCTTATAGTATACAAGTACTTTTCTAGTATACAGGTACTACGAGAAAACTAGAAGGAAATGATGCGTAAGATGAATAAATAGGTAGTATTTACATTCTATAATGTTTTCATAAAATAATGTTGATTGAATCCCATCCCAGAGCGATCTTTGTTATACATACTGCTGTTACAGAGTGATTTAATGAGATATCATTAATAATAGTTATTCATTTATAACTATTATGCATAAAGTTTAAATGGGTTCTTTGTTATCCTTTTCAAAGTTATGTGCGTATTAGTAAATAATAACTACACACGTGATTGTAAATAGCGAGTGTTAGTGTAGTAGTGACATTTGTGAGTATACACTGTTAGGTTCGTAAGTGTACCTATAATTATAACACATAGTATACTAAGTTGTGGGCAATTTTTCTATCAATTTTAAAGAGTACTATTTTTAAGACGTTAGTGTAGACGTAACGTCTTAAAAATAGTATAGTATTGTCTAAATTGATAATCGACAAGTATGTTGAGTCACCACCACCAGAATGTCACCACTCCTATTCATCCTATGGGTATCGTAAGCATAGAGTTAATATAGATAGAGTGGGGAAGACATACGGCTAATAGTAACCGGAAACGTCCAACGGCTATAAAGAGAGAGAAGATCACGGTATCCCGTCTGTCTTTCTTTACTGACGCATGCGCAGTAAAGGACTAATAATAGTAATAATGGTAATCCAATCACAACAATTAATCTTCGAATCGTTCTGCTATGCGCATGCACGAGTAGAGAGAGACAGATGGGTACCGATCGCGATCGTCTCTCTCTTTCTAACTGAGGGACGCCTGGAGCCTACTCTATTTATAATACCTCTATGGTCGTGAGAGCCGACTAAGGGAGTAAACTATGCAGGACGACATCATTGCAAGGTGTTGGAAAAGAAACACAACACCAATCCATCTTTCCAACGTGGTATGGTCGGCCAAAACCTCAGGTCTATGTCTAGTTCTCCTTTCTAATAATGATGATGATGAGGTCTAGTAGTGTTTTATTAAAGGCTGTTGATGTGATGAGGCGCTCATAGCTCAGTTGCACTCGGTGATTAGGAACAATCACCGAGGGTAAACAACGACGGCGCGGTCAGTACCTAGATGGGTGACCGCTAGTGGCATGTTACTATGAGCGTCTCCGTGATTCGGAGGTCACGCTAAGCAGTCGGTCCCGGTTGTTATCATAGACAGTCGTGAAGCAGAGGCCTTTGGGCGGCTTAAAAACATCCAACGGCAAGATTACTTAGCCACAACGTTGTGTTGCCAGTCCCCAACCCGCACATGGCCAGCGTGGGGAGGTATGGGCATAACCCTCTCATGAGAGAAGACCCGAGCCCAGCAGTGGGACGTTATGGGTTGTTGATGATGTGATGTGTGATGCCAAGTCATGAACACATCACAAAATTGCATTACAGCAGGTATAAAATCTCATCTGTCAAACCAAACGGCGCAAGCTTCTCCGATTTCCGATTACATATTATTGTCTCTTTTGATTAAATGGTCTAGAAATTACCATAAAACGAGTGGCAAGGTGTTAAAAAATAACACACGACAAGAAATTTAACGCCGTCAACGCGCATTCTATACTGTTAACTCAAAACTACTTAGGGCTAAAAAGTAGTATAAGTATTAGGCTTATTATATTATTATTTCATTTCCCATTACTATGTTAAATCTATGTTAAAAAGATTTCATTTTCATAAATAAAATGTTTTAATTCATGATACCTTATCTTAAATTATTCAACTATTTGAAATGCACGTTGTTTTCGAGACTTTTAATAAATTTTAGTTGATATAAATGGCAGAGACCGGGTCTGTTTCATTTACATTTTAATTAGTTATCATATCTGTGACGCTCTGTGTTCATAAAGCCGTGACTCCCTGTATTCTCCTACATCCTTCAACAAAAACACGTACACAATTAAACAGCATTCACGACTTAAACAAAATATTAAGCCCTTTTAGTTAGTATCTCTCCATAGACACGTATAATGCCTTCAATTTTGAGATAAGTTTATAAGCCTTCCTTAACTTAAATTTATGTCTTTTACCCGACTTCCGCGAAGACAAAGAAAGGGTAATATTTTTGGCTATGTATGTTTTTTTTTATGTTTGGCCCTGCCAAAATGACTATACTCTCCCTGATGGAAAGCATAAGCAGAATTCCAGAGTGGTGATCACTACTAATACTCGCTGCAAATGCAGACAATGCAACACTGCAGCATGGTTAGCCACACCATGGCGGCCTAGTGATGCTTATGCATCATTGGGCCTCTGGTCTCGCACTCACCAATAGTCACCAACGAAACACGACAGCACGAACGCTGTCATTGTTGTATATGTATGTTTGTATATTCCACCGTAGCATTTTAACTACTGCACCTATTTTAATGAATGAGTAGCAAATAAATTGGTAATAATAGCCCGGGTGGTTATAAATTTTTTTTCAAAAGGTTTTACGTAGTCGGGTTAGAGATTGTAAATTCTTTCTTGAAAAATTGTAGTATTTGTTTAGTCAGATGCATAGCAAGACAGTTATTGAAAACTAAAGAGTACGTATGTTATACAGACATATCATGTAAACATTTTGCGTATGTGTATGTTGATTTAGTATATTATTCGTAATTAATGACATTCCTGGAACATTAATTAATATGAGTTGTGACGGCCAATGTACCATACATCATTAGGTATAATTGACTGCAGTGTGACGAAGACGCACTATACGATGTATCACTGTTTAATAAAGTACACACATGTTTCATTTGTTGAAACAATTAATTTAGTGGCAACATAGAGAATTGGAACAGTTGGATTAACTCGCTATTACCAACAAAAATAATGCATCCAAAGCTTTCTTTCTTATATTTGTGTCTAGCTATAATTTAAAAAAAGTTAATTAAACTCCGGAGAAATCATCCACGTGTTATAAAATAAATCAATTCACCGCGGTTGATGTGTTGTTATGATGCAAAACGCAGACATCATTTATGTTACCTTAGATCTGTAGTACAAACTACTGTTCATATACAAATACTTAGCTGTGGATTATCTAATCCGTGTTACTGATTTTAATACTTTCAACAGAAAGAAGTTGATACTTCGATTAAGACAGGTAGATAGATAGATAATACTTAAGTCGTACACTGAGGTGTACAAACAATATACAGTCCTAAAATTATTAAAAGAATGTAATGTACAAAGGGCGGCCTTATTGCTTATAGTAATTTGTTCTAGGCAACCTTTGAATGGAAAGGTTTATTTTAAGCTGATGCAAGGTATTTGTACGAGAGAGAGAGGTACGAGAAACATATTAAGTACAGAAGGTAGTCTTCATAACTTAACAGATTCAAGATGCCTTACAAAGAGGTTTTACACCACCTCATTGGTTGAATTAAAAAAATTCCTAAATTAAATTTAAAATCCTTATTATTACTAATTTCATACTACTTTTAAATAAAAAATACCTATGTAGTCTACGCACACTTATAGGTAGTAATGCGGATAGTATTGTTATTTACTAGTTTTTGGAATTTTATTACGCAATATAAAGCAATTTTAGAAATTTATTTTATATACTTTTTTATATTCCCGAGCGTCATGTTACATCGACGTGACAGTTGTCACGTCAGTCAGACAAACTAAAGTTTACTTAGCTTTTAGACTTATGTGAGTGGTTCGATCTAGGCATGATAATAGCTTTCACTAACCTATGTTCGAGTTTATTTCGTAAAAGCTAGTTCAAAATTTTAATTATACATCACGACTGGAAGTAATTTTTAAACAACTTAGGGCGCGTCTCGTCCAAAATTGTTGGCAATTTCAGTGTTTCCAACTGTTTTGCAATCTTCAGAAAATTGCCAACTTTTGTTTCCGTTGTGTCTACCTATACCGAGTCGCCAACAATTTGAAAAACATTCCAATTAAGCGTCTCCACAGAGTCTATAAATATTTGCAACAAGCGTATTCTTTTGATGTTCACCGCTAAAAACAGAAACACGGTTCCCAACATTTGTTGCCAACACAAGGAAATTACAGAAACTTTTGTCACCAACACTTGTTGACAACACGAAAGTTGGCAACTTTGTTTCGGTGGAGACTCGGCTTTAGAGATTTCATTTGTCAAAGGTTACACTAAGTGGTCTAAATAGGCGGGATAGTGTCTGGATAGGCGCGGCGTCGATTCTGGAACCTGAAATAACATGGTCCGGGTCCTCCACATAGCAGGACGCCTGAGACCGGCCGCTGGTGTGATTTTTAGTCGAATCACCACATGCCTGGATCTTCGGTCCCCAAGGAGCCGGAGGTCCGAAAGAATTTTCCACCTCGACAACAAAAAAAAAGACTGCACGGTTGGCCTAGTGGTTTAAATGTTCAAATCCCACATGGGACTACACTATGTGTGAACTACAAATTGTTGTTCTGAGTCTGGGTGTTCTTTGTGTCCGTTTCATGTATGTTTGTAAAGTCCCCCGCAACACAGGATTTATATTCCTAATGCGGGAGACAAAATAAAAAAAAAAACTCATAAAAACTATGAAATTGTAGTTGTGCATCTTTGTATTTGCATTGTACATCGCTGTTTTCATCATCATCCCCATCATCATTGGGAGAAGTGTGTAGAGTTAAGGGTGATTATGTAGAAAAAAAATGACTTGTATCATCACTTGATTGGAAACTTTTTAAACCACTCGACTAGAGTCGGATTATACCTGCTTCGGTATTGGATATACTAAGTAAAAGTAGAATCTGAACATTGATGATCTCACCATGCTTAAACCAAACCAAATAAGCTCGAGAAATCTAACAGCACATACATATTAGTTTTGATTGCACCAAACTGTTCCGTTAACAGAATGTGGTGAAAACAAAACCGCACATTTCATTTAAGTGTTTGTGGGTTACAATTTAGAAAGATCCTGTTTACGCTACTGGCGTACGGTTCTGAGTGTATATTACGATATTAAGATTTAGAATTAATCCTTCTTTTTATATCCTTACTTTAAGGATCTCAAGGAACATTGACGGCTGTGCAATAATATGTTTAGCCCCACTTTTTTCTGTATTGTGGTAAAAAAAATCTACCGATCTTACTCTACCTCATAATACCGTTCTAATCTAATCCCACACACAGTCACGGATAAAACCGAGACCTTAATCTGGGGGCACGGTCGGGCCCCCGCTAAGACGAGCCAAGCGAAGCGCAAGGGCACTACCTACCTTTTCTCGAAGTGTTTCGTCGTTTTTTTTAACCCTCATAACTTTGGTTTCCGATATACCAGATCGTTAAAATTCTCAGGATATGATGTCAATAATAGACTAATTAAACATACAAATTTTCAATTGCATAGCTCTGATACTTTAGATTTTATTGTAATCTAAAATACACCGATTTCGTCACTGACATGATGATCATCAAAACTGTTAGGGTACTTCCTGGAGTGCTAGAAAGCTGAAATTTGGTATGTAAACTAAGTTTAGTATACAAACAATATAAAAATTCATAAACTTATTACTTTTGCCCCCGAACCCCCAAAATCGGGGGGTGGAAGATTGTATGAAACTTTCAATAATTTTATGTTAGAGGTTTTATTTTTGGTATACAGACGGAGCGAAACGGCGAAGCCATACATTTTTACTGAGATGTAGTGTTTGTGAAGTTAGGGTTGGTAGAGTTAGAGCGTGTAGATTCAGAAGCTTGGCTCTACATGACATCTGATATCTTTTTCACAGGGTAAGCCATATGCAGTCGTCTTGGCAACATTTTACATGAAAATGGTTTTTGGCGGGATCTGTTATTCTAAAAGAATTACCTTAATTTAATTTTCCTAGTAAATGAAGGAACTCATCATTTCATCTTCATCTCCCTACCCTTTTCCCTAATTTATTTGGGGTCGGTGCAATGAGTTTTCCTCCTCCATGAAGGTACTATTTATTGAAAATCATTTCTTGGAAGATAAAATAATGCGAAGTTACACCGTATTCTTTTAGTTATTTTTAAATTTAATCTCATTCTAAAATTCCTTGAGAGAGACTTCTAAAAATAGTAGCAATAAAATTTCAAGTATAATATTTTTAGTCTGTTGGCTTTTAATTAGCAATCCGAACAAAAAGGTTAAGGTGTGTAAAAAAAATCTAGGTACGAGAATTTGCAATCTTTGTGTTATTTAAATAAGGAAAACAATATCGTATAAACTAGGTGGGTAATATGTTAATAGTACAAGCTATTTGTCGTTTACTGATAATAGCGCTCGTATTTATCAGGGGTCACGCTTGTTTATTGTAACCCAGATCTTAACTTAAGTATTTATCTCTACAAATATGTGTAAGGCGCCAATAATAACAAGTATAGGGTCTTAGTAATGTGCGCGTAATTGCTCAGACGTAGGATCTCGTCTCATGTGGTTTTAGACTGCTTAAAAAACATGGAAATTGAAAGTATCCAGCGTGAGCGAAGCAATAAAACGTTATCTACTCTTTGACGCGACTATGCTCGTACGAAATACCTTCGTGAGCTTGTCACTCAACCCGAGTTTTTATTGTAATAACGATTTCAATCTAGCCTACATCTAGTGTCACATAAAATACCAATAGACGTTTGAAGCTTTTAGAAACCGTGTACGACGATACTTAAAACTTTAAATAAAAAAAACTGTCAATCTGAAGTATGTGTGCTTACTTTTTTTTATATGACACTGTGTAGAATTCTATCACTACCTATTAAAAAGAAACTTATGTACTGTGTTTCTGCAAATTAAATATTTGCAGAAACATTTAAAGAAAATATACCTTATATAATTTGAAAATCGAAGTCGAAGAATCGAATCCAAGGCAGAGTTTGGTTTATATGTTTCTCAAAAGGAATCACTCAAGGATCGAGCTGGCCCTGAGTCGTGCGGGATCATAACGCTGTTACCTATTGCGGTGAACTAACGAAGTGCTCTCAAGTGCCTTCAAAGGACGCTAAGGTATGGAGAAACGTGGCCTTTTCAGACGGAGGAGAGCACTTCTCAGTTCTGAGTTTCATCTCAGCACGTATACGAGATGTATCTTTAAAATGCTTGAACTCAATATTTGAATATACACTTTGTACCCACAGTGTGTATCTGTATGCATGTAACTTAATGATAGGAATGAGCAGAACAATCTAAAAACCCTTTAAAGTGGATAAATCTATATATATAAAAGCGAAATACCACTCACTTATTAATCACGAAATCTCAGAAACTATAACACCTACAAACTTGAAATTTGGCAGGTAGATTTCTTATCGGGTGTAGACATCCGCTAAGAACGGATTTTACGAAACTCCACCCCTAAGGGGGTAAAACGGGGGTTGGAAGTTTGTATGAAAGTCCTATGTTTTTGAAGTAAGAGACTTAAAATTTAAAAAGTATGCTCTATAGATATTATGGAGGTGTACTAATAATGTATCTTTAGAAATCAACCTCCTTTTGGGGTTAAAACGGGGGATGTTTTGGACGCAAACGAGGTTGCGTAGGTCAGCTAGTATATAATATAATCCTTTCCAGAATATAACCTACTCACCCAAAAGTACACATTATATAATTCTGGCAGCCAAATAAAGATTGAACTACAAGCTACGAAAATTTAAAAATAATAACCAGAATATACCTCGTAACAATTATATTTTAATCTGGATTTGTAATATTAAATCACCTTACTTAATGAATTTCCGAAAACCAATGTTGTGAAAAAGGATATTTATGTAAACATTTGTGTGTGTGTTTGTATGTTAAAGGTGTTTTATATATATTTATTGATCAGGAAAGTATTTCAGAATATAAATTAAACTAGCGTAAATATAAAATTAGAAAAAACGACTTTACGTTAAATAGATATATTAGACTATAATATGTAATCCATTACTACCAACGTTACGTACTAGTTGTAGCGCGCGGCTCCGCCCGCGTATATGTCGGCTATCGCGGCAAATAGTAGCCTATGTGTTATTCTGATGTATAAGCTATATTTCTGTAAAGTTTCATCCAAATCCGTTCTGTAGTTTTTGCGTGAAAGAGTAACAATCATGCATCCATCCATTCATCCATCCATACATCCATCCATCTATCCATCCATACATCCATCCATCCATACATCCATCCATCCATCCATACTTACAAACTTTCGCGTTTAAAATATTAGTAAGATCTACATAGCCGATTTTTTACCTAAAAACTTAAAGATAAAGACTATTTTCAATTATTACAGACAAGACTGTACCTAATTGATTTATAAGAACATAATTTACACGTAGGTAATACTAAGAAGTAAATAAGTTAACTACATTAACATATTAAGTTACCCACATATAAAATAACTTTGATCGTTTCTAGACGAATATTTATTTTATACTATTATATGCTAATAGTATAGAAAGCCTCAAACGGCGTAAGTACCAAAATTTAATAGTAATAGGTAATTACATTTTTGAACCGTTTGGGGTAGAGACGCTAGGTTCGTGGGGTCCGAGTGCTCGCGCTATGTTTAAGCAACTAGCCAAGTAACTGATTGACGCTTCTCGCGACCAGAAGGCCGGTCTTTTTCTAGCACAGAGAATCAGCATTGCCATTCAACGTGGTAATGCTGCCAGTCTTTTGGGAACGCTACCAGTAGGCGAAGATGTGGAGTTTTTTGACGCTTGTATGTAAATATTGATATTTTTTTATAATTTATGGTTATGTACATAGGTTTCTATAATATGTAAAATTATTAAATCATATGAAAACCTTGAAATATTGCTTTATGTTTTTATTGCCTATTGAGACTTCAATATTTGTTTACGATATATTGTATATACATTGCCTATTGGTCAGAAATATTTTTTTAAACTTAAAAACAATGATTTCACTTTGTTCTTGTCAAATCAGCATAAGTCTACGCACGATTTGTTAAAACATTTTCTTCATACTAAGTGAAGGCACGAAAAACGTGTCGCGCATTTATATTACATTTATATTGCGCAATGAAGTAAAATATGATCAAATTTAAGTGTTACGTTTACATTTATGAGCTATTATGGGAATGAGGCTTTACATTATGTTATATACTTAACTCTATGTAAACAAGTAATTCATTCGTCCTATAGAAACTTACAGAAAGCGTTTCCAAAGTATGTTTCCCCTTCAAATTAAGGACTGAACGAGAGCTCCGGGGAAATACGAATATAACAATTTTTCATTTTGGTCTTTTGTTTCGTATCGATTTTCGGGACTCTAAATAAATTATGTTCATGTTTAGTGCTATGAAGGTAATTTTATTAAGGTAACGATAATATAATTATTTGCTTGAACAAGAAACGAATTAAAAAGCTGTAACCCGTCACTGCGTAAAAACTTTTGATAAAATTTATATAACAATTGTCACCCGGGCTATTATTGCAGAACTATTGACACCTCATTCATTAAAATCGGTTTAGTAATTTAGGCACTATGGTGGAATAAATATACATGGACTGTCTAAACTATTACACTTAAAAAACTATAAAAGCGATCTTATCATTTTAACTACAGGCTAGCCAATGTTCAGGAAAGTTTAGGGGTTACTAGTTTGAGAGATAGTAATATTGAGTGTATGTGAGATTTTTCTTATTCATAAACATCACCAATTCATGGGAAAGGTGAGGCATTAGGCGTTAATACTTTCAATATGTTATACGTCATTAATTCAATTGCACGAACGCCATATTGTGAAGATTTGGTAAAAGTCCAAAGAATATCTGAACTTTTACGGTTCAATGAATGTCTAAAATCGCATTAGACCTTTTAACGTTGTCACGTTGAGATAATATTATTCGCAGGAGTTTTGACTGATGATAAGAATAATAATATAATGTTCCTGCATTGTGGAAGTTAAATGGTTCCATTTTAAATTTCTTGTTTGTTTCACCGACGTGACTAATACTTGCGATTTCGTGTTATAATATCGTTATAGTGATGTGATATATTGTTGGTAATATATCATATTAACTATCTTTATGTATGTTTGAATAACGTAATAGTCCATTGAAAAGTTACATTTGGGGTTGCATTTCTCGGTGGACGCAATTTATTTTTTAAATATGAAGAAGGTGTTAGTGTAATTAGTGTTGAATTCAAGTTTGTGGGGTTGCAACCCTTGTCCACCGGCCGCCATCTTGGAAAAAGGGGTGCAAATGTTTTTTTATGGTTTATCTGCCAAATAGTAGGTCTGACAAAAACATTTTTAAACAGTTTTTGTTGCCAATCGAATTATCTACAACTTTTTCTAATAACTTTAAGTCCGTAGAACCAAAAACACCAACGTACCAAAGCCACATACTTTTTGAGAATAGAATATGTTTGTAAGTTTTGACATTTCTCGTTACAAAGTTTTTGCGGAGTATGTTAAAGTTTTATATTTAACTAGCTGACCGACGCAACGTCGTTTGCGTCTCCTATTGTCCGTAGCGTGATAATTTTTGCCCCGTCTTTGAAACATTATTTATTGATACTCCGCTCTTATTGGTCTTAGCGTGATGATATATAGCTTTATAGCCTTCCTCGATAAATGGGCTATCTAACACTGAGAGAATTTTTCAAATCGTTCCAGCGGTTTCTGAGATTATCGCGTTCAAACAAACAAACAAATAAACAAACTCTTCAGCTTTATAATATTAAATATGTAAGTATAGATAGATAGTCTCTCTTACTGATGACTAAGTGTCTTCATTATTATCAACAGCCTTTAACAGTCCACTACTGGACACAGGCCTCTCCTTAGCTAGGAGGTTATGGCCTACTATATACCACGCTGTCCAGACAGGTTGACTAGAATTCGTTTAAATTGTTCCTTCTCTTTGCAGTGCTGTTACACACAGTGTTCTTTACGTAAATATGTAACTTACAAATTATTATATACAAACACGTACATTTAATAAAATTAAACATTTAAATAACCAGGGTGAACTGAAAGATATTCATATTTATACACATTGCATTTAGTAGTACTCGAAAATATCAATTCAAGTATTCAAGCTAAATTGCAAAAAATATTTATAATGAGAGTTGTAAAACTCCATTGCTAGCTCTCTTCAATGCTACTTCCTTCATTGTATTCTCGTTGGAACCTTCTATCTATAGTATACAATGGCTGTACTTCCTACGTCAAAAATTACAGTGCTTTACCGAAAGTCATAATTTTCCCTATTTTTTTTCTGTCTGACAGAGGCAAACATTTAACATAATAAAATAAAAGGAAAATCTTAATTATTCATATTTTTTTAAGTAATGAGTTTGGGGATTGCCACGCTCTGGGGTGATTCAGATGAGAGCCTCGTGTCTTAAAATGGTAAATGTCAGAAGTGATGTCCGGAATGACGGCGTTTCATCTTATCGCTCGTGAAAGGCCGCTGTTATGTAGAATTAGACTCGGCATGCTACAATTTGTTACAGTCAAGCCTTAAGTGAAAAGGAAAAATTGTAATGAAGTTGGTGTTTATTATATTATTATGAGTTATGTAACTTGACATATGAAGTTAAAATAAATCGATGATCCCTATTAATCGTAGACAGAGAATAGAGGTATAGACTAGGTACTAAATTAATAATAATTACTAGAGTGAGTAGGATTGAACGACAAATGTGTAAGAGGAAGCAAGACGGAGTATGATTTTTTTGTCTCGGCTTGCGTATAGGGTTTTTTGTTATTTGCCACCATTGTCGTTGATGGCAAACCAGCGCATGGTGTCAAGGAAAAATTGTTAATCAAACTGAATATCGCTTTACCATATTTAAGAAATAAATGGACTAACTGTACGGGTCGCATAGACTGGCATACCAGCCGCCACTCCATTATTTGTTCAAGACATTTTGAAACCAATTGTTTTCTTCAGAAAAAAATATAGGACCTATATAAATATAAAATTGTATTCTATCTATCTTTCACTTTAATTCTCTGCAATGGTAATCGCCTCCTTTTTTAATTTTATCGATAAAAAAATGATGATACAAAATGTATCCCAGAATAATTATTTTCTTTATACCTTGAATAGAACTTGCAATAAATATTTTTTATGATATGAAACTTCGTTCCTATCTGGTGTCCCACGACACCACACGACTTTTTTATTTTATTATAACTATTATAGAATCTTACATTGTCTTTTATTATTTCAAATATGGTTAGGTAGAGGGGATAACACGGCGGACAGTTGAGGTGAGCGTTGACGCGTCGTAAGGAGTGCTCCTTAGACCTAAACCTGGGTCGCAATTCCCAGGCACTGTCGAATTCGCATGTGTTGCCCCCATCTATTACGCGATGGACCCGGCACCCGCACGGTGAATTCATGGAACGCTAAGAAATAGGTCTCTTATATCTGTAGCAATATGTCAAACTTAGATAACTTATTATGTCGAAACGAGAACTCAGATAATAGCGCAAGGTAAACTGCAGAGTTTACCCCAAAAACGGGGTAAAATTTAAAGTGTGGCAATTTCAAAACTATAGATCTAGATAAGTTGAACTATCGCTATTTCACACTGTATACGTTAATGACTTGTCTATACCTCTATTCTCTGTCTACGCTATTAATAATGTCAGATCAGTCAAAAAACAATCGAAGATTGTTGTTAAAATTTTACTGACTGTTTTTTTATGCCAGTGACAATTTTAACATCCACAGATTGTTTTTTCATCATTAAAACAACATTTGAACTACTCTACTCAAAAATTATTGTCTTTTTGCAGAGCCGACATTATTAATAGGGACCATCGAAATATGAACTTCATTACTTAACGAATGTAAATGTCATAACAGAATAAATTCTTGCTGTTTTAAATGTTGTTTTTAAATAACTTTGTTATAATTTACTGGGTTTGTGGTTTTTTTGCACACAAGAAATGCAATACACTAAATATACCTACATGTTTCAAATTTCATTTTTACTGTATAGTGTTCCTCCAGTGGTCGAAGTTCGACCGTCGAATTTGGTCGTTACTACTCCTCCATATAAACTTTAACAAAGCCAAATTTCATGCTCCTTCGTTTACATAATTTTCATTTCACTTTCACTTTTTTTTTTTAGATTATCTAGCTATATGTTGACTTAAACCAGTCTTCCGCAAGGAGCATCAAGGAGATCATTCCGGACTCGGTCAGTCCATCTCCCGTACCATTGAAAAAACCTTCCATGTAATCGGTCAAGTGCCTAGATGACAGTAATAGTCTTAGTACCTGGATATCTGACTTTTAAAAAGAGTGGCCATGAGTTTCTTTGCCAGTATTCTTCTCATAGGGCTCTACGCATTTTGGAAACTGGAAGTTATGAATCGACACAGGAAGGCAGTAGATTTTGAGAGTTTCAAATGTTGGGCGTCAAAGATAATACTAGTGGTACAAAAAATATCTACTATATAGTGGTCGCTCAACGTTTGAAATTCTAACTTAATTCTTTTGGATTTTTTTCGTTTCAATTTTATAAGGTTTCTTTTGTCAAGGCTTATGCCTCTAAATCCAGGATTTCATCATGGCCACTTTTGACATTCAGTAGACAAATATTAATCATCTTTTCAATTTGGCTTTGACATATATACATTTATATATGTGAACATTTGTATATATATATGTGTCATACGCACAATAGTGTGGGCAATGCTTTATTTTTGTTCATAAAAAATCGTATATATCGATTAGTTGAAATGTATATTGCATTGATTTAGATGCTTCCGACGATTTAATGTTATTTATGACTAATAATGAGAAGTTTGTCGAGTTAGGACCGACCAAGTGTTCTCATACACATTTTTACTTGCACTCAAGTGCTATCTTTCTCCTCACCTGTCCAGGAAATATGCTAGCTTGCACCGCCGGTCATTGTTCCTACTTTCTTTAAATCGCTCAGACAAACATATATATGAATTACAAATTTACAGAATAAAATTTATTTACATTGATGATGTAATTGAAGAAATGTGTGTCTTTCTGTTCGCCTGGCAGGTACTAGTGCTCATCGGAATCGCCTGTCATTTTGTTTTTGAACTTCTTAATGAATGATCTAATTCCTATAAAAATTTCAGCCTTACAGGAACAAGTTTTTTTGTGTCATTTTTTTTTATGTGCAGGGCTGAGGCCTGCCAGGGGAAGGTTACGTACTTAGCACGTTATGACTCATCACTACAAGAGTTTCTAGGCTTACAGACACACCGTTGGTCGAAAGGTTCAGTAGCTCTCTTACTAGAGCCGGTCTATGTGAACGGACCCTAAGGAAGCGAACTATGCAGGGCAACAGCAATGCAAAGAGAAAGAAAACTTGAAACCAACTCTATAGCAACTCTCTCTCTCTCAACGCAACTCAACTATGGTCTTAAAGCTCCTTTCTAAGGAGACGGTTATGTCCATCATCGGTTTATTAAAGGCTGTCAAATAAATGACTAGATACCTATACCTATCAAGCAAGAAATCCATTTCCATCGTCCTACGTGACAGAATTTTCATTCCCATCATATTAGATGGTTGGCAGCACAACTATGCGCTTTTCCAGGAATTTCTCTCCTCGCACAACAAAACTGTGGAATGAACTGTCGCCTGCGGTATTCCCGGACCAATACGACCTTCAAACCTTCAAGAAAAGAGCGTACTTCTTCTTAAAAGGCCGGCAACGCACTTGTGACGCCTCTGGTGTTGCGGGTGTCCATAGGCAGCGGTAACCGTGATAACCGATGTATACCGGGGGAGCCGCGAGCAAAAACTAGTTTAATAATAATTCGTAAATTTATATAGAACGCCTACTATGTCTGTACAAGCGCCCACATTTAGCACACTAGGCGATCCGTTACAGTATCTAGACAAATAATTAAAATTGAAGTGTCTGTTTGCAATTTCAAATTAACAGTTTTTCACTAAATACCTACTATGGAATTATATATGGTACTTACATCAAAAATCCAAGTTTTTTTTTGTCTGTCTATCTGTTTTTCCCGGCTAAACTCTCGACCGCTGGACTGATTTTGAAAGGATTTTCCCGCAGGATTTCAGGCAAATAGCTGATGATATAAGGAGTAACTTACGCTTTTGTAAAACCACCGCGAGTTAGACCGCGGGACTCAGATAAGTAAATAGGTAAAGCAAGTAAGTTTATAAGAAAAAAAACTTAAGAGGTGTCAAGGGACACCCGAATGGAACGAAGTTTATAAACACATATATGTACACTATCTGGATAGTGTACATATATGTGTGACACTATGACGTCAACTCAATGTTAAAAGTGTCGTTACAACGAAAAGTGTCGTTACAACAAAAAGTGTCGTTACAACGAAAAGTGTCGTTAAAACGAAAATTGTCGTTACAACTTTTGGTCTTAATCCGTCTAGCCCCCCATAAGGAACTTCATTCCAACATTTAATAAGAACCCGAAACAATTTTTTTGATGTATTTCTTAGGCTGGTTAGTAACTTTATTAGAAAGTTAGTAACGATAAATTTACTTTCAATTGTAACACTTGACTAGCAGCTCATTTGAATGAAAATGTGCTAGACAAAGTACCCACGTCGCGACGCCATTGTTATAATTTATTCATACAGAACGATTAATCTAGTTCACTGCGAGCCTAATCAAGAAGTACGTAGTACGTACAGCCTTCAATATCAATTGAAGGCCCCTAATCTCAGGCATTGGGGGATTTAAGACCCCGTAACTTCTACTATAAGAGTAATTAAGTTCGATTTACGGACGGCATGCACTTAATGTTCCAGTAAACGTAATGCGCACCAAGATTACGTAGATATATCGTTTCATCAGTTCTCCATCTGCACAAATATTCTTCTTCTATTTTTAAATTTTACTAGAATTTTATTGAGTCTTATAAACATATAGTAAACATACTAGCTGATCCGGCAAACGTTGTTTTGCCATAAAAAAAATTGGGGTATAAAAAATAGACCTACAGACCTACCCGATATGCAAATACCAAATTTCATAAAAATCGGTCTAGCCGTTTCAGAGGAGTATAGTAACTAACACTGTGACACGAGAATTTTATATATAAGATTAATATGTATTAAATTTTAGACTTTATTGTGAACATTATAACATTTTCAGTTCAAACAAAATATCGATTAGGTATCAAAAAAATAATGTAACATGAACTCGCATGAAGAAAAAAATCATAAACGTCTTATTCCTTACGAAAACAATTCCTTTAAATTAAATCGGGTGTGCTAAGAAAATCCTGACACGATGACAAGTAGCTAAATAATATATGAAAAAAATTTGGCTTTTTTGGTCTGATATTCCCAATTTGTTCAAAGCAAGGAAAAAAGCTAATTCTGCTTGAAGCTTGTTATCAGAGTTTGTCAACATGAAGCTTATTTAATATATAACATGGCATTTCTGTTTTTCGTGTTCCTGTAACTCTGGATAGCGAAGCGTCCTAATTAAGTCTACTAAAATGTATATTTCATAAGAATAAAATCGTCGTCTTTAAGACTTGTCTTCTATTTAGAAACATTTGAAATGAATTTTGAATTGTAAGCTTAATTAGTTTTTGGACATTCGGTAGCGATAGGTACTTCAAAAGCTAGTGTTTTTATTTCTTAATTTAGAGATAAAATATGTTACATTTTCGTAAAATATTGTCTTGTTTTTATGTTTGTCCCTGCCAAAATGACTCTACTCTGCCTGATGGAAAGCATAAGCAGAATCCAAGAGTGGTGGTCACCATACTCATTGCGAATTCAGACAATGCACCATGATTATCATCATCAGCCTGTTGCAGTCCACTGCTGGTCATTGGCCTCTCCCAAGGAACACCACATAGCCCGGTCTCTAGCTTTTTTGCACCATGTAACATCATCACTACATAGTATAAAACAAAGTCGCTTTTTCTGTCCCTATATCTTGTTTTTGTTCTGTAGTTTGTCTGTCCGTCCGTCCGTCCGTATGTCACAGCCACTTTTTTCCGAAACTATAAGACCTATAATGTTGAAACTTGGTAAGTAGATGTATTCTGTGAACCGCATTAAGATTTGCACACAAAAATAAGAAAAAAAAACAATAAATTTTGGGGGTCCCCATACATAGAACTGAAACTCAAAAATGTTTTTTTCATCAAACCCATGCGTGTGGTGTTTCTATGGATAGGTCTTCAAAAATGATATTGAGGTTTGTAACATCATTTTTTTCTAAACGTAATAGATTGCGCGAGAGACACTTCCAAATTGGTAAAATGTGTCCCCCCCCCCCTGTAACTTCTAAAATAAGAGCATGATAAATCTAAAAAAAATATATGATGTACATTACCATGCAAACTTCCACCGAAAATTGGTTTGAACGAAATCTAGTAAGGAGTTTTTTTTAATACGTCATAAATCGTAAACTGCAATTTACCTTTCATTCAATCAAAACAAATATTAAAAAAAAAATGTTACTTGCTGCTGCGGAAACCTTCATGGGCGAGTCCGACTCGCAATTGGCCGCTTTTTATTCCTTTCTTTTTACGAGAATTAATGGCTTATTTACGAAGTGATTTTAAGCAATAAAAATGAATCCTTATATAATTAAGTAAGTTAAATACATTGTGCATTTAATATAGATCAAAATGGCCCTTTACTGTATCTAATTTAAATGAATATATTCGAAGATATTACAGAATTAAAATGCACGAACGTGTCGTCGCCGGGGGCATCTGAAATCCACCCGTGCGAAGCCGGGGCGGGTCGCTAGTTTATTATATAAGGTCTAATAAATTGTATCTTAGATATACCTAATAATAAACGTAGTAAACCAGTTTATGTATCTTCACCAACTGACATAAGCACAAAGTCGAGCAGATGTATAAAATAGTTCAATATGTGACTGTTCAAATAAATGTTCGCAGCGGAGGTCGATCGCAAAAACAAACGTTTACCTGTCTGTTCACCGGAAACATAACGTGTTTTATATGAAATTTAAAGCACTCCACAGCGTGTTTTGTCTCGTTGCAATATACGCGTAACCTTCAGTAAGCTTTCTATTATATTTTAGTTCGATATTTTCCAATCTAAAGGTCTTATTCCCAGTCCTTTGACACATGAATATGATAATCCCCAACACCGAAGTCACAGGTGCTAAGAAAACACGATGTCACCGCAAAAGTATACTATAACGATTTTCATATGACAGATTTTTCGGGTAGGTTGTCGTGACGCAGCAATGTATGCCGATTATTAAGGATTTACGCACCCACCTGTGTGACAATAGTGTGGGAGCTGATATATCAAAGACAATAGGTAGGGTTGGCATTTGCGTTTTGTGGTTTTTATCGTACACCCTTCTGAGAACCGTATAATCGAAGCGTGCGGTACTAAAACACGTTCCAAAAACGTCAATAAGTATTAACCGCGTAGAAATATTGACTATGAATAGGTTTCAATTGTTACGTACGGTGTGGTAACGTTAACAAATGAATATTATACAAATTCAATAATATTGTTTGGAATATTTGGTATTATCAAATTTCAACGGCAGTTGTAGGCTTTAACATCAGGATAATAAAAGTAAACGACGTTTGCGCTGTATCAACAGCTACATAGAACGAGTGTAATTTCGCCAGGCAATCTGTGCGGAAATGGTCATCGTCTTTTTTTTTACCAGAGATACGTATTTGTTTGTTGGAAATATCAGAAGTGAAGAAAAAAAAGGTAAAATGGCAATAAAAAGGACCTACCATTTTGACGCAGGTGCGGATAAGAAGTGCTAAAAGTTAATGTTGATTCCTTCTAAATTTTCTTCAACTTCGAGGGGAACGATAAAATTTTCATCATAATTGTTATGAAAGTCAGTAACGAAAAACGCTGAATACAGATATAATTCAGAAAATTATTTTTATTGTAATCAAGTGCGCACGCTTGCGAGAACACAAGATTTGAATTTACTCTACTACGTCTTACTCTTACTTGCCGTGGGATAGCCACGCTTCGGCATGAATGGGCCGGCTCGACCGGAGTGATACCACAGCCTCACAGAAAACCGGTGTGAAATAGCACTTGCGCTGTGTTTCACCGAGTGAGTGAGGATACCGGAGGCCTATAACCCAATCCCTCCCCCCATCCCCCTCCCCATTCCCCAAAGGCCGGCAACGCACTTGTGACGCCTCTGTTGTGGGTGTCCATTTTTTATGGTTCCGTGCCAAAGGCAAAAAACGGAACCCTTATAGATTCACCATGTCTGTCTGTCTGTCCGTCCGTATGTCACAGCCACTTTTTTCCGAAACTATAAGACCTATAATGTTGAAACTTGGTAAGTAGATGTATACTGTGAACCGTATTAAGATTTTAACACAAAAATAGGAAAAAAAAAACAATAATTTTGGGGGTCCCAATACTTACAACTGAATTTCAAAATTTTTTTTTTCATCAAACCCATACCATCTATGGATAGGTCTTCGAAAATGATATTGAGGTTTCTAAACTGAATACACTTCCAAAGTGGTAAAATGTGTCCCCCCCCCTGTAACTTCTAAAATAAGAGAATGATAGATCTAAAAAAAAATATGATGTACATTACCATGCAAACCTCCACCGAAAATTGGTTTGAACGAAATCTAGTAAGTAGTTTTGTTTTAATACGTCATAAATCGTAAACTGCAATTTACCTTTCATTCAATCAACACAAATATAAAAATAAAATAAAAATTATATTATGTTACTTGCTGTTGCGGAACCCTTCATGGGCGAGTCCGACTCGCACTTGGCCGATTTTTTTTACGGTTATTTTACGCATTCATGGTCAACAATTGGCTTGTGCAAACCAACCTTGATTGTAAGATGTCGACTACCCCACGACATCAGAAGGCGGGTCGTGATTTATTTAGACTACTGACAAATATTTCTATTTGATATATAATTTTGATAGAAGATGTTATTCATCGTATTTTTCAACATGCTGTTTGTGCTTCTGTCGACAGTTTCGTCCTCTATTGTGGCCTGATTGTCGGGAGATGATAAATGATGGCCGCACGGGATGTGCCAGAGTGTTTTTTCTCCTATTGTATCGCGTTCAAGATGAGGCCTCTTTCCTGGATCCCTTCAAAACAATTTTTATGACTCAGTAATTTTATTGTTTTTATTTAGATCTCTTAGGAAATGATCTCAACAGATTTGTTTTACTTTTAAGATTAGACTATTTATTTCTTCGAGTATTATCGTCAAATTGAAATTTTTTTTTAGAGTTTATAGTTATTATTGTCAAGTCTTTTTCTTTATGTATGAGCCTGCTAAAGTGACTCTCCTTTGCCTGACGGAAAGCATGAGCAGAATCCAAGAGTTGTGGTCACCATACTCATTGCGCATGCAGACAATGCAACAATGCAGCATGGTGACCCACACTATAGCGGCCTATTATTTCAATAGGCGTTCTTCAGTAGAATTGAAAAATAAAAATAAAACATTTACCTTGCAAAAACTTACGTAACAATTACAAGCAAAGAAATAAGAGAAAAAGAACAGAAATGCCTCTCCAAAAGTATTAAGTTCCGTTCCACTTAATAGTTTGAACTTGTCGAACTGTCCAAGTTGTAAGTCATAACTGGTAATAACATGTTCTAAATTGTACGATCCCTACCTGGTGAGGGTTGAAGTTATAGCTTCACAGTACCGTATAACTAATGTATTAAATATAAATTATAAACCGAACACCTGAAGTTTCCAGAATTAATTTCGATGAATATTGTAATATAAATGCAAACGACTCGGAACAAATAAAAAAGGTAGATAACGCGCGGCCTTGTTCTTGTTGAAGCAAAAAAAGTAGCGTAGTTCCAAGTAAACACACGCGTTAACGCACTAACTATGCTATAAATCTGAGGTAAACGAATAGCGAGTCAGTCTCACATCAAATCAATATTCAATGCCAAACTTTGATGAATCACACTGCCTATCAACTAGGTAAATCAAATAAAGTACGTCTTTATAAAAAATGTCTTTATACATCGAGATATAATGTATAGAGAAGACGCCACTCATTAGTGCGGTGTTCCATGCAATTGCGGCGCATGCGCCGCACTTCCTTCAGTCGCTTGCTAGCTACACTCTGATGAAGCGGTGGCTTAAGCGTGTGATTGTTTAAATTTAAAAACGTTCTAAAACTCGTGAATTATGCCATTTTGTGTCTTGAGATATTGCACTAATAATACAAGGAATACGGAGAAAAACAAAGGAATAACTTTTCACCAGTAATTAACTAGATATAATTGTTTTAAAATTAAATACGAACAAAATATTTTAAGACGCCATTGTTGCCTCATTCGACATAGAGTACTTAGAGTAAAACATACAGAAGTGATATTTAGGTAGAATTAACTGACGTTAAATGCACAACGTATTTAACGTATTTAATTGGATAAGGAAAAATAATATGTTGTTAAAAATAGCTTCGTAAATAACCCATAACATTTTTTTTGCAATAATTATATTTAAATTATCATTAAAGTGTAATTTAAAAATTGAATATTCGGCTTTTATATTTTATACCTCGATGAATTCTACAAAAAAAACTGAAACTGGTAAAGCTATTGAAGTACTATTTACTCAAAGTGAATTTCCTAATAAAGCTTCGTAGGTATAAAGCTATTTATCCGTTCTGCTTTCTTGTTTGGCGCTTACTCTATAAAAGCGAATCTTTGCAACAGTTCGTTGGCCAAAACGCGTAAGCGCCATGAAAATCACGGCGCTTATGACATTTCGCTCGCGATGAAACTACAGCTCGAATGCGATAGAGCGCTGCTTGTTATACTGTAGGATTAGACTACTAATTATTGTTTGGCTGCGCTGCAGCGCTTTTTAGTTTTAATTCAAATATAAACGGAACATATAATTGGTTTTGAGTGGCTCCTCTAGTACGTAGTACGTAATATCTCGATGTCTTTATAGAAGTTTTACTCACGAATGTGCTCATTCAATGATTGCGAATTGAATTGAAGAAAAAGCGTTATTAGTAGAGCGCTGCTTGTTAATACTGTAGGATTAGACTACTAATTATTGTTTGGCTGCGCTGCAGCGCTTTTTAGTTTTAATTCAAATATAAACGGAACATATAATTGGTTTTGAGTGGCTCCTCTAGTACGTAGTACGTAATATCTCGATGTCTTTATAGAAGTTTTACTCACGAATGTGCTCATTCAATGATTGCGAATTGAATTGAAGAAAAAGCGTTATTACTGGATACAAACAAGTAAGCATAATGGTGCAGTGGTTTGGCCGTGATAATATTAACAGTCGGATAGAGTTACTTTCAAATTAAAAATATTATTACGAAAGTATGGATTAAGTTAAACATACCTAATATATAAAAATCGTAACATAAAATTAAGTTCCGTGCCTGTTTTATAAAACATAAGTAGAAGGGAAATATGTTAAAAAGGGTTTCCAGAATAACTCTACAGGCCACACGGTATAAAGGAAATTTTGTTAGTACCTGTCTGAACTTTATAAAGTAGAATTTTAATTATGTTTAAGGTACTGCGTGCGTTGCTTTATTAACATGACAGCATAAATGACTAAAGTTTGACCACTTAACATTTAGAGCTAAGTTACTCAATTAGAACCTTTACTAGTGTAAATTTTATTGTTTATTCTCTTAAAACACAAAACTTCTAGAACGTTCATTTTTTTTTAATTTGAACTTATTTGAAACAAAAACATCATCATATTATGGAAAACCAATGCGTGTTATTTACACCAACTTTAATGGCAGGTATCTTCCAAACATCATTTACATAACGTTTATTGTTGATTGCTCGAAATATATTAATATTATTAGTGATGCAGTTTCAATAAAACTTTCAACATTTAACTGGACAATAGAAGGTAAATTCTTTACCTACTTCTATAAACCACGAAACATTAATCAACTCAGGTTAAAAACTTATATTTCAAACTATTTACTGTTATGTTAAAGCTACGCTCTTTACGTATTTTCCTTAGGAAGTATGAATCATTGATAAAGTATAAAGCAACTGAGTCATATCATCGCATTGACTGCAAAAAGATCTTTATATCAAAGGAGATCATTGTCACGACGACCGGCAGACGGAACACTTTGAGACACAAATGGCAGACCGTCTAGATTTCTGTGTTATTATCCATCTATAGTAAGGGGTTATGAACCTATAAGCTTACTAAAAGAAATCTATTCTATATTCAAAGATAAGACGAAGACACGTTATTGTTTTTTCTTTTTCATTTGAAACAAGAATGGTTTTTGGTAATGAGTTACAAATGACTTTCTAATTGAGTGATTTCTGGTGGTTAGCTGGTCAATAATAACTGCTACTCGATGAGACAGAACACATAATTTTTAGGGTTCCGTAGCCAAATGGCAGAAAACGGAACCCTTATGGATTTGTCATGTCTGTCTGTCCGTCCGTATGTCACAGCCACTTTTTCCGAAACTATAAGAACTATAAGAACATACTGTTGAAACTGGTAAGTAGATGTATTCTGTGAACCTCATTAAGATTTTCACACAAAAAATTGAAAAAAAAAACAAGAAAATTTGGGGGTTCCCCATACTTAGAACTGAAACTCATTTTTTTTTATTAAACCCATACGTGTCTATAGATAGGTCTTCAAATATGAAATTGAGAACAACACTGACACAAAAATAGATGAAAAAACTTATTTGTAATGAGTTTTTTACTTTTTGAAGCGTACAGATATCCACTTAACACTTTTATATATATAGACATATGTTTATACTTCAGTCATGATCGCTAATAAGTTATAACAGCTGCAGTTCTTCGCTTCCATTAACTAATTATAGATTTGTCTACATGCCGTATCTTATAGCATAAATCCGTAGTCTATTGCCACACCTTGACAAGGATAGAAGGCTGTACTATTTTTTTAGTTATAGGTAAAAAATGCTTAAGAAAATGTGTCGAGTAGAACCAGAAGTCTCGGAGCCATAAAGTGATTTAACTACAGCAATTTTATCAATTCACGTTCATTAATGCCATACCTTGAAGTGGGTGTTCATATTATCAGTTTTTATATAAGAAGTGTGGTTGCTACCGATTTCTGTCTTTAGTTGTAGTAACAATATACCTAATACGATATAATGTTGTTTAACCAATCATATGTCAAGCTCAATTTTCGTTCATGCTCATGATTTGAGTAACAACTTCTAATATTGATTTTAAGCTCATTTTCATCAAGCCTTAAGGATTACGAACTAGCATTTTAATCATTATCATGTGAACATGATGGTGGTGTAAATTTTAGATTTTGTGGTTGACAGTGATCGGTTCGATATCACAACGTAGAATAATTACAGTGCCACGGTGTAAAAGTGGCACAACTATTTTTTTTTCCTTTACTTTAAGTAGGTACTAATACTAGTATTCATTCTGTCCTTAAAATTAGCTTATCAAGTACATTGTTCAGGCGTAGAGGGCCAATGAACAATCACCTATTGGTATAATATAAAATTAAATATGTTCAATATACTTTCCAATTCTAAAATATCTTTTCACTGAGTTGAAAATATTGATCACTGTGGCTAGATACTCACAGATAATAAATAAGATCACCGAGAACTATTTCTGGGCTCGTATCGTACATGGCTCTGTTCTTTGCACAAGACCTCTGAGTTAGTTGCTTAATATATCATAAATATCTTTTTCCTTCTTTCTTGTTTATGGTAGTATATTTATGAATCTGTTGTTTTCGGTATTATGACATACAAATTGCAGGGGTCCTGCTTGATTTATGTACAAACAGATGAAATATAGTTCCTTAGACATATAATTAAGATATCATTTTTAAATATATCTTTTCATGTTTGGTTTCTTTCTTTCCAGGTACGTTTTTGGAATTCTTGACTTCAAATATCAACTACATTTATGTGAACATTTCATGTGGTAAGTCTTGTGCATAAATATATGTACATATAATTATTACATACAGACAAACAGTACACAGGATGGTGGACGTCAGTCGTAACATATTGCGGTATTCGCACTTTGATAACCCTACGTTCTGAATTATGTTTGCAAATAGCTGAGGATGGTTCTGTATGTTTGCGTAACTAATATATGAATACAAAATTTATTACTTACTGCCCCTTATAGGCCGTATAGGCAAGCGTCGTCATACATAATTATGTAGTTTTTATTAATATAGCAGATCTGGCAGTTTTTTTTTGTGATCCACCGCCTGAAATAACGTTAATTATACTTAGGTACATTCCCAAAGATTACATAGTTTGCAACGGTGTAAGGAAGTGAGTTTATGTGGATAAGGAAAACAGATAAAGCAAGGAAGATAAGAGATAGCACTAGTCTCAGATGGGGAAATGGGACAGGGACAGTAACTTGAAGAGTTCGGGGTCAAGTACCCGCATGTCCGGCCCGTGATTAGAGATGCTAATAGGATAGGGACATCTACTATGTGGGTAACAATGTAGAGCACATTAATCATATGTTATGTAAATAGGGTTCAAAATTCGTTGTTAAAAATCAGTGGTAAATTCGAAAGATGTGTTGCTTTGTGCGATTTGTTATACTGACTTTATACACGGTAAAACATTATAAGAGGAGATTGTTTTGCATATTGATATGGTTAAATTATTGAGTTGTAAGATACCGAGAGCAATAATTATTACTCTCTGTATCTTACAAACTTACTTACAAATTGAAAACTAAATAACAGAACAATTAGTGTATTTTTAATAGTTTTGATTATAAACCTACTAAGATAATAACTTGCTCCAGCAATATAATTATGCGCTTATATTTTTTATAATCTGGGGGCACGGTCGTGCCCCCGCCAAGACGAGCCAAGCGAAGCGCAAGGGCACTACCTACCTTTTCTCGAGGTGTTTCGTCGTTTTTTTGAACCCTCATAACTTTGGTTCCCGATATACCAGATCGTTCAAATTCTCAGGATATGATGTTACCAATAGACTAATGAAACATACAAAGTTTTATTTGCATAGCTCTAATACTTTAGATTTTATTGATACCTAAAAAATACTGATTTCGTCACTGACACGCTGATGATCACCAAACTGTTAGGGTACTTCCTGAAGTGCTAGAAAGCTGAAATTTGGTATAACAACTAAGTTTAGTATACAAAGAACAAAAAATTCATAAACCTATTACTTTTGCCCCCTAACCCCCAAATTTGGGGGGTGGAAGTTTTTTTTTCACAATTTTTTATGCTAGAGCTTTTATTTTTGGTACACAGACTTTTTCGAGACAAGAAAGAAGATGTACGAGAAATACACCCCAAAAAAAACTGCCTTAAGCAACTTACAAAAAGAAATAAAATCCCACCAAAAACATTTTCATGTAAAATGTGGCCAAGACGACTGCATATGGCTTACCCTGTGAAAAAGATATCAGATCTCATGTAGAGCCAAGGTTCTGAATCTACACGCCCTAACTCTACCAACCCTAACTTCATAAACTCTACCAACCCTAACTTCATAAACTCTACATCTCAGTGAAAATGTATAGATTAGCTGTTTCGTTACTTTAGAAACTAAATATTCGTATAACACATTACTTCAGAAACTAGATATTTGCAAACACAAAAGGCGTACGTTTCCCTTTCGTGACGGTATGGTAGCGAAATGGCGAAGCCATACATTTTTACTGAGATGTAGAGTTTGTGAAATTAGGGTTGGTAGAGTTAGGGCGTGTTGATTCAGAAGCTTGGCTCTACATGAGATCTGATATCTTTTTCACAGGGTAAGCCATATGCAGTCGTCTTGGCAACATTTTACATGAAAATGTTTTTGGTGGGATTTAATATCGGGGTCGGATTTCTTTCTGTATAATGTAATTTGTGCATGGATTCCGTGTAGGTATGCATTTTGTACTAACATGTCAAATATTAACTAGAAGCAGAATTTAATGAACATTCAGCCGAAATAAATTGTAATTTAAAAATGACTAGCATTTGTCCGCACCCACCTGTATGTAAATTATCGCAGTAAAGTGTAGCCTATGTCCTACCTCAAGAATCAAAGTATCTCCATGCCAAATTTCATTAAAATCGTGACAGCGGTTAGGGCGTGAAAGTTTTTTATAGTTTACAATAGTAATATGGATAAAGGAGAATCCTGTGCCATGTCACGGGGATTGGAATTGTCCCGCATATGTTCCAAGCGCATTCTTTCACAACACTTTCTAAAAAAAGTAGGTACGTTTTCTATTTTAGACACTGGGACTGTCATGTTGATTTAATTTTGTCGTAGACAGTTTAGTTTTAAAGATAACAAAAATGCACTGCGAGAGGTTGCGTGATAATAAGAAGAAAGTAAAACAATGACCAGCGTTAAACGAATACATGCTTTGTTTTTAAGTATATAACATTACTTGTCATGCAACAAACTCTTTTCATGAGATTTAATTAATTCTTGCTTGTTATACATTCTTAATTATTAATAATGGCAATATTTGTACTCAACTTTTAGCAATGTCGGAATTAAATTTGGTTCGGTCATAACGAAAATCAAATTCAATTAAATATAACATCAGTATCAGATTTACCGAATTCCTTAACTAAAACAAATAGTGATAAGACCGCCTATTGTAACGCTATGCTATATATAATTTTTAACTGTAGCGGTGTATAATGAAGATGTATAATTACATGTAATTATCATACCGAATTTAAATCAAGGTCTAATTTTCTTTCAACCGCAGACTGGATGTATGTGACAAATCCATAAATGGAATGACCTTTTCAGTTTTTTATCTAAACTAACTTTAAACTAACTTAGTTTGGTGTAAAGTAAAACAGAGTTGTTATGTTTTAGCTACAATGCTCCATTATCCTTGATTGGGTCAAACCACATGCTCGCTGCGCTACATAGATACTATACTACCCCAAATTAGTGCTGTGGTTTTGTTTATAATTGACCCCAACAAAGTTCTGAATGAAAACATAGTGTATTTTAAAAGCTTCATGTTTATCATGCTAGTAGGAGAGTTGGAAAAATAAGCACACGGGTTCATAATCGATTCGCGTCACAAACATTAATCGCTGCTTTGAAGAGGGATCTGTAGTTGAATTGGTTGACAATATCGCCCCACCTTCCCCCAAAGTAGGGTAAAGTGAGAATTTAGGGTTACGGTAACCTCACTTATAATCTTCCTACTTAGTGATTAATTTCTGAAACAAATGAATTCATAAAGTGACTTGTCAGTTATTACGTTACTTCAAGAACCTGAGGTCACAATCATTAATTGCTGCTCGTTGCCCAACGTTGCCCCCCTTCCCCCAAAATAGGGAAAACTCGGAATTTAAGACTACGGCAACTTCATTTTTAATCTTTCTATTTAGTGATTAATTTATGAAATAAATAAATTCATAAAGTGACTTGTTAGTTATTACGTTACTTCAAAAACTGAGGTCAACTGCAATATTCATGTGTTAAAACTGGCGAAGATCCTGAAAACTTTTGTTGAGATGATATAACAGTATTCGTCCGGGCAACGCTCGCTTGATTCTAATAAAAAATAAATATACATCACTTAGGGACCCTCCAATTTTTTGGGATAAAAATACTTTTAGGCCAAAAAAATGCAGAGTCCCGGAGGGACAGTTATGTCCCAACCCGCTCCATAAACTATTCATATGCAAGAAACTTCGGTAGTATAAAAGAAACGTTCAAACCAAAGATGATTGGCGTTTTTATATTTTCATTAGTGGTGACTGTGAAAATGAATTCATAACTTTTGTTTTCAAGATCATGCCGTCGTTGAGCGATCTGACCGCTTCAAAAATATGGTAGCGTCACCCACAAATATTACTTGGCATTTTTTAAGATGACGGTACGAAACCTTTAACGGCTATAAGGATTGTTTAATTCTCATAGCCTTAATTAAAAACTTTTGTTTAAATTTTGTAGATACTGGATTTTACAATGCAGGTTTCAGTGCAGTTTTAAATGGAGACTTTTTATTTTGTATTTTTTTTCGGTGATGTAGTAGTGATTGTTATATTTGAAATTATCGGTAGGCCCCTCTCTACATGATATTTCAAATTACTTTTTCCAACTCTATTCAACAAATTAAATACACACACAAACACGAATCACTAATAACTCAAAAGCTATGAATCCTAATTGGTAAATAAGTCCGTACGAATCGATTACATGATATCTTTACAAATAAATATGTGATCAAATACGTAAATTGTGTAGCTAGTCTAGACATAGCCAATCAACTAATTGATTATTTGACGAAGGTATATTTGAACGACCCTTGTAAATATGGTGGGTGGATAGAATTACAAGGTACTTAAAGACTTAAAGTAGGTGGATATATATTTATGTATTTACATTTGACTATCTAGTACATATTATACATACAATTTGTAAGAATATTTTGAACTAGTACCTAGAGGCCGCCTGTTAATATTTTTAAAATTCTTGGAGATTGAGAAACCAGGAATACTTTTACTCCTTACTTACAATTTGATTTATCTTTAGTTATTATTTGTAGTTCTACAATTTAATAGATTCAATTTGTACTCCATTGTCAATACCGAGAAAAAAGCCATAAAAAGTTCTTTTTGTCAAATAGTTCAACGATATACATTTTTACGCTCAAAGTGGGTTTTGCACTGCGCTACGGATACGCTGCATACCAGAAATATATTTTTTAAACGAATTGTTGCAAAAACAGTATTGTATGTGGTATAATATTAAATCTCATTCACATTCCAGATTTACAAGTATTGCTGCTTCTAAGCCTTTAATATTTCATTCTGTCTCTTTAGTTCGTATTGGAAACTGAAAGCCTTTTAGCGAAAAGTAGAAAATATGACAGGATAAGTTAAAATTTAGTATAATATTATCCAGGCATAGACGTAATACGTAGTTGCAGGGATTGCTATCAAAAGTGATTGAACCGTGGACGGTTGGGCAAAGTTAAGTTTGTTATAAGAATGTAATATGTATTATCCAACTGAGGTCGAGGGAAAAAAGAAGCTTCTAACGCTGGTCGAGGATAAATGGATTTTTCTGTATTCCAACTTTTGCCACCGATTGATACAAATTATGACACTAAGTAGCTGTACCCTGTCACACTGTGGTGCATTGTATTTCGAGTAACAATTTAAGCTATATCGGTGCAGAATTGATTAAGCTTTGTTACATTACACATATTGTTTTTCAGTATTTTGTTTTTTGTTTATAAAGACAACTCCCGCATTAGGAATAAACATCCTGTGTCGCGGGGGACTTTACAGACATACATGAAACGGACACAATTAACATCCAAACTCAGAACAACAATATGTGGATCACACAAAGTGTTGTCCCGTGTAGGATTTGAACCCACAACACTTGGCGAATTGGCAAGCGGCGAGGCGACCGCCTAAACCACTAGGCCAACCGTGCAGTCATTTTTGCAGTGTTGTGCAGTGTGCATAGCCATTTTTGTATAGTAGACATTTTATTTCCTTTAATATGCACGTTGTACGATTCTGATAGTCTATGAGTTATGAGAACAATAACATTTACAAGGTTCGAGAAAGGTTCTAAAACTAGTAGTAAAAGCGAGGAAATTTAACTGTCTACCTAGATCTGCATAGCAATACTTCCATTACTAACGGAAGAACGAGCAATAGCTCACGGGCCAACACATATCCTTCGATTGTAAACAGTTTGCGTATGTTCGCAGTTCACACGGCATCGGATACCGTTCTGACAAAAGACTAATGGGATTTTAGGTCGTATTGCGCTCTAAATGTCACGAAAACAAATACATCTGTCAGTTCGTTTAGAAATAGCACGCTTACACACTGCACTAGACATTATATCATTTCAATCTAGATAGATATAGCAGAATGAAAAATCGGCCAAGTGCGAGTCGGACTCACATAGGAAGGGTTCTGTACTATTATTTATACATTTCAAGCGTCTACCTGTTGCCGTTATTAATATCGAGCATAAAGTGGCATAAATATCAGGTTTTTTTGTATGGGAGACTTAAATATTTATTTTATTGTTTTTAGTATTTTTTGTTATAGTGGCAACAAAAATACATTATCTGTAAAAAAAATTACTGTTTATGAGATACAGCCTGGTGACAGACAAATTAGATCGATTTTCATCGTGTTTCGAATGAAATTTTAACACAGTTCCGGGGTTCTCCCACAGACAGCGTCTCGGATATTCAATTCTACGTTTTGAATATTCATCGGCTTGTTAGCATAAACACGTCCTTTTCGATAGCACCACTCACAAAAGTCAAGAAGCTATCAAATTAGGCGATCTTCGGTGGAAATCAATAGCACTATTTCTAGTCGTTGAATGCCCTGTGTTGTTGTGTGTTGAATTATGTGTAGACTAAGGCATTTTGTCAGGGAGCGAGGGTATAAAATCTGTACCTGCCTACATATGTACATCCAGATTTTGGCACATAACATAATATTAACATTGAGTCGAGAACTTAGAGTGAGAGAACTCATACTCGGTACACATACGTATTACTACGTAATGACTTAACGAAGTATGAAACTACCGGGACAGTGCCATAAACGTCTACAAATACGCCTCATTAGACTTCACGCAAAGCTGTAAAGACAGTAAAAACATGCCTGTTTACGCTGTTACCCAAATCTTTTATAGCAAGAGAGGCAAGACATGGAGTTTTTCAAGGAGACCATCTTGATCATATTTCCACGATCGCTTCTCTATTACAGTCAAGCTTTTAATTTTGAATCTACCTGGTTCGCTTTAATTTCCGTAATAACGAAATAATCATTTACTTTTTGAAATTGGCCAAGATCTCTGTTTAATGAACAACAAGTTGTCAATATGAAATATCTACCAAATTCTCCTTTAAATCTAATCTTCAATCAAATTATCATTCAAAATATAATTTTTCAATCATTTATAATACTGCATATAGTCATTTCGGTTCCTGCTGTGACCCGAAGTCGTACGCGATTAGTGGCTACATCAGATTAAATAAATACAATCAGCAAAGTCGACCATCATAAATCTACTATTCAGAATGAAAGTTTAACCACAGTTTAATTCAAGTTTAGAAAGTTTACATTAGAAAACATAACAATTAATTGTAGCGTCTGATTTGAAACTAGAAAGTCTTAAATTCACTATTTGTTATGATACGATACAGTCCGAAACATTTCATGTCCCATCATTAGTGTTTGCACCTCCGAGAATAGATTTTTATAGTTGAACGGTAAATTTACTCCTTTTATGGGAGCCGTAAACTGTACCAAAGATTTAAAGAGCGATTTGCTGGTACCACAAATAGAAGTATTTTATAGCAATGGTTAAAACCCTTACTCACGTGTGTTCTCGCATCACAACCAATCGGGACGATGTTAGATCGAAATTTACTAGTCACAATTACCAAACTTTTATTACATGGTAATACGTTAGTCCCATCGTACTTTATCCTATGTTATATTCTATTGAATATCAGGCCAAAACTTTTGATGCGTAAATATTCCAAATAAGTAAGTGCAGCATTTGAGTTTGGGTTTCCCAAAATGTTAATAAACATACCAAACTTTTTAAATCGTATCTACGCACCAACGCCTCCCTTTGTGTTCGATACTTGACACACTCCGTCAGCAAGTGTTGGGCATCATCAAGAGTCCCACATATCTCACAGTTCGGTGTATCTACTTTCTTCTACCAAACTAATATGAACAACTAGACTGATGATGTAATAGGCCGTGTAGTTACGGAGGAAGAATACAGAGTATTTTTTTTTATAGAATAGGGGGCAAACAAGCAAACGTATCACCTGATGGTAAGCGATTACCGCCCGTAACACTAGTGGCGTTACAAGTGCGTTGCCGGCCTTTGGGGGATGGGGAGAGGGATGTGGGGAGGGGTTGGGGTATGGGCCTACGGTATCCTCACTCACTCGGTGAAACACAGCGCAAGCGCTATTTCACACCGGTTTTCTGTGAGGCCGTGGTATCATTACCGTCGAGCCGGCCCATTCATGCTGAAGCGTGGCACTCCCACGGTGGCATCACTGGCCAGTGTGTTATAATAGTTGGCCAAAACCTCCTTCTAAGCAGAAGTCCAGCAGTGGACTGTTTAAGGTAGTTAATGTGTGATGGCAATGATGTATAACTGAGTAGACTCATTTTCTTTTACTGTTTTATATTTGATGATACATATTTTAATTTCTTTAAGTGCTAAAGGAATGTCGAGTCTTTATCCTTCTTATACTTAGCAGGGAAATAATTCTACATGTATATCAGCGATTTGACCAATTAACGGACACGTTAGTAGGGATTTTTACACAAAACGCTGTAATATATTCCACTATCGCAGCTTGAAAAAGGGTTTGTTTTATTCTGTAACTGCTGTAAATAATCGCGTAATAATGAAATTGGTCTTTTACGATCGTCACAAAATACTGTTACCTGAAATGCCTTTGGTACATGATTTATAGTTATTGTTTTCATTTTTTACTACAGATGAAAACAGACAGAGAAGTTTATTTACGAGAATTAGATTGATTTAGAGTATAAAACAAGATCCTTTATGAAAATTAAAACTCCGTATCGGTCCAACCGTTCCAGAGATTAGCTGGAACAAACATACAGACAATTTAAAAGATCTTAGTGTCCTTATCATGGTACCACGGTTGGGATATCGCCTTTCCATTAAAAAAAGAATCATCAAAATCGGTTCATAAAAGACGAAGTTATCCGCGAACACACATAAAAAAACATATACGGTCGAATTGAGAACCTCCTGCTTTTATGAAGTCGGTTAAAAAGGTCCTACAGTTTTTGTGACATTCTGTAAAATTCCTGCTTCGTGTATATATTTCAAGATATACTTGAATTTTGCTTTTGTCTGGATATTTTTATATTTCAGCACATAAATTTGTGAAAAAAGCATAAAGATATAATTACTTAGGTACTTTTAAATTATTTGATTTTGAAATAAATAACTCGAGCTATATTTAGTTTTTTTTTTTTTTAAACACAACTCCCACACTAGGAATAAATCCTGTGTCGCGGGGGACTTTACAAACATACACGAAACGGACACAAAGAACACCCAGACTCAGAACTACAATTTGTGGATCACACAAAGTGTTTGTCCTACTTGGTAAAAAAAAATTTTTTGGTTAAGTACCGTTTACACTTTCTTAATTGTATTCGTCTGTAAATCGGGTCTTAATCGCGATAATATCTATGAGGTACAATACCTTTTTTGATAGCCCGACGTTTCGATCGAATTGCACCGATCGTGGTCACGGGTAGACTTTCTTAATTGAATTTGAAATTACAAAAAGACACTTCAATTTTATTTATTTGTATAGATTTGTTTCTGTCTATTTTTATTACTTCATATTCACGTTATTAACTCAGTTACAGCGGCATGTTTTATTAATAAGTCATATATTAAAATGTATAAGGCTGTGTTCAAACATTGAATATACATTTTCTAATTCAGGTCTCGTTAAACTTCCTCCAATAAATGATGTTCTATTCAGTAATAATGGAATTTAATATTACCTTATGAATATAGATGGTTAACACATAGTTCAGATTTCTTTTTCTTTCTTGTGATTGTTAGATCCAAATGATCCAATGACAGCGGTGCGCTAGCGCGCATTCGAGCTCAAACACTCGACGAGTCAACATCTCCTGAGGATGCCCCGTGGAGGGGCGAAACACGTGTCGAGTATAGGTTTGGTTGCATGGCATGCTAATTATTTCTCACTTGTTTTGTATGTGTACATATGCATGACGGTGGGATTTGTGCCCTGCTTTCAGACCTGTATATTTGTCTCGCGGAATTAAAGCTAAATATATTTCATAGCATTTAATGTCATGGATTTCCGCAAAGTAACGCCTGATTCCATAAATTTATCCTTATCTATCCAAATGTAATTCGAATATTTTCAAGATTAAATCCAGTTAATAAGCTCCCATGGCCATGAAGGTTAATTTTAGACAACAACGAATTGGATTATATAATTGGAATGAATGAGAAACCCAAATTGTGAAGCGAGGCATAATGAATTGTACTAATTACAAGATTTTATTAACATTGCCGTGTCACTGTATTTTGGGACACATGGTATATTATTAATCAATGCCACTTTTCGTTGTAATATTATAACTCAAGAACGGGCTCACCTATCCAAACCAAATGTTTAGGCTTTGTTCGGACTGCTTAGTAGATGGTTTATGTGGAGTTTGCACCAAATCGGTCGAGCGGATCTTCATTATTTGCAGCGATATTGGATCCTTGGATACCACCAGCCGGTGGTATCCAAGGAGATTTCCGAAAAAAAAGGTCACTTTTTATCTCGATAACCGGGCGGGCGGAGCCGCGGGCAAAAGCTAGTCACTATATAAATTTTAAAAATTACATGTAAAAATGTTTAAAATAATGTTCCTTTATTATGACTCTTAGAAGTTTTCACTTCAAAACTTCTAAGTGTTGAAGTGAACTTAGGTAGGTACAAGTTCACCATAAACCTAAACGTTCAGAACCCGACATCTGTCAATTCTTCAATAAAATCAAGAAAGTAAAGTATTTGTCAAGCATCATAATGTGGATATAATTTTTATTCAGCTGTTTATAATTTACACCATAGATATGTATACTATTTTATAGCTCACATACGTACTCACGCGCTTTTATATAACCTAGAAATGCAAATACTTCAAGCTTTTTCAGAATTTATTATTTTCCTTGATAACCTAAACTTTTCCAATAAAAGTATTAAAATCAGGAATTTTTTATTTAACTTGTGACAGGCCTGCCCGGTCACATTTAAAGGATTACGGTAGACTGGCTATAAGTCTAGCTCGCTTAGCTTTTGTATAAATTCCCTTGTGTTTTCATAAAACTTAATTAGCTAAATGCAAATACGTCGGCGTGCTTGTGTGTGAACTAATAATGGAAATTGAGTTAATTAAAAATACTTCTGGGTAAAACGGTACATATTCACTATGTGTATCTAAACTTTGTAAACACACCTTTATGATAAAGAAGAATAGGATGTTTTAGGCGATCAGTAGCCATTAGTGTAATAGATGTCAAATGAAATGATTTACTGTTATTTTAGGAAGGTTACAATCTTACATGCAACTATTTTAGAATTATATGTCGCATTGCATTAAATCTCATTTGCCACATTGATAATGGAGATGATTTCGTTATTTCGTCTCTAAAATAAAAATTGTTTAAAAATATTTTCTGTTTACTTATTTTAGTGAAGCTATTTCCAAACATGTACTGTTGTAAATATTTATCTAAATAACGTAAATTTTTAGTGTAATATTATCTTATATATAAAATTCTCGTGTCACAATGTTAGTTACCATACTCCTCTGAAACGGCTGGACCGATTTTTATGAAATTTGGTGTGCATATCGGGTAGGTCTGGGAATCGACCAACATCATTTTTTTTATACAGCATTTTTTTTATGGCAAAACAACGTTTGCCGGACCAGCTAGTAATAATCTAATTTTAGTTAATCTTTGATATTTAGAACATTGTTTGAGAGGACAACAGTATTTAGATTTTAATTTTTTTTTTGTTTAGTTTAGACCGTTTTTGAATAGTAGAATTAACCCAATTGATTCAGGTTGGCGGACTTAGAGACGCTCTTCGCAATTTATTACAGTTTAATCATTTGGCTTTTATATCTGAAATAATAGACCGCAGTGCAGATGAGTTCAAACCGACCAAGCCGGTCGGCCGGCTAAAATATAGTCGGTCTAGATTGGTCACCGTATGCTGTAGGATGTCAGATGTAATTAGTCATTGATTCAATTCGAAGTGGATTTTGTTGTTGGTTAGATTTGTTGCGCAAGAATTGTTTTAACCAAAATTTTGACCACTTTATTGCAGAGACTTTAAATAACAACTTTGCCTATCACAGTAGCTTATGTCTAGCCAAATAATCGACATAATAATTTGATTGTCATTCGAAATGACCTGAATATCTGGCGTACTATATTATATTAGTAAGTGAAGAATATTATTTTTACTTACCTCTTTTCAAACAAAGGATGTAGGAAAGATATGGAGTAGAATTTGCAGAAAGTTAAAATTATTGAACAATATGAGCTATACACAAAAATTGAATAAACTACTAGGTAACTTATACTGGTCAATAAAATAAAACAAGACATTCGAACTGGTCGCAATTCACGAACTCACGAACCATGCGCCGCGAATCTTTCAGAAGATCTTCTATTGTTTTGTTCTCGGTACGTACCAGGTTAAGATAGCCCGCTTTTATTATGCTGAGTACCTATTACAGGACTTGCATAATATTGAAGTGCATAGAGAGGTACAATAGCCCATTATCATCGTTCACGTCAGAGTAGAAGCCGCACGGGCGCATGGAAATGGAAGCTTCAGAAATTCTATTAAAAGCAGTGAAAGATTAAGTGTTGTAACGGAGCATGAGTGACATTTTGAACAATATTATTGAATGTTGTTTATAATTGTTATTGTTATAAATACCTCAGATATTATTGTTTTGGAAAAGGTTAACCCAATTTAGATGCGGTATTTTACTTTACTTCCATTATTTTCTGTCTTGTTCAATTCAAATTTGTAGTGAAATTATAGCTGTAAAAAATGTACAATCTTTCAAATGAACATACACCGCATCAAACAAAAAAGTCTATAATTTTTGTAGGTATAAACCCCAAATTAGATAGAAAAATCGTTGTTGGGTGCGGTTCGATCTTACAAATTTGTTCATTCCCTTTAATTTAATATAAACTAGTTTTTGCTCTCGGCTCCGCCCGCGTGTATGTCAGTTATCGCGGTAAATAGTAGCCTATGTGTTATTCTGATGTATAAGCTATATTACTGTAAAGTTTCATCCAAATCCGTTTAGTCGTTTTTGCGTGAAAGAGTAACAAATATCGATCCAGCCATCTATCCATCCATCCATACTTACAAACTTTCGCGTTTATAATATTAGTAGGATTTAGGCATACGGTGTGCGATGTGCGAGTCAGACTTAATATTTTTGTGGTACCCATTATTTTTTAATCTGTATACAAAAGTATACAGAAACTTCAATTTAGTTTGCAAAATAAATCTAAATAAAATATACTTTGAAAATCCTCTAGTAGCTGTACAATATACGCTGAAATTTAATAAGACTATCTCTTAATATATGTATGATATGTTTCAGTTATTAGATCAACATGACCTTGAGGTCAAAAGGTGAAAGATGGAGATGAATTTAACACAAAAGGTCATCAGGTCATGAGTATAATAGGGTCTGACATGACAGATATGTCCTTTGCTTTGTAATGTCATGCAATAACTTAGCTGAATATGCTCTGTATTTACATTCATTTTACACATAACTTGACGTTAACACCCTTTTTGAATGCGCAGTTTGGTTGAATATTATACAATGGACTAAGGCAGTTTGTTGTTGTTTAATTTCTTTTTTATTTTTAAAGTTTATATCGTTGGTTATATGACAAGCGTCTCTGAACTAACCGCCAATATTTTAGGTAGGTCGGTAAAGTTTTTAAATAAATCCACTCTTTTGACGCAAGGGACATATTATATAATCTTTTGCGGTAAAGCAACGATGTTTAGCCAGTAGTACGAAGTGGCAATAGTTATCTAATTGTGATAGATGTAAATTTAAACCATTGTGGGTTGACCTTAACGTAAATCAAATTAAGTACTACTACTATTTTCTCAAGCTCAGATTTTAATTGTTTAATCTATCCCTTATACAAATTTAAACAAACAGTTATTAACATTTAAAGATGCTTAATAATGCAATGTTATTCGATCGAACTCAATAAACCATAGAGCCTGTGAAGAATGAAGTTCACTCTTTAAGTTGTCTCTTGTTTCCCCTGTACTTGCAAACAGAGTCGAATATATCTTAAAACAAGATGACATACAAAACAAAGATAATTATAGCTTTTCACATGCACTCTAGAATTTAATTTAATTCAGAGACGCCGAGGGCCTACTTGGCACTCAGTCAAGCGTTCATACACATTCCGACGCGCAAACCCTTTATACACAACAGTATATAATGTCGCAAAACCGGAATAAATGATGAAAATCATGCACGTAGAAATGTAGAATAAATGTGCAAGCATATTCACTTTATGGGCAAAAAATGTTCTCTTCCACTGAGACGTAGTAGTAGTAAATAAATATTTTCAGAAATAAATATTTCAGACATCTAACACACAACGCCATCTAGTCCCAAGCTAAGCAGAGCTTGTGTTATGGGTACTAGACAACTGATACAAATACATTTATACTTTTTTTTTGTAAATACATACATGTCATACATAGAAAACACCCAAACTCCGAAACAAATATTTGAAGATCATACAAACATTTGGTACGACCCGGGAATCGAACCCAAGAACTCATGATCAGCAGTCGCACACGCCAACCACGAGACCAACGAGGCAGTCAAAAGTTAAAAATACTCTAAGTAAAATCACACGTCAGAAATGTATTATATGATAAAAATTTGGAGTTAACACAGAACGTTAAGATTGCACAGAACCATCTCTTCCATTCCAAGCCTGAATCGATAAAAAAAAGCCAAAATTAGGTGTGGTTTATTTGGCGTCAAAATTCATATCAAGTAACAACTATTTGTGTCTCTTCAAATAAAGAAGATGGAATATGATGGCCTGATGCCACTTGAGCGTACTTACTGTTATGGAAACATTCTATTCAAAATTATTTTCTACTGTTATTCTGTGGTTAGACCAACAATAAATAAATAAATATTTATTTTTATTACATATAAAATGCTATTTATATAAATAAATAACACATATTCGTAATCTAATACAAAAATCTTGATCTTTGTCTATTAAGGAAGCATTTTTAAAGAAATGCCATTTTAGTATCTGGGTGTTAAATATTGCAGTATAACAAAACTCCTGGCAATAAATAGCTTCTGTCAATAGTAGAAATTAAAGATGTAATAGCTAAAATCAATACCAAATACTTTATGCGTATGTTTACTAGACTTCCTTACTTATTATATATCTTATAATTTATAACTTTAATAGATATTAAGGGCGATTAATAGTTATATACTCGAGTGTATCAATTGTACAATCTTGAACATGTTTAATCAAACTACAGGAGAACGAGAAGAATGTACAAACATCTTTAATCCCGGCCAACTTTAGCGATAAATAAAAGTTTATATGTAGTGTTATTTGTGATGAAACAGTTTGTGATTGACTACATACATTGTGTACTAGTTTAGGTCTGGGACTTTGTATGCCTTGATGTCGTCCTCGTAGTAATTTGGCCACTATGAGATAGTGTCGTGCTTTGATCCAATAAGGTCAGCAGGATGGGAGTCATGACATTGCCCATTGTTGTAGCTCTCACTGAGCTAGCTGTATGTACCTACTGTACTTCCGTTAGGCGAATGTAATACGATTGTTATATAGAATATAGATTTTACTGAAAAATATATTATATCTTACCACTTTCCTGTTATCTACAGCAACCTAATATCAACCGTTATATCTGCATTCCATCATACGTGATCATATTCAATCAGATTAAAGCATCCTTCCGTTTCATTGGAGAAACACCAGTTTTATGTATTCATCTCACCGATGTTTATAAATCCTTCTACGAAACGGCAATTTCTCCTTACAAAGTGTCAAGCACTATCAGGATTCCAATAAATTATTTTATAACAACACTCAGGTCTTAACAAAGCAGCGTCTTTAAATATGTAGTTGTTACTTGATATGAATTTTGACGCCAAATAAACCACACCTAATTTTGGCTTTTTTTTATCGATTCAGGCTTGGAATGGAAGAGATGGTTCTGTGCAATCTTAACGTTCTGTGTTAACTCCAAATTTTTATCATATAATACATTTCTGACATGTGATTTTACTTAGTGTATTTTTTACTTTTGACTGCCTCGTTGGTCTCGTGGTTGGCGTGTGCGACTGCTGATCATGAGTTCTTGGGTTCGATTCCCGGGTCGGACCAAATGTTTGTATGATCTTCAAATATTTGTTTCGGAGTTTGGGTGTTTTCTATGTATGACATGTATGTATTTACAAAAAAAAAGTATAAATGTATTTGTATCAGTTGTCTAGTACCCATAACACAAGCTCTGCTTAGCTTGGGACTAGATGGCGTTGTGTGTTAGATGTCTGAAATATTTATTTCTGAAAATATTTATTTACTACTACTACGTCTCAGTGGAAGAGAACATTTTTTGCCCATAAAGTGAATATGCTTGCATATTTATTCTACATTTCTACGTGCATGATTTTCATCATTTATTCCGGTTTTGCGACATTATATACTGTTGTGTATAAAGGGTTTGCGCGTCGGAATGTGTATGAACGCTTGACTGAGTGCCAAGTAGGCCCTCGGCGTCTCTGAAATAAATTAAATTCTAGAGTGCATGTGAAAAGCTATAATTATCTTTGTTTTGTATGTCATCTTGTTTTAAGATATATTCGACTTTGTTTGCAAGTACAGGGGAAACAAGAGACAACTTAAAGAGTGAACTTCATTAAGAATCTTATACTTAGTCTTTAAGTAGAGTTTTATTTGCGACCGGGATGTTTCAAATCCTGGGACCAGCATTTCAATAGCTACATCCTGCATGAAAACAGGCTCTGTACCTATTTATAATTTATTTTTAGGGAACGAACACACTTAAAAAAAAGAAAAAAATGGATTGTAGAGATCAGATGCCCAATAGTCTCGAGACCTGAAAGGCTTTGAAGCAAAGTTTGTTTATGATATTCCTTCATGAGCAAAGTTTGTAGTTTGTGCCGAACTCTTTGTCTAGTTTTATCGATATTTCGGATATTTTCATAACACGAACCTGTTTACACATTCTGTTTGGTTTCTGTATAACTTGTATAAATATTTCGGGTCTGGTTATAGTAAACATATCCAGTAGCGACGGTACGGCGCATTGAATTTGGGTCCTCATTGTTGTCTAAAATGTTAACATTTTTTAACCTCTGTTTTAAATTTACCTAAGTACACTATGTTCTTTTCGAAACTCTCATCCATCTATTTTTATATATATGGACTTGCCAAAGTGACTCTACTCTGCCTGATGAAAGGTATGAGCAGAATCCAAGATGGTCACCATACTCATTGCGACTGCAGACAATGCAACAATTCAGCATAGTGACCCACTCTATGGCGGCCTATTGAGCTGATTCTGCATCATTGGGCCTCCGGTCTCGCACTCACCAACGAAACACGACAGCACGAATGCTGTCATTTTAGGTTGGTCTTTTGTGAGAGAGTAGTAACGCCCCGGTCGGTCAAAACGCATTTGGCATAAAAAATCTTTTTTTATGGAGACATAACCTTACAGTAGGTACTTGACGTTTAAATAAAAGTAGTTAAGTATGAATATATGAATGATCTTTCTTATTATAAATATTTTTTTAAATATTATTCACTGGTATTACAGTCATACGTCAATGTTTTTATAATGGCCGTAAAATATCATTTTTTTCCATTTCAAAATTATTCCATGACTCACTGAAATTCAGTGTTCTATAACATAACCAAGAAAACCCCTTTTATTGATTACTCGAACATAATGTGATAATACTGAATACTTTTTATATAGTCACTACCTAAAATACCAAGAAAGCAAGTTATATCGGAAAAGAAAAATGTAATTACATTTATGTTGGAAAAAGAAATCATGGTATAATGAGAACAAAATAGGAATGTACTAGGTATTATTATCGCAACTATACGAATAAAGCTACAATCATAACCTATAGCATTATAATACAACTATGACATTCAATAACGAGTGCGTCTTTGTCCGAGTAGTCTCTATAAATGGACGATATATGATATTGAAGTTGTAGAGCCACTACAATGGTCCGTGGACAATACTCGAGTGGCATTCAGCCTATTGTGGACGCCATCAGGATACTGTTGGCAATCCTCAAGTCATTATTATCTAAAGTACTGCAGTTATTTCTGTTACTGCCCGTTGCCAAGCGCCGGGAAGTTTTAAATGGACTCTTTGGAGTTTTGCATGTAATAACGTTGTGTGGTAGGTGTTTGAAAACGAATGGCTTTTGAGATGTCATTGTAATGAAATTGTGAAGAAATTTACTTAAAACTTTTTATTTATATAGCAATTTTCTTGGTTGATATTCCTCATATTTAACAGTGAATTTTTGCTTGATTTAACGAGACAACTACAGAGAAGACACAATCCACAACTATTAAATAGACATCTCACATATCGCTAATAGCTTTCGTCAGAAACCTACGTTAAGTTTTGACGACATTTCTTGTGAAAACGATGTGTGAAGTATATTTTTTTCAGAATTTCTTACTACTTTATTACAAACCATCCATCATCATCGAAATGGAAATAATATTTGCTATGTCAGTGCCTTTCGCTCCGGTTACTATATAGGTGTGTACTTTATTTGGGTGTTTTAGTAGAGTGCACAGGAAAACCATTGTTATATCTTTTTTATAGAATAGGGGGCAAACCAGCAGACGTATCGCCTGATGGTAAGCGATAACCGCCGCCCATGGACACCCGCAACACCAGAAGGCCTCACAGGTGCGTTGCCGGCCTTTGGGGGAAGGGGATGGGGAGGTTTTGGGGTATAGGCCTCCGGTATCCTCACTCACTCCGTGAAACACAACACACCGGTTTTCTGTGAGGCCGTTGTATCACTCCGGTCGAGCCGGCCCATGCATGCCGAAGTGTAGCTCTCCTACGGTATAAAAAGTATATTTATATCAAAAGTATTTAATATATTTTTTAAGTTATCGTTCGAATGTTGCGTATCTATCTTTTGCTTTTTTTAATTAGAGCTTTGCTGTCGATTTTTAATTACTCTCCTGAAAATACGGATTGAAGTCCAATTTATCATTGTCTTGCAATCATAAAATAAATTCTAAATAAAAATGAATCGAAATGTATAATTCATCATAATATAATCACAATTCAATGAAACGTAATGTTAGTATTGACAAACATCCTAAATAACTACTTAATCTTGTGAATTTTAAACAAGATTCTTCTTCTTTTGATGAGATGGCAACCAGCTAATCAGCTATTTCTGCCAATGTTAAGTATTTAAAGTCTTGAAATCTTAAGTTTTCGAGTCTTAAGGTCTTCGTCGTGATGAAATTAATGATAAAAAATGTGGATGATTTGAAATGGGGACCGTCTTTCGAAAAAACAAAAACGATTCCTCTTTTAAACAAGATTGTTATCACAAAATAGTTGTTATTGATTGTCACTTCTTGAACCAATTGGAAATAAGAACGGTATTATTTTTTCGGAAAGTGCAAACGAGTAAAACTTTTATTGAACTCGGCACCGGTTTATTGCAGTCCACGATAGAGTGAGACATCCTCTTTGCCACGTGATCTCGATACAAATTCAAAGATTTCTTCTTATGTTACGTCCCTAGTCTGCGAACTTATTATTTAAATAAGAAACGTTTTTACTCGTACTATTAACTTACTAAGAAGGAAGGCACCGATTGCTTAATAAAAAGAAGAAATTGAATTCAGGTTTTGTCGATTCGATGGAGTTCGTGGAGTTCCCTCTCAGGTCATTTCTAGCTAGCGTTCTAAAAGCTCAAATGTCAGGTTAGTGTCTTGTCAATTGTATTAGTAGCGTCAGGTTTAGTCAACTCCGTAAATAAATTACTAAGTAAATGATGTGCTTTGAAAGCTTTACAATTTAGTTGGCTGTAGGTAATCTCTTCATCATAGTTTGCAGCCACGCAAATGTTCCTCACTACAGTCTCTTAAAGGAAATTAAGGTGAGGAAACCTAGATGAGATTATAAAGGCTTCCAGTAACTTCGCCTCCGTCTGCTACTAAGTAATCTTGAACGCTAAGTAATTATAGACTTAATATATTAAGGTTTAAAGAGGATTACATCAAGATAGTTTGTTACTTTTAAAGTTTTATCTCAATTGAAGGGTACTAGACATAAAGTTAAATACGTAATTTAATTTAAAAGAAATCGATTTTCTTAATCTAATTTTCAAAGTTTTACTAGGTACCTATATTAAAGGTATAAATTACACGACAGACTGCACAGACTGAAGTAATTTTGTAAAAAAATTGATTCTGGTTTTCTATCAATTCATTTATTAGTTACACGAATAGTTCTGCACAAGATTGTCCAAGAAACGTAAATAATTTTACTATCGAACTATTTTAGGAATTTATTGTTCGTATAATGAGACAAATCGGAATCGAATCGAACATTTAAATTCAATACAATCGTTTTTGAACGTTGTTAAATAGACATTCGAGTTCGCCGGTCAGGTAGGCTAACATTTCCAGGATATGAGTGGACGTCGTTGTGCCATTCACAGATCGCATCGCGATACTAATCGAAATGGCTATTGTGTGAGTCCGGATGCAAACCGCACGCTCCAATCTCGCGCCCTGGTACAATACATGCCTGTAGTGGCAGTATTTTGTCTGCTAGGGCTGCTACAGTCGTGGTTTTACTAACTTGTATATTATTTTGAACGAAACCGAGAATGTTAAATCCTACTATCGATGAAAAATCGCATATAATAATTTTACAAATTTCATACAATATGTTATCACGATTAAATTAGTAGTTCGCCATAGTTACACCTTATTTCGTTATAGCTTACTCTTGATCCATGTTAGGTTTCATGCACAAATACTTAATGCATTACAAAATAAACTTTTTTCACATAGACACACATAAGATCTTTAATAGTTATTTTGCTATTCTTTCTTTAAATCCAAAAAATCGAACACCATAAAAGTCGGTCCTGTCATTCATGGGTTTATAAAAAGTCATTAACCTAAACAAAGATAATAGAAATTATTTTTCTGTTGAATAATGATAATACCATGAACGTGTTCTCTTTAAAGTTGAATTTGTTTTCCTAAGCCATAACATTACTAATTGTCCTACAAACTTTACTTTAATTAACTCTAATCTGATTGTACCAAATTTGGCTCCAATAACCCACTATTTACCAAGTTTTCCCAATTAATCCCCATTTTCCACGTGGAGAACCTTGTTTTACTACATCAGGTAAAACCAATCAACTGTAACAAACATTCAATTAATTCTGATTTTGTATTTACTTTGTACTTTTGTTAATATCCTCATTCGACTATTGGCTTAGACTAAAATGTTATTATACCTTTAGCCGAATGAGGTCATTATATTTTCAACGTCGTTCACATGTTTTTGATTCGATTCGAATATTTAGTTATTTATATTTCGTATAGAATATTTAGTAATTCGAATATTTAATAAATTTAGAAATTCATACATGTTACTATTTATAAAGAGGTTTTTGGTTCAATTCTTATTCGTTACTCTAACGTATGAGGAGGAGATGGATACTTTAAGAGTCCTTGGATGACTTTAGGCATAACACTTGATTAAAAGGATACGTTTTTCCGAATAACCTAACTATAATAAAGTAGTTATCACTTAGACAACATTATTAACAACTATCATAAGTTGACGCGAACTATATGTTCTTGAGGTGTTTGTGAGTGTGTCATCAAAGGACCCTCTATGGGGTCGTATGATTTTATGCTACGTACACAGAAGTTATTAATAGTCTAATGTTGATATTTATTGGTTTGAAACTTATATTTGTTGCAGATGGAGAAATGAAATAATTAATTAATTTATTGAGAAAGATTCGAAGGTCGTTTGTTGCTTGAACGAGCCAATTCAAGATTTAAAAAGTAAAATTTGATGTGATTTTGTTAATTTATTCGTTGTAGTCAAAAATATAACTTGGTGTAAATTAGGAGCGGTGAACTATCAAAAAAAGAATTATCTACATGGACAAATTACACGGTATTGTTACTTTAGTATCACATTTGTAATATAAAAACTGACAATACATCTAATTATAACAGTTCAATATATAAACATGTATATATTTTCAGTCTCATACAGAGTTACGTACATAAACATTTAATATATTTATTAATTTGTTTTCTTCTGTGGCAGCCCTACATATCACAATGATATTTATCTAGTTAGAGAATAATCTGATATTCCGGAATGAGTATAACCGTTGCATTTGTGAGTACTTCAGAACAACACTGTTTTGCAATTATGTTCACTAACCTTAGCAAATTATGAACAAATATCCTGTGACACATTTTAATTATTTAGAACTCCCGATGTGCATTTGTTTCGACCGGCCATGTTTTTTTCATAGAGTATTGTTATTTTCATAAATAAAATGTGACCTAACTGTTCTTATTTTAAAGGTTAAAGTGTTATTGATCTCCTATGGTTTATATTACATTTTAGTGGTTTGCACGAGTTTAACTTTTCCGACAACTAAATTCCTTTGTTAGGATTGTTTAAGATGATATTTACCATTATGTTATTTATGTATACTTGTTGTTTATCATCGATAGTGATATATCATAAGTTTTTTGCTAATTGATTTTCTGAAACAAACGCATTTGAGCTGTTTATGCATATCAGGGCTGCATGCACGAATGATTTGAATGCCTTGACTACCTGAGTAACATTTGGATGTATATCATGTATATAAACAGGTAATGACTATCAAAATACACGTACTGTATGTAAACTTGAATGTCCAAGTAGCATTAAGTAAACTTTATACCATTTATGCACACTATATCATTTAGGCTGGACTCTCCCACGCTTATGTATTAGGTTATATACATATATGTATAAATGTAAAGTCTATCGAGATTATGGTTTAGCTAACTTGGACTTACACGTAGTATTGCGCTACGGCTCGAACCGCATGACACAATTAGTAGACTCCCTATAATTGAAATCGTCGTCGTTGTTTGTATTAATGTAATTAATTTACATTTATTGTCCAACATTTCCTTTCAATAAAATTTGTGATGACATTAATGGTTGCTCCATTACCATTAGCATCAAGAGAATAATTCATAGGCACACACACTACACACAAAAAAATCTATACACATAAATTTACCTGCCCCAACTGACTGACTCAGCAACGCAGAGACTGAATCGCGGGTCTAAGAATCAAAAATTTTTAAATTCGCCAGCTGATGCTTTTATACTCTATGATTATACTATGATTTTTGGAAATTACACGCTTGAGGTGATAAAGTACAGTTATGGTAAAGGGTATAAAGTGGTAAACGAAATAACGGAAATTGTTTATAGTAGTACAGTAAAGAAATATATCTTTTTATATATTAAAATCAATTGCTGTTCGTTTGTCTCGCTAAAACTCGAGAATTGCTGGGCCAATTTAGCTGATTTCTGTTTTCGAAATGTTTGTAGAAGATTTAAACAGTGAAAAATTAAATATAACGTGAATTAGCGGGCACAGCTAGTTATTAATATGAATAGGATCGGCGTTTTTTTTCTCCAATCTTGATTAATACAACATGTAGGGTATTTTAAAAGTATAAAAGAAAAAATCTTTTGAAATTCATCGTAATGTTTATTCTGTGAATTTCAAAGCGCATCTGGTAAGTAAACAAAATGCCAACATTCACGTCAGCTTTGATTGTTATGTATCGTTGCAACTTCTATTACTTTCTCAACTTCTTTTAAAAGTTTATATTCGTCTAGAGCTTTTGTTGCGTATTCTGTAATAAGTTATGGTATAAAGCGAACAATTCTGTCTTTTCTTCTTTATAATATTCAGACTCTTTATTGAAAAACTTTATACGATCATAGACAATTATATTCTAACAAATTTAAATTTATAGTCTTATTTGCAACAGGTGATAAATCGTGTTTCCTATGTTGATATTGCTTTGTACAAATTTTTGGCGTACAAGTGGTTTCAGAATTGTGACTGAAATTAAGCCATGGTATATCTGTATCCTTTTGCGTATATCTGTACATTTGGCGGATTAATCAAGTCGATATTTGCAGTATACATACAATTACATACATACCCACATTATGTATTCAATGCATCATGTTATTGACTTAATTTCGAGCCGCAACTTTGATTATAGATGGAGTTATTGTATAATTAGAACTGTTTTAGGGTAGGTAGAAAAACATTAATCAACATTGCACAGCAAAGAGCTGAAGTTTTTAATATGTGTCTTATTACTTACTGACCAATCAGTTGTGTTACTGTGATGTTTTAGTAAATATTATTCTTCATTAAATACTCTAACACGACCTCTTCAAGATTGCTATCATCATTAACAGCATTTAACAGTCCACTGCTGGCCATAGGTCTCTCGTTCGAAAGGAGATTTTGTCAAGATTACTATATTACTTAATATTGATAACGTATGTGCATATTATTACGGCGATATTTCATTATATTTAACAGAAACTAATTCGTATTATTATTATTAGAATTTTAGTAATTTAGTCCCTACGCTGAACACCCGTCATATTCAAATGTTGATTTAAGTAGGCAAGGCAAGTTAATTCACCGTATATTGTAGGCTTACGTGGGTCGCTATTTATTTGTCTGTAAATATATATTTTGCCTTTGACATCGTTTCTCTAACATATAGCGCTGGCTACTGCCTTCCAGTACGTGACAGTCAAAGTAATGTCATACACAATTTACGTCTAGAAATTATATGCAACAAATATCGTTCTATTTTAGCCAATATACTCAAGAATTTAACAAATTATATACCAAAACCTACTTCAAGAATCACTCTATCCATTAGTAAAAAACGCATCAAAATCCATACAGTAGCTTTTAAGTTTATCGTGAACAGACAGACAGACATACGCGGCGGAGGACTTTGTTTTTTATAATATGTTATGATTTAAGAAATAGGATTGAAATATGTTGATTTCCGTTACATCACCTCATCAGCTTTTCAACAGTCAACTGCTAGACATAGACATTTCCTAAGCAAGGAGGTTATGACCTAAAATGTATTAAGATTTCTTTAATTTCGTTTATATCGTCGTATAAACTTCGAGATTCAATAGAAGTGCGATTTGATATTATCGTTAAAGAGGAGTGTTGCCTAAAATAAAACACATACATAGTGATGATATTGGAGACGGAGACGGGTCCAAACTGCGGTGGACAACAGCATTACAAACATATGTAATACGCATTTAGGTAATTAGTAGGATTTAAAAGTAACTCTAGCTGTAAAAAACTCTAGGTGTGATACAGTTGACCAAAACCTTCTTTCTGAGGGTAGGCCTATGTAAATCAATATACTATCAATGGCTGCTTATAATGATAATGTATATAATAATCATTTCCCTTCGACGCATATTGATGCACGTCGACAGGCAGTCTTATATGCGGGCTATGAAAGTCACCTTGTTTGTTATGTTCAAACTTAAAATTTTCATTTTTTTTACCTATAGTAAATGACACCGACTTAAAATTGTTAATTTCACGTAGCATATAAAGTTTAAATACCCTGGGTACAATTTGTGAGATCGGATGTCGCTGTTTCCTGTAGTAACATGTATGTTGCGTTTGTGTATTAATTTGTGCGGATTTACCAACACGCTGCAACTTCATCGTACAAAATTGAAACCGCTAACAATTTTAATCTACAAAATTGCATGGTTATAAGGAGGCTTCTCTAATTGGTTGACTGAGTTCTGTGGTGACAAATATTCGTTTATTCCACTACAATTGTTACTGTGAGTTGGAGCGAATTGTTTGTGTTAACAATAATTATTAATTGATGTCTTGGGTTTTCTGGCCAGCGAACCACACTTATCTTTGGCTGAAATATGAAAAATCTATGGTTGTTTACGATAAATTGTAATCTACTACCTACTTTCTCACATCTACCTTTTCATATTATTAATGTTAAAAGTTTACAGCGGTTACCCCATAAGGTATCTATTTACGGTGGTTTAAAATACGAAAGACCTAATCAAAATCACCCAAATTTAAACATGTACATTTCTAAAATGTACGGGTAACATTGTCGTATTTGAGATGTAACATAGCTCTGTCCAAAATGACTTTATAGCCGTACTTTTGAAAATACTTTACAAATCACCCTGATTACAATAATATGGAAGTATTAATTAAGTAACTTTTCCTACATTGCATCGATCGCTTTCTCCCAATCAATAACTTCCCAAGTTTCCTTTCTTAATCCCTAAAGTGCTTCACAATAAGCTTGATCCCCACTAAGCAAGCCAGAATCATAAAATGATAGTTTGTGTGTGTGTGAGTTTTTGTGTCTTTATAATACAGAGTGTCCTCATCATAGTGTTTTATTTTCACACATACATATATCATAAATTCATGTGCCTTTCATGTACACTGAACACAACAGTTTCCAGACATTCTCTTTGACCATTTTGGATTACATTTGTGAAGTTCACTGTTCTCACTTAGTGAACTTGTCATAATTGGACAATCAAACCATGCAGTTGTAATTTGGTCTTAGACATCGACAACCCAAACGCCCCACTGCTGGGCTCAGGTCTCCTCTCAGGAGAGGGTTAAGGCCATACGTCCCCACGCTGGAAGACATAAAATGAAATAATTCTTATTGAAATTTCGCACGCCAGTAAAGCGAATATTTCATTAAAGACCCGTATCTTGGCAGTATTTCAGAAACTGATTTGTACCTGACTAAATATATCAAAGAGAAGTAAAAGGAGAAAAAAAATGTGACCCCTCTTTTGGTTGTCAACTACGAGTTCATTAATTTAACAGACGATATCGAATTTCTGTCCTGTCGACAATGTAAATTACGACGATTGAAATTTTTAATAGCCAGTTGGTCTTCCCTTGCTAAGTGAGGACTCTGTAGACATGCTTGATTAAATATCTCGAAGACCTGTCAAATGTAGGCCCATTGGATTGTATGACTTCTAAGCAAGAATAAGCAACCTTATATTGGTTTATAATTCCGCCTCGTTTAATTACTTTTGATGATCAAATTAACATATTAAAACATGACCTGGGTAATACGATCAAATTATATTATTACTGAAAACTGTTTATAGTTACTAAAATGTATTTTTTTTTTATGTTTGATCCTGCCAAAATGACTCTACTCTGCCTGATGGAAAGCATAAGTATGTATGAGTATTGCTATATAGATTTTTTTTGGGTTCTATAATGTTCTGATTGTAGTTTTGTTTTAGTTTAAGTGTATCTATTGCTAATTCATTGGTATTCTTCTTCTTCTTCAAGTGCCTCTTCAATCTCTAAGGTTGGCCCTCAGCATCCGCTTCAGCTTGATTCGTATAAAAATAGTATTATAACTAAACTTAAAAGTAAAATTTAAAGCTCGGGATTGCGAATGTATTATAGAACTCGCATCAATTAACTTATCGCAGGCCACTGCTGAACAAAAATCCCTCCCTAACGAGCGCAAAATATCTATTTAGGTACAGTACTCGTATATTCGAAAATATTCGAGAATATATAACAAAATAGTTGTAACTTAACTTAATATAATAAAGCTAAAGAGTTTATTTTCTCCTGGTTAGGTCCTGGTTCGAATTGAAAATTGTTTTAATGTTGAATAGCCCATATGCGCTATATAGAATTACGCCACGACTAATAAGAGCCGTTCATCAATGAAAAATGTTGCAAAAAACGGTGAAAATTAATACCTTTTGGGACACGCAGACGAAGTTACACGTGTCAGCTGGTAGAACATAAAATGTAATAAAAGTGATCAAACAGTGACTGAGAGTTCAGTGATTGAGTTTTCCGGGATCAAACTGGCATAACTTTCAAAAGCAGTGGTTAAAATATTTTCAGTAGTAGTAGTCGTACAAGTACAAGTAATGTCGTTTAATACATGTGCTGGTAACAGTGTTATGTTTGAAATGTAACATATCTCTGTAATCTCTGGCCGAAATATCTTTGACATCCCTTTGTACGTATTGTGCGATGTGCCCACCTTTTACAAAGTTTAACGAATAACGAATTCTAATTCAAATAGTATTAAGGTCGATTTCACAAATTAAGTGTCAATAAATAACAATTAAGGCTATACCGAAATACAATTTGCAAAGAATCAAATTACCTTTGTCGCGTTGGGAAGAAGATTATCGTCAATTTAGTAGATGATGAATATCTTTGTTTAGTCTTATTATCAGTTCTAAATACTTCAATAAAAAAAATCCTTCTAAAATTGTTTGTCTTGCCGTTGTCTTCCTGGCATAATCAATACGATACAATAAAACCACGCCTGTGGCTTGGAGGTACATATTGTGACGATTCTCTTATTGAGTTACTACACATTAACATTTCATTATTTTGAACTATTATTTTATACTATTCTTTCATTTTTTGATTAACCATTGTATGTACAGTGAAACTGTCAGCATCAACGGACTTAAACCGTAAGCTGCTCTCTTAGAAAGGATGTTTAGCCTAACTATACCACGATGGCCAAACGAGTTTCAAGTTTTCTTTCTAGTGCATAGTTCTCGTACATAGTTAACTCCTTAAATCGGCTCTATCGACAGCTACGGGATGATTTGGGGTAGTGACACTCCTTATTCGGGATCCGTCACCACACGGAAGATGAGAGATGTTTCACACAAGAAAGAATAGTTACGAGCCCGAAAACCCCTTTTAATTTCTAACAACCATTTGCTTTATTATTTTCGTTTATTTCTCTTTGATAATGCTAGAAGGTAGTCAATGTTAAGACGAATTCTGTCTTCAGAATTTCCGAAAATTGAATTGATAAATATTTAAATTTATTTCCCTTACTGGTTTCTTTTGATAGGTGAGGGGATTTTTTCTTTAAAACAGACTGGCGTATACAGAAATGGGAAACTATTTAGAATGTTTTTAGTTTATAATAGCTGCGCTTAGCAACCTGGGAGATGGGTAACATCGCGGGGCGGAGATGGTTTATAATTAAAGTAGCCTCCTAAGTTACTCCTTGTATCATCAGCTATCTGCTAGGCTGCTATTTTCACGGAACTTCTTGTCTCGTTAAAATCGGTTCAGCCGTTCTAGAGATTAGCCAGAACAAACAGAGTAAACAATAATAATTGATGTATGTATTTTGAAATTACAAACAGACACTTCAATTTTATTTATTTTCATAGACGTAGAGTATGTGTAGAAAGCTGTTAAGAATGTGTATTTGAAAGTTAAAAATTCTGCAAAGGGGTCCAATATATTTTGATGTCCTGCTAAAACATTCGTTAGTCATTCCAATGGCAGGTCAGTTTATACCGGTCCTAGAAATAAACCAAGATATTGATTAGGATTGAAATTCGGTAGCCAGGTGATTTGAAGTTTATACTAAAATTGTGTGATTTTGTGTGGGTAGTCAAGTTACAATATTAGTTTGGGAAATTGGTAACTCTAAGTAAACTAGAAATGCTAGAAGTTAGGATAACCTAAAGTAAATTGTACTGGTATTTTAATTCGTTACTACATTTTGGTTAACTCCTCTATTTTATCATGAAAACCAGAACTATAAACATTAATTTAGGTACAAGATCGGTCTGTTTTAATAATCTTAAGAAGTTCTGTCATTTGTTTTCTGAGGACTACTTTATTTAAAACTTTAAGGCTCTATTTTTAAAGTTGAAAATAACAAAGAACCGTTTCTTAAAGTTAAATACTGCACGTTTGGCCTAGTGGTTTAACGGTCACCACGCCGTTTCCTACTTCGCCAAGTGTCGTGGGTTCAAATCCCACGTAGGACAACACTTCGTGTGATCAACAAATTGTTGTTCTGAGTCTGGGTGTTCTTTGTGTCCGTTTCATGTATGTTTCTAAAGTGCCCCGCGACACGAAAAAAATAACGTTTATATAAAAGGTAGTTAGTGATATTAACGTTGCTTTAGTAAAATCAATTTAACTCAAAATTAAAAATTGACAACAACTAAGATGATAATAATCATTTGCCGTGTTTGTATTTATCCACACTTTAACCACCATAATTTTATTGTAAAAAATCGTATGCATGCATAATATTTCCATAATCTTTAAAAAACTGTAACTTAATAGCTCATTTATATAACTCATGAAACCTGATATACGCTGTTAACACTGTCATAAAAACAATTAAATATTTATGTTATAATACGAATATCTTGATAAAATTTTTGACAAAACCGCTACCGTTTTTTTGTTTCATTACGTTATCTAATAATCAAAATAAAGATTATGTTTATCGAACCGCTCCGAAAAGAGATATGGCGGTCCATTTCGATAACGCTCATACACATAATGGATTTGTAAAATAAACAGAAAAATTTAAATGGTATCTTTTATGCCGATATTAAATATAAACTGTGTACGCTTTTCAATTAATATGTAAATCATTTTTGTTTGTTTTCAATGATATGTCGTAACAATGAAGCCTTTATGTCCACTAGTGTCCATAAATTTATACGTTATCGCGTGTATTGTGTTGAGTTTTCTGTGTCATTACCCGTATATTGGTCAAGATTAATTGTTTCATTCTACGTAAGCTGTGGCACGATTTCAAAGTGATGTTTGGCTCAGTGTTTCTGGAATACCTTTGCCTTTTACTTTTTATTTTTAGCTTTTTCAGGTTGCTAAAAGATCTTATGATGCCGGAGAGCCGTTCCATTTCTATTTGTAAAGGTTTTGTTCTTTGTTAAAAGTCTAGTTTAAAAAGAAAATCCTTGTTTTGAAATTCGATTATTATCGCCTAAGTTACCTGAAATAAAACAAATGATCTATCTAAGAAGGTTTAGTTAGTAGGTTAGGTTACATTATAAGGTAAAAGAAACGTTTTCTTTAGTAATAGTATTTCTTTCTATTAAAGTTGTAGTACATCGCAATAATAAAAATATGATTGTTCTCAGTAAGCTTTTTAACTGACTTCAAAAAAGGAGGAGATTCTCAATTCGACCTTTTTTTATGTGTGGTCAAGGATAACTTCGTCGTTTATGAACCGATTTTGATGATTCTTGATGGTGATTGATGATTTAATGCAAAGGAGATATCCCAACGGTGGTACTGTGATAAGAACACTAAGATCTGATGATGGCATCCAAGAGAAATCGAGTCGAACCTTGAAGTCGGTTTATTTATTTGTAAAAAAATTACTTGTTTGCCGCACGTTTTAACTTGATGTGTATGACATCAAGAGCTGACTTTTCTTGAGGGTGTAGAATGGGGAATAGAATCATAGCCGGTCGTAAACTGTTGCCATGTGTAACTTGCTTTACTAGTTAGGAAAACTACTTAATAAGCATATATTATACTTATTATGCTCTCGGTACAATAGCCTAGACGAAGAATTTATGTCTTAAAGCCGTATAAACTAAATTGATATTCTAATTTGACACACTGCTCTTGTTCTTTGACATGTCTCTCTTACGCAATGTTAATTTTGTAAATTCTCATTAAAAGTTAGGAGCTACTTCTTTTTCAAACAGAATGTGATCATCATATCGACTTCGCTATAAGATGTACTTGTTACCATAATACCACCTTAATACTGAAATCTCTTACAAATGTGCAATGGAAAAGAGAAACGTAAGTAGTAAGGAAATTTAGGATGCTGTATTCGATAGTTAAGCACTTGTGGCCGCGACCTCCACATACAACGGCAACAAAAACATATGACAGGGCCATCTACTGAAGATACTACGGAGTAACGCACAACACGGAATAACTACCGAAGTTCTCGCGACGATAATCATATATACAACATCCCAACATCAACCGTTGGACAGTTGCCTAGTTGGCCCGCCAGGCATGATCACCTCGCCTGGTCGGAGGATCCTCCCTTTGTGTCGGATGAACATGACACCCGTTCCTCCACACACTGAAAATGAGGCATACTGATGTAAAAAAATATAACATCAGATATTAAAATATATGTAGGTATATCATCTTGTCTTAAAGCCTCTATAACCTATAGCCACTATCATTGTGGAGATCCCGTTTAAATTATTTAATACATGGTACGCCTTGTGGTTTTAGACATCGTGTGAATTTACTCGCCTTGTTGTTGCCGTTCACAAGTTTGAAATACGCTTTAAACCACCTCAAAGTAACATTCTTTAGATAATGATAATAAAACAGTCACAATTAATGTTAAAAAACTAATAAACACACTATTACAATTGATTGTGATTATAAAAACAAATGAGAACATTAAGATTACATATTTTTATCATAATGAGATTGTTTACATCATCAACGCAAAATTGTATAATTTGACAAATATTAAGTGACTTTTATTACATAGCTTCATTGCAAATTGTGTTTATTGGAAACAGTCTTCATAACAGAATAACCATTTTATCCTCAGAAAGTTTGATAGTAGTAATAAATAATATAATAAATTTTGATCCGCCTCAGATTCTGGACCAAGCTATATTATTATATAATTGCTTGTTTTGGAACTACTTTGTACTCAATTTATTTGTATTATTTATTTACAAGAAATAGCTCGAGGTCGGCAGCTTCGGTTTATAGAGGTCACCATCTAAGCTCCAACTTGATATTATATAACTTATATTTCACCATAAGCTCCGCTGAGCTATGATCGAAATGTATGGTTTCCAAAATTAAAAGCTAACATCCGTAATTTTTGTTCCACATGTATATAATATTTTTCATTATTTGGCAGTTTCGCCCTTGAATCACACTATCTATTGCTGAAAACTGCATTAAAATCCGTTAAGAAATTTAAAAGATTTAAGGTAACAGACAGCTTAAGTGACTTATTATTTAACTGTGTAAAAAAAAACTTCGTTTAAAAAAACCGACTTCAAAAACTAAAAAGTATAAAATAACTTAATTTGTATGTGCTGCCTATTCATAGGTTTGAAGTCAGTGCCAAGCCAATGGAATAGTAGGTACCACACTCGCTATATTTCGAGACGAACGTCAACGACGCTTCGGTTGTTTTGTTCAACGCGAAGAGCAGCTATCCCGCTCAAGGTCACGCGCGGCGAGTGCGGTACCTACTATTACATTTTGGCTTGGCACCGACTTCAAACCTATGAATAGGTAGCACATACAAATTAAGTTATTTTATACTTTTTAGTTTTTGAAGTCGGTTTTTTTAAACGAAGTTTTTTTTTATTTTTCGCTTTTTAGTCTTTCTCAAGTCTCTCATCATCATTTCATTTAAAATTTAATGATGTCTACAGAATAGTTCCATCCACTACCCAATTAGTCTAGTCAACAAGTTCCATACTTGTTGACTAGACTAAAAGATGCAGTAGCATCACTAGGCCGCCATGGTGTGGGTCGCCATGCTGCATTGTCTGCATTCGCAGTGAGCATGGTGACCACCACTCTTGGATTCTGCTTATGCTTTCCATCAGGCAGAGTAGAGTCATTTTGGCGGGCCAAACATAAAAAAAATTAAAAAAAATATGAAGGCATGCAGACAATTGCTCGTAACTTCATTGCAGGCGCTCACGTAAATTTGAGGGTTTCCTTCGATTTCCTTAGGATCCCATCATCAGATCCTGATATGGTGGCCATGGGACCACATGGGGAGCATACACTTTCGAATACAAAAATAATTTTCAAAATTGGTCCACAATTGACGGAGTAATCAATGTACATACATAAAAAAAAAACGATGAAATTGAGAACCTCCTCCTTTTGGAAGTCGGTTAAAGATACTGTCTTTTTAACCGGCTTCAAAAAATAGAGTAGGTTCTCAATTCGACTGTTTTTTATTTTATTTTTTATGTTTGTTACGTCATAACTTTCGACTGGGTGAACCGATTTTGATGATTCTTTTTAACCGACTTCAAAAAAAGGAGGAGGTTCTCAATTCCACTGTATTTTTTTTATTTTTTTTTATGTTTTTTACCTCATAACTTTCGACTAGGTGAACCGATTTTGATGATTCTTTTTTTATTTAAAAGCTGGTGCTTCCCATGTGGTCCCATTTTTGACATGTCATTTCCAGTTCTGACATGTCATCCACGAGAAAATCATATAAATCTTCAATTTGCATTATGTATGTGCGCGACAAATCGACGAATAACTCAATTCAATTTGGTCGTTCTTGCAGTTGGTTTTTTTTTTGTTCAAATTTTGTATTATTTTATTTGAAAGCTGGTGCTTGCCGAATGCTCCCATTTAAATTTGATCCAGATTGAAGTCGTTTTTTAGGGATCCGTGCCAAAGGCAAAAAACGGAACCCTTATAGATTCGTCATGTCTGTCTGTCCGTCTGTCTGTCCGTCCGTATGTCACAGCCACTTTTTTCCGAAACTATAAGACCTATAATGTTGAAACTTGCTAAGTAGTTGTATTCTGTGAATCGCATTAAGATTTTCACACAAAAATAGAAGAAAAAAAACAATAAATTTTGGGGGTCCCCATACTTAGAATTGAAACTCAAAAATTTTTTTTCATCAAACCCATTCGTTTGGGGTATCTATGGATAGGTCTTCGAAAATGATATTGAGGTTTCTAATATCATTTTTTTCTAAACTGAATAGTTTGCGCGAGAGACACTTCCAAAGTGGTAAAATGTGTCCCCCCCCCCCCTGTAACTTCTAAAATAAGAGAATGATAAATCTAAAAAAAAAATATGATGTACATTACCATACAAACTTCCAACGAAAATTGGTTTGAACGAAATCTAGTTAGTAGTTTTTTTTAATACGATATAAATCGTAAACTGCAATTTACCTTTCATTCAATCAATACAAATATAAAAATAAAATAAATATTATATTATGTTACTTACTGCTGCGGAACCCTTCATGGGCGAGTCCGACTTACACTTGGCCGCTTATTTTTTTGTTAAATTTGTGATTATGTTTAATAAACTATGTGTCGCATGAGATCTAGTTATTCTCCTATGGTAATAATTTAATATATTGTTTCTTAGTACGCCTGTTTGGCTTGAGGTGTGAATAGCCGCGCCATATAATAAATTCGGTTTTTGTTATACTTATAAACTTGATAGTGAAATCCCTAAATAAAGTATCGTGATACACGCGATCCGTAACTGTCTTAAAGATATATCTGGTGGAAAACTAATAAGGCAAGATATTTGAGTCGTTTGACCTAAAAGAATGAAGAATTATTGTATTTTAATACTTTATTAACCTCTTTGTGTGTTAGTTTTTCTAAAATGTTGACTAAATTAATTTAAAAAAATGTACTATATTTGAGATTAGTGATTATGTTTTAGAATTTATAGTAATTGTTAAAATACTTTTTAGCGAGATGCAAGATCAGTAGGTACTATTTAATTTGGTAGAAAAATATGAGCCATCATATTTTTATCAGGGTTAAAAAGCATGAATATTCGTATTTCAATTTACACTAGTAGTAGGAATTAAAGATGCCGTACAAACTTATATATAGATAGTTCGTCGTGCGGGAATCGATTACTGTTGTGAGACTTTTCACTGTCATGATCCTTGACCAATGTATAATGTATGCCTGTGTCTTTAGATTGCATTGCCTTAAAACTTCGACTCTTTTTATAGCTGCAAAAGACTGTGTTTTTGTATATTTTTCGTTAATATCCACTTAGAGGTATTAGATCGATAGCCTGAACTATTCATCTGCCCTCATAAAATTATAATAGGTATCAACAATGAGTACTCACATGAAGAACCTGCTATCAAACTTACGTATTTCAAATTTTGCGTGTAATAAGCGAAGCAGAACTAAATTAAAATGTGTCATTGTTTTGTATTAATATGTGGTTTATGCGGAACGATGTTTAACGCTTGCATATTGCATGCGCTGAGCATATCGGCCGAGATTATACAGGCTATGCGTTGAACCGAGCGAGATAAGAACCATTGATCCCGTGGAAAAGAGAGCGGCATAAAAGCGTATAGCACCATCCTTCTTTCTCGCACCAGACAAAGTTAGTTTAAGTATTTACTGTAGTATTTTGTTCGTACTTAATTCTATCTAAATAGCAGGGGCTCTAAGGAGCGTTCATATATCCTATCGCGTGATCCGGACACTTATCTCATTATAGGAATTAAAGTTATTTGAGGTTAAGAAGATATATCAAGCCCTTGTAATGTTAAAGGGATTATTTTAGATAAATAGTTTGGTTGAACCTAATGGTTTGCCTACACGCAGCAAAAGTAAAACATCTTTAGCATTTGCTAAACCAACAATGGATAATTATTTACTGCGTTCCTCAAGATCTAACATTATGATCGTATTTTAAATTCATATATTATTAAAAAGATATGTCTAGAAATTTAAAAAAGACCCCCGACACAATAACCTGAGTTCCCTTTAAAAAGTAAATAAGTTAAAATTCAAAATTTAAAAAACCCCCTACTCAAGCACTCACTTTCACCCCCATGACTTTTAAACGACTCAACCGATTTTCATGAAACATGTCTAAGAACACTCGCACGTAACTCACCTTTCATACAAAAAAAAAACTAAATTGAAATCGCTTCATCCGATCGCGAGCTACGGTGCCACAGACAGACAGACAGACACGTCAAACTTATAACACCCCTCTTTTTCCGTCGGGGGTTAAAAACATCTGAATGAAAGTGTTTTCTTTATTACTAAGTGGTTTATGTTTAGACTTTAGACAGTCAACATAATAATAATGTATTCGTTGCTAACAGGCCGCTCATAATCCAGCATAAAAATAGTAAACAGGGTTATTGTTCTCCGAGCTTGTTTAACCAATAAACAAATATCTTTAACAAATTCACAACAATATAATTACTCTTGGCAAGTATTAATAATACGGGGATTAAGAAAAGGAACTCTATTGAAAGGTACGAAGGTGTTTTTATATGATTTTAGAATCAATTACTAAGTGATACGGGTGGGTGCTGAAGTCGTTTTCAATTCACTGAAGTATTGAGTAAAGGATTTCATTGATAGAGTATGCTGGGAACATAAGACGCTCTTTCAGACCTTAGTCGATATTTTCGCAGAGCAAAACGAATTTTCGCAAATTAATTTATTTCTTTAAGATTTCAAATAAACAAATAAATGAAGTATTTAGTAGATTGAATGTAGTCTTCGAGTAATATAAGCAGTTTGGATTAGAGACTGATTTACAAAACAATTCAAATTGACTTCACAGTGTCAAGTTCCGGAACTCCAATCATTTTGATAGATCAGTTTCTGACAGTTAATGAGAGAGTTTATTGAGTCGTTTATAGAGGCAAAGGATTCATTTGCCATTTTGTCATTAGCAGACTGAAATGACAATGACGTTTTAAAGGATGACGAATGCCTTCCTGGAAGCTGTTGGTCTTTAATTAAAGATATCTATCTTTATTGAGACGGGCAATTTAAGAGTTCATGTTGAGTTATAGACAACCTTATAAGACTTGTATTGTTGTATTATGGGAGATTAGACAGTGGTGTTCAAAGTCAGCCGGCACGAAATAAAATAGTATCAACTTTTTCATTCGGACAGAAAAACTAGTTACTTGTCTTTGCAGTTATAGACATAGATCAATTGTCAACGGGAGGGTGCAGCTTTGTTGGTTTTGCAGTACTAGGACTATGACCTAGTTTCAGCCCTTAAAATAACTGGTCTTGTAGGGAGTTCGTGAGTTGGATACCACAGAGGTTCTCTTTTAAAAGCTGATGCAATTAATATTTCATCCATTTTTATCTTAAAATGACTCGCGCCTAGCGACGAAAAACCAACACGTTGCTTGCTAGGCTCTAGGCGCTAAGCAAGCCGCCTGCCTGTGTTGGCGTAGCCTATGAGTTCACCGTCACCGCGTCACCGACATGCTGACGTCACGAAACTTCTTTGGCCGCGTTGAACACTTTTTGGTAGGGGAAAATCTTATGAGTTCGTATCACCGCGTCACCGACATGATGATTTAATTTAAACATTATGAAATTTCTAATTTTACACATTAATTTTACAAATACAATTTATAAATTTTCACTTCTATCGGCAGTCTTTATGACTGCCAAATTTATTTATTTTTTAACTTTAGCCTTATAAGCTACTAGCTGACTCAGCAAACTTCGACAAAAAAAAAACTTTTCCGTTATCTTTTATTTTTTTTCTTTCTGGCAAAAAAAGAATGAAAGAAATCGGACTATGTGGTATTGAATTACAACTAAGTACATATTTTGACTTTCATTCCCTTTCTCCAAGAAACCGTTCTGAATTTCGGGATAAAAAGTATCCCATGTCCTACCTCGTAGTATGAACTCAGACAGACAGACAAAAATTGAAAAAATTACAGTTTTGGCTTCAGTATCGATTATAGAGAGCCCTCCAAAAAAATTTCAAAATAAATCTTTAATGTACAGAATTGGACCTGTTACATTTTTATTATAAGTATAGATATTACTGTAAAGTTTTATCTAAATGTGTTCAGTAGTTTTTTCGTGAAAAAGTGACAAATATCCTACAAAACGCTGGCCAGAGCAGTTACTATAGAGTTTGTTTCAAGTCTTCCTTCTCTTTGCAGTGCTGTTGTCCTGTGCAATTTGCTCTCTTAAGAGGCGCTTCTGACACCCACGGCATGAATAGGGGTGGTGACACTCAGTTTACTAGTAATCAACTTTAAAGGTTTTTATCATAGTTTCAAATTCAATCATACTAATATTAGAAATGTGACAGTTTGTAAGGATGTGTGTGTGTGTGTGTAAGCATCAGCTAGTGTTTCATAATTCTATTCTACCTAGGTTGAAAATGACTTACACTTGAGACTTATCTTTGATATTTTCAATATGTTTATAATAAATTAATTAAATTTAATGAACACAGTAACATTTTCCTTAACCGATTTTGTATACACAAATTACTTTATGTTTTTTTCCTAATGGTATTATATCAAATTTAAATATCCTGTCAAGCAAAGTAATACCTTAAGGAAAGATTATAGATTAATATAATATTATATAAGATGAATACTTGAATAAAAAGGTACCAAAATGAAATGTGTGTACCTTTTTATTACGAGTTCATATAAAAACACTACTTTACTATTGAAAAAATACCAAATCATTTTCGGGTAAATCGTTTACCCTTATCAAAAAAAACCTCAGCCCGTGATGAGAATAATAATATCGGGATATTTAAAAAAATGTTGTTAGACCTGTTTTTTCATAATATTGTTTTAATGGTAAGGATTAGGAAATTACTGAATGTTTTATAGTCGTAATACCTGACATAAACTATCTAGGTCAATGTACTGCTAGTACTGCTACAGTTGTGTACTGTACAGAACTCAATATCCATATATCTGTCGGTTAATAAATTCGAAAATACGAGCACATTAACCCAATATTAATGTTTGAACATTTCATTAAATTATTTGTACCTGTTATAATATTATATTCACTTTTTTTTTGTTGGGACTAATCCCGCCCACACGCCCACCACTGTAACTCCTGTACTGGTGTACAGGAGTGGGTCAGGTCACTGCTGTGGATCCTGGTGGATCCACAGCAGTGACCTGACCCACTGGAACCTGCAACGAAATTAATCAGAAGAAAAACTGGAGGAGTTGGAAATATAATATGTCCACTTCCCTCCTTAGCAAAGCGGGAGACAAAATTAAGTCAAAATAGGCAGACACCTTTTCAAACCGGGTTGCACCACGGATAAAATATTATGGGTCCTAAGTATCTATATTTGATTTCTATAGTATGTATGACAGAATCGCCTAAACGCACGGATTATATTCACTTATTACATTCTGCTCTAATTAAAAAAAAAATTGTCTGTGTGGTTAAGGGCCCGTAAGGGCCGACTAGGGGAACAAAACTATCAGGCCAACAGCACTATCAACTCTACCAAGAGTAGGAAAACCTGACATAAACCCAGCGTGGTGTAGAAAACCATAACCTGATCCCTAAGGAGAGGCCTATGATCAGCAGTGGACTATAAGACTGTTGATGTGATTAATCTCTTAAAAACCTAAAAGACCAAACAAAGAAAACAAGCTTTATACAAATAAACAAGCTAATAAAATGTGGAATCGAATTAAAAAAATAGAATGTTTATTTACTTTATGCACAAATACATGAATCGGCGGACTAATTGCCCAAGGCATTCTCTGCCAGTCGACCGATTGGGCAATGCAGAGACACAATATGGAGTTAAGATGAAGAGGTACCGCAATGCTCGATCATCAGACTATTATTTTATTTTACTTTACTTTACTTTACTAGTATTCACTTAAGATTTTTTTTATTAAACTGGTTCTGTCATCAGATCCGTTCCGGGACAGTCATGTGCATAACACACATAAGGGCGGGTTCGATGCAATGATACCATGGCCTCCCAAAAAAAAAAAACAGTACTAAGCAATTCATTCTATGCTTTTCACCAAGTAATTATACCAGAACCCAAACTAACCCCTACTTCTCATAATAGGGACTTAAAGCGCGGCAAAGCAATGACGCTTCACTTGCCGTTGTCCATGGGTTGCGGTCGTCACCTTCAGGCGACGCCTGTGCTCCTCTCCTATGCCCTCAAAAAAGTGACCATATAGCACTTTCATCTTGAAGCACATCCTTTTATGTATCAGAACACATGTGTAGACTAAACCAAACATTGTTTCTGACGACACCCTAGGGGCCGAGAGTCGAGACACATTGCTTTTGATATTTTCCATCCTGTGTCTTGCCTATCTATTTTTAGTCGGGTAAAAATAACAACATCATTTGTGCTTTTAATTAAATTAAAGAGTGCCTTTATAAATCCAATTACGGAAGGTAATCAAAGGTACTTCTCGATAAATTGAGTGTCAATCATCGCGCATCGAGCTCGGTCGGATAAAAACAAAAAGACATTTTTGTTCATTCAGATTATAACCTAACGAATTGTGTACTTATTATTTTGGATTATTGGATTGTACGTTTACATCTACCGTTAAAATAGCAAATAAAAGTTTAAAAACAATGACACATGAGAATAACAATTCTTTACTGCCTCGGTGGCGCAGTGGTAGCGTATGCGACTGCTGTGCTTAAGGTCTCGGGTTCGATTCCCGGATCGGACCAAATGTTCGTATGATCTGCAAATATTTGTTTCGGAGTTTGGGTGTTTTCTATGTATAATATGTATGTATTTACAAAAAAAGTATATATGTATTTATATCACTTGTCTAGTACCCATAACAGCTCTTCTTAACTTGGTACTAGATGGCGTTGTGTGTTGGATGTCCGAAATATTTATTTATTTATTTCTTAGAATTATAGTATTAAATCATCAAGTGAACGATACCTAGGGAGCATTTAAAGTCCTGGAAAGATAACACAATAAGTGAATAACTTGAAATGTTGGCAGCAATTAGGTTTTCACTGTCAAGTTATACATAGGCCATCTGCTTGCTTACTTTAATTAACACGGCAACAATAAAGACCTATAAAGCTATTTAACTAAATTATTGAACTGAATGTTGTTCTAACAGTCCACTACCGAACACTATTTTTATATTTTGGATAGATTTATCACCAGCTTTGTTCAGATAAAAGCTAAATATAGCTCGAGTTATATATTTTTAAAATCAAATAATAAATTTAAAAATACCTAAGTAATTATATCTTCATTCGTTTTTTCACAAACTCATGTGCTTGATGTATAAAAATATCCAGACAAAAGCAAATTAAAGTATGTCTTGAAAGATTTACACGAAGCAGGAATTTTACAGAATGTCACAAAAACTGTAGGATCTTTTTAACCGGCTTCAAAAAAGGAGGAGGTTCTCAATTCGACCGTATATGTTTTTTTATTTTTTATGTTTGTTTGCGGATAACTTCGTCGTTTATGAACCGATTTTGATGAGTCTTTTTTTAATGGAAAGGAGATATCCCAACGGTGGTACCATGATAAGGACACTAAGATCTGATGATGGCATCCAAGAGAAATAGAGTCGAGCCTTGAAGTCGGTTTTTGTTTTTTTTTATATTATGTGATATTTATACAATATGGAAAGTTTAACTTCTTTAGGTTGCTTAATTTTTATACCCGGGGCATAGTAGGATATGGATGGATTATTATGTACATCAAGTGCCATCTTATCGTTTATGTTCTAGTTGTAATTGCAAATGCAAAACACCTGTAACCGAATATCTTTAAGATCTGACAGTGTAGTCAGCAGTAGCAGTTTTATTAAATCCGGACTAATAATATTTACGTAGCATATAATTTTAATTATATGCTACGTAAATATTATTAGTCCGGATTTAATAAAACTGCATCGAACATTGGCAAATTGCCCAGTCGCATCCTATGCGCAAATATAAATGATAACTCTTTTATTTCGGTCAAATCGTCTCGCTTCGAAGCACCGTAAGTGAAATAGTAAGAAAAGCGTTATTTAATTTTTCAGCTACATTGTGTACTTTGCTTTGTTTGTGTATACCAATAGGATGGTTTTTCCCATTTGTTTTGACAACCGGTTAAAAAACACTTTTTGAAGTTGATTGACGCCTTAAAGATTTATTTTCCCTCTGTGAAAGTATTACATTCACTGCTTTATTTTTTAATTTTTTTTTCATCAATCATATTTCAATATTCATGTAGGTACATAAATATTTAGTACTAGTTGTTGCCCGCGGCTCCGCCCGCGTATATTTCGGTTATCGTGGCAAATAGTAGCATAAGTGTTATTCTGATGTAAAAGCTACATTACTGTAAAGTTTCATCCAAATCCGTTCAGCAGTTTTTGCGTAAAAGTGTAACAACCATCCATCCATCCATCCATCCATACTTACAAACTTTCGCGTTTATAATATTAGTATAGGTATAGATAGTGTAAGTTAAATCGTTCCTGTACAGGTCAGCATACTGCACGTCTATAGCTAGATGTAGCACAATACATTACATAAGTTATTTAGCTTTCAACTCAAAAGAAACTATCAGTTTTTGACTTATTTCATACGAATGCCCATCACCGACTGACGACAAACAGTTACTGAACTGTTTTAACTATACAAAAAAAAACCATTTCTATTCAACTAAACAAAAGGTAAACAAACAAAAAACGCTTGACAATAAGAGTAAAACATGTTTCTTAGCTGTTTTGCCTATTTATATTTAGATATTCTCGTACAAATGTCTACTCGAATTCATTTGTCACTTATCGTGCTCCAATACTCTTATGGGTAACATATTTTAGCACGTTTTATGTCACCTCTAGCATCAAGATCTAGAGTGTTACACCTTATAATATTACATATTTATGTTATTTACAAGATCAGGTTAAGATTTTTTACGTATTGCTTAAAGGAAAAAGAAAGGTGAAAATGTTCGTAACCTTAACGTAATCCCGTCCCACGAGTATGATCGGTCGTGCATAAATGCACATGATGCATGCATGGCTGCACGATAATAGTATGCTTTAGGTGGCGGCGACGACGTCGCGTTGATGCGCAAGCAGTCGTGGCAAAAGCGGAAATATCGACGATTCTCTTCTATTTTTTTTTTTTTTTTTTTTTTTTTTTTTTATGATATAGGGGGCAAACGAGCAGACGTATCGCCTGATGGTAAGCGATTACCGCCGCCCATGGACACCCGCAACACCAGAGGCATCACAAGTGCGTTGCCGGCCTTTTAAGAAGGAGTACGCTCTTTTCTTGAAGGTTTGAAGGTCGTATTGGTCCGGGAATACCGCAGGCGACAGTTCATTCCACAGTTTTGTTGTGCGAGGCAGAAAGTTCTTGGAAAAGCGCACAGTTGAGGACTGCCAACCATCTAAATGATGGGGATGAAACTTCTGTCGCGTAGGACGATGGCGGAAAGAGGCGGCAGGAATCAGTCCGAACAATTCCTCGGAGCACTCCCCATGATAAATGCGGTAAAAGATGCACAGCGAAGCTACATCTCTACGCAGCGCCAAAGAGTCTAGCCGAATTGAAAGTTCTTGGCAATCGACGACTCGGGTCGCTCTCCGTTGAATGCGGTCCAAAGGGAGGAGCTGGTATTGGGGTGCCCCCGCCCAAAGATGGGGACAGTATTCCATGTGAGGCCGAACCTGGGCCTTATAAAGTATAAGGCGGTGGGCCGGAGTGAAATACTGTCTCGATCTGTTGAGCACACCAAGCTTTTTCGAGGCCAATTTGGCCTTACCCTCCAGGTGGCCACGAAACTGGACTTCGCTCGACATGTCGACACCAAGAATTCCAATATTGGCTGAGGCAGATAGTGGAGTGCCTTCGAAACGAGGACATACGACCCACGGAAGTTTTTTAGTGGTGAACGCGCAAATTTGTGTCTTTGTGGGGTTAAATTGGACTAAATTAAGTCTACCCCAATCTGAGACCTTCTCCAAAGAAGTCTCGACTTCAGACACAAGTTTGTTTCGACTCTCAATGACGTTTTCCCGAGAAATATTGGCGCGGCCGGTGTAAAAAGCATCGCCGGTGCTGTCATCCGCATAACAATGAATGCCGCAATTTTGCAGCATGTCATTGATATGGAGGAGGAACAAAGTAGGCGATAGCACACAGCCTTGCGGGACACCAGCATTCACAGATATGGAATCAGAGCATTCACCGTCGACTACGACCTTAATGCTTCTATCTGCTAGAAAGCTAGTGACCCAATCGCATAATTTCTCGGGAAGCCCATAGGAAGGGAGCTTCGAAAGAAGCGCTTTGTGCCAGACCCGATCGAAGGCCTTCGCGATGTCCAAACTGACTGCCAAGGCTTCCCCCTTAGTCTCAATCGCCTGTGCCCAGCGATGTGTCAGGTATACCAGAAGATCACCAGCCGATCGACCCTTACGGAAGCCGTACTGCTGGTCGCTAAGCAGATGATGATCTTCTAGATACCGTAGGAGTTGATAGTTGATGATGGACTCCATTATTTTCGAGAAGAGGGAAGTAATGGCTATCGGCCTGTAGTTGGACGGATTAGAGCGATCGCCTTTTTTTGGGATCGGGTGGACTAATGCTGCCTTCCATGTTGTCGGAACTACGCCAGAAGAGTAGGAGAGCCGAAAAAGACGCGTTAAGACCGGTGCCAACTCTGGAGCGCACATCTTTAACACTATAGGGGGGATTCCATCCGGGCCACTCGACTTATGGATATCCAGGGATAAAAGTGCTATACGCACTGAGCGTTGGTGAAACTGGTCGAGTTGGACGCAAAGTGTTTTGCCAGGAGATCGGCTTTCTCCTTTGCGTCATAGGCCAACGGATTATTTCCCAAGTGCAAAGGTGGAAGGGATGGCTTACAGAAATTCCCTTCGATAGCCTTGGCAAGAGACCAGAATGCTCGAGTCCCCGAAGGAAGACGCTCAAGCCTCTCGCCAATCCCAGCAATGTGCACCGACTTCGCCCTAGCTATGTCTCTTTTGAAGGACCTGGAGGCAAAGTTGTACTCCTTTTTTAGAGCGCTGGTGTTTTGATCCCGTACCGCCGCTGCGTCAGCCCAGGCTTGGTAAGCTTCCTGCTTCCTGCGAGAAGCTTTTTTTGAAAGATGAACCAAACCAGGGCCGACACTTGCCACCAATGGGAACCACAGAGGATGGAATGAAAATCTCCATACCCTGTAGCACAACATCAGCAATAGAATCAGCAGCGGTGTTGGGATTATCCGGCGAGAAGCACAACTGTCTCCAAGGGTAGGACGCAAAGACGGACCGCATCCCATCCCAATCTGCTGACTTGTAGTGCCACACACGGCGACTGCGTGCAACTCGCGATCGCGGTGAGCATGTGAGTGTCACTGTACTCCGGACAAGGCCGGTCTGAGGAGCCAAGTGGGGCGTTTACGGATACGTGGTATCCGTCCGGATGAGAAGTCAGCAGAAGGTCCAACAAAGAGGAATTCTGACCTTCCACATCTGGGACTCGCGTGGGCGTGGTAACCAATTGTGTCAGGCCATAAGCCAGGGCGAAGTCGTGAACAGATCTCCCCGCATGATCCGTTTTACTGGAGCTGAGCCAGCCGGCGTGGTGAGCGTTAAAATCGCCAAGTACGATGATCTCTGCGGAAGGGATCTGCTGCTGCACAAGGTCTGTAGCCATCTGGATGTGCTCAATGAGTCGGTCAGTTTCGGCATCACCGCTATGGGACCTATAGAGGCACGCATAGACGCGGGGATGGTCGTCGCTGTCTACACGGAGCCATAAGATGGAGAGGTCCCTACCTTCAAGGTTGCTGAGGCGGCGAGAGCTAATATCGTCTCTGACGTACACGCACACTCCGGCTTTAGACATAAAGGAATGTTCTAGTCCGTACCTCGGGTAGCTGAGGTAGGATGTGTCCGCAGGAGACGATATCTGCGTCTCGGTCAAAAAGAGCAATGCTGGCTTTGCTGTCTCGAGGTGGTGATGGACAGCATCAAGATTACTATGTAATCCCCTGACGTTGCAGAAGTCCACGACCAGCGTGGTAGGGGGTGCCGTGATGTTACTGCTCTTACCCCGAGCGTGATCTAGCGCAATTTTGCCCTCCCCAGAATACGAGGGGCAGCCTCGGCATCCACGTTCAGGCACGTTGTGTCCTAAGCGCGGACGCCCAGAGAGGGATTCTCCAACGCTAGCGCAGTTGGTACCCTCCTGGGGTATCAATCTGTCTTTCAACTGCGCCATCATGGGGAGGGGGGGGGGTTGGGCCTCCGGTATCCTCACTCACTCGGTGAAACACAGCGCAAGCGCTGTTTCACACCGGTCTTCTGTGAGGCCGTGGTATCACTCCGGTCGAGCCGGCCCATTCATGCCGAAGCGTGGCTCTCCCAATGGAACGAAGATAGTATTTCGTGCTAACAAAATAAAAGGTTAATAAGGCTCTCAATTACAGTAAATAATCCATTGCAATTAATATAATCAGGCAGATTCTAATTACGCTCAAGAAATGTATACAGGTCATTCCACAAACATTGGTATACTTTTGAAGTTTTTGTCCTAAGCTTGTTTAAGTTGCTTTTGTATAGTTTATAAGTGTATATTATAGGTAATATTATTAATTATACCAAGTGAGAATGACCCATAGGTTAATGACTTTATACAATATTTCTGATAAATTGGAATGAAAAATCAATCCAAGAAAGAAACTGAAGTACGAGTACTACTTAACTCATGAATACAGTAAAAAGAACAGTCAAATCAGAATAAGAGAAGTATCTGCTACTTAACTTTTAAATACAAGTCAAAAAACTATTTGCTTTAGACACCTTTGCGAAATTCAAAATTACTCAAATGTATTAGGATGAATATGCCTTATAAAAGTTACATTTTATTTATTGACCGCTGTAGTGTAGTTTCAACGCTCAACTTTTAAAAGTAAAGAATTACCAACTGCTATTTAGGTACGGTAGCGGGCGCTTGCAAAAAACTGGTTTAAAATAAAGTTTTAACTGAATCGTTTATCTGTTCCACTTTTGTTTAAAGTAAATAGAAAGTTAGGTACATTTTATCTGAGAGAAGTTGGTGCAACTTTAGCAAGACGGGTCCATTCTGCAGAGAATTTTAACGAAGTAATTTTAGTTCCGCTACGCTTGTGATACCTTTGAGGGCAGGTAAGGTTCAGTAGACGGAAATGTTATTTCAGAAAATTCATAGTTCGCGTTCGAGCGTCTTTTCAAAACTTATGAAACGCCACCTTAAGAGTTAAGACTTACAAAGGCCTTTTTACATATTTATGAGGTCCCCGTGTGGTGACGGATTAAGAATTTGAAATAAAATAAATAAATAAAAAAAATAATAATATTCCAAACTCTAATAAAGATTTGTGTAGACTTAACTTAAAATAAGCAAACTATTAATTCTTGAAGAATACAATCATACAATTTGAACTAAGTATTTTTTATATCTTACTACCATATTACAATTCTTAAAGTCATTGTTAAGTAAGATCAATAATTCAATTTAGTGATCTGCCTGATCTAGGTAAGACCTGTGTTTCAGGCACTTACTGTTCTTACAGTTACCTTCTTACTATGAAAAAATTATTTTTTGGTTATAGCCAAGTGTATGTATGTGAAGTGTCGCCACAGTTATTCATTACATGGGTCTCAAGGCGCGTCTCCACCAAAATTCTTGGCAATTTCAGTGTTTCCAACTGTTTGCAACACTTCAAAAAATCGCCAACTTTTGGTTACATTGTGTCTATACCGAGTCGCCAACAATTTGAAAAACATTCGAACTAAGCGGCTCCACAGAGCCAATAAAAAATTGTAACAAGCGTATGCTCTTGATGTTTGCCACCAAAAACAGAAACACGGTTGCCAGCATTTGTTGACAATTTATGTTGCCAACATTTGTTGACAATTTATGTTGCCAACACAAGGAAATTACAGAAACTTTTGTCACCAACACGTGTTGACAATACAAAAGTTGGCAACTTTTGTCCGGTGGAGACTCGGCTTTAAGGGATGACTAAGGGAGTAAACTACTCAGAACAACATCACTAGATGGAGAATGAATACTTGAAACTAATCCTATACCAACCAGTCTTCCCAGCTTATTATAATAGCCCAAAAACTTTTTAGGGTGCGGCCTGTGACCAGCAGTGGACTGTTAAGGCTGATGATGTGTGTGATATAAGGCTGTATTCGACAGTTGTTGTTTATTTCATACCATCTTTTATTACCTTTATTTATCTACACTTTAGTTTCCTAACGTAGCCGAGCGAGGCAACTAAACTCAAATACAAATTATGTCAGAGTATTTGAGTTAGGATGTCATGAAAGTTTTAAATGAGTTCCTTACTTTTTCAATATTAACTTCTTTTAACTTATTTTACTTTTTGAACATTAACTTACACTTGTTACATTAAATATCCTGGGGTGCCACTGTTTGTTACTGCCTGTTTCTTTTATTTACCTTTCGAAGGAGAGGCTGTTATAGGGTAACAGTGATAGCAAAAAAAAGTAAAAAAAAGTTATGTGGTGTCGTGAAACACTAGATAGGAACGATGTTCCTTATCAAAAATACAGATGGCGCTATACTAAATATTTCTTTCACGAAATAAATAGATAATTACAGATGACGATATACTAAATTTTTCCTTCACACTCTTTAAAAACCACTAAATTGTATTAACACCTTTATTTAATTTAAAATGATTTGAAATATATAAAAGTTCTATGCGAGGTATAAAGAAAATAACTATTCAGGTATACATATTATGATTTTTTATCGATAAAAATAAAAAATAAAACTAAACTTTTCACTTGTGCTGCCACCTAGTAATTTCTACTGAAACAAGTTCTGTCTAGTGTTACTCCATACTTGTTACATGCAACTTACAGATTACTACGCTATACTAAATTTTTTGTTCACTAAATAAATAAATAAATATTTCTTTATTTTTTTTAAAATACATACATATTATACATAGAAAAAATCCAAACTCCTAAAAAACAAATATTTGCAGATCAAAAAAAATATTTGATCCTACCCGGGATTCGAACCCGAGACCTCAATCACATCATTCTCATACGCTACCATTTTGACACCGAGGCGTCAATCTTACGTTCCGGACATTTTTGCCGGCTAGGGTACCGCAACCTCCACACCACCCTCCGCAACGCCCCATAAGGAACTTCGTTCCAAGACTTTGTTTTCATTTGTTAATTTAATGTAGGTATTGAGGTGACGCCTGTACTTGCTAGAAGATTAATGTCAATTAATGTTTATTTACACGTATATACTTCCATATACTGGTCTTTAAAAAAAAAAACCTGTTAACAAATTGTGTTTTTACCACCTTTTTACTTTATTATACATTTATATAGATCAAGAGCACTGTTTTATGTACATTCATTTCTGTATATCTCTCATAAAGAAATATATAAAGCACACACAGAGTAGGTGTACCCGTTCCGTAAAAACATCGAGATCAATTATATACAGCGTACTTAAATGTACCTACATAGTGTTCATAAACTTTAAGTGCCTACCAGTTGTCTGTTAAATAACATCAACCTTTTTTATTACAGGTAAGAGACATTTATAAAGGACAAAATCAACTGAGCGAGACTTCCTACAACCATCTCGGTATGTGAGTGTAAGTGATCCAAATGAAGGCTGCCCGCAATTGAATGTCACTTGAACCAGACTTGTTCCGCTTTATATTGTGGCCTTGTAAACCTTGTTTAGTGTCACTTGTACGGCCTGCTTCAGAGTAGCGTTATATTTTTATAAATGTTAAATATAAAAATTCAAAAAGGTCAATAGTTTGTAATGTAAGACAAAGGATTTCAAACCTTAAGGATTCTGTCACTTCAATTTTTTTATGTGGTTTTGAGGTGTTTATACCATACATCTTACAATAGCCAAACGTACAGTCAAAAATCAGTAGTAATTTTTATATATAAATTCACTTTCACTGATTTGTTGTTGCGTTAGTAATACAAGGAAAGTGATATCAGATTATTCAAATAATTTCTACAACGTTTGGAACAAAGTTTGACTGTAGAAGAGAAAATTAAGGCAATAATTTTCACAGCCGTCCATGGAACTAGTGTAGATAGGCATCGCTTACCTGTACCTAGTACGTACATCTACTAATTCTATTGTTAGAACATTATTTTAAAAGAAATCATCCATGATCACATTGCACTAGGTACCATAAGTAATAATTCAATCAGAATAGTTTGGTTAGTTGTTATTTACTTCTTCTTTTCATAGTACAAAATGAAGTCTCCGCTGTCTGTCCGGTTTAATCTTTTAAACTACACAACGGATTGTAATGCAGTTTTCAGCAATAGAGTGATTCAAAAGGAAGGTTTATGTGTATATGTCACCGTAAGATTGTAAAACGTTAGATTATAATCTCCCTAGCGAGATTGCAAGCTATCGATAGATTGTCAACTGTGATATACTGCTTACGCGCGTCAATTGTCCCTGTTTGGTCGGTTTTACAGTAGGCCGTTCAATGGCCATAGAGCTAGGTTAGAACTTCTTTGATTAATCACAAATTAATTTTACTGTCACAACAATTTTATAAAACTAATTCAAAAGCTGTGAGGTATTTTCACCATGAAATAAATTTACAATCACAAAAATACTTTACATTCGGCAACAAAGACGAATTAAGAAACAAATATGGCGGCGCGGGACATATGCTGTTCTACCAATCAGCGCGCAACTTGCGATTCGTCGTACCATTTCACAATCTTTCGACTGTTTGCAATCTCGCGGGATAGATTACAATCTAACGGTTTTGACAATCTGACGGTAACATATATAAACCTAATATTGATATAATATGCATCATACTAATATTATCAATGCGAAAGTTTGTAAGGATGTGAGTGTGTGTGTTTGTTACTCTTTCACGCAAAAACTACTGAACGGATTTGGATGAAACTTTACAGTAATATAGCTTATACATGAGAATAACACATAGGCTACTATTTGCAGCGATAACCGACATATACGTGGGCGGAGCCGCGGGCAACCACTAGTATTACATACATTAATCAAAGCTTATGCAACACACGCACAATGAAATTGGACAAGCAGATACTTTAATTTTTGAGAAACGACATAGTCAACTTTTTAACGCGATAACCGAGATAAACGCGGGCGGAGCCACGGGCAAAAGGCCACAAAAGAATTATCAGGTAGAAATATTTAATAAAAAACGACTTGTAAACAATCCTCTCTATGTAATTGAAAATCCAAGGGATTCCCGTGAAAGCAAACAAAGGCTTTTGCCCCTCTATCCTTACAATACCTTTGTGACGTTCTCGGGGGAGTCGTCTACTCCCCGTTTATCTGCTGGAACTTAAATTTTTCATACAAACGTAAGTGAAAAAGGAAATATTTTTCTAGATACAGTTTCAAACAGTTTTATTTTAATAATATACATCTATTCTAACCACATCTTCTTGATATCGTACAATACATTTTAACTGCTCCTGTATTTTTTTTAAAATTAAGTGTAAAGGGTTATCAAGTTGATAAAATAAAAGTTTAGAAACGTAACTGTAACTACAACTTTGTTAAGGTGTTCCAATATAATGTAATGTAGTACATATTATGACATTTTCTGATAACATTATAGCTCGTTGGTATATCTGTGTACTTACTTATGAAACTACTATTCCCAGATGTACAATGTATCAAACTATACCCTTCGTTTATATTTCATTCAAGAGAAAAAAAATAAATAGGTGTGTGTATTACACAGTGGATGAAAAACCAACACATTTCTTATTTTACTTGGGATCAAAGGTTTCAATCTACACTCTACACGTGTTTCCATAAGTATTACTTCAAATAAAAAAACTACATAATTGTCGAGGGTACATTGAAACGCTGACGGGTATATTTCTTTCACGTCTAGAAACGCAAAAGGTGAGAGAAAAAATCTTTGATCATGTGCCAAGGTCATGTCAAGTAGAGTAGGTGTCCTGGGATTCGGTTTTTTATAATTTCGTCTCGAAAAAACTTTTAACAAGACGGAACACTGTCTGAGAATTAATAAGACCTATTTTCCATCGCGTTTTTGGCACGATCAATTCAAGTACACTGTATTTTTGAGAAGAGTACCTACATACAATTTTAGAAGGGGTTGACTGATAAGACGCTATTGTAATATGTCAAGATGTCTCTCAATATCAATCAATAAGATTAATTTATTTTAAATAAAAGGATTAAATTAAGGAGAAAGCATTAACTTATTTCTTATATAGTTAACTTAATTTCGCGTTTATAATATTAGTATAGATTAATTATTATTTTATACTATTTTATTGCCTTACTTTTTAAATAGATCACACTATTTATCATAGGTCTATAATACACACATCAAAAGTGTCTAGGGATCAACATATGTGTCTAGGGATCAACATATATTTTTGCAATAACTTTTCTCCTGATTGATATTAATTAAAATTTTCTTTAAGGATTCATCAAATAAAGTGTTTTCGTTTGTCACAGTAACGATAAACCAAGTCGCTTTTGCATTAATAAAGAAATTTGCCATTTTCCTAATAAAAGGATTTTTACATTTGAACCACTAACATTAAAGTTCGAAAAAAAGACTGAAATAACAGTTTTCTTTAAAATTTTATTAGGTAACTTAAACAATTAATAATCCGTGTTTCTACCGCAGACACTAACACAAGAACATCGGTTTGGCATACTCAAAATGAGTTCATCCAAATCACGCTGTGGAATGGCCGCCCATGTTCGTTGCAACAACAAAAAAAGGTCTTCTTGCGACTGGATACCCTCCATATTCGGCAGAGCTCTTCTCTGTAGCATATCCCATGCATGCTCAACCGGGTTCAAGTCTGGCGACTGAGCAGGCCAGGGCCAAAGCCACATCTCAATCTCAAGAAATCCGCATAAAAATGCTTGATCCCTAGACACTTTTGATGTGTTTATTATAACTAATCTAAGTTAATTCGATTAAGTTTGTTTTAACAGACGAAATGGAGACAAGCATGTTATCGTATCACGTCGAGTTTAAGTATTGATAACTTTTTTTTCTACCTTTTATGAACCTAGCACGTCAGTCCGTCCGTTCATGAGATAGAAGTCTAACCAGCTCTAGCATTTAAACTGAGGCTAAGGTAAAATACATATAGCTCGTTAAATCCGCTTTAGAAGCATATAGCTTATCGATAAGTCAGGCATCGTTAAATCGTACGCGGACGATCCGAAGAGCACTCAAGGCTGCCTCAACCCCCGGATATGTAGAACGACCACAACTTCGCAGAATGCATGGACTTATTTCTCTTTTGATGAAAGATTTATGTTCAACAAAGAAATCCGAACATTTCTACTTATCTGTTTTTGATTTCCTAAATTGCGCAAGGGACCGCGGCCTATTGGGGTTGCAACTACGATCTTCTGACTTGGCAAAATAGAAGATTGTGTAGTTTGTTGTAAGTATTCAAGGATATTTAGTCTTTTGTGAATTCACCTTTGAATTTAACGCTTATTATAAAGGTAAAGTTTTATTTCTCAAAAATCGCTCATTGACATGCCAGACAGATATCACCTAAATTTGAAGCTATTGCAATCAAACAATATATTGAAAAAATTTGCTCATATAAATCTAAAATGCGGAAAAAATACTCCAGTTGAGCCGCTCGCTCGCTGTCACCACTCTGCAGCCATTAGCAACACTGAGTGGCTTTATACCTCTCACTAGGGACTTTAAGAGCCACAAGCGTTTGTTAGGCTTCCGATTATCTAGAGAATCTGCAAGATATCGGTTTTAGCTTAACTGTTATTACACACGAGTGAAAAAGGCATTCAACGCAGCTCAGGGGAATCTGAGTATTGACCATTACGCAATGTATTCTATTGTATCACTCTATTTAACCTTAGTTCTGTAATAAATTAGAACATTATTTGTAATGCCCGGGCAATGTAAGTAATAAAATCAGTCTGTACCCGTGTGCAGCGCTTTTCCAAACTTTGCCATAATTTAATATTATAGTTACATAACTTTTAGCCAATGTGATACAATTCAATGGCATCACCTTTCTTGAGTTGGCGGTAAAGAAGTATAAGTAGAAGGTACTATAACTAATTAATTGTTGAAGATGAACGCTTTGTAACAAGTGATTTGTTTTTCTTGTGAAGTAGAAATTTGACTAACCTTAAAAAACTTATTCTTTAATGTATTTTCTCTTTAAAAATATTAATTCAAGGTCATATTTTTTAGAATAACCTTGTAAATGATTGAGATTATTGATACAGTCGGTCGAGCTAATAGCTAAGCTCTTTTTGTCTGCATAGTTTTGCAATAGCTAAATATGGTTGCGAAGTAAAAAGCAAGCCATATAGCCAATTTTGTTTGTAAAAATGTTTTAATTTGATAAGGATACGAAATTTTATTATTAGCTGTGCAATAATTCATATCTATTTGTCTACACAATTGTAGTTCCCGGAGAAATATAATGTATTTATTTCTCGTTTCTATTCGAATAGAAAATTGTATTTAGGGAGTGTTGCTCGAGGGCAGTTCGTTTGCTTCAAAGAAAATATATTGCGGATGAATATTTTTGTCCGTGTGAATTACACTTATGTTTTTTCTTTTATTCTTTCTGATTATATGATGTTGTGGTTTCGAGCATTGAGAGTTTTAGTTGAATTATGACAGTGTGAGAATTAACAAACGGACTGTTTCACGTCATGCCGGTGGTAGTGGTCAGATCTTACCTTTACTAGTCATTTCATACAGCTTAAACAAGTTTCTTTATTAGAAAAGACAGCCCACATTAGGAATATATGTTCCTGTATCGCGGGAGACTTTGCAAACATACATGAAATGCACACAAAGAACATCTAGACTCAGAACAACAATTTATGGATCACACAAAGTCTTGTCCCATGTGGAATTGTAACCTACATCACTTGGCGCAGCAGAAAGCGGCATGGCGAATGCTTAAACCACTAGGCCAACCGTGCAATCGACATGTCTTTTCTTTTTCGTATATCAATATTTAAACATAAAAATAATCCTCCTAATATTATAAACGCGAAAGTTTGTAAGTATGGATAGATGGATGGATGTTTGTTACTCTTTCGTGTCGTTTCGTGTAAAACTACTGAACGGATTTGAATGAAACTTTACAGTAATATAGCTTATACATCAGAATAACACATAGGCTACTATTTGCCGCGATAACCGACATATACGCGGGCGGAGCCGCGAGCAAAAACTAGTATACAATAATTGTTAGCCCTTGTGTCGCATCGTCCAGGAAAAATCGACGAAAGTAAGTTATTGCTTGAATCAATCTATTAGGTTTTAGTTAAAAATCATCACAACAAAAACAGATTAATGTATGAGAATTACTATAGTACTAATACAATCCGTTTGAGACACAAATTGGCTAAAATTGACCGCGTCTCAACTAGTTAGACGATCGTTGGTAGCGTGGGTGTCATGTACTACTCTGGATAAATTGGCGTACGCGTTTAGTAGTCCAGCAGAATAATAAGCTTCATTTAGCCATTGTTTCGCCCTGACCTCAATGGCCAGGATATGTTTAATTACACCTTTATGCAATTATTCACACTGTTGGCACTAATTGTGATGCCACAATTGACTACACTATTCCGCACTATTAGAGCAATTTTAGTAACTGGAATATAAATATAACTTTCATTTTTAACCGACTTCCAAAAGGAGGAGGTTCTCAATTTCATCGGTTTTTTTTATCTATGTACATCGATTACTTCATCAATTGTGGACCGATTTTGAAAATTCTTTTTGTATTCGAAAGGTTATGCTCCCCATGTGGTACCATGGCCACCATATCTGGATCTGATGATGGGATCCTAAGGAAATCGAAGGAAACCCTCAAATTTACGTGAGCGCCTGCAATGAAGTTACGAGCAATTGTCTGCATGGCTTCATATTCTGTAGACATCATTAAATTTTAAATGAAATGATGATGAGAGACTTGAGAAAGACTAAAAAGCGAAAAATAAAAAAAAACTTCGTTTAAAAAAACCGACTTCAAAAACTAAAAAGTATAAAATAACTTAATTTGTATGTGCTACCTATTCATAGGTTTGAAGTTGGTGCCAAGCCAAAATGTAGGTACCGCACTCGCCGCGCGTGACCTTGCGCGGGATAGCTGCTCTTCGCGTTGAACAAAACAACCGAAGCGTCGTTGACGTTCATCTCGAAATATAGCGAGTGTGGTACCTACTATTCCATTGGCTTGGCACTGACTTCAAACCTATGAATAGGTAGCACATACAAATTAAGTTATTTTATCCTTTTTAGTTTTTGAAGTTGGTTTTTTTAAACGAAGTTTTTTTTATTTTTTTTTATTGTTATTGTTGTTGTTGTTGTTTTATTGTTTTTTTTATTGTATTTATATGGTTTTTATGTTCTGTCTAGAGTTACTCCGTACTTGTTACATAAAACTTACAGATTACTACGCTATACCAATGACACAATATTGTGTCATGGGCTATACCACTGACGAAATATATACTTAGACTTACACCGCATGAACTTAGAGTTGTACGCGGATATATAATAAGCCTAATGTTCACTAGATGTCACTAAGTGTATCAAATCGTAAATTTGAAAGATATTTTCTGAGCTTCTACTCCGATACGAATCCGAGAGTAAACTGTCAAGTTTATTTGTTTTTGTATTAGTGAAAATGTCCCACTAGATGTCGTTTTCCACATAATTACATTAGTAATTTATGTGATATTTTATTAAATCGTCCAAGAGCACACAAATAAATAAAATTGAAATGTCTGTTTATAATTTCAAATAAACAGCTTCTTCATAAATGCTTCTCAGTAAATACGGTACATGAATTTATATTTTTTTATTAATTTTTGTATGAAACTTTTTAAATTTTCACATAAAACTCTGTATGTAGGTCTAGCTACTTAATTGTGTTAAAATAATCAAAATTTGTTGAAAAAATCCATATATTATATATGTTATATTAGGTTATATTATTCAGTGATGAAAGCTCAGTAGGCTGAAGCCTAGGGCGGCTTCGTTTAGGGGGCGGCAAATTAAATGATTTAAAAAAACTACATTTCTGTAATAGAAATGGAGAAATTAAGTCTTGGCAGTTTAACAAGAAGAAATAATGTATTAATGTTTAAGAAAAATGTTGTTTGAGAAATTCTATATGCTTGTTAAAATACATCTTTGTAAATATCTGTTCATAAGACATCTCAATAGCAGTTAAATTTTACAATTTAAATTAGTAATTTTAACTAAACATTTTCTTAATTACCACTGAAGGTGGCATGAGTTGTTAGAATGCACTGCTGCGTCCGTTTCAGCGGCTGGCGGCAAATTAGGTCCAAGTAGAAATTTTCATCCTTGGTCCTTTCCGCCACCTCTTTCTGTGCAATGTCATCTTCGCAGAAGATAAAACTCTGTTGCTATCCACTATGGAGCATAACATGGTTGGCAGCGAGAGATATTCTCCCATAACTGCATTCTATATCCAACGCTGCGATGCTCAAGTAATGGCACAGTGAATCGGCACAATACACTGGACAGGCAGGATTCAACTCACTTCTAGTAACTGCGTGCAGGTATTTCCGAAGCAACTGTGACCGGAAAGAACCTGCGTTACGCGGAACAAATCTCACATGGATATTCCTGACAACGCGCATTCTGCCTCCGTAGACATTATGTAATAAACGCGTGTGGCTCAAACCAACAACACTCTCTACTGTCTACTCTCTACTCTCCTGTGGCGCACCCTACTCTAGGCGGTCAGTGCTACCGTCTACACCGGGTACCGTAAAGTGTTAATAACCGGAGAATTCTGCGGTACATCTTGTCGCAACACTCAGTTTACCTAAATTCGGCAAAAGCTTTCGAGCAAACTATTGAAAGTGTGTGTGTGAAACTGTCGTCAACCTACTGTTAAGGAACAGGCCTAGATACATTATTTGGGATTAATACAGTACGAGAACTGAATTGAACACGATTGAGGCGTCTTAAAGTGGCCTCAGATATTCATCTTGGAACGACACGTATATTTTATTATGTCACAATAATGATATCTATGTCGATTACTGAAAGAAAAATAATGTAACAGCTCATAATCTTCACTTTTTAAATATTTAAGTAAAACTTAATCTTTATTAAGTTAATTTTTTTTTTCGTGGGTAGGTGTTGAAAAGTTCACACGCATTTGTAAAAGCTCCTTGAATATTTTAATAATTTACTTAGTATTTGCAAGGCCTTCATTGTTTACATGTGTTCACTGAAGTTTCTAAGCCACCTGCCAGCTTTTTTTTGCACAAATATAAACATCTGCAAACCAACTCTTACAAGTTCATCAAGTTCCTCAAGTAATTTTATTGTTCTGAGTATACAAAATGTACCTATTTCTTATTTCACGCAAAATTCAATTCACTATGATTGAAATACTAATATACAATCGAATCGAATCGTCAATTGTCAAGAAGTTTCAATTCGGCTGGAATCTCTGGCGCTGCACGCGCTGTGTGGAGACGTGGCTCCGTTACGCATCTGCTATCGTATTTACAATGGGGAGTACTCCGAGCAATTGATTGAATTGATCCCTGCCTCCTTTTTTTGCCATCATCCTACGCTTTCATCATCATCATCATTTAGGTGTCAATTGTGCGCTTTTCGAGAAAATTTCTGCCCTACACAACAAAACTGTGGAATGAACTGTCGACTGCGGTATTCCGGGACCAATACGACCTTCAATCAATCTTCAAGAAAAGAGCATACTTCTCCTTAAAAGCCTTGTGACACCTCTGGTGTTGCGGGTATTCATGGGCAGCGGTAAATAATAAATAAATAAGTTGCCGTTCATGAGTGCATTGTTTCTCGTTGTTTACTGCGTGTTTTGGTGATAATGATGGTTTTGGAGAAAATTATTTGCTTTCTCCAACAGCTAACTGGATAAAATCACCATCTTCATCCTCACAGTTTTTTGTTATGGGGACTCTTTAAGAAATTAACTAAATTACTCCTAAATATGGTCCTTAGCAACTTTGCTGTTGGATTTTTGTTGCTTTTGCCGAAATTGCGCAAACAAATTTTCTATTACATCCTGATTCAATTTTTAACCGACTTCAAAAAAAGGAGGAGGTTTCTCAATTCGACAGTATATATGTTTTTTTTATGTGTGGTCGCGGATAACTTCGTCGTTTATGAACAGATTTTGATGATTCTTTTTTTAATGGAAAGGATATGTCCCAACGGTGATACCATGATAAGGACATTACGATCTGATAATGGCATCCAAGAGAAATCAAGTCGAACATTAAAGTTGGTTTTTGTTTTAGTTAATTGTGTAATTTTTTAAATAATTTTTGCCCGTCTTTATCGCATTTAATGCATGTGTTACTTTTTTTAAACAATGCGTGTTTCTATGGCATCTCATATTTTTTTATTACTGTTCAATGGGCCTATCTGTCAATTTTGTAAGTGATCGATTCAAGTTTTAAGTTTTGTCTATTTCGTATGGTTTGGTAACATCTTGAAACGAAATTTGCTCATTGCCGTTAACATAGTTATTGTTTAAAAAATGATTTTGAATACTTTTAATTAAATGTGGTACATCAAAAAACGCAAATAATTTTACAAAACGTTGCAAAAGAAAAAGGAAAAGTTACTAGATATCCCTGATTTCTTGCATGTATTTTGGTTTTTCGTAGCCCGACCGCAAAAAACAGCTTTTAGCAGAAGCCCACTTATTATCAAATAGTTTATTTATAGTAGCTTTTAAAAGAGTTGTAACAATTCTGCTTTTACTGCTGATGGAATATTATAAGTTACACATTATTGCGATTTCATCGAAAGTGATCACACAAGGTTTATCTTTAATTAATGCATTTCGAATTTCTGTTATTCTTTTTTTAAATAGATCAGGGCAAAACAATCGGATTTTGCTAGCCACTTTCGGAGTTTCGGATTGTGGTTGGAGCGGCAAGTACTACACCTTGCCGCCTTAGAAAAAAATACACTTTAGATTTGTAAAATAATGACAAGCTGAATTTATTTTCGTCTTCTGTCCAATTCATATCCTTTATTTTCGTAGCTGCATCAATGTCAATTCTCTAGAAACCTCTTCTGAACTCTTTAGATTTTAAAATGCTGTCATCAGATTTTGGATTTTGCTGTAATTTAAATAATAGGATAAACAAATTGTTAGAAAACTTTTTAAAGTGTATGTCTATGAAATAATATTTATTTGTTAATCTCCTGACTGATTTAATGTGATTTTAATATTACTTGTTGTACAAATTAAAATATGTATAAAAAAACTTGAGAGGTGTCAAAGAAGACCCGGATGGAACGAAGTTTATATATATATTATATTTGATATGCTCCTACTAATAAAAATGCGCATAAAATACTCAAATTATTTTAGTAATAATCAAGCTTTACAAAATATACTATAAAACAATATATTTTAAGTAAATAAATGCAAAAACCCTACATCACGTGGTGTTCCAAGGCGGTCACCTATCCAAGTACTAACCACGCCCGATGTTGCTTAACGTCGATGATCGGACGAGAACCGGTGTATTCAACATGGTATGGACGTTGGCAATCAGTTTGTTATATTTAACGGTGAGTATCCAGCACTATGACGCCAATTCAATGTTAAAAGTGTGGTTACAATTTTTGGCACGAAAAGTGTCGTTACATTTTTTTCCGTCTAGCCCCCTTTCGCAACGCGTGATAAGGAACTTCGTTCCAAAATAAAGATTATACTTTGCAGTTCAATCATTTATTTTATATTAAAATGACATATAATGACCTAAAATTTATTGATTATGCCATATCAGACAGGAAATAAAATCGCTCAACATTATTATCTACACCATAGATTTACATGATTGAATAGAATATATTTAAATTAGGGGGCTTCCATTAATTACGTAAGGTGTTTTAGGGGGGAGGGGATTGAGCTAAATCTTTTCAAATCTCACTTAGGGGGGTCTTGGCAAATATCACGTAATTATTGTGTAAAATTGCGTGAAAAATTATTTCCGAATAAAATATGGCCAAATCTGACACAATAGTGTTTGTCGTATTCGTCCGAACTCCGCAGAGCAGCGAAGTAGCATTCGATTTTGCTTTGCTAGTCTTCAATCGAAGTAATAGAACCAGTTCAATAATCCAACACGTTTACAGCCAAAACATAAATTTGAAGAATCTCGCGTGAGATTTGGGTACGCGGGAGGGAGTTGATGAAAATCTTACGATATCTCACCAAGGCGGGAGGGGAGGTCGAAAAATTCTCAAAAATGCCTCACGTAATTAATGGACGCCCCTTTACGATATATCGTTGAAATAATTTGTTTGTTTACTTACTCTTCGTAAGACAACTAACCATTTGACAATTCAAAGTCCGACGTAATTGTAGCCACTTGGTGGCGCTATCATCGCGCATCCAGCATATAATATTCTATATGTCATATCAATAACTTATAAATGTGACATCTAGCGTAGTAAATAGGTCATTATATTCAAGTTTATTTCAATCGATTGCAACGACATCTCCTAAAAATAGGTGATAACTTATAGTTACGCAATTGAAAAATATTTTTTTTAAACAAGCATTAGAAAGTAAGATTTATATTCGAAAAATAATAAAATAATAACTATAATTGAAGCATATCAATAAAATGGTGATAGAGTTTGTTAAACTATTTCTAGTACCTTATTTTTGCGCGCCATCTAGATTTAAGTGAATTTTTCTAGCTTTTATCGGTGTACAGTTTGGGCCAGGGGAGGGTCGGTCTATTTAGTATATTGTGTCATTGGCTATACTAAATTTTTCGTTCACGAAATAAATAAATAAATATTTCGTACATCTTTTTTTGTAAATACATACATATTACATTTAAAACATATTACATAGAAAACATCCAAACTCCGAAAAAAACAAATATTTGATCCACCCCGGGATTTGAACCCGAGACCTCAAGCTCACCATTCGCATACGCTACCACTGTGACACCGAGGCGTCAATCTTACGCTACGGACGCTTTTCGCCGGCTAGGGTACCCCTCCGCAACGCCCCATAATAAACTTCGTTCTAAAAAGTAGTTACTCTTAATGATATATAAAATTACAGGTAGTAATTTAGGAAATGTGTTTTATGTCATACATGTAATAAACGCATCAAGTTACAAACTTCCCGACAAGTTCTTCAGAGCGCGCGTCAGTTGTTTATAACTCCCTCGCCGCCAGTCAGTGGTCTGACCTTTGCAACTTTCATTTGTCTAGCTCCGTCAGACAACTTCGTTAGTTCTTAGTGATTGTTTCTATTCAACAATTAATTAGTTACATACCACGCGATAGTGGCTTTATTAGCTTCAATGTTCGGTGGAAACGACATCAATCGATGCTTACAACTTTTCCCATTTAATTAAAAGGAAGCTCGAAGGACCAAGATATTTTCGTGTTCAACGTGAATTAGTGATATCAATGAATATTTATGCTAGTAGCTAACTATGTTTGGACTATAATTGCGATTTGTGGGAAATCGATAAAGTCGTAATTTGTTTCCCCTAAGAGAATGTGAAGCAATACACCTTAATGAAAATGAACGCTAGTCGAATTGTTCGCAATTTAGTTGCTCTTGTACTTTAATCCGAGACAGTAATTGTGTCCATTGAAAATGTTAGGTTTTCACAAATTTCATAGGTAAAGACCTATTATGTTAAATTAAATTGACATTGAAATTGGAAAAGTATATTTGGTATACACCAATTTGCCAGTACAACGGATTAAATAAATTATTAATGACGAGTTAATGATGAGTCTACATTTGACGATAATAATGATAAGTTACGCGCACGGGCCAAAATTTGCGGTCAAAATTATTGGTGCGCCAATTCCATTTTGCTTTAATTATTCCTCGTTATCATCGAACAGTTTAAGTTTCCCTACATACTGAACTTAACTACCAATAGTTTTCTTTTATATAAATAATAGCTGTAGATACACACAAAGCATAGTAGCGGCACAGTTTTACTGTGTCACATTGTGGTTGCAAAAAAAAACCTTCTTTGAAGCTTATTGTAGGATTCGAGCTTAATGAGAACTTTTGGAGTTTTTGAGGCGTAAATAAACCAACTTACATTTTAATATAAATGTATAAGATTTATTTATGCCTAATTTACAGATTAATGACGTGTGATCGACAAATGCCTAATTTGTTTTTATATAAACAGCGATGTCTCAGCATTTATAAGCTCTTTACGACTATTTATTCGATGTGTAAATAAACTGTTGTATATAACTATTAAAGAAAGATTTTTACCTTACTCTGACACAGCTTGCATTGTTTACGGTTAAAGGCGGTAATTCTGAGTTATTTTCCAAAGAGCTCTTCTATGCGCTAGGGTCGTTAGCAACCCCGCCGGAACAACACGTGATTTTTTTAATTTGAAAAACCATTGCAGCAGCATTTTTCTCGTCAATAATTGAAATTATTATTCGACGTGAAAATTAGTGTGTCATGTTAGTACATATCGTACATATGTAAATTGAGAGCTTATTTTTTCAGCAGTCAGTTGCGAGAAGTTCAAACACGCGTCTGTCGATGACCTTGATATTGTATGACTTATGTTTTAGTAAAAACTACATTAAGGAAGTGTAGAGTCTATTTTATCAGTCAATATTCCATTATTATTATTGTCTAAACAACGTGATGATCACGAGTTGCAACTGTTATAACTTATTGATTTAAAATTATATTGACTTTCCTTTAGCTTCTAAACTAGTTTCCAGTCAGTCTCGATTACATGTGTAATTTATGTTACATATATTTTTATTTACTTATTTATTGAAAAATATTGAATTATTGAGAAAATGAATGCTACAGAGATATGCAAGATTATTTATCATGTAGTGGTTCCGCAGTTTAGGTTTAAAAGTTGATCAGCCAGTGGACATCCTAATTTCTAATGGAACTGAGTTCCAAAAAGCTATATTAGTTCGTATTTCTGAAAAATATTTACCTCAACATCTTCAAGTGACATTTGAAACACTCCTATAACGTTTTATACGTTATAATGTTCGAGATAAATTAGAGGAAATTTGTTAGGCCGCCAGTGAAATGAAGCAAATCAAATTTAGGGGCTTGACTCGTCTGGAGCTCGCTGCGCGGGAAATTCGATTAAACTATTTTTAATGGTACAATAAATAAGAATATGCGGGATGACATGAAATGCCTGTGAGCAAAATTAACCCTATCGATATCGGAACGTCCGGAATAGATAGCCACACTATGCTAAAATTAGATTTACCGACTTATCTACCCAATTTATTAGGTAATGAAATAACTTTATCAAGGTGACTGGTACTACTTATATTCTATGTGGATTCTGACTACCTTAGTGTCAGTGGGTCCATTTAGAGGACTCTGTTTGCATTAGAAAAAAAAAGGAAATTTTATTAATAGACATTTTCAGAAAACACCTAAGTGGATATAACCAACCGATGAAAACAATTTGAAATTTCGAAAACCCCTAATTTAAAATACTACAACATTAGATTAGTTACTCTAACTGCCTTTTATCAGATGCTCTGTACAGGATGCTTAAAGGAATAGCAAAACTTGTTTCTCGTTCTTAGCTTCACTGTTACACAGTCACCGTGACACGTATGTTGCCATAGGCACGGAACGCTTTGCCCAGATTCCTTGTATCTTGAATATAGGCGTGTTCAGTTCCACATGTGTATTTTAAGCAAGTGTATATATAATTGTACATAAATCGTTATCTATTTAGAAAAATAATATACTCAAACGGTACAACCAGAAACGAAGAACAAGGATTTATGAAATTTAGTCTTCTTGAAATAATCCTGGTCATATACACACATCAAAAGTGTCTAGGGATCAACATATGTGTCTAGGGATCAACATAATATTTTTGCAATAACTTTTCTCCTGATTGATATTAATTAAAATTTTCTTTAAGGATTCATCAAATAAAGTGTTTTCGTTTGTCACAGTAACGATAAACCAAGTCACCTTTGCATTAATAAAGAAATTTGCCATTTTCCTAATAAAGGGATTTTTGACATTTGAACCACTAACATTAAAGTTCGAAAAAAAGACTGAAATAACAGTTTTCTTTAAAATTTTATTAGGTAACTTAAACAATTAATAATCCGTGTTTCTACCGCGAACACTAACAACACAAGAATCGGTTTGGCATACTCAAAATGAGTTCATCCAAATCACGCTGTGGAATGGCCGCCCATGTTCGTTGCAACAACAAAAAAAGGTCTTCTTGCGACTGGATACCCTCCATATTCGGCAGAGCTCTTCTCTGTAGCATATCCCATGCATGCTCAATCGGGTTCAAGTCTGGCGACTGAGCAGGCCAGGGCCAAAGCCACATCTCAATCTCAAGAAATCCGCATAAAAATGCTTGATCCCTAGACACTTTTGATGTGTGTATTTTGTTTATACAGAATTTTAATTGTAACAAAGTTAAAAACAATGTTGGTTTAAATTATAACATTTGTCCCTGTGTTAACTAAGGAGCTGAAATATGGGTGGACCCTGTCACGTTCCATATATACATAATTTCCACGTGTAAAATATTTTTTTATAAACAAGTTTTACGGAACGAGTATTCTTGTTCAATTCCGAGGATAATTATATTCGTAACAAGTTTTTCCATCGTCTGTATTATGAAGTATAACGCTTGTGTATTAACACAGATGTGTGCTAATTGCACTACACATTTTAATTTTGTCAACTTTATATAATTTTGTATTAAATATATTTAAATGAATATCGACACTCACATAATGCAGACATACACAATTTTGGGTTAAGCACGCCTTTGTACATGACACTTCCTTGTATTTCTTTTATATATTTTTATGTTCTATGTGTACAATAAAGAATAAATACAAATACAAATACAAAAAAACGACGCAGGAAAAGTATGAAACAATATGAATAACCCAACCACTGTGGCACAAAATTAAACACTCGGTACAAACAAAAGAAAAGATAATAGTTGGCAGTACACAACTGTGTACTTAGGCTACTGCCTAGTTTCGGGCATTCGGCGTCGTATTGCTAATTAGAATTAACGAGTTGAAATCGACTGAATGCAATTAAAGTTTTCATTGCACAATTACAAATACAATTTGAAACTGTATAACCGAAGGAAAACTTGTACTTAAAGACAACTAGAATTATAACTTAGCCGTTTGCGGGCAAAGATTTCTTCACTTATTTATGTATTGAATTTTGAATTTTTGAGGGGTTATTGAAATTAGATGACAAATAATTTTTTTAATCTTTTAATATGGCATACGGAATTTGCAATAAACACTTACCTACTTAGTTTTTATATCTAGAAGAAATAAAGAAAGCTACAATTCTCAAAAAAATATGGAAGAACTGTATTCATTCGGATCTATTACGCTACAGTCTGTATAATGATAGTCCAAGTTATGCTGGTCAGTGAAATAGAACAAGGAATTCAAAACACTTGATATTCGATCACCAGGAGATCTCTTTAGATAAATATAAATGAACATGTCGATAGTCAATTTTTGAGTTGATTTACTTATCCACATTATTTATTCATCGTCAATATTCTCTCATACATATTAACTATTCATTCTATTGCTATACTTTTATATTTAGTTTTTCAAAACATTCTCAGATGTTTCAGAGAATTCAATTAATCGAACTGCTTACAATTTTCTTCACAATAATAAATTGTTTATAGTCATAGTAGTTTTTAATTTGATATCCTATTATATACCTCAATAAATCTTTTTTTTTATGTATGGCCCGCCATAATGACTACTCTGCCTGATGGAAAGCATAAGCAAAATCCAAGAGTGGTGGTCACCATACTCATTGCGAATGCAGACAATGCAGCATGGCGACCCTCACCATGGCGGCCTAGTGATGCTGCTGCATCTTTTAGTCTAGTCAACAAGTATGGAACTTGTTGACTAGACTATTTGGGCCTTCGGTCTCGCACTAACCAACGAAACATGACAGCACGAACGCTATCATTTTACGTTGACTTTCTGTGCGAGGGTAGTACCGCCCCGGTCGAGCCGGCCCGTTCTGCCTGAAATCAGCGTGGCTCTACTACCTTTGATAATCTTCGGACGACATGTTAATTTTTAGTAATTCAAGGGATATTCAGCTGAAGTAAAAGCTTTTGTCAAAGCTTAACATGTTTAGCAATTAAATTTCTAAGTTAGAATACTGATGAAGTCGCTAATAGGATTACTAGCGTTAGTCGCACACTAGGGTGGCAGTGTCTCGCCTACGTTAACTAGTATTTAGTATCGTTTTAAGCTATTTATGCTCCGAGCTAAAGAAAATTTTGTTCTCTTCATCTCAGAGCATAAATAGAATCTGACTTAGCCTAAGCCGCTGGGGCAACAAGCTTAAAATCTTGGCAGTTAATGATTTTTATTTTGCAAGCACCACTAAGAATTTATTTTTGAAAATGTATAAAATAAGTGACAATCGGTTGTATGGAAGTTTTTTTTTAAAGTAAGAAACAAAAGAAGCAGGTAATATCTTCTTTAATATATAATGTGATTCGCATTCATTACGAACTTCCATCTTCATCGCCGTGAACGTAACTAGATAAATATCGTGAAATCTCGTCTCCTGCCTATTTCCTACCGGAGCAAATGCAACTGATTGCCGGAAATAAACGTGCCGCTCAAAGTTGACGACGCATTTTTCTGTTTTATGATAGAAATTAAGATTAATCTCAAAGAGGATCTTTCAAAGACTTTATGCATTTAGCTTACTGACAATTGTTTAGATTTTTACTGATAGAAGAGTAATTTCTAAACAAAAAAAGATGGACGAAGAACTTTAACTACTATGTATATCTAAAGTTAAACGTGTTCATCTTAATGTACATATCTTATTGTACCTAACTTGACTGCACGTTTGGCCTAGTGGTTTAACGGTCACCACGCCGTTTCCTACTTCGTCAAGTGTCGTGGGTTCAAATCCCACGTAGGACAACACTTTGTGTGATCCACAAATTGTTGTTCTGAGTCTGGTTGTTCTTTGTGTCCGTTTTATGTATGTTTGTAAAGTCCTAATGCGGGAGTTATCTTCAAAAAAAAAGCCTTAATAGAGTTATAAACAAAATAATTATTGTAACATAAGTGTTTGGTCAAGGTTTACTGCTGTTGTGTACTCGTTAAAGATAAGCATGGATAACCTTATAATATGATGTCAAAATTACGTCCAGAATTATCTTAATGTGATTAGAGGTTTAAAATTTTGCAAAAATATTCGTCGTTGTTTTCATATGTAGTGTTTTCCTATAAAAGTAGATTACGTCGTTGAAAGACATTTAAAAAAACAATTAAAAAAAAATTGTATCTTTCTGTTTGTTCCAACTAATCTCTGAAACAGCTCGACCGATCTGCATCGACCGACTGACCGAAACAGCATCGATTTTGATGGGCACTGGCAGATAGCTGATGATACAAGGAGTAACATAGGCTTCTTTTTAGACTAGCTTTGTCCCGCGGCGTTGCCTGCGATAAAACCGCGGAGCTGAGCTAGTTAAGATAAAACAACTGCCTGATAATAAAAATTATAAGTAACCGTTGTCCCCATATTTCAAATAATACACGTGTATTTGTAAACCCAGCTCTTCCTAGAGGCACTGCCAATGCAGATACATATTGCCGGTATACTCTCACTGCTGTAATGTTTATAATTTATTAATTTCTTTTAAGGAACACAAACAATGTACAATGATATCCTAAAATCTATTATACATTATGTTTTGAACTGGTACATTCATAAATAGTATGTGTCCACAGCTTTTGTCATTGTGTATTTACTACCTTGAAAGGTAAAACAATTAGAAAGGAAAAAAATACGTTAAACATTTACTTAACTAAATTCTGTGAAAGATGTTTATCTATCAATATATATAAAAGAGGAAGGTAACTGACATACCCAAAGATCAACCCACAGCCCAAACCGCTGAACCTAGAATCCTGAAATTTAGCATGTAGGATCTTTAAATAACATAAGTTAGCACTAAGAATGGAATTTTTGAAATTCCAACCCTAAGGGGGGTAAATCAGGGGATGTGAGTCTGCGTGAGCAAAGCCGCGTGCAAAAGCTAGTTACAAATATTAAGCACAATAGTACTTTAAGCGATAATGGCTTGTACCAACATACTTCGAAGATCATAAAGGATGAACCACGTGAAATGATCTATTATACCTACGTGCTTATAGTTTTGTGGTCTATTATCTCGGTACCGCAAGACTGCAAGACCGTGGTTTCCGTGGTATATCCGCTGTACACAAATTTTACCGAGGATATCTGTATAGAATAATAACTATATATTCTCAAAATTTAAAAAAAAAAACCGACATAATAACCTGAGTTCCCTTTAAAAAGAAAAAACACGTTATGCGCTTTCATTTGAGACTCCACTGGATAATATTTTTGCAGACATTCGGTTACTCTTCCCAACTTTCACCCCCATAACTTTTAAACGGCTTAACCGATTTTCATGAAACATGTCTAAGAACACTCGCACGTAACTCACCTTTAATACAAAAAAAAAACTAAATTGAAATCGCTTCATCCGTTCGGGAGCTACGGTGCCACAGACAGACACGTGAAACTTATAACACCCCTCTTTTTGGTTGGGCGTTAAAAAACAAAACAAAACGATATTTTATCATTAAAGGTGACAAAATTATGTTAGTATGAAAACTTTTTGCGAAAGTAAATGTTTAACGCAGTAGCTACTAAACTATAAGCTTCGTTTTGTAGTAAAGGATTTGCAGATTATTTATTAACTACTTACCCTAGTTACCATCATAAACAGCGTACGACTAATAAGGTAGTCTATTTGTTACAAACCCTACAGCAATGTATCGATGGCATTACTTGATAAATAGCAGTACTCGATATACCCACAGCACTACTTCACGTCTACCTCGACAGATCTAATAAATAGCCGTTTAAGTGTATTGAAGGACTGTACAATTTATTATAATTGTATTGATTCTCTCATTCATAACTGAAACATTGTGTAGCTTTGAATAGTGTAAGTTAGAAAACGTAATGTCATATCTCTTAGGATTCAGTAATGGTATGGTAGGACTTAAATTGTATATTTGAATTATGGTAATAGACTGCATTTACTTTTGAATGTTGTTAGTACTGTGGCGGCCATGTTTTATTTGCCGTTCTATGTTGGTGAATAATGTTACGGACTTCTGTGAATAGTAAAGTATTTCCTGCTGTTAATTTATATAATGGACTGCCTCGTTGGCGCAGTGGTAGCGTACGCGACTGCTGTGCATGAGGTCTCGGGTTCGATTCCCGGGTCGGGCCAAATGTTTAATGATCTGCAAATATTTGTTTCGGAGTTTGGATGTTTTCTATGTATATATATGTATGTATTTACAAAAAAAAAAGTATTTGTATTAAATCAGTTGTCTAGTACCCATAACACAAGCACTGCTTACCTTGGGACTAGATGGCATTGTGTGTTAGATGTCCGAATTTTTTTTTTTTTTTTTAAAGACAACTCCCGCACTAGGAATAAATCCTGTGTCGCAGGGGACTTTACAAACATACATGAAACGTATACAAAGAACACCCAGACTCGGAACAACAATTTGTGGATCACACAAAGTGTTGTCCTACGTGGGATTTGAACCCACGACACTTGGCAAAGTAGGAAACGGCGTGGTGACCGTTAAACCATTAGGCCAAACGTGCAGTTAATTTATTTAATTTTAAGTAGCAGGAAAACACTCGACTAGATTAAATTTTCAATCATATAAGGATTGGAGTACCCTTTTGGAGAGGAGATAAGGTTTACCAGATAAAATACATAGTTTAATCTCTAGAAGTTTAAAATAAAAATCAAGACAAATACAGACAAACAACCAGTACGACGCATATTTAAACACACCTTAAAATGAATTCGGTGAACAAAACGTTAAAGGCTGTAAAAAAATAATCTTACACTAATACATAGTTGAACACATTTAGACTGTACTTTTTAATTAACTTTTAACTTTAGCGTTGTATTAATAAAATAGCTATTTGCATAAATTTTACTTTTCAGCAGCCGCTCATGGCACATTTGGTTACAATTTGTCGTTATATATAGAACGTTCCCCTATATTAATGTGGTGATAACAATTAATGCCCCCAGGTGTATAATTGTTAAAATCGTTTTACAACCCTCGAACCGTATTCGTTGTTCCACTTTTGCTGATTAGCCAAAAGAGAGTTAAATTTAAATTTGGTTTTACTTGGCGGTCGTTACTGTTAGTGTATTACAAAATACAATTTGATATGAAACATCCAATGCGACATATCAGATGGGCGATACCATGCTATATGACACGATAAAACAATAGTATCCAATAAAAGTAGCGTAAGATACGTCTTATATACCTAATAATCAGTCAGTGAAAGTCCCGTTAAAATTTATACCGTGGGAGAGCCACGCTTCGGCATGAATGGCTCGACCGGAGTGATACCACGGACTCACAGAAAACCGGTCTAAAATACCGCTTGCGCTGTGTTTCACGGAGTGAGTGAGGATACCGGAGGACTAACCCCTCCCCTCATCCCCCAAAGGCCGGCAACGCACTTGTGACACCTCTGGTGTTACGGGTGTCCATGGGCGGTGGTAATCGTTTACTATCAGGTGATACGTCGTTTGCCCCCTTTCCATAAAAAAAATATAAAAAAGTAAAATCTGTCCAGCCGTTCAAGAGATTGACAGGAACTATTAAACAGATGGACAGGCAGACAAACACAACAATTTTAGAAATTGATTTTTTAAGTAAAAAGTATAAAGTACAGTATATACTTTCAAATGAATTCAGTGAAAAGCCGTTAATTTGAAATTATAAACAGACCCTTCTAGTTTATTTATTTGTATAGATTTATACAACAAACAGAAAAAAAAGAAATTAAAACGCCATATTTTAGCATATCCTTCCCTAATACTGTTTTTTTTCGGTGAGATCATGGAATCACTGTGGTCGAGCCGAATTATACGCTCCGAAACATGCCTCACCTACGTTTAACCCTTCACACAAATTTGATATCTATGTATTTTTTATTTGACGATCCTTCCACGTACTTCTGAATACTTAGTTCTACAGTATAAATAAAAATATCCTGTGTTTCTTAGATAATTATCGTTGAAATACAAATTTAGGAGCTATAAATGTCGTAAACCATAAACCAAAATTTGCTATTTTTTTCCAACAAGCGATGGTAATAAATATGTAACTTCTAATTAACTAAATAACTTTAATTCTCCGTTTTGTAATTTGAGAAAACAATTGAGCCATTTTTGTCTGTCTCCCTTAGAGTCATTAATTGTCAATAATGTTCGTTTAAAAACTGCGAACGACTCTACCATTTTACTTTTCGGATAATCAAGTTAATTAAACACAATACGTAACATAATGTTTAAACAATTGATAACGTTTTTTATCTCATATCTTTTTGTAAATAAATCTCTGTATTCGTCTAAGACTCTAAGTTGAATTACTTAGTAACAATAAATAATTAACTATAATTTTGATACTCTACGTCGAGTCATAACACAAACACAAGTGCATTAATTACCTAAAACCGCACTTAATGTCAGTTCTGATTATTCAGCCGACTGTGATGAAAAAATGTGGGCAAGAATTCAATTATACGGTTCATTTGTGTAATTAAGTAATAATACCATTATGATTTCTTAAACTTTTATAGGAACCGGTCCGACGCGTGGTGGACCACACACTGAGGGGTATTATAACCAAACACAGCAGGATTTTTTGTGATATGAGTTTTATTAGTGTATGGATATGACATAATAATTAATGTGTTGCTAGAAAACTAGAATAATAATAATAATGTTAACTTCAGACGTATCGAGCACGGCAATATATTTGAATTAAATGTAGGTATGTAGTATTATTGAATAAAGGAAAAATCTAGTACTAATTTCATATTTTAAGTGTGTCGTCTTACATTATCCTAGACAACTATCTTATCACATCACACCCATCAACGGCCTTTAATAATATTCCTCTATTGGGCATTTGTGAGGAGAACCTTTAATTATTTTAGTATAAATTAATAGAGCCACGCTGATTTCAGCACGAACGGGCCGGCTCGACCGGGGCGGTACTACCCTCGCACAGAAAATCAACGTAAAATGACAGCGTTTGTGCTATCGTGTTTCGTTGGTGAGTGCGAGACCGGAGGCCCAAACAGTCTAGTCAACAAGTTCCATACTTGTTGACTAGACTAAAAGATGCAGAAACACCACTAGGCCGCCATAGTGTGGGTCGCCATGCTGCATTGTCTGCATTCGCAGTGAGTGTGGTGGCCACCACTCTTGGATTCTGCTTATATGCTTTCTATCAGGCAGAGTAGAGTCATTTTGGCGAGCAAAACATAAAAAAAAAATGCAAAATCTCGTTCATTCATTAAGTGTACACTTTGATGACTGAAACTGTTTTTTTACAACCTTTTTATTAACTTGCAATGTATGTATGTATTTTAGGGTGGAATCTTGCAACTCAGTTTTGAAGCAGATTTCTTCAACAGATTTTGCTGAAATTTTGCAAGCATATGTATACAGCGTGACAATACAATATTATAATGACATGGAGCTGATCTGATGCTGGAGCTGGAAGGTGGCCATAGGGACTCTGTAAAGAAACGTTGCAACACTATCGAGTTTGGACTAGTTAGATTTGTCTTTTTTTCTATTTAGGGCATTCCAACCAAAGTTTATTTTTTTTCATTGCAAATTGGTGTAAACATAAAATATACTTTTCACCAATCTTACCAAAGTTACTTGTCATAAAAGTACGAATTATTTTAACCTCACTCTAAGCATAAAAACTATAAAGAGAAACAAACGATTTTATGTAAAACAAGAATGGGTTTAGTGAACAAATATCACCTTATAACCCTTTTCAACAGATTAAGGACATGTTGTAAAGTCCACGGCAAGGAAAAAAGGTTTGTCCTGATTTAAATTCTTTCAGACAGTATAAAAGACAAGGCTATTCAAAATAGTGACTGTAAGGATAGACTAAATTTTAGATTCTAAATCTAGTTTTTGTTCTCCGAGCCTTATTCCAAAACAGGGTTGGGGTCAGCTTTTAGTTTTCTACTATACGGCTGAACTTCGTTTTTTTTTAAAACCTCTACACACTCAAGTACTAGGCTATATCGAAGCGCTGTAAAAAAATCTGTTGTCGGGCTTTATAGTGCTTCAAATACTCTGAACGATTGCCAAAGTTTTTTTTTATGTATGGGCCTGCCAGTATAACTCTACTCTGTCTGATGGAAAGCATAAACACAAGAGTGGTGGTAACCATACTCATTGCGAATGCAGACAATACAACAATGCAGCATAGTGACCCACACCATGGCGCATGGCGGCCTAGTGATGCTTCTGCATCATTAGGCCTCCGGTTTCGCACTCACCAACGAAACACGACAGCATGAACGCTGTCATTTTACGTTGATCTTCTGTGCGTGGGTAGTACCGCCCTAGTCGAGCCGGCCCGTTCGTGCTGTCGTAGAGCAACCTCGATCAACAGTTTAAGTTGTTTTTCGAGACACGGAGGAAGAGTCTAAGTTCGAATATAGAATTTAAATTTAAATAAAGGTTATCACTGGATTCCATTTGTACTGAGTACAGTCTACTGTGCTAAAATAAAAGTTGAATTCATCGTTTACTTTAACAAGAATAACTTTCTCTTTACCAAGTTTAGTGAAGTTTATTGTTAAGTTTCATTTACTACTATTTAAAACTTTCAACTATTTAAAAAACCGTTTGTTTTGGTTGAAATATTGTTATGGTTTTTTTTAATTATTGTATGTTTTAGAGAATAACATAAATTGAAATGTTGCAAATAATGGGTTTATATATTTTGTTTTATGTGAAATGTAGTTACGAATAGGAGAGTATTGCATAAATTCTTATGAGATCCGGATACTATAGAGAAATGAAAAATGTCCAAACATGCATTGATGTACTGTTGATATTTAAACGATTCGGTTAGTTTTAATTGGCTATAAATATATAAATTCCTGAAATAGCCAAATTCTGCCAAATGCATCATACAATAATATGTATTAATTCTAAAGTTTAGTTACAGCTTACACAAGTCATTAATTAGATAAAATCTCTTACACCGTATAAATTTTTATTGGGATTTCCCTAGTGTAAAATTGTTTCTAATGGAATTTCCTATATGCAAATCTAGTATAACCTAAGGGTATTTGTATTTGATTTCTTTTTTTAACCCCCGACGTTTTGTATGAAAGGTGAGTTACGTGCGCGTGTTCTTAGACATGTTTCATGAAAATCGATTGAGTCCTTTAAAAGTTATGGGGGTGAAATAACCGAATGTCTGCAAAAATATCATTGGCGTATGATTACTCGATTAAGTGCCTGAGTAGGGGGTTTTTTTTGACGTTGTTGAATTGTTGTTGACGATAGTTCAATTTTTGAATTCTTAAGTCTCCACTACAGGTGTACTTATTTGTATTTTGTGCCAAGTTATTAATTTCAGAAAGTTTCTGCTAATATTTTAAGGTTCTCATGTTCATAACAAGCTCTTTGGGTATGTTATTTAAATACTACCTTATTCTCGGGGTCCCCTGGGAATTGAGGCCTGGAAACAGACCCTGTGTACCTTATGGCAAAGACGGCTATACGTATTTGCTTACACCTTTCGGTCATTCAGGCTTAATGGAATATAAAAGTCAAACAATATAACAGAAGGACGTAACAAAACAATACGTAATTGTTTGTGTGAAATTTGAACGAAACATTAATATGTTTTGTGTGAGTTTCAGATGCGGTTAATTAGTTTTAAAGTCGAATTTAATGTTGGCCAGATTCTGATGAGTTATTAATAAGTTGAATAAGTTGTCTGTTGAAAAAGCAATTAGACACCGTCAGGGTCTATGTCATGATGACCTTTCTCATAAGTTCGCGCACCGTTCGCACGCTTCTACAAAGAAAGTTCTCTTTGTGATTTTAGATTGAGGCGATATTCTGGAAATCGATTTTCTCTCTACGATGCCACGGGGCCATTGAGTGTGAAACTTTGAGAATCTATGTTTGAGAATTCCACAGTCTATTATATATAGTTCAGATGTCTTAGACTATAATTTTATCCTGATTAGTGTGAAATTTTAAGGATCTACTTTCAATACTTTAGATATACATATATGGTCGTCAGCTTAGAGGTGGAAGCTGGATAGTTTGAATTAGATTTTTGTGTCCTTAATGACATAATAATATTTTTAAGCAGTTTAAATTGTTTATCGCTTTCTTAGAACTAAAATACTGTTAGTTTTTAACCGACTTCCAAAAGGAGGAGGTTCTCAATTTCATCGGTATTTTTTAATTTATTTTTTATGTATGTACATCGATTACTCCGTCAATTGTGGACCGATTTTGACAATTCTTTTTGTATTCGAAAGGGTATGCTCCCCATGTGGTCCCATGGCCACCATATCAGGATCTGATGATGGGATCCCAAGGAAATCGAAGGAAACCCTCAAATTTACGTGAGCGCCTGCAATGAAGTTATGAGCAATTGTCTGCATGCCTTCATATTCTGTAGACATAATTAATAATTAAATTTTAAATGAAATGATGATGTGAGACTTGAGAAAGACTAAAAAGCGAAAAATAAAATAATAAACTTCGTTTAAAAAAACCGACTTCAAAAACTAAAAAGTATAAAATAACTTAATTTGTATGTGCTACCTATTCATAGGTTTGAAGCCGGTGCCAAGCCAAAATGTAATAGTAGGTACCGCACCCATACCCCAACCCTTCCACCTATCTCCCCTCTCCCCATCCCCCAAATGCCGGCACCGCAATTGTGACGCCTCTGGTGTTGCGGGTGTCCATGGGCGGCGGTAATTGCTTACCATCAGGTGATACATCTGCTCGTGTGCCCAGCCTATTCCATAAAAAAAAATCCATAAGATCCAGTATTCCGGTTTGAAGTTATTAAGACTGCACGTTTGGCCTAGTGGTTTAACGGTCGCCACGCCGTTTCCTATTTCGCCAAGTGCCGTGGGTTCAAATCCCACGTAGGACAACACTTTGTGTAATCCACAAATTGTAGTTCTGAGTCTGGGTGTTCTTTGTGTCCGTTTCATGTATGTTTGTAAAGTCCCCCGCGACACAGGATTTATTCCTAGTGCGAGAGTTGTTATAAAAAAAAAAGTATAACTAATACGCAGACGATACTACGAACAGAAGTAGTATTTAATTTGTACCCAGAAAGTTGGTAGTTTGCAATTAAACGGCAAGACTAACTGTCCAGACTTTACAATGAATGGAATCCTCATGTTATCTTTGATTTTAGTTAATATACGGCTTGTAAGGAGATGTCTTAACACAATACAAATATCTCTCCTGATAAAGGAACCCACTTGTACCTACAGTAATTTTACTTCATAATGATTGGGTTGGGTAGTTTGAACATAAAAGCGTAACAAACACTCATATATAATAACTAGTGGACGCAAGCAACCTCGTTTGCGTCCAAACTATCATCCTCCGTTTTAACCCCAAAAGGGGGTTGATTTCTAAAGATACATTATTAGTACACCTCCACACCGTCTATAGAGCATACATTTTAAATTTCAAGTTTCTTACTTAAAAAACATAGGACTTTCATACACCCGTTTTAAGTTGAGTTTCGTAAAATCGGTTCTTAGCGGATGTCTACACCCTATAAGGAACCTACCTGCTAAATTTCAAGTTTGTAGGTGTTATAGTTTCTGAGATTTCGTGATTAATAAGTGAGTGGTATTTCGCTTTTATATATATAGATTGAAAATATTAATTTAATTTAGTTGGAATTAATGTTAATCCACTAGTTTAGTAAACCAACATACCGTCTGACGCTATAGTTCGTAGGTTCAAAATTTTCTAGACTCGTACTCTTATGTGTGGTAAATATACTACAGTTATTCAATCTTTTGATGGTTCGCAAATATGTGCTTACAACCATTGAGCCTAATTGAGAAAGTCCAACGAGAGGAAGAGACAATCGTAAAGGAAAACAATACGACATCGACACAGCGGAAGCTGAATCTAGTAATGACAGCGATTTTCTATGCGAAGGCAATGAGGCGTTACGGCGTGGTTTAATGTAACGATGAAATAACAACTCCACTTAAGAAGGTTATAGCTGTCTGGAGATTTCAGAAATTTATTAATCACACTGAAGGCAAGCTATGCCGTCATTAAGGTTTAAGTATTGCTGTTATACCCTCATACGGTTTGAAGTTATTAACCTTTCGTAAATTAAGTCCGTTCATTTTAGAAAAGATTGTCCTCCAAGGATACAAAAGAGAGTTTCATATTTCGTGAAGATTTTGAATTACTTTAATGACATTTAATATTTCTTGGAAAGGATCTTATCTAAAAGAAGCAGGAAAAAGAAAATCCTTTGAGTTCTCATTAGATTTATTGGTTAACTTATTTGCCAATGAAAGGAATTTACGGTCCATTTTATCGGCAAACTACTACTTACAAGGTATTAGGGAAATGTGAAATAACATTCCACTTTCTTAATGGTGCCCGCTTTTATGTCTTCTTTTAATCTTTGACCGATTTCAAATACAAACAACGTTATTATAGTAATAGGTATAAAGTTTAATGCAAATTATGAATAAGTAATGCTTTTTAACCACCGACGCAAAAAGAAGGGTGTTATAAGTTTGACGTGTATGTCTGTCTGTTTGTCTGTCTGTCTGTGGCACCGTAGCTCGCGAACGGATGAAGCGATTTCAATTTATTTATTTTTGTATGAAAGGTATGTATAGGTAGTAGATTCAGCACGAATGGGCCGGCTCGACCGGGGCGGTACTACCCTCGCACAGAAAATCAACGTAAAATGACAGCAGCAGTGCTGTCGTGTTTCGTTGGTGAGTGCGAGACCGGAGGCCCAAATAGTCTAGTCAACAAGTAGCATACTTGTTGACTAGACTAAAAGATGCAGCAGCATCACTAGGCCGCCATGGTGTGGGTCGCCATACTGCATTGTCTGCATTCTCAGTGAGTATGGTGACCAGCACTCTTGGATTCTGCTTATGCTTTCCATCAGGCAGAGTAGAGTCATTTTGGCTGGCCATACATAAAAAAAAAAAAAAAAAAAGAGGTGAGTTACTTGCGAGTATTCTTAGACATGTTTCATGAAAATCGGTTGAGTCGTTTAAAAGTTATGGGGGTGAAAGTGGGGAAGAAAAACCGAATGTTTGCAAAAATATCATTGGCGTATGATTACTCGATTAAGTGCTTGAGTAGGGGGTTTTTTAAATTTTGAATTTTTGTCCACCTAAACCTTGAAAGTGATAAACACTTATCATCTCTTTCAAGGTTTATTATAAACTTCCATTTGTTTGTCATCTTTCATCTTAGCATTTTACATTCATGAGTTTGGTCATCAGATCATCATTGAGTCATCAGACATTTTTAAACTAGCGTGTCTAGTTTTAATGTTTCTGAATTGTATATATGACATACCATCCCTAATATGAACGTTGGAAAATCCGGACTGTAGCTACTCATAATACAACTTCCAGTAAACGCCATCCAGTAAACAAGCTAAACTACTTTGTTCCTACAGCTCTTTAATGTACTTAATAACTATCGTTTACCGTTAAGCTGTCAAAAGCCAGTCATGTAAAATCACCTAGCTTGTTCGTATTATCAATCTTCGGCGTGGAAAATCAATAAAATGATAATACTTTTAGCTATTTCTAAATCCGCAACCAGAATGAGATCCATGGTCGTAAAGATACAGCAAGGGGCACAGCTTATCTACAGTTACTATTTTTAGTGTGAGCAAAAACCCAGTGAAATATTCAACATTCAACCCGTCTGTATCACCAACCTTGTTTACAGACAGGTATTTTTGTAAAAAAAGAATAGAAGCAATTTCCTGTCGCACCACAGGCACAGATTTAAGGTGATAAGTTCGTTCTCTATCACATTGAAACCTATACCCGTATCGAAAAATGTTCCTCTTTCATGGTTCCCTCGACGTGACTGAAATAAGTAAACCGTATTTGGGGTTCCAATCGGAATATGTTAGCGGTCTGAAACATTGCTTTGTTGCTTGACTTGAATTTGTCAATTCGAATTTCTTTTTTTTCAGCATTTGCTTTTATATAATGCTGACAATTGCGTTTTGTCTATCTAGCAATTTGTATTTAGATATTTTCAGTCGATCCAGGTTGCTTTGTGTTTCAAAATACCATCGACATTTGCGGTTAAATTAGATGCTTAAGTGAAAATATTATTTTTATTATTTATATGCAAGTTTGAAGTGCAAAATACTTACATTTTTCTTTTCAGCACAATGTACGTTAGATATGTGGTGCTTGCCTGTAATCGTTTGCTACACTTGAATTAATTTTATATTATTTATTGTTCATATAAGAGTGTAAACAAATGTTGGTAAGCCAAATAAATAAATACTGTACAATAAAATGTAAACGAATAGTAAAAACTAGAATTTGCTTAATTCAAATACATATTTAAATTTCGGCCTTTGGTGGGATATATGGAAAATTTATAGTTTACAAAAAAATTCCGTACTGTGAACCTGTAAAAAACAGAGTAAAATATTAATTTCATCATCATCCCCTTATAACTATTATATTAGAAAGTATGACAGTAGTAGTAATGATCTTAGAAATCATTGAGAGAAGTTTAAATCCAGCAGTGGGTGACCTCTGTGTGAAGTGATGTAATGATTTACAAACAGTTGAAAAATGTATATCTAATCTCCTACGTTACTATTACGACGAACAAGCTGTAATATGCTTTTTTATTTTATTTAATACACAACGCAATCTAGTCCCAAATTAAGATTAGCTTGTACTGTGGGTACCAGACATCTGATATACACTCATTTGCAAAAAAAACGGGCAGTTTCGATTTTCTTCCTGGCCGAAAAAAATAAAATACCAAAAAGGTTTTAATCATTTGAACATGTTACTGGCTAGTTATAAAAGTGCCATAATGTTTATAAGAGTACATTCCAAATTCAAATTTTTGAGTGAGCCTGGTTTTCAAAGAAAACAACTTTTAACTACATTTTGTGGCGCGAATTCCCTATAGTTTAATATCGACTCTAATTAACTTTTTGTAAATTTTTATTAAATTATATGATGTCCTTGATATTTAAAAGTATTGTTATTGCTTTTTTTGAATTAAAATCACTTGTACTTATTCCACTATTTTATTTTTGTTTACACCTGACCGGTTTCGCCTTATGACATCATCAAAGGAATAAAATAGAATAAAATAGTGGAATAAGTACAAGTGATTTTAATTCAAAAATGTATTATAATTTATAACAAGTTCCATCAAGTGCCGACAATCGAGAGTATAAATTACATTGTTATTGCTGTTTAGCAATCTCGAAAATGGTAGATAAAGTGATAAAAGCGAGCAAAATTATTGCGCTGCTTGAAGAAGGTTGCAGCCAATGCTTCGTGGCTCAGAGGCTAAATATGAGTCGGTCGACAGTTCAAAGGACCTGGCAGCGCTATCAAGAGACCGGTTCCGTCAAGAGAAGGCCTGGTTCTAGCAGAAAGTCATGTACCGAAACACGGGATGATCGTTTTCTAGTTATGTGAGATGTTGAGAAATCGCAAATCTTCTTATGTGGACCTCAAGAACAGCCTCGAAGAAGTAAAAAATGTGCAAATTAGTCTATGGACGGTCAGGAGGAGGCTTCTCGCTGCTAATATACACAGTTATCGCTCGCCCTAAATTACTCCGGGGACATCGAGTTGCCAGGCTTAGCTTCGGTCGAAATTGTGTGTCATGGACTCATGAAGACTGGGATAGGGTATTGTTCTCCGATGAAGCCAGGATATCTCTGCATGGTGAAGACCGACGTCGGCGAGTGCTACGTAGACGAGGAGAACGCTTTGCAGAGGCATGTTTTGAAGAAATCACACCTTATGGAGGGGGCTCTGTTATGTTTTGGGCAGGAATAAATTCTATGAATCGTACGGAGTTAGTCTTCATCGAAAACGGTACACTGACTGGACACCGATACATAACGGAAGTTCTAATTCCTTATGCACAACCCGCTTTAACCGCTCTTGGCGAAAACTAAATTTTTATGGACAACAACGCTCGCGCCCACCGGTCTGGCGATGTGGAAGCGTATATGCTAGAAGACGGAATTCGTCGTTTGGACTGGCCAGCTAGAAGTCCAGACCTCAATCCCATAGAGCATGTCTGGACGTTCTGAAGCGACGAGTGAGATCAGTGCAGCCGGCTCCGCAGACCATCAGAGAGCTAAAGAATGTGATTACCGCGGAGTCGGAACGTATTCCCCAAGAAACCATAAACTATATACTCGCTAGCATGCCCAGACGAATGCAAGCCGTGATTTCAGCAAGAGGGGGTTTTATCTGCTTTTAATGTATTCAAGAAAAAAAAAGAAATTAACGCGTTTCTTTTTATTTAGCAAGCAGGTACAATAATAGTGTTTTGAGCTTAAACATTATTTCTCAATAATTTAATCAAAATGTTATGATAAAACTGATGAAAACTATTCCTTCCTAATTAATTTATAAAATTCTGAGGATAACAATACCTAAAATTGTCAAACAATCTAATAGTAACTATAAAATAGTTCTTTGCTTAAGTGCCCGTTTTTTTTTGCAAAAGAGTTTATATACATAAATACTTTTTTAGGTAAATGCATACATATTATACATAGAAAATACTCAAATTTGATATTGGCAGATCATACAAACATTTGAGCCAAACCGGGTATCCGAGACCTCAGGCACAGCAGTCGCATACGCTAACACTGCGCCACCGAGGCCGTCGAATTCGGTATTATTTTCATCATAAGTACATATTTTCAATTACAAACTGCTCTGACAGTTTGACTGAAGGACTATTTAGATATGTATTTAAAATATGTAATAAATAATGCACTGTTTACTCCTGAATGTTCCTAATATAATCTTAGGACACGTGCAAAAGATTAACTAAATGTACAACTTTAGTATCGTCAATTTGTTTCACTTCGCATGATTTTCATACATATCTAAAAACCACAGTATTTGCAATTAAGAGAAGTTGAAGCGGAATTCAGCAATACAACTATGTGTAAATACGGGCGGAATGGGAACACAGTCCGGTCAAACTCCATGAATACATACATACGGGACTGTATTTAATCTAAGGTTAGATATTTGTCTTCACCTACACAACGTACTCGTATATCTCTGTTAGGCAGTCATGCGTGAAATGCAAGTTATCAAACTGTAGCTATTAACTACGGCTAATGTCAGATTATGTTCGGATAAACTTAGGAATGGTGCACACAAGTAAGAACTGCCTCGAGGAAGAAAGTCTATTAGAATTAATTAAATTTAGGAGTGTACCCACTTATTTTCTTTTCGTATTAATGACGTGGGTCTAGGGACACACCCTCACCCTACAGAAGATTGCGTTTAGCTTGCATTCTTAGAGCTTTGTTGTTTATCCAACGATGACTGGAGATCTCTCAAGAGGTATATTTACAATACTTATTTTACAATACAATACTTATTTTAGTCGTTGTAGCGAATAGACGTGCAATATAATATAATAACAATTTGCAAATTTACATTACCGTAAAATATTGACCTAGTTTTGGTGTGTCTTAAATGCGTATGTAAGCGCATTAGTGCAGCTGTAATTATTGGTTTTTGTGCAAAACAATGTACATTGCAATTAAGTGATAAGTTCAGGTGATGAGTAGCAGCCCCTTTAATAGGAGCGGCATAACACGCCGGACTCCTCCACCTACGACTCCTCGACAACCTTCATGTGAGCCCACTGACAGAATGGAAATAATATCCACCTGTGAGATACAGGGATGGTTGGGATCAATTGAGCAGTGTCTAAACGAAGTTTGTTCTGTTGCATCTGAAGGCAAGTTGAACTCGGACCAAAAATTGAAGATAAATACCCTTTGCCGTAAAGTAGCATCCGGAGTGGCTCAAATTACTGTGCAATATCAGTCACTCAAGCAAAAAGCCCTTAAAGCACATAATTCTTTGCAACATGCTGTGAAAACAGAGGAAATAATCGAATCCCTAGCGCAGATCAACCAGGCCATCCAGGAGTCGAGTGAAAAACAGGTACCACCCAGCGCTTCTTTTGCTGACATGGTGAAAAAAGGATCTAGCAACTATATTCGTCCCAGCAGTCTCAGTTCGGTAGTTATTTATCCTAGCGATAACTCGAAATCTAGTGAGGATACCAAGATCATGGTGCAGAAAATAATAAGCCCTGAAGCTATGAAACTCCACGTGCGAGGAGTCCGAAAGACTAGAAATGGCGGTGTTGTCATCAGTACTGAGACCAAAAAAGATATCGAGAAGCTCAAACAAACTGTCCAACTTGCTGAATCAGGACTTAAGGTTGATGATCCTTACAAACGCAAGCCTCGTATTATTATTATTGGAGTTCCTACAATAATGTCTGAAAATGAGGTCTATAAATGTTTGTACGAACAGAACATAGCTGAAAAATTCCCTGAATTGACGAAGAACGCTTTTATGACCTCTATAAAACTTAGTCACAAATCAGGCAAAAGAAACGCTGAGACCTGCAATTATATAATTGAGGTATCAGCCGCTACACGTAAAGCTCGTATTTAACTGGACGTCCTGTCCGGTCAGAGATTTCACGATGGTGACTAGATGCTTCAAGTGTCAACAATACGGACACGCAGCCAAGACGTGCAGAACGGCTACTTCTACATGCGGACACTGTGGTGAAGACGGTCATTCCGTCCAAGACTGCACAAGAAAAGTGGAGCAACCAAAATGTGCAACGTGCCTGCGCTTCAAAAAGCCAAGCAGCCACAAAACGGGAGACACTGATTGCCCAGCTAGACAAGCCGCTGAATTTAGGTATATAAATTCCATAGATTACGAGGGCTCCTAAGAGCGTCACATATTTTCTTGTATATATTAGATCTACCCTTACATTATCTTATGGATATTAATTTAATTACAGAAATAGATAATGTTTCTTTTCTGGGTCTATTTTTATACGATAGGTTAAATAGAGAAATAAGTATTTATAAACTTAATTATGATAGTTGTAAAAACACATTGCACAATTGGTTACAAATTTTGTCGTATGAGCAAACTGTGCATTTACTTGAAGTATATAAATAAAATTATTTTGCTAAGCTGCCTTAGCGCATTATTTCTGACCCACTTATTTCTAGTACTACAAAATTGATATGTATGTTATTAAATTATATTGTAAGCGCTGATTATGTAAATTTAAGTGTATACAAATTGTTTTGTAAGCATTTTCTTCGCCCGAGACACAGATTCAATCTAGTTCGGGCAAATAACAAATAATGTACTTTATTTATAAAATATAAGAATTTAATTGTAAATTATTTTACTTGTTAACTAAATAAATATTTTATTATATTATTATTATTATTGAATAATATATAAACGTCACCATTAATAATCACTTTGAATTGGTGAGGTAATGTCTTCTTTTTGAATTAGTCTAAAAAACCAAAGCTATGATGTTAGAATACCCGGAATAAAAACAATGTAAGTTTTGTGTTTGCTATATTTGGAATTGTAGAAAAGGTTAATAAGAAATGATAACACCTTCATAAATCCTTCAATGGATTCCCTCATACATCGGGCTATCAGGTAACGAGGAAGTGGACATATTAGCAAAACAAGCTTGTAGCGATGGCTTAGTTATGGGTTCCTTGCCTTTTTTCACTGATTGCATACACCTAATCCGAGAACATTGTTTTAAGCTTTGGAAGGTTTATTTTGACAAACGGTCAGTTGAAAAAGGTATATGGTATAAGACCCTACAAAACGAGCCTTGGAAAACTCCATGGTTTGATGACTGCTCATTGGAGAGGCAGATGACAATTACAGCCTTCAGATTACGTTCCGGACACATCCCACTTAATAAGTTCGCATATATGATGAAGAAAGTACCATCTCCCCTTTGTTCAGAGTGTGGCATTTTAGAAGATGCGTATCATATTATGATGGAGTGTGTCCGGAACGAAGACGTGAGATATAATTTGTTATTTATTACAAATAACCTAGGACAACTTGGCACTTGTAACGAGATATTGGCTGTTCCCCTTTCGGAGACGGCAAAAGAGCTGTATAAAGTAGTTCTTGTTGGTATGAGGCGACGGTCATTATGTACATGACATTATATTATTGTATAGATATAGACTAGATTTAATAGATGTTTTATAAATGTTGTTGATCTAATGGAGTGGCGTAGTCCCGAGGGACTAAAACTCCTTATATAAAGAAAAAAAAAAAAAAAATGATAACACCCTTCTTAGAATTCTGAAATTCCTTTTGTGAGACATTGCATATAATACCGCCTGATTAAAAAGGAAAGTGTATAGTGTGAATATCACACCACCTCTGATCATGAAAATATTATAAAAAACAATAATAATAAATGTTTTATTTTCATCTATACTAATATTATAAAGCTGAAGAGTTTGTTTGTTTGAACGCGCTAATCTCAGGAACCGCTGGTCCGATTTGAAATATTCTCTCAGCGTTGTATAGTACATTTATCGAGGAAGGCTATATATCGTCTCGCTAAGACCAATAGGAGCGGAGCACCAATGAAGAATGTTTCAAAAACGGGTAAAATTATCACGCTACGCGCAAAAGGAGACGCAAACAAGGTTGCGTGGGTCAGCTAGTAATTAATATAACTACTACTGCCATTCTGTACTTTTAACACTATGATAATTTAACGTATCTTATGCTGTAGTACATATTGCAATGCAACTCTAATTATTTGTTTGCTTCAAAAAATGTTTTCAAACTTCTTTTTATAAATTAATATATTCACTAACACATTTCTTGTGTATGTATGTCATGAAGTTCCGGGGTTATTTAACCTGCGACCTATAGAATGCTACTAGGCAGCTGAAATAGACTGTACGTAACAGCTGTAGAGGGCGACGTTACTTTATACTTTGTGATGAGAGATCGTGGATGTCCAGTGGTTTGATATATCATATGACAAGATGTCGCATGGTATAAATAACTGGTCCAGAGCGTTGACCTACCCACTGTGGCGTCTTTCGAATACGTCCGTCTTTCTTACAACTATATTGCTAAAAATGAATTCGAAATGATTCCTGTCGAGACTTTATGTATAATTTATGTTATGTGTTATTTTATGTTTATTTGACACTTTCTGGAGTGTTTTTAATATGAGTCCAGAAACGAACCTTGTAATAAGATGCATTTTTATTTTCATGACGTGTCTTGTTCTAATTTGAAGTGCCAGATTATCTTTTATTAAACTTGTAAGTGTGAAATGTTTAAAAACAGCTATCGTCAAATGTGTTCATGGATATGAACCTCAGTTTTAGGTGCATAATTGATAAAATATAAAGTATCACGGTAGTATTTATTTATAGGTAGGTGCTGTTTATAGGGAATACCGCGTCATGTTTAAATATTTTGCTTTATTAAATTGTAGCAGAAGTATATCAATACTGAAAGTATGGGGTGTTTGATATTGGCTATTTTTCAAATTAACGGTAGGTGCAAGTTATATGTGTACGAGGGGAATATTTTTCATTATCTTGGAAAGCACCCTCGTCTTGTTCCCCGTAACGTACCATTCTTTATAGCTCCAATATTGTTTCGGGAGGTCTTGCCGCGACAAAATAAATGTTTGTATGGACCCCGCGTTCCGCGACCGCCGTCTTCCACTGATCCGACAATTTAAGCGTTATTGCTTTCGTTAAATATTTTACAAGAAGAAAAACAAATTTATTGCTGTTTTGTTTTTAATTAAGTAAGTAAGTTCTTCTATAACACGTTCTTAGGTATTCGTTTTGTTAATTCCTTCGTTAATAAAACTTTATACTGACATGAATATTTGATTAAAAGTAATTCTGTTGAATCGAGGAATGTTTGAGATTGGCTTTAATTGGATTATAATTTGAGAAGAAATTTTGCTTCTTTGGATTTATTAGAGACTGAATATTATGATGATGATGACGGGCAGACTATCTTAGTTGTTGTGCGTAATTTCACGTCACGTCTAAACTTTGGATCAAACGTTTGTATGATCTGCAAATATTTGTTTCGGAGTTTGGGTGTTTTCTATGTATAATATAAAAAAAGTACATTAATATTTATATCAGTTGTCTATTACCCATAACACAAGCTCTGCTTAGCTTAGGACTAGATGACGTTGTGTGTTAAATGTCCGAAATATTTATTTATTTTATTAAACTATGATAAATCGATTTCTTATAATTTAAGTTTATCTTTTGCGGCTTTTGTTTAACTGCGGCAAAGAAAAAAAGCGGCCAAGTGCGAGTCGGACTCGCCCATGAAGGGTTCCGCAGCGCAAATAACATTTTTTTTTAATATTTGTTTTGATTGAATGAAAGGTAAATTGCAGTTTACGATTTATGACGTATTAAAAAAAAAACTATTTAGATTTATCATGCTCTTATTTTAGAAGTTACAGGGGGGACACACACATTTTACCACTTTGGAAGTGTCTCTCGCGCAATCTATTCAGTTTAGAAAAAAATTATGTTAGAAACCTCAATATCATTTTTGAAGACCTATCTATAGATACCCCACACGCATGAGTTTGATGAAAAACATTTTTTTGAGTTTCAGTTCTATGTATGTATAACCCCAATTTTTTTTGTTTTTTTCTTATTTGTGTGTGAAAATCTTAATGCGGTTCACAGAATACATCTACTTACCAAGTTTCAACATTATAGGTATTTTAGTTTCGGAAAAAAGTGGCCGTGACATACGAACGGACAGACGGACAGACAGTCAGACATGACGAATCTATAAGGGTTCCTTCCTTTGGCACGGAACCCTAAAAAGGAAGAGTAATAGTTTTCGTCAGTTTAACCGACTACTGAACAGATTCCAAAGATTGAGGTGTCAATAGATACGCAATAATGGCCTGCGTATAGGCTATAGAAATTTTACCAAAAGTCATCGTTACGAAGTGAGGTTATAGTTATTTCAAATTTTTCTTGTTTGTCTTTAAGCAATATCGTAAACAATTTTTGAATTATCGCATAAAAATTGTATTAATCTGAAGATGCATTTATTTTAATAGTTTGAAAAACTTTGAAAACCTTTGATATTGCCTTTCTTCTTTGATGAATGAATTGAACGCGGCTCAAGGTTCATTTTTATTTTTATTTGTTTTAAGTATATTTAATTAATGAACCCTTTTTGTAATATGATGCCCACACAATTAAGTAATTTTTCCTTAACCACGCACGGTGAAGCCAACAATTTTCTAATATTTACGTCGGTACTCAGTTTCATTAAATTTTAATTAAATAATACCTCAAACATCGTTTTTATTACGTTTCGGTACATTCAACATCATGCAATGCCAATTCATACGAAAAGTTTTGAGTGACGCAATATTATTCAATAATTTTCTACGTTAATATTCAGAAATGTCTTTTTTTCATTTTCCAAAATGGTTATCGAGATAAGTTTCCTTATTAAAAAAACCTTAATCTGTTTTATATTAAAAATTGAAACTACCATTTCATTAAGATATTTCACCCCGGGCGTCAAAATAATATTAAAAACCGTCCAGGGTCGCATCTCCCACAAGTACGTATACACCGTAATTTATCAATTATACGGTCACTGCTTTTTATTTACGCTTTATATATTTCATGCAACATCCATATTTAACGAGTTCTTTATCGCGATTCCCGGGAGCCAGGCAAAGTCCTTTCATACACACAAGTAAATTTTTGACGCGAACGTGCAATTTTTCCGGGGAGCTTAGGTGAAAAGAAATTTTCGGGGCCCTCGGATTAGTCCCTCAATTACGACCCCACCGACACAACTCAGAAACCCCATGATATAAATCAAGTCGAATTACAACACGCAAAAAGTAGTACTGTACATATTAATTCTATATAAATTGTACGTGTAATGAGATATTATTTTCCAGGTGTAGGTCTTAAATAAATTGATGAAATTGAACTTTAATTCATAAATTAATAAGAATAAAAGAGTCATAACTTATATGATACTAATAATCTTCAGGGATATATACAAATACATCTATCCCCGGAAACATTCCAATTCTTTTATGATTGCGGTATGTTTTCTTTTTCAACAAATGATTGATGAGCGTACCATAATTTAGATTGAAGATGTTATGACCAAATAAAACAACTGAACAAGATTAAAAAAACATCAAGTAAATTCTTAAATTGTCCCGTGAAATAATTCTGTAAAAAAAAGGTATATCCATAACTGACTGACTGAATTTGAGATTATATTTTCGCAATGTCGACTACCGTCTCAACTTCTCAAGTCACTATCAGGATATTGTGGAATGAAACGAAAAAACTTTTTCAATAACACCGACAAGGAGATATTCAATTATTAACTTTATTACAAATATGTACACGGTGTTGGTTTCATGCAAATTTATACTGAATAAGAATATAGAACTAAGTAACCACTTTTAGCTTACTTTGTTGTACTTAATACGGCCAAGAATTCTTTCTGTTCTTTTAATCCTATTTTCTGTAAGCCCTCGAGACATCGCTAGATTTTATTCTTGGGGATTGCCCATAATGTATCCAAATACGATTTTCCAAAAAGTCTTAAGAGAATAGGTTATACAGTCCAAAGTAATGCGAACTTAGGATTGTTTACTGCCCCACATTGCCTTTTAGAGTACCTCGAAGTTTACAAGTAAAATTTTAACAAGAACAAAAACCGACTTCAAGGTTCGACTTGATTTCTCTTGGATACCATCATCAGATCTTAGTGTCCTTATCATGGTACCACCGTTGGGATATCTCCTTTCCATTAAAAAAAGAATAATTAAAATCGATCCATAAACGACGAAGTTATCCGCGAACACACCTCCTCCTTTTTTGAAGTCGGTTAAATAGAAACGTAATTAATGTAGTTCGTACATACTTAAGATTTCACAAAAAAACTGATTTTAAAATGTCAAAATGGTAAAATAATATACTTAAATAAATTAAAGGATGATGATTGAGTCCAATGTGTGACGTTAAACGTGATAAAACGTATTCTTCTTTTCTTAATTTTTCATCTTTAAGGTAGATATTTTTTCGTCAAACTTGAAAGGCAACAGGAAAGGAAGTATATAACAAAAACAGATTTATTTTTGCTCCCAAATGGATGAACATTTGGTATTGAAAGACGTATTTTAAATCAACTATACTTACAAGAAATAATTGTAGTAGAATATTGCAAACAAACTGTGATTTGACATTTTAATCGAGAAGCAACTCAGTGCAACAGCTTGTCGACACTCGGCTTTTAACTAATGTCTAATGTTGTCTTGAGTGCATAATTTTCGAGATAGTGTCGACATACGCACCGTACGTAGCTATGATTTAAACAGCCCCTTTGTAATATAAACATACAAGCTCCACAGATAATCTTAACATGTGAGTACATAAATAAACAACGTTCAAAATGTTAACAGAGTTATAATGGGACTTAGGATACCTTTTCATAAGGCGTATTGTTTGTTTCAATTGTTTGCTATATGATGTTCAATTGTGTTTTTAACCACATTCTAACATAGGTACTATTTGTACGAGATTCAAGTTACTGATAACACTATTTATATTATGTTTTTACTTAAACTATATATTAAACCAAAATATTATTACACTTTTCCGAATAAGTAAAACATGTGCTTTTAAGTCCGACTTGTTTTTTCTTGCCAATATTCTAAAGTTGACTGTTGCTGCAAGTTTCCGTATTTTCTTGATAATTTATCATTGTTTGGACATTGAAAATTGAAATGCAAATATTTTGTTACGAAGTGTTTGCTTAATGGTAACGTATTCCAAAGAGTCCATTTCCTTAAAACATTTGAATTTTTCATGTAATGAACACACGTAAATATTAATGGTCCAACTTTGAATGCAACAATTTCCTGAAGCGAACAGCGTGATTTTTGGTGCACCATTATAAAAATGAAATTTTAAAAGGCACGCAACCTCTGGGTTTTGTTTTGTGAAACTGGGTGAATGAGTGGTTTATTTAAAACCCTTTTTTATGTGAGTCAAAAAGGTAGCCCATTACGTACCCTTTAGAATCGGGAATTCATAATTTCAAATTTACATAAGTACATATACAAACATCTCGATGTAAACGAAGTGTGAACTTCTTTTGTTGAATAGATAACTGGATATGAATCATGTTTCTCTTATTTATTTTTTAAATCTTGGACTTAAAGCTTTGAAGGCTTATTTTAATATCCTACTTCCTATCCTACTAATATCATAAATGCGAAAGTGGCAAAAGCTAATAGGTTCACATCTGTACTTTTACAAGTGAAAACCTACAGTTAAATACTATAGAGATTGCGTAAAGAGTGCGATTTTCTGAGTTATTTTATTTTTTCCTTTAAATTTTCCTACTAACTCAGTGACCTAAAATATGTCTTGGCTTTTGAAACGAGAGAAGACTCTTAACTGCAAATCTTGTCAGTCAACGAGGAAAATTCATACCTAGACGTGAAAATGTTTTTTATCAATTTTTCTACTAACTCAATTGTATTTTACACTGATGAAATAGTAAATTAATAAACAACGCCAATTTTTTAACGCTACTAGTAGGCGATAATGCGGATGAGTTTTTTGACACTTGTATGTAAATACTGTTATTGTTTTTAAAAATTATTATTTCCTAGTATTTAATTTAATTCTATAATTAAATGTAATTTTTCTTATACTAGTAAGTACTGCAAAATATAATTTTCATTTAATATAAACAATTATAAAAATAAACACTACTACCTTATTAAAAGAAGCTATTTAAATCATGTGAAATCAAAATAATTAAGCATACCTCCAATATATCTTGTGTCATCAGTTTTAAGATATACTTCAACTAATTCTTTAATAGTGCTTTGATTTTTTGATGCTTGAATACGTATTTAAAATATGTTGAAGATGTTTCTTCGCCTTCTCCGAAGTTTGTATTGTACAGTTAATTTGAATAAAAGTAAATCCTAGTTCTTAAAAGGTCGCGGGGCTTGGTAAGTTATTAAAATACTTTGAGCTGTTGAAATGGCTGTAAAATTTACGGATAACCAGATACGTAACTAGAAACTTTTGACATGTTTACGTTTCTATGCAATCGGGTAATAACAGGATACTCGTGGAGTAATAAGCAATAAATACACTCCCCGTTGCATTTTAAATGAGAAATTGTGGATGGATCTCCATAAAAATATTTATGAACCAATGAAACTTAGATGAATAAACTTTATACATCTTTTACTTTGGTTTGAATAGCCTGGCTACCTGGCAGAGATGTCTTGGTTAACTCAATTTAAACTTCCTAGTATAAACTAAATTGAGAATAACACTTCTAGTTTTATAACTAAAGTAGTTTTATAATAATGATGAATGCAATATATGTGTATGTATGTATATATGTATGTATGTAGGCATTGTATGTGTTTTTCATGTATTCTAACTTCTTTACATAGCATAAAATGAAGTCGTTGCCGCTCTCTGTTTGCTTAGATCTTTTTAATTACTCAACGGATTTCAATTCAGTTTTCAGCAAAATATAGAGTAATCCAAGAAGAAGGTTTATCCGATTTTGAGTTAAGTCGAATTGGTTTGACTACTCAACATTTACTTACTTAATGTCCTCTTATCCCTTATCAGTTACATAGGGCTCTCAGAAGGGACCTCTATTTATCCCGGTCTTGTGCAGCAACCTCGAGATCGGTCCAGCCGTAGCCGATAGTTGCAGCCTCTCTATCGACTGAGCGCTTCTAGGTATTTCGAGGGCGGCCGCGTTTTCTTTTGCCGTCCGCTTGCCACTTCAAGCTCTGCTTAAAGATATGGTTGTCAGGTCTCCGCAATGCATGACCAATCCAACGGCCACTTCCTAATCAGAATCTCCTCTCCTATTGGTTTCTGGTCGGTTAACTCCTACAGTCTTGTATTAGTGATGGTTCGTGGCCACCATATACCCAGTATGTGCCTTAGGCATTTGTTGATAAATACCTGTAGCCTGGCGGTGACCTCCTTCTTGACTATTCATGTCTCGCATCCCTACAGGAGAACCGACTTTAAGTTCGTACGTTACGTAATTATTAAATTAGAAAAAAACTTTCACGGCTAAATCGTTGAACCGAATTTAATTTGAAATTTAGGCATGGAGATACTTTGATTCTTAAAAAAGAATTAGACAGCATTTTACCTCGGTAACTGACATACCCGCAGGCGAAACCGCTTGCAAAAGCTAGTAGGTTATAAACTGTATTCAATTGCGATTTGTTCTATTTTATAGACACCAGCATTTGAAAAACTCCATTCTATTTTTTTATGGAATAAGGGGCAAACGAGCAGATGTATCGCCTGATGGTAAGCGATTACCGCCGCCCATGGATACCTGCAACACCAGAGGCGGCACAAGTGCGTTGCGCGCCTTTGGCGGAGGGGGGGGGGTGGTTTGGGGTATGGGCCTCCGGTATCCTCACTCACTCGGTGAAACACAGCGCAAGCGCTATTTCACACCGGTTTTCTGTGAGGACGTGGTATCACATTTTACAATAACATTATTATCGTATAACTGGACAAAACACGTCCACTGCTGCTGCCCTAATCCAACGCCTGCCAGCGATCTTCACCAGGTCATCAGTTCACTTTGAAGGACCCTACCCACGCCTACTATTTTACAAAGTAGATACATCATTCATTGAAATTCTTTTAGTAACCATGTTGACACGACCGTAAGTACCAATCGCTAGTATTTGTGCTTCTGCTATATTCAAGGACTGCAAAGTTACACATTCACTGGCTATGGATCAATAGTAGTTGTCCCATGCGACAATCTAACGCACTTGACGTGATGGCAGTTGGTAAGTTGAAGAAGTTCAATGCTAGAAAGCTTAAACTTTTACACGATCGAGGAAATGAAAGTTTGTTTGGGACTTTTTAAATATTACAATGCAGACTTTGAATACCAGTGTTTTTACTGCCTTATCGATTCTGATCTTCGCACACACGCTTCTGAAAATGAAAGTAGATAGGTATAAAGTGTATATATTCATATTTATTTAATTTTTTGATTTAAGCACAAAATGAGGAGTTTATTTTATTGTCAAATAAGTTGTAAATCTTTCATAAAAATAAACATATTAATCTCAAATATTACCATAGCACTGAGTATTTTATACGGATTCATCGAAATGTGTGATGGCATAGGTTCCGCTAGACGTTCTTAATTAATCAACAAATCAACTTGGTATGTCTTTAACTACAAATGTGTACAAATTCCTCTAGTAAAGGTTTAGACACAATATAATCAATTGTCACGTATCTTTTAGCTGAATCTGAACATTTCTACTATATAGTTGTTTAATACTGTACTGTACATACATCTTTATCAACAGTATTAATCATAAAAGTACATTCGTATATGACACGTATGGCCTTTGAATAAAAATACATTCTAAACAGAAACATAAATTGGATGTTGAACTTTTAAAACGGTAATTCAGTTTAGGAGCTGCGCAATGGAATTAAGTATCGTCGAATTCTCTACTCAAGGGACGATTCTGACCTACTTCCTGACCCGACTATTGCTGAACACACACCTTTTAGTCATAACGTTCAAAACGGAATATGGCTCGAAATATACCCTACAACATCTATTGGCTCATAAAAGTTAATGAATTGAAAGGGTTCCAGGGCATTTCTGTTAAATGATATTAGTGCTTCGGTTGCCAAATATGTCGCAAATTTTCGTTATGGATTTCGGTTCGTAATAATACCTATTAGATAAGAGTTGTATTGACATTTCAGAGGAATAAGTCAGGATAGAATTCCCACTCAAAACTGTGTTACTGATTGTTGTATTACGAAAACCCCAGATGGCAAAGCAAATAGGCTGTATTATTGTTAATTCTGTAAAAAAATAACTATGCTAAGTCTGTATACTGTGTCGACATATTCAATATGACTTTATACCGGTTTTTCATTTACAAAGTAATTGCCAAAGATGAACCTTTGTCGAGTCGAACGCATACAAATCATCTCGGTGTTTCTTTTCTCGATTGCTTCTTAATAATATTTATATTTTTCTTAAAAACAAAACTGTCATAATCATTCACAAAAATAGTAGATTGTACATTCAATTTACGTAGATGTTTTTAACAGTTCAAACGGACAATGACCTAACCATATGTCTAAAATAAAATGAATTGCAATTTTATTGTTATGGCTGCGTTTGTAGTCATTTATCTAACCGCTATCTAGGCCGTCTCAAATAAGTTAGTATCAATCATAATGTCAATGTCCCCTTTCGTGCTATTGTTAGAAAATTTATTAGTACCCTCATAAAACAGTCTACAATCATAAAATTAGCCAAACATCCAGAAAATGAACAGCAGTACAGAAAGATCTTGACAACACAACACATGTTTGAGTAAAGATTAAATTAACTTAGTTTATCAAAATCATATGTCGCTCCTCAAATTCTTTTCATTCTATTAGCTAAAGATTTTTTCTTCTAATTATGTACCTTTTTACGCGAATGTTCTTGGCTCGTTTGTTGATACTGTTTTTCTCTTTCGTATTTGGCCTTTTTTTACCTAATTTAGACATCATAAAACTACAGAGAAGAATATGATAAATTATATTATTTTATAACACCCATTGCTACTAACTATTACGTTACTGAAATAAATTACAATCTACGTGATGCTAAGTTCACTCAGACTATTCTCGAACCGAAGAGTCACGTTTGCGCTACTGAACAGATACGACAATCTATTTGGTGCACGCTTACATAACCTACATACAAGATAACAAGCTCACAAGCTCCTTTTAGTCTAACATAATCATATAATATACGACTGTAATGACAGTAATGGGCAATGGCCCAGGCTACTGAGTTTGTAAATATAATTAAATTGAAGGTGTCAGCTTCTTGCGTACTACGACTAGAAGAAACGAATAAAGTATTAGTATAAAACTATGTGAGAAGTAAATTCAAGCTGTGATGTTAGGCGGTCAATTGACTTATCTCATGAAAAAAAGTTTAGCCCTTAACTTTCGACAGAGAAATAGAATTCAAGAAGGTAGAAGCTTAAAAAGAATTGCTACTTTAATGAAACTCTCAGCTAAAGAGACTTTCTTGCTGTATTGAATTCCCGATTTCCCTTGGTGATCGTTGTAACACCCGTTACAGGACGCTGGTGCAATTGTTTGCATACACAGGCGTATTCGTCTGGTGAACTTGATATAAAAGAATCCGAATATTTGTTTTTTAACAAAGTTGGTGAACAACACACTTCATTCAAATATGTTATGTATGTAGAACCCCGTGTATATATGGGGTAGAATCCTGAATCAAATTAAAATGCAAATTGTGATATTTGTTATGAAAATAAACATTTAGGGGCACGCGTTAAATTTGGGTCAGTTTCAATAAACATACATAATAATTGATTTGACGCTGATAAAATATAATTATTTTTAATATACGGTAACTTTTATTAACAGGTAAAATAATGAAAGAAAAAAACTTGTACTTAAGAATATAATTTAGGTAAATTATTTGGTTTCCGCAAAAAATGTTCGAAGGTCCCACGTTTTAAATTGATTTATCCTTAACAAGAATATCGCTATCAAATGCAAATCCATTGTGTTTGATTGCGATATTGCGGATTGCGTAGCTAAAATAATATTCTTCGATTGGACTATTTTATTGCCCCTACTTAAATTAAGAGTAAATAACAAATAGCAAATACCTAACATATTTTATAAATAAAAAAAATGTAACCTTAGAATAAATAATAGAGGCTTTAACGATTGTAGAAAGAGGTTCGTAGCGAAACGCATGCTTGTGCTTGTTTCGCTACAAATCTCTCAGGTACGTATTAATAGTCACAAAACCGCTGACAGGAACTAATTATTGGCAAAATCATCTTGAAACTACAACTTTCTCAACGATGACACATTTATTAATTTATTCCATAGAGCGATTGTAAGCGATATCCGGGGCATTAAGAGAATGCGAATGGATGGTTTTATTAATTATGCAACGCTTAGTTCAGCTCGTCTGTGACCCAGTTTAAGTTCGCCTCCTGCTAACAGCTGCGATCGTGTCGCACTCCTCTTGTCTGTATTACTGCACTATAATGTGTATAATACGTTGATAATGAACTTATCTTCATTATAAGCTTCCTTGAGGTTGAGGGTTATGAGAGCCTAGTACTTACCCAAAGTCATTAATATTTTATGGCGTCTTAGCCACTTGCCCGTGGCGTTCTGCCTCATTCAGAACAGGATTGAAAGACAAGATCTAAATAGCTCCATATGCACGGGTTAAGTTATATCAGCACAACTATTTTGATAACAGTATTGATAATATCCATTCAAAATTGATACTTCTCGTCAAGCACCCGTTGGTCAACAACGCTTGTCTTTTCATTAAAATACAAGGATTGTTATTGTTGACTCTTTTGACTAGTTTTACTCATCAAAGACAGTTATCAAAAAAGAAATAGTCTACTATAGCATACCCAGTTACTTTCGATGATCTTAATAAAAAGTGAATATCAAAAATAAATTATGACATTAATTTTCATGGATCTAAAATAATTATCTTGGTAGCTAAGGAACATTTATTACATAATATAGCATTACATCTTGGTAGCTTAAATAAACTTATAAATTTAGACCACTAGGTTTTAGAAAAAGTTATCTAAATGTTGTTCAACTTACAAAGCTGTCAAGTTACAGTACAGTCCCTAAATTCTGCAATTTAGGGACGATACTGTAACTGTACTGTGTAAATATATGCATCGGTACATACAAATATTTATGGCTAAATCTCTGCGCCTATTTTCATGAAATTTGGTAGGACGATACTTTGATTTTCTACATAGGCTATACTCTATACCGCGATACCCGACTACACGCAGCCGGAGCCGCAGGTAAAAGCTAGTGCAACACATGTGAGAGACCATAAAGGTAGTTCGTATCCTATGGGACGACACGTAAGCCATCTTTGAACAGAAATCTATCTAGTCGCCTTAAAGATAATGTAGACTTAGCCTCTTGTCAAAAATAGCGGCTTTTAGCCTGTTTAAGGATATGTTACAATGGGAAACTCTTCAATTTCTCCTGTTTATCGTCTATCAACTTTATAGAATAATATTTATTTTACTATTTCTTCAGTTATTACCAAATGGAACTTACATTATCATTTATTACTTTGTCGGCTTATACATGCTTATGTAAAGAAATAGAATATTCAGAAGCCTTTTAATTTTTAATGCAGGGTTCTTTAAAAAATCTGTGGATTATCTTTGAAAAAATATTAGAAACATGTACATTTGAGCACTGACAAACATGTAAACAAAATATTTAAACTGGGGTTTAAGCTGCGCAAGGAAAATGCTTAGTTACTTAACATATTGTATCGAGTCTTCAGGTTTAAATGAATACCGTTTCTGTTCTTGCTCATCAACGCGGGCACGGATTACGATACTTAGTTAATCAATCACTTATGCAAGTACTTATGCTAACAGCATTTAATCCTGAACTAATAAGTACATAATTTATGTATCATAAATATCTTTACTTAGTCAATCCCAGACTTATTCTATAAATTAGACGTAATCCCCAGAGCCCATAGATATTCGTTCAATTGTAGACAGTAATCTTAAATAAATATTTTTAAATATTTCGGACATCTAACACACAACGCCATCTAGTCCCAAGCTAAGCAGAGCTTGTGTTATGGGTACTAGACAACTGATACAAATACATACATACTTTTTTTTTTGTAAATACATACATGTTATACATAGAAAACACCCAAACTCCAAAACAAATATTTGTAGATCATACTAACATTTGGTCCGACCCGGGAATCGAACCCGAGACCTCATGATCAGCAGTCGCACACGCCAACCGCGAGACCAACGAGGCAGTAACAGTAACAGTATCTCCTGGACATAAACCGCTTCAAATACAGATTTTTCGTATACGCAGTAAGTAAAACTGTGTCTTGTTTTAATGCAGTAATAATGTTTGGTTAAAACGAGATTTAAAATCGCAGTTGCCTATAATTTCTTTGGCTTGATACTCCATTCTCGAGTGCCAGATGATAAAGAATCCAAAAGGAAGGGTAATTGTTTTGACGGTCAATGTATGTTTCACCGCAGCGCCTGAACTACTGAACCAATTTTAATGAAGCGGTGTTAATAGATCTATGTCGGTCACTTTGGTTCTTTGACGGATTACTTCGTTACGAATTTTGTCCTTCAGAGAGACTCCAAGCGTAGCTCTTTCCATGGTACGCTGAGCACGCTCTGAAAGTTGGTAGGATGACGTGGCAATGGACTGGTCACATATGTCGCAGAACAGACAACCGCTGGAGTAAGCGTGTTTAGGGTGGAGACCGCATCTTGGCAAACGTAGTGTGGGACGCCCTCTGGCCAGTTTATTTTTTTTAAATACAACTCCCGCACTAGGAATAAATCCTGTGTCGCGGGGGACTTTACAAACATACATGAAACGGACACAAAGAACACCCAGACTCAGAACAACAATTTTTGGATCACACAAAGTGTTGTCCTACGTGGGATTTGAATCCACGACACTTGGCGAAATAGGAAACGGCGTGGTGACCGTTAAACCACTAGGCCAAACGTGCAGTCTTGATGAAGGGACAACTTACGTAAGAGGGCTGGCAGCGACTGGATGCAGAAAGCAACAGACCGGGCTCTGTGGTGTTCCTTGGGAGAGGCCTATGTCCAGCAGTGGACTGCAACGGGCTGATGATGACGATGGTGTTAATAGATTTGGATATCTTGTATATTTCAGGGAACTAGGATTGTGTGTTGGTTTTCATTTTACTACAGTATTCATTATTTTAGAGATCTGATTGGGTATCTTGTTTTTGTAAGTAGTGAGACCATTTGCCAGTTTTGTAAATATATTGCTTTACATCTCAGTATACAAGTATAATATACATTTCAAATTCGGTACTGACAGGAGAAAAATATTTCGTACGTAAGATAAAAGTTCGTGATACAATCGGCGTAAGCTGTCGTCCAAATGTCAATAGATACAATAGTTTGGCACTGTCTCCTGCCTGTGGGCAAAATTTGCAACTGGTAAATGCATATAATAATGGATTACACTAAAGCCGATGATAATGTATTATTCTAGACAAATCAGTAGCCCAACATAACATAATTACAACACAACACGCATAACATTTTTAATGGAACCAAGAGTTTTTTTGAGTCTTTACGTTTATCGTGTAAGCCTTTATGAATACTAATAGTAATACATACAAAAGACAAACCCGCACTAAGATCTAGTAGAAACAATTAAGGTTAGAATTATATGATGGGTGATTTTTATATAATATAATCAGATGGGAGTTGCGCGCGGATCGGTGAGACAAGCGCACGCGTCAGCTAACCAGTCCGTTCAACAATGCGATCTTGTTTTATAGAAATACCCACCTTTTTTTATAATTATGAGTGATATAAGTAATAGAAGTTTAACATCTAGTTTACCTAAATTGTTAAGTGATAGTAGTGAGGAAGATGTAGACATTGTGCAACAACATGAAAACATGATTTTAGAAAATAATTCAGAACTTGAGGCGATTCGAGGTAAGCGATTAAGAAATGAAAGTGATAGTGGAGAGAGATATGAAGATGATGATGGTTTCACGACTGTAAGTAGAAACGCGAAACGGCCTAACCGTGGCCTTTCTAAAAGTAGTGACCCAAAAAATACTGCGACAGATATGATGAACAAATACGAAGTATGTATCACGTCCATAGAACCACTACCCAAACAAATTGCACTAGCAAAAATGTTAAGAAAATACAATGTAGATGATATTAAAAGAATAAAATATAAAAGTAGCTTCAAGGTTTTGGTTCTTTTTAACTGTCAAGAAAAAGCCGATGTACTTTTAAATAATAAAGCAATAGCAGATTTGGGATTAAGATGTCAAATGACGTTTGAGTTGAACTTATGTTACGGAACTTTAAAGCAAATGGATTTAGAAATCGATATCAAGGAGTTACAAAACACATTGAAATGTGACTATGAAATCATTTCTTTAATTAGACTTAAAAGATTGAATGAGGAGGGAGTATGGATAGAAAGTGAAACAATCCGAATTGGCTTTAAAAGTTCTACCTTACCACCGTATGTTTATGGATACGGTTGCAGGTTCAAGGTCGAACCCTATACTTTCCCAGTTTCACAGTGTTCAGGCTGCTGGAAATATGGACATTTAAAGAAATATTGCCCTAAAAAGAAAGTGTTGTGTCCAAAATGTGGTCGAAACCATGTAAATTGTGAAACGAATGACTTCAAATGCTTAAATTGTGGCGGGCCACATATGTCTTTAGACAAAACTTGTCCTATTTTCTACAAAGAGAAGCAAATACGAGATATTATGAGTAAAGAAACTTGCTCATATCGGAAAGCATTGATATTATATTACAAAAATACACAAGAGAATGAAGAATTAATAGTATCAGAATATACCATGGATAAGGTCCATACACGAACAAAAACCTACCGAGATGTACTAACACATAGTAAGATGAACATATCTACAATTGATGAGCAAGAAAATAACCCAGAAGAAGAAGCTGTATTATTAAAGGATGACACTCGTAGCCAAACACGAGGAAGTTACAAGAAGCACAAAAAAGAAAGAGTAGAAATCTATGGTCAAAATAAAACTGCGACATCACGAAATTCAGAGAATGATAAAACTGAAACACAGAGATCCGAGAGCCGCCCAAAATTTAGTTTTGTTCGTCTGATGAAAAAAATTAAAGATATTATTATGTCTAATATAGCATTTGAAGATAAAGTTAAAAGTTTTTGTAATATGTTTATTAGTGAGATATTTAGTTATGTGGTCGAAATAATGAAAGACGGTAATATTTTAAATAACTTTCTAGATAGTTTAAGTAATGGATAGTAAGCTGAAAAATGTCGCTATTAATATAATACAGTGGAATTCACAAAGTATAAGACCAAAACTTACTGAAATTGAAGCGCTGTTGATAAAAGACCAGGTTCATATAGCAATTATCTCTGAAACGTGGCTTGAAGAAAATAGTTTTCTAAAAATATCTCAATATAATATTTATAGAAAAGACCGACATGATTCATATGGTGGAGTGGCCATATTGGTACATAACTCAATAAAATCTGAGCTTAAATTAACGAGTTGCAACAACAAGGGTATTGAAATAGTACATATTAAAATTCATAACTGTAAATACCTAGAAAATATATTTTCTGTTTACTGCCCCCCTTCGATCCAGACAAGGCGGGATGACTGGGATCAGCTGTTTTCTTTTTGCGCTAGTAAGACTCTTGTGGCTGGTGATTTTAATGGACATCATCCCAACTGGTCGTCGAAGTGTGATGCCAGGGGTAATCAAATTATGGACGCTGCACTAGAGTTCGGATTTATATCTATTAATGACGGCAGTGCTACCAGGATCAAATGTGTAAATAACAACTTACAACAAACATCTCCTGATGTCACTTTTACATCATCTGATATAGCAATTCACTTCACTTGGGCTGTGTTATCGGAGAATTTGGGTAGTGACCATTTAATTATAAAAATTAAAATTATGTATCAAGATACATTTCATATAATAAGTAAACGTAATTTCAAAAAAGCTAAGTGGCTAGCATATAGTAAAGATATAGAAACATCGGTCGCTGAATTCAACTATGTTTCTAGTGCATCTGATACGCAACAAATGTACAGCGATTTTATCTCCGTTATTAATAGATCAGCTGACACAAATATCCCACTAATAAAAGTATGTAATGATCCCCAGAAGAATTTTAAGCCCAAACCCTACTGGAATTCCTCGCTTTCTAAAGTTGTTGCAGAGAGAAGACTAGCGTTAAAGCAATTTAGACGCAACCCTACACCAGAGAATTTGGCGACACTAGAAAACAAAACCTTAATGGCACGAAATGAAATACGCCAAGCAAAAAATATTAGTTGGCAAAGTTTTTGCACATCGATTGATAATACGGTAACATCCTCGGATATGTGGCGAAAGATGAGATGGATCAAGGGATACAAACAAACTTCAAATTATGTGCCGATAGATCGAAAGAATGAACTAATACGTAGGTTAACGCCTGATTCAGTTCAAACACCTAAACCTCTCTGCATATCGAGTAATATATTTCTAGAGACCGAGTTTACACTACAAGAGCTGGAAGCATGTATCAAGAAAAAAGATACTGCTCCTGGATGTGACAATATCACATATTCTATGATTTTTCAACTCCCTGTTACGGCTAAACTAATTTTACTTCGTTTGTTTAATGATATTTTTAACTATTGCTACATACCAAATGAATGGCGCGATATAAAAGTAATAGCAATTCCTAAAGCAGGAAGTAGTTCTCACAGACCGATATCATTAATATCTTGCATCTGTAAAACATTTCACCTTATGTTAACTAGACGGTTAGAGTGGTTTGTCGAAAGAAATGGGATCCTGTCTCCCAGAACAACAGGCTTTAGACGAGGTCAATCTTGCTTAGACTCTCTTGCTCAGTTGATCACTAGTGTACAAATAGGTTTTACTAAGAATATTTCAACTTTAGCATGTTTCATTGATATTGACAATGCATATAATAACGTCTTAATAGAAAGCGTCGTTAAAACATTAGACGATTTAAAAGTTGGAAGCCGAATTTGTTATTATTTATGGGAATTTTTAAGGGAAAGAAGGTTATCAATTAGAGACGAATTGGATGATTCCAGTAATGTTGCCAGATGGACAAACCTAGGCTTGGCACAGGGAGACCCTCTGTCTCCTTTGCTATTCAATATTGTTACCCATAAGATTTGTAAATCAAGCAGCACACAAATATGTCAATATGCTGATGATTTCGTATTATATGTCAGTTGTAAAAATGTAAATGATAGCGTAAGTAAAATGCAGAACTCCTTAGACAATACCGTTGGAATATTATCACATTTAGGTTTAGAAATATCAGCCTCCAAGTCACAATTTTGCTTATTTAGTAGAGGAAATAGAAATCCATCGGTTCAGTTATTTATAAGTAATGTACCTCTAGTAGCAACTCAAAACGTCAAATATTTAGGTATGTGGTTGGACTCCTCGCTGCGTTGGGGTAAACATTTGAATGAATTATCTCAAAAATGTCAGAAAATGCTAAACGTCATTAAGGTGTTGTCTGGACCTGGATGGGGAACGCACCCTATACATTTAAGAAATTTGTACATATCTTTGGTTAGAAGTCGTATGGATTACGGATGTTTTCTTTACGACAGTAGTATTGGATCTCGATTGTATATCATTGATAAAGTTCAGAATCAAGCCATGAGGATTGTAGGTGGGTTTATAAGAACTACACCCATACACGTCATGGAGAGTGAATTATGTATACCTCCATTACATCTACGGAGAAAGTATTTGGCGATCAAGTATTGTCTTAAAGTTAAGTCGTGGACTAACAGTGTGACGAGTACATTACTGTCTGAACTCTGTTGTCTTTCGTCAAATAGATACTGGACTTACAAAAAGAAACCTATTTTAATGGATACATTCAATGTTATTCGAAATGAAAGAATCTATTCCACGAACCCTTTAGACATGTTTAAATTGAATACTTGGTGTAGTAATATAGCAATTAGAAACGTCATTAAAACTAGTCTAGAAAATATCAATAAGCCAAAAATGTTTTACGAAATTAATTGTCTAAGAAATGATGTACTGCTAGAACTTAATCAAGTGTATAAAGGGTGGTATAAGTTGTTTACAGATGGCTCAAAGAGTACCGAGACAGGTGCAGCCTATTATGATCCTGTAACTAAAAGTAACAGCTGTTACAAAATAGTGTCTGAAGTGTCGATCATGACAGCAGAACTATTTGCTATTTCGGAAGCTTTATCTTACGCTTCTAATTTACAGCAGGCTAACGTTGTAATTATTACTGATAGCAAGAGCGCTCTCCAGCATTTGGCTCGATGCGCCTCTGGACACAGAGGTGTATCGATAGCCTTTCCTGTGCTGAGTAAAATATACTCTCTTTTATGTAATAATGTGAATATTGTATTGCAATGGATACCCTCACATATCGGTCTACAGGGAAACGAAGAGGCAGATAAGCTAGCTAAAAGAGCGGCAATTTCGGGTCTTCAAATTTATATTTTACCTATTTATTCGGAAATATTATCAAAATTCAAAAAACATTGTTACGATGGGTGGAAAAAGCACTTTGATGATATAGCTAAATTTAAAGGCATTTGGTATAAAATTATACAAAATGAACCTCCTCGTTTTCCATGGTTTAGTAATTATGAAATGAATCGAAATGTTTTGGTAACTGCCCACCGGCTTCGTTCTGGACATATGCCACTCAACGGCTTTGCTTTCTTAATGAAAAAAGTCAGCTCGCCTAACTGCCAAGTTTGTAATATGGTTGAGGATGTACATCACCGTTTAATGGAATGTGTCAGGAACGAAGCTGAAAGAAATAGAATAATTAGGGAGTTAAACATAAATAAACTAGATCTAGGTGCATTTACTAGCATCTTATCAAGACCTACGTCACGTGAGGCTAAAATGTTGTATGCACTCGTAAAAATACCGACATAATGTTGATATTTCTACGAATATATAATAGGTTAAAATAGTTACATAAGTAGTAGTTGATTGTACCTCTGTTAAAAAAAAAAAAATCCTTGTTTGTTGTTGTTAAATGTTTAGGTTAAGATGGAACTGGCATGAACTGTGTTCAAAAGTTCCTTAAAAATTAAATAAAGATTTAAAAAAAAAAAAAAAATAATCAGATGGTTAATAATGGATATCAATATTGTAAATTATCTCTTTTATTTATGTTTGCATTTAGCGTTAATCAAAACACAATGAGCTTTGAAAATATCTTGTTCTAGTAAAAATAATGATAGAATGTCTCGTTCGCTGCAGAAATTCTGATTACCAGTATCGAAATATCTTGACTCGGCTCCCTCAATAGTCTTCTATTTAACTTACCCTCTAAAGTTATCCGGTTACCAAGTTGGTCCTCGGTTTTGCTTAGTTCCGGACATCGCCAATCGCTACAAGATTGCAAATTTACGATTTAACAGCATTTTGGTCTCCAACGTATTCACAGAATTCATTGTCAACAACTGTTATCGTCAAAGAACGCTTGTTGCATAATAACTGTGTATGTGGGATACTGCAGTTAAAATTTACGTGCAATTCTCTTGCAAATTTTCATGGCTTTTGGCCAGGCTTGGCCTGGTTTGATGTCTAAATTCTCTAAGTTGCAAAGTTTTGTTTGAACGAAATGTTGCACATCACACTTAAGGTAGATTGAAGTAAAATATGACCATTTAGGTATGTCAGTTTGTTGTGTAAAACAGTACTAAAACTTCAATATTGTCCTGTGATATAAAAAGAAAATCAGGAAAGTGAAAAGTTTGTTATTCAGTTAAACGTAAATGAACAAAAGAAATGTTCGTCTCCTTTCAACTTCTTGACAATCTCGTTTTGAAATATAAAAATGGAAGGTTTATTGAAAGTAGAACAAAGAAATAACTAACAATATAATATGAAATTTATTTTTATCTAAAAAGCTAAAGCGTGGAGAGCTTCTTTACTGAAAATAATAATCAATACCAATAATTCATTCGGCCAAGTAAAGTGCTATTGGAGACATCATTCATAAACGTCGACTACGTTTAGTAATATATACCTACGTGATGATGGTGATTATTATGTAATAGGCGGTCCACACTACAACGATATATCGTAGCGATTTATATCCAAGCGAGCCAATTTCCGTCCACACGTACGATAAAACTGCACAAACGAACAGCACAGTTACATCGCTACGATATATCGTTGTAGTGTGGACCGCCTATTACACAATAATCACCATCATCACGGAGGTATATATTACTCGTTTGTGCAGTTTTATCGTACGTGTGGACGGAAATTGGCTCAGATATGCCAATTTCCGTCCACACGTACGATAAAACTGCACAAACGAACTGCACAGCTAAATCGCTACGATATATCGTTGTAGTGTAGACCGCCTATAATTGTTTTCGTACTGATACAACATTATTAATGGAATATAGACTAATCGTCGGGAATCGTTTTTAAATGCATATATTGAATAATACTTGTTATGCCTGTTCTATTTCAATAAACTATACCTGATAGTTGATAGTGTTAGGTATTGAAAAAAAAACTTTTTTTATGGAATATGTGGCAAACGAGCAGACGTATTGCCTGATGGTAAGCGATTACCGCCACCCATGGACACCTGCAATTCCAGATGCTTCACAAGTGCGTTGCCGGCCTTTGGGGGATGGGGATGGGGGGGGGGGTGGTATATGGGCCTCCGGTATCCTCACTCACTCGTTGAAACACAACGCAAGCGCTGTTGCACACCGGTTTTCTGTGCTGTTAGAAAGAAGTTAGAATTTCGTAGTAATTTTTTTGTATCACTAACAATTCTAGTTCAAGAAAGTAATAAATTGAAACATTAGATTTAGCACGATCGTCAGTTTGAAAAGTTTCAAATAAACGAACATCGACAGGATAGTCATTCCGATCGCCCAATAAGCTGTGCAAGCTGTTCGCAAGTTTCATGTTCTCTCCGCTGGGACTTTGTTAATAAACCACTGCGAAGAGAAGTTTCGAGACTAGCTGGTGAAGTCTGGATACAGTTTGTATTAGAATATATAGCCAACCGAAACGCAAAATTGTTTCGTTTCATTTTTTTTAAAGTAAGAACAAGATTTACTATGATTTAAATTGAGTTTTGTAAAAAAAAATGCTATGTTTTAAAAACAATAACTTTGCTTGACACTTTTGAAGAAAATTTCTTAGTAAAATTATTTATTGTGAAAATTGCATTGTTGAAATAAACAAGTGTCCAGTAAAATCATTTGCGCGAATAATATTTTTACTAAAAGTTTCTTCATAATATGAAGAAATATAAACGTGCCGTTTCATATGTCTAATTATTCTATAGAAATTATCATAGGTCTTTACCTATGAAATTGCCGTTTTGTATGCAATAAGTGAAAGTACTTATTTTTTCAAACTTTTTTATTTCTGTTATTCGAAGTAATCACCCATGCAATCGACGCATCTTCGCCAACGCATTGGCAGTTTATTGATGCCCTTCTTGTAAAAATCAGCTGGACGGGAGGCAACAAACTCTTCAAAGGCATTTTGTACTACCTCTCCGGAATTGAATTTTTTACCTACTAAAAAGTTGTCTAAATTTTGGAAAAAGTAATAGTCGGTAGGTGCAAGGTTAAATAGAATTGGCTTCCATGACTTAATAATATAAATGCACTTATAAGTACATTTGGGTTATAGTTTTATGAAAGCAATTTTTTCATGGAAGGAAAATATTACGTATAGGTATAATATAAGGCAAGAGATCATTTCCTAGAGTAGGTAATGTTGATATTTACCTTTTTATTCTGCTGTTACGTTTGGTTGGAGAAAATATTTTTACATTGCACGTTTTGTGACGACTTTCAGGGAAGATTTTATTAGTTAATGGACTCCTTCGATAACAACGGCAGACAGAAATGTATGATAGGCACCGTGTTAACAGTACGTATTGCGTAAATGAAAATATTTTTCGTATGTAATGGTTATCATATATATATATATATATATGTGAATATATATATATATATATATATTTTCTCTTCAGGGGTAGCCACTTTTCCTCCAGGATAAATATATATATATAATATCTCGGCCATGTGCTTAGTCACGAACGACACATGCTGCTTCAATTAATTATGAATGGCAAGTTGGGTAAGAGACGCGCTGGACGAAGAAACAATCGTGGCTACGATATATCCGGGAGTGTACCGGTACCACCTCCGTTGAACAACTGTTTCGCATGGCCAACGACAAGGAGGAGTACAGGAAGCTGACGGCCAACCTTCGAGATTGAAGAGGCACGGCGGTGCTACCCTCACACAGAAGACTCAACATAAAATGACAGCATTCGTGCTGTCGTGTTTCGTTGGTGAGTGCGAGACTGGAGGCCCAATGATGCGCATTCGCAATGAGTATGGTGACCACCACTTTTGGATTCTTCTTATGCTTTCCATCAGGCAGAGTAGAGTAATTTTGGCAGGCCCATACATAAAAAAGTGCGACTAATATTAACTAGATGAATGCTATAAATTCGAAGGTTTGTCTGTCATTACTATCATCATTTTTAACAAAATTATTTTGTTTGTTTCAGGTAATAAATCAAGAAATCATAAGCATGACGCAATAATCAAGTGATGATTAATTGGTATGTAACAAATTTACAGGTATTTTTATGAGAAGTTTTGGAACTGTTTTGTTACATACTTAAATAGTTGTTTTTCACAGTTACGTATGAATGAATCAACAATGCTTCTTAAAAAACAACTCCCACATTAGGAACACTACCCGTGTTGCAGGGAACTTTTGCAAATATTCAATTAAATGGATGCTTAGAATTCAGAGTAAAAATTGTAAATTACACAAAGTGTTGTCCAATCAAATCAAATTAATCAAATCAAACTATGAGGAATTGAGATGACTGCTTAAATCACTACTCCATGCGTGCAGTCGAGTGCTTTAAATTTAACATACACACATACCACATAGTGGTGCACATTTTGTAAAAACATATTTTCTTGTTCCTATCATTTATATCCATTTCCCAAGCCGATTGGTCATCGTGGGAAATTAGACCACAACCCTCCAACTGCAAACAACAAGAAAGAAATAAATGAGCAAGAACAAAAAGAAAAAGATAAACATTTTAAAGCTCCGATAGCGGCCTGTTTTTTGAACAATGAAGGTAAAAAGTTACAGATCTGCAGCTACAACGTGAGATCCTTGTCTAGCAAAGAAAGATACTTGGAACTCACACATGTACTTAAAAAGGTAAAATTTGACATCCTTGGGCTGTCGGAAGTGAAAAGACTGGGCTGTAATATCGACGAATACCATGACTATATTCTGTGTTACATTGGCCAAACAAAAGGGCGATATGGAGTTGGGTTTCTCATCTCCAAATTATATAAAACCAACATAAAAAACTTTGAGGGAATCTCAGAAAGAGTGGCCCTCTTACAACTAATATTTGAAGAACTTTCGATCTCACTAATCCAAGTGTATGCACCAACAGAGAACTCCAGCGAAGACGATCTCAACCGTTTCTACCAAGATCTAGACAGAGCATACTCGCTGACTGAAGACAAAATAATTATAGTAATGGGAGATTTCAATGCCCGAATAGGACGCCCAGGCAGCGATGAGCACTTAATCATGGGCGAATATGGTTATGGAGAGCGGAATCAAAGAGGAGAAAGGCTGATAGACTTTGCACTAGAACACAAACTCTCAATAGTGAATACTTTCTTCAAGAAGAGAAATACTCGAAAGTGGACATGGATGTCACCCGATAACAAAACCAAGCACGAACTAGACTACATAACTACTAACAATCCTAAACTATTTACAAATTTCGAAGTAATCAACACAAGCTTCCCTTCAGACCATAAACTGCTCCGAGGCACCATGAAACTAAAACTACCCCCTACTAGCAGGAAAAACTTTAACAACACACAATACACACCAAAAACTGAAGAACAGACTGACAAATATATAAATAACTTAAAATTTAACATGAAAAAATCCGAAGAAGAATTGAATAGCCATATCGATGTCCAAAACTACTACAACAAACTAGAGAAAATCATTTCAAACAGTTCAGAGATAAGTAAATGTACTGAAAAGAAGAAACACAGAATATTTAGTGAACATACAGAACAACTCCTTAGAAGACGTAGCGAACTAATACAAACTAAAAATAAGAACACTGATTTAAAACAAGAATTAGGAAAAATATACAAAGAAACGAGTAAATCTATACGTAGAGATTATCAAGCCCACAGACAACAAGTAATAACAAGAAACCTAAACAAACACAGAAGTACAAAGAGAGCATTTAAGGATCTAAGCCTTCACAAAACATGGATACAAAAACTTCAACAACAATCAAAGGAAACAAAATCAAGGCCAGATATAATCGAGCATGCAACAGACTTCTACAAAGATATGTACCACAAAAGAGACGTCGACCATAGGCCTGAACAGATGAATACCGAGCAGATAGAACCTACATGCAGCTCTGTACATCCCATAGAGAAAAAAGAAGTGTACGAACAAATCAAACGGCTAAAGAACGAAAAAAGTCCAGGGCCGGACGGACTTAGTAATGAAATCCTCAAGATAGGAGCACCAATCTTAGTACCACACCTCACGAAACTATTCAATATGGTAATAGACACAGAGACCGTACCATCACAGTGGTGCAAATCCGACATCATATTGATATTTAAAAAAGGCGACCCACTGGATATAGGAAATTACAGACCAATCAGCCTACTAGCAAGTGTGTATAAACTTTTTTCCTCTATAATGCTAAAACGAATAACTACAGATATTGACAACTCACAACCAGTAGAACAGGCCGGCTTTCGCTCAGGTTACAGCACTACCGACCACATTCAGTCTATAGAACAAGTTATACAGAAGTACCGTGAGTTCAACAGACCATTGTATGTGGCGTTCATAGACTACCGCAAAGCATTTGATAGTATTAGTCACAACTCGATCTGGAATGCCCTGAATTTGGTGGGAATACACCCAAAATACGTAAACACCCTCAAAAACATCTACGAGAATAGCCAAAGTAAGGTAAAACTAGAAACTAGAGGAAAACCGATCAATATAGAAAGAGGCGTCCGTCAAGGCGACCCATTATCACCAAAACTATTTATCGCAGTGCTCGAGAACATATTTCGGAATATTGACTGGTCACAAAAAGGAATTAAAATATGTGGACGCCATCTAACTCATCTACGGTTCGCTGACGATATCGTACTGCTAGCTGAGAAACCCAAAGAACTAGAGCACATGATGCAAATACTTGACCAAGAGAGTGCTAAAACTGGCTTAGAAATGAATGCAAGTAAGACTAAAATATTAACCAACAGCGACAAACAACCCATCAAAGTGAGAGGAAAAGTCATAGACTATGTTGAAAACTACATATACTTGGGGAAGCAAATATCCTTTAGCAAGACAAGTAACGAAGAAGAAATAACAAGAAGAATAGCTATAGCCTGGAACAGGTTTTGGTCATTAAAAGAAATCTTAAAAGGCGACTATAATCTAGCCATGAAGAAAATCGTAATGGACACTTGTGTACTACCAAGCTTACTGTACAGCTGCCAGACCTGGACTTTCACAGAAAAAGTGAAACACAAAATATTGACCACCCAAAGAGCCATGGAACGAAGCATCTTAAAGATAAGAAAAACACAAAAAATAAGAAGCGACATCATAAGACTAAAAACAAAAGTAACCGATGCACTTACACACGCACTGAGACTAAAGTGGAACTGGGCTGGTCATGTCTCTCGATACACAGACAGACGGTGGACCATTGAAACTACGCGTTGGAAAAGACCAGTACTAGGTAAAAGAAAGGTAGGAAGACCAATAAAACGGTGGGCTGACGACATCAGGAAGGTTGCAGGAAAACGTTGGATGATGCTGGCTAAGGACAGAAAAGCATGGAAAAAGTTGGAGGAGGCCTTTACCCAAACTGGGGTCCATATCCCAAAACCAACTGAAAACTAACACAATTACTACCAACTAAGATTAAAATAAATACTAACAACAACTAACAACATTGTAAATGTAATATGATTAAGGTTATGGAATAAATGGCTTAATAATAATAATCATTTATATCATAAAATTTAAGAAATCAATCACATTTTTCACTTCAATAGACTGCAATGAGGATTATAGGTATAGTACAAACAATCCTATATATACATTAATTTTACATGTTACGGAAATATCGAATCACCGGTCTGTGTCGAATGAAATATTCAACCAGCGTAATTTAAAAGCTTCCGGGTCACTTGCTAGAGCTTACCTTGTCATGCTGCCTTTGATTGCTCAAAAATATACCTTAAACCAACGTTACAGGATGTAAATTCGTTATGCTTTATTTATTTTCCTGCAATGACCATGTATACTAGCTGGAATGCGTATAATAATTATATTTATCTAATGAATTGCTTTTATTAAAAAGATAATAAACACCAATCAATAAGTGTCAGGGGCCGTTCAAGTATTACGTAAACACTATAGGGGGTCTTGGCTTTGCTTATTTTTGATGACATGGGGGGCCCTAGATGTTGATTACGTCAGCAGTATTTATTTACTTTTTTACACATATGGCAATCTATACATTGTCAATGTTTGAAACGGAACACATTTTTGGGATTCCCACAAATTATGCATACTCGTTTAGAACCGAATAGGGGAATTACCGCGCGCTACCGAGTAAAAACCGCACACCGTCTAGGGTACTAGAAGTCGGGGAACCAGGTGCACTCTCGGAAGGAAATCCCTGGAACCCCGACGTACATCGGGCCATCTACGGTTTGTAGACGGCCCCCTCCTGTATAGGAACCTTCATGCTCCTTTTCTATTTAGAAAAGAGCGCGAGCACTATGTAGAACTCTGTATGTATATGTATTTTTGAAAAAAAAAATATTTTGAAAAATTTAGGGGTTGCTTTAGCCCCGCTACTCACCAGCCAGGTCTGCAGTTCCGTGTTGGGGTATAATAGGAGAGGTCTGTGACAAGTTTTCAGCTTGCCTCAAATACCTACCCAAAAAATTATACCAGCTCTCGCTACATTATACTGGCATTATATTATTATGTATATTGAACAATTAGCCATTTTAAAAATCCATCAAAAAATCTTTCTGACAGAATAGAAACATAAAAAATCCTCATTATTATTGAATTAAATAAAAAGTTTCATTACTTTCATTTGTCTTTTAAACAAATGCAAAGCGTATTTATTTGAATAATTAAATAAATAAATATTTCGGACATTTAACACACAACGCCATCTAGTCCCATTCTAAGCAGAGCTTGTGTTATGGGTACTAGACAACTGATACAAATATATATATACTTTTTTTTTGTAAATACATACATATTATACATAGAAAACACCGAAACTCCGAAACAAATATTTGTAGATCAACAAACATTTGGTCTGACCCGGGAATCGAACCCGAGACCTCATAATCAGCAGTCGCACACGCCAACCGCGAGACCAACGAGGCGGCATTATTGAAAGTAACGCACAGGGTTCGTAAATCTCATTATTTATGAATAGCATTTACGAACCCTTTCATCCGCTGAGGCATAAAGGTCATGTACTGGTCAGGTAAGTCTGCAGGGATTACCGGAGCCTTCCTTTTAAGGTATTTCTGGTTCTCTTGTGACGAAAGATCTTGTTGTTTTAGTCAGTTTGAGTGAAGTTGGACCCAGCGTGATTTCCCCCTGATATTTGTCGTGCTAGCTAACTATTATTTGATTGAAAACGGTATAACATTGTTCTATGGTTTTACTATTTTGGACAAGTATTGGTGCATAAATGAAAAAGGTTCTCCTCCAGAATGGCATGTATTATGCTGATACATGCTGTCGAAACTTCTAGTTAGTAAATGTGTCCGACAACAATTTATTCCGTATTTAACTTTCCACGAAAATACTGGAAATCTCACTGTAAAACAGTGACATAGAGTATAAAATGAACTTGTTTATGTAGGTTTTGCCCTACATAGTGCTCTTTACGTGAGTGCCACACGGCCGAGGGTTACTAACTGGCTTAAGCGTTTGTTGCTCTTGTTAAAAAATGAACACACATAAATGTTTGTTTAAGAAGAATGTGGAATGTTTTAAAACATTAAATACAATAATTTTAGTTGCTTGTTCATCTAATTCATTCTTCATTCATTAATGATAGTGGTACTAATTATCAGCTTCCTCAAATTACAACAACTTACTTAGTACACAACAGAACTAAAAAAAAATTGAGTGTGTGCTTAAGACCGTGCGGTCTTAAGCACACACTCAATTTGTTTGCCGTGAAATTGCCGTGCGGCAGAAGTGAAAACTTCATTGGCAATCGCAATCTTATTACGTACCGATAATAACTATTAAATGAATAATGAAATTATTATGTGAGACGCCTAGCAGTTGCCCGCGACTCCGCCCGCGTGTATGACCATTATCGCGGCAAATAGTAGAGTAGTAGTAGTAGCGTTATTCTGATTTATAAGCTATATTACTGTAAAGTTTCATCCAAATCCGTTCAGTGGTTTTTGCGTAAAAGAGTAACAAACACACACACACATACACATTCTTGCAAAATTTCGCATTTATAATATTAGTAGGAAGTAAAATGACGCTCACAAATAAAATGTGGCTTTATATTGGTAAAAAAGTTTTCAAGATCGGTTCAGTAGATCCAGAGATTACCTACACCGTAAAACCTCACAAAATTTACCTCTTTAATATTAGTAGTATGTAGGTACATTTATAATGTAGATGTACAATATGTACATACATACTCACTCTCACTCATGTATGGGGTGGACACACCAGTAAAACATTAAGTACTTACTTATAAAACCTGATCATTTACCAATAATTTTCTTTAAGATTTTTAGATTTCACATGAATTTGTAATATCAAATATTTATAGAGATCGTTCTGATTTTTATGCCGTTGACTTGCCTTTGGTTTAGTTGACGAAGTACGTATGCTGCCTTTTTTTCTGTTTTGCTATAGCTGGGGATGTTTGTCCGTACATCCATACGTAAAAAACTTTATTAACTTCGATACAATAAAGTTAAGTTACTAATACCAGCTGACCCGCGTAACGAGTTTGCGTCTTTTATTAATCATACTCAGGTTCTGTTGGTCTAACTTTAATGTTAACAATTAGGGAAATAAAAACAACTTAAAAATCAATAAGAATTTTGGAGTTCATAGCGAGCAAAAACGTGACAAGAAAATATATGACTTACTTGACTTAAGGTCCTATGTCTCCTAGATGGGGCAGAAGGCGTCCACAGTGCATCGCTATCCCGTTCTGTCTTGAGCGTCTCGCTTGATTTCGCTCCAGGTCTTGCCAATGGCCTTCGCTTCATCGATGATAGTCCGCCGCCAGGTTTGTTTTGGACGGCCACGCTTGCGTTTTCCTGGGGGATTTCGCCTAGAGCTTGCCTCGAGATGTGGTTGGAATCTCTTCGAAGGGTGTGGCCTATCCAGCTCCATTTGCGTCGTTTGATCTGTTGGTCGATCGGGACTTCATTGCAGCGAACCCAGAAGTAAACGTTGGATATTCTCTTGGGCCAGAATATACCGAGTATATGGCGAAGGCATCGGTTCACGAAGACCTGAAGTTGATGCGACATAACCATAGTGTCCTTCCACGTTTCGCACCCGTATAATTTTACATATATAATAATTATAATATTAATTTCTCAAAATAAAGTTAGTATTACCAAGTCTTTAAACATGTTAAACGTCGATTAATATTACCTCTTTTCTTGTGAACAGAATGGCTAAGAATCAAATATTATATATGATTAAAAAGTCGACACGGTACTATTTTTATATCAGGTCATACTGCCAGACATATATTATGTAGCTCACATAATGCCAATATCGTTCGTCGACAACGGTTTTAGTTTGCGACGGAGTTCAAACTACTAAAAGTTTAACAGCAGTTCGAAGTGATTTAGTGTTTTAATGACTCGTATGCGTTCGATCGCTCTAGATTATTTACAACTGTTTTTAGTGGTAGAATAAAAATATTCTTGTGGAAAAGATTCATTTTGGCCTCAAAAGTTTTTCGTATAATATTTCTTCTAATGACTATTAAAAACAAGATTTTTATACTGTTAACAAGTAGGTATATATTATTCTCCAATACCTCGTATCTACTTTTAAGATTCTTAAAATTCTTCTTAGAAGACTACGAACTTTCAGATAAATTTTCTATGCCTCTAACGAATTCTAAGTTTATTAATTCGGTTACAGTTTGTACTCAATTATTTATTTTGATAAAATAACTTTATTATTATTATTAAAGTTCTTCATAAAGTTCTTCACCATATATTAAGACTAATGAATATTTTGTTTATCTTAATTAAAATAAAAAAATACCTAAAGGCGCGTTAGAATGTTTAGCCGCTATCTCAAAACCTTAATATTTAAATTACATTTCCACAAACCTGTATTAGACAAGACATTATGGCCGTTTTGATTTAGGGTCTGGAAATAAATGACTAGCTACTTGTGATGCTACACCTGTTCGGACCGGTCAATAACGGGATCCGGACTACAACACTGATGGCTGAAGGGTCAGTAATAATTTACACGAACACCCTAACGATGCGAGTAATAATTTATTTGATCCTCGCCATCGGTAATCGTTATTAGTTGAATTTGCTCTCATTCTCGAAATGGGAAAACGTTTAAATTGTATCAAAAGCTACTGAAAGGAAAATTCAATTTATTTCTTTATAAATAAGTTTACTAACTGAAAATGTCAAAGGTAAATGACTTTTTAGATCAACAATCCATTTTATGATATCGATTTTATTCACATTCTCTTCCTATATTTGAGAAAAGTTAAATTGAAATCAAATTCTACAACATCATAAAATATTAAATTCGTTCGTTGAACTGAAAAGTACCGATGCTTGTTTTCAGAATATATGTTGCATTCAGTTTTCAATTGACTGATTTATTTGAAATTCTTATTTAATTACTTAAATACTTGCTGAGTAGTGGTTTGCAGTGGTGGTATTTTGTAGGATCAAATTAATTCTAAAGTTAGGCTAGTAATTTTTCCAGACTCGAAAAAAATGCTGACAGATAATAATGAATCTGTCGTCGGGTAAACTTAGTTACATATTTCTGAGTAATATAATAATTGATAACGTTATCGGAGAGGTCAGGTTAACGCTACGTGCGTCATATGATCGTACACACGAGACACTTTTAAAAGATATCAAATAAGAGTACCGTGGTACTCAGTCGCAAAGTTATTGATTTGATTATAGATAGCTACGTCACCGGCTTAGAGACATCAGTTTTATTACTAGCTACCTAGATCATTCGGCGAAACACTAAATATGAATTCTTACTATATAGCCTTATAGTCAGTTACCAATTTTGCTAGGCGCTGTCAAAGAAGATTTATACAATTTGTCAATATTTATTGTTTAGATACAGTTTAATTATAGCAGCACTACGCTCACTGGAAATAACCATTTTACGAGATAAAAAATGCATAGGCAATTAGAGTTTGAGATAAAATGTAGTGATTTGGCCAATAAAGACATAATGAACATATTTCAACTCTTAGTAAAATTATTACTACACGTGGCTTCAATGAGGCACTCACGGCATGTACTCTGTGCGTCTTTTGTCAGTGTTATCAGGGTTGATAAAAACGTCTTTATCTATTTTAGTACTATGGACGCAATAGATCATACACATGATATGTTTTTTTTTTTAGCACAGGCCTCGGCTTAGTTTAGACTCCAGATCTCCCACAAATTACGAATTACTTGTAAAACTAAAAAAATCTGTCAACTGTATACTGTATACACGATGTAATTTGTGGAGATAAATAAATGTTTTTTAAAAAAATGTTTTGCCTCGTTAATTTGATAGTAGTAGGCTCAAACTTATTCTAGGTACAAAATGGTTTAAAATACTGTCATTAAAAGCTTTTCCTTTTCTTTATGTGTTCGTTATGACTGTTAATATTATTAAAGCCGTTAGAATTAAAAATAAGTTATTTTCAAATCAAATCAAATCAAATCAAATCATTTATTTGCTTCGAATGCATGTAGTTACATAAATAAGGTCTTTAGTACTGTGTTAGTTTCAATACATTCTGCCATATAAGCATGCAAAAATTAATGTCATATAAAATTAGTCATGTCAACATTAAATAATTAATACTAATATACAATTGGATTAAAAGAATTCAAAATCATACATAGTGATTGATATATAAAAATTAAATTAATGCGAGTCCAATACCATTATTAAATATGTCAGAGCGTTAAATAGTTAAATAAGTCACAATTTGTCATTAAGATAACATATAACGGAATAATAACATTTGTCAAGTAATAACATAGTCAAACACTTTTTAAATTTAAATATATTTTGATTTTTAATAATCTCTGGTATTTTATTATAAATCATAGGACCCATACACATGATGCTTTTTGTTAATAAAGCCGTTTTATATCCTCCATGGTTAAGTACATTTTTATATTTACTTCTTAACTGTGCTGAGCGTTTGCTAGTCTCTGACATCGTGGAAAACAAGTTCATATTTGTTTTAACAAAAACAGCTACTTCCAAAATATATAAACAAGGAAATGTTAATATTTTTAGGGACCTAAATACTGGCACACAACTGTCAGTCATTTTTAATCCGAACATAGATCTTATGCAACGTTTTTGAGCCTTAAATATACTTTCTCGTTGGTTACAGTTACCCCAGAATATAATGCCAAATCTTAAAATTGACGATACCAGACCATGATATGCCATCAAAAGAGTGTTTGTATTCACTTTTTTTGAGAGACTGTAAAGAACAAAGGCAGACGTGCTTAATTTTTTACATATGACCTCCGATTGCTGTTTCCATGTTAATTGGCTGTCTATATTTAAGCCTAAGAACTTTGTATCCTTTACTTCATTTATTACTTTGCCATTGTAGCTAATATTTAAGGTTTCGTTTTGAATACGCTGATAGAAATGCATTACATTGGTTTTTTCAAAATTTATAATCAGATTATTTATATTCATCCAATGTATTATGTCCTCTAAAGTATTATTTACGTCATTTTCAAAGAGTTTGGGATCTCGACATTGAATTATGGCAGTACTATCATCTGCAAACAGTATCATCGGCTGTTTTGTGTGTCGAGGGAGATCGTTGATGTACACTAAGAATAGGAGTGGTCCAAGAACGCTTCCCTGGGGGACACCATACTTTATTAATCTACAGCTTGATTTAAAGTGCTCTTCATTTTTATTGTTCCTATTTATTCTCGATACCACCGTGTATTGTCGACGATCAGTCAAGTATGATTTTATCAAATTTAAAATGTTACCTCTTACGCCGTAGCCATAAAGTTTTTCCAAAAGAATGTCATGTTTCACAAAATCGAAAGCTTTCGACATATCTGTGAGAAGTGCGCATATCGGTAATTTCTTATCAACGTTTTTCATAACGATGTTTAAAAAATCAAATATAGCCATATTAATATTTTTATTTTTTCTAAATCCCTTTTGTTCGTCACATAGTATATTATATTTAGTCAAGAAAGAATAAAGTCCCTGGTAAATTATCTTTTCCATAATTTTAGAGAATACTGAAGTTAGAGCGATAGGTCTGTAATTGCCCATGTTTTCCTTACTATTCTTTTTGTGAAGCGGTTTCACTATCACAGTTTTAAGACTACTAGGAAAAATCCCAGAGGTTATACTTAAATTTAAAATATGGCTAAGGGGTGCTGCAATATCATTAGCTACAAATTTAATTACTTGTGTTGATATTTCATCGTAACCTACACTTTTTTTATTTTTGAGTTGTTTAATTACCTTTATTATGTCTTGTGGTAATACTGGTAGCATAAACATGGAATGAGGATTGACTATGGGTTTTGTTTGTCTGTCAGTTGTTGTTGTTGTTGTTGTGATGTTCTTAGATTTATCTAGTACTTCATCGATAAAGAAATTATTGAAAGAGTCAGCCATATCTTTAGGGTCTTTAATTACTGTACCGTGATTGTCAATTTGCAAGATAGGATCTCTTATTGCATTTTGGTTTTTTATTATTTGCCAAGCGGTTTTTGATTTATTTTCAGATCTATAAATGGCATTGTCATTTTGTGATCGCTGAGTGAGCTTTATAATTTTTTTAAATCTTTGTGAGTATGTTTTAAATTTTAGACGATTTTTTACAGTCGGTGTAAGCCTGTACTTCCACAGCAACTGCCTTTGTCTCCTGCTGCAGAGTCTTATTCCTTTCGAAATCCATTTTCGCTTTTTGTTTGATTTTATTTTTATCGATTTTAGTGGGAAGCACAAATTGTAAAATAAACTAAATAGTTCGAGAAAGCTATCGTACGCTTCATTAGGTTCCTCAGAACAGTAAGTATCTGAAAAAGATAGAGACCGAATGCATTCATGAAATTTAATTAAATTTTCATTAGATAAATCACGTTTTTTTACGCGCCAAGAAGTTAGCTGTCGTGGTTTTTTAATAGGAATTTGGAGAATTTGTGCTGAGTGGTCTGATAATGCAAAGTCAATAACTTCTGTTTTACACTTGTCTCGAAAGTTATGAGCAAAATTATCTAAACAACTTTTACTAGCCGGTCTAGTGGGCTGTGAGATTGCTAACTTTAAATTAAAGCCCAAAAGGAAGCATTCAAAGTCCAAAGTATATTTATTGCGTTTTAAGACATCTATGTTGAAGTCCCCACATAAAACAATTTTATTTTGATATTTTCTACATAGTTTTTCTAAAACATAATTTAATTTGTCATAAAAAACATCTATATTACACATTTTAGGCGGTCTGTATATACACAATATAACAATGTTTAATTCTATCATTTGAACACCACAACATTCCATTACACCTGCAATCGAACATTTAGAAATTTCAGGTAGTTCATTATATTGGTAACCGGTTTTTACGAGGATACAAGCACCACCTCGTTTTTGGCCCGGTCTGGAATAGTATGCAGCCAATTTATAGTTATTAATGTTCAATAATTGTTCGTGACCAGACTCAATAAAATGTTCTGTAACGCAGATAACATCCAATTCTTTACCATTCATCATCAGCTCGTGGTGGTACAGTGTTAACAAATCTACTTTATTTAACAATCCAGCAATGTTTTGATGCATAACATTGATGGTTTTGTATTCGAATGACTTATAGAAAAAACTCACTGTTGTCGGTTCTATATAATAATTCTTTTTCAGGACTGAATAAGTCGTAGTCTACCATAATGTTTGACATGATTTGGTTATAGATATTTCTCCACCCAAATTTGTTTATTTTACCTGTTTTTTGTGAAAACATATCATATGTTAGGGTGAGATTGGTATCGAAGAAATAAGCATATTTATTATTTTTTAAGTCTAAGCATATGAGATTATTAAGTAGCTCGACTTTAAAATTATAGATTAGTGCGCCATTTATATAGGTTGGAGCACATATAACAATATTTGTGTGAGTTATATTTTTTAACTTATTTTTTATATTGTCGAGCATATTTAAATAGTCACAATTTTTTAAGTCATTTTCTCCGATGAAAATCAAGCAATAGTCATAAGTTGTAAAACATTTTAATCTATGTTCAATGTCGTTTATGTAATTCATTGTAGTAGTGTTTGTAAACAAATAGTGGCAATAATCAAAACGTTTCGAGAAGACCTCTTCCATTAATGGCAGAGTGCCTTTAGTACAGCCACTGCTTACGATGCACATTCTATTTTTTTGTCTTGTTGTCGTTGTAGCGCCTGATATTTTTTTGTTCGCAACGTTACACTGTAGCAATGTTGTATCCTGCTTTGTGTTTATTCCAGTCAAATCGCTATCAGTGACATTGTAAGTTTGAGTCTCTTTGTTGAGCAAGTCGACTTTAGTGTTTACATGGCATTTTTCTAGTGCTGTGTAGTTATTACATGAAGTGATTGTAGGAATTTTATGTTGCCTAGATTTATTATTATTCCGTGATGTTCCTGGTGGGTTAGTTTTTCTGTCAGGCGTTACGCAAATCTTTTTATAAGTTTCGGCGGTCCTCTGACATTTTTGTAGATCAGTTTTTAATTTAACGTTCTCACTATTTAGATCTTCTATTTCCTGATGAGCACTCATCAGTTGAAGTTTTAGTGTTTTTATTTGTTCGTTTAATTCGCCAACAATGTCGTTGTCACTCTTGTCATGGAGACTGTCTGGGATACTTAGCATAGTGGATTCAAATATCGTGTTGTCATCGTCGTTTGACATCAGAGACAAGTTAGTCAAAGAACTTGTTTTATACAAATTTCGGTATGTGATATTGTTATTGTCTGTATCCATGTTTGTAAATTGTAACTGCAGTATAGTAATAATTAATTAAGAACTTTTCTCTTGTTTAACTTGCATTCAACATTTATTATTTTACATTGGCTTAAGCTGAAGTTTCAATTTAAAAATATCACAAAAAGCAATCTCGACTTTAGTCGAGGTTTGAATCAATGTCGCTGTTAAAATATAGTGTACCGGTACTCTCGAACACTCCGCTACGAAGATGTTAAATTAAGTATGTGAATTTTAGCTTTGCTAAATACTGATTTTGATTTCTGTATTAAAAGTGACTCATCGTTAAGGAATTTTTACCGAATACCAGAGCTTTGCTTTACTTTTGTTAGTCACTATTTAGATAAATGTAGACTATTTTAACACTTTTTTTTTTCAAATCCTTATATTGTTTGCATCAATTGTATTGAAATTATTGTTGTGTTGAATTTATTTAATTGTTTTAGTTGTTTTTAAAGATCACTTTTTTTTTTTTTCACTTTTTACTTTGTCACTGTTTACACAAGGTCTTCAAAATTAAAACACATTGGTATAATAATAATAATAATAATAATAATCTTTATTTCATCATGATGGTTCAACATTATTCTCTTATCCTATTTACATATAGGTATTGTTATAAGCTTTTAATTGTGTTCGTTGACGACTGTACTAGTATAAACTGTGCTACAGTCGCCAGCGCCCCCTCCCTTACATCTAGGAAATAGACACAAGAACTATGAACACTTGAGAACAATTCGCTTTGACTACGCCAGTACATTCACTTAAATAAACAAAAATTACAATATAAAAGAATTTGTTTGAGAACTGTTACCACTTGAATTTGAGGAAGTAGATACAAAATATCGTTGTGAGTTAGTGTGGAGTGTGAATGTAGCTATGTTTGGTATGTGATGTGTGAATGTATGAGAATGATGATTGTGTTTTTAAATTTATTGTCAAGAATAGGATAGTAATAGTTCCTCTGTTTGATTATAATCCAAGCCCAACAACCATTTACGAAGAGTATCCCTGCATTTATTGATGGGTAGTGCATAAATGTTATTTGCGTGATTTGCTGCGTTGTATAATTTATTACTCAGTACATAAAATTGGTTTTTAGCAAGAGTCGTACGATGGGAAGTAACCGAGCAAACCCTTGTCTTGTTACGCTTTGTAATGACGTTATAGGTAATATGCTTGTGCTTTCGGAGAACAGTTGATACTACAAAAAGTTGTCTGACAGTTAGCACAGAACATTCGCTATATACAAGACTGGTGCTGTACCTTCGCGGCCTACCCAGTATCACCTTCAATATCGCCCTTTGTGCACGCTCCAAGGACAGCAGAGTGGTCTTACCAATACCTCCCCATACGACAATACAGTATTGGAGAAGGCTCTGAACAAGTGCATTATAAGCACACAGGAGGGTCTCAAGATCGGCCGATCCTCTGAGACTTCGAAAAACTGGAATCAATCGCCTCACTCGTGCTGTTAATAGCTTTATGTGAGGTAACCAATTTAGCGAGCAATCTATTATTAGACCGAGATATTTTACATATTCAGATCGGGTTAGTTGAGGGCAACCGCAACCATCCAGGAGTCCACAGGTATGTGCAGTAATTTTGAAATCAGATGGCGGCTGAGTAATAGCACGGGGTGTAAAGGCAATGTATCTTGTTTTATCGAAATTTAGAGTGAGTAGGTTCTCATTTAACCACATCATCACCTCCGCAAGCGCACGCTCTGTGTAGCGCCGAGTCTCAGTCCAGTCACTACCATGCACGATTAGCGCAGTATCATCAGCATATGTGATGATGTTGCAGTTGGGTAGCGACCTGGCACACAAACTATTTATGTATAATAAGAATAGAGTAGGACCAAGCACACTACCTTGCGGGACACCAAAGGAGAGTAATAGCTTGGAACTAGTGAATTTACCCACTCTAACGCATTGGGTTCTATTTGATAAGTAGGAACGAAACAGTTTCAACACAACACCGCGAACACCGACTGACTCCATCTTAGCAAGCAGCAGAGGGACAGAGACAGTGTCGAAGGCCTTAGAAAGATCCAAAAAAACACCAATGGCTTTTTCTTTCTTATCAAGGTGCTTACTGATAATTTCTGTAAGTAACAAAGTAGCATCTTCTGCAGATTTTCCCTTAACAAAGCCAAATTGGTTAGGCGCAATGATATTATTTCTCTCCAGAAATTTTACTAACCTGTGATTAATAATTTTTTCCAATATTTTTGAAATAACGCTTAGTACCGATATAGGTCTGTAGTTCCCAACACTGTCTCTGTCGCCACTCTTATAGATAGGATGCACAAGTGCACCTTTCAGAATATCTGGAAAGACACCCGTGTGCAAACATAGGTTGCAGATAAATGTGAGAGGAGGAATTAGACTACTCTTAGCACTTTTAATTACGAGTGTCGGTATGTTGTCAATTCCAGCCGCAGAGTTATTTTTCAAGTTAGTGATTATATTATCGACTTCTCTCTCATCGGTGTCAAACAAAGCCATAGAGTCTCTCGGTGGAGGAGGTAGAGTGCTTGAGATATTCGGCGTACCAATAATTTGGTTTCTTAAAATTGCATTTGAATAAGATGACCCTATATTAGCAAAAAAGTGGTTTACCAAACTCAGAGACTCGCAAGGATCCGGAGCTAGACCAAGCAATTCACCAGGAGGAGGCGAGGATTGTTTGAGATAGGCAATTTTGTTTATAGTCTTCCACACACCCCTTGGATTGTTTTTGTTCTTCTGAAATTCAGATTTTTCAAACGCAGTTTTAAGTTTTTTTAGAAGATTGGTGCAAAAATTACGGTACCTGGTGTATGTGACCTGTAATATTGCATTGTTAGGGTCTGCTTTTGCTTGTTTGTGTAATTTATCCCTATGCCTAGCACACCGGACCAAACCCGGAGTCATCCACTGTTTGATCGTTCGTTTCCGGTGGGGAATATTTATTTGCTTAGAGTGGATACTAATAACGTTAGAGATCACATTTATTAAGGTAGTAGCTGATACATTAGCGTCAAAAGAAGTATAAACCGAGGAAAAGTCTGTGTGGGAGAATTCAAGCACCAGTGCGGGATAATCAACTTTTAATAATGTGGTCTCCGAGGCGTGCCTTTTAATTTTACAATCCAAACAAAAAACAAGGGGTGCGTGATCGGTTATAAGAGAATCAAGTATGCAAGTCGCCGCGCATCTAGTAGATCTCAACATAACGTGATCTAAGCAGCTTTCGCCACGAGTTGGAATAACATGAGCAGGTAAGAGGCCGTGACAGGCCATCAGATCCAAGTAAACGTTATAGTTTTGGTCATTACTTTGAGTAGTGATATTTATGTTTATGTCACCAATTAGAGCCAGTGACCTAACAGACTTTAGGGATTCTAGACAAATATCAAGGGTGTCACAGAACCTATCGATGTTTCGGCATGATGGTGGCCGATACATGGCAACGACAGCATATTCATCCTCACATTGCACAATAATACAATTTGCTTCCGACACAGAAGGCACAATAACAGAGTGATTTATGTTAGATTTGATATATAGAAGAACACCGTCATTTTGGTTGGTATAGTTAGATGCGTAAGATGTATAGCCTGTGATTTCAGGTGCAATCGGACAACTTCTTAACCAGCACTCAGTTAATATCAATATATCACACTGGAAACAAATTCTTTCCAGTAGAACCGTAAGAGCATCAAAGTTACGGGCCACACTACGAACGTTAGTGTGGAATACAGATAAAGCCCTCTGGGACAAATCAATATGGCTTTTTATTTCTTCAGGTGAACATATCACAGATTCCGATATACGAGCTGAATCAATATCGCTACATATGTCATCCAAAATTAACATTTTTTAAAATAAGGTCCGAAGTGCACGACTGAAACTTGCGAGACTGATTATCATCCTGTTGGAATATATGCAAACAGATCATGTAATATATGTGTTTGTGTAAAAACAGTATGTCGAATTTTAATTTTATAAGCATGTTTTGTGTAGTGTAATCAAAGATATTATGTAGTAGTGTAAGTGGTAATAAATTCACCAGTATTATTAATAAAAGTAAAAAAATAATGTAACAAAATTTTAACAAGTTAAAGTACATGCAAAAAACAAAATATATTAAGCATACAGCCTTTTCCAGTCACAGCGCAGGTTTAGGTTGAAGCTTGTCGATGTCACTTTCTTTATCGATGCGATATGATGGGGCCCCAGTCTTGAGACGAAGAAACACCCTTCCATAGGCAGTCCAGCAGAACTCATAATTGTTATTCTTGGCAAACTCACGAGCTAAATAAAACAGATTTCTAGCCTTTTGAGTAAGACTCTCAACTATATAGATCGGTTGAGGTTGTCCATCGAGTTGTAGATGTGCTGTGCTAAGTTTGTTGTTTTGATTTTTCCTGCTGTGTGATTTCACAGAGGTTATGATCTTTTCCTTTAATAGTACCGTCGAAAAGTCCACCAAAATAGCTCTTTTTCCTATTCTATCCACAGCCAGGCGAAAAATGTCTCTAATGTGAGTTTCCTCCACGCACGTTTCCGTAACCAAACCGATTTTTTTAACTAAATTAATCAGGTCATCTTTAGTTTCATTTTTTTGAAGAGGAATGTTTCTCATCTCGATACAAGTCCTCTTTTGTGACCTTTCGAGGTTTTCCACTTTTAATTCCAACGACTGAATATAAGCTAATTGTGATTGTTTTTCAGTCTCCAATTTAATTAAGGTAGTCTTCATTTCGTCGTACTGATTGGATATAAATTCCATGGACTTTATAATTTCGCTGTTTTGCTTTATAATACCATCAATACTTGATTGGATTGCATTTTGCTGTAATTGAAAATTTTCTAGGCATTTTTTCATCTCCGAAATGGCAAAGGTAATCTCATCGTCATGTTGACGCTTTCGGGCACGGGGCTTGCTAGTAACATTACAAGAGCTATCGTTATCAGTATCTGTGACCGGCGCAGAGCTCTGGTTTGTATCGGATATAACTTTCTCTTTTTGTGTAGAAGGAGGTGTTTTCTTTAAAGGCATTATTACTGTACAAGAACGATGCACTGTGCAACCCTAAGTGCACGTTACATGCGCCAATCTGTAAAACACCGTCTGTTGCAACGTATAAATAACGGTGTGAAGTTATAAACAAGGTCCACTCCGCAACACAACGATGCACCAAACAAATGGAAATAAAATACAGTACAGCAATGAAATGACTCATCCAATATCTCACACAGTTATCATTGGTCTTATTATTGGAACATACTCAGTCATAAGTATCAGAACGCCTCCCAAACGGCGGTGCCTAACTCTGGCTAATCAGCAGTAACGGGGCGGGTGAAAGGGCGGGGTCAATGACCTTGTTCAATATAGGTCACGCCTGCGCGTGCGCTGATTAGCCGGTGGGAATAGAAAGGTGTGCACCGTACCTGGAGTGGCGCGATTAGTTGTAAGTACCAGGCTCACAGATGTTTAACGGAAGTTGACGTTCTTGTATCCCAGATGTCTCCACACAACTTATGCACTCCTAATTTTCTTAAACGATTATCTTGACTAAAATTTGTATTTATTTATGTAAAAAAATTCAAATAGACAGTATGCACGTCAACACCTTGCGGCGGTCCGAGGAGAAGGGGATTATACCGTTATACACATACTTAAACTCATATAACGTGGAAGTTTAGAATAGTTTTGTTAATTTATTTTAACCTACTTCAAAAAAGAAGGAGGTTCTCAATTCGACCATATATATATGTTTATGTATGTTCGCAGATAACTTCGTTGTTTATGAACCGATTTGAATGATTCTTTTTTTAATGGAAAGGAGATATCTCAACGGTGGTACCATGTTAAGGACACTAAGATCTGATGATGGCATCCAAGAGAAATCGAGTCGAACCTTGAACTCGGTTTTTATTTTGTTAAAATTTTACTTGTATTACTAATACTTTATTTTAAATGATTAATGTACAAAGGGTGGTCTTATCCCTAAAAGCAAATTTTATAAAACAACCTAAGAATGGATTTACTGAATAGGGTTAATTGTGGCTGTCTTATTTTGCTGCAGAGTAGTATTGTAGATAGTCAGTAGCGATACAAAAGTTAAGACATTCTTAAATTAATCAAAAAGCTATCAATAGAAGTTTGTACTATGTATTATGGTTACAAACATCAAGAATGTGTTCTAGTTTCGTTAGCTTTATAGCTATTTGTCCTCTGGTTTAATAGCATAGTAACAATAGCATGCAAAATCATCCAGTAACCTTTGATCGATGTAGGTCACATTCTCATAACTTCACAAGTAGGTCACTTCGCTTCAGGAAGTCCTGTGAGCTAGCGAATATTTTTTGCCGAAATCACCACTGACATATTTACCGCAAGATGTCGATTCTCAAAGCAAACATTCAGCCCACTGCATTCAGTCAAAATTCAGTTCAGTGCTATTATGAGGCAGGGGGACGCCGGTCGATATGTGTTTGGAATCAAGCCAGCGGATTTTGTCGCTGCTTCCGAGGAACTTGAGGAGCAAACCAGTTTCTCGCTTACGTGACAAAGTTATAATATGACAAAATTACTTTTGAACGTTCACTATGATTTCAGGCCTCTTAAGTCTTTGTTTATTTATACATTATGCTCTGTTTTTGTTGGATGGATTGCTTTATGAGTCTAGTAATATAATACGGCTTGTTTATATCTTTTTTACAATGACGTGTCATTGTGTCAAGTGTCGTTACAAAATAGATGGACGGATATTGATCACAGCTTCGACCTACTGCAGAATATGTCTCATCTTGAACTTACTTTTACCCTAGCTAATCTTTTGGGCCTCCCCACTTAAAATCATATATTATTAAGAAATTTTTAACTAGGCCGGTCTTTCATGATGGTTTTTGCCGAAACATCACATACTTTCTGGTGTCTGCGACTGATCGACGCGATTTGAAGAAAGTTTCTACTAAAAAAAGTTATAGCTTAGGTACTAATTGTTTGTAGACAGATTAGGCAGACAGCCTTTCTACTAATTTCTTTCTCATTCTTCTGCACTATTGAGAAGAATGTTCACTGTTTTGGAGAAAAGTACGACATTAAAACCATTAAGAAGTTTTACGAACAAATACATTTTATACCATTGAATATTTCAAACGCTAGTTACATAATACAGTTTACGATTTAAGTTTGGTGAAAATTGGCTATATGATCCTTACCAGTCAATCACATTGTTGCTATCGCCAAGAAAGTTTTGGAAATCTAATATGGAGTCCATTATCTCTAAAAGTTTCCCCCGTTGTCACTTCTATCAGATCTAGTGATATTGTATGTTAAACTATAAGAAAATACTTCGTGAAATCAACAATCGCTACCGTCTTGTCTGTTACTGAAGCCATTTTCTATTGAAAATGTAATTTTCTTAAGTGTCTTTTTGTTTTTTTTAACCGACTTAAAAAAAGGAGGTTTCTCAATTCGACCGTATATATTTTTGTGTTAAAAAATACTACGTTCATATAATAAATTGAGAGCAAAAACGGCAGATAACTAATAATATTAATATCATCACACGTTAGATATATATTTATTTAATATCATATATCCATGTTCTTGGCAATACTACCTACCTACTACTTTAAATGTTCCGTATAGTTTGAAATTTAATTTAAATTCAGAATGTATGTGTAAAACTGGTGATTCATTATCCTACATACGACATGGTACCGATAACAGCTTGCATGATGTGCTCGCCAGCTTCTGCAAATTTAATGGTTTCGGCCAAATGAATCATATTTTATGGAAAACTGCTCATTAACTAGGTGACTGTAGGATTCTGGGTCATTTATATGACGACGTGATAAGAGTTCAGAGGGCATAGGTAAGAGTCATTATCGCATATTTTAATAGGGATAAAAATAGTTTCGAAAACGTTTTTTTTAAATCTATGAGTGTGAGACGTGTCAAGATAGTACTAATAACCAGGTATTTCGTTTACCGTGTGTAGCATAAGTTCTCTTGCGACAAAAGAGTAGTTCCCAACTCTGAGATCGAATTTAAACAAGTGCATTCCATTAGCGTTTATTGGTGTATAAATTGACGACATTGCCCATCATAACAAACGTTTTGTATAATGTTTACCCTTGATAACTTGCCTAAACAACTCTTAAACTATATTAAGTAGCACTAAAATCGACATTACAATGTCTTTGAACTGCTTTCGTGTGGATATATTGACGGAATTGTGTGTGTTGCCAAGTATTTGTTTAGAGGGAATACTGACAACTTATCTTTAAGTATCTCCGAAATTATGTTATGAAATTGATCCTATGAGTGTGTAGATATTTCTTTTTTCTACATTTATATTACCCACAATGTTCTGTTGTTGGGTCACTAAACTAAATTCTAAAATTATCTTCTATTCTCTCTTCTTAGTAAAGCTATTTCCAAAATGCTATTTTGGTATGTATGTTATCAGATAACGTCTATTTTTACCTATTTAATTTTTAATCTCTGATATTTACAACAAGTTTAACATGACAAAATATTTATTTTTTTAAATACATAAAGAAAAAATATGAAATTGATGAACATTTTTTTTAAAGTATTATTCTCCTACTTTTTTCGGAAAGCTACGTTTTAGATTCTAAATGTATCGGCCAAACAGAGTATGAGTAGACACGGAAGGCGCAGAGACTACTACCCCTAATTTGTGGTGGAAGGAACCCTCTCTAAAGGTAAATACACAACGATTTTCAGTTATTGAGCACTTGCCCTTTTTGCGTATTTGTCCCTATGCCAGGACAAAGTTTCAACAGAGACATCGGATATGGATTATTGATACCTACTTCGTTGCAATTCAACTTTCGAATTTACATCGAATTGGAGATATATTCCAATTTTTAAATAGTCGGTAGTGTTCCAGATTTTGTAAGTGAGCTTATGGTTTATCATACACTGTCGTCGGCCAGAAATTTCTGTCTTAACGTACGTTTAATATTGCTCATAAGCTCTCTTCACCTCTCAAATTCTCTTGCATCAAAACAACCCGGTCAATACAAGTTAGAAACAACCTCAACCTAAGACAGATATACATCGGAACTGTGTATTAAATAAGGCAGTTCTTTTCACTTTTCTTAAAAGGTGGACCTGAATAAAATTTCAATTAGGGAAGTCGGCTTGAAGATTGAATGTACAATCTTATTGTTCAGCATCGTTCTACTGAAAGAAAATTTAAATCCAGTAAGGTAAAAATTAAACCTTATACAGTTCCCAGACTGTGTCAAAATTGAGTGCTACAGGTATATGGAGTAGGCATTATTAAATTACCTAATTAAATAAACAGACGACTGCCTAAGCATTTCATATCAGACCCATATATTTCTTTTTGACACGCTTCTATTTGTTTCGCTTGTATGTTAGTTTGTGTGTCTGTAACCGAAAGCATGTTTTTGGGGTTCCGTTGCTAAATGGCAAAAAATGGAACCCTTATAGATTCGTCATGTTTGTCTGTCTGTCCGTCGGTATGTCACATCCACTTTTTGCCGAAACAATAAGAACTATACTGTTGAAACTTGGTAAGATTCTGTAAACCGCATTAAGAGTTTAACACAAAAATAGAAAAAAAACATTAAAATTTAGGGGTCCCCATACTTAGAACTGAAACTCAAAAATTGTTTTTTTCATAAAAACTATACGTGTGGGGTTGATATGTATCTATGGATATATACATATCTAAGGATATGTATTCAAAAATGATATTAAGGTTTTTATTATAATTTTTTTCTAAACTGAATAGTTTGCGCGAGAGACACTTCCAAAGTGGCTTCATGGGCGAGTCCGACTCGCACTTGGCCGTTTTTTTAAATATAATTTATACTTACTATAAATTCTCGGCTCTTGGTGGAACTTGATGAAATACATTCTTGAAATTAAACTCAAAATTTCGATAATTCCATAGGGCGAAGCCGGTCAGGTAATAAAACTTAAAAGATCATTAAATAGTGGAATAAAAGTGTGTTTAATTTCAAGAACGTGTGTTTTTTAATTTTTATAAACTATATTAATGTTATTTTAATTACGATTTTACTTCCCTACTACTACTGTACAAAGAAGTTGTTACAATTCTTTAAACCTTCTTTTTACAAATATCACAGTTTACAAGTGATAGTACCTTTGTAGAATATCATTGAAATGCTACGGAATATAATAAAGAGGAAAGGACTGCAAGAAAACTGCTCTAGAATCCTACGTATACCAGTCTAATCTATTTCCTGGAAGCTAAACGATTGATCGCGTGTCTGCTTGTAGTTTCTTATAGTGTGAATGGTCGTATAGTCTTAACCTACATACATTTCTTTACGATTGCTTGCATTGTAAATTTCTTAGCGGTTAAAACCATCGGATCTACGGACTTTAAGCGGCATTTTACGGTCGACTTTTCTTTATTTTACACCTTAGTTTTTTGAATACGGATTTCATTACTGTTGTTGTAATGTGGTTTAGATTTACTGTAAAAAAATAATGTTTAATTTTTAAGAATCTATCTACTCGGGTATTATATGTATCACACGAGCTTAGTAAGTAATAAATTGTAATTTTTATAGCCAATAAGTCTTGGCTAAAAAAAAAAATTTTTTTTTATGGAATAGGCGGGCAAACGACCAGACGTATCGCCTGATGGTAAGCGATTACCGCCGCCCATGGACACCTGCAACACCAAAAGCGTCACAAGTGCGTTGCCGGCCTTTTGGGGATGGGGGGGGACGTAGGGGTAGGGAATTGGGGTATGAGCCTCCGGCATCCTCACTCACGCGGTGAAACACAGCGCAAGCACTATTTCACACCGGTTTTCTGTGAGGACGTGGTATCACTCCGGTCGAGCCGGCCCAAGCGTGGCTCTCCCACGGTAAATCTATAAGTATAATATAACTAATAACTTATTTTGATGTTTAGTTTATAGCCTGTGTAACAAAATGGATGCTATATAACAGGTTAAGACAAAATCAAAAATTTTAACGATATTTTATAGTACTTTGAAGATTGACTATGACTGAAATCAACCTGAGATATTTTACGAAACAAAATCTCATAAAAAACAAAAAACTACTAGTACTGTGGTCCATTTTTGAAAATAGCTTATTCATTTATCAATAAAATACAATTGTTGTTTGCCCGAACTAGATTGACCCTGTATACATACATATAAATAGTTATATATACATAGATATACATAATTAACGACAAAATAATTTTATTTTGTGATACTACATGACACATTTCAAAGACAGTTAAAGATTGCGATAAACGACATCCACATGGAACTCCTAAAACTGATGGAAAACAAATCTCATAGAACGTCGGTCAGAATCTTTTAACGTCGGCGACTGATAACATTAATCGAAGGAATTAATTTAATACTAATGTGTTATATATTGACAAAATTAACACTGACTCATTAATAGAATACTGTATAGTGAGTAAACAACAGTCTTTACTTATTTTTACGGTATTGGGTAGGTTCAAATCCTACATGGGATAACACTTTGAGTGACCCACAAATTGTTGTTCTTAGTCTGAGTTTTTTTTTGTCTGTTTCATGTATGTTTATTAAGTCTTCCGCGCCACATGATTCCAAATTATTAGTCCAGAGTTGTCTTTGAATTACCTACAAATTTTAACAAAAAAAAAACCGACTTCAATCTGGACCAAATTTAAATGGGACCATTCGGAAAGCACCAGCTTTCAAATAAGAATTATCAAAATCGGTTCACCCAGTCATAAGTTATGAGGTAACAAACATACATGAAAAAAAAACAGTCGAATTGAGAACCTCCTCCTTTTTTTGAAGTCGGTTAAAAAACTTATTAACGAGTTTTAGTGTTATGATGTAAGAAGTATTCACCATGTAAATACACACACTCACACATACGTCGAACACGATTCTTACATGCTGGTTATAAAGGTAGTATTGATAAAGCATTTTTGATGAAGTAGCCTTTTTGTCGTCAAGGCCTTATCTCATACAGAATACGCAAAACAATCCGAACAAACTTCGGCAAAACTTAGCACAACGTTAATTTCACGCGCTTTACTTGTCAAAAAGTTTAGCAATTGTGACCGTTTGAGTAAGGTCGAGTTTATAAATTAAGCTTAACACGAGACAGCGATATTACAAATTTAAATTTCGTCGCAATGAAACTTTGATTACAAAAAAATAGCATTTCAGTCCCGACAATTCTTTAATTCAAGAGCCGCAATAAGTTTTTAAGTTTCTCATCTTCGAGAAAACAAAAAATGTGACTTGAAGCTTAATGGTTCGAAGTTGTGAAGCCTTTTATAATTTAAAAAGTCTTATCGCGAAAATAATGGCCGAGTGCGCATGGTCCATGATACTTATCCTTCATCATTCATTTAACTTATGAAAACTTTTACTCGTGAAAAGATTGTTCTGAAATGAACAGATAAATAAAGTAGTTAATTTTGACTGATATCGATATCCATCTTTTTTTGCAGATAATTGTTTCGAGCGACCTGAAACGGTCTTTCTAAAGGCACAATTTTAACATAACCTATGTAAAGATACGAAATGATTTCCTTTACAGCAGTATTAATATAATAATAAATACTATTCATTATCGAAGTAACGAATGAGCTATCTACAAATCTTATTTCAAATGCAAATTTTCCGCCTTACTTGCACGCTGACACCAAGTCTATGACGGCCTTACTTGCACGTTCGCAATTTCGTGTTGAGTTAATAGTATATTACTTTAAAATAATATTTAATTTTTCTGTCCTAATTAATTTTATTATAAATTAAAATTTTAGATCCGTCTCGAGAGTTCTATCAACCCAGTGACATGACATTTCAACTGTCAAACATGACAAACCCCAGTGTTGCCATTACAAGATTATAGTTTAACTACACACACCAATGAATGATTTGGTGTCAAACAAGTCTAATTTGTTTCAAGAACACTGATTTCTTAGTAGGTATATTGTTTTGCCCAGTACTTAATTACATGTCTATTTGGATGGAGATGTTTTCGTTACTTGAGTTTTATCAAATTAAATTAGGCTATTAATATAATATCCGCCCTTTCCGAATAAAGATTTGATTATATCATGTATGTATATTTGTGGGTATGTTTTTCTATTAATAAATGTTTTGTATGACCCAGAGAACGAGTTCAAGTCATATATCTTCTACTTTATAGATTCACCAGACGATAATGAAATATGTTTACCAAACTAACTGTCCATCCTTCTATATTCTTCTGTCTGTCCACATTGAAACTCGGAAATGTGTAAATTAAAACAATTTTCGTTGTTGGCGAACGTTGGTTCCAGTGATGTTTGCGTTTTATTTTCGGTGCAGCGTTCACAATGAATCATAATATATACGAACTAGTATATACGTGTGTAACCCGAATCTGAAAATAACCAGGTAACTTTAAAAGCTTTTTGACGTACATTTGATGTAGGGACGAATGATGTGTGATTTTTCGACCGTGTGTTATAAAAATTACATTAGAAGTCCTTTCGTCACTTTGACGCATTGTCAGCATCGCTCATAGTAGGGACAACCAAAAAAAGATTTTTAGTGTAGGTATGATAAACAAAATGATGATTGTATCAAGATTTTTATATTTGTAAACTGGAGAATTGTTTAGGATTCCAATTTTATTAAAAAAATAAAATAATAAAACCGGTAATGAACGCGCTCACGATAGATATTAAGTACATGTCTTTGAATTGCCTGACGTTGCAAACAGGTTGCACTTTCGACAAATATAAGTATAAATAGAACAGGCTGGCATCGGTCGGATATTGTTATAATAAATATTTAATTCAAAATAGTTTAAATCAAAATTTTTTTTGGGCTGTAGGCGCTTTCCTCCTCTCTCAGTAAAGAGTTAATAAAAAATATACATATGCCTCCGTATTAAGACAAAACCAATTTTTAAATTAACACACACTTATTTATATTCGTATGTGTACCTACCTGACATGTGTATGTGACACATAAAAAAGATAGGTAACCTAATTTTAAAACATAAAATAAAAAAAATAATATAAAAGTTACATCGTACTTGAGCCAGCTGGAAGTGGCACCAGACGAGCAATATTTATCCTTTAGTAGGTGCAAGTGGCATGTATATTTAATGACGCGCTCTGCTTGGGCGGTCACATAACATATTGGACAGTGTTGCCAACTGAATGTTGCAGAAAATGTTAGATTGCATTTTTTATTCATAATATGACTATATTTTCCACAGCAGTTTGATAAATTTGATACGTAACATTAGTGATGTTTCGTGTAGGTATAAGTTTGTTTTATCATTAGTGGCTACGGTCATTGCGATTAAATCGAAAAGTTGAATGCACAAGAAGGTGTGTTCATTTCTCTTCTAAAGATTTGTGGTAGTTTCAATTCGCCTGACATCTGCTTTAGCTGAGAGACTTGAGAGATAGAGAGAGAGAGCTGCTTACAAGCAGATACTGATTAACGGAAACAACGTTGACCTATAAATAACATTCTCTTATACACTACGAACAGTAATTAAGATATATGTACCTAATCCGAATATATTGATTACAATTGCCCGACCAATAACCAATAAATCGACTTAACCACATTATACCATATTTAGCAAAATAGACATAAGTGGTATAGTATGTTTCTTTGCAAAAATGTCCTTGGATTAGATAAAATTGAGAAAGGCCGCTATTTTTAGAAATGTGTGCGGAAACGGAGTATTCGTTGAACTGGGAAAAGTGTGTGATCGCGGTTTCGTAATTGCAACTGACAGGCTACGTAATGGGCCCTATGTATTCAGATTTGAGATTAAAATATTTACTGTTATTTTACTTGCCTTGTTTTTAGCGAACGTACGTCTTTTGCTGTTATAATGATTTTTGTGTGGTGTAACGTGTTGTATATATTTTTCAATAAGTTTTTCAGGCTATATATATCTGACTGAGAGTTGAACATTCACAACGCAATCATCGCTAGCTTGTTTATGTATTTTGAAATATTACATTATCTAAGGTTTTCTGTGATGATAAGTCTTGTCGTGTATGTGTCAAAGTAAATTTTATTTACTTTTCTTTATTTTCCAACATCACTCCTAGAAATCTTCTCTATTAATCTCACTCAAAGTAGCTGTTAGGAGCTGTTAGAATTAGATTGTGTTTTGATACGGTTACCATAGAATTTTGTTTTTAAGTTTTTATACGGCTAGGTTTCTTTTCTGAGAGATTATAGACTAGAAAAAAGCTGATTATGTCACTTTTCAAATCGTAAAATTAGATGGATTCGGTCCATCTGTCAAGAAGCAATGACTTAGACAAGTCTTAATTTTTGAATCGGGCATTCCGATTGTTTAAAGTTTTTTTTTTGTTTCATGGGCAATCTAAACTGTTTACACATTTTTTTACCACTTATCGGAGAAAGATATATTATATATACTATATCATAGCAGTCTATTATACAACTTAAATGATTGACTATGAAATACGTCTAATCCACAAAATGTAGCTATATATCTACATATAAAGAAATTATATTTACAATACACATAGACTTTATCCCCGACTGAATACATCGTACAAGGAAATATAATCGCGAGCAAAAGCTATTTTACAGGAAACATTTACAAAGCGAAGTAGATTAAATAAACCAAAACAGTTGAGATTATTCAGCAGTATTCATGCAATTACTGGTTACGTTGGTTCTGTTTAAAGTTAAAACAGCCTGCGGTCATTATTACCATAATATGCAGGCATTAGAAGTACAGTTGAATTTTGGGTTTGCAATGTGTGTTACGATTAAATATCTTATAAATAAATGCCAAAGTTCTAAAAAGAGAACTAACATAATTAAAAATGAATATACCAGCCGCATATCATCCTTCTTTCGCGTTAATGACTGATATTATTATCATTTAACAGACTTGGAAACTCATTTAGAGAAGTTTTACGAAGCGTTTATTAGTTTTAAACCTGATTATGTACTTTATTAGAGTAAGACCTCAAACTTCCGCAAAATTTATTCTAGTTATTAAAGAATATAAATTTTATCGTAAGTAGTAGTATCGGAACAGTAGTCATTATTCCCTGAAAATGAAAAGAGAACATTAGTCTTTTCCTTGACCTGAATAAGCGGGAGGAAAAATGTATGAAAATCCATTTCTAACGTGTTTTAGCGGGAGATAAAGTTGTATGAATTTTCATTTCTCACATGTTTTCTTATCTATGGCGCGCGCCTGCCCAAGGAGTTTTCATATAATTTAAATATAGAATCTCCGTGCCACTGACATCCGTTTGTGAAGAATAAAAAAAAACAAAAGAAGCGGGAAATATCGGTCAAATTCTAAGCTAAATTGTGTCTTACATGGTGTCTTACGTTTTGATTTAAATACTTTCTACAATACAAGTCTTTAAATTTTCCTCACAGGTGTAGTATAAAGCACTGTGTGGCACTCGGGCCCATTCCTACCTCGGGAGTATTGTGGCCCTAGGCTGCGCCTCCGGGCCACAAACTGCTCCGTCGCTAGTAATCGGTCCCTTTCCTCCCTCGGTGAACAATGTACTATTCTTTGCCGTATACTTGCCAACGTGAATCTAAAATTTCATTATCATTGTATAACTGTGCGCTTTTCTAGAAACTTTCTTCATCGCACAACAAAATTGTGGAATGAAATAGAATGTGGAGGTAATCGCTTACCATCAGCCGATACGTCTGCTCGTTTGCCCCCATGCTTCCATAAAAAAAAAACTTTATGGCAATGAAATTTATATATGGAATGAGAATGTGAAGGTACGAATATAAAAGTTCAAATGTATAAATTTTTGCATTGATCAGAATTCTCGAACCGCGATGAATAGTCGACCGCTGTGCCAGACAGGTCGTCATACGAGAATGTAAAGCTTATAAAATGAATAAACTGTGTTTATTTAAATTAGAAGCATCAGTTCTCCAAATAGCAAGTTCGATTTAAAAGTGATTTCTATCTCACCTCTTTCTAGTTGCTCAATAATCTATGCTCAATAATCAATCTAATACTCATAATAAAAATGTAACAGGTCCAATTCTGTACATTAAAGATATTTTGTCATTTTTTTTGGAGGGCTCTCTATAATCGATACTGAACCCAAAACTGTATTTTTTTTCATTTTTGTCTGTCTGTCTGTCTGTATCTTGGCCGCGCATCACGTCGAAACTTCTGAACGGATTGAAATGAAACTTGGCATGATTTGAGTTCATACTACGAGGTAGGACATAGGATACTTTTTATCCCGAAATTCGGCATGGTATCCTGGAGAGAGGGGATGAAAGTCAAAATATGTACTTGGTTGTAATTTAATAACACATAGTCCGATTTCATTCATCCTTTTTTTGCTAGAAAGAAAAAAAGTAAAAGATAACGAGAAAAGTGTTTTTTTTGTCCGCGACTGTACACTGCCTGTGGGAAGCTGAGACAGATATGTAAATATGGCGGTACGAAGTTCGCCGGGTCAGCTAGTCGTATAATAAAAATGTAAAAGATCAATTTTAAGTTTAAAATACTTCAATTAGGAGTTATAATTTTTAATTTAAACTAACATGTAACATAATAGTTATGATAATTTACCAGAAACAAAACACAAAATGTGTGTGAGTGTGTGTTTTTGTTACTCTTTCACGCAAGAACTACTGAACGGATTTGGATGAAACTTTACAGTAATATAGCTTATACAGGTAACTATTTTGCCGCGATAATCGAAATTCACGCGGGCGGAGCCGCGGGCAACAGCTAGTACTCTATAATTTAATACATAGTAGAAATATTCTCTCCCTTCCTGCTTTTTTTAGTCGACTACGACGAGTCCAAAAAGAAGGGTATTAGTCGTGGCTTGTAAGTATGTATGTTTGTGGTGGTACCACCCACCATAACGTCTAAACTACTGAACCTGAATTTCGGCCTTTTCTAACTGAAAAAATCTGAAAAAAACTATTATTATAATCTGAGTTACAACTATTAAAATTTTGGAAAAAAAACATTAATCAACTCATTCTATAACGCTATCTAATAATTTTTTTCTTTAAAATTTGAAATGAATACGCAAAACACTCTGTGACCATGCTATTTTGTTGCATTGTCTGTATTCGCAATGAGTATGGTGACCACTACTCTTGGATTCTGCTCATTATTTCCATCAGGCAGAGTAGAGTCACTTTGTGAGGCCCAAATATAGAAAACAACCACGCAATTTAACAAGTTTATTAAAAACGGAACACAATTTTCCACATCATCTGTTCCATTAAGAAGACACATATTTCAGTTACAGCCATCTCTCTACGATTTTACATAACATTCCTAGAAGTGTTGGTATTCGGTAAATGTATTGTATTGAAAACGTTTTATTGTAAAGTACACACATCAAAAGTGTCTAGGGATCAACATATGTGTCTAGGGAGCAACATATATTTTTGCAATAACTTTTCTCCTGATTGATATAAATTAAAATTTTCTTTAAGGATTCATCAAATAAAGTGTTTTCGTTTGTCACAGTAACGATAAACCAAGTCACCTTTGCATTAATAAAGAAATTTGCCATTTTCCTAATAAAGGGATTTCTGACATTTGAACCACTAACATTAAAGTTCGAAAAAAAGACTGAAATAACAGTTTTCTTTAAAATTTTATTAGGTAACTTAAACAATTAATAATCCATGTTTCTACCGCGAACACTAACAACACAAGAATCGGTTTGGCATACTCAAACACGCGCTTACACGCTGTGGAATGGCCGCCCATGTTCGTTGCAACAACAAAAAAAGGTCTTCTTGCGACTGGATACCCTCCATATTCGGCAGAGCTCTTCTCTGTAGCATATCCCATGCATGCTCAATCGGGTTCAAGTCTGGCGACTGAGCAGGCCAGGGCCAAAGCCACATCTCAATCTCAAGAAATCCGCATAAAAATGCTTGATCCCTAGACACTTTTGATGTGTGTAGTATTTTTGAAACATTTTACGGGACGTTTCGGTGTCGACAGTCCTTAGAGAGTGAATGTGTATACATGTAAGTTGTTGATATTTATTCACATTTAAGCAGGCAGTCAGTAAATAGTTCTAGACACTTTAGTGCCATCTAACGAAGACATATCGAACTGTAGAGTACCTAGTAATCCTGTATCGCGAGATTTAAGTTCTCACGCCTACTTAACATTAAGCGTATTTCGCGCTCCGCCAGGTTTTTTTTTTTTTTTTTTTTTTTTTTAATACTAGCACCTCCAATATTGATTTGGAGCCTATTCCTAGCTTGTTCCTTTCATACCAGTTCTCGCTTTTGCTACCGCTCGTACTTTCATTCCTCATACTGTTTCTTTCTTTTATGCGTCCTTGCACACTCTCCAGGTGGGATTCCTGGCTATTCTCTATGATGCTCCGCCAGGATTGATCACTTCTCCTGGCCGGAAGATTCTTTCTTTGTGATGGACGGATGTCACATCCATTTCTCCATGAAAGAAAATAAATAGGCCACTATTTTCTAGTTAAATTGGAACTATTAAAACTATAGATGTGATTTGAAAATTAATAATTATGCGATGATTAAAACGTCCATTCTCTTTAAATTCACGAGTACTACTTAGGGCCGGTTTTTCAATCCGCAGTTAAACGGTCTAATAACTAACAAGGGAATAAATGTATCCAGCTCTTTAACAAGCGAATAAACTTTTTGTGTTTTTCAATCGGGAGTAAACAGTCAGATAGTTACTTGATGATCCTTCACAGCTATGTTCACTGTAATCATGCGCAAGTGAGATGCAGCTATACAGGTAATCACACGTTAGATAAGGACCAGAAACTTTTAGACAACATTCAAGTTGACTGTTCTTTTTCTATTTCTTTTTGTCTTTTTTATGATTGGCGGTTTGGGATATTTAATTAAATTAAATGAAAGCATTCGATTATAATTATTATTTGTCTATAATAGATGTAGTAAATAATAATTTAGTAAAAAGTCATTTATGATATTCCTGTAGTAGAGTCCATAACAATTATTGAAATCAAAATTTATAAAAATTAAATGCCGGGTTTGCGGGTGGTGCATAGTAATTTTTTAAACGGGTGTTTCTACGTTTAATAAATATGTGTTTAAAAGTAAAAAGTATATTTGTATTTATGTCAGTTCTCTGTACCTATTGGTGACGAGCAGATTCCCTAGCGGCAGGTCGCAGAACTAACGTATGACAGATAAAAATACGTATACACGTTAACATTCCACTTTTAGAATACTGTTTACCCTCACGAAGTGGTCCTAAAGTATCAATACAGTAAAGTCTCGTCTATCAATGAAATCATTGTAGAAAGAATTTAAATGGTGACGAGCAGATTCCCTAGCGGCAAGTCGCAGAACTAACGTATGACAGATAAAAATACGTATACACGTTAACATTCCACTTTTAAAATACGTATTTTTTACTTCTGCGTAGACGTCTATCAATGAAACAATAACAATGCACTCGCTCTGTACATTAAACTGCCAGGTAGAAGTGTCTGTCATACGTTAGTTCCGCAAACGGCCACTAGGGAAATCTTCTCGTTACCAATAGTACAAGCTCTGTTTTGTTTCGAACTAGATAGCAGTGTGTGAAATAAAAATTCTTCATCTTCTCTATAGTATCTATAACCTATATATTTCTCTAATAACCCTTTTTACCTCAGAACAAAAAGTCAATCGAGTCAAAAACATCCATAATCTATCAAATATTCAATAACGACAACGTACTTAAACTTTACCACAAATAGGTACAAGAGAAATACACAACGTCAAATCACTATTCTACAGAATAAAACACTAACTGAGGTTTGAAAGCACAGATAAAGTTATCAGTCAGATTACAGCTTTATTCGTCTGATAACTGATGTCTGACTATTGAAAGACCCAAACTTACGCTAACTGAGGAATAAATGCTATTTGACTGTTTATCTGACTATTGAAAAACCGGCCCTTAGACAATTAATAAGTAAATTGGTTTTCATGGTGTAATAAATTATACCGTTTATTAAACAGTGCACCCATGGGTAAATTTCAGGAATGCCTTAGTGAACTATTGATATTGACATGACCTTATGACGGCTACTTTTCATTTATGTCGGGTACGAAACTGTTTAGGCATTACATACATATGAAAACTTTATTCTAAATTGTACAATATTTAACGTTCGTGTTGTCACAAGACAGCAAAATGATAATATCAGTTTTAAAATACCTGATCCATGTGCTGTAATTGGGTTGTAGCGTGATACAACTTCATGGCTAATTGTAACGGTACTAATGCACGCAGTATTAGTGGCCCCGACTGTTCGATACAAATAACACTATATAATTAATATTGACCTTAGTATTTACATCACCGACGTGACAGTTTCATGATGTTTTTGTGGCAATTACTACTCAGATAAAGACCGCTCTTACCTATGTAATATTTCTTTTAATTTTTGTTTCTTTGCTTGTATTTCATTTGCATGTATCACACATACCAGTTGATTTCCTACGTCTATTGAATTTTTAAAAAAAAAAACTTTCATTATTTTACTAATAAAGGCTTATTAATTATTTTGTTATAAGATAACCAAGAAGCAACGAAGAACATATAATGATTCAGACGATAGGCAGGGGAAGCCTAGGCTTCTCCCCGGATAGAGGCTGGATAGGCGCAATGTCAATCCTGGGGGGACCTGAAATAACATGGTCCGGGTCCTCCTAAGAGCAGCGCGCCTGAGACCGGCCGCCGAGGTGGTTTTTAGTGGAGTCACCATATACCTGGTTCCTCCACCACCATATACCGAGAAGCAAATGTTTCAGCTAAATGTAACGTGTCCGATAAGTTGCGTAGTAGTAGTCTGTTTTTTTTGACAATTCAGCCTGCGGACAATTCCATCTGACAGTATATCACGGAATTCCTGTAACATTACTCCGTCGAAATTCTTTCTGTTTGTATTTCACGTTTTTATATGTTCACTTGGAATAATGATAAGAAATAAAATGAAACTGTCAAAAAAGCTTTTATGGACGAAATAAATTGTCATTGTAACCAAAAACTTGGCACGTTGTTGTCACAATATTGCAGATTCGTTTGCCAAAGACTGTGTTGTTTCCCCCGACATTACGAAGTGTAGCAATCTCAAATGTAAATAAAAAATAATGAACATTTTTCTGAATTAATTTAGATCTACATTAGATTCGCTTTAAGCAACTGTAATTCTTTACTGAGACGAAGCACTTATCTTATCTTAATTTGTTGAAAAATTACGTACTTTAAAATGTATCTAGTGCAATGTAACAGAATTGTTTGTTTAATAATGAACAAGGAAACCTGGATTTTGTGCAAAATATTGTATTGCTAGATCTTTGACGTCCTGCCTTTATTATTCCAAATATTATTTAGAGTCGGCTACTAGTTTTACTGGTTTTACCTGAATATCAGTTTTTCCACGGAGCGAATGGCATTGGAATTCCGCAACCCTGACGGCGAACCGAATTCGAAGGTTGAACTAGTTGTCAGTATGCTTAAGGGCACTGACTTCCCAATTACGATTGCCATAGATGTTCATGACAACCGTGACCGACGGCTTAACGTGCTCTCCGAGCACGAGCGTGAAAAACTTCTAACTTCCTATTAGGAATTTCTTGTAAGGAAAACCCAATAACGCTTGTTTTGGAAGAATCGAACCCGATACCTCTTGATCGGCAGTCGCATACGCTAGCCACAAGACCAACAAGGCAGTTTATTTCTAGATATTGCTGCTAAAATGCAATTTGGAGAGATTCACCTATAAGAATATCACTGATGGTAACAACCTACGGAATCTCAATCGTATTCCATAGCTAAGTTGAGAGTATGTCCTAGTAGTAAGTAGATAGTATGAATATTTGAAAATAAAATCGCTCTAGATTTTTCTTATGCTTAAAAATTCATGTAGATCCAGCTTTTTTGGCGTAATCCCAAACCTGTCGTTAGTAGATAGGATGTCTTCAGCCAAAAGAATATTGAAAAGCAGAGATAACATCCTTTTCATAGAACCTCATCTAATTTGAATACACCGCTCCAGGGCGAGGGCGAAACCTGCTCTCAATTTATCTAAGAAAACGTATAAAATAATGAGATACGTTGTAATTTATAACTCATATATAATCGACGAAAAGAAAAGGTTGCGATCTCAAAATATAAGTTGTAGGTTCGTAAATGATGTTGGAGGTGTAGATAAATATTTGCAGTACTTTATATGTTAAAGAGTAGGTAGACGTTTGTATATGAAAGAGTCTACTCAGTAATGTTGATAAGCTAGTGCTTGCTTATGTCTTTATTACACTACAAAAATATAATAGACTAGTCTTTAATCACGGCTCTACCCGCAGCGATTTTTGGGTTGTCACGGTAAAAATGAGCGTATGTTACTTACTGATAACGTAGCTTTCCATTGGTGAAGGCTTTTCAAAATTGGTTTGATAGTTTCGTAATTGGAGAGGCCTATGTCCAGCAGTGAACTTCAATAGACTGATGATGATGTTGATGAAAAAAAGAATTTCCAAAATCGGTCCACAATTGACGGAGTAATCGGTGAACATACATTAAAAAATACATACAGTGGAACATACAACCAAATCCTTTTTAAAGTCGGTTAATAATCTTCCTCACAACCTTTTGATTATTATGATACACATCTTGTATTATTATTTATTAACACTTTCATTATTAGGGATAAACCGTTCATGTAAACTTTTCTTCCAGTGAGTTATTTTCTTGTTTAAAACTATTAAGAGTGTTAGGTTATTGCCCTGTTAGCTTGTTTTTGTTATGAGGTATTTTTTACTAAATTGTACTTTTATTAATAGCTATAAGTAATAAACTATTTGTTACCAAAACATTTAAAGTTTAACGCAAACATTTTTACAACACAAACACTCTTATATATGATTAATCTTTTATTAGCTCGGTTTGGTAATGTAGCATGTTATTTAGTTTATTTTTAATATATTCATTTTTTCTTCATTCCTTGGCGTTTGTCTTTGACAGGCATAAACATTTTCAAGTTAATTGATACTTGAGAGCCCGTTTACGTCGACATCTGCGTTGTTCCGTAACTCAGATGGATAGCTTAATAGGTCAAAATGGGTAAATCAACGTCCTTGTAATTAGCAGTGCTTCTTAGATATCTATTATTTAAGAGTATCTGCCATGTTCGGGCCCATATCGAGAAGACATCTGTTGTTGATTTCGTTTGATAAAAGAAATTAACCATTGTAATAGTGTAAGGTTCTCATCAACGGTCAGCGATTTAAATTGTGTACATTGTTATTGAATAGGTTTAATCAAATGCTACAAATCATATCAATATGCTGTCCATAAGGACTATCATTGCTGGACATAGGACTTGTTAGAAAAGAGTTTTAATTACAGGTACGTAGTATTATTTGTTACCATCAATTCTTTCTAATTTGTAATCACTACTGTTTAGTTGTAGAATGGAGGTAAGTTTTCAATGGATAAGCACTTGTTCAAGCAACTAATTTTATGCTCTACAAAAAACTTTCTCTACATAAAACTGAACTAAACGAAAAGTGCGTATCAGAAATTGTATCTTCCTTAACGACAGATAGTAAATTATTTTAACAAGGAACCTTTTCTATGACGTGTCAATGTGATACACATCGCACTAGAGTAATTGTCACTTGAAATTGGTAACACGTTTTCGCAACAGTTACGTTCAACCAACTTGTAAAAGATGTATAAAGGGCAATGTACCTTATATTACATTGTTTGTTGAATCAATAAGGTACGTGACATACAACTGTCACAAATTATCGCCTCCCGAACAATTATCATCTGTACTCTAATATTTTTAAAAAATTCAGTATAAATGTCTCTTACACCGTTGAAAATTCCTATTAAAGTAACAAATGCACGACGTTTTATTTTGAAGCCGTTATTTAGCACTGGCACTGGCCTGTTTTTCAGATGTTTTATGTGAGCATTTAGGCGAATGAAGTACCAGAATTTTATTAACTCGAGTACAGTCGAATTAATGGCCTCTTAATGTCTATTTTGAGTTTGAAATAAATATGGCGTCCGTTGGTTAAATGTTTAATAACTGTTGATAAATGCGGGGGTTGTTGCAAAGTTTATAACGACATTGCTTGGGAATAATCCTGTATAATCTGGTTCTATTAATAATCATGTAATCGTATTCAATGCTGAACTTAAAATACAAGATGAATGAATATTTAACTGTACTTATGTAAAACCAAACGCCGTAAATTAAGTGTTCGTAGGGAAGAAAAATATTTACTTTTGAGGCGCAGAGATTAAAAGATTATTTTCGCTTAATCTTTTATTGTTATGACTATTTCACTAGATCCGTTCAATTTTCTAACGTTATTATTAACAAAAAGAAACAATGAAATATATTTAGAAGACTAACGCATTTTACAGATAATGGTGTAAGCTAATTTTGTTGTGTGAACCCGTTATTCTGAAGTCAGAAATAAGAGCCGCCATTCAACACCTAAAGAATGGCAAAGCCACAGGGATAGACGATATTCCAATTGAAACCATACGAGCATTGGGAGAGCGTGGCGTTGACATCTTTCACACAATTTGTAATAGGATATAGCTTACAGGAAAATGGCCCTCTGAATGGGCTCACACAGTATTTGTTCCTCTCCACAAAAAGGGTTCCACGAAGAAGTGTAGCAACTTTCGACTTATTGCTCTTATCACAAATGCCAGCAAAATAATGCTACACATTATAAATGAGCGGCTGAAAGCATATCTGTCCGGAGAGGTTGCGCCAGAACAGGCCGGATTCGTTAAGGGAAAAGGAACCCGAGAACAGATTCTCATTGTTCGTCAGATCATCGAGAAGGCTCGAGAGTTCAACAAGCCCACATATATATGCTTCGTGGATTTCTCCAAAGCGTTCGACTCGGTGAGATGGGCACACCACAACATCTCGTGCACCTGCTCAGAGAGCTATACGAAGGAGGAACAGCCTCAGTGCGGACTGATGAAGTCATCTCAGATAGTTTCCATCCAAGTAGAGGCGTTCGACAGGGTTGCATAATATCGCCCCTGCTATTTAACGTTTATACCGAGCTTGTGATGCGAATCACTCTCGAGGACTGGACTGATGGTATTGCGATTGGTGGATACAAGGTTACCAACTTACGGTACGCAGATGACACCACCTTGTTTGCGAGTAGTGCTGGCCTAATGGAGGAATTACTTCTCAAAATGGAGCGAGTGAGCCTTACGTTTGGATTACAGATAAACCGATCTAAGACCAAAATGATGATCGTGGACCGCGTCAACAATAACTCGCCCGAAGTGACACAGATTGCGAATTGCAGCATAGTGCAGAGCTTCGTATACCTTGGGGCTTTAATATCAAACAATGGTGGCTGCATAGATGAAGTAAAACGACGAATGGCCATAACCAAAGCTGCAATGGAGAAATTGAGAAAAATTTGGGGAAATCAGAACATTACCAAAGCCACCAAGATCAGGCTTGTACAATCGCTTTTATTTCCCATTTTCCTATACACCGCGGAGACGTGGACAGTACGCGAGTTGGAAAGAAGGAAGATAGATGCTCTGGAAATGTGGTGCTGGAGAAAAATGCTCGGGATATCGTGGACGGAGTTCCGTACTAACGTGTCCGTGCTAGCGGAACTCGGCATTACACAGCGTCTGTCAACCATAGTACGGTCGCGCATACTGCAGTACTTTGGCCATGTCTCTAGACGGAATAGTGACTCAATAGAGCGACTGGTATTGCAGGGAAAGGTGGAGGGGATCAGACTCCGCGGCAGGGCACCCATGCGCTGGACCGACCAGGTGAGGTCCACAATCGGAAGCCGCGTGTCTGACTGCAGCCGGCAGTCTGCTGACAGGGTAAGATGCAAGAAGTTGTACGAGGGGCTTTGTGCGCCTCCACAACCAGTGTGCACTCTACGTGATCACGACCGCTCTGCCAAGAGTGAAGCGAGTTAGAAGAAGAATTTTGTTGTTGTTTCACCAAATTAAAATTTCAATTAAATAATCTTCAGTGTTTTCTAAAATGTTATTTTCTTAGGTAAGTATTTAGATAACGCCTATTTTAGTCTAGTTTAGAGCGTTTCCAAAACACTAAATTAGGTGGAATGTTATTGCTTACCACTACATAGCACCACACTAAAAACTCAATGGTTAAAAATATTTCATGCTTGATCGTTGTTTTCCTATTGGGTTTCAATAGAGCAGCTATTGACGCTATGGAAAGATTTATAGCGAAAGGTATTGGCCGTTAGATAAATCACCGGTTTCAGGAGATACAGCTTTTCTGAATGATTGGCTTGTTAACAGTTGTTTTTGTCATAGAACAGATCGGACTATTTGTAGTATTTCGTGGAACAAAAAATAAGGGAATACTTAGATTAGGTTTGTTTAGAATACAAAATTTCTGAGCTTTCTTTATTATTACAAAAACTCAGAAACCCGGTATGTTGACGGATTATTGCGCTTATGATCATTTTAGAAATTCCTACTAGTTATATGGGCGCGTAAGATCCCTTGTGGCTTAAGTCTGTGGGATCTCGATGTCACCCAACCACATTGAATCGAAATTCCTGTGGTTTACAAACTATATATGAATACATCTATATAACTACTGTATTATAAAGCCCTCACGGTAATATATCTAAAATAAATTACATTACACAAATACTGAAAGTGTTTAAATTACTCATTTGTTTTACATTATAATTATATGACGAAGAGATCTTTAGTAATGTACTAGCTGAGCCCCGCGGTGTTACCCGCGATACAACAACAACCGCGGTTAACGCCACGGGACAAAGTAAAAAAAAAACTATGTAAAAAGTATCTATACCTATACGGCTATACCGACATCAAAAAAGCTATTAAATTGTACAGTCTAGCATATAAATATTTAAATTGATACTTGTTTAAGCTAACTCCTTATGGGACTGGCATACCCTAATAGGATAAAAGTCCCTTAAAAATAAATAAAGAGAAAAAAAAAAATCATATGGCCGTCTCCTGGTTCTAAGCTACCTCGCCACCAATTTTCAGCCGTTCTTAAGTTATAAATAGTGTAACTAACACGACTTTCTTTTATATATATAGATTAATACATTTCCTGAAAATAATGTTAAAAATAACGGATGCTATACCGATCTGATATCAATCAGATCGAGATAGCTGCTGTAGCTAGTAAATATCAATATTTACTAGCTGCAGCACTGCAAAGAGAAAGAAAACTTGACACAAGTGATAAAGCCAACCTTTCGGCAAGGGTGTCATTCTTAGCAGATCAAAACCTCATTGGTAAGGAGAGGCCTATGACCATTAGTGTACTATTAAAGGTTGTTGATTATAGAGATTTATTTAGCAGAATTCGGTAATTTTTTAAAACATAATTTATGGGAACAAATCATGTGAATTAGTTACGTTATATTTGAAAGCGTACTTATTATTATTAATAGCACTAGCTGAGCCCCGCGGCATTACCCGCGGTACAAAATAACTGCGATTAACGCAGTGGCGAAAAGTAAAAAAACAAAAAAACAACTTTGTAAAAGTATCCTATGTCCGTCTCCTGGTTCTAAGCTACCTCCCCGCCCATTTTCAGCCAAATCGGTTCAGCCGTTCTTGAGTTATAAATAGTGTAACTAACACGACTTTCTTTTATATATATAGATAGGTCTTTCCCTATGAAATTGCCGTTTTGTATGCAATTAGTGAAAGTACTTATTTTTTCAAACTTTTTTATTTCTGTTATACGAAGTAATCACCCATGCAATCGACGCATCTTTGCTAACGCATTGGCAGTTTATTGATGCCCTTCTTGTAAAAATCAGCTGGACGGGAGGCAACAAACTCTTCAAAGGCATTTTGTACTGCCTCTCGGGAATTGAATTTTTTACCCACTAAAAAGTTGTCTAAATTTTGGAAAAAGTAATAGTCGGTAGGTGCAAGGTCTGGTGAGTATGGCTGATGAGGGAGAGCTTCCAACCCCAGCTCTTGCAGCTGCTTCACGACAACGCGCGACCCCATACTGTCGAACAGACAGTCTCCAAGCTGCAAGAGCTGGGGTTGGAAGCTCTCCCTCATCCGCCATACTCACCAGACCTTGCACCTACCGACTATTACTTTTTCCAAAATTTAGACAACTTTTTAGTGGGTAAAAAATTCAATTCCCGAGAGGCAGTACAAAATGCCTTTGAACAGTTTGTTGCCTTTCCGTCCAGCAGATTTTTACAAGAAGGGCAACAATAAACTGCCAATGCGTTGGCAAAGATGCGTCGATTGCATGGGTGATTACTTCGAATAACAGAAATAAAAAAGTTTAAAAAAATAAGTACTTTCACTTATTGCATACAAAACGGCAATTTCATAGGTAAAGACCTAATATATAGATTAAAAGTAGTGACCTCACCGTGACCAGTGCTTTAAATTGTTGTACGTTTTAATTATCTTTGTGACCTATGTGGTCGGGTTTCATATCCGTTGTCATACTGTAATATGCATCCTTTACAATTACAGTTCATAAATTATTAATTACTAATTAAGTACCTAACAATTTTAGAAGAACCTACACGAAAGGACTGTGAAAGTGAAAATATTTACGGTACCTATATTAAAAAAACCTATTTTAAATTTCTTGTTTGTTTGTTTCGACTTAGCTCTGGGACGGACTAGACTACCTTCACCAAGTGTGTTACCCGCGATTTTATTGTTAAGGTACAACAATAACCGTGGGTAACACCGCTAATCGTATAACTACTAAATAATAAATAAAAAATATAATAAAAATAAAAAACAAATTATAATAACTATGCAAGGGAAGGCGAGGGATATTAAATCAAGAGTTTCTGATAAAAACAGTAGTACAAAGTATTTAGTATCTGCTGTTTAATTTTCAGGACACTTACACTGAAGCTAGGTACTAATACGTACGGCACACTTCTATCAAGCTAACCACGTTCGAGTAACTAAGGTGTTAAAGCACAAGTCTATACAACGAAACTAATAATAACTGGAAATAACTACCGTTATTCTAGTTATTGGATCACTAAATTAATATTTTTCTGAAATTATCTTCTATTCTATTATTTTAGTGCAGCGATTTCCAGAATACTATTCTTGTATGTATGTATTAAGGTAACCTAACGCGTTTAGTCTAGTAAGAACTAGTTTTAACTGATATTCGATTTGAGCATTAGTTAATTCTAGTATCAACAAAGACATACATTCAAAACTGGTTCTAACTAGGAAAAACGCGTTCTATCTAAAAACTAGTTTTAACTGTAACATATTCACACAGGATAAATAAAATGCAGATTGCTTTCCAAAGCTATCAGTAGTATCGCAGCTATCTTATAGTGGCACTAAAGCGTGTACCTATATGAAATTTCCAGTAAACAGTGGCTATACGAACAGTTTCGATAATGGAAAATGTTCTGCCATGTTCTTAAAGGCAAGGCATCCGTAGGACTGCAAAATGTATACAGCAGTTGCGAGGTACTGTAGCAGAATGTTTATACATACGAAAAAATTGCAGACTTAAGTAAATACATTGTGGAAGACTGTATTAGATTTGGACGGAATACAGTACAGTACAGAAATTCAATTCATTTCTAGCAACAGGCTGGACACACACCTCTCTTTTAAAAGGAGACGGGTCACAACACGCTAGTGAAATGCGTTGTTTCAAATTTTCTCTCCCTTCTATTCAATTCAATTAGTATTTTTTTAAATCACCGTTTTTGTTCCGTGAAAACAAAAATTGAGACATTGTTACATTATTACGATAACTTTTTATGACGTATGATCTTCGTGATAACATAATCATTATAAACAAACTATCGTAATACTGAAGATTACACTGTACACGTACATCTAACGAACTCTAAATGTGTTAACGGGTATGTCATGACACCGAGGTACCGTAAGTACACTTCGTTATCTCTTGTTAGAATGTCCCATGAGTCAACTAAAGCGATTGTTGCACTTTTGCAAATTAACTTAAAGATCTAGAACAAAATGGTATGCTGGAATCATTGACATTATTATATACCTACTTAAATAGCAGTTTGCTATTGAATTTACTAGTCTAATCTATGACATTGAATATTACATCAGCTCCTGCAATAATAATATTGACTAACAAAAAAAAAACATGGCGGTATACCATATTATTTTTAATCGTTTAATATCTTCGGCTTTCTTTTTTTGTCATATTAAACAGAAAAGTAAATTCATTTTCGTACAAATTCCTAAGTTAGCTAAACATTCATACATAATTTTTACTTTATTACCGGTCGGGGTAGGGAGAAATTATATAGCGTTTACTTTTCGAAAAATTTAAAGTACAACTTGGCTTGGCTATGGCTACCACATACTTCAGACTTATCGTTAAATCTTTTCTTGCTTATGTTTATGTACCTGATGTCAACATAATTATTCTTCCGAGTTTAGAGTGAAGTTATTATTTAAGGTTCATACGTAACAATTTTATCTTGAAACCTGTTAATTTTTATATCATCCACAAATTATGTGAAGGCACACGTTATAAGTAATTTCCCCACAAAAACACTTTGTAAATGCACACCCAGATCATATTATGACGGCGTATACTTTTGTTATCAAAAGCATATTACGCGGCGTCCTTCTAATCCAGTCAGGTTATTTCCCACACAATTTATATTCAATCACTTAATTTTCATTTTCTATCAATTTTCTTTGAGACTCAATATTATAATTCGAGTAATTTGAAAGTACGTAAGATCTATTTTCCTAGACACATAAAACTGAGAGAAGTTCTTGACGGCAATGAAACTTAACGCTGTTTATTAGTCCATTGAAAAGTAACAATTGGGGTTGCGTTTTTTAGAGGACGCAATTTTATTTTTTTGATGTGTAGGGGGGGTCAGTGTAAAGCTAAAACCAAGTTTGTGGGGTCACCACCCTTGTCCCACAGCCGCCATCTTGAAAATAGGGGTTGAAATGGTTTTTACGATATATCTCTTTAACTATTTATTTGATAAAAAAAAATTGTTAACATTTTTTGTTGCAAATTAAATTCTCTACAACTTTGGTTCAGTAACTTTTTGTCGTAGAACTATCAATAAACAAGTTATAAGTGAAAATGTTCAGAAATTCGAGAAAAAAATTAATTTTTTTCGATATAACTTTTTTTAAAATCATTTTCCGAAAAAATGATATCAGACCATTTTTATAGATCCTTTTTTGAGAAATAACTTTTATTCGCAACATTTTTTCAGTAAGTTAATAGCTAAGGTCTTACAGCGCTCCGAAGTGAGTAATATTTTTCAGTACTCTTAACTATACCTATATTATACGTGTGTACTAATAATGTGTTATTAGTTATTGTTTTTTTTTGTTATTATATTTTTTTAAATAATAATCCCCCCTACACATCAAAAAAATAAATTGCGTACTCTAAAAAACGCAAGGTAAGGCCTAAAAAATGTAACATTTCAATGGACTATATCTGTAGTTTTGGAAGAAGAAAACAGCCTTTGTTAGATCCCTCTAAATTTAGATAGAGAGAGATCCAAGTTAGCAACATTATTCCTTCTGTACAGTGGACTGTAATGGGTAGCCTAGGAGCTTTACTAAAAGTTGGGACCATGTAGAATTGTTCTCAAAATTGGCGAGACTCGGTATTTAGGTACAGTTAGTAGAAAAAAGATAGCGAGGTTAATTGACATTGCAAATCTTTGCACCTCTTTCCTGTTATGTAGACACCGCTTTTATTAGAGCGTTGTGCTTACCACAGTACATTTACTTTTATTTTAAGACATGTATTTGTCAATCTGAAAAAGACTTCCATCAAGTTTTAACTCTAGTGTTATTGAATTTCCGATCTTTTGTTTTAAACAGTTATTGTTATTTGGGTAATTACTCATGAACTTTAATTACATAAATACCTGATTGCTCTACGAGGCATGCCTTTTAAGTTTTGTCGTTTGAAGAAATAAAACACAACTAGAACCTTATAGTACTTTTTATTGTTTTTCAAAGTATTCACCACGTAGCTTAATACACTTTTCCATTCGCTCAAACCAGTTATTATAACATTTATTCCACGCTAAAGTGGGGGTGTTCAAAATGGCTGACTTGAAAGCGTCGACTGCTTCTCCACCGGACTGGAACCTTTGACCACGAAGACTTTCCTTAATTTTAGGAATGTAAAGAAATCGTTAGGGCTTAGGTCAGGACTGTATGGAGGATGGTCAATAATTTCTACTTTTTCCGAGCTGCGTTGCTGCTTGCGTTGTCGTGGTGCAGGATGATGCGTCGCCTTTTCATATCTTAAATGTAAAGAATAAGTATCGTTCTGAGAAATCATATCGATATTCAGACGTAAAAATAAATGTCAATAATCATTAATTTTAACAAAAAAAAACGACTTCATCAACTGGACCAATTTGAAATGGGACCACACAGGAAGCATCAGCTTTCAAATAAAAAAATAGTCATTAAAAATCAGTTCACCCAGTCAAAAGTAATGAGGTAACCTTAAAAAAAACAGTCGAATTGATAACCTCCTCCTTTTTTGAAGTCGGTTAAAAAGCACAGAATTTTATTTTGAAACGTATAAATTAAAAAACTTGTTTGCCGTAATTAGAACTCTCGTCTGAATATATTTTGTTCAATGTCATGTAACGTTCAACCCTTACTTGCTTTAGCAAAGTAATGTATACATTACCTTGATAATAAAGCTTTTTAGTTACTAAAATATAATTAAATGCGTGCTGTTAGTGTCATATTCGTGTGACATATTGTATGAGGGTATGAGATATGAAATTGTGTCAAATAAAATGTACACAAACTCTGTTATACGTTGAAACCGTGGATTAAAATATTTCTCGTGCCAACAAGGATTTTATGTAACTGTATAGGAGCACCCTCCGTCTAACCATTAAATTAGGACAATCAATTCAATTAACTTAAGTCACGGCTTTTCAGTAATATGAAAAATTAATGACGAAAGTTTTGCTTAACGGAGCAAACTCCAATTAATCTTTAAAAACTTAATTGAATCTGATTTTAATTGACAACGTTAAACTACAGACATTACGAAAGCATGGCATTCGCAAAACGTAAACTTTTAATTCATTATTAGTTAGGGAGTAAATGATTTACAGTGGGAGAGCCACGCTTCGGCATGAATGGTCTGGCTCGACCGTAGTGAGAGTGAGTGAGGATACTGGAGGCCCATACCCCAACCCCTCCCCCTATCCCCCAAAGGCCGACAACGCACTTGTGACGCCTCTGGTGTTGCGGGTGTCCATGAGCGGCGGTAATCGCTTACCATCAGGTGATACGTCTGCTCGTTTGCCCTCTATAAAAAAATAAAATAAAATTATTGTTCGTGTTGATTGTTTCTCGAGATAAGAGTTGATCAATAAATGTGTAAAGTTATGTTCGGGGTTTCTTTACTGGCTATTTGAATAAGGAGGCATATACGGAGAAACAAATGTTAATTTCTTAACAATTTTAAGTTTCGAGTGAAAGGTCACACAACACAGAAGATAATATTCTGGTAGGATTATTCTGGAATCTAATTCTTTGAAAGGAAAGCGCTCCGAAAGACGGCCAGCTACAGAGTTAACAGGCGTATTTTTAAAGATGGCATGTCGATACTGGATACAATATAATCATGGGCCTATCGCAGTCCACTGCTGAAAGTATGACTCCCCCTTTTGCACGCCATTATGTAGTACGTGGTCGTTTCGAACTGAGAGTCATGCAGCAATCCAGTAGTGGATGCCCTACGCTACGCTTGCAATGATAATGATGACAAACGAAACGAAAATCGGGAAAAATCCAAAAGACAGATAAAACCAATTAAAATCTTTCTAATATCCTACAATAATTTCTTTACTTTTCTTGATTAACAATTTGCAAATAAATATTATATAAATACGAACAGCTCTAATTAATCTACAAAAAATATCGTGTCCTGAATTTGGAGACGTATGGTGACCATATAAAACGTTACATAAGAATCGCCTTATCTTATCCAAAGTTTGCTTACTTAGCAAAGGCATTAATGTTCTTTATGGCTTACGACATATCCGTCAAACGCATCGTAAGATATTTTTTTCTATGGAACAGATTTTTATCGGCAATTTAACATTCATTCGTCCTTTTGTGTTGGGAGTCTTTCGCGAGCCCATTCATACCTACAATAGCCTATTGAGTATTGATGACATGAATGATGGATATATTTAAAAATTGTGATATAATACAATTTTTTAATATTTGAGAAAACATCCCACATAGTACAAAGCTTCATTTTTGATTTACACACATATGTTTAGGTTTTCTGAACTACAACTAAAAAAACATTGTTATGGAAATCGTAATTGTGTATTTTAACTGTTTGAGAAACAGAAATTTTAAAAGCAAGGTTTTTTGTGTATATGGAAACAAAAAAATTAATCGAATTTTCGTATCGAAATAAACGAATCGAAACTTAGAGATCAAGTACATACGAAGGATAGCTTGATGAGTCCTCTTGAATGTAATAGGCTTGTTCCCTATCACATGAGTGGGATTAAAGATATTGTTGGCAAAATGTGGTTCTGAATTACGCCAATGTTTACCCCGTTCGAGATGTAGGTGTAAATGTATAAATAATAATAAATATTTCAGACATTTTAACACACAACGCCGTCTAGTCCCAAGCTAAGCAGAGCTTGTGTTATGGGTACTAGACAACTGATATAAATACAAACATACTTTTTTTTTGTAAATACATACATATTATACTTAGAAAATCATCATCAATCAGATCATACAAACATTTGGTCCGACCCGGGAGTCGAACCCGAGACCTCAAGCACAGCAGTCGCATACGCTCCCACTGCGCCACAGAGGAAGTCGATGTACGTAACGGGTTGACAAATAACTCTCTATTTCGAATTTTCAGCAAAAGATCTCGTGACATGAATCATGATTTAGCTCTTATAGACTAACTGTATAAACAACGAGAAAGGTTTCATGCTATTCATTTAAAAATCTTCATTAAAATGTTTCAACTACTATATTTAAAAAAAAACACATTCAACCAACGCACCGTAGAAAACTTTACTACGATATTATTAACGTAATAAATTAAATTAACATATAGTAAATATGTTTTCAGCGTATTTTATATGAAAATCTGTTCTAAATATTTTGACCTCATTATATTAAGGTTCGTTGATTCAAATGTTTCGTGACGAATATCATTAGCTACGCGTTACGCAATATGTGCTCTTACAGAATTTGGGGTCGTAAACAATTTATTTTCATTAAGAAAGTGAAAGATCGTTATTTATACACACTGAAAGCATATGTAAAAGAGCCGGAGAGTATTCATATACTCTTAAATAATTGTACTGATTGACTGGCGTCAATTTCCGTTCTCTTTGATGCATAAAAACATTATTATTGAATTTAACCTAAAAAGCTATCGGATAAAAGGTCTACTTCTCAGCTCGGTCCAGTCGACAAAGCTAAAAACTAGAATAAAACGTTCCCAACTGAATCTACTGTTTGTGTTTACTCACAAATCAACGAGGCAAGTTCTATTCTGAAGTATTTGATTTAGTTACCATCAAAATATACTTATAGAAGATTATAGATATTTCATAAAAATCACTGTGCCAATAAAGTGGATACATTTTATATATCTCTTTACTTCTTTTATAGTCACCAAGTGGTCTGCAGACCTGTAATTTTATAAGAAATATATTTGTTATTTTCAAATATGATTAGGTATACAATTTTCCTTCAACTATAAATGTAATATGTCGGCTTTGAAATATTTGAATCGTTATTCTTATTACTCTAGATAAAATGATAATTCTTGATACGACACCTCATAATGTCTTTTACAAGTTACTTTTAAACAGACACTGGTAATATTTTCTACATTTTACTAGTGTTTTTGTATCAGACCTGGTTTAACTTCGTTTTTTTTTTTTTTTTTTTTTTTTTTTTTTTTTTTTTTTTTTTTTTTTTTTATGTTCAAGCTACCAAAATGATTCTACTCTGCCTGATGGAAAGCATAAGTAGAATCCAAAAGTGATGGTCACTATACTCAATGTGAACGTGGACAGAGCAGCATAGTGACCCACACTATGGCGGCCTAGTGAGATGCTTTTTCACGCCCCGCTTAAAGGACTCGGGATCATAATGGGAAGGAAACACGTGTGGTGGTAGTGAGTTCCATGTTTTGATCGCTCGACACAAGAAGGAAGAACCGAAACGTTGCGTTCGAGAGTGTATGTCTTCCACTCTCAAAGGGTGACTGCGAAGGCCGGCACGTGTTGTCCTGTAGAGGAAAGGAGAAGGGGGGACCAGTTGGAAGAGCTCTTCAGAACACTCCCCGTGATACAGCCGATAGAGGACTGCCATAGAGGCGATATCTCTTCGCAGCTGCAGGGGTTCTAGGGACTCAGTGGCTTCGGGACTACCGATGATGCGGACTGCTCGCCGCTGCAACCGATCGAGAGCGTCAAATAGATACTGTGCGGCACCATCGCATAGATGAGAACAGTACTCCACGCACGAGCGAACCTGGGTCTTGTAAAGAAGACACAGATGCCCGGGCGAGAAGAACCGTCTCACCTTGTTAAGTACACCTAACTTCCGCGAGGCCGCTTTAATGACGCTCTCGATGTACTCACGCATGTTGAGATCACGGCAGATATCCATACCCAGGATACCAAGCTTGTCTTGCAGGGGCAGTTGAGTGTTCCGAAAAGTTGGGAAGGGAAGGAAGGGAGACTTTTTGGTAGATAGCGCGCACACCTGTGTTTTCTTGGCGTTAAACTCGACCAGATTCTCACTGCCCCATTGAGAGATGCGGCTTAGAACCAGGTCGAGCTCAGCGACAAGATCCCGTCGCTTCGCCTCAACGTCCGCTGACTTGGCTGTAGGGTGACCAAAATATCGCCCATGTACTGTACTGTCGTCTGCATAGCAATGAATATTGCCAAGGGCCAACATGTCATTGATATGCAGGAGAAACAGCGTGGGTGACAGGACGGAGCCCTGAGGTACACCGGCGTTTATCTGCCGATAATCAGAGGCCGCACCGTCGCAAAGGACCTTAATACGGCGCTGGTGCAGGAATGCGGCGACCCAGGTGCAGAGTTTAGGGGGCAGGCCGAATGCGGGAAGTTTGGAGAGAAGCGAGCGGTGCCAAACCCGATCGAAAGCTTTGGCCATGTCAAGGCTGATGGCCAAGGACTCCCCATGTCTGTCAATAGCTTCACCCCAAAGGTGAGTGACATACGCTAGAAGATCACCCGTGGATCGGTTCGGCCTAAAGCCATATTGCCGATCATTTAGCAAGGAGTGATCTTCCAGGTAGAGGACCAATTGCTTGTTGATGATCCGTTCGAGCACCTTGCAGAGAATGGATGTTACGGCTATAGGTCGGTAATTAGCCGGGTCTGAACGGTCACCTTTTTTGGGGATAGGTTGCACGTTCGCCTCTCTCCAAGCCTCCGGAACAATTCCTGAGGAATAAGACAGGCGGTACAAGCGCGTCAGTACGGGAGACAACTCCGGGGCGCAGTTCTTAAGAACCACCGCTGGGACACCGTCGGGTCCACTGGCTTTCCGGACGTCAAGTGACCTGAGTTCAGCTAGGACATCACTCTGACGGATACGGATATCCCTCATCGTGGAGTCACTGGTCCGAATGGTGGGCGGGTGCACGCCCCGATCGTCCATTCGAGAGTTAGCTGCAAAGAGGTCCACAAGCAGTTTCGCTTTCTCCTGCGGCTGATGGGACAGCGATCCGTCGGGATATTTCAGCGGTGGTAGTGAGGGCTGGCAATGGTTGGACTGCACAGCTTTAGCCAATCGCCAGAACTTTCGGCTACCCGTAGGGTGTGAGACGAGTTCATGGCCAAGCCGCGCGATGCGCTGGGCATCTGCTCTAATGTAAGCCCTCTTGCATTCCCTAGTGGCTTTGTTAAAAGCTGCTTTTAGGCGATCCACAGCAGGGTCGCCACAGGTGCGTGCCCTGGTCCATGCTCGGTAGGCCGCTTGTTTTTGAGCGACGGCATGGGTGCACTCACAATTGTACCAGGGACGGGTCTTGGAGCCGACGATCTCACTGTAGGGAATATAATATTCCATGCCGACAGTGATCTCGTCAGCCACGGCGGACGCACTCTGCGACAGATGCCTGTTCCCAAAGCAGCGTTGAGTCCACGGGATGGATGCAAAGTAATCCCGCATTCCATCCCAATCTGCTGACGAGTAGTGCCATAAACGCCTTTTTGTTGCGATGGATCGTGGCAGGGCAACAAGAGGCACCGTGGTGGATACCAGGCAGTGGTCGGAGGATCCCAGAGGGGCGTGGACCGACACATTGTACTGCGCTGGGTGACTCGTCAGCAGTAGGTCTAGCAATGAGGGCGCTTGACTTGTAATGTCTGGTATCCTGGTGGGCTGGAGTACCAGCTGGGTCAGGTCGTGCGTGAGAGCGAATGCGTGGGCAGTTCGGCCCGCGTGGTCAGTTTTGGAAGATCCCAACCAGGATTCGTGGTGGGCGTTAAAATCTCCCAAAAACACCAGTTCGGCGATCGGGAACTGCTCCTGCGCTTTGTCCACTGCCTGACTTAGATGGTCAAAGAGCCGAGTTGTCTCCGAGTCTCCAGAATGGGATCGATAGAGGCACACGTAGATTCGGCTCGTAGAGCCAAGATCCACGTGAAGCCAAAGGATGGAGAAGGAGGGGTCCTCAAGGCAGCGTAAACGGCGACAACAAACATCCGCCCTGACGAAAAGACACACCCCCGCCTTCGCGAGGAAGCACTCCTCAAGCACGTAGCCGGGATAACGAAGATATGTCGTGTCGGCAGGGCGACGTATTTGTGTCTCCGTTAGGAAAAGCATGGCCGGACGTGTCGTCTCAAGATGTTGGTGGACGGCGCTCAGGTTTGCATGGAGTCCACGGATATTTGCAAACTCCACTTCAAAGAGCGGGTTGGTGGTGGTGGGAGAAGGGAATGCCGCTGTGGAACGTTTATATTTTTTCCTTTTTGCTGCCATGATTGAAACGAAGGGGAGAGAATGGAGACGTAAAAGGCGTGACAGTCATCGTGACAGTGTAACACTGAGACCCAGAGTGCTGCGTCGTCATACAACGGTAAGGCATGACGGTTACCGAACCGCCGGACGGAAGGGCCCCCGTACCCTCCCGGAAGTGGTCGCCTGGTCCCACCGTCCGGTCACCAACCGGCACGACGAGCCACTCCGTGGATTATGCGCGACCTGACGGGGCAGCCTCCCAGGGTGGTTAGCCGCGGTTGGGCCCCTCTCTAAGCCGCGGGCGGCGTGCGGCACCACCGTTTCTACGGGTCTCCCTGGCCGACGGTTCGATCCACGCCAACCTTACTATGATTTCACGAGCACTCTTTCGCTCATACACTTATCACGATAACTGTCACCCCTGCATCTGTGGGCCTCCGGTCTCGCACTCACCAACGAAACACGACAGCACGAATGCTGTCATTTTAGGTTGGTCTTCTGTGCGAGGGTAGTACCGCCCCGGTCGAGCCGGCCCATTCGTGCTGAAATCAGCGTGGCTCTACTACCTCTTACTACTACCTTCCGTAGTATATAAATACAGTGGTTTTCGAATCGGCATCAATTTGGCCGCCAGCTCAACGCCTTAAATATATTTACCATACCATTATTATTCCCATGAAAGTACGTCTATAAAAGCTAAAAGAAAACCATTGTGTATATAAAGGACTTCAACGGTTCATTATCATATGCATTTAAATCTCGTTTATGGCCCTTTATACCATAAGTTTGTTAACGGAGAAAAGCCTTTACTATCGTTGGTGGTGCTTTTAAACTGTTTGCGTGTATATGTGTGTTGTAATTAAATTCTACTATTCAGGTATACCTATAACACTCCACCTAGGAATACACGTACGTACGAATACCTAAATAGCAGGTGGAACCGTAACGCCACGGTGTGTACAGTACAGTCACTAAAGTGGGATCAGCTGAGAGTAAAGTTGGACGACCGAGGGGTCCGAAGGGGTGGCGCGAGCAGGTTCCGCCACCGTAAAAGCCTCGCTTTCCACAATAGCGCACGTTTTCACTACATTGCGTTTGCCCGGATCTTATTTCCAATGAATTTCAGTTACCATTGAAATCAGTTCTTGCATCGGCACGGCACACTGCGACAGTTTTTATTCGCGTTGCAGCATTTTCTTTTCTTAAACCATGTTTTATTTGAATACAGATTTATTTTTACTATTGAGAGCGGAAATATTGTGTTATTTGAAGGAAGTGATGAATGAGTTACATCCTTATATTAGCTATTGGTATTTTGTGGTATTCGGATATTCTTGTTGTTAAAACTGTTTTCGTATTTAGGTTTATAATATTATTAACCGACTTCCAAAAGGAGTTTTTTTTTTAATGTATGTACATCGATTACTCCGTCAATTGTGGACCGATTTTGAAAATTCTTTTTGTATTCGAAAGGGTATGCTCCCCATGTGGTCCCATGGCCACCATATCAGGATGTGATGATGGGATCCTAAGGAAATCGAAGGAAACCCTCAAATTTACGTGAGCGCCTGCAATGAAGTTACGAGCAATTGTCTGCATGCCTTCATATTCTGTAGACATCACTAAATTTTAAATGAAATGATGATGAGAGACTTGAGAAAGACTAAAAAGCGAAAAATAAAAAAAAACTTCGTTTAAAAAAACCGACTTCAAAAACTAAAAAGTATAAAAATAACTTAATTTGTATGTGCTACCTATTCATAAGTTTGAAGTCGGTGCCAAGCCAAAATGTAATAGTAGGTACCGCACTCGCCGCGCGTGACCTTGAGCGGGATAGCTGCTCTTCGCGTTGAACAAAACAACCGAAGCGTCGTTGACATTCGTCTCGAAATATAGCGAGTGTGGTACCTACTATTCCATTGGCTTGGCACTGACTTCAAACCTATGAATAGGTAGCACATACAAATTAAGTTATTTTATACTTTTTAGTTTTTGAAGTCGGTTTTTTTAAACGAAGTTTATTTTTTAAAGCTCTTAATGTAAATTCATATACCTACGGCTGTGTTTACTTGCTACACAATGTATAAAACTCAACATTTTTTGTTAACAGTATACTAGTTTAATACCTAATTGATATTCCATCTACAGCTTCGATTAAATTACCTCTAATGAATGCATAAGCTTTGATTTGTGCGTGTGTTGCATAAGCTTTGATTAATGTATGTAATACTAGTTGTTGCCCGCGGCTCTGCCCCCGTATATGTCGGTTATCGCCGCAAATAGTAGCCTATGTGTTATTCTGATGTATAAGCTATATTACTGTTAAGTTTCATCCAAATCCGTTCAGTAGTTTTTGCGTGAAAGAGTAACAAACATCCTTCCATCCATCCATCCATACATACTTACAAACTTTCGCGTTTATAATATTACTAAGATATAGATCTATACATCGAGATAGATCAGAAAACGAATAGTAGTAACAGTTAATTCTGTTTTTTCATACTTTTTAAGTTTTTATTCAATACCGACGGCAAGGCGTAATATGTTTCCCCTTTTTAAATTACACACTAAAGTAAACAGATACAATGCTGAAGAGCTGCGCCATGGAGACCTCGCAATGTCCATCTCCGGCTGTAATTTTTTATGGTTACTGTTCTGCTCCTTCCCCAAGGAACGCTATCTCTAATGCGAAAATAATGTTTCAAATTTAGCCGGTTACTATCTGATATTAGCGTGTTTGAGTATACATAATTGCTGTACATTATTCACATTTTCTACGACGACTATTCGACCGCTGCATTAAGACTGTTCCAGTGGTGTCCCAGATCATCTTGTGAACTCTGTCGAGCGGCAACAGATGGCGCTGTATCCTATGTTGACAGCATTAGTTTAGCTAACTTGTACCCACAATTAAGTAAATTTACATTGTATGTATAGATTCAACATATACATACCTACAATGTGAATTCCTTAGTCTGTTCATAAGTACACTTTAGCAAAGTGTGATAGTACTTTATTTGTACACCAAGGTTTACAAACAATATGCACTCATAAAATTATCAAGAAATGTGATCTACAGAGGGCGTTCTGCCAGGCAACCTTTTGATGGACTGGTTTTATTGTAAGCTAGTGCTAGGTGCTTTTATTTTAAGCTGGTGCTAATTAGACTTCAAATGGCGAAATTATCTGCTATCGACACAGCGCTGTCTGTTGACGCTCAACGAATTCATGGGTAAATAGATGGCAAAACTTATCACACCGTAGAGAAATGTCGAGAGGTGTTTAATATTTGTAAAATAATATGTATTTCGTATTATCTTTATTAATTTACTTTAGTTATTGTCATGCGATATATTTCGCTACATTACTATGAACCTGAATGTAAAATCTTTAGCTAAACAACACATTTTGGACACACAAATAATTTAATATTATGAAATTTTATTTTGTCCGAATTTATTTTTACATAAAAATATTATTAAGTACTGGAAAGAAAATAACAACAGCACGTTCGCAAAATAAAATAAACTGAATTAGTGGCGAAACCAACTAGTAGTTTTATTAAAACGTGCCAAAATTTTAAACTGAAACCAACCAGAGTTGCGAAAATTTTTAAGCAGAAAGGACATGAATCTTCCAACGTAGTGATTTACTCATTTTAATTTATGATGATTACAGCCGTTACACAGACTCCGTATATTCCATAAACGTATCTCTCATAATTTCATCAATGTTTCGTTATGACGTTGTCACGTTAAACTATCGTCCGTCCTTTACAGACAACCATTTTTTTCGATACACTATATTCTCATATTATACATCTAAGTCTTGGGTAAAATGTCAAACTCTTTTTGCAAATCATAGCGTTAGTTATTTTTTCATTTGTTTAAAATGTTCATTTATATTTTCAAACTGATCTGAACTTAATGAGTTATTTTTTCATTTGTTTAAAACGTTTATTTATATTTTCAAACTGATCTGAACTCAATGAGTTATTTTTTCATTTGTTTAAAATGTTCATTTATATTTTCAAACTAATCCGAACTCAATGACATTGTTGAAAATGGATATCACGGTTAACTTTAATGTCTTGAGTAACTTAAAAAAAATGCCAAACGGTATAATATCGAGCCAAAGGTCCAAAATCTTCTTGCTTAAATAGACAACTCCCGCACTAGGAATAAATCCTGTGTCGCGGGGGACTTTACAAACATACATGAAACGGACACAAAGAACACCCAGACTCAGAACATCAATTTGTAGATCACACAAAGTGTTGTCCTACGTGGGAAAAATTATCATTAATTCAAAAAGTTTAAAGGTATTTTTAGTCTTTTCACTTTGCGGATTTCTAAATGTAGTTAAAATATTAATTTTTAAATCTTAGTTAGAAATTAAGCATATAACTAGATAATTGTCTTCATGTTCCCAAAGCTTTTTAGTGCTAAATTAATAGCCCAATCAAGCTGAATATTGCTAATGAATAAGAAATATCATTGTTGCTAAATAAAACCCCTCGTTGCCATGGCAACCGACTCGACAATACGATCCCATTATTTCCAATTATTTCGTACAAACACAAATCCGTACAAGTAGGCACTTGAGAAATCAGAGCGGTTTTTTTTACCTCGACCGATATCAGGAGATTTGTTGCCACTACGTAATATTTATCAGATTATTTATTGATACTTTTGCCCCAAAAATGCTGGAATTTATTTTTATTACTTGAGGTCCCACAACTCGGGTCTTGTTTATCTGCCTATTATTATCTGATAGTATAAAGTATTGCTTCCAATTTGTATTTCTGTTATAATCGATAAGCAATTGGTCATATCTTATAAGCTAATCTAATAACAATTCTTGGTTACACAAAAAAAATCGTGTTGTATCCAATTTGTTATAAAGAATCAACGCAAAGGAAATAATGTATTTTTTCAAGAAAATACTACAGACAAGACAAGGAATAAAGCAATACAAGATATAAGGTAGGTAGTAGGTTTATAAGGTAGTAGAGCCACGCTGATTTCAGCACGAACTATTTGGGAGAATTTGTGAGAGATTTTGCCAGTAATAGTCTTTTTGGAACGAAGTGGGGGCTAGACGGATTAAAACCAAAAGTTGTAACGACAATTTTCGTTGTAACGACACTTTTCGTTGTAACGACACTTTTAACATTGAGTTGACGTTATAGTGCTGGCTAGTATATATATATATATATAAACTTCGTTCTATCCGGGTGTCCCTTGACACCTCACAAGTTTTTTTTATTTACATGGATTTTAAGAAAAATGTCAATGTTATTATTTTACCAAAAATAAGTGAAGGCACCTAGTAAGCACTATATTAAATAGAAGTAGTAGAGAGAGCTACGCTGATTTCGACCGTGGCGTTACTGCCCTCCCACTGAAGACTAACCTAAAATGACAGCATTTGTGGTGTTGTTTTTAGTTGGTGAGTGCGAGGCCGGAGGCCCAATGATGCAGAAGCATTCTGATATACAATATATAAATAGAACTTTACTAGTTGTTATTGAATAACAAAAACAAGGGACAAAGAAAAAGATCGCCCGGAAAAATCTTAAATTTCAGCCATCCCGAAAACCTTAGAGACTCATAAAAACCAATATAGTATGATCAATCCTCTTGCCAAGGCAGCGATCACCTTTTGATGATGTTTATATTATTACCCACGGGCCCATAGATGGATATACAATCACTACTAATACCACTGGCAAGAAGAATGACCCACGGCTGTGTCACCGTGTTCTTAATCTAAACTAAAATAATTAAAGCACTTACAGGAGTGTATGGCTTCGATGTTCTTCTCGGCGTTCCCAAGAGCTCTTGGGTAGGTGGGTAGGTTCTTCTGCTCTTGCGTCTTCACACAAACACACGCTCCTAAAATGCTGTACAACTTCCAAGGTATTCGAACCAATCTCAATAATCAACTTTTCGACTTACGCGGACACGCCTACAAAAACTCGCGCATCCACGACCTAACACAATACGGTTTATCACTAAAGAGACCGCGGGTCGATGGACAATACAATTAGCTTACTATCAAGTGATTTTCACAATAACAAAAATCGTCGGCCGGCTTCAACACACGTCTTTCAAGTTCTTTTTACACATATTAACTGTTCACAAGCCTAGCCTGGCCGATCAAACCGTTCTCAACTATTATAAGTATTTTAGCCTAACAAACCCACAGTGTCATCAATATCACGCGGAGGCTATTGAATACACAACATTAACAATCAAATTCAATTACGGCACCGGCCATTTCAACACGAGTTCATTTCGATTCCAACCTCAAACCTCAAAACGTCAAACACGAACCAGCGACAATCAAAATGTTGCCAGTACAAAGACGTTCGAAATCCAACATAGTAAATCTTACTATCCTAGCCACCTGGGGTAACTGGAGTTTCATTTAAAAATCCATTGTTAGATACATTCAAAAGTTTCAAACATATAAATAAATGAACACACGGTATACAGACTACACAGTGAACGCTTTGCCGTATGCCTTAGTCGAACATTAATAACTAACAACGCTTCGGCTCACCTTTTATTTCACGCGCAACGTTCAAAACTTGCAGGAGGGTCGGAATATTTACTGTTACGAGGGAGCGAGGTCCATTTAAGGTGGAGACTACGCGCCGTTGTCATGGAAACGGGACGCTACCATTGTAATGTGCCGTAATGATTTCTGGAATTGCTGGTCGCACAATCCCTTTGACAAAATTATGTTTCTCTTTATTGACAATTATGGGGTCTGCTGTAAAAAACAAAGATCATTTCCAAGAACTACAAAAAAAAAAGATTTAGCCATGGTAAAAATGTTGTCCAGAATAATCTGTAAATTATATTTAATCAATAGTTAGATGCGAAGGAATTCATTCAGGCCTTCATTAATTTTCTATACACCTCGAAAGTTTCTCGATTAAAGCGCTCTAAGGTTGATTCTTGAAAAATTAAATCAAGTCGAGTCTAAATAAAACGAGCAAGTAATTCTTTTATCTTAAAAAGAACAGCACCTAAAATGCGATTCAATTTCGATGCAATTAAGCTATAGTGTGAAAAAGAGCTTACAAACACGGTTTTTATCGAGAAATGGGAGTATTTTTTCAAACAAAAACCTATTTGCACTACCGACCTTTGCCAAGAACTCGAAAAGCATTTACGGTTTGAAGCGATAGATTGATATCAGACGAAGGCGTTTATTTTTAAGCTTTTTTGTTTTACAATTTATTTTTAACTTATTTACTATGTCGTTTTTACGATTCGCCACGTATCACATTTAAGTTAAACCTAATTTACATAAAGTCAATACAAAAGAAAAGTTTATGTTGTTTGAGGTATGAGGTAAATATCAATGAGATCCAAATAATACTGTAAGTAAGTGATGTGTAATTGTAAAATTACGTTAAATATTTGTCATGTAAAAAAAAGTAGGTACTTAATAAGTACGAGTTAATATAGTCACATTAGAAATCTACATACGCACATATTCACAAAATTTGTGTATTGTTGTTGTGCTCGCTTGTGTTGCTCGAATACGATTTATTTGTTTGAGTCTTGAACTGTGAGGTGACAATAATTATTTTACATAAATGCCAGGATAAAATATAGTGAAATGTACACCTTTAATATATGTGTAGCGCATACATTCATCAGAGATGTATGTTTACAGATTAAAAATTTTAAAATAATTTTACTTAAATAAATATAAAGCATAGGTTGGGTATTTAAAATATGAATAAAGGTAAGCAATTACACGAATTCTATAGTATTTCTCGAAGTAAACAATTCTCTCCATTTTGTATCTTACGTTAAACAGTTGAGAAAACTACTAAAGGACTTGAAAGCCAAAATTTACTTTATCAAAGCCACTCAAAAGACTTGTCAGCTCAGTAGCTTGTGAAAACGAGGTCTGCAAAGTTGTTTTACTCTTAGAGCTTCCACTGTGTTGTAGTATTTGATTGCATGAAACCTTGCGGCTCCACCCATAGAGAATTACTTTACAGTGGATACAGCTTCCAAACTAGAACATTTGCTTTTGTAAATGTTATTTAGTAGATGAAAATTATTGTTGTTTACTTTACCTAGTCGCATACTTTAAGAGTTTGTATTTAGTCTTTTAGTAATTTGTTAAAACTTGTTAGATATCTCTGTTTCGCATGCAAGTTAATGTTACTGTTTTACCCATATTAATAAGAGTACCTACATGTTTTTAGTGTAAGTTGAAAATCTAAATGCCTAGCCAAATTAGCTAATTGTTGTAATGTTTATTACTTCTATTTCTCGGTATATTATATAGTTGTAATCATTGCCAGCAGGGTCTTCTATTCTAGATTAATGGTGGCTAGAAAAATTGTAATTAAACATTTCAAAATTGAAAGTGAAATCGACTTAGCTGAAGTACATGATCTATGCCAGTTATTTTAATCAATGCATTTGGTTCACAAGTCTTGACTTTTGTTTATAAGATCCAAAGTATTTCAATTTGGTTCAACTTCAAAAAACTATCTATTTATAGCTTTCTTTCAATAATATATATGTCTCATATATTTCAATATAATAATATTTCTTTCATGAAACGTTTTTGTGTTTCATGTAAATGTAGTGTCCATAATAGTTTTTTAAATTTAACATTATCTCATTTACAATATAATTTTCGACTGCTATATAGAAATACTACGTACGTTTTCATCAATGCAACTGTAAATAACTATATGAAAAGAGTAGGTACACATTCACATCGACCACTACGCATTTTGTTGTTTGGTTCGGAAAATAAAACTCGCCTGAGCAGACTCTGCAGCTGTACGTTGCAATTAACGTTTGAAAAAGGGATGAAAACGCTGATTGTAAAAAATATTCTGGTTGGAATATGAAGAACATAAAGTTTAAAGTCGATTTCACATCCAATAAAGTATCAATTATTTTTACATTTTCTTCCGGTGGACTCAGAATACGGAGTGCCGCAGTCGTAAGCACCGACATAGGGAACAAACTACAAAGGACTACAGCACTGAAAAATCGTCAAACCAGTATTGGATAGAAGGTTAAATCTTTCTTTCTAAGATTTGGCTTACTATTTCGACTGCACGGTTGGCCTAGTGGTTTAGGCGGTCGCCACGCCGCTTGCCAAATCGCCAAGTGTTGTGGGTTCAAATCCTACACGGGACAACACTTTGTGTGATCCACAAATTGTTGGTCTGAGTTTGGGTGTTAATTGTGTTCGTTTCATGTATGTCTGTAAAGTCCTCCGCGACACATGATGTTTATTCTTAATGCGGGAGTAGTCTTTTCAAAAAAAACCAAAAAAAATACATTTCGTTATGTGCTGTTGATGATTATAATCAACAAAATATTTACGACACCTTTCAATCAACTTAAAAAGGTTTTAAATTAAGTTATTCAGAGATGAAGATATCTCTCGGCCTGTGTCGTTAAGGCACTTTACAAAAGTTTAAAAGCAGACAGAAATTGTAACCAGTCTCTAACAGTTATCTACGGAACCCATATCACTCGACGTACTGAAACACTTCATCTGCAGTTTTGCTTTGAGCGTCGATTTTAGAACTCCAACATGTTTTCGTACAAACCATACGATATTAGAAGCACTAACAGATACTACCGATATTTTCAACGACGTATGTTGCGATGAAGTTTTTAACAAATTGGTTTCTGGTTATTGATATCTAGCTTTTAAATCTATCTGTTTGTGGTTCTCGAACGTCTGAAACATTTAAATGATTAGAATCAATATTGCAGTTCCTACTCGTTACACAAGAAATCAATAGTTAGAAAATGTTATGTCTTCGTCGCATTTTCTTGATGACAAAAAGTTGCAGTAATTTATAAAGCACGTTAAAGTTCGTGAAATACAGGTATTACCTGCATGTTTTATAAACCTAGGACACATAACACAATAGATTAAATTTTATGCTATAACTAAAGAACCGGCTTTTGTAGCCAAATCCTTTGTTTGAACTTTTGGAGCTCCGAAATTTTCAAAGGAGACAAGAGCTCGACTCACTGCATATTGTATCGGCCGCCGTTTTCCAGTCCCTTTTTCCAAGTGAGTTCATAAATAGGGGAGACGAGTACGTCATTGGTTGTTCTTAGAGAGAAGTATAAGTCTCACACTCTATCTATAAATTGAAATGTATGTAGTCTGATTGTCAAGAAAAAGTTACTAGTAGAAAGTATATCAATATTTGTTCAATTTTTTCTGAATACTCTTTGTGTCTGGTGGAAAATCACGTGTTGAATTAAATAGTTTTGGAGTGTAAATATCGTCTCTTTAAAAATCATTTTAACAACAGACCAGCAAAGGAAATTTAAAGCTTCTTATAAATTTATGTGTCTGTTGCTTCATATCTTCTAGAGGAAGGACTGATTTTGTTTTTCTTGTTTATAAATTGTGTCGTGACTGTAATTATCATCAAGAATCATCAAAATCGGTTCATAAACGTCGAAGTTATCCGGGAACACATTAAAAAAAATATATACGGTCGAATTGAGAAACCTCCTCCTTTTTTGAAGTCGGTTAAAAAGTAAGAGTAGTGATAGTGTTATAGGAGGTTTATAGCCAAGTATCAACGTTGTAAACTAAGTTAGTTGACGAGACTTATAATAGATATGTGTAGCATTAGGAAGCGATGGAAGGTTTGTGTTTGTATAAATTCTAAATGAAGCAGAATTATTGCGTCTCTCTAATAGGTTTTTTCTCTCGTGTAAAAGTGTGTTGCCACGACGAAACTCGCTCGCGGAAGCCAAAAATATTTATGGTCACTGCGTATCTGTCCCGCGGGAAGTGGATGGAAAAAATCATGGTACCGCAAGAGGAGAGCAAACTTTCAAATTAATTAAATTATCAAATAAAGCTGAATTGTTGACGCAAATTTTTCGTTCGTTTGAACTTTACATTTTTTACATTTTAGGTACCTACAGATAGATATATATGGGTTTCACAAACGAAATTATGTTTTACCTATAAATTGACAATTTATACAATGCATACAATATGAAACTATGTAATTAAATAAAGTCACATCATATAAGTAAAACACCGCAATGCAGATATAAATATTATTTAAACCCATATACTTTTATCAAGAACAGATTAAAAGTATCATACTTAAGTTCGGCTCTAGAGATTGTATTTTAAGAAAAGTCTTTGTAAAGACTGTAAAGCAAGTATCGTTTTAGCCGAAGCAGTGAAAATTACAAAAAGCAGTACCTAAACTAAACAAATAGTTCCCTGTCTTAAGTTCAGCGTTTATTTTTTACTTTAACAGGCCACTCATACTCTAGAGGCGCTCACAGACTTTTCATAAATTTTATGTGCCAACGAGAAAAATGAAATATGGAAAACGTTATGAATTGCATTGAAGAGGGCAAGCAATCTCAAAATTAATGGCGTCGGTAATTTATTTCGAGTTTTTAAATACGTTGTTGTGTTTCATTTGGATACGTTCTAGAAATTGAGTTAGGTAGTTCAATGTATTTCGTATTTATTTTATTGCATTACAAGGTTCTGTCTTTTTTGCAAAAGCCTGTTTGAGTTACAGGTACGACACATTCCTCTAACTCAAACTGTTTGAAGTGTGACTAAAAATAAATGTAATATTTAAATAAATCTCTCTCTGCTCTTTAGGGGAAAAATCCGTGAGTGACTTTATATTTTTTTTAATAAGCCTTTTTCCTAAGCCTTTGACCTTGATTCACTTTAAGTCATATTAAAATGTTTGATCCTTTTATAGAACACTCTGCTAATGACAAACGTTGACAGTTGACAATCTGTCAGTTAGTTCTAGTCACGTACTTTAGAGAGAATTAGATTAGTCATTGAGAATAAAAGGTGACACAACCCATCTAATTTTAAGAGTTGCTCTAAAAACATAAATGTTCACAAGTATAATAAAACGCTGAAATTACATTTTCTTGGAATCTTTCATTGGTAGTGACAGGGTTTGGCTATGTGATCAATCAGGTGAATTTCTGTGAATACGTACCTTTCAATGAGTCTCAAGTGAGTATTATTTAAACATGGCAAAACCATTTTTGCGATCAAAAGGACGTCGTCTGTTAATGTATATTACAAAAGGTAATTGATTTTTAAAAGTCTAAGTGCTAAGTCTAAGTTACCTTGGTTTTGGGAAGTCTAAATGTGGAGGAGGATGGGTTTGAGGGTAACAGCCAAATTAATTTATTGAAACTAATACAATAATAATAGAATAATACAGTAATTTTGTGTTGTGTTACGACTTACTTCGAGAAGAGTAGGTAATGTTACAGAAATGTCAATCGGTGTCAGATATAGCAGATGTGGTATTGTATATTATGATATTCAGTGTCGTGTCCTGGGTTATATTAACAGGTTGGATTTCACCTGACTTTTGTTTTGTATTCTACTTTATACGAGGCAGTTGACCCTCTACATAGTGATAAACGCGAAAAAGTGTAGACACAAAGTGTCTATGTAATTATTACCTATTCTATGTCGAGGTACAGCTCTTTGAATATATTTTCTTAAACTGTGCGAATTTTACTGCGAAAATTTTGCTATTTCTCTGATGAATATGATAAACAAAGTTAATTTAAAAGCGGTCACGTAGTTAGTCTACCATCAATTTACTGATGCATTATGAATTGAAATTGCGTTATTATTAAAATTAAGCTCACAATTTCACTGAAGTTGTGCTGCTCCGTTGTACACGAAGAAATTCGAAGTTTTGTATTATGTTAATACTGGGACATTAAAAGTCTGTACATACAACATTTATCAATTTACACGTCGCGTCGTTTATCTTTTGTGTTATTTTAGTTACTCTTTTTAAAATGTTCAGTCAATTAATTATCTATACGACAGTGTGTTTTATAAAGTAATTATTAGGAATTCTATTATATGAGACCAAGCAAAAATTGTGGGCCTAATATGAGATTGTAAACTTTTAGAAGGCCGACCACTGCTTATAGATGCTTTGATTGTGACCTCTTTTTGGCTACAAAAATACTTACTAAGGTCAATATTTGATTTTTCCTTTTCTTGATTTGATATTCTTATACAATACAATACTGCGTATTCAATTCATGTACATGGTACACACAAGTACCTATCCCTTAATGTTTGACTGTAAATAGGCCAAACCGTTTGATCCTGACTAGTTATTGATCCTTCATGTACACTATTCTGTTTTTTATAACTTTTAACTTTAACTGTTAACATTAATAAAAAAATGATTTTTTTGTCATTATTATTACACAGAAAAGCATGAAGTCGGACGGCTGTTTAAAATATAGTTTTTTCTTTGTCTACAGATATTCGACAACCACTATCACTTTCATCACCATTCGATCACAAAACGGTCGATAACTCCTGCTCACGATCATCATTCCAAGTTGGAAGGAGACACGCGTGTGAGATGGGCGAAGCAACAGCGAGCTCTCTCAAGGCGGAAAAGAGACTTTCAAACTATATCAGACATTTCTTCTACAGGTATGAAATACAATCCCTTAGCTGTCTGATTTTCTAGAGTACCTACCTAACTAACTAAAAAAAACGTTAAATTTGAAATTATAAGCATGTTAAGTAATGGGAGTAACGAGTTAATCAGTGTGTTATTCTGATGTAGGTATTTATAAGCTATATTACTGTAAAGTTTCATCTAAATCAATAAAGTGGTTTTTGCGTGAAAGAGAAACAAAGATCCATCCTCACAAACTTTACTTTTTTATAATATTAGAAGGACAGAATGTGCCCTATTTTAAACAAAAACTTAACTATTTTATATAAGACTTTCTTTAAGCTTGTGATAACTTATATATACAACATGCGTAGATTTCTCTAAAAAATAACGAATTTAACGAATGAAAATAATTTTCGACTCAAAAAAAAAAACACCTTATGTGTTAAAAGTTTGTGGCATCATAACATAGATACGGATTGACCGATTGAGACTTAGGTTTTTGTTTAAAAAGGTAACTAATTGAAAGAAAAAACTTAAATTTCAACAATAATTTGTTAACTCGATGGAAAACTGACAATAATAAGTTCAATTTAGTAGTTACCGAAATCTCAAACCCATTTCGTGTATTATACCCAAAGTATTGGTACTCAACCACATATAATTATTATTATATTTTTATCACCAGCTGAGACATCATCAGACTCGGCGACAGCATCGAAGCGGGACGCAAATTCAAAGCGCGAGCTCCAACCGTCACGGGTGAAGGGACGGCCACGAGCCGCTGACACCAAGTTCCAGCTTAACGACCCCAAATGGCCCCACATGTGGTATTTAGTAAGTGTGATCATACATTCCTACTTGTCATCATCATCTTCCTAGCCTTTATTATTGTCCATAATATTCGGGGTCAGCTATTAATATAACCGGTAGCACCTAAATATATTTTAATCCACGGCAAGATTGGCATCGAACCTCCACAACCCTGACAGCGAACTGAATTCGAAGGTTTAACAAGATGTTAAACCTCACTTATAGCAGATTATTTTTTAACCTATACGGGACAAATGCTGAAATGTGCAAAAAAATACGGGATATCAGGTTTTTACCCGGGACAAATAAACAACAAAATTATTTTGTAAGATTTATCGTTTTGAGGGACCCTATTACTAAGACTTCGCTGTCCGTCTGTCACCAGGCTGTATCTCATGAACCGTGATAGTTAGACAATTGAAATTTTCAGAGATGGTGTATTTCAGTTGCCGTTATACAACAAATACTTAAAAACAGAATAAAATAAATATTTAAAGGGGTTTCCATACAACAACCGTGATTTCTTTGCTTGTTTTTGCTCGATATTGATAACGGCAACAAGTAGACGCTTGAAATATTCACAAAATGTTTAGATATATATTCACTTTAAAAATAAATAATTAAAATAAAACAAATATTTAATCTTTATATAAATTTTTGCTCGTTTTTGTTAGTTAATGATGCGGAACCCTTCGTGCGCGAGTCCGACTCGCACTTGGCCAATTTTTTTTAATTTTTCTGAAGCTCGAGTTGGTGTTAACATATTGTTACGTGTTAGGGTTCGATTTATTTGAAAGACGCCTTTTGACGTGTTAAAGAGACTTTATTAAAACCACTATTACAATACTACCCCGAATTAAAAAAAAAGATAATATATTTGAGTCCACTACATACATTCTTATTCTTATCAACAATATTCAGTATTGATATTGTTGCGACTGTCTAACTTTAGGTATCGTAATAGCTCACCTGACGTGTCGACTACAAATTCTAAGGACTTCTTATTTTAAATCTGCAAGCTAAGTTTGAAACGATACTTGATTCGATAGGCTAACCGAGGTTAAGTGACTTAGTTTCGCTTTGTCTACAAATTTTCTAAGTACCCATCTTAGTAAGCTGAAGATACTCGTCTGATGATAGTGGCTATATTTTGAATATTATGGTTTTCTTTTACCTTCCTCTTTTTATGACTATTTTAATAAACTGTAATCATTATCATCATCACAAACAGGGAGTGACCCCAAAGAAAGTATTATTTTTAGTGATTTTATTTTAACACTTTATAGACGTGCACTAACCGTTTGGAAGGTAAGTCAGACATGATGAAACTATAACGGGTTCCGATACGTGAACCCTAATAAGAAAGTAATTTCGTTATATTTAAATTGCTTAAACTACAAATGAGCTTAGATTATTATACAGTTAGTCTCTTAAAATGTCACTGGACAGATAATTGAGTTTATTTTTTTTGGTATGAATATACTTTCCTTTTACGAATTACTTTTAGTCTAGTCAGGATTTGCGTCACAAAGTTACAAATAACAATGAAGCAATATAAGTGGACATATAAACTTTTCATGTTTACTTTAACATTGTGTAACGAATAACTAGTTTTACTCAGAGATAAAAACTCCACAATTCCACAGCATTCATGAATCTTATTTTTGAATCTTATCTATTGAATCTTACTTTCTATGTATGATATGTATGTATTTACAAAAAAAAAAAAGTATATATGTATTTGTATCAGTTGTCTAGTACCCATAACACAAGCTCTGCTTAGCTAGGGACTAGATGGCGTTGTGTGTTAGATGTCCAAATATTTATTATGTGGCTCTTTAAGCGTACGTTTTAGCTTTGAGCTTTGTGTTATAATTTATATTTGTAAACAAGCTAATAAGCTGCAATGTTTTCTGTTAACTGCCTTGCAACATATTGTGTATATAATAGGTTTATTACTTATTATGAAATGTGCTTTTGTTCAAATGCTTGCTCAAACGTTCATTACTGTTATCATAACATGGTAAGGTTCATACTCGTCCCCTAAACGACTTCCTGTGGATAGCTTTCAGTAGTCAGCACTATACTTGAGACAAAACATTATAATCCACACTATTATAATGATAAGTTTCAGATTTGAATGTGTAAAACTAAACGGTAGCCCTCTGTCGTTATACGGGTCTCAAATGGTATTAGTCAATATAAATTAATGTGAGGATGAACATTTATTTACATAGGTTGATAAATATAAAAATATAAATAATACCTATATAAATATAGGTTAGCTGATTCCGCAATAATAATAATTAATTTTTACGTCAATTTTGTTACCATTTTTTTTTGTTAAAGTAAATTCTATGGAATGGATAATTAATAAGTTAAGTATAACTAATGATGACATAAGTTCTAATTAAGAAGTTAGATTTATGTCCACAGAAAAGAGTAAATTAAATATGTCATGTCCTCCTCTCTTTTGAAATCCGGTAAGAACTTATAAACTTTACGAAAATGTAGCCAAAGAAATGGTTATAAATATACATCAGAGTGTATTAAGTTATAATAGAAACAGTAATTGCTTTAAAACAAACCTAGCTTTGAACACTACATACAATATTGGTAAACAGAAACATTTTTAACCGACTTCCAAAAGGAGGAGGTTCTCAATTTCATCGGTATTTTTTTTAATAGACTGCTCAATAAAATGTCAGATCGAAGAAAAGTTAAAAAGTAGAGCACTACGGAAGTCCAGTGGCGGGTTCTTGAAAAAACCTATAACATCAAATGAATGATAACATTCCATTTACTCAAGAATCAAAGAGAAACTGCACTTATAGATATTAAAATTGACCAAGTAACGCACCAATTATGTTAATTATTTTAGAAGAAAAACAGATGAGCCTTACCCAGAAACGGAGCATTGTTTACTCAAACAAATTATTCTAATATTTTAAGAAGAAAGTTGCGAAAATGTGAATTGGAATTAAATATAATTTGTAATAAGAACTCTTTTACAGTATCACGCAGATAATACCAAATTAAGAAAATTAAAACAATATATAGACACAAATTTGAAATCGGTCATCGCCGCTCCGTTAAATATAGACGGAACATCGGGCACTGTAAAGTTCTGAGTTTACCACCTTTCACATCGCAAAATCTGTATATCGACTGCCGAATCGATATACAGATTTTGCTATATGTCTTATGTTTTTCGCTTGGAAAATTCCAAATTAACATAATTGTTGTAGTGTCCCCAAATAGAAGAGTATAACTACCTCAGTGGCGCAGTGGTAGTGTAAGCGACTGCTGTTCTTGAGGTCTCGGGTTCGATTCCCGAATGTTTCGATTCCCGAAACCAAATGTTTGTATGATCTGCAAATATTTGTTTCGGAGTTTGGGGGTTTTCTATGTATAATATGTATGTATTTACAAAAAAAAACTATATATGTAATTATATCAGTTGTCTAGTACAATAATACAAGCTTGCTTAGCTTGGGACTAGATGGCGTTGTGTGTAAGAAAACCACTGCATTCAACATTTACCTTTATCTTTGAAAGTTATGAGAACTTAAAAGAAAATTTAGGAGTAATATGAAGTCTCTTACATCTGAACTCAGTCATTTTTAACGGATTTAGAAAGTACTTCCTATTTGTTCATTCAAATTGAAACAAAAAGTACTATCCCTATAGACGATTGAAGTCAGTGATAAGAATTGCCAAAACCAGTATTCAAAAAACACAAAGTATTTGCTATGCATACAAATGTCCAGAACTTATTCAAATATTTGTCCTGAATAGGCCCCAGGAAAAATGTTTGAATAAGGTAGATTTCCTGCTTTCCTTGTTACTTAATTAAATATAATACTATGTTCACGGGGTTTCATTAAATTATTCCCATCAAATATTGGCGGTGTAAATCAACAAGCCTGAAAGTAAGTTATAAAAGCACTCATTTAGTTGCCTTCAGCCATGGGCGGATCGTTAAGGAAAGTTTAATTTTCTCATAGTAAATTTTATAAAGCTGTTGCTTAAATATTGATACTGTGAGCCGAAAATTTAGTTTCTGGCCATTAGTGACAAATAGTTTTATCCATTTTGTAGAGAGAAACTTCATCACAATGAAAAGTTTAGTCTTTCATTGAAGGACTGCTAAAACCAAATATTAATAGCTTAGGCATTTTCAGTACCTAGTATTTCCAGTAGTCCTACTCATAATTTCTTCGCTACATTTTAATTTGCACTAGCGACCCGCCCCGGCTTCGCACGGGTGGATTTCAGATGCCCCCGCCGACGACAAGATTCGTGCATTTTAAATCTGTAATATCTTCGAATATATTCATTTAAATTAGATACTGTAAAGGACCATTTTGATCTATATTAAATGCACAATGTATTTAATTCACTTAATTGTATAAGAATTCATTCTGTATTGCTTAAAATCGCTTCGTAAATAAGCCGTTATTTCTCGTAAAAAGAAAGGACTAAAAAATGGTTGTTGTGGGTTATCCCTAAGAGATAGACATATACCGTCGCGGACTTTTTTGTAGATCTTTTTAAGGTGTACAATACTGGATACATTATTTTGATCTATCTCGTAGGGTGCAACCACGTTTGCAACGTAAGCGCAAAAAAAAAGTGTTTATTTGCTACATCACATTAGAAACCTCGAAAATTAACAGTGTTTCCATATTATATTATGCATTTATTATACATAAAAACCTTCCTCTTGAATCACTCTGTCTATTAAAGAAACCCGTAGTATATAAGATTTAAGCATACATATGGATATAGGGACATAGGGACAGAGAAAGCGAGTTTGTTTTATACTATGTAGTGATACATAACACAACCTATATATAATACATTAGGCTGATCCTGATCTGTTATTTAAATTTATCACAATAGTTAAAAGTATAAACTTCAATTAATGTGGTTGAAGTTACTATTCTCTGTCCGTCCGTAATTTTCTTTTTAACAGTTCTTTTTTCTTTGTTTTCTACTTTCGCACTCCTGCTTGAGAATACAGTGCGTCAAATATCGTTTTTTGTTAAGAATTTTGTCAATCACTTTTATAGTTGTCAATAGTAGCCCTTGTGCTTTTCAACACTAGGTTTCCTCAGACGTTGACGTCCGACACAATTGCCAATAGATTTTTTTAAACAAATAGCTGACCCGGCGAGATTCTTACCGCCATACCTAAGTTTCTGAAAAACTTGTTTTTTACATTGTTACATTTCGGTGATTCATTTTTATATAAATAGATTACAAAAATATATATTGACTGCACGTTTGGCCTAGAGGTTTAACGGTCACCACGCCGTTTCCTACTTCGCCAAGTGTCGTGGGTTCAAATCCCACGTAGGACAACACTTTGTGTGATCCACAAATTGTTGTTCTGAGTCTGGGTGTTCTTTGTGTCTGTTTCATGTATGTTTGTGAAGTCCTGCCTGACATTTTGTATTTGTAGAATACATCTATTCTACCAGTGTGCTTTTTTTTAAATTAAAATACCTCCATAATAATTGTTTGTAATTTTCTTATTCTTTAGCAAAACATCCTAATTTATATACTTACTTAATTCTTTCAATTGTTAAGAACCGAGGCGGAGGTTTAGACATGAACGTTATTCCTGCGTGGCGGGAAGGCATCACGGGTCGCGGTGTTGTGGTCACCATCCTCGACGACGGCCTAGAAACAGATCACCCAGATCTAACTGCTAATTACGTAAGTACTCTTTAAAGAATTTACATCTAACTATATTCCTCAGTCTGTGACGTCAAAGTCTGTTGATTTACGGTACACGTATTGTGGACTTTTGTCTTACGTACAAAGAATGAATTTCCTTGAAAATTTTGTCGTTTGTTTTGTGACATCAGTACTTTTGTATTGCCTGCATTTGTCATTACTTTCGAATCTTCTTAGAACATTACTCTCCGTGTGTGTGTCAAGGGGTGTGTTTACAAAACACCGATGGAATCAAAACGGGAACAAGTAATATGCGAGGGATCCGTGCTTTCACGATAAAAGGGCGTAGAGTGACATCTGTGCGCAAAACAAAAGCGGTAGAGTTTCAAATTACACGATTCATCTCGGCCGTGCGGCTTTAATTTCACTGTTGGCGTTCGGAAAAAATGGGTAATTGGGTCGTGGTTATACGCAACGGCGATTTATGTGCTCTGAAGTAAGGCTTTTCCGAGGATTATTGCATACACAAACATGTATTTAACACACACTTCACGTATTGTTTTCGTATACAATTAAATGATAATATCCGCTACGAAGACTGACAAGCGTAAGAGGCTAAAGTGCTTAATGACACTGTACCGAAATGTTTTCATACGCCGCGTCATAAGATTACTGTTTTCGCGGCGAGCACAACACGCTGTGTTAAATGTGCTTATTTTCTGAATACATATAAAATCTTAATACACGTCTGGGATTTGGGAAATCATGTGGTACGTCTTAATTAAAATTTGTTTTCTGTGTGACAGGGTGTAAAAGAGTGTGTACACATGTTTATCTGTAGATTTCGAAATATGTGTAGGCAGGTAATGAAACCTTTTGTGTCATGTGTTTTTTAAAAAAGATGAATAATAAGGTTTAAGCTTCTACGTGTGTTTCAATTAAAGCAGTGAAATATTCATACGACTATTATTTTGTTTATTATTTGCCAATACTGGGGACTACTTGCTTTATGAATATTCCAGACTATAATATCGCATTTGTCTCTTTTGAAGAAATGTGTCGTGAATAATAATAATACCTTACTTCTAAATCACACAAGCTAAGAAAGCAACTGTTAGTCCAAAACTAATCAATGAAAACATTAATTTGCTTTTAATAATAGTAAACTATTTAGATTTTAATATCGTTTTATATGATTATTCTTTTATATATTTTAATATCGTTCATTATATTATATGTATTTATTTAAACTGCATTCTTTACCAGGATCCGATGGCATCATATGACGTAAACTCACACGACTCAGACCCACAACCACGGTACGATATGATTGACTCAAACAGACATGGAACCCGCTGTGCTGGAGAAGTTGCAGCCACTGCCAACAACTCACTGTGTGCTGTTGGAGTTGCGTACGGGGCCAGCGTTGGAGGTAAGGCATAACCTTTACTAAAACGAGTAGTTAGCTACTTTCTTTTTCGCGAGGAATGCGTTTCACACCATACCGTGGTGGAAACGAAATACCGTCTGACTCCCGGAGAACCGGTCTACGGGTCCATCCACTTAACACTGCGGCGGCATTCCTCGGCAGTCGGAAGGAGCTCCAGGAACGCATCATCACAACCGAGGTACATCCTGGGGTGACCAAACCATTACTACGTATCCACTTGCAGGGTTAAGGTATAATTGAATTCATAAAAACGTACTAAATAGTAAGTGGTAGTCATTCTGTACACAGATTTGAAACACTAATTACTTGACAAGTAGGTACCTATATAGGTAGGTAGGTATGTAACAAACAGAAATACGTGGCAATGTCAATGCTTTTAAAACGTTTGTGAAACTAAAACCTGATTACGTAAAAACTTTTGATAAATATTGTATAGTAGGTATATGTCACCCATCTTTTGACTTTTGACATCTCATTCATTAAAATCGATTCAGTAATTTAGGCGCTACGGTAAAACGTACAAACATACATATATTGCCAAAATATTACCCTTCCTTTTGGCTTTGCCGTAGTTGAGTTAAGAAAATAAATGTACTAACACTGCAGTATAGTTGTATTGCACAGACAATTCTCAAAACAAAACTTGAACGTCAACACATGACATTATACATTCAAGCAGCATTTCAGCCGTCTAACCACGTTATACAACTTTATTTATAAAAAGAAATCATAAAACCTTACGATGTGCCATAAAGAGTTGCACACACAGTAACAATAAACTTGAAAATTCTTTTTCTTTATATTTCTTAAGCGCAATAAGCTTTGACTGTATGAGATCTTTTAGAAGCTACTTTTTATGAGCAGTTTGAGTTGAATAAGTTACATTTTATGCCGCATTAGAGTATTATAACTACTTATATTAGCTATACAAAGTTACTTTGTAAAGCAACAGTTATTTTTAGTTTCAAAGGAAGTAGTTTAAAGAAAGTTACCGTGAAACTAATAAGAACCCAACTTGTCAACTGTTTTATGAGATATATCCACTAAAAACAGTAAAAAATTCTCACGATATTTTCTAATTATCAATGTAATTAGCTCGTGTCTGAACACCTCGAAAATACAATGCTGAAATTGTAGGTTTAGATGCAATATTTTATCACTTTAAAAGGTAATATAAACGACGATCTGCTAAAGGGTATTAATATTAAGGGGGCATAGTTTATCAAGTACTTAGTTTTGTCTATTGGTTGTTTGAAACTTTAGACGATTCATAATATGATGATCAGAAAAATACTTATGCTCGTGTGTATTTACACAATTTTAGAAATTTCGTTATTTATATCGCGGATAGTTAAATATCAATCACTACATATAATAAAACAAAGTCCTCCGCCGTGTCTGTCTGTTCGCAATAAACTCAAAAGCTATTGCACGTATTTTGATGCGGTTTTTACTAATAGATAGAGTAATTCTTGAGGAAGGTTTTTGTATACAATTTGTATTTTCTTTTAATTAAAAATATAACGATATTTGTTGAAGACGTCGTAAAAAATTAAGCCGCACATCTTCTCGGGGTAACATAGGCTATATTATATTTTCCGTAAAGATCCTGTGGGAAGCCGCGGCGTGTTGCTAGTAACTAATATTCGTAAATAATAGGAGTTTCTAATGGCTGCGCCGAATTTATATATAAGTTAAAATACTCAATATTAAATAGAAACCCTTGTTATCATAACACAATTACCTAAAATGGAATTGATATAATGTAATAAGTATATATTTGATACGTCACACACTCTCATACATTCATACATTCATTACTCATTCAATGTTCTTCCTACTCCTCATTCCTATAACCTGACCTGTCAGTACGACGATAGAAGTCGTCTGAGCGCCCTCGACGCGAAAGGTACTCAATATATCCGCTACTACTAAAACGCGCCTACTGGCCACCCGCATAATAATCAATATACGTTATATCGCATAAACCCCAAAAAACCCGTGTACCAGTGGTTTCAATTGTTTTGTGTTAGTGATGTAAAAAGAAAACTCATTTAGTGACTTGGAAGTGCATTGTACGACCAGTACCAGCTGAACTATCGAAGAAGCTCAAAAGGTCAATTCCTACTCCTTATTTGCACGCCCATCTAATATAGCTAAACGAACGAGCTAAAATTAAAAAACCCCTTACGCAAGCACTTATCGAGTAATCCTTGCAATCTGCCTTGCATCATTTTGGAAAAGAGCTGATACTCTTATACTGCTGGACCTATATTAACCAAACATAGTTAAGAAACGCAAGGAAACTGTCTTTCAAATAATAAAAAACCGCATCGAAATTGGTCCATCCATTTGAGAGCTACGATGCCACAGATAGACACACACACACACACAGACAGACAGACATCGACGTGAAACTTATATAAGGCCATGTTCAGATGACGAGCGTTCAACGCGCGTTTTGCTAACGCGCGTTAACAACTCCATGTAAAAACGCGCGTTAGCATGTGTACTCCTAGAACAAATTACATGTAGTTGTAAACGCGCATTAGCAAAACGCGCGTTGAGCGCTCGTCATCTGAACATGGGCTAACTCTTTTTGCGTCGGGGGTTAAAAATAAATGAAATCTGTTTTTTCTTGATTGAAGGTACTTTTATATCTTTTTAGGCTACAGAATCCTTGGCAACGAGTACAGAAAGTGTGATTTCGTTGGAGTAGCTTCGCGTATCGTTGTAAACATAATATCTACTTTCTTTTAATATTATAAATACGAAAGTCTGTGAGGATATATGGATGGTTGTTACTCTTTCATGCAAAAGCTACTGTTAAGATTTAGATGAAACTTTACAGTAAATTATCTTATACATCAGAATAACACATGGTCTACTGTTTACCGCGATTATCGACATATACGCGGGGGGAATCACCATAGATTCGTCTTTGTCGTGAGAGTGACACTGGGTATATCAAATTTTGACTGCCTCGTTGGTCTCGCGGTTGGCGTGTACGACTGTTGATCATGAGGTCTCGGGTTCGATTCCTGGGTCGGATCAAATGTTTGTATGATCTACAAATATTTGTTTCGGAGTTTGGGTGTTTTCTATGTATAATATGTATATATTTACAAAAAAAAAGTATATACGTATTTGTATCAGTTGTCTAGTACCCATAACACAAGCTCTGCTTAGCTTGGGACTAGATGGCATTGTGTGTTAAAATGTCCGAAATATATAATATTTTTTTTAAATAAAAAAAAACAAAATTAAGGATTTTTGGCGCCAAAAATGAAACTTTAAAATAAATCATTCAAAATACATCGAGTGTAGTATCAAAATAAAGAATTTTTAACGGTGATTACGAATATATATATAACCTATATGTTTTATTTAAAAAAACTGAATTTAATAAAGATACAGATATTAACGCAGTCGGATTTTTTATTTAAATATATTTTAGTATATGAGCCTGCCAAAGTTACTCTACATTGCCTGATGGAAAGCACGATCAGAATCCAAGCATAGTGATGACCATACTGTTTGCGAATGCAGACTTTGCAGCACAGTGACATACACTATGCCGGCCTATTGAGATACCTCTGTATCATTGGGCCTCCGCTCCGGTCTCGCACTCAACCAACACAACAAAACACACGTACTCATATATAATCTAAGTGCATGCTTATTAGATACATTACATAAAAGGCAACGAACAAATAAATGATCGATCTAAAAATTTGTTTGTTTATATTATGTTGTTACACATTGTCACGATTCATTATTATAATTATTTCTTTTTACCCGACTACGAAAGCAAAAGGAAGGGTAATGGTTTTGGCAGTATATGATGTTTATATTCCACCACAGTGCCTAAGCCACTGAACCGATTTAATGAATGAGGTGTCAATAGATTCATAATAATGGTCAGCGTGGCACAAGATACATATTTATTAAAAGTTTTTATGTGTGTTTTTTTTGTAGCTTTTTCGGTCTTCTAATGAATTATTTATTACCGATTAAAAGAGACACTAGTCTCTCTAATAATTTCCGAAATCGGTTCTTAGCAAACCCAAGTGACAATAATGTTACACAAACGAAAATATCCGACTTCGAAAAACATTTTTAAATCGAAAAACATAAACATCGATTTCCAATTCACTCTTTCAAAATTTACCTTAAATATGTACCTAATTTGCATCATGGGTTTCACACGAAATAAGTTTTCTTCGTAAGAGTTCGTATAAATGAGAAAATGTAAAGTTTTCAAACGTGTATCGAATGAAGCGATAAGACAATACTTGCAGATACGAAGTTATTGGTAGGTGAGGTTCGCAGCGTAGCGTATTCCTGTGAACTTGCCGTGTACAATGTTTAACTTGTATTGCTTCCTTTGGAGCACAAATATCTAGGTATAATTTCTTCGATTCGCTATCATGATTGTTTACTATTATTTGTATACAGAAGCAAGATGTAACAAAAGGTTATTTTCGGTAAGAAAATTGTTAGAATATAGGCATTTAAAGAAGTGAGATCTCCGAAACCCATTCATGTGGTTTCGGAGATCTCACTTCTTATACATTTGATATGTATATGTACACCTTTATACATTATGATATCATTATGTTCATAACATTTAATTAGTAAAGAAGGCTGCAGTAGCACCGAGAACTGGTAAAAATAAAAAAGCAAAGTTTATTTGTAACCTCAGGCTAGTATATTCTAGTCAGATGTTAGCAGAAGAACTTCTTAAAATATTTTACGTAAACGTACGAGAAAAACTTATTAAAATAATAAGATATAATACTTGTTATTTAGTATTTGTTAAAATTTATGATGACGGAAGTTTCTAGATGATGTCGTTTTGTACCAGTACCGCCGACGTCTATTTCAAGTAACGTCCTCTGAGATCTGCCAAGTAATAAATTATCTCAGCTGAGACATTTGCAGAAATCCAAATTACTCCAAGAAAAGGCAGAATAAAACTTTCACATCTTCCTTTGCCTGAACATATTTAGATTAGCGTTTTTTACAGATGTTTCTGAGTATTGACCCAAACTTCTCTATTTACGAGTATAATAAAAATATGAAACAAACTAGTTTTTACCCACGGATTCGCCCGCGTATATGTCGGTTATCACGGTAAATTAGTAGTAGTAGTAGCCTATATATTCAAATCAAATCAAATCTTATCAAATCAAATATTATTAATACAATACATAATAGCTGCACAAATCAGAACCTTTATGAGAGCTGGAGTCTGCACTAGGTTCTAGACCTGTATGACGGATCTCCAGGCTCTCAACTTCCGACGGTATAAAAACTTATCTAAACTATACATACTGTTTATATACTCGTAATAAGAGAGAAAAGGTGACGTAAAGTACAGGAAAAAATTTAAAGTGTTCTTTGTATAGTGTGCTTGTGTGTGTGTGAGTGCGTGTGCGTGTATGCGTAGGTATGTGTATCTGTGATGGTGTTTTAATTTTGTTGTGGCATATATTGATGGCAATTTAGACAGGCATTTACGTATAATTTTACCATTATATATTATTCTGATGCTAAGCTAAGCTATAAAGTTAAATTACTGTGAGTAACATATATCCATACATTCATACAACCTTGTGTATTTATAATATTATTAGGAATTAGTAGTACCGCTGACCTCACCGCTTTCTATTGCACTGAGTGTTGTGGGTTCAAAACCCACATGGGACAACATTTGGTGTGATCAAATTGTTGTTCTGAGTCTGGGTGTTCTTTGCGTCTGTTTCATGTATGTTTGTAAAGTTTCTGTTCACATCGACACTGGAATATTTCAGTATTGTAGAATAACCCATTTCTTTCTAGAAAATAATCCTTGTCCTCTTTTGAGAAGAAAAGAATTTGTGTACTACCTTCAAGCTGTACTTTAAAGAGTGATTTCAGTGTTTTCATTTTCACAAGCAGACATTTTACTTAGAGGGTTTAAAGAAAAAGTTACTAGTGCAGTTTTAACGATCAAAACGATATTTAAAAGCCTTATTTAAAGCGCACAAGATTTATAATTTACGAATCTTGTCTCAAAATTTTGAAAATCCCGTGTATATTTTTCTCACCAGAAAATCTTTCGCTAATAGCGAGTGCTGAAGGCTTTAACGAGTATATTAGTACAGCTCACCGGCTCATTACCTTAATCTGTAAGGAAAAGTTAACAGGAAAAGTAGTCTTGCTTTTAATCCCTTGCTACTTTAATGCGGTGGTCTAATATTACAAAAAAAAAACCGACTTCAAGAACGACCAAATTGAAATGGGTACATTCGGCAAGCACCAGCTTTCAAATAAAAAAAGAATCATCGAAATCGGTTGGCGTGATATTGAGTTATTCGTCAATTTGTCGCGCATATATGTACTTAATGCAATAGAAGACTTATATGGTTTTCTCATGTATAACATGTCAGAACAGGACCAAATTGAAATCGGACCATATGGGAAGCACCAGCTTTCAAATAAAAAAAGAATCATCAAAATCGGTTCACCCAGTTGAAGGTTATGAAGTAACAAACATTTAAAAAAAACAGTCGAATTGAGAACCTCCTCCTTTTTTGAAGATGTGTCGGTTAAAATGTTAGATGAAAGAGAGACACAGAAATGATTATTTGTATTGGTATGTGTCTGGTGTTAATCATGAGGAATTTAAATAGCAAATGTTCGTACCATTTATCATACCTTAACCGTTACTTAAGCAGCACTATTATATACTACCAAAAACTTATTACACTTTGCACTATGCCACCAAAACACGACTACTGACTAACTTTGTTTGTAGAGTAGATGAAAGTGAGTTATCTTCTTAACAAAAAACCGGTTCTCTCCCGTAAAATATTCATGATACTTTCAAAACTTCGATACATACACAGGTACGAGTAACATAGTTATATTATTTAAATCAGGTCAGTATAAATAACTAGCATTAAAATTAGTATCTCGTCAAATGGATGGATGGATGTTTGTTACTCTTTCACGCAAAAACTACTGAACGGATTTGGATGAAACATTACAGTAATATAGCTTATACATCAGAATAACACATAGGCTACAATTTACCGCGATAACCGACATATAGGCGGGCGGAGCCGCGGGCAACCACTAGTTAGAAATAAACCCCCTTCAATACAAACTCTTAAATATTTTTAAGGAACATTATTGCAGCTTGAGTAAATTATTTCAAAGTTTTGTTCTGGTTGTTAATTAATTTTGTATGCCGCTTCACTTAGTTATTTTAATACTCTTACTATTTTATTTTAAACGTGGACTGAAGCTTAACACTAAAATATGGCATTTCCAGTTAAAACGGGTAATTTTAAATGGAAATTCATTGCAGAAATAAACAATGTATCAGTTTTGCTTAAACCTGATTTCTTCCACAGGTGTTCGAATGTTGGATGGTGACGTCACGGATGCAGTAGAAGCCCGATCCTTGAGCTTAAACCCTCAGCATGTGGACATCTATAGCGCATCGTGGGGTCCAGATGATGATGGCAAAACTGTGGACGGCCCGGGCGAATTAGCGACTAGGGCATTCATTGAAGGAGTTACTAAGGTAATAAAACTTGAACTTATCTAAGTACTACTACCGTGGGAGAGCCATGCTTCGGCATGAATGGGCCGGCTCGACCGGAGTGATATACCACGGACTCACAGAAAACCGGTGTAAAATAATGCTTGCGCTGTGTTTCACCGAGTGAGTGAGGATACCCCTTACCCTATCTCCCCCATCCCCCCTAATCCCCCAAAGGCCGGCAACGCACTTGTGACGCCTCCGATGTTGCAGGTTTCCATGGGCGGCGGTAATCGCTTACCATCAGGCGATACGTCTGCTCGTTTGCCCCGCCTATTACATAAAAAAAAAACAACTTTTTAGTCATTCTATTTAAGCAACCTTCATCACTATCAGTACTTCATACATAATCATATTTCATGAGTTTTTCAAAAATGAATGTGACGTGGTAGTGTTTCGGTTGACATACAACACACATAATATAAACCATGTACATAATATGTACATTCGTTCGATTTATAAGATATATTGTTTAATAAGAGATCACTGAATACGATAGTAAACTCAATCTTTGACTAAAGCTAATTTTCCGGAATTCAATAAATAACTTTCTAATTCTTGTGCATTTTGAGATGATTTTCGTATACAATGGAATTACTGCATAGCGATAAAGTATTACTCTATCACTGCTATCATAAAACCTTTATAATAATTTGAAGAAAAAAAAAACTGCAGTCAAATCAGGCACTTAATGTGAATATTCCTAACCACCTTTTAAGATACCTAAAGTTCTTAATACGACATTTCTTATCGCAAACCACAAGTTATTTATTACACACATGTTTATAGTCGGCTATCCTTTCAGCTTACGCTTTTATTTAGGTTTAACGACGCCTACCCGTCCCGGCACACTAGAGGGAACGATGACACTGTCCGCAAAATGCAGACTATATGATTTTACTAAAACATACATTTTTTTTAAAGTTATGGTTCTTAGCATAGTGCTTGGCGATCCTGATTGCTAATATACCGCCTGTTTTGTTAATTGGTGTTGAATAGCCCATTTACTGAAGATTATCTGTTACCTTACGTAACATTACTACCAGTATTTTCCTCGCATTAATAAAAATGGTGCAAACTTCGTCTGTGACTAGCTAGATGCTAGTAGACGATATAATTATAACAATAAAAATTAAATTACTTTTCCTAAAACTTCAAGTTGTTCTTGCTTGGTTTTGATCTAAGTAGAGCTGTTTAAAACGTCTTGGAATATAATAATATTCTACATTATTTACCGTAGTATATCATTTTTGACACTTAAATAAAACTAGTCCTTTTATAAAATACTCTATGTAACATGTGATTGTGAGAGTGGAATTTGAGTTCAAGTCAGAACTTCCGAAAATAAAGGATTTGATTAAACAAGATATTAAACAAAAGTGTAGGTATTAGAGGGATTTAAATGATATGTTTACAAATTGGTCTAGTACACATCCCAATTAAAACCACGCCCAACATGAGAATTTAGCTCAATTGGAAGAGTTAACGAGATTACGGGTAAAGTGTGATCCAGGTCACTAGTAGCGTTCATAGAGACTGGCCCTAATTATGTAGGCTGTTTGATTTAAATGCATTAAAGCCTCAGAATATACCGTGGTGTTAAGCAGTACTAGAATCCTGACATCTAAGAGAATGTATACGGAGAGATTGGTCATATGCACGTCGTGGTCAGATCTTAAACTTGAATCACTTCATGGTTTCTTCGACTGTTTCATGCAATAACTTTATGAAATGATCGGAATAATGTTATTTATCTGTCACGTGTGTGTGTCAGCACTATGGTTACTGAAAGTCTTAATTTTCAAAACGCGATTATTAATCATCTGCGTCTCTCAAAACAAATTGACGGTTTTTTCTCGTTTTTTCATAAAATTATTTAAATTTTCGCTGGAGTTCTATAAATATTTCAGGACTAGAACTAGCCAAATGGATCCAGCTGGGTTAACTTGTCTCTCGTCAATCAGTACAAATCACTAGCCAACAGCAACACCCCAACTAGGCATCCTGCAATACATACGTACCATGTTCATTAAAGTAATTAGAACTGATTGTAAATCTATACTTTTTTCAATATTGTTTATTTTATTTGCTACAGAGCTTTGAAATCTGTCGAGTTCAAATCGACATTGATTTCAATGGACGCTCGTTTGGCGAACTTACACTTGAAAAAGTAAAAATCTTTAAAAAAGTCGCTACAAAAGCCAGTATATTTACAATACTGGTTTTTTTATACCTAGTGCACTTCACCTTCGTACAATGTTTAGTACTCAAATTGTTCTCTGCTATTTCACAACGTATACACGTACACATCCTTATATGGCAGTAGTCGGTTCTGTTAATAATTATATCCGAAAACAGTGAAGCTTTTCAATGTTATAAATTTAGTTTTAGCACATTAATTTCCAAAATACGTGTCATTATGTATGAAAAAATGTTTTTCTATAATAGACGTTTATATAATCCCATAGTAGATGCTCTTGCATCGTCTTGGGCTTGGTTGTCTCCCTTTAGAAAACAGCGATTGTATGCAAAAGATGCGAGACCCGTCCTTTAAAATACATATTTTACAACTAACGTCCAAAACAAATGACAACTTTCTGAAGGTTAGCTTTCAGAGTCTCAATGACAAACGAAAAGTTACTTATACAGATATCAAAAATGTTCTGCATGTAGTTTATGTAACAATGAGCTACATCATTACACATTACCATGCCTTAAGTTCAGAAGTGGACGTCTCCGATTCGGTAGAGATAATGGTAAATCATATATTTTTCCAGATATGACGACAATGGTCATCTATTAAAGCCCTATCCAACTTAACACTGAACAAGTTATGAATAGAAAATAGCTCTTTATATATAAACTTAATGAATATACATGGATAAGACTATCTGCTAATTTATATTCACACACGTCCAAAACATATTTGCCAAGTCCGCAGAGCCCAAGCTAAAGTTTTAAACTAACGAAGCAGCCAGTAGAGGTAATATAATACAATTTGTCTCTCTCCGTACTGTTAGTACAGCTAAACGACCGATAGTTTCCTAACAAAGACAACTAATTTCGACAGTAGAATACAATAAAACCAACTAAAAATTTTTAAAAACGATGATGTACAAAAGAATCGGCTTCTATTTCTCATTGTCGTGAAATTCTAAAGCTTAATAGTAAGTACTTTCATTAGCCCACATTGTATGAAATGGCTAAAGTTGTTAATTCGTAATGGGCTATAAACAAAATTTGAGGGTTCAGAATTCCCTACCCTTCTATTTGTCTTTTATTTAGTTATGAATTAGTATTGTATATTTTGTTACATTTAATTTATTGCTTTCTTTTTTGAGATCGGTAAACGGTTATTATTTTCAATCGCAATTTAAACAGGAAATCTTTAGAGTTCTTCAATCTATGCTACGATTACGATTTAATCCCTAACCTAAGCTAAATTCCAGTTTTTTTATAATAAAAATACTTTTTTCTTTTACACCGCTGTTTTTTACATAAATGTTTATGCCATGTTGGGAAAAAAATCCGTCCTTCGACTTTAATGTGTCATTTATCCTTATCATTAATGAAAACTAAACAAATATGTTAAATTCACAACCTTAATTTGTCACTTAGAATAAAACAAACAATATTTACACTTATTTGGTTACTCATAAGGTGTATTTTTAATGCCTTTATTCTGTAAATAAATTATTGAAGGGTCCAGAACCAACCACACGACACTTAGCTAAAGCAATTTCTGTAATGACGTAATTATTTTTAGTCTCTATTTCGCACAGTGTATGGTCAAGTGTTGGCAAAGCATAAAATCTACATAATATTTTGCAACCCTCAACAGCATTTGGAACTTCTTCTTTGTTTAAAATTGTTTTGAAAAAGTTTAAACGGGTGGCTTCTGTTTTCGTCTGCGGTCTTAAAGGTGTAAAGTTGAAACTTATTTTGTAAGTGGACAAGTTTTTATTACATGTTTACTTAATGTCTTCCTACCTCGTTGGTGCCGTAGCGTAAGATTTCGCTGTTTAAGCAGCTTTATTATTTATTGTTATTTTTAAGTCCGTTTTTGAAAATCAGTTTGGTGTTTTTGTAGTCTTTCTGATTGTACATTGCCAAAGGAAGTACTGAGCATACAGGTAGCATGTCATATATATCAAAAATTGATAGTTTTCGATAATGTGAATAAGGTAAGGTAAAATAAGTAAACAGATGCGTGACCTGTTTTGCTCTTAATGTGACAAGAATTAAAAACGACTGGTTTTTGCACTAATCGCGCGAGTAACAAAAAACGCGTTATTATGTACAATCTACGGGGTAGATGCCAGTTCTCCGAGCAAGATATCAGATAGCAGGGATGCAGAGCAAGTCATTTATTAGAGTTCTTTTCAAACTAAGAGGAATATACTCCTAAAGTTATACTCTTTTACTAACATGCAGACTGCCATTACCATAATTTCAATCTTTCTAACAGGTACCAAAACAAAAATAAAACCTAAATTCAGCTATAGAACTAGGAAAGTGGAGGCGTCAAGCGTGCGGCATGGCAAATGACATGACATTTGAATATGTGGAGCGTAGACGACGCGGCTTATGCCTCCGTATATCATAGCTGCGACGCGCTATCTCTGGTTGATAGACTCTTGTATGTACTCCCATTTCTGTCTCGTGGTGTTCATTACGCCAATCCTTCATACTCAAAATATGTATAGCCAGTATTAGTAACTAAAAGAAAACAAGTAACAGTATATTTTTAATATGCATTTGTTAGTTATATATTTGACAAATAGATATTTTTATGTAATTTATACTCTCGATTGTCGGCACTTGATGGAACTTGTTGCAATACATTTTAGAATGAAACTCACTTGTACTTATTCCACTATTTTAATTAAATTAACCTTTAGCTTCAACATTAACCTTTGAGGATGCCATGAGGCGAAACCGGTCAGGTGTAACTTTAATTAAAATAGTGGAATAAACACAAGTGAGTTTCATTCTAAAAAAAAAAAGATATTTTTAAATTAACTTTTTGACCTAGAAAATGTGTTTTGTTTTTCAATGGTTACAATTCCAAGTGAAGGGACTATAGCGCAAAATTAATCTGTTAATATGTACTGCCAGAATCGAACGTAATTCCCTTTCATCCTATGTGTTTGTATACTAATACACACAGGACTACCAAATTGTATGTTGTCACATAAATGAGATTCTGGTTTAAAAAGTAATCAAAAAGTAAATTTGATAATATCTCCAGCATGCAATCAACACAAAAACATAGATAACATTTACTGTGAAAGCTAATCTGAATGCTATATTGTAATGCTCGCAGAAAAAAAAATCTATTTTTATTCAAATGTGTATTGAAAGAAAAAAATCCCATCAAATTTTCCCATTTTTCCAATCAGTCAGGATTTCGGGTCAGCTAATGAATTTCATTCTCTTGTTACGTGATTAGAATTTCGAATGAATTGCCTACAGACATATAAATAAAACTTCCCGGAAAACGCCTTGATACTCAATTGAATTCAATGTGGCTGTAATTCTCCAAAGACCGTTTTTCTTGACCCTTATCAAGTATATTCAAGTTTGGCTTAAAACTTTCTTAGTGCTATGGTCAAACTAACTACCTAATTGATCTATTACATGCTACTAAATACAAGTAGGATTAAGTGGTATGAGGTTGTTCGAAATAGATTTTTCGTTGGAATCTGATCCGTTCTTTTAAGTAAACAAGTCTCTCCTACACAATATTATTATACTTTTATTCTTGTTGATAGGTATAGTGTTCATACGTTCATACATATGTGTAAATATATCTTAATATATATAAATCTCGTGTCACAATGTTTGTCCTCAATGGACTCCTAAACCACTTAACCGATTATAATAAAATTTGCACACCATGTGCAGTTCGATCCAAATTGAGAGATAGGATAGTTTTTGTCCGCGACTGTACACTGCCTGTGGGAAGCTGAGACAGATATGTAAATATGGCGGTACGAAGTTCGCCGTGTCAGCTAGTATCTATATATATAAAAGCGAAATACCACTCACTTATTAATCACGAAATCTCAGAAACTATAACACCTACATATTTGAAATTTGGCAGGTAGGTTCCTTATAGGGTGTAGACATCCGCTAAGAACGGATTTGACTGAAATCCACCGCTAAGGGGGTAAATCAGGGGATGAAAGTCTGCGTGAGCGAAGCTGCGTGCAAAAGCTAGTAGATATATATATATATATTACGTAGGGTATAGGGTATTAACGTGTGACTTACACTACTGTACACGTATACAAATAGCAGCGTAATTATATCAAACTAGTTGTTGCCCGCGGCTCCGCCCGCGTATATGTCGGTTATCGCGGCAAATAGTAGCCTATGTGTTATTCTGATGTATAAGCCATATTACAGTAAAGTTTCATCCAAATCCGTTCTGTAGTTTTTGCGTGAAAGAGTAACAAACATTCATCCCTCCATCCATCCATCCATCTCTCCATCCATATTTACAAAATTTCGCGTTTATAATATTAGTATAGATTAATTATTATTTTATACTATTTTATTGCCTTACTTTTTAAATAGATCACACTATTTATCATAGGTCTATAATACACACATCAAAAGTGTCTAGGGATCAACATATGTGTCTAGGGATCAACATATATTTTTGCAATAACTTTTCTCCTGATTGATATTAATTAAAATTTTCTTTAAGGATTCATCAAATAAAGTGTTTTCGTTTGTCACAGTAACGATAAACCAAGTCGCCTTTGCATTAATAAAGAAATTTGCCATTTTCCTAATAAAAGGATTTTTTACATTTGAACCACTAACATTAAAGTTCGAAAAAAAAGACTGAAATAACAGTTTTCTTTAAAATTTTATTAGGTTACTTAAACAATTAATAATCCGTGTTTCTACCGCGAACACTAACAACACAAGAATCGGTTTGGCATACTCAAAATGAGTTCATCCAAATCACGCTGTGGAATGGCCGCCCATGTTCGTTGCAACAACAAAAAAAGGTCTTCTTGCTACTGGATACCCTCCATATTCGGCAGAGCTCTTCTCTGTAGCATATCCCATGCATGCTCAATCGGGTTCAAGTCTGGCGACTGAGCAGGCCAGGGCCAAAGCCACATCTCAATCTCAAAAAATCCGCATAAAAATGCTTGATCCCTAGACACTTTTGATGTGTGTATATAAATAATTATTAATTTTATAAAGGGAAAACTTAAGTCTCTTCATCGAATTCTGTTCTTGTAGGTATGTAGGTGTTTGAAAATTGCGCTGTTTCACCGTCTATAAATCACAATATATTATTATTCTTACTTGACACGGTTACCTTTGTGATAAATTTACTTAATAAGGTTACTGTGTCTGTATTTTCTGATACATAGAAACAAATGTACCAATATAACATACTACACTAATATAACACGTGGGAGAGCCACGCTTCAGCATGAATGGGCCGGCTCAACCGGAGTGATACCACGGCCTCACAGACAACTGGTGTGAAATAGCGCTTGCGCTGTGTTTCACCGAGTGAGTGAGGATACCGGAGGCCCATACCCCAAACCCCCCCCCCCCCTCCGCCAAAGGCGCGCAACGCACTTGTGCCGCCTCTGGTGTTGCAGGTATCCATGGGCGGCGGTAATCGCTTACCATCAGGCGATACATCTGCTCGTTTTCCTACCTATTCCATAAAAAAAAAATCTATACAAACAACAAGGTAAACAACCCTTAAACCTACAGCAAATGCCAACACCGTGTTACCAATAAAAACTTCAATTTCAAGAGTCGTTAAACACTAACATAAGATACATCTCTCAAAGCTCCATTCCGCAATAAAAACCCGTACTTGGAACTCATTGATGTCTTCATTTCCGCAGGGTCGTAACGGCAAAGGGTCCATCTTCGTGTGGGCTTCAGGAAATGGCGGCAGAGAACACGATAACTGCAACTGCGATGGGTATACAAACTCTATTTGGACGCTGTCTATTTCTTCGGCTACTGAGCGCGGAGAAGTGCCATGGTATTCGGAAATGTGCAGCTCGACTTTAGCTGCTACCTATAGTAGTGGCGCTATTAATGAGAAACAGGTGAGTTCTACATATGAAAATTATTAATAATTAATTCCTATAAACTAACTAATAAATCATTCAAATTGTCCTGCAAAATACGGTCGCAATGTAAAATGCATTTATGTGTGTGAGGTTATAGTTTTACATCAATTAAAATTTCATAGAACTGTGTAATAGGTACATATCGTTATTAAAAGATTGCCGAGTGTGTCGAGTTCGTACCTTACTCTTCAATTATCGCTCGATATTGACTTAACACCTTTTAATTGACAACAGGACCTACATACCTTGTTAAATTTATTATGTACTAGCTGTGCCCGCGACTCCGTCCGCGTGGAATAGTGACTTTGGGCAGCAGTTTTCGGACATATCTTTTGGTTTATAAACACCGTCATTTGGGTATTTAGAATAATCGAATTTAAAGTAATGATTCTCTATACACGACATTAGACGTATAGCCATCGGGGATCAAAGCATACAGGTTGCTAGGATTGCTAACACGTGACAGAGCTACATAAAGCTGACCGTGTGAAAAACAGTTAATACTTAGATCTACACCCACAACTTTTAGCGTACCTATGACCTTGGGCTTTATTTATTGTCACCGCGAAACATAGGCTCACTGGAAACTGGACTCGTTTAAAACTAAACGGAAAGTGGTTTGGGATGAGAGGAATCCGAGGAATAAAAACAGTATCACCTTTACTGCGGTAAAGGTGATAGTGTTTTTATTCCTCGATTTTAGCAGAAAGATTTTAACAGGGTGCGCCCTGTTAAAATCTTTGGTCACTTTTAATCTGGTACCGTTGCAACGTTTTGGCGGGCTTAAATTTTTAAGGAGCATTATGGGTACGCCGACATTTAAATTTATTTTATGAGCTGGTAGTCCAGTAGCACTGAGGGATCACGCGATAATGCATGAGATTCACGATCGATGGACAAACGTGCCTCACGCTGTTCCCTGTTCTACCTAATTCGAGTGGCCATCATTCGAGAACGATGCGAACTGAATCGAGATTTTCGCTGAGCCGAAGTTTCTGTAGCATGAAACCTGGCCTTACGTTCCTGAGATGCAGTGAGAGCCTCATGATCTTCTTCAGATTCCTGTGATCGAACTAATCTCATCCTTTTAGTATTCTTGCTGCACTGGGTGAGGTTGGATCTTTTTCGAGGCTTTCTTATAATATACTAACACAACATAGTTTAGTAAACACGTACTTATCATAAACAACTAAATTATAAATACTTACAGATTATTACACAGTTTCATTTATTACAGTTTAATAACTATTAAGACGTGTCAACCCAATCTATTAACTATCGAAAACAACCAAAGGTGTTAACTGTAAGTACTTCCTGTTTCTTAGAAAAATAACCAAAGCAAGTCAGGAAAAATAACATAACTCGGACTCGAACCGACTGACGGTGCCTCTCTGCGCCGGAGACGGGAGGGACCCGGGATCTGCTGTTATTAACACATCCAGATCCCTCTCAGCGCCTGCCCGCACAGAAGCGGGCACTGGCGGCGGATTGGGTTCGAGTGGAGGTCGTCCTCTGGGGCTTTCTCCGTCACCTCCTTCTGCGAAATTACGTCTTCGCAGAAGGCTGCGACCGCGGTAAAACTGCCGTCGCTATCGGCCATGGAGCGTATGACGGCCGATAGCGAGAGATGTCCTCCGATGACTCCGCCCGATATTCAGCCACGCGTCGATAAACTTCGGCGAGCACTTGCAACTCCAAATCCCACGGGGGTGTTCCGGCCAGGACGCACGCCGCCTCTATCGACAACGTGCGGTATCCGCGTATGGCTCTGACTGCCAATACCCTCTGAGGCCGCCAGAGGCGGGCCTTATTTAGGGCAGTCAGAGCCGCCACCCACACCGGTGCACCATACAGCGACATAGACCGGACAACTCCCGTGTACAGGAGTCGCGTTGCGACGCTGACTCCACCCAAGTTGTGCAAAAGTCGCCCCAAAAGCGGAGGCAGCGTCGACCAGCTTTGGACCAAGCTATCGGAAGTGCTCGTCGAAGAGTCACAGTCGAGGATCAGGCCCAGATACCTCATCTGGGCCCGACGATAACTCTAAAATGGGACCACACGGGAAGCACCAGCTTTCAAATAAAAAAATAATCAACAAAATCGGTTCACTCGGTCGAAAGTTATGAGATACAAAAAAAAAATTAAAATACAGTCAAATTGAGAACCTTCTCCTTTTTGAAGTCGGTTAATTACTAAATAAAATGTTTTTTTTAAACATAAAAATTGGGAAATATTTTAAACTAAATAAGTAAATATAAGGTTTATAAAAGAATCAAGAACTTGAAATCAAGCTAACCTATACAAAATAAACATACTACTCGTATATGTATTTACAATCCCTATAAAGAAATAATATGTTCTTATAACAAACGACTAAATTGTAAGTTCTTTCAGATTTTTACACATAAAATTAAGAAATAAAAAAATTAAGAAAATAAAATAATGCTCTCGGCGCGTTTTATATCCCCGTGCGGCCGTGCAGGCGTTTACAATCTACAAACATCAAGCTACGTGATTCTTTAAATTAGCATAACTTTTTTATTTATAAACCGATTGACATGAAAAAAACACTAAATGTTAAGTGAAGCTTACCACAATATATTAGTGAAAACCACATTTCAATCGGATAAGCTGTTTCTGAGATTAGCGTGCACAAACGCACAGACAAACAGATAAACAGACAAAAATTCTAAAAATCATTGTTTTGGGTTCTATTGCGTTCATAAAGCCCCCCTATAATGGTTTTACTGAGATATCTTCCATGTACAGACAGCGACCAGTTACGATTTTATTATATGTATTGATTGGATTAGGCTGTATGGAAATATAGTGTAATAATTTTTTAATGCGAATGTGCACTTTTAGGGTTAGAGATTCACGACATAATGTATATTTACATGCCAAATTCAGTAGGCCACATATAAAAAACTGAAAACTAGCCTGAAGATCGCTGTGATATACCATATTTGACTGTCTCGGTGGCGCAGTGGTAGCGTATGCGACTGCTGTGCTTGAGGTCTCGGGTTCGATTTCCGGGTCGGACCAAATGTTTGAATGATCTGCGAATATTTGTTTCGGAGTTTGGGTGTTTTCTTTGTATAATAGTACTAGTAATAGTACTAGTACCCATTACACAAGCTCTGCTTAGCTTGGGACTAGACAGCGTTGTATGTTAGATGTCTAAATTATATTAATTTTTTATTTTTATTTCAAGCAAATAAATAATCTATTAATATTATATCTATGACGGTAGATAGAACTCAAGTGCTTGTTCCGCGACATTTTTTATTAAAACATTGTAAAAGCTATCGAAATGCTAGTTACAGCTATAGATACAGGTACAGTTAATAACAGAATTTTGAAAGTTTTCCAGTAGCCAATGGCAATATACACTTCTATAGTACTTTAGGGCTCCCACACATAACTGCGAATTCGCAACGCATCGCAAATATCTGCGAGCTCGCACGAATGCACCGCAGGAACTTGGGAAGAAGGATGCTCTTCCTCTCAACTTACTAAGTGCTCTCGTTCTTTTATTCAATTTTGGTATCCGTTCAATCAAAAATATAACCGTCAATAATTCACTTTGCCTACGTTTTATTGACTTAAAATCCAATATAAAAGTAATATTACTTCTCAAAGGCAAGAACGCAAACTTTAACATGCCTTTGTGTTAAAAATATTATTCTTCGAAATGAATATTGTTGAGCAACAAGCATTTTTATCTCATTTGAAATGTGGATCTCTGAAATGCTTTCATTATTCACTGTTGTTATGATGTATACAGTTGGTATTTTAATCCCTTTGATACCTTCAAACGTTCGTTAAAGTTTATATTTCACACACATTATTCACAGGAATGAAATGAAAATAAAGGATCATAACTAAAAAATAATATCTTCTACAATATATCCATAAAATTGCGAATCTATACTAATATTATAAACGCGAAAGTTTGTAAGAATGGATGGATGTTTGTTACTCTTTCACACAAAAACTACTGAACGGATTTATATGAAACTTTACAGTAATATAGCTTATACATCCGAATAACACATAGGCTACTATTTGCCGCGATAACCGACATATACGCGGGCGGAGCCACGGGCTACCACTAGTCGAAAATAAACTTACTATTGTTACCATTTATTAAAGACATTTGGAACTACTCTCGACTCCACTTATATTAAGAGAGTGCTCTCTAAGCCCACTTTCTACATAACGTTAAAACTTGTCCACATAATTTATTTCTCCTATATAAAACCTCAACTAGTTGTAGGGTAAACTAAATAATGTCATTCGAATACAAATACGATGCGAGTCTTGGCAATCGTATAACAATGCGATGCAAGGGATCCACTCAATCTAAGTTTCAGAAACTTTTGGGTCGAACAAAACTATGTCTAGTAACTTTTCTGTTGAGTAAAAGTAACGATTAGACGTGTATTCAACTTGCAAATTGTAGCTCGTATTGAGAAAGATGCTTGATCGGCGTATAAGTATTGATTGTTTATATTCGGCTGTTCGATCTTACGGGTACAGGTTCCATACTTATATAAATACTCTTAGTAGATCGATCATTGTCTTTAGTTTTTATGTAAATGATGGATATGGATGGATTTCGATATTACTTTAATAACAATCAGAAATTACAAAACATAATTATCTAACTTGCCAAGTATTTCAGGAAATCGACGCTTAAACTTAGAAACATTAAGATATTTCTAAAGTATGGCAGTGAATGTGTAGCTACAATCTTTAGTGATAACAATAATTTGAAATGTTTGTGCATAACACTTTTCTGTGAACCGTTTTTATTAGAATACAATTCATTGTGTTTGGAAAATAACTGTTTATTGAAAATGATAAGGATTTTTTTTAAATTTATTAGCCTGCCAAAGTAACACTACTCTGTCTGATGAAAAGCATAATTAAGTAGAATCGAAGAGTAGTGATCACCATACTCATTGTAAACAATAATAAATAAATATTTCGGACATCTAACACACAACGCCGTATAGTCCCAAGCTAAGCAGAGCTTGTGTTATGGGTACTAAACAACTGATATAAATACATATATACTTTTTTTTTGGTTTTTGTAAATATATACATATTTTTTTATTTTTTTATTTTTTTTTATTTTACAACTTTATGCTCTTGTGTACATCGGCGGACTTAATGCCTAGGGCATTCTCTACCAGTCAACCTTTGGGGGGTGTAGAGATCTGGTAAGGTAGGTGCATCAAGGTTACAGCTGTAATCAGGAACAGGTATAGATGCAATTAACATGAACTAACCAAAATAAAAATGCTTATAAATATATACATACATACACAATACATAATACATATTCTTTATATTCGTACACTGTAGAAAGTAGACTATAAGGAGGAGTACTGTCGAATAAGTTATTTTGCCATCTGTAGAAGGTGATTATGCACGCTCTTTTTAAATGTGTAACGGTTAGTGGACATCCTGATTTCGAGTGGGAGCGCATTCCATAGCAGCACTGCTTGGACGAAGAACGAGGCGTTAACGATATCGGTGTTATGAGAAGGACACAGGAGAAGCAGATTATTCGTAGAACGTAGATTTCTGTCGTGGTTAGAGGACAGGAATCGCAAATCGGGGTCAAAATAAGTGGGTGAGAATGGGGAATTGAGAAATGAAAAGAGAGAGGTCAGCGCTCGCTGATTACGACGTTGACGAATGGGTAACCATTGTAATTGGGAACGCAAAGCAGATACGTGATCATACTTTCGAAGATTAAATACAAATCGAATGCAGTTATTGAGAAGACGGTCTAGTTTATTAAGGAGGTCTGCATTCAGGTCGAAATAACACACATCACCATAGTCAATTATAGGAATAATTAAGGTTTGCATGAGTGAGGTTTTTGTTTTGGGAGGCAGAAAATTTTTTAGACGGTATAGAGTTCGCATGTGTCCCGTCACTTTTTGACTCACATGGGTCACTTGAGCTCGCCAATCGAGCGTTGAATCGATGAGCAGTCCTAGGTCCTTGACCACAGGGCTCCAAGGTATAATTGCGCTGTCGAGGACGACTGGAGGGAGTGAAATTATATCTACTCTGCGCATCATATTTTTGCTGCCCACTACGATTGCCTGACATTTAGTGGGGTTTATTGACAATCCAAACCTCATTGACCACGAGTTTATGCAATCTAGATCCTTGTTGATGTTGTCGATGGCTCGTGATATGTCTTCCACTCTTTCCTGCGAATAAATCTGAAGATCATCGGCATACAGGTGATACGCACACTGAAGGTGTTGAGTTATGAGGTTGATAAATAGAGAAAATAATAGAGGAGATAGAATTCCGCCTTGAGGGACGCCAGTGTTGAGGTCGCACCAACTTGAAGTGGAGTCTTGAATACGAACACACTGCTGACGTCCTTGAAGATATGTGGAGAACCATTCCAGTGTTTCCGGGGTAATCTTAAGATATGTAAGGATGGATAGTAGGATTTCGTGACTGACTGTATTGAAGGCATTGGAGAAATCGACAAGGACTAAAACTGTAACTTTGGTGTCATCCATGCCTTTTCGTATATCACCAGTCACTTTAAGGAGGGCAGTAGTAGTGCTGTGACCCGGTCTGAAGCCTGACTGTAAAGGACTAAGCAGTTTCTGTTTGAGTACAAATTCAGAAAGCTGCTTGTATACACAGGCCTCAAGCACTTTAGATAGGAAGGGGAGAATAGAGATAGGTCGAAAGTGTTCAGGTAGTGACGGGTTATTTTTTTTGGGGAGAGGGATAATATAAGCTTTACGCCAGATAGAAGGGAAGGTTCCTGAGTCAAGTGAGAAGTTAATGATGTGTGTAATTACCGAGAGCGTGTGGTCCAGGATGGTTGTGATCATGCGACGGCTAATGCCGTCATTCCCCACGGCATTGGAGCGGATAGATAATATTATCTTCTTGATATCCCCAGAAGACACTGGAGAAAATTCGAATGAGTCGGTACTGGGACTGGTGAGACTAGATATGTAATTCACCGTTTGATACTTGGTATGAAGGTCTACCGTGGCTGTGGATGAAAAGTACCGATTGATGTCGTTCAAACAAATTGTATTCTTAAAGTCAGGGCGCTGCTTATTGCCAATGCCTAAAGTAGCGAGAAACTTCCAGACATTGGAAGAAGAAGAGGACTCAATGTTTTCTAGAATATGTCGGCGAACATATTATACATAGAAACACCCAAACTCCGAAACAAGTATTTGCAGATCATACAAACATTTGGTTCGACACAGGAATCGCATCTGAGACCTCAATCACAGCAGTCGCATACGCTACCACTGCGCCACCGAGGCAGTTCAAAATGCATACAATGCAGCATGGTGACTTACACTATGGCGGCCTTATCGGCCTATATTACTGTGCTTACTATTGTTGGTCACGGTCATAAATCTTATTATTGTTTAAAACACGTTTTTCATTTTTATATTAATGAAAATATTCGGATCCATTTCGCGATAAGTATAGCTCAATCGGATACAGTTCGAACCACTCTAATATAAAAGCCAATTCAATTTAGCTTTGCTTCCTAAAGCGGCTTTATAGTATTAGCGCTATTTGTTTTTCAAGCTTTAACTATATCAGACAATCGCATTACAGAAATATCTATTTTTTTCATTTCACTAATTTTTTTTTTGTTTCTTTTGTGAAATTGATTATTTCCTAACTAACTTGTAGTTTATTGAGTAAATCATATTAAATTACATTTTAAAATCTATGTTATATTATGACACGTGAATTAAAAGTTTAAAAACTTTGTCTGCCTCGTTGGTCTAGCGGCTAGCGTATGCGACTGCTGATCAAGAGGTCTCGGGTTCGATTCCCGGGTCGGGACAGCTTCTTAATAGCAGCCCGGAGTATGAAAGTTTGGCGGTCAGCACCGCCAAACTTTAACAGCTTAAGAAGCTATCGTTCCCGGTTGTCATGAACATCTATGGCAATCGTTATTGGGAAGTTATGCCCTCAACCTTCGAATTCTGTTCGCCCTCAGGGTTGCGGAGGACCGATGCTGTCGCTCCGTCGTAAAACCGGTTGAACTAGATTGGTAGACTATGTCTCATGTGATGTAGAGCCACTGAAAGCCGTGACACATTTAAAAACTAAAATATTAGTATTCCGTATGTGTCCTTCATAATATAAGTGTTATTTCAGTCTGTTAATTAAGTCAATGCTCACAAATTTTTGCCGCGCGTTATAGGTTACAAATGGCAACCAGTGGTAACTGGTTGCCATTTATGGTGGATGAAGATTAATTGTCTAGTTATTGACTACTCCAATTCATTGCTAATTCTGAAATATTGGTCAGCAATTTTTTTGGTTCAGCTGTATTTCTAAATTAGCTTTTGCCTGCCTCAATCACATTAATGAAGATAATGTCAATCAATTCATTATTCCCTTCTAAGAAAGAACTCTTTGTTAATGAAAATCCTATTCTCTGCCCTCGATACATCGTACATTTTCAATTAATCGAGCAAATTAAAATGTGAAAGTATAAAAAACAATCATTCGCATTAGGATATTTACTGCTAAGTCGCAAATTTTATTACCATTCAGGATAAATAATGGTGAGCACGATCATTAGTTCTGAGTCTGGGTGTAATTTATCTCTAACACGTTTATTGGTCTGGTAACTATAATACATGTTCTACGTAGTTTGGTATCAGAGGATGTGAGATATGTGGGGTTATAATTATCAAATTCAAATTCAAAATAATTTCAATTAAGACACCAAGTGACACCCATGAACATTAAATTGAAGCCACAGTTAAAATCATAGATCGAAACAAACAAACGCCACAGCATGTGCTGGATTGTCAAGGTAAATTAGGTGAAAAAACACCAAAATCTACTACCTGCTTGTGTCGATCCATAACTCCCAGTTTCCAAAATGCGTAGAGCCTTATGAGAAGAATACTTAATGCAAAGAAACTCATGGCCACTCTTTTTAAAAGCCAGACATTCAGGTACAAAAAATAGTTTTAGAATTACATAAAAGGTAAACAGTATCCAAGCTGTTGCCACCTGAATTTCATTTGATTAAAATGAAATTCATATATATATATATATATATGTATATCCTTTTAGTAGTTTATTAGTACTACCTACTTTTTTTAATTTAGCCTCAACACAGGTTCTGATAGCACTACTGTTTGAGAAATGTGTCAACTTATTAGTGTACTATCAAAATAGTTGGAATGTAGTGACTTACAGTTTTGTATTTTCGTAGGTGGTGACCACAGATCTTCATCATTCCTGTACAGCAGGACATACGGGAACTTCGGCATCAGCGCCACTAGCTGCAGGCATCTGTGCACTTGCATTACAAGCCAACAGAGATCTTACGTGGAGAGATATGCAGCACATAGGTAAGAAGTTTTTACCCACGCGTTGTTAATGTGTTATGGACGTTATGGTACATTTCTACGTAACGTGTAACTACGGCTACTATTAGTTATTCTGTGCTACGGCTTTTGAAACTTGTTTCATACTTTTTCAGCGTCGTTTTTTGTCGTAGTTGGGTTTTAGTTTTTACTTTTTTTTATAATAATATTGGGAGGGAAACTGGGACTCAGAACTATTGCCGTCTGCCAAAGACGACATAAAGAAATAGATTGTCTGCCTAATCTACAGTCTATCGCTTTTTTTAGGCAGACAATGTTTTTTTAATTACACACATCAAAAGTGTCTAGGGATCAACATATGTGTCTAGGGATCAACATATATTTTTGCAATAACTTTTCTCCTGATTGATATTAATTAAAATTTTCTTTAAAGATTCATCAAATAAAGTGTTTTCGTTTGTCACAGTAACGATAAACCAAGTCACCTTTGCATTAATAAAGAAATTTGCCATTTTCCTAATAAAAGGATTTTTGACATTTGAACCACTAACATTAAAGTTCGAAAAAAAGACTTAAATAACAGTTTTCTTTAAAATTTTATTAGGTAACTTAAACAATTAATAATCCGTGTTTCTACCGCGAACACTAACACAAGAACATCGGTTTGGCATACTCAAAATGAGTTCATTCAAATCACGCTGTGGAATGGCCGCCCATGTTCGTTGCAACAACAAAAAAAGGTCTTCTTGCGACTGGATACCCTCCATATTCGGCAGAGCTCTTCTCTGTAGCATATCCCATGCATGCTCAATCGGGTTCAATCCTGGCGACTGAGCAGGCCAGGGCCAAAGCCACATCTCAATCTCAAGAAATCCGCATAAAAATGCTTGATCCCTAGACACTTTTGATGTGTGTATATATAGAAGGCAAACACGCAGACAGGTGACGTCATAGGAAGTGACTGCAGCCCATGTTCACCTTCAACTCTATAGTTACAAATGCGTTGTCGCTCTATGAGTCCTCCTGATATCACAATCAGAAATAGGGGCAGGATTTAAGCTTAGGTAATCTGACTCACTCAGTTGGGACAAGTAATAGCAAGTAAAGAATTGTTAATTACATGTTTACTGTGAGGCTGATGGTTCTTCCGACCCTTAGAGACTTGTTTTCTAAGTAATAATAACGCAGTTTCAAAATAAATGTTACGCTAATAATATTATTAAACTTAACCTGAAATTTATCTGACACAGATAAACAGATGTAGAGGATTCAATACATGCTTACAGTTTGATATTGGAACTGAACTTGACGTATCAGCATATTTTATTACAAGAAATACTCGGTAATGCATTATGATAAAATATAGTTTGCCAAAGTAAAACCTATGATCTAAGCGATTTACCCCCCCCCCCCCCAACCAATAATTCGCGCGAACCGTCAGTTTGCAATTTTCTTAATGGCTTTCCGAGGTATTTTTGTCGACCCCTCACGATTTCGTTTTCAAGTGAAGCATGTCGCCGAACAGCCGATTCGTGCCATTATTGGAAGTCAGAACTAGTTTCCACCGAGTTAGTGACGTGTAGTTCCGCACATACGATTTCTGATTGGTAATAGTACTGGAGGAATAGACGTACCAATACATGAATGTGTTTCATATATTAGAAAACTTTTAAAACTGTTATAGTTTAAATTTTACTTTAACACTTTCTGCCGAAACGGAAAGGTTTGAGCTACTTCAGTTTTCGGTATAATGCTGGGTTTAAACGAGTTTTAAACTTATGTAAGCTATGTACTTAACTTAGCATGGCGTGTGATTAATATTTCCAAATATATATCCGCAATGTTGCCAAGAAGTAAATTTATTTACTTATATTTCTGAAAGAAAAAGACAAGCTATCGACTTCGCATTGGACAATTACTTTAAAATAATAATATTGATAATTGACCAAAAATGTATGTATCTACGATTTCGTTTATAAATTGTATTTCATGTGATTAACAGGGTAATTCTCAAGGAAGTATTCTGGGAATACAAAACTGTCGTCTCTCAGGCTACTGAAGCCTAAAAGTTCCTTAATGTCCGACCAACTCGAACTGGAAGGCACTAAGTTGCGTAACGAAGTTCTGAAACTACTTTTATTTTTATTCAGTCTCATTTAGCTAAATAGGCATGTTCTACATATATTAGTACTCCTTTTATTTATTGCTTAGGTATAGCTACTGTGTATATATTGTCATCTAAACCACAGCTAATAGTATAACTGCAAAATGAGAGATCGTAAATAACTTTTTTCTCGCCTTGACTGTACAGTTTGTATGTGCGCCCTATTACATTTCTTTTTTTAATGATTTTTAGACCCATCTCAGCTCTGCTTAGCTTGAGACTATTAGGTGTTGTGTTAGATATCTGAAAATATTTATTTATCTAATACCTTTAAACGAGCAATTCTTGTATATTATATATAGTATAGTATATTTATATATTATTAATAATATTGTGAGGGAATAATCTGAATCTCAGAAACGACTCCAACGATTTTCATAAAATTTTGTATGCAGCGGGTTTCGGGGGCGATAAATCGATCTAGCTAGGATTCATTTTTAGAAAATGTCGTTTTATTCGTGTTTTTAACAATCAAATACATAAAATCAATGTACACCTAGCGCCATCTATCGCAACTCGAGCGAACTACATTAAACTATACTGGAATAAGGTGCAGAATAAACGTTATCAGGGCGTACCAAGAGAGGGCGCTACTTAACTTATTTTTTTTATTGGAAGAAAAATAACAAAAAGGTGGCGTTTGGATAGTCCCATGTTGCCAAAAAACCCATTATAAAAAAAAATACCGAGCGACGCTCGGTCATCCAGGTACTTTATAATTTTTTTTTTTTTTTTTTTTTATGTTTGGCCCGCCAAAATGACTCTACTCTGCCTGATGGAAAGCATAAGCAGAATCCAAGAGTGGAGGTCACCATACTCATTGCGAATGCAGGCAATGCAGTATGGCGACCCACACCATGGCGGCCTAGTGATGCTGCTGCATCTTTTAGTCTAGTCAGCAAGTATGGAACTTGTTGACTAGACTAATTGGGCCTCCGGTCTCGCACTCACCAACGAAACACGACAGCACGAACGCTGTCATTTTACGTTGATTTTCTGTGCGAGGGTAGTACCGCCCCGGTCGAGCCGGCCCATTCGTGCTGAAATCAGCGTGGCTCTACTACCTTTAGGACTAATTAAAGGAGAATGGCAGATCCCGCACCGCTGGTAATAATGTAATGAATGGTTATGAGATTTAAACCGTTTATTAAGTAAATCATCGTAATTATTTTTATGTATTTATCATATTTTTAGAACTGTGATAAAATAAATCAATTTATGCTCATGCAGTTTTTACAACTGCATTAACAAAACGCATTCCTACCTACGTGTTCCATACACTACGTGGTTAAAGCTTAAAGTCTATTTAATCTGAAAACTAGACGGCATTGTGAGTCAGATTGCCGAATATTTTACAATTTAGACAAAAAATTATATTTCAATCGATATTTATGAATGAGCTTACTGACGTATTCAGTAAAAGAGCAACACAACATTCACGATTATTTTACGCCATCTTGTTGACAACAATGACAACTCATATCTAAAAAAAATAGTACATTGGGGAGTACAGAGGGAGGAAAGGGACCGATTACTAGCGAGGGAGCAGTTTGTGGCCCGAAGGCGCAGCCTAGGGCCACAATACTCCCGAGGTAGGAATGGGACTTTCACCCGAGTGCTACACAGTGCTTTATACTACACCTGTGAGGAACATTTAAAGACTTGTATTGTAGAAAGTATTTAAATCAAAACGTAAGACACCATGTAAGACACAATTTAGCTTAGAATTTGACCGATATTTCGCCCTTCTTTTGTTTTTTTTTTATTCTTCACAAAAGGATGTCAGTGGCACGGAGATTCCATATTTAAATTATATGAAAACTCCTTGGGCAGGCGCGCGCCATAGATAAGATAACACATGAGAAATGAAAATTCATACAACTTTCTCTCCCGCTAAAACACGTTAGAAATGGATTTTCATACATTTTTTCCTCCCGCTTATTCAGGTCAAGGAAAAGACTAACGTTCTCTTTTCATTTTCAGGGATATACTATATACTATATTAACGCAATGTTGTAAAAATCTGGGAATTTAAAATGATGTTGTCGGTGATATCAGCAGCCAATGTTACTTGAAGAGACTCTCTAAAAATCAAGTACCGTAATCATTTACCGTATATGTGAAGATATACAAGTATATCTTCACATATACGGTAAAAAAAATGGTAATAAAATTATTTCGAACTCCATTAAATGATTCCAATCTCAACTTATGTTGTAAACAAATATAATATTTAGCCGTGGGAGAGCCACGCTTCGGCATGAATGAGCCGGCTCGACCACGGCCTCACAGAAAACCGGTGTGAAATAGTATTGCGGGTGTCCATGGGCGGTGATAATCTGTGATACGTCTACTAGTTTGCCCACTATATCATAAAAAAAGACATGTGGCACTCGGGAACTGCCTCGGTAAAGCTATTGCATACCATTTTTTATCAACTTATGCAATTATAATTTTTTTTTTTTAATTTTTATTTATGCGGTGTGTGTATAATATTGTGAATGAAAAATACTTAACTATTAAATTAGTACCAACATCGTCACTAGATGGCGTTGATCACTTTTTAAAGTAGCGATATGGTTTCGTTACACAGCATACTATAAAAGGTTTAAACTATTCTTAATTAATGTCTTCGTCATTGAACAGGTTGTTTTATTCACAGTATTTTTTTTTCTTTGCACATGCGGTGAGTGTGGCATTATAAAGGTATGATAACGAATCTGTCTGTTCGTGCGTGATAGAGACAGACAGATTCGTTGATTCGTCGTTCGGAGCAGCTCGTCTCGATCCGTGCAAGCTTCGGGTGTCAGGTTTTATTTTCGTTACGTTACGAAATTTCTTGATTCGGTCGCCGCGCTCAAAGGCCTTAAAGCCCGCTATAAAAGCTATGCAATAGCTTAATAATCCAGCACATCATTACAGAACATGAAGTGCTCATTTATTATTTTGGTTAAGTAATAAAATTACTTTCGCCGATTGATTTTGTTATTGATGATTAATTGGATGTAATTTACGCTTTTCACGTACACATTTTCGAAAGAAATATTTTTGCTTAATGATCACCGGAATCCTTGTACCGGGAGCATCGCAAATAGTCTTAAATTATTTAATTATAATTTACATGTGTGTTTAAGTCGTGCACCGTTTACTTTCATCTTTAATAAAATATAATTGTCACAAATGCAAATGAATAATTTGTAATAAAATACATTTACGTGTTCTGTACGAGGCGTTCATCTGTACTGACTTGCGACGTAACGTCCTTAAAAATTTGCTACGAAACGATATCGAGTGGTGTACGCAATTCTAGCACCGAACAACTCGACTGATTGTACTCGATTGTTTTAATGCACTAGTTCTAACACGATACGTTACACTATAGTCATCATCACCCACAGTTTATAGCAGTTAACTGTTTGACATACGCCCCTTCCTAAAAAGGGGATTTTGGCCAATTACAACATGCTGGCAAGACGGGTTAGTATATGTTTTGTTTTAAGTTTTCTTTATTTGTGCTTTTTTCCTGCGGAGTTCGCATCTTACAACACCCACGGGATCAATGGGGATGGTGACACACCATATTTTTAATCCGTCACCAAAAGAACGGAATTACACCCAAGTGTTACGAGCAATCACCGGCTTTAGAATTCACTGACTTTCTTTATTCCAACAGTTACTGAACACACAATTTACTTCATATTTTCTCGATCAGTGAGCACTATTTGCTACGAGCTTGTATTTCGAATTGACTGAACATACTTGCTGTAAGTATACGTATACTTGTACGCGTAAAGCGTAAAGTTGCACTAGGGTTGTGACTTTAATTGCTTGTGCGTACAAGCAATTAAAGTCACAACCCTAGTGCAACTTTACGCCATAAAATCGGCGATTTTGGCAATAACGCTTATTATATAAGTTACTCTATACCGATACGTTCTGATAGCACACCGTAGATCGGGTGTACGGAAATTCATCCTAATGATATCTTTATCTTATTGTTGAAGTGTTATTGTCTTAATCTTGTTAGTGGTATAAATGTATCATCACTACATAGTATAAAACAAAGTCGCTTTATCTGTCCCTATGTCCCTATATCCCTTTGTTTGCTTAAATCTTTAAAACTACGCAACGGATTCGATGCGGATTTCCTTAATATATAGAGTGATTCAAAAGGAAGGTTTTTATGTATAATAAATGCATAATATAGTATGGAAACACTGTTAATTTTCGAGGTTTCTAATGTGATGTAGCAAATAAACACATTTTTTTTTGCGCTTACATTGCAAACGCTGGTTGCACCCTACGAGATAGATCAAAATAATGTACTACAGTAATGTACACCTTAAAAAGTACTACAAAAAAGTCTGCGACGGTATATGTCTATCTCTTAGGGATAACCCACAACAACCATTTTTTATTCCTTTCTTTTTACGAGAATTAATGGCTTATTTACGAAGTGATTTTAAGCAATACGGAATGAATCCTTATACAATTAAGTAAATTAAATACATTGTGCATTTAATATAGATCAAAATGGCCCTTTACAGTATCTAATTTAAATGAATATATTCGAAGATATTACAGATATAAAATGCACGACTCATGTCGTCGGCGGGGGCATCTGAAATCCACCCGTGCGAAGCCCGGGCGGGTCGCTAGTACATTTATAAAACAGAACGAAAATAATAGATGTAATAAATAGTGATTAACATACTTAGTTAAGTAACATTAGATGTAAAAGAAAGTATTGCCATTCCATGGTGTAGAGTTAGTTACTTCTATCCAATAAGGTTCACCCCATTAACTGGACCAATAATTTTATTTTAGTGTTGTGAATCAAACCATATATAACTTATGTTGGAGTACGGCACTCTTCATAGTCGCCATGCTTCCCTCAGGTGGAGAACTTAGGCGAAGCATTGGTCCATTCCCATAAAATTACATATCAATAATCTGCTTCCTTACAATTTACGTTTTGACGTATTAACGTCTTATAAATCGATGAACGCCGGCTGCACGCACAAAAAAGCATGACTGTTTGTCACGTTCCGCCTAAGCCAAGCGTGCAAGCGGAACAAGCGATAGGGAGCCACAATTGGCCTAAGCGTTCGTTAAAAGTATTTAATTTTTCATCAATGTTTTGTTAAGACCTTATCACATAAAATTATCGTCCGTAAACCGACTTTACAGACAACCAATATTTTTAGGATACTAAAACTTATTGGAGCTCTCTTATCTCTTTTCTGAGTTTAAAACCTTGAATGCGTATATCACTCAATCAATTCGTTAGGCAATAAAATCTTTAAACGGAAAGCCCGCTGCAGATGGGGTTTTATGGAGAAGGCCAGTTTCAACTGCCAATTAAAAATTTGAACATTGCAGAAACTATTGAGGGTTTAAGGAGTAAAATACTAATAATGTGAGCCAATCATTTATACAAGTACTTGTTAAATAATAGATGTTTCTGCTAACAATTTTAGTAGAACCACGTTTGTTTGTTTTTCTGTGTTGATAGGTATATATCAAAAAACATGGTGTCTCGATAATACTTATATATGTGTATCGAAGTCTATAGGAAACCGATAAGCTACTCATAACATCCCTTTTTAGGAATCAAAAAAAAGTCCTGGGGTAACTATGGTTGTGTACATATTAGCCAGGGTCGACCGGAGTGACACAACGGCCCCACATAATACCCAATAAAATAGGCCCCCAATAAAAATGATTGGAAGCAGTTATTACATTTGTTTTTACCAAGTGAGTTAGGTTATTTTTTTTTTTTTTTTTTTTTTTTTTTATGTTTGGCCCGCCAAAATGACTCTACTCTGCCTGATGGAAAGCATAAGCAGAATCCAAGAGTGGTGGTCACCATGCTCAGTGCGAATGCAGACAATGCAGCATGGTGACCCACACCATGGCGGCCTAGTGATGCTACTGCATCTTTTAGTCTAGTCAACAAGTATGGAACTTGTTGACTAGACTAATTGGGCCTCCGGTCTCGCACTCACCAACGAAACACGACAGCACGAACGCTGTCATTTTACGTTGATTTTCTGTGCGAGGGTAGTACCGCCCCGGTCGAGCCGGCCCATTCGTGCTGAAATCAGCGTGGCTCTACTACCTTCTATTGCAGCACAAACCCTTCGCCTCTCCAAATTTTGCGAGAATGGACTGAACGCGCATCAAAGTACTTGTTAATTTTGAGTTATAGGTGTGTGTAGGCCGACTTAGTTACAAATAGGTAACCCATCTGCTCGTTTTGCTGCCTAAACCATAAAATAAAAAAATGAAGTCCTTGTTTATCTGCGCATGTATGCGGTAATTCTAATAGTGCGGTTGATATATTAATTTTTTTTAAAAATGGTATGGTTTTACGTTAACATGTTATTTTTCTCTGAATCGCTTTAAAGGTAGTAGAGACACGCTGATTTCAGCACGAACGGGCCGGCTCGACCGGGGCGGTACTACCCTCGCACAGAAAATCAACGTAAAATGACAGCGACCGTGCTGTCGTGTTTCGTTGGTGAGTGAGAGACCGGAGGCCCAAATAGTCTTATCAACAAGTTCCATACTTGTTGACTAGACTAATAGATGCAGAAGCATCACTAGGCCGCGATGGTGTGGGTCGCCATGCTGAATTGTCTGCATTCGCAATGAGTATGGTGACCACCACCCTTGGATTCTGCTTATGCTTTCCATCAGGCAGAGTAGAGTCATTTTGGCGGGCCAGACATTAAAAAAAACGCTCTTAATACAGATCTACTCAATAGCAAGTATGAACGTTTACAAATATTTTGGAATATTTTCTCTTCTCAGTTATTTGTTTTTCTAAACAAAACGTCACTAATTCTAAAATCGATTCGGAGTGTCATTCTAATATAGCAAGTTTTCCTTGCCAGTGGTACGCACAGCAAGACCAGATCGTCTAAGCATTGGAGGTGAATGGAAGGTCAACGGTGTTGGTCGCAACGTATCCCATTCCTTTGGGTACGGGCTTCTGGACGCTGCTGGAATGGTTCGGATGGCCAGAACTTGGAGAACCGTACCGGCGCAAAGAAGATGTGAACTAGCAGCCCCCAGACCACAACGGGTTGTGCCGCCGAGATCTTCTGTTTCATTACAGGTTAATTTATATCAAGTAACTTTGATTGACTTACCATTGACAATTCTCAACACCTAAAAGTACAAAAAAAAAACACTATTATGTTTACTGATTAGTATTTAAATGCTGAGCGTCTTAACAAGTCCTTTTTCTTCCTCTGAGTATTGCTCTAAGTTAGTAGAAAACACAATATTTAATTTATAATTATGTAAAAGTAGATTAATAATTCGGATTTGCCATACTACACAAGGATTGCCCAATAACGATTTTCTTTATGTAAATAGGTCATGACTCCTTGAACTCTGACGTTTTCGTTTCCTACGCAAAAAAAAAAACAATTTTATTAGCTAAGTTTAATGTTTAACATTACTCTGTAGTTGGACGTTGGAGCTTGCCCTGGTGTGAATTATCTGGAGCATGTTCAAGCACGAGTATCTTTGTCAGCCGCTCGCCGAGGAGATCTTCGTATATCGCTAACATCACCTGCAGGAACCAAGGTCACTCTGCTAGCACCGAGGTAAGTGGATGGATTTCTAATAAAAGCTCATCTGTGACAAAATATGGGACATCTGGGACAGTCAGGATTACTGTTATTTTTTGTTGTATATCGAGACTATTTTTGTTTACGATACCTCGGGTCGTCACGAGTAGACTCCCCGTCTACCTGTTTAGAGCGGCATAACCCGTTCGAAACTTCGGGATATAGAAGGTAACATAATCGCGAATAAGTCCCGCTATACAACAAAAGCTATGTGTAAAAACACGAAAGTCTAAAAACAGTTAGGTACTGTTATTTGAAACAATTATTCAGAGTTTATACTAAAATGAAAAAAATGTAGTTGCAGACTGATATATAATACGAATATTTTCTTCATGGAACACAATCAGTATCATGCTAAAATATATGTTACCACAGGGGCACTATTTACTAAATATAAAGAGCCAATATCCCATTTTTGCATATAAATAAGTAACTCCAACATTCATAAATAATGACGTTAATATTCACTTAACACGCCTTGACGTGTTGATACAGCGCTCGCTGCGTGTTACTTCCTTTTGTTTTGTTTCCTATTACACACGATGCTTTTATGTAATTTGTCTTCACCCAGCACGAACTCATGATAAATTTCAATTACAATTGGAATAATGAGCATTATTAGTACTAAGACACGACTAATTTAATATATTATTAATTTTACCTACATACATGCCGTTTACCTTCTGAAAGAAACTCTTAATTATACATTAGATATTTATTCGCGGTTAAGAAAGGTTATCTCGATCGCTATGTACCGAGACATGATAACGTGCTTAAATATCTAACTAAAGTTAAACCTATACAATCTCTATAGTTACAAATTTTATCAAGCGAGAAACAAGACGCTAACTACAGTCTCTCCAGTACAGACGGTTGTAATTAGACAGTTAATTTTCCGGCAGACCGCACGATTCATCGCGCGCTGGTTTCAACTCTTGGCCTTTCATGTCTGTGCACATGTGGGGCGAGTCGCCCCTGGGCATCTGGCAACTAGAAGTCACCAATGAAGGACGTTATATGGGTAAGTAACTTTATATAATGAATATTGAATAAACTCGCAACTTTATCCCTAAACTTTGCGACTTTTTACGACCTCATTCTAAAAGGAATTGCTTGTTACAAACCCGACGGTACGAAATTTTTTAAAGGTTATACTAACCGTAACGATGATCATATATAAATCTGTTTATGTGTAATCATATATAAGCAATTCCTGTAATTTATATAGTTTTTCGCAGAACGATAAATCGTTTAAAAAATCGTGAATAAAATGAGATGAAAATTACATTTTCAAATCTTGTACATCTTAGGACGGGCTTCGTTACAAGAGTGGTCTTTAACATTGTACGGAACTAGCTCTCCGGCAACTAAGAATGATCCGATTCCGTTCCGGAATCCAATTATACGGAAAAATGGAAACGCAACACGACCTGTTGTAGTTCAGTCTGGGCGCAAAAACAATAGAGGGAAACCAATACCTATCGTGCCAACATACACGGTGGGTCTGGTGAAACGGAAAAAGAATAAGAATTCTAAAAATCCAAATAAGAACTCACAGAAGTCTAAGCAAAGCCGACCAGCGACGCGTTCTCCTATTGAAAGCACAACGGCACGAGTGAAGACATCAACTGCAGCCGACCTAAGCCTCAACCTACGGGCAGATCTAACTGATCCGTTGGCAGCTGCAGATGCCCGTGGCCGGAAGATGTCCAGCCTCTTTGAGCAGTACCCTAAAATACAGCGCATTTACCCCGCGCCGCTACAGTCCCACGGTACCAATATGCTCACCGCACTGCATGTCTCGTGTCTGCTGATTCGTTTTGCCGCGACGTTTCATTTTAAAGCTGCCTAGTTAAAACCTGCACGTCAATTACTTTTGTTCCAGACTGCGTCGCTCCTGCATGTCGAGTGTTTGCATTGTTTAAATTTTGTTTTGTAGTAAAACTTATTTTACGAAAGAGCATCGGTTTTAATTAAATTTTGTTCTCAATTTATGTAATTATCAGTACCCGTTGTAGACAGAGTGGCAGTTAATCTAGTTTGTGCAAATTTTCAGTTCGTTGTGTAGCTGTGTTGTTTTGTAGATGTTTGCTATAATATTGTTTAAAAAATGTGTTTACCTGCGAATTTGTTTATAGATTTATTGTCACGCTTTTGTTATTTTCGTACTTACTACTTCATAACTAGCTTTATACTTCTTTTCGTCTTGTCTGTCAACTATTGAAATCTAAACCCACTTGTCAATTAGATAAAATCAATAAAAAAAAGACGAATAAGCTTAAACGTTATCCTATTTTCACATCTATGGAGACTTGACAAATTAAATGTATCCGTTGTCATTATGTAGTTAAAAAAAATTACTTATTAGATGATAATTGATAAGTGGATTACAATCTAGCAATGTATCGTATCTCTCTTACTATAACATTTTTTTTTCTGATCATGTTGTGTTTATGACCATTATATTTAAATCGCACAGTTTTATGTGCAAGTAAACTATTAAGCAATACTGAACAGATTTTGTTTTGACAGCGGGACCTCTAACTCAGTGGGAACTTATTTTCTACGGAACTGAGACTCCTCCTCAAGAATACGACGCGTCACCTGATTCTAACACTTTGGGTGGGGGTACGAACTTGGCGAACGAGGGAGCAGGCTTGTCTAGTGAAGGAGGAGGAGCAGTACCACCCGCGCCGTGGGGTGGGGTCAGTGAAACGGACTCTGGCGAAGGCGGACAGTCGAATACACTTGGCGAAGACCTGACTCTCGTATCGTGGCATTCGCATACGGTGAGTTCCTAGTTTTCTTTACTTCAGTTTTATAATTTTGTTCTGATTGACGATTCTGTTATTCATTTTATGTCTATGTGTATTTAACGCACTACGTTACGTAAAGTGATAGGATGCTAAGTAGTAAAAGTAACAGATAAAAGAAAAAAATAACGAGTTGCGTGGCGTGGAAGTGTTCATCTGACTGCCATCCCAGGGTCATTTAGATTGGGTTTAATTCCAGTTTAGTAAAATTTAAATGCAGGATAAAGTATGTATTGTATAACATAATTATGTAATCACATTCTTGAATACATAATTGAAAGTGCTTTATTTAAGTCTTGATATCAATACACAAGCACAAGTGGGTCAACGGGGGTGTTTGAATTGCATTTGCTTGAAGAAGTACGCCAATCAAGTTGAGTGTCAGTTTAAACTATACCTAAAAAATAAACACACAAATGCTTACCCTGTATTCATGTACTTGGGCTATTTAATGTGATCAGTGATCACTTATGGTCTTTCGTTTGACTGGGTAATGACCTTTATGCCGACTTTCCCGTTTTGATAACTTCCACAAAACATCATACATATGTTAAATTTATACCGAATTTTTATGATGGGAACGATTTTTTTTCTCTGCATGGGTTTATCTGCAGATTCTCACAGAACATGAAACCATAAACATGAGAATGATATAGTTTTTTCCAAAACAAATCAAATAAACCTCACACAAAAAGACACAACCATTCCTTCTTACTTTACCATCCTTCTGTTTTACTCTCAAAGTTCGTATTTCCGAAAATACTTGGTTAAACGCTTGCTCCTTATAACTTAACTATACCGCTACTGTATTGTAACGTTAACTTCTGTAAGTTTCTTACCTGTTTTCTGTAATTTTAATGAAAAAAAAATCTTGCTACTAGCCATGGTTGAGAGTGTTTCTATATGAATTACAGTTTTTAATCAATATTATTTTGACCAATGAAATAGCCTTATAGAATGTTATTCCACGAAGACACATCTGAAAACAATCACTTAACTTTTCTAACACTCCCACAAGCTGTAGAAAATATTTAAACCCCAATAATTAGGTCTTAGAAACACAATAAAAATCCTATATGTATCACCGCGTCATAAGTCTTTGTCAATGGAGACAGCGCAAAATATAATTTTCTGTAAATGGCCGTGAAAAAAACCATATGTGTTAATAATGATAATATAATCCAGGTGCAATATACCGTAGGACTGTATGTTTTCGCACATTCGCCTTTACACAGATGAATGATATGGTAGATTACCGTCCGTGAGACACATAATACATGAAACGCTGTAAGTGATAAGTACAACCCGGTCACATTATCTAGAGACCTCGCTGGAATGCGAACCTCCCGCCCCGTTCTCCTTTCACCTCCCCGCGCTCGCCACGGCGCGTCAGTACGGTTAGCACTTTCGTTGCCGATACGCGTCGACTTGTTTTCGTGGTATATTTTTAAACATTTCATTGTTACGTTTGGACTTTTATTGTTATTTTGTTATTGCTGTTACGTTAAAATATTGTTTTTGTTGCAACGTTGGACATTTTTGTTAAGTTTAGACATTTTGGTTTAGTTTGGACATGTTTGTTACTATTTCGTTGCTTTGAAGTGGGACAGTGAAAGTATTTTGAAATCCCTAGGCGAAGAGAGTTCGGACAGTGAGATCAGCGATAGCGATAATGAGACAATGACTGGCATCGAGCCAATCATATATTCTGAAGAAGATTTTTAGTCTGTAATTTTGTGCAATAAACACTTCTTGTACCCACTTAACCAAGATTGTTTCATTTATTTCCCATCATTTTAATCATATCATTATAATAATATTAATAAATAAAATAAAAAGCCTTTTATTTCTTGCATTTCATAGTACAATTTAATTTACAGTGTGCTTGTAAAATAGATAAATTAAAATTAATGTGATAATGATAATATTATTATAATAATATTACCTACATTAAATTAATTAAGTAACACAATCTTTGTTTTGTTGGAAGTCTTGTTTATAATAATATCCTACTAGAGGATACTTGTTTTGCGCACCATATCAGAGCGCCGACGCAACGTGACGTCATCGACGCCAGGTCTCTAGATAATGTGACCGGGTTGTACACGTCGTGGGTAAAGCAGATGGCTCGTCGCTAACAGATGTTTTAAGGTAGCGAAATGTTCGTTTGTTTGAGAATTTTCACTTGTTTTGTGTTTCAGTGAAGACTAGATATATATTGTGTAACTTGTTATTTTGATATTTAGGTAGGTTAAGTAACACGATGGCTGGAGCTCGTATGCCGTCTGTATGGACAGGCCGACTCAAACTATGGTCCTTTCTTCAAACAGCCAACCCAGATCCTATACTGTAGTCCTCAGATCAAATAAAAAAAGGTAGATAACGCACCGCCTTGTTCTTGTTGAAGCAGAAAAAAGGCGCGTAGTTCCAAGTAAACACACGCGTTACGCACTAACTACGCTACTTTTCGTCAGTATCGTATAAGTTGTCGATACTTGTTCAACTTGCTTCAACAAGAACAAGGCGGTGCGTTATCTACCTTTTTTATTTGATCTAAGCTGTAGTCGCATAGATTTTTATTTAATTAATATTCACGGACTTAAAAAAAGGAAATCTCTGTGGTTTGTTTCGGCATTTCTTCTCAGAGTGAGTCTTAGGAGATGCCTCTTTTAGCTGTAAAATCCGAGGTGTAAAAATATCTGTAAAGGATTTACATACAAAATAAATATCATTTAAAACATCCTTGGAATTGTTTTACGCTGGTTTGAAAATCCATATTCATACGAATATTAGAAATTCAAAAGTAACTTTGTCTGTCTATCCGTCTGTTACGTTTTCACAGCTCAATCACTGTACCGATTTCAATACAATTTGGTATGGAGATACTTTGATTCTTGGAGTAGGACATAGGCTACTCTTTACCGCGATAACAGACATAGACGAAGACGGTGCCGCGGGCAATAGCTAGTAAACTATATTAACTTATAAAGTTGTAATTTATTTAGGGAAAGCAATATTGATTTTCTCCTTGGTAAAATTAAATTCTCTCAGAGTATATAATATACTGAATAACTAAATAAGTATTGCTCATAAATTCTGTAATAATCGATCCGAAATTCTATTTTATTGTTAACTAGACATTGGACTCTTCCGACACCGAGACTACAATTATGTTCCAAAAGCGGTGTTTGTTACGAATATTTAAAAATATATGGTTACGTAAATAGCGTAGTTCTTTGACTAAATAATAATGTTCATACTCAAGTGGTAAGAAACTTTGTTAATCTCTAATGTTGTAAGATTTTGGAATTCCTGTTATTATTTAGTTATCGTGTGTACCTACCTACTTGTGAAGTCGGTAAACTTTATTTAGTAAATATTAAATATGTTTAAATAATAATCATAAAATAGGGTGGTCAATAGTAACCTAACCCGTAGAACTCATTGAAACATTTCAAATAAAAATTATTTCATCTATTTATCTTAACAGTAATTATGGATGTTATTTAGAGGTATTTTACGCTAAAACCGTACCTCACCTAATTAATTTAAATATAGTTTCTTGAAGTTAGTTTTAAACTATACCTTTCATACACATTTTATGTGTATATCTGTGTACTAATTATAATCGTAATTAGAATTTACAAGTAACTTTTGGTTACCAGGCGTTAAAATAATGAAGACAAATGCGGGTAGTTGTCACAATACACCTTTTGCTGAGCTCTCACCAGTCTACTCACGACCAGGATCTGGGTAATTTGGTCTAAACGTCGTATAACCAAAAATATACCTTAACATTGTTGTCTATATGATCAAGTTCCGGTTTACATAGCTATCTTGCTTTGGTACTTAAGAAGTGGGTACGTCACAAATTCTAATAAGAGCAAAATTACAATTTGTCATTTTGCTGAATATTTGAATCTGACAGTAATGATACATGTATTTTAATTCCCTTAGATAAGCGAAGACAGTCCACCTGAAGCGGGAGATGCTGGCAGCGCTGGTCAATACACGGGCAATGCGGGTTGCTCTACACGCGCCCCAGAGACACCACATGCGTGCCTAGGTTTGTGCTTATTCATCCTCCTGTTAATGTCCGTGGCCGACGCGTTGCGCTTTCAACATCCTAGCCATTCTAGCCAACGCAGACAGCCCCATACACTTAGTACTAAGTACGACTGTGCACTAACCCCTAGCGTAAGGTTAGCATTAAAGGGCGCAGAGCCGCGGCCGCCTCGAGCGCCTTGCTTACGCCGTCTAATACCGACCTCCGCCACCACGCTGAGAGCCTAGTACTAGCTGCGACTTCATGTGATTTTAGTTAAATTTACCGGGATTATATATAATAAGTACAAGCTGTTATTTATATATATTTAAGTTAGTGATGCTTACCCATCATTTCTGTAATCCTGCCACATGTATGGCTGTATCACTGTTAGCAAAAATGTAGGTAACTTCATTTCTTTATAATGAGTACCATATACTTTAACTCAATTTCAAACGCAATTACATTCATCATCACCTTCTTTAAAGATGTTGACCTCTGTTACCTCTCTCTTGTACAAAGTTTAATTACTTTTATAATAGCTGGCAAGTTGAGTTACATATCAGTTTTCTAGAAAACAGAATTACGAGCAGCCAATATTTCTTTTCTCTTTACTAAATTTCATTTCTATTTAAGCTTCCTTTAACTTTTATTGTCTTTATTAGCAGTTCTTTTTTGCAAAAGGAAATTTAAAAAGTCATTTAAAAATGGTACATTTATCCCAAAACCCATACATATGGCAAGAGATACAATATTATTAAAATATGTAATAATATGAACATATTAATGTTTCGTACTTAGCCTTCCAAATCAGCTTTACCTACAATGAGGGGTACGCCGCAGTAAAGTTCAATTTTTAATAGAGTATCTAACTAATCATTTGCTACATAATCAATTCTTATTTATTGTACGTTATTAGTTTAACAGTTATATCTGAATTATCTTCAAATAAAGGTATCATATTTATGAATTAAGTGCACTGAGAGAAGTTTCTAGACTCAGAGAGCTGTCATTTTTGAAAGACGTATTACAAAGGCAGCAAGTTTAGAACAAGTAAAAATGTTGCGCGTCAACTTTATCATTCGTAAAAGGAAGATCATTTAATTTGTATGAAAAGTATTTGCATTTTCTTTGACTTGCTTTCTAATAAATGAGATACTTCATAACAGTGACGCTACATTATTACAATATCATACTACTTCGTTAAAAAACTTATATTGTTAATTTTATTGAAATCTTAAGCTAACAATTTATTTGCAAAATCTATGAAGAGCTAGTGAACAAGTGCAATTACGATTATTAATAAATAATGTAAAATTACGATATCAAATCGATAACGTCCATTTTTCACGAGTAATTGCAAAGTGTAAGTGACGAGAATGTATGTGAACAAATATTTAATGTTTACGTAAGATCAATAGAGTGTGTAACTTAACTAAACGTACTTAAAATTCGTTTTAGGTTGTCACTTATTTCAAATACCTGCGACGTAGAAAAAAATTATGATTTAGATTATTTCGTTTAAATGAGCTTTTGTACTTTATGAGAATAGCAGCTATGTAAAAGTACCGATGGATTGAGCTACGATACCAAATGTTAGTGCATTTATTGTAAGCTATACGTGTTTTGTAAACTAAATAATTTGTTAATGAACTTTAGGCAAATAAGTGATAGATTTAATTAATTTAGGCTGAATTATTTTGATTTATTTATGGTTCTATATTTTAATAGTTAAAGGCTTCTCGGTACTGTATTTTATGCAGCTATATCTATATTATATATCTGTATGGAGTAAACGCGTTTACGTACTTTTAAACATATCTATTACTCTAAGTTTCACGGTTAAACTGTCTTTATTGTACGATGAGTTTATCGTAGCATAATTAAATGCCTGTCACGGCTTCACAGTTGACAGCTTTGAACATGTATATGAACTAGCAATGTTCAACTCGGAAATTAATTGTGTAATCAGAGTCTCACGTCGCACTTTACACTTCATTGATCAAAGATGATTGATTCGACACCTTCTTGTTTGTTTTTTTATAACACGACACTGACCACCAATGGGTGGTCTTAACACATTAAGTATCATGACCGTGTTTTAAATCCTTGTTGTCAAGTAAATATGATACAGAAGCATCTTGATGTACCGCCATAGTTTGGTTCACCATGCTGCATCGTTTCATTGTCTGCATTCGCAATGAGTGTGGTGTCCACTACTGTTAGATCTTGCTCATGCTTTCCGCCAGGGAGCGTAGAGTCACTTTGGCAGGTTCATATACATATATATTATATAAAATATTGTTATATTTTCTTCAGTTTCTCAGTCCGTTTATGCTACCCCACTTTATCTTTGTTTTGTAGTAATAGTTTAAACCGCCCCCTTCTTATGCGTCAAAGCTGCGTCGAAAACGAGTTATATAGTTATTGTTAGCTAAAGATCAAAAATGTCGACTAGATGACGTCTAAAAAATCCTATGTAAAGATATAAAATTCTTGTAATAAACTTAAAACAGGTATTTTTGCTACGAATAATGTCAATAATTTTTTGTTGCTAATTTTAATCTTACCCTGTTCTTAAATATTTTCAATTTTATTATTATAATATCATAAACATTCAAGTTATCTTACAGAACCTTAGAATGTCGAAATTTAAATTTGTTGATCAAACATCAAGAACATTCAGAGCTTTATCAGTTTAAAATTAAAAGGTATTATGCAGCTTACCATAATGTGGATGATGTGCTTGATTCCTACCTAAATTACAGTATTTTATATCTCTCTGTATCGCTATCACACATCCAATAGGTTTTTTGCGGATATCTGTTGTACGTTAAAATGATATTTAAAACATATTTTATACAAATGTTATCCTCTAATATATATTTATCTGTTTAAATTATTCACTTTGAGAACTTCAACGATTATTCACATATCGCGGAAGTACACGGTACACATCACAGTAATTTGTTTTCCTAGTTTGAAACTACGTGTGTGAATTACTCACTGACAAATTACAAAGTAAAATGAAAACATAGATTAGTTTAAGCCCTGACAAGGACTGTGACAGAAATTATGCTAAGATAATTGACGCAAACCAATGTAGTTCTCATGACTTTTGGATTTAACTCATAGGTTAACATAATTGCATATTGTGGTTGTGATCGTAGCGAAGATTGCCAATCCATGCAGCATAGGATAATGTTATAATAATTGTAAATAATAAGTAGATACGATATGATATTAATAAATTTGGAGACTTGTACAAATTTGCTCACAATCCTGTAAATTGAAAATGACTGAACAATCATGATTTCTGATCGACTGGTAGTTAAATTATTGTAATTTTAATATAAATTCAGTGAATATCTAAATAGCACGAGTTTGAGTTTCTTTTTGCAGTCCATCACTCTGAAACTTGATTGATGTTAGTTTTTACTGTTTGTCAACAATTGTTCGATGTTAGATGTCAAAGAGCTCATTTTTGTTTCAGTATCTTGTGTAAAATCGTTCACTAATCTCGAAAATAAGTAGCAATCGAATGAACTGTATCTATTAATGTAAATGTTGAAGCATAATTTGTATATATTGAATCTAATGTGAATGGGAATAAAAACAATCTTTTATTACAAAATTCATGCAGGTTTTTATTTAGTTTATTATTAGTTTAAGAGTCTTGTCTCTGATTAAATTAGTTTAGTTTAGTTTTTAGTTGTCCTTTGTGTTGCCTTAAGAAAACAAACTGTGTTTCGTTAGACTTATTTATTGTTCATTTTTTTTGTAACATTTAATTGCATGCTCAGCTTTGCTTAATACCAGCTTACGTAATCTTTAATCACTGCTCATCACGCTTAATGAAAAAATCAAATCTATGCACTAGCACTTTATGTTGTTCTATTTTCATTCTTCATCACTTCGTTTAAATTGTTTTCTGTTTCTCTGATTTCATTTAATTTTGTGCACGTCTCTTTTGCATGTGTAGTTGCAACATTTGTTTGTTTTCGTAGCAGTTTTTTCTTAGAAATAAATATTTTTTCAACAAAATTATTTGAGATCAGTGACAAGATTCTATGTAACCTATCCTAAACTTTCCATAACTCGCTTTCCCATATCTGTGGACTGACATCGGCTAGCTCGGACGCGCATCATGTGCCACGAGACCGTGAGGCTGCATGGACGCTGGACAATGGTGCTGGGTGGTGAAGGACTGTCGCTCTATTGTCCCATGTAATTTAACGTCTATGTTCTTTCTTTCACTAGAATGCGCGAAGGGCTTACATTTGTACTCCGGTCGGTGCTTCAAGCGTTGTCCCGATGGTACATACGCCAGTGAAATTTTAAGAGAAAGGAGCTCAAGAAGACGTAATCTTACTTATTTTTCTGAGGGGGTTGTCAGGAAAAGACAGGATGGTGCATCGTCTGCGCAATCGGCACTGGAAGCGTTAGATATGGAGCCTTCTGCTAATATGAGTACAACTCCCCTGACGTGTCTCCTTTGTCACTACACATGCGCTACCTGTATGGGCCCACACCACGATCAATGTTTATCCTGCTTAGACGATGCGTATCTATACAACGATACCGATACTGAAGCAAAATTCTATTGCTACTCTAACACTATAGTTTCACAATTAAAGTACGCTAATTGGCACTACAAGCTCAATATCATCCTTTCCGTATTATTATTTGGAATTATTTCTATTTCATTGTATGTTGTTATATCTTATTTCATTAAAAAGTGGTGTTGCGGTGGATATTACCATTCCAACGTGGCTTATAACAAATTGGCTGTAGACGATAAACAACAGAGCGCTATGGAGATCGAAGAAGAAATACATAAAGCTTTGAAGGATTGTAGCGAAAGTGAATCCGACGACGATTTGAATTTATAGCAACTGTTGACGTTCCAACCTAAGTATTATGAACTCATCGAACAAGTCAATGTTAGTGATTAGGAAATGTCAAATAAAAGCAGGGCTCATGTTGTGATATATTACCTACTTGATTGTCACAATTTTTTATATTTTTGTATTTAGGTAAGAATAAAAAATGTTAGTGATGCTTAGATGAGGTTTTAAATAAAAACGTACAAACAATTTAGTAATTTCAAAAACAAAACGATCCAAAGAGAAAGTATGATGAGATGAACCTCTTTTAATTTTCTTCCATTTGAAATTAACTTTCAGTATCGTTTCTCTCTAGTTTTATTTCTTATTTTTTTTCCATTTTAACATAAGGCAAAGTTTTACTATAAATTTAGGATAGTACATTCCACTTGTATTGAAAGTTCTATTTTTTACTATTTCATGCTTAAAATTCTCTCTAGAAATAAATGTGCCCGGCCCGGTAGAATCCATTTAGTGAGGGTGTCGCTGCAGAGGGGTTGAAATTTATAGCGTGCCGTGATATTGCGATTTGAAGTAATTTAATCGACCCTTAGACATTTTGTCTTTTAAAGATGGGTATTTAGTTCATAGAGCTATTATAGCTGAGAGTGGGGAAGACATACGGCTGCTTATAAGCGGAAACGTCCAACGGTTAAAAAGAGAGAGAAGATCGCGATACCCCATCTGTCTTTCTCTACTAACGCATGCGCAGTAAAGAACTAATAATAGTAATCCAATCACAACAATTAACCGTCGAATCGTTCTGCTATGCTGCTTTTCCGCGCTAACTGCGCATGCGTCAGAAGAGAAAGACAGATAGGTACCGCTATCGTGTCTCTCTTTCTAACCAAAGTACGACTGGAGGCCTGGCTCCCCTGCTCTATCTATAATAACTCTATGATTTAGTTCTTGTAAACTGTAGAGATTCAACGATAGGTATTAATTTCGTTTTTAAGTTACATTCTACGTAGGTATAAGTTTTTGTCAGCATAATAATCGCATAATATTTACTTAGGTGTATTTGCTCAAGATGCCATTTCTATTTGATTTTATGTACGCACGGAAACCGTTTCAGTACAATGTAAATATTTGTATGTAAATAAATGAGTTCCTATTTTCATATGCTGTTTTATTGCGTTTTACACTCGCATATATTTAATATCCTGATAATAACGCTTTATAGGTTATATAGATATGTAACAGAATGACTTAAGTTATCATATATAGGGTGCGTACATATACCTACTTAAGTGTGTATAGTAAGGTGAAAGTTTGCAGAATAAAGCATTACTAAAGCAAAATTTAATTAAAGTAGGAATTGGAATTGGTAAAATATAGAAGTAAGACTTGTTATCATAGAATAACAGTCGTGAAGCTTAGTTGGAGGCATTCAGGCGGAGTAAAAACATCAAACATCCAATGGCAAGATAACGTAGCCACAACGTTTTCCACAACCCGCACTCGGCCATTGTGGGGACGTATAGCTAAACCCTCTCCTGAGAGGAGACCCGAGCATAGCAGTGGCACATCATGGGTTGATGAAGAAGAACTAAAACTACCTATTTGGTCTAGCAGTTAGCGTATGCGACCGCCGATCACGAGGTCTCAGGTTCGGTTCTCGAGCCGGGCCGTTGTTGGGGTTTTCTTACAATAAATTTTTAGTAGTAATCCGGAGTATGGAAGTTGGCGGTGTTGTCACGTCCGTGCCTCGGAGAGCACGTTAAGCTGTTGCTGCCGGTTGACATGAACACCTATGTAAATCGTTTAGGTAAAATCGAGTTTGAGTTTGAGTATAACATAGAAGTAAGATATTAACGAATAAAAATGAATTTAAAGATGACAAACAAATGTTAATTCTAAAATTAAAGAAAAATAGGTATATCTGATATGACTTCTAAAACATTATCATTATATTAGCAGGAAAGTGGGTTAATTTATCTATTACATTTTTAAGACAATATTGAAATTTCACATATTTCACATATTATATACAAGACCTTCTTAGGGTCTTGTATATAATACCTAGCTTTCAAAGAAAGTACTTACTATTTCAGGAGAGAAAAAAGTTAACATTATATGCGAATACCGCCAGAACCAACTGATCTCCATAAATTGCTCGCTTAATCTAATTCTGAGGGCCTAGTGAGAGTTTATTTTACATCTACTGAATCGTCATGGTAACCGCGTTCGGAGTTGCGATTGGCGAATCTTTAAGCGGGCAATCGCGACAGCAACAAATACGGTCACCATTGAGTTGATGTGAAATCTATACATCTATACAAATGAATAAAATTGGAGCGTCTGTTTGTAATATTAAAATAACCGCTTTTTACTAAAATGCATAGGTATTCACGGTACATAGCCCAAAAAAAAAAAATTGTCTGTCTGTTTGTTCCGGCTAATCTCTGGAATGGAACAGGACTTTCACTGGCAGATAGCCGATGTAATAAGGAGAAACTTAGACTACTTTTTTAGACTAGCTTTGCCCCGCGGTGTTAAGCCTCTGTTACACAAGGAGAGTTTCTCGCATGCGAGCGGCGAATAAATCGTATGCGATTATCCCATGGCAAAACTCGCTAGTCGATTCTCGCCTGCGGTTGTTTACATTTTGACAAAAACTCGTATTATTCAAGCGATTCTCGAATGCGAGTATCACAGGCGAGACTCGCTTCTCTTAATATGTTTACACTACAGGCGAGTAATCGTGGATCTATAGACGCATACGTGTCTCGACTTGTATAAACAATGCTCGAGCGAGAATCGCAAGCTCCGATGCGAGACTCGCATAAATCACTCCGTACTTATTTTGACACGAGACTCGCCATTCGTGACCTAATTTTTTCAAAGGCAGGACGTCTTTAAAGATGTCGAAAACTATTGTTAAGTTTGGTACGCAAGACAATGTAAAATTTGTCGAAATTTATAGAAATTATGAGTGTCTTTGGAACACTTAAAATCCACAATATAAAGATAGGGATGCTAGGGATGAAGCTCTAAAATTATTTGCAGAAGAACTACCTATCGATAACTTTGGGCCGAAAGAAAATACTCGTCAGTATTTGCAGGAAACGAAAAAGAAAAATATCAATCGGTACTGGAGTTGGAACAGAAGAAGTGTAGACCCCAAAACTGCAATGGTTTCAGTTGATGGACTCCTTTATGAGGAAAATTATAGAAACTAGACGTACTGTTTATCATATCTATCAATACTTATAATAAGTCTTAAATAAATATATCGGACATCTACACAACGCTATCTAGTCCCAAACTAAGCAGAGCTTGTGTTATGGGTACTAGATAGCTGATATAAATACATATAATATACTCTCTTTTTTGTAAATCAATTTTACATAGAAAATACCCAAACTCCGAAACAAATATTCGCAGATCATACAAACATTTGGTCCGACCCAGGAATCCAACCCGAGACCTCAAGCACAGCAGTCGCACACGCTACCACTGCGCCACCGAGGCAGTAGTAAATTATGTACCTATATACTACTTGGGGCAATGTAATACCTACAATACAACCATTTTTTTTGTCTGTTTGTACACGCTAATCTCCGAAACTACTGGACGGATTGGAACTAAACTTTTTGTGGTAATCAATATAAATTGGCTCTAAATAAAACTAGGGGCGGTTTGATGATGATTTTTTATTTGAATGTAATTGAAGTGCAAAATTTTATTAAAGTACGCGTTAGTATATCGAAGTTTATATAACATTGAAGTCCTAAAGAGTCTAAATGCTACAAATAAAATGAATACTACACATACATAATAAGGTGTTGTTTACAATAATTATAGCACCATAACTGACACTACTAGACTGAACAAAAAAATTGTGTTTTTGAATGGCGAGACTCGCAGGAGAAACTCGTATTAGTAATTATTATTATTACTAATTTGTTTACACAGCCTAGCGGCCCAGGAGAGCTTACATAGCGAGAATCGTATTCAAGAGGCGAAGCTCGGAGCATTTGTTTACACTAGGCGACCATTATTATTGCCTCGAAGAAATCGCCGCTCGCATGCGAGAAACTCTCCTTGTGTAACAGAGGCTTTACTCTCGTTTATAAAGCTACAGCCATAACCGCGGGTAACACCGCGGTACTCAGTTAGTAATATGATATTATTTATTTATTTTTATTAATTTATAAACTTTATGCACTAAATTTGTACATCGGCGGACTTTGTATTTAATATATATTCTTGAAAACATCCAACGGCAAGATTATACGTAGCCACAACGTTGTCTTGCCAGTCCCCAACCCGCACTTAGCCAGCGTGGGGCCGTATGGCTTTAACCCTCTTCTGAGAGGCGACCCGAACCCAGTAGTGGGACGTTATGGGTTGTTGATGATATATATATTCTTGCATAATGGTACGCAGTTACTAAGATAGGTATACCTTTATAGCCCCACCCTCCAGACACTTTAGACTATCATTTATTTTCTACTTTATGTGGAGTAGGTAAGTATTTAATTCTAAAATCGAGTTTACAACTTGAGGTATTTTGAATCAGTTATGAGGCCGTTACTATTTAATAGACTTAAAAGGAAAAAAGTATGTGACAAAGCTAGAAAACATCTGTTTGCCTTGGCTTCCCTAAAAATCATAGTCAACCGTATTTACATATTCAAATAAGCAAACGTATATTGTATGGCGCCCTGCGGCACGATGGACCGACGACTTCAAGAAAAATGCCTGGCATCGGATGGTTGACTGCCCAAGATCGGGATGGTTGGCGCTCTTTGGGGGAGGTCTTCGTTCAGCAGTGGACGGCATTAAGCTGAAGTATAAGTATTTAAGTGCTTCATTGATTTAGGCTTAACTTGGCAGTAACATTTGCATACTATAGACTTAGTCGTATCGAACATCGATCTCTTGGTCAGGTCATTTAATTGTTTTTATTTTTGAGTGGAAACCCCCATGTGGCATCACCTCACTCACCAGGGTGAAGTAAGTTGGCATGTCGAAATCGAACCTACTAAAACAATACGGTATTCCCGCTACATGTGACTCTATTACAAGGGATTCGGAATTCGAACCCTTAAAAGTCTCTTTAACGCTTCGGAGACAAACAATTGTATAATCGTAAGTATGTATTATAGTAAGTATTGACATAATAAAAATAATGATAAAAGTTGTTTCCTAGAACGACACTAATAGGTACATAAAATTTCCATAATAGTCTTATCAATTCGGTTCAAAACAACACAATTTTCTCATCAAATTCGTGGAATAAAACAGAATGAAAGCTTCATCTCGAAAATAGATGCTATTATAAATCCCTCGCAACAAATACTCGGGGGCGATCAATAAAGCTAATGTATCGGGTAATATAAGCCCCACATGGTGACGTGTGAGTGCCAAAGCACCCTATAAAGACGAGTGAAGGTTGCCACTTGCCAAGGTTAGAGTGAATACACAAATATGTGAAAACGTCGATAACTGATGCAGAAAGGGCACAGTTCAGTTCAGTTTCTATTTGAAATAAAGTTTAATGACATTACATCACTTGGGTAAAAAATATATTAGATTAATATTATTTAAGATAACATTCAAAGTAGTTAAACTTCAGAAAATGCTTCCTGAATGTCTCTGTTATATAAAACGTATTCTAACTACTAACTAATATAAGTTATCAATACGAAACTAACAGCCTGTATGTCTGACATGCTGTTATGAAACTTTGCATATAAGTACTTTTATTAATAGGGTTATTTTTATCGCGATTATCGACATGCATGAAAAGCTACCAAAATCATCACATCAACAGCTTTTAATAGTCCACTTCTGGGCACAGTCTTTCCTTCGAAAGAAGGTTTTAGCTCTTTTTGCAGTGATTTTGTCGCCTCTTACGACGTCCATCGGATGAATAGGGGTGGTGACACTGTGTATTTTTTTATGGAGTAGTTGGGCAAAGACGCAGATGTATCGCCTGATGTTAAGCGATTACTGCCGCCCATGGACACCCGCAACACCAGAGGAGTCACAAGTGTGTTGCTGGCCTTTGGGGGATGAGAGTGGGGAAGGGGGTTGCGGTGTGGTCCTCCGGTATCCTCACTCACTCGGTGAAACACAGCGCAAGCACTGTTTTACACTGGTTTTCTGTGAGGCCGTGGTATCACTCCGGTTGAGCCGGCCCATTCATTCCGAAGCGTGGCTCTCCCACGGTAAGTATTCTTAATTCGTCACCACACGGATAGCCATTACTAATGGAATACCATTAAAATGTGCATTCGGTTTTGATAGGTTCTGGAAAGGACTATATCAACTCAGAAAAGAATCATAGAATATGATCGAATTTAAGAACTTAATGGCGATGCTATTTACGGACCAGGCATGACATGGTTAGACATAACCATGTCATGCCTGGATCATCTTATATGAACCTTTGTTAACATCGTTTTGAATCCGAGAAATTTATGTTTAAAAATACACACATCAAAAGTGTCTAGGGATCAAGCATTTTTATGCGGATTTCTTGAGATTGAGATGTGGCTTTGGCCCTGGCCTGCTCAGTCGCCAGACTTGAACCCGATTGAGATTTGATTGATATATATTGATTGATTGGGATATGCTACAGAGAAGAGCTCTGCCGAATATGAAGGGTATCCAGTCGCAAGAAGACCTTTTTTTGTTGTTGCAACGAACATGGGCGGCCATTCCACAGCGTGATTTGGATGAACTCATTTTGAGTATGCCAAACCGATTCTTGTGTTGTTAGTGTTCGCGGTAGAAACACGGATTATTAATTGTTTAAGTTACCTAATAAAATTTTAAAGAAAACTGTTATTTCAGTCTTTTTTTCGAACTTTAATGTTAGTGGTTCAAATGTCAAAAATCCCTTTATTAGGAAAATGGCAAATTTCTTTATTAATGCAAAGGTGACTTGGTTTATCGTTACTGTGACAAACGAAAACACTTTTTTTGATGAATCCTTAAAGAAAATTTTAATTAATATCAATCAGGAGAAAAGTTATTGCAAAAATATATGTTGATCCCTAGACACATATGTTGATCCCTAGACACTTTTGATGTGTGTATTTTGTATTATGTGTGCACCTCATACTTATAAAGCACAAGTTCTAAAAAGTTAGACTAAAACGGTGTATTGTGAATGTAACTAATATTATAGTGAGATAAATACAATGTTGTACAAACTCTCCGTTCTAGATAAATCATATTTCATAGCCAATAATATCTAAGGTTCTAGACGGTACAAGCTCACCTACGTATAATTATGTAGGTACTTGAATCAAAGGCTCTTATTGCAAACTATTCAATTTATGGCTTTGATATGACCCCTCTGTCAATTTCGAGGTGCCTCAAGATTCGTCCCAAAATACCAATAATTACATAGAGGGGACAAAATAATATTTCTTTCCCCTAATACGTCATCTACATTGAAGTTATCAAGCCCCTATCGTTCAACTTCAATTTGGGTCCATTGTAAGAATCTTACCGTTTTCCGCTCAAATAAATCAGGTTATTACTTTAAACGAGTAAAATTTTCATACAACCATTTCTTTCCTTAGTTTCTTTTGTTGTTGTGGAGTTTCAACAACTTTGGTTTCCTCAAGCGTCGAACTTAATTTTGATATAATGAGCCTTAATTTTTCTTCTAAAAGTTCTCAACTTACTTTTTGTTAGAAAAAGTACACTAATTGGACCCGATCGCCTTAAAGTTATGCTGAGAGTACATATATATTTCTCAAAGTTTTCGAAGTATTTAAATGTAATGAAATTTTAAAATAGGTAAATCAATAGAGTGCTATAACGTCGTTGTAAGTTTGATGACAATAATCGAATGTAAGATGGATTTCAAACCTCCCTTTGTAGGTGGAAAACGCGGCAATCCCGTGACCCAATTCTTTTTTCCTTATACCCGAGTTAAATTGCAGTAACTCAGTTGGCGTGTCGCCTGAAGCTCAGTCTCTGCGATATCGTTAACAGATCGTAAACAGTGTTTGTCCACTACGTTGGGCCGAGGTTGAGTTATAAAACAAACCATGCGAGTCTATCTTAAAGGTCTTTTCTATAGCTGCAGGCTTTTATACCTTTTATGGACTATTGAATTTCCGACCAGAAATAATAAGATAACTATCCAATTTCTCCCATAGATCTTTGTTTCCGAGTATTGTGTGAAATATATCACTATCATAAACAAGCAAAATAATATTCGTTTGTATAATATTACGATAGAAACAAATTTAGAAAAGCTATTGGAATAGTTAATTTTATTCTGGCTAATTATTCTTAGTAAAACAAAGTTATAAGTTAAAGTTTAAATATGAATGTTTAATTAATAAGTAAGGAACTCTAGAAAATCTTTACTTTGTACATATATTCATAAAGGGTATTTTTAATGAAAAATGAGCTTTGAACGACCAAAAAGCGCTGACTTAACCTACTTATAGTGTCTATGTAAGTCAGGCACTAATACACAAACATGCCAAACGAGTGAGTTACTTATTACAAACAAAAGATTCATTGACAATAATCAAGTACTTGAAAACTAGACGAGAAGCTACGTCTTACAAACGAATTCAAAAAGCACCAAAGAACAAAATGTCAATTCATGATTTATCCCTTTCCTTCGTTATCCGATTTTAATGATTCATATTCGGGTAGAAAGAGGGTATTATCCTACTTTGAGGTAAAATATCTGTAGCTTATGAAAGTAAGCTATGTTTCAAATTATTATATTTTTAGTACAATCTATTCAATGGATTTATTACAACGTGGGATAGCCACGCTTCGGCATGAATGGGCCGGCTCGACCGGAGTGATACCACGGCCTCACAGAAAACCGGTGCGTAATAGTGCTTGCACTGTGTTTCATCGAGTGAGTGAGGATACCGGAGGCCCATCCCCCCCTATCCTAGGCATTTTCGACTTTATATCACATCTATATATTAATACGTGAAGCAAAAACTTTGTACCTCTTTTTACAAAAAATGATACGAACAGAGGAGAATGAAATTTGGCACGTTTATGATAAGGAGAGCATAAAGCTTAAAAAAACACAAAGCTGTCATGAGGACTGCCGACAGAAGTGAAAACTCAAAACTATAATAAACAGTTGTTTAAGCTCACCTGAAATGAACCTCTTTGCTCTTTAAATAAAATGCGCGATAAAAAGAAGTAAAAAAATGCTTATTGTTATGTTATAAAAATATAGGTTAATGCTAGTACAGTACAATATAAACATATTACCAGTAATGTCATATTAGATAGTCGAGCCATCAATTGTCACCATGCACACTCACGCAATCGCCCTGCACCGCCGCACTCGCGCAAGCGCCCTGCGCCGCCGTCTTACGGTTATGTCACGTGTTCTGTCGCGATGTTTTCTGTCGCGAGTTTAACATTTTTACCCATCCCAAAATATATTTGGATAAAGTGCACAACGCCGCTAAAGAAGTCTTCACTTCAAAAATGGTTGAGTTTCGATCACTGGAAGACCACTAATATTGTTAAAAAGGGGAAGGTACAAAAAACTCTCGCGAGGAAAGGTAAATAGGACTGTTAGCGAAGCTGCAAGTAGTAGAAATATATTTTGTGTTTTGTCCACCGCACAACGCTGCTCAGGTGAGGTTGATTTTCAGCAAATAAATGCTATGAAATAATATAATTACATTACCGAACAATGAAACACCGCACAATAAATCGGAAAACCACTCTCTGAAATGAGGAATGACGGTAGAACAATAGTATTGTTCTTATCTTATATTTTCATTTCATTGATCGCTGTTCTACTTATTCTATAAGTTTTAAAATAAAGTTAAAAAATAAATATGTTTAAAAATATCGTACAGACTTGTACCTAGATGTAAATTGGTAACAAAAGAAGCGACGATTTCTTAACTATGACATAACGAAATCGGTATATTTGAATATGCAAGACTATGATGTGATGACAGTCTCAACGGAGACCAGCCAACTACGCAAGGTACATTTTAGTGCACAGGTGCACTCTCTGTTCCCTCTCTACCAATCGGGACGGATAATCGACATGATCGGGTTTTTAGGGTGTTATGAAGCTTTTCTATCATCAGAAAAACCCAATCGTAAATATGACAGTACTTAAGATTTGAATTATATGAAAATAGATATCAGTACATTATAACAAAATAACAATACATTTAAAAACAACAACGAATCCAAAATGAAAACCGTTGTTGTTGTCGTCAATCTTAATTTTTGAAAGCGTTTCCAAGTATACCTTGTATAAATCAACCTACTTCTTTTTAACTAGTAAACAATTTTGTATGTTCTTGTACGTGTAAAATATCCTAAGATCTATACATCACTATCCAGCCCCAAATTATGGTAATATCATAAATTCGAAAGTAGCTCTATTTGTCTATCTCTCCATTACGCTTTCACGGTTAAAGCGCTGTACCGATTTAGGTGAATTTACAGAGATAGAAATATACAGAGATTGATCTATCTCAAAGATGGATCTTGGGGAAGGACATAGGTTTTTTGTCCCGACAACTGGCATATACGAAGGTGGAGCCGCGGGCAAAATTACTTTAAAATAAATGGACCAAATGTATTCAAAACGTCTAACCGTCTTACGATAAGAGGACGTGTTGCATTAGGACGAATCGAGAAGGAAGTTCAAGAGTGTTGAAACGCAACGTAAATGCTGTGCACTACACTCGGTGCCATATGTATAGAGTGGTTACTCTCTAGAAGACTTCTCAGTGCAGTAAACACACTCACTTGTGCTCAATTTACCCGAATGTACTCTATCCGATGTTTGAGTCTATCTTGAAGCTTTTGCATCTATGGAATCTATCAGTGTATAGAGTGGCTACTCTCTAGAAGACTTCTCAGTGCAGTAAACACACTCACCTGTGCTCAATTTACCCAAATGTACTCTATCCGATGTTCGAGTCTATCTTGAAGCTTTTGTTCCATCTATGGGATAACCCTTTTAAAGTTTCTGCATTTTGTAATTCTATATCTTGAAGTGTAGTATTTCTTCCGAGGAATATTTCGACAATGTTACTAATTTGGATCGTTGTTTAATACTTTACAATATCACCAATCATTAGATACGTAATAAGATTTGTGTAAATTAATAAATTCGCACATATCTAAATGTATGTTTAAATAAGTAATCTAAGAGTAATCCTTTTTTTACTTCAAATTACTTTTTGTGAACAAAGATAAGTGCGCTGTCAAATAAAAAATAATTGAATTTAATTTTTTTTTAGAAAGCTTATTGTATTGTTACGAGCCGGGTATTCAATAATTAAAAATAGTCGGTTAATTACCAAAAAATAACACACTGTTTATTTACAACCCTTTTTACAACAATAATTCGCTATGTCACTTGTTAATCTCACTAGAAGATCGCTTCGATGTTAACTCCGCTGTATCGTGAAACAATACTGACTCGTACGGGTAACCCAATCTGCTTATATATGGCTTTGAAACCCCTAGAAAGATCTATAATATTCGATAGAACATTCTCCACTAAACAGAAATTACCAGAGTGAGTAATCTAGCGCCATCTAGCGTCGAATATCAGAGTTACTCCACAGTTGCGCGCTACTTGACACTAGATGGCGCCTTCAATTCAATTCTCGCGACTGGTAGATTGTTCTAGACTATTTTTCTCGAAGGCGCAACACTGCCCCCTCCTAAGACATGCTCGTCCCGAGCATAATCAGTTCCATAGTATCGCGCCAATCGATCTACGTGAACTATCTTTGGGGCGCCTCTTGGACACTTCTGTATCCGGTAGGTAACATCATTGATTTTTGTCACCACCCGGTATGGCCCTTCTCACTTGGCTTGTAGCTTTGGAGATCTCCCTTTACTGCGAACTGGATTATGGAGCCATACTAGAGAACACTCTTCGAAGCCCTTATTGTTCACTTTCCGGTCATATCGGGTTTTCATCTTCTCAGACATTTGCTGGCCCGATTGTCTGACATGCTCATAAATGTCATTGATCTTGTTCCGCAAGTCATTAGCGTACTCCGTTATACTTCGCGGTGTGTCAGGGGGTATTCCAGTGATCAAGTCTGCAGGCAATCGTAGTTCTCTTCCGAAGTTTGCAAAAGCTGGTGTTACTGAAGTGCTTTCGTGGACTGCACTTCGGTATGACAGAAGAAACGATTGGATGTGTTTGTCCCAATCTTTTTGCCTACTTTCAACAACTTTTGCGAGATACCTCTCTAGTGTTTGGTTAAATCGTTCCACCATTCCGTCAGATTGTGGGTGATAAGAGGTGGTTCTGGTTTTATGAGCACCCATTACTCGACACATCTCTTGAAATATTTGAGACTCAAAAGGTCTTCCTTGGTCACTGTGAATTTCTAAAGGCACTCCAAAATGACAGAAGACTTCGTGCACTAATTTGTCTGCAACTGTTGATGCCTCTTGGTTGGGAATGGCGAAAACTTCTGGCCACTTAGTGAAGTAGTCCATTACAACCATGAAGTACTTGTTTCCAGTTTCACTTTCAGGAAATGGTCCCGCTACGTCTATTGCAATTCTTTCCCAGGGTGCCCCAACATTGTAAAATTTCAATGGACCTCTGCTACGTGTGTGAGGTCCCTTCACGGCCGCACAATTAGTACACTTGCGACACCAGTCCTCAACATCATCACGACAATGAATCTAGTAGAATCTCTCCCTTATCTTTAACAATGTCTTCTTAACTCCCATATGACCTCCTGAACATCCGTTATGGTAGAGCTGCAGAACCACTGGTATCTTAGCTTTAGGGACAACCATTTGCAGATGACAGCTGTCTCCTCGAGCGTTTTCCCATTTATGGCACAAGACTCCATCCTGGATGACTAGGCTATCCCATTGAGCCCAATAACTCTTTGTGGTTGAACTCAGCGATGCAACATCGCTCCAGTGAGGCTTAGGAGTCTCAGCTTTAATCCACTCGAGAATTGGTTTGATATCTGCATCCTCTTGCTGTGCTTGCTGTAGGCTTTCCTTCCATTCGATGCTAAGGTCCGTCTTTATTGTCCTTATAGGAACAGCTTCCTTTACTTCTTGCTTGGCACAGTGTTTGCAGTCTTCAGGGCAAGGTCTTCTTGATAATGCGTCTGCGTTACCGTGTGATTTTCCACTGCGATGTTCAATCGTGAAGTCATATTCCTGTAGTAGCTCAATCCATCTCGCGACTTGTCCTTCAGGATTTTTAAATTGTAAGAGCCACTTTAGTGCAGCGTGGTCAGTTCGGAGGTGGAATTTACGCCCGAGCAGATATTTGTTAAAATGTTGCAGTGTCTTCACTACTGCCAGTAGCTCCCTTCTTGTGACACAGTAATTTCTTTCGGGTTTTGACAAAGATTTACTGAAATATGCAATAACGACCTCTTGATCACCTTTCCACTGGGATAACACACCGCCAAGCCCAGTATCACTCGCGTCTGTGTCAACTATGAATTCATTTTCGGTATCTGGATACCCTAAGATAGGTGTGTTGCATAGACGTCTTTTTAGCTCTTGAAATGCAATGTCACAACTTTCATCCCAGCAGAATTGTCTTTTCTCTTCAGTAAGTTTATGAAGGGGTTTGGCAATATCCGCAAAGTTTTTCACGAATCGCCGATAGTAAGAGCACAAGCCCAAAAATGCTCTTACTTGGGTCTTATCTCTTGGAACTGGCCAATCCTTGACAGCAGCGATCTTTTGCGGATCTGTTTGGACACCCTCTTCCGAAACCACATATCCTAAAAAGCTAACCTGCCGTTTGAAAAATGAACACTTCTTAGGACTTAACTTTAGGTTGGCACTTCGGATTTTCGATAATACGCGCTCCAGGTTTTGAATATGTTCTTCAAACGTACGGCCTACAATGACAATGTCATCCAAGTAGACCAGGCAAGCGTCTCCAGTTAATCCGGTCAGTACTGACTCCATCAGTCTTTCAAAAGTTGCTGGCGCGTTACATAATCCAAAGGGCATAACTTTAAACTGCCACAGTCCTCTCCCTGTAGAGAATGCAGTCTTCTCTTTGTCCTTGGGATCAATTTCTACCTGCCAGTATCCACTTTTCAAATCTAAGGTGCTAAACCATTTTACCCCTGTTAGCATGTCCAGTGTGTCATCTATTCTAGGAAGTGGATAGCTGTCCTTCTTCGTAATGTCGTTTAAACGGCGGTAGTCAACACAAAAATGCATGCTGCCATCCTTTTTCTTTACAAGCACTACAGGTGAACACCATGGGCTGGATGAAGGCTCTATAACACCGTCCCTGACCATTCCATCAATCATGGTTTGCACTTCCTTTTCTCGTGCTACTGGCAGTCTTCTTGGTCGCTGACGAATAGGCAACTCATTCCCAGTGTTTATTTTGTGTTGAACTAAACCAGTCTTTCCAATATCAGCTTCATTGGTAGAGAAAATATCAGCGTACTTAACTAACATTCTCTTAGCCTTGCCAATCTCTTCCCTAGAAAAAACATCTTGACAGTCTTCCAAAAGTGTTGACACGTTGACTCGTGCATCCTTGCTAACATTTGAAGTAGTCAAGTCTTGGCATCGATGCATCCAATCCACATCTTCGCAAGTGCCAATCAGTGTGCCCTTATGAATCACATGTTGCTTGTCACTTAGATTTAGCACACGTACTGCAGGGATGTTAGTGGTACTTACTAGAGTCCGTGCGATCTTCCATGGAAGGTCATTATCTATCCTTTCAATAAGTACACACCGTTGCATTCGTCCGGAGTTATAAGGAAGACTAACTGGCATGATTGTTTCTGATCTGGGAGGAAGAACAACTTTCTTTAAGCTGTACACTTTTCCTGGTGACGCTCCTTCCATGAACAGTTCTTCTTGACTACATCTCAATACACCTTGATTGATGTCGATCTCACAACAATTGTTCTTCATGAAGTCTAGGCCAAGGATGCAGTCGTCAACTATATCAGCCACGATGACGTTATGCAGGTAAACTTGGTTGCCCAACTTCAACTCCACCTTCTGTTCGCCTCGGACGGGTATGCGCTGACCAGTGGCTGTTACTAGGTTTATTTGCTCACGGTTACAAGTGATGTCCCTCAGAAACCGATTTGCAAGTTGGGAACTGACAACTGTGCGAGAAGCTCCCGTATCAATCGTCAGCTTACATGTTGTTCCGTTGATTTCGCCTCTGATGACCAGGCTGTTCCCATCATGACTTTGCGAGATCGAAATCCTTGGGGCTCTTTGAACACCAGCCAGCACCCGCCCCGCAGTCCTGGCGTTTACTCGTTTCCCTGCTGTTGTTGGGCAGTACTATCAGACGCCCTAATCTCCTGAGGCCGCTCGTATTCATTTCCTATGCTTCGCTTAGGGCAGCTGGACCGAAGGTGACCTTTTTCACCACAGGCGTAACACCTAGGGCTGTACCCCTTAAACCGGTCCCGCACAGGTGACGCCACAACCTCCTGGACCCGATGAGACCGATGATCTTGTCTCACAGCTTCCACCTCCAAAGCATGGGCCAGAGCATTCTTGAGAGTTTCATGGTGCCGAAGTCGCACAGCAGCTCTAACTTCGAGGTCACGAATGCCATCGATGAAAGCTTGCACCAGATTCCCGTCCACGAGCGCAGGTGCAGACTGGTATGCCTTACGGACCAGTTTCTCAACTTCCAGAGCCCATTGTTGCAAGTTCTCACCGATGCGTTGGGCACGATCCTTCAGCCGTGCACGAAAAACGTGCTCCAGGTGAGCGTCACCATATCTTGCCTCCAATGCCTCCAGCAGTTGCTCATAGGTTACCTTCTTACCGAGGGCTTCGAGGACGGTTAGAGCCTGGTCTCGAAGACCCAAGGTGAGCGCGGTCATAGCCTGTTCCTTAGTCCAGCCGTTCGCCGTCATAACAGCCTCAAACTGGATCTTGTAGGCTGACCACGAAGATGTCCCATCAAACGGCGGTACTTTGAACCCCCGCACCGAAGGAACAGCAGTTACTGAAGTCGCCGCTCCATCTCCAACTTTGAGGTTCCCTAATGCCTTCTTCACGTCGGCAATCTGAGTTTCGGCCTCAGTGATACGGTTCTCGTGTTGAAGAACCTGATCCTTCACTACCTTGAGTTCTTTGCCGAAGGTCTCGTGAATGCCTTTTAACAAGAGCATTTGTTCCTCCTGGCGGCGGGCCTGCTCCTCCTGATGGCGGGCTTGCTCCTCCTTGTCCCGCTGCAGCTGTTCCTCCAATCGGCGGGCCTGCTCCTCCTTGTCCCGCTGCAGCTGTTCCTCCAATCGGCGGGCCTGCTCCTCTTGACGGCGGGCCTGCTCCTCTTGACGGCGGGCCTGCTCCTCCTTGTCCCGCTGCAGCTGTTCCTCCAATCGGCGGGCCTGCTCTTCTTGACGGCGGGCCTGCTCCTCTTGACGGCGGGCCTGCTCCTGGAGCATCACCATTAGGGCTGTGATATCTGGAGCTGCTGACGATGTGGACAGCGTGGCTTCCATCGCTGGCTGCTGACCTTCCGGTGTGGGCAGTTGTGCACCTCCAAATCGCCTCAGGTCGGCCTCTTGCTGACGCTGACTCCTAGTTCGGATACCTTCCGTGTCTTCCTTTGGTAAAACCGAGCCGGGTATTCAATAATTAAAAATAGTCGGTTAATTACCAAAAAATAATAACACACTGTTTATTTACAACCCTTTTTACAACAATAATTCGCTATGTCACTTGTTAATCTCACTAGAAGATCGCTTCGATGTTAACTCCGCTGTATCGTGAAACAATACTGACTCGTACGGGTAACCCAATCTGCTTATATCTGGCTTTGAAACCCCTAGAAAGATCTATAATATTCGATAGAACATTCTCCACTAAACAGAAATTACCAGAGTGAGTAATCTAGCGCCATCTAGCGTCGAATGAGTTACTCCACAGTTGCGCGCTACTTGACACTAGATGGCGCCTTCAATTCAATTCTCGCGACTGGTAGATTGTTCTAGTCTATTTTTCTCGAAGGCGCAACAGTATCATATATAAATATGCCAGTACGTTAATTTTAACTTAAAAATCTAGTAACAGAACTTAAAGTAGCATACCTGCTTGTCTGTTAAATTTCAAAGTTCTTAAACAGGTAAACGACTTATTTACTGTCACAATTTTGTTTCTAGATTCAGGGTATATAAACATATAACTTACTTAAATAATCGGAATCATCAACATATCATACCCGTCCACTTCACGTTGAATACTCCCAAATGTGCCAAACAAATATTTACCAACATAGTTTGCATGCACCACTACCAGGGTATAGTGATCTTCAGGCGAGGGCATTTACCACCCTAACAGAAGCAGGCTGCTACGGAACGCGCGCAGGGCGCGCGCGTTCCGTAGCACTTTGGGAGACAGAAAGGAAACATCGGGGTTCCCGCACAGAAGGGGGCCATCTACAAGCCGTAGGTAGCCCGAAGTACGTCGAGGTTCAAGGGATTTCCTTTTTAAGGTGCATCTGTACTAGTACCCAAGACGGCGTGTATTTTTTGGTAGTTCGAGTCCGGCATAACCTCCTGCGGGTGGTATCCGGGGGGATTTCCGCACAGAAAAAAAATTATACAGAAATCTTAATATAATCTATCCATAATCAAATGAACTACATTAAACGTAACGTTTAGGGTGAGTAGCAATTTCATTTCATTCATCAAAAGTTCATTTAATCCTACCGATGATCAGTAGTTCATTATTTAATCTATATCTATTTATAATGTAAATACTGCATATTATGTAAAAGCTGTTTCGTTTCATTTGTAACAATAAAATACACTAAAGAGCAAACTTCTGCTTATGTGCGACATCCGGCGTCATTCTCAAGGCAATATATCTTATTGCTAGGATATTTTCTGTATTGAACGCATGATAAAAGAAAAGCAATAGGATATATCAGTCGGCTCCCATCTCATAACATTCACGATCCAACGATTTTAGGAACGACTGTCTTTCATGTCTGAACAACACAATAAGAACGTAATATTCTTATACACTATATTCTGATACGGCACACTTCTCAGCTGTCTATTGTTTTATGTGTCTTTACACTCGTCGATAACGATATGAACGTGTAATTTGAAGTAATAGGTTTTTTGCCTTAGGTAATTGACTAAAATAGTCGTTTAATGTTTCTCGAAAGCATATGGATTACAAACAACTGCCTCGTTCGGCAGCTCGGAGTTTGAAAGTTGGGGTCTGAACTCCCGTGCCTCGGCAGCACGTAAAGCTGTCAGTACGGCACCTGATCTCTTCCCGATCGTGTCTGTTAAACGTCCCATCGGATTATGAGAGAGAGAGAACAGAGAGTGCACCTGTGTTTACGCACACACTTGTGCACTATAATATCTCCTGCGTAGTTGGCTGGTTTCCGTTGGAATTGGCCGCCGTGGCCGTAATCGGCTAGGATAATATCATGGACTACAAAGTAATACAAATCCAAAAAAAGGTAGTATCTGTTTTAGACACTCAAAATAGTAATTAGCAGCCCGTGATATTGACATTTGTTAGGAAATCCAATATATTTCAAAGATACTATAAATTAAATTGTAAGTGAGAATAACTTTAAACGCTCGAAAGTAAATGTAGAAAAACCACTACACTACTTCTATATTATTTTTATTTTGTTTAGTTATTTTTTAAGTTTTCAACCGACATTTTCAAGTAATCCTACAAAAATCCATATTGCGATTCAATTGTATATTTCACATATTTTATACAGTTCGGAGGTAAAATATAAAGCAATTGATACTTAAACTATAAATCGCAAAGATTTCATGAAGTGGGATGTTGCGTGGTCACTTTAAAATCATAAGCTTTCCGACCTCTATGTCGTATCCTCTTCATCGTTGTCAGTCATGCTTATCTTAGCCGTCACAATTTTGTCTGATAACATCCCGATGTATCACTTTAAGTCAGCATAACGAAATATCAAAACTTGATGTTTTATTCCTGTGTGAAGATACATCGTGAACGTACATTATTTTGATAACTATCTTATCAGTACAGAGCTGTCATAAATCTTGACTTTAAAGGTCTGATACACTAGCGCTGTTTGACTGCACGTATGGCCTAGTGGTTTAAGCGGTTGCCACGCCGCTTTCTACTTCGCCAAGTGTTGTGGGTTCAAATCCTACAAGGGACAACACTTTGTGTAATCCACAAATTGATTTTCTGAGTCTGGGTGTTCTTTGTGTCCGTTACATGTATGTATGTTTGTAAAATCCCCAGCGACACAGGAATTATTCCTACTCCTAGAGCGGGAGTTGTCTTTGAAACAAAAAAAACTGTTTTTACATAAATAATAATTCTACGTCTGTTGGTATTTTAACTCTGGTTTGACTTTTTGATGGACTAGGTTTTTTTTACATTTAATACATTACATTCATAAAAATACATAAAACAAATATTAACATTCCACATATTATACTATCATACATATGACACACACATACACAAATATGTATATACACAAATGTATGTATGTAAGTCAAAGTCAAACTAAAAAGATGACTTAGACCATGGTATAACAATATACTTCGAAAGGTATGACATGACGTCATCATCGCTATCGATGGTTCTGGTTGGTTTATTTCGGGTTATGTTACTATTCGCTGATTCTGGTTGGTTCATTTCGTGTTATGTTGCTATCAAGTGGTAACATAGTGACGTCACATCGGGGAACTCTCGGAATGTGAGACTTTGTTTTCTTAGACCATGACTTAGACAAATGTCATATTTAATGTCAAAAGTAGCCATGATGAAATCTTTGAATAAAGAGATGTAATAACCTTAGACGAAAGAAACCTTAAAGTATTATGGTTGACCATTAGTACATAGAAATACACACATCAAAAGTGTCTAGGGATCAAGCATTTTTATGCGGATTTCTTGAGATTGAGATGTGGCTTTGGTCCTGGCCTGCTCAGTCGCCAGACTTGAACCCGATTGAGATTTGATTGATATATATTGATTGATTGGGATATGCTACAGAGAAGAGCTCTGCCGAATATGAAGGGTATCCAGTCGCAAGAAGACCTTTTTTTGTTGTTGCAACGAACATGGGCGGCCATTCCACAGCGTGATTTGGATGAACTCATTTTGAGTATGCCAAACCGATGTTCTTGTGTTAGTGTTCGCGGTAGAAACACGGATTATTAATTGTTTAAGTTACCTAATAACATTTTAAAGAAAACTGTTATTTCAGTCTTTTTTTCGAACTTTAATGTTATTGGTTCAAATGTCAAAAATCCTTTTATTAGGAAAATGGCAAATTTCTTTATTAATGCAAAGGTGACTTGGTTTATCGTTACTGTGACAAACGAAAACACTTTATTTGATGAATCCTTAAAGAAAATTTTAATTAATATCAATCAGGAGAAAAGTTATTGCAAAAATATATGTTGATCCCTAGACACATATGTTGATCCCTAGACACTTTTGATGTGTGTATGACTATAAACTATACATAAAACTAAACATACCAATACGTGCAGATACTGGGGATTTTGAACCTGTAGCCATTGTTGTGCAATCGAATGCATCCATAGATACCTATCTACCTCCTATAAAAACATACAGTGCAGAAGTCTACTTCTCACCTGTAATTAAGTCGCTGATTTTTTAACCGACTTCAAAAAAGGAGGGACTTCTCAATTCGACCGTATATATGTTTTTTTGGGTTTCCGTGCCAAAGGCAAAAGACGGAATCCTTATAGATTCGTCATGTCTGTCTGTCTGTCCGTCTGTCCGTCCGTATGTCACAGCCACTTTTTTCCAAAACTATAAGACCTATAATGTTGAAAGTTGGTAAGTAGATGTATTCTGTGAACCGCATTAAGATTTTCACACAAAAATAAGAAAAAAACAATAAATTTTGGGTCCCCATACATAGAACTGAAACTCAAATTTTTTTTTTTCATCAAACCCATGCGTGTATCTATGGATAGGTCTTCAAAAATGATATTGAGGTTTCTAATATCATTTTTTTCTAAACTGAATAGATTGCGCGAGAGACACTTCCAAAGCGGTAACTTCTAAAATAAGAGCATTATAAATCTAAAAAAAATATATGATGTACATTACCATGCAAACTTCCACCGAAAATTGGTTTGAACGAAATCTAGTAAGTAGTTTTTTTAATACGTCATAAATCGTAAACTGCAATTTACCTTTCATTCAATCAAAACAAATATAAAAAAATATGACACTTGCTGCTGCGGAACCCTTCATGGGCGAGTCCGACTCGCACTTGGCCGCTTTTTTTTATGTGTGTTCGCGGATAACTTCGTCGTTTATAAACCGATTTTAATGGAATTCTTTGTTTTATGGAAAGGAGATATCCCAACGGTGGTACCATGATAAGGACACTAAGATCTGATGATGGCATCCAAGAGAAATCGAGTCGAACCTTGAAGTCGGTTTTTATTTTGTTAAAATTTTACTTGTTATACGTTAGGTACGTTATAAATAATGAAAGAAAATGCATATAATAATATGTTATATCACATATTATCTAACATAGTCTTAAACGAACAAAACTTTAAATTATATTTGTAAACTTCTAAACCACTCTGGACGCTTGTCTACATACTTCATGATACAAAATATGACCAACAACTTAAATAAGCGTGATCCATCGAGATATAATGTATAGAGAAGACGCCACTCATTAGTGCGGTGTTCCATGCAATTGCGGCGCATGCGCCGCACTTCCTTCAGTCGCTTGCTAGCTACACTCTGATGAAGCGGTGGCTTAAGCGTGTGATTGTTTACATTTAAAAACGTTCTAAAACTCGTGAATTATGCCATTTTGTGTCTTGAGATATTGCACTAATAATACAAGGAATACGGAGGAAAACAAAGGAATAACTTTTCACCAGTAATTAACTAGATATAATTGTTTTAAAATTAAATACGAACAAAATATTTTAAGACGCCATTGTTGCCTCATTCGACATATAGTACTTAGAGTAAAACATACAGAAGTGATATTTAGGTAGATTTAACTGACGTTAAATGCACAACGTATTTAACGTATTTAATTGGATAAGGAAAAATAATATGTTGTTAAAAATAGCTTCGTAAATAACCCATAACATTTTTTTTGCAATAATTATATTTAAATTATCATTAAAGTATAATTTAAAAATTGAATATTCGGCTTTTATATTTTATACCTCGATGAATTCTACAAAAAAAACTGAAACTGGTAAAGCTATTGAAGTACTATTTACTCAAAGTGAATTTCCTAATAAAGCTTCGTAGGTATAAAGCTATTTATCCGTTCTGCTTTCTTGTTTGGCGCTTACTCTATAAAAGCGAATCTTTGCAACAGTTCGTTGGCCAAAACGCGTAAGCGCCATGAAAATCACGGCGCTTATGACATTTCGCTCGCGAGGAAACTACAGCTCGAATGCGATAGAGCGCTGCTTGTTAATACTGTTGGATTAGACTACTAATTATTGTTTGGCTGCGCTGCAGCGCTTTTTAGTTTTAATTCAAATACAAACGGAACATATAATTGGTTTTGAGTGGCTCCTCTAGTACGTAGTACGTAATATCTCGATGGCGTGATCCAACTTTAGTTATGTGCCACCCTGGAAGCTTGTTTACATACGTCATAATACGAAATACGACCAAATGCAACGACTTAAATAAGCAAATATCCAACTTTAGTATTTCAGTTATGTACTCGGCAATTTTTGTTATGTACCTATGGCTTATACTTAATAACCGATAGCTATGTTTTAAATCTTTGTTTAAATTTAATATTTTTTTATCATTATTATTTATGTTGAAATAACTTTAAATGAAAATACAAATAAGTTTAACTATGTATTTAAAACAAGTAAAGCACACAGAAGCAAGCGCACAAGCTTTTTGTAGAAGGGACGATGTAATTTGTTTTATTTATTTTGAGTGTTTAGGAGGTGGAGTTATAACCTTGGGACAACTAGGTTAGTAGGTTATGGGAACTTAAATTACTTAGAGCTGAATCTGCATGAATTCTGATCAGGTGAAACAGTGTGTAAAGAATGCAGTTTTATTCGCTTAAGTCTTTTTTTAGGTATCCTATCCATAGTTCACGTCTCGGAACCCTTTTAGTTTCGTCATGTCCTTCCGTTCATCCTCGGCTAGTGGTAGCTTCGATGGCTAGTTACGACTTAGATAACTTTGTAGGTTCATCAGTTATAGAAGCATAACTTGTAAAACGCGCTTTATACTTAGAACACTTCGTACAAAAATAACGAAATAATAAGTAAACATGTAAAATATTAAATACCTAATAAAATCATAACAAATGGGTTACTACGAAATCCTACAATATGCATGGCCTGACATGCACTTGGCCGGTTTTTTATGTATGAGCCTGCCAAAGTGACTCTACTCTGCCCGCTGAAAAGCATGAGCAGAATCCAATAGTGGTCACCATACTCATTGCGTATGCAGACAATGCAACATTGCAGTATGGTGACCTTCACTGCGGTGGCATATATAAGCATCGAAGCATCTCACTTTTATATCATTGGGCCTCCGGTCTATCTTTTGTGATTATGTATCTCTGTGGTTCCTTAGTATTTAGTTTCAAAAAAGCTCTAGTCGGTTGATTATTATATTAACGTATGTTTACTATCGTAAGCTGTTAACTAAATTTCACTAACTAAATTTCAAAACATGCACCTAAGTGGCAATATGTTATATCAGATCTTCGTACACATACTAAATTTTCATTCGGTAAATTTTTCATACTAAATTGTCCAGCAAGATTCTTAGCTCGAGAGCGTGTCATCAATACATTTTCGTTTTCGCTTCGTTTAACAGCATCAGAGAAAATCGAGTGCAATGTAGATACAGTACACTCTTAAGTGCAATATGCGCCAGGTGTCGGCACGACTCTCGTTCAATTTTAAATATTTCTATTCGTCTAATTTTTTGTAAGATTACGGTACAAAGTTATTGTAGGCCTTCCTCGTTAGTGTGATTGTATATGATATAGAATTTGCAGTCTGTTAAAAGAAAAGAACCTATTTTGTCTCATTCATACGCCATAAAACTTGAACGTAACTTACAAGTGTATCAATTAAAATTCCTTTTTTTTAAAATTAATATTAGTTAACATTATGATATTTATACCTATTATTTCTAATTATGCCAATTTATCTGCTAATAAAAAAATAAGATAAATACCAAGTTTTATATTAGGTAGTGTATATTATTCCTCACAAATTTACTGCAGACTGACCTTAAAAATAAACCAATAAGAGCATTTGTAATTGATCCTTTTGCAGTATTAACCAATCCGATAACTGGTGGTCCTTTACCGCAGGCAATCAAACCTACAACAACATTGTCCAAAGAGGTAGGCAAAAGAGTTCTATCAATTTATTTTGAACACTAGTGGTCTGAGTCAGTCTACAAAGATGAGATTTAAGTTATTTACTACAATGGAAGCAATTTCCAGAACCTTGATTCATTAGGAATACTCGTATTGATAACTTAAGCAGTAACTTAATAATATCAATATTTCTGGTTGTCTTACTTTCAACTTTGTATTTGTGTAATATAATATGTAGGTACAAATTACATACAGGCATATGTAAGTAGCTATCATAAGAAAATGTTTGTCTCTTAATTGAGACTTGAAGACATTGCCTACCTTTGAAAAGGGACTTATAAACACACAGAAAAAAAGTAAAATAAACAACATTGAAACCAGGAGTAGATACTTAAATAATATTTACCTACTTCAGAAGAGGTTGGAAGTTAGTCGCATTTCGTCGGTAGGTCGGTCGGTCGGTAGGTCGATTTATCGCTCCCGGAAGGAGCGATAAATCGACCTACCGACCTTAATTTTTAAGAAAATTTACAATAAAAATGCTGAGCAAAGCTCGGTCATCCAGGTACTTCGTTTTAAATAGAACGTGTTTGTAATCTATACTTATACCTACTTATAATAAAAATGTAACAGGTCCAATTATTAGAGAAAAGATATTTAGAATTTTTTTTGGAGGGTTCTCTATAATCGATACTGAAGCCAAAACTGTAATTTTTTCATTTTTCTCTGTCTGTCTGTCCGTCTGTCTGTCTGTCTGTATCTTGGCCGTGCATTACGTTGAAACTACTGAATGGATTCAAATGAAACTTTGCATAATTTGAGTTCAGACTACGAGGCAGGACATGGGATACTTTTTATCTCGAAATCCAGTACGGTTTCTTGGAGAGAGGGGATGAAAGTCAAGATATGTACTTAGTTGTAATTCAATAACACATAGTCCGATTTCTTTCATTCTTTTTTCGCTAGAGAGAAAAAAAATAAAAGATAACGGCAAAAGGCTTTTTTTTTGTCGGCGACTGTACACTGCCTGTGGGAAGCTGAGACTGATATGTAAATATGGTGGTACCAAGTTCACCGGGTCAGCTAGTCTATACTATAATATTATAAAGCTGAAGAGTTTGTTTGTTTGAACGCGCTAATCTCAGGAACCGCTGGTCCAATTTGAAAAATTCTTTCAGTGTTGGATAGTGCATTTATTGAGGAAGGCTATAGGCTATATATCATTACGCTAAGACCAATAGGAGCGTAGCACCAATGAAGAATGTTACAAAAACGGGGTTTTTTTTTTCGCTACGGTCAATAGGATACGTAAACTACGTTGCGTGGGTCAGCTAGTGTCATATTAAAAGGTTTTCATCTAATCCAATTGTATGATAAAAAATTTAAACAAATATTTGTTGATCATACAAAGACCGACCCGGGAATCGAATCCGAGACCTCAAGCACAGCAGTCGCATACGCTAACATGTTGTGTAGTACGCATAGTACAAGCTCTGCTTAGTTTGAGACTAAATGGCGTTGTGTGTGAGGTGTCCTAAATATTAGGTATATTATAATACTAGAGAATTTTATAGAGAGTAAGACAGTTGTTAAAATAACGAAAGGTGAGAATAACTTCATCTACCTCTTCAAACAAACTTTATCTTGATCAAACCTCAAATTAAAACTTCATTATTCAAACATTGTAGGTAGTAACAGTTCCGTAACTACGACACAGAAAACTTACTCAACAATACAAATTATGTTTCTTGACGCAATTATAACTTACTGAAGTGACTACAGTGTACCTACATAATACATTTTCATATTAACAAGTTTATTTATCAGCAGTTTAGTTATAATAATTATTATTTTTACGGGAATTAACGCGATCACTTTTTTCAAGGTATTATATACCTCTGTTTTGCCTGACGTTTCGACCAGGTTGCACTGGCCGTGGTCACAGGCTGACTGGCTCAGCGGCGCACGCCCTCCGTCGCCGTCGTCGAATCCGTGAAGTAGAAGGTCTTCATCCACCCGCACATTTTCGATATTACTGTTAAAATTGTTTCGCCATGTACCGTCACATACCACACTAACAGGGTCCCTATTCTGTAAGCAAACCGATGTGTTCCTATTCTGGTGTTTATCCGACTGCCTAACCTCTGCCTAACAATTTTATCAATAATATCGAAAATGTGCGGGTGGATGAAGAACCTTCTACTTCACGGATTCGACGACGGTGGGCGTGCGCCGCTGAGCCAGTCAGCCTGTGACCATGGCCAGTGCAACCTGGTCGAAACGTCAGGCAAAACAGAGGTATATAATACCTTGAAATAAGTGATCGCGTTAATTCCCGTAAAAATAATAATTATTATAACATGGAACGCGAAAGTATAAAAGTTAGCAGTTTAGTTACTATAACAGAGATTTTGAGATTGAGATCAGACTGACGTGTACACACACGTCACGTGTGATTTTGTTTATTAATAATCTAAAGATATTAACAATATACCTATGTATTTATGAACCTTTCATAGCATTTCAAATAAACAAATCTTAACACAGATAAGCATTACTCTATTCAATACAATTTTCCTCTTTCAATTCGTGAAAAGTTAGTTTACTAATTCCTAGTGAAGTTTGGCAAAACTTTAGCTAATACGATTGGAAACTTTCAAGGAACTAGTTTAAAAGATGTAACACTTTAAGTGGTGGCACTTTGTCCGAAACTATGTTGTTCTTGTATAATTAACATAAAATAAGTTCAATTTTTGCCAATGACCTCAAGACAAGAAGAATGTCGGTCTTGTTATTTATTAACTATAGTGACTGCCATGTCTGAGACAAATACTGTGTGATGAACACAAATTTCTTTTTGTGTTTCGTTGTAATTTATCGTTAATATGTACGTATTGATAGTTAACGGTAAAGGTGTACCGTCTATATTATATAAGTGGAATTAAACATTATATGTCGCAAAATGAGAGCATTAAGACTTTGTTGACCCTTTCAGGCATAAAAGGAATAATCCAACTAAATCTTTTATGCCTGAAGATACTAAAGTACGTGTTTTCCTACATTTTCCAGGTAATATCTTAAACTGCGTGTCACTGTACTCATAAGTATACTACGTGTAGAGGAAATTTGGAGCGATGTACCGAATTTCATCCATAACGATAAACACTGACATCTTTAGACAATACGGTAATCAGCACTGAAATTTATTAATATTAGTCTAAAATAAAGTAATAAAAAGTTAATGTTTCGTCAAGAACAACTGAAAGATTAAATTACTGGTAATAAAAACGAAGGGTGCAGATAAAATGTTCTCATTTGTCCGGCTATGTCTGTATAAAAAATAAAATGGTTGACATTAACATGACAATTGCCAATATACATCCCATCAAAAACAGCGCTTGTGGAGAACTTGAGAACTGGAAAAAAGTGTCGAATTTAATCTTTAATGGATTACTTAATAGACTTATTAACCAACTTCAAAAAAGGAGGAGGTTCTCAATTCGACCGTATATTTTTCTTTTTTATTTATGTGTGTTCGCGGATAACTTTGTCGTTTATGAACAGATTTCGATGATTTTTTTTAATAGAAAGGAGATATCCCAACGTACCACCCTTGGGATATCTCCTTTCCATGATAAGGACACTAAGATCTGATGATCGGATGATGACGAGTCAAACCTTCGAAATTCCTAGGGGCGACTAGTGCATTTGTTAGTTTTTTATTTTATTTGAAAGCCAGTGCTTTCCGTGTGGTCCCATTTCAATTTGGTCGTTCTTGAACTCACACATAACACTTAAAACAAAACGCAAAGGTCTTTCTTCATTCAAACATTCAGAATTTTACGCACACATAAAATACATTCTGTGTCATAATAGTATAACGCGTAGGCCCATTTGGGCTTATGAGGCTACTCCCTGCCATGTCGCTCTATGAACAATAGGGAAGAAAAATAACCCTTTTTTAACTTAATTGCTGTTAAAGTTTTACTGTAATTTAAAAATTTAAAAGTGGAGAAAACAATCAAAACTTATAAAATCATAATCTTAAATTACGTCATTCATCATAGTGAACGTGAACGAAGTCCATCGTGAACGAAGACGAACATAAAAAATATGCTCGAACCATTAACTCTGTTGTAAGTGCCTATTTTAACCATAATGTGTCTAATTAAGCTGATTAATTTATGATTTAAAACAATTGAATATTGGTGAAAACAAAAAGAAAAGTTTTCGTCTAAAAAGTTTAATTCTTGAAGTAAATCTATTCGTATTCGCAATTATAATAGTAGTAACAATGTTCTTCTACCATATTAAGGCCACGGCGGCCATTCTCAATGGAGACCAGTCAAATACGCAGGAGGTATTATAGTGCACAAGTGGATGCGGCAAACACAGGTGCACTCTCTGTTCTCTCACTCCCGTAATCCGATGCGACACGACCGAAGAGAGATCAGGCGCAGGATTGACAGTTTTATGTGCTCTCTGAGGCACGGGGGTACAGACCCTAACTTTCAAACTCCAAGCTAAGTTATTAGTTAGTCAGAAAAACTCAATAACACTTTTGGCCCGACCCCGAGACCTCTTGATCGGCAGTCGCATACGTCAACAAGAATCTTATAAATCTTTTGCTTAATACTAAAAAGAGAATGTATACCCGTACACAATTGAACAATATCCACTCAACATCAGTACTAATATTATAAACGTGAAAGTTTGTAAGTATGGATGGATGGGTGGATGTTTGTTGCTCTTTCACGCAAAAACTACTGAACGGATTTGGATGAAACTTTACAGTAATATAGCTTATACATCAGAATAACACATAGGCTACTATTTGCCGTGATAACCGACATGCACGCGGGCGGAGCCGCGGGCAACAACTAGTATCAAATAAAGAAATGAAGTAACAGCTATAGATAATGTTCAACGGTACCACGTCCGTCCAGCTCTGATGTCGCCGTAAAAGAGAACTCATACTAGAGTACCACGTCTACCTCTATATCTATACTCTACTACTACTCTACTACACTACCTCTATACTGTTGAATTTCTTTTTCGTATTGTGGCAAAAATAAATGTGTCAAATCATTTGGGTAACTTTAATCTTATGATTCCAGTCGACTCAAAGTTTGATTGGTAAATAAAGTAGTTCGTAAGTAAGTTTTATGTGTGTTCACATTGCATTGTACCTACTATAACAGGAGGGCCCTGGTGACCTGTAATGCAGATTGTAATAAATCAACGTTAGGCACCAGTCTCTCACGTAATTTTGGGTGTGGAATTGTATATTTAACCTAATTGTGTAAATATTAAACATGTTCAGTTCTAATACTATTTTTTCAAAACTGGCCACCTGTCAGACGTCAACCATTCTTAGTTTCTTGAAATTCAATGTTTATGTTAAAATTAAATGTCTTGTGACATAAGTTAATAAATAGAACCCTAAAATATTACAAGATAAAAAATAATATCAAAAGAATGAAAACGCTTTTCATTTGCTTTGTATAATAAACACACTCGTAAACATTTTATAATCTTAAGAGAAATCGTGGGATGAAAATGAAAAGATATTTCCGTGTAGGATAAAATAAATTAAGTCGGTCCTATAATAAATTAGAAGATTCGTAAAACTCTCCGCCTTTGCTAGGTTTATAGAGATTTTATTATATATACTAGTATTATGTTACTGTAATAGGTATATCTAGTCCAATGCGCTGTCTATGGATTTCAAAAAGAACCTATTTTTTGTTTATGATGGTCTAGCTATTGCCCTCAGCTTCGCACGCATGATTTGTTCTTGGTATTTTTAGCTTTAAAAATGACAAACTTTTTTACTTTTTCGGGTTAATATGTAGTTTTTTTTGTATTTGGTTAATCGTTTCAGTACATCTAGAGATGTACTGAAACGATACCCAACAACGTCACAAATTTTAGCTCTTTATAATATTAGTATGGATACATATATTTATGTACTTATTATAAACCAATAGTAACACAGTTTAATGTTAAATAGTTAACGCACCTTTGAATAAATTTACTCATCTCTTCCTAAACAAAAATCTTCTAATGCCTGGTTTCAACAATTTTACTACTACGAGTAGGTATACTCTACTATGATCGCATAAGTGCTAATGTACCACATTTAGCACTTATGCGATTATTGAACTTTTAATGTACATTAAGCTTTTTAACTACACTGCCATTTTATGACTGGACTATAATTATGGATTAATGTGACATTTGTTTAAAATAACAATTAAACTAATATAACTCACATTAGAATTGTTGACTTTACCAAAGTTGAACCCCATCGTTTAAAAGATATTTTAAACGATGGGGTTCAACTTCAAAAAGTAAAATTTATGTACAAGTCAACAAGTTGACTAGACTAAAAGATGCAGCAGCATCACTATGCCGCCATGGCGGGGGTCGCCATACTGCATGTATGGTGACATACTTAAAAAAAAAGTGTAGGTAAGTCGTCTCTAAAACTTCTAGTCGATAATGGACAGTTTCGTTCTCGCTTTGCGTTAAATAAATCACACCAATTTCACGTTTTTTAACACTCAGCACTTGTAGCACAGAAGAACGTATACATATTTGTACTGATTTTATAATAACAAATTTTCAAATCAATCAAAGGTCTACAGAAGTCTACTGCTGCTCATAAATCTCTTTCAATTTTTGCCATAGCATAGAGTCTTCCATCTTCCACATACATCCAGTCCGACTAATCTATATATATCTACGGTTTCGGATCCTGGTGATCTACTCACAGACCTTTTAAGAAATATAATATCTAAACATTTTGTTCAAACATTTTCTTAAATATTTATAATGAATAACTTTGCTTGAAATTCAAACATCGACGCTAATGCTAATGAGATGTTGATGAAAAATCACGACCCATTTATACATACAATTTACATCAACATCAAGAACCGAATGGAATCATTTCAAGCAAAGCCTCTCAAATATAATTAAATGTTTAACACAAAAGTTAAAATTGGACAAAAACATCTGGCGACACGACCTTTTCAAATGTTTTGAAATTACAAGGAAAAAATCTAAAATATGATTTTCAAGCAACATTTTTGTATCTAATGTAAACTAATTTGGAACCGCCATATTCCGAAAAAAGCTTCTCGGTACATTGAGACAGAGATTCTCAGAAATATACTGACATTCACAAGAATCGTAAATAGAGCAGACATCTGAAATCGCGTCACATTATTTGATACGGTCTATCGAGAATAGGTACCTAAGTCTTAGAAGCTTAGGGTTACGTAAATAAAAGGGAGCAAAATTCATTGTATTCAGCAATGGTAGGTATTTGAGACAACTAAATATTTTTAGGTCGCTAAGGTACATAACTAGAAGAGCCGAGGGCAAAAGGAGATGGATGAAGGTGACTCACAAAGGTTCGAAACAATTTTTTTTAGGCAAAGGGAGCAAAGGAGCAGATGGTTCGCTTGATTCCCAGTATCTACTGGTACCTGTAACATCACTTACTTTATGGAATGCAACGAAGAATAATTTATCACAGATTTTCCTAGAGCTTATAGTATTATTTAGCCGGCCTGGATGTGTCGAAACTTAGCCTACCTACGGTTTCAGGGTTATGACATGACTTAAAAGACGGGATGGATTAATAAAAAAGCATATTCTAAATTGAGATTTCACTTTTTATTTATATCTTTATTGTGTACATAAAAATAAAAACATAAAAATAGATGAGTTACAAAGCTAGAGAAGGAACAATTAGCGGTCTTATCACTCACGGCGATGTCTTCCAGGCAACCTTAAAATGGATTTTAGGTGTTTAAAAGTTTTCAGGTTGTTAATACAACAGTAACACAACATCACGTGAATATTCTAATTATTAAAACAATAAATAAATCAAATAAAAATACATACGTACACCTACACATATACATACACAGACATATATAACATACACGGGTATATACACAGACTACAAAATTTACTACATTTAATGAAACCAAGAGTATTCATAGTGATAGATAATAATCCTTCACCAGGTTTTTAAAAACAGCCAAGGTTTTCGCTTTCCGGATAGTGAAGAAAAGAATTTTATTCTATAGTCTTAAAATATAGCTTGATCTCTGTGACACGTGGCTAGGAAACCGACGAAGTAACTTTGGGCAAGAGATTTAATTTTGTGCTACATATTTTTTTATTCTTTATCTGAAAGTTTTGTCAAAAATAAAGTGCAATACATTATAAATAAAAAATGCAACTGCAACAGAGATCCAGCGATTATTAATAGCTATAAATGCTTTGTTTTGCTTTCGCTTTAAAGTCGATTTCGGGAGAAGATAATAGAATAGTTTGGCAATAAAAATTTTCTAAGATGCTAAGATTTCATTACCGTGGGAGAGCCACGCTTCGGCAAGAAGGGACCGACTCAACCGCAGTGATACCACTGCCTCACAGAAAACCGGTGTGTCCATGGGCGGCTGTAATCACTTACCAACAGGCGATACGTGAGCTCGTTTGACACCCTATTCTCTACAAAAAAAAAAAATGAAATGTTGGATGGAAATTTTAGAATGAGTAGCTATAGTGCTTGTTGTATTAAATATCCAAGTGTCTGAAAGCTGAAGTCTGTGTATGGAAAAATGGAAGTATTTTTGATGTGTTTTGTCTGTTTTAATCTCATTTTTCCTTTGCTTATTTAAAGCTACTAAAACTCTTCGAATGGGACTTCCAAAAATTGAATATGTTATTTCAAATTAGTATGTCTCGGAAAACAGAGACTTGAAAGCTTTGCACTTCATTAAACACACACGATGTTGAGACTCCAATTTCTTCAAACGGAATTTCCACTGCCAAGGAAGAAATAGAAATGTGTGCATTATGCTAAAGAGATTAACATCTTGTTGGTTAGCATTGAGAATTTTGTGTCTGTATTTTAGATACACCTTATACATATGCGTACCTATGTAAATCATAATAGGATGCCCTATTGAAAAGTTTAAATTTAAAGCATATCAATTTTTATTCGTATTTATGTCGATGAATATGCTGACGATGACCTCAAGTTTCCAAAGACAAAAAGGCTAAGGATGTTGTCGGTAATATCTTTTCTCCAGATTTCTATTATCCCGGTGATTTAACCTTGTAAATCCGCAATATATGTATTTGAATTTAACCGTATCCATAATTTAATCGTGGGAGAGCCACGCTTCGGCATGAATGGGCCGGCTCGACCGGAGTGATACCACGGCCTCACAGAAAACCGGTGTGAAACAGCACTTGCGCTGCGTTTCACCGAGTGAGTGAGGATAACGGGAGCCCACACTCCAACCCCTCCCCTCATTCCCCAAAGGCCGGCAACGCACTCGTGACGCCTCTGGTGTTGCGGGTGTCCATGGGCGGCGGTAATCGCTTACCATCAGGTGATACGCCTGCTAATTTGCCCCCTATTCTATAAAAAAACATTATATATAAATGTTTGTATTAATGGAGGGGATACAATGACTTACACTCTGCACTCACTTTAATATTTATTTATTTACTGACACTAAACACTGTCTTTCAGAATATAGTTATGTGGAAGTACTGAAAATAGATTTCTGAAGTTTGATTAACGTTGTTTATTGACTGTTAAAACAGACAATAACTTTATTAACTATGGCATTTTATTATGGAAACTCGCTGTTAAGGAATTAAGGAAATTCAAGTTAATACAGTGACAAGTAACTCGACTGAGGTCGTAATTGAAATTTTACTACAAAGACCAATAAAGGGCGGCCCTTTAACTGCTATATTCACAAGTTATACTTTAACATAATTTGTGATACTGACTGGATTAACAAGTTAGTAAAACCTTCGGCAGTTTAGTGACTAAATATAAAATGAGGCGGTAATTGTAAAGAAGTTATGTGAAGTTGTGTAAAAGTGCCAATGTTCGTAGGACCCACATAGAAATATTAATGAGCTAATTATTTCTTAATTGTTACTTTATTAATCTTTTCGTATAATTTTATTTTTTTAGAAATATGATTTTCTCTTTTTACAAGCTTTTATTTAGCTTCACCTGTCCCGATGTTTGTCTGTTCCCAAATCTTGCAAGTTAAATTTGAAGCAGATATCTTCAACCGATTGTGCTGAAATTTTGCAGGCCTAAGTAAACAGCGTGACAATGCAATATTATGGCGACATGGAGCTGATCTGATGCTGGAACTTGAAGGTGGCCATAGGAACTTTGTAATGAAACTACGAAACCCATTGAGTGTGGAATCGTTTGATTCGTCTTGACGAGTATTTTATGTTGTGATAGTATCCAGGGTCTGATGATGGAGCCGGAAGGTGGCCATAGGATCTTGTAATGAAACGACGAAACCCATTGAGTGTGGAATCGTTTGATTGGTCTTGACGAGTATTTTATGTTATGATAGTATCCAGGGTCTGATGATGGAGCCGGAAGGTGGCCATAGAAACTTTGTAATGAAACGACGAAACCAATCGAGTGTGGAATCGTTTGATTCGTCTTGACGAGTACTTTATGTATTGATAGTATCCAGGGTCTGATGATGGAGCCGGGAGGTGGTCATAGGAACTCTGTAATAAAACGACGAAACCCATTAAGTGTGCAATCGTTTGATTCATTTTGACGTTTTGACGAGTACTTTATGTTTGGATAGTAACCAGGGTCTGATGATGGAGCCGGATGGTGGCCATGGAAACTCTGTAATGGAACGACGCAACACCATCGAGCTTAAAATCGTTTGATTCGTCTAGACGAGTATTTTATGTTTTCATAGTATTCAAGGTCGGATGATGGAGCCGGAAGGTGGCCATAGGAACTCTGTAATGAAACGGCGCAACACCATCGAGATTGGAATCGTTTGATGCGTCTTGGTGAGTACTTTATATTTTGATAGAATCCAGAGTCTGATGATGGAGCCGCAAGATGGTTACAGGAACTCTGTAATAAAACGATGAAACCCATTGAGTGAGGAATCGTTTGATTCGTCTTGACGAGTATTTTATGTTTTGATAGTATCCAGGGTCTGATGATGGAGCCGGAAGGTGGCCATAGGAACTTTGTAATGAAACGACGAAATCCATTCAGTGTGGAATCGTTTGATTAGTTTTGACTACGAGTATTTCATGTTTTGATTGAATCCAGAGTCTGATGATGGAGCCGGAAGGTGGTCATGGGAACTCTGTAATGAAATGACGCAACACCATCGAGATTAGAATATTCAAATTAGTTTAGACAAGTATTTAGTTTTAAATGGTAACCAGGGTTTGACGATGAAATTGATAGGTGTTCATAGAATTTGTCTTGATAAGTAGGTACTTCGGTCGTCGATGTCTTGCAATATTGATGTTTTTTTTTAACAGACTGATAAACCTGTCCAGCTATAACTAAAAAGTAAAAAATAAATTTAATAAAAAAAAACTTTTTAAAAACAAGCTTTTATTGGAATGCTCTGAAAAGAATAAAATAAAGTATTTCTTGAAAACTTTTTTATCAACTTATAATGTCATTACACAATTTATATTATACAAAAGCTTGTTGCGAGATTTCATTACCAGTATTTACTTAGTTTGAGAATTTTAAACATTGATCTCAGTCAAATCAAGTTCTCTAATTGACTTTCGTATCTACACAGGCAAATCTCGCGACAAGCTTTTGTATTATATCAATTGTGTAATGACAATATAAGTTGATAGAAAAGTTTTCAAGGAATACTTTATTTTATTCTTTTCAGAGCATTCCAATAAAAGCTTGTTTTTAAAAAGTTTTTTTTTATTAAATATATTTATGTTAATCATACAATTCGAATAAAAATATGTGAAAGTAACCATTTCAATAACATAATACACGTTTCATCACATATGCTTATATTAAAAGCAGTGGTTTCATGTTTAGTAGTGGATGAATCGTATTGTTATAGAAAATAATCTAGATATGACTTTAAACCTTGTCTTGTTGAATGTATTTTTTTTTTTTTTTCTCTTTTATATTGCACATATAATCTTTTGTTTTTTTCTTGTGTCTAATATTTTCTTTCATTTCTTTTATCTTTCATAAGATCATTGTAAAAATACATTCATTTAAATTACAACCTATTTTCAAGGTAACCGAATTATTGGATATAGGCTAAAATAAAAGCTAAGAGGTAATTCTCTAATAGTTGCTGTAAAACTATAATTGTCATCGTCAAAAGTTGTGTAAGACCATCTTTTGGATCTTTCAAATCTCTCAAGCTCGGCGGCCACTTTTCCAGAAAATAAACTCAATAAGGTGCATAGGTTTATAAAACAATTTCAGTGCTTTATATTTTATTATCCCCCGACGCAAAAAGAGGGATGTTTTAATTTTGACGTGTCTGTCTGTCTGTGGCACCGTAGCTCGCGAACGGATGAAGCGATTTCAATTAAGTTTTTTTTTTGTATGAAAGGTGAGTTACGTTTGAGTGTTCTTAGACATGTTTCATGAAAATCGGTTGAGTCGTTTAAAAGTTATGGGGGTGAAAGTGGGGAAGAATAACCGAATGTCTGCAAAAATATCATCGAGTGGGGTCTCAAATGAAAGCGCATAACGTGTTTTTTACTTTTCAAAGGGAACTCAGGTTATTATGTCGGGGTTTTTTTAAATTTTGAGAATTTATAGTTATATTCTGCAAGAAATACGAGGTGAGCTGGTTCATACATCACATTATAATTCAAATGTTCTACATAGTGAACCGTATATCACAAGATACTAAGAACACTCTTAGAATCCCAATTTAATTAAACTATCCTAGTAATATTAAACGTGGCCCTTGGCATTTATGGCCAACCGGGGACATGTCTCACTAATACCATTTAGCAAGTAAATGTAACTGTGCAATTGAACGTCGCACACCGTTTTGCTTAGAATTGTGGCGCCTCGTCCCACTTCTTATGATTAAATAATGAAAATTAGCCATAAAACACGATTAAAATTTGAATTTTTTCAGGGCCTTATCATTTTTCTTTCTCCACTAGTTCCATTTTCTATGCGGACAAAGGGGGTAGCAGCTAATGTATCAAATTTCTCTAGTTTAAGAGTGGTACGAATAAAAACAATTCCTATATCACAAGAAATGAAGATTTTCTTTAAATAGAAATCTCCAGAAATGTTCTTTTAACCACAAAATGTAGAAACTGGTTGCTGTGTAAATTATTGCGGTGTCACGATGAGTAAACAGAATGCAACAAAAGTTTGACCCTCAAGAAATTCTTTTCACGTCGGAGATTTATTTACACAAGGCTCTAGAAAAGATGCTGAGTTAGTATTGTAATACGCTTATTGTGCCTCTGTCAGAATAATACGATCTTTAATGGAAGTACGAGTGAACGGGTAGTGTTTCCATGATGTCGAGAATTTGTAATAAGAGGCGAGAGTGATAGTTGATTGATACTTTTAATGTTTAAATACTTCACTGTTCAATATTATAGTACAGATAAATACGTAAAACTGATCTTCTTAAGGTATATAATAATATAATCTATTTATACGTGATTGCGGTGGGACGCTTGCAGGCCGAGTGGGGTGAGGTTTGGCGCGGGCGCTGTATGCCCACCTCGCGTCGTCGTGCTGTTCGATGTGTGTGTAAACCTGCTTTACACACATCCATGCTTCAACAAGCTCCCCCCCTTGGAGCATCCTGTTCCAAAGCCAGGAGTGGGCAGAGCCTATTGAAGGCCCTCCTGAGGGTCCCTGCTGCCGTGCGTACGTCTGCCAGTCGATTGAACCCGTCCGTGCCAGGGTAGACAGTGGTGACTCGCCCCAGCAGCCATCTTGTAGGAGGAAGGCGGTCGTCCTTCACCAGGACCAGATCGTTGACTTGTGGTTGCCCTCCATCACTGCGCCATTTGTTTCTTCGTTGTAATTCTGAAATATATTCTTTATAATAACGGTGCCAAAAATGATTTTTCATTGCTTGAACCTTCATGTATCTGGTAAGGTTGGTGATCTTAGCCTCTTCCACCTGGGGAGCAGGCAGCATACTAGCGGTTCGTCCAATAAGAAAATGCGTAGGTGTAAGTGGAACAAGATCTGACGGGTCAGACGACAGGGGAGTGAGAGGTCTGGAATTTAATATTGCCTCTATTTGCACCAATAAAGTGTTCATTTCCTCATAATCTAGATTAGCCATAGCTAAGACACGTTTTAAATGATGTTTGATCGACTTTACAGAGGCTTCTGCTAAGCCATTGAAGTGTGGGCTGTACGCAGGACTAAATTTGAAAATAATTTCGTTTTCAGCTGAATGAGACATAATATCATTACAATTTGCCTTTAAAAATGTTGCTAACTCATTACTTGCACCCACAAAATTTGTGCCATTATCCGAGTAAATTGTATTGGGCTTACCTCTGCGGGCCACAAACCTATTCAGAGCTGCAATAAAACACTGTGAGCTTAATTCAGTTACTAGTTCAATGTGCACAGCTCGTACCGCTAAACATACAAAGACGCATATATACGCCTTCTTCAGTCTGCACCCTCTACCTTTTCTGTCGGCTATCATAATTGGTCCCGCATAATCGACAGCAGTGTTTGAGAATGGATAATTTGCATGTAACCTTTGTTCAGGTAAGTTGCCCATTATGGGCTGAAATGATTTGCCTGAAAACCTACAGCAAACTATGCAATCATGTGTAACCTTCCTAACTAAGTTACGGCCATTGATAATCCAATACTTGTGTCGTAATGAGGCCAACAAAAGTTGAGGGCCGGCATGCATTAAAAGTTTATGGTATTGTTTTACTAATAATTTTGTAACATAGTGTGATGCATGTAGTAATATAGGATGTTTTGTGTTATAATTGTAATTACTATTTGATAACCTTCCTCCAACTCGCATAATTCCTAATTCGTTCACAAACGGATTTAAGGTTAAAAGTTTGTCCTTAGCAGGTAAGTTACGTTTGTTTATTAAAATAGTGTATTGTTTACAGAATGTTTCTACTTGAACAATTTTACAAAGTGACATTGTAGCAGACTCAAGCTCTGACAACTGCAAAGGTCCAGTTAGTTTATTTTTTGGATTTCGACAGTTATGTGTAAATCTTTTTATATAGGCAACAATATGTTGTAATTTGCTAAAACTAGAATATTTTTTTATGAAGTCATCATCAATTTTATCTGATGTAAAATGACATTCAAACTTAATTTCCGGCAACTCGTTCATGTGTGTGTCTTGAGGCTGCATGGGCCAGTGGATATCTGTAGAGTGTAAGAAGTGTGGGCCTTCCCACCACAAAAGAGAGGATTTGAGTTGCCTAGCATTGAGGCCCCGAGAGCCTATGTCAGCGGGGTTCAATTCTGTCGGGACATAATGCCAACTGTTAGGACTAGAAATTTGATTAATAAAATTGACTCTATTGTATACATATTGCTTTAAATTTTGTTTACTGCATGTTTTTATCCAACTTAACACCGTTGTTGAATCACACCAAAAAAATGTTTCATCTATTTTGGTTCGTAATGAGTTTATTACCCTGTTCGCCAACTGTGTCACTAATAGAGCGCCACACAGTTCAAGACGTGGCACTGTTAACCTTTTCCTTAATGGCGTCACTCTGCTTTTAGCAATAAGCAAATGAACACTGACCTTCCCCTCATTTGTAATTGTACGAATGTAAATGCATCCTGAATATGCCCTTATGGAAGCGTCGCTGAAAGCGTGTAACTCGGCCTTAATAACAAAATCTTGAAATACTCGTCGTGGTATTGCAATTTCCGCTATCTGAGGTAATTGTGATATAAATTGACTCCACTGTGACTCGATTTCATCGGATACATTGTCATCCCACGAGTAATTTTTGGACCATAGCGTTTGGAGTATAAGCTTTGCTTGCAACATGCAAGGATTAATCAAACCCAGTGGGTCAAATACTTGTGAGATAGTTGATAAAATTGTACGTTTATTAATGTGATGTGTGTTTAAATTTGCTGTGTTTATATTTGCTGATGTAAAAAGTAATTCATCTTTCTTGTATGACCAGTTTAATCCTAATGTTTTTGAATGCTCATCTTTATTTAAATGAAATAATTCATCATTTTTGTTCACATTTTCAATACTATTGATTATAGACGGCTCATTCGAGCGCCATTTTCGTAAATAAAAGTGAGCACTCTCCAGTTGAAAAATTACAGATTTACAAGTGTGTATGACTGTTTGTATGTCATCATCTCCGGAAACGTAATCATCTACATAAAAATCGTGTAAGATTGTTTCACTTACGTGTTTGTCAGGGCAGTCTAAACCTAATTGCCTAATACATCTTGTGGCTAAATAAGGTGCTGAGGCGGTGCCGTATGTGACTGTGTTCAGTTTGTATTGTTTTAACTCCTGAGTAGGATCCGACCTCCAAAATATTTGCTGTAAACATCTTTGGTCTTCAGTTATTAAAATTTGCCTATATGCCTTCTCAATATCTGACGTCACAACATACTTATGCTGCCGGAACCGAATCAGGATGTCAATCAAATCGTCTTGTACCTTAGGGCCAATGTGTTGAATGTCATTGAACGATTTTCCCGTGCTGGTAACAGCTGACGCGTCGAAAACCGAACGCAATTTTGTTGTTAAACTGTTTTCACGTAACACCCCATGATGAGGTAAAAAATATGAAATGGTGTCAGTGTGTGGATGTGTATTTTCTGACATGTGACCTAATGTTAGATATTCTTGCATAAAATTAATGTATTTTTCCTTAAAGGTAGGATTACGGTGAAACTTGCGTTCCAATGAATGAAATCTAACAAGTGCTTGGTCCCTTGATTGACCTAAACACTCTGCAGATTCTTTAAGTGGAATCGTTACTATGAATCTGCCACTTGAATGGCGTTTGGTGGTGTCCTTGAAAATGATTTCACACTCACTCTCACCTTTAGTGCGGTTTAGTTGAGTGGAGGGAAACGAATCTGATTCAAAAAAAATGTTTAGTTTTTCCTGAAGCTCAAAATTTTTTGTAAAATGACAATGGACTGTATTTATGTATGAATGTTTGTTTGATTTTATGTGGTTTGTAGATGTTTGTATTGAACCAGATACCAACCACCCAAGTTTTGTCTCAACCAGGGTTGGTCTTTGTTTTCCTAATGGGATCTGGTTGTTTATTAGGACATCCCAAAAGATATCAGCACCCAACAACATCTGCACCTCGGACGGTACAGCAAATGTAGGGTCTGCGAGGTGGACGCGCGGAGGAATATTGAAGGTGTCGCAATTTATCCTATTGGTGGGTATAAATTGAGTGATTAGTGGAACAACAAAACAATTGACGTTAGTCGTATAGCCACCTTGTGATCGAGATGACATGGTGACATCACACCTCTTTGTGATTCTCGAAAACTGATTATTTAATCCTTGGACGGATATCGAAGTAAGATATGTAGGAATTTGTAATTGGTTTTGTAATTGTTCTGTAATGAAACTTGAGGTGCTGCCGTTGTCTAGCAAGGCACGTACTTGATGTAAATGACCATTGTGGTCTTCAATATCAATCACAGCGGTTGATAATAACACCTGACTGTGATGTGTAGCAGATAATGAAATATTGTTTGTTCGTATTTGTTGTTTTTCTGATACAGGTATATTACGTAGCAAGTGTGACTCGGCTGAACCTTGCATGGCAGGTAAAACAACAATCTCACTAGTTGTGTTTGTATTGACGTTAGTATCATTTGTTTGTTTGCTATTAATATGTAATAGACTATTGTGTCGTTTTGCACATATTTTACAAGGTCCCAACTTGCATTTAGGTTCCTTGTGCCCTGCTCTTAAGCAGTTCTTACATAGGTTGTATTGTTGCACCCTTTCGATACGAGTTTCAATCGGCATTGATTTGAACTTAAAGCATTGATAAATAGAATGATGTGCCTTACATATCGGGCACGAGAATTGTGTTTTATTTTGTGTGGCCTGGTTTACTATGAATGTTTTTGGACGTGCGTGTGTAATGTCGCTGTGTCGCCGCGGTTTCTGGTGTGCTATCTCCATAGTTTCCAACATATCTGCTCGAGCTCTCAAGAACAAGATTAAATCTGCGAGTTTAGGTAAGTCCTTTATCGAATTACGCTGGATTTCCCAGTCACGTGTTGTGGCAGAGTCCAACTTGTTTGAAACCATGTAGATAATTAATGGGTCCCAGTATTCTATATGTAACTGTAGCGTTTGAAGAGATCGCAAGTTTCTATTAACCGTGTCAACGATATTACGTAAGGCTTGAGACGATTCCTTGAATGAAGGTTCAATTTCAAACAGCGCTTGAATATGGTTGTTCACTAAGATCCTTTTATTGTTAAACCGATCGCATAATAAGTCCCAAGCCACATCATAATTTTCTGAAGTGAAATCTAACGACTGAATAACTAATGAAGCACTATCCTTGAGGGAAGAACGCAAATAATGAAATTTATTAATTTTAGGTATTGATGTGTTTGTGTGTATGAGTGAGTTAAATGTGTCATGATATTCCAACCAATCCTGATAGCGTCCAGTGAAGGTAGGTAAGTGTACGGTAGGTAACTTTAGGTTAGGCCCAGTGCAAATACCCTTTGTGCTAGCAGACGACGCGTCGTCGTGGCCCGCAGAAGCAGGCGCCGTGGAGGTGGAGTTACGCCCGAGCAGCTCCAGCGCAGTGGCGACTGTACTGAAGTAACTCGTCTCGAACTCCTCTCTCTCTTTGAACTCGCCATCTGGAATTTCCGTCAATTGTTCTATATCAGTTTGAGTTGTATCGAAATTATTGTACATTTCTTGGATAATGGACAAACGCGAGTTCAATTCATGTATTTGCAAGGGATTTAATTTTTCACTAGGCAAAAGACGTTCAAGATAAGTTTTAAATATAGTTAGTTTTGATTTATATGAAGCTCTAGTTTTCTTATATGATTTAAGATCCATTACTAAATTTTCTTTATTAATCTCAAAATAGATATATGCAAATAATAAGAAAGAAAAATGTAAGCAAATTGAAATGATACGTAAATTTGCAAAGCGTTGTAGGTAGAAGTCTGAAAGCGAAGCAATCGAACATTCGAGCAGCGCCACGCAATGCAAGCAAGCGAGACTGAAGATCTTGTTGCACCGCTCGCACTCTCGGCTCCGCGCCGCCGAACGATCGCATGCGTCTTTAGTTTCTAAAATTATCAAAATTATTTTTTATTAGGTTAGGTATACAAGCACACCAAACTTCAGTGATTATTATGTTGTAAATGAACACCAATTAGCACAAATGGGGCAATATGAAGTGAAAATAGCTTTCAGATGATGACAATAATTGTCTAAGCAGAGAATAAAATTGTGATATAATTGCAATATAGTTATGAAATTCACAGCGAGAATATATTTTAATGCATAAGAAGCTACTTGTATTTAAGTGTAGAATTTGACGTAATAAATTTACAGTCTACGCAAATAAAAATAACTGGAACGAACTCACGCGTATGAACTGCACTTTTTTACCCCTTTCTTGGTATTCTCTGCTAGGCGTGGCCGAGATTTTTTCTCTCCTTGACCTCTGTCCGATCTCGAAGCTACGGCGTTGTGTTTGATGCGAAAATGGCCGCTTCAACTCCGTATCCGGCTCGAAATTGTCGAGAATTTGTAATAAGAGGCGAGAGTGATAGTTGATTGATACTTTTAATGTTTAAATACTTCACTGTTCAATATTATAGTACAGATAAATACGTAAAACTGATCTTCTTAAGGTATATAATAATATAATCTATTTATACGTGATTGCGGTGGGACGCTTGCAGGCCGAGTGGGGTGAGGTTTGGCGCGGGCGCTGTATGCCCACCTCGCGTCGTCGTGCTGTTCGATGTGTGTGTAAACCTGCTTTACACACATCCATGCTTCAACACATGACATACTTATGATGGAAATTTATGCAAGAAAGGAATACAAACGGGAAACTGTCTACTTATGTTAGTGGATTCAATTATATGGAGTTTATTATGTAGATCTGTTTGTATGTTTTAACATAGATATGTATTATTTCAGCTTAAATCGTAAAGCACACTTTTTTCCAATTCGCGACTTGTATTATCATTCTTTGTAACAATAATGCAAACAGTAAATTGATGGTTCGATATCAGTTTTGCGACCTTTTCTTTACTAATGAGCTTAAACTGCTAAACAGTTTAAGCTCATTGAAACAACGTTTTCTAATGATTACTATTATGTAATAAGTGTGCACGTTTTTTTTCTAAAACTCTTAATATTGAGACTAATAAGAAGCCCAAAGGTCCAAAGAAATTTCAAATGTATAAGGTTTTAGGTATTCTTTTGGGTTTAAAATTTTTTTTGGCAATAGCGGTGAGCTACCAGTCACAAAACAAAGTATACTATATAAATCAATAATTTTGACACTCAATCATATATCTTAGTAAGCTCACTAAGATACTGCGAGCTCCACACGTTTACGCCTGCAGTCTCACCAACACCAATAACGTTCTCATCATTATCATCATCACCTGCCTATCGCTGTCCACTGTAGGACATAGACCTCTCCAATTGCACGCCACTTGGTTTCATCCTCGGCTTCTCGCAATTTAACTCCTGCCAGCCGTCTTGCGCAGATCATCACTCCACTTGGTCTCTGGACGAGAACGTCCAGAGACCAAGTGGACAATAATTAGAACCTCCGTAGTGTAGAAACACTACGCAGGTTCTAATTATTTGCTGTTATCTCTGTATTTTTTTAACCGACTTCAAAATATGAGGTGGTTATCAATTCGACTGTTTTTAGGGTTCCGTGCCAAGCAAACAACGGAACCCTTATAGATTCGTCATGTCTGTCTGTCTGTCTGTCCGTCTGTCCGTCCGTATGTCACAGCCACTTTATTCCGAAACTATAAGACCTATAATGTTGAAACTTGGTAGGTAGATGTATTCTGTGAACCGCATTAAGATTTTCAGACAAAAATAGAAAAAAAACAATAAATTTTGTGGGTCCCCATACTTAGAACTGAAACTCAAAAAATTTTTTTTCATCCAACCCATACGTGTGGAGTATCTATAGATAGGTCTTCAAAAATGATATTGAGGTTTCTAACATTTTTTTTTTCTAAACTGAATATTTTGCGCGAGAGACACTTCCAAAGTGATAAAATGTGTCCCCCCCCCTGTAACTTCTAAAATAAGAGAATGATAAAACTAAAAAAAATATATGATGTACATTACCATGCAAACTTCCACCGAAAATTGGTTTGAACGAAATCTAGTGACTAGTTTTTTTTAATACGTCATAAATCGTAAACTGCATTTTACCTTTTATTCAATCAACACACATATAATAAATTTAATAAAAAAAACTTTTTAAAAACAAGCTTTTATTGGAATACTCTTAAAAGAATAAAATAAAGTATTCCTTGAAAACTTTTCTATCAACTTATAATGTCATTACACAATTGATATAATACAAAAGCTTGTCGCGAGATTTGCCTGTGTAGATACGAAAGTCAATTAGAGAACTTGATTTGACTTAAATCAATGTTTAAAATTCTCAAACTAAGTAAATACTGGTAATGAAATCTCGCAACAAGCTTTTGTATAATATAAATTGTGTAATGACATTATAAGTTGATAGAAAAGTTTTCAAGGAATTCTTCATTTTATTCTTTTAAGAGCATTCCAATAAAAGCTTGTTTTTAAAAAGTATTTTTTTATTAAATTTATTTTTTACTTTTTAGTTATCGCTGGACAGGTTTTTCAGTCTGTTAAAAAAAAAGCATCAATATTGCAAGACATCGACGACCGAAGTACCTACTTATCAAGACAAATTCTATGAACACCTATCAATTTCATCGTCAAACCCTGGTTACCATTTAAAACTAAATACTTGACTAAACTAATTTGAATATTCTAATCTCGATGGTGTTGCGTCATTTCATTACAGAGTTCCCATGACCACCTTCCGGCTCCATTATCAGACTCTGGATTCTATCAAAACATGAAATACTCGTCGTCAAAACTAATCAAACGATTCCACACTGAATGGATTTCGTCGTTTCATTACAAAGTTCCTATGGCTACCTTCCGGCTCCATCATCAGACCCTGGATACTATCAATACATAAAGTACTCGTCAAGACGAATCAAACGATTCCTCACTCGATGGGTTTCGTCGTTTCATTATAAAGTTTCTATGGCCACCTTCCGGCTCCATCATCAGACCCTGGATACTATCAATACATAAAGTATTCGTCAAGACGAATCAAACGATTCCTCACTCGATGGGTTTCATCGTTTCATTACAAAGTTCCTATGGCCACCTTCCGGCTCCATCATCAGACACTGGATACTATTTCAACATAAAATACTCGACAAGACCAATCAAACGATTCCACACTCAATGGGTTTCGTCGTTTCATTACAAAGTACCTATGGCCACCTTCCGGCTCCATCATCAGACCCTGGATACTATCACAACATAAAATACTCGTCAAGACGAATCAAACGATTTCACACTCAATAGGTTTCGTCGTTTCATTACAAAGTTCCTATGGCCACCTTCAAGCTCCAGCATCAGATCAGCTCCATGTCGCCATAATATTGCATTGTCACGCTGTTTACTTAGGCCTGCAAAATTTCAGCACAATCGGTTGAAGATATCTGCTTCAAATTTAACTTGCAAGATTTGGGAACAGACAAACTACGGGACAGGTGAAGCTAAATAAAAGCTTGTAAAAATAAAATAAAAATTATATTATGTTACTTGCTGCTGCGGAACCCTTCATGGGCGAGTCCGACTCGCACTTGGCCGCTTTTTTATTTTTGTTTATTACCTCATAACACTCGACTGGGTGAACCGATTTTGATGATTCTTTTTTTATTTGCAGCTGGTGTTTCCCGTGTGGTCCCATTTCAATTTGGTCCAGATTGAAATCGTTTTTTTTTTGTTTTTTTTTTATAAAATCGGTACGGAATTAGTCTCACAATATTTAGTTTTTTATTAAATAGTTTTTCAGTTAATTTTGTTCAGTTTTTATGAAATAATATTGTAACATGAGGTTGGTCCTACACACTAGCATTGCGCCTAAAATACATATCACTTCTATAATTACTACTACTACTACTTCTATACTTTTATAGTATTGTTAACCCATCCAAGGCTTACGGAATCTTATTACAAGGATATTGAGATTAATCCACAAACAAATGACTTAGTAACACAATTATTTTCCTATTCATCTGAACAATCTAATCATATATGAGTGTACTGCGGCATTGGTTTATATTTCATACAACACTATGTCTCTTGGCTGTCAAAACACCAAAGTATCTTCCAAATAGTCTCCTAACTTGGTGGAGCCTCGGTTTTGCTTTCAATGTAATCTGATATGGCTAGCTGCCGGTTTGGCCGCTTACCAACTGCTGGCCGATCAGATTAAAACGTCGAAATTTTCATCATCAATTTATGATTAGAATGATATCATATAGTTCATTTTTAGTTTATTCAATATTTTTTCAATGAATGAAAGTAATTAATGGAATAGAGAAAAAGTATGGAAAAGAACTATTTTCTGTTTTTTATGGTACAGGGGCAATCAAGCAAATGCTCATTTGATGTGGAGTAAATACCGCCGTCTATGCATACTCCAACATAAGACCCACAACTGTGTTGATACCCTTGACGCGCTCTCAAGATTGTCTCAGGCATATTATGTCCATATTAAATTAAATAGCAAATTAGGCAAAAAGTTCATTGATGCTACCGTTTCTATATATTATGTATCATTTGACCGGTCAGTGACTAACCGATTGTCAGTTGAAGTATTACTGCTCGATTGACAATCACATTAGCAATAAAAACTTTTTATAAAAAAAAAACCGACTTCCAAAAACATCCAACGAAAACTCTCTGTCAAAAACACTTAAAAGCGTAAAATAAACTGGTTCTTCATAAATTGCCTATACCTAATTCTTTATTCATTTAAATAGTAGTATTATAATGGGTGCTAGGTACCTAAAATCTGTTTGAAGTCAAGACCGATGTTGCGAACTGTACCAAATGATGTTGTCAGTTCAGACAGTCTCCAAGCTGCAAGAGCTGGGGTTGGAAGCTCTCCCTCATCCGCCATACTCACCAGACCTTGCACCTACTGACTATTACTTCGAATAACAGAAATAAAAAAGTTTGAAAAAATAAGTACTTTCACTTATTGCATACAAAACGGCAATTTCATAGGTAAAGACCTATTATATGTATATATATTTTTTTATGTGTGTTCGGGGAGAACTTCGTCGTTTATGAACCGATTTTGATAATTCTTTTTTTAATGGAAAGTAGATGTCCCGACGGTGGTACCATGATAAGGAAACTAGGATCTGATGATGGCATCCCGGAGAAATCGAGGGTAACCCTCATTTTTTTCGCGCACGTACTATGTTTTTCGTATATTTTCTGAAGCTACGCCGGTATTTGCGTCTGGTAGTCATCATTTAATGATGATGAGCTGATGATGAAAGGTAAAACTCCTTAACGGTTAGGAGTTGGAGGATAAATCTTTCAATTTCATACGTATCTGTCATACATGTAGTAATGTCATATGTATGTATGTTACCTTTAGTCGTATTCTTTCAAGTTATTTAGGTAAGCTGATGATGGAAGGTACAACTCCTCAACGGTTAGGAGTTGGAGGATAATTCTTTCAATTTCATACGTATCTATAAACCTTCAGTTGTATACTTTTAAGTTATTTAGGTGAGCTGATGTCACAGGCGCTATGATGACTAACCACTTAATGTATTTTGCTTTAAGTAACTCGCCTGCTTCTATTTCATCACGACATTTAAGCTTGGACACGATTCCTATTGCCCCGTAGACCACGTTCTCGGTAACAGAAATCTTGCATCTCAGCATAATTTTGGAAACTGATCATACTCAGTTTTAATACGTGTTCAAACCACTAAAGTTATTCGCATCAGCAGAAATTATATGAAATAGTTCAACTTACTGATAACCTATGATTGTTTGCACTAAAAATGGAAAAATAAAAACTTTTTATAAAAAAAAAACCGTAGTAGTATTTATGGTAGTAGTCCGTAAACTTTTTATAAAAAAAACCGTAATCATGGTAACTACTATTACATTTGGCTTGGCGCCGACTTCAAACAGATTTTAGGTACCTAGCATACACAATAATACTACTATTTAAATAAAAAAAGAATTAGGTATAGACGAGAATTGGCACACAGCAATTTATGAAGAGCCAGTTTATTTTACGCTTTTTAGTGTTTTTGGCAGGGAGTTTTCGTCGGATGGTTTGTTGGAAGTCGGTTTTTTTTTATAAGTTTAGATATAATTAGAAGCTCGCTATGTTAAACTTCACTCAAGTATACTAGTCCCAGCCGCTAATATATGTACATATGTATATTATAATATATTCCACAAGTATCTTAGACTGAACATTTTTATGAGTGCAATTCATTAATATATGTATATCGGCGCAAAACGACATGGGACAACATGACTCATTGCTGTAAATTGGATGTCAGCATCGTCAGGCTACAGCATTTCATTTTATGTCAAAATGTTTGCCTATATATGGCCGCCCGCTACAACGAAGAAGTATTCATTCCTTTGCCTGCGTTCGGATAGCAAACACCTAATTTATTGTGAACTATTCTATTCTAAATTAAAAAGTGAATTTTAGTTGAAGTAAAGTTTATGGTTTTTATCTGAAAATGAAATACCCCAATAATAATGATGATAATTATTGGAATAAAAACAATACTGGACCTTTATTTCCGATATATATTCTCACGTACATATGCGTTCGCATTATGGGTATGGGTAGTACGATTATCATTGGACCAAATGAACCTTTTTATCAAAAAAAAACTTTTTTTAAAGATTTTTTTGATTCTACTGTACTAAAATAATAATAATAAAGCAACGTTTAGTTACACAAAAATTTCAAAATACTTCGTATGTCAAAATCCGTTAACGATTTCGGCCGTAGTACGTGTCCATGAATTAAACATATATACTGTACGTATCTATGTATAACTCTCAGAATTTCTCATTTTTTATACAAAATCATTTTTTACTTTATACAAAGTTGATTATTTTTGTCTTGAGTATTTTATATATTACATTCGCCTTGTATATTATAACGTGAAGCGATCATTAAGAATGGTCTCCATCTCTGATGAACAGACTCCCCGTTCTGCACCTACTTGCTCGTAATGTATCGCATCAATAACTTACTTAAGTCAAATGGCTTCTAACGACATTTTAATGTTTTTTACGTAACACGTAAAAGCGGTTAATGTGTAAGTGTAAATCGCTTACACTTTTATGTAAATATTTGATTGAAAGATAGCAGATACAAAGTTAGATCAAAATGTGGATAAATATAGGATTATTTTATTAAATAATAACAAAATAAAGACCTTTTGTCTTTATCTTTTTATTTACTACCTTTTTTTCTTTCATGCTGTCATCTTTATTGAATTGAAAATTAAAATAGTTTTTCGTTTTTATAGAAAAGTTTTATATTGTCAATTAATCAACAGTCTTTAATTGATCATTACTAGACATAGGTCTCTCCTAAGAAAGGACGTTTTGGGTTATTATTCCAATCTGGCCAGACGACTTAATACAGATTTGTTTCAAGTTTGGCTTCACTTTGTTGTGCTTTTGTCTCTTCGACTTCTTACTTCTAGCCACGGGTTGAAGAATGGTACAATCTCATACCACACTGGTTATTCTTGTCAATACTTTAATGGATTACGATTGAATCTCTGGGAAAACTAAAGTTATACTAAACATATCACCGCTAGCTCAACGTTTTCTAAGCGAGGGAGCTTTAAACTGTTCACTACATGTTGCTGTTCTGTCTCATGTAACAGACGTAAACTTTCGAAACGCAATTAAATCATGATAGCTATGGCTTGTTTTCCTTCCATTTGATGCTTGGCTCTACTTCTTTGCTGGTACTTCTAGGAGTTTAATATACTCTCTGTGTTAACTATTTACCACAATTGCCAGATAATACCAGATACCTTCTTAACGGTTTAAAAAGTAAAAACTTTTGCATTGAGTTATGAAATAAGATTAAAAATGTAGGCCGTGTTCTTATACAGCATTTTGAAGTATATCTACTTATCAGGATTTTATACCCCATGACGTCATACTAGATTACAACCTGCCTCTAAGGATATATCATGTACATAAATTATATGACGCAGGTGAGGTAACACAAGTAAATTTGATGGAAACCAGACACTGTGACTTAACATGTCCTTGAGCTTTTTAAACGAAGTGCTTCCATGAACAAGATTTACCTTATTCACGAAACAAACATTGGTAGTTTTATCAAAAACGAACGCTACCAAAACCATGTAAAAAGTGGCTAAATAATATCATTTTGTTAACAAACTAGGGAAAGTTAATAATACTTTAGGAACAACTGGCTATAATGATTCTAATGAAGTTCGCTTTATTTAAAAAGTCATAATTAACTCGGGGGAACACATTTCACTTGGCGCTCGCAATAAAATCCAAGTTGGTGACATTAACAGGAAAACATGGTAACCACTTAATCTTGTCACACAATGGAAACTATGTCAAACTGCCCGGAGCTCATTGATCGAGCTCATTTCCTTGAAAGTGCCATAAATTGTAGTTGTCAGAGAGAAAACATCTGTTTCTAAAGCGACATCTCGTTCACATTTCAGAATTATAGCTGAATTTCAATTGACTTAGAATGGGATGGTGTCTGCGATTCCAAAGACATTTGTGGCTGTCTATGAGATGTTTAATGTGACTTTTTTTTATTCAGTACCAATTATGTGTCAAGATACTTTTATACCGACTTTCAAGGAGGAGTTTCTCAGGACTGCTTTTTTATGTTTGGTACCTCAGAACTTTCGACTGGGTGTGGTCTGATAATTATTTTTTTATTTGAAATGTGGTGCCAGGTGGTACCATTTAAATTTGGTCCAGTTCTTGAAGTCCTTTTTTTTAAATTTTAGATTATGTTTAATTGTTTTGTACATATACTTAGTTAAAACAACCTTCAATCCTAGAAATACACTAAATTGAAATATTTACCTAATGTAATATTTAGATTAGATAGTTATATCTATTCGCTAATACGCGTTTTCCATTCTGGTAAATGCTATGACTTTTACATAGTCGTATAGTACAATAAAATGATCATTATAAGGCATAATTATCAAAACACTCAAAATCACCTTACTGACAATTTATACTTTTTCAGGATTCAAATTGATTTGGTTTTTCACTTGCTGTCAATTTAAATTCCATTGGTGTTGTGAAGATCAAAGTTTTATTTAATTTCCGTGACAATCTGAATACACGTCACCGACATTTCAAAACTTCGCAAGCTACAGGCTGCGTGATAGGAAAAATAAATTGAAATGTAAAAAAAACTGAAATGTGACACGAAGAATTATTTGGTTCATTACATTTTTAAATAAAAATTATTATTAAAAAAATATTAAAATTATTATTATGTAGAATTATTATTCATCAGTTAGATTGTGTTTTTGAATGCTACAGGGTTTGAATTCCATGAAGTTAAAATAATTTGATAAAAGTTTAAATAGCTTTATAACCTAACACATGAATGAAAAAATACATACAGTGGCAAATAGAACCTACTTCTTTTTAAAATTGGTTAAAAATTATAGTACTGCTAAATAAATTATTAGTTCGGTTAAAAGTTCGGTGCGTAAAATATCATCAACAACCCATAACGTCCCACTGCTGGGCTCGGGTCTCCTCTCACGAGAGGGTTAAGGCCATCCGTCCCCACGCTGGCCAAGTGCGGGTTGGGGTCTGGCAAGACAACGTTGTGGCTACGTTATCTTGCCGTTGGATGTTTTTAAGCCACCCAAAGGCCTCCAACTAAGCTTCACGACTGTTATCCTATGATAACAACCGGGAAACGCTCATGGTAACATGCCACCAGCGGTCACCCATCCAGGTACTGACCGTCGTTGCTTACCCTATACCCTTTAATATCAAATAATTAATTTCAATTGGAAATTTATGATTAATTAATTTACATTAAGTTCTTGTGAATTTACAAAACAACGTTAAGTGTATTTGTAACACGTCATTATTTTTCATTAAAACATTTTTTGACAAAGGAAATAACTTTACTCTTTAGTAGCAATAATTTTATATTCGTTGACTTATACATTTTTTTTATGAAATAGTGGGGCAAACGAGCAGACGTATCGCCTGATGTGTCAGCGATTACCGCCGCCCATGGACACCCAGCAACACCAGAGGTGTCACAAGTGCGTTGCTGGCCTTTGGGGGATGGGGGAGGGGGGAGATAGGGGGAGGGTTTGGGTTTGGGAATCCGATATCCTCACTCACTCGGTGAAACACAGCGAAAGCACTATTTCACACCGGTTTTCTGTGAGGCCGTGGTATCAGTCCGGTCGAGCCGGTCCTTTGGCTCTCCCACGGTGAGCCACGCGCATTTGAAAATTGACTATTTCAAATGAGTGACAATTTAACCTTGCAACTTTAATTCAGTAATCCTATTTTAAACTTATTTTAAATACGTAAATTTATGTCGTCTATTATGTATTTTAGTGAAAATAAACTGTTCACTCGTTTAGAACCAGGTCACGAGGAAACAGTTTGCATAATAGGCCGCGTAGATTACCAGTGGCGGGGAGAAACAAAAATATTGCGAATTAATGTAAATGGGTGTGCTGTAGCGTACGGACAGCGCCGGGAGGCTCACTACTGTGTCATCGATCTCGTGGTATTTATACGATAGTGTTCACTGTTTCGTGGCTAGATTATCTATTTGGAAGTTCATTTCTTGAATGATAACGTTTGTTCCTATCTAAAAAATCTATCTTTTTTTATCTGAAATGTTGGAAATTATTACACCGCGGGTTGAATTTCTACTGGACCGTTGTGCTATTGCTCAATGCTAATGTAGATTGTAATTAATATAATATATTCTACGTCATGTATACATGACAATCTGTGGCAAGATTCGCAAAATGATACTGCGCTAAAGTCAAAATGTAGCGAAGGTTTTAAAGTGTTTGTTACACGAATATAATTCTTTTCCTAGATATAGTTTACTACTGTTAAAGATACAAAACTTTAATCAATCGATGTTATACGTCATACCAACTGGGAAGAAACATAATTTTGCAATAACACATGTGTACATCTTCTATCACACTAATATTATAAATTTGAATGTAAGTTTGTTTGTTACGATTTCACGCGAAAACTACTTAACCATTCATCATGAAAATTTGTACACATATTTTTGGAGGTATTAGAAGTACATATGATACTTTTTAGGTTTCCGTGTCAAAGGCAAAAAACGGAACCCTTATAGATTCGTCATGTCTGTCTATCTGTCTGTCTGTCCGTCCGTCTGTCTATCTGTCCGTCCGTATGTCACAGCCACTTTATTCCGAAACTATAAGAACTATACTGTTGAAACTTGGTAAGTAGATGTATTATGTGAACCGCATTAAGATTTTCACACAAAAAAAAAACAATAAATTTTGGGGGTCCCCATAGGCGCACGAGCGCAGCTGCAATTGATGCCTTACAGCCCTTGGCTACTAATCTACTATAAATGATTAGACTATTGTGTTGTTTTTTAAAGAACTAGCTAAGTGAATGACCGTTATTTCTAATGACCTTTTTCGTGAACCAATTTTGATGGCACTTTCACTGGCAGATAGCTGATGATAGAAGGAGTAACTTAGGCAACGACTAGCTTCGACCCGCGGCGCTACCTGCGGTTGATGTTTTAATGCGGGTAACACCGCGGGGCTCAGTTAGTTTTACTATAAAGTATAATTAACTAACTGCCTCGGTGGCGCAGTGGTAGCGTATGCGACGCTGTGCTTGAGGTCTCGGGATCGATTCACGGGTCGGACCAAATGTTTGTATGATCTACAAATATTTGTTTCGGAGTTCGGGTGTTTTCTATGTTTTGGGTATGTATTTACAAAAAAAAAGTATATTGTATTTATATCAGTTGTCGAGTACCCATATCACAGCTCTTCTTAGCTTGGGACTGGATGGCGTTGTGTGTTAGATGTCCGAAAGACCTATTTCTTAGCGTTCCATGGATTCACCGTGCGGGTGCCGGGTCCATCGCGTGATAGATGGGGGCAACACATGCGACTTCGACAGTGCCTGGGAATTGCGACCCAGATTTAGGTTTAAGGAGCACTCCTTACGACGCGTCAACGCTCACCTCCACTGTCCGCCGTGTTACCCCCTCTACCTAACCATATTTGAAGTGAGCCTAGCAATTCCGCTTTGGATATTCGTTCAAGAAAAGAGCTTACTGAAGCTCTTGGCAATCCAAGGTCTTTAAGCAGGTTATAGAGGGATTTAGCTGGTATACCCCTCGCACCCACTTCCACGGCATACAGCGCAACGACATAACCATTTTTAGTTATTTCGTTGGTTAAGTCAAAGTACTTGTTTCTTTTTAAAGCGTGGTCTTTAGGGATGTTCGTTTCCCACGGCACCGTGAGTTCTACTAGTACTACACGCTTAATTGACATTGCATAAAGAAATATGTCTGGTCTGGATGCCGAGGCACAGATATCCACCGGTATTCTGTAGTGATTTTCATACGTGTCCACTAATAATGTCCAGTCACTGGCGGTATTTATAATTGAGTACGGCTTTTGTGTGAGTGAAGTCTTTTTTGTTGAGCCTTCCTTTACAAACGCAATGTTAGTTTTTATGTTTGTTGTTATTCCTTTTTTCGCTCTCGCCAGTGATAAACTCATAGCTTCGCGTATGATGAGTAATACCCTATCATGGCGACGTGAATAATGACCCCGGTCTAATAGCGCCTTACAACCTGTCAGTAAGTGCCTGGCTGTACCTATTGCCGCATTGCACATCGTACAAGCCTTTTCTGTAGCTTTTCCCCACCTTACTAGGTTGCTTTGATCGGGGAGAGTTAATTGAAAGGCGTTGAGGTAGAATTTTAACAGGGCGAGTGACCAATCATATTTAAAGTGTGCGCCATTTCAAAGCTGGTGGGATACAAAATTCTTCTAGAGTTAACCATTCATTCTGCATTTCTAGGTTCATTGCGTGCACCTTGTAGGTCTCGTTTTCATCTTGTTGTATGAAAGATTTTGTTATCTCTTTGTCGGTCTGTCTTCTAGCATTTCCCAATCCAACTCTACTGGACTGCGTACCCACCATGAATTTTTTGTGGAATTGGAGCCGTGACTCTAGCTCTGATGAATTTTTGTCTTTTGGAAGGGATCTAACGATTTCGTCTTGGGATTTTGACAAGACATGCATTTTGGCAACTCTTAGGTGTTTGTAGAGTTCCGAAGGTTTTTTTAATTTCATTCCAAAATTATTCGAGCTCCTGTACAACGTTGACGGGTCTGCAGATGGTGCTAGCCCGAGCCACGACTTCAATGTCTTAGTGACTTTCGCGTCCAGTGTTCTTATGTGGTTCTGGTTTATATCATATACTAGAAACGGCCAGTTGAGACGTGATGTTAAGTAGTTGTCGTAAATCCAAGCTTTTTTTACGTTACTAATTGGCTGTTGGTCTACCTTGTCAATGTCTTTTACGAAGTCATCGACTATTACGTTTATAGATGGAGTACGACCTTTGTGGTCTATCTTTCTTACAAGGAATTTAAAGGGCATGGTTTCTGATATTATTGAAACACTTTCCCCACCAATAGTAATCCCGGGGTCATATGAGGTATACCTGGTGCCTCGCCGGCCCAGACAAAGGCAATAGCATTTGCTAGGTTTTGTCCTCATTCCCTCCGTCCAGGTACAGAAGTCATCTACCTTACGCAGTAGTTCTTGGCACTGCTTTGGATTACGTGTAATGATCGCAAGGTCGTCTGCGAACGCTAAGATGGATTCCGTATATTTTCCATTGACCTTAAACCGATAGCCCCACCTCTTTTCGCATGTTGCGATATTATCTATTAATATATTTATAACTGTATTAAATACTACTGGCGATAAGCAGCAACCTTGGAACAACCCTACTCTGTATTCGAGGGGTTTCGTATGTCCCTCTTTTGCTGTGATTACAAATTTTAATTTACTATAGTATGATGCAATTATTTCACAAACTGTTGGCGGGAAGTTATACCATATCAAGGCAAATAACATAAGCTCGTGCTGTACTGAGCCAAAGGCATTTTCTAAATCTATCGAACAGACTGTAATTTGCCTTTCATTTTTCCTAGCATCTTTGAGACTTTCCGCAAGTAATGAGTTATGTTCCAGACATCCAGAGATTCCGGGCATGAACCCTTTCTGGTAATTTGGTCTGAAGTAATTATTATTGGACATATACTGTAATAATTTTAATTGAAGACAGGAGAAAAATATTTTAGAAATTGTATTGGTTAGGGCTATGGGTCTAGTGTCCCTGGGATCTACTACTTCACTTTTCTTAGGAATGAGGACAAAATTAGCTTTGCCAAAGGTTGCTGGTATTTCCTTGTTCGACCAGATCTTGCTGAATATACTTAGAAGGTGTTTACGCACTGATGGACATTTTTTATATACTATATATGGTGTACCATCAGGCCCTGGAGCTGATTTTGAATTTTTCCTCCTAATTTGGATTTCTATGTCTTCTAAGGTTGGCGGGTTACAATCAAATTTAAAACGAGGGCTTGCTGGGTTTTGTGCACTTGGTTCATGATAGGTCTTCTTATGTGTTTGCACCTCGTACGTAGTTTTATAGTGTTCGTAGATCTGGTCGGCCGTTAGAAGCAGTTGTCCGCGCTTCTCTTTGAAAATATTTCTGGAATATTGGTAAGGGTTTCTATCGAACTCTACTTCATGCTTTGCTCTGTTTAAGTTATCAGTTTCGTAAGCAATTTGTACTGATACTCCTTGAATTAGTTTTAGTATTGATCTTAAAGCCCTGGCCAGTTGGTGGCTCAGGTGGATATCGCCCATGGCTAAAGCCATGGTCCCTCTTTCTCTTTCTCAGTTTAGTCTTAAATCTGTTTTCATTTCCTTTATGAGCATAGTGTGTTGAGGGTGGGTAGTGCTCATGGAAATATGTATATATTACTTTTTGGAAAGTTTCGACTTGACTATTTAGTTCTTGTTTTGCTCCAGGATGTTCTAGGAGAACTGCCAAGTTCTGGCTGTGTGCTTTCCAAGTGGTCTCTTTTTGGGAGGGAATGCTAAGACGGGCCCAGATGTGGATGGGCTCCTGGTTCGGGTCACTCTCTGGCCTGCCTTGAGATATATGAGGGTCAACTCTATCCGTAGCAGCAATTGACGAACTTACAGACGTCTGTCTTGCATCAATGCCATCGTGTGTTTTCAAATGTTTTAGGAACCAGGCTCTTTTCTTGTACTGTTTCCCGCACGTGGGGCATCTCAAATCCATTACCTCGCCAGGGTTGTCGGTGTAATCTTTCGGTGGACAGTTCTTCCACCCCCCCTCTCGGACTGTCCCAGGGGTATTTTTCTTTACCGGACTTTTAGCGATATTTATCCCGAGCATGGCTTGCTAGGCCATTGCTCTCGGCTGTCTTTCCAGCAGTCCACAGTCTTTCCTGTTGTCATCTGTCTTTCCAGCGTCATCCCGTCTATCCGGGCTGTAGGGTTTGAAAAGACCTATTTCTTAGCGTTCCATGGATTCACCGTGCGGGTGCCGGGTCCATCGCGTGATAGATGGGGGCAACACATGCGACTTCGACAGTGCCTGGGAATTCTTACGGAGCACTCCTTACGACGCGTCAACGCTCACCTCCACTGTCCGCCGTGTTACCCCCTCTACCTAACGATATTTGAAGTGAGCCTAGCAATGCCGCTTTGGATATTCGTTCAAGAAAAGAGCTTACTGAAGCTCTTGGCAATCCAAGGTCTTTAAGCAGGTTATAGAGGGATTTAGCTGGTATGCCCCTCGCACCCACTTCCTCGGCACTTCCAATAATAATTATTATTTATTTATTTATTCGTAAACCCGTTTTCAATTTAAGTATTATTAACTTCAATTGGCGACTTCTTCATACTTGTTACTTTTTTTTAAAGTGTTAGGTGTTAATACTATGAATTTAAATATGTATCATGTTATTTATATAAATTGAATTGGCACAAATGCATACGATGGTTTTATGTTGAAATTTTGCCGAAGAGAGTTCATTTTACAAAGTACCTTAATCAAAAGAGTTTTGATAGTAGCGAAAGGTCTCCGAAAGTTATAATATGAAAAAATTCAGACAGATATTTTTCGCATTTCAGATATCACGAATGGCATTTAAATTAGTGTTTTTCATATAAAACGTTCACTCTAGGAGAGATATTAGACTGAATGTAATCAGAACTGTCAAAGAATACGACAGCCATTTATTTTTCTTACGTAGTGGGTAATATTTTATGCTTATTTAAGAAATTGTAATTTGTGTACCATTATAAAATCCTATCTACCGGCGATTTCGTATCTGTGCTAAAATAAATAAACAAGTCGTGTGTCGACGACAGTACCTTCGTCATACTGGATTGTGTCTATAAAGTGAAATTTCTCAGTATCAATTTATTTTGGAATTGAGCGTTAACTAAAAGTGAGGCATGCTGCAGCGCTTTGTCATTAGTTATGTCATCTTACAAAGTTGTGAAACAAATAGCGCTAGATTGCTTATTATTGGGGATAGTTTTCTCGCGACTAAATTGACATAAAGGCGGGCATACACGTTCAAGTATACTTGCGCAAGTCTGTCTGTCTCTGTCACGCACCTAAACAGTCTAGATTTTCACAAGTATACTTGAACGTTTATGTCCGGCTTAAGCGCCGAGAATTGCACGACACTTACGCGTTTCGTTCAACGTAGTATAAGTGCGTACAGGAACGAAAAAGCTTGTGGCGCCACGTATTAGGTCGGATCTGAAACACAGACTTTCTTTTAACTTGGTTTTTGTTATTTTACATATATATTTTTGTTGTCATGTAATTTTTCAAACATAGTTCAGGTTTATCGGCACCCTAAATCTGTTACGGAACTGCTTTATATGCGTAAACTAGGGACGCGGGTGGTACGAGGAATCAATCTAACAAGTCGTAAATTCTGAATTCAAGTGTTATCTCTATCTCCAACTCCGGATTTCATAGTGTTATCGCAAAACTTTGCGGAACAGGTATAGACCTATTGCTAATGGTGATATACCAATATCTTGCTTTAATTCACTGATAAAGGTGTTAAAGGTTTATTTAAATCAGTTAATATTTCAGTTAATAATATCAATTTGTAAATATAACGTAGGTTTTGAGCTGCCGTACAGTAAATAGCTACAGTTAAATATGTAAACAAAGTTACAATAAAGTTATCTATCCTTACAAAGTAAGTCTTTTCTCATACACAATCAACGTATGGTTATCCGGACTGACACGACCTTCAACTCTTCAAGAAAATAGAGTGCTTTTGAACAGGAGAAGGACTTTAAGGAGGCTTAAAGTCCTTCTCCTGTTCAAAAGCGACTCACTCGTGACTCTTGACTTTCAGTTATCCATAAGAGACCAGCGCGCTACCGTTTGCCATTATTAAAAGTAAGTGTTTTAGACTGATGAAAGTATGTGTTTTAGACTGCACGATTGGCCTAGTGAATTAGCGGTCACCTCGCCGTTTCCTACTTCGCCAAGTGTCGTGGGTTCAAATCCCACGTAGGACAAGCACTTTGTGTTATCCACAAATTGTTGTTCTGAGTCTGGGTGTTCTTTGTGTCCGTTTCATGTATGTTTGTAAAGTCCCCCGCGACACATGATTTATTCCTAGTGCGGAAGTTGTCTTTTAAAAAAAAAAAGACAATTCAAAAAAAAGGAGTCGATCAATATCCACGTGTAACACAAAATAAAACAAGTAACCACTAAAGGATAAAAACGATTAAAAACGACTTAAAATCCGGGCAAGATTGTCTATTGTGCATTTTACCTTCGCCAAATTCAAATATACGTTATAGTCCAGTCAAATAAGATCTGACATCAAAATTTGACACTCAACTTTGCATTTTTGATACAACGTAGTTTTAATGATACATAAACAAGATTTTTGAATCTGCAACCATCAGCAAGAGTTTGAAAAAAAAATTGTCAATTTTTTTTTCGCAATTACTCGAAAACGGTAAAAATTAGAAAAAACAATATCTAGAACTTAAAACCTAGAAATAATGATTTTCAACACAAATAAGTAGGATACAGGTTGTAATTTCATCGATAACTCAATAATTCACGCTGTAAAGAGTACAATACCTGATTTGGGGTAGCAGAGGACTTTCATTCTGTTTCATCTTCCATCAAACCGCAAACGCTATTGTAATATTAATGTCACATACATCGTAAGCTTTCGCCCTCCTTTTGTTAAACGACAAGAATAGACCATGTTCTGGACACATACCCATGCATGTTATGTAGGATATTCGAATTTTCGATCGATTCTCTGAAATATTCGCTCACAAATTGTAATTTGGTATTGGTGGTAGCGACGTGATTGGATGTCATAAATACACGCTTGAAATGTTATGTTGGTCGTGAAGCGCTCTGATAAGAATTCAGATACTGAATGTTTTGGTGGTTTTATTTCTGTAAACTACATTGTAATATAATTAGAACAGAAGTATTTCAGATTATGATTTATCTATTTCATTAAATATGTGTTTTAGTCTTCTATGTATAATATGCATGTATTTACAAAAAAAAAAAGTATTTATGTATTTGTATCAGTTGTCTAGTACCCATAACACAAGCTCTGCTTAGCTTGGGACTAGATGGCGTTGTGTGTTAGATGTCCGAAATATTTATTATTTATTTATTATTATTTGAACAAATATTATAATAATGTGAAATTGTTTAATTTGATGACAGTCGTTATAATTTATTTCTCGGTAATTCACTGGTAGTAGGAGCTTTAAATAGGCGTGCTTTGTGATCGGTTTCCGATATATTATTACTATGCATCTTCTTAATCACGGACACAAACATAGTGTAACTATAAAAACTGACTACAATTTTGTTAACTTGACTACAACAAAATTCAATAATATGTAGGTAAATATACAACCTGTATGCCATCCGTTGTAGTTCAGACTTGTACTTAGTTTTAAATATTTTATATCTATCGTTTTGACAAAACGATATGTGATAGATATTCGTAAAATGAGGTGTAAAGAAATTCATTTTAATTTTACCTGACGTGACGAATTTAAATTTGCCAAAAATTTGTATTTCAAAGGTTCTATAATCACATCAGACTTTCCTAGTATTATACTTAATTTAGGTCTTTTCCCCATATTTTACCTACCTATGTATTGTACAATAACTACACATTGTAATACCAACATTAAGGGAGCGTTTCATATGAACATTCCTCATGCTTGTATGTATTTTATGAAATACACACATACGCGCGCACACACACACAGGCAAAAAATCTACATAAATAAACATTCATTAAGCATGTAGTATTTTTAAAAAAGATCAATAACACCGGTTAACACAAATGAATGTTAAATTACTTCCTATTGACAATAGCCAAAAGGGCAGTGGCGACCTAATCCATCGTCTTCTTTCGCTTTGCCTTGAACGTATTATTTCCTGAAACCAACACCCTTATTCGATTTAATGGAACTATTCTTCGCCTATACAGCTTTATACGAGTTGAATGTAATATTGCTTTTAAGAAATTGTCTTGTATTGTCTTTGAAACAATCAACTTGGGAGTACCTCATTTCATTATGGAAATCGATCAAAAATATTTGAGGGCTAGCCGGTTTTGAACTTGGGGATCAATTTCTGATACCTTCTAACTACAATATATTGTAATTATAGGACTTATTGGGTCGTATATTACATTTTAAACCCGTTATTTTCAGTTTACATAATGATTGTCTTGCGTTTCATATAATACGTGTATCATTGCCTAATAAAACGTCTCAACACATGCCTCTAATTTAAAGTAAAATATTAGAGCGAAGTTGTAGAGTCAGTATTTAATTATTTCAATGCGCTAAGTTGGGAAATGAAAAGTTAAATACGCTATATTAAAGAATTTATGACGTTAAATTACACATGATGTATGTAGGTATACAGTGCATCGATTGATCGAACCATACAATCCGATTAAATATTAACAGATCCTCATCTAGTAATTCTTCTTACAAAGTTATTTGAAATATTTTGAAGGTATTTGTAGCAAAATGTATTTGTCTCAATATTTTTCCTAGCAATTTTTGCTTCGAATCAAAATATAAAATTACTTTATAAGAAAATACATGAAATACTTAAGTTTCATTTTTCGAATTATTAATCAAGTGTGGAAGACAATCCTTTTCACTGAGATTCCGCTGTCCGTCCGTCTGTCACTAGGCTGTATCTGTGATGAAATATTTCTGTGGCCGCTATAACAACAAATACTAAAAAACAATAAAATAAATGTTTAAGGGGGCTTCCACACAACAAATATGATTTTTTGCCATTTTTATAGATAATAATAGTATGAAATCCTTCCTGCTCCGACTCGCACTCGCACCGAAACAAGCAAAAAGGTCATTTGGTAGTTGATAAGTATCTTCCGCCGCCTAGGGTTGCTTGCATTGCATTTTGAGAGTTCCAAGTGCGTTGCGGACCTGCAACGCACTTGTAACTTAAAGTGCCACCACTACTTCTTCTGAAAAGCGGATTAATATTTGACCTTCCATAACCTCTCTTACTCAGTAAAATGCAACAAAAGATTAGTAGCTTCCTAGTCGTGATAATACATAATGTACTAAAAACAGGTATTCCATTTATAGATTATTAAAATAAATGAACTGATGAATCTTTACGAAGATTATTTTTTGAAATGAATAACTGCAAAAGTAGATAACACTTAAATTCAAAAAACCCTGTTATACTGTTTTTACACACACATCTATATAAGTGCCAACTCTGGTAAACAAACAAACACCAGTTGACAGACGAAGAATGGATTTTAATTAAAACTAGGCGCTTCGAGGATAGGCGCAGTGAACGGACGTAATTTAATTGTATACATATGTGTGTATAACAGCACTATACCCGTGATTATATTTACTGGAATGTCGATACAACATTCGAAGAAGGAGCTCGGGAACTCTGTCAGTATTTTAAATACAAGTAAGTAGTTTATTGTTAAACATTTGATAAATCTAATTTAAATGAATTCACGTTTATGTAAACTCATACAATTCAAGGTACCGTATTTTTAGGTCACACACAAAGTCTACCCGACGCGACGTGGTACGCTTATGCACAACGGCCACCACTAAAACTGCCACCACTGGTGGTAGTTGGGACAACTTTGTTATTATTTCCCAACCGCCACTGGTTGTGGCGGTTGCGAACACATGTAATAAAGGCTTATTCCCAACAACCACCACTAAAACTTGAACTAAAACATCAAAATTTTTATATTGTCCCAACAACGACCCCTCAAAGTTGTTTTAAATAAAACGATCTTTGAACGCACTATATGTACACATAGTGCGTTCAAAGATCGTTTTATTATTGATACGCCAAATTTGTGACTTGGGTATAGTAAATTCAGGCGTAAATTCATGATTATTTTGACTGCACATATGGCGTACTGGTTTGAGCGGTAACCTTACCGCTTTCAATTGCTCTGTGTGTTATGAATTCAAACCACACACGGGACAACACTTTGTGGGATCTACAAATTTTGGTTCTGAGTCTGGATGTGGGCGTCCGTTTCATTTATGTCTATAAAGTCCCCCGCGATACAAAAATATACCTAGTGCGGGCGTTATCATATCCTATATATATATAATCCTGAATTTGAAATTTATATTATCAAATTACCTACCCGAGTGTTCTATTCATACATAAGGCATGCAATTGGCAACGTTAGCAATTTCTCAATGCAGTGACTGGATTTAATTTGAGAAGCCTTTGCAGAACCAAATCAAATTAAGTGTAGCGTACCGTTAACTAATAAATTGCAGAATTGAATACAAGTTATGTATGTAATTAAATGTTTAATTTACGTAAAATGCACTTTGATTAATTGTAACATTTATGTACCTAATGAACGTATTCTAAATCAAAGTGAAAAAAACTTAAGTATTAAAATTTGTAAAAACTTATTCTCTTCGTTTCAATTACTTATAATTATATCAATGTTTTGATTTTCACGTGTTTTTTCGTAAAAGAAAATATTTCTTTGATTATCATATATGAAACCTAGTTTTCATTATTGTTTTAACTTTATTCTTCAGCGTTAATAATGGTAATGAAGCCCGATCGAACTAAAGTACTAAACATTTACCGTAAATGTAAAACTCGATACTACCGAAGGCTAGCTTAACTATCCATTTCCCATAAATCAGTTAATATTATTTGTACTAACTGTAGAGGAACGGGTGTAATGTCCCTCCAACACAAAGGGAGGATCCTCCGACCAGGCGAGGTGGTCATGCCTGGCGGGCCAACTGCCCAACGGTTGGGCTTGTTGGGATGTTGTGATTCAGGATTGGTACTTTCTTGGTATTGTACGTTACTCCGTAGTTCAGGGTAATTTGGTAGATGGTGCTGTAGTAGTTATATTTCTTTTGCGCTGTATCTGGAAGTCTTCACACTAACATCTTTATCGTGGTATAGTTCATTCGTTTAGATAGTGTCAGTGCAGCCACACGCAATTGTGTTTTTTGTTGTGAAATACGAATATATTAATTCATGCAACGGCGTAAACTGACAACGTATACTTGCTAGTGGGTGTACGCCGCAGGCGGGTCCTTTGATTTTGTGGCAGCTTGCCGCACATGAGATGGTGGCGCGATCAAGGTGACCGTATCTAAGCGAATGGACTATGGCCACCTATCACATAGACATCGTGATAGCGTCATAACGCGACCCCGGCCTTGTCCTATTTCTCATCCGAGACTTACTTACCCCTAAGAAATACTTCCTTACACTCCCTCTCTCCGTCCGTCCATACGAAAATCTTCCTTCTCCCTTTGTTCATTTTGAAAATGATGTTCCCCAAGATTGGCATCTGGCATACCGCCAGCTTTAAAATATACCAGCCAAAACCGTTACAAAGTACCAAATAAAAGTAGCAATAGGTAAGGTAGATGATGACACTAATATTTTATTTATGTAAAGCAGTTAGTTGCAGCGTTATGAAAACGGCAAAACATTTCTATGCGGCCAATGAGAAAGACAAATAATATAATAAATAAGATGCTGAGAGTCCGCCTTTTTGTGAGACACGGCGTACAACCTCTTGTCATGGTTGATTATTCAGTTTAGGAGGCTTGATTTGTTACGTACAAGTTATGTGGATGAATTTATTGTTCGTTATCTGATTTTTTCTTAAAAAAATCATATATTACTCATGATTGCGATAGTGCACATTATTACACGTCAACAATGCCACGTAATTGACTTTGATTGACATTTTAAATGTTACAAGCCAAAAAAACACTATTTGTTAAAATATTTTTTTTTATATATTTTACTGTGTTTGAAAAAAAATGTTGGTTGTGTGCTGTGTTTTTATAATAAAGTTTTATTATTATTATTAGTAAAAATAATAAAACTATTTAGAAGAAACTACTAAACCTTTCTCAAACGGACTTTTGTTTGATAGTGAGATTAATATTGTTGTGTAGTGGTCGCCCATTTGTCAAAAGACGAACATTTTTTGAACGAAGTTCCTTATGGGGCGTTGCGGAGGGATACCCTAGCCACCAAAAAGCGTCCGTAACGTAAGATTTCGTGAACGAAAAATTTATTATAGCGCCATCTGTAAGTTGTATGTAACAAGTACGGAGTAACTCTATACAGAACTTGTTTCAGTAGAGATTACTAGGTGGCAGCACGAGTGACTAGTTTAGTTATTTATAATAATTATTATAATTGCAGTCTGCTATTATTATATATTTTTATTAATCATTTTAAATAAAATAAACGTGAACGAAAAGTTTAGTATAGCGCCATCTGTGAGTTGTATGTATTATTATATTTTATGATAAGGATCTTCGTTCCTATCTAGTGTCCCATGACACCATACGACTGTTTTTTGGGGGAGTTTTCCCCATTACATTCCTCCATATAAACTTTAACTGTGCCAAATTTCATCCTCTTCCGTTTGCAAAATTTTCATACTTCTCCGTTTGCATAATTTTCATAATAAGGAGGGATGATAGGTATATACTCGTATATCTATACAACCAATGAGATTTTTCTTTAATTTTGTAGGTACATCTAAAATATGAACAGACTTTTCCCTGCCTGTGTCTTTTATTAAAGTAACTAGCAAACCGCCCCCCCACCCCGCTTCACACAGGTTTTTACGAAAAATATAATATAGCCTATGTTACCCCAAGAAGATGCGCGGCTTATCCGTCGTCGTCGTCTTCAACTAATATAGTTATATTTTATACCAATATATTCAAAAATTTACAAATTATATACGAAAACCTTCTTCATGAATAACTCTATCTATTTGTAAAAACTGCATCAAAATCCGTGAGTTCTTAAGTTTTGGTGTCACGTCATTTGCATTCAAGAAGAAAAATCAATACGGAATAAAATATTAGAGGTATACATAACAATGTGGAAATGAAAGCGACCATTACCAATACAGCCTCTCATTATCTGTAAAGCAGTTTTTTTAACTTAATTAAAGACTCGTTTTTCAGAAGGTTCTACTGCTGTCTCTTTTATATGTAAAAAAATAAAAAGATTGAGTCAACGTTATCAAAAATTATTTAGCCGCTATATTTTAACATTTCAGAGGAAAATAAAAACCAATAATGTACTTCCGGTTGAGCTAGAATTACTAAATTTGGCGAGAAATGAGTTTTACAGTACAGGAAAAAGTACCAAAACCATTTATTTTATGTTACATCGTATGATGAAATGTTCCTTGAAATCACAAACTTCTAATATTGAAGAGAAATTAATAATAAACTTACAAATGTATTACTGAAATGGTAGGGAAAGGGATCTTTTAATTAGAAATATCTTATTTAGATGGGGGTTTGGGGCACGTCGCTGTGCTGTATCATTTACAAGTAGGTAGAACAAATAAATATTTCTCCAGTCAGCCTGTGACCACGGCCGGTGCAACCTGGTCGAAACGTCAGGCAAATCAGAGGTATGTAATAATGCCTTTTAATAAGTGATCGCGTTAATTCCCGTAAAAATAATTATTATTAAACAAATATTTCGGACTTCTTATATTTTATTTTATAGGTAGTAGAGCCACGCTGATTTCAGCATGAATGGGCCGGCTCGACCGGGGCGGTACTACCCTCGCACAGAAAATCAACGTAAAATGACAGCGTTCATGCTGTCGTGTTTCGTTGGTGAGTGCGAGACCGGAGGCCCAAATAGTCTAGTCGACAAGTTCCACTTGTTGACTAGACTAAAAGATGCAGCAGCATCACTAGGCCGCCATGGTGTGGGTTGCCATACTGCATTGTCTGCATTCGCAGTGAGTATGGTGACCGCCACTCTTGGATTCTGCTTATGCTTTCCATCAGGCAGAGTAGAGTCATTTTGGCGGGCCATACATAAAAAAAAAAAAAAAAAAAAAAACTTCTAACACTCAACGCTATCTAGTCCCAAGCAAAGCAGAGTTTGTGTTATGGGTACGAGACAACTGATACAAATACATATATACTTTTTTGTAAATACAATACATATTATACATGGAAAACATCCAAACTCCGAAACAAATATTTGGAGATCATACAAACATTTGGTCCAACCCGGGAATCGAACCGGAGACCTCATGATCAGCAGGCGCACACGCCAACCGTGAGACCAATCCCCCAAAGGCCGGCAACGCACTTGTGACGCTTATGGTGTTGCGGGTGTCCATGGGCGGAGGTAATCGCTTACCATAAGGCGATACGTCGGCTCGTTTGCCCGCCTATTCCATAATAAAAAAACATTTCACTTTTGTTTTGTTTTCTTCTTTCTGTTATGAGTTTGTAAATAGCAATTAGAATACTATAGATAATCCGTACTGCAACTCGCAACTCCCCCTGTTTTTTATATTTTATCTCCTACTCCCTTCAGCAGTTGCCTGGAAGAGATCGCATATATCGTGATAAGGTCGCCATTTGAACTTTTTTCTTATAATTTTAGTTTTTAGTTTTTTTAGTTTTTAGTTTTTGTTTAACATATTATTTTGTCCTATTTATTTTTAATTTCTATACTTTGTGTTATTGTAAAATAACGAGTTATCTATATATCTATCTACAATTTATTATTTCTTACCTATCCGTGGACACTCAATAATTTCAATGGTTGTTTTCATGAATACGATCACTATATAATCTGAACAACTAAAAGTAATAATATTCCAAGTTGCACTTTAGTAAACGTATTTCAAACTTTAAATAATAAGACAGTCTATTAGCTGTTCATTTAAAATTTCAAATATATTATTTGATGTTATTATGATGGTATTCGGAGTTGCTGAGATCTCCTTAAATCCTTTTGCAATTCAACGTGATGGATTACGAAATACAATATTTGTTTAGGTTCACGATCAATTTTTATTCGAAGGATAAACATGCTTAAATTAAATTACTTCGCCAGCCGTATAATATAGCATTAGCAATTGTTGATCAAATATTTTACAGAGTGAAATGTTGTGTATCGTTAGACATGGCATAATTACAATCCAAAGTTATTTAAATGAGAATACTTAAAATTAAATGTTTGAATTGGACAATGAATTGTGAATTTTTAATTAATTAATTTATAACTTTATGCACTTCCAGGACAATTTCTATCCGTCAACCTTTGGATGGTGTAGAAATTTTGTGACGTAGGCGCACATAGTTTAAATACTTAATCAACTAAAGTTTACATTACACATGTACATTAAGTTTATATAGAAGATCAACAAATACATATACACTATAATTATATATCATACTAGCTGATCCGGCAAACGTTGTTTTGCCACAAAAAAATGTGGTATAAAAATAAATGTTGGTCGATTCTCAGACCTACCCGATATGCACACCAAATTTCATAAAAATCGGTCCAGCCGTTTCAGAGGAGTATGGTAACTAACATTGTGACACGAGAAAGGTCGTGTACCTTCTTTACAAGCGGGAGCGCATTCTAGTGTAGAACGGCTTGAACGAAGAACAAAGAGTTCACGAATTTAAAATTGGGGGAGGGCTATAAAAGAATGTTTGTAGATGTGTTCTGTTGTGATTGGAGGACAGGAAACGAAGGTAGGATCAATGTAAGTAGGTGAGAATGGGAAGGTAAGAAATAAAAATAAAGAGGTCAGAGCTCGCTGATTGCGGCGTTGGCAAGAGGGTAACCAATTCAGTTGCGAACGTAAAGCAAAGACGTGGTCATACTTGCGTTACATACATAAATAAACCGAATAAAGTTGTTAAAGAGGCGGTCTAGCTTGTTAAGGAGGTCTACATTCAGGTCGAAATAACATACACCAAAAACTGCATAATCATAGTTTTGGTTTATGGAGGCAGGAAATTGTAATGGCGATATAGTGTTCGCAGGTTTCTAGTTACCTTCTGACTAACGTGAGTAATCTGAGCTCGCCGATCGAGAGTTGAGTCAATGTGTAGACCCAGGTCCTTGACTGCAGGGCTAAAAGGTATCGCTGACTCGTTGAATACGATCGGTGAGTTTCAAGTACTGTTCAATCTGTTAACTATGCAGTTGCTGCCAGGAATGTTTGCCTGGTTTTTAGTAGGGTTTAGTCAATCCACATTTCTGCAACGAGGTATTTATGACTCGCTCTCCGAAACTTCAAAATCAATAGGTATATATGTAGCTACTTCTACATACGACGCAACAAGAAAAAACACTATAGCGTCATGTATCGCATGTACACCAAGCAACGGAATAACGTACAATACGAAGAAACTATCAATCCTGCATCGCGCAACAGAAGTTCTCTAGCCGATTAGCATAAATAAAATATCCCAACATCAACCGTAGCAGCGTTGGGCCGTAGCCCACCAGGCATGATCACCTCGCCTGTTTGGAGAATCCTCCCTTTGTGTTGGAGACATGACACCCGTTCCTGCACATATATTACTTTAAAATTTACTAGACATAATGTTTTGTTAAATAAATAAATAGAGATAGATCAATGTTAGAAATGTGTGCCTTTTAAGCTATGTATTGTCATAGAGGTGTACAGTTTAAAGCGGTAAGACATGAAAGTAACGATTGAGTTATTGTTTCAATAAATTGATATTAAAGCTATTCATGTATTAAACATTTATAAACATAAATACACATAAATAAAAATTTATTTATTTATGTTGAAGATATATCACCTTCATGGTCTTATGAATTAAGAACATCTTTTCAGTTTGAATATATTTTAGAATATGTCACTTATATTCCTATGTCTGCTTGAAGTGTTTGTGTTTTTATATAGGTATTATTTTATTAATATATTCTGTATTTCCAAGTTACCACTGTGTATAATTCTCTGCAAATAATCCTCCCCAACAAGGGTTATGGCCCCAGAACCCAGGGATGAATGGAAAACAGAAATAAAGTAAAATATTACGAAAATATAAAAACAACAAAATGTCGAACGTACGTGTGGAGCTACTAGTAGGCGACAACTACGATACTTGGAAGATTCAAGTAGAGGCGTTGTTGATAAAAAACGACTACTGGGAATATGTGACCGGTGAGAAGCCAACGGATGAGGCCAGTGTGTTGATATGGGAGACTGCGGATAGAAAAGCCAAGTCTGAAATCGTACTGGCCATGGATTCGAGTGTGGTACGTCATGTTAGAAGGGTGACTACTGCAAATGAGCTGTGGCGTAAGTTGGAAAGATTGTTCGCGTCAAGAGGTCCCGCGAAAAAGGCGACCTTGATGAAAAGGCTTATGTTAAAGAAGATGAGCGAAAATAAAAAAGTAAGCGAACATCTTGATTGATTTTTTGAGGCCGTCGATAAACTCGATGAAATGAATATCAAAATTCATGACGATTTATTAGCTATAATGCTATTATATAGTTTGCCAGCAAGTTTCGAAAACTTTAGATGTGCAATTGAATCGAGGGACGAGCTTCCAACACCGGAACAGCTGAGAGTGAAAATCGTCGAAGAATATAATTCGAGAGGAAATAACTCAAAAGTCGAAAGTATGGAAGGTGATATGTATGTAAACAAATACGTAGAACCCAAGAAGGGACAAAAGACTAGACAAAAGGACAAATTTAAGTTTAAATGCTTTAAATGTCATAAATTTGGACATAAGGCTTCGGAATGCAAGAAGAAGGAGAGTACTTCGGAAACTAGATTAGTAGAGTCATGTGCTAGTGAAAAGTGTGTTGAAGCTTTAACCTCTGTTACAGTTTCAGATGAGTGCCGTGCTGTTGATATCAAACGCCGACACGGATGGCTGTTTGATAGCGGCTGCACTTCTCATATGTGCAATGACGGGACAAGGTTTGATGAGGTACTGCCATCGAGTCAAGTATTAAAATTAGCCACTGAATCTTTGTCGTCCGTGCAAGGTAAAGGTACTGTTAAGATATTAGCATGTAACAATGATGGTACGCGTAAAATTGAATTCCAAGATACGTTGTTAGTTCCTGATTTACGTAATAGTCTCATTTCGATCGCCAAACTCACTGAACGAGGCTGCGAGGTTATCTTTAAGCGAAATATAGCCTACGCTGTGAAAAATGGTGAGGTTAAGCTAACTGCTGATAGGCGAGGGGATTTATATTACTTGAGGGAGCTAGATGCCTCGGCATCGGTAGTATCAGGGAATGATGTGGATTCGTATGAATGGCATGAGCGCATGGGACATTTAAATGCTAGAGATCTTATGAATGTACTGAAGAAATCTGGAATTAACCTATCCAAGGTTGATAGTAACTTGCAGGATTGTGACGTGTGCGCTAAGGGTAAGATGGTGTCGTTGCCTTTTGAGAAGTCCAGGGAGCCCTGTAGTGAGAAATTGGGGATCATCTATTCTGATGTGGTAGGCCCTATGAGAGTTCAATCGAACGGAGGTAATAAATACTTCGTAACTTTTATCGACGACCATACTCGTTGGTGTGAAGTATTTATGATTAAAAATAAAAATGATGTATTGTCAAAATTTAAAATGTTTAAATGTCAGGTTGAAAATCTGACGGGCAGAAAAATCAAAACATTTCAAAGTGACAATGGTACGGAATTTAAAAATAAAGATTTTGATGATTTTTTACAACAAAATGGAATTAAGAGACGTTTTACTACACCCTACACGCCGCAGAGTAATGGAGTTGCAGAACGTAAAAACAGAACGCTCCTGGAAACGGCGCGTTGTATGTTGATATCTGCGGGACTGCCTTCGAGTTTTTGGGCAGAAGCAATTGCAACTGCATGTTACATTCGTAATAGATGTCCAACAAAAAGTCTGAAGGGGAAAACTCCGTATGAAAAATGGTTCAATAAGCCTGTGAACGTAAGTTACCTAAGAACTTTTGGTACAAAAGTTCATGTCTTAGATAAGGAGCCAGGTAAAGATAAATTTGCATTACGCTCTATTGTTGGCTATTTTGTAGGTTATCCAGAAGAAGCTGTTGGTTACAAGCTATGGATACCGGAGCGGAGAAAGTTCATCGTGTCCAGGGATGTAAGATTTCAGGAAGGAAAGTATTTTAAAACTAAAAGTAAAGTCTCGGATCAATCACTTCTTGATTCACAATGTGAGGAGAATGTTGTGAGGAAAAGTATCGAGGTAGAAATTCCATTGGAAAGTCCATCAAATGTACCGACTCGTCAGAGTGAAGGAAGTCAATCCATTGTGTCAGCAAGTCAAGTACCGAGTACGTCGAGTACGCCTTGTACAAATAAGGAACCGTATATAATGAGAGATTTCAACGAAGTTCAGAACTTATCAGGACCATCGCATGAGGTACCAAGTACAGTAAGTACGAAAAGTGCTGAGAATGAGGAGAATGTAACTACTCTGAAAAGAGGGCCTGGTAGACCGAGAATTGAAAGAGGGCAGATAGGTCGACCTCGTAAAATTTACAACATGGTCGAAGTTCAAGAAAATAGAGAAAATGAATCATCGACGATGGACGAAGATGACTTCGCGGACGCTGATGATTTTGCAGGAGCTATTGAAACTTCATTGAAGGATGCTTTGTCTAGTGACGAAAAGAGTCAATGGGAAGAAGCGATTTTATCAGAAATTCGGAGCCTAGTGAAAAACGACACATGGAAAATCGTAAGGAAACCAATTGATCGTAATGTCGTAGGATGTCGATATGTTTTAACGACGAAGCTTAATATCGACAAAACTGAGAAAAAGAAGGCGAGACTTGTCGCGAAGGGATATAGTCAACAGGCAGATCTTGATTATCACAGGACATACGCACCGGTTGCGAGGATTTCAACCGTTCGTTTGCTGGTCGCATTAGCTGTCGAGATGAACGTGGACATTGATCAAATAGATATTAATACGGCATATTTAAACGGAGATTTGAATGAAGATATTTATATGAAGATTCCAGAATTGCTGAAAGAAAGTTTGGAAAAACTTGTGAAATGTGATGGTGTTACTAGCATCACAGGTAAGAGAGCAATGAAGATGCTTGAAGATATGAAGGAAGGTGGAAATACATGTAAATTAAAGAAGGCTTTGTATGGACTCAAGCAAGCCGGGCGTCAATGGAACATAAAACTTGACACGAAGTTAAGAGAAATGGGCTTAAAGCCGACTATAAATGAGCCATGCTTGTACCACAAGCGTAACAAAGATGGTTCAGATCTCTTCGTAGTAGTTTATGTTGATGATATACTTATATCGAGTCAGAAAAGGTCAGTTATTGATAGCTTCAAGCATGAATTAACCAAAAGTTTCGAACTGAAAGATTTTGGTCAAGCAAGTTTTTGTTTGGGGATAGATTTAAAGAAAAATGGGGACAAATACTATTTGTCACAAGAGAAATATATCAATGATATATTGAAGAAATTTAAGATGGAGAACTGCAATCCTGTGAAGACTCCTATGGAGATTGGGAAGCCAGTGTTGAGCACGAAGAAAAATGAGGACGGGAACTCATTTCCCTATAGAGAGCTGATAGGTTCGCTCATGTATCTGAGTGTTGCTACGAGGCCGGATATAGCAAACGCAACAGCGAAGTTGGCGCAGTTCGTAGAGAATCCGCAAGAATATCACTGGAAAGCAGCGAAAAGGATTCTTCGTTACTTGAAAGGTACGATAAATTACAGTTTGGTATATAAACCGGTTTGAGCATGTATGGGTATGCGGATGCTGATTGGGGTAGTTGTACATATGATAGACGTTCATTCAGTGGATACGTTTTCATTTTAGGAGGTGCAGGTATCTCATGGGCTTCACATAAGCAACGCATTGTAGCAACGTCAACCTGTGAGGCTGAGTTTGTGAGTTTGGCGGAGGCTATGAAAGAGGCTGTGTACTTAAATAGCTTGTTGAACGAACTAGGTCTACATAATTTGTCTAAGGTAAGAATGCATGCTGATAACTTGAGTGCCATTTGCTTAACCGAGGATAACGGTGTTTATCACGCGAAGAGTAAGCACATTGATATACGTTATTTCTTTATTAGAGATGTGCTGCGTGAAAATAAAGCTATAAGTTTGGAACACTTATCGACTGATAAGATGTTGGCTGATATACTCACCAAGCCTTTGTCCCGTTTTAGGCACGAATCTATGATTTGTAATTTAGGTTTGTGTGTGCGGTAATTTAGGTAGTATTATTGTAGTAGTATGTAGTTGAAGGAGGTGTGTTGAAGATATATCACCTTCATGGTCTTATGAATTAAGAACATCTTTTCAGTTTGAATATATTTTAGAATATGTCACATATATTCCTATGTCTGCTTGAAGTGTTTGTGTTTTTATAAAGGTATTATTTAATTAATATATTCTGTATTTCCAAGTTACCACTGTGTATAATTCTCTGCAATAATCCTCCCCAACAATTTAAGTACACAATCAGGGTAATACTACTCTAAGATTCTGCTCGTGCTTTTCATCAGGCAGTGTAGAGTAATTTTTAAGTTGGCCCATATTTAAAAAAAAATGAAAAAGGAGTATTCCAATTAAATTGTTATTCACACTAGTTATAGTGTATGTAAAAGTTTTAGTAACATCTATTCTGAACCAAAATTTACTAAATGTTTAAAAACGTAAGACATACATAATTCAGTTACTAAACACATTAATTATAAATGAAAGCCTTATTAAGCAAAGACAAAGATACATAACGGCTATAATGTAATTATTTTTATTTCATACTCATCCGACCGTTTATTTTGCTTCGGTATTTCAATTGATCAACAATGTTTAATGAAAAGATGACAACTAGATGCGCCGTAATTCGTCATTGTCATGTTTATAATTCATCTTCATCGTACAACTTATCCGCGAAGCGTTGTACGCGGCTTTTTTAAGATGAGATAAAATTTTACTTACTTGTAAAAACAATGAGCACTTTGTGGAGAAAATAGGAAGACTTATAAGATTATCATTTGAAATAAATTAGGGAGTTTAAAAATAACAAAACCATATTTTAGGATAATTCAACATTATCATCAGCCTATCGCAGTCCACTACTCGACATAGGCCTCTCCAATTCCATGCCACTTGAAACGATCCTCGGCTTCTCACATCCAGCTCCTACCAGTCTTCTTGCCTAAGTCGTCACCCCACCTGGTCTGTGAGCGTCCTACACTTAAATTGTCTAGACGCGGTCTCCACAGAACCTGTTTATCACAATGGTTATCAGTTCTGCGGCTAATATGGCTAGGCCACTGCTACTTCAGCTTGCTGATCATGATCACCTCGTTCCTGATACGATCCCATAGAGAAAGGTCGAGCATAGCCCTCTCCATGGCACGCTGAGCGAGTTTGAACTTGTGGACCAGCCGTGCTGTACGTGTCCACGTTTCGGCTCCGTATGTTATGACGGGTAGGACGCACTGATTGAAGACTTTTGTCACCTCGAAAGTTGTTTTTACTTAACTGCAAAGTTCGGGGTACACATACTTTTGAACAGCTAAGCAACTGATTGACGCTTCTCGTGACCAGAAGGCCGGCCTTTTCCAGATAATTAGCATTGCCATTCAACGTGGCAATGCTGCCAGCCTTTTGGGAACGCTAGCCGATGATGCGGAGGAATTTTTTGACGCTTGTGTGTAAATATAGTTATTGTCTCTTTTTTATTATTATTAGTATCTTAATTTATTTTTAAAGGTAATTTCACAATTTATGTGTAATTAATTAAACTGATAATATAATATTAATATTTCATTTCATTGTTACAAATTAAGTTCACTTATATTGCATCGCTTTAAACGGAGCCACTAATTTCTCAAATCATAGGAAAACCTAATTTGAGGATTAGAGGTCTGATTTAATTGTCTGCCATAGTAGCTAATATACTTTGCTAATGTAATTAGAATAACTATGTAAATCCCTTATTTGATGGTTAAGTTTATGCCATAAAATTATTATTATTATCTTCACTCTGCCGTGGTAATTGCGAAGGCAGTAAATCAAAGGCGGTCATTTTTATTGCTTCTTTGGAATTTACCTGATACTAACTTTCTTACTTTTAAGGTTTCATACTTGTACATAAATTAGGAGTACATTTTCTTGTTAGGTAATGAGCAATAAGTATGTACGGTAAGAAAAAACTTGAGCGTTCTTTTCTCGATTTGTTTTTTCTGACTTACTGCCCTCTCGATTATAAATTACCATGGCAGCACTATAGGAGGCTAGGAGGAGCTCATAGCCCAGTTGCACTCGGTGATTAGAAACAATCACCGAAGGTAAGCAACGACGGCGCGGTCAGTACTTGGATGGGTGACCGCTGGTGCCATTATACCATGAGCGTCTTCGTGATTCGCAGGTCACGTTAAACAGTCGGTCCCTGCTGTTATTATAGGATAACAGACGTGAAGCTTAGTTGGAGGCCTTTGGGCGGCTTGAAAACATCCAACGGCAAGATTACGTAGCTACAACGTTGTTTTGCCAGTTCCCAACCCATACTCGGCCAGCGTGGGGACGTATGGCCTTAACCCTCTTCTGAGAGGAGACCCGAACCCAGTAGTGGGATGTTATGAGTTGTTGACTGCAGCACTATACCTACTGTGTATCACATTCTTAATCGGTTTCATTTTATTAGTACAACGGTGTTAACAACTCATAAATAGTAAAGATATGCTTAGTTTTCATTAGATTATTTTTTTAATCAATATTTCCTCTCCCCGCTTTATCGACTGAACGTGTCTTGTAGTCCAAAATATAGAACGTCATGTTCATGTATTATGAACGTCCTGCAACACATACATGCAAATCGCCGACATCGCATTGTAGGTAGAGCCAGATGTAGAGACGTAGAGGCGTTGATGTGTAGCCTTTATAGTTGCACTATGCCATTACCCATTGTTAAATGAAATACACTGGAGCGCTTACAATTTCGGCATTTCAACTTAAATGGAAATTGTAATGCTAATTAGTTGTTAGTTTAAATTATTATATAACGTTATTTTACATATTTAACCGGCTTCAAAAAAAGGAGGAGGTGATCAAGTCGTCTGTATTTTTTTTTATGTTTGTTACCTCATAACTTTTGACTGGGTGAACCGATTTTTATAATTCTTTTTTATTTGAAAAGTCCCGAATGGTCCCATTTAAATTTGGTCCAGATTGAAGTCGGTTTTTTTGTTAAAATTTGTAGGTTGTCAATTATATACTAGATAAACAGAAAACTTGTATGTGATTATTAATACTTTCTCTCAATGTTTGATATTAACTTGAAAACTAAAGTTTTTCGATACTCTTTCATTGACTTTATTTTAAAAGTAAATTAAATTAAAAAGATTTTTTAAAACAAGCTTTTACTGGAATGCCTCGAGACGTATCAAACGAGTCCAAACTCGATGATATTGTGACGTTTTTTTACAGAGTTCCTATTGCCGCCTTCTAGCTCCAGCATCACATCAGCTCCATGTCATTATAATATTGTATTGTCACTCTGAATAAATATGCTTGCAAAATTTCAGCAAAATCGGTTGAAGATATCTGCTTCAAAATTGAGTTGCAAGATTCCACCTGAACATACATGCATACATACATTGCAAGTTTATGAAAAGCTTGTAACAAATTCCATTATTTTTATGATAAACTATTTTTCAATTACTCTATGTTTTTACTTGCGTCTATACAAGGGGATATAGCTCAGTGGCAGAGCAATCGACTGCAGATCGATAGGTCCCCGGTTCAAATCCTGGTGTCCCCTGAGTCATTTTTATGTTTTGCTTTTAAATTTAAAGACTTGACGTATTCAGTTTTCAATACTGACTAATCACTTTTGCATTGCTTGATATTATATAAATTAGTTTACTGCTTCCTTACTATTCTGGTAAATCCATATTAAACGTCATTTTCATTCAAACTAATTTTAGAAGGTGAATATTGAAAATAAGTTTAAAGATCCGTGGCAAATTAAACAAAATGTTTTTTAGTAGAATAACATGATAAAATAATCACAAATTTTAACAAAAAAAACCGACTTCAATCTGGACCAAATTTAAATGGGACCACACGGGAATCACCAGCTTCCAAATAAAAAAAGAATCATCAAAATCGGTTCACCCAGACGAAAATTATGAGGTAACAAACATAAAAAAAATACATTCGAATTGAGAACCTCCTCCTTTTTTTGAAGTCGTTTAAAAATGGCCTTTTGATCTGAAAATATACAAAATATGATAACTTACACCTGGAAGCAGAACAAATTGTTCATGTGGTGACGTACAGGGAACGAACTGTACAGGACAACAGCTCAGAGAAGAAAACTTTTAACAATCCTTTACCAATCAATTTGGCCAGAATGGTACAGTAGGCCGAAAAACCTAGAGATAAGCTTCTGTCCTAGGAGTAGGTTAAAAAAATCGGATATCTGACACCCAACGCCATCTAGCTTCAAACTAAGTAGAGCTTGTACTATGAAAGCTAGGTTGACTGATGGAATACTTATTTACGACTTTTTTATTAAAGGCTATATTGATGATAATGATGAGAGAACAAGTGATTGTATCCCTCATACAATTACTTATCCTCGGTGTTGTTGAAACTATGTACGTGTACTAATATAATGTATCTACCAAAACTTTACATACTAGATGTATGGTTGTGCCTATACTTATATTTATAAAACAAGCTGAACCGGAGAACTTCGTACCGCCATTTTTCCAAAAACCAACCAAAGCCAAAAACTTGTTTTAGTATTTAAAGTCGCGAAATCAGAAAACATAGTTTTGTTTAAATTTTTGGCTATACAAACCTTGTCCAGACTAGAACAAACACATAAAAATAATGAATCAATTTGGTGCAGTCGATTGGAAATTATGCGCGTACATTCATTTAATCATCATCATCAGCCTTTCGCAGTCCACCGCTGGACATAGGCCTCTCCAATTGCACGCCACATTCATTTCGATGATTCTTTTTTATTTATATACATTATCTAATATAGTTTTGCTAACAAATGTACAATCATAAAGCTTTAAAACATAGTAATTAAAAGAACTGTAATATAAAAATATGTAATTAAATGTTAAATGTAAATAAAAATAAATTTACGTTGTAATTATTTTAGCTTTACCTACTAGATTTACGCTGAGCGCATTAAAGTTAAATAAAAACCAATTTTTGTCTACTTTCATTCTCGTTTATAGGTCATATTTTATTCTCTTTGCTTAACTTGACTGCCTCGTTGGTCTCGCGGTTGGCGTGTGCGACTGCTGATCATGAGGTCACGGGTTCGATTCCCGGGTCGGACCAAATGTTTGTATAATCTACAAATATTTGTTTCGGAGTTTGGGTGTTTTCTATGTATAATATGTATGTATTTACAAAAAAAAGTATATATGTATTTGTATCAGTTGTCTAGTACCCATAACACAAGCTCTGCTTAGCTTGGGACTAGATGGCGTTGTGTGTTAGATGTCCGAAATATAAATATATAATATAAATATAATATATAATATAAATATATAATATAACTTTTTCATAAACTTGCTCACAATTTGAATATAATAATATTAATATTACTACTTGGAATGTGATTATGAAAACATAAAAAATATTGTAATTCAAAATATCAATATTCCACAAAAAAAGTTTAATATCACAAAAACAATAATTATTCCAATATTACGTGGAACACGGTGCCCACGAAGCAAATACAAAGACCGTGCCGCACTCGAAGCTGCTAGTTGTTTAAACATAGCGCGAGCAATCCGACGCCATGAACCTAGTGTCTCGACCCCTAACGGTTCAAAAATGTATTTACCTATTATTATTTTTTATTTACGCCGTTTGAGGCTTTCCGCAGAAGCAGCAGCAGCGCCGGCATAACCAGCTGTATTTGGAAGATGAGATGGCGCGAGGGTGTCGAAGCAAGTGGACGATAAAAAGTATGGATAATGTATGTGGTTGTGTACCTATCTGTGTACAGGAAAGTTTGTATGATAGTCTCTGAGTTAGTATTTCTTTGTCTTTCTTGGCAAATAACAAAATGCTCTTTGTGTCGTGATAATCAAGTGAGTGTAACCATTGTTCAATTTTAAGTTTGATTTTTAACTTTATCTGGGATCGAAGGTTCAGGATCTTATGTAGTTTGTTGTAGATATTTGCGCTTTGATACTCGAGCTTTCTCCTACCAAAGGCTGTTCTGAAGTTTACAGTAGTGCATGGGGGTTTGGGTCTTCTTACAATTTTTGTAGAAACTACATCCGCTGCTACATTTTTTAAAGACAACCAGCCATTTTTCATTTCTAAGCCACGGGTCACAATATAAATTGATATTGTGTATTTTATTATGTATGCCTGTGTGTGTATTCATATATTTATTTTAACACCATTACAGCTTCAAAACAGCTAAACTACCCTTTGTTTACTTTAATTTGTTTTGTTTTTGATTGATTTATTTGATTGATTTGTTTAATGATTCTAGAATGTATTACTCTTTGTTTATTTTTTTATTCTTTCGATATGTCCATCCAAAGGTTGTTTGGAAGAGATTGCTTTTTATCAATAGGGCCACCCATTGTACATAAACTTCTTGACACATTCGACTGTAATAATAGTTATTAGTGTACAATAAAGTAGGTATATTCTATTCTAAAGTGAATTATGTTATAAATAATTAAATATTTTCGGACATCTAACGCCATCTAGTCCCAAGCTAAGCAGAGCTATGAATCTTAATGGTCAATTTAAGTCAAATTTAAGAAATATGATAATTTGCAAACTTAGTTATAGGAAAATATTAATGAAACATGTTTTATAATTGTTTTTTTGACTGCCTAGTTGGACTAGCCGTTGACGTATGCGACTGTCGATTAAGAGGTCTCAGGTTCAAATCTAGGGTCGGGCCAAAAATGTTATTGAGTTTTTCTGATAATATAAATACTTAATAACAACTCGGAGTTTGGAACTTGGGGTTTTAATCCCCGTGCCTGGGATAGTACGTAAAGCTGTAGGTCCTGCGCCTGGTCACTCCCCGGTCGTGTCGAATAACCGTCCCAACGGATTATGAGAGTGAGGGAACCTGTTCACCTGTGTTTGCGCACACACTTGTGCACTATAATATCTCCGTTGGTTGGTCTACGTTGAGACTAGCCGCAGTGGCAATAATCGGCTAGGAGAACATCATATTTTGATTTTACTTCTCCAATCATTCTGAATTGTTCTTTAACTGATTTCCAATTACACTTGTGAAAGAAGGAAAGTTATAAAAATACAACAGTATTTCTAAAACATTTTTCTCATACTGGTTATTTAATAACAATCAAAATTAATCGTATGAAATAAAACACTAATTAAGGATATCGTAAGACCTTTACAATTTCTGTGTAAAAGAGTGCGGTACCATTTGTCAACAGCTTAATAATCGTAAATGTAATCTGGGACATATGTCACGCAGAGCTTAAGGGTTAAGCTCTGAAACATGAGGGGTTAAGCCTTCAAGAAAAATCCCGTTCGTGTTTGTCGACAGGTAAATAAAGCTAGCAAAAGAAAATGCGTTCATTATGAGTATAACCTTAGGCTTTATGAACATTTACGACTTCTATACGATGAATGATTACGTAAATTAAATGTTTTTGTGATTTGTAATAAGTTACGTTATAGACCGTGGCCCTAATTAATGTTATTGGGAAATGTGGTACCTCCTATCCAGGTAGGAGAACTCTTATACATTCGATATCATCAACACCAAGTAACGTTTCATAATTTTAGTGAATGGTATATGATGTTTTATATCTCAACAAATTATATCGAATGCCTTTCCTTTACTACTAAATCAAATCATCATTTTTTTATGATGATCTTTTATTGAATATTATTATTCCAATTGTTTATAATCGTTTTTTAATTAATTTTAAGAATTTTGCAAGTTATTTCAATACAAACTGTAAGTGGGATTAGAATTCGATGTGTTTTACCCGACTGCGAAAGGAGGGTTATGTTTTTCGAGTGTATGTATATTTCTTTGGCACGCCCTAGAGCCTAAACGGCTAGTCGTATTTTTATGTGAGTGGTGTCAATAGATTCGTCTTAGTCGTGAGAGTGACACTGGGTACATCAAAGTTAAAAAAAATAAAAATAAGGATAAAAAAAAGGAAAAAAGTAATATATTAAAATATAGGATTAATGTTTTCAAAATACATAGAGTGTGGTATCAAAATGTTTTTATTGTTAAATATTGACGCAGTCGGGTTTTTATTTTTAATAATTTGTACTTGTTCAAACTCTGGTCAAAAACACAAATGTAATTTTGGGTTACTCGTGCATCTTTGTATATTACAGCGACTGTACTTACCTGAACAAGTTATGAAAAGTATCAATTATATACGGCCAAATATTTTTGAAGTCAGTTAACAAAATATTATTGAAAATAATTCAAAAAATTAATTGAGATGAGAAGAGTTTTTATTGATAAAATAATGTGAAACCTAGAGTGCTAGAATAAAATTTACGTTCAATTGTTTACTACTGAATAATAAAGAATGCAAATATTATTATGTTCCTAGAATATTAGATAACAGAAGCTGGATGCGAGTAGCCGAGGATCGAACGAAGTGGCGTGCAATTGGAGAGGCCTATGTCCAGCAGTGGACTGCGATAGGCTGATGATGACTAGAATATTATTAAAATAAAACATTTAAGGTAACGTGGTTTACTGGCCGTAATGTTATTTATGTTATCACCATCATCTTACGTCTCCTAAACTGGATTGTGTCTACTATGAATTTCAACTTCGACTGAACGAATATTTTTTACGTGGAGTTAAGTCTAGCCAAAACCGTTCTGTAGATAGTTATATACATATTGTTGTCAGACTTCTTAGAGATCCAGTAACCCCCAGGTATTTGTATGTAAACGGCTCGAACGTGATCTCCAGGATATATAGGGGCCTCAATGTGTTAAGAATAGTCACCTATCCATATACTGACCTGGATAGGATTGCTTAACCATATATTAAGTTAAAATGTACCAACTGAACGGTTGGTCTAGTGGTTTAAGCGGTCGCCACACCGCTTTCTACTGCGTCAAGTGCCGTGGATTCAAATCCCACTTGGGACAACACTTTGTGTGATTCACAAATTGTTGTCCTGAGTCTGAGTATACTTTGGGTCCGTTACATGTATGTTTGTAAAGTTCCCGCGACACAGGATGTATAATCCTATACGGGAGTTGTATTTTTGAAAAGAAAAAGAAAGAATATGTATATACATGAACCTGCCCAGCTTTGTGTATAAATAATACACACATTGACATCATCTAACATTATTGAGTAAAATTTAATCTATCTTTTTAATTTTCCTACTAATCGTGCTGACTTATCTTGCGTATTTCAAAAACTTATTCAAAACAGAAAGTAAATCTTTGGCAAATCATTGACATGTTGAACTAAAATTTTATAATTATAATAACTCTTTATTTTACACCAGATAACTAAATAAATGACTTAATGCTAGGTCAGTACAATTGGCGGCCTTATCGCTCACATGCAACCTCTTCCAGGCAACGTGGAATATAAATAAATACAGGATGTAAAAGGTAGTGTCTGGTGTAATCGAGAGTAGTTGGGGAAGTGAAAATAAAGCAGCGTAAATATGCATAAACCAAAATTATAAAGAGTACCAGTTACACATAGTGTGGGTGATGATACAAATACATATAAAATGAATATAATAAGCAAAATTCATAGATATTATACACACTAAATTAAATACTGTCACCTAATTGACAACAATGACAGTTAATTTTCGTAACTTATTGAAAAAGAAAAATTATGATTTGGTAAATTTCTATCATCTGGAACTATGATTATTCTTTACTAGCTTTCACACGCGGCTTCGCTCACGCAGACTTTCATTCCCTGTTTTTCCCCCTTAGGGGTGGAATTTCAAAAAATCCTTTCTTAGTGCTCACTTACGTTATATAAAGAACCTACATGCAAAATTTCAGGATTCTAGCTCCAGCGGTTTGGGCTGCGCGTTTGGGTATGTCAGTCAGTCAGTCAGACACCCTTACTCTTTTATATATATTTTGAAACGAATACCAACCCCATTCGTTCCACCAACTTCACTTAAATTTACTGTGTACAATCCAGTATAATTTACTTAGTATAGTATAATTTAGGTTTGGAGTTTCCAACGTTTAAAATATTGTTGTTCATGGTTTAAATCTAATTGAATCGTATTAATTACAGCTATTAATTATGGACTAATTTTGAATAATTGTATACTTATTTAAACAGTTAATTAAAATTATAGATCATTTTAACAAGCAATTAAATATCAAACTGTTTAAGTTAATCAATAGCGACAATTGTTATTGTTATTGGAGTAAGAAAAAGTAAAAATATATTTTTTAATTATAACTTGACACATCACCACTCTATGTACAGCTGTCTGACCCCAAATCAGACTGAGCTTGAATTATTGTAACCAGATTTCTACTAAACATACTTATATATTTATAAATATGGACATAATTAACACTCGTATTGAAGATGACTTTCATCCCCTCTCTCCAGGAAACCGTGCTGATTTTCGGGATAAAAAGTATCCTATGTCCTACCTCGTAGTATGAACTCAAATCGTGCCAAGTTTCATTTGAATCCATCCAGTAGTTTCAGCGTGATGCGCGGCCAAGATACAGACAGACAGACAGACAGACAGACAGACAAAAATGAAAAAATTACAGTTTTGGCTTCAGTATCGATAATAGAGAGCCCTCCAAAATTTTTTTCTAAATATCCTTAATGTACAGAATTGGACCTGTTACATTTTTATTATAAGTATATATAGATAAAACTTAACCTAGATAACCCTGTTTGCATAGTGACGAATGAAGAATATGGAGTGCTACCAACCTCCATTCATCCTATGGGTGTAGTAAAAGTCGACTAAAGGAGCAAACAACAAACGACATTCTCCAAATGTACTTGAAACAAACTCTTCACCAACCCGTCTGACCAGCGCAGAAGACTAAAACCTCCTTTTTAAGGAGAAGGCGATGTCTAGGAGTGGCCTGTTAGAGGCTGTTGATGTGATATTGATGTTAAACCCAAATACAATAAATTCAAAATTTAAAAAACCCCCTACTCAAGCACTTAATTGACTAATAATACGCCAATGATATTTTTACAGACATTCTGTTATTCTTCCCCACTTTCACCCCCATAACTTTTAAACGACTCAACCGATTTTCATGAAACATGTCTATGAACACTTGCACGTAACTCACCTTTCCTACAAAAAAACTATATTGAAATCGCTTCATCCGTTTGCGAGCTACGGTGCCACAGACAGACAGACAAACAAACAGACAGACAGACAGACACGTCAAACCTCTAACACCCCTCTTTTTGCGTCGGGGGTTAAAAATAAAGGTGTGCGTCTCGGAACGCCCGACAGAAGTGATAACTTTAACTAATTTAAGTTGAACTATTTTCGGCTAGCGCTGTGGGTTAGAGAGAGAAGGAGCCTGCATGCCGCTGCCGTATGCGTGAGAGAAATGAAAAACAGACAGACTGGCTCCGTAACGCGTTACGTAATGAAGTGGTTTACCCTCCCATAAGAAGTTATCACTTCACAATATCGATCATTTAAACTGAACTTACTACCACTAGATTAAGTTGTTTTCATATTGTTGTTGCAGTACTAAGCGTAGAAACTAAACAAGCACTTTAATTATAAATAAACTCATTTGTAATAAACTTAAATAGAATATAATTGTTGGAAATTGGCAAAACATACATTCATTTTTATTATGTTACAAAAACACTAAATCATAAAGTACTTTCATGAACTTTGACTTATACACCTACAGGAAACTAACTGAAGTCCATATGAAACGACCTGAAATCTTTATACCTCTGAACAGAAACTTCACAAATGTAAAGTATATCCTTGAGATATTTTATTCGCAAAGTTTCATATTACTTCACGTTCTAGTTTATATGAAAATAGCACCATTTTTGGTAGGTACATTATGACTTGACATGGATTATGTAAATTTTTCAAGTAGCACCTAACACAGCTTGTTCAGATTAATTTCCATATTGTTGATGTTGAAGATTATTACTTCAATTTAGGTGAAGGTCAGCTGTATTTTTTTTATTTTGTCCTTAATTTTTATACATCTAAAATTTACTTTCTACTAAATATATTTATATCTAGCTGCCCCGACAGACGTCGTTCTGTCAAAAGTTATAGAAAAAAAAGTACTGTTTCCGTTAATTTCCCCGCAATTTTTATGTTGTTCGTCTCCATAAGAACCTTTCTTGTTCCTTAACGAAATTTAAAAAAAATGGTCGGGCGGTTCTCGAGTTTTGCGCTTAGCAACACATTTGACGATTCATTTTATAATACATTTCATGTAGTGTGGTAAGTGATTGTGATTACATAATTTTTAGTTCTAAATCTGGTTATAATTTAGATACATAGAAATGTATTTGACTGCCTCTGTGGCGCAGTGGTAGCGTATGCGACTGCTGTGCTTGAGGTCTCGGGTTCGATTACCGGGTCGGACCAAATGTTAGTATGATCTGCATATATTTGTTTCGGAGTTTGGGTGTTTTCTATGTATAATATTTAAGTACATATTTACAAAAAAGTATAAATGTATGTATTTATATTAGTTGTCTAGTACCCATAATACAAGTTCTGCTTAGCTTGGGACTAGATGGTGTTGTGTGTTAGATGTCCGAAATATTTATTTATTTATATAAGTACAATACTGACAACCGTGGGAGAGCCATGCTTCGGCATGAATGGGCCGGCTCGACCGGAGTGATACCACGGCCTCACAGAAAACCGGTATGAAATAGTGCTTGCGCTGTGTTTCACCGAGTGAGTGAGGATACCGGAGACCCATACCCCAATCCCCCTCCCTCTACTCCCCCCCCCCATCCCCCAAAGGCCGGTAACGCACTTGTGACGCCTCAGTGTTGCGGGTGTCCATGGGCGGCGGTAATCGCTTACCATCAGGCGATACGTCTGCTCGTTTGCCGGCCTATTCCATAAAAAAAAAAAAAAAAAAAAACCGCAACTTTGTCTGCGTCCCATTTTAATCATGCTGCTCCTATTGGTCTAAGCGTAATGTTAACTGTAGCGTTATAAAACTATCTTAGGTGTACCAACAAAACACACATCAACAAAAGATGTGTAAATCGGTTAGATAGTTTCGGAGTTCATCGTGAGCTACAACATGACACGAGATTTAAATAATAATATATTATGTTTTTTAAGAAATATGTTCATCCTATTTTTGGCAATAAATTTAATTTAATTTAGGCATTTCAAATGTCAGACTAAAATTATATTCGTCAAAAGTGGATGTATAACACGTCTAAGTCTACCCCATTGTGGAACAAAGTCGTGAACTCGTGTATGTAATTACTAGTACCTAATGGGAAGCCAGCAAATATCCGGACAGTAAATGATTAAAAATATTAAAATAGTCTAGCAAAGGTGAGCACTTTATTGAAATCTCCATGAACTTACGAATACAAATCTTTTCTATTATGAATGTTTAAAAGCATTCTTTATTACACAGTTGTGACAGCAGTTAGTTTTGTTTTTATTAAGAACCAATTAAATTTTACACACAAATATCGAACTGTATAGCAGAATGTCATACCGTTCCCAATAACGCAAGCTGTAAAATAAGCTGAAGTTATAATTGTTTCTAACCGTAAACTTTTCGTCAGTCCCCGAGACGGCATTTGAGTTTTTAGTGATTGGTTGCGAACGAAGTAATTAAATATATAGATAATTAATTATTTTTTAACATCTGACGCACAACGCTCTAGTCCCACACTCAGCAAAGCTTGTACTATGGGTACTAGACAACGGATATAAATACATATTTTTTTTTTTTGTAAATACAAACATACCATACAAACACCCAAACTACGAAACAAATATTTGCAGATCCGAGAATCGAACCCGAGACCTCAAATAAATATAAATTAGATTCTACACAAAATAAAATCACGCCTGTTTCCCCGGAAAAGTAGGCAGAGATAGCGAGCTTATTGCCACTAATTGGGATTTTTAATTGCCATTAATTAGATTCTATATCTGGAATTAAATACACACATCAAAAGTGTCTAGGGATCAACATATGTGTCTAGGGATCAACATATATTTTTGCAATAACTTTTCTCCTGAATGATTTTAATTAAAATTTTCTTTAAGGATTCATCAAATAAAGTGTTTTCGTTTGTCACAGTAACGATAAACCAAGTCACCTTTGCATTAATAAAGAAATTTGCAATTTTCCTAACAAAGGGATTTTTGACATTTGAACCACTAACATTAAAGTTCGAAAAAAAGACTGAAATAACAGTTTTCTTTAAAATTTTATTAGGTAACTTAAACAATTAATAATCCGTGTTTCTACCGCGAACACTAACAACACAAGAATCGGTTTGGCATACTCAGAATGAGTTCATCCAAATCACGCTGTGGAATGGCCGCCCATGTTCGTTGCAACAACAAAAAAAGGTCTTCTTGCGACTGGATACCCTCCATATTCGGCAGAGCTCTTCTCTGTAGCATATCCCATGCATGCTCAATCGGGTTCAAGTCTGGCGACTGAGCAGGCCAGGGCCAAAGCCACATCTCAATCTCAAGAAATCCGCATAAAATGCTTGATCCCTAGACACTTTTGATGTGTGTATATACCTACTCTATACTAAAGTCTTAGTCTGAAAACTAGATGGCGTTATGTGTCAGATTGCCAAAAATATTTTACATTATTTTAACATATATATTACATAAAAAATACTACATATTTGAATCGATATTTATGTATGAGCTTACTGGTGAATTTAGTAAAAGAGCAACATTTTATTGACGGGTCAACAAAATCGTACGCGAATGATTTTGATTTCAAAAATATTTTAATACGCCATCTTGTTGACAATAATGACAACTCACTTGTGATCCATGAATTTTATTGTCATCTAAAATCTAAATTAACTTTTGAACGCAAGGTTGTAAAATTTAATTAATAATAATAATTGGGAATTTAAAACGTTATTGTCGGTGATATTAGCAGTCAAATATATACGAAAACAATCCCTACCATGAGATACGCCAGGCGGTACAAAAGTCCCATACAAACCTGCCATTGTCCTTTATCTATAGTATGTTAATTATAAATATTATATTAATAGTGTACAGCCACGCTGATTTCAGCACGAACGGGGTGGTACTACTATCTCACAGAAGACCAATCTAAAATGACAATATTCGTACTGTCGTGTCTCGTTGGAGGGGACGAAAGCGGAGCTGTAATGATGCAGAGGCGTCTCAATAGGCTGCCACAGTACGGGTCACCATGCTACATTGTTGCATTGTCTACAATTGTAATGAGTATAGTGACTGCTACACTAGGATTCTGCTCAAACTTTCCATAAGCAGAGTAGAGTCACTTAGCCAGGCACATATAAATATTTCGGACATCTAACACACAATGCCATCTAGTCCCAAGCTAAGCAGAGCTTGTGTTATGGGTACTAGACAACTGATACAAATACATATATACTTTTTTTTTGTAAATACATACATATTATGCAAAGAAAACACCCAAACTCCGAAACAAATATTTGTAGATCATACAAACACTTGGTCCGACCCGGAAATCGAACCCGAGACCTCTTGATCAGCAGTCGTACACGCGAACCGCGAGACCAACGAGGCATGCTAACAAAGTTTTGTCATATTCGCTTTATGTAAATTCTTTAGAGTTTGTTGCTAAACGGTGTAAAATACACAACAGAACATTTTTGTAATGCATATTTTAAAATAAGCTGGTATAACATTTTTAGACGTGGGTTATACGAGGATAGCAATCAGCTGTTTCAGTAATAATAATATTGCATTAAAAGATAATACACGAAATTCGTAAGAAAAATTTCGCAACGTTTTAAACATTACACTGTGACTTCTAACAGTCTTAATATATTTTAGAAAAATAAGTATTCTATGTTTAAGATTTGTTTGTAACCTCTTTTGAATTGTTTTTTTAAATATTTTATTTTAGCATTAATATAAAACTCAACCCACTACTGTAATTGTGGAGAACTCTAGTCATCAGCCTTAATCGAACCCGAGACCTAAAGCAAAGCAGTCACATACACTACCACTGCGCCACTGAGACAATCAAATAGGTATTCCTATAAGCAATAACCTTTACCTACAACTGTCCTTTTCACCTACCGTCCTATCAATGTAGGAACACCAACTATCCCATATAATTACTAAAATGCCCGGTAATAGGTTTGCCCCTCATTGTACTATTAACATAAAAGACAAGCACTTAAACCGATAAAACAGGAAGGTGGTGAGATCCAAGTGCTTGATCTCTATCTAAGGGATCTAACAACGAGTCAATATTTCCGAAATCGTTCGAGCGTTCCCTTGACCTCAATCCTGAATAATGAGTTACCAACTATGAGATAGTGACCTCTCCACAGCCCTACAACGGAATAAATAAAACCCAACACTTTTATAGGTATACATAAGTATCCGTATACATTGTTTGAAGTGGCCCAACCTTGTCTACGGTCCGTCCTTTATGCTAATTGTACAAAGTTTAACAGGAAGGGTCACCGACAGTGGAAACAACAACTTACTTTTCAGCATTTACTACCTTCGGAGGCAGTATTGAAGTTATTGGAAACGAAACCCCTTACATAATAAAAGTTTATTAATTTATACGTATTTTCTTGACATAATATACTGTAAATCAATATAAAGTTATTGTCTATCAATAATCATGAATAAGTTAAATAAATATTTTTGGGTGCAAATCTTAAAAATTTAAAGGGCTTATTTAACATTTTTATCCATGTTAGGAAAATCAGGTATACTCAGCTAAATAAGTGTTACGAAAAACATTGAATATCAGGGTTATAATATGATGCGATTTTTATATTAATTATTTAACTGCCTCGTTGGTTTCGCGGTTGGCGTGTGCGACTGCTGATCATGAGGTCTCGGGTTCGATTCCCGGGTCGGACCAAATGTTTGTATGATCTACAAATGTTTGTTTCGGAGTTTGGGTGTTTTCTATCTATAATATGTATGTATTTACAAAAAAAGAAGTATATATGTATTTGTATCAGTTGTCTGGTACCCATAACACAAGCTCTGCTTAGCTTGGGACTAGATGGCGTTGTGTGTTAGATGTCCGAAAATATTTATTATTATTATATTTCAAAGAAATTTAAGAAAAAAAAGTATAAGGCAAAACACATGTGAACGCTCATTAACATATGTAAAAATATGAATTATTGAATCAACATCAAGAATTCAAGACCGTTTTCTTGCCCACAAGACTTTATTGAGACAGTTATTATTAAAATAGAAGATATAGTTATATTGTAACATCGTTTTTTTTTGCTTTCAATGTTTAACAATTTTTGTTTCAGCGCCCTCTCGTTCACTGTAGTTCGAACTACAATTGGATGTTGTGCGCGATCGAAGTACCGGGCTGTTGGTACACCTAGGTGGCACTAGGTGGCGTATGTTTTGAAGGATATTTTTTTGTTTACATTCGTACACTTAGAAATAGTGAGACATTATCATATGTGTATCATACGATTCTCATTACATCTTAAATTGATCTCAAATAAGCAAGGAGTATGGAAGTTGTACGTCCTGTTCGCACATCCAGAAATGGGGTAGGGGTTTCATCGAGAATATTCGATGAGAAGTCTATATAGATGGGTGTGTAGCAGTTTATAGATTCATTTCTTAAATCTTCTCTCATGAACTCTGAGGAAGCTTACTGAGTATATTAATATCCTTGTTGGTAGTGTTTGTGAGTGTTCAAGTCCCACTGTCTGTGGTAAGTTAACCTCAAAAAGGTTTTTCCTTATTATCTTAATGTATGTAGAATATGTCCTCAGGCTATTTAATTTTGTTTATAGGGTCGATAGATTACCGCTGAAAGACAACCTACATTTTACCTGTCTTGTGGTTCGAGATTTGTTGCTGAGGAAGGTTGAATATTGGCAGCTCACAGCTCACTCCTCAAGACCCATCTGCCCTACCTTGAGGGAAGTTCACATAATCTTTATATGAAAATTAATTAATATTTTTACTTAGCACCTACAAGTGGATCACTGGTGGACGTCTCCTCAAGCTACCTTGAGCTGGAGAGAGTCTACGGCTGACTACCTTGAGTCAGAGAGGTGACCAGAGGGTGGCTATCCTGTGCTGACCAGTTTACAGGCTTAATGTGTTAAAGAAAGACTGTATAATTTTATTTTTTATTTTAAGACTACCTCATAAGTTTATTTATAACTTTATATTTCAATTTCACATTTGTTAAACAACTGGAACAAGAATAAAAGTTTGTATGTGTCGTAAGTTGTTTCACTGAAGTCTTCCGTGGACCCTACGCACCCTCACTTTAAAATTTTATCAAAATTCTTACGGCGCCCTGAGGTATCATATTCTATCCTGAGTCGAAACCGGTGAGTTTCCACCTGACAAGTTCAGGGGTTACAATATGCCTGAGGGTATCGTAAAATAGAGTTACCTTTTGCACTCTCCGTAGAAAGGAGGCTTTGGCCTACAATACCACGCTGGCATAGGCAATTTTTTTATACAATGAGCCTGTCACAGTGACTTTACTGGTGATGGAAAGCATGAATAGAATTCAAGAGTAGTGATCACCATACTCATTGTTAATGCAGACAATACAACAATGCAGCTTGGTGGGCCACACTATGGTGGTCTATTAAGATGCTTCTGCGTCATTGAGCCTCCGGTTTATTTATTGTATACCAAATGACTTCATAAAATAGCCAACGCTTATGTAATTTGCACAACGGACATGTTATAGCACAAAAGTATCTATATCTCTTTCAAGCTGCAACAGGATGTAGAAAGTATATGCAAGACAGAAGTTACAAAGCATTTTTGGTGTCTTGAGTTGAAAGGCTGATCATACATTCACTATTTCTAAATCTATACTTTATATAATATTATAAAGCTGAAGAGTTTGTTTGTTTGTTTGAACGCGCTAATCTCAGGAACCGCTGGTCCGATTTGAAAAATTATTTCAGTGTTTGATAGTACATTTATCGAGGAAGGCTATAGGCTATATATCATCACGCTACAACTAATAGGAGCGGAGCACCATTGAGAAATGTTTTAAAAACGGGGGAAAATTATCACGCTACGGGCAATAGGAGAAACAAACAAAACGGTTGCGTGGGTCAGCTAGTATTTTTATACAGATCGCATTCAGTAATACAGAATCTAGTATATTTTCTAAACTGAATCTGAGATTTTGAACTACGAAATTACTAAACAATATCTTTGCCATACAGCATGATTGAGACATGATGAGCGACAGAATATCGGTGACACTGTGAAATTTCGGTACACTGAACATTTCTTTTTTAGGAATCTTCAATAGATACTTTTATTCTTAACATTAAGAATGGTGACATTACTGTTCTTTGCAGGTCACAATCACTTGTATAGTTGACAGCTTAGCAGTAAAAGAAAGTTGCTTTCAAACATCTCAGATCAAAAAACTACGCTACTTTTCGTCATTAGCGTATAAGTTGTCGATACTTGTACGATATTGACGAAAAGTAGCGTAGTTTATAGCATAGTTAGTGCGTAACGCGTGTGTTTACTTGGAAATACGAGCCTTTTTTCTGCTTCAACAAGAACAAGGCGGTGCGTTATCTACCTTTTTTTATTTGATCTGAGACAAACATATAAGCCGGCTCGAGCAAACATTGGTAAGTTTGATTTCATGTATATCCTTTTAAAACAGTACACAGTACACGCAGGTTCGCTGAGCTCGGCTTCGTAACCACATTCTTCAATAACGCCCTTTTACGCAAATATCATTTTGAGCTATCGCTAAAACTTCCATGATCACTTTAGTAAACAATAACTCTGAACGGAGAGAATTGAAATACGGGTCCATCATAACTTTTAATCAGCTCAATAATACTAATAATTGTTGGAGAATAAGACCAAACTTCATAGAAACCCTGGTTTCTTATTTATTGGTTTAAGTAACAAGGAATTATGGCACCATTGTCATTCCCGTACATTTCAAATGACATTGAGGTAAGACAAAAAAAAATAGTAGCTTTTAATGTAATACAACGAAAATTGCGTTTTGCTACCTTTGAAGTCTTTTGTAAATCAATAAAATCTTTAATACAAAGAAAATTAATTAGGTTGTAAGAATGTTATAACAATTTCGTATCAAATAATGGAGAACAAGAAGGTACAAACTCGTAATTAAATTATATTATTCTCGTTGTGGTAAAGAGGAAAGGAAACTTCATTTCACATACAACTTTTTATACCTATTATTTCATTTTTTATTTTTTATTTATTTATTTATTGATACAATATATATAATACAGGTGTTATCTATAAAACATCACAAAACCTTGACAGGTTTGTCTGGACGTTGAATCACTTTTGAGCAATCTATTAATACATACATTCACCTAAAAACATCTCAAAACCAAAAACAATGTTTTTACAATAGTACCTACCTACAATTCGCTTAAACTATTTATCACTAGGAAACCGGTTATCTAACCGTTCGACGCATGTCCCGGCCGATGCTACCTGACTTTGTTAAGAAGTTATGATTATTATATAGTGTAGTTATGCAGAAGCAGTGATACACTATAAACAGGATGTTGCACTTCCTTTATTTTATTTTTATATTTTTATTTTCTTTCTGTTTAAATCTGTTCAAGTCGTCTACTTTCCAATTATATATTATGTTTTGGTGTTAAATAATAGAAATAAAATATTTTTTGTATTTATATTTATAGTTCTTTTCTGTTATTTTTGTTTGTATATTTATTGGAATGTCATTGATAAAAGTTGGTATTAAATATGTGTTCATTCGTTGTCCGTAATAGTTTGTAATCCTGGGCACTTCTAATTTTGAGTGTGTTATTTTCCGTGTTGTTATTTTATGATTTATTTTAATTTGTAGTTTTTTATTATGATATTGTTCGATTAAAAGCCACATTTTTATTTTAAGATGAATTGGCAGTATTTTACAATATTTGAACAGGGCACTGGTATTGTCACCAGCGCATACCGTCTTTTTTATTTTGTCTGGTGTTATGGTTTTTAGAATTCGTAGCTGCAAGTTGTATATTCTATCCAAGTAGGTTTTAAAAGTTCTTCCGTAGCTAGTGATTCCATATGAAATGATTGACTCAGCAAGGGCATTGTATAAGTTTAGTAGTATTTTAAAAGGAACCTTATATTTAAGTATTGCAAATTTAGCTAATAATGCTCTTAGTTTGTCACAAATTGTATCGATATGGTAACCCCAGTTAAATCTGTCGTCCACTACTAGGCCTAGGTATTTATAGTTAGATACTTGCTCCAGAAATTCACAGTTACATGCATGATTGTTAGATTTCATTTCATGCAAGCATCGGTGGCAATGAGCTACCGACTGGTTGACTATCGATTGGTTTGTCGTAATTAAGTAAGTGGTTAACTAAAATCATACATGTCCGGTACATGTATGATTTTAGTTTTATTGGCATTTAGTACAAGTCCGACATCGTGCGACCATTTACATATATTGTTAAAATCATGTTGTAGACGATGTTCAGCCTCAGACAGATTTTTACCAGCTACAACGAGGCACGTATCATCAGCGTATTGGTAGATAGAACAGTGGCTTATGACATTTTCCATATCGTTGACGTACGCCAAATAGTGCAAAGGCCCAAGGACGGAGCCTTGAGCTGTGCCAGTAGTAACCTCTATCTCATCACTAAGTGCATTTCCGATCTTAACTCGGTATCTTCTGTTGTCTAAGTAATCTTGGCACCATTGTAATAATGGTCCACGGACTCCGGTATGGTCTAGTTTATCTATGAGGGTCTTATGCCTAAGAGTATCAAAAGCCTTACTAAAATCTATAAATAATAATAGAACATGATTTTTATTATTGAGGTGTTTGTTAATTTCATCCGTAAACTTTGATAGTAACATTGTAGTTGACTTATTGGATTGGAATCCGTATTGAGCCTGTGATAATACATCGTTCTGGGCATAAAACTTGTGAATTTGCTGGCACATATATTTTTCAGCCACTTTATCTATAACTGACAGTATTGTTATTGGTCTATAGCTGTCGTAATCATTGTGTGCTCCTTTTTTGTAAATTGGTCTCACAATGCCCGTTTTAAGTTCTTGTGGATATTTTGCTACCTTAATACTTGTGTTTATTAGTTTAATTATGACATTGGCAATCTTATCGCTTAACATTTTCACATCAATGCAACGAATTCCATCGTTACCAGCCGATTTGTTTATATGTAATTTTTGTATAATAGTTAAAATGTCTGTTTTAGTAGGCTTTTTGAATAACATAGATTTATTTTCAGGAAATACATAATCTGACTCGGGGATAAGGTTTGTGTTACACGTAGGTAAAATATTTTTAACGTTTTGGCAGAATTCCTTACCAAAGTTATTTGCTATAGCTTTTACGGTTAAATTATTTTTCTTAAAAGCTTTAATTACCGCTTCATCGACTGATTTGCAAATTCGACCGGTTAACGTATTTAATATATCCCATAGTTTCTTTTTATTCGTTTTATTGCTATTTATTAGATCATTGTAATATTTGTTTCGAGTCGTTTCTATAAATTTTTGAGTTTTGTTACGCTGTTTATTATACTCCAATCTAAGTATATAATTATTAGTATCTTTTTTCCATTGGTTAAACAGTAGATCTCTTTTTTGGCACATATTATTAATTTTATTATTTATCCAAGGTTGCTTGTTTCTTTTGCTACTAAGATTAATTTTTTGTATATATTTTGATTGTTCGTAACTTTGGTCAAATTTGTTTTTAATATAGTTATAAATCTCTATAGGACATTGCATGTTGTCTACCGTACTCCAGTCTATCTCGTTAAGCTTTGACGTTAGTACATTATAATTAATTCTTTGTATGTCTTTTATATCCTCCTGTATAGTGTTTGCCCCTACGTTACCGGCGCACGACAACACAATCATGCGATGGTCCGCCATAACAGTATTGAGCACAGCCGAGTAAAGGTCTAGCGAGCGTGATCTAGCAAATATATGATCAATACAACTCCGCGTAATGGATTCATTCCGGATTTCGATTCTGGTGTAGTCTGATATTCCACTCGCCAGGCCACACTCGGCCATGCTAGTTACATAAAATTCACGTATGTTATTATGCGACTGTAAGTCGATGTTTATATCACCCAATAAGTATAAGTCAGAGTGTTTACAAATGTCCTTACATAATAGTTCCTTTAATTCTTTGATAAAATTGTGTTTACTTTCTTTGGGTGGTCTATACAATGAACAGATAAGTGCAGTGTGATTATATGAAGTAGTTAAGTTTCCTATCAGAGATTCACAGTGATTTAGTTGAAGATTATTTAGTAATTGAAAGTCGTGGGTATTTTATATATACATCACAATGCCTCCTCCTTTTCTTTGTTCACGAAGGTTAAAATACATTACATATCCCTTAATGCTGAACAATTGTATAATATTACTACTTTTAGAAACGCCTACCTCCGTTAATATCATAATATCAATGTTTATTTTAGTACAGTGAATGAATTGTAGGACCTGAGAGAAATTCTTGATTATAGATCTAATGTTTATATGAAAAATGTTTAAATGGTGCGTATTTTTTGGGAGAAATTTGCTTAGCTCGTATACATCAGGACAATCTAACAGTTCATGTATTTCATTTGAAGAGACATTTGTGACTGAGTCCTTCTACTATCGAGATTTCTCAACCAACATCTTATCAATATCACTTAAATTTCTAATTACAATTGGTTTACCGTTATCATTTTTACGTGCTAGAATTTTACCGTCTTGAAACCAGATATATTTGAACGTTTCCTTCAGGGATTCTTTAGCCTGCCATAGAAGTGTTTTATTCGGTTTTGTTAGTGCGTGGCGAAGCATCACTCTTGACTTGGCTTTATCTGGTACGGCATATGAAATTATTTCTTCCACAACGGGTGTTTCCTTTCGCGCAGCTCGTATCCACTGGTTGACTTGTTCTTCTTGTTGCAAGGTTATTTGAATTATTCCATCTTTACCGTTCCTACCTGCTATTCTCTTGACTTTTGTAATTTGATTTTTCTCCACTTTTAGTTTCGAAGCTAGGTTGCTTGCAAGTGTCTCCATATTCTCGTTCTTATCCTCAGGAATTCCTACAATCTCCAGAACGTTATCTAGCTGTTGTTGTTCAATATTCCGAATGTGTTGTTCCATTACATTTATCTTCAGTTCCAGGTGTTTATTCTGGTTAGTTAGATATGCATTTTTATTCTCCAGCTCTTTAACCTGCCCTGTAAGTATTTCGAGCGTAGTGTGTATTGTGTCCATTTTCATACAGCATGAACTCAGTGATTCATTAACAGACGCCAGTTCCTTCTTTACAGCTTTTTTGACCTCAAGTGATATATCACGAAGTAATTGCCTTGTCGCTGAAGAAGTCCCTGCAGTCAGCTGATCCACATCAATTTCGTCATCCTCATCATCCGGGATGATGAATGACTTACGACGTGGTGAATCCCGGTGACATTCTTCACATGTCCACTCCAGGTTTTCAGTGTTGCGTAGTGCTGATAGTTGTTTCGACGATAGACCTGTGCATAGCTGGTTGGCGTGTACTATCTTTCCACATTTATTGCATTCAAGTCCGGGTGATTTTTTTGTTATAATTTTATCACAATTATCACACTTCGTCATTTTTACTTTTGGGAGATGTGAGGGTATATGTCACTAACTATCGAGAGTACGAAAGCGGCTCGACTGCGTCATACGAAAGCTCGCGAGTGAGTGAGTGATATGTACCTACAATGTTTTAAAACGCAATATGTATGTCACCGTAAGATTGGAAAACTGTTAGATTATAATCTACCTAGCGAGATTGTAAACTGTCGCAAGATTGTCAAGTGTAACATACTGCTTACTATTTAACGTACTATTTTTCATTATTATAATGTATCAAAGTAAAACCGTTAAATCACAATCTAGTTGTCAACTGTCGCTGATTGGCCGGTCTTACAGTATGCCGTTCTATGGCCATTGAGTTAGGTTAGGTTGGTTCTTTAATTAATCACAAATCCATTTACTGCCACAACAATTTTATGTAACTAATTCTAAAGCTGTGAGGTATTTTTAACATGAAATCAATTTACAATCCAAAAATACTTTATATTCAGCAACAAACGAATTAACAAACAATTAAGGGACAACCAATTAGCACGAAAGATGCGATCCGTCGCATACCATATTACAATTTGACGGTTACACTTCGCTAAATTATAATCTAATTAATTATAATAAGATAAATTGTAAGCAGTATGTTACGGTTTACAATCTTTCGACAGTTTACAATCTCGCGAGATATATTACAATCTAACGGTTTTGACAATCTAACGTTACTGTCAGATATATATATATATAATTCAAATACGGTACTAGGTATTATGTTATTCTTTGTATATTCTGAATCTTTCGGTATGTGAAGTACATACCTGAGATTCTTAGATACTCATCAGGGTTTCTAAATCAATACGACAGTAAAACGAAAAAAGAATCAATAACTTTATTGATGTAAAAAAAATCTTATGATTAAGGTAAATGCTTAACCTAAAAGGCCATAATACTACCTACTTCCCAGAAAGATAAACGTTACTACAGTAAAAAAAATTGAGTCCAAAGCTTTACCCTTAATGAAAACTACCAATCGCTACAGTTTCAATTACACGATACATTAGCTTTATTGGACAATACGATATAGTGTTTACTTTGAAAGAGCAAACACTCCACGAAGAATGTATTTGATAGGAAACTGTTCGATAATTTCTTTTTCTGTAGCTATTTAATGATTAAAAACCATTTCATAAAGGTAAAAGCGAATACCAAAAAATAGTGGCATAGTGACGTAGTGTCGTGTGTTCCAGTTTCTTTTTAAATTTGGGAAACAATGTTAGTTTATGAAAAATAAAAAGTTGTTATGATAAGGTTTAAAAAAAGTAAAGGATGTTTAAGTATGCTAAGATCCATTCTAATGAGAGACCAGAGCTATCCAATAGTGAAGGTTGTTCATGATGATTATTCAGCTTTGTTCTTGTGTTTTTTTGGTCCGGGAATGGAAATAAAATGGCTCAATATAACGACAGTTCAAACAATTGTAGCAATGTGTTTTATTAAATGATAGAGAGTCGTTCACCAGTTATTGTCCTATTGTCCACCACCACCTATTGTCTAAGTCTATTTCATATCGTACAATTTATACTCTGAATTTTACGATATGCGGTTAATACGTTTTTCAGCCAGATAATAAAAACAAAAATATTATTCTAAACTAGCTAACCTGTGCCCACTTCGTTGGAAAAATGAAGAACCGCTCGACCGATTTTGTGCAAACTTCACATAAACCATCTACTAAATAGTCCGAACAAAGCCTAAACATTTGGTTTGGATAGGTGAGCCCGTTCTTGAGTTATAAAATTACAACGAAAAGTGGCATTGATTTTTATATATATTATATATTGATTAGGAACATTTCTGAAGTGACACGACATTCAGGACAAAAACTTTCACAATTATTCACTTAAAGTTGTGCTTATGTATACAATATTCCACATTTTGTTTTAATTAGGTAGTAGTAGAATACATAAACCACTAATAGTAAATACATATGTACTTGATAAATCTCTAGTTTACGATTTTCCAACACAAATTTAGTTTTCAACATAGGCTATTGCCTAAATGATAACTGATGTTTATTTTTGTAAGAAAATCTTTTCAAGATATTTTTAAACGTCAGATTTTATAGCTAGAAGGCGCCGCGCAAACAAACCACGCAAGTGTTTTTTTCTATGCGAGTACAGTATAGGGTCTGAGTTGACCTTTCGAGGGAAGGGCCATAGTTATAAGTCGGTCTGTCCATATAGATGGCTTACGATACGAGTCCCAGCCACCGTGTTACTTAACCGGTATTAGTCAAGATCAACGATTATACAAGAGTGACCAAACTATGCTATATATTATTTTTTTGATAAATTTTCTGAAAGATTGATTTATCGCCCCCGAAACCAACTGCATTCTAAATTTCATGAAAATAATTTGAGCCGTTGCGGAGTTTCAGATTATATTTATTTTCTCTGAGTCCGGAAATGTATACTACCCGCCAGAAGTTAAGGCGAACATAAATACTAAAACATGTTATTCAGAAATTTGGGAGTAATATAATATGCGGTACCGGACACCAGGTCGGCTAATTGCTATATATTTCCAAGCTTAAAATGATTAAGATAAAAACAACACCCTGTCTGATAAATGTCACATGTCCTAAGTCATAAAGCAGCAATACACGGAAACAAAAGTTCTTAACAAACTGTAATATATTCCACACCATTAAACTTTAGTAATGACCACATTTGAAAGCACACAACATAACTTTAGTCCCATAATGTCCCATAAGTGCACAGAAACAAAGCGAGTAAACCTTAAACACTTATGGAGTACGTCATTTTGTACGACTTCCTTTATTAATAAAACTCGCAAACTATTTAATTTTACCAAATAAACTTTGTTTTCTACTTTTTATTCAGAGATTTCAGACAGAATCATATTAAATTTACCTGCAACTGTTATGTAAGAAAGGTGGTAGAGTTTTTGAACATATTTATTTTTCTGTCTGCGGATATTAATTCCCCTTCAAACCTGATATTATCAAACAGGTATAGGCAATTTTCATCTATATAATACCTTTAAATGAGCAGTTCTTACTTACAACAACTTACAACTTACTTGAAATCACACGGTGTGTGCCACCAGCAGTAGTAGTAGGTGTCACCAGCAGTATAATACTGCTGGTTTTACACACCGTGTGATTTCAGTTGGTTCGAACACACCAGTCCATCAGCTTCCACATGGACTTAAAAAAGGTGTGTCCAAAAAAGAAAGAATATATAAGTCAACTCATAATTATTTTTAATCACTGTGTTATAAAAACAAAATACTGACACAAGTCAATCTCAACAGCACAAAATCAAAACAAACAATTCATTAAACGTTTGGAAAAAATGTGTGTTTGCATTTACTTATATTATTTTTTTTTTGACAAGTAAGTTGTATTACATGATGTAGCACTTACATGATTACACATAAGTTAATACAATGTCGGAGGTAATAAAGAAAAGTTGAGTGGCTTAGACATTGAAAAGATGTGAAGTATACCTACTCGCCTAGCAGAAGTATTTCTATAAATAAAAGTCTTTGGAGCAGAAATTTAGCAAATGACTGTTTGCGCTGGAAGTACTTAAACATAGTACCCACGTGGTAAACGTACTTTAGTTGCGTTTTGCGCTGTTTTTTTTCTGAATTGCCACCCAAATGGCATTGCGGTAGAGAGTATTTAACCGACTTCAAAAAAGGAGGAGGTTCTCAATGCGACTGTTTTTTTTTATGTTTGTTACCTCATAACTCGCCTGTGTGAACCGATTTTGATGATTCTTTTTTATTTGAAAGCTGGTGCTTCCCATGTCACATTTTAATTTGGTCCAGTTCTGACATGTCATCCATGAGAAAATCATATAAATCTTCAATTTGCATTAAGTATGTGCGCGACAAATTGACAAATAACTCAATATCACGCCGACTGATTTCGATGATTCTTTTTTTATTTGAAAACTGGTGCTTCCCGTGTGAACCCAATTCAATTTGGTCGTTCTTGAAGTCGGTTTTTTTTGTTAAAATTTTGTATTACTTAGCGCTAAGATCAATTGTAACTTACCCTATAATAAGCTGACTATCTAATTATATTTCTTTTGATGTAAAATTACAATTATCTATAACATACTATTTTAAGTGACGACTATTCAACCTTACAATATCAAATATCGAATTCATTAATTTACATATTCAACAAAAGCAAACCAAATTGTTGACTTTAGCCAAATAATTGTTTCCAAAATACATTTATAATGTAAACATCTCTGATACAGGCTAAACAAAAGAGTCTTATCGAACAATATGATCATGAAAATTATTTGAAATAGATGTTGTACTTTAGGATTTCTATTCTACCCTCATTTTAAGCTTAGAAGTTTCACAATGTACGTAACCAACTTCATTGTAATTCAAATCGTTGTCGGATGCGGGCTGTATTAGTGTCATTCAAACCAGATCAGGATAGGTACGCAGTGCCGATCTGGCTATCATCCAAATATGTAGGTAGGCCATATTGATTCTTCTTACAAAATGACACTGAAATCTGCCTGACACTGAATTTTGTGTTTAGCTAAGGGCCTAAGCGGCTTATATTCTAAAGGAGACGTCCAAAAAATGTATGGGCTTGTGCCCCAGACTATACGGAGATCAAATAAGTGGTATTTGATAGCTGAGATCTTCTAAAAAAATAATTTATAACGTTCATGAAGCATATCAGATTCTGAAAAAAGTTATGAAAGTTTAAAAAAAATATATCACTCCGACAACATCATTTTTTCCCAATATATTTTAAAGTTATACTTTCAGGTCTACTATAAAGATTTTTTATGTGTGCTCAGTATATAAAGTGTATAAATATAAATTTTATAAAGTTTTATATAAATTTTATTAAGTTTATAAATTTAGTCTTTATTTTGATACCACACTCGATGTATTTTGAAAACAATTATTTTTGGCGCCAAAAATCCTTTTTTTTTTTAAATTTTGATGTACCCAGTGTCACTCTCACGACTAAGACGAATCTATTGACACCGCTCACATAAAAATACGACAAGCCGTTTAGGCTCTAGGGCGTACCAAAGAAATATACATACATACACTCGAAAAACATAACCCTCCTTTCGCAGTCGGGTAATAAAGTTTTTTTTTTTGCATACATATGCATACATTGCAAAGAATATTCTAATTGCATGTTATAACAATATTATTTCAATACCACTGATGGAATACATCATTTATTTTATTTATTCCAAAAACTAAAACATGATCTCGGATTATTCTAGGGCAAAAATTAGACATCTTTATATGTTGTACTTTTAAGATGTAATATTTTAAATACCACTGATTTTATTATAATCTTAGGTAATTTTTAATGAATTTTTAGCAACGGAATAATCCACAAGACCAAAATTATAAATAATACTAAATACGACCAAATTTAGTATTGAATTTGTGTTTCAAATTACTAAAAACTTTTAACAGAGTAGTAAGTCGATGATAAGGGTCGGAATAGGAATACGTGTATAAAAATAAACATGCAATACTTCTATAAGCATCGTGAATACTTCAAACAGATTATAGAAAAAGAAAAGATTGTAGGCTACCTTGTAACCACACACATAAGAGTACATTTTTAGGGTTCCGTGCCAAAGGCAAAAAGCGGAACCCTTATAGATTCGTCATGTCTGTCTGTCTGTCCGTCCGTCTGTCTGTCTGTCCGTCCGTCCGTATGTCACAGCCATTTTATTCCGAAACTATAAGAACTATACTGTTGAAACTTAGTAAGTAGATGTATTCTGTGAACCTCATTAAGATTTTCACACAAAAATAAAAAAAACGATAAATTTTGGGGAACACAATACATAGAACTGAATTTCAAAAAAATTTTTTTCATCAAACCCATGCGCGTGGGGTATCTATAGATAGGTCTTCAAAAATGATATTGAGGTTTCTAATTTTTTTTTTTTTCTAAACTGAATACATTGCGCGAGAGACACTTCCAAAGTGGTAAAATGTGTGTGTCCCCCCCTGTAACTTCTAAAATAAGAGCATGATAAATCTAAAAAAAATATATGATGTACATTACCATGCAAACTTCCACTTAAAATTGGTTTGAAGGAAATCTAGTAAGTAGTTTTTTTTTAATATGTCATAAATCGTAAACTGCAATTTAAATTTCATTCAATCAAAACAAATATAAAAAAAATGTTACTTGCTGCTGCGGAACCCTTCATGGGCGAGTCCGACTCGCACTTGGCCGCTTTTTTTATGTTACGCCCTGCCAAAATGACTCTGCCTGATGGAAAGCATAAGCAGAATCCAAGAGTGATGGTCACCATACTCACTGCCAATGCAGACAATGCAACAATGCAGCACGATGACCCACACCATGGCGGCCTAATGAGATGCTTCTGCATCATTGGGCATCCGGTCTCGCACTCACCAACGAAACACGACAGCACGAACACTGTCATTTTACGTTGATTTTCTGTGCTGAAATCAGCGTGGCTCTACTACCTTGAGTCACCATATATCACCAGAGTCACATATATTTACATAAACCATACATATTATCTGTAATATATATGTAAAATCGCATTTTCTTGGACACATTCCTGTGTCCCTGGGGACTTTACAAACATACAGAAATGGACAGAAAGATCTTGATTTAGAACTATTGTTCTATTATTCAAAACCTACAACACTCAGCTCAGTAAAAAGCAGTGTCACGACTGCTAAATCCACTACGGCATCCTGTCTGAATATTTTGTAAAAATAACAAAATACAACAATAAATTATAATTGAAACGGTTTAATTGAAAATAATGTAAATGTAATGTAAAAGCTAAAAAATATAAATATAATCTTTTTAATTTCATTACATAGTACTTCTCATCTTAAACAATATTATAATATTAATATTCTTACCTGTGTTCTACTAGTGGAGCCCTTTCATTTGATACCCATATAGTGGTAGTCGCGATAAAATGTGTATACCAACATTTTATAGCGGCGGCCATAAAATGTGTATACCACCATTTTATAGCGGCGGCCATCTTGGATTTGAATTGAATTTTTCATAGTAAACTGTGTTCTACTAGTAAAGCCCTTTCATTTGATACCCATATTGAGGTTGTCATGACAAAACTGAACACTGAACTGAAAACTGCCACTTTGTAGGGGCGGCCATCTTGAATTTACAATGAAACAGAATTTTATATATTGTATTGTCACCAGAACTAAAGGTGTGTACCAAATTTCAAATCAATCCGTCAACAGGAAGGGGGTCAAATTTCAATTATGTACTAGTTTTGACCTAAACAAACAAATAAACAAACAGGGCAAGCTAAATAAAAACGTTTAAAAAATAAGTTGTTTTATCAATCAAACCGCATTTTACATTTGATATATTTAGCTCTTTAATAATCTTTGGGAACTTGATACCATCACATAAATTAGAATCAGCCAATTAGTCTAGTATAGCACACGAACTGTAACAGTGGCAGGTTATGGAGATAATATATCAATGTAACGAAACTATTCAGTCTAGCGATTCTGTATTAGGTTAATTGGACATTAGTCAAATTGTACAATACTTCGGTTCTGAGATAATTGGCAGGTGTGGTTTGGTATTTCGCATGACATTTAGTTTGTGTTGAATATGTCTGCTTTTACAGAATAACAATAAGCTGTCACAATATAAACGATTTTTTTTTTTTTTCCTTATGAATGGCAAACTGTGCCGGTGTCGACAATTCTGCCAATGTCAAGTAGAATGGAGATACGTGGGTTATAAAAAAAAAGAAAAATTTAGAATTTTGCAGCCATCCAGAATTTTCCAAAATTAGCAGTGGACTAAATGTGGGACTTTTTGTTGCGGTTAGTAAACTGAACAACAAAAACATATGGTTTATTTCTAAATAAAAATAATTGGTAAACAATCACAAAACAACATTGTAACATCCATAGGGCCATAGGTTAGAATTTCATGTTATTACTTCGAATAAAAATCATTAGTGCTTGGAGAAGCTTAGGGGATGAAAAGGTTAATAGGGATGGGAAGTTAATGGGGATGGGGATTTTTAATTTTGGTAAGTAGGAGTAGAGGTCTAAGGATGGGTTATTATTATTACAATTGAAGAATATGTGGTCCAGACTGCCTTCATCCAAACCACATTCCCATAGAGATGAATCACGTACCCTGATTTTGTGCAAGAAGACTGGTGAGCTACAGTGGCCTATACGGAGCCTGCATATAGAAGAGATGACTGGCTTGGAAGCCTTTTTAAATTTAAAATACCATGGTTTTGGGGTTAAGTATGGCTGTATTGCATAGTAATGCTGTCCCTTATGCTGAGACGAGCTGTCCCATTCCAGCTGCCAGGATGTGACCAAGTCTCTTTGTGGTAGCCTTAGAAGGTCATAGTGCTGATGAGTCAAGTGCTTCTGGTCAGACATATCGGAAGTAATAGCATTTCTGGCCAATGAGTCTGCACACTCATTGCCCACAATGCCACTATGGCTGGGAATCCACACAAGTTGGATCATGCTACCGTTTCTGTAACTTTTAAAAAGACTTTCCTTGATTTGCAGGATCAGGGGGCTATGAAGCTTGTTACGAAATGGATCTTGCAGCAAGGCTTTAAGGCAGCTAAGGGAGTCCGTGAATATAACTGCCTTAGAAATGTTATGGCACTCAGCATACAGGCATGCCTCTAAGATAGCGACGGATTCGCCCGTAAATACTGAGGCCTCTTTTGGGCACTTAAATTGTAAGACGATTTTGGAATTTTGGTAGTACACAGCGGCTCCTGTGTAACTATCACTAGACAGTTTGGAAGCATCTGTGAAAAACCTCTCAAACCCAACCCAGTGATCATCTATAAGAGAATTAAAGTCAGTAACAGCAGAGGCGGAGCCCTTAAGCATTCCAGCATCCAGAAGAACATTAGGTTTGAAACAGAGTATACTATATTGGAAGGAAAAAAGAGGAAATTTGTCAAATTTTACAGCAGAGTTCATAAAACGAAAGAAGAGGCGAAAGGATTGTAGAATCAATGGAATTTGTTTGTGAGTCCAGTATGAAGAGGAATTACACATAGTGTCTAAGACAGTCATTTTTTGAAGAAGAGGGTGGGAAGATTTACATAAAAATTTTAAAATAAAACGGGAAGCAAAGTATTGTCTTCTTAATGTTAAGGGTGGGTCTGAACATTCAACCTGAAGAGCGTTGATTGGGGAGGATTTCATGCAACCAGATATGATTCGCAGGCATCTAGATTGAAGTCGGTCGAGAGTTGTTAATGCAGCTTTATTGCATGGGATCAGTAAAAAGAGGCCATAATCCAGTATGCTGCGTATTAAGGCGTTGTACACTAGCTTCATGGTGTATGGATGGGCTCCCCACCAGACTCCAGCCAGGGCCTTTAAGATTGGAATAACCCTTTCACATTTGGAGGCTAGATGATCAATGTGGTGAACGCCGGTCAACCTGGAGTCTAGGTATACACCTAAAAACTTAAATTTATTAACTATTGGGACTTCCTGCAGCTGTACTTGAACATCAATCCGTGGCAGAGTCTTCTTTCTTGTAAAGACAACAATAGCACTTTTCTGCACAGAAAGGCTTAAGCCATGAGCTGATAGCCACTGCCACAGAGAATTAAGGGAAATAGAGAGTGATGTAGCTGCATCTTGGATAGAATGATTGGAAACATATAGAGCCAGATCGTCGGCGTATTGTAGTATACTACAATTATTATTGAGGCATGAGCCTATGTCTGCAGTTTACAGATTGTACAGCAAGGGACTCAATACCGAGCCCTGAGGTAAGCCCCTCCAGGTCCTTCTCTGGTCAAACTCTTTGCCTAAGATCCTTAGGACTAGAGTTCGAGACATAAGCATTGCACATACGCAACGGATCATCCTAACCGGTAGTCTCAGCTGCTGCAGTTTCTGCCTGAGAATGGGTAGTAGGACATTGTCATATGCAGCAGTTATGTCAAGAAAAGATGTTACAACAGAATCATTTTGAGACAGAGAAAGACGGATATCCGTTACCAGTACTGCAACACTGTCCATGGTACTTAGCCCCTTGCGAAAGCCAAACTGATAATTTGGTAACAAATTCCTTGATTCCACAATCCATTCCAAGCGGTTTTTAATTAGACGTTCAAACAACTTGACAAGGACTGATGAGAGAGCAATTGGCCTGAAACTGTTTGGATCACCAGCATGTTTACCTGGTTTTAAAATGGGGATAATAATTTGAGTTTTCCATTTATCTGGGATCCAACTATGAGTGTAGCAAAAATTTAAAATGTTTAAATAAAAAGATTTTGTGCTGGGCCCAGCATGAACTAAAAAAGAATAAGGTATTCCGTCAATGCCAGGAGCCGAATCTCGCACATTGTTGAGAACCATGTCGAGTTCTTCCACAGAGAATGGGTCATCATGGGAACACATAGACTGGAGTGGGGAATCTGGGAGAGTGACTTCATCAAGGTGAGGGACATAAGGAGGAGCAATTTTGTTTAGGAAAAGTTCAGCAGTGTCAGGGGAGATAGGGGAGGAGATTGAGGGAGAACAACCAGATCGAAACCGATTTATGTTCTTCCACACAATTGAGGATGGGGTAGATGGGGACAAAGAGGAGCAGAAATTAACCCAACCTGCGCGTTTTTTTCGTCGAAGGAGTCTTTTTGTGGAAGCAAACACATTTTGGTACTGCAGAAGGTTTTGAGTGGTCATGTTGGCATTGTACCTTCTTTCAGACTCCTTTCTTTGCTTGACAGCTCTGGTGCACTCACTGTCCCACCAAGGGGGAGATGGTATTTTGCTTCTACTGGAGTTTTGAATTTTGAAGCAGCTATCTGCACTCGACCCGATTGCCTCCACGAATGCATCACAACAGTCCCTCACCTGGTAGCGATCATCATAGGATAAGGATCTGTGGTCCAGACTGGGAAGAGAATTAATGGAATTTTCAAGTGTTTGGGAATAGCTTTGCCAGTCGGCTTCTGAAAGAATATATTTTAGGAGAGGGGGGGATGTCTTTTCCAAATGTGTTGAACTAGGTAAGGATACTAAGATTGGATAATGATCACTACCATGGGACGAATCTGTGCACTGCCAGCTAGCAGCTGTAGCAATATCAAGTGAGCAAAAGGTCAAGTCCACACAGCTTCTATTTTGCCCAGGAAGAACTCTACGAGTGGAGCAACCATTGTTGAGCACGCAGAGGTTCAAGTCATCAAGGATCTCAACTAAACCCAAACCGAAAGAGTCGCAGTGCTCAGATCCCCATCTAAAGTGATGGCAGTTGAAGTCACCCATGACCAATACAGGGCCCTGTAAGTTCTGCAGAGAGGCCCGCAATACAGACAGGAGACTATTAAGCGGGTGAGCAATGTAGATGGAGAGCACAGACACGCCACAGATTTTTGCTGCTACTATGCTGATTTCATCTGGGAATGGGGGCAGGGATAGGGGGAGTAGGGGGATTTTGTCATTGATTAGGAGGGCAACACCTCCATAGCCATCAGGCCTATCGCCTCTAAGGATGTTAAAATGAGGGACACATGGACATGGACATGGAAATTGAGACTTGGTTGGAGCCAGGTCTCGGCAAGAGATATAGCCAAAGGCTTGTATTTGTTCAACAGGAATATGAGGTCGTGCTTCTTATGAAACACACTCCTCACATTCCATTGAAGAAATACTCGATGGGACGCCATTGCTAAGTTTTGTGAGTAGGCTTATTAGTGTGTTAGCGGCGTTGGACGGTATAGCGGAGGGGGGTAAAGGTGAATTGGGGGTTAGAAGAGAGGTTAGTAATTGAATAATAAGATTAATAGTTGAAGGCTCAAGGGATGGGTTGTTAAGACCACAGCCATTAGGTTGCGAAGATTGAGGAGTGTGAGTAGGGGATTGGTGGGCATTTTTATCATAGGATTGAGAAAGTGGGAGTCGAGGTTTAGGTTGGCGAATGACTGTTTTACGGTAGGACTGGGTGTGCTGAAGGGACTGGGTAGGCAGAGTTGGTTGAGAAGGTTGTGGGGATTGGGTGAGCTGTGGGGTTTTAAGGGTGTCAGCATATCGCCTTGTAGGTGAGGGAACAATTTTGCTGGCTTCCATATAGGAGATGTTTCTTTCCGCCATCATAGTCTTAATGGCCCTCTGTCTACCATACTCCGGGCAAGCTTTGCTGTTAGCAAAGTGGCCACCGGAGCAAAGAACACAGAAAGCTTCCCTCTCTGTTACGTCGCAGCCATTACCGGGGTGTTCATGACCACACTTGGTACATCTTGGCGTAGACCTGCAGATCGATTCCACGTGTCCAAACCTACAACATTTTCTGCATTGGACGGTGGGGTAAATATACTGCTGTACTGGAAGGGAGTTATAACAGCAATATACTCTATTAGGTAAAACCTGGCCATCAAAAGTGAAGACACAGGTTTCAGTTGGCTTCCATTCTAATACACCTTCGTTGAAATTTTTGCGGTTAAGGCGCCTGACTTTTATAATTTGACCACAGCCCTGTGGTACTGTTACAAATTTCATGACATCCTCATCAACCATGTCAATGGGGATGCCAGATACTACACCCATTCTTGTAATATTAAAGGTGGGGATGTTGGCGATGTACTTATGGGAAGTAAGCACGGGGTTAATTAAAAACGAGTTTGCATCCTGAGGGGACGCAAACTGTACAGATACTCTGTTTCTGCCTACCTTTTTAACACCATCTCTAACAATATTGTTTATTTTGTTTTTAAAAAGAAAAACACCAAAAGATACGGGGTGGAGGGTTGTGCCAGAACCTATTTGGCTTTCGACGCGGGAAACATGTATGATGTAAGGACCGTTGTCACTGGGCGTATATTTATCCCGACCGATCTGGCTTCTCATCTGCTTTGGAGGATGGATAGCACTAACCTCATCATTGACAGGGCGTTTTCGAGAAGTTGATGCATTTGTGATGTTAAGATCTTGTTCCGTCGCACTGTAGATGACATTTGCAAACTGCTCCAGACGATTGGAAGGGGTTGAGGGATGATCAGGGAAAAAAGGAGTAGGACTGAACGGAGGAGTAGATGGTGATGGTTTATCGGGTGGGTCAGGCGGATCGGGAGGTTTATTTCCCGTCATGGCAAACACTTACAACTTAAAAGCGCACACAAAACACACCTTTACCAATAGGACAGCACAAAATAACAAAAAAGAGTCCCAATAGTCACAAAACCACTCAAATTTTTTAGAAATTCTAGACACACGTACTAACCAATCTAAAGACGCGGCAAGAATCACAAAAAAACTATAAACGATATTAGTATGACGCTGTAAAAATGTGCTTTTCAGAATAAGCGTGCAAAGGTGACTTTGGTAACTTTGACAAATAACTGTAACTGTCACGTCATCGTAGAGTGAGTCAATGTAGGTTGACAGTCGTTTGATGACTGTCAACCTACATTGACTGTTTTGAATTCCAGACGTTATTTAGCAACGTGTATAGCTTAGGTGTATAGATTTTGCTTAAAATGCGGCTTGTAAGTTCATGACATACTTAAGAAAAAATGTATGTTTTATTAAACCAACTTACCTTTAACACACTAAAGAAGCACTAGCCAACAATACTTTCTTCTTCTTGTCTTGTGTTTCAAACAATAAGTTTAAATAAACGACGTGTATAGATTTTGCTTAGAATATTATTCGGTTATTTTCTTCTTGTCTATTACTTACTACATAAATAATGTAACGCCTTCTTTTTACCAAAGAGGTAGGCAAAGAAAATTGTTCCCCACTTGCTACTCTTCTAACTGAGAACAGCAAAGGTTGACTATCCAAGCATTAAATGATAACATTTATGATGTTACGTCTAATTATTTTTTTGTGTGCACAGTTTATGGATGTAAATGATAAAAATCAGTCTACCTAAAATAAGTAATATAGGAGGCAGGTGAAGTGTTCTACGACTTGATATATCCATATATTCATAGTCAAACACTAATAGTTACGTAATAGTAGGCAAACAATAACAAACAAAAAAAGTCGGGTGGCACTCGGTGACTGCCTCGGTAATTTTTTTATTAACTTAAGCAATTATAAATTTTATTTATTTATGGAGTAGTGTATGGCTACCATGAATAATTTAATATTAAATAACTTTTCAACGGACTACTGATATTGTTCGAGAACTTTAAAATGTTTCAATTTCGGGAAAATCAGTAATTACGAAAGTACATGTTGAGTGCTGGAACGCCTACAATAATTTAATTGCCATCCAGTGAAAGGGTACGCTACCGCTCACCGGTCCGTTACACTTCCAATTCGGCTAGTGGACGATGTTTAACATCATATTGATAGCCAGGAGTTCAATTTCCTGTCCATTGAACCACCTAAATTATTTACGAAAGTATGAATTTTCGCTCATGTAGTTTGATTTGACGTGCATTTGTTTGAGTTTACTCCTTAAGAAATGATTTAAAAAAAAATAGCTCGCGGTATGAAAATTTTATGAACAGTAAAATCGAGGTTTGTTATTAGTTATGTCGTCTAACAAACTATTAAAGCAAACAGAGTAAGAACGCTTGAACGAAAAATGATGTTGACGAGAATTCATGGCGCATACGCATTTCTATCAACGTGGTATAAGTGCGCAACGTACAAAAGCGAAGAAGCTCATGACGTGAGGACGCCATGCCACCTTCGGAATGCAAACATAAACTCCAGTCGTGCGTTGGACGTGACGCACACACTTTTTTATTTTCATTTCAAGAGTTTATAGAAATCAGTAATATTAATATAGGATGAAATTATCCTTTTTTTACAAGCTTTTATTAAGCTTCACCTATCCCGATGTTTGTCTGTTCCCAAATCTTGCAAGTTAAATTTGAAGCAGATATCTTCAACCGATTGTGCTGAAATTTTGCAGGCCTAAGTAAACAGCGTGACAATGCAATATTATGGCTAAATGGAGCTGATCTGATGCTGGAACTTGAAGGTGGCCATAGGAACTTTGTAATGAAACGACGAAACCTATTGAGTGTGGAATCGTTTGATTCGTCTTGACGTGTATTTTATGTTGTGATAGTATCCAGGGACTGATGATGGAGCCGGAAGGTAGCCACATAAACTTTGTAATGAAACGACGAAACCCATTGAGTGTGGAATCGTTTGATTCGTCTTGACGAGTATTTTATGTTGTAATAGTATCCAGGGTCTGATGCTGGAGCTTGAAGGTGGCCATAGGAACTTTGTAATGAAACGACGAAACCTATTGAGTGTGGAATCGTTTGATTCGTCTTGACGTGTATTTTATGTTGTGATAGTATCCAGGGACTGATGATGGAGCCGGAAGGTGGCCACATAAACTTTGTAATGAAACGACGAAACCCATTGAGTGTGGAATCGTTTGATTCGTCTTGACGAGTATTTTATGTTGTGATAGTATCCAGGGACTGATGATGGAGCCGGAAGGTGGCCATATAAACTTTGTAATGAAACGACGAAACCCATTGAGTGTGGAATCGTTTGATTCGTCTTGACGAGTATTTTATGTTGTGATAGTATCCAGGGACTGATGATGGAGCCGGAAGGTGGCCACATAAACTTTGTAATGAAACGACGAAACCCATTGAGTGTGGAATCGTTTGATTCGTCTTGACGAGTATTTTATGTTGTGATAGTATCCAGGGACTGATGATGGAGCCGGAAGGTGGCCATATAAACTTTGTAATGAAACGACGAAACCCATTGAGTGTGGAATCGTTTGATTCGTCTTGACGAGTATTTTATGTTGTAATAGTATCCAGGGTCTGATGATGGAGCCGGAAGGTGGGCATAGAAACTTCGTAATGAAAGGACGAAACCCATCGAGTGTGCAATCGTTTGATTCGTCTTGACGAGTACTTTATGTAATGATAATATCCAGGGTCTGATTATGGAGCCGGGAGGTGGTCATAGGAACTCTGTAATAAAACGACGAAACCCATTAAGTGTGCAATCGTTTGATTCGTTTTGACGTTTTGACGAGTACTTTATGTTTGGATAGTAACCAGGGTCTGATGATGGAGCCGGAAGGTGGCCATATAAACTTTGTAATGAAACGACGAAACCTATTGAGTGTGGAATCGTTTGATTCGTCTTGACGTGTATTTTATGTTGTGATAGTATCCAGGGACTGATGATGGAGCCGGAAGGTGGCCACATAAACTTTGTAATGAAACGACGAAACCCATTGAGTGTGGAATCGTTTGATTCGTCTTGACGAGTATTTTATGTTGTGATAGTATCCAGGGACTGATGATGGAGCCGGAAGGTGGCCATATAAACTTTGTAATGAAACGACGAAACCCATTGAGTGTGGAATCGTTTGATTCGTCTTGACGAGTATTTTATGTTGTGATAGTATCCAGGGTCTGATGATGGAGCCGGAAGGTGGGCATAGAAACTGTCACGCGTCATCGGCGCTCGCCTCCCACCGCTGAGCCGCTGTCCCTACCACCGCAGGGACACATAAAAGGACGAGCACACTACAGCTCGACCTCTTTCGCCCGGCGTCTACCACGCCGGACGGCTGCGCTGCCCTCTACGGGGGGTCGGCCTCTAAAGCCGACCCCAGCACTGCACTCTTTCGCCCGGCATCTACCACGCCTGGCGGCTGGGTCGCCCGGCCTACGCCGGAGCCCCAGCACTGCACCTCTTTCGGCCGGCGTCTACCACGCCAGTCGCCTGCGACGCCTCTACGGGGGTCGGCCTCTAAAGCCGACCCAGGACTGCACCTCTTCCTTTTCTCATCGCTGCGAACCAACAGTTAAGTGCTCCTTGTCTGGAGGCACTGACTGGTCGAATCTCTCAAACCCACACCCTGACTGTACATCTATCTGTTTGTGTTATACTCATGAATAAATTCTTTAAATTGTTGTTGTGAAGCGTCTAATTTCATCATCATCAGAATCTCGTGGCTTCACCACAACCTTCTAGGCTCCTAAAGCCACTACGTGACAAAACGTTGTAATGAAAGGACGAAACCCATCGAGTGTGGAATCGTTTGATTCGTCTTGACGAGTACTTTATGTAATGATAATATCCAGGGTCTGATTATGGAGCCGGGAGGTGGTCATAGGAACTCTGTAATAAAACGACGAAACCCATTAAGTGTGCAATCGTTTGATTCGTTTTGACGTTTTGACGAGTACTTTATGTTTGGATAGTAACCAGGGTCTGATGATGGAGCCGGAAGGCGGCCATATAAACTTTGTAATGAAACGACGAAATCTATTGAGTGTGGAATCGTTTGATTCGTCTTGACGTGTATTTTATGTTGTGATAGTATCCAGGGACTGATGATGGAGCCGGAAGGTGGCCACATAAACTTTGTAATGAAACGACGAAACCCATTGAGTGTGGAATCGTTTGATTCGTCTTGACGAGTATTTTATGTTGTGATAGTATCCAGGGACTGATGATGGAGCCGGAAGGTGGCCATATAAACTTTGTAATGAAACGACGAAACCCATTGAGTGTGGAATCGTTTGATTCGTCTTGACGAGTATTTTATGTTGTAATAGTATCCAGGGTCTGATGATGGAGCCGGAAGGTGGGCATAGAAACTTTGTAATGAAAGGACGAAACCCATCGAGTGTGCAATCGTTTGATTCGTCTTGACGAGTACTTTATGTAATGATAATATCCAGGGTCTGATTTTGGAGCCGGGAGGTGGTCATAGGAACTCTGTAATAAAACGACGAAACCCATTAAGTGTGCAATCGTTTGATTCGTTTTGACGTTTTGACGAGTACTTTATGTTTGGATAGTAACCAGGGTCTGATGATGGAGCCGGAAGGTGGCCATATAAACTTTGTAATGAAACGACTAAACCTATTGAGTGTGGAATCGTTTGATTCGTCTTGACGTGTATTTTATGTTGTGATAGTATCCAGGGTCTGATGATGGAGCCGGAAGGTGGGCATAGAAACTTTGTAATGAAAGGACGAAACCCATCGAGTGTGGAATCGTGTGATTTGTCTTGACGAGTACTTTATATAATGATAATATCCAGGGTCTGGTTATGGAGCCGGGAGGTGGTCATAGGAACTCTGTAATAAAACGACGAAACCCATTAAGTGTGCAATCGTTTGATTCGTTTTGACGTTTTGACGAGTACTTTATGTTTGGATAGTAACCAGGGTCTGATGATGGAGCCGGATGGTGGCCATGGAAACTCTGTAATGGAACGACGCAACACCATCAAGCTTAAAATCGTTTGATTCGTCTTGACGAGTACTTTATGTTTTGATAGTATTCAAGGTCTGATGATGGAGCCGGAAGGTGGCCATAGGAACTCTGTAATAAAACGACGAAACCCATTAAGTGTTTGCATCGTTTGATTCGTTTTGACGTTTTGACGAGTACTTTATGTTTGAATAGTAACCAGGGTCTGATGATGGAGCCGGATGGTGGCCATGGAAACTCTGTAATGGAACGACGCAACACCATCGAGCTTAAAATCGTTTGATTCGTCTTGACGAGTACTTTATGTTTTGATAGTATTCAAGGTCTGATGATGGAGCCGGAAGGTGGCCACAGGAACTCTATAATGAAACGGCGCAACACCATCGAGATTGGAATCGTTTGATGCGCCTTGGAGAGTACTTTATGTTTTGATAGAATACAGAGGTTTAATTTTTAATTAAGAAGGTTACAGGAACTCTGTAATAAAACGACGAAACCCATTGAGTGAGGAATCGTTTGATTCGTCTTGACGTCTTGACGAGTATTTTATGTTTTGATAGTATTCAAGGTCGGATGATGGAGCCGGAAGGTGGAACTCTGTAATGAAACGGCGCAACACCATCGAGATTGGAATCGTTTGATTCGTTTTGACGTCTTGACGAGTATTTTAGGTTTTGATAGTAACCAGGGTGTGATGATGTAGCCAAAAGGTGGTTATGGGAACTCTGTAATGAAACGACGCAACACCATCGAGATTAGAATATTCAAATTATTTTATTCACGCATTTAGTTTTAAATGGTAACCAGGGTTTGACGATGAAATTGAAAGGTGTTCATAGAATTTGTCTTGATAAATAGGTACTTCGGTCGTCGATGTCTTGCAATATTGATGCTTTTTTTTTAACAGACTGAAAAACCTGTCCAGCGATAACTAAAAAGTAAAAAATAAATTTAATAAAAAAAAACTTTTTAAAAACAAGCTTTTATTGGAATGTTCTAAAAAGAATAAAATAAAGTATTCCTTGAAAACTTTTCTATCAACTTATAATGTCATTACACAAAAGCTTGTTGCGAGATTTCATTACCAGTATTTACTTAGTTTGAGAATTTTAAACATTGATATAAGTCAAATCAAGTTTTTTTTAATTAAATTTATTTCCTTATAATAATGTCTAAATTACTATTGTGTAATATAAAACGTCACTTCACCGTTGCACAGATACAGCGCATTTTCTTTATTCCATAATATTGTCCTATAATAACTTTGGGGCAAAAATTATAGATGCCTACTACGTATTTCATTTTCTGTACAATTTAAGGAACTCCCCATTCAAATATAGATATTTGACTGGGGAGTTCCTTACATCCACATCACATCCTTACAGTCCACCACATTCAAGTTAGAGTGACTAGTACTTCGGTTGTCAGCCCAGAACGGTGTTACCCACTTCAAGTTACAGGTCAAGTAGGCTATCCTATCCTGATCTTTTCAACGTATTGTATACATTCCTTGATTCATACGTCTAAGCTATATCTACTCTTGTCTTTATTCATTATCTTGTCTTTTACCTTTTCCATTCAATATACTCCAAAAGTGGCCGATGTTAATGTCGCAACACAAAATATTTACACAGTCCACTGTTTTGATTCACTGAGGCAATTCAAAAAAAAACAACCTGGTCTTCTAAAAATCGTAGTATAAATAAGCAAGTAATGAATGAGACAGTATTGTTACAGCTAATTCAAGCGTAGATTTTGAATTTAATATTGTTACCTATAAATAACCAACTTATTGACAGGAAATAATCCTTTCTTGCCCACGGAAAGCATCCGGCATTGACTTTGCCATGATATATCGGCATTCTATCATTTTCCATAGCAGCCAAGATCATTCAGTTTCCATTTGCGACACATGTCTATCACATTTATTAAAGTCGACTTATGGAAATGTGGAAAACATATTTGTTTTATGGTTATGGTTCCGTGATTAGATGATAAAACAATTTTTAGTAGATGCTGTTATTTCAACCTCAACAAATAAGGCAAAAAGAAAAGAGATTGTAGTTTGCATTTACCAAAAACACATTCGTGAAAAAAAAAGTTGGTGACTTTTACTTTTTTAATTTAAACCCCACGTGTTTCAAAATTATCGGATTGTATAGCGTTGAAAAAGCTTTTTTCGAAAAATTCCATAATTTAAATTGGAAGACGTAAATATATACTACCTGAAATTACTTACCGATAATTGATCTGTTGAATTCACAGAGTACATTTAGAAAGTGAAATGACTACGTATTTAGAAATCCAGGAATTACCGAATTATTAACTAACCAGGAATTAACATAATATGTATTACTAATATACCTTTCTATTACCTAACGTCACAGGCTGGTGTAGTGGTAAAAAATAAAATAAAAACTTTAGTGACAGTTTACAAATATTGCAGTACAAGGGTATAATAGTTGCTACATTGTAAAATAACTAACATGTTACAAATATTGTGGGTGCAGTTCTGATCTCCTAACTAGGTTACATTATATCCTGTGTGAAGGAGTGACAGTTCCTAACCCCCAATGAATTACAATAATTCATGTAATATTACAATTTGAGTATGTTTGTATCGTACTGGTATTTAAAAATGCTGTATATATGTAACATAAATAAAAGAAAAAATAATAATCAAAAGACAAGCACACTTTAAAGGAAGTAGTAGTGGTGTTGGTGCATTATTGGTTTAGTAATGACTTTGTAATACCTATGACGAGAGATCTTGTTTGTTGTTGTTGATCGAGAATTAAGTAGAAACATAAAATTACCTGACGTAATTAGAGCTCGTGTATCTCCAGGCATCTTCGTGTACTCCAGGCAACCTTTAACAGTGAAATTAAGTAGAAACATAAAGACAAACGGTTGCTCTAGAAACGTGATCTGTTATATCTGGTGTATTTCTTTACAGTGTTTTATAAAGCGAGTTTTGTTCATCTTGAGTCATTTGTCCACGTAATTGCAAGCGCTTTACCTCATCTCTGTGATGGAACAGACAGCTTGTTTTAAAAGGGCCCTCTTTGTCTGTCTCCAATTCTTAATACGAATGGATTAGCTGTATAAAAGGCGTTTGCCGTATAGACGCTATTTTCGTTAATTTTGTAAGAGATGATTAATCGTTTGACGGGGGTTCTCGTTTGTTTGAAAAATCTACAGACTATCTTACAGGTTTTCTTGTAATTGGTTATTCAATAATATCTTCAACAAGTATTATTTTTCTTATTTACTGATAGAATGTCCTTTGCATTCAAAGAGATTGTCTGGACTTTAAAAGAGACGAAGATCACTGAGTTTGTTTCGTCCTTTTTTCTTAGGGCTAGTCAAGTTAAGAAAGGCCGAACTTAATTGCTGAAAAAAGTTTAACTTGCAAAAGTGTTCATAGAACCTAATTGCTGAATAAATGATTTCAATTCAGTAAAATATTAAAACCTGCCATAAAATAAATTGTCACAAATGTTTATATATCAGCTCAGTTACGACCCAATGTGTGATTATAATATACATAGTCAAACATCAGATTTTCAAAAACGTATTCAAAATTACATAAACAATTTTAACCAATTTAGAGTAATTAAGTAACACACGCATTTATTACTAAACCCCAGTTTCTTATACAGGCATTTAAGTATTAATATGTTAGAGTCAGCCAATATGTACTGAAGTATAACTCTCTCACGGTCTCCCTCAGGTTTCCAATCTATCAGTAACTTAAAACTGACTTTAAAAACAAGTACATGTTTACAACTGAAAAGCTATTTGCACTTTTGTGCAAATAAAATAAAGTTTTCCAGATGTTTTCGCAGTGCAAACCATTTAGTCCATTCATACATAATGTCTTAATATACTTTTTATTCATTTGATTTTACAGTTTTATTAGCTGACCCGGCAAACGTTGCTTGCCATAAAAAAAAAAATAGGAGTGGGTCACCCTTATCATTTAGGGGTATGAAAAATAGATGTTGGACAATTCTCAGACCTACCCGACATGCACACAAAATTTCATCAAAATCGGTCTAGCCGTTGCAGAGGAGTTAGGTAACAAACACCGCGACACGGGAATTTTGTATATGTATAAGATTGTCGCTTATGGATTACGCATGTAATTTATTGAAAACAACAGAAAAAAAATTCAAATGATACGTATACTTGAATATATTGTTGACTGCTCTGAAAATATTCTCAAGAGGCAAAATATTGGTAGCATATAAAAAAGACAATTTTTTTACAAGGCCGAACACAGTTCGACGATTCCCAGTGGTTTGACAGATGTCTTCGATTTATGTTCAACCTAAGTCAATAGAAAGTGGCAGGTCATAAACTTACCCATTTCTGTTGATGGACAAAATTTCGTTTCAGTCGAATTTTGTTTACCGAGAACATTTTATTTTTTGTAAGAGTAGGCAAATGTGATGATAAGAGAAGAAGAGTCATTTAATTATAACCAACTGATTCTTTTTTAATCCTACCATATGTTTATTTTCTCTTAAAAATGTGTAAAAATGTTTTTGCTGTTCCAATCTTGTTTTAACTAAGCTGAGATTAAAATTTCATTTTGCTTGCGCATCAAAGTGTCGTCGCATTTTATGTCTCAAAAATGCAGCTGACTCAAGCTGAAATCGGCACCAGAAATAACCTCACTTTACTTCTTTTACCTATATTTAAAGTAAAATTCCTTATTGATACCTACATAACGTCGTTGAGCGTGCAAAAGTAGCCATATGTTTTTTACACATTTTACAGGAGACGCAAAAAACTGATTTTCTCGAAAAATTCTCCAAATACTAAAATAATTTAATCTTACTTTGATACATATAACAAACTAGCTTTTACACGCAGCTTCGCTCACTTTCACCCCCTGATTTACCCCCTTAGAGGTGGAATTTTAAAAATGCCTTTCTTAGTGCTCACATACGTTATATAAAGAACATTAATGCAAAATTTCAAGATTCTAGTCTCAGCGGTTTTGGCTGTGCGTTAATCTCTGGGTATGTCAGTCAGTCAGTCAGTCACCTTCCTCTTTTATATTATATAGATTTACGTGGTTTGGATAGATAACATTTTGAATCATGCTAAAATTTGACATAAAAGGTGAATTCAACACATAGAGTTATTTATTTTAGTGTTTCGTGATCGAGCGACTCGAACTTGACCAAAAATCTCGCTATGTGCAGTGAAGAAGCACATATCGGGCGCAAATTTTGCATTCACTCTATTAAACTTATTTTAGCTATGTGAATAACACTTGGCGTCTTTAAATGGACCTGTTAATGTATGAATGTCACATAGCTGCATAAGCTACATTCCATAACTCTTTCAATATTGCTTCATTAACATAGCTGTTTTTACAGTATGTGTGTGTTGAAATAACAAATGAAAATGCATAAAATATCGAAAATTACTAAACAACACATAGCGACTTTTGTATGCGCAACGACGATAATATTTTTCAAACACTTGATCTACTGATAGAGTACTCTCATGTGTAGAATATATATAGCATGCCATACCTTACATTTTATATTCACATTACTTTTACTCCCGAGACGATATCCGTTAGTACTCTTGGGACTTTAGAAAGTTACCATCGAAACCTATTTTACTGTTTACAGCGTTTCTTACTTTAGTCATAAAGTATTATTATTCAGACATATGAGCCTTTAACAACCCACTGCTGCATAATATAAGCCTCCAATAATTTGACTGCACTTTTGGCCTAGTGGTTTAACGGTTACAACGCCGTTTCCTACTTCGCCAAGTGTCGTGGGTTCAAATCTCACGTATGACAACACTTTGTGTGATCCACAAATTGTTGTTCTGAGTCTGGGTGTTATTTGTGTCCATTTCATGTATGTTTGTAAAGTCCCCCGCGACACAGGATTTATTCCTAGTGCGGGAGTTGTCTTTTTAAAAGAGAAAATAAGAAATGAAGTTTTGATCTACCATAACATGCTGGCCAGACGGTTTGGAATAGGGTTTGTTTCAAGTTTGCCTTCTCTTTGAAGTGATATTGTCCTATACAGTTTACATTCTTACCTAAAGTACGTTTTCCATGTATAAATAAATAAAAAGACACTTCAATTTTATTTGTTTGCACAGATTGGTTCATGTGCTAGCCAGATTGAGCGAATTAAAATTCGTCATTTGATTGATGTAGGTACATTTTTTTGTTCAGTCACTTTATGAAAACAATTTGGCATAGGCGACTATTGGGCGTTAGAAATTTTCTTTAACCTTAAAAAAACATATTTTGTTGTACCTCGTTTTTAACTATTTTAAAGTCGGTTATATATTTAATAACGAAATAAATATTAAATTTTAACAAAAACAAAACTGACTTCAAGGTTCGACTCGATTTCTCATTGATTCGATGCCTTCATCAGATCTTAGTGTCCATATCATGGTATCACTGTTGGATATCTCCTTTCCATTAAAAAAAGAATGATCAAAATCGGTTCATAAACGACGAAGATATCCGCAACCACACATAAAAAATATATATACGGTCGAAGTGAAAACCTCCTCCTTTTTTTGAAGTTGGTTAAAAAACAAAAGCAATATCGCCTACTAACGTATATTATAGCTAACAATATGCGGAGGTTTCACTTCATAGAATTCTCTCCTCTCTGGCTCGAAAACTCGCATTTCGTTTGATCCATTCACTTTAACTAATTTGCTTTTGTTCCGTAAAAATTTGTTTCCTACCTAACCTAAGTGCAATCGTTGAATTTTCTTTGAGAGTTTAACTAAGCAAATGATTATGAAGATATAAATTAAGCTAAGGTACTCGTACAAAAGAAACTGTTTTATTTTTTCGTCGACTGCGTCCAGCTGTAAAAACAACAAATGTTAAATGTGCCTTATAAACATAATTAGTGAAGTCTGTTTTCCTTTTCATCTACTGTATTTCATATATCAAAGGTAAAAGGAAACATATTAAATATGAAAAATTCATGTAATAATGAAACATCGTTATGTTTCTAAGCGATCGAAGTTTTAAGCAAAGTATGAGTATTGTAATATAATCTCTTGAGACCTTCAAATTTATTACGAGCCTACATTTCGATTGAAATCGTAAAATATACATTCACATTTCAAAAAAACTTAATAATAATCTAGGATCTCTAGACAAACATAGCTCGAAATGTGTTTACGTAGTTAAATGAATGAAAAAGACCTAAGAACATGTAAATATCGGGTTAGTAAAGTAAACGAGATTACTTCTTTTCTAGAAAAATTATTTTTGTGCCCTTCAAAAACGTTTTATGAAAACCGGTCAATTGCGTGTTAGGCCACGCATGGAATAGGGTTCCGTAGTCACGCACTTTTATGTTTTGCTTTTTTATATTTTATAGGTTTACTTAATATTTCATTATTTTTGTACGAAGTTTTCCAAATAAGCGCATTTTATAAGTTAGGCCTCTGTAACTCCTGAACTAACAAAGCTATCTTAGTTGTTATAGTTTTCTTTTAAGGTTTACTAACATCATGAATTTTCCGATATTTAGAGCCAGCCGTTTAGCTTTTAGAGGAACGCCCTGTTTGAATAAAAAATGTGCTTTAAAGTTGAATATCGCGAAAATAGATAGGTACCTAAATAACAAACTTGTCCAAGCAACCTCTGTCGTTTTTAAACGACCTATCTTATGATACTCCATACTAAGGGGTAAGAAAAATCATCCCCAGTTTGTGTGTAGCGGCGCTACTCGAAAAAAAAATCGTGATTTTATTTGAGCATTTTCTTGGTAAATACACATATCTACGTAAAGCTTCATCTTTCTAGCACTAGCCGTTCAGAGGGTAAGCCGAGGACAGACGGACATGACGAAACTATAAGGGTTCCGACACGTGAAATACCTAATATATATAATATATCCTTAAAATGTGCTCAAAATTTATTTCTTGACTACAGAGAAAACGTATAACTATCGTAACCTCCGCAATTTTCAATTATTAATAACACAAGGTGATATTGGGTGTTAAGTCTGTTTTTCAATAGTATGCAAGTACAGGATAAGAGATACCTACTTTCTACTAACGTTAACTTTTTACTTGTTTACGAACTCAATTATTCTAAAAAACTTGGTGGCATAATTATAATACCAGAAGCAATACAGTACAAAGCTATTAGTGTCTTTTTTGTAAATTTACTTCTACTGTAACTGTACCTAAGGTGTTTCAAGGTTAACAGAACTATTCAACGTTTGAAAATTATGTTATTATTTTTCTAGCAAATAATAATGAGGATAACCTAACATATCTTACGCAATATGTTTTTATTTATAATCATCATCATCTTCCTACCAATAAATGATCGTACTGATCATGCTATTATCTATCCTGTGTGGGAATAGAACCTACGACTTCTGGCTTAGCAGTCACGATCACAAACTAATAGACCAACAGTCTTCAATTGTTTTAATTCTGTGCTTATACAGAGTACTACGGTTTTTTTTTCCCTTATTACATGTTCCCTTATTACACTCGAATAGAAACTTACTGCTATGTTTTGAATTTAGAACTAAAGAGGAAAAATATTATTTTATTATTAATCTAGATTATTTTTATAGGAAAGTACTTAACAGCAAAAGTGCGTTTTAAAATCGTATTTTTTTCATATTCTCTCATTTTATTCTGCAACATTTAACAATAGAGCTTTCATCTAATTTTATGGAAATTCTCCGTCCATTTTGAGGTACAATTGTGCAATTTCAACCTAGAGTATGGCCGCTATTAGGGTGGCAGGTACCGAATGTGAGATCTTACATAACAATGCAATTTACACTAGGCTCTCTCGGAAGATCTACAGCTATTTAAATGTAAATTAAAAACTTAGTGTTAATGTTTAAGACCTCTAGTAATCATCGAAAAATAATTATGTAAGCATTTAAACTTTAATTAATTATTTTATCGGTACAGTGGTGTAATAAAATTACATGTTTCAAGTGTTTCTACTGCAAAGAACGCAAAATTATGAGATGAGACATTGATGAAATGATGAAAGATCTATCTCTCGCTTCCATTTAAGGCTTGAAGTGCAAGTGAGAGATAGATGCGGCGCAAGGCGCTTAAATGGAACCAAGGAAATTGAACTAAAACATGGAAGTAGCGATAAAATAAAAAGACATAATCAAATAGCGGTACTCCATCAACTTATTACGATTTCAACGCGCGAAAAAGAGATAGTTATATCCACTCAATATGCACTAAAATAATAGATTGTACACTGTTGCATATAGATAATGGGACGCCTAAGAGCGAGGTAACGCCGCATGAGTCATGTTTTTTCGTGTGTGCAGCCGGCTCCATCGAATTATAAGACATTGTCGCGTCAAAAACATTGCAATTAGGTTGAATGTAAATATTCTGTAGTTGTACACCAAACGCTAGGTACAGACCTAATCGATACAACCTTCCCGAGAGAGTGGATAATTCAGAATCAATCCGTCTCGTGTCTGAACCAACAGTCAAATAGTTTTAAACCATCTAGTAGCATTCCTCTTCTTATCGTATATGATGAATGAACATAATTTAATAGCATTCGTCCATTATTGATATTTTTGTCAACTCCACGACTATTTATTGCTTTCGACAATGTCTGAGGTCTGGACTACATAAAGTCTAGAAAGGCATTTTTACGAATTCCTGGGCGTTGCACGATTTGCAGGATATTGTCCAAATTGCGGAAAAATAGTAATCGGTTGAGACTAGAGCTGCCGAGTACAGAGAATAATCTTTTAGCTTCCAATTACAAGACTTGAGCAGTACAAATGGTTGTGAAGAGGTATGCACTCCAATCTTGAGCTTGCGTTACTTTTTCTTATTGCCATTTCAAAGAGATATAAAGATTTTCAGAAGTAGAGATAGAAAAGTTTAAACATTGACATTAATGCCTTCTTCTGAGCAATAAAATAGAACAAAAAGACATGTGCCACTCGGGGACTGCCGTGGTAAAGCTATTGCATAGCATTTTTTATCAACTTATGCAATTATAATTATTGATTTATTTTTAGGCTATCGCATAGCTTTTATCGCGGGCTTTGAGGCCTTTGAGTGTGGCGACCGAATCAAGAAATTCCGTATCACAAATCAAACCTGACATCCGAAGCTCGCACGGATCGAGACATATATATCTGATCTGTATATCTTATTAATTAAATTCATCAACGTAATGGATTACCAATACTAGAACTCGAAATATCGTTCTTTAATATTTAAATAAATAATTGATATCTTTAAACTGGCAACTTCAATGTATGTATTTATTTAATAAATAGGATATAATGTAACACGTTATTTATGTTATTAAATGTTTCGTTATTGCTTTCGACTAAAACAAGAGTGAATTGAAATGTAATGGTACCGAGCATTTACATTACATGTATACATAATGCGTTGTCTCAGAGACCGTTATAAAAATGTGGATAAGTAAATATTATATATGTCTTTATTAGGTAGTGTTTTAGATACATCAGTGTTTTATATAGTTTTCCTTCTCAATGACATTGTGGCTGAATCTTTGATAACAACTGTAGTGGGGTTGGATGACCACATTGTGGGTAATATATTGTTATTATGTTTGCAACATATATAATACATTTATTACAATTGAAGTATCTCATTGTTATTTCACAGAATAATAATAATAATTTATTTATACTCAAAATTTACAATTTCTCTTAATCACACACATAGAATTAATACAACCGAAAAATGATAATTAAATAAATATGCAATAAGAGGTTGTCGTTGACTGCTATACTAGTGTTAACTGTGTTACAGCAGCCAGGAAAAGAATGCATATGAAAGTATCCACGGTACTTACATAAGAAATCATTTTTTATATGTCTGTTTATTCTCTCGCTAATCCTTGGAACGGATGGACTAATTTTGAACGCATTTTCACTAGTACATACCTGATGATATCAAGAGTGACATAGTTTATTTTTGTTTTACACTAGTTTCGTCCCGCTGTGTTATCCGCGGTTGTTGTTGTACCGCATGTCACAGCCAGTTGAAAATAACATAGAGCTCAGCTGATAAATTACTAAACAATGATAAAATTTCTGAATAAAAACTTGATAACATTATATTTAGATAATATGCTTTATCGTTTTAAAAGTATTTTACACAGCCCAAGTATTAAGTAGTAAGATTTCATTAATAGATTAGGGTACATCTTTATTTATAAACTAGTTGTTGCCCGCGGCTCCGCCCGCGTAAATGTCAGTTATCACGGCAAACAGTAGCCTATGTGTTATTCTGATGTATAAGCTATATTACTGTAAGGTTTCATCCAAATCCGTTCAGTAGTTTTTGCGTGAAAGAGAAACAAACATCCATCCATTCATCTATACTTACAAACTTTCGCGTTTATAATATTAGTATAGATTAAACACCTAAAGGTCTTAGATACGACACAAAATTGTTTTTAAAACTTTCAGTGTCCAAGCCACTAACTTTTTAAACTCCTTCTTATAGTTTAACACGAAAGTATTTTAGAAGACCTAAAACGAACTTCGCTTAATACCTACTTAAGGGCTATTTGTTTCTTTGTAAAAGATAGAAAGTTAAATACAACAAAGTTACTACAGAATTCCTGAAACACTAATTACGATTACACCATGTTACCGTCTCGAACTCTTGCCCCTTAGTTCTAACTTCTAAACTTGACTCAGAGTTTCTCTAAGAGAGACTTTACTTATTCAAAGGCTCATGAACCTTTTGAAACATCATGGTTTAATTTATTACTTGGTATTAATTTTAGGTACTGTTTTTATTTGTCAAACATTTGAACGAAACGAAAACAGTCAATCATTATTTGTAAATGTTTTACTATGACAAATGTTTTATTACGTTACATGAATGATTAAACATTACTTTTGACTGTGTGTGACTTCTAATCTAAATCAGTTTTTTTTATTAAATGTCAAAATGACAGACGTGATGAATTTATTGTATTAAATAGGTACTATAATGTGACGTCATATCAATGTAATGAATAAAAAATAGTAACTTATTACTGTAAATAGGTTTTAAAAATACTTGTAAAGTCATGACTTTTAAGCTAGATGAAGCCAGCATTTCCTATGACTAGTTTTTAAAAGAAACGCGGAAACAAACTTAAGAATCTAGGTCTCTTTTAAAGTCCAGATAATATTATCAGATTTTATATGTGCAATTAATAATATCCATACACAACTCACGAATCACACGATCCCAAACTAGGCAAAGCCTGCACTACGATAACCAAACTGCTGATAAACATACTATATTTCCTATTTCACAATATATATGTTTCTAAATACATACATAATATAGATAAATTACACTTAGATATATGAATGGAGAACGAAAGGGACACAAATAGAAGACAATTTGAATTGCGTTTTAAGATATTGGGTTAATTACTCAGGCAAAACAAATAAACTACTCTATATATTAAAATATAATTCTGCGGGATTGCTACCATGTACCTTTAAAAAAAACTCTGTATATATTCCTAGCCTTTATTATTCCCAAGGTTAATTGGGGTCGGCTACTAGCATTAAACAAATAATCTACTCTATTCACAAAAAAATTATTAAAACAGTAAACAAATTTTAATTTCTAAATTAATTTTACCTAAGGTGAGGCGTACCATATGTCTATGGATACAATACACCCAAAATAGTTCGGTTAGTAAAATGGAAGTCCTTGAGATATATATTCAGGTATCAACAATGCCTTGGGGATTTCCCGTGTATACTCGTGCCATGCCTTTTCTATTACCTGACCACGTATTTATGTCGCACAAGTAACCGCATGACAGTTTCTGTACTAATTTTGAGACTTTTCATCGACGTCGTCAACCTAATTACAATATTATAAAAGGATAGTAGGTGTTAGACATAATACTTGAACACAGTGAGGAAAACAATAATAGTTTTGTCTATTATTATAACAAATCTTTTTAAAAAAAAACGGTACTTTTATAACATTAACATATCCATGCTATTCTTACGTAATCTGTAACATTAAGTATTTATTCAAAAAGGTGACATAAAGGGACGCAACTAATGCTAAGAGATTTACCGAGTGATGGTAAAGTGGTTTAGGTTTAAGCTATGAACTGTAATCTGTGATAAGTCTGAAACACAAGAGCTCAGCTCAGAATACGATTTCTGTAATACTGTAGTAAGGTTAAGCAAATATTTATTTGTTGTGTTAAAGGATTTTAATGTTATTTAACAAGTCTTTGCTAATGTTTGATGGATAAACTCGAACATTTTATTTATTAATTATTTTGTATTGTTGTCACCAAGTGTTTGGTATACCATTGGTGTTTTCGTATTACCGATAAACGCGTTAATTATTCATTAATTTGATTAGTCACTTTACCAAGTAAAACATAAAAGTTTATATTGACTTTCAACATATTATAGACGTCAAACAACTCAAAGTTATCAAATAAACTATTAAGTAAAATATATATAATACAAAGATACTTCTGACTTTGTCGAAAGTCAACATAAAAGATCTATAGGCACAACTAAGTAGCATAGAAATATAAATGTGGGATATTAAAAGAATAGTTTTATATTAAATGCATACAACGAGAAATAACTATTATTTATACGTGAGCAAAGCGACGGCAGTTGCTGCTAATATTAAATAAAAGCGACCAAGTGCGAGTCGGACTCGCGCATGAAGGGTTCCGTAGCAGCAACTAACATAATATAAAAGTTCTTGTAGTTCGTTGTAACTTTGATCGATGTTTTAATAATAGTGTATTTTTTGCGGTTTACGATTTATGACGTATTAAAATAAAACTACTTACTAGATCTCATTCAAATCAATTTTCGGCGGAAGTTTGCACGGTAATGTACATCATATTTTTTTTTTAGTTTTGTCATTCTCTTATTTTAGAAGTTACAGGGGGGGGGACACATTTTACCACTTTGGAAGTGTTTCTCGCGCAAACTATTAAGTTTAGAAAAAATGATATTAGAAACCTCTATCTCATTTTTGAAGACCTATCCGTAGATATGGGTTTGACAAATTTTTTACCCCACACGTATGGGTTTGATGAATTTTTTTTTTTTAGTTTTAGTTCTAAATATGGGGACTGGAGACCCCCAAAATTTATTGATTTTTTTTTATTTTTGTGTGAAAATCTTAATGCGGTTCACAGAATACATCTACTTAACAAAATTCAACAGTATAGTTCTTATAGTTTCGGAAAAAAGTGGCTGTGACATACGGACGAACGGACAGACAGACAGACATGACGAATCTATAAGGGTTCCGTTTTTTGCCTTTGGCACGGAACCCTCAAAAGGGCACAAATAATATAAGTAATTTTATTAATAACGGTTCTTGATTACAATTCATATAACCAAAATAAATATTTACGGGAACGTTTATTACCACAATTTACAATAAAACGTGTATAATGATTTTACTATTTCAATGGTATATATGGTTTGTGGTCGGACGCTGCCGCCATATGTGACTACGTACAGCTGCTACCAGTAAAACCGCACTATTTATCTTATTAATAAAGTCATTTTATTTCATCCATTAGAGACAAATAAACATTAAATTTATTGACGAGCTTTAGTGTCATTATATTGGATTTTTGTAAAACCAAATTTCGCTAGGTTAAGACAAAACAATGCAATTCATCATCATCATCAGCCTATTGCAGCCCACTGCTGGACATAGGCCTCTCTCAATGCGGCGCCACTCTGATCGATCTCAGGCAATGCAATTAAAACTTCCTTGTTTTCTCAACCGATTATATAATATATCTTTGATTTTCTTTTTTACCGACTTCAAAAAAGGAGGAGGTTATCAATTCGACTGTGTTTGTTTTATGTTAGTTACCTCATAACTTTCTACTGGGTGAACCGTTCTGATGATTCTTATTTTATTTGAAAGCTGGTGCTCCCCGTGTGGTCCCTTTTCAATTTGGTAAAGTTCTAGAATTCGGTAATTTTTTGTTAAAATTTGTGATTAATAAAGTATTAAGTTCCTTAGTTAGTTCCTAATAAATGGGTTTCTAAATACATATATCTTTTTCTGTGATCGTGGGTGTTTCGTTTTACGAAATTGATGGTCTCTTCGTAATGCATAATATTGGTATAAAAGTAGTGTAACAATAGCAACTGTAGTAACTGATTTCTGTGTCGCAACGGTAATGCATTTTATTGTACTCGTAACATAGGTATCGTAATTTTAATTCTCCTTCTCTACAAATATTTTTTGCATGAAAATATTGATTTCTTGTATCATGTGCCATTGAAAATACAGTGTGATCTCTCACACCATTGAGCATAAAAACTTACATTTGCAGTTAGACAGTAAAATCTGTTATGACACAATATTAAGTGTGTTGTTTAGTACTATCTTCAAGCAAATTCAGCTCGTATTTCGGCAGTTTTTTTATGAAAAGAGTATACTAAAATGTATAGTTTTATGGGTCCAGCCCTAAATATATTATATCGTTGTTTTTTGTAGGTCTTATGGGATAAGGGTAATTTTCACTGCGGAAAGATTCGTTCGGTAAATGAAGATAAAAGGATCATAAACTTTTTATATAAATAAACAGATACTAACAAGTGGACAATACATGAAAAAAGATTCTGATAATGGCCTAAAAAGCAATACAAATAAATAAATTAAATTAAATAAAAAATTTCTAACAGATCTAAACGTCAATTTTAAAATAATAAAGGGATCAAACTTTTAGCGGAAGAATGCAATTACGAAGAGGTAGAACAGTTCCGAACCCGATTTCGATTAATTCAGTAAAATCGGTTTAGTACTGAAATTATTAATCTTATAATTTAATGGACACATTTTAATCAAATAGACATGAACAACGCGCGGGTATAAAACAACTCTGCACAATTCGTATAATTCTGTTTCCCGGACAAAGACGGTTGCTAATATCGAAAAAATCACTGTTGCAGTTAAGGATGTATAGTCACAATTCTCTAGAAGAAGATAATACATGTGACACTCTGTATTGTTACTCTGAAAAAGACAGTTGAAAGGGAGCGACCAAATACCCAATTAAAACAAGATTTATTGAAACCAAGAAACAGATGGTCTACTTAAATAAGGTAAACATGCGGAAAGATTGTATTTATTTGCAGTCAATTGTTTATTATAGAGACACGCTTCGGCATGAATGGGCCGGCTCGACCGGAGTGATACCACGGCCTCACAGAAAATCGGTGAGAAATAGCGCTTGCGCTGTGTCTCATCGAGTGAGTGAATCCTCACTCACTCGATGAGGATACCGGAGGCCCATACCCCCAACCCCTCCCCCCCTCCCCTCATCCCCTTCTCCCTCCCCCAAAGGCCGGCAACGCACTTGTGACGCCTCTGGTGTAGCGGGTGTCCATGGGCGGCGGTAATCACTTACCATCAGGTGATACGCCGACAGTTCTTTCCATTTAGGATCTTATCCAAACTTTATTAAAACAGAAGATTAGACTATTGTTTTTAGAGCATCGATAACAATATTCATTTGATTACCAGCCTTATTTCGTTTATTGTTATAACATCTCTAAGAACACTTTGTCTGCAATATGTACAAGTCTTAGTATAATATTCGTATTGTGTCGGTAGCTTGCGGCGTAACGAAGATACAAGTATATTTCAGTGAACCAAAAGGAGTAATAAGTAGATACAAAACACGATATTAGCCAACTAATTAGAAGGCATATGTTTCGTCTTTGATCTCTGTAGGTAATTACTTCTATACTTTGAGAGCTACATGTGGCTCATTTTGCGTTTATCCGACATTAGCGGTAATCACGTATTTGGACGTGATACTTGAGTTTGGTGAGTAAAATGATAATGGCACATACGGAGATATAAAATATTATATTTTTTTCTATTGAAGCCGTCAAAGTACATTTAAATAAGACAGTCATTTCATTTATGTTACTAATGTGCCTAGAAGATTAGTATGAGGAACTTCACGTTGATAAAAAGTTTTTACTCCGTGAGGGGAGAAGGGGGGACACGAAGTGCGTGTGTAAAATATTGTTAACAAAATATCATTTTTTTAACAATATGCTTCTAGACATACATATAGGGTATCCAACAGTTAACACAGAGCAGCCATTGATACCAGATACTTGAAAAATATGCTAAGTACATCTCTTCCAAGAGTGTCATAGTCTATAAATATAGCTCGAATTTTATGTTCGACGTAATTAATAATTAATTTAATTAATCAATCAGACAAGTTTATCTATTTTTTAATTCCAGTATCGCAAAAAAAATGTAAATTCCCTTTAATCAAATCCCAAAATAGGCAAAGGCGCTTTGCTACGCTAATTTAAGTGCTAAACAAACCGAGTCAGCTTAATTTTATCTTTCAGCGGGGATTTGTTTTGTTTAAATTTAGTTAGAAATAATAGATCATTAACAAAGCAAGTTTGGCATTCTTAATTCTTTTTTTTTTTTTCTTTGTTAAAAAAGCAACTCCCGCATTAGTAATCAATCCTGTGTTGCGGGGGCCTTTATAAACATACATGAAACGGATACTTTATATCCGTATACACCAAAACAATTTAGCATCACACAAAGTGTTGTCCCATGTGGGATTTGAACCCGTAAAACTCAAAGCAGAAGAAAAAGGCGTGACGAGCGCTTATACCACTACGCTATCCGCGCAGTAAATTAGATGAATGTATGTTAAAACAAAGTGTTTTGGTGTTGGTAACAAAGACCGCAATCTGAAATGCAGAGAGCATTACTTCACTAAGTACACTTCATAGTAAGCAGATATTGTTTCGGAGTTTGGGTGTTTTCTATCTATAATATGTATGTATTTACAAAAAAAAGAAGTATATATGTATGTATCAGTTGTCTAGTACCCATAACACAAGCTCTGCTTAGCTTGGGACTAGATGGCGTTGTGTGTTAGATGTCCGACAACATTGGTGGTATACTCGTATTATGTAAATCACATTCTCTTCGTAATGGGTAAGCCACCGAGAAACTTAGCTTACATGTATTCATTAAACACCTATATTATTTTGATTTCCAAGTATAGAGTAGTTTGTCAAAATTAGCTTAAAAATGTAGCGTTTCATAAGTTTGTTGGAATACTTACTTTTTATCCTTAGATTCTAACAAAATAGAGTCTCCAAATCAGGAATCGAGAGTGAATGGAGTCTCCAAATAGACAATATAGTCAATAATTCCACCACATTGCAGTTTGCCTGTTTTGAACTAAACTTAGAAGGTTAACATCGATACTATAATTAATATTAATTATGCCTGTGATAGTAAAGTGAATTTCTTTGGCTTCTTGTAACTTGAATAATTTTTCCCCTCAAGCGTAATTTTAACCGCTTTTTTTATGTAATAGGGGGCAATCGAGCAGACGTATCGCCTGATGGTAAGCGCTTACCGCCGCCCATGAACACCCGCAATACTAAACGCGCCATGAGTGCGTTGTCGGCCTTTAGGGGAGGGGTTAGGGTATGGGCCTCCGGTATCCTCACTTACCCGGTGAAACACAGTGCAAGCGCTGTTTCACACCGGTTTTCTGTGAGGCCGTGGTATCACTCCGGTCGAGCCGGCCCATTCATGCCGAAGCGTGGCTCTCCCACGTTATTTATTTATTTAATACATCATACACTTTAGGTGCATTGGCGGACTTAATGCCTAAGGCATTCTCTACCAGTCAACCATCGGGTGATGCAGAGAATTCAAAAAGTAGGTGCAATTTGTAAAAAGAAATGTATCAAAATAAACAGGTCTGGCAATAAATCAAATACAAATAATATATAAAAGCTAATCGTACATACAAGAACTAATACATACTATACATACATCTAAATACATATAAACTTATATAGATACATAAATACGCGAATACTAGGAATAATAGATGACAATTATGTCGATGTTGATTCTGTAAGTTGTTTTATAAGATGCTGCTTTACTTTTATCTTAAAAGAAAAGGTGTTGGTGGCCATCCTGATTTCGAGAGGGAGCTTATTCCAAAGTAGAATGGACTGAACAACAAAAGATGAGCCAACAAACTCAGACGTATGGGAGGGACAACGAAGAAGGAGGTTATTAGTGGACCGAAGGTTTCTGTTGTGGTTGCTGCAAAGAAGTTGGAAGTAGGAAGTTAAATAGTGTGGTCAAGATGGGTTATTTAAAATTGAGTACAAGAAAGTGAGAGCTCGTTGATCTCGTCGTAAGCGAATAGGTAGCCAGTTGAGTTGCAAACGGAAAAGAGAAACGTGATCATATTTACGGAGATTAAAAACGAATCGAATGCAGTTATTAAGAAGACGGTCTAGTTTATCGAGAAGATCTGCATTCAGGTCATAACAGCACACGTCACCATAGTCGATTATGGGAAAGATAAGGGTTTGCACAAGCATAGTCTTAGTTTTTGGAGGCAAAAAATTTCTCAAGCGATAAAGCGCCCGAAGAGTGCCAGTAACTCTCTGGCACTGGTTTGTAACTTGCTTACGCCAGCTCAATGTGCAATCTATGTGCAAGCCAAGATCCTTGACAGACTCGCACACAGGTATAGTCGTCCCATTAAAAATTATAGCCGGAAGAGTTTCGGTGACTATCCTGCTCATCAGTCGACAACTTCCAACTATAATGGCCTGACATTTTGATGGATTTACAGTCAAGCCAAATCTTTTGGACCATGTATTAATCGATTCCAGATCGCTGTTAACCTTATCTATTGCTAGCGAAATATCTTCAAGCTTAGCTTGCGAATAGAGCTGAAGATCATCGGCATACAGATGATACGCACATTGAAGTTTCAGGGTTAGGAGATTAATGTATACAGAGAATAACAAAGGAGAAAGAATACCGCCTTGAGGGACGCCAGAGTCAATTTCGCACCAATCTGAGGAAGCTTCATCGACACGGACAGACTGCTGGCGTCCCCGAAGATAAGATGAGAACCATTCCAGCGCTTCGGGTGAGATCATAAGATGCGAAAGGATGGATAGGAGGATATCGTGGTTGACAGTATTGAAGGCATTAGAGAAGTCGATCAGCACTAACACAGTGACCTTTGTGTCCTCCATACCCGCCCTAATGTCGCCAGTCACTTTGAGAAGTGCGGAAGTAGTGCTGTGACCAGGCCTGAAACCGGATTGTAACGGGTTCAGGAGGCTATTTTCATAAATGAATTACCTGGTCCTTATCGAAGCTTGGCTCTCCCACGGTAATATCTAATAAGTAAATTTCATGGCATTATCTAATACCAGCAATAAAGCAATGCGGTTTTAAATACCTTCTTAAAATTAAAAACTTTTATAGGAATATAAGTATGCAACAGTTATACATAGAGACAGCTCTACATTAAGTTTCAGGAATGTAAATAATTAATTCACTTGTGTTTAAATCGAAGTTTCTATTTTGTAGGTACACCCATAAACTAAATTTCAATAGGCCTTTGAGATGTGTACATGGTAAATACAAACTTGTTTAAATTGTGAACAGTAGAACAAATAAATAGTCGCAAACGAATTTCTGGTATTTGATGTGAGCAAATATCCTTCTTATTGTAAATGAAATAGTTCTAACATTCTCATTCTAACACTTTGGTTCATTATATAATTGAGACGCCAATCTTTTACTACAAAAAAGTAAAAGTATTTTTTTTAAATGACGTGTATTTGCAAAAATATAAGAAATAACAGGATTAATGGCAAGAAAAGTGGCAAGTGTTGCACCATTTTGAAACCTTGACTAAATGGGCCATCCATTGAAATAATAAAAATGTAACAGGTCAAATTCTGTACATTGAAGATATTTTGAAAATTTTTTTTGGAGGGCACTCTGTTTAACTAACACTTAGTCCGATTTCATTCATTCTTTTTTTGCTAGAAAGAAAAAAATAAAAGATAACGGGAAAAGTGGCTTTTTTTTTGTCCGCGACTGTACACTGCCTGTGTGAAGCTGAGACTGATATGTAAATATGGCGGTACAAAGTTCGCCGGGTCAGCTAGTACATAATAATATATACATTGTGCTCTCATATCTAAATAGACATGAGAGCACATTGGCTTAGGATTCATATCAAGCTACACATGCACATACAGACACACACACATGCGCGCGCGCGCTCGCACACACACACACACACACACACAGCATGCTCTCCCTCCTTCGTTTATTCATCTCTCATTTCGAAAATCACGGAACTATATTACAGAGTTATATAGAGTCCAGAGAGGCTGGTTATCTGTCATACAAGTTCTATCTAGTACAGAAACCAGTCGCTCACTCAGATAATCGATTTGATGGATTGAATGTTTTGATTTAATCAATTTATGTAACTTTTGTGTAAGAGAAAAAAAAAATATTATATACATTATTATAATCTAATAAATATATCTATTTGAAATAGTAGGTATGTTTAGGATCAGTCAGTGGTGGATTTACCACTAGGCTGAGTAGGCTGGAGCCTAGGGCGGCGAATTTTAGGGGGCGGCAAATTTTGACGAATTTATTTTATACAGAAATAATAATGATTATATTACAAACGAAAAAAAAAAGTCTTAACAATTTAATAAAAGAGACACTGTATTATGCAGTGTACCTAATCCTCTCAACTTTAATACTATTTTAAAAATTACTAAACGCTTTGTAAAAGAAATCTTTGAAATTAAGGGTTTTTAAAACATCTCCATAGCAGATTAATATTACAATTAAAATTACTAATTTTGACTAACTTCCTGGTCCTTAATCACTATTGAGGGCGGCATGAGGTCCTAGAATGCACCGCACCGCCAGTTTCACCGGGCGGCGGAGAATTAAGTTCGAATAGACATTTTCATACCTGGTCCTTTTCGCCGCCTCTTTCTGCGCGATATCATCTTCGCAGAAGGAGGGAAAACATCTACCGCTACCGACCATGGTGCGGACCATGGTGAGTACCACAGTTGGCAGCGAGAGTTGTTCTCCGATAACTGCATTAATTATTCAACGCTGCGATGCCCAAGTACTGGCACATCGAATCGGCAGGACAGGCGGGATTCAACTAACTCCTAGTAACCACGTGCAGATAATTCCCAATGCATCCGTGCTCAGAAAGAACCTGCTTTACCCGGAAAGAATCCCAAATGTATATTTTAGCCAACGCGCACACCGCATGCGTAGACACGATGTGATGTCCGCGTATCTCTCTGACCAACAATACTCTCCAAGGGTGACAAAGGCGCGCCCTACTCTGGGCGGTCAGAGCTAACGTCCACACCGGGGTACCGTATAGCGTTATCGACCGGAGAATTCCGCGTACAGCCTTCTCACGATGCTCGGTTTACCCAAATTGGGCAAAAGTCGCAGAGGAAACCAGCTTTTGAGCAAGCTGTCGAAAGTGCTCGTCAAAGAGCCAACTACCTTTTAGGAACGGGCCTTTCAGAGGTCCCAACTCTCCGGCAGCTTGCGGCTCTGTCAACGATTAGATTCGCCGTCAACGTCGTCTATGCTGGTGATCAGCCCTGTTCCGATCTCGTTCAGCGGTCTCTTTCTGGTGCATCCCATCTTCACAAATAGAGGCCACTGCGCCCCAGTCCTTCAATCAGCATTGATTGCTGGTGGGATCAGGTCTCGTCCGATATGGTCGACTTTGTTGTTCAGACGCCCAGTGGAGTCCCAATCAGTATCGCAGTGGTGGTATTGCGCCACCTCCTCGCGTTCGATCTTATTCAGATACTCAACTAAGCAACCATGCCCATCTGCGTCATCTGGTAGGTAATCTGACCGGCCTCCCTGCCTACCTAAGCTTCGAGGTTAGGCAGATAGGCACCAACAATTCGTTGACGCCCATTTTGTGGCTGCTCCAGCCACGCGCGCCATTGTGCCAAGGCCTATTAGTAAGCGTTTCACCGCATTTCAAGCTCGTCCTGGTCTTCCCTGCTCTTACCCCGGCGGGTAGCACGAGTCTGGTCATAGACCTTCGCGTCCATGTCCACCAGGATATCAAAAGGCGGGAAACGAACCAGGACTGTCGCCGCCTCTGATGAGTTGGTGCGGTATCCTCGTACGATCCGAATGGCTGCTACCCGATCTCTTGATTGAGCTTGGCTCGACAGCAGGAGGAGGCGGATAAACGCTTAGCCCATATTGGCGCTCCTCTAGATAGTAACACCGCACTAAAGAACGGGCCTATACTCTTTGCACTGTAGCATGGTGCGGGTGACAGTTACCTGTACGACGTTGACTAGAACATTCTGGTTGATTTAATTTAATTTACTACAGTATTAATGATTTGATATATTGCGAATGTGGTACAGCTGAAATATGTACTAAGTCAAAATTTGTAAATCGCGGCAACTTTCAAGAGTGAAAATATTACTGAAACTGTCACCCGCACCATGCTACATGCCAAACAGTATAGATACATTGTTTGGGATTGGACCGGTACGAGGACCGAATTGAACACGATTGAGGCGATATTTTTTGTGACGATAGCAGAAGCAGGCCAGAGTTTAATCTTTAGAACCTGCAAGGAGAGATTGTGGTCACCATATACTAGGAGACCATCAGTAAACCGTAGATGGCTCGAAATCTGTCAGGGTACCAGAAGTTTCCTATCTAAGTTACATCTAGTGCATGTTAATGCACTAGATGTAACTTAGGTAGGTTAGGGCGATTACGGTGACTGAGACACAACTAAGACTTATTCCCCCTCCCCCTAAACACCGTATAGCATTACTCGGTTCGATTGCGACACACTACCCATGAAAACTCCTGTAGAATGATGGCTTGCAATAGTTTCCACATGTAAAAAAGGTTATTGAATTGCAGAAGGGAGAAGGGGCGGCAAAATTTTAATAGCCTACTGGCGGCAAATATGTAAATCTGCCACTGGGATCAGTCCTTAATATAAACTATACCAACAAGATTTGATGAAGTTCGACCGCATCCTTCGAGCAACATAAGATGGATCTCTGGAGTTTTAATGGAGTGTCACAGTGAAATCCTCCAACATTAATATGGGTCCCAAACCACAACGGCTCAAAGGTTTAAGGGACGGTTCGTTGTACTAGCCTTGAAGAGATGTTGTAATTGTTTATCAACTCGTTCCTTGTTCTCTGTTCCGTTCTGTATTCGTCATTTCGGGTTTACAGAATAGAATTTTGACCCCACCTACGTAATAGTGGACGAGTCTATTGCTTCGTACAAAAAAAAAACGTTTTGTCCATCAGGTTTAGAAAAAAAACATTGCTTCTTCACAAATGACTTTTTGGGCGATTTAAATACGCTTTACCTCACCACCAATAACCTTCATTATGTTTGTATGTGTATTTCTAATGTTTATAGTGTCGAAGTATCTTGTTAATATAAACTTCGGTAATAGAGAACTTAACTTCGTACTACCATGGGCATATATTGCGAGAATGGCTTTGATTAAAAATCAAGCAAGCAATCTATAAATAACTTATATTTGTTTTGTTTTAAAAAAGACAACTCCTGCATTGCGAATATATATCCCGTGTCGCAGGGGACTTTACAAACATACATGAAACAAACACAAAGAACTCCCAGACTCAGAACAAGAATTTGTGGATCACCCAAAGTTTGTCCCATGCGGGATTTTAACCCGCCGCTGCAGGCTGCTGCAACCGCAACCGTGCATTCAATTGTTAATTGTTATTTTTGTATAGGTAAATCAAACTTTACTTTCAATATCTGTTCCGAATCAGAGATGCTATAATAAAAACAAAAAATGCACGTAAGTTGTACACCTGCTCCAAAAGCAAACGACGAAGCCTTCAGAAATTCTACGCTCATTTCTGAACTGAAACTTTGAGAACATGTATTTATCACTCCTGTCGGGCCATTAACAATTCTCTGTTGCATACTTTAGTACCAGCTTCGTACTAAGTTTTACTTTTTACTACACAAATAAGAGACCAACAACAAGTTGGGTTGAATAAATTATGTGAGTGTTATAACAATGACAAAAAGCTGTAATTCTTTTGTGAATTCAGGCTCGTGGTTAATGATCCTGACTGCTAAACCAGAGATCGTGGATTCGATTCCCGCACAGGACAAATAACTGTGAGATGAATGTGATCATTTATTATGTAACTGGGTGTTTTTGGCTATAATACATATGTGTATTTAGAAATATGTACCATAGTTACCATAGAATAGACTCTACCAAGTTTGGGATCAGATCAGAAGAACGTGTGTTAGATGTGTGATAATTTTTGACTTTTTGACGACAAGACCAGACCATCGTTAGAGATAAGATAAGTTGAAGAACTAAGGCATATCCTAAAAAAAGTGAGCCGTCACGGGACGCCTGGCAGATGTGAAACAATTGCAGATGTAAAAAAGAATTGAATTGGAAATTTAACTGCAAGGGCGAAGCCCGCTGCTTTGCGGCGAGCGTCACCACGCCAATTCACGCCACGACAAAAATCTGGTTTACAAAACCTCGCCTAGAAGTGCCGTCGCCACCACGCCAAAGATCTCGCCACACCAAATATCTCGCCACGCGAAATATCAGGTTTAACCGTCGCCTATAGATGTTTAACATTCAAAGGTAAACTTGACTTCTTACACAAATTAAAACATTATAAAACCGTCTATAATCAGGTAAATCATTTCATTTTATGTCTAGCGTCCGAAAAGAACCACACAAAAACAAATGACTGTGATGGAGTTATCAATTATATTTACTCTAACAATACTGTTCCGAATAGGGCAACAAGTTGATATTGAACTACAGTATTAGTAGCATTAATAATATATAACATTTTTCCTTTCCGTTAGATTGTTAGATCATTAGGGCGGGGTTCATTATACAATGAATGCCTATAGATGAATATCGATCACTGTATTAAGTAATGATAATCATACTGAGCTGCGATTTTTTATTCAAAATTAACAATATCTTTTAAAAGTCCACTTGAACGCTAATTACTTATTTTAACGTTTGGTTTGTACTAAGTGTTAGTTTCGATTAATAGTTTGATACACGTTAGGTTATGGTTTAAACACTAAGGAGTATAATTATGTTTAACTTGCAAATATTTCATTCATTACTCTTAGTCATGTTATATAATAACTTACTTAGCTTGATATAATAATGATATTTACCGTGAACTGTTAAAATGTGTTGAATTTGTTTAATGTAACTACTTTTCGTTTTTCAACACAGAAATTTTAAGTTTTTGCACATAAGATTTATTCTGTTCTAATAAACCCAATAACTGAACCTACATAAATTGGGAGTTAATATTCGCATTTAAAAGTTTAACTATAACCAATATGCATTTCATTTTAATTCACGAGTATGGTGACCACTACTCTTGGAGTCTGCTCATGCTTTCTATCAGGCAAACTAGTCACTGAGGCAGGCAATCATATATAAAAACATACGTTATACTTTACTGCCTCGTTGGTCTAGTGGTTAGCGTAAGCGACTGCAGATTAAGAGGTCTCGGGTTCAATTCCAGGGTCGGATTGCTGCTGGATTTTTCTTCCAAGAAATTCTTAAAAGCAGCCCGGAGTATGGAAGACGGTGGTGTTTCCCGTCCGTGCCTCGGAGAGCACGTTAAGCCGTCGGTACCGGTTGTCATGAACATCTATGGCAATAGTTATTCGGAAGTCAGTGCCCTCAAATATACTGACAACTAGTTCAACCTTCGAATTCAGTTCACCCGCAGGGTTGCGGAGGTCCGATGCCAGTCGCTCTGTATAAAAATTGATATTCAGGTAAAGCCGTTTGAACTAGTAGCCGACCCCAAATCTTAGGAATAATAAAGGCTAGGAAGATGATGATACTTACTAAAAGTCACCGTAACCGTTGGAAACTTGCATTACTTACTGATCACGTTAAAATCATATAGTATGAAAAGGTGCTGAATTTTGTAGAAACAAAGTTTATATTAATCAACTGAGAAACACCAAAGAAAAGCTACTGTCACCAAAAATATAAGACAGAATGTTAAATTGCTTAAAAATATTATAAACAAATAACTATAAAAAGCACAAGCGACTCGGTAATGAAAACTTGATACCAGAATCAATATTTTAAAACAGTCGACTTGATTATTTGAAACGATTTTGTATAATGACAAAATAATCGCAGAAGACTTACAGCTTAAGGACCTTTCTTAATGAACAGTGAAAACTTTATCCATTACAATGTTTGTTATCATTATAGATTTCAGTGCCGAAGAGACTCTGAAATAAGATTGTAATTGCAAGGCAAACTTTTGATAAGGTTGAAACATCCCTCCAAAGAAAGGGTTGTTTATTAAACATGGCCAAATACGACCGCTTTTGAATTGAATGTTTTTCAAAGTACAAGGACTTGCCGATATTATCCCAATCTAAAGTTGGGTGACACGAGTCAAATTATGAACCCGCTTCAGATTGTGGTCCAATTCACAAGCGAACTCATATGTACTAGAAGGACATGATGTACAGGTAATCTTATATACAATTCGAGAAGTAATATACATGTATAGTACAGATATGTTATACATTAATACTCACTAGGCAAGAAGTCAGGGCACATAAGGCAGAATTTTCTCAGCGAGCAATAACGTTCACTAGCTCCTTAACAATAATAGATATATACCTTGGATCTAGACTTTGAAATGCTGATAAAACATACTCACATATTCTTAAATACATACACACAGAACAAATTATTATCGTGATCATCATACAACTATTCATCGGGCCTAGGTGGGAATTAAACCCGTACTACTGGTTTCGCAACCAGTGTCAGATCCACTAAAGTTCACTAGACCAACTAGTCAATCAATCAATACTTCACTTGTTCTTGTTACACGTGACAATGTCATAACTCTATACGCTCTTTCCTTGTGGCTCTCAAGCGGTTAGGATGATATATGAATCCTCTTCGGACGTGCTCCCGAATCAGCTTGAATATTGGGTCTCTGCAGACTGCCTACATACATCACGCCCATTATTTATGTGTGCGGTAGAGCCACTTTGAAACATTACTGATGTGGCTTAGTTTTTCCTGTTGTCATCGATTTTGCATTCAAATTCCTTGCTAAGCTTTTACTGGGTATTTTTTGGAGAATATAATATGAGGTAACAAAAGGAATTAAATCTTTATTGTTATAACGTATTTATGTATTATTCATCAAATAAAGTAAAATCTGCCAGTATTCCATCCAAAAAGTTCTTATGAGCACAGGTTTTTATGTTGTTTAATATTTATTCTTTTAAATTAATCTGTAACATAGTAAATTCAATCAGTCACGTCACGTCGCTTGAAATAATATCGCTCAGTCCTTAAAATCTATACTAATATTCTAAATCGAAAGTAACTCAGTCTATCTCCTACGATTTCACGGCTTTAATCAAATTAACCATGATAACAAAAATCATGATAACCGACATACACGCGGGCGGAACCGGAGGCAAAATCTAGTAATTATATACATAGTAATATGGCCTACAGTAAATTGATTAAAGATATCGTCCCATTTCCATGTAGCTTTTCCTTTCAAAAGTTCTAGAACGTCTTGTCCACACTCAATTGAATTAATTTCATAATAGAAACCATCTCCTAAATCCTTTTCAATTAGGTTTTCGTGCAGGTAATGAATTTACAGTAAGTGCGTTGATCAATGTTAAAGATGACATCAGGCAAGGCATAGAGGATGTAAATCTTACAGATCTTTCCATACTGGACTTCATCATTGCTTATAATTGTGTAGATTTCCACAACATGCTAGGCATATTGCACTCTATTATTTATTTATTGCAAATAAAGACAAACTGAGTTACATATTTGTCCCCTAAAACCTGGTTAATGGTTTGACTGGGGATCGAGTCTCCGTACAATAATCAACTTATAAAATAATAATACTTAACAACAAAGAAAGCCAACAATTTAGAAAACAAAACACCTCTTTACAACAAATAATTTTTTTTTATATACTTTTTAAGTACAGTAGTACAGTAATTGATTGGTTTTAAAGTTATCTGTTTGGATGAAGGCAGCGTGTGCGCCTGGAGGAATCTTTATCTTCTTGGTGTAAAACGTCTGCTGGGGTTGTACCTTCTTTACTTTTCACTATATTTATAAATTCTATCTCTAAGTCAATAACCTCATCCTACCACCTTTATAAATAATAATAATAATAAATTCTTTATTGCAACAAAAGAGAATTACAATACACAGTATACCCCTGACTCCCAAAATAGCGTAAGCTGTGTGTTGGGAGTCAGTTACCTTACAAAACCAAGAGAAACAATTGTTACAATATGCAGTTGACTTTCAAATTTATACACAAGTACTGTTCCATAAATTAAGCGAAGCCTTCTCAACTATTAGTCCCGATGTGGGGCACGTGTGTGATTGGAGTAATCAATGTGAATCCGTCTAAGACTCATTTATTATTGTGGGCAATCCCAGGATGGTGTGAAGAATAGTTTGGACACAGCTACCAAACATAATTTTAAACGGTACTGCACTACCAATAAGTACTGGTTAAAAATCTAGGGTTCTACATTAACTTGGGGTCCCTAACTGCGAAAGGGCAGTCGAAAATTATTTGCATCGGCGGAATACCTGCGTACTACCATAATTAATAAAAAAAACATAATACATAGTTAGTAAGCTTTGGACACAATTGTTATTCATAAAAGAAGCCTTATTTATTTTTCCTAAAAAGATTGGCTGAAACTCTTTTAAAATATATAAATTCAGATAGCTTTCTTTAAGGTCGTGTTAGGTTGGAAGCCCTTTGCTAGTAATAGCCATATACTAATAACATTTATTAAGTACGTTAGTCCGTGTTTGTATTAGACTAAATGTTAGCTTAACAGGTTTGTTTTGATTGTATTAATAGATATAGTACCTAAATGCATTGAACAGAGGCTCTTATAGTATGGCCAGTGGCTTAAGGTAAACAAAATCTAATTAATATTGAATAATAATAGTGTATAGTGTAATATTGACATTGCTGCTAATACCCATCTGGGTACTACAGTGTACAACACAATTATAACTAAGCGAAAGCATTGTAAATCAATAAGCTGGAAAACTTTTAATGTTGATTCATGGCCTTTTAAAATACTATGTTTCATCGGTAATGGAGCAAGTATATTTGTGTATTCCAATTTAAGGTAAAGAATCGCTAACCGCAAACTTATAAATACAAGTTACAATGGACATATATGATAGATACTTATCCCACCAAAAACATAAATGTAAAAAAGGAGAGCCAAGTTTAATACAAAAGTTATGCTTGGCTGTGGGCTTCACCGCTTTCATTGAATTAGTCATTTTATAAAGTTATTGAAAATAAATAATAAATATATATTTTAATTCTGATACAAACTGGCCAAGTCAAACCTAACCTACTTTAAGATCTCACATTTTTAAATAACAGCCATTGTTATTGGTATCCAATAAAGCAAAGAAATAGAGTTTAATACTTGTTCATAATGTTATTTTCTTCCTATAAATACATATTTGGATTTGGTATAGAACTTGGCACTCATTTAGATCTCCATTATTTTTGCGACGAAGCCCACAGCCAAGAATAATTTGTGTATTGAACTTGGCTTTCCTTTTTTAAATTTATGTTTTTGGTGGGATATCATTACTTTTTGTAAAGAATAATACATATATTGGGATGGTTTCAAATATCTGCTTGTAATGGTTCCAACGCTACAATTTAAAACAAAAAAAGGGATGGGGACCCCCTACTTTTACCTTTTTTTTATATTTTTTTCCTACGCTTACACACAATTACCGAGCTGGATTCCAAAGTCAAGGCCAAAGGATTGGTCCAAGTTTGGTATTACACTCGGCGCTGCCTTGCCAGTTCCTTTGCTTGAACTTGGCTTAGATAGTATGACTGCCTCATTGGTCTCGCGGTTGGTGTGTGCGACTGCTGATCATGTGGTCTCGGGTTTGATTCCTGGGTCAGACCAAATGTTTGTATGATTTGCATATTTGTTTCGGCGTTTTGGTGTTTTCTATGTATAATATGTATGTATTTACAAAAAAAAGAAGTATATATGTATTTGTATCAGTTGTCTAGTAACCATAACACAAGCTCTGCTTAGCTTGGGACTAGATGGCGTTGTGTGTTAGATGTCCGAAGTATTTATTTATTTATTTATTCCTAAGAACCATTCATTCGGTGAAAAGGTTCTATGGGATTGCTCGAAACTGGTTTTCTTTGAGGCACTGGTGTTACTCCGGTCGAGCCGGTCTATTTTTGATGAAGCATGGCCTTTCTTCCTACTTAACTACATATATCCTCATCTGACTATCGTAGGCCACTGCTGGACATAAGCCTCTTCCGTTGCACGGCACTTTAATCTATTTTGGTGTTCGCATCCAGCTCGTGCCAGTATTTCGCAAATCGTCACTCCACAATGTGGATTAAGTACTAGTATCCCACGATAATTGTACAGTACGAATTATGTATTCCAGGTCGGCCCAAAAGTGCTATTGAGTTTTTATGATTATAGAAATACATAGTAACAGCTCGGAGTTTGTAAGTTGGGGTCTGTCTGAACCCCCGTGTCTCGGAGAGCACATAAAGCTGTAGGTCCTGCGCCTGATCTAGCCCCGGTCGTATCGGTTAACCGTCGGATTCTGAGATAGAGGGAACAGAAAGTGCACCTGCGTTTGCGCACACACTTGTGCACTATAGTATCTCCTGCGTAGTAGGCTGGTCTCCGTTGAGACTGGCCGCCGTGGCCGTTATCGGATTATAGAACATTATTATTATGTATTAATTCAAACTTGAAAATACAGCATATCCAGCACTAGCATCTATAATTGGTACTGGCTACACATTGAACCAGCAGCAGAACCACAGAGTTGATACTGTTCGAGATCTGGGAGTTATGCAAGACAGCAGGCTAATATACGACAAACACATTGATAGCATGGTCAATAAGGCGTCAAAAGCCTTGGGCTTCATTATGAGAACCACGACCTGCTTCCGTACTATTAAACCCATAAAGGTTTTGTACTGTTCATTTGTGCGCAGCCTCCTGGAGTATGCATCGCAAGTCTGGAACCCACAATACGAAGTTTACAAGTCTCGTATTGAGGGGATTCAAAAGAAATTTTTGCGATACTTGGACTTTAAGGCGCAGCAATGGTCACATGACTACACTCATCGTTGCAGACGATACCATTTCCTTCCACTGGAATATAGGCGCCTTATAAGTGATATTTGCTATTTGACCAGCATCGCAAATGGCACGATCGACTCCCCTGAGCTCTTGTCTAAGTTGGGTTTGCGTACCAACCAACTCGGTCTAAGGCAACGACCTTTGCTACATGTGCCTTTTGTGACCACTAACTACAGGTGCAATTCCTTCCTCCTGCGAGGTGCACGTAGCTTCAATGAACTTCATGGCCCTTTGCGGTTTGACTTGTTCTGTACTAGCCCTAGCACAGTGAGGCAGCTTTTATCGAGGTCATTTTTTAATGTAGGCGTTGGATGCGGTGCTCAAACTGTTAGTTAAAATAAAATGTGATAAGTTTTGTTTATTTATACTTAAAAAAAAAACGGTTCTAAATATTTAATGTATTCATAATATATAAATGTATTCATAAAAAAAAAATAATGTGTAAAATATGTACCTAAATACATATCATGTAATATGTAAGTCACTTAGACCAGTGTAATAAGTTCTCACCTATATATGGAGGCTTGTTGTTAGCAACTTGATCACATAATTGTAATAACCATAATTGTGTTTATTAGTCTGTAAGCCTTCTTCAAAAATAAATTAAAAAAAAAAAAAGCATAGTAATTGTCTAAAACGTTTCATAATGTCCGTAAGCTAAAGTGAAAGTGTTGACCTAATCTCTCTAAGATCGGTTCTAAGTTGTCTCATCTGCGTCCCATCTTTGATAAATTTAATTTTGAACAGAGTTTACAGTGACAAGCCTATAAAATATTATTCTCTTATATTTATTATTCATAGAGCTGCAAAATTAAGTCCTTGAGCATTCAAGTTTGTCATCTGAAGCAATAATAACTTTCTTAAGACTCTACAAAGGACAGGCTGGAACTTAATTACTTCAGTCTGTTATTAAAAAGTAAATGTACAAGAACCCTGAATTATGGTTTGAGTAATGAGTCCTTAAAAATAAATACCTGGACAGCTCTAAGTTCATAAGTAAATTTACCTTGTACAGGAAAATCATAAAAATTTAATTTCTGGAAATACCTTTATAGACAAAGAGAAACTGTAATTTATTATTTGATATGAGCATTTAATTAAAAATATTCAAACAGAAAAAAATTGCTTAAAGTAAACATTCTAACATCATTAGAGAATCTGTTTTTAGGATGAAAGAGTAATTTCACAATGAAATAAATATAGTAGGTTAAACAAAACAACTCTGTATTCAGATTTAAATTATTTTCAATGTAATTGTATTTCTAAGTTTGTTATGCAGTGAATTGGTTAAATAAATTTAAATTATGTAATTTTTTGGATTTTTTTCGACTTAATTGCTAAATTTGTAAGTTATCAATAAACAGACAAGAAAGAGATATAAATAATAGAATACATTTTAACACATCATTACATACCATACAACAAAATTTCTAGCTGCATCTGTCTACCTGTTCGCGATAAATCTAAAAACTACGTCATATTTTGGGTTTAGAAGATCCTAACTAAATCTACACATCTATATCTATACAAATAAAAAAAAATAAGTACCTGTTTATAATTTCGATAATAGCCTATCATGAAAGATATATGAAAGGATGTTTGATACTTACTTTTTTTTTTCGGTCTGTTTATTCCATCTAATCTCTTGAAAGGCGGGACTGATTTTGACGAGACTTTCACTGGCAGATAGCTGATAATATAAGAAGTAACTTAGGCTACTTATTTTAGACTAGCTTCGACCCGCGGCGTTACCTGTGTAACACCGCGGGGCTCAGCTAGTTAAATTTATAACCGACCTAAAAAAATGGTACTATAGAACATGACTATCACTAGCAGATAGCTGATGTTATAAGGAGTAATTAAGGGTAATTTTATTTTAGAATAGAAAATTAAAACTCATAAACTAGCGAACTATTTTCAAAAGCAAAAAAAAAGTTTATATATAATTTAATAAGGTTTGTGCTGTAATAAACGTGTAGGTGTAACAGTCCAAGGAAGGTAAAGAAACGGGTAGAATAGTATAATAAGTGTTCGTAGAATCACACAGGATACATTTACAAACAACGCTGCAAACGTATATTGCGTATATTCATTCTGAGCGTACTCCTTTATAAAAGGCCGGCAACGCACTCATGACGCCTCTGGTGTTGCGGGTGTCCACGGTCTCGCTTACCATCAGGCGATACGTTCGTTAGCCCCTATTCTTTTAAAAATAATAATAATATGCTCTACTACTCATGTCAAGGCTAGGCGAGTCGCTAACGTAACATAATTGTAAAGGAGAAGATGCTATTTAGTCATAAACATAAAGACATTGTCTAGAAACGAACTACAACACTCAATGTTTTAGTACCATTAGTTGTCTACTCTTTTATGCATATGTTTTGTTCAAAATAAAACTCTGTATCTAAATAAAATCAACTAAACAGGTTACGGTAAATCCTTTATATTTAAATAAGCGTCCCTGAAATTTACTGAGTAAATTTATCACCTACACAACTTTTTAAATGTCCTGAAATTTAAAATATCGCTGTAATTTTCATTTTGGCCACCGGATTACATTTTTATTAAAAAAGTCCAAGGAATTTTCCAACGTTATTAAAAAAGAAAAAAGGAGTATTTTTCAACAGTAAGTTAAACCCATAGTTTAAGCCGAAGGGAGTAGTAATATTGTCATTCTAGAATACCGTACCTTGGTTCATCTTTTGTTGTTAAAACTTACAAAACTTGGCAAATTATTTTGGTTATGCTTTTTATATCTAGCTATGTTTATTTACTTTAAGGGGTGGAGGGGATAACTTTAAAGAACTCTCTACGCTTTCTTCTCCAAGTCAAAGTGCGTGGAATTCTGGAGCCTTGGTTTATGAAGATGTGATTCATCATCTAAAGAGGTGCTAAAGAAAATCTGAAGTGGAAGTCAGTTTCACCAAAACCTGATAAAGTTTCAGATAGTTATCTGACATAATGCTAATTAACAGATAAAGATCAATGATATATTTATGGTTATTTGATATTTTTGACTCTATCCAAAATATGTAAAATTAAAATCTGTAGTTATCTGGTAGATAAGTTCGAAAAAGTGTATCAGGGACTTTATCATGGTAAAACTGATTCTAAGAATTCAACCGTCCCGAATAAGAGAGAGGCCGGAGGCCCAATGATGCAGAAGCATCACTAGGGCGCCATAGTGTGGGTAACCATGCTGCATTGATGCATTGTCTGCATTCGCAATAAGTATGGTGACTACCACTCTTGGATTCTGCTTATGCTTTCCATCAGGCGAATAGAGTCTTTTAGGCAGGGCCATACATTAAAAAGCAGACTGAATTCCTAACTACACGAACTAGCGCTGAACTAGAGTAAATAATTGGCTACCCGTTACCGTTCATTAGATATTTCATCAGATAGAGTCCTAAAAGTAAAGGAAATTGTCTCCCTCACATATCAGAGTAGTTGCCTAATGTTTTAGAGGTGACCAGTGTTATTCAGAGACTTTGTTTCTATTTTTAGTGGGTTGAGGCGATGATTGGTATTGGTTTCCACGCGATTTACATTGACACAATGTCACTGACATGTCTGGAAATACCTTTGAAGTGTAATAGAAAACTGTCTTGAAATAGTCACGTAATATATATTCTTAAAGAGAATATAATTAATTACTTGACACTAAATTCTCCTTTGAGAACACCACCGGACAAGAGAACAAAAGATAATACTATAATACTTTCAATCAATATGGATACAACATCCGATAAAACTGGTTATAGGTATAGATCCCGATTTGTGGCTGCAGTAAGCTTCGAAAATTAAAAAGCAAAAACCGATGGATAATCCTCGGTCCGAACAGAAGCACTCAGAGGAATTAATAGCATACGAGTATACACATACAGAAAAACATAGGTATTACAAAAAATATACGACAGTACTTGCTATGCCTATTTATTTCTAGTGCTATTGGAAATGAAACATGACGCGTACGTGACGTAGTGAGTATTGTTAGCCGGAAATATTTGTGAAACGAAAAAAAGAAATATATTAAGCCAGCCCTTTGGTCTATTGAAACTCTTTACTTTCTGTGACATATGTTATTGACCTCTTTAATTAATATTTAACTTTTAAAACACACACGATTGTAAAGGGTATTATTGAATACAATTAGTTTATAATATTATATTGAGAAATTGATTGACAAATAGAATAGCGCTAAATAAACTACATATTTGTTTGTGTATGAGCTTGTCAATGTGACTCTACTCAGAAAGCATGAGCAGAATCCAATAGAGTGATCACAATACTCATTGCGAATGTAGACAAGGTAGTAGAGCCACGCTGATTTCAGCACGAACGGGCCGGCTCGACCGGGGCGGTACTACCCTCGCCCAGAAAATCAACGTAAAATGACAGTGTTCGTGCTGTCATGTTCGTTGGTGAGTGCGAGACTGGAGGCCCAATGATGCTGGAGCATCACTAGGCCGCCAAGTGTGGGTCACCATGCTGCATTGTCTGCATTCGCAATGAGTACGGTGACCATCACTCTTGGATTCTGCTTATGCTTTCCATCAGGCAGAGTAGAGTCATTTTGGCAAAGCCATACATAAAAATAATCACAAATTAAAAAAAAAACGATTTCAATCTGGACCAAATGGGACCACACGGAAAGCACCAGCTTTCAAATAAAAAAAATCATCAAAATCGGTCCACCCAGTCGAAAGTTATGAGGTAACAAACATAATAAAAAAAATTTGTCAAATTGAGAACCTCCTCCTTTTTTTGAAGTCGGTTCAAAAAAACAATGCAACAATGCAGCATGTCGGCCTATTGAGATGCACACTCTTAATCGCTAACAGACATTCCACTCTACCAGACACTGGTAAAACCGATATATTCAGTTAAAATCGGTTTACCAAGTAGCCGACTCCAAATAATATTTAGAATAATAAAGGCTAGGAAGATGAAGATGATGAGAGAACACCATTAACCTTCAATAATGCTCTGTAGATGATACTACTTACGTGTACCTTTATCTAGAATATTACTAAATTACTTTTAAGGGTACAAATTCAATCTATTTACCGTACAAACATTTATGTGAAATAGGTATTACATTCGTGATCCACCTAAACGAATGGATAAACAAGCTATCAGCTTTGTTCTTCACGCTGCGATTTGTACTGTTGATCTTTTGAGTGCGGATATAATACGAGTATAATTATAATCTACGTAACACTAGCTAGAATAAGCGTAATAAAATATCACTGCGATAACGGTTCTATGTCAGCTTAGAATGAATTCGATTTTTGAATTAGGCGTTATTGAAATTAATATACATACATTCACGTTTTTATCCTTGAAGGGGTATACAGATGTGTATTAAACGCCCAAATTTCGCCAACTATAATTTTGATTCGACTTATGTAATTACAAGCTTATTACCTACTGACAACCAGGATATAATTAAAAAAGAGAGTAGAGATATATACTCTTTGTTTATATATATTTAATGTATACTAATAACTCACGGAGGTATATCTATGAACATATGTATACATATAGCTCATGGGAAGCGTTAAGTGACGATGACGCGAGTTTGACGCTTTTTGTTCACCCAGAAAGTGCTCAACGCGCCTAAAGAAGTTTTTATTTAAATAAAATATAAAAAATACATGTGTTTTCTTATATAACGCGACTTATTCGCGATCAAAAATTATTTAAAAGTTTACGATATCTTAATACATACCGACGTTATACAACAGTTTTTGACGACGTTATTCGACTATACAAAAAAAACTATGTGTAAATGTTGCGAAAGTCCAAAAACAGGTAAATACAATATGATTAACTATTACTTACTGTGTGTATAAATTACTTTGTTTTATTTTTGTATTACACCTCTGATTGCTCTGTCGTCAACAAAGCTCGTTTAACCCTACTTTAGATTAAATAGAAAAAAAATTAAGCCTTTCTCGAATACAAGACAGAGTTCAAAGCCATTTGTCCTTCAAAGATTAAATAAATAATACAAAATTCTAACAAAAAAAACCGACTTCAAGAACGACCAAATTGAATTGGGTCCACACGGGAAGCACCAGTTTTCAAATAAAAAAAGAATCATCGAAATCGGTTCACCCAGTCGAAAGTTATGAGGTAACAAACATTAAAAAAAAAACAGTCGAATTGAGAACCTCCTTCTTTTTTTGAAGTCGGTTAAAAATACTTTTTATTGTTTCCAAGCCTTAGCCAAAAGTCATCCACTGCTAGACATAGACTCTCCGAGTTCGTAGCTCAAGGTCATGCTTCGATAACTGATCCTGTACAGCTTGTATCCTACAACGTGGTTCGATTTACGCTAAAAGACGTCTTAGCCCGTGGTCGACACTCTAGACCAGGACCTTTAAAAATAATAAAAAGTGAAAAAAAAATTGTAGGGTGAAACCCATTAGAAAAGGAGGGGAATATTATAAAAATGAAAGGAAAAATATTTTACGGGCGATCTGAGGTCGGGAAGGGGACTTTCACTTTTTTCCATAGGACTTTTAGTTTTACCGGAAATCGAGAAAAACCGTTTTTTACCCTTATAACCTCCCCCCCATCCCCTTCCCGACCTCAGATCGCCCGTAAATTATTTTTCCTTTCATTTTTATAATATTCCCCTCCTTTTCTAATGGGTTTCATCCTACTATTATTTTTTTTGGTTTTAAAAATTATCGACCCTGGTCTACTCAGAGTTACTTAGCTCTTACAAATAACTTGGTGAAATATTTTTTTTAGCTGCATTAAACGGAAAAACTTGTATCTATCTTAATAATGTAAAAAGCAAATACCTCAATGTCAAAATTTAACACTCAGACAAACGAAAATACAAATATATTTATTTACATCTTACTAAATACTTATCAAATCCAATATCTACATCTGTCGCCATCACAGTTGTCCATTACAAAACTGACATTGACAGTTATTTAATAAAATGGATCTTGAAAATATAAAGAGACTTACTCGTATATCGGGTGAATACAGGGTGAGTAGGTACACAACAAATATAGTAATTTATTATTCAATTTCTTAACCAAGACCCAGTCAATATAGTCAGTGCCAAAGTTATAAATGAACATTTAACAAAAGGAAAAAGAAATATTATATTAAAATATGAATATTCTTTATTTTTTATTACTCCTTTTAATGGTTATTTCTAAATCTATTTGCCCCTATACCTTGGTGGCGCAGTGGTAGCCTATGCGACTGCTGTGCTTGAGGTCTCGGGTTCGATTCCCGATATTTATTTTCGAGTTAATACAATTTAGGACAACTGACTCTTTGTTTATTTTATCGATTATAGAATTGAAATGTTTTATTTTAGTATCATAAGCTAAGGAATTATCACATGGCTTAAGTACAGAAAATTTAGACAAACGAACGTTATATCTATTGAAATAAACCAAATGTAACTATGATACACTAAAGCACTATTTAAAACCTAATCAAGTGACACTTTAAACGCTTTTCGAACTGATCATTACAGACTGAAGACCAAGAATTTGTAGAATACTAAACAAAATGGCGATTTTATTATCCTATAAATTGATTTCCATGAACGTATGATGTACATACGTGATGTACGTGTCAAGGTAGTAGAGCCACGCTGCTTTCAGCACGAATGTGGCAGCTCGACCGGGATTGTACTACCCTCTCACAGAAGACCAACTTAAAATGACAGCTTTCGTGCCGTCGTGTTTCGTTGGTGAGTGCGAAACCGGAGTCTCAATGATGCAGAAGCTTGTCAATAAGCCGCCATAGTATGGGTCACCATTTTGCATTGACTGCATTCGCAATGAGTATGGTCACCACTACTCTTGGATTCTGCTCATGCTTTCCATCAGCTCGACCGGAGTGATACCACGGCCTCACAAAGAACCGATGTGAAACGTGCCTGCGCTGTGTTTCACCGAGTGAGTAAGGATACCGGAGCCCCATACCCCAACCCCTCCCCCATTCCCTTCCCATCCCCCAAAGGCTGGCAACGCACTTGTCGCTTGCTTACCATCAGGCGATACGTCTGCTCGTTTGCCCCTATACTATAAAAAAGGAGAGACTTAGGCAAGCTCATACATATAAATGTAGTTATACGTTCACTTCAAACTCTTAGCTTTTCAAAAAGGTAGTTTATAGCAGACGCCAAAGAAGGAATTACTGTCACTGTCACATTGAGCATATTGATAGAACCTTTGATGCAGTAATAAAAGTTTACTTTAGACTAGACAAAGCAACATTTAAGTACTTTATCTTGTGTACGTGCTCAAACTATACAAATAACTAACAATAAACTTAAAACGCTTGTTACACTAACTTACTTTTACAATTCAATCCTCCGGGAGTAACGAGGTTTCTTAACAATTCCTTTTTTTTTTGTTTTGCGTCAAAAACGTGATGCTGACTGACTGGTTCGACCTTGTCCTATTCAAAAATTAAAATAATTAAAAATGCCTCTTGAATTGCTAATTTATTAAGTTATAATATAAACCACAGACAACCATGTTTTAGCGAATAAACATTTGTTTATGTGGTCTACGTGTATTTACACGTAGAGCCTGTGTTCCCTTAATCTAATTAAACGTTACCAATTAAGCTCTATTACTAAATAAAAAGAAAACAAATCAATATCAAATTTAGTACCTAAACATTATTTCATTTTTATTTATTTCATTTCATTACAACATGTCCTATTAAATAATTTGTAGTATTAGTTGTGTAAAAAGGAGAAGAAATCTAATCAGATCCCAGACAAATTTGGAAAAAGTGCATGAAAATGATGATCATGGTTAGTTGTGTTTAAACTTCATTTAGTGTACCTTTTTAATCACTATAGAAATGCGTTTTTTTCTTAAAATATGTTTTATTCAAATTTAGAAATAGTTTGAAAAAAAAACAAAAAAAGAAACATGTTTTTTAATAGTTTTAACAAAACTAAACAAACACACTTTTATAAATATACCAAACTAAAAAGTAGAAAATAAATTACATTTTTTACATTAAATATTTTTAATGTAAAAGCGTGGGGCGACATTATTAAAATATTTTCAGAAGGCTTTTACATTAAAATTATTTTCTACTTCTTAGTTCGATTGCTGTTAAAGCGTGTTTTTTTAGTTTTTTTACTATAATTTATTTTAATACAAAACAGTCTGTAATTTTTTGCGGTGGCGAAATCTTCCCACATACATATTTTACAAGACTCACACACAAAAAATCTTCCCACATACATATTTTACAAGACTCACACACAAAAAAAATCGCCTGTTCTACGAACTTACACTTAAAATTAAAACAAAACATTGAAAATTTCACGCGAACGTGAAACATACATTCTGTGTCATAACAGTGTTACGCGTAAGCTTATTTGGGCTTGTATTTTGACAGAGGGGAACGCCTGCATACCATGCCCCCTACCGTGTTGCTTTATTGGTTTAAACGATAGTTATTTCACATAAATTTCTTGCCAATATGAAGAAAAGATATACGATAAATAGAGAAAAGATAGATACAAAGATTCAACTATCATTATTATTATTCATTGTAATGATTAAATAAAAGAAAATGTAATAAGTAATGTAATAAAAATAAAAAGTAAACCAACTTTTCTAGATTCAAACTCTTTTCAGACAACTAACGACGCAGTACGTGACCCTAATATTAAGGTAAAGAGTTGCTTGTAGAATAAATTTTCGCATTTCATGACAAAAAACTTGTCATGAAATGTATAAATATGCTAACAGTTCGGAATGTCTTGATGGAATTAAATCTTGCTTAACAAACTACAGAGCTTTGCACAATCTAACCAACGTTTTATCGATATTTAAACCTTAATAAAACATGGCAACTAATAACCGAAATCGTGAATTACAAACTCAGTAACGGATGTTTGTTTCGAAGGCCCAATATCACGTTATTCACATCGTACCTAGAGGGTTTCAATTTCCTGCACAGAGATGAGAGTCTCTGGTGACTCGACTACTGAAAATGCAACGGCATACACAAATAAATACTGGCCTTCCTGTATTCATTCCAACCGAAGATAATCAAAGGTATTTTTGTTTACATTACACTCATCAGTTTATATAAGTAAATTATTTTCTCTTAAATTAAGAAAACTAGACCTGACATGAGGCATATATTATTAATGATGCACAGTATTTTATTATATTATATTTATTACCAATAAAGCTTGTAAGCTGTAAGTTAAAGCTGATAGTGCGCGAATATAGGATCGCAAATCCGACGCCTTAGTCAATAACTAAATCCCGCTTATTTAGAAAAGAATACTGATAAATTAGTAAGACAGGAATTTAAACGGAACGAGAATTTACACTTAGTACAAATATCCAATTAATTAAAATAGAAAAGCTCTGTCGCAAAAGGGTCACATGGGGCCTCAAGGTGGAATACTGAGAAAATATAGTATCTAGTGCGTCATTTTCCTTTAACCTGTATGAAAATATATAAGATTCAGTCATTTGAATGGACGTCCCTTTGGTTACTTTATTTGAATGCCAGTATTCAGATTTTTTATTCAGTAGGTAATTATTTTACCAGTAAATAGTAAGTTTTGTACACGGTATGTTGTGACTATTGAGGACGAATATGTCAAAACGTAAATATTGTAAAATTTACGGGAACACATTTTGTCAGGAGATTAAAATGACTCATATGCGAATGTCAATGTGAATATCCACGTACACAAATATGTACATCTGTTATTCAGGATTAATGAACAGCATGACAGCGTTCTCTAAAACATTTATTCGTTTTTGTAAACGATGTAACTATATATCTACATATAAATTTCTTTTATAACCGCTTTTAAACTTAGATTTAGTTAGTATCTGTGTTTTAATTAGGCTGTAATGTGAAGATTCATGTAAAATTGTAGATGGGTATTTCTCAAGTAACTCATTATTCAGTTGACTTCGGTGGCTGATTTATTTTTTCTAAATTTGCATATATTTGTAAGAAATTCAAATACTATATTTTATGTGGATAATATCTGGAGGCACTGTTATTGGATGAACGGTTACGAAGATTTTTTTTTTAAATGGCGTCCACCGAAATCAGCTTTATTTTCACCGAAATCAAAAATGTTAATTATGTTTTCAAATTATTTACATGGTAACTACCATATATAAAAAAAATATGTATTTTATTATAAATTCAGATAAGCAAAAATAATACCGTTAAGAAAGAAACAAAAATGTTAATTACTTCTGATATATATTACAATAAAACAATTATTTGATTAATTACACGTTGTTTATTACGTTACATAAACTTACTACAATTAACTTTGGCATGAAGATTAAAAAAGTTAAGTGTATAGTTCCTATTTCTTAAATCAAAAAGGTGAGGCCTTTACATTTCTCTGTAATTCATACAAGATGTATGAATAACATAAATATTCATACGGTATATAAGTCTACGCATAATAACTTTGCTATTTGGCTTTTTATTAGTCTCTAGAGCCGGTCTAGCAGTCCAATGTCTACTTTCCATCTATTCGCGAACGGTTGTCGAGGGAATGGCTCGAGGGTGGATCACTGTGTCACTCAATTTCTCACAGGCAAGGTAACTTTAAGAGCAAACTACACTCTTTTAAATTAGTCGATTAACCTTTGTCACTTCACTCACTTCAGGTGACGAGGTGAGGTCACTTCAGTTCACTGAAGGAACTTGATTGAGTGCTAAGCCGAGTCCTTACTATCGGTGGCATTAATTGGTGTTGTTATAAAAGTTTAAGTTGCGATTGTGAAGTTATCAAAGGATCATCATTTGTATCGACTACTTCTGGTATGACAATCAAATCTTCTTCAAGGCATTTCAAGTCTTTGAGCCTTTTTTCCGATTATGTTTGTCCGAAGATATTCTACTCCTCTCTCTATGTATGCGCTGTTAACGACGAATTAATTCAATCTTAGGCTTTCCTTCATTCTCCCTTTCATAATAACGTTTCCTGTCTTTTTTCTGGTGTATTGCGTAAAGTTCTGGATGACTCTTGATTCGGGCTTTCCGACGTCTTAGCCAATCTTTTCTTTAGCCAAGTGACCTTGCTTAGAATCTGACATAATGACAATACTAGTACAAGATAAATATTTCATGATTTACGGTCTTAAAAGGTGGACACATTTAGTAGAAGGTGGACACATTGCCACGGAAAACATCGAATTCAATACCACTGAAATCAAAATATTAAGGTATTTTGTAAATAACGTAAAAAATAATTTAAAATGCTAATATTTACATTTTCTACTAAAATCTATTACATGTAATATATATAAAAATATATACTATTTTTGTATTTTAAATATGATACTTTAAAGTATACATGAAAAAAAAGGGTTCACCGAAATCTAATTTTTAGTATACCAAGCCAGCGAAAACAGTTACTTACCTCTATAAAAAGGTGACCATAAGACGTACAGCCATGGTTTCTTCGTTGCTGTTGCGACACGACTGAAGCTTCAGCTAACGCCAATAACTATCCTCACAGACAGTTTAGTTTAAGAAATATGAGCAGATCGGTGCGCGCCACTGATATCATTTCAAAGTCGGACGTGTATACAAACTGTTGTATGTTCTCTATTGTGGCATATCATTATTTAATAATAATATAAAATGAACAAATAACTATATGGTCATTTGTGAACACAAGCAAAAAAGCGTAATTAGTAGGAAAAAAATAAATAATTTCCGCTGCAACGTGGGGTTCGGACGCGCCACCGAGGTCAATATTTTAGTAAGTTTTTTTTTTACTTACTTCTACTTAATTTATCTAAAAAAGGACATAGGCCCCCCCTATTATTTTTAAATTTTCTATTATATGTAAAAAATTTAAATAGTAAGTAATCAATTCAAAGAGATTTCGATCTGGACACGTTTTTTCAAGCGTTCGGTGACCCAGAAGATACGTTTCAGAAAAACTACTTACAAATATTTTAAAATAATTATTTTCAACACAGTTTTCCAAAAGTCCTTTTATAATAGGACCTGGTGTCCTATTATAAAAGTACTTTTGAATAGCTAGAAAAATATTATTTATTTATTCAGCGGTAGATTCATTTTTTAATTCAATTCGAAATTTCACTCAACAATAATCATATCATGTAAAACTTAATAATATTTTGTTAATCACTTTAGATATTGTGTTAGAATAAGTTGATGTAAAAATCTATTCATTTTCAACTAAGAGCCAAAATATATTTATATGACAAACCAGAGTTTCAAATCTTTGCAAAAAAATAATAATTATAATATCAAAAATGACAACCTTTTGCTCTAAATACACTAAATTAGTAAGGAATTCGACTGCCTTGTTGGTCTAGCGATTAGCGTATCCTAATGATGAAGAGGTCGCGGTACCCTCAGGGTTGCGGAGGTTCGATTCTAGTAGCTCTGTGGAAAACTGATATTCAGGTAAAACCGTTGAACCGGTTGAACTAGTAGCCGACTCCAAAAAATCTTGGGAATAATTACGGCTAGAAAGATATACATATCACATATCCTATATATATACAGTACTAAAGTTTATATTGTTGTAGCTACTATAATATTATAAACGCGAAAGTTTGTACGTATGGATGGATGGATGTTTGTTACTCTTTCACGCAAAAACTACTGAACGGATTTGGATGAAACTGTACAGTAATATAGCTTATACATCAGAAGAACACAGGCTACTATTTGCCGCGATAACCGCCATACACGCGAGCGGAGCCGCGAGCAAAAACTAGTATACTATAATAGTCAAAGTCATAATTATGTAACAAGGTCTTGGCTTAATGTTTGTTCTAAATTGATTACACTTAGAGGCAAGTGACAATACCTGCGAACTTTGAAGAGTTTAGTGAAAACTGTAGGCTTACACTAATTTTATTAGTGTGGGAAGCATCATCTTTAAAACAGTCCAGTCTTTTTAACATTCCAGAATGTTAGTTGGTTAACATTCTTCAGAAAATGTGAAAAGTACTTAGAAAATATTGCTTTACTTTAGGCTTCTACAGTGGATCATAAAAGTAAATGAATGAAATTAAATTTAAAGAAAAAACGTGGTTTACATACAAACCGAAACCTCATTTGATAAAAACAAATTGAACACATATATTGTCTAAAAAAGCTAATATTTCGTGAAAAAAAAGAGTTGACCAAAATAAAACCTAAGACTAAAAGTAATTATCCTCTTGATTATAGTATTTTACTCAGACGATGACGGATTATTCAAGTTTTTCTTTTATGACATTTTTTTTTTTTTTTTTTTTTTTTTATGTATGGCCCGCCAAAATGACTCTACTCTGCCTGATGGAAAGCACAAGCAGAATCCAAGAGTGGTGGTCACCATACTCACTGCGAATGCAGACAATGCAGTATGGCGACCCACACCATGGCGGCCTAGTGATGCTACTGCATCTTTTAGTCTAGTCAACAAGTATGGAACTTGTTGACTAGACTATTTGGGCCTCCGGTCTCGCACTCACCAACGAAACACGACAGCACGATCGCTGTCATTTTACGTTGATTTTCTGTGCGAGGGTAGTACCGCCCCGGTCGAGCCGGCCCATTCATGCTGAAATCAGCGTGGCTCTACTACCTATAAAATAAGCTACTAATATTATCAATTTAGAAGTAACTCTGTGTGTCTCTCTGTCTTTGTTACGCTTTCAAGGCTAAACTGCTGCACCGATTTCAATGAAATGTGGTTTGGAAATACTTTGATTCTTGAGGAGGGACATAAGCTACTCTTCACTGAAATACCTGTTATACACGCGGCGGAGCCACGAGCAAAAGTTAATTTATAATAACTCTTTTTGCTCATCATGAAAACGAACTCGCAGGAACTTATATTCCATTATTTACTCCTTTCACTCATTTGGAAGTTCATCCTTCTTTTTTATTAAATTTTCCAAACTATTTAAAGACTATTGGTACTTTTTACCACTAAAATTTACACACTTTTCGAACATTCTGTATATTACATTTCTATATAATAAAAACTTTTCAAGTTTCAGATTGATTTATCTAAAAAGTAAAAAGTTTACGTTCTGTTAGGTTTTGCCGATAATAGTAATTCATAAAACGTAATAAAGAAATTCAGGAGCGTTATTCGTGTCTTCAAAAGATTTAGGAATAAGTTTTTATTCAAAGCGTATTTCTAACATACAATTTATATTCATCTAGGTCAACGAGAGGTATCTTGTAAATTAAAATGAATGAGTTTATGAGTTTACATGTAGCTAAATTATAATATGTGTACAAATAATGTGTACAATTAACTTTCTTCTCCTGACAGTGCTAATTACTATATAAGGGAATGTACTAAAACAGGCTGGACGTCAACTTTGCATATTCCTTTTGTAAACCAATCCTGTTGGCAACAACACAAAGAAACAAAGTATACAGTTTGTAAAACTAATATTAAAACTCTGTATTACTCTTACAATTTCAGATATCCTTGTATGCTATTGTTGTTATTCACGGCAGTTGCAGGAGAATCAAAGTTATTATTTACGCTAAATTTAAAAAACTCAAGTCTACAAAGGATTTCTTCTTCTAATATAATTAATTTTTCATGTATCAATTTTAATTCAAACAGCGTGTACCCCGACGTTGATAGGGAACAGCTGTTGGGGAGGGAGCAGCTATATATGTTTAATGGTCTTCGGTTTTATCTCTCACGGATGATTGCACACAGACTCTACTGCAACGACGATGTTATTTTCTCATGACGTAACATATTGACGTTATTATCAGCAGCCTGAGAAGACTCGATTTCCTATTAGACAGCATATTCCGGTTGATTTGTTCATTGATTTGCTCATTCTATAGAAATGTATGACGTGGGTTCATAAACCGAAAGAGGTTTTATAAGTTAATATAATATTGAATTTGCAGTTAAAACCTGTAGTCAATAGTCTATCAAATTTTTATTTTTAGATAATAGATATAAAATATTGAATTCAATTTTCATTATACGCTAGTACTTTATTACATAAAATAAATATTCTTATTAGTGAACAACAAAAAACCTTACTGCTAATAAAATCGTGAAGTACATTCAAAATAACTTATAAGCGATAAAATTTAAAAGCAGCAAGATTTTTAGAAAAACTTCTTTAAAATCTTCACGAAATATTGATATAAAACGCTGATTCAGACCAAAAATCTCTGCTTGTAAACCTATTTTATTGTAAATTTTCCGTGTTTTATTATAGCTCATCTTGGTGTATTGAAGCTTAAATTTATAAATTGTTCGTGGAATGTATTGAGCATTTCTTTTTAGAGACCATTTATGTGTAGTGAAGTGGAGCCTCAAGACGAAAAGGAACTTATATTATAGAACCATAAAATTATGCTTATGATATTATAATAGGTCTTTACCTATGAAATTGCCGTTTTGTATGCAATAAGTGAAAGTACTTATTTTTTCAAACTTTTTTATTTCTGTTATTCGAAGTAATCACCCATGCAAACGACGCATCTTTGCCAACAAATTGGCAGTTTATTGATGCCCTTCTTGTAAAAATCAGCTGGACGGGAGGCAACAAACTCTTCAAAGGCATTTTGTACTGCCTCTCGGGAATTGAAATTTTTACCCACTATTTTTTTTTCTAAATTTTGGAAAAGTAACAGTCGGTAGGTGCAAGGTCTGGTGAGTATGGCGGATGAGGGAGAGCTTCCAACCCCAGCTCTTGCAACTTGGAGACTGTCTGTTGCGCAGTATAGGGTCGCGCGTTGTCGTGAAGGAGCAGTGGGGACGACCGATTGACCAAAGCTGGTTGCAGATGTGCAAGCTTCTCCATCATTCTCTCCAGTTCTTCACAGTACACATCTGCATTAATGCTCATGCTGCTTTGTAAAAAGCTGTGGTGAATCACACCCGCACTAGACCACCAAACAGTGACCATCACCTTTTTAGGGGTCATTTTTGGTTTAGGGCATTGCTTTGGTGCTGAACCAGGGTCTAACCAACTGTATTGAATTTAGAATACAGAGCCTTTACAAACTTTTTTTTATTTGAAATGACCAGTACTAAAGAACGGCAATTTCATAGGTAAAGACCTAATATTGAAATTAATTTAATAAAATAATAAATGAAATTGCAATTGAAATTAATTTTGTTTTAAAACCATGACCTTCTATTTACAAACTCAGTCTTTTGTTTTTAGATTAGCGTTGTATTTTCATTACATTTGAACATTTTTCGTCATAATGCATACTTTAAAAATTCGTGTAATTATGGAATATGAGTTCCGTCGTGGCACCAACGCGACACAAACGGCACGTAACATCAAAAACGTTTACAGAGAGAACTGTACAAACGAACGCACAACCCGTTATTGGTTTTTCCGGTTCCGTTCTGGAAATTTTGACTTGAAAAATGAAGCTCGTGGTCGTCCGGAGACTTTGGTTAACAATAATGAATTAAAGGCGATTGTGGAAGCTGACGAAACTCAATCTACAGCTGAGCTAGCAGCAGCTTTTAATGTAAGCATCAAAACAACATTGATCCATTTGCGACAAATTGGCAAGGTAAAAAAGCTTGATAGATGGGTGCCCCACGACCTTAACGATCGCCAGCGCAACGTACGCATCGAGACCTGCCTTGCGCTGCTCGACAGGCAAAGAAATGAAGGAATTTTGAAACGAATTGTTACGTGCGACGAAAAATTGATTCTGTTCGACAATCGAAAGCGCTCAGCAAGTTGGCTAGACCCTGGTTCAGCACCAAAGCAATGCCCTAAACCAAAAATTACCCCTAAAAAGGTGATGGTCACTGTTTGGTGGTCTAGTGCGGGTGTGGTTTACTACAGCTTTTTACAAAACGGCATGAGCATTAATGCAGATGTGTACTGTGAAGAACTGGTGAGAATAATGGAGAAGCTTGCACATCTGCAACCAGCTTTGGTCAATCGGTCGTCCCCACTGCTCCTTCACGACAACGCGCGACCCCATACTGCACAACAGACAGTATCCAAGCTGCAAGAGCTGGGGTTGGAAGCTCTCCCTCATCCGCCACACTCACCAGGCCTTGCACCTACCGACTATTACTTTTTCCAAAATTTAGACAACTTTTTAGTTGGTAAAAAATTCAATTCCCGAGAGACAGTACAAAATGCCTTTGAAGAGTTTGTTGCCTCCCGTCCAGCTGATTTTTACAAGAAGGGCATCAATAAACTGCCAATGCGTTGGCAAAGATGCGTCGATTGCATGGGTGATTACTTCGAATAACAGAAATAAAAAAGTTTGAAAAAATAAGTACTTTCACTTATTGCATACAAAACGGCAATTTCATAGGTAAAGACCTATTAGAACCATAAAAATATGGGTATATTCTGACATTTGTTTACCATGAACTAATTCAAGTACTTATTTCACTCATCAACTTACCATCATAACCACTCTTAAATTGCATACGCTTGGTAACGTGATTTCAGATTAACTGAGTCCAAGAGTGAGTTCCAACACTATCCAGGTCAATAACCAGCCTAAATCCGTTCGGAACACAAGCGCTTACCTTAATTGGAGAGATTATCGGGAGTACTAACAAGACCCGGACCACTTTGCATTTGAAATCCAGCCTTGCAACACATTAGCCGATCACCATCAGGCGGTTGTGTTTTTTGACTGCACATCGACCAGATCAGATACACAATTCATTACTATTAATCGTCTTATAGTACTTATATAGTTTGGTAGACTTAATTAATAGTTTTAGCTCAGTTCCTTTTATTTTATGCTATTGTAACATCTAACATGACTGCCTCATTGGTCTCGCGGTTGGCGTGTGCGACTAGTGATCATGAGGTCTCGGGTTCGATTCCCGGGTCGGACCAAATGTTTGTATGATCTACAAATATTTGTTTCGGAGTTTGGGTGTTTTCTATGTATAATAAGTATGTATTTACAAAAAAAAAAAGAATATATGTATTTGTATCACTTGTCTAGTAGCCATAACAAAAGCTCTGCTTAACTTGGGACTAGATGGCGTAGTGTGTTAGATGTCCGAAAATATTTATTTATTAACAAAAGTCACACAAAATATATTTAATTAATGTTAATGTTTCAAGCTTCGTCTTATCGTTGCAATTTGTGGTTTAGCTACTCTTAAAATAATGCAAGCAAATAAAGGTTATAAATTTTAACCAGTGCGAGTAATGGGGATATTATCCAGTAAATTCCGGTACCATTCCACTGGGAGCTGACGGAGTCATTACTGGGATGTGGTTTTACTATCATGGTATACCGCTTATGTGGTAACGTTTCCTTTATTAAGATAATAGGAATAATTAAACCAGCTTCTAAACGGTTTATAGTTACAATTTTAAGAAAATTATTAAAATAAATATATTTTACTAGAAGATTGTAAGATTCTTTTAATAATAATTTTAATGTATACTTGAAACTTAAGTAAGTTTTATCGACATAGTATACGTCTAATATGTCGAATAACAAGATTGGAGTACCATTGACGTTTCAGAGTACAAGAGTGTGGTATCGTCTTGCTTGCCATAGACTGAAAATAAACCAAAGTGAAATTGGTCCACAAAACTTCAAAGTTTACTAGTTAATTTAGAGTCCTATTTTATAATAAAAAGGTTTTCACAAGATATTAAAATATATCAGTCTTCATAAAGAGAATTGTTTAGTTTGGAACTTTTAACTCTTCAGTATTACACTAATGAAGCTTCGAGCAGCTTCGAAGATGGGGATCTTATGAAGTATGTCTTCAGAATATCTTCCAATGCAAAACTTTTGTTTAGTATTCCAACAGCTGAATCGAAGCAATATATATGAAAAATCTGTGCCATATCGTCTTCAAATCAACTCATATAAATAGGAATTCGTCTATAAAAAGGCCGATTCGTTCACGTCATGTAGATTTTGGTCACTTGATAAATTATATGTCTGGAACATGAACATTTATGACTGATGGTTCGCACTTCTTGTTAGGATCTAACTTTTTACCTGACTCCATGGGCTGCTGAGTTTGCGAATATTTGGTCCGTATTTTTGGGTTGACCTAGTTTAATGAATGATGGGTGTGAGAGAGATATGGTTGAGATAATTTTCTGGTAATAGAAATTAAATAAAATACACAGTACAAATATTTAGCAGCATCATTTGTAAAATAAAATTAACTTGTTTTATTATATTTTATTTCAAATAGTTTTATTGTTGTGTCACAAATTATGCCGCATAACGCAAGTTATAAAGTTTTGGCAACAAACAGTGAGTCAACGTACCAGACAGAGCATGGGTATTACTAGTCTACAAAATAGTCCAAAAACTAGACTATTGTGAACAGTCTTGACAACATCTGATGTTGAGAGAACTCATAGTAAAAGTAGATTTATATTGCCGCTTTACGTTTGAGCGTAATTTAATCGTAATAAAAAAAACGTAGCATTTTGTGTAAAGAATTCCTTCTTAATAATGAGGTTTTTAATAAAATAAATAAAGCCTACAAATAAAATCCTCAGAACAATTAACTCAATAGGTTACGAACCAAAGAGCCTAAAGAGGATATAAAGGAAAGGAACATGAAATGGAAACTTAAGCAAAACACCGCAAATTAAGCACTTCAACTGATTGATAATGTTTGCTCTTTAGGAAACATTAAACTCGGTCTACGGTTTTATCAAACGTTTAGAATAACTAGTAACATTTCTCAGAAGATTAGCTTTATCTCGTGTTAACAAACACTTAAGTAGTATTACTCAAGTATATAATATTAATTAACTTAACGGATTAAAACAAGTTACTTTCAGCTTACATGAAAGCATAAGCAGAATACAAGAGTGGTGGTCACCGTACTCATTGCGAATGCAGACAATGCAACAATGCAGCATGGTGACCCACACCATGGCGGCCTATTGATGCTTCTGCATTATTGAGCCTCCGGTCTCGCACTCACCAACGAAACACGACAGCGCGAACGCTGTCATTTTACGTTGATTTTCTGTGCGAGGGTAGTACCACCCCGGTCGAGCCGGCCCATCCGTGCTGAAATGAGCGTGGCTGTACTACCTTGAAAATTTAATAAAATTTATAAAATCTAGATACTTACATAAAAATAAGCTGATTGAGTTTCGATTTAAACACGATATACAAACCGCTTTAAAATTTGTTTTTATCAATACTACACGCCAGTTTTGTACCGAATTTTCCATCAATGTAACCAGAATATGCTACAATGAAGCAAGGCAGGACAGTCTGTATTAAAAAATAATGATGGAGAATATATTCTTTGTGTAGCTTTACAACAATCGATAGACAATATGGTCAAGAAGCGAAAGATCTTTATCTGGTCCAAAACTGGCGGATGCGAAGTGAATTCGCCCTTACATTTCTCGGCTGCCCATACATTTCTCCACTATCCTCTATTCACTCAGGGTTTGCTGGAAGAAAACTCAATTTCGGGTTAAGCACGCCTTTGTAAATGACACTTCTAAAGAATAAATATAAATACAATACAACTTGAACTTGAACTCGCGGGCTGGGTTTTTGCAACTCGACGACTTTGATGCGCCTATTTTGCGTAGTGGGTCGGCACTAGTGGTGCCAGCCCAGTTCCTCCAGAAAGCCTAGCAGACCCCTCGCGTTGCCGACGACTTCCTGAAGTGACCTCGGCGATCCGAGGTGTTTCGCCCGGTATTCTGCCACCCCAGGACATGCCAAGATGACATGGGAAATACAATACAAATTCAAATGGTATAGAATTAAATATATACTGAACAGAATATGTAACTGAGTTGTATAGCGAGACATGTCAAGATATTTCATGCCGTTTTCTTGATTAATTTATTAAGATATTCCTCTCACTTGTTACAAAGACAGATAACTCAAAACTTTTTGACGTGACAACGTTTTATAAATTAATGGAGCCGGCTGCACACACGAAAAAACATGACTCATGCGGCGTTACCTCGCCATGCGTTGTTACCTCGCTCTTAGGCGTTCCGTTTAAGGCTTAAATGGAAGCGAGAGATAGATGCGGCGCATAGGTACCTCATAGATATTATCGCGATTACGACCCGATTTACAGTCGAATAATATGTATAGTCGCGAAAGTTTGAAAATTAAATTGTAATTAAACTACTATTGTACATTATGATATAAGTGCGGTAAGTTGAAAATTACAACCGAGGCGATATTGCTACAAGAAAGCTGAGGCTGTAATTATCAAAGCGCACGTATGTCATACGACGTTTTATAACATATTTGCGAGGAAATAAATAAAAATCGGACTTTTTTGATCGAATAAATCTTTAATTACTTGTTAAAGCAGTTATAAAAATTTGAACCATTTGTAAAATTGTTTATTACGTTGCCAGTTGACATTTTTAAGCTTGTCAAGTTATTATTATTAATTATAATTTCACCCGTCTCTCTCTCTCACTCTCTTGAGTGAAAGTAGGAGAAACGAGACCACAGAGTTCAGCAGTCGGCGGCAGCGGCGGAGGCGGCTGCAGCGGCGGCGACGAAGGTGGAATGTACGCGTGTGTGCTCGTAGATGGTCGAGAGACAACACTTGGCTCCAAATTTATATTCCTTGTAATACAGGAGCTAATCTCTTCTTTATTTCTCATGGAGTAATCTATGTAGCCCTCGGCTACACTGCTCGACCGCCACCCGCCGTGGCGTTTTAGTGTGAATAAGTCCGCACCTGAATCGGCGAGCAATGTAGCCGAGGACCTTCTGAAACTGTGCCCTGTGTATTCATGTGGATCATCCAAATTTAAGAAAGTGGCAATTTGATTCGGCATTGCTCCAAATTTATTAATGCCAATGGGTTGACTAGTGCATTTTCCATTTTGATAATTTTGAAAAAATCTGTTTGACATCGCTTTTGTTGTATTTTTTCACTATGTCGTAAAAAGGCCCCTGTATTGTAAACGATCTTGGAATTTTATGTTTTGTGTTTTTGACCTGGACAAGAAGAAGCCGCCCATGGTTCACGACATCATTAGTTGTGATGTTTGCCAACTCTTGACGCCTACATGCACCATTTATACCGAATATTAGTACAACCCGAAAAGAGATAAATACAGCGTACAAAACACCTTATTGTAAAGAAATACGAAAGTGAAAGAAGTTGATAACAAAAATTTAGTTTCAACTGACCTTGGTTGCCAGTGTGAGCTTCTTTTAGGAACTTCTTGATATTGTCAGCCGAAAATACTTTCGACTTCTTACTCACATAGCCATCTGAGCGTCTTTTTAGAAATGCCAGCAAGTTGGTGTATGACTTGATATCAATACCATGTTTTGTTTTCACAGTGCTTTTTAGCATTGAATAGTAGCACCACAATGAGCTTGACTTATATTTTTGAGAAAGTTCCATGAAATAGGCTAAAAACACACTTTCTGAAAATGAATTTGCATATTTGCTTGTTTTCCATATTATGAAATTTTGATACGCCTGTAAGCATCTATCGGTCTATTTTTCGGGCAAGAGGCTTAAAGTAGCCTTTTTCGCTGCCTCTGAGACTTCTGTTGGTGTCGAATTAATAAATTCATTACTACTTGACGACATTTTCAAATAAAAACAATACACCGAAAAGAAAAAGCGCGCGGAATAATTAATAATTAAAAATTGATAAAATGTTATTTTGGTACATGTATCGTGTATATATACATAAGCACTTAATAAATAGTGACAATATTACAAACAGACACTTAAATTTTATTTATTTGTGTAGATATTAATTAACTGCCTCGTTGGTCTCGCGGTTGGCGTGTGCGACTGCTGATCATGAGGTCTCGGGTTCGATTCCCGGGTCGGACCAAATGTTTGTAAGATCTACAAATATTTGTTTCGGAGTTTGGGTGTTTTCTATGTATAATTTGTATGTATTTACAAAAAAAGTAATTATGTATTTGTATCAGTTGTCTAGTACCCATAACACAAGCTCTGCTTAGCTTGGGACTAGATGTTGTTGTGTGTTAGATGTCCGAAATGTGAAACATAAAAAAAATGCTTTATTTTCATCAAGTTACATACATTGTTTATCATCATTAACAGCTTTCATTAGTCCACTGCTAGACATGTACCTCTGCTTAAAAAGGAGGTTTCTATGTGTTTTTTTTCTACAGACTGTTAATATAAACCTACGATTCTATATTATGTTCATACAAACTATCGTTTTCCTCAGCCGGCTATATAAAAGAACTATCTCCTCGTTCATTTTTCTTTACTTTTGCTAAGTCACCGATACAAAGGCCATTGAGCTACTGATACATTTGGAGCTAGCACGAGTGATTGATATATTGTGTTTATATGAGTAAAGGACTGACGACCTACTAAACTATTTATCGCAAAGAGTTTTAGGTATAGTATAAATAAACACTGGAAAGCTTGGTGCTAAGTCCTGCATTTCAATTAATATTTTATAGGTGTTTCAAATATTACTTACTTAAAAACTAAATAAATATAAAACTAGCATTGTAATACATATAAAAGTATTAATTTACCTTAAGAATATAAGATATTGCATTGTTTCCGAAATAAAAGACAACGAAATTATTAATTAAATGCATAATTATCTTTTTGCATTTTTTTAACATTACATTTTTTCATTCAACTATTGTAAAGGAAAGGAAAAATACATTAGTTCCAAACTTACAAAATATTATAGAAAAAGTTAATATCAGACATATATAATAATATGTAAATAATGTAAATATAGTACCTAACTATTGTTTGTTCAATAAACTAGACCCTCCACCTTCTGCCGCCATCTTTAGGAAAAATATAATGGTCCGTACTCACATACGGTATTACTCGATAGTTTTACTCCAAAACGAGTAACAATTACGTGTGAACCGCAAAACTCACAACTCGAAGGCTCGCATCGAGCCGGCTCTATGACTCGATCTCCTTTACGTTTCTTCTTTTCATTTTCTTTAATTTTATAATTAAGAATTGCTAGACTTGCTAAATGTAGCCACCGTCTCTTTTTTGAACAGAGATCATTTGTCTCGAACGGTTCGGTGGATATTAAACGGCGAGCCAAAAGATGCGTCACTCGATCAATGCTGAATGTGTAGACGAAAGCCCGTGCCGTGGTTTTACTCGACATGTTTACTCGATCGAGTAAAACCGTATGTAAGTACTTAGCATTACACATGCAAAAGGAGACCACGCCAATATAGCCAGACCATTTCTGTCTACCAAATTTGAAAAATACGTGGCTCATGTTAGTGCGGTCTTAGTAAATTTCTTGTATGGTAAATATTTAAGCAAATTTTATACATAACTATTTTAGCTTGTCGTATTACGTAAAGTCAATTTACGCGAATACTAAAGTTCGTGGAAAAACATGGCAGATTATATGAGGTCGAAAATTGCGCCAAACGTTTTATGTAGGTACGTAGTAAAAAGGGAATCCCCCCAATATTGGCACTAACTATTTTTATCTTATCGTAACACGCCTCAGACTATTCGCAATATTTGGCATCCCCCGTCTCATAAAATATGTGTACACTGTTGCTTTTATTTATTGTGAAAATTTCAATGCCATACCAATAGATTTTCTAGTTAATTGCTAAGAGAGTTTTACATGCACACGAGTAAATAAGGTGTTCATTTATTAACGAAAGTAGATACTTGTTGAAAAACAAGAAAATAATTGATTCACGTCAATTTGATGTGAGACCGGATCACTCCGGTAGATGTCAAAGCAAGGCTCCCGAGCATGTTCCTGATTATAAAACTGTTTATAAAAAAAAAAAAACCGACTTCCAAAAACATTCAACGAAAACTCTCTGTCAAAAAACACTTAAAAGCGTAAAATAAACTGGTTCTTCATAAATTGCCTATACTATTCTTTATTCATTTAAATAGTAGTATTATAATGGGTGCTAGGTACCTAAAATCTGTTTGAAGGTAGTTTTTTGACAGAGAGTTTTCGTTGGATGTTTTTGGAAGTCGGTTTTTTTTTTTTATAGAAAGTTTTTATTTTACAGTTTTTAGTGCAAACAATCGTAGGTAAGTAGTAAGTTGAATTATTTCATCAAATTTCATCATCAAGAATACAAATTAAGGTACGTGTAATATTAAAATCATCCTCTAATCCCTAACTGTTGAAGAGTTTAATCTTCTATCATCAGCTCACCTAAATAGCTTGAAAGTATACGACTGAAGGTCTTTAGATACGTATGAAATTGAAAGAATTATTCTCCAACTCCTAACCGTTGAGGAGTTGTACCTTCCACCTTCCATCATCAGCTTACTTAAATAATTTGTAAGAATACGACTAAAGGTAACTAATATACATATGATATTTAAAGATTTATCCTCCAACTCCTAACCGTTAAGGAGTGGTACCTTACATCATCAGCTCATCATCATAAAATGATGACTACCAGACGCAAATACCGGTGTAACTTCAGAAAATATACGAAAAACATAGTATGTGCCTATAAAAAATGAGGGTTTCCCTCGATTTCCCTGGGATCCCATCATCAGATCCTGATATGCTGGCAATGGGACCACCACGGAAGCATACCCTGTCGAATACAAAAAAAAAATTCAAAATCGGTCCACAACTGACGGAGTAATCAGGTAACATACATAAAAAATAAAAAAAATAAAAAAAAAATACATACAGTGGAACATAGAACCTCCTCCTTTTTGGAAGTCGGTTAAAAAGACATGACGACGATAATATAATATACAACAAGCTGTTGCCCGCGGCTCCACCCGCGTGAATGTCGATTATCGTGGCAAATGACTGCACGTTTGGCCTAGTGGTTTGGCGGTCACCACGCCGTTTCCTACTTCGCTAAGTGTCGTGGGTTCAAATCACACACGGTACAACACTTTGTGTGATCCACAAACTGTTGTTCTGAGTCTGGGTGTTCTTTGATCCGTTTCATGTATGTTTGTAAAGTCCCCCGCGACATAGGATTTATGACTAGAGCGGGAGTTGTCTTTAAAAAAAAATGTGTATGTATTTTTCGAATGTATTAGCTATATTTCTGTAAAGTTTCATTCAAATCCGTTAAGTAGTTTTTGCGTGAAAGAGTAACAAACACATACACACACATCCTTACAAACTTTCGCATTTATAATATTAGTAGAATTAGTATGATTTTTTTTAATAAATAGGCGGGCAACGGGCATACGTATCGCCTGATGGTAAGCGATTACCGCCGCCCATGGACACCTGCAACACCAGAGGTGTTACAAGTGAGTTGCCGGCGTTTTGGGGATGGGGGGGGGATGATTTATAAAGTTGCAAGTTAACCCTAAATCAGTTTCGCTTACAAGATTAATCACGCATATCAATATGGCTATTTAAATATTTACTCGTTTGGAATTGGATTACATATCGTTTCGTAAATTGTCGCGATAAATGGCGATAGTTCTGTCGTATTTATTTACCGTTTACAGATTATGTGTCACATAAACATGACTCGAAGAGACATTATAAGCTTATTTATGAATATTCCAATATTTTTTTTTACAAACTTATGTATGCACAATAGACGTAGTAACTATTCAGTAATCTGTGACAATAGTCTACTACATGGTAAATCCCATGTTCTTAGTAAAAATAATTATGCAACAGTGTGATAAGGTTCCCGGCGCCTCCAAACTTTTCTTTTTTATTTATTTACTAACTGAACCCCGCGGTGTTACCCACGGTACCACAACAACAGCGGTTAATAACCCTAACCCTATCCAATAATATTATTTTGTTATTAAAATTGGGCTACTCTGTAAAAAGTTATACGTGGTCATGCATAATATAAAATATACACATCGACTTGAGACCTCCTCCATTTTTTTCGCCGGTTAATAAAATTATATGTCGAATATCCTCACTTGAGACTAACAGCCTACGGGCTAAGTACTTTTTTTTTCGTCCAATACGCTAATAAAGGTTTTTTAGAACTAACATCAAATTTGACTATAATTTGTGGTTCGATTCTGGGAGATGATTATAGGTTGCTGAACACCATGTTACTTCCTAATACTTATTAGTTAATACATTTAGGGGCAATGCTTAGCTTCTAAGGATTGGAAAGAAAAGCGTAACGGTGAGGAACAGTTAGTAATAAAAGCAATCATATGGCCACTTTTCTTTGCAAAAGGTAAAATTAAACATACATCATTGCAATGATCCCAAGATATTAGGTACACACATTTCTATGAAGCATAAAGTTTTATTAAATTGCTTTCGATTTGCGACCTTTTCACATATCGTTATACGTACATATATTCAACAACTTTATTGAAAAATTATTCTAGGGATGATATGAAATTGCGGCCACCAAAGAAAATAAGGTTCCATAAAAAAATGTCGTAAGTGTGTACTTATTGCCTCATCCATATACCTCCGTGGTCTTAAAAAGTTAAGGATAAAATGTTTGTTTTAAGAACTTCGCTTAACTAACAATAAAAATGTTTTTATATTATTCATTAAAGTCTTGTTTATGTTTGCGGCTTCGTCAAATTGGATTAAAGAATGGTTCTAAGTATCTTTGACGTAGTACAAGATAGCACTTCTGTACGTAAGTAGATGGTTGACGATATAATTTTTGTCCCACTTATATAACAGGGGCAAGTCAATTGACATCTCTTACGCTGTTTTGTAAGTGTATTGCTTACGTGTAAATACATATAAATGCACTACCTTTTGCCCGCTTCTACCCGCGTGTATGTCAGTTATCGAAGTAAAGAGTAGAATATGTTTACAGAGTGCGTAAAGATATTTTTATTAATGTTTTCAGAAAAAAAACCTATAGAAGATGGCGGGCTCACAGTGACGACTCTTTCATCACTCGTCTATTGTCGTAGCAAGATCGCCTTAGGATAGTGAATACTATTGTTTTGTGTGTTTGAAGAATAAAAAAATGAAGATTGTCACTTTTTCGAATATTAAAAGGATTATTGTAGTTACCTAAAATAATGATTTAAGTCTTAAGAATTAATTTTAAAAGCTTGGTTTGTTATCTTTCGTTATTTTTAAACTCTTCTGCTACTAATACCTTACAGTGCACATTAAAAAAGTGTAAACTTGACCATTATTTCATAATAACAAAGTTAATTTGTATAAAGATAATCACCACAGACAGCGTAAAAGCAAAATTCGAAACCTAACAAACCACCACTTAGCGAAGAATGGTCGGCGAGTTATAATTATTAAATAAATTTGATTATTCGCTTAATGGACTTCAAGTGAAACGGATTTTAGCCACATCATCTACACAAAGGAACGCCATACGATCACGAGGCGAGAAATTAAAAGGAACTTCATCCTATTGTTGGATGTATTATACAATTTAATCTTTTATTCTTCATTCATTAGAAAATGCTTTAAAATAAAACGTGGCATATTGAAGACCGTCAACGTCAGATAACAATCGAATCTCGCAAGTACAAAATATTTGTTTGTCTCGGTCTGGAAGCTTCTATGTTTGAAAATAAATTGTCTACATTTGGTTTGGATCTATAGGTATAGGTAGAGCTATGTACAATGTCTAAAACTATACTATTTCCATTTCTTTATTTTCTCGATGACAGCTCTTTGTGGAAACTTGAACGAGCGTCTTTATTACATTATGTATACATTATGTATACATTATTTAATAAAAATATGACGCTTACGCAGTACAAGGTCATAGCAGATGGATGGAAACTCATAGGGATGGAGCTATCGATAAACGTAATACGATAACAGACCCGATATTTTTTTACAAAGTGTAAGACACTAAACTATTGCCGGATTATTTTGTACAAATTTATTAACTAATATTACATTTCATTACAAGATGTAATTATATTAACTATGTTGATTCTTTATTTATTTATTTTAATCAAAATCTGATGAATCGTCACTGTCACTCGATGAGCTCTCCCTAACATATATATTATAAGTTCCTGTACTTCTATATTATCGAATGCCACATGAATTTCCCAATCCGACGCTATAATGTTTTACTTCCGCACATGCATTTTTTAATAAATCTAACATCTTGTTTGCCGTAAAAGGGGGATGGGTATTGTTTCGAGCGGCGTGTCCTTTGATTTGTGCCTATATTAGTTCTATAGCATTGTACTGGCAATGATACGGCGGAAGTCGAAGAACCCAATAACCACAGTCGCACTCCTGCGTCCCATAGGAGAATAATAACCTGTAAAAACGAATAAAAAAATTAATTTTTAAATCTCAAATTTCGAACTTTTTCAGAGGTTTTGTCGAATTGTTCGAGATAACCCTTCAATCCATAGTCGACTTTTTTGCATATTTAGATAGCTCTCATCAAGGCCTATCTAACAACACCTCTTTTATATAGATCCGGTAAATAGAAAATAGAAAAAAATTCACATTCATCTTGAAAAATGGTATTTTCAGAAATTTTCTTGAGGTTTTCGTCGAATAGCCTGAGAACCCTTATTTTGGAAACCACAAATCTTACAGATTTAGATAGAACTCGCCTAGACCCGTCTAATGACACCCTATTTGTACATATCCTACAAATAGAACTTCATAAAATTTCATATTAAAACTGAATTTTGTGTTGCGTTGAATAACTCGGCAGCCCTTATTTTGGGAATTATAAATTATACATACTTAGATAGGCCTCTTCAAGACCTAACTAACGACACCTCATTTGCTCAGATCGGGCAAATAGAAATCCAGAAAATCGACCGCCCACCCGCCCTTCGACCACAGGTCGTCAACCTGTGGTCGAGACCAAAAATTTTATAAGAAAATATTCTTCTCAAAAATGTTGTATCTTTTAAGCTATTGACTGAGGCACTTTACACCTCCTAAATAAACAGACCGACTCCAATTAGAGTATAAATAATTAATACTGATATATACATTTATTTTACTGATTTTAATTGTGTTTTTTTTTATTGTTTTGACTATATCACTTCACACACCCCCCCCCCACACACAGGGTTATATACACATTCACACACGGACGAATTTCCCCGTTCATTCGCACAACAATTACACACATACCATAGGTGACGCGCACCACCAACATGTCCGGCGTCGGAGTTACTGCCAACAGGAGACTCAGCTTCTCCTCGCCATCACCATCACCGGAGGCGACAAAGATCTCGGCAGACAGGCGTGGTCTCTATGGTGCTGGAAGACCGGAGAGTAGGACCAACAAAAATCTGCCCCCAACCAAAACCAAGAAAACTACGCGCACACCTTCAACCGATGCGCAGACCCAGTCGCCGCCGGTGCAAAAACTTAAGTATGCCTCTAGAAGTGCTGAGGCTAAAGCCATTATAGTATGAGCCAAAACTCTACTTGGCCAGTCCAGGAACATCAGGGCGGATATAAAGGCGGATGTAACGACGGTGATTGGAAGACTGTATGAACTGGTTAAGGAAGCGGAAAGCAAGAACAAAGGACAGGAGGTTGCACCACCGGAAGAGCCTTCTGACGAAACTGAGAGTGAGAAGAATCTAAAGGAGCTGTTAAAAGAACACCTAAAGTCTATACAAACTCATACAGAGAAAATGAGAGATTTGGAGAGGGCCCTAGAAGAACAAAAGAAAGAGAGCAAGGAAAAAACGGCTACCCTCTCTTACGCGGAAGCTGCCGCCAGGCAAGAAAGGAGTGCATTGATATCACCAAGGAGGAGCACAATGCACTCTATAGTGGTGACATCTAAAGACGAAACGGAAACTGGGGAAGAAGTTCTAAATAGAATCCGGGAGGCGGTGGATGCGAAGGAGGGTTGGATTAGGGTAGAAAAAGTTAGAAAGGCGAAGGATCAGAAGGTTATTCTGGGCTTCAATTCCACGGATGAACGAAAGAAAGCCAGAGAAAGACTAGAAAGAGAAGGTGTCCAACTCATGGTCGAGGAGGTGAAAAATAAGGACCCGCTACTGGTGCTCAAGGACGTCCTATCAATTGACACTGATGAGGACGTCATAAAAGCCTTTTGCAATCAAAACAGATGTATTTTTCACGATCTGGTCCAAGAGGAGGACAGGATAACGATAAAGTACAAAAGGAGAGCCAGAAATCTTCATACGGCTCACGTGGTGGTGGGGGTGTCGCCTGCTATCTGGAGTAGAACACTAAGAATCGGATCGCTACATATAGATCTGCAGCGAATCAGGGTAGAGGACCAATCCCCACTAATGGGACTAATCCCGCCCACACGCCCACCACTGTAACTCCTGTACACCAGGATCAACAGCGGTGACCCACGAAAACACCGAGTTATGACACTCGGGAAGTCCCAGGAAAAATTTAACTGTCTTGGAACCCGCAACGAAATTAATCAGAAGAAAACTGGAGGAGTTGGAAATATAATAAGTCCACTTCCCTCCTTAGCAAAGCGGGAGACAAAATGGAGTCAAAATAGGCAGACGCCTTTTTCAAACCGGGAAGCACCACGGATAAAAATATTATGGGTCCTAAGTGAGCTATATTTGATTTCTATAGTATGTATGGCAGAATCGCTTAAACGCACGGAAATTCACCGCAGTTGACACAAGATCCCCATAATATACTACCCCAGACGTCATTTGTAAGCTATTTAGCATCATGTTACGTTCATTGTACCAAAGACTACATTCCCAGAGGATATGATGAGCCGACTGTTCACAGCTAGAATCAGGTGTTGAGCATTGACACAATGGTGAATCGACTAATTTAAATGAGTATAGTTTACTCTTAAAGTTACCGTGGCCTGTAAGAAATTGAGCGACACAGTGATCTACCTCGAGCCATGTCCTTGACAACCTTTCGCGAACAGATGGAAAGAACTGGTAAAGGTGGCGCCCCTTAGATGATTCGTCCCATCGTTTCTGCCATTCATCCAAGAGGTCGTTATAGACATTGGTTTTTTGTTGAAACAATCTTATGATTTTACCGCGGTCTCGTATGCCCAAAAAATCGCATTCCATGTTTTGTAGTGTGGAATAGTACATGGCTGCACGTCTTTGCACCTCGAGATCGACCGGAAGAACACCTGCCAACACCGGTAAAGCCTCAGTGCTAACCGTCCTATATGCCTTGCACAAGAAAATCAATGCAGGTCGTTGGCCTTGTAACAGTTTGCGACGGACAGCACCTACAGTCGCCCTATCTGCCCATACAGGAGCACCATAGCAAATAGAACCCAAATAAGTAGCTCCATATATGATCTTTAGTGTATTATATGACAGACCCCATGTCGCAGTTGATATCCTCGTCAGTGCAAAGAAACTCTTTTTAGACTTTTCATTAACTGTTCTAATATGTTCAATAAATGAAAAATTTCTTTCTAAAACCAATCCTAAATAACAAACCGAGGTTTTATTTTTAATAGTAATATTTTCAAATTTAATACAAGGCGGTGATTTGAGGTTACCTTTCAGAAGTAGCTGGAAGGTTTTGTTTGGTGCAAACGTCAACCGATTACGCCCACCCCACCGAGATATTAAGTCCAAACATTCACTGGCCAGCCTCTCAAGCCCCGTTGTAGTATCCGACTCTATCAATAACAAACCGTCGTCCGCGTACGCATTCAGGGTACATCCGGACGGCACAGGCATTGCCAGAAAATCGTCGAAGCCTATGTTCCACAAGTATGGTCCTAGCACTGACCCTTGAGGACACCCCATCGTAAGCGCCTTCGACACAGAATGATGCCCAAGTCTCAATTTAGTAGTACCTTGTAAGAAGTACGAGGAGATAAGGGAATAAATATTTTTAAAGCAACCTCTTAATTTTAATTTTAGCAATAGCATGGGCCACCACGCATTGTCAAAGGCGCCAGATATATCTAAGAAGATGCCTAAAACGTATTGAAAACTTGACTCGGTGACAGTTTTCCTTACAGATATAACCGCATCAGTTGTCGATTTTCCCAACGTAAAGCCGAATTGTCTATCATGAAATTTAACTCCACCCGGTAGAAGTCGTGGTACTACAAGACGCTCTAAAAGCTTTCCCAGCGATGGTAACAGTGTTATGGGTCGATAGGATTTAGGATCGTCCGGCGGCTTATCGCCGCTTTTTGGTATTATTCGAATATTACCGCACCGCCAAACACTAGGAAATACTCCTTCCGCAATGCAACGTTTAAAAACTGTTAAAACCGTATCACCCGAAAGTTTACAAGCTTCTTTTATCATTTTGTTTGATATTTTATCGTCGCCCGAAGCCTTATTTAGTGGCAATGACCTAACAATACTGAGGAATTCGTCTGAAGATGGTAAGTCAGACATTGGAGACAATGGTGGTTCAATAGCCCACTGCCTAATTTGTCGGTGATAATCCGTGTCATCCTCCGGCCGATCGTCAGGCACAAGTGATTCTAAAAGATATTCAATCCCCACTAGTGCAATGTACCCGCTGCCTGGGGTACGGGCACGGGAAGCGATTCTGCACCGAGAGTGTGGACAGATGCAGTCATTGCGGAGGCCCGCATCTACGCGAGAAATGCCCCAACTACACCGCGGTAGCCGAACCGCGGTGCTGCAACTGTTCGCACTCTGGGCTGCGGAAAGCGGACCATAATGCCTTCAGTGTCGAGTGCCCAATACGCAAAAAATGGAACTACTTAGCGAGATCAAGTACAGCATACTTATGACTCACTCACACACATACACACACGACACAGAAACACAGACACGATTTAAGAAATATATATTAGACTAGCGGACCCGACAGCCGTTGTCCTGTCTACACGTCTTTAATTTGAAAATTTCAGAAATTAATTAAAAAAACATTGTCCAGCGGACAAAATTGTGAATCTAAACCATTCCCAGATCCCCTTGAACACACAAAAAATTTCATCAAAATCGGTCCAGTCGTTTGAGAGAAGTTCAGTGACATACACACTCACAGAAGAATTATATATATAAAGATATATATGAATACATCGAAACATGCACACAAACATTACACATGTACACAAAAACCAAAACACGTACACTGGACACAATTAAATAAAAAACAGCACAAGAAATTATACAATTTTCAAAAGGAAATATATTCTGAAGAATATACACACATCAAAAGTGTCTAGGGATCAAGCATTTTTATGCGGATTTCTTGAGATTGAGATGTGGCTTTGGCCCTGGCCTGCTCAGTCGCCAGACTTGAACCCGATTGAGCATGCATGGGATATGCTACAGAGAAGAGCTCTGCCGAATATGGAGGGTATCCAGTCGCAAGAAGACCTTTTTTTGTTGTTGCAACGAACATGGGCGGCCATTCCACAGCGTGATTTGGATGAACTCATTTTGAGTATGCCAAACCGATTCTTGTGTTGTTAGTGTTCGCGGTAGAAACACGGCTTATTAATTGTTTAAGTTACCTAATAAAATTTTAAAGAAAACTGTTATTTCAGTCTTTTTTTCGAACTTTAATGTTAGTGGTTCATATGTCAAAAATCCCTTTATTAGGAAAATGGCAAATTTCTTTATTAATGCAAAGGTGACTTGGTTTATCGTTACTGTGACAAACGAAAACACTTTATTTGATGAATCCTTAAAGAAAATTTTATATTAATATCAATCAGGAGAAAAGTTATTGCAAAAATATATGTTCATCCCTAAACACATATGTTGATCCCTAGACACGTTTGATGTGTGTATATACAACTATTGAAAAGTAATAACAAAAACAACACGTAAACAACAAAACACACAAGTCATAAGCAGCATGATCTTGCAACGTAGAAAAAAACAACGAAAGACATTTTGGAAGAATTAAAATTAGAAGAAATCACAAAATTGAGTTAGGTACATTTCAAATTAAGTAGGAATAAATTTAATAAAAAAAAAAACTTTTTAAAAACAAGCTTTTATAGGAATGCTCTAAAAAGAATAAAATAAAAGTATTCCTTGAAAACTTTTCTATCAACTTATAATGTCATTACACAGTTTATATAATACAAAAGCTTGTCGCGAGATTTGCCTGTGTAGATACGAAAGTCAATTAGAGAACTTGATTTGACTTATATCAATGTTTAAAATTCTCAAACTAAGTAAATACTGGTAATGAAATCTCGCAACAAGCTTTTGTATAATATAAATTGTGTAATGACATTTAAAGTTGATAGAAAAGTTTTCAAGGAATACTTTATTTTATTCTTTGTAGAGCATTCCTATAAAAGCTTGTTTTTAAAAAGTTTTTTTTTATTAAATTTATTTTTTACTTTTTAGTTATCGCTGGACAGGTTTTTCAGTCTGTTAAAAAAAAAGCATCAATATTGCAAGACATCGACGACCGAAGTACCTACTTATCAAGACAAATTCTATGAACACCTATCAATTTCATCGTGAAACCCTGGTTACCATTTAAAACTAAATACTTGACTAAACTAATTTGAATATTCTAATCTCGATGGTGTTGCGTCATTTCATTACAGAGTTCCCATGACCACCTTCCGGCTCCATCATCAGACTCTGGATTCTATCAAAACATGAAATATTCGTCGTCAAAACTAATCAAACGATTCCACACTGAATGGATTTCGTCGTTTCATTACAAAGTTCCTATGACCACCTTCTGGCTCCATCATCAGAGCCTGGATACTATCAAAACATACAATACTCATCAAGACGAGTCAAACGATTCCTCACTCAATGGGTTTCATCGTTTTATTACAGAGTTCCTGTAACCATCTTGCGGCTCCATCATCAGACTCTGGATTCTATCAAACCATAAAGTACTCGCCAAGACGCATCAAACGATTCCAATCTCGATGGTGTTGCGCCGTTTCATTACAGAGTTCCTATGGCCACCTTCCGGCTCCATCATCCGACCTTGAATACTATCAAAACATAAAATACTCGTCAAGACGACAAGACGAATCAAACGATTCCTCACTCAATGGGTTTCGTCGTTTTATTACAGAGTTCCTGTAACCATCTTGCGGCTCCATCATCAGACTCTGTATTCTATCAAAACATAAAGTACTCTCCAAGGCGCATCAAACGATTCCAATCTCGATGGTGTTGCGCCGTTTCATTATAGAGTTCCGGTGGCCACCTTCCGGCTCCATCATCAGACCTTGAATACTATCAAATAATAAAGTACTCGTCAAGACGAATCAAACGATTTTAAGCTCGATGGTTGGAGATTTGCCTGTGTAGATACGAAAGTCAATTAGAGAACTTGATTTGACTTATATCAATGTTTAAAATTCTCAAACTAAGTAAATACTGGTAATGAAATCTCGCAACAAGCTTTTGTATAATATAAATTGTGTAATGACATTTAAAGTTGATAGAAAAGTTTTCAAGGAATACTTTATTTTATTCTTTGTAGAGCATTCCTATAAAAGCTTGTTTTTAAAAAGTTTTTTTTATTAAATTTATTTTTTACTTTTTAGCTATCGCTGGACAGGTTTTTTAGTCTGTTAAAAAAAAAGCATCAATATTGCAAGACATCGACGACCGAAGTACCTACTTATCAAGACAAATTCTATGAACACCTATCAATTTCATCGTCAAACCCTGGTTACCATTTAAAACTAAATACTTGACTAAACTAATTTGAATATTCTAATCTCGATGGTGTTGCGTCGTTCCATTACAGAGTTTCCATGGCCACCATCCGGCTCCATCATCAGACCCTGGTTACTATCCAAACATAAAGTACTCGTCAAAACGTCAAAACGAATCAAAACGATTGCACACTTAATGGGTTTCGTCGTTTTATTACAGAGTTCCTATGACCACCTCCCGGCTCCATAATCAGACCCTGGATACTATCAATACATAAAGTACTCGTCAAGACGAATCAAACGATTCCTCACTCGATGGGTTTCGTCGTTTCATTACAAAGTTTCTATGGCCACCTTCCGGCTCCATCATCAGACCCTGGATACTATCACAACATAAAATACTCGTCAAGACAATCAAACGATTCCACACTCAATGGGTTTCGTCGTTTCATTACAAAGTTCCTATGGCTACCTTCCGGCTCCATCATCAGACCCTGGATACTATCACAACATAAAATACTCGTCAAGACGAATCAAACGATTCCACACTCAATGGGTTTCGTCGTTTCATTACAAAGTTCCTATGGCCACCTTCAAGCTCCAGCATCAGATCAGCTCCATGTCGCCATAATATTGCATTGTCACGCTGTTTACTTAGGCCTGCAAAATTTCAGCACAATCGGTTAAAGATATCTGCTTCAAATTTAACTTGCAAGATTTGGGAACAGACTAACATCGGGACAGGTGAAGCTAAATAAAAGCTTCTAAAATTGTAAGTAATAATGAATAATAGTATTATTTTAGAAAAGAAATAGACGTAAGAACTATGCAAGAACGAAGAAAAAAGAAGCTGTGTATAATTCAAAAATAGATAAATATAAATAACAAGATGCAAAAATTGTAAACAATAACGAATAACAGTACTTTTAGAGAAAATTTTGATGTAAAAACCACGTAAGAATCAAGAAAGAAAGAAACTATGTAAAATTAAGAATAGACAAGCCTGGATAACAAGACGTGTAAATTATTCCTACAGCAGCTAAAAGTAAAAATAGTAGCCGGAATCCCAACCGGCAAGAGTAAAAGATGACGGAGGAGAGGCACTTGGTGCGAGAGGTATCCACTAAAAAACGGAATGAAATTAGAAACCAGAATGAGAAGGTCCTGTCTCCTCATGGACGGGGAAAAGCGGAGAGGTCCAATAGACCTCAATAAAAAATAAAAATAAAACACAGTCGGCAGCTATTTCGTCGGTAATATATCTTTTTAAGGAGGCTTTTTTTCGATTTTAAAATATTCACTAATTGTACTTTTAATAAAATGCAAACACATAAGAAGACCTATCATGAACCAAGTGCACAAAACCCAGCAAGCCCTCGTTTTAAATTTGATTGTAACCCGCCAACCTTAGAAGACATATAAATCCAAATTAGGAGGAAAAGTTCAAAATCAGCTCCAGGGCCTGATGGTATACCATATATAGTATATAACAAATATCCATCAGTGCGTAAACATCTTCTAAGTATATTCAGCAAGATCTGGTCGAACAAGGAAATACCAGCAACCTTTGGCAAAGCTAATTTTGTCCTCATTCCTAAGAAAAGTGATGTAGTAGATCCCAGGGACACTAGACCCATAGCCCTAACCAATACAATTTCTAAAATATTTTTCTCCTGTCTTCAATTAAAAATAATACAGTATATGTCCAACAATAATTACTTCAGACCAAATTACCAGAAAGGGTTCATGCCCGGAATCTCTGGATGTCTGGAACATAACTCATTACTTGCGGAAAGTCTCAAAGATGCTAGGAAAAATGAAGGCAAATTACAGTCTGTTGGATAGATTTAGAAAATGCCTTTGGCTCAGTACAGCACGAGCTTATGTTATTTGCCTTGAAATGGTATAACTTCCCGCCAACAGTTTGTGAAATAATTGCATCATACTACAGTAAATTAAAATTTGTAATCACAGCAAAAGAGGGACATACGAAACCCCTCGAATACAGAGTAGGGTTGTTCCAAGGTTACTGCTTATCGCCAGTAGTATTTAATACAGTTATAAATATATTAATAGAATATATCGCAACATGCGAAAAGAGGTGGGGCTATCGGTTTAAGGTCAATGGAAAATATACGGAATCCATCTTAGCGTTCGCAGACGACCTTGCGATCATTACACGTAATCCAAAGCAGTGCCAAGAACTACTGCGTAAGGTAGATGACTTCTGTACATGGACGGAGGGAATGAGGACAAAACCTAGCAAATGCTATTGCCTTTGTCTGGGCCGGCGAGGCACCAGGTTTACCTCATATGACCCCGGGATTACTATTGGTGGGGAAAGTGTTTCAATAATATCAGAAACCGTGCCCTTTAAATTCCTTGGAAGAAAGATAGACTACAAAGGTCGTACTCCATCTATAAACGTAATAGTCGATGACTTCGTAAAAGACATTGACAAGGTAGACCAACAGCCAATTAGTAACGTAAAAAAAGCTTGGATTTACGACAACTACTTAACATCACGTCTCAACTGGCCGTTTCTAGTATATGATATAAACCAGATCCACATAAGAACACTGGACGCGAAAGTCACTAAGACATTGAAGTTGTGGCTCGGGCTAACACCATCTGCAGACCCGTCAACGTTGTACAGGGGCTCGAATAATTTTGGAATGAAATTAAAAAAACCTTCGGAACTCTACAAACACCTAAGAGTTACCAAAATGCATGTCTTGTCAAAATCCCAAGACGAAATCATTAGATCCCTTCCAAAAGACAAAAATTCATCAGAGCTAGAGTCACGGCTCTAATTCCACAAAAAATTCATGGTGGGTACGCAGTCCAGTAGAGTTGGATTGGGAAATGCTAGAAGACAGACCGACAAAGAGATAACAAAATCTTTCATACAACAAGATGAAAACGAGACCTACAAGGTGCACGCAATGAACCTAGAAATGCAGAATGAATGGTTAACTCTAGGAGAATTTTGTATCCCACCAGCTTTGAAATGGCGCACACTTTTATATGATTGGTCACCCGCCCTGTTAAAATTCTACCTCAACGCCTTTCAATTAACTCTCCCCGATCAAAGCAACCTAGTAAGGTGGGGAAAAGCTACAGAAAAGGCTTGTACGATGTGCAATGCGGCAATAGGTACAGCCAGGCACTTACTGACAGGTTGTAAGGCGCTATTAGACCGGGGTCATTATTCACGTCGCCATGATAGGGTATTACTCATCATACGCGAAGCTATGAGTTTATCACTGGCGAGAGCGAAAAAAGGAATAACAACAAACATAAAAACTAACATCGCGTTTGTAAAGGAAGGCTCAACAAAAAGATTTCACTCACACAAAAGCCGTACTCAATTATAAATACCGCCAGTGACTGGACATTATTAGTGGACACGTATGAAAATCACTACAGAATACCGGAGGATATCTGTGCCTCGGCGTCCAGACCGGACATATTTCTTTATGCAATGTCAATTAAGCGTGTAGTACTAGTAGAACTCACGGTGCCGTGGGAAACGAACATCCCTAAAGACCACGCTTTAAAAAGAAACAAGTACTTTGACTTAACCAACGAAATAACTAAAAATGGTTATGTCGTTGCGCTGTATGCCGTGGAAGTGGGTGCGAGGGGTATACCAGCTAAATCCCTCTATAACCTGCTTAAAGACCTTGGATTGCCAAGAGCTTCAGTAAGCTCTTTTCTTGAACGAATATCCAAAGCGGCATTGCTAGGCTCACTTCAAATATGGTTAGGTAGAGGGGGTAACACGGCAGACAGTGGAGGTGAGAGTTGACGCGTCGTAAGGAGTGCTCCTTAAACCTAAACCTGGGTCGCAATTCCCAGGCACTGTCGAAGTCGCATGTGTTGCCCCCATCTATCACGCGATGGACCCGGCACCCGCACGGTGAATCCATGGAACGCTAAGAAATAGGTCTTTATCCTCATTTTCGCCATGACGTTAGAGCCAGTCAATTATCTCTTGTTTTTTATTGGCCTGCGTCGACATTTTATCAATTTGTCTGGAGTGATATGTAGCGTTGTCCATAATAATTATGTTCGGTTCTTCCAGATATTGCACCATTTCTTTAAACCATCCTTCGTAAATCTCCGCGTTAATTTCTTCGTGGTAGTCCACTGTTTTCTTGGATTTAAAGGCCAGTAAAGCATCTGACACGAATCCTTTCGTAGACTCTGCATGTTCGATTTTTTATAAGAAAATCCAATTTCTTTCAAAACCAAGCTAAATGACGATTTTTGGCCATGGAACAAACCACATTCACGTGAAGAAACAACAAGTTTTTTAAGTGTTGGAATTTCTTTGAGCAAGTAATATTCATATAGATGACGGCGAATAGCGACAGCGTCGAAGTTGTCAACCGATGTCACACGACGTGGTTGGCGTTTTTTCTTCGGCGTACGAAGCTTATTTTCCTGTGTGCCGCTTGTACCGGTAGTAGTGCTTTAAAGTCAATACGACTTTAAAGCACTACCGTCTTGTTGCGAGTAACAGATTAAAACAAACACAAAATGGTGGTGGGTCATTGAGTGTTCCCAGCTTGCAAAAATATATTTGAATGTTTTTGTTGTATTTGTCTTTGTTCAAAACATAATAAATATATGCGATCGATATCATTACTTATTTGGTCACAACACTATAACTATCAAATTAGAACTGTCATCGAGAAAATAAAGAAATGGAAATAGTATAGTGTAATACTATTATCAGATAAGTTAATATAAACAGGATATTTAGTATGTCTATTTTCAGGAATTCGTTTTAGATATATCGACACTGTTGCAAGCGCCAAAGATATCTATATAAAAAATAAAAGAGTAAGGTTATTATTATTTTTACGGGAATTAACGCGATCACTATTTCAAGGTACTACATACCTCTGTTTTGCCTGACGTTTCGACCAGGTTGCACTGGCCGTGGTCACAGGCTGACTGACCACGAGTCAACGAGTCAAAAGTCAACAGAGGTATGTAGTACCTTGAAATAGTGATCGCGTTAATTCCCGTAAAAATAATAATAATTATATCATGGAACGCGAAAGTTTAAAAGTTAGAAAAGAGTAAGGTGACTGACTGACTGACATACCCAGAGATCAACGCACAGCCCAATCCGCTGAAGATAGAATCCTGAAATTTTGCATGTAGGCATTTAAATAACGTAAGTGAGCACTAAGAAAATTCCTAATTCCCTAAGGGGGTAAATCAGGGGATGAAAGTCTGCGTCAGCGAAGCCGCGTGTAAAAGCTAGTTATTACATAAAGAACCAACAAGTGAAAATCAGGGTAGTTTGAATCAAGACCTTTTAATTATTGTTAATTTTTTTTGAGAGATTTTGAATAATACATCACTTTTATTGTCAGTTTGAACTGTCGCCTGCGGTATTCCCGGACCAATACTACCTTCAAACCTTCAAGAAAAGAGCGTACTCTTTCTTAAAAGGCCGGCAACGCACTTGTGATGCCTCTGGTGTTGCGGTGTTCATAGGCGGCGGTAATCGCTTACTATCAGGCGATACGTCTACTCGTTTGCCCCCTATATCATAAAAACTTTTTCTATTAAAGTATTAAAAATTGTCATCCATCTCGTAATAAATTGAACACATGCGTTGGGAATTGTGTGAAGTTAAAGTGGGGGAATTAGCGATCTCAAGATATTTTAACTTAATATCTTTTTTTTCTCTAAAAAGACAACTCCCGCACTAGGAATAAATCCTGTGTCGCGGGGGACTTTACAAACATACATGAAACGGACACAAAGAACACACAGACTCAGAACAACAATTTGTGGATCACACAAAGTGTTGTCCTACGTGGGATTTGAACCTACGACACTTGGCAAAGTAGGAAACGGCGTGGTGACCGTTAAACCACTAGGCCAAATGTGCAGTCGTATCTTTTAATGTAACGTTTTGTAACGTTAATATCTTTATATCATTAATTCTTTTAAAATTGTTTAAATCCGTCTCATACGTAATAACAAACGCAACTGAAAATATGCGTCGTGTGTACACTACAGAAAATATCAAATAGCTATTGTGGTCTACAATCGTCCTTTTCCGAGGGGTTGAGCCTTACGAGAAGAAAGGACAAACAAACTAATTTTCGTACCCTGAAATGTAATACTATTACTATTCTATATAATAATAATAATTATCAATTTCATACATATAATAGAGTATTTGAGCTATCTGTGGTATACGATTATTAACATAACAAGCGTATTTATCCCAAGCCCTATTCCAATATACTTAACTAACAGTATTACTAGGATAACGCACACACGTGTATCTACATCTCTTTATATATTAAAGCCAATTATTTCTCAAATACTATGTCAGACAACAATAGATAGTAAAGGTTCCCTTAGGTGATCGCATTTCTATGCATCTATACAAATAAATAATCCATACAAATAATTAAAGTAATAACTAAAAATAACAGTTTTTCACTAAATGCAATGATAGGTACATCAAAAAAGCTATTTTTAAAATGAGTTTGTTTGTTCCGGCTAATATCTGGAACGGCTACTCTGATTTCGACGGGACTTTCACTAACCGATAGCCGATGATATAAGAAGTACTTTTATTTATTTTAGACTAGCTGTGCCCCGCGATGTTACTCGTGGTTGTTGATGAGAAGGTACAACCGCGGGTAACACCGCGGGTCGCAGATAGAACATACACACATCTGACATCTGTAAGAGATTGAGTAAGAGTTATCCCAATTTGAACATTTAACTTTATTTTTACATTTACAAATTTTATGAGTCTTGGATTCTAAATAAATGACCTGTAATTTGGTGATTGGATAGCAACTTCTTCGAAACAAAAAGGTACCATATAAAAATGATTACGAAAACTTTTTGACCAACAAGTTTCGTCTAAAGATCACTAACATAAATTCACGAAAAAAAAATTAATAAATCCAATATATTGAACAGTCCGCTGTCTTAACGATAGTCCAGTCCCTCACAACGGCTTCCATTTACCTCGTCCTTATAACATACAATTATTGTAATATTAAAAATAGGTATCAAGTCTCTAGTAATGTGAATAGTGTCTACTACAAGATCTTAGATGAAAACTTACAAATCCGGTTGAATGTAAACTATCTAGCTAGCAGTCGATTGTATCTCGTGACATTGACATAGGTCTGGTCTGTACTATATGCATGAAAGTCACCTATACTTATTGAATCCAGGTAAGGTAGCCAGTGCGTATTATATTATCTAGGTAACCAATTTGTGTGCAGTAAAAATAGTCAGAAAGCCGTTGGATGTGGGCAGCACCACAGGACTGTTTGTTGTGGATAAGATTAGGGGAGGTCTTTGGGGTGAGATAACGATGATGATGGTGATGATAAAAAGTAATCAGTGTATAAAAACGGACGGTTAAATATATTGTAGAAAGAGGTACGTTTACAAACTAAGCAGTAAGCAAATAAAAACAGAAAATAATTCATTTACTTTTTTTTAATATACATACATCTTGACATTTCATTACACAGTAAGTTTATATTCAATTGAGGGAATATTCCCCTTTGAAGAACACATTAAATTACTGGCTTGGAAATCTAAAATGTTCAACTGTTCCAACCCTAGATTACGTTAATCTGTATTTGTTAAGTATCGTTGGCTCGCAAAGGTCGACCAGCGATTGCCTTTTCTATACTCGTAATAATGAAAATCAAAGCCGAAGGAAAATTGCCTTCAATACAGAAATTTGTATTCATAAGGAAAACAAATAAGAAATACACCCGAAATATATATTTCTTATTAATAAATCAAGTCTAATTAATACTTTGGCAAAAAATGCTTGAGATACTGTTATATTGTTCCGATAACTGGTGAGTTAAAGCTCGTGGCATCTTTCCAACGGGCTGTAGGCTGTACGTCAATGTACACAGAATAGCAGAACGTGCTCTATCAAACTTAACGATCTCGGCTCACAACAGCCTCCCTCTTAAATCCAATCGACCCACTTAATCTACTGAAGGGCATGGTAATACCATTCTAAGCTCACTCGTCTTTTATGCGAGGAAATGAGTAGCGAGAGCATTTCTTTAAATGTGTCTAATCACTTTACATTGTTACTTGATAACTGAGTCGTCCATAGTATTCTTTTCTTTTGAGATGAGTTTATACTTCTATGCGATCTTAATTATAACAACATCTAATTATTATATTTAAGCACCCAATTTCTGAACAAACAATTGATGATGCTACATTGTTTATAAATTATATACTCGTATGTTTTTTCCCCAATTTACTGACGTTAATTAAATTTTAAACTACCAGCTGAATATTGCGATACTTCGTCGTAGGGTTGAGGAAAAATGAGATAGAAAGAGTCGTGATAAATAGATAAAAACAATCTTTGAAAAAGGTTGTAGGTACATTTTATTAGAATAAAGCAACTTAGAAAACAATTAACATTTTATACTTAGCAAAAAATCCGTAAGGTGTTTAAACTATATGTAACATCAATTTTAATACATACTATACCAAGAAACAACTTATATATTTGACGTAACATTCCGGTTTTTTCCTTAGCATTGCTTTTTATTTCCCTTGCGCAAAGTCGCTGGGAATTTCATTTACAAATATTTGATACATGATATTCTTGTTATATCCATGGATGCTAATTTACATACCGCGTGTAAGACATATTTTTTTAATATGAAATCCTACGCGGCTTATGTCGTTACATATATTTTATTATACATAATTTATACGCAAAAATAAATAAGTAACTTTTTCTAGGCGAGTGCTAATTGATGCAAATATTGACCCATGTAGGCAATCTTGTCTCGTCTCTCTCTAGTAAGAGATTGCCTACATGGGTGATCATTCATGGGTGATCATTCATGGGTGATCATTCATTCAACTCATGAATGATTGATACATTTTGATCAAAAAGTCGAAAATTATCTAAGAAGTTATTATATAATCATGTACGGGCTTAACGTGCTACATAAGTAAGTACATAACTTGAATTGCCCGACATTGTGATAAGATTGCAAGCGTGTAATCCAATGTAGTTTAAAAAATAATAATGATAATGTAGTTTAAAAAAGCGGCCAAGTGCGAGTCGGACTCGCCCATGAAGGGTTCCGTAGCAGCAAGTAACATAATATAAAAGTTCTTGTAGTTCCTTGTAACTTTGATCGATATTTTTCGATTTACGATTTATGACGTATTAAAAAAAACTACTTAATAGATTTCGTTCAAACCAATTTTCGGTGGAAGTTTGCATGGTAATGTACATAATATATTTTTTTTAGTTTTATGATTCTCTTTTTTAGGGTGGGTGTACATGGGCTCTACTAAGAGGTAGTTGTAGGTAGTAGAGCCACGCTGATTTCAGCACGGATGGGCCGGCTCGACCGGGGCGGTACTACCCGCGCACAGAAGATCAACGTAAAATGACAGCGTTCGTGCTGTCGTGTTTCGTTGGTGAGTGCGAGACCGGAGGCCCAAATAGTCTAGTCAACAAGTTCCATACTTGTTGACTAGACTAAAAGATGCAGAAGCATCACTAGGCCGCCATGGTGTGGGTCGCCATACTGCATTGTCTGCATTCGCAGTGAGTATGGTGACCACCACTCTTGGATTCTGCTTATGCTTTCCATCAGGCAGAGTAGAGTCATTATGGCGGACCATACATAAAAAAAAAAAAAAAAAAAAAAAAAAAAGAGATCCTCGGAGCCCAAGCCAACCTCACCTGCTAGCTGGTGCACCTGCTGACCAACGGACGAGGCTCTGGCGCTGGCTCTCCTCTCGGGGTTGGGAGGTCAGACGGCAGTCGCTTCCTTAAAAGCCAAAATTAAAGCCAAACAATATGGACAGATCAAATAGTGTTAGTGCCACGGATAGGGCGCCGCCGCAAAACGGCGCGCAGGAGCTTCGGCCGACTCCTGTGGCAAGTGGGCGAGGGCTACCATGTCCAGGGCGGGCACGGTTAAAGAAGTTACGCCCAACACCCATAACACATAAGCTCCGCTTTGCCACCTGGAACATTGGCACACTGACCGGCCGTGCGAGGGAATTAGCTGATGTACTCTCCAGGCGGAGGGTAGACGTGGCATTCCTGCAGGAGACTCGGTGGAAGGGCTGCAAGTTGATCTACACTGGTGCACCTAGTGGGGAGAACGGAGTGGCCGTGGTGCTCGCCGGGGGGCTTCAGAGCGGCATTTTGGAGGTCAAACGCTGTAGCGACCGGCTTATGGTCGTACGGGTGCTTATCGATGGGATTATAACCCATCTCGTAAGTGCTTACGCGCCGCAGGTAGGTTGTAGCGAAGCCGAAAAGATGTCGTTCTGGAGCCACCTCGCGGACGCTCTTCGCGGTATTCCGTTGTCGCAGGGAATCGTGCTGGGTGGCGACCTGAACGGTCATGTGGGTGAGGGATGCGGGGAATTTGAGCGTGTTCACGGTGGTTTTGGGTATGGCGCTCGCAACAAAGAGAGTGAGAACATCCTCAGAACGTGTGCAACTGCAGATCTGGCCATCGTGAACACGTATTTCAAAAAGAAACCTGAACACCTCATCACCTATAGTAGCGGTGGGCATGCTACTCAGATCGATTTCCTGCTCATTAGGAGACACACCATCAGCAAAGTGGCCAACTGCAAGGTCATACCCGGAGAAAGTCTCACTGCCCAACATCGTATCCTTGTCATGGACCTCTGTGTGAAGCCCAAAGACAAACGCGTGGAGAGCTGCCAGCGTCGGATCAGGTGGTGGCTGCTTGATGAAGTCACATCTCAAAAGTTTGCCTTGGCTATCGGCGATAAGTGCACGGTTCCTGAGAGTGAACCCGTCCAAAACAGTTGGGACAAAATTCAGGCAGCTATTCTTGGTTCGGCTGGGGCGGTGCTTGGCGTGTCTAAGGGTGGACGCAAATGTGACAGGGAAACTTGGTGGTGGAACGAAACGGTCCAGAGGGAGATTAAGGTGAAGAAAGCCCTTTATAAAAAGTGGCAAGCATCCAGATCTCCCGAAGACCACGATGTATATAGAGCTGCAAAGCGCGCCACGAAGAGAGCTGTAGCCAGAGCCAGACGTGACCATTTACAGCCGTTGTATGATAAGTTGGAATCGTCTGAGGGGCAAAAGATCATATACAAGTTGGCGCGTTCCAGGATCAAAGCGGTCCAGGATATTTCCAAGTGCCGCTGTGTTAAAGATCCTGGGGGTAGCCTATTGCACGAAGAGCTCGCGGTGAAGGAGAGATGGCGCTCTTATTTTCGCGAGCTGCTTAATAAGCAATACAAAGTGGTGCAGCCACCGCATCTTCCTCCAAATCTCGGACTAGTGCCACTGATAACGCCTGCAGAGGTCCAGGCTGCTCTTCGTTGCATGAAGAACCGGAAAACTGTCGGCGCCGATGGAGTCCCCATCGAGGCCTGGAAGGCGATGGGTCCCCGTGGTGTGAGCATCCTAACTCATATCTTCAACCGCGCACTCCTTACCGGCAAGATTCCAAAGCAATGGAGACTGAGTATCATTACTCCAGTCTTCAAATGCAAGGTATCGGTGCAGGAGTGTGGCAACTATCGCGGTATAAAAGTGATGTGATGTCCCATACCATGAAACTCCTAGAGAGGATAATTGACTCCCGGATCCGACAGGAGTGCACACTCTCGGAGTGTCAATATGGGTTTCGCCCCGGTCACGGGACCATGGATCCTGTTTTTGGCCTGAGAATTGTCGCGGAGGGATACAGGACGAAGAACACGCCTCTGCATTGCCTGTTCCTGGACATGCAGAAGGCCTTCGACTGTGTCCCTCGTGCCGTAATCTGGTGGGCACTGCGATCAAAAGGGGTTCCAGAGATCTATATTGACATTATCCGAGATATGTACCACGAATCCGACTCCATAGTCCGGACCGATGTTGGCGACACGAAACCCTTTCCTGTCACAGTCGGGGTACACCAAGGATCCGTTCTTAGCCCGTTCCTGTTTAACGTGATATTAGACGTTTTGTCGGACAGCATTCGAGACACACATGAGCAACCCCCATGGTTGCTCATGTATGCTGACGATATCGCGCTGGCAGATGCGGACAGGGGTAGATTGGTGCGACGTGGGAAAGCATGGAAAGAGGCGCTTGAGAACGGCGGTCTGAAGCTTAATGAGACGAAGACCGAGTACTTGGCATTCAACTGTTCAGATCCCTCACCCGTCCGCATAGGCGATTACCTAGTCGAGAGCACGGACCAGGTCAAATACCTGGGATCTGTATTTCGGGCGTCCGGTGACATCGATTGCGACGTCAAGGCACGCATTGCTGCCGCTTGGGCCAAGTGGCGTGAGTTGACAGGCGTCATTTGCGACCCCAAAATGCCGGTTAGGTTGAAGGGACAGGTCTATAAAACCATCATTAGGCCTGTTCTCTTACATGGCTGTGAGGCGTGGCCGGTGCTGGAGCGACACAAGCAAGAGCTGCGCGTCACGGAGATGAATATGCTGCGGTGGATGTGCGGAGTCACGAGAAAGGATCGTGTGAGAAACTCCCGCATTCGCGGCTGCCTCCGTGTCCGTGACATCGCAGACAAACTGCAGGAGAGTCGCCTGCGCTGGTTCGGCCACGTTTTGCGGCAACCGCCTTCCTACGTGGGAAACAAATGTCTGGCCATGCCGCCTCCGCCGGGTCCCGGTAGAAGGGGTAGACCCAAGAAGTGCTGGCTTGACGTCGTAAGGGGTGACATGCGTGCTAATGGTCTCACTACCAAGGATGCCGAAGACCGGGCAAAGTGGAGAAGAAAAAGTAGGAAAGCGGACCCCGGGCTCCAAAGTGCCAGCTTTGGAAGCAACCGGGAACAACGCTAAGACGATGATGATGATGATTCTCTTTTTTAGGGTTCCGTGCCCAAGGCAAAAACGGAACCCTTATAGATTCGTCATGTCTGTCTGTCTGTCTGTCCGTCCGTATGTCACAGTCACTTTATTCCGAAACTATAAGCAGTATACTGTTGAAACTTGGTAAGTACCTAAATGTATTCTGTGAACCGCATTAAGATTTTTACACAAAAATAGAAAAAAAAAGTAGGTTTTTTTTTTTTTTTTATGGAATAGGCGGGCAAACGAGCAGACGTATCGCCTGATGGTAAGCGATTACCGCCGCCCATGGACACCTGCTACACCAGAAGCGTCACAAGTGCGTTGCCGGCCTTTTGGGGATGGGGGGGGGGAGATAGGGGTAGGGGATTGGGGTATGGGCCTCCGGTATCCTCACTCACTCGGTGAAACACAGCGCAAGCACTATTTCACACCGGTTTTCTGTGAGGCCGTGGTATCACTCCGGTCGAGCCGGCCCATTCATGCCGAAGCGTGGCTCTCCCACGGTGTGTCCCCATACTTAGAACTGAAACTCAAAAATTTTTTTTTTTATCAAACCCATGCCTTCGATTTACACTATTATTTATCTATCCAGTCTCACACAATTCTCCAATTCTATGAACCGTCCTCAGTAGGTACGTTCAGTACATTAACCACTGCACAATAATGCAGTGTTTCCAACGCTAAAAATATGTAAAATAAGTTAGTCAACCACGTGTTAACAACTACATATTATCTTTTATAAAAAAGTTTCTACCAAAACTTTCCCGAACAAGTGTCAATAAACTATATTCAATACGTTTCCAAGTGAAAACGTAAGCACTGAACTAAGGTTCCAACTGGGGTTACGTTGAAAAGCTTCGGTGCCCATTCGTGAAATAGGTCAAGTAACGAATGAAGAGTTTGGTACCCACAGATTTATCATTGTCGCCGACCGAGACCCATAAAAAAGAGCAATTGCGACCCCTGAAAGGCCATATCCGAGTGGTTCGGTTGCGGACTGTTTCTGAAATAAGTGTCTGTTTGTCATTGAGCACAAGCTACTCAATACAAACGGGAGTCTTTTCTGCGAGTGTATAAAAGATTTTCAAGCAAAATGATCTTAGATTTTCTGTTCATCGGGATATCGGGAAAGCTGCTATTAACGGACTGGTTTGTGTAAAGTTTTCCAATGTATAATAAAATAACTCTACAGTGTCTGTAGTGTTATCTATCACCTGTAAAATTCCTTGGTCAACTGTTTAATAAAATACATTGTTTTAATCGATTCAGCCTGACGGACTCGCTTTGTTTTATTGTAACGAAAATTACTTTCGATTGATATTTCGCGTAGTTTATCACATTATTAGTCCCAATTAATAATTATAATGCAGTTATTGTTCACCAATTGTAATAATTAATCAAGAGGTTTCATGTTCAAATTTAGTAAACTCGAAATTTATGTGAATATATTTAACAAATCAAATAGTCTTGTTAATAATAAAATTGCAACTTAATCTGGTTAGTTTGGATAGTGATGGCGGTAATAATGACAATTTAATAAAAAAGGTTAACTCATTTAACGTTTATTTTAGAAAATATAACAAAATAATGCAAAATGCGCAATGTGTTGTAACGATTTGCAATCAAGCCGTGACAGGTTTGAACCCATACCGGTGCACGATGTAAACCTATTTAATTTAATTAAACCTACTAACATTCAACTAAATTGGAGAGGTTAAGAAGAGTACTAAAAATTTGTAACCTATATTTGATTATTAAGACCAGAATAAAAAATTAATTCATTATGAATAGCTTACCCTTACATTAATACTGCTATGATATTACTAAGGACTTTTTGTTACGACGACGCGACGCTACTAAGCTCACTAAATCTCAACACTCTCAGAATCACACGTCTACATATACATATTCATAGACAAACACATTACGCAGACTGAATACTTAATTGCCAAGGTTAATAATTTCCTTGATTATTATGACTAGCGTTCGCAATTCGACCAAAATTCATTTTTTTAGCTTCTGCGCTTCTCCTCCTCCATATAAACTTTAACTGTGTCAAATTTCATACTTCTCTTTTCGCATAATTTTCGTAAAAAGGTGTACAAAGTTTTTGCTTCACGTATTAATATATAGATAAATTATTATTTTAAAATAAGGTAGGCTGTTATTATTTAAGCTTATAGTTTCCAATTTGTGTAATTTATTTATTATAATGCACTTTAAGCACTTACAGGATCCCAAAACCACATAATTAGGTACATATCCGAAGCACAACACTACCAACTTGTAACACATTTAATACTTCGTCACCATTATATCCGAATGACTACCTCCATTATTCCAATATTTAAGCTGCCAATATTTAAATGCGGTTGCGAAGTGCTTATTTATGGAAATAGGTATTGGTTTGGATTGTACTAAATTAAAATATTACTTTGATTATCCGATAATGAAAACGTATCGACGGTATAAAAAAAACGATATTAAAATAGTCTATTTGACGTGTTTTTATATTTTCGGTCCCAAATCAGATGTTTAGGACGTAATCAGGATAATACCCACAAGAAAAATAAAACATACAAAGTTATCGCAATAAGCCCTAATATCTTTAATACATTGTCTTGTTGGCTTAGCAGTTAACATATGCGACTGCCGATCAAGAGGTCTCAGGTTTGAGTTACAGGTCGTGTCAAAAGTGTTTTTTTTTTGACAAAAAAATCGTAATAACAGTCTGGAGTATGGAAGTTTGGTGGTGTTTCACCGTGCTCGTGCCTCGAAGAGCACGTTAAGCCGAAAAACTGAAATTCCGGTAAAACCGGTTGAACTAGAATCCGATCCCAAATACGATTGGAAGTAATAAAGGCTAGTAAGATAAAGACGATTGATCATGGAAAATCTATAAAGAAACTAACTTGTAATTTAAAATAGATTTCTCATGCGCTGTACATACTCATAATATTAGCCTCTATTTCAATATTATCTTGCCTAAGTATATATATTACACTGCAGTGCAATCTACTGCATCCACCGCAAAACCGCAATGCTCACAGCCTTGCTGAAGTGGTAATATTAATAAATTCAATACTTGAAATTGCTATGTTCCTTGTGAGTTTATTCACAAAGGGATCGAAAATTAGTCGATACAAAATGCAAGTGTAAATTGATCTCTATATATATTCTGGTCAATCGATTAACCTATCGGCTTGCGGTACGTCATTTATTATTCAACCAGCAGCATCGATATCAACTTGTACATGGTGTTCATTACAAAAAAAACAATTTTTCAAGAGATTTGATTGAAAATATTGGTGCTGGTTGTGTGCTAGTACTATTGTACTGTTTTAGAGTCACTCTTCATAATTATCTCCATCTTGTCATATCGATGAAGTATACTAAAACCAAGTATTTGAAATGACTCAATTTTCGTATTACAAGATTGATATATATATATATATATATATGTATGTATATATATAATATAATTGTCGTAAAAAGGGATACAAAGTTTTTGCTTCACGTATTTATATACGAGACTTAACGCGATTTTCGTAAAGTGTTGTAGAGTGTGTTCAAAGTCAACCACGGTCAAAAAGACCGGCGTTATTTTTTATTTTTATTTTTGTTTATTGATTAAGGGGCAAGCGAGCAGACGTGTCACCTGATGGTAAGTGATTACCGCCGCCCATGGACGCCTGCAACACCAGAGGCGTCACAAGTGCATTGCCGGCCTTTTAAGAAGGAGTACGCTCTTTTCTTGAAGGTGTGCAGTTATATCACACTACCATACTTACTTAATATTATACAGGTGAAACTAAGGTTGGTTGTTATGCTTTCACGGGAAAACTACTTAACCGATCATCATGAAACTTTGTACACATATGCTTGGAGATATTTGAAGTAACATAGAATACTTTTATTAAATGCGAGCGAAGCCATGGTCGAAACCTAGTAATATTATAAAGGTGAAAGTAAGTTTGTTTGTTACGCTTTCACGCGAAAACTACATAGCCGATCATCATGAAACTTTGTACACATATGCTTGGAGATATTTGAAGTAACATAGAATACTTTTATTAAATGCGAGCGAAGCCATGGTCGAAACCTAGTAATATTATAAAGGTGAAAGTAAGTTTGTTTGTTACGCTTTCACGCGAAAACTACATAGCCGATCATCATGAAACTTTGTACACATATTCTTGGAGGTATTAGAAGTAACCAAGGATATTTTTTATTAAATGCGAACGAAGCCGCGGACGAAACCTAGTTACTAAATCAATATTGGCTAAAAGTAATAATAATAATTACTGGACCCAGTATTGATACCTGAATTTATCAGAAAAAAAACATTCGTATAAAGTATGTAAAAATGTGGTGTGACAATATCACATTTTCGCATCCAATGAGAGAATTGAACGACCAACGAATGACATACCTGACCACAGAATTTAGCTTGATACAACGGAAATATTCATGTTAATATTTACACTGCTAAGCAAATTTATATAAACCGATAAAACTGATGCATACATTGTACTTCAGCCTACTGCCGTCCACTACTGAGAAACTACTTCTTTTTTTTTCAAAGGTAACTCCCGCATTAGGAATACACATCCAGTGTCCAGTGTGTCCAGGGACTTTACAAACATGGATGAAACGGACACAAAGAACACCCAGATTTGGAACAACAATTTTTTGATCACACAAAATGTTGTCAAGTGTAGGGTTTGAACCCACAACATTCAACGCAGTGGAAAGCAGCGTAGCGACCGCTTAAACCACAAGGCCAACCAATGCAATCAGTTCTACTTACTACCTGAGAAACCTTGTTACAAAAAATGTTTTTTTTTTTTGTAGTACTTTAATTTAGACTTTTCTTTAATAAAACCCAAAGTGCATTCAGATCTAATTTTTGAAACCAGTATGAATCTGAGTAAAATTAAGTTTTCTCGGAATATAATGTTTTTCAATATCGTGTCGGATGCTGTAATGATGAGCACGCCATCGTACACCTCGCCTCATTAATGGTTCACATTTACCGGTAACAAACTACATTGTAAACATACTGTTCAATGTTGCATTACAACAACCTTAATAATAAAATTCTGCCTGCTGTATCTGTTTGCGAAAATGTTTCAAAATATGAAATATAGGTACTTTTCGACAGTGGCAATACACCCTTTTAATTTCTGAAAGTGAAAAATGTTTCGAAATATGAAATATAGTTATTTTTCGGCAGTGGTAATTGCCTAATGTAACGGTCGATTAGCACCAAGTAGAACGTTCGGGATATGAATGCGTGAAATTACTCGAACGAAGGTATTTTTATAGTATTTTACAGGCTTGACCCAATTCAATACTAAATTCACATATTTAGTAGATAATATAAATATTGTTTACCATAAATATTCTAATGATTATTAGCATACAATTATTATTTGATAATACAGGATTGTGTAACATTAAAGATTTGATATGAAATATAAGTCGCGCCGGAAGCTGACAAGCGGAAGGCGCCAAGATATTAATATGAATCAACTATTTACTTGTTTATAAAATCACCAATTGAATTATAAGTTTATAATATATTTCATTGTATGCCTAGTAATTATTAAGATTTAAACAAATGAGGCATTTATACGAGGTTGGAATCGTTACTTATAACACTAATGATAAACAACTAATTATATTTCTTGAATTATATTGTTTTACACCGCAAAACTTAAATTAAAAATGAATCTTCAAATTCTGTATCAAAAGAAGCCTTATTTACTGAGTATTTTCACTCCTTGTTGTGGTATTGTACTCGTATGTGTGTAAACTATGTCTTTACGACGTTTGTTACCTTGGTCCACCCAACGACGACGACGTTTGTTACCTAGAGCTTTTATGATTTTTTCTATTATTTTAAATCTTTATAATTAGTTTAAGGAATTTCTGCTGAATAGGGATACTGGAACTTGAAATTATCAAAAATAAAAGTAGCTTAACTTGCTCCTTATATAATCAGCTATCTACCAGTGAAAGTCCCATCAAAATCAGTCTAGCCGATTCAGAGATTAGCCGTAACAAACAGATATACATACATACAAAAAAAAGCTTTTTTTATGTAAGTACCAGATATACTTTCATGCGCATTCAGTGAAAAGCTGTTTATTTGAAATTTAATTGAGAAAATTAGCTTATTAAAATCGAATTTTAACCTTTAGGAAAACTCACAAATTTAGAAATCAGACTCTAGTTCCTTTGAGATAATGGCGAAAACTGATTATCTGGACATAGGAGTTGTACGTAACAAAGGTTCACCTAAATTAGAAATTCTTCAAATAAAAATAATATCCTACTCGTGGAATAGCATGATGTCTGTTGAATCAATTTATTAGTAGATAGAAACAATTTAATGAGTTCATAGCTTATTATTACTTAGTAGTCCTGAAGACATTCTACATTTTACAATCAAAAGTTACAGTGCCAGTTGCATATGAGCTTGTAACTTTTAAATGAGGGTATTAACTGTTTGGTGATCACATAGTTTTGACGACAGACACGAGCTATGCAATATTGTAATAATAGTTAGGGACTTGCAGCTACCTAGAGACCCAAACATTAAATAGTTATTGCAATGAACTCGGTTTCATATTGCGGTCTCATATTACAAACTTATGGACATAAAAATTTGTTAAGTAAGTACAAAAATAAGTACACCAATGTCTTTAGGGATCCTATTTTCAAGCCTTACGTAACATTAATCTTATTTAACTAAGTACTTGTGAATTTTAAGTTATGATACAACATCTTGGATAAGGAAAACCAAAATTAAGAGATAATAACTAAGAGTTTCTAATCGTTGGCAATAAAACAGTGTAAATATTAAGTTCATTTTCGACCATTTGATATATTGATACTGATTGATTGACTGATCATCTAAAATAGATATACATATATTACGTTGTATTTCTTTCATAATAACAATATTTCTTAGTAAACATCTTCAAACACCAGACAGTTTGTACTTTTCACCTTGTGAAGGGTATATGTACTTCAAGCATATATATTATCAATAACATCCTTTGATTTTCGCAAAAGGCTAAACTAACGCATTGTTTAGTTAATACTAAGCAGGAACGATGCCTTTCATTTCTGCCTCACAAAGGAGCTTATTACAAAAGAAGTTTCTTGTCGTAATGAAGAAATGCAATCTCATATATGTTTAGTTCAGGTGATTCTGAATGCCCATTATTTGGAATGATTAAGCAAATTTGCAATGAAAGTGTATTGTAGTAAGTGAAAATGATTCCTTTATATAATTGTTAGATATGCTATGAATAAAGCGGCGGGTTATTTGTAACATTTTCGAACATGTGTTATTTAATTTTTGATATCAAAATAATTGAATGAGTGAATAGATGAACAATAATATTATTTTCAGACTCCGTGCATTTAATGGTAAGAAAATAAGATAGCGTACTCTTTCCAAGACTAGATATGCTTGTGACTCCTAAATTAGTTGCAGGCGTACACAAGCAACGGTAGTTACGTAGTTCGTTTCTATCAGATGTATTATCTCTGGTACTCATTTGTTCTCTATATATATTAATTTTAAAAGCCCTGATTTACCTTACACCCTCAAAATTGCGGCTTTATATTTTCTTAGTAAGGAAATTACCAACCCACTATGCTAGAAGCTCTTATCATTTAACCTACTGTGTGTTATATTAATCCTTAGGGGATAATTACGGTCCTATCAAAACCCTATCGATTAATTAGCTATTGGCGAATAACAGACACACTCATCGCATTCATGTTGTAAGGGATATCAAAGGGATTAGGTATTATATAGATGGGTGGTAATTATCACTTTATTTGCAGCATATTAATCGGAAGTCTAATATAACATGTCAAGAGTATTAGACAGATCTGTTGATACAAAAATATAGTACCAACAGCGACGTTATATAATAAGCAAAATAATAAAGGTTTTTTGTCTGATGTGTTGTGTATGTATTTATTTGTTTACTTTTGTGAATGCATGAATACTGATGATGTTATAATTTAATTACATCACTTCCCTCGTTTAAGAAACTTAGGAGTCTCTCTATCAGGCAATTTTAATATGATAGATATACTGAAAACTTACGTATACACTATATTTTAAGCTTATTGTCAATATACTCGTAAAAGATTTTTTTGATTTATAAGAAGTTTAACTTTGAGATTAAGATTGACCGTGGGAGAGCCACGCTTCGGCATAAATGGGTCGGCTCGACCGGAGTGATACCACGGCCTCACAGAAAACCGGTGTGAAATAGTGGTGGCGCTGTGTTTCACCGAGTGAGTGAGAATACCGGAGGCCCATACCCCAACCCCTCCCCCTTCCTCCCCCCATCCCCCAAAGGCCGGTAACGCACTTGTGACGCCTCTGGTGTTGCGGTTGTCCATGGGCGGCGATAATCGCTTACCATCAGGCGATACGTCTGCTCGTTTGCCGGACTATTTAATAAAAAAAAAAGAGGGAGGCAAGCATATGGTACTTAAATAACTACCTACGCATGCTCTAGATTAGCTATTTAGGCGTGTGTGAGATATTTAGACTCATGGGTAGGATTCTTCCATATCGATTATAGGGTCTGGGAATCGTTTACATGCAGTTGGATAATATACTTATTGCCTAACTTCATTGAATATATAGCAGTGACAAGAACAAACCATCATTACATTCTTACGGCGATATATCACACACATGCAATCTTAGCAAAAACAACTGTTCTGTCCATCGATACGAAGTAGGAGAACAGCAATTTTCGTAGAGGACGGTATGTTCTATCTGTGAATGCAAGCGGCGCTCCGCTTCACTCTTCATTTTATATTTTCTATCGAAAAAGGAATCTTTCGGCATTTTTCCACGTACAAAGGTTTTGAACCGTAAAGCTTTCCAGAGGGTCTTGGTACTGCAAGTGATGTGAGTATACATAGTACTTACCAGTTGGAATGAATATAGTTTTAGAATAGTTGGAATAAGTTTTATAATAGTACATAAAACATGGCACTATTCAACGTATTATTTATTTAGAAACTTTAACAATATCATAACAGGATAATTTAATTTAATTATAGCGTAGATATTAACATAGTAAGTGAAAAGTAAAGAAAATGAGGATCGAAATTCCGTGAAAAGTTGGTAGTGACATCTGGTGATTGTTTGACTCCACACCTTTATTTATATTTTTTACAAAGTGTCCATTTCCACTAAAGTCCGAATCACAAAATAAACGAGAAAATTACACATCAACAAAAAAGCACAAAGAACTAAGAAGCCGGTTTTTTTAAGAGAAAAGGTGATTTGATTTTCTAAAAAATCTTTCTAGTCTAAAATAAAGTGGCCTAAAAACTCATTTTAAGGTAAAACCTTCTAATTAATTCAGAAAAGTAACCTTTTATTAGATTAAGGTTACATTAACATTTTAAGTAAAAGTTTTTTATGTACCGTATTTTCAGTTTAGGTACGTAAAATATTAATCATAAAATATTCTCAGAAAGTGATTTACTTTACAACGAACATGTCAATCGCATCAAATTATAGTATTTTCTACTTAATCGTCCCACAGCTTTATAGAAATCGATTTTATGGAGTCGCTAGTTCTATCCTAAGCATTTTCACATTAACCATTAATGAAATTCTACTGGAATGCTTTAAATAAAGATAATAAATGTGGTGCAAGTCTGGCCTCTAATCTACACACATCAAAAGTGTCTAGGGATCAAGCATTTTTATGCGGATTTCTTGAGATTGAGATGTGGCTTTGACCCTGGCCTGCTCAGTCGCCAGAATTGAACCCGATTGAGCATGCATGGGATATGCTACAGAAAAGAGCTCTGCCGAATATGGAGGGTATCCAGTCGCAAGAAGACCTTTTTTTGTTGTTGCAACGAACATGGGCGGCCATTCCACAGCGTGATTTGGATGAACTCATTTTGAGTATGCCAAACCGATTCTTGTGTTGTTAGTGTTCGCGGTAGAAACACGGATTATTAATTGTTTAAGTTACCTAATAAAATTTTAAAGAAAACTGTTATTTCAGTCTTTTTTTCGAACTTTAATGTTAGTGGTTCAAATGTCAAAATTCCCTTTATTAGGAAAATGGCAAATTTCTTTATTAATGCAAAGGTGACTTGGTTTATCTTTACTGTGACAAACGAAAACACTTTATTTGATGAATCCTTAAAGAAAATTTTAATTAATATCAATCAGGAGAAAAGTTATTGCAAAATTATATGTTGATCCCTAGACACTTTTGATGTGTGTATTTTAAACTACTTGAGTACTGACTTTATTGAATACTGCAGAGTATTATCTGGTAAAGTAGAATCCGCCTGTATTATTCAATAGGGTGTTTACTAATGTAAACGAATATAAACAGTATTATATTCTGTGGAGTCCAGAATAATTTTTTTGATAGAGGAGACTGCAAAAGTGACTCTACTCTGCCCTACTTCATGGAAAGCATGAGCAGAATCCAAGAGAAGTGGTCACCATACTCATTGCGAATGCAGACAATGCAACATGGTGACCCACACTATGACTGCCTATTGAGATGCTTCTGCATCATTAGGCCTGAGGTCTCGCTTCCCGCAAGCAATCATTGATGCAATGCTGGCGGGTGAGGAGGGCTGGGACGCAATGGTCTCTTTCTGTGAGGAGGTAATGCTCCAGAAAGAAACCGCTAAACGGGATCGGGAAGGGGTCGATCCCGAGCGTAGGTGACGTCGCCATCGACACCAGCCGCCGACAGGACCGCAAGCTGTTAGAGAGTGGGGACCTCTGGTAAAAGCTTAATTGATGCAGTCAGCGATAGGGGGCGGCCTGGTAGCAAAACTGCAGTCAGGCCGCAACATATAACGGTGGGGCTGACAGGCAGGGGGAAGCCCAGGCTTCCCCCAGGCCAGAGTCTCTATAGACACGGAGTCGTTCCTGGTCCGGGTCCTCCTTAGAGCAGGGCGCCTGAGACCGGCCGCAGGGGTGGCTTTTTGTTAGTGGAATTACCACATACCTGGCTCCTCAGTCCCCGAGGAGCCGGAGATCCGAAGGGGTTTGTCCACCTCGTCACCAAAAAAAAAGGCCAGAGGTCTTGCACCACCAACGAAACACGACAGCGAGAATGCTTTCATTTTAGGTTGATCTTCTGTGAAAGGGTAGTACTGCCTAGGTCGAGTCGGTCCGTTTGTACTAAAATTAACGTGGCTCTACTACCTTCAATGTCTGATAGGAAGACTTAGATTTCATCTTGAATTTAATCATTTCTGAACATAAACCTTTACTGAATAGATAGAAAATTTACATAATTTCCTAGAAAGAAATCTTTAGTGCATTACTTTGCATTCGGAATCCTTAGTAATAGCCTCGAGAGTAAATTAGATTTCTGAGTACAAAGTTAGACGCGGCTAGCACTATGATTAAAATGACGAACGGATAGCGTAGTGCTCTTTTTAAGGACGAAGTGTTATTACGGCATCGTTTGCATAGTATGTTACATAAAGCTTGAGATATTTTGTAATCCAGTTGTTCAGGAAAAAAATTATATTTATTTATACTATTTTTGCCAAATGATTATTGTCTGGCAAAAGATTACGATGAAATGAGAGGATAAAAACATCTATCCAAATGAACGTCTTTTGTTACAATGTCACAACTAATTCGAACGTCTTTCACTATCTAACACCTGTAAACAATAAATTACTTTTGTGTTTTAGCTGCCAAAATGATTCTGTCCTGCCCGATGGCAAGCATGAGCAGAATCCAAGAGTGCTGGTCATCATCCTCAATACCAATAAGGACAATGCAGCATGGCGACCCATACTATGGCGACCTGGTGAGATGCTTTTTTTACGCCCCGCTTAAAAGACCCCGGATCATATTGAGAAGGAAACACGCGTGCGCTGGTACTGAGATACAGGTTTTGACTCTCGGCTATGACTCGGTCCATGAAGGAAGAACCAAAGCGCTGAGTACGAGAACGTATGTCTACCGCTCTAAAGCGGTGACTTCCAAAGCCGGCACGTGTTGTACTGTAGAGGAGAGGAGAGGGGGGACTAGTTGGAAGAGCTCTTCAGAACACTCTCCATGATAAAGGCGATAGAGGACTGCCATAGAGACGATATCTCTACGCAACTGCAGAGGCTTAAGGGACTCAGTGGCTTCGGGACTGTCGAAAATGCGGATTGCTCGCCGCTGCAACCGATCGAGAGCGTCCAACAGATTGTTACGTTGTAACAAGATCCTAACAATGAAAACTAAATATATATAAACGTATAACTCTAAAAATAAACATAAAAAGTATTACGTACAAAAGGACTGCGCAATTATCTAATATTAGCAAAGTTGAGCGTGTAAACTGTGGCGAAACATTGCCTAATATGGTAATCCGGAAATGCATATTGATGGAACGTCAAGATAAGAAACTTGTCGCTACTGGACGCTACGAGGCGCCACAGGAAAGGAATGCTGCACCGTTCTTATCGATAGCAGGGTCTCAAGAAAAAGCCAAGAGCATACCATCTTGATAGGATAAACCGCTCATTTCATAGCTCTGTTCGTGTCATCTCGGAATTATTCTAGAAGCCGGAAACGAATGTTCAAGCTTCCATGAGTTTCCATTACTTTGATCACCGAATGGCAGTCTAATTCTAATTGCATATAAAAGCGGCTTCCCGAACGGGAAGATCATTTTATTTTTCGTATCACTAAGAAGTTGAACAGTGTATATATTATCTACGACGCAATATTGTAGAAGTTCTGAATAAGTCGAGATTATTCGCCGTTATAAGTTTTAACAATAAAATTAATTATAATAACTTCAGTTACAATCCCCCAGGAATTGGACCACATTTGGAACTGAAACCGGACCTGGAATTGAAACCACCAGCATTGGGGTTTGAACCCAACCACCTGACCGGGATCATACGATCGACCAGCCTGACCGCAGACCACAGCCACCGTCTCAAGTACGATCGGTGAGCGACGGACCATAAACCAGGAGACCGACCTGCACGGCCCGTCCCCGGGCAGTTTCCATCATTAAGACCCTACGCTGCGGTACTTGACCCTTTAGTTAAGTGGCTTAGGGTACGACCCTGTATAATAAAGAACCTTCCAGTGCTTAGAACCTCACCCCCAATTATATTTTTAATTAATTTAAAGTTTAGTTTATTTTTTTGTAATAAATTGTGTTAAATCGTTTAGTGTTTTTTTTTATTGTTCCCGCCGTAAGGCGACGGTAACAAGATACTGTGCGGCACCATCGCAAAGGTGAGAACAGTACTCCACGCACGAGCGAACCTGGGTCTTGTGTTTTGTACATAATATATATAATCTGAATCTTGGAAACGGCTTAAAAAAATCATGAAATTTAGTGTGCAAGGTGTTTCTGGAGCGATAAATCGATCTAGGTAGTATTCATTTGTAAAAAATTGCAAAAAAAAAACCTACTGAGCTAAGCTCGGTCATCCAGGTTTGCCCTCCTATAATATCTATACCAACAGTAAAATTGTTTATTATGTACGTATTTAGGAACTTCATTGGTATATACAAACTTACATAGCCTGCCAAAACGATTACCCTTCCTTTTGGCTTCGCAGTCGTTGGCTAAAAAATTAATGAAGGGGATCTTTATTACAGTAACAGAACACAATATATATATATATTGTGGTAAACTTCCCGTAACATTTGTTGTTTTTTTTTCAATCGGTTGACAAATAAAATAAGTTACGTGAGTTCAAAGAATCACCACGTTAAATGACATAATACGCGGGTGGTATAGCAGGCAAAAGCTTGTAATACATATATCTATACAAACTTGCATACTTGTATAGGTCAGGCAGAGAGTAGAGAACACGTAAGAAACAAGTAGGCCGTGAACAAGTATTAAATGTACAAAAACCTACTTATTTATTAAATCTCATCAGACACACAATTTTACCCAATATTGGATCTGAATGAAGTAGACTCCATATAAATCTGCTCTGCTAACAAAAAACGTGCCTTTCGTAATAACATTTTATTCACAATAAGTTCACGAGAAACATTTTTACTTTATTTTTGTACAGTCTGCCTTAAATGAAATATAGTTTAATACGTGGAACTTACAGACCATTTACTGAACACACGTGTTTGTAACGATTCAAAGATGCAATATACAGGCTGTGTTTTAGTTCATCGTTTGTATGCTACGCTTTTATCAATGTTGCCTTTTTGTGATGTTTTATAACACTACGTGGATTTTATCTAACAATATTTTGTGGTTATTCCTTGTAAATAGATTTCGTACTATTTTTACGACTTGTATTTCTTTATATTCCTTTTCTTAGTAGTACAACTATTACTAGTTAGATTTAGTAGTCAATAAATTTGCTATTAATAGATATTTCGCTATCACTTGCTATTAATAAACTAATAAATATTTCGGACATCTAACACACAACACCATCTAGTCCCAAGCTAAGCAGAGCTTGTGTTATGGGTACTAGACAACTGATACAAATACATATATACTTTGTTTTTTGTAAATACATACATATTATACATAGAAAACACCCAAACTCCGAAACAAATATTTGTAGATCATACAAACATTTGGTCCGACCCGGGAATCGAACCCGAGACCTCATGATCAGCAGTCGCACACACCAACCGCGAGACCAACGAGGCAGTCAAATTTGTAGTATTGTTAACATATAGTTCTGTGTTTGCTTGGACTTCAAAAAACATACCTATGATTCAATTCTATTGTATATTTGCTATTCTTAATTCTAGTGTTTCGTAACTGGACTAAAATTTCTCTAAAGTTGTCTTCTATTTTCTTATTTTAGTAAAGCGTTTTCCGAAATGCTAGTTTTAATTATAGATATTTAATATATTTTACAAAATTTCCTAGAAAGAAATATTATTAAACATATTTAATTTTGGTCAATCTTTGACATTTAGAGCGTCGTTTGACAGGACAAAACTATTTTTTTATTGATTTTTAGTTCAGATAATTTTCGATAAAAATCAGCACAATTATTATCAATTACTCAACTAGGGTTTCCAATTAAGAAAGACAATAATTAGGAAACTTCGTTAATTAATCATTTCATCTGTTCCGAACAAAGCTATAAGTTTATTATATCAGCAGTATGAGTCAGCTCGGTTGGAACGACACCACGAATATTAGAAAAATCAGTACAAATCAATTATTCCATTAACTTTTACCAAGTGAATAAAGTTACCCGAACCCATGCCCCTCACCCCCTCTGTAATTTCAACTCGGCCAACGTACTTGTGGCTTTTGAATCCAAAAAAAAAGTAATCGTGAACAAAATAATTTTTGTTTCACGTGTTAATTGTGAAATCCTTTTCTATTGCGTCACTTTTACGCAAGCGAACTTTTGCCATCTCTTTACCACACATTTTACATTTTTACAACGCAACAAGCCTATTCACGTACATAAGTAGATATATTATATCATAACCATTATGATGAGCAACATTTTATTGAAACCTATTCGTTAGCAATAAATCGTAAAGAAATAACAACCAAACTTTTGTCATTGTTATGAATTTCACTCAGCTACACGGAGATATAAAAATCAATATTCAACAAAGTAAGACGTTATGGAAATAGTACATTTTGGAGACAATAATTTTGTTCATAATTCGGTCCATCTAAAGTTGCCAATGGTTCATTGAAATTGATGAGACTTCTGAGAACTTTCAATCCAATTACGACTGTAATATCGAATTACGATTTATTTAAGTTTGAATTCCATTATATTATATTTCAACATTTTGAATATTGTCTTGTGACAAATTATTTTTGTTAAAATAGCCGACCCACGCAACCTCGTTTGCGTCTCCTATTGCCCGTAGCGTGATTATTTTCCCCCGTTTTTTAAACATTTTTCATTGGTGCTCCGCTCTTACTGGTCGTAGCATGATGATATATAGCCTATAGCCTTCCTCGATAAATGTACCATCCAACACTGAAAGAATTTTTCAAATCGGATCAGCGGTTCCTGAGATTAGCGCGTTCAAACAAACACACAAACTCTTCAGCTTTATATAATAGTATAGATAAGCAAACTGTTTTTGAATTTGAAAAAATTGAACAAGTATGATATAATTTATTGAAGATTATAAGAAACTCTGTTATATTAAAAGAGGCTCTGCCTAATTTGAAATCAGGTGGGCCTGTGTGAGGTGTATTATTCATAAGTTATTATTAATTATAAGAATCGGAAGCAAAGATACTAAAGCACTTACTAAAATATTGAATTGACATGTGTTGCAAAGAAAATATAAAACTTTAATACACTTCTTATAGTATGAAGATATTTACTTAGATTATCGTTAAATCCTTAATCCATATTTCGTCACACGTAAGAATTCGTTTCAAAATTCCTTCATTTCTTTGCCTGTTGAGCAACGGAAGGCAAGTCTCGACGCGTACGTTGCGCTGGCGATCGTTAAGGTCGTGGGGCACCCATCTATCAAGCTTTTTTACCTTGCCAATTTGTCGCAAATGGATCAATATTCTTTTGATGCTTACATTAAAAGCTGCTGCTAACTCAGCTGTAGATTGAGTTTCGTCAGCTTCCACAATCGCCTTTAATTCATTATTGTTAACCAAAGTCTCCCGACGACCATGAGCTTCATTATTCAAGTCAAAATTTCCAGAACGGAACCGGGAAAACCAATAACGGGTTGTGCGTTCGTTTGTACAGTTCTCTCCGTAAACGTTTTTGATGTTACGTGCCGTTTGTGTCGCGTTGGTGCCGCGACGGAACTCATTCGTCATTTCGACCACACAACAAGGTAGAATTGCTATGTAGACGGGGGAGGCGCGCCGAAGTTAAGCGCCGATACCTCTAATAGGTCTGCTGGCATCAACTGAACGCTTTAATACACGTATTACTTTCGTCGGGAATGTAGCTGCGTAAAAAAATATTGCTCTGCCGTACTGTGCGATAATTACGTGCCGAAAACGAAGCAAGGACTAATAAGGACTAACTAACTAATAAGGAAACATATCGTATCATCGGTGAGTCTCAAAACTTTTGTTTTTAAGCAATATTAACAAAAAACTAAAAAGTATTATGTTATACACATGAAAACCGTTATATTTTAATCCATTGAAATAATTATACATTACGTATTAAATTTAAGTATGATTTGCATAGTTGCCATGAGAGCACGCAATGAACTGCATTTCTGCGGGATTTTTCAAAACATTTGGCACGAAATTTTTTACTAAAAGTAATGCTTACAATTATTTGACATAGGGATGTAGACAAATTCAATCGATATCGTAATGTTAAACTTTTCGATGATATTGGTTTTTACAGTGATTTTATATTTAGTATCGTAGTACGATTTATATTGTACTATGGTTTTTAAAACAATGATTTTGTTTATTTAAAATTTAAGTTAATTTAAAATTTAAAATATTTATCTAAAGTTATTTTGGAGAAATATTTGAAAATAAATGTTTTAATAAAAAATTTGTAAATATTTCATATATCAAAATTTTACAGCTACCAGACATAAACAGATTTGATTTAAAAAACTATAGTATGTAAGTTCTTTTGACTAAATAATAAACGTGACATATTTTTAGTAATATAAGTTAGTTAGCCATTAATCCAAAGGCTCCCTGTAAGATGTGGACGCAAAAAACCGGTGGTTGTAGAGAACTTGCTTTTTTTATTTATTTATTTAAAGTTTCTGAAATATGCCTAAACACACAAACATATAATTTATTTTAGGTAAAAAAGGGAGTTGCAAAGTTTTGCAACAAATAAAATTATAAAGTAGAATGAAAGGATATCAGAGTATCAGTCAAATAAATAATGAATTTAAAAATTATTGTAACATAATCATAATCGATAAATGTCAAATTCACCACATCCCTAAGGTCTTCGATGAAACTGTCCACGAACACAAATATGCAAGTGAAACCCTACCTTAGTTCAAAGGTATAAGGTTGTATTTAGTAACATTGCAAGTGGCTTTTTGAACCTATATTCATTACATCCTTTGGACGAATCAGGAAAGACTTCGTTATGTGTGTATAATATTATTGATCGTTAATGTGTGCGTCTAGGCGACACAGTGTATCTTGCACTTGCTGCTCGACACCTCTTCTAGTATATTCTTTTGTTCTGTGGTTTCGACTAATTGCGTTCATGTGATAGAAACTGGGAATACTTTCCATCAAGACATATCTTTCATTGAAAATGATTTAGTATAAAATTGGGAAAATATCTCAGTATTTCTATTCACAAGGTTTCATTAAGATTAGATAGATATATATTTTAACTAGATTAAATAAAAAAAGCATATGACTATTTACTTAGTCTTTTATAACTATGAAACAACCAATACACACAGTTTTACGTAAGATTAGAAAATAACTGAACACTTTTATTATTTTGCTTCTCATCATCATCAACCTATTATGTCCCACTGCAGGGCTCGGTCTCCTCTAAGGAGAGGGTTAAAGCCATACGTCCCATACGTACCCAGGTTTTGCTCCTCAATCAATTTTAATGTTTTTGTGGATTATTTAGCAACTTCTTGATCGCTTTTAGTAAGTATTGTCGTATTTGTATCTAATTTAAACAAAATATGAATAAGCTACTCATCATCACTACTCATTTAAATATTTAAAATAGTAGTCTTCGCTATCAGTCCAGGAGACAACTTCGACCAACGATGCAATTTATCAATGTTAAAGCTGAAACTTCTTAGCGTCCCTTTACTTTTTCAAATTCCAATAAGTAGCGTTCAACTTGTATATTAATCTTCATCGTGATGGTATGAAGTTGTTAAAATTATAAATCACTAGCGCGTGGCAGCTTTACTTGAAGCTTGAACAGCTATATCTTATTACACTTACAGAAAATTTAACGAGTTTTAACGAAGAAAAATTTGAGATAGGTTCATTTTGTACTAAAATTTATTTTGTAAAGGAAAAGAATATTAGAATATCTTTTAATGAATAATGAAATTAATTTACCACCAGATTAGGTTTCAGTGAAAAGCTGGATTCTGCTATCGATTAAAATTTTACTTAAACTGTGATGATTGCGTGAATTTTAATACTTTAATTTTTTTAATGACGCATTTTGTTCTTGCTTCATTTCATTAATAATTCCTTTAGAGTTACTAGATTACTTATGAGTACTTATAAAAAGCACACATCATCACTGATACAAATGAAATATCTTTATATTGCTATTAATCTTTGCATGGGAACAGATTGTACCACATTGATTAAATAATCGGTGACCGTCCGTATATGGTGATGAATCAAGAATCTCACCTCACTTATTCCTCTCATGGGTATCGTTAAAACCGATTATACCATCCCATTTGGCCAACATGGTATAGAGGGCCTACATGGTGAGTGTGAGACCGGAGGCCCAATGATGCAGAAGCATCACTAGCTTACCATGGTGTGGGTCACCATGCTGCATTGTCTGCATTCGCAGTATATTGACCACCACTCTTAGATTCTGCTTATACTTTCCATCAGGCAGAGTAGAGTCATTTTGGCAGCGCCAAACATTTAAAAAAACCTATTTTCTATGTGATCGGCTTGTGTCTAGCAGGACTATTAAAGGATATTGATGATATTATTAATGATTTGTAAACCGTTTCTGGAACATGAACTGGGATGGATAGATATTCGGCACAACGTACTCTTTGCAATATATCCAATTTACAGTAAAGTGCAGCTGTATACCACAAATTCTACATAATTGATAATCCAACATTTTAACAAAAACACCGACTTCAAGAACTGGACCACATAAAAAAATACAGTCGAATTGATAACCTCCTCCTTTTTTTGTAAATCGGTGAAAATACAAAATCTGAAACGTAAAATCACAGCAATCATTTATTTTTGTTTTTAACCGACGTAATGGAAAATACAGAAAGATTGGACTCTATTTAAGCTATGTTGAATATTATATTTCACTCTAAATAGCATATTGATAAACTAAGAACCTTAGTTTCTAACTTATTTTGTTGTTAATCGCACTTTTAAATATTGTGCCTGGATGACCGAGCTTTGTTTGGTATTTTTTTAGTTGCTAAATTTTCTAAAAATGAATCTTAACTAGATCGATTTGTTGAACCCGAAATTCCCTGCATACTAAATTTCACGAAAATCGTTGGAGTCGTTTCCGAGATTCAAATTATATTTATGCAAGAATTGCTCGTATAAAGGTATTTTATTCTAGGATGAATGATGTTTTTAGGGTTCCGTGCCAAAGGCAAAAACGGAACCCTTATAGATTCGTCATGTCTCTCTGTCCGTCTGTCTGTGTGTCTGTCCGTCCGTATGTCACAGCCACTTTTTTCCGAAACTATAATGTTGAAACTTGGTAAGTAGATGTATTCTGTGAACCGCATTAAGATATTCACACAAAAATAGAAAAAAAAAACAATAAATTTTGGGGGTCCCCATACTTGGAACCGAAACTCATTTTTTTTTTTCATCAAACCCATACGTATATGGTATCTATGGATAGGTCTTCGAAAATGATATTGAGGTTTCTAATATCATTTTTTTCTAAACTGAATAGTTTGCGTGAGAGACACTTCCAAAGTGGTAAAATGTTGGTCCCCCCCCCCCTGTAACTTTTAAAATAAGAGAATGAGAAAACTGAAAAAATATATGATGTACATTACCATGCAAACTTCCACCGAAAATTGGTTTGAACGAGATCTAGTAAGTAGTTTTTTTTTTAATACGTCATAAATCGTAAACCGCAACAAAAAAATTACGCAGTTATTAAAACATCGATCAAAGTTACAACGAACTACAAGAACTTTTATATTATGTTACTTGCTGCTTCGGAACCCTTCATGGGCGAGTCCGACTCGCACTTGGCCGCTTTTTTTATATTTAATGTTTATCTTGTTATCTTTAAAATGTGTATGAGTGTCTCCTTGTGTCAATAACACCATTGTATTCTCGAACTAGTGTAATTAATAAAGATGTACTCTAGATTAAACATGTTGTGTCCATGTAACAAGTTGAATTAACTACCAATTAGAGTTTTATGAGAAAAGTTTTAGAACAAAAGTTATATTACACTTACATTAATGCGTAGAGTTGGCCGAAATAAAAATGATAACTATACCTTGTTTACGTCCAACTTTTGTCAGATAATGGTCGTCGAAGAAAACAAGGCAATATGCACGTACCACTTGTGTCAGTGACCTGTTCAAAGTTGTACATTCAGTCTATAAATGTAACTATTACATATAACTGTTGGGTTGGTATACAGTTAAATGTCTTCAAACTCTATCTCGCGAGAGTAATAAAATCTTATATACATTTTTATCACCATACCTATATCATTTTGTCTTAATTATAATAACGAATGTTAGGGTATTTTACTCACCAAGAACAGCACTCTTGGTTTGGGTCAACGGATTTGTATAGTCTGGGTGAATATGAGTGTAACTAGTTGTAGATTTCTTGACCAGTCTTCACAATTAGCAAGCCCGATCCTGGACGCGCATAGCAACACGAAGCGAGAACAGGATACCCGCACTACTACTACGACTAAGTACGCCACCGGGAAGGATTTTTTTACTCCTACCCTCAATAAATACCAAGCAAATAGTTTTATGGAGGGACGTGTGGCATGTCCCTCTAACACAAAGGGAGGATCCTCCGACCAGGCGAGGTGATCATGCCTGGCGGGCCAACTGCCCAACGGTTGATGTTGGGATTCTGTATATATGATAATCGGCGCAAGAACTTTCTATTGCGCGATTCAGGATTGGTAGTTACTCCGTGTGCGTGATTTCCTAGTTCAGTATATCTTCGGTAGATGGCACTGTCATATGTTTTTGTTGTTGTTGCGCCGTATGTGGAAGTCACCACATCACTCCCCTCCAAGACCGGAGGTCGATACATGATGAGTCAGCTGTCTGTGCTTTGTTGCGGAGCTTGCCAGTGCCAGGAGTGAGTAGTTCCAGTGAGTCGGAACCCAGTGCCGCAAGTTCCAGTGAGTCGGAACTGAATGCCGCTAGACCCAGTGAGTCGGGGCTGAAGTCCGCAGATCCCAGTGAGTCGGGATGGCGTGCGGGGCGCGGTGCTGCGGTGAGGTCCCCAGTGAGTCGGGGCGGTTGCTGCGTAGTGGCTGGCTGCTGCGTAGACGGGAGAGAGATGCTCTGCTTACATGGACCGTAGGCGCAGTGTGCTGTGCCTAGACGCTGATGAGGCTGTCAGGATCACCACTCTGGAGGAACGGGTGATCGTGTTCCACCAAAACAAAGGGAGAATCCTCCGACCAGGCGAGGTGATCATGCCTGGCGGGCCAACTGCCCAACTGTCGATGTTGGGATGCTGTAATGATAATCCTCTCAGTAATTGCCCACATAATCAACTTCTCCCTTGACTCTGGAACTTTCCCCTCTCATTGGCGTAAGGCTTACGTCATCCCTCTCCCAAAAAAAAGTAGTCCTTCACTTCCTGAACATTTTCGTCCTATTTCTATTCTTCCCTTCCTATCCAAAGTGCTGGAGGTCTGTGCATTTAAGCAGCGTTCAGAATTCACTTACCGACATAAACTTCTAAGTCCTCTACAATCTGGCTTCAGGCCTGGCCACAGCACACTTACCGCTCTCCTTAAAGTGACTGGTGACATAAGAGGGGTATGGAGGACACTAAGGTTACAGTACTGGTCTTAGTGGACTTCTCTAATGCCTTCGGCACCATCAACCACGATATCCTTCTAGCTATCCTCAGCCATCTAATGATTCCTCCAGAGGCACTGGAATGGTTCTCCTCCTATCTTCAGGGGCAACAGCAGTGTGTTCGTGTTGAAGACTCGTCTTCGAGTTGGTGCGAAATAATAATTACTATTAAATAAAACCACATTAAACATTTTTTATTTAACCTAATAATACTGTTTGCATCTAATAGGTATTATAGTATAATTAACCTATCAACAGTATCTACATTAAATCCAATCAAAAAATGAGGAAAAAAATAAAATTATGAAACTAAAATCAGACCCATTATCGCTCCAAAATGCAAAAGTAGGAAGAGTGCAAATTAAGCAAAATAAATCTTGACTTTAGACCTAAAATACGGACGTTAATTTATTCGATCCCGTTATCTTTGAGCAATTAACAGAGTTTTTTTTAAGAAACAACTGGGTTTTAAAATTAAGGTTTTTGCTGGGGCGTTAATCTCGCTTTGTCATCATTCAGTGTAGCTGTCCGTTACACGGTTATTTCCGGGCAAATTTTGCACGAAAATTCATTCCAACGGATACACCGCTGGTGGTTTTATCTTACAAATTTATCTATATATATTTGAAACAACTATTGTTTAATCATTTATAATAAAAAACATTTCTTTTAAAAAATAGTTTACTTTTCACTTTCTTTTTTCTGAATGCTTTGTTCGGAAAAGATAGGATTACTGAATTTTTTTCGACTACTATCTACTTTTTTTTAAGTAATCTACTTTTTGTACTTTCCTTGCAGGGGTTAACCGTGGGTTAACGACAAACTCCTGAAGAAAAAGTGTAATTACAGGTTTTTACATTGAAATAAAATGCCTTGAGACCTAATACTTTTAGGTTTAATAAAATAAACTAAAAAATCCCTCGTACCTTTGCTTTTATCGTCGTAATAACTAACTAACAAGTATTTCAAAAATGTATACCAACATAATATTCCTGTTTATTGAGTTTTATGAAATTCTCGAGCAGTTTCAAGTTGATCAGTTCATATTTCAATTAAAACTTGGTTGGGTGTTGTCGACTACAATAAGCAAACATTTGACTTTATGAGACAAAATCAGTTGAGGTGTTGTCAATCTACGATAAGGAAAATTTTGAACGCGTCACTACGCGTTCTGAATTTTCCTCATAAGCGCTGAAATATTCAATATCTATATTTTTATTTGTTTCGAGTGATTTATATTTTATGATTTCTTATAAAATAAACTTACTCTTCTTTTATATCTAAACTTTTCTAAACTAAATTATTGAACTTAATACTCACATAGAATGTTAGTATAAAGTTCCATACCGTGGGAGACACAGAGACATTTTACCGTAGGAGAGCCACGCTTCGGCATTCATGGGCCGGCTCGACCGGAGTGATACCACGGCCTCACAGAAAACCGGTATGAAACAGCGCTTGCGCTAAGTTTCACCGAGTGAGTAAGGATACCGGAGGCCCATACCCCAACCCCTCCCCCCATCCCCCAAAGGCCGGCATCGCACTTGTGACGCCTCTGGTGTTGCGGGTGTCCATGGGCGGCGGTAATCGCTTACCATCAGGCGATACGTCTGCAACACTACAATTATTAATTATTAATATTGAAAAAGGCTTACGAATCAAATTGTATTTATACTGCAATGCTTAAGGTTTATAAAATGAAGCAAGTATAAAATTGATCAGAAATAATTATGTTCAGAGATATAAAATTTCCGGTGCTTGTAAAGATTTTAAACTCGTTCTAGGTACATTATTCAAAATAATATAGAGTAACAGTAGCTTTTTAGTTTGTGGCATACTAAACGACTATGTAATCAGTCTATCGAACTTGAATAATTCGGTAATAAAACAACCCCTACATAAAGGTTACCAATAATTTTATGCAGAATATATTTTATGTCGTAATAGCTTTTAGAGACTTCAGGCTCACAAAAGTTTCAAAGTAAATCTAAAGTTCCTTATTTAATGACGAATTCATTATGTAACAAGAAAAATTTCTTCATGAGTTCAAAATAAATTCTTACACTTAGCTTGGCTGGCTCCTAACAATCATATTAATTACACGCCAACCGACAAAATTTATGCAAATGGTTTATAATTTCTGATAATTAATTGCTAAGCGATGGATATTTTAATTGATTGGCTACTGATGGATGATAATTAGCTTAGGTAATTATCAAAATAAATCTTAAAGACTTGCTGATATAAAATTTTAGCATGGTGACATTTTATGTATTACATTATTAGATCTAGTATGTTGGATTGTTTTCTTATTAGTATTTTTTTTAATACAGAACCTGCCAAAGTGACTCTACTTTGCCTGATGATGAGTATATGCAAAAGTAATTGAAAAAATGTTCCCTGCATAAAAGATCGTAATAATGATAGTTTAAACAGACTCAAGTTCATTTCAAAGCCACCGAGCTCCATGAGCCTCAGCAGTTGCGTAGAGATGCTCTATGGCAGTCCTCTATTGCCTTTTTAACACGTGCCGGCCTTGGAAGTCACCGCTACAGAGTGGTAGACATACGCTCTCGAACTCATTGCTTCAGTTCTTCCTTCATGTACCGATCGGTCAAAACCTGGAACTCACTCCCTTGGGTCCTTTAAACGGGGCGTGAAAAAGCTTCTCACTAGACCGCCATAGTGTGGGTCACCATGCTGCATTGTCCACATTCGTATTGAGAATGGTGACCACCACTCTTGGATTCTGCTCAGGCTTTTCATCAGGCACAGCAGAGTCGTTTTGGCAACTAAAAGATAAAAAAATGCATTTTACCGATTAGCAATTCCAAGTCGGAACCACACGAGGCGTTAGAGCGTTCATACCAGTTCATACTATGTTAGCACCGCATGAGATGGGATGAGATGCATTATTTCATGTACCTATTTCTGCACTAAAAATAGGACCATTCTATATGGAATTGTATGCCAAAAGTGTTTATGTTCATCTTGTAAAGTTAGACTACTACTAACTTTGAGAAATTACAAATTCAATAATAAAATAAAATAATAGTTAATTTAAGAATCATAAAAGTGACTATGATATTAAAATGTCAGTAACATTCATTGAACTAATTATTTATTTATTTACTATTTATAGAACAGACACTGCGGTAAAGTGTTTTGCGCCATACGTTGACGTCTCGAGACATTAACGTGTGGAGAAAGTCTCCCGCGACCACACCGGATATATTCCTGATGCGGGAGTGGTCTTAAAAAAATCCAAAATTGTTCATCACATTTCGGTGACCCACTATAAAGACGTGTTTTACAAAGATTTATATTTTTTGCCAAACTATTTAATTGTCTAATTACTATTACTAACTATTAATATACAAAGTCTATAAAGATTAGATATATTTCTGAAGTATTACAGGAAAAGTTTCTTAAGTAAAATCAAACTACACTCAAACACCTGCTTCATAACCAAAGTTTTTCCTTATCCACCTTGAAAGGCGAGACACCTGACACCATCTGTACTGCTCTTCATGACAACGCTTAAAATTTTAAAATATTATATCTTTATTAATTTAAAGACAAACTCGGTAGCTAAGTAAAGTCGGTAATTAACTTGGAAACTTTAAAATTGTACGTAATGAAGTTGTTTTCTTAATAAAATTCGTATGGAGGTGAAAACCTTAATATGAATAGCGAACTTTAGCATAACTTTTCCTCTTATTATTTTTAAAGTATCAAACTAATAACAATTGTTAACTTATCATTACTTGCACTAGTTCTTAAATACTAATTAACTACGTATACTGCTGTAATAATGAAATGTTCAAATATTGTTTTTGCATATGAAAATAGAAATAAATTGGAATTGGATTGAAATTTGGATCTTCCTATCTCTTCTTCCGAGCCTTTGCCCAATCTACGTTAAAAATATTTTTAGTATACTGTGACATGGAAAAACTTTGATTCTTTACGTAAAGCGACGGTCATCAGAATGACACAACCTATTTGGATTCTGAAGGTCTGATGGCGTTTGCTTAGACTTCGGCACTTAGGTAATACTGTAGTTCTGTAAAAAGCCTGTACTATTGTTGGACTCTTTAGGGCTTTAACTACCTATAACTAGGATTGCTTGACACTACTGGGTTGCAGTTTGTTGAAAAGCCCCAGCCGATTACTTTTTTATGTCACTACTACTAATGATGTCAATATTTTTCCTTAGTAACCATCACTTCCATCACCATTTCCTTGTCTTATATTGATACCGTAATTTTTGTGTGTCACTTTTACTTTTGATCTAGGCATTATAATATATGCCTTCCCGAAATTCTCATCCGTACCTTTATATTTAGTTGATAAGATATGTTTCAAATAGTAAACATGCAATAGTAGCCTATTTTCATCTTATCCTACATATTTTGTAATACAGTAAATTAAACAATAAAAAAGAAGTGATATTGTAATGTACTTTGACGTATGTAATAAATTTATCTTATTTGTCAACCGCCATATCCTACGAAGTGACATTGAAAGATTTTACAAAGACGGAATACAAAAAATATTTCGAACGCGACATGAATCGTAAAACAATTCTATTCTATCAGTATTCATTTTATTCCAGTAGGGGAAATCAGACGAAAGATTCCTGAGTATATACAATAATTGTGCACATCACAAAAGCATGAGAATAAGCGTATAAGGCCGCGTTTTCGAAGTCAGTGGGGAGCGGAGCGGGAACGTTAACCCTTTTTTGAAACCAGTGGGCTAGGCAGCCGGTGCTAGAGCGGTTTGGTGTTGTGTTAAGAGAAATTATACCTCATAAAATATAGCTTGATACGGATGACAGAGGTCACAAAAAATTACTAGTGATTTCAAATAATAAGTGAAGTGCATCAATGTTTGATAATATTTTGTTTAATTAGGGTACCTACTTATGTAATAGCATCATTAATAAGTATTTTAAATGTATTTTTCTAAAATCGTACATCCCAAGCATTTAACGTTAGATAATTACCTACAAATTTTAACAAAAAAAAACGACTTCAATCTGGACCAATGGGACCATTCGGAAAGCACCAGCTTTCAAATAAAAAAAGAATTATCAAAATCGGTTCACCCAGTCAAAAGTTATGAGGTAACAAACATAAAAAAAAACAGTCGAATTGAGAACCTCCTCCTTTTTCAAAGTCGGTTAAAAAATCTTGATAAGTCGTAATTGCAAACACAATTATTTACTATAATTGACAAATTAGGGGGGTATTAGGTTGCTACACACATTCACTTACAGGAGATTACAGAAAGCACAATGAAATAATATATATCAACCAAGCGAACAAAATTACAAGTAATAAAGATGATTAAATTGTTTTAATAGCAACAATTAAATAAAATATAAAACATGAATAAATAAACAAACTTGGCAAAATTACAACATTGACAAAATTAATTGAAAAGGTGGGTGATTGCTATTTTAATCCATCCCTATCTGAAATCGCTATATGGATGCGCACCGCTCGTACGCCGCTCGTGGCAGTTGTCACCCGCTCGTCACCTTCTCTCCGCCCGCTCTCCACTCCGCTGTGTTCATATAAGTCTATACCTTTGAACGCACCGCTACCCGCTCCGCTTCCGCACCCGCTTCGCTCCCGCTGAGTTTGTGTACGCAGCCTTAGGTTCACGTGTTCTTGATTGTCAACTGTTCTCCAAAGCAAAGAGCAATAACTCTGATTTTGAATTATTGTAATATATCTTAAGAAAGACACACACGCATTAAATTGTGTGTGTTTTCGTGTGTGACACACAGACACACACAAAGTAATGCGTGTTGCTGGCTATGACCAGTTTAAGATGAATTTTCTGTTTCATATTAAGTCGATGTAATTTAATTCGATCATTATTTTCTATTTTCGGAAGCTATAATGTATTGTTGAATATCTAAAGAAATCTATCTTTTTAAATAATGCTTTATTAGGATATATTAGTAATAAGCATATTTGCCAATGTGACATATTTGAAACCCATAGTTTCCCAGTCCCCTATGGGTTTCAAATATGCCATCCATCCATTGCCTTACCAGTCAATACACTACATTATAAGCATTTGGATAGTGACCCCTAAGGTTTCGTATTATATAGAAACTTGCAGGTCTCTCGTAATCTCGTAATCTTTTAAGACTTCAAAATAAATAGCCCAAATTGTCTCATTCATAAAGAAATAATAAATAATTTATGTAATATCATATTTCTTATAAGAATCTGATTTTCTTCGTACAATTTAATTTAATATGAAATGAGACTTCCTTGTGATTCTTCTGCCATTATGAAACAAATTAAAGTTACTTTTTGTATCTATTGGCATTAAATAATTTTACTTGGAAATCTCATTTCAAATAATAATAATATAAAGTAACATTTTAATTTTTTCCTTTTTTATGTCAAGGAAAGTAGATTTCGTAAGTAATAAGATTGTTTGATAATTTTCGGAATATTTTTGTGACCAAATAAGTCTCCTCCCTTTTTGAAGTGAAAACTTCTTTAGCCGCGTTGAGCACTTTTTGGTAGGAGAAAATCTTATGAGTTGCGACATGTTACATGTTATCCGACATGCGAATGTTTGATGATGATAATTTGAATTTAAACATTATGAAATTTTTAATTTTACACATTAATTTTACAAATAACATTCTAAGTTATAAGTTTTCACTTCCGGCAGTAATTATGACTGCTAATTTACATAATAATATAATATTTAAAAAATAAATATTATTGACGACACAATTAACGTGTAATTTTAAAAATCAATAAAATAAATATTACTTGTTAATACTACTGGTCTATTAAAACAAAACGAATAAAATATCTCGCAAAAACATTCACGACTAGAAATCTTATTCGCACTTAGAGAGATCTAGATTTAGAAAACACAAGGACGCAACCCACAGTGTGTCTCAGTAGATCAAAGTTGTAAAATGAACTCAGTCATGTTTTGTAACCAGAAACGTTGCTTTAATATAAATTGTCCTCTTGTCTTGTTGTTATGACACAAATTCTTTTAGTGGCCAGCTTTTTACACTTGCCCATATTTTTTCTCAAATGTTTTTTCTCGTGGAATTTTACGCGATTGCTACGTCAATAACAATGTTTCATGCACAAATGTAATAAACGTTATGAAAATTACTGAACATAAAATAAAAGGAGAAGTGCTTTAAGCTTTAAATCTCTATGCTTCTATGTATGTATATATTTGAGTGTCGGTGTTTTTTGTGTTAACTATTAAACGGAGTCACCAATTTTGTTTTTTTATGTATAGCTCGCCAAAATGACTCTACTCTATGGACTCTCTACTACCTGATGGAAAGCATAAGCAGAATCCAAGAGTGGTGGTCGCCATACTCATTGCCAATGCAGACAATGCAGCATGGTGACCCACACCATGGCGGCCTAGTGATGCTTCTGCATCTTTTAGTCTAGTCAACAAGTATGCAACTTGTTGACTAGACCATTTGGGCCTCCGGTCTCGCACTCACCAACGAAACACGTCAGCAAGAAAGCTGTCATTTTACGTTGATTTTCTGTGCGAGGGTAGTACTGCCCCGGTCGAGCCGGCCCAACCGTGCTGAAATCAGCGTGGCTCTACTACCTGTAGTAGCAGTATTTTTCTAGTCGTTGGAAATAAATAGCAACTAGCAATGACTTTTCGAACCACTTCAAAGGATAGATGTTCAGAAGATAGCGCTAATCCCCACAAGAAATTCCATAGTCCGATGTAGATTTTTTATTTACAAAAGATCCTGCCAAAGTAACTGCTGCCTGATGGAAAACATAAGCGGGGCGTGAAAAAGCTTCTCACTAGGCCGCCATAGTGTGGGTCACTATGCTGCTCTGTCCACGTTCACATTGAGGATAGTGACCACCCCTTTTGGATTCTACTTATGCTTTCCATCAGGCAAAGTAGAGTCATTTTGGTAGCTTGACCATAATAAAAAAAAACAAGAACACTGGTCATCATACTCATTGCCAGTGCAAACAATATAACAATGCGGCATGGTGGCCTACACTATAGCTGCCTATTGAGATGCCTCTGCATCATTGGGTCTCGCACGCACCAACGAAACACGACAACACAAATGCTGCTATTTTAAATAGGTCTTCTGCGAAATGGTAGTACTACGAGCTGGCACGTTTTTACTAAAATCAATGTGGCTCTACCATTCTTTATTCTGTAATTTAAGTATGTTTATGATAAAAGTATATATGCATATCACCATATAACTATTTGATGCTAAGCTATAAATCTTACACGTAACCGGATGTATCATTTTCCATATACAATATTTTATTGATGATATTATTTAAACGAAAAATAGCTTCCCTTTATTTGCATAACATCAAACCGGGACTGTTGCTGAGATCAAGATAATTAGAGTGGACGATAAAAGGAATTCAAATGACGTAAATATTTCGAGAAATCTATTGTTTTCGATTTAATTATGAAATAGACGACAGATTCTCTGGAATTATCACTTATGTTCACAAATAATTACTCTAACACCGTCTATCGATAATTTTATGTGTTTATTTGATACGCAAACAGTTAATTGAAGTCAAACTTGAAATAATTAAAAAAGGAAATACAAGAAAATGTTTTGATCAATTGTTTACAAAAATGGTAATTGTTTACAAAAGTCTGCGTCACTGTGAAAACGTAAGTTCATAAAAACCATCAATCTATTCCCTGTGTTATATTTGCATTGATGAATGTATGGAGTAAAGTTAGGTCATTAAAATAAACGAAAGTAAGGAGAAAGAAATATATGATAATAAGACACTGAGGCACTGAGTCATTCACAAAATCTCATCGTAGACCAACCAGTTTTGAAATTAAAATAAAACTCAAACAAAAGCAAAAATAAAATATTCAAACCAATCATGTAATGTCATAATATAATTTATTTGCTTTTATTTCTACCGATATAATAGTTTACGTTATACAGATATAGAGTATTTTACTAACAATGAAGTTGAAAACGAGCTGCTTTATACCAAGGCTCCCTCGTAGACAGGAGCTACGAGCTACGTTCATCGTAGCGTGCAAGCTGTGATAGCTTCGTAGACAATGTATGACAAACTTAAAGCTAAGAAGGATTATGTTCGAAGCATTTATTTTATCACATACAGACATTGAGGTTTACGTTTCTTCGACTGAAGTTATAACAAGAAAATGGGAAACTATATTCTTGCTAAGAATTGAGTGGAGCGTCTCTGCTTTGGTTGACTCCTAGTCATTATGTCACGTAGTCTATTTATACATATAACTTAGATTTTAGTACAGCTATCAACAATAGAGAAGTTATATTTTTACAAAAACAGAAGACGATTTAAGGATTCATCAGAATCAATATTCATCCAAGTCTAAATTTTTGCTAGAAGATTAAGTTGTTATGTTAAAAATAAGAAATGTTAATGAACGTATATATATATATGTGTATATTTCACGATATCAATTGAAGTTTTTTAATAATAGACTCGTGCGAAAGAAACCTTTTACAGTCGTCATTCTCATTCATTGTATTAGTCGATTTTGCAAATCTATTGAACTTTTTAAGTGATAGAGGTATCTTGTAAACTATTTCTTGTAGTACACTGGAAGCATATTAAGTTTATGAGTTATGTTTATCAGGATGTCATGTTAAGAGCGTTAGAAAAAGTTAGAAAGTTCAATAATAATATTTTTTACATCCATACTAGTAATATTATGAATGACATGAGCTTACGTTTGATAAACACGTAAGCATAGTTTCTAATCTGTGACTCAGCCATTGCACCGAAGTTCTAATGCTTAAAACTAAGTTTACACTTATTCAAAGCTTCCTTTTAAACTGCTTATATTAGCAGTATATTTTATTGCTTTACTCATCAAACTTCATAAGAATTATACGTTTAAAATGTAGTTGGATGTTTTGTTACCTTCTTGTTAAGAGTTTTTTAAATATTTTACGTGATGAACACAAATTTTAACAAGAAAAACCGTCTCAAGAACTAGATGAAATTAAAATAAAACCACACTGAAAGCACCAGCTTTAAAATAAAAAAAAACATCAAAATCTGTTCAGCCAGTCGAAAGTTTTGAGGAAAAAAAATTAGTCGAATTGAGAACTTCCTCGTTTTGTGAAGTCGGTTAATAAAATGGCTGGTTAATATGTGACTTTATTAAGGTTACTATTCGAAGTTTCGAAGACTATGATAGAGTTGAAGAAAGTTTTTTAAAACCCCTCATATTAATCGTGATTTTCTCCTATATACTTGGGTGAGGATAGAATCTACTACTACACTCACTTTGTAATCAGAGTCACTAATAACTTCATCGATAGGTCTAGTTTATAATAAAAAAAAATGTGAACAAAACTTGATTTCTAAATAAATATTACTTTTAGAATACATTTGTTGATCCTTCCTTTTTGTAACAGATGTCAAGCCATCAGTTGTCAGCTATTAACTGGAAAATGAAACTTAGAAGTAGTTTTGGCCCTTTATCTATCGCTAATAGTTGATAGAAATGATGATAAAAATCCAATTATTTGACTAAATTGATTCTCAAATGGTATTATGAAATCAGAATCAAGTTATTAAATAATACTACAGAATCTATTACTTTTCAGCTATTTGAGTCCCATATTTCCAGTACAGATGGAGTTATAATTACACAAAATATTAGAATATCGAATGAATACGAGTATAAGGTAGATTATACGTTTTCTTGGTACCCGTTCCATCTCAGGAAAGGGTAATAGGGATTACGAAAATACAATGTCCTTCTGAGTAAGGTCAAATCTTTTATTAATTTCGGGTTCATATGTTACTTCGATCTTCATATGTTATTATAATCTTAGTTCATATGCTAACATATGTACTTATACAGCTTAATATATATGTATCTGCTCCTTTGTCATTTTTAGGGTTCTGTACTCCATATCAAAAACGGAAACACTATAGGATCACATTATTGTCCGTCTGTCAAGAGCGTTTTAGTCAGGAGTGCGTGGCGGTATCAAGTTGAAATAAATATCAAATGCTGTCTATGGTCCCTTGTAGCAATGAAATAATAAAACCTATCAGTTGACGCGATTAAAAGATATGGTCGTTTATGTTCTGTTTTTGACGCATATTTTGATACTCGCAAGGGAATAAAAACCTTAAAGTACTTCCCATTGACCTAGAAACATAATTTTGGGCATAGGCAATGTCATGTAGCACGAGTAAAGTTAAAAATCCGAAAACCGTGAATTTTTTATTGCATTATTTTTTATTTTGAACTCATTTGCAGTTGGTACACTAACCTATGTAGATATTGTAGTGACAACAGTTTTCTAACGGCAAAGTTAAGTTTGTCCCTACTTATCTAAAACTTTGTACGGAGCTCTCGACCCATGAGTCCGACTTTCACTTGGCTGGTGTTTTTATTTTATTTTACAATTATAGGAAAACTTACAGCTATACTTTACACAGATAGCAGTACAAGTAAGTGGAAATAAATAGAAATACACATTCACACAACAACACGGATACAAGCAAGATAAACATAATCATTAAATAAATATTATCACTCCCGGTTGCAAGAAGCGAAGAAGGAGTCGGTCAGGGTTTTCCTGAGCTGGTTGCTTCCATGCACAAATAAGTCCATATCAACACTCCGGCATGCCGCATTGAACATACGACTCGCTCGAACAATTAATGAGTTTTGCCTGTAGGTCGTACTTGCTTTAGGTGTGATGTTTTAGATAACTCTTACACTGATGTATCTATGTTAAATTATATAACTAATTATACAAAGGGTAATCGTTGATGGCCGCTAAAGCTGAATTCTATTCTAGTCCACTTTAAGGTGGCTGCTATCATATTGACTCCATTCACAAAACATTTTCTACTATATCAAGAAACTCTCAAAGTGAAGCTATTTAAGTCACAAGCAAGAATTACAATTAATTTATTATATTGAATTTGAAATGAAAAGCTGTTTAAAAATGCGATAAAGCGTTTCATTAATACAAAATTCAAATCACATTACAATGAAATCCACAAATTCAATTCTTTGTGCACTAGCTACATGCTGTAGTAGAAATAAAACCGGCGCGTAACCTTAAAAGTGTGCAAGTGACGCAAATAAAAATACATATATAGTTACGACAATATTGAAGTAATAAAGTAGTATACAACATACAGTAACAAACTATAAGTATAACTGTAACTACACCAAAGTAAACAGTAGCCGATTGATTTGACTATCAAGTCAAATCCCTTTCATTACCTAAATATCAAACCGGGAAGTTCCCTGGCAATCATAAACAGTTAGGCTGTTAAATCTATTTCAGAGCACCTAGTAGCCTGTCATGATAAAATACGATAATACAAAACCTGCACAGATTTCATAATTTTCGACGTTTAACAAACTGAAACAAAGAGACCAGTTTACAATTCACAACATTAACGCAAGTACCGTTATGAATTTGGAAACTTTTTAATACTTTCAATATTAATGGAAATCTCTGATTTACGCGTCGGTATAACTCAAAAAGTTTTATGTACTTTTACGTGATGTTTTTCATGAAAATAAATGGTTTTAATATCCTTCGCAGTTGCTGTCTTTAGATTTATTGAAAAATATTGTACATACATAGGAACCTTTTTGCACTGGCTTAAAGTGTTTATGTAAATTTGGTATTTGTCACATCGGTAATAAACAATATATTTTACAGTTGAAGACTTTGACATAAAATAAAAAGTAATGAATTCAAAAGCAGAATTATTTTAAATTCAATGAACAAACATCATAAACATCATTTAAGAGTCCACTGCTGAACATAGGCCTCTTCTTAGCAATGAATAATACAATTGCCAAAAACGGTTATTTTTAAACGTCAAAATTCGCCGTTTACTGCTGAACGTAGGTCTCCTCCAAGGAGCGCCAACTATCCCGGTCTTAGGCAGTCCACATCCATCCACTGATAGCCACTTTCCTTAAATCGTCAGTCCACCGTGCTGCAGGGTGCCCTACACTACGTTTGCCTAATCGCGGTCTCCACTCAAGCACATTTCGGCTCCACCGACCATCGGTACGTCTAGAGACATGACCGGCTCATTTCCAGTTCAGTGTACTGATTCTCCGTGCGATGTCAGTTACTCTAGTTGTCTGTTGAATAACCTCATTCCGAATTCAATCAGACAGAGAAACACCTAACACCGCACGCTCCATCACACCCTGAGCTACTTTAAATTTGTGGACCAGTCCAATGATGAGTGTCCACATCTCGGCTCCGTATGTCATCAAGGGTAGGACGCACTGGTTAAAACCTTGGTCTTCAATGATTGTGGTATTGGTGACTCAAAGATATGACGTAGCTTCCCGTACGCCGCCCTTTCTCACAATAATACAAAGATCAAATCCTTGATGCGGGCGAAAGAAATATTCTCATTAAAATATTATTACTTTAAAAGAACAGTTCAGTATCATCGTTATAAAGAATGAAAATGGCATTTACTAAACGAGAAATGCTCTATTAGATGTACATTTTATTAAAGACTTTCAGAGAAAACGACAGTCTACAATTTAGTTCATTATTTCAAAAACCTTTTTATACTCAAGAAGGATTCTTTATTTCGTTACGACTCGTTGTCACTAACCCCGATCTTTTAGGCAATAAATTAATACGCATTCTTTTATCTGTCCCTTAAATCTTTTTACGCCTTGAGAGCTATAGAAGTAATTGATAGGCCTATTACGGTAAAATAAATCCTTACGTCATATAATATTTACGTCTAAAAGCAGTAAAGAAAATTGTAGCCATAATTTCGCATTTTCATTGTATGAAATTATGAGAACTTTAATGTTTCGTGAATAGAAGACAGAAAATACTAATGAACTTAAATTATTTTATAACAAATCTTTTCAAAGTTACAGATGAACATAATGCTGACTGCATGAGAAATATTTTTTTTTTTTTTTTTTTATGGAATGGGGGACAAACAAGCAGACGTATCGCCTGATGGCGATACCAGAGGCGTCACAAGTGCGTTGCCGGCCTTTGGAGTATGGGGAGGGGGATGGGGTATGGGCCTCCGGTATCCTCACTCACTTGGTGAAACAGAGCGCAAGCGCTGTTTCACACCGGTTTTCTGTGAGGCCGTGGTACCACTCCGGTCGAGCCAGTCCATTTATGCCAAAGCGTGGCTCTCCCACGGTAAAGTATATTACAAATAATACCAGAAATTCACGACAAACACAAACTGATATGTACTCTTGACTGGTATTATAAATGACCATAGCATCAGCAGAGAAATCAGTCCACCTTCCTTATCTAAATCGCATTTCACCACATGTGGCTGGTAGGCATTCCACTATATGTTTATTGATTTCAGGTCTCCCTTTTAGAATCCGTTGCTGCAAGGACTATAGACCGTTCGTCAGTTGTAGCCAGTCCATTCCCAACTACAGTATGCTCATTCTGCAAGTTGTATCAGTAATCTTAGTTATTTCCAGACAATTTGAATCACCATTTTTCACAATGAGCTCCAAACTGTCGTGTGTACTCAACTAAATTAAAACGCCTAATATTCTAATATCCACATAAGAAAATGAAAGTATGTTTTATAATTTTGGTATCCAGAACCTTGTTTAATAAAGCTGATATGTTTTGATAGGACTGCACAAACATTCTCATCCCTGGGTTTTGTTTTGTCTTACGAGATATTACAATATGTTTCTTTTGTTTGATTTTATCGTTCCGTGGGGATGAAGTCGTTCAAACATGGATATTTTTAACCGACTTCAAAAAAGGAGGAGGTTCTCAATAAGACCTTTTTTTTTTATGTGTGTTCGCGGATAACTTCGTCGTTTATGAACCGATTATGATGATTCTTTTTTTAATGGAAAGGAGAAATCCCAACGATGGTACCATGATAAGGACACTAAGATCTAATGATAGCATCCCAGAGAAATCGAGTCGAACCTTGAAGTCGGTTTTTTTTTTGTTTAAAATTTTACTTGTCATTAAAAGTGTATGTTTTTAATATTTGCTGAAGATTTTTTTAATAGTCAATCGCGAACAAAAATAACTAATTATGAACTTCAAATAAGTAATATTACTAAAAGAAAAAGTTAAAGGCTATTGTCACGTTTATAATGAAAAAAAAGGAAATAATTTCTTTAAATGACAGGTCTAATCCGTGTTTTATTTTTTACTATGGCAATATAAAGTAACACTTTACTACAATAATATACAAAGACTTAAAACAGATATCAGAAATTAACGTTATACGGAATACGAAGCATTCCTTCCAACTTGCCTCTATACCTAACGGTACATACGGATAGAATCAAGATAGATTTTCATTCACTCGACAACAATGACTCGAATGTATTGGAAACGTACGCTGTACAATAATTTTGTGTGGAATTTTCCAATAACGGAGCAGATGAAGACGTTCATCGCGTGCGGGAATGTAAGACGGCAAGCTATGTACGCATCGACTGAGATCCGTTGATTACTATCTACTTGTAGGAAATTAAACCACCGCAGTTACTGGCAGCCTTCGAATGCTACTGGACTAAATATTCTCCCTCAGTCAATATCAGGTATTTTATCTGATTGAGAGTTTGACACGACGGATATTTAATAACAATGTCTCCAGAATGTGATTCGGTATCTATTAGATTTGGAGACTATAATTATGACAAGATGATTTATTGGGAAAATTTATGAACTCGATAACTAAGATGGACTTCTTTCAGACAGCCCCTGCTACCGATATTTCATTATTGATATTTCCTCGTGGAAGGAGAAGAGGAGGACTTTAAGAGTGGCCAAGAGTTCAAACACTTGGTTAGGAAGGGGAGAAAAGCCTTTTTTGAAACTTACTTATATAGCTTAATATATTTTTTAAGTTTAAATTAAGAAAAAAAAATGAACGTAGCAACAATATATATACTCGTACTAGCTGTTGCCCGCGGCTCCGCCCGCGTGTATGTCGGTTATTACAAAAAATGTGATAAATGAAGAACCACTCGACCGATTTTGTGCAAACTTCACATAAACCATCTACTAAATAGTCCGAACAAAGCCTAAATATTTGGTTTGGATGGGTGAGCCCGTTCTTGAGTTATGAAATTACAACGAAAAGTGGCATTGATTTATATCTATATTGATGTGCATCAAATTCAAATAAGAAACTTTTTTTTTCTTATGTCGTATTTGACCACTGTGAGAACCCAATTAATTAAAATGTCAAAACATTGCCCATGTTCTCACTTTTCTATATAACATCTTGTTCAATCCTAGAGCTCCCTTTTACCTCAAAGAACGATTCAAGTTCCTTAATGACACACATGTAAAATGTCTAAGGTCATCCGAAAATTTGGTACTGGAGATGCCTCAGCATTCCACGAAGTTTTATGATCAGTCTTTCACTGTTCAAGCTGTACGCTTATGGAATGCGTTGCCCATAAACATTAGGCAAGCGCAAACAATAAGTGGATTCAAGAAGATGGTTCACGAATATTACGCATCATAATTGAGTCAGTCACGCGTTAGGGTATGATTTGAGTCTTTTCTTTCTCTTAAATTATAGTTATGCTTATAGTATATGTATGTATGTATGTTTATCTATTAGTATGTAAAAGTATGTATTTTATAACTATGTGTGTATTTTTATATATATACATTTATAAATATATGTGTGTATGGATGTAAATAATTTCTTCAAACTCAATGTACGTCAACTACTACTGTCTCTCTGGAACATTTGATCCATCCTAAGGTTGCCTGGAAGAGATTGCTTTTGGCAATAAGGCCGCCCTTTGTACACTACACTTCGGACATATTATGTATTATGTACTTATCTAACTCTGTAATATGGTGTGCAAATTAAGAGTTTTCTATTCTATTCTATTGCTGGACGACACGTTAGGCAAATCACGGAAACATAATACCCATTAATCACGTCAGTTCTAGTATATCTATATTTAGACATATTATATTGAGAAAACAACGTTATTTCTTGTTAATCTCCGCTAATGGTCAAATAAGATTTCAATAGAATAAATGTTTGCATTTCAGAAATTTCCACTATCTCCATTAAATGATTTAGCGATCGGACGACAGGCTCTCCATTTAAATCCTAAATAATCACATCCATCAGATGTCTAATGGTTTTACTAACATAAATTTTAATACATTTTATCCCACCGCGTTTGGTCACGGTCCAGGCCCATATTACAGTCTATTTATAGGCCATCGAATTTGATTCTCATTGAGGAGCGAAATTAAAACAAAATCGGTATTTTTCATGACTTCGCGATGTAGTAGAAGTTTTAAAGTTGTTTTAATTTCCGGTTGTTTTACCGTGGGAGAGCCACGCTTCGGCATGAATGGGCCGGCTCGACCGGAGTGATACCACGGCCTCACAGAAAACCGGTGTGAAATAGTGCTTGCGCTGTGTTTCACCGAGTGAGTGAGGATACCGGAGGCCCAACCCCCCTGCCCCTATCTCCCCCCCCCCCCATCCCCCAAAGGCCGGTTACGCACTTGTGACGCCTCAGTGTTGCGGGTGTCCATGAGCGGCGGTAATCGCTTACCATCAGGCGATGCGTCTGCTCGTTTGCCGGCCCATTCCATAAAAAAAAAAAAAAAAAAAATAAGATTGAAGCAAATAAATCTTAATCAACCAAGAGGGGTTAAAACTTCTTGAACAATAAAGAAATACATAAAGAAGTAATACTTATATGTATTTATATCATTTATCTTTTTCTTTTTTTTTTTAACGTGTGGAAATCCCCTCGGACCGTCACCCCACCGGGCTTGCGGCGGGGCGGTGTGTCGGACTCGAACCGACTAAAACCACACGGTGTGCCACTCTGCGCCTGTGAAGGGAGGAATCCGGGAACTGCAGTTATTAACACGTCCGGACCCCTCCCAGCGCTTGCCCGCACAGAAGCGGGCACCGTCAGCTGTTAAAATCTCAATTTAGGCGACGTACGGCACACGCGTAACGTCGCCTCCTCGCGGGCGACCACTAGAGCGGATGGAAGGGAAAGCCCGTCCCAACCATCCGCGGCCAAACTCAGGGCGGCATGAGGCGCTGATAGGCGCGCCTCATGCCGGGTCCGGGGATTGGGTCCGAGTGGAGGTCGTCCTCCCGGGCCTTCTCCGCCACCTCCTTCTGCGAGATTACATCTTCGCAGAAGGTTGCGACCGCAGTAAAACTGCTATCGCTACCGGCCATGGAGCGTATAACGGCCGGTAGCGAGAGATCTCCTCCGATGACTGCAGTGAGGGCCCGACGCTGCGGCGCCCAAGCGGGGCAAACCGCCAGCGTGTGCTGGGCCGAGTCCTCACTGCAGTCGCAGTGGTGGCAGGCGGGACTCAATTCCCTCCTGGCGACCGAGTGCAGATACTTCCCGAAGCAACCGTGCCCGGAAAGTACCTGCGTCAGTCGGAAGGAAAGGGTCCCGTGCTGCCGCCCTGCCCACTCTAGGATGACCGGCTGAAGAGCCTCCACGGCGGCAAAGCCAGCGCGTGGAGTCTCCAGCCGGAACGACCATCTAGCCATCGTGGCTCGACGGGCGGCTTCCCGGTCGACACCGTGCGGTATCCGCGTATGGCTCTGACTGCCAATACCCTCTGAGGCCGCCAGAGGCGGGCCTTATTTACGACCGTCAGAGCCGCCACCCACACCGGTGCACCATACAGCGCCATCGACCGTACAACCCCCGTGTATAGGAGTCGCGTTGCGACGCTGGCTCCACCCAAGTTGGGCAAAAGTCGCCCAAGGGCGGAGGCAGTGTCAACCAGCTTCGGACCAAGCTGTCGGAAGTGCTCGTCGAAGAGCCACCTACCGTCGAGTATCAGGCCCAGATACCTCATCTGGGCCCGAACCGGTACGAGGACCGAGTTGACCTCTATGGAGGCGCCGGCGGGTGGACCACGACGGGGCCCATGGAACAAAAGGGCCTCCGTCTTGTCCAGGGCCACCCGTAAGACCAGCGCCTCGATGCGCCCGACCACCAGAGAAACTCCCCTGGTGGCCAGGCACGCCGCCTCTTGGAAGTTCACTCCCCGGGCCGTGACCAATGTGTCACCGGCGTAACAAATTACGCCCAGCCCGGGGGGCAGACGACTCCGAAGGACCCAGTCGTACCGCACGTTCCACAGGAGTGGTCCAAGGACAGACCCCTGCGGAACGCCGCACGACATGGGTCGCCGTCTCAAGACGTCCTCTCGGTCCTCGTACACGACGGTACGCTCCTCTAGATAGTCTGCCACTAGCCGCCTCAGGTACTCTGGCACCCCGTGATAGTGGAGTGCTTCCCTGATGCATTTATATCAGTTATCTAGTGTATCCATAATACAAGCTCTGCTTAGTTTGGGACTAGATGGCGTTGTGTGTTAGATACGGGAATAATAGATAATTATTTATTAATATTAAAGTTACTTAATACTATGAATAAATTCACTAGATATTAGATTTCGTTCACGAAATTTTACAAAGTTCGGACTTTGTAAAATATAAAATTACATGTTTTCATACTAACATTATAAATTTAAAGGGAGGGAGGGTAGACGCGACTTTTTGACTTCTATTTGTGTAATCGCAATAAGTAAATCACATATTGTAATGAAATATCTATAATTCTATGTAATTAACTAGCGGCGACTCGCTAAGCACTCATAAACCTAAGATAGGTTTTTTTGTTTAGGTTAAGACTTTATATTGTAATTGCATGTTTTGAAAAATAAACTTAAAAAAAAAAAAGAAAAGTTACTCCGTTTCAAGTCAATTCTGATGTTAATACACAATTTTTGTGAATTTAACATTTCCTTTTACTATATTTTAAAATGAAATAGTAAAGATATATTAGTTTCCATAATCTCAAACCTAATAGTTTGTATGCTTCTCGAAGTCCGTGCAGGATATATAGAATACATTTTAATTTCTTATAGTACCTACCTCTTTGATATGTGTTTTTTTCCATACTTTAGATAATCTCCTTCCTACAGAAAGTCTATCTCCACCACTTCCAGCAGTGAACTAATTAAAGGTTGTTGATAATTATGAAATTCAGTTCGCCCTCAGGGTTGCGGAGGTCTGATGTCAGTCGCTCCGTATAAAAACTGATATTCATGTAAAACCGGTAGACCCCAAATCTTAGTAATAATAAAAGGCTAGGAAACAGAAGAACATAATGATGAAAGATCATATCAGGAGGGCTGATCCATAAAAAGGTATAGATAATTTCCAATAAAAAAAAACTATTACCTTACACATGTCATAATCTGTTGTGATAAGACAAGATATAAAAAGAAATGAAACTCTTTGAATATCTCATTTTAATAATTATTAAGAATCCTATGAATTTTGATAAAAAATAGAAATACATAGTGTAAAAAGTTAATTCTATGGATAAATTCGGTAGATATTAGATTTCTTGAAACTTCCAAACCAACCGGACTTTGTAAAATCCCAATTATTATTTTTTATGGAATAGGCCGGCAAACGAGCAGGCGTATCGCCTGATGGTAAGCGATTACCGCCGCCCTTGGACACCCGCAACACCAGAGGCGTCACAAGTGCGTTACCGGCCTTTGGGGGATGGGGGGGAAATAGGGGGAGGAGTTGGGGTAAGGGCCTCCGGTATCCTCTCTCACTCGGTGAAACACAGCGCAAGCACTATTTCACACCGGTTTTCTGTGAGGCCATGGTATCACTCCGGTCAAGCCGGCCCATTCATGCCGAAGCGTGGCTCTCCAACGTTCGTATTTAAATGGGGTTGTATAATTTTTCAAAATCCTATAGTACTTTTAGATTTTCAAAATAAGTATCCCTCAAAAACTGATGGTACATTTTCACAATCATAAAATTGAGCAAAATAAACTTCATGAAGTAAACTCCCTTAAAAATGTAAAAGAAATAAAAGGACAGAATCTTTGAATAATTGACTCCTCAGCATCTAGTATTGTGTCCCTTATTTATATGACGGGCAAGATACGTCTTTCAGCTGAAGGCTCAATTTACGAGTGATGCGAATATTCTAGATAAAGGTCAATCTATGACCTTTGATGAACTTTGAAGTATTTTTCAAGTGAACCTATTTGGCTTTAGATCTGAAACAAATTCAGCCAGTTAATAGAAATATGTTGTTTTATTATCCAAAATTTTACTCCCAAATATGTTTGTAGTGTGAAAAAGTATTTTAATTTATGAATAGTTATTCGTGTTGGTCCTTTATTCATGAAGTATTCGGCAGGGTAGAGGTCTGTTACAAATGTGTTTCGTCTTTCTCGACATAATCGTTTTCATAGATACACACATCAAAAGTATCTAGGGATCAACATATGTGTCTAGGGATCAACATATATTTTTGCAATAACTTTTCTCCTGTATGATATTAATTAAAATTTTCTTTAAGGATTCATCAAATAAAGTGTTTTCGTTTGTCACAGTAACGATAAACCAAGTCACCTTTGCATTAATAAAGAAATTTGCCATTTTCCTAATAAAGGGATTTTTGACATTTGAACCACTAACATTAAAGTTCGAAAAAAAGACTGAAATAACAGTTTTCTTTAAAATTTTATTAGGTAACTTAAACAATTAATAATCCGTGTTTCTACCGCGAACACTAACAACACAAAACATCGGTTTGGCATACTCAAAATGAGTTCATCCAAATCACGCTGTGGAATGGCCGCCCATGTTCGTTGCAACAACAAAAAAAGGTCTTCTTGCGACTGGATACCCTCCATATTCGGCAGAGCTCTTCTCTGTAGCATATCCCATGCATGCTCAATTGGGTTCAAGTCTGGCGACTGAGCAGGCCAGGGCCAAAGCCACATCTCAATCTCAAGAAATCCGCATAAAAATGCTTGATCCCTAGACACTTTTGATGTGTGTATGTCTTGAACCTTGACGTTATTTATGAATATTCTTTGATTTATGTTAAAAATTAGTCCGGTCAAATTAGACCAAAAAATAAGAGTAAAGTTACCAAAATTCCCACCAAGCTGAAAATCGGTAAGATTGTTTAAAATATCATTAAAAACAAAATTTGAAAGTTCCCCATCTTTCCCCTGTAAGGAAAAAAAATATTCAAGGTCAAAGGTCAAAAAATTGAGTTTTACGCGATTTTCAGCAAAACGATAAGTTTTATCATAAAAGTAGTTTGGACAAAATTGTAGATCATGAAATTATCTAAAAAATTTATAAATATTTTTTTTCTTACGAGCCACCGTTTCTGAGATATAACCATTCAAAAAGTTATAAAAGTTGTTTCGACTGCACGTTTGGCCTAGTGGTTTAACGGTCACCACGACGTTTTCTACTTCGCCAAGTGTCGTGGGTTCAAATCTCAAGTAGGACAACGCTTTGTGTGATCCACAAATTGTTGTTCTGAGTCTGAGTGTTCTTTGTGTCCGTTTCATGTATGTTTGTAAAGTCCCCCGCGACACAGGATTTATTCCTAGTGCGTGAGTTGTCTTTGTAAAACAAAAATAAAAACTTTTTGAATCGTTATATCTCAGAAACGGAGGCTCGTAGAAAAAAAGTTTTTATAATTTTTTAGATAATATTATGATCTACATTTTTGTTCAGGGTACTGTTATGATAAAACTTACCGTTTTGCTGAAAATCACGAAAAACTATTTTTTTTGACCTTTGACCTTGAATAATTTTTTTTCCTTACAGGGGAAAGATGGGGAACTTTCAAATTTTGTTTTTAATGATATTTTAGACAATCTTACCGATTTTCAGCTTGGTGGGAATTTAGGTAACTTCGAATGTCTAAATTGACCGGACTAAATTTTGTATTTCAAAGTCATTATTGTCTCTCTAAACAAATGCTGTCAAAAACAAAAATGGCAGTGAAATTGTAAGTTGTCAGTTAAGAATTTACTTAATTCTTTGTTTTTTTTTATTAGGAATATACATCCTGTGTAGCGGGGGACTTTTACAAACATACATGAAACGGACAGAAAGAACACCCAGACTCAGAACAACAATTTGTGGATCACACAAAGTGCTGTCCCATGGACCATGGGATTTGAACCCACAACACTTGGTGCAGTAGGAAGCGGCGTGGCGACCTCTTAAACCACTAGGCCAACCATGCAGTCAAATAAACCGTACAGTAAATTATTTCCTTATGATGTATAGAGTACTCAATTTTATATTATATCACATTTTATATCCGTATTTTAATTTAGGAAAATTGGCATATTTGTGCACAATAACGCACACGATGATTGACTATTTGATTGAGTGTTGATGAATCCTCAAAATATTCTGTTAAGTTCTGAACTTTAGGTGCTTTTAAATTTGATATTTATAAGTGGAAATTCAATATTTTTTATTAATCCATCGTGCATTACAACTTCTACACATAACAAAACCAAGCTCTGTGAAAAAATACGGACGATAAATGAGTTTAAAGTTTCCCTGCAAATGATTTCTGCTTTATACCAACTTTAATAAATATTAGACAAAAAAAAGATTAAGTCTAAAAATGGAAAATAGTGTTCGAACAGTGCTTAATAGATAACGTCATGCTCTCACCCTTGTCACAGAATTAATGCAGGAATTGTTCGAATACTGGTCGCACCATAGTTAATTTTCCAATTTTGAAAATAGTTGAATGGATTATAACTGCGAAAACAGAATTTAAGTAGTATTTATCAACTTGGGCTTTTTTAATATTATTATAAATTTAAAAATATTGTTAAACTTTTTAAATTTTCCCTCATATGCACATGTTTCTATGCACATGTTGTAACCCCTGAACTTGTCAGGTGGATTACTCACCGGTTAGACCCAGTCAGTCAGCAAGAGCATATAACCCAGGGCGCCGTAAGAATTTAAAGAAATTTAAAGTGAGGGTGCCTGTATCTGGATTCCACGGGAGGCTTCAGAGAAACAACTTGAGACACATACAAACTTTTATTTTGTTAAAGAAATTATTTATAAATTACAATTGTTAAGTAAAATTATTAATATACATACAAGGTAGGTTGAAATAAAAAATATACAGTTTTTTCAAATAACAGGCCTGTAGTTTGGACAGCACAAGATAGCCACCCTCAGGATCACCTTGCTGACTCGAGGTAGTCAGCCGAAGTCTCTCACCAGCTCAAGGTAGCTTGAGGAGACGTCCAACAGTGATCCACTTGTAGGTGCTAAATAAAAGTATTAATTAATGAAGTTAATTGTTACGTGAACTTCCCTCAAGGTAGGGCAGAAATCTTGAGGAGTGAGCCGTGAGCTGCCAACAATCAATCTTCCTCAGTAATAAACCACGAACCACAGGACGGGTATAATGAAGGTAGATTTTCAGCTGTAATCTATCGACCCTATAAACAAAATTAAATAACCTGAGGACATATTCTACATACTTAAAGATATTAAGGAAAACCTTTTTGAGGTTAACTTACCACAGACAGTGGGACTTGATCACAAAATCACAAATCACAGATCACAAAACACTACCATCAAAGATATATATATTCACAATAACGAAAGCTTCCTCAGAGTTCCAAAGAGAAGATTAAGAATGAATCTTTCATCTGCGACACACCTATTTTTAAAGACTCATCATCGAACCTTCTCGATGAAACCCCCCCTTATCACTTGCCGTGAGAACAAGACGTACAACTTCTATACTGCTTGTTTATTTGCGATCAATTTAAAATGTATTGAGAATCGTATGACACACATATGATAATGTCTCATTGTTACTATGCGGCTTAATGTCAACTAAAAAATCCTTTAAAACAAACGCCACCTGGCGCAACCTAGGTACACCAAACAGCTAAACAATTCGATCGCGCTCCGCACCCAATTGTAGTTCGAACTACAGTGAACGAGAGGGCGCTGAAAACAAAAATTGTTAAAAGATTGAAATGCAAAAAAAACGATGTTACAATGTAAAAGAAATGAGCACGCCTTACTTATATATATAACTACACAATAAATGAAAGTTATTTAGTACATTCACATCATAACTTCACACTTCATAACTGCTGGTAAAAGAGTGCTTACAGCGTGAATACATAAGATCGTTACCGTTCTTTGAATATTCTCCCTAGAACATCCGACCACGCACGGGCAGGAGCAAAGGTTCCTGCAACCTGCAACTCATTAAGTAAAAACAAAAAGTCTTAATAGACCAGGGTAGAAGCCTTTAAAAATAATAAAAAGTAAAAAAAAAATAGTAGGATGAAACCCATTAGAAAAGGAGGGGAATATTATAAAAATCAAAGGAAAAATAATTTACGGGCGATCTGAGGTCGGGAAGGGGGAACAAACTTTTGGCCGATTTTCATATATTTATGAAAGATAAGATTAATGTATTTAAAATATTGTATTGAATAACGTAATCAGAATAAAGTATCTACATTTAATAGTGACTGACTTAAGGTCCTATGTCCCCTAGATGGGGTAGAGGGCGTCCACAGTGCATCACCATCCCGTTCTGTCTTGAGCGTCTCGCTTGATTTCGCTCCAGGTCTTGCCAATTGCCTTCGCTTCATCGATGACAGTCCGTCGCCAGGTTTGTTTTGGACGGCTACGCTTGCGTTTTCCTTGGGGATTCCAGTCTAGGGCTTGCCTCGGGATGTGGTTGGAATCTCTTCGGAGGGTGTGGCCTATCCAGCCCCATTTGCGTCGTTTGATTTGTTGGTCAATCGGGACTTCACCGCAGCGATCCCACAAGTTAGCGTTGGATATTCTCTCGGGCCAGAATATACCGAGTATATGGCGAAGGCATCGGTGCACGAAGACCTGAAGTTGATGCGAGATAACCTTTGTGACCTTCCACGTCTCGCACCCGTATAGCAATACGGTCTTCACGTTGGACCGGAATATTTTGAGTTTGACTCTCCGTGTCAGTTTCCGTGATTGCCAAACGGGTCGCAGCTGCGCAAAGGTTGCTCGTGCTTTGGCGATCCGGGAATCGATGTCCTCTTCAGTTCCTCCAGTTTCTGACACGCAGCTGCCGAGGTAGGTAAACTTGTGGACGCGTTCCACTGCCTCTGTGCAGATGACCAACGGGAAAGAACTCGTTGCCCCGCACCTTATTTCCTGTGTCTTCCTGGTGTTGATCTTTAGCCCCGTCTTTGCCGCCTCCACTTGTAGGTCATCTAATTTAGCCTGCATATCTGCGCGAGTGTGGCTTAAGAGGCATATGTCGTCGGCATAGTCCAAATCTTCTAGGACGTTGGTTATGCCCATTCTATACCGCGGCGTTTGTTGTTTGTGGTGTTGTGCAGAATGCCATCAAGAACGACCAAGAAGAGAAGCGGCGAAAGGAGGCACCCCTGTCGTACGCCTGCGTGCACCTTTATGTCCTCCGAGACGAGTCCGTTGTGCGTCGCTTTGCAAGAATAATTCTTGTATAAGGCTCGTGTGATGTTGATGATCTTCTCGGGGACACCCATCTCGCGTAGACGGGACCAGATGCTAGCCCATCTCACCGTATCAAAGGCTTTTTCGAAATCTACAAAGGTAAGATACACCTCCCTTTGCCATTCTGATGCCTGTTCCAGTATAATACGGAGAGTGTTAATCTGGTCTGACACGACCGGTTCGGACGGAATCCTGCCTGCTCACTGCGAATTAGAGGGTCAACAGCCCTCGAAAGCCGATCCAGAATTACTTTGCAGAGCACCTTGGAAGGGATGGAAAGCAAAGTAATGCCTCTCCAGTTGCTGCATTGACTGAGGTCCCCCTTTTTTGGCACGGTGATAAGGACGCCTTTGTTCCAGTCATCCGGTAGCTCTTTGTCTTGCCAGACGCGCCGTAGTAGGGGCGTCAGGGCATTAGCAGCGGAAGCCACATCTGCCTTCAGCATCTCAGCCGTAATAAGGTCGACTCCCGGGGCCTTGCCGTATTTGAGGGAGCGAATGGCGTGTATTACTTCCTCTCCAGTCGGTGGGGAGCAGTCAATGTTTAAAAGTTGCAGAGGCAGACTGCTTTCAGGCGTGGTATTAGCGGGGTCATCCGGGATGCGGAAGATTTCCTGGAAGTGCTCCTGCCAGCGTCGCAGTTGCCCTTCCGATGTCACAATTAGGTCGCCCTCCTTGCTTTTCAGCGGTTTTTTTCTGACGCTTCGTTTCCCTGAGAGAATCTTAGTGGCTTTGTACATCTCTTTCAGATTGCCGGTGTCCGCTGCTCGTTGGGCTCCATCAGCAATACCATCAGCCCACACTCTTCTATCCCGACGGGTACTGCGATAGATCCTCTAACGGATCTGCCGGTATTGCTGTCTGAGGTCTTCTTGTACAGATGTCTCAGTTGCTGCAATAAGTTTGAGGTGAAGCTGTCGTCGCTGTTCAATGAGGTCCCAAGTTACACGTGACATCCATTCTTCTCTGGTGTGTGTTTTATGTCCTAGAACGATGGAGCTGGTTTCTGTATAGACCATTTTGAAGCGATTCCACTCCTCGTCGACAGTTGTGGTGTTTGCATCGAGAGCGGCGAATCGGTTCCTAAGCTCCAGTCTAAAAGTGTCTCCGATGTCCGGGTTTTTAGTTAGCTCACATCAAAACGTCGGCTTGTTTTTGTGGTGTCAGTGGACGCTCGGGATGCTGATACCTTCAATCGGACTTCGGCGACAACAAGGTGGTGGTCACAATCAATATCAGCACCCCTGCGATTACGCACATCAAGCAGTGACGTTCGCCATTTAGAGCTGATAGCGAGATGGTCGATTTGATTTTTGGTAACGCCATCGGGTGAGTTCCAAGTGTATTTGTGATGATCTCCGTGTATAAATAAAGTCCCTCTGATGGTTAGGTCATTGTTCTGGCAGAACTCCAGGAAACGTTCTCCGTTCTCGTTGCGCAGTCCTAACCCGTTTTTGCCCATATGTCTCTCACAGCCTGCGTTGTTTGCACCAACTTTTGCGTTCAAGTCACCCATGACGATTACTATGTCCTGTTTGCGGATGTTCCGGAGTGTGGCGTTTAGTGCGTTATAGAAATCGTCCTTGAGCTCCTCGCTTGCACTGTTGGTAGGCGCGTAGCATTGAACAACGCTGATTTTTCGGGCCTTGGTGTAGAAACGGGCCGTGATAATTCGGTCTGAGATCGGTTTCCAGTCCAGAAGCCCACGTTTTGCCACATCAGAGAGTAGGAATCCCACGCCATGTTCTCGGGTATCCTCTTCATCCTCCTTCCCTGAGTACAGTAGTGTGAGTCCTCTGGACGTTCTCAGTTCTCCGAATCCATTTCTGCGTACTTCACTGAGGCCGAGTATTTGCAGTTTGTACCTTAGCATCTCTGCTTCTGCTTGGGCTAGTCGATTTTCGTCGCTCAGCGTTCGCACATTCCAGCAAGCAATTCGTGTCCGTGTTTCATGCCAAAAGTCGTTGGTGTAAGATCGGTCCGGTTTTGCACTGTTTCTGTTTCATGAATCTGTTATATTCAGGTAAGCGAGTGATTAGCCCACTATACCCTAGCCCATCGATGGGGTTGCCACCTTTTAGCCTACGGGCAGGCTCGGTTTTATTCGGGTTTCCTCCCTAGTGAGTAACTTCTGTTTTGAGGCGCAGAAAGTTCGCCTTTCGCCCTGCATCCTCGGCTCATCTGCATCTCTTGGTGGCGGCGCGCATCTGCGCGGATGCAGCAGTTTCCAGGGGGACGAGCGTGGACGTGGATGACTCGGACTGGTCAGGGCTCTGCTTTGTTGGTGTTCCGCCACTTGGCACCGCAGATGGTTTCTTGGCATTTTGTAGGTAATGCTGTTCTCACTACAAGCGATTCCCACCAAGACCATACCCTAACTTCCCAACCCCTTTTACCCACATTTAATAGTACGATTTATATTTATATATAATGAGATTTTCTATGACATAAATGTAATTAGCATTAAATAAATCAACTTTTAAATTGAAACAAATTGCAGCAATCACATTTTTAGATGAAATTATTTATTGTTTTAAACTTTCATAGTCAGTAACATTAAAATAGAAATCTACGGGATTGCTACCATGTACCTTTTTGTTTTAAGTTTGTTTGAGTTACTCCGTGATCATGGCGCTTGCAACAGCGCCGAAATATCGGATACTCACAAACAAAAAGGTACATGGTAGCAATCCCGTAGATTTCTATTTTAATGAAATTATTTATAATGATAAAAAAAATATTTTCGAATTCGAGTTTTTTTAGATTTTTTGCATTTTCTGAGAAGATTTACTATGGTAACATTTATTTATTTTTTTCACCATCGGAAAGTAGAGATTTCAACGAACAGAAAACATACCAACTTTTTCAAAAAAGCTGATATTTTGACGGGTGGATTTTCGATTGAAAATTAGGGTGCTTTTTCGATATTAATTCAAAATAAGGTGAAAAAATCAATATTTCTAATCAAATAAATTACAGCGTATTTGGGACATAAAAAGGTAAGTTTTCACCAAATTTCGTTGAAAAAAAAACAATTTTGTAAAAGATAAAAATAAAAAACCAAAAACTTGGTTTTTTGAATTTTTCACATAAATTTTGAGGTTATGTGAAAAAAGTGTAAATCCATAGTTTTAGATCTTTTTATTGCCTACAACTTTGCCATTTCACTTTTTTCCATAGGACGTTTAGTTTGACCGGAAATCGAGAAAAACCGTTTTTTACCCTTAAAAACTCACCCCCATCCCCTTCCCGACCTCAGATCGCCCGTAAATTATTTTTCCTTTAATTTTTATAATATTCCCCTCCTTTTCTAATGGGTTTCATCCTACTATTATTTTTTTTGGTTTTAAAAATTATCGACCCTGGTCTATAAAGTTGACCTGACCTGTCAATAAAAAGAATTAATTGAGCTGAAGTGAGCTTTCTCGAAGTAAAGTGAATTAGCTACTAAAAGTTAAAAATTCAAAAGAGTAAATATAACTTCCAAAACAAAAAAATACGAGGTCTCTAGCGCGAGCTAGATAATGTATTTATAGCTAAATGAAACTAAATTGCAAAATAAATTTAAAACGCTATTTAAGTTGAATAGTCATCAAAGACTAAATATCAAAAAAAAATAGAGGTAAACAAAATAAAAGTTCAGAAAATATTGAGACAACCGAAAAGTACAGCGGTACAATCAGAGTGTGTCAAGACTAAACAGAATGCAAACATGACACTCGTACTTTACACACAAAACGTAACAAGTACGTAGCAAAGGTTGACATAAAACGAAAACGTACCGAATTTACTTATTTATATGACACTTTAAATATACGCGGCTGAAATTCTTTACACGTAGTGAGAGAAAGAAATAGTGCTTTGAAATTGTTGTTGACTTTTAATATCTACCCGCAGGTGAATTTTAAAATATGGTTGCGAAAAGAGAAGTGGTATTTACTAGAGGAACTTATAAACTCACCTAGCAGTATAGTTTATTCGTTTACTTTAGATAGTGTCGGTGCACCCAATTGTGGTTATTGTTGTGAAATACGAATATATTAATTCATACAACGACGTAAACTGACAAATCAGACTAGCTTGCCTTTATATTTTGTACGCCGCAGGCGGGCCTTTGTATTTTGTAACGGCTTGCCGCACGGGTGACGGCGCGGCGCCATCTAGGTGACCGTATCTAAGCCAATGGACCATACAAGTAATATATTATTCAGAGATTTTAGTCCACAACAGAAGCGGATTACATCGCATTAGATTTTTTTTACCATACCAAATATGAAATGATCGGATCAGAGTTCTTTTATTCGTTTAGCATGTGGAATTAATAGAACATATAATGTTATTACGAAAAATAGGATTTGCTTCATATTGTTGTTTAGTGTTCTGCTTTAGTTTAGTGTTGCATTAAACGAGTGGTACTGTGTTACAAAATGGTACTGAAATATTCCCGTACTGGATATTTTGTTTTCCTACTCGCTTCTTTACCATGTGGGATCTAAAACAGTTATCTCAAATATTTTAATTGATTTTGCGCATCTTAAATCATGATAGAAAAAGAAAACCGGTGATCGTCATCTATCTTCCTCAATAATTTTTAAAAACCAAGTTTTTTTAAATACAGCAAATTTTAGTAACACTTTTTCTTTACCTTTATAGAAAATAGACGCCTAAACCAACAAAAAATAACAAAGAAAAGCGAAATATGTGTAAGTCGTCCCTAAAATCGTTATTTCTCACACAACCCATAGCAAATAGTGGAGATTGAAGCTGTCACGTGCAACGCGCCAGTGAATTGCGTTTGACGTCAAAATTCAACAATATTATCAAAGCGTTACACATGAATTCATAAATTGAATAAATCAACAACAGATCTGTATGCGTTGATGTTATAGAGGAATCAGGTCGACTTACAAAAAATGCACACGTGAATAAATTTGATATTGACATGTCTGTGCCCATTAAGGAATATAAAAAATAAGACTTTTTTGAAATTCATTTTTGCATTCACGTAAACAGCTGTCCAATTGATAGTCATAAAATTCATGTTCATACTAATATTATAAATTCTAAAATAACTCTGTCTGTTTGTTACGCTTTCACGGCTAAACCGCTTCACCGATTTCTATGAAATTTAGTATGGAGATACTTTGATTCTTAAAAAATTACATAGGCTACTCTTACCGTAATAACTGATGAACACGCGGGCGGATCCGCGGGCAATAGCTAGTGCATTGTAATATCTGTACATATCCGCCGAAATTGTTAGCATTTTCAGTGTTTCCAACTGTTTGTAACTCTTCAGAAAATCGCCAACTTTTGTTTCCATTGTGTCTACACCGAGTCGCCAACAATTTGAAAATAAATCAATAAATATTTGCAACAAGCATATTCTTTTCATGTTTACCGCCAAAAACAGAAACACGGTTCCCTACATTTGTTGACAAATTTTGTTGCCAACACAAGGCAATTACAGAAACCTTTGTCACCAACACGTGTTGACAACACAAAAGCTGCCAACTTTTGTTCGGTGGAGACTCGGCTTAATACTAGTGGTGCCATACAAACAAGAACTTGGGTTAAAGATTTTTCTGTTATTGAGCACCGTAATGTTGCGAGAATTCAATACTCCTCATTGTTATATTGTAACACACATACTTTTACACTATCAAGGATGAAAACAAAGGCACTAATTGCAAATAAAAAAAACATTACATTTTACAAACGACACGTAACGCAAATTAAAATCATTATAAAGTACATTTGCAAAATAATATTCTAATATATTATTTTTGCAAATTTCTTGGCAGATAGACTAACCCAAAGACCTTTAAAATCACTAAAATCACTCTCACTTAATAGTCCGGTCAAATTAGACCAAAAAATAAGAGTAAGGTTACCTAAATTCCCACCAAGCTGAAAATCGGTAAGATTGTTTAAAATATCATTAAAAACAAAATTAGAAAGTTCCCCATCTTTCTCCTGTAAGGAAGAAATTTTATTCAAGGTCAAAGGTCAAAAGAAATAGTTTTTCGCGATTTTCAGCAAAACGATAAGTTTTATCATAAAAGTAGTTTGGACAAAATTGTAGATCACAAAATTATCTAAAAAATGTGTAAATACTTTTTTTCTTACGAGCCACCGTTTCTGAGATATAACCATTCAAAAAGTTATAAAAGTTGTTTCGACTGCACGTTTGGCCTAGTGGTTTAACGGTCACCACGCCGTTTCCTACTTCGCCAAGTGTCGTGGGTTCAAATCTCACGTAGGACAAAATCAAAATCAAAATCTTTATTGCTAACTAAGTGTAGGTACATTTGTGATCTTAGAATATAACTTGTCTCAACTTAGTAGCCTTTTACAGGCATTGCAAATTTGAGAGAAGATGACGATGTTACTCACATTACATAGGTATTAGGTTATAGAATGTTAGAATTATATAAAGATAAACAAATTAATAACTATAACTAAAAAAAAAAAAAAAAAAGTGAACCATTTTAAAATCCTTAAAAAAAAAAAAAAAGTAAGATCATTGATATAATGACATTTTACATCGAACAACTGCTTTAAATTACATAAGCCTAAAACTAATCATTATGCATATATATTATATCTTTATTATTTATCTACCTAGCCATTATTGTGATTTATTGTTTAGGTGTAGGATTTGTTGGTGTGTGTTCATTTGTGTGTGGCTGTGTGTGTGTGTGTGTGTTTTGTTTGTGGTATATTTTCTATTATGTATTATTTGTGTTTTGTTTCCATGTATTCTTCTACTGAGTAAAAGCATTTTTTGATTAAAAATGTTTTCAGTTTTTTAGTGAATACTGTAAGTTTGGTTTCACTTATAATTATAAATTGTAAATTTTAACTGCCATGTAGTAAGGGCTCTGGTTCAGCATTTTAATTCTGGATTGTGGTAAGTATAGTCTGTCTCTGTGGCGTGTATTTAAATTGTGGGTGTCTTTTACTTTAGTGAAGTGATTTATGTTTTTATAAACAAATATACAAATATCAAATATATATAATGATGGTAGTGTGAGGATGTTATATTTAGAAAAATAAGGCCTACAGCTGTCACGATTTCCAATTTGGGCGATAATTCTGATACATTTCTTTTGAAGTATAAATAAATCCTGAAAGTATACACTATTCCCCCATAACATAATCCCATATCTTAACCAGGAGTATGCGTAAGCGTAGTAAGCGGATAGTGCGGTTTTTTCATTTGTGCTGCATACAAGCTGGAATAAGGCGTATGTGAATCGAGATAATTTATTTTTAATAAGATCAATGTGTGCTTTCCAGTTAATATGTGTGTTTATTGTTATGCCGAGTAATTTGAATGTGTCTACGGTTTCTAATTGTGTGTTATTGTATGTTGTGTCAATGTTTATAGGGGTGTTTTTATATGATCTAAATTGAATAGTTTTTGTTTTATTGTAGTTTATTTCCAAGTTATGGTCATTAAGCCATTGATTTACTGTATTAAGAGTTTTTCGAAGTATTATAGTACGAAGTAATATTGATATATCATCAGCGAATAAGACGGGCAATGTATGTTCCTTATTAAGTACTTTCGGTAAGTCGTTGATGTATATCAAAAACAGCACACAACCCAACACGCTACCCTGTGGAATTGAACAGGTAATGCTTCTTCTTTCAGATCGCACCATTCTAACTTCATTTGTATCAGAGTCATAATGGTCAATCTGAACTATTTGTGATCTGTTCTCTAAATATGATTTGAACCATGTGTAAGCAGTGCCACGAATGCCAGAACCATGTAGTTTGTTTAAAAGAATGTCGTACTGTACTTTATCATATGCTTTCGTCATGTCAAGCAATACTCCCAGCACAAGTTTCTTGTCATCTATATGTTTAAGTGCGGATGTTCTTTGTGTCCGTTTCATGTATGTTTGTAAAGTCCCCCGCGACACAGGATTTATTCCTAGTGCGGGAGTTGTCTTTGTAAAACAAAAAAAAACTTTTTGAATCGTTATATCTCAGAAACGGAGGCTCGTAGGAAAAAAAGTTTTATATAATAATAATATGTTATTATAATAATGTGTGTAATGTTATAATATTTTTAGATAATTTTATGATCTACAATTTTGTTCAAGGTACTTTTATGATAAAACTTAACGTTTTGCTGAAAATCGCGAAAAACTATTTTTTTTGACCTTTGACCTTGAATATATTTTTTTCCTTACATGGGAAAGATGGGGAACTTTCAAATTTTGTTTTTAATGATATTTTAAACAATCTTACCGATTTTCAGCCTGGTGGGAATTTAGGTAACTTCGAATGTCTAAATTGACCGGACTATAAGCCTTTTGAATGAACCAATCCTTGTACATATCTTAACAAAATCTTCGCTATTTTGCAACATTTATATTTAAACTTCAGCAAAACTACAACTCTCCAAAATCGTCTGCAATTCACGCCACGAATGCTAGTTTCATTCCACGTTCATATACTTTACCTAGATTTCAACCCTCCACTGTGGACAGATCCGTACGTGACGTATCTATTTAAAAAGCAATGTTTGCACTAGGGGACGGCCAACTACTAACCGCCTTCGGAAGCGTTGACGATGGGAGTGACACCCGGAAATAACGTCACCAGCGGATATGACGTCATGGCGTCAGATGCTCGCCACACCACACCGACGTATATTATTATAATATAATAACAAGACGTGAGTGAGGGCGGGCTGTAAATCATAATCCAAGAATGACACGATTCGAAGAATAGACTTTTGTTTAACCGTTCTGTATTTTATTAATCAATTTTGATTTTAAAAGGGTATATAACTAAAATTCTAAAGTAAACATGTAATGAACAATAAAATATGCCAAAATTACACTGAAAGTTATGAATTTCAAGAGTGTTTTAAAAGAAAAAACTGTTTTTAATGTCAGTTTTGTATAAACACTTCAATGAACCAGAAAATCGTTACGACTGATTAATTGGTTACATAATAAAATCAAAATAACTTTAATCGACGCTCAAAATGATGTTTTCTACTTTAGATTTTTTTTAACTACAAGTCTTCTTTGCCTTGCTCTTTTACTTGGATTTTGTTACGTAGCCACCGGTGTCAAAGTGAATGCTGGAATGAATTTATACCGCTTATTACAAGGATTTTCCTCAATTACTGGGTAGTCAGTTCCGCCTGACGTGAAGGTTGTTTGTGAATACCACTTAATAACTAAGGATTTATGAGATATCGAAAATGAGTTGGGCAAACGATCTTTGTCTGTGGTTTTATCGCTCATGTAATGTTTATACTCGTAGAGTAAGCAATCGCTTTTAGCAGAAAAATTATTGTTTTCTTTGCCAAAAATACATGCCAAAATCAGTCGATACAGATGAATATTGCATGTTATGAGAAACACGTCAAAACGAAAAATTATTTTTTTAAAGAAATAAAATATTAATGTATTATTCAAAAACTAGAATACAGTATTAGTAAGATTCTAATATTGTCCCAATCTCTTGCTTTTGTAACGTTTATAAAATGAAAAGCATTTTATTTATTTATAACTTTATGCACTTTTGTACATGGGCTGACTTAATGCCCAGGGCATTCTCTACCAGTCAACCTTAGGGAGGTGTAGAAATCTTGTGAGGCAGGCGCACATAGGTTATTTAAGTTCGGATCTAAGATATACATTAGACATACATAAGCAATATACATAAATCTAGATTTAAAACATACTGTATATACATATATTTACAAATCAAGTATCTACATACATATCCATTTACATTATATACACTATGGACTTGACAAATTTGGTTGGCGTGTTAACCTTTTGATAATTCTAGCATTTTTAACCGACTTCAAAAAAGGAGTAGGCTATCAATTCGACTGTATTTTTTAATTTATTTTTTATGTTTGTTACGTCATACCTTTCGACTGGGTGAACCTATTTTGATGATTCTTTTTTTATTTGAAAGCTGGTGCTTCCCGTGGGGTCACATTTCAATTTGGTTCAGTTCTTGAAGTCGGTTCTTTTTCTGTTAAAATTTTATATTGCAATATTAGAAGAGTAGCCAGTGTAGATTTGTTTCAAGATTTCCCTTTAGTTTTTCCCTTAATCGCCTCCTATGACACCCATGGGATGAGTAAGGATGGTGACATTCCATATTTTTAATCCGTCACCGCATCTTAGGAGAGCCCTATGTCCACATAGTGGACTGTTAAATGCCGTTGATGATCATGATAGTGTAGGTAGATGGGCTACTGTCTATTCCCAAAAAAAATATTCACAAAGTATTAAATATTAAAATGTATTCTTGATTTTTAGCGTATGGTCAAGTGTTACTAAACACGATGTTTCTGTGCAAAACTAAAAAAAGAACAATTTGGAAAAGTTATTGTGCACGAAAGCCTATTCTACTTTATCATAATACATTCAATATCGTAAGCCATCCTATCAGAATTCTGCAGTAGTTCAATTCAGGAGGCTAGAGCCAAGTGTTCGGAATTTGATAATAGTTAACGACCTACTGTGCATGGCCGTCTATCCGGCGGAAACCTGCGGCGTCTGTGTTTCCGATCAGGCGTAAATTAACTGCCATACTGAGACCAAGCTATCATATACTCGTACTTAGTAGTATACATATACATTTATTCTATATCGATAAACACAATTCCTTTGCATTTAAACTTTCCACGGTATTTAAGGTCACTAGTACACACTAAGAAAAGTCGTTTGCAAGAATTTGTATCTATTCTACACACGAACTGTCAGAACTGTGTATACTTACTTTTGGGCCGATGAAAATAAACATTGTTAGCCTAGAAGTGTCATCCTGAAGAATTCTTGTCATCTATATATATAAAAGCGAAATACCACTCACTTATTAATCCCGAAATCTCAGAAACTATAACACCTACAATCTTGAAATTTGGCAGGTAGGTTTCTTATAGAGTGTAGACATCCGCTAAGAATGGATTTTACAAAATTCCACCCCTAAGGGAGTAAAAAGGGGGTTGGAAGTTTGTATGAAAGTCCTATGTTTTTGAAGTAAGAGACTTGAAATTTAAAATGTATGCTCTATAGATGTTGTGGACGTGTACTAATAATGCAGTACACGTCAACCGCGGGGGTAACGCCGCGGTGCAAAACTAGTCTCCATATATAATAATGAATCTATCCTAATTCCACCACGAGTTTTAGCGGCCTAAATTGGTCTTTACCTTCGCTTCTTTTTTTGTTTTTCAAAAACATTGAATTTAAAAAAAAAATACCAGCTTGATTGCCTGTCATTCGATACAATGGAACTCTTTATACGTCAGATTACAGAATATTGACACTGACAGGGGTTTTGTCGGATTTCATTAGTGATGAGGAAACCGACAAAGATGTTTCCAGTCTCTAACAGCGGTTGTTTACGGCGTGTACAAACGCGCGTAGCTCTGCAAGTAAATAAATTATTAAATTAAGTTACCGATTTTATAGTCATGTGTATACAATCTGTAGCATTGGTATTGTGTGGCATACTCAGGTGGAAAATGAGCAGGTTTGTCAATGATGACACATGAAACTCTCGAGAGACAAGTGCATTACCATGTATCTAGAAATATGTTTACCAGAGTTATCTTAAAAATCAAATAACTGGCGCCCATGGACACCCGCAACACCAAAGGCGTCACAAGTGCGTTGCCGGCCTTTGGGGAATGGGGAGGGGGATGAGGAGAGGGGTTGGGGGTATGGGCCTCCGGTATCCTCACTCACTCAGTGAAACACAGCGCAAGCGCTATTTTACACCGGTTGTCTGTGAGGCCGTGGTATCACTCCGGTCGAGCCGGCCCATTCTTACGAAGCGTGGCTCTCCCACGGTCTCCCACCAATAATCCAAAATGATTGATGATCCAGTTGGCCTAGTGGTTGAGGCGGTCGCCACGCCGCTTGCAAATTTGCCAAGTGTTGTGGGTTCAAATCCTACACGGGACAACACTTTGTGTGATCCACAAATTGTTTTTCTAAGTTTGGGTGTTAATTGTGTCCGTTTCATGTATGTCTGTAAAGTCCCCCGCGACACAGGACGTTTATTCCTAATGCGGGAGTTGCCTTTTCAAAAAAAAAATGATTATGTTTTTGATGAATTTGGACAAATATTTTTAACCTTCTTCTTATTTTATCAACATTATTCTACTTCTTGTCCTTCTTTAAGCAAACGAATCCACTACTACTCTCTACTGAAGGATATTGCATGTAAATCTTTGCGTAATCTTTAATTTGAGTGAAGGATACATTTCATGTGTAAGTGCCTTAATTGTTCATTTAAATAAAGGGTTGTGAATGTACACAAACAAATAGTATAATTGTCTCACAAACAAACAGTGATAATATATCACGTTAAGTGCCTACTCTATTGTCCTGGCCTGGACCGGCGCCAAACTTTAATGAGAGCCTTTAGGCTGTTGACCCACATACTTAATATTATACTAAAACCGATTTTTAGTGGAAACACGTGACAGTATACCCTCTTTTAATGTATTAACTTTAAGATATGATATACAGCTCTGCAAATTTAAATATGGACTTGAAACTCCTAATAAGGTAGTAGAGCCACGCTGATTTTAGCACGAACGGGCCGGCTCGACCAGGGCGGTACTACCCTCGCACAGTAAATCAATGTAAAATGACAGCGTTCGCGCTGTCGTGTTTCGTTGGTGAGTGCGAGACCGGAGGCTCAATTAGTCTAGTCAACAAGTGCCATACTTGTTGACAAGACTAAAAGATGCAGCAGCATCCCTAGGCCGCCATGGTGTGGATCGCCATGCTGCATTGTCTGCATTCGCAATGAGTATTGAGACCACCACTCTTGGATTCTGCTTATGCTTTCCATCAGGCAGGGTAGAGTCATTTTGGCGGGCGATACATGAAAAAAAAACGCATTTTACGTTCGTATGTTCGTGGCTCACCCAGAGGCTCGTCCCTGCCAAAGTAACTCTGCTCTACTTGATGACATACATGAGCAGAATCCAAGTGTAGTGGTCATCATACTCTTTGCGAATGCAGACAATGCAATAGTGCAGCAAAGCAGCCTAATGACCCACACTATGGCGGCCTATTGAGATGTTTTTACATCATTGAGAAACTGAAACTCATTAAAGAAACACGATAACATGAATATGTCATTTTAGATTGGTCTTCTGTGCGAGGGTAGTACCGCCCCGGTCAAGCCGACTTGTTCGTGCTGAAATCATTGCTCTACTACCTTGGTGTATTTTTTAAATATATTTATTCATCTTCTATACTATTTCCTTTTTAAAAAACGAATTGTTTAATTTACGGCTCGAAACGTAGTAACTTCCATGTTTTTTTTTTTATGGAATAGGCGGGCAAACGAGCAGACGTATCGCCTGATGGTAAGCGATTACCGCCGCCCATGGACACCTGCAACACCAGAAGCGTCACAAGTGCGTTGCCGGCCTTTTGTGGATGGGGGGAAGGTAGGGGTAGGGGATTGGGGTATGGGCCTCCGGTATCCTCACTCACTCGGTGAAACACAGCGCAAGCACTATTTCACACCGGTTTTCTATGAGGCCGTGGCATCACTCCGGTCGAGCCGGCCCGTTCATGCCGAAGCGTGGCTCTCCCACGGGATTAAACTGTGTTTTCTATTCTGAAGGCTATAATAGGCAAATAGTATTATATTTATTAAAATAACTCAATCCTTACAAGGAAGCGAAATCCAAATTGATAGGTTGCTGCTTACCTGTTTTACTTGGAACAAGAATCTTATAGAATGCACTTCTAATGTCGTCGCAGATACTGCGAATTTTTTATACAACTTCCGCACTATGAATATTCTTGTGTCGCAGGGGACTTTACAAACACACTTGAAACGCCCACAAAGAACACCCAGACTCAGTGCCACGATTTGTGGATCACACATAGTTTTATCCCAAGAGCGGTTTGAACCCACAGTAGAAATAGTAGTAAATAAATAAATAAATATTTCGAACATTTTAACACACAACGCCAGCTAGTCCCAAGCTAAACAGAGCTTGTGTTATGGGTACTAGACAACTGATATAAATATATATATTCCCAACAAGGGAATCGAACCCGAGACCTCAAGCACAACAGTCGCATACGCTACCACTGCGCCACAGAGCCAGTCAATGAAAGTGGGACCACATTGATTCTGACACAGGATCACGATTGAGACAGTAAAACCTGTTAGAATTTCGGTTTATGTGATTACCTTTATTGTAAGATACAATTTTCCTTTCTATTTTTTACATGGGTGCGATTTCTTCATCTCCAGATATTCACAAATTGTATACAATATAGGAAAATGTGTCAATGTGTGGGTCAGTAATAAAAATAACATTGCACATCTCACGAAATCAAGAATTAAAGCCCAAACTAGGTCGAGCCTGTGATATGGTAACCAGACTGCTGATAAACATACTCAGATATTTATCAAAATTGGTCCAGCCGTTCGCGCGTGAAGAAGTCACATATAATAAATAATAAATATTTTTAGACATCTAACACACAACGCCATCTAGTCCCAAGCTAAGCAGAGCTTGTGTTATGGGTACTAGACAACTGATAGAAAATACATATATACTTTTTTTTTGTAAATACATACATATTATACATAGAAAACACCCAAACTCCGAAACAAATATTTGTAGATCATACAAACATTTGGTCCGACCCGGGAATCGAACCCAAGACCTCATGATCAGCAGTCGCACACGCCAACCGCGAGACCAACGAGGCAGTTAAGTTAAGACACACTCAGAAACTCTCGCCTTAATAATATTAGTGTGATTAGTGTGATTAAGGATAGATAGACTGCTTAGACTGCCTCGTTGGTCTCGCGGTTGGCGTGTGCGACGGCTGATTGTGAGGTCTCGGGTTCGATTCCCGAGTCGGACCAAATGTTTGTATGATCTACAAATAGTTGTTTCGGAGTTTTGGTGTTTTCTATGTATAATACATATGTATGTATTTGTATCAGTTGTCTAGTACCCATAACACAAGCTCTGCTTAGCTTGGGACTAGATGGCGTTGTGTGTTAGATGTCCGAAAAAAAATATTTATAGATAGATAGATAGATAGTAATAGTATGATACTTTTATGTATATACTAGCTGACCTACGCAACCTCGTTTGCGTCCAAACTACCATCCCCCGTTTTAACCCCAAAAGGGGGTTGATTTCCAAAGATACATTATTAGTACACCTCCACACCATCTATAGAGCATACATTTTAAATTTCAAGTCTCTTACTTGAAAAACATAGGACTTTCATACAAACTTGGGGTTGAGTTTTACAAAATCCGTTCTTAGCGGATGTCTACACCCTATAAGGAACCTACCTGCTAAATTTCAAGTTTGTAGGTGTTATAGTTTCTGAGATTTCGTGATTAATAAGTGAGTGGTATTTCGCTTTTATATGTATATATAGATATAGATAGATAGTACAAGTTATTATTACCTGGGTCGCCATAGTAACGTGTAATATTATATGCCCTGATGATTGGCATAGAATCAAGTAGCCGCAACCTTGTAATAAACTGAGTTTTTCTAACTTGTATTTATGTAAATATCGCCATTCGCCATTTTACAAACAAGGACCTTTATTGAGTTTAAAACTAACGCAACAAAACTAGAGGCAACACAATCCTTTCAAATGGAATAGTTGTCGATTCACATAACGCGAGACCCAAAACTTTATCGATATCAAGAGTTGATATTAGTTCGTATCATTGCTAACCACCTCAGTTCCCTCTCGACGGGACTTTTGTGATACGTAACCAAAAAATCTGTCTATCACTACTGTTTGTAACCGACTTTCAAGCAAGGGTTATGTATTCCGCGCGCACCTTGTATATTTGTTTGAAAATTATTACCCTGTATCAGTCCGCGTCATGACGGAAAAGAATACGGGGTGTCACCACAACTATTCGTCCTATGTATTGTTTTCTCCGTCTCAAATATAGTCATAGTATAATATAAAAAATAACTAAACCTATCGATTAAGGTCACAAAATCAACACACATATTATTATGTATTTATAAGTTTTATTTTTTTATGTCGGACCTCTTACTGTTTCGATTTTTTAGTACATTACTTTTAAACTGCCCTTTTACAGTTGGATTTTTGTGTTTTTATTATTATTATAATCCATCTGATTTGACCCGTTTAAACTTTTCAACACGAAACAACTTTGTATAGTCGTAACACACAATAAAAGGACAAAAAAATGTTTTACGAATCCAAAAGGAATAAAAGCAATAAAAAACAAGAAAAATAAATAACCTATATCCATATAATTTTATAAATGACAGCACGGTTGGCCTACTGGCTTAAGCTATCGCTACGCTGTGTCTACGGCGTAAAGTGTTGTGGGTTCAAATCCCACATGGGACAACACTTTGTGTGGTGTGATCCGCAAATTGTTGTTCTGAGTCTGAGTTTACGTTGTCTTCGTTTTATGTATGTTTTAAAACTTCCCCCGCGACGCAGGATGTATATTCCTAATGTCGGTGTTATATATTTAACAAAAAATATAAATAAATTAATATATTATTGTAATCTGTCTCTATGTATAATTGAAAAATAAAATAAATAAAATTAAAAGCTTGTTAAGACATTTGATAAGGGTTCAACACCTTCATTCAAGTTTTAATTCTTAGTTTAGGATAAGTTAGGAAAAATATTTTTAAGAGAGTCTTCATCAGCCCCAAGTACATCTATCAATTTGGGGCCATCCTTTGCTTCATGATATATTCGGTTTATCTTAAATGTTCTCTCAACCGCATAGTTTATATCTATGTTACATTGTAATACTTTTTCATATAAAATTAAATACCATAAAAAATATTCACGATTTTTGTTTTTCAGTATTCTGCTACTGTAATAGTCCATTTTTCGTAAATAATGTTGAATTGCCGAATCTAACAGGGCTAGTTTATAACTCGGAGTTTCTGAGAAATACGACCGGATCTTTTTCGTACGTTCAACTCTGTCGCGCACTACGTAAATACTTTGCTTCATCATTTTATATATTTTTTCAATATGTCTATCAAACTGATATAATTTGACACCTCTATGAATAGCACTAGGATTTTCTCTCAAATGAGTTTTGTAACCAGCAGTTTGTAATCGATTCTTTTTTGTATCTCGGGGTCTAAAATAATTCTGTCGTCGAAAGTTAACATCGTTGCGTTTTTTACTTAAACTGATCAGTTTTCTAAAGTTATTCATGTCTATTACACTTATGTCCAAATTTTCGTGAGCAAACTCCACTTCAAGTGCATCATTGATATTTGGATTCTTAACATAATTCATTAGGGAACCTTGCATTTTATGGCGTTTTGAGAACATTTGGCTTATAAATTCTGAACCTGGGATAGGTACACCGGGAGCTCCTATCATGCATATCACCACCAGCGCTTCTGAAAAGTTTCAAGATAAATAGTTAGTACTTAATAGAGTGGTTGGTGGTCATACTTGTAATTGGAAATGTTCTGTCATTAGCAGCCTCTTCCTTAAACCAAACTTTATTTTCGGTAGTCCCTGAGCATGAAGTAAATAAAATAAATATTTTCGGATATCTGACATACATCTAGTCCCAAACTAAGCAGAGTTTGTGTAATGGGTACTAGATAACTGATATAAATACAAATATACTTTTTTATGAAAACATACGTGTTAAACATACAAATATTTGTAGATCATACAAACATTTGGTTCGACACAGGAATTGAACCCGAGACCTCATGCACAGCAGTCGTGCACGACGAAAGACGTCAAAGTGAGAAAGCCATGTACGCTTTGTTAAAATAAGAGAAGAAATGCAATTATTACAGTCCGTTATAAAACGCAACATGGTTCTGTCTGTTCGTGAATATGATTTAAAACACATTTCGCACTCAGACAGTAGTATGGATACTTTGGACAAGTTTTGCACCTTAGGGTGAATGTGAAGTCTGAGACTGATCAACATACATATCGAAGTAGAAAATGAAGTTGGATTGACTGCACTTTCCAAGAAGGCTCCAAAGTAAAACCTCTTGAGAATGCGTCATTCAACTGCACCTTGCATTTTTATAAATTAATCAATTTATTTCTTGTGATAGTTTGATTTTTTGGGATCGGATCGGTTCTTACACCTCTCAAACGGATAAGTTTGTTCTTTTTAACCCCCTACGCAAAAAGAGGGGTGTTATAAGTTCGACGTATCTGTCTGTCTGTCTGTTTGTCTATCTGTCTGTGGCACCGTAGCTCACGAACGGATGAAGCGATTTCAATTTAGTTTTTTTTTTGTATGAAAGGTGAGTTACGTGCGAGTGTTCTTAGACTTGTTTCATGAAAATCGGTTGAGTCGTTTAAAAGTTATGGGGTGAAAGTGGGGAAGAATAACTGAATGTCTGCAAAAATATCATTGGCGTATGATTACTCGATGAAGTACTTGAGTAGGGGGTTTTTTAAATTTTGAATTTAAGCTTGTTAGATATAGATATCACAATCGTAAGGTCAAACGATAAAACTATCTACAGTAGGTCCTCATTATTCTGATTGCCTCTGTACGTCCATGTCTACCCTTTTATGGATGTAGGTATTTGTGAGTATTTATGTGAGACATACAGATATCTAGAAGTTACTTACTTGATAATAACAAGATTGCTAGTATACGCAACATTTTAGCACCAAGATAATCTGTAAATATATTTTAGCACCAAGATAATCTGTAAATATATTGAAATAACAAAGAAGTGGTATAAAGATAATAACGACTATTATATAGATTACTAACTTTTACCTGCGTCTCTGCCCGCGTGTTTTTCGGTTATCGTGAAAACAGTAGCCGAATCAAAGTTTCTCCATGCTAAATTTCATTTCAAAGCGTAACAGACCGACAGACAAAGTTATTATCGAATTTATAATATTAGTATGGATGGGATGACATAGCAAGTGTTGGTTGGTATCACAAATTTTCTTTTCTAGCTTTAAGAGAGCTGAGATTACTTATTATCGATGACAGTACATTGTACATGCAAGTATCCATTTCAGGCTACACTCACTATTCTTATTGTGAGTAGAAATAGTCGGTAATACAAAACTGACGAAGGTATTACGTAATAGAGCACAGATATTACGTTCCTTCAACATATAGGAAGCGACTATGCTAAAAACATATGCCTAGCAGTCTACAACCTTTATATATCTTAACAAGTTTTATATTATACAGTCAAGATAACATTCAAAATGCGGCACAGGGTAATTAGTTATTATATAATATCGCTAGAGGGGGTAAAGATTTTTCTGTCTCTGAATGTTCTCACAAAATACTCTTGTATAACATATCTCGGCAGGTTCCTAGATGAATTACTTTGGAACCGTCTTGTATGGTTATTGGTTACTTACAGAATATATTATTTCACAGTTTTCAATAAATAATCGAATAACAAATGTATGTGTTTGCAAACCGCTGCTTTAAATAGCATCACATTAATACCTGATTACAATTTTATCAGCCAAACCAATCAAATAAAAATTTAAATTGTTTATAGCTTACAATTATTGGACACTTAATTGGTTTCTTTGATATTAAATAATGTCAATGGTAACTGATGTAATTTGTCCTGTTCGATGTTTTTTGTATAATTTCTTTAAATTATTTAGTAAATTATTGAAGGTTGTATATATTTTTCGAATTCGAATATGTAGCGGTTGTATGTAATGTATGTATTGAATCATATCGTATGTATTGAATCTTCGTAATGGATGTATTGAATGCAAGTGATTTTCAAATCAAATTCAATTATGTTACCAAATGTAAATATGTATATTTTCTTTATTTATTATTTATTTTTGAATCAATTATGTTGTTAAATGCATGTGAATTTAATATTATAAATATTTTCATAATTCCGATACTTGGTAAGCACAGATGTAGTTCATTTTCTTTTTATGGAATAGGCGGGCAAACGAGCAGACGTATCGCCTGATAGTAAGCGATTATCGCCACCCATGGACACCTGTAACACCAGAGGCGTCACAAGTGCGTTGCCGGCCTTTTGAGGATGGGGGGGGAGGTAGGGGTAGGGGATTGTGGTATGGGCCTCCGGTATCCTCACTCACTCGGTGAAACACAGCGCAAGCACTATTTCACACCGGTTTTCTGTGAGGCCGTGGTATCACTCCGGTCGAGCCAGCCCATTCATGCCGAAGCGTTATTATTACGGAACGGTATATTTTATTTACTAGTCATCATGAACGATTTGCACCAGTTCCCTTGATTGCGACCAGTGAACACTAGTTTGATCTCATATCATTCAGATTACAAGTAAATTTTGCTATATCCCTGAAATTAGATATCGTTTTGCAAGCAGCAGGTATGTCTTTAAGACAACTCAGAAGATAAACAAGTTTACTTGTTTCCTAAAGAGTACTTAAATAATAATATATTCACTCGAATGGTAGTTGTTGTTTGTTACTTAACCTCTTATTTTGTAAGCCTTCAAATGAAGTTTCGATGGCTCAATCATATCGAGTTGGTTTTTTTAGTGCTAAGTCCTCGACTTAATTTACATACATAGGTTGTAAAAGCGATAAAAAATATAAACAATGTATTCTTGGAGTCCTCGCACTCGCCTGTCTTCGAGGCGTCAAGAACCTCGACTGTTATCCGAGAACGTTAAAACATTGCAAGGTTATGTAATCTTAGCCGTATTAGTCTACGGATGGGTGCCCACTTCTAAATATATTGAGACCCTTCCGTGCATCGGAACTTAGAACTGTTGTTCTGAGTCTTAGATAATCCATATGATGTTTCATATGGATTATATAAAACGTTGTCTGAAGTGAGGTTTGAACTCACTACGCCATCCCTGTAGTTAAACTACCGTACCGTCAAAATGCCTTTGAAGCGTTAACACAACACGGTATATGCGGTTTCTTTGTATTTCTTAGCAGTAAGATCCTTTTTTGTAATCTAATGTAAAATAATAATTAATATTCGTACTGACAGCTTGACAGCGAATTCATTAAGCCAGTACTTAAGTAGTTTTTACCTTGTTTAGCAACAGCGATATGAAATTGTCTTACATCAAGTACCTTCTTAATTAATTTTCTTTTCGCTTCATAATCACAAAAAGAAACAAAAACGACGTTTTCTTAATTAGTCTTCTAAATGAAACATACGTAGAAATATTTCACGTTTTATTTTTAAGGGTCCTTAGGTAGTTTAGAAAGTAGATATTTCACAAACTTTATTTAAGTTACGACGAGACATTCTACCTCTGGTGTTATTTACTGATCATTAAATGTTACGTAAGTTGAAACGTGACTCTGAAACCATTCTAGCTTTTCCACGGACTTTATTTAGTACTCCTCTGACCCAGGCGAGGTGATCATGCTTCGATTGATGTTCAATAGTTGTAAAATATACTAACAGATGCAAAATCTTAAAACTTTCATTGGTCGGCGTGGGATTAGTTAGTTACTCCGCAGTAGAGTGTGTCTTCGTTAGGTGGTATTGACGCATGTCTTTCGTTGCATATAGAAGTCGCCACAAGCTGATTTGACAGTAAATAATGCCCTAATATGTATTGAAAATATCTGTAGTCTATGGAAAATACAAAAAACAATCATCAACAAAATATCACAGAGGAAAAACTTTGTGAGAAACATATTTTTATTATAGTCCATTCTGTCCGCGGCTTAACTATGAGTACAGTTATTTTAGACTTTGACGTACACTTAGAATCTAAGTCTTAGATGATAGTAGAGACTGTACTCCAAAGCTGTTATCTTGTGTATATTTACCTCGGTTAGCTCTGTTAGCTTAAGATACGTAAGGTTAATTTATCTATTTATCAAGTTTCGTAAAACGTTTCGTTTATTACAAAAAAAATCAGCAGCTTCACACGCGCCTCACAGCAGCCTCAAACCTAGAACAAAAAAATGTGAAACGGTGGGTGGACTTTGTGAAAGAGGTGATTGAGTATAATGAAAGAATAAAACATACCGCCCCGACCCCAAACGTAATTGGTACAAGTACAAGTGCAGGCAGATGACGATGAGTACAAATCAAATTATAATGAATGTTCACACTTTCAAAACGTACTACATATATGTTATATGCATAGTGAAACCAGGGAATTAGGCCGGAACGTTGTCACCGGATCGACTATTAAGATCTTTTAATAGTTATCTAAAAACTTGACATTCAAATAAAGTAAGAAGAAAGAGCGTACTAAAGACAGTTGTATAAAGCCTGACGCACTCAGCATTCGAAATACAATCTTGTAAATAAAGTATTTGAACGCTGACCGGTAAATACTGTAGTGGCGAGAAATACTATTCATTCGTTTTCGGGGAGTAATCTACTTGTGACTTTAATATTTAACAAAGTATTTAGCTCATGTATTTTAGTAAAGTAACAGGTAACGGATCACAAAATATCCTTAAATATAAATGTACCTACTTCATTTCATCAGATCGTTTTTAATTCATGTAACAAAAATATGTGATTATTAAATTCAATGTAAGCTTTTTCTCTGCCTCTTTGGTCTAGCGGTTAGCGTATGCGACTGCCAATCAAGAGGTCTCGGGTTCGATTCCCGGTTCGGGCCTAAGTGTTATTAGGTTTTTCTTACAAGAAATTCTTAATAAAAGCCCAGAGTATGTAAATTTGGTTGTGTTTCACGCCCGTACCTCGAAGAGCACGTTAAGCCGTTGGTCGGCCGGTTGCCATGAACATCAATGGCAATCGTTACCGGGACGTCAGTGCCCTCAAATATACTGAAAACTAGTTCAGCCATCGAATTCTGTTCACCATCCGGTTTGCGGAGTTCCGAAACCAGATGGTCCGTGGAAAACTGATATCCTGGTAAAACAGGTTGATTTGAAGCCGACCCCAAATAATTTTGGCAATAATAAAGGCTAGGATGAGCAATTGCAAATGATGATCTTGAAGATGATAAATGTTAGCTTGTATTGAAAAGAACAGCAAAAGAATTCATACTCAACAAAAATATATTTTTTATGATTTAAATAAAGTAAACATAATACACTGTTACCCATTCTTCCTCAGTCGACAGTACGCCTAAAAATACATACATTAAAAATCTAATTTATTTTTATCTGTATCTTCACTACATAGTACATTTACTACGCAATTTTCAAGAGCTTATTGCAACTGTTTTCACTTTGTCACTTAAATATGTCTACATGTACATTTTTACACAAAAGTAAATGTTATTACAGACACTTAGTATCCTAATTTAATTTACTTAACGATTAATAGACATAACAAACATATGTATGCCTAAAACCCACAACATTATACCTAAGTAGTATTAGTCTTAATAGTTGACCCATAAAGGCATCTTCATACTTCGTTAGTGGTAATGACGGTAGGCTTCCTTGAGCTAGACGACCTACACTCGGTACATAAACGAGAAACTGTTGTCAACTGCGTAAACAAACTTAATGACTTCTGGCTACTTAACAGGCTGTTAATTTACCAGTACTGCCTATACATAAAATGTAATTACAACAAAATTGGACCTCCATTAGAATAAACGACTTCACGTGGAGAATTAACACGCTGAAAGTGAAGTGGAACAACAATATCTTCCAGGTGTAGTAACCTTTGCCCGAGGTACGTCGGGGTCCAGGGATTTCCTTTCGAGGGTGCACCTGTTTCCCCGGCTTCTAGTACCCGAGACGGTATGCGGGTTTCAGTCAGTCCGAGTCGGACATAGCCACCAGTTGGTGGTATCCGAAAGGGTTTCCGCACAAAAAGAGGTGGAGTTACTTTTGCTACTATTATTTTAGGAAAAAATGTGTTACGTGAAAACAAAATTAAAATCATGGGATGAGCAAGGTACAACAACAACTGCAGATAACACTACATAGCGCAGCTAGTATATAATATAATGCATTAAAGATTCATATAAGTACTTTGATATCTAATAAGTTAAGACCTATTCGTGTCGTATCGTGTCGTAAGTTGATGCTTGTATCGACAAAGAAATATATTAAAGCGCAAATAAATTTGATCCAAGTAGCTAAGGCTAAAACTTAAAACAAGCTGTTACTTACAATATATTAAAATAATAAATAGCCTTCAAAAAGTTATTTATTTAATATTAAATTTTAAGAAAATATCAACTCTGGGGGAAACGAAACGTCATAATTGAATGATTTCAGATAGAATGGATCTTTTTAATACAGCCTGTGGTTGTTATATTGATCCAAGGACTAAATCGCGATACTAGCTAGTCCACGATTTATTTTAGTTTTGTAATAATGTCAGGTCTAAACAATGGTACTAATTTTGATAGCGTAATAAACCTGGACTTTTAAGTCCTGGATTAAACCAGGACTTTCAAGATTTTTTGTAATAAGACCGATTAGGTTCAATAATGTGAACCTTGCTGATGCTACAGATGTTGTATATTAATCCAAATATTGTATTTCAGAGTTCAAGATACCACAATACTAATGGCAAATTAGTTATACAATGCTCACTGAAGTGTGAAACAGGTTGCAAACCATTATATTGAGGTAATTAATTCAGACGTGGTTTGGCAGAGGTATTGCGGTTTCCGTTTCTATTACCTACTAGCAATAGAAACTCTGATTCAGATTAAATAATTAATGTTACTTAATCTAGTAAAAGTTTTAACTATCAAGTCTAACTTAAATGGTCTTATCAACCTCAAGCTTTACAAATACTTTATTAACAAGAAAAAGTTTTAAAACTGTAATCCAACTACGTAAATACTTTTGATTATATATAGCTTTTGATACCCGTATTATGGCGTATTACGAATAATTGGCATCTTATTTATTAAAATCGATTCAGTATTTCAGGCGGTATGGTGGAACATACATACATAGACTGCCAACACTGTTACCTTTTTTTGACTTTGCCTTAGTCAGGTAAAAAGATTATAACAGAAGCAAGGGTTATTCTGTAATCCTTTCTTTTTGTTACCTTGGTTAGATAAAAACTAGAAATACTAGCAAAACTGAGCTAAGCCACCAATTATACGCCCCAGATCTCGTTACTTAATGAGCGGGGGTTGGCGTAAATAAAACAAATAGCCCTCACCAACGCCAACGACATAAACAAACTGAATATTTCCTTAGAGGAAACAACAGCATGCACTTAATAAATTGCTGTTGTACTTAGGTACAACGTTAAATCCTTAAATTATTCTAGTAGTAGTTGTTATTTGTTTTAGAAGATAGTCGTATAGTTTTTTTAAGAGCATTTGGTATTTTGGACTGGATTGTAAAAAAATAACAAAATTTTAACAAAATAACGCGACTTCAAGAACTAGACCAAATTGAAATGGATCCACACGAGAAGCACCAACTTTCAAATAAAAAAACAATCATCGAAATCGGTTGGCTTGATATTGAGTTATTCGTTTATTTGTCGTGCAAATTGAAGACTTATATGGTTTTCTCATGGATGATATTTTCAGAACTGAACAAATTGAATGAAATGGGACCAGACGAGAAGCACCAGCTTTTAAATAAAAAAGAATCATCGAAATCGGTTGTTGTTGTTACCTCAGAACTTTTGACAGATAACAAACATAAAAAAAATACAGTCCAATTGACAACCTTCTCCTTTTTTAGTAAAATTGTAAAAAATAATTAATTAGTTGCAAATAATTAAAAATTATTGTATAAAATTGAACCACACGGATAAGTATTCGTGTTGTTCAATTACTACTTTACTAAATGCCGCCTTAGTATGAAGCATTTCTTTATTTGACTGCCTCGGTGGCGCAGTGGTAGTATATGTGACTGCTGTGCTTGAGGTATCGGGTTCGATACCCGGGTCAGATCAAATATTAGTATAATCTGCAAATATTTATTCGGAGTTTGGTTGTTTTCTATGTAAAGTATGTAACATAAGTTATGGAATCAGGCGTTACTTTGCGGAAATCCATGACATTAAATGCTATGAAATATATAGTAGTATGTAGTAGTAGTATGTAAGTTTATGAAAAAAAAAGTATTTATATCAGTTGTGTAGTACCCATAACACAAGCTCTGCTTAGCTTGGGACTAGATGATGGCGTTGTGTGCTAGATGTCCCAAATATTTATTATTATTATTTCTTTATTTTTTATTTTTTTTTATTTTATTTATTCTTTATTGTACACAAATGGAAAAAAACATTAAGCTACAAGGAAATAACATGTACAAGGGCGAAGTCTTTAAGAAGTAAGTTTTCTTAATTTAATACGCTTTTAACACATTTCAAAATACGTGTTTTTTTAGGTCGTTTCAGAGTTCATCTTGATCAACAACGTGACACGAGAATTTAAAATAATAAATGAAAATCATGAAATGAAAACAACTATCGGATTTCAACGCAGAGAAAACTCCTTATTTAAAATTTCTGAAGTTCTAGAACCACTTGCTTTTAAATTCTATTAATTCGGGCTATAAAATGCTTACAATGACGAAAATGGCCGCGATTTTCAAAGCTTCACGGTTCTTGGTTCTTTAAGTTAATAATATTTCTGCAGACACAAGCGAAACCTATCGAGAGTCTACAAGGGTCGCCGTCAAGAACAATTTTAATTTAACTGCCAAGAGCAAATAGGTACTTAGAATTTCTTCACCATAAAAGAGGAATATATATCTGATTGCAAAATTTCATTAAAATAGTTTGCACCTTAAAATTTTGATAATACAAATAGTTAACAAAAACAGCTTTATTTGACACATACGATAATCTTATTTATCAATGCATTCATCAATAGAAGTAATTAAACGTAATTCTGATTTAAAATTTATGTTCTTAAAAGTAAAGGCGCGTCTCCTGCTCCCAAAAATAACAAAACAAACTAAAGAAATGTTTTTGCAAACCATGTTATCAGACCATTGCCGTCTCCTGCGACTTTAAACAAACGTCACACACGAACATCAAACATAGGGATGCGGTGTCGATTAGAAGGTATCGATACTGTACTCATGAGTAGCATCGAATAAAAAGTACCGTACTCATAAAAGTATCGAAACGGAAGTATCGATACTTCAAAGTATTGAGTACTTTTCTTACCGAGGCCTAATAGCGACCTTTATAGAGTTCTGTAGCCAAATGGCAAATAACGGAACCCTTATGGATTCGTCATGTCTGTCCGTATGTTACAGCCACATTTTTTAGAAACTATAAGAACTTTAATGTTGAAACTTGGTATTCTGTGAACCGCATTAAGATTTTCACACAAAAATAGAAAAAAAACAATAAAGTTCCCCATACTTAGAACTGAAACTCAACAAATTTTTTCATCAAGCCCATACCTGTAGGGTATCTATGGATAGGTCTTTAAAAATGATATTTTTTTATTTTTTTTATTTATACTTTATGCACATTAACAGTGACAAAGGTGGACTTAATGCCGTAGGCATTTTCTACCAGTCTACCTTAGGGTGATGCAGAGCCAAAACACGGTAGATGCACAAAACTAAAAATGTTAATATATTTTTTAATAAGAAACAATCAAACCTTAAAATTTATGTAGATACACATAACAAATACATATTAAATACCTATTCTTACATGCTAATACATATACATACATACCAATACATATATACATATAATATATATATACAATATAATTTCTAAATGGAGAGCATGATGTTATCAAGGTGGATCGAATACGGTGTGTAGGATATGTTTTCGCAACAAGTGTTTGAAACTTTGCCTAGTTTTAGCCATCCTGACCTCGAGAGGGAGCTCGTTCCATAGTAGGACAGCTTGTACGAAGAAGGTTGAGTGTAGAAAATGAGAGCGGTGAGTGGGACATTGTAAAAGTAGGTTGTTGGAAGACCTAAGGTTCCTAGTGTGGTTTGAACCTAGATACTGAAATTGAGTAGTTAAGTAGGAAGGAGAGCTTGAAGAGAAGAGTAAAGAATACAGGGTAGTTAATGCCCGTGTCTGTCTACGTTGGCGAATTGGAAGCCACTTCAAATAAGACCGGTACTCGGACACGTGATCATATTTCCGTAAGTTGAAAACAAATCGAATGCAATTGTTGAGAAGACGGTCAAGCTTATTGAGCAGATCTGCATTCAGGTCAAAGTAGCACACGTCACCATAGTTGATTATTGGGAATATTAGGGTCTGGACAAGCATTACCTTGGTTTTCACTGGCAGAAAGTTCTTAAGCCTATAGAGAGTCCGTAACGAGCCCGTGACTTTCTGGCACACAGACGCAACTTGTTTTTGCCAGCTGAGAGTTGTGTCGATGTACAATCCGAGGTCCTTCACACTTTCACAGTATGGGATAATCATACCATCGTAAATAAGTGGTGGAAGTGAAACTAGGTCTAACTGGCTCATACGACGGTTACCTCCGATGATGATACCTTGACATTTAATTGGGTTTACCGATACGCCAAACATATCGGACCAGTGTTTAATGGCCGCCAGGTCACTATTTACGATCGAGATCGCGGACGATACATCGCACAAATCAGTTTGATAATATAATTGAGGTTTCTAATATCATTTTTTTTTTCTAAACTAAATAGTTTGCGCGAGAGACACTTCCAAAGTGGTAAAACGTGCCCCCCCTCCTGTAACTTCTAAAATAAGAGAATGATAATGTCTCATAGTGCTAATGTTAGATAACCTTTTAATATTATTTAAATTGTCCTTTATAGTATAAATATGAATAATATTAGTATGAGTTCAGTTCAGTTTCATTATACGAGAAGCATAAAATGAAAATAAAAAAAAGTATGAATAAGTATCAGCTACTTAATTATAACGAAAATGATCACTGGTTAGCAAGTCGATAACAGCTGATTTGTAAATCAAAACGATTAATCTTTACCTCCGCAACGACTAAAATAAAGAATGTTATGTGGTAATTGCACAACCCTATGTTAGCAAATGAAATCGCCCTCCCCCCCTTGCAGGCGAACACGGGGATGTTTTCCGTCCGCTTCGGATAACGCGTTTGCTTGTTAAAAATAACAAAACAGTTAGGCCACGCCCATATTTTGATAAATATGTGATGTTTGGTGTTTAAAAACATTAAACAGTGTCGCAGGAGACCCGGCTTAACAATGACTGGCATCAATAAAACATCAATCAGAATTTCTTGATAAATACAATTCTTACTGAAAATTAAATTGAGAAAGAAAGCATAAAATCAAGTTTTTGTAATCGCTGGAAATTGATTACTTTAGCAAAAGTAATTAAATGTAGAAGCTATATAATTAGTCCCCTTACTTTATTGGACGTGCCCCAGGATTTCATTAATTCCCTTTACGACAGACCCCAGGTAGGGCACCTAGTAAAATATAGCCCCCAGGGTGAAATGATACTGCTTGAAGAGAATGTTTGGTATTTTGTCCCTTCAGCTAATTTGCGCTCCAACTTATTATTGACGGGAAATTTGAATAAAGCAGTAAGCAATATGTGAGTGATGTTTTTCTTTGCGATTAATGCTCCCCAGATAATTATGTATCGTGTATGTTAGTGTATAAACATGTAGTTTAAAAAAGCCTAACAGTCATGGACCAAGAGCTACTGAAACTTTCGACCAACGGTGTGTCTGTAAGGCTAGAATCTCTTGTAGTGATGAGTCATAACGTGCTAAGTACGTAACCATCGCCTGGCAGGCCTCAGCCCTGCACATCATTATCTTTCATGGTTTTGAAAGTGTAAAAAAAAATGACACAAAAAACTGGTTCCTGTAAGGCTGAAATTTTTATAGGATTTAGATCATTCATTAAGAAGTTCAAAAACAAAATGACAGGCGATTCCGATGAGCACTAGTACCTGCCAGGCGAACAGAAAGACACACATTTCTTCAATTACATCATCAATGTAAATAAATTTTATTCTGTAAAGTTGTAATTCATATACATATGTTTGTCTGAGCGATTTAAAGAAAGTAGGAACAAAGACCGGCGGTGCTGGAGTGCAAGTAAAAATGTGTCTGAGAACACTTGGTCGGTCCTAACACGACAGATTTTTCATTATTAGTCATAAATAACATTAAATCGTCGGAAGCATCTAAATCAATGCAATATACATTTCAACTAATCGATATATACGATTTTTTATGATCAAAAATAAAGCATTGCCCACACTATTGTGCGTATGACACATATAAATACAAATGTACATATATATATATATATGTGTATGTATGTCAAAGCGAAATTGAAAAGATGATTAATATTTGTCTACTGAATGTCAAAAGTGGCCATGATGAAATCCTGGATCTAGAGGTATAAGCCTTGACAAAAGAAACCTAATAAAATTCAATCGAAAAAAAACCAAAAGAATTAAGTTAGAATTAAGTCTATGTCACTCGGGCTATTATTACGAATCTATTGTCACCTCATTGCTTATTCATTAAAATCGATTGGTAGTTCTCCTTCCTTTTGGCTTTGCTGTAATTAGTTAAAAAATAAAATGAACGTTTATGTGTGCATAATTACAGTCGAATTTCGGCCACCAGTTTGTATAGTACAGTCAACCTCGAAAGTAGCTGACCATTTTAATGTTCCAAAAATTCATATAGAACAGTAGTATACATAAAAAGCTTACCAAGCTTAGCTCCAGAATTGAATAATCATCTTAAAAGTACAAAATTAGCTGAACAACATAATACCAAAAGTAGCTGAACAATATTATTCATATTATGACATTCAAATTCATTGCACCCTACGCCGATCTGAAACATGCAGCAAAGATTGACGTATAAAATATTAAGTTTTAGCAATATATTCATTTTCCTACAATTACGATCAATTGAAGTTCAAAATCGGTAGGTATTTTTTTTTAATACATTACAAATATGTTAATAATAAAAATGTATTAAAGTATAGTTATATTGTTTAAATCATTGAATTGTATACTCATATAAACATGTTCTCGTTTTAGCTATAAAATAGAAGGATTTTCCAAAGAATCAAAACGCATACTATTTGAATAGTTAAATATTAAAGGCTAGCATATATCACTAGTCCATATGGTGACACATTAAGAATGTGTTGAATGTGCTGTTGATGATGATGATGGTGTTGTCACAATTTTGATATGTCACAGATCAGGTTATTATATTGAAATTACGTAAATAGGAAATTTATTGTCCAAATTAAAAAGCATTACGGTGATTTTCCTCAAAAGAGGATTCGTTTCAAAGCAAATTCAACTGATTTTATCTTATTGAAATACCTTTCTTGTTCTTACGGCATTGTGTTGTTCAGCAAATTTTGACTTTTAATGATAACCATTCGGTTCTGGCGCTAGACTTCATAAGCGATTTATGTGCGCTAAGTTGTATATCAGTTTTGGAAATTCGAACATGGCCAGCTACTTTTTTGGTTGACTGTACAATTATAAAATAGCGAAACCGCTGCCGTCTCGTTTCACAGGTATTTGTACCCAAAAACGACAGAATTGCCAAGTGACAAAGTGTAACATTCCTTAGCTATTTTAGAGGAATGCGAGCAACAACAATTTGTTTCTTTTTCATCTGTTTTCAGAGACGTTTTTGCAATAATAGTTTGTAATTTGGTGGCAAAGAGGGATACACAACACATATAACGAAGACACTAATTTAGTTACGTTGTGAGAACTGTTTTCTTTTCTGGCCTAGTGATGATTCTACATCATTAGACCTAGGTTTCTAGAGTCTATGTTTTTACTAAATGAAATTAAAATACAAACGAGTCTGGCTATCGTGATATATTAGGCCGAAATCTCCTTTCTAAAGAGATGCCTGGACTGTGAAAAGTCAATGGAGCATACTGGTTTTTGATTTCTGGAGTTGTAGGTCCCCCTTCTTTCTCCACTCTTCTTCTTATAGAACTATTCTAGTGGACAGAAATAATTACACAAATTTAAATTTAGCCCGTACAAAATACAAAAGGGAAGAATTTTGTGCGTTACTCAAAATGTTTTGACTAATCGAAGAAATTAGAGTCCTCAAAATCGACGTTGAATAACAAACGAACTCGAATCAACCGACAGCTCGTCAGTCAAAATCTAACAGATAAAGTTGGGGCTTTTGACCAAAAGGCTGATTGACATCGCTTTGAATGGTTAACCCTTTAAACATTTTCTGATATTTATTTTACTTTTTACAGAATAAATATTCGCCTAGTAACAAAACCATGCTTGATTTTCTACTAATTTTATGGAGATAAATTTAAAAAGACATTACTTTACATTACATTTATTTAAATACTGAGTAAACACTACAAAAAACCCGTGTAGTGTACTAGTTATAAATATCAAATAGAAACACCGTACCTATATCAATAATCAATATTATTATAAACTAGAAGTGAGAATTAAATAAAAGAACCGAATTGGAGGTAGCCTAACCCCAGTTCTTATTTATAATTAAAACACTAAACAGTTCACAACAAACGAATCTTATAATTCATGATTACAAGAAATTCACGAAATACATAACAGATCGACATTAAAACGATAAAGCAATAGGTTTACAACGATATAACATTAAACGACAAGATATGGCTGACGTATGCCTTGCGATCCTATAAAAACACCTTGCCACCCCGTTGCCCAAACAACAAGTGTGCGACTGCGAACATAGCCAAGCACCGCCTCTTTTATAGTCTCGCACTGCATAATTTATCGGTAGAGTAGGGTAGGTAACACCTAACAATATATTAAAACACATGTTGCAAAATCAAGACAATTTAATAACCCATTAATTTCATATTCGTCCGTATCCATTTTTATTAAATGAAGTAACCTACATCGTGAAATGAACTTAAATTCTTTATACAAAACTATGCATGCCTTCAATTTGATCCCACTCTGTACAGCCGCGAGCCCCCTTATTGTTTTAAGGCAGTTTGACACTCTACCTTTAATTTATTAAGACAGGGACCCTCCACAAAATAATTCAGGGATTCTGGTCGTTATTTATCTGTTTACATTTCGTACATAATTCAACTTAATTAACATGAAGCTTATTGAAGCAAAAACATCAGGTTCATTTCTGAAGTTTTATCTGTGCTCATTTTTCTTCTGTATGGGGCGCTATAACTTAAAAAAGTGAGTGTAAGAGAGTATAGGGATTGGTAATTACTAATTAGGCGTGGCCGTCAGGTTATCAGGCTCAAACCTTAGTGCTTATTAATATTTCATTTAACAAGTGTAATAATTAAAATCATACTTTTCAATTTAAGGATTGGAAATATGTGATAAGGTATATTATTTCAACGTAGGAGACGCTTCAACCAGTTGAGTACACAAGACAGAAGGATCTCATCCTTACCTTCCGATTGACTTCTTTCTGGGGATCATTGCTTGCGTTACTACGAAAAAGATGAGGGACTAGGAAGGTGACAGGGGGAATAATTATGATCTATTGATTAGAGTAATAAAAAACAAAAAAAAAAAACATTGTTTTGCTCTCATAGATAAATAATGAAAACATAATAAAAATATGCTATTTATCAGATGCCAGTACGTCTAATCTAAACGTGCTCTTATTCAAAAGAGAATTAGTTGCACCACAGCACGGCTATTGCCTCCTCTACACGTAGACAGATGCGTCCGAAGACGCGTTCATCACTAATCCGTTCGTTGTTGGTTTTTGTGGCACGGATCAAAGGGTTTCAACGCGAGCGCTCGGCGACCGTCCATACTTCTGCGCAGTACAATATATTCTTATCTATGCTTATGCGGATGTATCAGTGTTTATCGAAAAGCAAATGAGAGTACACTCGTGCTTCTTGCAGTTTTTTTTTCTATGGGTACCTTCTTAATCGTCAAAATGACTAACATGACCACTGATAAATGACTATAAAATTAATTGATACTTTATCTCCACTTCTCATGTTTTTATTGTGTTGTCATCAATGTTTATTTGAATAAATTAAATTTAAATTAATGAAATTATCATTCATATCGTAATTACTTATTATTATTATCTGTATAATTTATAGCTTGTAAAAATATTAGCATAAAATTTAAAATTTGTTTACTGAATAAGTAAATGAAATGAAATATCCATTTTGAGTGTGTACGTGGTGCATCTGTCGAGAACCATCACAGATTGTTCGACCGACAGACGTGTGGACGGCTCGTAGTGATCCATCTGCAGATGCATCTGCATCGCATCTGACGCATCTGTCTATGTGTAGAGCAGGCATAACATAAGACGATGTGACTATGACCTCTTTCCTTTTTCATCTAGTCTCCTCTGACAATAGAATGATCATTTTATAGGAACTAAATGTGTAGTTCTTTATTTGTGAATGTAGAAGGTGTAGTCTCCGAATAATCGCGCCTTAACTACTGAATCGACTTTAAAGTAGGAGGTGCCAATAGATTTGTATAATGGCCCGGGTGACAGGACTATATATACATTTTCAAAAGTTTTCACTTAGTCGGGTAATAGTTTTTAAAACTATTTTTCATCATATAAAGGGCAACGCGTACAAACACCGCCGCATCAGGTGACATCCTGAATCCTGATGCGGTGACTACCTTCAGAGTCAAAAGCGTATTGACGGCTTTAAGGTGAAAGGTCTTTTCTTAAGGTTTTTATATCTTATCGGTATAATATTCTTTACAATCACTAACAAAATTGCGAAAAAAAACTAATTCAAGAAACACTCTTAAAAAGTATGAGGGTAATATTAGATTTTAATAAAAAAAATCATTAAATATGTTCTTCATACATGTACTTTTCTTTGTTTGCGGTCATGCGGCATTTTTTCTATTAGCTACGTTTTTACTTAACTCGTGTTATTCTCGTGTAACCTTAATATGTTTCTTTCTAAATTATATTTCCTACAATTTATCTCGGTAGTCTCTTTCCTATGTATACAGACACTGCCCCAATTAAATAAGTCGCCACTACCGTTATGGATCTTTTGAATTATGTAAATTAAAATTTTCCAAGAACACAAATTGTTTTATATTTCCACCTTTTACCTGTAATCATAAAAAAGGCAACAGAAAGTCAAAAATTAAAAACATCAAAAGAATATTTTCATCTCACAAAGCGTCCGTAAAAAAGGATTAACGCAACAATTTTAATTATTTCCGTCCTACTGTATTCAGCGGGCAGAACTTTGCTGGTATTTCGCTTGTCTCAGAAATAAAGCTTTTGGTAATACTAGCCTTTTGAAATCATTACAATGTTAGCCTGTCTGGTTGTCCAAGCATCTTCTCAATCTCTTTCAATTTAGCTTATCTTTTGATGTCGTAGTTACTGACTTGTAGAAGGTATGAGACACTTTCTCTGTTGCAAGCTTTGCTGAAAATTAAGAAACAGTATAATATTTGTTTCGGAGTTTAGGTGTTTTCTATGTATAATATGTATGTATTTACAAAAAAAAAGTATGTGTATATTTATATCAGTTGTCTAATACCCATAGTACAAGCTCTGCTTAGTTTGGGACTAGTTGGCGTTGCGTGTTAGATGTCCGAAATATTTATTATTATAATTAGGTCTCGGTGAATATCACAATGGTATTTTGAAATGTACTTTTCTTGATTTTTATTTCATCATCGTCATCAGACCGACCGTCGACAGTCTACTGCTGCAGACAACGCAGTCCGCTGCTTTTTGCATCCAGTCGCTGCTGTCTTTGTCTTTTATTTGAGTAATGAGAGATGATTTCATTAAAGTAACACAACCCGAACATATTATTCACGACAATATCTATAACTATAAATTCAAAATTTAAAAAAACCCCCTACTCAAGCACTTAATCGAGTAATCATACGCCAATGATATTTTTGCAGACATTCTGTTATTCTTCCCCACTTTCACCCCCATAACTTTTAAACGACTCAACCGATTCACATGAAACATGTCTAAGAACACTCGCACGTAACTCACCTTTCATACAAAAAAACTAAATTAAAATCGCTTCATCCGTTCGCGAGCTACGGTACCACAGACAGACAGACACGTCAAACTTATAACACCGCTCTTTTTGCGTCGGGGTTTAAAAACAGCAAATTACTGACGTTCGAACAGTCGACAGTCTGGACAAGAAATCGGATGCCGTTCGGTACTAATTTGAAATTGGAAACTATTAGAAAAGTAATTGGATATTTGTCCGTGATCGAATAATTGGAGTCGTATGGACTAGATTCAGCGTACATAAACCCAACCATTATGTTACCAAAGTCAGCTTCAAATGAGCCACAAAAAAACACAAGACGTTAATGCGCTTTCAGGGTAAGATTATGTACTTAGATCCACTCCCTCCTCCGTAATTTTCTTCTGCATAATGTATTTGTTTTTTTTACGAGGAACCGTTTTTTGTATATTTAATGGCGGTGTATTACGGTAATTTAAACTACAATCCTGCTGAGCTGATTAGCGAAGGTAGTTTGATTGACTTTATTTATATTCGGTGGATAATAAGTTTATTGTGATTTGAATATTATTTTTGTTTGTATTATGTTAGTAAAAACGTAAGTACGTACCTGGCTATAGCTTAATCTCTTAGTTTTTTTTTTATGGAATAGGTGGGCAAACGTGCAGACGTATCCCCTGATGGTAAGCGATTACCGCCGCCCATGGACACCTGGAACACCAGAAGCGTCACAAGTGCGTTGTCGGCCTTTTGGGGATGAGGGGGGAGGTAGGGGTAGGGGATTGGGGTATGGGCCTCCGGTATCCTCACTCACTCGGTGAAACACAGCGCAAGCCCTATTTCACACCGGTTTTCTGTGAGACCGTGGTATCACTCCGGTCGAGCCGGCCCATTCATGCCGAAGCGTGACTCTCCCACGCTTGAAACGCGTTACACCAATTTATACAAAACTTATTTTCTCCTTTATTGAACGGAAAAAAATATACTTAAATGTTAGCGAACTCAGCAGAGTTAACTCTTTATAAGTAAATAGCGCTGAAAATATTCAGTGATCACAATTTATTATAAGGGGAGTTTATTATGCTCAGGCTCGAGTTTTCCTTGGAGAGCATTTAGCAGAAAGAATTCTAATAGTTGCATAGCATTTATCTCCACTCTGCTAATATCTCCGCTGTGATTTTTACTGGAAATTAGCTGCATCGTTAGGTACCCTTGGGACAAGTAAATCCAGTAGTATTTTATTATGACTTTATTTTTTTTCTTACACATTATGGCAAATGCAATACAAATGTAACATATTCTCGTTTCATTCACATTTTTTTTAAATGTATGTTTTTTTTATACCTGCCAAAATGACTCTACTCTGCCTGATGGAAAGCATAAGCAGAATGCAAGAGTGGTGATCACCATATTCATTGTGAATGCAGACAATGCAACAATGCAGCATGGTGACCCACACCATGGCGGCCTATTGATGCTTCCGGTCTTGCACTCACCAACGAAACACGACAGCACGAACGAAGTCATTTTACGTTGATTTTCTGTGCGAGGGTAGTACCACCCCGGTCGAGCCGGTCCGTTCGTGCTAAAACCAGCGTGGCTCTACTAGCTTTAATCTTTGGCTGGCGTGTCTAAAGAGGATATTATACCATCCTAAATTCAGGATCCGATATTTAGTCGATCCTGAATTCAGGGAAGTTAAATCGCATTTAGGAATAGTAGCATCCGATTTAGGAGCCCATTTAGGACTAGGACGGTTTCCGACATCCTAAATACTAAATCGGATGCTAAATCGGATGGGTGTAATTACATTTAGGATTAGGACGCTCAGTCGCCGCTGGCCTACAGTCGCGAGCGCACGCTTTATATTTGCTCCGTCCAAAATGATTACAGAAAAGGAGGTGATTTTAAATATCTTGGAATTGTACAAAGATATGCCTTATCTTTGGGACAAAAATGATCATAACTACATGAATAAAAGTATCAGAAACGAAGGGTACAGTGTATTGTTAGGTGTCTATAAAAATTATGATAAGGAAGAAGGAAAAGATTGATAACTTAAGGACTAATTATGTTAAGGAATCAAAAATTTTGGCATTTTGTCACTCGATACGTCCGTCATTTGTCGCTCGTCCTTTAAGTCTGATTCAGAGCCCTGAATCAGTTAACGTGTAATCAGGAGCTGCAGCGACTGAATTTACTGTCCTAAATCGGACACTGAATATCGGATCCTGAATTTAGGATGGTATAATACCCCCTTAAGGTATGATATTTAACACCATGCTTAGACCAATAGGAGCCGAGCATGATTGAAAACAGACGCAGACGCAATTGTGTGGGTCAGCTAGTATTATATAATACAATGGCCATCTTACCTCCTTAGTACACGTAATATGTAATATTACTATATGATTTAAAATGAGTTTCGCAATATATAATGTTTTAATACTTAAACTGCTTAGCTTAGAAATGCATATACTTATTAAATACGTGAGCTACGTGTACATAATCCGAACTTATGACCCCTAGATCTTTTATGCGGTAGTATTATAATACTACCGCATAAAAGCACCGCATAATATTATATATATAGATATATCTATATATATAATATTATATCCTCAGTCGGTTGTGATTTCATCAAGGATTCTACTGAGGTGTACCTCTACGAAAATATATGAGAATTATTCGAAAGTAAGCCTTTGTACACACAACACATGGCACAATTTACGTTAATAGCTACTAAAGCAAATGGTCTGGTATATCCATCTTAGCTACTTCGTTACATTCTCATAGACATAGCATGCGGCTATGGGATGAAGTCTTCATCCTCTTATTTTAATGAAAAGGTAAGACTATATCTATAAATAAATAATAAATATTTCGGACATTTAACACACAACGCCATCTAGTCCCAAGATATAAGTACATATATACTTTTTTTGTAAATACATACATATTATACATAGAAAACATCCAAACTCCGAAACAAATATTTGCAGATCATACAAACAGGTGTGATGTTGGTTAATGGTACTCTTAGTACCCTTAATAAAAACAATTTCTAGTTCTACCAATAAATCAAATGTAAAAACTTATCTATCACATAAATTGATACATAATTTTATTTAAAATAATACGAGATAACATCATCAATAGTCAAGCACATCGTCCTTGAATTGTCATATTGTTATCACACTTAATTATAAAAGTGAAAGTAAGTCTCTTTGTTACGCTTTTCCGGAAAACTACTTAACCGATCATCATGAAACTTTGTACACAAATTCTTGGAGGTATTAGAAGTAACATAGGATAATTTTTTTACCAACTTATAAAAAGGAGGAGGTTCTTAATTGGACCGTAATATGTTTTTTTTATATGTGTTCGCGTATAACTTCGTCGTTTACGAACCGATTTTAATCGATTCTTTTTTTAATGAAAAGGAGATAACACAACGGTGGTACCATGATAAGGACACTAAGATCTAATGATGGCAACCAAGAGTAATCGAGTAGCTGACCCACGCAACCTCGTTTGCGTCTCCTATTACCCGTAGCGTGATATTTTACCCCGTTTTTGAAACATTCTTCATTGGTGCTCCGCTCCTATTAGTCTTAACATGATGCTATATAGCCTATAGCCTTCCTCGATAAATCGGCTATCTAACACTGAAATAATTTTTCAAATCGGACCTGCGGTTTCTGAGATAAGCGCGTTCAAACAAACAAACATACTCTTCAGCTTTATAATATTAGTATAGATAGTATAGATGTGAACGAAGCCGCGCGTGCGAAAGCTAGATAGGTATATTTCCAATTCATATTAAAATGTAAAAGTTTTATCATAAGATACACAGAAGCCAAACTAGTGAGCGATATATCGAGTGCTTTTATTACAGTTTTTATTCGTAAATTAGTTCTTGCCCGCGACTCCGCCCGCTTTTTTGTTGGTTATCACAGTAAAGAGTAGCCTATGTCTTTCCTCAAGAATCAAAGTATGTTCATGCCTTTCTTTGAAATCGGTGCAGCGATTTGGTCATGAAAGCGTGACAGACAGACAGACAGAGTATAGTAAGTATGGATAGATAGTACTGAAATAGAATTGTGAAAGTGTGTTATTAAATCAATATTGTTGATTTCAAGATATCAAGATTCAAGATAAATTAAAATTGTATCAAGTGAAATCGACTTTTTCAAGCCACGTGTTAGGAAATAACAATAAAATGCGTGAAATCACTATAACTTATGTCAGTTAAGCATAATATTCAGGCCATACAATAAATGAGCCTTTCATGCACCGCTCATATAACCTACGACTGTTATTTTTTGTGGTAAAACGTTGGCGGGGCAAATGTATCTTACTTATAGCCAGATATTATGACACTATTATGTAAGGGCGCCCGGAATGTAAGGGATAAAACGGCCATCTCACTGGCCTCATTGCAACCTTACTTTGCGAATTGCGACCTTTTCATTTGAAAACTGTGTTTTTATGATCCATATTTCAACAAGAACAAAAATTGCATCCCATCATAATATTATGCGACAGCGTATTCAGGAAATTGAAAAACAAATAAAAATAAATAAATATTTCGGACATCTACCACACAACGCCATCTAGTCCCAAGCTAAGCAGAGCTTGTGTTATGGGTACTAGACAACTGATACAAATACTTATATACTTTTTTTTTGTAAATACGTACATATTATACATAGAAAACACCCAAACTCCGAAACAAATATTTGTAGATCATACAAACATTTGGTCCGACCCAGGAATCGAACGCGAGACCATGATCAGCGGTCGCACACGTCAACCGCTAGACCAACGAGGCAGTCAAATGCGCCTTCAACGGTTTTCCTCAATACCAGATACATGATAAGCTTAATGGCAGTATCACTCAGTCAGTCAGAGATTAACTTAATCGTATTTGTACATAATATAAAGTAAGACATATAGTGTGTTCATTTTTGATTGTCATTTTTTCTTGTTTGACGTTTTGACGTTGACAGATAGTACTATTGAGACGCTTGTTGTCAACGGTCGACGATTGTCGTTTTTGGGAACCGTTTTAATTGTAATTTATTTACACATCGCACTGAAGGAAACTTGCGATCGGGTCAGCCTGATAAAGTGTTCCTTTCAATCGACTTCTACTGCTAAATATTGGCATTTTAATAGAATAAAACAATCATTAGAAAATTGGTCACCTTGTAATATTTATGGGTACACAAATTTTATGTAAACATAAAAAGGTAGGTACAAGGAACAAAGCAAGTTAATAATAGGTAGGTACTTGTCTTAAAAAATAATCTGATTATCGCTGTCGCTAATTACCGCTGATCATCGCATTATTCTTAATAGACAAATAACCTATAATGTTACCATTATAACATTTTTGCCTAATATCTAATTGTAAAAACGGTTATTATTATTATGTTATTATATTCACAGTTCTCGGTTATTCAACGGTTTTTATATCCATGGTTTTACGTATCGCCTGATGGTAAGCGATTACCGCCGCCCATGGACACCTGCAACACCAGAAGCGTCACGAGTGCGTTCCCGGATTTTTAGGGATGAAGGGGGGAGGTAGGGTTAGGGGATTGGGGTATGGGCCTCCGGTATCCTCACTCATTCGGTGAAACACAGTGCAAGCACTGTTTCACACCGGTTGTCTGTAAGGCCGTGGTATCACTCCGGTCGAGCCGGCCCATTCATGCTGAAGCGTGGCTCTCCCACTGTGAATTGTCGTCCCAAATTCGGTTAGTAAAAAACATGGTTGAATTTCAGATTTTTAAGGTAGAAAAAATTGTCGCTTTCAACATTCGCGACGTCATTAAGCAAAAACGATGTTTCAGGCAACGCACGATAAACCTTTTTGTATTCATCGCTTGACGTGTGAAAGCCTTGTAAGAGCAATCCCGCTCTAATGAGTTTTAAATCGGCCTAATATGTAGCAATCAGTTTGAACTTGTAAGACACTGAGAAAGTGTGACTGCCTCCTTAAAAGAACAAGAAATTCATGTGATATTATAGTCACTACTCAATACTTATTGTTTTCATACTATTATACTATTTCCATTTCTTTATTTTCTCGATGACAGTTCTAATTTGATAGTTGTAGTGTTGTGACCAAATAAGTAATGATATCGATCGCATATATTTATTATGTTTTGAACAAAGACAAATACAACAAAAACATTCAAATATATTTTTGCAAGCTAGGAACACTCAATGACCCACCACCATTTTGAGTTTGTTTTAATCTGTCTATAAAACAAGACGGTCGTCCTTTAAAGTCACTACATTTCTGTTCGCTGAGTTTTTTCACATTATCCATACATACGTTACGTTGTGTATTTTGTGTTCCTCCGTGTTGATTGCTGTCTGAGCTGTCAAATGTCAAAATGCCTAAAGGATCTGTTCTGAAAAGGCAGGCGAGAGAACTGGTGATCAAGGTTCGTAATTACTTTGAAGCAGAGTATCAAAATGGTGGCCCGCTATTACCACTGTCGCAAGTGCGAGAGCGTGTGTATGCATTAGGAATTAGTGGACCTAAAATTTCAAAAATTACTACCGGTACAAGCGGCACACAGGAAAATAAGCTTCGTACGCCGAAGAAAAAACGCCAACCACGTCGTGTGACATCGGTTGACAACTTCGACGCTGTCGCTATTCGCCGTCAAGTATATGACTATTACTTGCGCAAGGAAATTCCAACACTTAAAAAACTTATACTAACATTTAAACTTTCGCGTTCGCGAGTCAGCCTGTGACCACGGCCGGTGCAACCTGGTCGAAACGTCAGGCAAATCAGAGGTATGTAATACCTTTTAATAAGTGATCGCGTTAATTCCCGTAAAAATATTTATTGTTATATTTAAAAAACTTGTTGTTTCTTTACGTGAATATGGTTTGTTCCATGGCCAAAAAACATCATTTAGCTTGGTTTTGAAATAAATTGGATTTTCTTATAAAAAATCGAACAAACGTAAAATATTGATGGAGCGTCACGACGTTGCTATGGCTCGCTGCGAATTTTTGAGCGAAGCCAAAAAGATATCAGATTGGTCAAATGTTATTTTCACTGACGAGACTTGGTTAAATGCAAACCACACAGTATCTTAGAACTGGACTGACGACACCGCCGCTTCCACTAGTTCAGTGCCAATGGGAAAAGGTGGACGCCTTATCATATACCATGTAGTGTCTACGAAAGGATTCGTGTCAGATGCTTTACTGGCCTTTAAATCCAAGAAAACAGTGGACTACCACGAAGAAATGAACGCAGAGATTTACGAAGGATGGTTTAAAGAAATGATGCAATCTAAGAAATGGTGTAATCTCTGGAAGAACCGTCGATAATTATTATGGACAATGTTACATATCACTGCAGACAAATTTATAAAATTCCGACGCAGGCCAATAAAAAGCAAGAGATAATTGACTGGCCCTAACGTCATGGCGAAAATGAATAGAAGGTAGTAGAGCCACGCTGATTTCGGCACTAACGGGCCGGCTCGACCGGGGCGGTACTACCCTCGCACAGAAAATCAACGTAAAATGACAGCGTGCTGTCGTGTTTCGTTGGTGAGTGCGAGACCGGAGGCCCAATTAGTCTAGTCAACAAGTTCCATACTTGTTGACTAGACTAAAAGATGCAGTAGCATCACTAGGCCGCCATGGTGTGGGTCGCCATGCTGCATTGTCTGAATTCGCAGTGAGCATGGTGACCACCACTCTTGGATTCTGCTTATGCTTTCGATCAGGCAGAGTAGAGTCATTTTGGCGGGCCAAACATAAAAAAAAAAAAAAAAAAAAAAAAAATGTGGATAGTACTTTATTTAAAAGTACAATTAGTGAATATTTTAAAATCGAAAAAAAGCCTCCCTAAAAGATATATTACCGAAGAAATAGCTGCCGAATGTGGTCATTGGGTTCTTCGACTTCCGCCGTATCATTGCCAGTACAATGCTAAAGAACTAATATAAGTACAAATCAAAGGACACGCCGCTCGAAACAATACCCATCCCCCTTTTACGGCAAACAAGATGTTAAATTTATTAAAAAATGCATGTGCGGAAATAAAACATTATAGCGTTGGATTGGAAAATTCATGTAGCATTCGATAATATAGAAGTACAGGAACTTATAATAAATGTCAGGGAGATCTCATCGAGTGACAGTGACGATTCATCAGATTTTGATTAAAATAAATAAATAAAGAATCAACATAATATAATTACATCTTGTAATGAAATGTAATATTAGTTAATAAATTTGTACATAATTATCCGGCAATAGTTTAGTTTCTTACACTTTGTAAAAAAATATCGGGTCTGTTATCGTATTATGTTTATCGACGGACTGCCTCGTTGGTCTCGCGGTTGGCGTGTGCGACTGCTGATCATGAGGTCTCGGGTTCGATTCCCGGGTCGGACCAAATGTTTGTATGATCTACAAATATTTGTTTCGGAGTTTGGGTGTTTTCTATGTATAATATGTATGTATTTACAAAAAAAAAAGGAAATATATTTGTATTTGTATCAGTTGTCTAGTACCCATAACACAAGCTCTGCTTAGCTTGGGACTAGATGGTGTTGTGTGTTAGATGTCTGAAATATTTAAAAAAATATATTTAAATATCGATAGCTCCATCCCTATGAGTTTCCATCCATCTGCTATGACCTTGTACGTGCATAAGCGTCATATTTTTATTGAATAATGTATAATATTATTTAATCTAATTACATAATGTAAAAAAGACGCTCGTTCAAATTTCCAAAAAGAGCTGTAATCGAGAAAATAAAGAAATGGAAATAGTATAAGTAAAATTAGCACCCGTATTAAAAAACGTATGTCTAAAGCCTTCTTTAGCAAAATTTCTTATTTATTCAAATCACCGATTTCAGGAGTTTCTTTTAACTGCGTCTCGCGTCTGCGTCTTTATGTAAGTACGCCATTAAACAACTAGAGGTACAATAAATATTATTATTATATATCTATATTATATATCTCTTATTTTAATGAAAAGGTAAGACTATATCTATAAATAAATAATAAATATTTCGGACATTTAACACACAACGCCATCTAGTCCCAAGATATAAGTACATATATACTTTTTTTGTAAATACATACATATTATACATAGAAAACATCCAAACTCCGAAACAAATATTTGCAGATCATACAAACAGGTGTGATGTTGGTTAATGGTACTCTTAGTACCCTTAATAAAAACAATTTCTAGTTCTACCAATAAATCAAATGTAAAAACTTATCTATCACATAAATTGATACATAATTTTATTTAAAATAATACGAGATAACATCATCAATAGTCAAGCACATCGTCCTTGAATTGTCATATTGTTATCACACTTAATTATAAAAGTGAAAGTAAGTCTCTTTGTTACGCTTTTCCGGAAAACTACTTAACCGATCATCATGAAACTTTGTACACAAATTCTTGGAGGTATTAGAAGTAACATAGGATAATTTTTTTACCAACTTATAAAAAGGAGGAGGTTCTTAATTGGACCGTAATATGTTTTTTTTATATGTGTTCGCGTATAACTTCGTCGTTTACGAACCGATTTTAATCGATTCTTTTTTTAATGAAAAGGAGATAACACAACGGTGGTACCATGATAAGGACACTAAGATCTAATGATGGCAACCAAGAGTAATCGAGTAGCTGACCCACGCAACCTCGTTTGCGTCTCCTATTACCCGTAGCGTGATATTTTACCCCGTTTTTGAAACATTCTTCATTGGTGCTCCGCTCCTATTAGTCTTAACATGATGCTATATAGCCTATAGCCTTCCTCGATAAATCGGCTATCTAACACTGAAATAATTTTTCAAATCGGACCTGCGGTTTCTGAGATAAGCGCGTTCAAACAAACAAACATACTCTTCAGCTTTATAATATTAGTATAGATAGTATAGATGTGAACGAAGCCGCGCGTGCGAAAGCTAGATAGGTATATTTCCAATTCATATTAAAATGTAAAAGTTTTATCATAAGATACACAGAAGCCAAACTAGTGAGCGATATATCGAGTGCTTTTATTACAGTTTTTATTCGTAAATTAGTTCTTGCCCGCGACTCCGCCCGCTTTTTTGTTGGTTATCACAGTAAAGAGTAGCCTATGTCTTTCCTCAAGAATCAAAGTATGTTCATGCCTTTCTTTGAAATCGGTGCAGCGATTTGGTCATGAAAGCGTGACAGACAGACAGACAGAGTATAGTAAGTATGGATAGATAGTACTGAAATAGAATTGTGAAAGTGTGTTATTAAATCAATATTGTTGATTTCAAGATATCAAGATTCAAGATAAATTAAAATTGTATCAAGTGAAATCGACTTTTTCAAGCCACGTGTTAGGAAATAACAATAAAATGCGTGAAATCACTATAACTTATGTCAGTTAAGCATAATATTCAGGCCATACAATAAATGAGCCTTTCATGCACCGCTCATATAACCTACGACTGTTATTTTTTGTGGTAAAACGTTGGCGGGGCAAATGTATCTTACTTATAGCCAGATATTATGACACTATTATGTAAGGGCGCCCGGAATGTAAGGGATAAAACGGCCATCTCACTGGCCTCATTGCAACCTTACTTTGCGAATTGCGACCTTTTCATTTGAAAACTGTGTTTTTATGATCCATATTTCAACAAGAACAAAAATTGCATCCCATCATAATATTATGCGACAGCGTATTCAGGAAATTGAAAAACAAATAAAAATAAATAAATATTTCGGACATCTACCACACAACGCCATCTAGTCCCAAGCTAAGCAGAGCTTGTGTTATGGGTACTAGACAACTGATACAAATACTTATATACTTTTTTTTTGTAAATACGTACATATTATACATAGAAAACACCCAAACTCCGAAACAAATATTTGTAGATCATACAAACATTTGGTCCGACCCAGGAATCGAACGCGAGACCATGATCAGCGGTCGCACACGTCAACCGCTAGACCAACGAGGCAGTCAAATGCGCCTTCAACGGTTTTCCTCAATACCAGATACATGATAAGCTTAATGGCAGTATCACTCAGTCAGTCAGAGATTAACTTAATCGTATTTGTACATAATATAAAGTAAGACATATAGTGTGTTCATTTTTGATTGTCATTTTTTCTTGTTTGACGTTTTGACGTTGACAGATAGTACTATTGAGACGCTTGTTGTCAACGGTCGACGATTGTCGTTTTTGGGAACCGTTTTAATTGTAATTTATTTACACATCGCACTGAAGGAAACTTGCGATCGGGTCAGCCTGATAAAGTGTTCCTTTCAATCGACTTCTACTGCTAAATATTGGCATTTTAATAGAATAAAACAATCATTAGAAAATTGGTCACCTTGTAATATTTATGGGTACACAAATTTTATGTAAACATAAAAAGGTAGGTACAAGGAACAAAGCAAGTTAATAATAGGTAGGTACTTGTCTTAAAAAATAATCTGATTATCGCTGTCGCTAATTACCGCTGATCATCGCATTATTCTTAATAGACAAATAACCTATAATGTTACCATTATAACATTTTTGCCTAATATCTAATTGTAAAAACGGTTATTATTATTATGTTATTATATTCACAGTTCTCGGTTATTCAACGGTTTTTATATCCATGGTTTTACGTATCGCCTGATGGTAAGCGATTACCGCCGCCCATGGACACCTGCAACACCAGAAGCGTCACGAGTGCGTTCCCGGATTTTTAGGGATGAAGGGGGGAGGTAGGGTTAGGGGATTGGGGTATGGGCCTCCGGTATCCTCACTCATTCGGTGAAACACAGTGCAAGCACTGTTTCACACCGGTTGTCTGTAAGGCCGTGGTATCACTCCGGTCGAGCCGGCCCATTCATGCTGAAGCGTGGCTCTCCCACTGTGAATTGTCGTCCCAAATTCGGTTAGTAAAAAACATGGTTGAATTTCAGATTTTTAAGGTAGAAAAAATTGTCGCTTTCAACATTCGCGACGTCATTAAGCAAAAACGATGTTTCAGGCAACGCACGATAAACCTTTTTGTATTCATCGCTTGACGTGTGAAAGCCTTGTAAGAGCAATCCCGCTCTAATGAGTTTTAAATCGGCCTAATATGTAGCAATCAGTTTGAACTTGTAAGACACTGAGAAAGTGTGACTGCCTCCTTAAAAGAACAAGAAATTCATGTGATATTATAGTCACTACTCAATACTTATTGTTTTCATACTATTATACTATTTCCATTTCTTTATTTTCTCGATGACAGTTCTAATTTGATAGTTGTAGTGTTGTGACCAAATAAGTAATGATATCGATCGCATATATTTATTATGTTTTGAACAAAGACAAATACAACAAAAACATTCAAATATATTTTTGCAAGCTAGGAACACTCAATGACCCACCACCATTTTGAGTTTGTTTTAATCTGTCTATAAAACAAGACGGTCGTCCTTTAAAGTCACTACATTTCTGTTCGCTGAGTTTTTTCACATTATCCATACATACGTTACGTTGTGTATTTTGTGTTCCTCCGTGTTGATTGCTGTCTGAGCTGTCAAATGTCAAAATGCCTAAAGGATCTGTTCTGAAAAGGCAGGCGAGAGAACTGGTGATCAAGGTTCGTAATTACTTTGAAGCAGAGTATCAAAATGGTGGCCCGCTATTACCACTGTCGCAAGTGCGAGAGCGTGTGTATGCATTAGGAATTAGTGGACCTAAAATTTCAAAAATTACTACCGGTACAAGCGGCACACAGGAAAATAAGCTTCGTACGCCGAAGAAAAAACGCCAACCACGTCGTGTGACATCGGTTGACAACTTCGACGCTGTCGCTATTCGCCGTCAAGTATATGACTATTACTTGCGCAAGGAAATTCCAACACTTAAAAAACTTATACTAACATTTAAACTTTCGCGTTCGCGAGTCAGCCTGTGACCACGGCCGGTGCAACCTGGTCGAAACGTCAGGCAAATCAGAGGTATGTAATACCTTTTAATAAGTGATCGCGTTAATTCCCGTAAAAATATTTATTGTTATATTTAAAAAACTTGTTGTTTCTTTACGTGAATATGGTTTGTTCCATGGCCAAAAAACATCATTTAGCTTGGTTTTGAAATAAATTGGATTTTCTTATAAAAAATCGAACAAACGTAAAATATTGATGGAGCGTCACGACGTTGCTATGGCTCGCTGCGAATTTTTGAGCGAAGCCAAAAAGATATCAGATTGGTCAAATGTTATTTTCACTGACGAGACTTGGTTAAATGCAAACCACACAGTATCTTAGAACTGGACTGACGACACCGCCGCTTCCACTAGTTCAGTGCCAATGGGAAAAGGTGGACGCCTTATCATATACCATGTAGTGTCTACGAAAGGATTCGTGTCAGATGCTTTACTGGCCTTTAAATCCAAGAAAACAGTGGACTACCACGAAGAAATGAACGCAGAGATTTACGAAGGATGGTTTAAAGAAATGATGCAATCTAAGAAATGGTGTAATCTCTGGAAGAACCGTCGATAATTATTATGGACAATGTTACATATCACTGCAGACAAATTTATAAAATTCCGACGCAGGCCAATAAAAAGCAAGAGATAATTGACTGGCCCTAACGTCATGGCGAAAATGAATAGAAGGTAGTAGAGCCACGCTGATTTCGGCACTAACGGGCCGGCTCGACCGGGGCGGTACTACCCTCGCACAGAAAATCAACGTAAAATGACAGCGTGCTGTCGTGTTTCGTTGGTGAGTGCGAGACCGGAGGCCCAATTAGTCTAGTCAACAAGTTCCATACTTGTTGACTAGACTAAAAGATGCAGTAGCATCACTAGGCCGCCATGGTGTGGGTCGCCATGCTGCATTGTCTGAATTCGCAGTGAGCATGGTGACCACCACTCTTGGATTCTGCTTATGCTTTCGATCAGGCAGAGTAGAGTCATTTTGGCGGGCCAAACATAAAAAAAAAAAAAAAAAAAAAAAAATGTGGATAGTACTTTATTTAAAAGTACAATTAGTGAATATTTTAAAATCGAAAAAAAGCCTCCCTAAAAGATATATTACCGAAGAAATAGCTGCCGAATGTGGTCATTGGGTTCTTCGACTTCCGCCGTATCATTGCCAGTACAATGCTAAAGAACTAATATAAGTACAAATCAAAGGACACGCCGCTCGAAACAATACCCATCCCCCTTTTACGGCAAACAAGATGTTAAATTTATTAAAAAATGCATGTGCGGAAATAAAACATTATAGCGTTGGATTGGAAAATTCATGTAGCATTCGATAATATAGAAGTACAGGAACTTATAATAAATGTCAGGGAGATCTCATCGAGTGACAGTGACGATTCATCAGATTTTGATTAAAATAAATAAATAAAGAATCAACATAATATAATTACATCTTGTAATGAAATGTAATATTAGTTAATAAATTTGTACATAATTATCCGGCAATAGTTTAGTTTCTTACACTTTGTAAAAAAATATCGGGTCTGTTATCGTATTATGTTTATCGACGGACTGCCTCGTTGGTCTCGCGGTTGGCGTGTGCGACTGCTGATCATGAGGTCTCGGGTTCGATTCCCGGGTCGGACCAAATGTTTGTATGATCTACAAATATTTGTTTCGGAGTTTGGGTGTTTTCTATGTATAATATGTATGTATTTACAAAAAAAAAAGGAAATATATTTGTATTTGTATCAGTTGTCTAGTACCCATAACACAAGCTCTGCTTAGCTTGGGACTAGATGGTGTTGTGTGTTAGATGTCTGAAATATTTAAAAAAATATATTTAAATATCGATAGCTCCATCCCTATGAGTTTCCATCCATCTGCTATGACCTTGTACGTGCATAAGCGTCATATTTTTATTGAATAATGTATAATATTATTTAATCTAATTACATAATGTAAAAAAGACGCTCGTTCAAATTTCCAAAAAGAGCTGTAATCGAGAAAATAAAGAAATGGAAATAGTATAAGTAAAATTAGCACCCGTATTAAAAAACGTATGTCTAAAGCCTTCTTTAGCAAAATTTCTTATTTATTCAAATCACCGATTTCAGGAGTTTCTTTTAACTGCGTCTCGCGTCTGCGTCTTTATGTAAGTACGCCATTAAACAACTAGAGGTACAATAAATATTATTATTATATAAATATTAGGTATTACAGAAAAATGACATTTTGGAACCGCGTAGCTAGATTAATTAATGTAACATTTCGAAAGTGTCTGAAAAAGGCCTACTTGATCAATAAAAGTTTTTTGATTTTGAACAAAACGGCCTAAGGGCGAATATCAACCTATTCCATATTCCTCGAGATTACTGAGGTTAGGGAATGAATAAGTTACGTCTAGCCTGGTTCATTATATAAGCTTCGGAATTCCATAAGGGAATCGCATGTCAATTTAAAAAAGTTCTCTTAAATATGAGATCTTTTTGACATGTGTCTTAAAAACAATGTAATACAAAGAGTTTTGAATGCAATAACAAAATAATAAAAATATGATTTCAAAAGTAACTCTGTCTATCTATTTGTTACGCTTCCACGGCTTAACCACTGAACCGAATTGGATGAATTTGGGTATAAAGATAGATTAGAACTTGGAGAAGGATATAGGCTACTTTTTGTCGCAATAACCGACATATTGTCCGACAATATGTCGGTTATTGCGACATGCGCATAATGCGCGAATGGAGCCGCGGGCACAAGCTAGTTTCTTATATATTTATTATCTAAGTTTATATTACATTACATTTCATTCGTTTTAGAATGAACGCAATCAATAGGTTCCTACTGATTGTCCTCAGGTTGCACTGGGCGTAGTCAAAAGCTGACTGGAATGGTGCAAATCGTCAGTCTGTCTGTCGCTTTTTATCAATGAAAGATGTGCATCATTAATCATCATCACACCAACATTAATCACGTTTTCCAAATATAAATAAGGACTTATTTGTAAAGATTTCTTATTAGTGTTCTTAAATACTTCTTACTAAACAAAAACGAAAAACAAAATGGGTGACATGGGTGTGGTGTCATTTTCTATTTATTTAAACATGAAAGAATCAGAATAAGGTGAGATCAGTAAACATAGGTACATCTTTCTAAAGAGATTACTCGCAAATGTTTTTCAGGTTTATCTCAAACAAATACTTCCACCTGAAAAATTAAAAGCTTAGATAAATCAATCCCTTTTGTTCTTGAAAGGATTTTACTCAAAACTTCAACAGATCAAAGCTTTCGTTCAACTGACAAAAAAGGGAGAGTCTCTGAGATTACTTCCACTAGGGACACGGACGGCGGCGGACAGGCAGATAGATAGCTTTTCCCGTTATCCGGGAAAGCCTCCTTTGCGCCACCCGACCGTCCTCGGATTTCCACAGATCGGATCCCTAATCCTGGCCTAATTTACTTCTGTGTTTCTCCTAGAACGTCAATAACTTATTCAGGATAACCTTAGTAAAGATAATCAATAAAAGCAGTTAGAGGCAATAAATCGTTTTGCTAGTTTCTGGGCATGATTTTCAAGTTTCGAATATATCAAATAGGTCTTGCTAGGTTTGAAATTCGAAAAATTATTGCAAACTAATACTAAACCAATATAAAGTCAAAAAACCAATCATGAATTATGGAATTGATAGATAAATATCTATCTATTCCATTTTTTTTTATTACGTAAACTGATAACTACCATCGATGTTTTATATCAGAAGTTAATTAAGAAAGTGGTTGCTATAGACGTACTTAATGGCCGGTTTCGTCATGAAACATCATAAATCTAAACTAGTTTTATTACATTCGCAAGAAACAAAGCAGAATATTTATAGCTAATCACATTAATATTAATTATACTGTTAATATTACCGATATAATTTATTTTATGGTGCCATACAGTTTATTATTTAAATAAGTGCTCTCTGTGCTAACGTCCTACTTTCTTTTACTATCTTAGTGTGTAATACATCATGATAAATACGTATTAGCAGAAGTCCGGCTAATAATAAGCATGCTTGTAGATTGAGGCTTATGCTTGCAACTTAATAGATATCGTTCACCCTCGTAAACCATTTTGATTAACAACGAGCTCTGCGCTAGATCCTGACCTTATCTAAACAAGCTATTTTATGATCCAAAAAATGCAGACTACGTTTTTCAACATAAACATACAGCAAATTTCCATTTTCCAGATAAATGACAGCTAGAGAATCTAGGTGGAATGAAATTCACGAATTAGCCAATATAGATATCTCTTAATCGACATCCTTAAAAATGACTAATACCTACAGAAATAACTTCAAATCAGCCAAATCATTTATAATTTTTCTTATGACTTGTCTTATTTTAAGCTTGTTAAAACGTACCTACTGCTTAAGGACCTGCCTCTGCCTCCAATACATTCATTTCGTAAAAGCTCATTAGACAAACAATATACATAAGTTGTTTTACAATTTTTCTTCAATTGATTCACTTGACATAAATAATCGAAATATTTGAAAGATTTAAGCTAAATGAAAAGTTAGTTTGATAATCTAAATCTGAAATCGGCAGATAAGTTTGAAAATTATTGCTTATTGAAAACTATACTCTGTCCATTACTTTATTTTCTTTTTGACAGCTCACGCCTATAAATTATCATATTTTTTTTCGGAATTATGTACTACAGTAATGTCGTACTTTATTGACGGTGACGGTACTTTAGTGAAGTGGTCTGTGCATAACAAACAACCACAGACTATAAAACAGTACTTGAAATACGACAAATCGATCATATGATAAAAATAATTTGACTTCATGTAAGTATTTTTTCTGTAAATTTAATAAAAAAAGGAAATAAAAATTGTATCTATGACTCCAAGATTGAATTTTTGCAAGGAATTAAGTCGAAATCTTGGAATTTAGGATCAAACCAAGAGTAAAGAACAATAACTCTGTTCATTCATCTAATTTACTGATTTATTATTTATATTTTTGTTTATTTCTTACATAATATAAAAAACTAATGAAGGCATAATTAATATTTCAACAAAAAAATATTTAATTAAAACGATTGAAAGTTCTTCATAAATAAAATCGCTATTCGTTTCAAATCGAATCGGTAATGAGTGAGGGCGTCACTAATTTCAAAATTTCTTGAACTGTCAAAAAGAAAATAAAGTAATGGACAGAGTATAGCTGACCCAAGCAAACTCGTTTGCGTCTCCTATTGCCCGTAGCGTGATAATTTTCCCCCGTTTTTGAAACATTTTTCATTGGTGCTCCGCTCCTATTGGTCGTAGCGTGATGATATATAGCATATAGCCTTCCTCGATAAATGTACTATCCAACACTGAAATAATTTTTCAAATCGGACCAGCGGTTCCTGAGATTAGCGCGTTCAAACAAACTCTTCAGCTTTATATAATAAGTATAGATTTTGTGCTCCAATATGAGTAGGTGCCTACGGGAACGTATTAACATATTCAACGTTACCTTACGTCTCTCAGGAACGGTGATCAGAGGGCCTAGCCAAGACACAAGGGTTGATACGTGTACGTTAAATCTCTTTCTATAGGTAATCACTGCCGTTTTCATGATAATAAAGATATTACTAGTTTTTAAATACCACAGAATGAACATAAGGTTTACACATTCGTTATAATTTTACCTTACGACCTGTTTTCATAAGAAAAGAATAATATCGACTAAACAGACCCTTGAGTTTTTATAAAACTTCCAGCTTTAGTAGTGAATTAAGATTCACACAAAAACTTGCAATTAGTTGACAGATTGATTCCCTGTTTTGTAACCTTTTTATTGATGTTCGGCTCCTGTTAATGATAGCGCGATGTTATGTAACCTAAAGCCGTCTTCAAAAAGTGGGCTAACCAACAATAAAATAACTTTTCAATTTAAACCAGTAGGTAGATCCTGAGATTAGCACGTATAACAATACAGACTCTTTGGCTTCATAATATTAGTATAGATTATAATCAGTCCCTACCCGGTAGGGATATTGTATCGATTGACCTACTTATGAGCTAGTTGTCACGTGCATTGAGATTCCGACACGCGTTCCCATCCCAATGACAACTGAAGATTGGAGTTTGTCTACTTTTAGAGATGTTTTTTTTTTCTCGTCGAGAATAAAATCTGTACTGTGTTGATAATACCCGATTATTCACGCAAATATAAAAATAAGCAGTAAATTATTTCATCAAGCTGGTAGGTACTAAGGCGGTTTAAATATAATCACACACAGCACCACAGCACACCTACATATTGTAAACTGTAATTTATAATATTTGTTTGTTTTTGGTTTGTTGTCTGTTTCTGTACCTAATAAATAAAAATAAATTAAATTTTATAAATTTTAAAATTATACTTTAAACCTACTACTACTAGTACAACTACTTTAAAACTATTTTATAAATTATAAAATTAAAACCTTGAAGCACCAATCAACAATTAAAACAGCAACAAAGAAATTCAGGTTCAACCAGAAAATTAGATTTATAATTCAAATAATCAAAACCATACTCAAAAATAAACTTTATTGTCACTTATCAACAAACTTTGGCTGTCTAAAATACAGCCATAGTTAGAAGTTTAGAATAACGAGTAACTATAAGCTGTAATTAGAAATAACGACGTCGACGTTGCCAGTTAAATTGGGCATTTAGCCTTAAAACTGTGAGTTTGCCATTGAAGGATTTAATATAATTGTTAATGAACCTCACAGAAGTGGTTTCAGGGGGTGTTTAAGGTCAAAGTTTGGCTATTATCACAGAGTCGGCTTTGAACGTCTTCGTATATGGCAGGACATTTAACTTTCAAACTGAAATGTCAACTACAGCGGAACCTGACTGACTGATAAATTACTTGATGATTTATACAAAATAACTGCCAAAGCTATAGCAGATTTCGTGGGTTCAACTCCCACTTGTACGATTATTTGTTTTTTCTGTATCTGTATTTATGTACGATATGCATATATTTAGAAATACATACACACATCAAAAGTGTCTAGGGATCAAGCATTTTTATGCGGATTTCTTGAGATTGAGATGTGGCTTTGGCCCTGGCCTGCTCAGTCGCCAGACTTGAACCCGATTGAGCATGCATGGGATATGCTACAGAGAAGAGCTCTGCCGAATATGGAGGGTATCCAGTCGCAAGAAGACCTTTTTTTGTTGTTGCAACGAACATGGGCGGCCATTCCACAGCGTGTTTGGATGAACTCATTTTGAGTATGCCAAACCGATGTTCTTGTGTTGTTAGTGTTCGCGGTAGAAACACGGATTATTAATTGTTTAAGTTACCTAATAAAATTTTAAAGAAAACTGTTATTTCAGTCTTTTTTTCGAACTTTAATTTAGTGGTTCAAATGTCAAAAATCCCTTTATTAGGAAAATGGCAAATTTCTTTATTAATGCAAAGGTGACTTGGTTTATCGTTACTGTGACAAACGAAAACACTTTATTTGATGAATCCTTAAAGAAAATTTTAATTAATATCAATCAGGAGAAAAGTCATTGCAAAAATATATGTTGATCTCTAGACACATATGTTGATCCCTAGACACTTTTGGTGTGTGTACTTATATAAAAGTGAGTTTATCAGAGGTTTGCTTACCATAGACGTGACTGAAGAGTCAGATGTGTGAAGTGGTTTTTATTATTATTAATTTAATTTTAAAAGTAGGTAATGAAAGTTGGTAATAGACGAACCATTACATCATCATCATCAGCCTATCGCAGTCCACAGCTGGACATATGCCTCTCCAATTGCACGCAACTTGGTTCGATCCTCGGCTTCTCGCATCCAGCTTTGGCCAGTCGCTCCACGTGGCCTGTGGACGTCCTACATATTACATAATACGTGACATTAATATATACTAGTTTTTTCTCGCGGCTCCGCCCGCATGTAAGTCGGTTATCGCGGCAAATAGTAGCCTATGTGTTATTCTAATGTATAAGCTATATTACTGTAAAGTTTCATCCAAATCCGTTCAGAAGTATAGGTATATAAGAAGAAATATAGGTAGTAGAGCCACGCTGATTTCAGCACGAATGGGCCGGCTCGACCGGGGCGGTACTACCCTCGCACAGAAAATCAACGTAAAATGACAGCGTTCGTGCTGTCGTGTTTCGTGTTCGTGCGAGACCGGAGGCCCAAATAGTCTAGTCAACAAGTTCCATACTTGTTGACTAGACTAAAAGATGCAGAAGCATCACTAGGCCGCCATGGTGTGGGTCGCCATACTGCATTGTCTGCATTCGCAGTGAGTACGGTGACCGCCACTCTTGGATTCTACTTATGCTTTCCATCAGGCAGAGTAGAGTCATTTTGGCAGACCATACATAAAAAAAAAAAAAAAAAGTTTTTGCGTGAAAAAGTAACAAACATCCATCCATCTATAATCCATACTTACAAACTTTCGCGTTTATAATATTAGTAGGATTTATCTATTAAGATTCCACTTAAAAAAGGTATACAACATAAAACTGTTAAAGCGATTATATTACTGCAGACAGTTCAAGCACTGGGGCTTTAGACCACTTTGCACAAAATCGACCAAATCTGTTCGTCTGGAGGAACGATTCCCAAAGTGGTCCTTCTGTGCTTATAGCTTACGGGAAAAACTCTTAGGATTAGAAAAGATTGGTTTCTTAGTTCGTTATTGAATCGTATATTTTACATAAGATTTTTAAATTTGCAAAGTCCCATTAATTTTTTCCTTTTTCCGGGACACTCTTTATTTACTTGTGACTTTAAGTTATATAGACTATTATAAATATTAATGTACAATTAAAGAAACAAAAGCTTTGCGGTAAAAGTAGGTATTTTAACTATTATCTAATTACCAAAACTATTTACTAAAACCACAGTGATAAGATTTGCGTTATTATGTGTAACGCTTTATTTATTTAAGATTAATAAGATAAAGCTAATATATATCATTTATTTATTAAATTTAAGTATCTACTTTTTTTAAATTATTTTTATGGGTAGGAAAGTACACTATGACCTTATCTATTACACAGGTCGTGTGCTCGAACGTGATACATTAGTTTTAAACACTTAGGTATGTAATTACAATTGGTGGATTCAACTATTAGGTAGATAAATATCATTTTATGTGCCTACTCGTAGGTACACACTATTCAATTTTTCTCATCGACGACGACATACCAAATAGCTAACTTATTCGAAAACATTTTATTTTGGGACCTTCATCTATATATGTCTCGTTGGTCTCGCGGTTGGCGTGTGCGACTGCTGATCATGAGGTCTCGGGTTCGATTCCCGGGTCGGACCAAATGTTTGTATGATCTACAAATGTTTGTTTCGGAGTTGGGTGTTTTCTATGTATAACATGTATGTATTTACCAAAAAATAAGATTGTATGTATTTGTATCAGTTGTCTAGTACCCATAACACAAGCTCTGCTTAGCTTGGGACTAGATGTCCGAAAATATTATATATAAAAATGAATGGCCGAAATGTAATAATACCTGCACAAAATAAAATAATTCTTTTTTTGTATGTGTTCGTTATTGTTCGGACAAGGATTGTGTATAAGAAAAATTAAAAGATAGCGGGAAAAGTCTTTTTTTTTTTACCGCGACGGGAAGCTGACACAGATAGGTAATATGAAGGTACGAAGTTCGCCGGGTCAGCTAGTAAGACAATAAATGAGAGCCAGGATTAAACTCGAACTCGCAATGGCTTTATAATAAGATTCATTCTATATTTTGACGCCGCGTTAAAAAAAAACAATATGCGCTTACACCAATATTAAAGGTAATGGCATTCTAATATGTGTTAGTGATACCAGAAAACGATACCGGTAAAGTCAGCCCCGATTAACCGATCCGAATTTATCGTATAAATTAAATCGGATTGTGAATTAACCGTATAATGTATATTTTGTTATTTCCGAACCCAAAAATGATCTCCTTTTTTAGAATATGCCTTGGTACATGTGCCACTTATTACACATCTGTATTATATTCTGAACATGGAGGCCTGTCTGCTTGTTCACATCTATGTAAACGGTAAAGGATTGACTGAAATTGAATTGAGCTTTTTGGTTCGAAAGGCACAAACACACAAATCATCTTTCAAGGATAAACCAATCGAGTGTTGAGAACAATAATGACATCAAAATATAGTGAGTTTATATTTTGATATCATTTTTACCCACTAAGTATTGCATTCATTAATAATATACTAACAAAACCTGTCGTTTTTTTGTTTGTGGAATCAAATATTCCATAACCTTACACTATTTGCAGGAATAACTTTTTTTCATCAACATACCAAAATTACTAACTTATTCATAAACAATATTTTATGACATTTATGCAAAAAGTCAGACAGGATTAAACTCGAACACGTAATGGCTTCTTAATGAGGCCCGACAAAAGGCTCTCCGCAGAAACAATATTTACGCACATTTATAATGAGGGCCAAGGAAGAACCTCCCCCTGCAACCTCTTTGCGATTTAAAGTCGCATATTTCATTTTAATGTAAGCGGAGGCCTCCCCTCACGATCTCGTCTACTATCCACCAGGTAATTACAATTTATACTAAGTTTACCACTCAGTTAATTGCTAGTATTATAACTGTGAAATTAGGAAATTAACCAAAACAAAATTCTGATTTCATTAACATTTATTTGTACATAAGTACCTAACTACACAATGTATCTAAAGAAGCTGAAATATAATATAAAATAAATGGAGTTACATCAAGTGACACGACAGAAAGCACTCACTCGATTGACTACGTTATATCGAATCACAAACAGATTAGTCGATTAATCGACTCAGCAATATTCATAAAATTTTCTCTTTAAAAATAAACATAACGAACGATAGGTATAACAATAATTCTTAATCGGACGATTGGTATTCGATAACTTTTTCTTGATAATAACGTCGTCTCGATGAGAGCTTAGTCTTAAAATGAACAAGATTATACACCATTCGTTTTAATAATCATTTTAAACATCTGATTGCACTCAATGTTACAAAAACCAACGACGACTTCCAACTAATAAAGTAGACAATAAAATTCCATTTATTAGTGTATTTATACTTCTAAAATAATCATTTTACAGTTCTAATTCATATACGAACGATTATAGATGTCTTACATCCAAATGTATTGACGCTGTAATTGATACATACTTGATATAGTAATATTTTAAACTCAAACAGCACACTAACCTTTGGAGCACTCAAGTAGGTTTAATGTTAACTGAAATACGCGTCCATTCTGATCTTGTAACTGTAGCATATTTTCAACATACATTCATAATGGATCATTCTGAACTACAACAATGATATTAAATAGGTTCACTATAATTTGTTCATGGTATGTACTAAAACGTAGGATTACGAGGTTTGCAGTGATGGAAGGCACAAGATGTAAAAATAGTATGATTTAATGGAAGCATCGTAGTGATGTGACTTTAATAGTTTAACAAAATATCGATTCTTAATGGATATGTTTAATACCATGTTAATTAAATGAGTTTAGCGTTAGGTCAAGGTTTAAATGAATAATAGAGGAAAATGAACATTAGCCATGAGCTTTTATCATTTGTTTGGTGACAATTTTACAAGTATAAGAGGTATTGAAACTCCAAATAATAAAAGAATGATTTTCATGTGATTGTATTTTTTACTTTATATGTATATACTCGGATATTTTGCCGAGTACGTCACGCATAACCAAATTATATTTTGAGTTCAAAAAATTATAACACGTAATTACTTATTTCGCCTTTGTAATTTGCCGATTCCGACTTATTTATTAATATAAATCAATACAGGATAACAATACACAAGTTTTAATACATTTTTTAATTAAAAAGTTTTTCGAACAGTTAAACAAATGACAATGATATATGAAACTTATAATATTTTCTTACTATGACTACTCTAGGGTACGTATGCTATAAATGCTAAGTATCGATAACATAATGATATAAAATGTCTTCTAAAAAATGAATACAACTTTATAGGCGATAACCTCAGTCCTAAAATAACCTTAAACAAACTAGTTACTAAAAGAATTGAATATAGAAAAAACTATTGATTCTCATGACATTTTAGAAATGATTTGATAATTTTCATTTCTTGCCTCAAAAATCGTATTTTTAATATTGACAAAGAATATAGTTGCAGTATTTAGTGTTGTTAAAAGAAAAACCATAACATCGATTGTAATGTTATATTAGAGACTTGTAATTCATATTACTTATGTTATCTCTGTTACACGTTTGATATGGAGAAATAAAGTGCATGATTTAGATCACATTCATGCATTTGTAAAAGAAAATATTTGGTTTGATGACACCTAACACCCATTACATTCATACGTTTTTTAATTAACAAGCCTCTCTGAAACTAAAGCTTTGAAAATTACATCAAACTTTGAAACATCGACTACAAATACGACTTGCATTTAAGAATGAGTTCTCAATTTATTTATTGTTCAAGAAATCTTAAAAAAACAAAGAATTTCAAAATACAATATCTAGTAATACATTTAACTTAACCTACGCGACAACTAGATACGTACCAAAGATAAATTAAATCTATAATCACGATAAGACCATTTATACAAAAAATCTTTTTTTAATTTTTTTATATCACTTACGTCATTAAATAAAAGCACCGTAAATCATCTAAGTGGTAATAAAATTAATCATCAAATGCAGGGTATAAAAGGCAAAACACTTCGCAAAATTCTAGAACACACTATATTATGTTATAGATAATATAACGCTCTAAATATTAAAAGAAGGACAGGCAAATAATAGCGATCGCAAAGCGTAGACATGCTGTGTACACGCAAGGAATAAAATAACTCGGAGACGGGTAGTGCGGCGGTATAACACTCATCTTTAAATCCGAATTCGAAAATGAAAACTTTCCACCGTTCTCCACGAATTCGAACACTATCGCAACGAACAAATAAACATTCACACATACATACAATATCGCAAACACATTACATTAGTGAATAGCTTTTAAAGTTTACCTACTACGCAAGGTGCACGGGACAGGGCGGATAAATAACAGCGGACATACTAAAACGAAGCAAATAACACAACAAACCAAACGGGAAAAGTGCATCACGTCAATAATGGGGAAAACATACCTACAATTTTTTATTTTTTCACTTTTTTTAATATTTTTGGTGTAGTCTAAAAATGCATTCTATTTTACACATTATAAGAGGATATTCGCGAGATCTGCAACGCTCCCACGGACGCGGGCCGCGTCCGTTTGAGTATTCCAGCGCTCGGGACCTAATCTATTCAAATAACAGGTACCAGCTGACATGAATTACGCACTTTCAGCAAAGAAAAATATGTCAAAACACTACTAACATTTTTTCGACTTGCGACTAGTTAAATCAACTCTACTTGACCATTTATCGATTAGTTGTCGTTTCTTGTTATAAAACCTCGATTAGTTCGTCCACGAATGCAATTATGTTTTATTTTTACCCTATCTATTTAACAGACACCATGCTATCGGTTACGGTCCTACACGCGTTTCACTTTCTCGTAGTCATATAGCGAGTATATGAGAAGGAAAGTCGATTCTCTTACATGTAGCCGGCGAAACAGTTGTACGCGTTATTTCGTCACAAATTATAAAAGTTGCCCGTGTCGTCGACTACACAAACTTCAAGCGATTCAAAGTGTAGCGTAACGCATCATTTTCGAATAAAATCCTACAAATTCTTAAATTTTAGCCAATTCTATAAATTATAATATTTTTTATTAAATTTTGAGTCTCGATTCGATGACAGGATGTCTCCTGAAGAGTTCTAATGACATTTTAATTATTATGAGACGTGATAACCTTGATGTTATATACGCTGATCTACTAAGAACCGCTAATTGCAATACTAAAATGTAATGTGAGCTACCCCGATTAAGGCTAATGTTTGCATTGAACCACCAACGAACAAGTATGTGCTACTGTGAATGATATCTTTGTTTAGAGGGTTTACTTTCCAACAACTGAAGCAAGAAGTTCCCTTACAGATTTATGTTTAAAATTTAACAAAATAACAGTATCTAATAACATTTAAGATTCCAGTTTTGTTTTTATAATAACATCAAAACGATAAACACTTAAAAGAGTATAAATTTTCAAAAGAACATATAATATTTACCTTTTACCCACTTATTTGTGGAATTCACAGAAAAATATGTAGTGAAACTCCGTCCTTCAAACAAAAACCCTCTTCAAAAGTGGATAATAGGTTGTGTTGAGGCCAAGGGTGTATAATCACGTCTCTAACACGAGTGGTGTTGTTGCGTGGTGTTCTGGACAATGGTATCTAGAGTTGACATACTGTTTACTGTCATCGCGTGGTGTAGGGCAGCTATTCTTCTGCGCTTGCGTCCTCACTGATTGTGTCGCCCGCTTTCTCTTGGGAAATGTTTTGACCTGACGACAAACAAACGCATTAACAAAAACCAATAACTACTACGAATTATTTTCTGAAGTGACTTTTAGTGCCTAGCTGAACAGATACAAATGAATTAGAAATGTTTAAGGTGAATGATTTATTTAGTTACTAGTTGTTGCCCGCGGCTCCGCCCGCGTGTATGTCGGTTATCGCGGCAAATGTGTTACGGCCTATGTGTTATTCTGATGTATAAGCTATATTAGATACTGTAAAGTTTCATCCAAATCCGTTCAGTATTTTTTGCGTGAAAGAGTAACAAACATCCATCTATACTTACAAACTTTCGCGTTTATAATACTAGTGGTTGCCCACGGCCCGCGTATATGTCGGTTATCACGGTAAATAGTAGCCTATGTGTTATTCTGATGTATAAGCTATATTACTGTAAAGTTTCATCCAAATCCGTTTAGTATTTTTTTGCGTGAAAGAGTAACAAACATCCATCTATACTTACAAACTTTCGCGTTTATAATACTAGTGGTTGCCCACGGCCCGCGTATATGTCGGTTATCACGGTAAATAGTAGCCTATGTGTTATTCTGATGTATAAGCTATATTACTGTAAAGTTTCATCCAAATCCGTTTAGTATTTTTTTGCGTGAAAGAGTAACAAACATCCATCCATCCATCTATCCATCCATCCATACTTACAAACTTTCGCGTTTATAATATTAGTATAGATTAGTAGGATATTAATCCGTGGGAGAGCCACGCTTCGGCACGAATAGGTCGGCTCGGCCGGAGTGATCACCACGGCCTCACTGAAAACCAGTGTGAAACAGCGCTTACGCTGTGTTTCACTGAGTGAGGATACAGGAGGTCCATCCCCCAACCCCTCGGTGATGGCCCAGTTGAAACAGATTGTTACTCTAGACGACCGCGCTCAGTACACACCGCACCAGAGCGTGGACGCCCAGACTGCCCCTCGTATTACCACCCACCCACTTTCCCACCACCTACTTTCTAGAGACAGGCATATGTCCAACTGTGGACTATGAGGTTGTTGGTAAATAGTCAAATGGTGTTGTTCTTTGGTTACGATGAAACAGTAGATCAATTACGTATTTCATCGTAATTCAACACGGTTTTATTCTTGTACTTTATTAGTTTACACAAACACACACAAACACCGCCTCACGCCCACATACACTCACACGAACACTCGCGCACACACACTCTCATCTATAGACGTGCACGCTGCCACTCTGTAGTAGTTCTTATACATTCTTAACAGTAACACTTTCATACCTGACATCTAGTACTGCACGAACAGAGTTGGGAGAGGCTGGCAGTCTGTCATACAGGCCTGTCCTAATATAGATGCCAGTCTCTTAAGCCGCGTTTTCACAATAAGAGTTGGCTCGGGCCGAGTGTATTATGTAAACACCTAATCCGAGCGCACTCGGACGCCGGCATCAAATCCGAGTAGACTCGGACACTGCTCTGTTTTTCGAGCTCACTCGGATCATTTTTATAAAAACAAAATGGCGACAACTAAAAAAAAGTGGAGTGACTACTAGTGGTGAGTGCTACTTTTTCTAATAAATACTTAAATTGTACGTTGTTTCATCTCAAATGATTTTTAAACATGTTTTGATCTTCCTCTTCTACTTCACGAAGAAAATTATTTGATGGACCCTGTTGGTCACGACTTAAAATCCATTTCCGTGTCCAAATCAATGCCAAAGGAGGGTTATGATTTTGACAGGCTATGTATGTTTGTATATTCATCTGTTGCCTCATAGCTCCTTAACTGCTTTTTAGAACTGGACATATGAGGTATTGTAAGAAGCGTCTTAATTGTCCGCTGGTTATAGGCTATATGACGTACCACTGAATCTAATGTGGCGCCCTCTAGCCGACTTAAAGTACTGTATTAAAAAATAAATTTGAGATAAATATGCCGTGTTTGGTATCATTGGAAAGGGTGTTACTTGAACATTTCAAAAACACATGTAATATTAGCATTTGCTCGTGACTTTGTCCGTATTTATTTGATAAATGTGATATTTCTATGGTTTTGTTTGTTCCCTCATTCTTTCTAAAATATTAGTCAGAATAAGACAAATGGGGTATCGTTAGAAGCGTCTTGATTGTCCGCTGGTTATAGGCTATTTGACGTGTTACTGAATCTAATGTGGCGCCCTCTAGCCGACATAAAGTACTGTATTAAAAAATAAATTTGAGATAAATATGCCGTGTTTCGTATCATTCGAAAGGGCGTCTCTTGTACATTTCAAAAATATTATTAGCATTTTCTAGTGACTTTGTACGTATTTATTCGATAATTGTGATATTTCTATGGTACCTATTTAAAATATACTTTGCAAATAAATTAATATTATAGAGGCACTAAAACATTTTAATAAAAAAAAAGTAAAAACTAAAACCCAACTACGACATGAAAAAGTATGGAACAAGTTTCAAAAGTTTCAAAATCCGTAGTCACGCCACGCGTTGTTAATGTGTTATGGTACATTTCTACGTAACGCGTGACTAAGGCTTTTGGAACTTGTTTCATACTTTTTCAGCGTCGTTTTTTGTCGTAGTTGGGTTTTAGTTTTTACTTTTTTTTTATTCCCCTTTCGTGATTTTGAACTTCCGCTATTAACATATCTGCTACAACATCTATAACCTCGCAGCAGCAGATCAGTCGATGACATCTTGATTGTGCGAGGAGACGAATGACCACAATATGAGTGCACTACTATCGTGTGTAAACCACTATCCGAGTACACTCGTATGAAGCCGACTCGTACGAGTGTACTCGGTCCAAGCCAACTCTTATTGTGAAAACGCGGCTTTACATAGGAGCATAGCAATATGACTAATGTCAGTATGTTTTTGCAATGCCTAATGTAATGCTGTACTATGTGAGAGAAACAGTATATTGTTTTTTATTATTAATCATGATGATGAATGTTGAGTTCGGAAGCAAACTGCAACAACGCAGATAATAATATAAGATGAGATAAAAGGTTAGTAGTAGTAGTAGTATATTCGAGTATCAATCGCTAACCTGACATAGCTAACACAAGTAACTCTGTACTTCTGGAATATGAATATTTCGAAGTAATGAATAGCTGATGTATGTATATTGTTTAATACAAATACTTACCCTTTTTCGCTGATGAAAGTATGCACTTCTTGCAGCTTATGAAGAAAAAGGAGACACGTTAGAATTGGGCGTGGAAGGCATGAGATCCATAGTTTTACACACCCATCCTGCTATATCCACTTTCTCTGCTTCCGCTTTCCGAATCCATTCATGATTCTGGACAGAAAAGATACAAATACTTTTTTTATTTGCCCATAAAGTCACGGCAAAATCGGCTCAGCCGTTACAGACATTTTAAATATTGATTTTTTTTATGTAAGTACCAACTTAAATCTTACGTAAGGAAGCATGTAAGAACTTAGGCCCATATTATTTCTGTTAGATTTTAAGAAGAGATATTAAAAAAATGTTAATATTAACAACTCGGCTCTCGATTGTGACCACGTTAATGCGATTACTCTTAATTTATTTATTTAAGACAAGGGATTTTTGTACACAAAAATTACGATGTCAATTTAATGCCATTTTTTGTAAGCGTACTACTATTTCAAGTATTCAAATAAGTGTACAGGAAATTAAATTACAAAGAATTTTAGTTGCTTCTGAATTATGACGGCATGCATGGGCCGGCTCGACCGAAGTGATACCATGGCCTCACAGAAAACCGGTGTAAAACAGCGCCTGCGCTGTGTTTCACCGAGTGAGTGAGGATACCGGAGGCCATACCCCAACCCCAACCCCTCCCCCCATCCCTCTCCACATCGCAAAAACCGGCAACACACTTGTGACGCCTCTGGTGTTGCGGGTGTCCATGGGCAGCGATAATCGCTTACCATCAGATGGTACGTCTGCTCGTTTGCCTCCTAATTCCTTTAAAAAAAAGTTATTAACAAACTTGAATGACTAAGTTAATAACGTGTAGTGGGTATGAATTACCCTCTGTAAGATAATAACTCAAATGGAAAATATCATGGGTCAATGTAATGTTTTTTTTTTTATGTATGGCCCGCCAAAATGACTACTCTACCTGATGGAAAGCATAAGCAGAAACCAAGAGTGGTGGTCACCATACTCATTGCGAATGCAACAATGCAGCATGGCGACCCACACCATGGCGGCTTATTTATCATGTATTCTTTTTTTTCTTGTTTTAGAACTGTATCTATCTCAATTTACCATGAGTGTCTTCAAATCAGCTCGTTCGTCTGGATTCTTCTTCAAGCAGCGATCCACGAAATCCTTGAAGTCGTCAGAGAAAATGCCAGCCGGTAACTTGGGTGGTGGTTCGTTGACTATATAGTCTAGGAGCTCGAATATCGCCATTGGACGAGGAGAGTTTGGTGCCTGGAACGTAATTTTTAACGTTATTACTCAAACCAAAAATTAAAATTGTTTTTATTGAGTAAGTTTTTTATAGTGCACTTTGAATCGAACGTCAGTAGAATGTCAGGCCGATAATAATATTCATATAAATTTATTTGCTTATATTTAATATGTTAAAGATCGGTCTGGTATTGGCCTCATAGTGGCTAATGTTGGGTTTGATTTCTAGCAGTCAGATGTTGTGTAATAAGTAAGCACATTTGTTCTGTGTCTAAGCGTAGTATTTATAAAATATCGATGTAGGTATTTAGAAAAACATATTTAATTATTTATTTTTATTGTTTTTAGAAATATATGTGGCTGGTTGAGTGCAAGTCGTATATGTTTTCTAAAAGATAATTTTTAAAAAGACAATTAGCAGAATACCGTAACTATAAGATATAAATTTCTGTAGTCCCTTTATGTCAAAAAGATGACAAACTTAAATAACATTTATGACATAAGACTTATTACTAACCTGTCCAGGGGAATGATCTTCATTTTGCCCACCGAATATAGCAGCGAGAGTCTTTGCATCTGGAGGTGGAATAGGGTACATGCCAATTGCCATTTCCACTAGTGACAGGCCAAGAGACCAGATGTCCGACTGCACTGAGTAGTGTGTGCCTTGTAGACGTTCAGGCTGAAATAAATATGGATAAAAAAATATAAATCTGTGTGTTTCATTAATAAAGCTTGTTAGATATCATTATTTATTTCACAAAATAAATAAAATTCAGCATATTATCCAGTTATGGACTATTAATAGCTGTTGATGATGATGAAATTCACTATACTCTTTGCGCTGTAGCATGGTGCGTGTCAGTTTCAATAACATTTCGTTTCACTCTTGAAAGTTGCCGCCATTTACAAATTATGACTTAGTATTTCAGCTGTACCACATTCACAATAATTATATTAAATCACCAATAACTGTAGTCAATTAAATTAAAAACAACCAGATTGTTATAGTCTACAAATAAATGCCGCACCATGCTACAGCGCAAAGAGTATAATTCATGCTGGCTTGGAGGTAACAGTGAGGCCTCCCGCCACCTTAAAATAGCAGTTAAACTTAGCACATGGCAAGGTCCTCTGCACTTGATGGTGAGGCTTTCTATAGCGCCTAAGACCTGCTAGGGTTCTCGGTGACTTTCTTTCAAGGGTTCATTGATTCCTTTGTAATAGACTACATGGTACACCATGTTATTTTCGTCGATTCCATTTTAACCGACTTCAAAAAAGGAGAAGGTTCTATTGATATTTTACTGAGCCTCTCAGCAAAAGCAACGATAGAATTTATCGTGGCCTGCATGGGGCCGATAACGCCGGTCCAGTTATCCCATACGCGAAGTTAGGGCGAGTCAAAGCGGGTCGCTAATATCTAATAAGTATAATGTTTTAATACTTACTGACATATAACTCCTTGTCCCAACAAATGAATTGGCCATAGAGTCAATTAATTGCCCAGACACGCCAAAGTCACAGATCTTGATTTCTCCGTTGCTGTTGACGAGGATGTTGGACGGTTTCACGTCACGATGCATGATGGCATGTTTGTCACGGAGATAACTTAGTCCCTTCAGAACGGCTGATGTTATCGTTCCTAAAAAGGCCTCAAAGAATGAGTACTGTTTTGTAAAATTTTATGGGCTAATTTGCTTTATGAAAATAACAGAACAAAATGAAAATACATTTGTTTTAGCAATTACATTACAAACATTCATGTTACATTTAAGGCTTCATGATTCACCACATTATCACCAATCTCATGGGTCTGATGGTGTAACATAAATTAATTTACTATTTAACAAAGAGATCTGATAGACTACGAAAGCTTCTTCAAACTACACGAATGAGATGACACACAGCAGGTGATGATCTAATCTATACTAATATTATAAAGCTGAAGAGTTTGTTTGTTTAAACGCGCTAATCTCAAGAACCACTGGTCCGATTTGAAAAACTCTTTCGGTGTTGGATTGTACATGCATCGAGGAAGGCTATTTATCATCACGCTAAGATCAATAGAAGCGGAGCACCAATGAAGAAAGTTACAAAAACGGGGATCTATTTACGCTATGGGCAATAGGAGACGTAAACGACGTTGCGTGGGTCAGCTAGTAACGATATAAAACCTTTTTATTGCAAAATATTTAAAGGCTTTACAAAATAAAAGGATGAAATATACCTACTGAATTTAAGAAGAGTGATAAATGTGTATTTATACATTACTCTCTGTAAAAAAAGTACATTATCATAATTTCTTGTTGTTTTTTTCCTATAAACGTAAAACGCGTAATTGTGTTTCAACGACTTCGTATGATTTCTATAGTTTCACTCATCATCATCTTCCTAGCCTTTAATATTCCCAAGATTTGGGGTCGGGTACTAGTTCAACCGGTTTTAGCGACTGGCATCGAACCTCCGCAACCCTAAGGCCCCTAGCACACGGCGTATTTTAAACGCGCAGATGACGCGCGTATACGCGCTTCAAACGAGATTTGAACGCACCCCTGTATCCTAAGCACACGGGGCGGTCGTGAAACGCGCGTCTACAGCGCGTACGCGCGCAGATACAGCAATACAGACGCGCTGTAGTAGCTCATAGACAATCGTCGTCAGTTGTACAATGACTTCGGTTGAGACAGCACTGCTTACGCTGGCTTTAGTACTGCTTTTAAAAAGAAAAAAGATACATCTATTTACGAGTGTAAGAAGTTTGTGTGGTCATTATTACACAACATTTACAAAATTGGTATACCTCCCCTACCCCACCTCCGACCCTTTCTACGCGCTTCTAACGCGTTTCGAACGCTCTTCACACGCGCGTTTGCATCGAGTTTTACGCGCGTTTGCATCGAGTTTTACGCGCGTTTGAATATATAAAAACACAAAAATCTACATCTGCGGCGCAGAAAACGCGCGTTCCTGAAAATGAAAAATAGTGTCCTATGGCTAAACTACTGGACCAATTTTAATGAAATTTTGTAGGTGGAATTGTAAAACGTGCTCTCCGAGGCATGGGCGGGAAATACCCCCATCATCCCATACTCCGGGCTGCTATTAAGAATTTCTTGCAAGAAAAACCCAACAGCAGTTCGATCCGGGAATCGAACCCGAGACCTCTTGATCTGCAGTTGCTTGCCACTAACCACTAGACCAACCAGGCAGTTGATTTCTATAGTTTCATAGATTTCTATAGTTTCACTAAGATAATGTAAATTAACAATATGCCTTGAACGCAGACTAAGCATGTATACTTGATAAAATTTATAACTAATTAATAATTTATAACACAACCTGGGGTAGCATTGGCAAGAAAACACTAATTCAATCTGACATGACATTCTGACTCACACTGAGTCATACTTATCACATTATTCATCATGACTATTATCAACTTACCTAATATAGACTCAGGAATTCGTCCAGCTTTCTTCAAAATAAGATCTAACGATCCACCGTCCATGTATTCCATACATATCGAAATCTCTCCATCACTGTAAAATGCTCCATAGAATCCAACTATATGAGCAAAGTTACACTCATGAAGGACTTTGAGTTCCCTTATAATTTGTTTTTTAATAGCCGGTTTTACTTCTAAATGGATTAATTTACGAGCCATAATCAGACCTGTAGACTTATGGCGAACTTTCATTACAACACCTCCATTGCCTTGACCTGAAAATAAACACACAATTGTCTTTTAATAAAATATAGTAGATGGCACTGTAGACAGTTAAACATGTAACAATTTATGTCATTTTTACAAAATCCATTAACACAGACATGAGGGCGGTTCGTAGAACGAATGTGGTCACCATGTGGAACCACCGATGTGGAATAAATTCAATCACAAAGCTGAATGTTGGCTGTCAAGAGAGACTCGATCTGATTCGTAATTCTATACCACACGAACATAACAATCAATGCAATAAATATTTTGGGACGCCTAGGTCGGGTAGGCCGGTTGTGATATCTTCCCTCCCTCTGAATCACAGAGGAGGTTCAAAGACCAGTAACTCTTTTGAGTTGCAGTTGTCTATGAGCGGCGGTACTTATTTACCAGCAGGTTATCAATCTTTGTCCCTCTACACCACTGCTGGACATAGGTCTCTCCTTAGCAAGGACTTAAACAGGAGCTTTTATTATACTCACCAAGTTCTCCAAGTTTTTCAAAATCATCATCACTAAGCTCTCCAATTTTCTCTTTCTGGCAGAGGAATACTTCTATCCTTCTTCTCTGTGTGTCATCCATTTCTATTTGCTCCAACCTTTCAGTTAGAGCTTCAATACTAGTCTTAGACTTTCCAGCTAAACCCTGCCGCCTAAAAAATACAACAGTTTTACTAAAAATTTTATTACATAAGTTTATCATTATTAGACATTCAATTTCATTCAATATATGAATGAGAGGATGAGAAGATGAATGAGAGAAGCTGACTTCCTCTACTTAACATGTCGCTTCTACAGATTTAGTATAAAACCTTTCAGCTATAAACAAATTGCTCTCATGATTTTTTCTAAAGGTTTCATGAAGGTCATCCTAAGTCTTCTAAATACCTCTGACAAAGAAACTCAGATTTAATTATGTTTCATACTAGTGGATGCTCGCGGCTCCGCCCGCGTATATGTTGGTTATCGCGGCATATGTGTTATTCTGATGTATAAGCTATATTACTGTAAAGTTTCATCCAAATCCGTTCAGTAGTTTTTTGGGTGAAAGAGTAACAAACATCCATCCATACTTACAAACTTGCGCGTTTATAATATTAGTATAGATTGTTGAAAGTCTATACTTCAAATGTAATTTTTATGTAAGCATGTAGTTTAGCATGCCTCCACACTTGTAATATTAAATGTCAGTGTTATATTATTGAGGTTGACATTTTAAACCTTACATTAATTTACATAAACATATAATAATACATAAAGGGCAATATGTGAAACGGTAAGTCGGCATTTTAGCATACTTAAAGTGTTACAGCTGAATAAGAACACCTTATAATATAATAATAATCACAACTATATTAAAAACTTACAACAGTCACTGGATTCCTGTATTCTGGATATCTATTATTGTAGACTAGTCATGGCACAGAAAGACCATACAATAAATGATAAAGTTAAGTTTTCCCATAGTTCAATTTAAAGTACATGTATAAATATAGCAATGTTGGTTAGTGTACCATTTAAAAAACTCAAAAAGTTCATCACACATAAAATTCAAATTTTGAATTGGAATACCTACCATTTGTTATTACATATTACATTACCAACTTTATATATATACTAAATTGTATGGTCAGCAAAAAATTACTAGCAATTCAATAATAGGAAGAATAGAAGAAAACACAAGTATTCTTACTCTGTTGCAGTAGCAGACTTTAGCTGTGGCGTCATGTTAGATGGTGTGACTGCAGGCACTGTATCTATTGACCCTGGTGGTAGGGTCAAATTCAACTTATTCTTAGACATCTTACTCATCTTGACAGCAATGAGTTTACTGTTTTCTTAACCCATCAAGCGTTCTTGAAGTAACCATTTCCTAAAACATTCTCAGTAATGAAACTTTTTTTTTATGCCATTAAATTAGGCAATTGCATTTGACATTAGAATCTTAATATTAAACTACTTAGTATTATGTTTACTCTTTATAAGGAAGTACTTGGTTCCTACAAAAAGTGGTTTATTAAGAGGATTAATAGGTAATAGAGATACACTATTACAATTATTGTAATTAAATGAATAATTAATTTGCTGAATTATATGAGCACCAGGAACCGACGAGCATGCATGCAGCGATTTATGAATGTGGATGAAGCAAAACAGATGTGTCAGGACCTTAGTAAGTGGAGATCAGTTGTGTCTAAATACCCCTCTGGGAAAGGGCGTGACGTTATGTATGTATGTTAAATATTGAACACATCCATCATAAGATTCTTTAAATTTGTTAAATATAATTAGATAGGTCTACTTTAGACTTCTCGAATAAAATAAATGTTGTAATAGAACTACCATTACAACCTTCTTTTAAAACGGTCATATCCTATAGAAATAACTAGAATAAACCCATAACAATATTATTCAGTGAACCTGTTTTAGATTCACTAATTGTATTGTTTAATGCAGTTCAATATTTAGAACGTAATAACAAACAGGCAAATTAAGTGTCAACGATAGTGAAGTTTTTTTTTAAAACAAGTACAAAATTGAAGCGTATCGGCGAAAATTAACCGGGTGAGTAACAGTGTAACAAAAAAGGGTGTAGGCAAGTAAGATATCAAATAAATAAAGAATTGTTATTCTTAACTAGAGTGACTACATTCACACTGATAAATATACATTTACGATACCATAAGATATTCACTTTCTACAATAATACGTAATTAAATGTTAAACTGGAAGAAGTACCGCAATCAATTCAATGCACTAACCAAAATTTATCAATGATCTTTGAAATCTTTCTTCATTTTGACAGAACAGAATTATCAGCAACTAATGTTACCAACTTGAAATTGTAATTTGCAAATCAGTGGTCAAAACTTCAAAAGGGTGGCAAACTCTCAAACGTGTCGATTTTCTATAAAAAAGTTAGTTTTTTTTTTTTATTATATTGAAAATCTTAGTAAGTATTAATATTTTAGATGTTTTGTTAAATATTTACAAAGCCATAAAGCAAAAGTACATACAGCACAGTAGAAAACAAAAGAAACGTGTACGTCACGGTAGAAACTTCCAGTTTGTGATGCCTTACTTTGACTGTATGTTTTGTTTCCTAAATGGATTTCTTTTCTAAGTTGCACAGTGCACCTGGTTCTTTTGCTACTAGTAGATACTCATGACGGGCAGCATGTGATTATATTAGTCGGTTCGAATCTGACACCACCAGCGGGTGGTATCCGGAGGGATTTATGCACAGAAAAAAAGCGCATTTCTTGTTTTGTTTTTTGTTAACTTCGATAAATAAAGATTGAAAAAAAAAGTTTTATAAATCATTTCACAATTATACACACATAACGAAGTCTTTCCTGATTCGTCCAAAGGATGTAATGTATATAAGTTCAAAAAGCCACTTACAATGTTACTAAATACAACCTTATACCTTTCAACTAAGGTAGGGTGTCACTTGCATATTTGTGTTCGTGGACAGTTTCTTCGAAAACCTTAGGGTGTGGAGAATTTGACATTTATCGATTATAATTACACCGATTATAGATTATAGAACATCGATTATAGTTACAATAATTTTTAAATTAATTATTTATTTGACTGATACTATGATTTCTTTTCATTCTACTTTATATTTTTTTTGTTGCAAAACATTGCAACTCCCTTATTTACCTAAAATAAATTATATTTTTGTGTGTTTAGGGATACATATTTCAGAAACTTTAAATAAATAAAAAACGACTGCGCATTTTCGCAAGTTCTCTACAACCACCGGTTCTTTGCGTCCACATCGTACAGGAAGCCGTTGGATTAATGGCTAACTAATTTATATTACTAAAAATATGTCACGTTTATTATTTAGTCAAAAGTACTTACATACTATCCTTTTTTTTTTCAAATCTGTTTTATTTGTCTGGTAGCTGTAAAATTATTATATATGAAAGATTTATAATCTTTTTATTAAAACATTTATTTTTAAATATTTCTCCAAAATAACTCTATACCTATAAAATTTTTGCGAATAAACAAAATCATATATTGTTTGAAAAACCATAGTACAATTTAAATCGTACTACGACACTAAACATAAAATCACTGTAAAAATCAATGTCATCGAAAAGTTTAACATTGATATCGATTGAATTTGTCTACATCCCTATGTCAAATAATTGTAAACATTACTTTTATTAAATATTTTCGTGCCAAATGTTTTGAAATATTCCCGCAGGAAACGCAGTTCAATGCGTGCTCTCGTGGCAACTATGCAAATGATACTTAAATTTAATACGTAATGTATGATTATTTCAATAGATTAGAATATAACGGTTTTCATGTGTATTACATAATACTTTTTTGTTAATATTGCTTAAAAATAAAAGGGAAAAAGCGCGGGAAACTTCAAGCGTACCGGTGCATTTTTTCTGGATAAAATTTTTAATTTTGATTTTTCATTATAAAAGGATCAGTTTTGTATTATATTGTAAATATTATTCACATTTAGTGTATATATATTAGTGTTAGTGTATAGTTTACCTGATTTGGTAAGTTGTTTTAAAAATTTTCATGAACGAGCCGCCTGACTTGGCGGACCCGGGGGTCTTTGTACCCCCGGCTGCTAATTTTGTAACAGTAGTATCGAATGAATCTGGGATGGAAACGAATGGTCCCAGTGCACAACGTGGTCATAAAAGAACCAGACTACATAAATTATGCAAAGTATGCAATAAAAAGAAAAGGAAGCACAGTCAGGCTGTTGATGGGAGCAAAGGTTGCTGCTGTGCTAGTGCAGACAATAGTGAGAATAGTGATTCTACTCCTACTGTTAGCCCGGTTGAACATATCAATAATAAAGTCACACCGAGTAGTGGTTCGGCCCCCCAGAGTTCAGTATCTGGAGTTGCTAGGACCAAGTATGAGGACAATGACATAGGCCCGTTTGTTATACACGTCCAAAAAGAAGTTAAGTCGCCCAATGATAGTATCACGTTACACCCGGTCACATTTGGCAGGTTTCTGAAGACCAATGCCATTCACAACATTGTGGAAGGATCCGTTAAGAAAATTGGTAGAAATAGAATTACTTTAGTGTTCTCAAATTTTCATGATGCGAATTCATTTATTTTAAATAGTGAGTTATCAAAAAATAATTTAAAAGCATTTATACCAACATTCCAATTAACACGAATGGGACTTGTTCGTGGTGTTCCATCGGAATGGTCACCCGAAGAAATCATCGAAAATGCTTCAGTACCCGATAACTGTGGCAAAATTATTAAAGTTAGGAGAATAAACTATAAGACTATCGTAGAAGGGTCTCCTGTTTGGAAACCAACGCAGAGTATAGTGATTACGCTGGATGGTCAAGTTCTTCCTCCACGTATATTCATGTGCTACAACTCATTACCTGTAGAGATGTATGTGTACCCCACTATCCAATGTTATAATTGTTGTCGCTTTGGACATACAAAAATTCAGTGTCGATCCAAACCTAAATGTTACAAGTGTGGTCAGGAACATACTGGTGATACTTGTGATGTTGAGGAGGACAATATATCTTGCTGCTACTGCTCTGCTAAACACTTTGCGACCTCTAAATTGTGTCCTGAATTTTTGCGCCAAAAAGAAATTAAGAGTGTTATGGCAGAAAAATGTATTTCATATGGCGAAGTTTCTAAAATGATTGCACCTATTTATAATTCTTATGCCAATGTAGCTAGTACTCCGGTTACTACTAACGCTTACCGAAATTCTCAGTCTTCTTATACACAAAATTCTCCTTCACACACTTCACATAAAAAAACAGTGTATATCAATCGTCGCCCTCCCTCCAAATTAGGTAAAGGCTACGATCGAGAACAACATCAACAATTAGTTAACGAATACAGGTTACCAACGTCACAAAATGGCTGTGCCTTTAACACCAATTCCGCAAATCCTACATTGATGTCAACATCAGATATAATCCAAATTCTCATCCAAACACTAACTCAATCTAATATAAAAATACCGACCAACGTTGCCCTTATAGTCGATATGTATAAAAACCCTCAACCTGTTAATAATGTTACTACAAACTCAGAACATAATACAATGGAACTGTAGAAGTGCAGTTTCTAAAAAAAACGAAATTATTTACTTGATAAATAAATATAAAGCTTCTTTGTTTGCAATCTCAGAAACCTGGTTAAAACCAGGTTCCATCTTCAAAATCAGTGGTTTTTCTTGTCTAAGAGATGACAGGTCTGATGGGTATGGTGGGACTGCTCTACTCATTAGAAACACTGTCTCTTACTGTCCCCTATCTCTTCCAACATTTAATAATTTTTCCGTAGTAGCTGCACAAATAAATAATACTTGTATTGTTTCAATATACATTCCTTCCCCCTCTTCTTCAACTCTTCAACAGTTCAACAATCTCGTTTCTCTACTTCCTCGTCCTTTCATAATTTTAGGTGATTTCAACTCTCACCATATTTCTTGGGGTTGTACTCTTTCATCATATAGTGGTGACATATTATTAGATATATTTGACCAACATAACCTTTGTGTGTTAAACTCCGGGTCCCCAACTCGTCGTACAGGGCCAAATGAAAATGTTAGTGCAATAGACCTTTCCATATGTACCCCTAATTTCGCTTCATCTCTTGCGTGGTGCACTTTACCATCTTCTTATGGAAGTGACCACTTCCCAATTTTTATAACGCCCACTCATCCTAGCAGTTCTCCTAATCCTTCAAGGCAACCTCGTATGAAGTACAAACTTAATAAAGATGGGTTATGGGATAAGTTTAAAACTCTTGTAGAGTTTAAACTTTCTAATTTACAAAATAATTTATCACACGAACTTATCGATTGTAATAATATTTTCACAAACGTACTTATACAAGCTGCAGATGAAACCTTCCCTGTAAAAACTTCAACCAATGGTAGAGTTCCTTCCCCTCCATGGTGGGACAGTGAATGCTCGCGAATGGTAAAAGCTAGAAAGGAAGCTGAAAAAAAATATAAAAATAATATGTCCGTATATAACTTTGAAATTGTAACTGATGCTATAGCGAAAGCTCGTAAATTATTCAAAGAAAAGAAATTTGAAGGATGGAAAAATTTTTGCCTTTCCATTACCCCCAATGTAAATCCTTCTATTGTCTGGCAAAACATAAGAAGGTTTAGAAATGGTGTTACTAATTCTAATATTTCTGGCATTCCCCCTATTCTGAAGAACTCTTTTCTTAATCGTTTAGCTCCACCATTTGTTCCAGAACATGACCTTATTTATAACAACATTCCTTCTTATATCTCTCAGAACCAAAGTCTACTAAATTCTCCCTTTACAATGCAAGAATTACAGGGCGTTTTATCATCGGTTAAAGACTCTGCTCCAGGTGATGACGGCATTCCGTATTCATTCCTGGCTAATTTAAATCAAACCTCACTTGAATATTATTTGAACTTAATTAACAAGATTATGATGTCGGGTAATATTCCTCCAACATGGAAGTCCCAAACTGTTATTCCCATTCTGAAACCGGGGAAAACACCATCAGAACCTTCATCTTATCGACCAATAGCTTTGTCACCCGTAATTGCAAAAGTAGCTGAAAACCTAGTTAAAAATCGCCTTGAATGGATAGCTGAACACCGTGGAATTTTACCAGAATCTCAGTTTGGATTTAGGAAAGGCAGGAGTACGTTGGATAGTGTGGCTACCTTGGTAACAGATATTAGAGTTGCATTTTCACAAAACGAATCTGTAATTGCAGTTTTTTTAGATATAGAATCAGCATATGATAATGTTCTTCTGAATGTTCTTAAACAAAAACTAAATATACTTCGCATCCCTGAAATTTTGGTTTGCTTTACAATTAACCTCCTTTCAGGTAGAACAATAAAATTAGATCAAACACAGGATGAAAGTAGACTAGTATGGAAAGGTCTCCCGCAGGGTTCAGTTCTAAGCCCTATATTATTTAATTTGTATACGTCTGATTTAGATTCTTCACTTCAAAATACATCAAATATCCTACAATATGCAGATGACTTAGTTTTATACGCTATTGGAAATTCAGCAAGTTCTCTGTGTTCTCAGCTATCTAACTCTCTTGATTATTTAAAAATCTGGATGGACAAAAATGGACTGAGTGTATCTGCGAGTAAGAGTTCATTAGTCTTTTTTACTCGACAACGTATTCCCATCCCAATAGCTATAGATTTCGATCATAACGAAATACCAGTTAAAAAACAGGTCAAGTTTTTGGGTATTATTTTGGACTCTAAACTTACAGGTGTTCCGCACTGTGATTATGTGGTAAATAAATGTCAAAAACTTCTCAATTTGATGAGATGCCTATCAGGTGTTTGGTGGGGTGCGCATCCGTTTTCCTTAAAACTTCTTTACAATGCTCTAGTTCGAAGTGTTCTTGACTATGGAATCTTCTTATTGGAGCCTTGTAACGTGAGTGCCCTTGGGAGATTGGATTCCATCCAATCAAAGTCCTTGAGAATAATCACAGGTGCTATGAAATCTAGTCCTATTAATGCATTACAAACCGAATGCAATGAACCTCCTCTTAGACTGAGACGTCAATTTTTAGCTGATCGATTGTTTTTCCGTGTTTTACAGTTTTCTAATAGCCATTTAATTCAAAAACTTCAGATACTTGCTGATCTCATTGAGTCGTCAAATTACTGGAATCACAAATCTCTTCCTTGTTTAGTTAAAAGTTATATTCGATTTAAATCATTTAATGCCCCGACACATCGATCTTCAAAACTTGATTTGTTTAATAATAAATTCGAATCCTTAATCCATGAGCCATCTATTAAATACATTTTAGATATTGATAAAAATAATGCTAACCCCCATTTTAATTTCATTGTTGAACAAAATTGGCCTAAGTGGCACCGTATTTTCACTGATGCATCCAAGCATGAATCTGATAAATTTGTGGGCGTAGGAATATATCATGCTCAGTATAATATTGTTCAGAAAGTAAAGTGTCCACCTGAAGCAACAGTTTTCACTGGGGAATGTCTTGGCATCCTGAAGGCTCTGGAATATGTCTTACTTTTAAAACTTAAAAATAGTTTAATTTTAACCGACTCCATGAGTGCCCTTCAGGCGCTCTTGAGATATCCTTTTAAGTCTAAACCACCATTCCCTCTTATAGCGCATATTAGGAGTAAACTTTTTGACTGTGTTGTGAAGGGCTTTTCTGTACTTTTTATCTGGATTCCGAGCCATTGTGGAATAAATGGTAATGAAAGAGCTGACAGACTTGCCAATGAGGCTGTGGTGTGTGGTGATACTGTTCCGTTTAAAAATTATACTCAGGACTTGGCTACTCTCCCTAGACTTTATCTTGGGGATTCCTGGGATAGAGTTTGGGAAGAAAGTGCCCGTTCAAAAGGGAAATACTACTTTAGTATACAACCGAAAATTCCTCGTAAACCTTGGTTCTCTGTCCTCAAACTTGGCAAGATTGCGACAACCATTCTAATAAGAATGAGGTTAGGTCACACCACGTGTCCAGCACATCTGGCACGCTTTCATATTATAGATAGTCCTCAATGTGAATGTGGATATGACTTTGGGGATCTGAACCACATATTCCTTTCCTGTCCGATTCATGACCGTACTTCCTTTTATAATGACTTGATATCACTCCGTGTTCCTTTCCCCACATCCATAAAGTCTCTTCTTTTTTCTTCTAACCCCTCCATATATAGTGTTCTTTCGAATTTTATTCATAATAATAACATTCGCCTTTAAATTGTATAAATATTGATATAAATATTAATATTTACGTGCCTGCTATTTAATCAAAATATTTAATGTTATGTATGTAAGTATTATAATATATACACATTCCTGATCCTGTTAACTTTGTTCCAAATTCCGTGAAATTGCCTCTTCGCGATAAATTGTTTCCCTAACTTTACTTTGTGTCATTCAAAGTTCAAATGCCAAAATAAAACTTGACGCTGGCAAATGCACAGAAGTGCGAGCCAAGTTCCCTGCCAAATGGGAGGAAAAAAAAAAAAAAAAAAAAAAAAAAAAAAAAAAGTTTTGAGACTACCGATGATACGATATGTTTCCTTTGAGTAAATTGTAGTCCTTGCTTCGTTTTCTACACGTAATTATCGCACAGTTCGGCATAGCAATATTTTTTTACGCAGCTACGTGCTACGTTCCCGACGAAAGTTATACGTGTATTAAAGCGTTCAGTTGATGCCAGCAGACCTATTAGAGGTATCGGCGCTTAACTTCGGCGCGCCTACCCCGCCTACATAACAATTCTACACATGTGGTCCACACACTACACAAGCGCCGAGTTGCAGTCCAGTCGCTTGTGTACTTTGATGAGCCTTGTACGTTTCGTCGTTATTGGTTGCCTACTATGGTATCGGTGCTTTCAAAAGACACAAAAGTCGCTTTAGTAGACTGTGCAATACTTTTAACGGAGAAAAAATAAGAAACGCGCGTGGACAAAGGAATGGCTGAAACAACGAGAAAATTATACCCATGTGAACTGACAAGTTCATCGATAAATCCGTGCACGCACATTTAAGGACGAACTTGTCCGGCGCGACTGGAGGGCCGTGCCGAATCGTGAGCAGAGCACCGAACCGAGAACCAACACATTTACACTCAGATTTGTCTGCGGACTTGTCGCCAGCGACAAGTCAGGCGGATGGGCGCGCCTGTGAATTGTGGCGTCGACTGACATTAGTACATATTCTTCATGCATATTCTTATCTATGGACTGACCGAACACCAATCAACCGGATCAATCGAAGTGCTTAAATGGATGAAACATCGCTCATAAAACAACATCGATGTTAAGATATCGATTTTTTCAAAAGTGAAACATAAATGTTTATGAACGATGTTTTTATCACCATTTACAATTTAAATAAACTTTTGACGCCTTGTTCCCACAATTAAAAAACTATATTAAACGAGAATTTACAATTAATAAAATTATCGTAGGAGAACCACGCTTCGGCATAAATGAGCCGGCTGGACCGGAGTGATACCACGGCCTCACACAAAACCGGTGTGAAATAGCACTTGCGCTATGTTTCACCGAGTGAGTGAGGATACTGGAGGCCCATACCCCAACCTCTCCCCATCCCCCAAAGGCCGGCAACGCACTTCTGACTCAAGTGTTGCGGGTGTCCATGGGCGGCGGTAATCACTTATCATCAGATATGTCAGTTGGTTTGCTCATTATTCCATAAAAAAAAAGAATGACAAAGTGCACCACAAGTGCTTTAGTATGTTTAACAATAACCACATAAAATCATATTGATGCGGCCAGTTAAGACTACAATTATGTTTAAGTAAAAGACAAAACATTTTCCATATTTAAGTTTTATTGAATAAATTCTATGTCCATTATAAGCCTTATTAAAAATATATTTACAGCTGTTTAAGTCTATAGGATTCGTTATGTAGCACATAATATAAACATATATAAGATCTTCATTGTTAATGCTATTAGACATATATATGATTTAATTTACCATGTAAAATATTCTGTGTCTAATATGGAATAGGAAATTGAAGACATTACAGTAAAGCACGAAACCATTAATGATAAATAAAATTGAAAAACTTATGTATAAATATTTTAACCTAAAAATTAAAATCAATTTAAAATTAACATTTCAACATTAAATTTACGACGCCTTCGCTTTCGTTAAGAACATGTTAATACTGGTTTGATTTTTCTTTGCTTCTGCAATGGCTTTTTTAGATTCAGATTTGGGTGTTTTGCTTTCCTTTTCTTCGGCTTTTAATTTCTTCTTGTTATCACTTTTGGGGCTTTTTTGTTTTTGTTCGCCATCGGCTTGTAAATTCTGTTTCTTCTTTTTTACTTTCTTTTTCTCACCTTCTTCAGGTTCGGTTGATGGTAGTAGAAGTGGAGTAGGATCATTCATAATCATTGACATTTTCTTGAAGTAATTCCATAATGCGTCTACACATTTTTCTGGTTTGTCGCCGTCTGCTGTTTCCCATAATAAGCCATACATTCTTGGCTTAAGCTTTTCTGTGGGTTTTTTCATTTCAGATTCAAATTCAGTTTCTAAATGTTTCAGTCTTGCTTTTTGAGTCTCTGGTGATAGAGAAAGTACATCATCTTCATCCATTGTTGCTTCCTGTTAACAAAAATATTTAAATAAAAATAATGTTTTGGTTTAACCAGTAATTATTGGGTCAAAATCAATGTTACACATTTCTTCTTATCTACATATATATAAAAGAGGAAGGTGACTGACTGACTGACATACCCAGAGATCAACGCACAGCCCAAACCGCTGAACCTAGAATCCTGAAATTTTGCATGTAGGTTCTTTATATAACGTAAGTGAGCACTAAGAAAGGAATTTTCGAAATTCCACCCCTAAGGGGGTAAATCAGGGAATGAAAGTAAGCGTGAGCGAAGCCGCGTGTAAAAGCTAGTTGTAAATAAGTAAGCTAATATTTAAAGCTATGATTGTTTTAAGTTATTATTAGTAGGTATCTAAGTGGAAACAGAGTAGCTTGCACACTGTAAAGTTCAGCTGTCTTGGCTGTATCAGTGTGCCGTGTCTTGAATAGTGTAGGGAAACAATGATATATACAATAGTACATACGTGTTTAGTATATACATACATGGGTAGGTTTATTTATAGACTTGTAGAGGCGGCTGCGCCCGCCGGTTAAGTCAGTCGTTAATAAACACAGTAAACGTGAACACATGTACTCATTTAATTATACCTACAACAAGTAACATAAAGGAACCTAGTACTAAGATATTACCCAAGGTTTAGGGACCTTGCACACAAATCCCCTAAAGATAGCAAGTTAAAGTTGGTCCCAGTAGCCATACAATGATATGTGGGAAGTCAAAACGCAAAAAAGTTCGACAACAGTCTATCCTTATAACTCTGACTGCACGTTTGGCCTAGTGGTTTAACAGTCACCACGCCGTTTCCTATTTCGCCAAGTGTCGTGGGTTCAAATCCCACGTAGGACAACACTTTGTGTGATCACAAATTGTTGTTCTGAGTCTGGGTGTTCTTTGTGTCCGTTTCATGTATGTTTGTAAAGTCCCCCGCGACACAGGATTTATTCCTAGTGCGGGAGTTGTCAAAAAAAAAAACTTCAGTATTGTCTAGTACTTGGGTCGTCGACGTCTGATGGCAATCTCTCCACGTAAGAACTGGACTGGACTGACAGCCGGCCTAACCTTGTTTGGGATGATGACGAACTGATGATATTAGTAAAGATAAATATTATTACCTCATCGCTAAGATAGCCATGTGGCACAAACACTACATTGTCTACTTCATATTCGTCCCCATCTGGTTCTTCATCGCTGCCAGCAACGCTTCCACCGACACTCTCACCCTCCTGTTCTTCCTCCCATTCCTCATCACTATCTACCTCGTAATCTAGTAGTTTCTGAAAAATGGAATAAGAACTTATTGCTAAAACCATATTGTATTTACCTTGCCTTGCAAAAAAAACATTAAAGTGATAGAAACAGCCCATTACGATCGATAATTTTGCGGAACTGCGTGAGCTGTTCGACAATAATTCATTCATTGGTAATTGTTTCGTGTTAGTAAATGTTTACTATGCCTATGTTCTTCCTTAAAAATCAAAGTACTATCGACAAACTTGAATCTTGACCCACCTTCTTTTTCTTTTTATGATATAGGGGGGCAAACGAGCAGACGCATCACCTGATGGTAAGCGATTGTTACCAGAGGCGCGGAGGAAAGGGATGTGTGGATGGGGTCCGGTATCCTCACTCACTCGGTGAATCATAGCGCAAGCGCTATTTCACACCGGTTTTCTGTGAGGCCGTGGTATCACTCCGCTCGAGCCGGCCCATTCATGCCGAAGCGTGGCTCTCCCATTTTGCCGATAAATCGATTCAAACCGTCAAAACAACAAAAAAATTACTTCTTTATAGTGCACGCCGCACTCAGGATGTTTTAAATATGAAGCAAGCTACGGTCGGAGATCTAAGCAATTTTTACCTTTATCATCACTGCAGTAGATAATACATTAGATAAAAAACTTTATATAAAAAAAAACCGACTTCCAAAAAACATCCAACGAAAACTCTCTGCCAAAAAACACAAAAATCGTAAAATAAACCTTCATAAATTGCCTATACCTAATTCTTTATTCATTTAAATAGTAGTATTATAATGTGTGCTAGGTACCTAGAATCTCTTTGAAGTCGGTGCCATGTGACTATTGCTTAGGCTTTTGTAATTGTTCGTTTGTATTATTTTTGGCTTAGCACCGACTTCAAACAGATTTTAGGTACCTAGCACATTATAATACTACTATTTAAATGAATAAAAAATTAGGTATAGGCAATTTATGAAGAACCAGTTTATTTTACGATTTTTAGTGTTTTTTGGCAGAGTTTTCGTTGGATGGTTTTTGGAAGTCGTTTTTTTTTTTTTTTAAGTTTTTATTTTTCAGTTTTTAGTGCAAACAGTCGTAGGTAAGTAGTAAGTTGAACTATTTCATCAAATTTCATCATCATCATCAAGAATACAAATTAAGGTCTATACATACGTTTAATATTAAAATAATCCTCTAATCCGTAACTCTTGAAGAGTTTAACCTTCTGTCATCAGTTCACCTAAATAACTTGAAACTTTACGACTGAAGGTCTTTAGATATGTATGAAATTGAAAGAATTATCCTCCAACTCCTAACCGTTGAGGAGTTGTACCTTCCACCTTCCATCATCAGCTTACCTTAATAATTTGAAGAATACGACTCAAGGTAAAATACATACATGTGATATTTATAGATTTATCCTCCAACTCCTAACCGTTAAGGAGTTGTACCTTACATAATCAGCTCATCATCATAAAATGATGAGTACCAGACGCAAATACCGCTGTAACTTCAGAAAATATACGAAAAACATAGTATGTGCCTATAAAAAAATAGTTTCCCTCGATTACCCTAGGATCCCATCATCAGATCCTGATATGATGGCAATGGGACCACCTCGCGAGCATACCCTTTCGAATACAAAAAGAATTTTCAAAATCGGTCCACAATTGACGGAGTAATCGGTGACATACGGAACATAGAATCATCTCCTTTTTGTTGGAAGTCGGTTAAAAACAGTAATATATGATTATTACTGTTTTTCAATCTTGCTCTTTGGAATTATCTATAGATTACACAGAGAATTGTCTGTATCCATCCATATTTGTTCTGAGTTATAACTCAGAACAAATATGGATGGATACAGACAATTCTCTGTGTAATTAAATGACATTTATGGAAATGCATATTTACGCGACTGTCGACCTAATGGTATTTCAATGTGTGTAAGAAAGTAAGCGGGTGGGTGGGTTTTTAAGGTGGGTCATGATTCAAATTTGTTGATAGTACATTTCTCAATGCCAAATTTTATTGAAATTTCAGACAGTTACTTTTGAAGCCTAATATAGTTTTTCTAATTTAGATATTATTTATATGATGCATGTTGATAATAATCTTCTTTGTACCTTACAAAGATTTTACCAGTTTGCGTATTTAAATATGTTTTATGTACCTCATCCTGTCCAAATGGCTTTCTAGGCTTAATGGACACGCTTCTCTTGCGCCAAGTGCCCCAGTACGGTGGCCGTCGATTCTCGTGAAAACTCAAAAGTTTCGGTCTTAACTTCTCACGCGGTACTGATTCACTTGAGAGTATTTCACCAGCACCATCTATTGGAGGCAATTCAGCGTCTTCTGTAAATAATAAAATAAATTAATTTGATTTTAGAAGTTATGTTTCTTGGCGTTAGTTAAACTTAAGTTGAGTATAACTTCAAGGCTAATAGCGCTGGTATTTTGACCAGTACAAAAATCTTGAAATGGCATTACACTACGCTAACACCCTATTTGTCTCATGCTGTTGAAAGAGTGTTTACATGTAACATAATTGTCTGACCAGGCAACCAAAGTTTTCATTTTATTTATTACTAGTTGCCCGCGGCTGCGCCCGCGTGTATTTCGGTTATCGCGGCAAATAGTAGCCTTATGAGTTATTCTGATGTAAGCTATATTACTGTAAAGTTTCATCCAAATCCGTTCAGTAGTTTGCGCGTGAAGAAGTAACAAACATACACACTCACAAACTTTCACCTTTATAATATTAGTGTGATGTGATGTAATGCAAATGTAGTAGTATATTAATTGGACTCCTCAATGTACCTACCATCAAAAGTAACTGCAAAAGATTGTGGTAGTTTGTAAAATAAATTGTAACATTTATCATAAAGTTGAATAAATTTACAAAAATAACTAAACTTCAGTACATGCCAGTATGTTACGTACAGTTGTTCTTGTCCCTCTTGCTCATTTACACACTATATTTTTTCGGGATAAAAAGATCTGGAATAGCTGATTTGCTATTCAAGGTCATAATCTCTCTCTGTGTAAATCTAAATTATATTCAGATCCATTCCGTGGTTTTTACACGACAGAGTACCAAACATCCATATATACCTTCCGAACTGGAAACTAGCTGATTTAATAAGAATTTTAGAACTGAATTTTATTTTAATTCACTTACCAACTATCATAACATCATCATCTTCATCTTTATCGCTTATTGGCCATGTTTTGCCACTAAACAGTGGCTTAAAAAGACCGTCTTTTAAACATTTTAAGTATAACTCGTCTACTCCTTGTTTATCTAATAATTTATCTAAATTACTTTTTTTATCATCTGTCAAATCTGCTCTTATTAATGGAGCCAGTCTCATATCACTCTTAACAGTAAAATTTGAGAGCATGCTATTATTGACTGAACAGATAATAGGCTGGTCTTTCCCAGTTTTCTGTTTGGGAACAAAGAAGTTTGTAAATGCTTCTGCAGCTTTCTTCTTCTTCAGTTCCTGTTCTTGTTTTTCTAATTCTAAGGCCTCTTGCTTCTTTCGTTTCTCCTCTTCTTTCGCTTCTTTTTCTTTTCGTTTCTGTTCTTCTTTCTCTTCCCTCTCTTTTCGCTTTTGTTCTTCTTTTTCTTCTCTTTGCTCTGCGAAATTATAATATTTGAATATTTTTATGTACTTAAAAAACTTAAAAAAGTTATATGTATTTTGTAAGTTTTAAAATTATTTAGTTTGTTAAATATTACAATATTTACTTAAAAGAGGTATTTACTTCACATAATATTTAAAAAAAAACTGTAACATAGTCACTCACTTTTCTCTAGCTCTTTTTGCTTCTCTTTTTCTTCTTTCTCTTTTCGTCTTTGTTCTTCTTTTTCTTCCTTTTCCTTCCGTTTAGCTTCCTCTTTCTCCTCTCTCTCACGTCGTCTCTGTTCTTCTTTATCTTGTTTTTGTTTTGCCTTCTCCTCTTTTACTTGCTGTCTCATTTTCTCTCTTTCTTGCTTCTCTTTTTCTCTTTCTTCTTTTTTCTTCGCAGATTCAAGGTTCTTTTGCACCTGTAAAAATTGCAAAAACATTATCAAAAATCAATATGTACAGTTAAAATTAAGGCATAATTTCTTTGCAGATGCAAGGTTCTTCAACAACAGCTTTTGTATAAGACTTAGATTTTGACCTTCATGGAACTGGATAACACTTTTTTTTTATGTAGGAGCCTACTAAAGCGACTCTACTGGGCCTAATGGAAAGCATGAGTAGAATCCAAGAGTAGTGGTTGCCATACGCATTGTGAATGCAGACAGTGACCAGCACTATGGCGGCCTGTAGAGATCACCGAAAGACGACAGTTTTAGTTTGGTCTTCTATTAGTTAGTTAAATGTTACTGGGTATATTTTTATTATTATTTCTAATTCTACATGAATATAACAAAAAAATGAGACTTATAAGACTTGTTGACAATGTAAATCTTTTCAGAAAGGAACTGTTTTCATTTTTAATTGAAAAATCATATTACTCAATATCCAATTTTTAATATTGATTGATTTGAAATGAGACATTACACAGCATATGTAATTTTATACTGAAATACTGATATGATGGGTTTTAAAATTTTACATTATGATATTCACATAAGTAATACATTATGAGTATTCATTTAAGTTTCAGATTTTTTGTTAGGACAAATATTGTACTAAGTAGGAATCAAACCTGCAAATCCTGACAAACCTTATGAGGGGTCACATCACCTTGTCAAGTATGTAATGATTACAAATAGTTCATAATTACCTGTTTAGGAGTTAGATTGGCAGATGCAGATGATGCATTCAATGATACGTCTCCGTGACTGGGTGTCGAAGGTACCGAACTAGTGGAACTATTCAATTTACTGCTTGGGGAGCCTTGTGCATTACTGTTCTGTTCAGTTTTTTTTCTATTTCTCATACTCCTCTTAGGTGTTACCTGTTACAATAGAAAAAAGTTTATTGTACACCAGTTAGTACATTATAAAAAGTTCATAAACTATAACCCTACTATGTTTTAAGAAAATTTATATAGTCTTTGTCGCTCAGACTATTAGATATTACGAATCTGTTAACCTCATTCATTAAAATTCATTCAGTAGTTTAGGCGCTTCAGTGAAACATACATAAGTTACTAAAACTATTACCCTTTCTTTAGACTTTGCTATAATCTGTTAAAAGTACAAAGAAGAATACAACACATCTATGACCATGTAAAAATAGCAGCCTTATCACTAAACAGCAATTTCATCCATACAACCTCTGAATGGACAAAACTATAAAAACAATGTCATTGGTAGTTAAAAATATATGTAATGTTAAAAATTAAAAAGAAAAGTCAATTTATTTAGATAAAAGTAAATAACAAAATATTAGAGATGGGCCGATCAGTACTTTGGCCGACTAGCCGACTAACCGTTTAGTCGGTCCTAAAAAGGCCGACTAACCGTTTAGTCGGTCCTAAAAAGGCCGACTAATCGGCCAAACCGATCATGGTCTCGGACATTTCCGTAACTTTTCGTTTAAAGCCGATTCGCGCCCCAGTCGCAAACGCCGCCTGCGAACCTTGTTTCTTCATTTTTGCTTCTGTAAGGTTCACAAAGATGAGAACAGTCCTCCATGAACGAACGAATCTGAGTCTTAGAAAGAAGACACAGATGCTCGGGCGCAAAGAAACATCTCACTCTTCAGTACGCCAAGTTTCCGCGAGGCCGCCTTAGTGATGCTTTTTGTGGGGGACAGGGGTGTCATGTCCCACCAACACAAAAGAATCTTCCGACCAGGCGAAGTGATCATGCCTGGCGGGCCGCGGCGCGGCCCAACGGTTGATGTTGGGATGTTGTACATATTATGTTAATTGGCGCGAAAACTTCTATTGCGTGATTCAGGATTGGTAGTTTTTTCGTATTGTACGTTACTCCGTAGTTCAGTATAACTTCGGTAGTTGGCGCTGTAGTGTATTTCTGTTACGCTGTATGTGGAGGTCACCACACCCTCGATTTTTTTTAAATGTATTTGCTGCCAAAATGACTCTGCCCTGCCTTAAGGAAATCATGAGCAGAATCCAAGAGTGATGGTCACCATCCTCAATGTAGGTAGTAGGTAGGTAATAAGGACAATGCAGCATGGTGAACCACACTATGGCGGTCTGGTGAGATGCTTTTTCAAGACCTGCTGAAAGGACCCAGAATCCTAATAGGAAGGAAACACGTGCGCTGGTAGTGCGTGGCACAGGAAGGAAAAACCGAAGCAATGAGTGCGAGAATCTATATCTATGGCGAGAACGTATGTCTATCACTCTGAAGCGGTGACTTCCGAGGCCTGTGTTGTCCTGTAGAGGAAGAGAGAGGAAAGGACCAGTTGAAAGAGCTCTTCAGAACACTCTCCATGATAAAGGCGATAGAGGACTGCCATGGAGGCTATATTTCTTTTCAACTGCAGAGGCTCAGCTCAAGGGACTCGGTGGCTTAGGGACGCCAGTCCCTAGCGACAGACAATGCGGATTTTTTTATTTATTTATTTAAAAAAAACTTACAGGTTACATATTTCAATAGCATTATCATTATTGCTTAAAATTGTATCGGAGCAATATCAATTGCTCGCCGCTGTAACCGGTTGAGAGCGTCAAACAGATACTGTGCGGCACACACAAGCTTCGAAGCTTGGCAGAATGGCTCCGACACACACGAACCTGGGTCTTGTAAAGAAGACACGGATGCTCGGGTGAGAAGAACTGTCTCACTTTGTTTAAAACACCTAGCTTCCGCAAGGCCGCTTTGGTGACACTCTCAACGTATTCGCGCGGGTTGAGATCTCGGCAGATATCCATGCCCAAAATATCGAGCTTACCTCGTTTTTGGGGAAGGAATGGAGACTTTTTGGCAGAGAACGCGCACACCTGTTGGCTTGGCATTGAACTCGACCCGATTATGACAGCCCCATTGAGAAATGCGGCTCAGAACATGGTTGAGCTCAGCGATAAGCTCCTCTCGTTTTTCCTCAACGTCTGCGAGCTTGACTGCAAGTTGTCAAAAATATCGCCCATGGACTGTGCTGTTTTCTGCCTACCAATTTATTATGTTGCCATGGGCTAACATGTCATTGATATGCAGAAGAAACAGTGTGGGCGACAGGACAGAGCCCTGAGGTACGCCAGCGTTTACCTCTAGAAAATGAGAGGCCGCGCCGTCGCATCGGACCCTAATGCTGTTATGTGTAATCAATGCCAATGATTATTTCTCGTGGTGGGAAGGAAAAAACAGCAAACACTACAAGCAATCATTTTGTTTAATAATGTCAGATATGTTTTTTTAGAAGCAAGTAATTTTAGAAACTGGTTACCAAAAGAAAGATTGCTTTGTTTTACATTTCAAAATGTCTAAAACTGATTATAAAATAAAAATTGGCATACATAATTATTGAGAAATACAAACAAAGTTGTAAGCAAATTTATTTTTTTGATTTTATACTGCTATATGGCAATCTGTTTCTTCCACAATAAGCCAAATAGTCGGCGCTCTTTGCTGACTATTCGCCGACTAATTGTCGACTACGATAGTTGCCTCTGCTAAATATGTTTTGCTTAAAACCACATTAATATTAATAAATGTATACATAAGTACATTCTACCATGGGAGAGCCATGCTTCGGCATGCATGGCTCCGGCTCGACCGGAGTGATACCACAGCCTCACAGAAAACCGGTGTGAAACAGCGCTTACAATGTGTTTCACCGAGTGAGTGAGGATACCCCAATCCCTCCCTCTATCTCCCCCTCCCCCATCCCTCAAAGGCCGGCAACGCACTTGTGACGCCTCTGGTGTTGCGAGTGTCTATGGGCGGCGCTAATTGCTTACCATCAGGTGATACGTCTGTTCGTGTGTCCCCGATATTACAAAAAAAAAATCTACAGTACCTGTTCCTCAGATTGTTCACTATTTGCATTATCACTTTCAGTTTTAGATGGAGATTTATCTGAAATAGTTTGATCACACTCATTCTCTACTTTCTCATTAGATTTCTCATCTAAAGTTCCTGGATCTTTATCATTTGCATTATTAGAATCTTCTACAGTGATTAATTCACTAACATTGCTCTCTGAATCTTTACTGTCCAGTTCTTTGTTAGTGTTTGAATTGGTCTCTTCTGTGTTTACTTTCTTTGTATCATATTCTTCAGTCTTATTAGGTACCACATTTTCTGATTCCTGTGGTTCATCAACATCCATAGACTCATTATCTTTGTGTTCACTGTCAGTTTGAAGTTCACAAGAGCCATTTGGAACTTTAGAAGACTTTTTGTTGGTTTTCTTCTTTTTGGACTTTAGCTGCTTCTTTCTAGCGGCATCTATAATTTTTACGAAGGGATGGGGTGATTTTTCACTCTTGTTCTCTACAGGACTATCTTTACTCTCTTCGTCACTAATTATCACCGTTTCTGTGATGTCATTTTCTTTTGAGATTTTACCCACTTTCGTAGTAGGTTCAACCTCCGGGGAGGAAAGCTTCCTCTTCCTCGAGGGAACGTCAGGCTTAGGGGATACATCACTCAATAGTTTAAATGGAAGACGAGCTTGCTTAAGTTTTTTTTTCGATGGTGTAATTTCAGCATTCTCAGGTGACTTAGTAGTCTTCATTGTTGTGTGACTAAAAAGAACTTGATTATAACATTAAAGTAAGATTTGCAACAAATTAAATGCGTAAATAGCAACAACTTTTGTTAGTTTAACACTTTTTAACAATATTGCACACTGCTACTATTTGACTGAATTTGACACTTAGTGAAAAAACGCGGGAGTTCAAGTTACGTTCGGAAATCGCGAACTTTATCCACTCCAGTGTTTGTTGTAGATCTATATAATGATAGTAACAAAATTAGCTGCTGCCTTCTTAGTTCGTAAGTTGACAATATATTTTAAAATTGAGAAAATTAATTGAATTTAGAAAAAATGTGTCTAAAATAATGTAAATTAATGAAAGATAATAATTATGCATTGACTACTTTGTTTTATTTTCTCTTGAGAAAAAATGGAATTTTTATCTGTGAGAAACGTTATTAGAAACGCCAATCAGAACACGTGTCATATTCGAGCATTTTTTGACCATTCGTTTATTTTCTTTTTGACAGCTCTCGCCTTTTTTTCGGAATAATCAAGGAAGTTGAACTAAAGCATGGAAGTAGCCTAAAAAACGATAATAATAAACCTATATTTGTCTCCGTAAACGAGATACGAATATTCAATAAGTTAGAATAGGAAAGAAAATAGTTTCGTTTTCGTACTAAGAGCTGCTGTACACATTACCGCTGTCACTTGGTCACCTTTGGTCATCTTTACCCAACCAAATTAAAATGCGTTCAAGAAAGTAATCTATAGTATAGAACGAACGTTGTTTTTTTATTAGTCGAGTGTATTGTCTTGAAGTAGCCAAGTGGTAGTCTCGAGTTCGTACTGTCTTTTCTTACATTGAACAGCAAATTTCAAGGCTTAACGGTATCTAAATGATATTTCCGACATCTTAAAATATGGCGTGTCAAGTGTGGGAATGCAGATCGCATTCGTCACGCAAGGAAAATGAAACGGAGTTAATAAGCTTCCACAAGCAAGAAGACATTTCGATTTTTTTCCAACTGTTGTCTTAAAATTACATTAAAAGTATCGAAAATGTAGAATATCATAATGTGAAGCGAATTTGTGTTTAAATATCTTCGTAGCAAAGTATTCCATAAATATTCATAGTTTTCTACACACAACATCTCTAAATGCATAACAAAGTATCTATATGCAACAGTGTACAATCTATTATTTTAGTGCATATTGAGTGGATATAACTATCTCTTTTTCGCGCGTTGAAATCGTAATAAGTTGATGGAGTACCGCTATTTGATTATGTCTTTTTATTTTATCGCTACTTCCATGCTTTAGTTCAACTTCCTTGGGAATAATGTACTCCAGTAAGGCTGAGGCCGCACTACGGTTTTTTCCAGTCAGCTGTTAAGCTGAGGCCGCACTACGGTTTTTTCCACCCAGCGGTTAAACCGCCAAACCGCAAAACCGCCCGAAGCGCACACACTACGGTAAAACCGCGAACAGTGTTGCCAACAAATAAACTAGCTCTCCTTTAGATTGAAGTTTTAAAACCACCAGAAAACCAAATCGAAATGAAATGACAGATCTGAGATAATTACTGAGCCTATAAGAAAGCAACTTCAACAGCATGATCTTTTAACTAAATGTGTTGCATTTTCTGGAGATAATTGTAATACGAACTTCGGTGGAATAGAGCGCCATGGAACCAACAATGTTTTATAATTCCATAAGTTAAAACAAAATCTGAATTCGAAAATAGTTGATGTGGGATGCTCTGCGCACATTATCAATAACGCACTGCACCACGCATGTGATTGTTTGCCAGTATATGTTGATTCAACAACATCAAAAAAAAAAGTTTTTGCCACTTTAACAAGCCGACCCCAAATAAAATTGGGAATAATGAAGGCTACAGTCTTAAAAGTTCTTAAAGAACTCTCTGACACAACCGAGGTTGAGTATAAACAGCTTCTCTATCATTCAAAGACGCGTTGGCGAAATCTGTTTCCAGCTATCGAGTGAGTCCTGAATGTGGATTATTTCAAAAGCTTAAAAAAGCCCCCTGATCTGATTCTTTTTAAATCGGAGGCATACCTGTTTTCATGCATTCAATTATGCACATCATTTACTCAAAAATAAAAGCATTTGAAAAAAAATATAATTCAGTATTTAAAACCAGAAGGATACCTACTTGCAACCATTTCAAAAAGCTTGGATGATCGAAATAGAGAAAGTTTCTTGCCATTGAATGTTCAGAGTACATATTCTAAATAAAGAAGATGAAAACACAAAAAAAACTTAATAAGACTGCTGATGAAAACTTTAAGCAGATATTTATTTATTTGTTACTAGCTGTGCCCGCTAATTCGTACACGTCAGATTTGGATTTTCAAGTTATTTTAAATTTTTTACAGTTTAAACCTTTCCTCCTTTCCTCGTTTAAACATTTCAAAACCAAAAACAGCTAAATCAGCCCAGCCGTTCTCGAGTTTTAGCAAGACAAACGAACAGCAATTGATTTCTATATAATAAGAAGAAGACAAGACTAAAAACTTAGAGCTTGAATACTGGAATGATATCAGTTTCAACTGGAGTTTCAACTTAAAGATATTTTTGTCGAATTAGTCTGGTTTAAAAAAAAGGTTGTGAAAAGTATACTACTTACTGTTTGAAAAGCATTTTCACAACTGAGATTTTACTTTTCTATCACTGATTTCGATGAAAAATAACTTAATTTAATTAAACTGAATACCTATGAAAATAAATAAAAGAACTATTTCGACTAATTGAACTATGTATTCTTTTTATTTCGACTAAATAAAATAAAAAAATATAAAAGTGTTCGGATTATGACCGCAAATATCCGGGGATTTTACGCTTGTTGTCCTGGTTTCTAAATTTTTGAAATGGCAGCCCTATCTCTAGGTCAATGATTATTATTTAAGAATTTATTTAAGAATTTCTTAAAAGTTTTATGAAAATCCTAAAACTTTAGAATACGACATTACAGATTTATGGCGGCATAGTACGAGTATATCTGCAAGAATGCAATTATCTGAACTGGACTTCGCTCGATATGTCGACACCAAGTATTCCAATTTTGGCAGAGGCAGATAGGGGAGTGTATTAAAAAAATACTTATTTGTGTAACCTAAAAGTAACCAAGAGATGAAAAATCACCTGACCTGAAACGTTACAAAAGTAACCTTCTGGCTACACTGGACAGAACCGCCCGCGGTTGTCGCGGTTTTCCCGCTAGCCATTCTGTACCAAGTCGCGGTTTTAAAATCAGTCGTGGTAAAAAACCGCCAGTGCGGCCGCTTCCATTCATTTCCTTTTGTCACAAAATCAGGCGGTTAAAAACCGCGGCGGTTTAGCCGTAGTGCGGCCTCGGCCTAATGTCGTACTTTATTGACGGTGACGGTACTTTAGTGAAGTGGCCTGTGCATAACAAACAACCTCAGACTATAAAACAGTACTTGAAATACGTTAAATCGATCTTAGGATAAAAATAATTTGACTTCATGTCAAGTATTTTTTCTGTAAATTTAATAAAAAAAAGGATATAAAAATAGTATCTATGACTCCAAGGTTGATTATTTGCAAGGAATTAAGTCGAAATCTTGGAATTTAGTATCAAACCACAGGTATAAAGTTCACAAAGATTACAAATTAGATGAATGAACAGAGTTAATGTTCTTTACTCTTGTAAAGAACAATAACTCTGTTCATTCATATAATTTACTGATTTATTATTTATATTTTAGTTTATTTCTTACATAATATAAAAACTAATAAAGGAATAATTAATATTTAAACTAAAAATATTTAATTAAATCGATTGAAAGTTCTTCATAAATAAAATCGTTTTTCATTTCGAATCGCATGGTAATGTGTGGGCGTCACTAATTTCGAAATTTCTTGAACTGTCAAAAAGTGGATGTTTTGCTTTTTTTAAATTTTTCTTTAAAAATCGGCGCGAAGGGAATAAATGCTAGAGTAGAAAAAACCTAATAAAATCAACAAATCAATTTTAATGGATGTTCAGGGTTCAGGTTCATAAAATGTATATTTCTATACCTATTACTCAGATCATATTTATACAAATGAAATTATTAAAAAAAAAACCGACTTCCAAAAAACATCCAACGAAAACTCTGCCAAAAAACACTTAAAAGCGTAAAATAAACTGGTTCTTCATAAATTACCTATACCTAATTCTTAATTCATTTAAATAGTACTATTATAATGTGTGCTAGGTACCTAGAATCTGTTTGAAGTCGGTGCCAAGTGACTATCGCTTAGACTTTTGTAATTGTTCGTTCGTTCTTTTTGGCTTAGCACCGACTTCAAACAGATTTTAGGTACCTAGCATACATTATAATACTACTATTTAAATGAATTAAGAATTAGGTATAGGTAATTTATGAAGAACCAGTTTATTTTACGCTTTTAAGTGTTTTTTGGCAGAGAGTTTTCGTTATATGTTTTTTGGAAGTTGGTTTTTTTTTTTTATAAAAAGTTTTTATTTTTCAGTTTTTAGTGCAAACAATCGTAGGCAAGTAGTAAGTTGAACTATTTCATCAAATTTCATCATCGAGAATACAAATTAAGGTCTATACGTACGTGTAATATTAAAATCATCCTCTAATCCCTAACTGTTGAACAGTTTAACCTTCTATCATCAGCTCACCTAAATAACTTGAAAGTATACGACTGAAGGTCTTTAGATGCGTTTGAAATTGAAAGAATTATCCTCCAACTCCTCACCGTTGAGGAGTTGTACCTTCCACCTTCCATCATCAGCTAACCTAAATAATTTGAAAGAATACCACCAAAGGTAACATATGTACATATGATATTTCAAGATTTATCCTCCAACTCCTAACCGTTATGGAGTTGTACCTTATATCATCAGCTCATCATCATAAAATGATGATTACCAGACGCAAATACCGGTGTAACTTCAGAAAATATACGAAAAACATAGTATGTGCCTATAAAAAATTAGGGTTTCCCTCGATTTCCCTGGGATCCCATCATCAGATCCTGATATGCTGGCAATGGGACCACCTCGGAACCATACCCTTTCGAATACAGAAAAAAATTTCAAAATCGGTCCACAACTGACGGAGTAATCGATGAACATACATAAAAAAAAAAAAAAAAAAAAATACATACAGTGGAACATAGAACCTCATCCTTTTTGGAAGTCGGTTAAAAAGGTAGATAACACACCGCCTTGTTCTTGTTGAAGCAGAAAAAAGGCGCGTAGTTCCAAGTATACACACTATGCGTTACGCACTAACTATGCTATAAAGTTTATATGTACCTATACTGACGAGAAGAAGCGTAGTTTATAGTATAAACTACGTAACCTTTCTAGTAACCTTTAATAACTCTCACCTCGTTTACATTCGTCTAAGATTTAAATGTAAATTTGATTTTTTACATATCATATCCTCACAAAGGTCTGAGATCTGGTGATCTCGCAGGCCATCTAATTGTGCCGTTTGCGTTTGCCGTCAAACTTTCAACCTGTATAAGGGGTTAGACCACCGCTTTTTTACCTTTTACATTTATTTTAGCTTTAAGTATTTATGCTTGCGAAATATGTTTGTTACTTTTTAAAAAAACTGAATTTGATAATTTTTGGCATAGATTTTCTAGCCTTTTTATAACCGACTTCAAAAAAAGGAGGAGGTACTCAATTCGACTGTATTTTTAACCGACTTCCAAAAAGGAGGAGGTTCTATGTTCCACTGTATGTATTTTTTTTTTATGTATGTTCACCGATTACTCCGTCAGCTGTAGACCGATTTTGAAAATTTTTTTTGTATTCGAAAGGGTATGCTTCCGAGGTGGTCCCATTGCCAGCATATCAGGATCTGATGATGGGATCCCAGGGAAATCGAGGGAAACCCTCATTTTTTATAAGCACATACTATGTTTTTCGTATATTTTTTGAAGTTACACCAGTATTTGCGTCTGGTAGTCATCATTTTATGATGATGAGCTGATGATGTAAGGTACAACTCCTTAACGGTTAGGAGTTGGAGGATAAATCTTTAAATATTATATGTAATATGTTACCTTTAGTCGTATTCTTTCAAATTATTTAGGTTAGCTGATGATGGAAGTTGGAAGGTACAACTCCTCAACGGTTAGGAGTTGGAGGATAATTCTTTCAATTTCATACGTATCTAACGACCATCAGTCGTATACTTTCAAGTTATTTAGGTGAGCTGATGATAGAAGGTTAAACTCTTCCATAGTTAGGGATTAGAGGATGATTTTAATATTACACGTACGTATAGACCTTAATTTGTATTCTTGATGATGAAATTTGATGAAATATTTCAAATTACTACTTACCTACGATTGTTTGCACTAAAAACTGAAAAAAAACTTTTTTTAATAATATACTTAACACAATTAACACTTGTGCTATATCTATCTGATACCTATAATTTAGTATGTACAGGGTTTGGGGGGCGATAAATTAAATCTAGTTCGGATTTATTTTTAGAAAATTTACCAAAAAAAAATCGGTCCTCCAGGTTCTTAAAAAAAATATTTTATCTATTTCTATACTAATATTATAAACGCGACAGTTTGTAAGTATGGATGGATGTTTGCTACTCTTTCACGCAAAAACTACTGAACGGATTCGGATGAAACTTTACAGTAGTATATAGCTTATAGGTACATCAGAATAACACATAGGCCCTTTTTGAGTATATGTGTTCTGTGCATAGGCCAGTGTTCCGCAAACTTTTTGGGTTCAAGGCACATCTAGGAAGATAAAAAATATTGGAGGTACACCGTAATTAAAAAATATTTTTTAAGTAATAAAACAATGTTTCTTATTAATCACAAAACTGTATTTTTATTTTAGGTCTCATCTCTTCGTCGATCGTCTTGAGGCGTTCCCTTTTTTTTTTATTGTAGTAAGTGTTAAAAATCCTAATTCACATAAATAGGTCATTGCTCCATTCCAAATTATGGTCATAGAAATATTCTTCCGTTACTTTAAATTTCTTTCTTATCTAGTTGTATGGTTAGGCAGTCGCAGACAATAAAAAGATCTCAGAAATTATATAATAAAAAATAAAAAGTCCTCAGAATTCAGAACAGACTTGTCTATAAGTAAATTCTGAAAGCTGCAGCATTTTGAATAGGAAGGGAAGAATAGAAATAGGGCGAAAATTTTCAGGAAAGGAAGAATAAGAATAGGGCGAAAATGTTCAGGAAGGGAAGAATAGAAATAAAGCGAAAATATTCAGGAAAGGGTAGAATAGAATTATGGCGAAAATGTTCAGGAAGGGTAAAATAGAAATAGAGCGACAATATTCAGGAAATATAGAATAGAAATAGAGTGAAAATGTTCAGGTAGTGAGGGACTACTCTTTTTGGTAACAGGGGTGACGAAGGCCTACTGCCATCATGCTCCACAGCATTAGAGCGTATAGATAGGATAATATTTTTGATGTCCTCAAAAGACAATAAAGAAAATTCAAATGAGTCAATAGCGGGATACTTAGTTTAAAGATCCGGCGTAGTTGTGGATGAGAAATGACAATTGATATTATTCTAACCAATAGTGTTTTTGAACTCAGTTCTTCGGAGAAGTAGTTAATAGCAGGAGGGCAGTAGACTACACCTAGAATAACGCTAACTCTCTTGACCAACCCACACTTGTAGAGATGAACGAAACAAAACGCCTCCCTAGTGCTTTCGCGTAATTAACATTTGTGTTAAAACAGAAATCCACGGGATCGCTACCATGTACCTTTTTGTTTGTGAGTATCCGATATTTCGGCGCTGTTGCAAGCGCCATGATCACGGAGTAACTGAAGATCTTGCGGGTGGGATGTTATTGGCAGACATATCGGTCTACCCTCTTTCGCAGTCTTTTACTACGATCGCCCCCGGTACCACTGTATGTACTTTAAAACAATATAACATTTGTGTACCTAAATATTTTTCTTTAGGCTGTCCATTTAGGTTTGTGGGATATCCGTATTTTTCCGAGGCACACCAACAGATGATCACGGCACACCAGTGTGCCACGGCACACCCTTTGCGGAACACTGACATAGGCTACTATTAGCCACGATAACCGACATACACGCAGGCGGAGCGCAGCAACAACTAGTATAGGTACTATACTCACATAAAAAAATAATTTTATTAATGCAGAAATGAGAATACCTACCTACCTATTCAAATCATAATGTATATTAAATAGTTTACATTTCCATACTAAAAAAGCGATTTGAACTCTTAAATACACAACTCACATTCAAAGGACCTTAAGTCTTCGGAGAAGTTGATATTGTAAAGGATCACACATGAACATGACATTGAAAATGAACCCATTTCATGATCAAATATTTTTTTAGAAAAGTTCATGTGTTTAAGTACGTACTTAAATAGGCACTTCCTATATCACAGAACACTTTTAATTAGTTTTAATTACTACCTACATACTGCTACTATTTCAGTGTTTCAACAATCATATTTTTTTTTATACAACAATAATCCTTTACGAACTTACATAGATCAATATTAATTCAGTTCACAGATTTTTTATTAAATTTGTTTTTTTAGCATATTCAACGTTGCAGTCTATCACACTAATCACATCACATCATCATCACACTTCACACTAATATATAAATGCGAAAGTTTGTGTGTATGTTTGTTACTTCTTCACGCAAAAACTACTGGACAATTTTGGATGAAACTTTACAGTGATATAGCTTATACATCAGAACTACTAATACTACATAGGCGATAACCGACATAAACGCGGGCGGAGCCGCGGGCAACAGCTAGTTAGTAATAAATGGTTATTAATAAAATCTAAACGCATGTTTTTCATCAAGTAGAATCAAACGACGAAAATAGCATTTGTTTGAAAGTAGCGTCTGATTTACAATGCCTCATTCTCATTTTAAAATTGTATTTTTTATGCGTTACTTTGGTCTGTGGTTTTGTAAAAAGAAAAGATATAATAATATACAACTATTAGTAAGAGAGCTACTGAACCTTTCGACCAACGGTGTGTCTGTAAGGCTAGAAACTCTTGTAGTAATGAGTCATAACGTGCTAAGTACGTAACCATCGCCTGGCAGGCCTCAGCTCTGCACATCATCATCTTTCATTGTTTTGAAAGTGTAAAAAAATGACACAAAAAAACTTGTTCCTGTAAGGCTGAAATTTTTATAGGATTTAGATCATTCATTAAGAAGTTCAAAAACAAAATGCCAGGCGAACATAAAGACACACATTTCTTCAATTACATCATCAATGTAAATAAATTATATTCTGTAAATTTGTAATTCACATAAATGTTTGTTTGAGCGATTTAAAGAAAGTAGGAACAATGACCGGCGGTGCTGGCAAGCATATTTCCTTGACAGGTGAGGAGAAAGATAGCACTGGAGTGCAAGTAAAAATGTGTCTGAGAAGACTTGGTCGGTCCTAACACGACAAACTTCTCATTATTAGTCATAAATAACATTAAATCGTCGGAAGCATCTAAATCAATGCAATATACATTTCAACTAATCGATATATACGATTTTTTATGAACAAAAATAAAGCATTGCCCACACTATTGTGCGTATGACACATATATATACACAAATGTACATATATAATATAAATGTATGTATGTCAAAGCCAAATTGAAAATATGATTAATATTTGTCTACTGAATGTCAAAAGTGGCAATGGGACTAATCCCGCCCACCACTGTAATTCCTGTACACCAGGATCAACAGCGGTGACGAACGATCACACCGAGTTATGACACTCGGGAAGTCCCAGGAAAAAATTAAACTGTCTTAGAACCCGCAACGAAATTATTCAGAAGAAAAACTGGAGGAGTTGGAAATATTATAAGTCCACTTCCCTCCTTAGCAAAGCGGGAGACAAAATGAAGTCAAAATAGCCTACACCTTTTTCAAAACGGGAAACACCACGGATAAAATATTATGGGTCCTAAGTGAGCTATATTTGATTATTATAGTATGTATGGCAGAATCGCCTAAACGCACGGAAATTCATCGCAGTTGACACAAGGTCCCCATAGTATACCGCCCCAGATGTCATTTGTAAGGAAGCTATTTAGCATTATGTTACGTTCATTGCACCAAAGACTAAATTCCCAGAGGATATGATGCGCCGACTGTTCATAGCTATAATCAGGTGTTGAGCATTGACACAACGGTGAATCGACTAATTTAAATAAGTGTAGTTTGCTCTTAAAGCTACCGTGGCCTGTAAGAAATTGAGCGACACAGTGATCTACCTCGAGCCATGTCTTCGACAACCGTTCGCGAACAGAATTCCAATTAATCACAATGACTTTAAATCAAGTTTATTTGTAATCTTGTAAGATTATATTCATCACATATGCCGCATTTACTATGGGGAGTGCTCCGAGAAATTGTTCGGACTGATCCCTGCCGCCTCTTTCCGCCATCGTCCTACGCGACAGAAGTTTCATCCCCATCATCTAGATGGTTGGCAGTTCACAACTGAGAAACTTTCCGCCCCGCACAACAAAACTGTCGCCTGCGGTATTCCCGGACCAATACGACCTTCAAGAAAAGAGCGTACTTCTTCTTAAAAGGCCGGCAACGCACTTGTGACGCCTCTGGTGTTGCGGGTGTCCATGGGCGGCGGTAACCGCTTACCATCAGGTGATACGTCTGCTCGTTTGACCACTATTCAAAAAAATATATTATCACGTCATCTACAACGTGAGCTACATTTTATAAGTAAGAATTTAATTGTAGTTTTTTTAAATTAAAATTCTAATTAAAGGCCCGAAGTAATTTTCGAGTTAATTTTACAGAAGTAAGATATGTTATTAAACGATCGTTAGCCCGTGTTGCCCTTTGTTCATTGATTTACGGTTGAGTGATTAAGAAAAAGTTTCAAAAACTATAACCCAACTAGCTAGGTAGGTACTACGTGTTACGGTGAAACATTCAAAATGTACACAGACCAAAAAACATTACTCTTGCTTTTGGCTTCGCCGTAGTCGGTTACAACATCACTATTTTTCTTGTGCTACGTAGTTACTCAATACTAACATTTTTTAAGTCTCTTGAATCTCTTGCTTAACACAAGTAGTTACTTACCTACTATTTGTTACAAAATACTAGCTGACCCACGCAACCTCGTTTACGTCTCCTATTGCCCGTAGCGTAATAATTTTCCCCCGCTTGTGAATCATTCTTCATTGGTGGTCCGCTCCTATTGGTATTAGCGTGATGATATATAGCATATAGCCTTCCTCGATAAATGGGCTATCTAACACTGAAATAATTTTTCATATCGGACCAGTAGGAGATTAGCGCGCTCAAGCAAACAAACAAAATCTTCAGCTTAATATATTAGTATATAGATTGGCAAAGGTAGGTAGATAAGATGATGATGAGGAAATGCCCGTTTTGTATTTTTTCACCACCAATTTCAGAATAATGATGCGTCAAAAGTATATATGCTTTTGACGCATCATGCTTAACCTTATTTTATAGCAGAGCATAACTATAGAACTTTACATCAAGTTAATAAGTGGAAAACATTAAACTTAATAAATATATTTATGCATATGAACGGCATGGACGCTTCTCCCAATGACAAACTGAGGACCTGGTTGAGGGTATACAACCCTATCATTGTATATGGGAATACTAATAAGTAATACAGCCAATACAGTGTATAAAATGCAGTTCAGTATATGACATGTATGTCTTTCAAGACAATAAGTAAGTACAAAGTTCTATTAACATTAATATTTATAATCATCATCACTTAAATAGCGAACAAATCAATCATACAAATTACCATTAAAACATGCAGTCAATAAATATGACTGACTACTGTAAATGTATTTCTTTATTAATTTGCATGCCTATAGGTAAAGAATGAAATGAAAACAGTAATAATGTATTAACTAAATAGATACTCAATTTTGATTCTCTGTGAGCTACGGTATCTCTTGAAATTATTTCACGAGAAGAGCCTTCAATTAACCTGAAATTTACCTCAAGATCGGTCATAGGTTGCATTTATGATAAGTGGTAATCTGTCGAGCTCAGTACGTATACTATTCAGTTGCCGTAGCGTTCCGTCCGTCAGCGCATGATCGGGGCTCGCTACTCGCCCGGCAGTACCTCCGCCGTTCTCGCACCTACTACACGTCTCTCTCTTATTAGTCACCCTTCCCTGACTGCTCTATAATAATGACTGGCACTGCCCCTAAAAATAAACGCGGGATCCCCGAAAATAAGTGAAGGGTACTACCCCCTGTTCTAAAGATATGGCCGCTCCGTACTAGCAAATGAAGTTTTAAAGTGGGATTTATACCATTTGTTTGAGTTTTGTGCAGTGAACGTTTCAGCGCCAGTGATTAAAACCACCTGGGGGTAATAATTGCATTTAAGGTAATAGGAAAATTATAATTTTGAACAAAATGCGAGACGACACAGAAGGGTCTTTGGAAGAGCGTGTAGCTGCCTTCAAGAGTGATCCAGAGAAACTTCGCCAAGCAAATGAATTTGTAGATCAACTCATTCAGCAAGCTAAGAAAGAGGCAGAACTAAAACAAAAAGACAAAGAGAGAAATAAATTCGTAAGTATATATGTATATTTTTCCCGGTAAGGAAAAGAAATAAATGGAATTGATAGGGCGGTAAGTGTTAAAGTGATGTAGCGCAAAACTGGCTTCTTCAAAAATAGCAATGCTGTTTCATCATAACTTAATATTTCTCAAAACACATCTCAAACACCTTTGCCGCCTATACTTTTGCATGCATTTATTATTATTTAAATATTTCTCCATCCACTAGATTTTTTTTATTTAATAATTATTTAAATCATTATGTTTTACAGTCTAGTAATTTTCACGTTTAGTTTTAAAATTAAATGCAAAACGTTTATAACAACATTGGCAATTGTCGAAATTACCGCTTTATAAGTCTGAACTCATTTCACGTGTATATCATAATTTTGTATAATTTATGGAGTTTATATATATTTAGAGTGCTGGAGACTATTATATCTTCAATTATTATCACGTATTTGATCAATGGTGTGATGATAATATAGTTTTGGTAGAAACTGAGTTGATGTTCATATGAGATTATGGTGAGCAATCGGCTTATGTGTTTATCTGATAAAGGGAGAATGTGAAGTAGCTATATGCAACGAATTGCTGTTTGATCGATTGCGGTCGTTTTTCACGTTTACAGTTTTGGCAGAAAGTAAATTGTGGAAGAATGATGTTCACCCATGAAATGTTTTAATCAGAACAGGAATTCTAGGATAAAACTAATTTAAGACTACGCTACGCTGCGATATTACTGCCTGCATAAATGTATAATTTTTGTAATATCATCAATTTCTGTTTGAAGACTTGTTTGCAAACCGTCTCTTTTAATGGTTTGCGTGATGCTTGTGCTTATCAACCTGGAAACTACAATTATAGTAGCATTAACACATTATTTTAAAGCAATCGGAGTTTCTGCTCAGGCCTGTGTCATCAATTTCAACTTACTTCAGACAATATTTATTCAAACGCGTAGAGTGACTAAGTCACGGACATTTTATATTCACTATCATTTTTTATGAATTGCCGGCTTGTGCATTAAATTCACTTAATATGTTAATGTATATGAATAATATAAATAATATTTATTGTAAATATTCGTTGTTACAGGAATCACAAGATCAAGGATCTGGTAAGTTAAATACACCCTTTTTTAATACATTAGGTTCTTTTTTTCAAGTTTGTTCTCAGTGAAAGCAGTAGATACATTTTATTTTAGTGTCCATTTAATGTGCTCGCACTAAAACGGATTACCGACGTTTATTATCAGTCTCGATTAGTTTGTCAGACCACAGGTTAATGGCTCATTTAATATGGCCATGAATAGATCCTTGCCATCCATACCTTGGCCGCCTTTTCTACTTTCTGTAAAAAAACTGAACTCGAAGATGAGTTATTTATAAATATCGAACGTTCATATATACAACTAGCTGACCTACGCAACCTCGTTTGCGTCAAAACTACCATCCCCCGTTTTAACCTCAAAAGGGGATTGATTTCCAAAGATACATTATTAGTACACCTCCACACCATCTGTAGAGCATACATTTTAAATTTCAAGTCTCTTACTTCAAAAACATAGGACTTTCATAAAAACTTGCAACCCCCGTTTTACCCCCTTAACGGTGGAGTTTCGTAAAATCCGCTCTTAGCGGATGTCTACACCCTATAAGGAACCTACCTGCTAAATTTCAAGCTTGTGCATTGAGCAAGGTGTTACAGTTTCTGAGATTTCGTGATTAATAAGTGAGTGGTATTTCGCTTTTATAAATATAGATTTAACCCTGGACATGAAGGAAAATGCATGCTACCTTCGCATAGCCTAAGTCACGCGAATCGGCGCATCGTTGATTCAAGACATGTTTGAGATAACATTGATTCGCAAAGTGCAAGGCCGTCAGAGTGTGGGTCACCATGCTGCTTTGTTGCATTGCCTGCATTCGCAAAGAGTATGCTGACCACCACTCTTGGATTCTGCTCATGCTTGTCGCAAGGCAGAGCAGAGTCACTTTGGTAAGCTCATGTATAAAAAAAGTAATGGATTTAGATATTATACAAAAAAAAACAAGAAAAACTGAAAATTCCGTTATAAGCAAACAATGTAAAGAAGTAACACTAAATATAACAACGTAAATAGCTAGCAAACACAGTGAAAGTTTATCAAATTTCTTCTATTTATTTACTTATCAATTTTCAAACAAATAACTTTCGATGGCAGAGCATTATCGTATTAAATAATAACCTTGTCATCAACAGGCTCTGGTTATAGATTTGCCAAGCACGGCTGCGCATCTATTCCCTAAGGATTGTGTCATTTTTGGGGAAGACGATATTTACCAATGCTTTTTACGATTATTCGGCGTCTTTTGTTACACCCTAAATATAAAGGCGCTTTATCTTAATATATATAAATCTCGTGTCACAATGTTTGTCCTCAATGGACTCCTAAACCACTTAACCGATTATAATAAAATTTGCACACCATGTGCAGTTCGATCCAAATTGAGAGATAGGATAGTTTAAATCTCAAATTATAGTCGCAATTTTAATTTATTGCTAATTATTGTATATAAATATGGCGGTACGACGTTCGCCGGGTCAGCTAGTAATACCATATTTTTAAAAAGGCCTGAAAAGTAATGTACAGTAGCTTTAACTTTGGACAGATATCGCCTTGAGATTTCAATTTGGAACCGTTTTAAATAATTTGTGTTATTTTGGTTTATGTTGCAGTTTATTCGCACTAGTCTCAATCTATAAAAATAGAGTAATAAAATGTATTTCCTCTCGTTATACTAGTTAGTTAAATAACAATTAAAGAATGTTAGTTATAAAGCTACGTTAGAGTTACCGCTTGTCGGTTATTGAAACCAACATCACCAATACTTAGCATTTGAGGGGAAAGATTCATTCTTTTCTCAAATATTCTATACTAGTGGTTTCCCGCGGCTCCGCCCGCGTATATGTCGGTTATCGCGGTAAATAGTAGCATATGTGTTAGTGTGATGTATAAGCTATTTACTGTAAAGTTTCATACAAATCCGTTCAGTAGTTTTTGTGTGAAAGAGTAACGAACATCCATCCATCCATCCATTCATCCATACTTACAAATTTTTGCGTTTATAATATTAGTAAGACAAATAATATTTTAGAAACAAACTGTTTTAGAAATTTTATTTAAATATTACTTGCGGGACGATGCAATTAATGCGATGCAGATTAATCTAGTTTAAAGATTTTTGATAGAAAATTTCGTGTACACATTTTTCATAGTAGAGTCATTCTATTCTCAAAAGCTAGCTAAAGCTCGCATGTTAAAATAGTGTTTTAAACTTTATTGTTTTCAACGTCTAGCTAGTAATCTTCACCTTAAACTTATCTGGAGCTTCGTGTCATGTCGGCAGAAATATTCCTTTTAAAATATTCCACCTCTAGTCTACATTGTATATGACCTACCTACATACATATATTTCCTGGTTTAAGCTCGAAAACGGAGAAAATTGGAGTGACGTTATGCAGTGTACTACAGACTAGAGTAGTAGAAAGTGAGAATAGTTAATAATATACTTACTGAAATTAATTATCTATAAATATGTATCTATGTAATGTTTGTATCTGTATGTCTATACGCAAACGAGGTCTTATACATCAGAAACTTAGATATACAAACCAAGACTTCTTAAAGAGTTACCATTTAGTTTTAGCGAAAAGCATGTAATATGACATTATGTAGAAATTTGGACGTTAATATGAACCACAAAAGCTGTAATTTACGTTAAGCACACACTTTATTTACGAGTGTGCGTGCATGTATCTAATTTGGATAGGTTTTATTAATGAATGTAGGTAGGTACTTATAAAAACAATTACTTGATTAATTCTGCTTATTAATAGTGACGGTATGTTTAGTTTTCTGGGTATTTTTAATTTAACCTTAGTAGGCAATGAGTTTTCAGTAGCACGGGATGGGAGTGCTGTTTAACGGAATGAGATAAGCATTAAAAATAAGTAACGCAAATGGAAACAGCAGAAACATCAGAAAAACGAGTGAGCAGTCAATTTTTCAGAGGAAATTTGTTCAAATTATTATCGCATAAGATTTTGAATGTTTCATGAATTTCATATTTTATTCATGAAAACTCATAGAACTAGAAATTGTGAGAAAGAGTCAACACTGACTGATTTTTGATTTTGAATTTGAGTTCAATCGACTTATTTTTTGCCAGACTCGTGACAAGAAATAAGTCTGATTGATATATATTTTAAGAGAGAAAAACGAAAAAAAACTTTTAAAATTTTTTGTAGAGAATTAAATCTCATTCACGTTTGTGAAAAGTGAAGGTACCTACTAATTTCGATTTTTACGATCGTTTCTTCAGAACTCCATAATTTATGAATCGATAAAGAAAAATTGGTTGTCTGTAAAGTCGGTTTACGGATGATAGTTTAACGTGACAACGTCATAACAAAACAATGATGTACAATGAGCGTACGGGACAATGTGCGTAACAGGACAATGAGTCATCCTTTTTCGTGCATGCAGCCGGCGTTCATCAATTTATTAGACGTTGTCACGTCAAAAAACCTTTCAATTAGGTATGCAGGGTGAATACCTAATTGAAATGTTTTTTGACGTTAGATTCCTTTTCGATTTGTAGAAAAAATAGCACCCCTAAGGTAGTAAGTATGACGTGTGGTGACTGATTAAGAATACGGAGTGTCCTTATCCCTACACATCCCATGGGTATCGTAAGAGGCGACTAAGGGACAAATTATGCAGGACAACATCACTGCATAGAGGAGGAAAATTTGACACCTATGCGGGTTGGCATATCTGGTCTAGTTAGTAGTAGTAGTAACGGCGTGTAGTAGTATGCCACATCGCTGCAAAGAGGAGGAAAATTTGACACTTATACCAACCCGTCTCGTCTAGTAGTAGTAGTAACGGCGTGTAGTAGTATGCCAAAACCTCCTTTCTAAGGAGAGGCCTATGTCCAGCAGTGGACTGTTAATTACCCGACTGCGAAAGAAGGAGGGTAATGTTTTTGGAGTGTATGTATGTATATTTCTTTGGCACGCCCTAGAGCCTAAACGGCTTGTCGTATTTTTATGTGAGTGGTGTCAATAGATTCGTCTTAGTCGTGAGAGTGACACTGGGTACATCAAAATGAAAAAAAAAATTAAGGATTTTTTGCGATCTTAAAAAAAAAATTCTTAATACATCTAGTTTGGTATCAAAATAAAGATTTTCTAACTATGGTTACGAATAGATATATAACTTATATGTTTTATAAAAAAATACTGAATTTAATAAAGATGACAAATATTGACGCAGTAGGGTTTTTTGTTTTAAATAAATTGAATTTTAAAAGTTAATTATTTTAAGAAATAATCTCTAGTTCAGAAGTTGCAAGTTCAGTGTCACGAGCCGCTGAGTTAATGTTAAATGACTGTCCTAATTGGTCTCCAATATTTTATGTTATTTGAACTCGATCGAACTTTATCGTTATCTACAAAATGTTAATGTATTGTGTTCCCAATGAGGCTCTGTACAGGTAAAACATGGGTTCTTCTCATTTTCAAGGCCGAAACCGTAATAATATTGCCTGTGGGCTTTACTACTTAATGTTTTCCTTTTAAAACCTTGAGTGTGTTTTGACAGGCTCCAGTATCATACTATCATTATATAAAAAGTGAATTCACTTTTGTTTAAAATTGATATTGTTTAAAGATAACAACCGTAGATATGTGACTTTTTAGGGTTCCGTGCCAAGCAAAAAACGGAACCCTTATAGATTCGTCATGTCTGTCTGTCTGTCTGTCCGTCCGTATGTCACAGCCACTTTATTCCGAAACTATAAGACCTATAATGTTGAAACTTGGTAGGTAGATGTATTCTGTGAACGTCATTAAGATTTTCACACAAAAATAGAAAAAAAAAACAATTAATTTTGGGGGTCCCCATACTTAGATCTGAAACTTAAAAATTTTTTTTTCATCCAACCCATACGTGTATCTATAGATAGGTCTTCAAAAATGATATTGAGGTTTCTAACATTATTTTTTTCTAAACTGAATATTTTGCGCGAGAGACACTTCCAAAGTGGTAAAATGTGTCCCCCCCCCCCTGTAACTTCTAAAATAAGAGAATGATAAATTTAAAAAAAATATATGATGTATATTCCATGCAAACTTCCACCGAAAATTGGTTTGAACGAAATCCAGTAAGTAGTTTTTTTTAATTCGTCATAAATCGTAAACTGCATTTTACCTTTCATTCAATCAACACAAATATAAAAATAAAATAAAAATTATATCATGTTACTTGCTGCTGCGGAACCCTTCATGGGCGAGTCCGACTCGCACTTGGCCGCTTTTTTATTAGTAACGAGAACAGTTTCTAGATTTTAATCTTAAGTTTAAAATAGGTAGGTAGGTACATGTACGATCAGGTATGCCATCATGAATTCGTTTAAGATCAAACCTATGAGGAGAACATTTGTCTTTTATTATAAATTATATTTGCTCACTCTTTTAATGGTAGATCTTATTTGCGTCACCCTGAAGTTAAAATCTCTGTATACAATTTACTCAAATTGGTGGATCCTCAGATTACTAATGAGGGTGGATCTAAAAGAATATCCAAGGTAGTAGAGTAGAGCCACGCCGATTTCAGCACGAACGGGCCGGCTCGACCGGGGCGGTACTACCCTTGCACAGAAAAATAAACGTAAAATAAAATGACAGCGATCGCGCTGTCGTGTTTCGTTGGTGAGTGCGAGACCGGAGGCCCGATGATGCAGAAGCATCACTAGGCCGCTATGGTGTGGGTCGCCATGCTGCATTGTTGCATTGTCTGCGTTCGCAGTGAGTATGGTGACCACCACTCTTGGACTCTGCTCATGCTTTCCATCAGGCAGAGTAAAGTCATTTTGGCAGAAGCCAAACATAAAAAAAAGAATATTTAAAAAAACAGTCTTTGTTTCATCATCATCGGCCCTTCACAGTACCTACACTAAATCTATACAAATAAATATGATTGGAGTGTCTGTCTGTTTGTTCCGGCTTATCTCTGGAACGGCTGGACCGATGTCGACGAGACTTTCACTGGCAGATTGCTGATGATATAAGGAGTAACTTAGGCTACTTTTTTTAGACTAGCTTCGCCCCGCAGCGTTGCCCACGGTTACAACAACAAACGCGGGAAACACCGCGGGACTCAGCTAGTCCTAAATAAAATTGTAATTCACTGAGAGCAATGATCATACTTTAAGTCGAATATTTCTTACGGAAACTAAACCTAGTAAAAAACAGAAACTGATTTATTTTTGTTACTCTCTCGAGGTCATTTACGAACATTTGTTAGTTCTTTATGCCAAGGCACAGAACGAAAAGATACTCTTCTAGCAAGTTCCAAGCCTCCTACCTGAATAAAATTAAAGGTCTTTTTTTAAATAAGAGGTTGATGCAACATTAAGTAAACGCAGAAGCATATGTATTTTAAAACTGAGTGAGTGATGTAAGTATTAAAGTAATTATTCCTGTTGTTTAATGTTATTTAGTCATTTATTTAGTTACTATATCAAACTTACACAGGTCTGTCAATACTTATCTTGTTATCACTTCAAATGAAAGCTAAACGCTTGTTATTATAGCGGGTTTCGAACCCGGAACCTACACGGAGCATGCTTTAGTCATTATCCAACCAAAACTTATATTATCACTTAGGTGTTAACCGACTAACGGCTCAACGGTATGTCTATAGTACCTATGTACATGTAGTTTTATCAAAAGTTAATAAAGCCATTTTAAATTATGATCAAAAGTTTTATTAAAAATGTATGTAAATATTATATGAATTGTTAATTCAAACATTGTATGCTTTTATTATCTTGTGTTTCTGGAGTAAATTATATCCCGATAGCATAAACACAGCTGATAGAAATCTAAACTGCAGTCCGTGGCAGCAACTTTGTCAGTTAGGTTCCTACGAAGTGTTCAGAATGCTCTCAAAAGCGATAGAGAATAATTTATTTTAGAGGTTATAAAAGATAGGAGTAGCAAACTCCAATCTTCTGAATAAACCCACCAAATGCACTTACTCAATTGTCTCCAAAACATCGAGATGTAATATCTCGATGCCCCAAAATAATTATCCCTATTTGAGCTCCGTCTGTATCAGTTTTGGAACTCTACATGTTGAGCTGAAATTATAATAATATCTCTTTAATCAAAGGAGAAGAAAGCTTCATATTAGCAACAAAGATTTCAAAGGTATCTTTTTAAACTTAGGTTTATGATGATGCGCGTTCATATTCACTGCGGAATGTTCATGATTGCATACCCGTAATAGGCGTAGACACCTCTTAATTTCACTTAACAAATTCAAGTTTATGCCATCACAGCAAAAAGGAAAATATTAGTGTCCGACCGAAACTGGTTTTTCAGCCGAAACCGAACCTTCGACCTGGCTCTCAGTTTCGGCCGTAGCCCGTAACCGAAACTTGCTTGCCCTTGAAAAATACGTGAACCAAAACCCATTTTTACAAAAGTTGCCTAATATTTTAGGTAATTAGGGTATGTAAGTTTTCATGTATGTTTGTTCACCGATTACTCCGTCAATTGTGAACCGATTTTGAAAATTGTTTTTGTATTCGAAAGGGCATGCTCCCGAGCAAGTCCTATTGGCACCTTATCATTATCTAATGATGGGATCCCAAGGAAATCCTCAATTTTTTTGTTCTGGCATTATACGATATTAATATAAACGTATTATTTTTTATCAAACAAATTCAGACACGACGAATTCATTCATTTGACACAATTTCAGAGTGATTTTTTGGCTCTTTAGGATTTTAAAATCGAAATGATTAATCGATTGTACATTAGTACCTTAGCGCTGTACACAAAGACGGAATAAATACACATACCTACATATTCATTAAATTCACCTGCGCTGAATGAGAAATAATCAGCTATGATTTACTGTGTTATTGTGATAACACATTTCCGAAGGTTAACTGTTATGACCTGTGCACATATAACGTAATGTCAAGACTCTCGGCATGCTCGGCAAATAAATTAACATCGTGATTTTTGCGACCTAATTGTATTGTATAATAATCAGTTTTTGTCAGTTTGACTCGCGTGTGCTTTGCCCAAAAATTACCATAAAATTTGCTGTCTCTCAGTAAAAGATACGTGGGAATCGGAAAAAAATCACTAACAAAACAATTGTTTTGCATTCACATTCATTTAGTTTAAACTTATGATTGTACTGTGACACGAAGATCAATTTTATTCATTAATTTAGTTAAATAAAACAAAAATTAACTGGCTTCGTTTGTTTTATCAAGGACTGTTGAATTTAAGAGAGCATTATGCTTGCATATCTCGAGCAAAGATCCTAGTGATTCCAAATGTTATTTTAAAATATTGTGGTAGAAATATTTTACAATATAGAATCCATAGCTTCCTATCACTTTGAAGCTCGTGACAAAATATAAGCTTTCATATTAGTATCTGAGTTATATTTTATAAAAATTGCAAATATGGTGTTCGAGTTCGCCTATAAGTAATTGTTACAACTGTCATAAAAAAGTACGAGTATCTAGCCACTTTTGTTTATGAGTAATGTATAAATTATTAAGTTAACCAGAAATAGATATTTCTTTTAAATGTTACTATGTTAAGCTATAAAATATACTAGATCGACACTTATTAAAACAAAAATCACTAATTTTTAAACTTTTGCGTTCCATGATATAACAATTATGATGTTTACGAGAATTAACGCGATCACTTATTTAAAGGTATTACACACCTCTGATTTGCCTGACGTTTCGACCAGCTATGCTATTCTCTAAGCAAACAGCCTTGCGCGCAGCGCTGTGCCAGCGTCGAAACTTGATGTTCGTATTCACTAAAGGTACACTAGCGCTCAAGGCTGTGACGGATGGGAGCGGAGTTACTCTACGACGAGCAAATTGACGTTCTTCCATACGTTTTGGTATTCTATAATGTTTGTTTTCATTATTATAATGTGATAAATATTAGCTACATATAGTAATTGTTTTTATGAACATGTGATGTTTGTGGTCAAATTATGAAACGTTCCTAATTAATTGTATTATTTCAGATTCTAATTACTTTATCATTTTTGGCTAATGGAAGCTACCAGAAAATTATTGGAAAAAATGTTGATACATATGTATCTCAATCTTCGGCTTCTAGAGCAATCCACCAAGTGGTGGAAGCTCTAAGTTGTCCATATGTAGTCAATAAGTACATACGATTCCCTCAAAATAATGGTGAACGACAAGTTATTAAAGCCAGCTTCTTTGAGAAATTTGGTATTCCTGGGGTGCTTGGCTGTATTGATGGCACCCTGGTGTCCATGATCCGTCCAAAAGAGTATGAGGAGAGATACTACTGTCGGAAAGGCTATCATGCCAGAAATGTCCTCATTATTAATGATGCCAATTTAAATATACTGCATGTGGATGTCACTTTTGGGGGTGCAACCCATGACAGTTTTGTATTTTCAAATACAAGAATTAAAAATCATTTAGAAACCCTTAATAATGATGGTGAACGGGTATATTTACTTGGTGACTCAGGATATGCTCAAAGAGCATATTTAATGACTCCTATTCCTAATCCAGCAGCCGGGACTCCAGAAAAGTATTATAATGAGAAACACAGCAGTGCCCGGAATTCTGTGGAAAGGACTATAGGTGTGTTAAAAGGACGGTTCAGGTGTATGTTAGTACATAGGGTATTGCACTATGATCCAGTGACTGTGGGCAAAATAGTGATAGCATGCTGTGTTCTCCACAACATATGCAATCGGGCAGGACTACCAGCTCCCACACTTGAACAAAGAGAAGTAGATGAAGAGGCTAGGCTTCTTGGAACCTTAAGACAGCAGCAGCAGGAACAATTACAAGATGATTTGGTGAGCGGCCAAATGAGCAGACAACATTTGGTCAATCAGTTATGGAGAGCACGTTCTATATTATAAGTACTACACAGTATTTACTTAAAAAAGTCAATTTTTTTAATTTTATTATGCATTTAGTAAAAAGTTGTTAATTTGGAACTACAGACACACACCATTTTTAACCGACTTCCAAAAAGGAGGAGGTTCTATGTTCCACTGTATGTATTTTTTTTTTTTTTTTTATGTATGTTACCTGATTACTCCGTCAGTTGTGGACCGATTTTGAATTTTTTTTTTGTATTCGACAGGGTATGCTTCCGTGGTGGTCCCATTGCCAGCATATCAGGATCTGATGATGGGATCCCAGGGAAATCGAGGGAAACCCTCATTTTTTATAGGCACATACTATGTTTTTCGTATATTTTCTGAAGTTACACCGGTATTTGCGTCTGGTAGTCATCATTTTATGATGATGAGCTGATGATGTAAGGTACCACTCCTTAACGGTTAGGAGTTGGAGGATAAATCTTTAAATATCATATGTATATAAGTTACCTTTAGTCGTATTCTCACAAATTATTTAGGTAAGCTGATGATGGAAGGTGGAAGGTACAACTCCTCAACGGTTAGGAGTTGGAGAATAATTCTTTCAATTTCATACGTATCTAAAGACCTTCAGTCGTATACTTTCAAGCTATTTAGGTGAGCTGATGATAGAAGATTAAACTCTTCAACAGTTAGGGATTAGAGGATGATTTTGATATTACACGTACCTTAATTTGTATTATTCTTGATGATGAAATTTGATGAAATAATTCAACTTACTACTTACCTACGATTGTTTGCACTAAAAACTGTAAAATAATAACTTTTTATAAAAAAAAAAAAACCGACTTCCGAAAACATCCAACGAAAACTCTCTGTCAAAAAACACTTAAAAGCGTAAAATAAACTAGTTCTTCATAAATTGCCTATACCTAATTCTTTATTCATTTAAATAGTAGTATTATAATGGGTGCTAGGTACCTAAAATCTATTTGAAGTCGGTGCTAAGCCAAAAAGAATACAAACGAACAATTACAAAAGTCTAAGCGATAGTCACTTGGCACCGACTTCAAACAGATTTTAGGTACCTAGCACCCATTATAATACTACTATTTAAATGAATAAAGAATTAGGTATAGGCAATGACACAATATACTATAGACCGTCCCTCCCTTGGCCAATACTGTACGCCGCAAAAAGCTACAAAAGTTCAACTAAATCTAGATGGCGCTCAAAATAAGCTCTAAAAAGCAGTTTAACAAAGTTTAACAGTATTTTATTGATGTGCTTCAATTCTAGTAACTATATTATTATTTTTCAAATATAAAACTTGCTTTGTATTGCTTGCTTTAAAAAAATGATTTTCAATTGCATAACTAAAAGTTATCACCTATGTTTAGGAGATGTCGTTGCAATCGATTTAAATAAACTTGAAAATAATGACCTATTTACTACGCTAGATGTCACATTTATAAGTTATTTGGTTGAATCAGAGAAACAATGCACTCATGAATGGCAACATTGCAAAAATCGTTCATATCTTCCAGTAGTTAATACGGAACGGCAACGTCGCTTGAGCCGCGTACTCAGTTCAAAAATTTAATTATTAAGAATGTTTATTTTTAACCGACTTCAAAAAAAGAAGGTAGTTATCAATTCGACTGTATTTTTATTTTTAACCGACTTCCAAAAAGGAGGAGGTTCTATGTTCCACTGAATGTTTTTTTTTATGTATGTTCACCGATTACTGCGTCAATTGTGGACCGATTTTGAAAATTCTTTTTGTATTCGAAAGGGTATGCTCCCGAGGTGGTCTCATTGTCACCATATCAGGATCTGATGATGGGATCCCAGGGAAATCGAGGGAAACCCTCATTTTTTTAGGCACATATTATGTTTTCGTATATTTTCTGAAGTTAACCCGGTATTTGCGTCTGGTAGTCATCATTTTATGATGATGAGCTGATGGTGTAAGGTACAATTCCTTAACGGTTAGGAGTTGGAGGATGAATCTTTAAATATCATATGTATGTATGTTACCTTTAGTCGTATTCTTTCAAATTATTTAGGTAAGCTGATGATCGAAGGTACAACTCCTCAACGGTTAGGAGTTGGAGGATAATTCTTTCAATTTCATACGTATCTATAGACCTTTAGTCGTATACTTTCAAGTTATTTAGGTGAGCTGATGATAGAAGGTTAAACTCTTCAACAGTTAGGGATAAGATGATGATTTTAATATTACACGTACGTATAGACCTTAAGTTGTATTCTTTCAGTTAATCATATGGATCGTTTTATTGAGTAGACATGCACTAAGGAAGGTATTTTGGAATTTCTACCCCTAGGGGGGTGAAATACGGGTTGAAAATGTGGACGAAAGTCCGTCATTTTTAAGTTAGAAACATGAAACTTTAACTTTGGGCTACTGATTAAAAATGAGTAGATATGTATTTAACCGCTTCTGGATATTTTTTAACTTGGTTACGCGCGACGCGACGTAATATGACCCCTGCCCCTGGTAATACCACGGCCTCACAGAAAACCGAGGTGAAAAAGTGCTTGCGCTGTGTTTCACCGAGTGAGTGAGGATACCGGAGGCTCATACCCCAACCTCTCCCCCCATCCCACTCCACTATGCCCCAAAGGCCGGTAACGCATTTGTCAAATTATTTTAGAAATAATCAAACTTTACAAAATATACTATAAAACAATATATTATTTTCTGTAAATAAATGCAAAAAGCCAACAACACGTGGTATTCCCAGGCGGTCACCCATCCAATTACTAACCACGCCCGATGTGGCTTAACTTCGGTGATCGGACGAGAACCGGTGCATTCAACACGGTATGGACGTCAGCAATCAGTTCGTTATATTTAACGTTGAGTATCCAGCACTATGACGTCAACTCAATGTTAAGTGTCGCTACAACTTTTGGCGCGAAAAGCGCGTTAGGGAATATCGTTCCAAAAACATTTCAGATTGTTTTATTAATAACTAGGTTTCGCCCGCGACTTCGTTCGCATTTAATAAAAAGTATCCTATGTTACTTCTAATACCTCTACAAGAATATGTGTTTCATGATGATCAGATTGATCAGCTAAGTAGTTTTCGCCGGAAAGCGTAACAAAGGAACTTACGTTCGCATTTTTAACATTAGGATTATTTATAAGACGCAAACCGAAAGAAAATCCTTAATTACACCTTTTTGTCATCTACAGTTGTTAATTAATATGTGCAAGCCATTCTCGATATTATTAACTCGTAATTATCAAATTTTTTATTTGCATACATTCACGATCAACAACATTTATCAACGCCAAAAACTGTTTTTAGACATGTGTCATTAAGGACGGGAATTGTAACTGCAACATGCAATTGTATTTTATTAATTCATCAATTTTTATTTTGTTTTTTAATCCATTAAAAAAATAAAATGTCAGTCCTTAGTTCCTTACTTATGTCAATTGAGAAACATACATACAAAGTTTAAAGTGAATCCATTGAAAATACAAAAAGGTTTCAAACAATGAATAAAAAAAAGATTGTAAAGAGAAAAACGGTTATTTTAAAATTAAAAACAGACGTTTCAATTTTATTTATTTGTGTTGATCTCTTTGACGATAAAATAAAATATTACATAAATTAGGTAGGTACTAAGATAATTAATTATTTAAAAAACGACATCTAGTGGTACATTTCGCAATAATACAATGACAATAAACTCGACAGTTGACTGTTGGGTTCGTATTGGTGTTGGGGGTCAGAAAATATCGTTGTAATTCACGATTTGATGCACGTAGTGACATCTAGGGAACATTAAGCTTACTATAAATCCGCGTACAGGTCTCGCCTAGTAGAGTGTTGGTCTAGTATATATTTCGTCAGTGGTATAGGCAATTTATGAAGAACTAGTTTATTTTACGCTTTTAAGTGTTTTTTGACAGAGAGTTTTCGTTGGATGTTTTCGGAAGTCGGTTTTTTTTTTTTTATAAAAAGTTTTTATTTATATGTATACATGTATGGATAAAATATTTGTACAAGTAATCTATTCAAACAATAAATAAAATGCAAAATAAAATAAAGTGTATTGTAAAATATATATTTAATTATTATTTCTATGTTCTGCGAAAGCTTTGGTAGCCTCGCACAGTATTTTTATTGATCTAGAGACCTCCATGAGAATATCACACATCTTTTTTTCATTTTCCACACGCTTCTCTTCAATGGCTATGAACCTCTCTGTGAGGCTTGCCAGTTGTGATCGCCGTTGTGATGGTGGGGTGCGTTGGATCAAACGACGTCGCGCTGTTAATACACGACGCCTACGTGGAGCTATGAACAAAGACAAAAACATTTATAAGCACCAGCAAGGTCACTAGTAATTTCTCTCAATACTCTTAGTTTTGTCACAATCAACTTACATGCAATCACACTTTGGGGACTTCTGTGTGGAGCTGCTACTGGTGATACATTCACCTGTCAACCCAAGATTTTTTTATTATTTCTAGATATATTTATGTATTTATAATACCAGTGTGTTCATATTGTATATAAAACCTCACCGATTGTGTGATATTTGGCTGGGTTTCACCCACAATGTTATCCCTATTTGACACACTAGGCTGCACATCCTGAAATTAGCAATACTGTTGAATTCATAATAAATTAAAAACAAGATATTAATGGTATATTATTTACAAACTCTTACCAATAACGAAGAAGTGGACTGTTCAGTCTGGAGCCGTCCAGTGTCAGTCACAATGCTCATGATTAAGTTACCTGCATGATCCTACAAAAATAATAAAGATTACATTCACACCAAGAAAACAAATCTAATATAAAATGTAAATGTTCTATTTAAATGAGATTATATATATGTAGTACCTGTAAAATGCTTTCTGATTCATGTGTTATATCCTCTTGGGTAACTTCTTGTATGTTCTGTAAACAAAATTTCATTAAATATGCATTCTAGACTGTAAAAACACTTCTTTAATTATCTATTCTTTACTCATAAAGCACAAATTTTTATATATTAAATATACATACCTCATAATCCAGCGGCACAGCCAAGGGAGGATTTGGTGTTGACGAAATAACTGGTGATGGCTGAAAACAATAAAAACAAAATTATTTACTTAAAACTTTAAATATTTAATTAAAGCAATCAAAATGCATTGTATTTAAAGCTATTAAAAAAAAAAAAGGAATATAATTACAATGAAAGGGTTAATTTCTAGATCCCTATCACCAACAGCAAAACTTTCTCCACCCATTATTGCTACAATTCTTTCATCTACAGCGGAGAGAAATATTTCTTCTCCGGCACCACCACCAGTTCTTAATCGACTCATTCGTACCTGACTTGCTTTCTTCTTTGCAGCTGCCTTCTTATCCTTCCAATACTAAAATCATGTGTTCTCTATATTATCAACACTAGGCATTAGCACGTGCAAACCAAAATATAAAAAGTAGGCATTTATTGATAGATAACTTTATAGTTACAGTTTATACAAACTTATTTTCCTATCTACTGGTAAATATAATTAGATGTATACTAAACTATTAATATCTACCTTTGCCCATTGCTGCCACGTTTTAATACATCCACTACCATCACTATTGAGCTTTAGAGCTATTTCTTGCCAAGCCGCTCGTGTACGATCTCGGGCATGTGATGTACGCGCATGGCCCGTGGCAAGAAAGCGTTTTTCCTCTAAATTGTTTAGGAGCATCTCCACTTGAGATGCAGATGGGACAGCGCTTCTTGACATTCTATAAACAGTATTTGTAGTAAGATACTAAGAGTTAAATTAGGATATAAAAAACATTATATTTACCACAATATTTATGACAGAAGACAATATGATAGTTACCTTTAAATTTATTTAAACAAATACACCACAGTTATAGTTTATTAGAACGTAGTGACACTTAAACTTAACACTTCTTTGAGTTACACAATTTATAAAACCAAGCGCCAAAGTTTGAAAACAAGAAAGTTGTCAAGTGGTTTTAGTTTTTTCACTTAAGTAGCGTCTGTTGGCAAAGATATTACCATTCAGCCTGTTGGAAAACGAGATAAAACAACATAATTTTGATGTATTTGTTGGCAAATTAAATTTAGTTAATCTTTATTTTGGCAAATACAAATAAAGAGACATAAATCGTATTTTTAAAAGTCATAAAACTTGAAGTCGAGATTTATAGATTAAGCAATGTAGTAATATGTGTCAATCCTTAACTCGTCTAATAAACAGCGACGAGTAGACACAGCCTTGAGTTCGTCGACGAGATAAAGTTTGTTGATGAATACCGTTTCAAACATCGATGTGCGCTAGGGCGCTCGCAAGGCTGTCTCGACGTTGAGCTCGTCGACGAGTACAGCCAAGAAATTGTCTCTTAGAGAATAGCACTGCAGGTTGAACTGGCCGTGGTCAGAGGCTGATTAATAGGCACCTTTAAATAAGTGATGATTAATTCCCCAAAAAAAATAACAAAAGTCCCTTCTCTAAAATTAACATTGAGTATGGCCACTTTTTAAAACTTTTAAACAGGTTGTAAAAATAATATTATATATATATAATTATTATTCTCTTTATTTCATTTATATATACATATTAATTACATTTTTAAATATAAATATAAAAACAAATACATTTAAAAATATAAAAAATAGTAGACCACCGACCTCGGGTACAGGGACCAAGAAACCGGTGGTTAGGGCTCCAGAGACAGGAACCTCCTCACAATACGAGCCGTGTCAAGGAGGACTGCCTTCTGCATCAGACCCTTGATCCAGCCCTCTAACGTGAGCCTCTTAAGATGTTGGTCGAGGCTCTTGGCTATCAATCCGTGAGCAGATACGACTATCGGAACAATGATTACCGAATCCAAATTCCACATATCGACAATCTCGTGAGATAAATCCAAATATTTTATTTGTTTTTCTTTTTCAACTTTCACGAGATTCTCGTCATGAGGAACGGCGATATCGACAATCATTGCGCGGCGCTCTAATCGATCTATCACCACAATATCAGGCTTATTGGCAACAATAGTCCTGTCCGTGATAATAGATCGATCCCAATATAACGTAGCACGACCATTCTCGAGAACTGGGTCGGGCACATACCTGTAGTATGGCACCTCTGAATTCACAAGTCTGTATTTAAGGGCAAGCTGTTGATGTACGATCCTGGCTACTTGGTTGTGCCTGTGCAAATATTCGCCGTTAGCAAGACGAGAACAACCAGAAATAATATGCCTGATAGATTCTCCAGGACGGTGACATGCCCGACAGATGTCGACCGTACCATCTTTCAGGATATACTTCCGATAGTTATTCGTCATGATAACTTCGTCCATAATCGCACAAACAAAACCTTCGGTTTCTCCGAAGAGATCACCATACCGTAGCCAGGAAGTTGAGGCCTTGAAGTCTATATCAGGCCCATTAAGAGCCCGATAAAACCGACCATGAAGTTCTTTGCCCTTCCATACCTCCCTGCGATCATCAGTACCAAGTACTACAGGTTTGCGCCAATTCTCTTTAGCCAAAGCGAGCGGAGTGAGTCCGGTATCCACTGCAACTACATTACGATGCACTCCCACATCAGTGTGAAGAAAATATTCTCTAAGATTGTATATCTCGCGATTGTGTAGGGTCTTGATATTTAATAGTCCACGACCCCCAAACTTTCGCGGGATATACAACCTCATAACCGATGACCGTGGGTGATGCATTCGGAATGCAGTCAGCAATGTACGGACTCTCCGGTCTAGGGCATCTAATTCGGTCTGAGTCCATCTAAGTATACCAAAGGAATACATCAGAACCGGCATGACCCAACCATTGTAGGCTCGCACCTTGTTACCGCCTGATAAAAGACTTTTAAGTACTTTTTTCAGGCGGCCAAAGAAGCGTTCCCGCAACGACTGTTTCATATCAGATTCTGGTATTCCTAAGGACTGTGAAAAACCTAGATACTTGTAGGTTTCGGTTGCAGACAGAGATCTGAGTCTTGTAGAATCTGAAAGTTCTATTCCTTCAGATTCCACAATCACACCTTTCTTTACATACATGACTGCACACTTGTCTACACCAAATTCCATCTTGATAGAATTACTAAAGTTTTCAGTGACCTTTACTAACGCTGTCAATTGTAATTTAGTGGGGGCAAGTAGTTTCAAATCATCCATATAAAGAAGGTGAGATATAACTCGATCGTCCGTCCGCAACCTATAGCCTAACCCTGAACCCTCCAACAGAGTGCTTAGAGGGTTCAAGGCCAGACAAAACCACAAGGGACTCAGACTGTCACCTTGAAAGATGCCCCGCTCTATATTTATAAGTACGTCGCTTACCGCAGTCTGCCGACATCCAGGATAGCGAAGTACTGTTCTCCATTGTCCCATACACGACTTTAAGAAAGTGCACAGAGTTGTATCAATTTTATACAACTCCAGCACTCTCAAAAGCCATGTATGTGGAACCGAGTCATAAGCCTTCTTGTAATCTATCCAACATGTCGCCAGACTCTTACGGTTACGACGTACTTGTTGGCTAATGGTCATGTCTATGATAAGGAGCTCTTTAGTGCCACGGGAACCACTTCTACATCCATTCTGAGAAACGGAAATTATCAAATTATTATTAATATGTTTAGAAATTTTGAGTCTCAGAATAGATGTCAGAAGTTTATACATGGTTGGTAAACATGTAATGGGTCTAAAATTTTTGGGATCCATGGCACTACCAGATTTATGGAGTAAGTGAGTTATACCAGTGGTTAAAAACCGGGGTAAATAACCCGAATCTACTGCAGCTTGGAATTGAGATGCCAAACACGCATGTGAGCTTCGGAACCACTTAAGCCAGAAGTTGTGCAGTCCGTCTGGACCAGGTGATTTCCAGTTTGGTAATGAACGAACTGCACAACTTACATCATCTTTACTAATAGTTATGGGTTCCATAGATGTTATGGACTCACATGAGCGCTCGACAGCCCGATACCAATCACCTTCTGTATGAGTGACAGGCACTGACCAGATGTTACGCCAAAATGTATTTGTGGCATTTTCATCTGGAAAGCGCCCATCACTCACACACGGACTCGGTTCCTCCCATTTCCGGTACACCCACCTCTCATTTCTTTGGAACATTCGATTCTGGATAAACCGATCTACTCGTTTTCTATACCGTCTTATCCTATTTGCCCATGCATAAACTTTTTGCTTGAAGAAGTCAATGCGCTCCGTGACACTCGACATGTACTGTTGAGGACTAACAGTAGTCCCCAAGAATGCCTGTTTCACAAAGCGCATGACTCTCGGCCGCGTATTACCTGATTGAAACGAAATTAATTTGCCAATGAGTGTCCTGGTCTCAGCAATACGACGTTCTATTCTGCACTGCCAAGCTGGTACTTTATTTTTGGGTCGAGTAGTAGTGTTTTGTTCAACAAATTTAACACCAGCTACTCGACAAACTGCAATAGCCGCACAGTACAAAATAGAATGTGTATCACTTAGATCTCCGCTATCACCAAAATAATCTGGTAATAGCGAATTCAGGGCACTCACCAGTGCTAGATTGCGTTTATGAATGGGCAAACGGGGCAACCGAGGTCTGTTATTATAATTAACATGCCGGTACTCCTGAATCGCATGCTCCAAAGCGCTCCTTATCCTATCATTACATTGGGTACTTACGGTCATAACTTCACTCTCCACTTGTTCATCAACATACTCGCTGTGTGGTAATTGTGGTGTAGTAGCTACCAAATCCACAGAATGTGACGAAGAAGGGACAGTCAAAGTACCCCGTACGTCAGAGCGTATCCTCTCAAGTACCGCATCATCCAGCAGGTGACAGCGCTGTATAGCTCGTACTTGATCCGACAATCGCTGTGCAGATACGTTGACGGATTAATTATTATTATTTTTACGGGAATCAGAGTCAGCCTGTGACCACGGCCAGTGCAACCTGGTCGAAACGTCAGGCAAAACAGAGGTATGTAGTACCTTGAAATAGTGATCGCGTTAATTCCCGTAAAAATAATAAGAATTATATCATGGAACGCGAAAGTTTAAAAGTTATTATATATATAAGTAAAAATAATGTTATTATTTTAAAGATAGACATAACGCTAGAACGTGGCACTATAAAATGCTAAACAGTCTAAATACTACCCTATATAAGTACAACTAAACATGTGCAATCATTCCGTGCCCGAAATTAGTATTCAGGCGCAATTAATTTTGAACATGTATTAAACTTCTTCGGACGCAACTGAGATCTAAAAATACTTACCTTAACATATGGATAAAATGTAGGTAAGTATGTAAGGAAATTAATTATTCATGAGCTCCGAATATCCGACAGCAATAAGGCAGACTTAGTTCCTCTAATGTAATTATCATGGTAAAGTAACTCATTCTGTGAGGTAGGTACTTGTTTGCTGCTAAAATTTACATACAGAAGTGCATATACTATGGTGATATTTCATTGTATTATCTATTTCTTTTCCGATTATTCTTGTTTTCAAGTTAAAATCACAAAATCAAATATAATAGACAAAATCTATTGAAAAATGTAAAGACAAAACATGGAAAGATGGAGTCAAGTACCTAAAGCAATTTGATCCTCAAAAGATTTCAAATATTTATAGGCCCATTCGAAACAGACATAAACATGAATTGCATTGAATTTGCAATTCAATTTATAAGAGACTACAAATACTTACCGATGCTAAAAAGAAATACACTTATTTAATATTAGTTTACTTGGTATCACATAAGAAATATACGACTGGCAGGAATAGATTTGAATAATTCGTCAAGTAATTTTGATTGTGGAATACAACCTTTAAAAAATAGACACTCTTATCTTGGAGCCAATAAACTTTGTCTGGCAGAACCACATGATATGTTATTTTATTTAAATTATCTTTATCTGTAATTAAAATAAAGCTATTTCTATGAATGTTACACACAAAGAGGTCTCGACGGAAGCTCTTCATCTCCGCTCTGACAATTGTTTCCTCCGTTCGGCAATCACATTATAGTACAAGATCCCAGTCAGCCCAGACTTACGTCATTTTAGGAAAGATAATTTTTTTAGTGTGTTGTTACTTTTTTAACCGACTTCCAAAAAGGAGGAGGTTCTATGTTCCACTGTATGTATTTTTTTTTTTTTTTTTTATGTATGTTACCCGATTACTCCGTCAGTTGTGGACCGATTTTGAAATTTTTTTTTGTATTCGACAGGGTATGCTTCCGTGGTGGTCCCATTGCCAGCATATCGGGATCTGATGATGGGATCCCAGGGAAATCGAGGGAAACCCTCATTTTTTATAGGCACATACTATGTTTTTCGTATATTTTCTGAAGTTACACCGGTATTTGCGTCTGGTAGTCATCATTTCATGATGATGAGCTGATGATGTAAGGTACCACTCCTTAACGGTTAGGAGTTGGAGGATAAATCTTTAAATATCATATGTATATAAGTTACCTTTAGTCGTATTCTTACAAATTATTTAGGTAAGCTGATGATGGAAGGTGGAAGGTACAACTCCTCAACGGTTAGGAGTTGGAGAATAATTCTTTCAATTTCATACGTATCTAAAGACCTTCAGTCGTATACTTTCAAGCTATTTAGGTCAGCTGATGATAGAAGATTAAACTCTTCAACAGTTAGGGATTAGAGGATGATTTTAATATTACACGTACCTTAATTTGTATTCTTGATGATGAAATTTGATGAAATAGTTCAACTTACTACTTACCTACGATTGTTTGCACTAAAAACTGTAAAATAAAAACTTTTTATTAAAAAAAAAACCGACTTCCAAAAACATCCAACGAAAACTCTCTGTCAAAAAACACTTAAAAGCGTAAAATAAACTGGTTCTTCATAAATTGCCTATACCTACTTCTTTATTCATTTAAATAGTAGTATTATAATGGGTGCTAGGTACCTAAAATCTGTTTGAAGTCGGTGCTAAGCCAAAAAGAATACAAACGAACAATTACAAAAGTCTAAGCGATAGTCACTTGGCACCGACTTCAAACAGATTTTAGGTACCTAGCACCCATTATAATACTACTATTTAAATGAATAAAGAATTAGGTATAGGCAATTTATGAAGAACCTGTTTATTTTACGCTTTTAAGTGTTTTTTGACAGAGAGTTTTAGTTGGATGTTTTTGGAAGTCGGTTTTTTTAGCCTGTATTGTCGAGAAGTATGAACGCCTACGCTAACTTATATAGCTAGCAATACACATGACGCGTATGTCTGCCATAAAAATAGCCAAGGCGTTAGTTCCTATAAACTTTAAACGAGTCTGACGAGGTTTAATGCTCCTCTGATCGTGTCAGTCTGATTGGAAAATGTTTTAAAAGATTATGCTTAACGATATTATATAAAATTCAGGCTTTCCAAAATGACGTAAGTTAGCATGGTTTTTTTCCACCTTTGATACCTGCTAACTGTAAAACGAACCCACTTTCAGCTTTGTGAGTATCCATTCCTTTCTGAGTATTAGACTACCGACTCTAAAAATTTCATCTTTCCTAAAATGACGTAATTATGTGCTGACTGGGATCTCAGGACCCTTGGATGGTTTCTAAAAACATTAAACTATTACATACAAAACTTACTGTTCTTGTTTTGCTTTCGATTTTTTTCTTGTGTTTCTTTCATAATATTTTTTTATAAATTATGTGTCGGAGTGTACTTTACCTACAAACATACATAGAGAACATACACACTCAGAACAACAATTTGTCGATCGCCGAAATTCTATGGGGTGACTGCCTAAACCACACAATCCGTGCAGTCAAAATTTTCCTTTTTCATTAATAATTGCTCGTGATTTTTCCGTATGAACATGAAACAATATACCATATCTATTTGAAGCAACAGAACACAGGAGTTTATTAAACAATAATGTATTGCGAGGCAGACTGTATAACAATTCATACGGCAGTAAACAGTTTACCTACACAGTTGTACTGTAATCACGGTTCTCTATCTATATACTTACATACTCGTAATAAAAATGTAACAGGTCCATTTCTGTACATTAAAGATATTTAAAAAAATTTTTTTGGAGGGCTCTATAATCTGAAGCCAAAACTGTATTTTTTTTCATTTTTGTCTGTCTGTCTGTATCTTGGCCGCGAATCACGCCGAAACTACTGAACGGATTCAAATGAAACTTGGCATGATTGGAGTTCATACTACGAGGTAGGACATAGGATACTTTTTATGCCGAAATTCAGCTCGGTTTCCTGCAGAGAGGGGATGAAAGTCAAAATATGTACTTAGTTGTAATTCAATAACACATAGTCCGATTTCATTCATTCTTTTTTTGCTAGAAAGAAAAAAAAAGAAAACGGGAAAAGTGTTTTCTTTTGTCCGCGACTGTACACTGCCTGTGGGAAGCTGAGACAGATATGTAAATATGGCGGTACAAATACTCAGATTTAATTATTATTTAATTGATTTAGTTTAGTTCTATTATAAATCATCATCACATCTTTTATCTGATACATAAAATTCTTGTGTCGCGGTGTTTGTTACCAAACTCCTCCGTTACGGAGGATTTTGGTAACAAACACCGGAGGCTGGACCGATTTCTATGAAATTTTGTATGCATATCGGGTAGTTATGAGAATCGGGCAACATCTATTTTTCATACTCCTATCTGATAAGGGTGACTCACCCCATTTTATTTTTTTATTTTTTTATCGTAAAACATCGTTTGCCGGGTCTGCTAGTAAATACATATATATAATTCTCATGTCACGTTGTTGCTTTCGAAGAACTCCGAAACTGACTGATTTTCTCTTTTTTTTTTAAATGTGTGTTTTGCTTACATGTCTAAGATAAAATTTAACATCATGCTTAGACCAATAGGAGCAGAGCATGGTTAATTGATTGAAGAGACGCAACTTAGTGGCGTGGGTCAACTAGAATTGCTATAAATACTGTTGTTCAAAAGTACCTTTACAAATATTTGTTGGTGTTATTCTAAAGTACCATCTATAGTTTTTATTAATAACTAGCTGAGCCCCGCGGTGTTACCCGCGGTACAACAACAACCGCGGGTAGCGCAGCAGGGCAAAGCTAGTCTAAAAAAAGTAACCTTAGTTACTCCTTATATCATCGGCTATCTGCCAGTGAAAGTCCCGTCAAAATCGGTCCAGCCGTTTCAGAGATAGCCAGAACAAACAGACAGACAGACAGACAGACAAAAATTAAAAACAATATTTTGGCATATGTACCGTGTATACACAGATATGCATTTAGTAAAAAGCGGTCTTAATAATATTACAAACAGACACTTAAATTTTATTTATTTGTTTAGATTCGAAATGTTTACTTTTTTAGAGCCACTGCATATTTTAAAGCATACAATTGATAAGAAATAGCTTAAGTAAAGTAATACGAGTATCATCATGTAATTGAACTGCTTTAATTGATAAAGAAATCAGAAGTCCCGTTTTCAGGTCAACTACAAACTAACTTCGGATATAAGTGGCCTTAAGCTTAAGCTCTGCCTAAGCGAGGACCGTAATTTGAGGTAAATAGGTATCAGAAGGCACTTATTCGCTAGATTTACTTAATGAAAATGCGAGCTACGGTAACGAACTTTTTTACTTTGACCTTTTCGCAAAATAATTTGGCAAGAATATCCACGCTAGTCAAAAGTTTGAGCCTTCACTCAGTAAATGACTAAATTGAATATAAGTTTGCATACAGTTAGAGCTGTATTTAAAAAGATTAAGGTCAGTTAATACATAAACAGCCAGACTAAATCAATTACGTTAAAGGTATGGTTCATAATATCGTCCTGAATGTCTGTGGCGTGCTTTATACCCATTTTATTCACCGTAAAAGTCATTGGGGAGAGGTTTATATGTACCGTGGGTGTTTGACCGATAAATGTCTCCCCCGATAACAATTTAATAATGTTTTCACACTTGCACAATTCAATGTACGTACCTCTACGATAATTATATGTTATTAGTGGTAATTTCTTTTAGCTTTCTGCACTTCGACTTTATATAAACTTTAACTGTGCCAAATTTCATATGCCTCCGTTCCCATAATTTCCCCATCCCGTCCATAAAACCCCGTAAAAAAGGGGTACAACGTTTTTCCTTCACGTAGTAATATATAGACACGTGGATTCCTTATTTCAAGTAGAGTTATCATATTTTGTTCGGTGCTATACATTATACATACATATGAGGTGGATTTTAGTGAAATTCATTACTTACTTATAAATCACTTCTAGTTTACGTAAAACTAAATTTACAAAATTCTGGCAGCGTCGTGGCACCTCTGTAGTTAAAATAATTATACAGAATTTCTCTTTAATATGGACCCGCATCAAGAATCTTTTTTTTTAATTCTTGTTATTACACAATGACAGAGTGATATGTTTTTGATCTTAGAAATGATAATTTAATCTCCTTGTATAGGTTCCTCTTTTTTGTATGACAACTCTCTTGGGCCGTCACCTCTCACCTCACTGGGGTTTGCAACGGGTTAGTGTATCGGAATCGGACCGACTAAAACCATACGCTGTTATTAAGACAACCGCTGTGTACTACCTAAATCTTACTTACTTATATATATAAAATAATATATTTATATATATATAATATATATATAATATATATATAAAAAATACTTAAATCCTAAAAATTATTACGTCCATCTCAGGAATACATTCTGACATATTTATTATTATTACTTATTTATTTATTACACAGAGAAAACAAACTGAATTAAAATCTGTGTCCCCCAAAACATAGGTCACGTTTAATTTACCAGCCAGTAGTTTAATGCACTATACAGCTGTTACAACAAATTACTGCCTTTTGAAGTTTGGTAGGCGCGCCTGGGTGAGTGGATTATAATAGTACATTTTGATATAAGTGCGGTAAGTTGAAAATTACAACCGAGGCGATATTGCAGCTGAGGCTGTAATTATCAAAGCGCACGTATGTCATACGACGTTTTATAACATATTTGCGAGAAAATAAATAAAACTCGGACTTTCTTGATCGAATAAATCTGTAATTGCTTGTTAAAGCAGTTATAACAATTTGAACAATTCGTAAAATTGATTATTACGTTGCCCGTTGGCATTTTTGTGCTTGTCAAGTTATTATTATTAATTGAAAGTTCACCAGTCTCTCTCTCACTCTCTTGAGTGAAGGTAGGAGAAACGAGACCACAGAGTTCAGCAGTCGGCGGCTGCGGAACTCTGTGCTCTCGTTTCTCCTACTTTCACTCATAAAATGTTGACCACTTTTCTAACATAAAAACTCTTTGCTAATATTTAAAAGAGTATTGTTCGAGCATCTTGATTAGCCGTGAGTTTTACTTTATTAAAAAAAAAAACCGAGCGTTTTACATTACAATACGATATTGAAATTGGTGAAATAAGAGACCCTTTACGAGCAAATATGTTATAAAAGTACTTATGCTACGGTTTTAGCATTTATCACAAATTAGCGACCAGGCTCGGCTTCACACGAAATCTTTGAAATTCTGGAATTTTCTACTATAATATGCACGTATTACACACCTTTCTCTCGAATCATTTTATCTATTGCTGAAAACTGCATTAAAATCCGTTGAGTAGTTTAAAAGATTGACCTCCTTTTATACTATGTAAAGATATTGATTATAGTTGTTTATAATTCATCGACAATGGAATTAAAATTGTTAATTTCTTAACCTTATACCTTTTCGTGCTAGCACATTACTTTTTATTGCATTTTCATGGCTTCGCGAAACATAATAGAACAATAACGTTAGAACATTCCCTCGGAGTTTTATGTTTGCAATAAATTTATTCCTTCCATGACATTTGTCTTTTAACAGCAACGATAGCATGCGAATGAAAACCCTAGAAACCTATGTTTAGAAATACAGTACCTACCGTTACTTGTAAAGGCCTTCTCATAAGTAGTTTTGATTCTGAATCATTATTACAGACATTAGCACGCAACGCGAAGGGCCAGTGTTGGCAAAATATTAGTTTTGGATTTTGTGTTTTTGCGTGTTTGCTTAAAAATGCGCACAATGTATTGAATACTAAAATATTTCTGCTAGCAAATTAGCTGCAAAATGTAATCATTTATGTAGTGAGACAGTTAATAAGACGTTAGTTATAACAACTTTTTAATTTAGTTCTAACTTCTTATATGTCCGAGGTATCTTGAATCCTGCGATATTTATATATTTTTTTTATTTAATTGGGGGACAAACGAGCAGACGTATCGCCTGATGGTAAGCGATTACCGCCGCTCATGGACGCCCTGCAATACAACAGGCGTCACAACTGCGTTGCCGGCGTTTGGGGGATGGGGAGAGAGAAGAGCGGAAGGATTTGGGCTATGGGCCTCCGGTATTCTCATTCACTCGGCAAAACACAGTGCAGGCGCTGTTTCACACCGGTTTTCTGTGAGGCCGTGGTGTCACTCCGGTCGAACCGGCCTACGCATGCCGAAGCGTGACTCTCACACGGTAAAGACAAAATTCTTGAAACTTTCCTATTGTTGTATTTATTCCATTATACCATATTCAAATACAACAATAGGAAAGACTAGGTACTCTTTACCGCTATAACCGACATCCACGTGGGCTAAGGTGTATTCAAAAGCTAGTAATTGTATATAAGATGAAATTTTCTTTGACTGTTTGAATAAAGCTGTAGTGTTTTCTTAAACCAAACCTTGTATACCTTTTAAATTACGTTATTTACAGCCATTCACTGGCAATGTTCCCAAAAGGCAAATAAAATGTCCCCATAGTGTTCAACAAATACTTCGGTTAAATCTTTTATTTATTTACTGTCCTTTTACGTGACTACCTTTTATTTCTATTCAGACTTGTTTTTATTCTTGTCTAGAGCACAGAATAAATAATAGTAATGTCGTATCTAGAGTTTATAGTTTTATACAATAGGTACTTTACCACTTAACGATATCTTATATCTATTTGTTTTGTTTTTTTATTGTGTAAAATAAGTACACAATATAGGTTTAAAGACAAGGGAATATAATTTTATTATAAAGACGATCTTAACCGAAGTATGAGTTTCTTCATTACTTCTTTTTCTTTCTTCCTTTTGAGGGTCCAAACAGAACGTTAAAGACTAAGTCATATGTATGTGAAAGTAGACATGAAAAAAACCGCAGAACAAAGGAATATTTTTGTCTTTGAAAAAAACTCACATATATTTGTTTAATATTCATATCCCAACTAATTTGATAAATCTGAAAGTAACTCTGCCTGTTACACTTTCAGGACTACGCTTCTGAACCGATTTTAATGATATTGAAGGCCAAATGATGCAGAAACATCTCAATAGGTCGCCAAGATGCATTGCTCCTTTGTATGCATTCGCAATGAGTATGATAACCTACCTACTACTCTTGGATTCTGTCCATGCTTTCCATCAGGCAGAGTAGAGTCACTTTGGTAGGCTCGTATATAACAAAAGAGCTCTGAAGAACTCTTCCAATTGATCCCACCTTCTCCCTTCCTCTACAGAACAACACGCGCTGTCACCGCCTTAGAGTAGTAGAAATACGCTCTCGAACTAAGCGGTTTGGTTCTTCCTTCCTGTGCCGAGTAGTTAAAAACTGGAACTCACTTCCAGCGCACGTGTTTCCCTACCATTATGATCCCGGGTCCTTCAAGCGGGGCGTGAAAAAGCATCTCACTAAGCCGCCATAGTATGGGACGCCATACTGCATTGTCTGCTTTCGCAGTGAGTATGGTGGGCCTCACTGTTGGATTCTGCTTGAGCTTACCATCAGGCTGAGCAGAGTCACTTTGGCAGGGTATTTAAAATAATAAATTAAAAAAACAAAGATTTTAGAGGAAGGATGTAGCTAACTTCTATCTATTCTATTCTTCTATCTATCTCTGTAACTTATTACCGTAAAATGCGGGGCGGAGCCGTAGGTAGAAGCTATTATTTAATAAATCTTAAAATTGACGAAAAGAATTTATATTTCAATTTGAAATAAATAATTAAAGTATTTCTATTCAAAAGCTACCAGCAAACAGAAAAAATCTTTAGACGGGCTTGAAAAGTTTTCGTGAATACAGACATAACTCTAATCTGCTTTTACGGTATTCACTAATTGATGAATTCGTTCTTCAACTCCAACTTTGTTATAAAGGCGTAATACGTATTAGAAGGGACACAAAGGCAACAATTCTTTTTAGCATCGAATTTCACACTTCATTTAATATATCTTATTGACGCGTTTTTATCCTCTTTGATTTCACGAGCACGGTTTTCTCAAATTGAGGAAAAGTTTAGGAAGATCTATCTATATGATACTATTCCCACAGGACTCACAAGTTGACGAGGAGAAGCTATTTTTAAATACTTTTAGTATGTTTTTCAGACGTAATAATACTCATGAGACGTAGATGGATAAGATCTTTCTAAACCTAATACCTTTAAATGATTAATTCTTGTATATATAAATAATCGGCATCTCTCAAACGGCTCCAAAATTTACATGAACAGGGGGTTTCGGGGGGTGATAAATCGATCTAGCTGGGATAATTTTTAGAAAATTTACAAAAAACTAACGATCTTCCATTACTTGATGTGTTAAGCATAAAAATTTGGTGGTTCAAATAAACTGGTGCTACCCGTGTGGACCCAATTCAACTTGGTCGTTCTTGAAGTCGGTGTTTTTTTGTAAAAATTTGTAATTATCATAAAAGTCTTTATTACACAGATATACGACTTCACAAACACACTAATTCAAGAAGTTGACCAAGTAACACTACAAACAAAACTGTTAATTTGAAGTTTCGTTAACTTTGCAATACAACATTTAATATTTTTTTCATTTGATGAATTCTGTTTCAGCGGACGGAATAAAATGTTGTATATTGTAATTTCTTTATTTATTTTCTTGAAACAATTACCTTGTTCCTTTGATAAGAAAAACAATTTGTTTACACATGTACTACCTAGAAACTCATTAAAATACTAACATTATTTGTTTGTAGTTCAATCTATTTTCTTTGTTGGAACTAAGTAATTATATGCATGTACTCATTTCTCTATGATGTAGTGTGTTTTTTAATATTATGTGACTAGCTATTGTCCAAGGCTTCACTCTCATGGTATGGGTCCCTATTTCGTGTTTCTAATTTCGAAAGTGACGAACTTTCGTACAACGGTACAACTGCTTATCCCTTATCTATATAAATAAAATGAATTACTGAATGTACTGTATGTACGCTCATATTTTCCGATCGACTGCACCAAATTGTATAATTCTTTTTTATGTGTTTGCTTTGTTAGAATAAGGCTTGTATTCACGAAAATTATAAGAAACTGAAAATGTATTTTTTTTAGTAGGTACCCTTGATGCAGGCGGGATTACAAGCTTTTCGATAAATTTAGAAAATAATTACTAAATAACTATAAATTCTCAAAATTAAAAAAAAACCCCGATATAATAACCTGAGTTCCCTTTAAAAAGTAAAAAACACGTTATGCGTTTTCATTTGAGACCCCACTCAAAGATATTTTTGCAGACATTCGGTTACTCTTCCCCACTTTCACCCCCATAACTTTAAACGGCTCAACCGATTTTCATGAAACATATCTAAGAACACTCGCACGTAACTCACCTTTCACACAAAAAAAACTAAATTGAAATCGCTTCGTTCGGGAGCTACGGTGCCACAGACAGACAGACACGTGAAACTTATAACACCCCTCTTTGTGGTCGGGGGTTAAAAAATGACTGTATGAAGTGCACCGGGACAGCTAGTTTTACATATTTAGGGATTTTTTTTCAAAGAATCTTTCTTAGTGGGTGCTTACAACATGGTAAATATAGTTTAAAAAGTCAGTTACACCACAGGAAGCACCAGGTCTCAAATAAAAAAAGAATCATCAAAATCGGGTTACCCAGTCGAAAGTTCTGAGGTAACAAACATAAAAAATAAAGTCTAATTGAGAACCTCCTCCTTTTTTGAAGTCGGTTAAAAAGTACCGCGGCCGGCGCCCCTAACATTACTGCGCTCATATGCACCCCACACCCTACACTATACTCGTAGGTAAAGACGCCTCTGATCTATATGATTACATCTACTTAAACAGGTAGAGACGCTAGGTTCATGGGGTCCGAGTGCTCGCGCTATGTTTAAACAACTAGCCAAGCAACTGATTGACGCTTCTCGCGACCAGAAGGCCGGCCTTTTTCTAGCACAGAGAATCAGCATTGCCATTCAACGTGGTAATGCTGCCAGTCTTTTGGGAACGCTACCAGTAGGCGAAGATGTGGAGTTTTTTGACTCTTGTATGTAAATATTGTTATTTTTTTTATAAATTATGGTTATGTACATTGGTTTCTATATTATGTAATAAAGTAAACTTAAACAGGTAACCACATCTAGTAATGTTTAAGTATGGTGACAGGAGAGTACACAAAGGCGATAGGTATGTTAGACCTTTATGAACACAATATTATGTACACAGTAAACACACTCAAAACATCGCTACTATATTTCACTCACTGAGATCATGATAGAATAAAGGAAACAGCGGTCGACCTTCCTACCTTTATTTCATTTATTTGGAAAATAACTGAAGGTTGCTTTCATTTCTTTTATTTCATTTACTCAGATATTTTATTAAATTGTGCGCCTGAACAGAAACGTTTCAACATAATTAAGTTAAAAAAGAACCCAGCATTTTTAGAATTATTTCGAGTTTAGAACCGAATCTTCTTCGAATTAGATTTGCTAGCGAATGAGAGTGATTGATTTACAATTTGATAATACTTAATTGTGTAAAATATTTGTGGTTGAATGCTGTCTTCTAAACTCTATGGGTGCTCAAATCCAGCTACATATTTTTTGTACCGATTCCAAGTTTATTCGATCAACAGCCTATCCCAGTCCACTGCTTACATAGACATAGGCTTCGGTGGTTCGACATAGGTGGTTCGAACCTTGGCTTTTCTGAGTATAGAAGACATACACAACACATAAGGTGTCTCGAGTCTTCCGTTCCATAGCACAGCAGCAGCAGTCTGATTAATATTTATTTTCTGCATGTGTTATTTATTTGATAAATGAACAGTTTCCATTTATAACAAGTGTTGTGATAATATTATTTCAAAACTCCTTCAGAAAGCTTTAGGTATATTAGTCTAGTCAACAAGTTCAAAAACGTGTTAAATAGAAATAAAGCTCCTAAAAATATGTGCGGACCTCGCGGAGCCCAATTTTCAGCGATAAAAACAGTTATAAATAATAGAGATATTGTTTCGGGAGTCAGGACTTTTTTATTGGAAATTTCCTCCTCTTTCGGGATCTTTTTTCAAAATTCATTAAATATCAGTATTTTAGAAGTTATTAACGAATAACTAAATACCTTGTTTTTTTTTATTATTTTGTTTATAACAATCGCAATTTTTTATGTGCTAATAAACCCTTAAAAAACATTTTTCTAGACGTCATTCCGAATCGAATGAGCTATCGCACATATTTTTAGGAGCTTTATTTCTATTTAACACGTTTTTGAACCTGTTAACTAGACTATATGTATATTTAGTGATAGATAGATAGAAAACTCTTTAATTGTACACCGTATTACAGTTTTATAAGAAAGTACAGAAAATGACAAATAGGGCGGCCTTATTGCTGAAAGCAATCTCTTCCAGGCAACCTTAGGATGGATCAAGATGTATTGGAGAGATAGTAGCAGTTGACGGTGCAATGAGTTTTGAAGAATTATAATTTATATTATAGAATATAACTAGAAATACATATATATTATATCTCCGTACATGCATATTTACACAAATACATACATTAAAATAAATAAATACATACTAATACATATCATCAGGGGAGCATACATTACATACAAGTATACATGTTATTATGTACATATTAAAAACTATAACTACTTAGTTATACCACATGTTACATTATAGATACATATTCGTGACAGACTTATTTATGTCGTATAAAATTCCTGAACCATTTTCTTAAAACTATTTACTGTTTGCGCTTTCCTAATGTTTGTCGGCAATGCATTCCACAAGCGTACAGCTTCAACCGTAAAGGACTGGTCATAAAATCTTGTAGAATGATATAGTTTAGTTTATAGTTATAGTAGCCACTTTCATAGACTCATATCATATATAAAAAAAGTGTGTTTTGCTGGATAAACGGTAGCATGAATAAAATATGGATTAGGTAAGTATCTACTCAATTATGCAAATACCAGTAAAGCTTATTATTTGCCCAACTCATTTAAAAAACAATTAATTTAGTATACATGAATATGAATATAACAAAACAAAATTGCTAAAGTAATTACCTTCACAGTAATTAAAACTGTTACCACATTTAACATTTTACGATAATGAAGGAGTCAAAATGACTCGTCCGCGATAATTACCCACTCTATTTATAACTACATACTATTTTAAATAACAATGGGTAAAACATGGATATTTATGTTTGAATGTATGCTTAGTTTAACGGACAGGTTTGCTTTGACTGCACGTTTGGCCCAGTGGTTTAACGGTCACCACGCCGTTTCCTACTTTGCCAAGTGTCGTGGGTTCTAATCCCACGTAGGACAACATTTTGTGTGATCCACAGATTGTTGTTCTGAGTCTGGGTGTTCTTTGTGTCAGTTTCATGTATGTTTGTAAAGTACCCCGCGACACAGGGTTTAGTCCTAGTGCGGTCTTTTTTTTAAAAAAAAAACTAAGAAAAAAAATAGGTAGTTGTTATTTTGCACCAAGGAGTGTCTGTCTCTGAACGTCATCACCTAGTTAGAGCGACACTATCCTCGTAGGCATTGACGAAGCTACGAGTATTGGTAGCAAAAGTCTTAATAGGCAGGATCTAGTCCCGAACATAAAATTTGATTTTGCTCATGCTTTCCATCAGGCAGAGTAGATTACCAAAGTCACTTTGGCAGACCCATACATTTAAAAAAATACGCACACATACAATCTGACTTGATATCACTGCTCTATGTTCAAGAACAATAGGTATATTATATCTTACAGGCAATGCTTGATATAAACTAGCTTCTAGATTAAAAGAATACTTTTAAGAGTTAAAAATTAACTGTTTTGGATGGCCATTACACAGCTCGAACCGATACATGTTTGGTGTGGGCTTGGACAACATATGAGAAATTTTGTCACGTTCTCGCTTCGAGAGCTTAAAACTTCTGTCACAAACGAATGACAAACATTTTTTTGAGTGTGTTTATGTAAATAATACAGTCAATTAATTATGAACCTTTATTCCTTTACCTTTACGAATAAAATCTAAACTGAATGTTACTGTTTTACACACTTGCATGCGTATAAAGCCCGGAAAAAATATCGTCTCACATAGCCTTCACAAAATTGAATTGTTTAGCATAATCTGCCAGCCCTCGTACCATATGTATAATATGTGACATGATATAGCCATATCAACTAAAATATTTTTTCACTGTCGTAATGTTAAATTACAGTTTGTAACCATACTTTTACGACAATACTAATTAGTCTAATTACCCATGAGAATCAGAATGTCATTAAACCCAGTCATACGATAAGACACGATAGTTATGTACATATATGAATATAGTAATGATTTCTGTACTGTATTGAAAATATTTCTTTATGAATCAATTGTTCCACTAACAGTTGACAAAATACAGTTCCAGATTATTAACACGCGATAAACGTCCAGTTAATAGAATCAAACTGGTCATAAATGTGTTCCAGCTTAGGTAGGTACATTCCAGTCATTTCGTATCCTCTGTTGAATACAAGTCTTTACCAAGGACTTCTACAAAGTCTTCGTTCTATTCGTGTCACTCATTTTACGGCTGTTTGGAATTACGACTAGAACATCATTCCATCCATAGAAAACCATCCAGATTTGTTCCAAAACAGGTTCTTGCTTCTTCGGACATCGCATATTTTTTGTTATTTAGATGCTTCTATGGATTTCAGTTTTCACAAACATCCAATATATTTCAGGCACTTGCACTAGCCTAGATGATGTAATCTAAAGTTTTTTTTCCATATTTTGAAACACGTCTTTAGTTAGTCGCGTATGTAAATCATGCAGTGTGAGGTATAGAGTAATTACTTATATACGGTTTTACTTGATCGAGCAAACATGTAGAGTAAAAACCACGGCACGGGCTTCCGTCCACACATTCAGCAATGATCGATCGAGTAACGCATCTTTTGGCTCGCCGTTCAGTATTCACCGAACCGCGTTCGAGCCATATGATGTCTGCTTAACAAAGGAGACGGTGGAGAAAGATTTCATCCCCGTGCTACATTTAATCATATTGTCAATCAAACTTCAAAACAAAAAACTTAACAACCGCCAACCACCCACCTCTATAGTAATGACTTACTGAAAAACATCAATTGAAAGTCAAGTTTTTAATAGAGACAACCAGTATCTTCGTAGGCTTTCGCTAAAATAAATATTTTAAGGGACTCCCTTAAGGGAGTAAAAGTAAATGCATTCGTACAAATTAAATCAAATTTTGGTAGAGTTCGTTACTCTACCAAAATTTGATTTAATTTGTTTATGTTTAATTTGAATAATTTTGATCACATCATGATGTGATCTAAATTATTCCGATTGCTAACGGAAGAATGATTAATTGACAGTATTGTCACAATTAAGGGGAGACCTGTAATATCTGATTACGTTTAGCGTTTAATTTGCAAGTATGGTTGTATTGCTAAATTAATATATGAATTGTATAAAGTTTGTTTATTCTGTTTTCTGTTTGTTTTGTTCAAGTTTTTTTGTAATTTTTCAAAATGGAAAAGGTAACCGTTAGGTATTAGCAAGTTCTATGTAGTCGATCTTCTGATCATCGTGTTCTTAAATTTTTATTAATTTATTTATTTATTTATAAAACTTTATTGCACACCACTACAGTAAATATTTGTACAGATATACATATACGGAGATCAACATCAGGTATTACAATAGGCGGTCTTATCGCTCACGGCGATCTCTTCCAGACAACCTTCGTACGGATATTATAAAAGGATCTTTTGGGTAGTCGGCGGTGTACTTCAATAGATCTAAGTTATTATACATATAAAGCTACTAACATATATCTACTTACACTAACATATACTACACATACTATATACATACTAACACATATAAATACATACACAAATATTCCCACAATTACCTGTATTGTATTGGAATTCTTTACATGGTCAAGTAATAATTAGTGACATTTTTCTTAAAGGTTTGCAGAGATTTAGACTTTCTTATTGCCTCAGGTAGGTTATTCCACAATCTAACGGCTTGCACCGAGAACGACTTATCAGTGAATTTTGTAGTATGTAGGGGCATCTTCAACTTTAGATTCTCCGACGATCTGAGGAACCTGCAATGTGAATTGTCTAGGAATTCAAAACGTTGTTTAAGATAGGACGGCGAATGTGGAAGGAACAGAGTACTGTATAGAATGGAGAGAATATGAACATTCCGGCGAAGGCGTATAGGTAACCATTTGAGCTTAACACGAAACTCAGAGATGTGGTCATATTTACGTAAACCAAATATGAACCTTATGCAGACATTTTGGAGACGCTCAAGTTTGTTCAATTGTTCTTCGGTAAGATCTAGATAGCTAACATCACCATAGTCAAGGATAGGAAGGAGAAGCGATTGTGCCAGGGTGACTTTCGTCTTGGTAGAAAGAAGGTTACGAAGTCTTCGCAGCGACCCCGCTGCAGCAAATAATTTTCGACTAACTTCACCAATCTGGGGAGCCCAGGACATGTACTTATCCATATAGATTCCAAGATTTTTAACTTTGTCACTATATGGAATATTGATCCCATCACAAGAAATATCAGGCAGTTGTTGCCAATTTATTGTGGAGTGCATCCTTGGACTACCTATTATAATTACCTGCGTCTTTGTTGGATTTACTTTCAACCCATACTCTCTACCCCAAGCACAAATTTGCACCAAGTCTTTATTAATATTGGCGATAGCTTCACTTAGTTTAGCTGGAGAAGCTTTGGTGTAGATTTGGAGGTCATCTGCATAAAGGTGGTAGGAAGAAAATAGTCGATCTGTGATGGAGTTGATAAAAACTGCGAAAAGTAATGGAGATAGCACGCCGCCCTGAGGTACGCCCGCAGATGTATGACACCAAGAGGAATAATTATTTTCAATACAAGAACGCTGCTGACGACCATACAGGTAGCTACGAAACCAGTCAATTGCTGATGGAGATATGTTAAGAGAGCGCAATATTCCGAGCAAGATATCGAAGTCAACAGTATTGAAGGCGTTGCTAAAATCGAGCAGGGCCAGTATCGTCAACTTTCCTTCCTCCATGTTGAATCTGACGTCTTCCGTAACATTAAGGAGTGCAGTGGTAGTACTGTGGCCGGGACGAAAACCCGATTGGAGAGGATTTAGGAGGCAATTCCGTGAGAGAAATGAGCTGAGCTGCGTGTAAATAAGACGTTCAAGTACTTTAGAGAAAAAAGGGAGAATGGATATAGGACGGTAGTCTGAAAGGGAAGAAGGATTACATTTTTTAGGAAGGGGAATGATTTGAGCCATTTTCCAAGCAGTTGGAAAAACGCTTTTAGATATAGAATAATTCAGGATATGGCAAATCACAGGTAGAATTTTATCGACGATAGGAAGCACCATATTACGGCTGATATTGTCAGTTCCTACAGCGTTAGATGCTATAGATATTACGCCCCTCTTGACATCACAAGCAGAAAATTGACTAAAAGTTAACTCGCTCTTTTTACTAAGAAGATACAATTACCTTGCGTTTAATTTTCTCATGCAAAGTGTATTGAGGTGAATTTACTCTGTCGTGAGACACTGGAGCTCGTTACATTTCACTAGTTATAGGGCAATGCCGTAAGCGTTGCGTGACTTGCTTCATCTATTTATTTACACACAGTTGTCTACTTTTTAACAGTCTGATGGAAAATCACATTTAATAAGATAGTCTTAAGAAAAATAGAAGAACTACAGACTAAATCTATATTGTCAACTACTAGATAAGACAATTGATAATATATAGTGCCACTGTTTGACACAAATGAATAATTTATTACTTAAGCGCATGAGTAATGCATGAATAACTTAAAACGATATGGTGAAATCAGGTGCTCGTATCTTTTGACTCATGTCGTATTTTAATCGTAAAATCTGTGGAAGAAATTAAAGCAAATATCTAACCAGACTAGATGCTGATGTCAGCCCACTTGACTTAATACTTTAATCGACTCATGCACCCACACCAAATTACCGACCGATTGTTCTCGACCAAGATCTTGTTATTGTAATCGTGTGTTTCAATGTAAGAAATTAAATAAAATTTATATAATTTCATTAGATGATTTTGCTTAGCTAAAGTAACTTGTTGGATTTCGAACGTCATTGTACTGGCAACATTTTGATTGTCTCTGGTTCATGTTTTGACGTTTTGACGTGGGGGTTAATGTATGTAAAAAGAGCTTGAAAAACGCGTGTTGAAATGGCCGGTGCCGTAATTTATTGATTGTTAATTTTGTAGTACTCGTATAGTTTCCGCGTGAGATTGATAACACCGTGAGGGTTGTTGAGCTAGGGTACTTGTGGGCTCGCCGCCCAGCGTGAGACGAGATTAATATCGAAAAGTGTTGAGAAGGCTTGGGAACAGTTAAGTTAATTGTGATTAGACTCGCGAGAATTGTAATACGTGATAGGCGCGTCCCGCGAGAACTAAAACGAGTGTATTGTAATTCGAATATCTGTGAAAAGTTGATTATTGAGATTAATTCGGATACCTTGAGAAATAACCAGCACCTGGAAGCAATGTTTGTGTGAAGACGCAGAGCAGAGAAGATTCTACCCAAGAGCTCTTGGGGACGCCGAAAACAGGACGCCACACAACTCCAGTAAGTGTAGTTTAGATTAAGAACACGGTGACACAGCCGTGGGTCATTCTTCTTGCCAGTGGTATTAGTAGTGATTGTATATCTATCTATGGGCCCGTAGGTATTATAAACTTCACAAGGTGATCACTGCCTTGGCAAGAGGATTGATCATAACTATTACAACTTGAGTTTATGTCAGTATAAGACATTACATTTTTATTTTCTTTAATGTTAAAGCACAATAGCATTCATGATCAGATACAGACTTATGAATAGGGTAAATAAAAAACCTACAACTTTTATTATTTGGACTATAGAACATTTGTAAGCCTATTCAAAGAGTTTACATTTTCTTACACATGCTATCGTGAATATCATCTTTAATGGTTTTTGAGAGCACAAATCGAACGATGAAATATATAAAAGTATATCAAATAAAAAATATCCGTTTGTCACAGTGTGCAAGATCAGTGGTACCAACCATCTCATGAAACTCATCATCAACACAAACGTAATATTCACTTTAAAGCATTGATAGACAGGTTTTAGCTGCAAACTAAGTGTTGGTAAAAAACCAACTTGGTGTGTGATGAAAAAAATGTTAATAAACTTAATTTGTCTGTAGTTTCATAGATTTATTACTGAATGTCACACGCGTCATTTGCAAAGACCCGTTTGACACTGACAGTTTTTCATTACGTGGCAATATTGAATTCAAGCTGAAGCTAAGCAACGCGGCAACGCCCCCTCTGGTAGAATTTTTACGAACACATTTTCGTGTTCTATTTACATTTCAATAGAAGTATTCTACCTGTGTGGATATTGCGTGCGAAGTTTCAAAACGAATACAGACAAGCGCTGGTGGAAACTCAAAGCAAAATGAAATTATAAGCAGCTTCGTCATTACCTACGCTATGGAAATTAATTTGTATACAAATTCATTAAAACATAAAAGTAAAATGTTAAATATTTTATTCATTTGAAACGGAAAATGTAGTAGTTAAATTCACTTCATTACGACGTATTTACAAAGTCTAAATTGTTTGCTTTGAACCTCCTTATCTCGACGTTGGCAACACGATTACGATCTTTGTTTACTGCTTACAATGTTATACTGTCTACCTTCTGAATAAGTAATGAATAAATAACCCATTTCTCGCGCACTGTGTTTTTAATATTCTATCATGTAAAATAGCTTGTTTTTTATTTATATTTTTAGACTTCTATTAATATGCGATTGTTGCATGTTTTAGTTATTTATGTAAGTACACTGATACAGAATAGGGAATATGCATTAAATTTTTATTTGTCTCAAACATTTTTTTCTAGATTCTTTATTGTCTTTACAATATACATAAATTGTATTTTTGTTATTTAGTGATTATTTAAACCCAGAAAATATTAAATAAAAAGTGAAAATTAAGGGAGGGAAATTCAAACCTGCAAAACGCGTCCTATTAGTCGAAACGAAATGTGACGTCGATTGTTACATTATCGAAATTATCGGCGTCGAAATTCCTACTGTGTTAGTAGTGTTTGTGAGAAAAAATAACTTCTTCCATGATTTTTATAGCAATAAAAACTATAAATAGGTATAAAATAACTGAAACACTCAATAGTAAACAAACACGAAATGACAATGACGTCATATGTTATGTCTATAGCGCGCGAAAAATGGCGGCGTTTGAATAGCTCAAATTTAGTCGGTGTTTTAAATTTCACTTTGAAAATTAGTTTGACTATTTTGAAATCTATTTATATTTTTTTCCATATTATGGAGACTTATATGATCAGATTAAGAAATGAAAAAAAGACAGGCATATTCCTTAAAACTATGACTATATGGACTATATGTAGGTATGGCTACTTACATTAAAATAATAATGCGTTGTTAGAGATTCAAAGTAAAAAGAAACAAAACACATGCATAAATAGAATTTAGCCTTATGAAATTGAGTTCTAGAACTGACAAATAGAAACATTTTACTACTATTCTACTAATATCAATTTTTCCAAAGATGAAAGTTCAGCGAATATCATGTAATAAAATTATTTAGTCTACCAGTTCTCAACGAACGTCTAGTATCTAATAAGTTTTTTCTCGTTCAAAATTAATTACATTATATACAACATTATTGAACTACTACTAATACCAACCACCCTACAAAATTATGTAAAACGGAAAGATGTTAATGGACATATTCATATATATGTAGTCACTTTTTTGTATTCTACTTAATAAATGCCAGCGTCCTTGAGCATTTGTTACCTATTTTGTCAAGGTTCGAATCAATATTCCTCCATATCCATATCCTTTACGAATAAGTTAGAAATTAAACTTGTATCATTCAAATTTGAACCAAAGTAAATCGACTTTTAATACACCTGTATGTACCTACCTACCTAAAAATTCTCATTATTCTAAAGTCAGTGAAATTTCGTTTCTAACAGCATCGTGACTTTATTATAATGTATTATTGGGGAGACCAAATTATGCATTGGTTCTGTAAGGGAGACTGGAGAAGAAAATGTTCTGATCGATATCTGCGTCGGCTGTCGGCTCGTCACCCTCTGCTCGCTTGACAAAGGGTTGTGAGTTACTGTGGGTACATAAATTTATCTATATGCAGGTATATGAAGATACATTAAGGTGCGACTGTGTTGTCTTTTGTAATATAGATTTAGGTTTGTTTTTAATGTTCTTTTATTTGGTATTTAGTTGAGAAATAAGGCGTTATTTTAATGAGCTGTTGCTAGTAAGTTTATGCACTACACTCATAGCGTATGTAAGCTATCTTTTTTTTTTACATAACAAAGCTTTAAATATTACTGACTATCAGAAAGACATACGATTTCTACGTTGCTAGAACTTTTAAAGAATGTTTCAACTGAAACACGGGAACTGGGTTTTAAACTTCAAGTAGGTCTTGATAACTATAGTCGATCCTTCCATTTCAAGAAGAGTAAACTGCTACGTTACAAGTCTCCTCTCAACCAACAAAAAGTTTTTTTTTCCAACAAAAGGAAAAATACCAATTATTTATAATATTTTTTATAGCGGCAGCTTCTAGCTTTCTCGTACCTGAAAATGTACTCGAAACATTTGATTCAAAGTTAACGTTAGGGAAACATTGACAGTTTATTCAATCATCAAACAGCTTCGAGGCATCGATTTCCTCTATAAATACGTTGAAGATTTAAGCTCGGCGGTAGATGTTCAATGGAATATACATAGACCGTACATATTTTTATACTAAGTTGTAACAGGGGTTATTTCACACACAATTTAGTATTTTTTTAACCATTTCGTATTCAGAAAAATGTAATAAAAAGATAACGTAATGGGTATTACGTATTTTTTATTATCGACTGCACGTTTGGCTTAGTGGTTTAACGGTCACCACGCCGTTTCCTACTTCGTCAAGTGTCGTGGGTTCAAATCCCACGTAGGACAACACTTTGTGTGATCCACAAATTGTTGTTCTGAGTCTGGATGTTCTTTGTGTCCGTTTCATGTATGTTTGTAAAGTCCCCCGCGACACAGGATTTATTCCGAGTGCGGGAGTTGTCTTTAAAAAAAAAATTGATTAACCTGATCTTTTAAAAGATGGTGACAGTGTTCAAACAGGCTATTGTATACATGATTATATATTAATAGCCTTTATTAGTACTCTGCTGACTTTAAAATTTAGTATTTGTTGTTTTATTAGATTTAAAAAATCTTCATTCATATTGTAAACTATACGTTTAAAAATTAGTGATAGGTAGGTACTCCACGATATATGTCTTAAGATGTGGGTACATAATTATGTCTGATGGCAAAAGAATCGTCGTCGCACGTGGACACCTACAGCATAAGAATCACAAACGCTACAACGCGTTTGACCCCGGACCAAAGCAGATGAAATTGGGTATTTTGTATTAAAGTATTTAACTTCAAAGAACTTGTTTAAATCTTTAACAAGCTTTTATATTAGTTTAATAGCTTTTCTTTTGAATTACTCGGCAAGTCAAGCTTGTACAGGAATATTACTTTAGAATATATTTTTTACTTATAAGGCTGTTTCATTAGCACAGTAGAAGTACATAAAAAAAGTAGGTACACCAAAGGGTACTTATTTTAGACGGCTACCTCTTTTTATTATTCTATTAAAACCGAAGTAGGAACATAGAGCGCTAAAAAGTGACTAATAATAATTCGTATAGCATTTAAAACTAACTCTCAAAAATAAACCTTCGTTTTCCTGGATTTTTCATGTTTTTTTTACTTCTAAAGTACGTATCCATTGTCCATATCGTTATAGATTCAGAATACGGAGTGTCACATCTACTGGATAAGTATAGGTAACTCTCCGTATTCTGCGTATGTAGCGAACAACGCAGGACAACTGCCCCCCTAGCCAAGTTGCAAGCCTTCTTCGTTCTGCAATCGTTAGCGCCTAAATTCTCGTGTGTCATTGGCTAATACTTCGTCTAAGATTAGCCAATGACACACGAGAATTTAGGCTTTCACGATTACAGAAAGAAGAACGCTTGCAACTTGGCTAGGGGGGCAGGACTGCAAAGAGAAAGAAAACTTGTAACAAATTCTGTAAACTCAGTCTGGCCATCGTGGTATAGTATGCCAAACCTCCTTTATAAAGAAATATCTATGCCCAGCAGTGGATTATGAAAGGCTTCTGATAATGAACGTGCAACTACTTATCTATATAATTCTAGCTTATCACTACATATTATAAAACAAAGTCCTCCACCGCGTCTGTCTGTCTGTTCGCGATAAACTCAAAAGATACTGCACAGATTGTTATGCGGTTTTTACTTATATATACAGTGATTCTTGAGGAAGGTTTTCGTATATAATTTGTAAAATTTTTGAATAGGTACATTAGCTATAACTATAAATTCTCAAGATTCAAAAAAACCCCGATATAATAACCTGAGTTCCCTTTAAAAGTAAAAAACACGTTATGCGCTTTCATTTGAGACCCCACTCGCAGACATTCGGTTACTCTTCCCCACTTTCACCTCCATAACTCTTAAACGGCTCAACCGATTTTCATGAAACATGTCTAAGAACACTCGCACGTAACTCACCTTTCATACAAAAAAACGAAATCGAAATCGCTTCATTCGTTCGGGAGCTACGGTGCCACAGACAGACAGACAGACAGACACGTGAAACTTATAACACCCCTCTTTTTGGTCGGGGGTTAAAAATATAACAATTTTTGTTGAAGACGTCGGAAAAAAGCCGCACATCTCAGAGAAACATAGGCTCTATTATATTTTCCGTAATGAACCCGGGCAAAGCCGGGGCGGATTGCTAGTAATTGTATAAATAAATCTGAAGAATATAATAATGATGTCATTAACTATGTAATTGTAACTAAAAATAAGTTCCTTTGTATACAATTCAAACACTCGAAAGGTTTTGCACTGATTGAGCTCAAAATTATACATGATATGCAATCCGTTTCAAAGATGGCCTATATCTATTTTTTTGTCAGTCTTATTTTGTCTTTTTAACCGACTTCAAAAAAAGGAGGAGGTTCTCAATTCGACTGTTTTTTTTATTTTTCTTTATGTTTCTTACCTCATAACTTTCGACTGGGTGAACCGGTTTTGATGATTCTTTTTTTATTTGAAAGCTGGTGCTTCCCATGTGGTCCCATTTTAATTTGGTCCAGTTCTGACATGTCATCCATGAGAAAACCATATAAGTCTTCAATTTGCATTAAGTATGTGCGCGACAAATCAACGAATAACTCAATATTCTCGTATGGGCCCATTTCAATTTGGTCGTTCTTGAAGTCGGTTGTTATTTTGTTAAAATTTTGTATTATATTCCTCATTTTCCATCAATTCAACTACAATATATCACAGTGACCACAGATTACTATACATTGTACTACGACAGTGACGCGTGGCGGAATACCACAGTTTATAAATAATAATGAAATTAAGTACCTAGTTTGAAGCAGAATTTATACAAAGTAAATAAAGCCTAGTATATACTTATTATATCTACTGAATATCATCAGAAAAATGTTGCCGTTTTTTTCAGTATGAAAAAAAAAACACGAGCACTCGCTTTCCAGACAACAAAGGATTTATCCGTAACCAGACAGCAGTGTCTATCCCCACTATTATACACTTTTTAGCTGCTCAAACGTAATCCCTCACTTTTTTAGACAAATATTTACATATTATTATGTGTTAAAATCATAATTTTTTAAGTACATTATGTAATATCATCATCATGAACAGGTTTTAACAGTCCTCTGCTGGACATAGGCTTCTCCTTAAAAGGAGGTTTGGAATACTCATACCACGCTCGCCAGACGAATTGGTATATGTAATACTAGTTGGTGCCCGCGGCTCCGCCCGCGTGTGTGTCGGTTATCGCGGCAAATAGTAGCCTATGTGCTATTCTGATGTATAAGCTATCTATATTACTGTAAGGTTTTATCCAAATCCGTTCAGTAGTTTTTGCGTGAAAGAGTAAGAAACATCCATCCATCTATCTATCCATACTTACAAACTTTCGCTTTTATAATAATAGGTCTTTACCTATGAAATTGCCGTTTTGCATGCAATAAGTGAAAGTACTTATTTTTCCAAACTTTTTTATTTCTGTTATTCGAAGTAATCACCCATGCAATCGACGCATCTTTGCCAACGCATTGGCAGTTTATTGATGCCCTTCTTGTAAAAATCAGCTGGACGGGAAGGGATCTGAATCTGAATCTGCTACGGGAGGCAACAAACTCTTCAAAGGTATTTTGTACTGCCTCTCGGGAATTGAATTTTTTACCCACTAAAAAGTTGTCTAAATCTTGGAAAAAGTAATAGTCGGTAGGTGCACGGTCTGGTGAGTATGGCGGATGAGGGAGAGCTTCCAACCCCAGCTCTTGCAGCTTGGAGACTGTCTGTTGCGAACTGTACCAAATGATGTTGTCAGTTCGGACTCATGTCTAAGTATATATTTGGCTTAGATTTTTAAGCCGGAGCCAAAATCGATCAAAGTGGCGTGCAATAGGTAAGACCTATGTCCAGCAGTAGACTGCGATAAGCTAATGATAATGAATACAAAACTGTACGATTTTTTTTTAAATTTACTAATGTGGTGTAAATCAAATTAGTGTGTTATTTGTGTGTATATTATTAACTATCTACAGGAAAACGGTCTTACAATTTCACTGGGCAGAGAGTTCCACGGACTTTAACAAGGTTCCTTTCTTTAACATAAATATATTATTCAATTCCGGTTTTCTTTGCGAATCCGTACCGATATCCCTTTTTATTAGACTAGTTTGATTGTACCTTGCCTAGTACCGAAATGCTTGGCTTTGAATAATGAGAGAAAATCCCAGCTTGCGACACGAGGTAGTAAAAATATATCTTGAAAATAGATTCCTGCTTTTATAGAGCGACGTTTTATGAATCCATTATCCGTTTAATTATTTCTCTCTATAGTTAATTTAATTATATAATCGGTGAAATGGTTTATTACGGCATAATGATGGAGTTTCAAATTAGTAGGCTCGTAGGCTCTATCGTTGTACATGTACGTTAAATTGTTGACCCTGCAAAACATATGAAATAATGATTATTAGAGGGTAAAAGTTAGCCGGTTTATAACGATTGATGACAAATCTGTTTATTAATTAAAAAAATTATAGAGTTCGATTTATGGATCGGAAGAATCTCGTAACGGAATTCAAATGTTTTTTTATATTCAAGTAATTGCCCTATTAATAAAGTTATCAATTTTATCATGTACTCCATACGTTTAATCTACGAGGCGTTTATACGTACCAGTTGAGGGATACGATTTAATTATATCAATTGAGATGAAATTCCAAAGTTTCTGTCCCTTCAATTAAACCCTTCATGATTAAACTGTCTTCATTATCGAAAGTTAAAGGAACCCTCATGTACCTGTATCTATATAAACGAGTTTGGATACGTCAAGTGCATTCATGTACACATGCCAATCAATACAGGTAGTTCAGCGTTGTCAGCTCATGCTCGGCCAGACATGTGTTCCCGACAAGGGTTGACAAGCCTCTATCTCAGAGGATATAATGGGTTCGTATTTGAATATCGCGTATTTCAATAACTATTCAGGGTTTGTCAAGTGTTTTTTAAATTGCTCGCTGCCACTAAAACAGATTGGCAATATTAACCCCTCGACGAAATCACTTCATACGGGTTAAATAAGTAATTAAGAGATATAATTAATTGCTTACCATGGAACGCACAAGTAATATTATCACATAATGTAAAATTAAACTCTCCTTAGAAAACAAATCCCAAGCAAGAAATACTTTTGTTGTGCATGAATACGTAACCTTCTCGGATTGTTATTGAAACTGAAGGTCTAAGGCAATTCACATCGTGTGTAGTCATCGTATGTGTTTATTATGTAAAGTAATTTATCTGCAGTATAAACTGACTTTCATATATACCTATACGTGTATAGACTATATCTATACGTATACGAGTATAGACGTAGACGCGGTCGGAGCCTTTTTTTTTTTTATGTAAGGCGGGCAAACGAGCAGACGTATCGCCTGATGGTAAGCGATTACCGCCGCCCATGGACACCTGCAACACCAGAGGCGTCACAAGTGCGTTGCCGGCCTTTGGGGGATGGGGAGGAGGATGGAGGCGGGGGATGGGGGAGATTGGGGAAGGGGTTGGGGTATGGGCCTCCGGTATCCTCACTCACTCGGTGAAACACAGCGCAAGCACTATTTTACACCGGTTTTCTGTGAGGCCGTGGTATCACTCCGGTCGAGCCGGCCCATTCATGCCGAAGCGTGGCTCTCCTCGAGCAAAAGCTAGTTAAATATAAAAACAATATTATTATTGTCTATTTACCAAAACGTATATTTTCTCTGCCCAATTTTTAGATTTATGTTCTGAGTCCTGAAACAAAATTTATTCGAGTTACTGACCCGAAATTTCCACATCCGATACTTCAACGGTAATAGCATTTGTACCTTTTAAAAACATAAGTACCTGTCTAATGCATTACAACTATTTTTTTAAATGTACAGATACTGAACATTAAAAACAGCTTGGTCTTGTGGCGACAGAGCGCCGTCCTGTCGCGCCATGCGTACGTACGTCCATTTGCTGCCCTAGTAAACAAATTATGAACGGAATCTCAGCGCGCGCACGTATTTATATAAACTGTCACTAAGCGATAATCGTTCTCTCTCACTCAATTATATCACTCTCTCACTCACGCGTAAATTCAAGCTCGCTGGTACAGCCACGAGTTGTATGCCAATTTTGTGTATATATTAAAGTGCATTTTAGCAAATAAATAAGAAAAGTCGTAACCTCCTCCGAGTTTCACTACTATCCTATCTACGGATCAAAGGCTAACAGCTGGGCCGGTTAGGATAGTGAACCACCACCTCTCCCTGGTATTTAGGCTACGGATCAAAAGCTAAAACAGCTGGGCCGGCCACATACCTATATCCCAGTACCTACACTCTCAGCCAGCTGGCATAGCGTGTAGGACCAAGTTATAGGCAAACTATACGGGTCAGCAAGCACACAGCTGTCCCGAAATTGGTGACCCCGAACCCAAACAAACGCTCCTTCGCATTCACGGCGACGACTCGGCGGCGTACCTACTGGCGAGACGTCGTTCGGCTGACCGCGTGTACATACCTATCGCACAGCCGACGCGTCGTACCTACCTTCTCGCCGCTAACGACGCATCAAGCGCAGTATCTACCACTACTGTCCACGTGTACCTACAGCCATGACGAATGAAGCGAACACAGAATTTAGCGATACCCAGGTAGTTACAATTCAGAGCGACGTAGCCACAATCTCGCTGCCTGCACGTCTACCACCATTTTGGCGCCAAAACCCACGACTATGGTTCGCGCAGTTTGAAGCCGCCGTCGCTGCAAGTAAAATCGGAGAAGAACAGAAATTCAATTTAGTTGTCCCGCTACTCGGCTGCGATGACCTCGAACAAATCGCCGACATTATATTAAATCCACCTGCTACAGGGAAATACATAACGTTGAAGAACAGACTTATATCCACGTATCAAGAATCAGACCATCGTCAGTTACAGAAACTACTTTGTGATCTAGAACTTGGAGACTCAAAACCTAGCCAATTACTACGTAAAATGCGTGAACTCAGCGGCAAGTTATTAACAGACGAGGCGTTACAAGTAATATGGCTTAATCAATTACCTACACAGATCCGCGGCATCCTAGCCATCAACAAAGAATCTTCACTTGAAATCCTAGCTGCAATGGCCGACAGAATGTTAGAACACTTCGAACCCGCAATCACTGCTGCCATTACAACCACTACGTCGTGCCAAAGTAAAGAAAATAATAATACGGAAACAGGAAACCTCCAAATCAACCTACTTACAAAACAAATCGAAAAATTGTCACTAGAAGTAGCCGAACTAAAATCAAACCAGCAACGCTCAACGTACTTCCCGCCTTACCATCCACCACACCGTTCGCGCTTTGAAGGACACTCAAGAGCGCCGAGTAAACATCGTGCGCCGTCGCGTTCCCGCCAACGCGGGCCCGACGACGCCGATTGGCTATGCTACTATCATTACCGCTACGGTGACTACGCTCGTAAATGCGAATCACCATGCTCGAAGAATAAGCGTAATGATATTATTAATACAAGTAATAAACAGGAAAACTAACGAAAGCACCGACTGTGGCGGGCGTCGGTGTGAACCATGGAACCCACCGCTTATGTATTATAGATAGCAATATCAAAGAAAAGTTTCTAGTCGACACAGGAGCCGACATATCCGTACTGGCCGCAAAGAAAACGAGATTTTTAAGACCTACAGAAAACAGTTATAAATTATACGCTGCGAACGGAACAGAGATACGTACCTACGGCGAGCGCACACTAGAGCTCAACTTAGGCTTACGTAGAAGTTTTAAATGGACATTTATGGTCGCCGACGTAAAAACTTCAATATTAGGTGCAGACTTCCTCGCAAAATATAAGTTATTAGTCGACTTACACAACAGAAAATTAATAGATTTGGTCACCGAGCTCAGCATTAACGCCTTTGAAATATGTAACACTGAAGAATCCGTCTACCTAATTAACCGTAATCACCCTTATCATGAGATACTGAAGCAATATCCTGACTTGTTACGACCAATGTCACTCAAAACTACAGCCAAACATGACGTCACACACCGCATCGAAACGACGGGACCGCCTTTATTCTCAAGGCCGCGTCCGCTCCCGCCCGATAAATATAAAACCGCGAAGATTGAGTTCGAGAAGATGATAGAAATGGGTATATGTAAGCCATCAAACAGCCCTTGGGCCAGCCCACTACACGTCGTAAAGAAAAAAGACGGTTCACTACGAGTGTGTGGTGATTATAGAAGACTCAACGCCGTTACAATACCAGATAGATACCCTATACCGAGGATTCACGACTTTACCTACCAGTTACCCGGAAAAACTATATTCTCGAAGCTTGATATGAAAAATGCTTTTTACGCTCTGCCATTAGAAAAAGAAGACGCCGCGAAGACTGCAATCATCACCCCGTTTGGGCTCTTTGAATTCAACCGCATGCCCTTTGGTTTACGTAACGCTGGTCAAACCTTTCAACGATTTATGCATGAAGTGTTAAGGGGACTTGATGACATCTGTTTTTCTTATATGGATGATTTAATCATATTCTCAAACCTCAGTGACCATGAAAAACACTTACATAAAGTACTCGAACGCCTTAACCAGTATGGAGTCACACTTAACATCAATAAATGCGAATTTGGTAAAAACAAGATACAATTTCTAGGCTACGAAGTATCATCAGACGGAATCAAACCCACGGAAGAACGCGTCCAAGCGATAAAGAATTACCCGAAACCCACTACGATACAAGAACTAAGAAGATTTTTAGGCATGATTAACTTTTACCGCAACTGTTTACCTCATCAATCAGAACATCAATGCCTACTCAATAAATACTTACACAACTCTAAGAAGAATGACAAATCACCAATTCAATGGACTCCTGAAGCTGAAAAATCCTTTGAGCAATGCCGCCAAAGCATACTCGAAGCGACTACACTCACGCACCCAATACCTAACGCGCCACTGTGCTTATTAACTGACGCATCCGACACGAGCCTCGGCGCTGTACTACAACAAAAAGTTAACAGCGTATGGAAACCGCTTGCCTTTTACTCGAAAGCAATGAATGACACACAGCGCAGATACAGCGTGTACGATCGCGAATTACTAGCTATGTACACCGCTGTTAAGAGCCTACGCCGGCTGATTGAGGGTAACGATCTCACTATATGCACAGATCACAAACCCCTTACCTACGCACTTACGAGAGCACCGAATAGCAGTGATACACCGAGACGAGAACGACAACTACACTACATAAGTCAATTCTGTTCAAATATAAAATACATTCACGGAGATCGAAATGAAGCAGCCGACGCGTTATCACGAATATCAGAAATAGAAGTACTTAATCACACAATCGACTACAATAAATTAGCAATAGAACAAGAGAACGACACAGAACTACAAGCCTGCATGAAACAAAGTAATCTCAAGTTTTCACACATCACACTACCCGGGGGTCAACGACCGATATGGTGCGAAACATCTACAACGAACATTCGACCATACCTACCACTGAGTTATCGTTTTGTAGCATTCAAAGCGCAACACGAACTAAGTCACCCCGGCATACGAACAACAAGAAAAATAATGACTACAAAATTCTTCTGGCCGTCTATGAACAAAGATGTAACTACGTGGTCAAGGTCATGCATCGGTTGTCAACGCGCGAAAATACAAAGACACGTAATTAGTCCACTCGGCGAGTTTCAACAATCATCGCGTTTTGAACACCTACACGTCGACATAGTTGGACCGCTACCACCATCAAACGACTATAGGTATTTAGTTACAATGATCGACCGCTGTACTAAATGGCCCGAGGCAATACCTACTCGTGACATTACCGCTGAGACAGTAGCGAAAGCTGTTTACGAAGGATGGATAACAAGATTCGGTTGTCCATTACGAATCACAACCGACCAAGGTAGACAATTTGAGTCATCACTATTCCACTCACTAATGAAGAAACTCGGCGTCACTCGCATACGCACCACTGCATTCCACCCACAAGCAAACGGACAGATAGAACGATGGCATCGTACTATGAAAGCAGCACTAATGGCAAGATGCGCGAGTTGCAGATGGAGCGAAGAATTACCTACTGTGCTACTAGGACTACGTACAGCACTTTGTCAAGACTCTTCAGTTAGCCCTGCCTTAATGACCTACGGTTCTACACTGCGCATCCCGTCGGACTTCTTCGTGCCTACAAAGCCGAACATAAACGACGCAGAGTTCGTTCGTCAGCTGACCGAAACAATGTCGTCATTAAGACCTACAAAAAGATCGCATACATCGAACCTGCACACATTCGTACATAAGGACCTACAAACATGTACACATGTGTTTGTGCGAAACGACACCGTCCGCCGTCCACTTACACCGCCATACGAAGGTCCTTACAAAGTATTACAACGCAGCGCAACTGGCAAACAATTCACCATCCAATTACCATTACGTACGACAGTAATATCAATAGATCGACTGAAACCAGCCTATACATATAGCGACGAACAAACATCACATCCTCAAACATATCCCAATACGACAATGCAAGCAACACCGCCAACTTCGAGTACCAATACTACGAGTGCAGCCGCCGCGACGTCGAGCAACACAGATGAGCCAGCCACGAAACGGAACACCTACGTCACCCGAGCCGGGAGGCCAGTTAAACCCAACGTACGCTTCGCTTGAGGGGGAGTAATGTGGCGACAGAGCGCCGTCCTGTCGCGCCATGCGTACGTACGTCCATTTGCTGCCCTAGTAAACAAATTATGAACGGAATCTCAGCGCGCGCACGTATTTATATAAACTGTCACTAAGCGATAATCGTTCTCTCTCACTCAATTATATCACTCTCTCACTCACGCGTAAATTCAAGCTCGCTGGTACAGCCACGAGTTGTATGCCAATTTTGTGTATATATTAAAGTGCATTTTAGCAAATAAATAAGAAAAGTCGTAACCTCCTCCGAGTTTCACTACTATCCTATCTACGGATCAAAGGCTAACAGCTGGGCCGGTTAGGATAGTGAACCACCACCTCTCCCTGGTATTTAGGCTACGGATCAAAAGCTAAAACAGCTGGGCCGGCCACATACCTATATCCCAGTACCTACACTCTCAGCCAGCTGGCATAGCGTGTAGGACCAAGTTATAGGCAAACTATACGGGTCAGCAAGCACACAGCTGTCCCGAAAGTCTAAAGTCAAATCAAATTGAATACGTTGAGATCGCAAAGATTTTAGCCACACTTTTGGAACATCTCCAGATGTTAGACCCTTTATTGAAGTTCAAAGAGAATAAGTAGTACCTAATTAAGTGCTGATATCCAAAATATTAACTATGTATGTATACTATAATAGCCTATGTATAACCTAGTATCATATATCGGATTAGCCTGGCTAATTAATTGTACGACAATAGCTCATACAATGTAGGTATAGTTCTCCGAAGTTCAACCTATTTGCAATTAGTTAGTCAATGCCACAAATGGGCTATTGTTACTGCAGTGTGTACTACGTCTACATACCTAGCTGTTGATGCTTCCACTCGATGTTTGTATTGTATTTCAAAACACTGGCTTGGAACATGATCGATTTTGAAACAGTAAAATTACTTTTCTGTGCGTTACACAATCCTTGAACGATTTAAAGTAAAATTGTTACGAAGTATAGTAAATTATATAAGCAATAAACGCTTTGGTACTCGTATTCAGAATTTCCATTTTAATCTTTTTCGAAATTCAACCGAACGAAAGTACTATCTAAACATATATAAAACCTTGACATATCACAGCCTATATGTACTAAATATTTTATAATTAGACTTATATATGTGGGAACGGTGATCGAAATGAAACGTTATACTTTTTAACTTCCTCTTTATTGCAATAATAAAAATAACAAATCTTTAACACGACCTACTTCTATCTTTTTAGCTCGCCATCTTCCTTTCTTCCCCTCCATTCACACATAGTGTTGCATTCACACGATAAGTAAATATCAGTTTGGATTGGATGCGTTCAGAAATTAAACAAATAGAAAAAATCAAAAAATAGTCCTACATATATTTCAGCCAAAACACAAAACTGATTATACAATTTTTGTTATCCTAGCTGAAAATCAAATCCATAACTTTAGTAGTTAGAATCCCTTCAAAATCCCTTGTGGTGACGAATTAAGAACACATAGTGCCCATTAAGGGAGAACACTGCGCAGGATAACAGTACTGCCAAGAGGAGGACTACATATATTTCACCCAAAACACAAAACTGATTATACAATTTTTGCTATCCTAGCTGAAAATCAAATCCATAACTTTAGTAGTTAGAATCCCTTCCAAATCCCTTGTGGTGACGAATTAAGAACACATAGTGCCGATTAAGGGAGAACACTGCGCAGGATAACAGTACTGCAAAGAGGAGAAAATCTTGAAGCAGTCCCTTTACCTGACAGGCCAGTGCCAGTGTGGTATAGTTAGTAGCCGATAACTTATTTTCTAAGGAAGGGTCTATGTCTAGTAGTGGACTACGAAAGGTTGATGATTGCAAACGAGCAGACGTATCGCCTGATGGTAAGCAACTACCGCCGCCCATGGACACCCGCAACACCAGAGGCGTCACAAGTGCGTTGCCGGACTTTGGGGGATGGGGAAGGGGTTGAGGGTCTCCGGTATCCTCACTCACTCGGTGAAACACAGGGCACACTGGTGCGCTGTTTCACACCGGTTGTGAGGCCGGTATCACTCCGGTCGAGCCGGCCCATGCATGCCGAAGCGTGGCTCTCCCACGGTGATGAGTTAAGATTACTACTTCACCAGAGCAAGAAGCTTAATAATACTGCGTCACCAACCACTGAATCCATATTATAATAATGATAAAATACCTAATCATGTTTAATGCATCCGCGGATGTCATGCACAATGTTAATATAATTTGAGTTATTCTCAGATTTTTTGTCAAACATATTATGTTTCATTATTATCATAAAGATAATAATTTCACAATATTGCCAATATATACATAAGCATCTCATCTAACGTACTCAGTAAGAAGCTTATTGGTATAAGAGGTATGGGCAAATTGACTGTGAAAGAAAAACTCGTTATTTGTTAGCCACTTAACTTTTTTGTAGGGGTGTATGTAGTATAAATCATACATATGTATAAAAAATAGATTGGAAAGCTGTTTTAAATTTTAATGAAATTAATTTATGATTTCACAAATATTTATGTACCTACCTAACTATATTATAAGTATGTGATACGACTGAAAATCTTGAACACTATGTTCATAATATAATAATACTGGTTACGTGTCAAATATATTTAGTAAATCCTTTAACACCATCGAGATATTACGTACTACGTACTAGAGGAGCCACTCAAAACCAATTATATGTTCCGTTTATATTTGAATTAAAACTAAAAAGCGCTGCAGCGCAGCCAAACAATAAGTAGTCTAATCCTACAGTATTAACAAGCAGCGCTCTATCGCATTCGAGCTGTAGTTTCCTCGCGAGCGAAATGTCATAAGCGCCGTGATTTTCATGGCGCTTACGCGTTTTGGCCAACGAACTGTTGCAAAGATTCACTTTTATAGAGTAAGCGCCAAACAAGAAATCAGAACGGATAAATAGCTTTATACCTACGAAGCTTTATTAGGAAATTCACTTTGAGTAAATAGTACTTCAATAGCTTTTCCAGTTTCAGTTTTTTTGTAGAATTCATTGAGGTATAAAATATAAAAGCCGAATATTCAATTTTTAAATTATACTTTAATGATAATTTAAATATAATTATTGCAAAAAAATGTTATGGGTTATTTACGAAGCTATTTTTAACAACATATTATTTTTCCTTATCCAATTAAATACGTTAAATACGTTGTGCATTTAACGTCAGTTAATTCTACCTAAATATCACTTCTGTATGTTTTACTCTAAGTACTCTACTTCGAATGAGGCAACAATGGCGTCTTAAAATATTTTGTTCGTATTTAATTTTAAAACAATTATATCTAGTTAATTACTGGTGAAAAGTTATTCCTTTGTTTTTCTCCGTATTCCTTGTATTATTAGTGCAATATCTCAAGAGACAAAATGGCATAATTTACGAGTTTTAGAACGTTTTTAAATTTAAAAAATCACACGCTTAAGCCACCGCTTCATCAGAGTGTAGCTAGCAAGCGACTGAAGGAAGTGCGGCGCATGCGCCGCAATTGCATGGAACACCGCACTAATGAGTGGCGTCGTCTCTATACATTATATCTCGATGTTTAACACAATACAAAATTAGTTTAATATTAACATTTATCTAGTAGATTTAGATAGTTGTGTCAAACTGAAAATGGCTTTAAAACTGAATTTCGAATGGGAGATCGTTTTTTGTTTTTTCGGAAGACGGTCCCCATTTCATCTCATCCACATTTTTTTATTTTTTTTATCATTAATTTCATCACGACGAAGACTTAAAGACTTCTATTATGAAGACTATAAACACTTGACATTGGCAGAAATAGCTGATCCGAGAGATCCGGCTGGTTGCCATTTCATCAAAAGAAGAAGAATTTCGAATGCGTTAACAGCTGTCAATTATGAAGTTTGAAAGCTTGAACGTTTTGACAGTTTAAAATGTATAACCTTTATTATTGATGTAAAGAAGTAAGTAAATAAATGAAATACATAAAAAACTAGCTGACCCAGCGAACTTCGTACCGCCATATTTACATGTCTCAGCTACCCACAGGGAGCGTATAGTCGCGGACAAAAAATTTCCCGTTATTTTACATGTACATTAAGTTTCATATTATATTAAATATAGGATAGATAACGCAGTTGGTTAAGCGTTTTTCACGCTATCAATTCGATTTCAGTGCACACCTGACTTTCAAAGTTAGTTCGTTAAAGTTTATTATTATAGAAATACATTTCTCTAAGTACTAAGATGCTATCCTCTGGGAAGTTTATAGTCTTATTAAAACTTTGTAACTGACAAAGTTTACCGTCTCCAAGTTTACTTTATGAATGAAGAAATGAAATGAGAGGATGATTGAGGCTTTAAGTTATTGATGATTTAGAACTTTGAATAAAACTTAAGGATCTGGGTTGTTTATTTTGAATCATATTCTGCTAGTCCCTTCTTTCTCATTAGGTACTAAATAGCGTCTTACTTTCTGATTATATTGGGTATCGTTTCTATACAGTCCTACACTCCTACAATTTTGAATGATTGTCACTAAATAGACGTTTACAGCCACTATCATTAGGCAACTTTACGAGCTCATTTGTTAGTACGGATACGAATTGACTCATACGAATTTGGTTGTTGTTTATTGTTTATTTCAATATCTTTTCCGACTGATTGGAAATCATCTGGCACAGAGACGAAGCATGATTTGTAGTAGCAGGTACATACATGGTTTACGCATTACGCTGAAAGTTTTACGTTACTGGCCGTCCATAAATGTTTAAATTTCAATGAACGAATGCAATTGTTTAAAATGTTGCGGATAATATTTTGAAAAGCAGTAAATATCTTATTACACAAATAAATTGTTTTGGTTATGAGTTACGCAAAACTTTCAATTTCGCCTACGTCTACATACTATGTGGGCTGCTTGTGTCTCAGCAAATCTTGGAATGAAATAAACAGAGAGCTTTACTTGACTTATATATTATCATAAAATGGAAATAAGTCTTTTTGAAAAGACGCTCCTCATTTATGCTATAATTATTTTCTAAGCATAAATCGAGAAATTTTATTGGTTTTTAGGCTTCCGTGCCGGATCTATGGATAGGTCTTCGAAAATGGTATTAAGGTTTCTAATATTATTTTTTTCTAAACTGAATAGTTTTCGCGAAAGACACTTCCAAAGTGGTAAAATGTGTCCCCCCCCCTGTAACTTCTAAAATAAGAGAATGATAATGCAAACTTCCACCGAAAATTGGTTTGAACGAGATCTAGTAAGTAGTTTTTTTTAATACGTCATTAATCGTAAACCGCAAAAAAATACACTATCATTAAAACATCGATGAAAGTTACAACGAACTACTTTTATATTATGTTACTTGCTGCTTCGGAATCCTTCATGGGCGAGTCCGACTCGCACTTGGAAGCTTTTTTGAATTCGAGATCGGGGAGTACACAAACGTAAATAAATAAAGATGGAAATGAATTCCCGTTGGACAAACAAACCTTGATTTATGAAACCGAGGAAGTGAATAATAAAGAATTCGATGTTTATTGTTCTATTTGCGTAAAATTCAATTGGCTGTTTACTTTGCCGTGTTATTTTTGAGGGTACCTCGGAGATTATGTACCTGCGTAGGGAACCAATAGATATCAATTTACAATGTTGTTTCGAAAAGTATCAGCTTGCGTTGTCCAAGTAAAAGCTTTTAAATAACTAATACAGTGTAAACTCCATGTAACTCTCGATTTAACGACAAACTCCCTAAAGCGTCAAAATCACTTGGCTTTGGTTGGTTTAGCTTGTCGTCCATACAATGACACACTCTATAGCATTACGAGTACACCCACTCTCAATAACGACAAGAATTAAATAATAAAAAGTACTTTTAAATTGCCGTAATTAGTAATAACTGCGCAGCTGTGTAGGTCCACTTTATTAACTAGCCCTTCTTTTGTCCACTTTATTATCCTAGCCCGTAATAAACTCGACTGTCGATATCATACATACCGAACTTTCTAAGAAATCCGTACTTTTGTTTACAAATTGGGATTGCTTTCACGTGTAGGCTGTTGTTAATAGCAGTAGAGATTCAATATCGCAAGAATAAAATAAGTAAAATAATACAACAAAATTATGAGTGCAGCAAAAGACGTCAAACGAAAATCACAGACTATACACAATAGCGTTCAAATAGGAATTGTTTTTTTATGTCATTACTAACACTAGTCTGAAATAAAAAATATATTTTTCTAATGCAGATTTTTCTTCTCTCCATTTAACGACAACTCTATATAACGTCAAAATATGCACTGTCCCTTGAGTGTTGTTATATAGAGTTTACACTGTATATCTATATGCCTACACGGTACTGAAAACGAATTATATATTTTCTGATTTCCGTAACACTTTCAGTAACGTTCTAGGGACTGTCTGTAGCCTGGGTTCTTTTATTGCAGAGAAAAAAGGGCTATGTTAAAATGTGCGAGCGAAGTCGTGATGGATTTAACAATAATATATGTAATAGACTACTGTATATGGAATAATTACGAAAATAATCTCGGAAGCTATCAATCTTATGGTATACACAACAATAAGATAGATACGCTGAGTAACTTTAATCAAAACAGGGCAAATTGCCATTTATCTAGAGTAAATCTCAATGTAGTCTCATATAATCTCATTTATATCATTCAATATAGAACACATATAAGCAACAACTTCAAGATCTAGATTGTACGATTACAAGTATACCTACTAAGTTACACGTATAAATATGTATTACGCAAACTGTTTGAAGTTTGCTAGTATAAACCATGTAAGAAATATGTAAATATATTTTAAATAGATCTTATTTAAAACTAGCTCTTGCCCGCGGCTTCGCCCGCGTGAATGTCGGTTATCGCTGCAAATAGTAGCTTATGTGTTATTCTGACATATAAGCTATATTACTGAAAAGTTTTATCCAAATCCGTTCAGTAGTTTTTGCGTGAAAGAGTAACAAACATCCATCCATACATACTTTGTTAGTATGGATGGATGGATGTTTGTTACTCTTTCGCGTTATTAATATAGGTAGGATTTTTATCGATATAAAATCATAATACAAAATGTATCGGTACCTGAATAGTTTTATTTTCTTTACCTCGCATAGAACTTTTATATATTTTTATAAATAGTTTAAATAAAATAAAGGGGTTACGACAATTTTGTGAAAACTGAAAATTTAGTATAGCGCCATCTGTAATGATTTATTTATTTCGTGAACGAAAAATTTAGTATAGCGCCATCTGTATTTTTGATATGGAACTCATTCCTATCTGATGTCCCACGACACCACCCCATTTTTTTTACAAATAAGACACGTTTTACTATTAAAAACTTATTTAAGTTACATATTTATATATGTACATTATATGAGCTTATTTCGACATTTGACATGGCCAAGGCCTTCGACCGGGTCTGGCACCGCTCGCTTCTCTCCAAGCTCTCGGCATTCGGTCCGCCTCCTAGACCCTGTCACTGGATTGACGCTTTTCTTCATCAGCGCCGCATTATGGGCCTTTGCGACGGCACGGCCTCTGATGTTCTGGATGTAAACGCTGGCGTACCTCAGGGTTCAGTCCTGTCGCTCACACTATTTCTTCTGCATATCAATGACATGTTAGCTCTTGGCAACATACATTGCTATGCAGACGATAGCACAGTTCATGGGCGATATTTTTGACACCGTTCAGCCAAGCTGGCAGACGTTGAGGAAAATCGACAGAAGCTTGTCGCTGAGCTCGACCGGGTTTTGAACCGCATTTTACAATGGGGTGATAAGAATCTGGTCGAGTTCAACGTTACGAAAAATGCCAACTCAACTGCCACTACGGGATAAGCTCGGTGTCCTGGGCATGGATATTTGCCGGGACCTCGAGTACTGTTCTCATCTTTGTGATGGATCCGCGCAGTATTTGCTTGATGCTTTTGATCGGTTGCAGTGGCGAGTAGTCCGCTTTACCAACAGTCCGGAAGCCACCGAGTTTCTTGAACCTCTGCAGCTGCGTAGAGATATCGCCCCTATAGCAGTCCACTACCATCTGTATCATTGGAAGTATTCTGAGGAGCTCTTCCAACTGGTCCCCCTTCTCCCGTCCTCTGCAGAATAACATGTTCACTCTCGAACCAAACGGTTTGGTTCATCCTTCCTGTGCCGAGCAGCTAAAAACTGGAACTCACTACCAGCGCACGTGTTTCTCTCCCACTATGATCCCGGGGCCTTTAAGTGGGGCGTAAATTAAGTGGGGCGTGAAAAAGCATCTCACTAAGCCGTCATAGTGTGGGACGCAATACTGCATTGTCTGCTTTCCCAGTGAGTATGGTTGCCCCCACTGTTGGATTCTGCTTGAGTTTTCCATCAGGCTGACCATAGTCACTTTGGCAGCTTCAAATAAAAAAAGTACAATTTTAATAACTACGTTTTTTCTTTTGCCATATTTTGCCAAAATATGGAGATTTTGCGGATTTGACATACGTGAGTATGCTGCCCATGAGAAAAAACAAAACTGTATCTTTAAGCATCTGTCCTTGGGTTTTGATAATATTGTTATTGGAAATGCTGTTTTCAGCGGAAACGGCATTCTTTTAAATTAAAATGTCAAATAAGTTGGAATTATTGGAATACGGGGAATTAAAACATTATCTTCTTTTGCCATTCCATGCGTCATGATTGTAGCTTTTACAATGTTGTACCCCAGTTGTGTAATATTTAGCCATGTACTATTACATTGCTTTGGCGCTCAAGAGACCTCATTTAATAGTACTGGAACATTAACTTGCAGCCTCAACTTATGGGAAGTCACTCCTGATATTCCTAAAGACTTTAAGTATTCGACAACATCTCCCTCCACGCCTGACATGATCCGTTCGTTTAATTGATAACTATCTCATTACTCAGCAGATCAGGATCGATATTATTTTTAAATCATCTGTGCTATCTTAAACCAGAACCCACGTCTCAGTGTAATCATGTCGTTACTGTCAGTTGGCATACTATCTTCTCCGTGATAACTCCGTAAATGTCATATCAGAATAGCTCTATTAGCTCTTATACATATTTTGTCTCTTGTCGCAAACTTACTCACAAACCTTACATATTTCTATACAAACTGCCATCCCCTGTTGCTATTTTACCGTCTTGAGGGTAAAATTTTTACAAACTTTAAATTACATTTTCATTCATATCTAACCAACAGCTAGCTTATAATGACGATACTTCTTGATAATTTTGAAGTTAAGGAACGCTGTTAATAATTAATTATGTGTATTAATTTGGCTTATTTATTTCTATTAATATAATGAACATACAAATCAGATTGACGAATATATACTTAATATCTTAATATTTAAGTCTTCATTGAAAAAGTGAAATATTCTTTATGATTGTGACAGCCTTGTTTATTCGTTGTCAAGACGCCCGACGTAGGTAACGCGCAGGCGTGTGGCGAGTGAACCCCCAGAACAACCTTTCATCCCCCTTTTAAAGCCCTTACAACCCCTTTTTCGCATTAAAAAGTAGCCTATGTCCTTTCTCGGGCTCTAGACTATCTGTATACCAAATTTCATTCAAATCGGTGCAGCCGTTTGGCCGTGAAAGCAAGACAGACAGAGTTACTTTCGCATTTATAATAAAAAGTAGGGATAGCTGACCCACGCAATGTCGTTTGCGTCTTCTATTGCCCGTAGCGTAATAATTTTCCCCCATTCTTCATTGGTGCTCCGCTCCTATTGGTCTAAGCGTGATGATATATAGCCTATAGCCTTCCTCGATAAATGGGCTATCTAAGACTGGAAGAATTTTTCAAATTGGACCAGTAGTTTCTGAGATTAGCGCTTTCAAACAAACACACTCTTCACCTTTATATATTAGTATAGATGTATTTATTATGCTCTTCTAAGATCTAATACTCATACTCAACAACACATTTATTTGGATAAAGATTAATATCAGGTATTATGTTGATAAAAACTCTTTGGCAAATAACTCATTATTAGGTACCAACTCTCAGCGTCTTATACTCGTGATAACTTCTAAACGAAATGAACGATTGGGATGAAACGAAAATTATTTTACTTCTACATAAATACCCTTGATAACATAATGCTTAATTTGGATAAGGTTTAATATTACGATACACATTTAAGTTTTAAAGTAGTTTCTTTCTTCAGACGATTTAATAATTTTTTTGAACACAAAAGCGATTATTGTAGCTAAACCATGACAGTTAGATATATGCTCTTGCGGACTTTTTTGTAGATCTTAATAAGACCTACAAACCCGTAATACATTATTTTGTTCTATTGTCAATAGTTATTGCAGCGCACGCAAAAATATGTTTTCGATTTCACACCTTACGAAACGGTTACGGTTACGAAATAGCAATTTTCTTACGGATCCCTAATTTTTTTGAAAATAAAATATAGCCTATAGCCTTTCTCGATAAATGGACTATACAACACTGAAAGAATTTTTCAAATCGGACCAGTAGTTCCTGAGATTAGCGCGTTCAAACAAACAAACAAACAAACTCTGCAGCTTTATAGTATTAAGTATAGATGACCCGGCGAACTTCGTAATTTTTTTTTTCTAAATTACCGACAAACTTTAAGTATTTAAGCCCGCCTTAACTTCCCGCAGGGTAGTGTATAGGACTAAGCTGACTAAGAAAATATAACACCTCCGGTTTTATTTCAATTTTCTACTAAACAAACAAACCTTGTCCTGACAATTACAAACACAAATAATAAAAAAAGTATTATCCAGTTTGACGCGGTCGATCGAAAGTTATGCGCGTACAAACATTTTCGTGATTCATTTTTATTTATTACTAGCTGAACCCCGCGATGTCATCCGCGGTTATTGTCGTACCGCAGGTAACGCCGCGGGACAAAGCTAGTCTAAAAAAAGTAGCCTAAGTTACTCCTTATATCATCAGCTACCTATCAATGAAAGTCCCGTCAAAATCGGTCCAGCCGTTCCAGAGATTAGCTGAACAAACAGACAGACCAGACAGACAGACAAAAAAATTAAAAAATATTTTTTTGGTATATGTACCGTGTATACATACATATGCATTTATTAGAAAGCGGTTATTTAAATATTACAAACAGACACTCCAATTTTATTTATTTGTATAGATGTATAGATAAATTTGTTAAAAAGCGCGATGCTATTCGACTTCAGCACACAGCTCTTTATGTTCTATATTGATTTATTAACATAATCAATGTTATTTATTGGGCAAGTTTCTTTTAAATATGTGGTTTTCCAAAAATTCCTGGAGCAAGGATATTTAGACTGCGATTTCCGTTTCCAACTATAGCGCTCTATTCTTGCCTACTTCTATTTTAAAATATTTTTTGTCTTTTGCATTTCCTCCGACGCAAAAAGAGGGGTGTTATAAGTTTGACGTGTCTGTCTGTTTGTCTGTCTGTCTGTTTGTCTGTCTGTCTGTCTGTGGCACCGTAGCTCGCGAGCGGATGAAGCGATTTCAATTTAGTTTTTTTATATGAAAGGTGAGTTACGTGCGAGTGTTCTTAGACATGTTTCATGAAAATCGGTTGAGTCGTTTAATAATAATAATAATAATAAATATTTCGGACATCTAACACACAACGCCATCTAGTCCCAAGCTAAGCAGAGCTTGTGTTATGGGTACTAGACAAATGATACAAACATATATACTTTTTTTTTTTAACCGACTTCCAAAAAGGAGGAGGTTCTATGTTCCACTGTATGTATTTTTTTTTTTTATTTTTTTTTTTATGTATGTTACCTGATTACTCCGTCAGTTGTGGACCGATTTTGAATTTTTTTTTTGTATTCGACAGGGTATGCTTCCGTGGTGGTCCCATTGCCAGCATATCGGGATCTGATGATGGGATCCCAGGGAAATCGAGGGAAACCCTCATTTTTTATAGGCACATACTATGTTTTCGTATATTTTCTGAAGTTACACCGGTATTTGCGTCTGGTAGTCATCATTTTATGATGATGAGCTGATGATATAAGGTACCACTCCTTAACGGCTAGGAGTTGGAGCATAAATCTTTAAATATCATATGTATATAAGTTACCTTTAGTCGTATTCTTACAAATTATTTAGGTAAGCTGATGATGGAAGGTGGAAGGTACAACTCCTCAACGGTTAGGAGTTGGAGAATAATTCTTTCAATTTCATACGTATCTAAAGACCTTCAGTCGTATACTTTCAAGCTATTTAGGTGAGCTGATGATAGAAGATTAAACTCTTCAACAGTTAGGGATTAGAGGATGATTTTAATATTACACGTACCTTAATTTGTATTCTTGATGATGAAATTTGATGAAATAATTCAACTTACTACTTACCTACGATTGTTTGCACTAAAAACTGTAAAATAAAAACTTTTTATAAAAAAAAAACCGACTTCCAAAAACATCCAACGAAAACTCTCTGTCAAAAAACACTTAAAAGCGTAAAATAAACTGGTTCTTCATAAATTGCCTATACCTAATTCTTTATTCATTTAAATAGTAGTATTATAATGGGTGCTAGGTACCTAAAATCTGTTTGAAGTCGGTGCTAAGCCAAAAAGAATACAAACGAACAATTACAAAAGTCTAAGCGATAGTCACTTGGCACCGACTTCAAACAGATTTTAGGTACCTAGCACCCATTATAATATTACTATTTAAATGAATAAAGAATTAGGTATAGGCAATTTATGAAGAACCAGTTTATTTTACGCTTTTAAGTGTTTTTTGACAGAGTTTTTTTCTAAATACATACATATTATACATAGAAAACACCCAAACTCCGAAACAAATATTTGTCGATCATACAAACATTTGGTCCGACTCGGGAATCGAACCCGAGACCTCATCATCAGCAGTCGCACACACCAACCGCTAGACCAACGAGGCAGTTGGTCTCGAGGCAGTTAAAAGTTATGGGGGTGAAAGTAGGGAAGAATATATATATCCTGTGTCGTGAGGGACTTTACAAACATATATGAAACTGATATAAAGAACAACCAAACTAAGAAAAAAGTTACGGATCACACAAAGTGTTATGCCGTGTAGGCATCAAACCCACAATATTCGATGCAACAGGAAGCTTGAAGTTAAGCTCTTTTATAGTAGGCAACATTTTTTATGTATGACCCTGCCAAATGGACTCTACACTGCCTGATGGAAAGCATAAGCAGAATCCAAGAGTGGTGGTCACCATACTCATTGCGAATGCAGACAATGCAGCATGGTGATCCATTTTAACGTTCAGTACACTTTTTTGCCTACTTCTTCTCGTATAGAAACGTGAGTGAACGTAAATAAACATAATATAAACATATGTTTAAACTTATTAACTTATTCTCTATTGTAATAACTGTAATAAATAACCATTTCACCAATCTTAAGTAATATCTACGTTGTTAGGTATTCTTTACCTGAAACTTCAAGAGTATTCTAACAAAAGAATTTTGTGTTGAGAGATGCCATTCTCTGATAATATCAGATGACTGGCATTACAAAGAAGCTGTAGAAATTTCACAATGAATTTTCTTACTTACAGAAATTAAGGTTTTCTATGTCTTTTATTTACATTTGTTAGTGTATAACACTGAATTTTCCAACGGCGTACAGGTTAAAAAATAAAAGTATTCGATGTAAAGCAGTTTTCGTGCTAGTAAATCATTACAGTCCCTGAAATGATGATCACGCAATCTTCAATAGTCATGTTCCAAGAATGACATGAAATGAGCATTTACTAAAATAAAGTTACAATCTTCAAAAAACTAAGGGCTCTGAGTGAACGTTTTTAAATCTATACTTAAGTGTCGCTAAGTATCATTAAAACGACTCTGAGTGCGGCGGTAACACTTAATCAGGTCAACGCGCAATAAAATCATATAATGAACATTTTAACTAAACATAATTTGTATTTCGGTTCGGTTTTCACATACTTTAAAAAATCATTAATCAAATTTATTTTAAAAGTCAATATTATATTAATAATTTAATCTGAACTGACTAGCTCTTTGACGTCTTTACGTCAACCGCTTTATAATTAAATCGGTAATATCTGTTGATTGCGCTCACTGATTTAATAACTTTATCTGTTAATTAAGTAGCTATTACAGATAATTAAAGCCCAGCTATTAATTTTCGCATCCCTCTATATTAGGTTCTTTGACGCCTATTTATTGCTGACTGGCGCTTATTCTACCAAAGTTTTTAAAATTCCACAGGACGTTATTTAAAGGAATTTAAACGAGAACTTATAAACATGTGTACCTATTATTTTATTTTCGACGACGACGAGACATTAGAAAATTTTGACTATCAGATCCATTAAAGTGATTCCTATTTGTTGCAGGTAACATGAAGAGGCGACTGGGGCGGGCGCGCGGCTTTGTTCTACGCATGTTCGACGCACTGTGCAACTGCACGCAAACAGCTGCGGCGGCCGCCGCCCGTACCACTCGCAATAATCCATTCACGAAGCGTTAACTCGATCACATCTCACTTTTAATCAAAATCTTTAGTGATCACTTTGTTTTATATTCAGTTTATAACCTTGATTTAAATTATGTATGTATTAGCATTTTTAAGTTAAGGATGAACGAAATTGACAAATCATCTAATCTGCAAAAAAATAAATTTTTTAATGTAACGAAATGGTTATGTTTGCGATGACCATCTATCTTAGAAGACAAAGCTGAACCACTTCGTAGTAGATGATCCTGCATTACGCAATAAAAGTATGATTGTGTTAGGTACATGCAGCTTGGCAAGTTCATTAAGTGCTAAGATTACTAGTATAGTCAAGAATAACTCTGTTTGCTGGAATCTATCATTTTGCTATGAGCCTATGAGTAAAGGGAATAAGAAGTAAATGATAAAAAACGTATGTTACATATACTTAGATAATTTTATTTTTTTATAACTAAGTTGGATCCCAGTATCTTACAATTGGTCGCGATACCTACTATGCTAAAACAAATAGAATTATTTGGTTCTGTTATGTACTCGTAGTCTAAATACAATCCTACTAATATTATAAACGCGAAAGTTTGTAAGTATGGATGGATGGATGGATGTTTGTTACTCTTTCACGCAAAAACTACTGGACGGATTTGGATGAAACTTTACAGTAATATAGCTTATATATCAGAATAACACATAGGCTACTATTTGCCGCTATAATCAACATACACGCGGGCGGAGCCGCGATCAAAAACTAGTACATTATAATTTCTAAGTTAATTTTCTCTCTTCCTGCGTAGGCTTGTGACTTGAGTTCCATAAAAACTAATATTGAGATTAGATGGTTTTTTTATTCGGCCAATGCCTTTGTATTATTGTGTATAGGTAAATATTTGATTAGGTACTCACATTTTACCAGAAAAAGGACATCATATTTGTATTTTAAGACATTTTCAGTATTTTTATTAGGTACATTACGTTACTTACGAGTGTCTTGTTTGGTCAAAGTTCGGAATCCTTCATTTGTATCCATATTCATCTGGATCTTGAATCTGTTTTCGAGCTCCCAAAACGTGAATAGAATAAAAGAGGTCGACCTATTCATATTAAAGTAAAGAGCTTGCGCCCAGTTTATAACAAAATAAATGTTCAAACTTCTAGTAAGTATTTTGACCCGTTTTCTGGTTACGGACTGCTGGGCTACAACAATATTATAAAAGAGAATATTAAAAATACCTTCGACCTATATTAAACGGGTCAATATTATGGAAAGTATTGTTCGGGGATACTATCTCACTCGCACTTACGACTAGTACTAAATATTGGAAACACTTTTTAATTACGAATTCTTGAAGACTTTATTATTGTAAATAATTTTTCGAATTCTTTGTGTATATGATTTATGACTATGATTTATGAATATCAAGCTCAAGATAAAAGATTCCGCGACAAAACCACATGTATCACTTTTTTTTCTTTTAAGTACCTACCTACTTTTTACTTATCAGGATAAGGGTTCAAGATAAATTGTACCTCTATAATCTTAGAAATATGACTTCTGACATCAAAAAGACAGAAATGAGCCAGCCTTCAATAAAAACGGAGGCATAATCCAACTTTACAGTTCATTAATCGTACTTTCATAACGATGGCGAAAATTGAAAACTACATATCACTTGATCAATAAACTATCATAATCAGAAGTTCATATTGTTATCAAAAGAGAGCAGTAGTTGATGGAATCTTAACTTTTTGATCTGAACCAGGTGGTGTTGAATGTAAATTTTATTGTAGAGACCAAAGAATAAAACTACTTTATTATAATTACTTTTTTCTTGGCAAGGTTATCAGCACTTCATCAAGATGAACGTTGTGTATTAGAAACAAAATTATCAATGATAAAACCTAAAAAGGAAATTACATAAAAGCATACTCGTATCTATATAGCATTTATTTCTAAACTTACGTAGTTTCCTTTGCAGTTTCAATAATTTTATAACATGAAACTGTGTAAAACATCAAAAAGCTTTCAGTACAAACGCCTATTAAGTAAATTTTAATAGTCGCCCCTTAAAAATGAAATCAGTTTTTACTGTAGCGACAGTAAAAATAATTTCATATCTTTTAAGTTCCGCAATTCTCAAGATTCTTGAATGTTAAGTACTTTTTCCTCAAACAACGCCACTTCCACGAGATTTCACTTTACGTTTTTTGTGTGAGACGAGCTCTTATTTCATACGCACACAGCCTTTGAAAAGAGCTCTTGAAGGTTCGACTGTTTTTTAGAATGAAAGATTAAACTTGAATTACGATTTCATCGTATTTCAATGCTACACGATATAAGTATTTTCTCAAATTACGTGTGTATAAAAATAACAAACTATTAGGTAAATGTACAGAATCTTCTACTGAAAATAAGTATATCACAGTTTAATAATTTCCCTGATAGTGTAACCAGCTTAATATAACCCCCCTATCTTAGTGAGTAGTGATCTTTCATTTCTTCACCTTAGTCTTCCTAGGATCCTGAAATGTTACATGGTGTTATGTGATCGGTGTGATTACGCTTATAGTACGTAAGGATGTATTTAAGTAGTTTATTGTATTACAATCTGGTGACGTATTCTAACTTGGTGCATTTGTAATGGCTCTTGTGACTAATAAAATGATTGTAAGCTGTTTATTCACTTATTCATTAAAAAAGCGGTTAAAGTTATCTGAACAAAAGAGGTATGTGCATTTGTACCTGTACATAATATAAGTTATTAAATAAACACAATCGGTTCCATTCATGAACAACCAGCATAGTGCCATGTGCCATCTGATGAACTGCCATGCCATGCACGATTTCTGGGGCGGCGTAGTACCTAATAGTTCTTCGCAATTAAATCACGCACACTAAACGTAATCATAAAGTCACGAAAAACAGCCAAAATGCCCTTTTATAAGTTACAGAACCAATTACTAAGTATTATTTGTACGGAATGAAGTGTTTATGTAGGTATAAATTTCTACGGATTTTTGGATGTTCTATCTAAATCTAAAGTACCAAATATTCTAGATACCTACTATTGTGAAGGACGTTTATAACAAATGATTTTTAACTGTCGCATATTGTCCGGAATGTTTGTAAATGTTTAGTAAACGTATTTAATAATCACATATATAATTATTTTATATGTATTGAATAAGATGACTAAGAATTTTGTAAGTAGGGTTCTATCTGTAACAAAGATGTATTTTCTACTATGCTTAAAAGTTGTTTTAGACGAATTTTCGTATTAATAAATGCAGTTTGACTTTACTACAGTATATTACGTATACTTAATTTATAACTTATAACACAAGATTGAAGTACAGAACAAGCGCAAATTTTTGGATCGAAACTTTATTCAATATATTCATATTCTATATATATTTTACAGCATTAATATTATTTTTAGGTACAACTTAATATGTTAAGTGTATGAACAAAAAGTATTTTTCTTATAATTAATATACTTCTATATCGAGAGAATACTAAATTAACAACTTTTCAAAAGTCAAAAAATAATGGACGCAGTGTTCGAGTCTTTTTAAGTTTTTAATAACGCATAAAAGACGAAATATAGGAGAATGTTCAGTGTATGTTTCTGTAGTTAAATGTTCACAAGTAAATAAATAGGTGTTTAAAGATAAATGTTCAATGTGATATCCTGCCTGTAAACCTTTTCCAGTGTGATTCTACAGAAAACTTCTGAAATAAAGTGATTTTATAAACAACTTGTTGTATTATTCAAATTTAGTACCTACTTGTTCTTGCAATTTCAGCCAAATCTCAGACGTAGACAAAACATTCTAAAAAGAAGAGATCATAAAAAGAAAGAAAAGAAAATCATTAAAAACCTTTTTAGAAAATCCTATCTCCAGTTTAATTAGTGGCGAATTCAAGCATTCGAATGCCACGTCTGAAGGTCGAGGGGTCAATTGCTCCTCAGTCGTAAAAACTCTTCTAGAATTGATGAGGGTATTTCAATGTTTAATGCGAGTTTCGTAAGTATTCGTAATCCATTTCAGCTATATCTACTTGTTACGTACGGGTCTAGGTAACATTTGAAAAATATAAAATGAACATAGCTAGGTATGTTGGTGTACTAGCTATGATTTGACCGTTGAACTTGGTAGTTCCGCTTTCAGAGGTAGTGGTTGAGCTATTTACTAATTGGTTTAGAACGTCTATAATTTTGCATTAAGAACGTCGAAACCCAAATTTTATTTATTTTTATTTATTTATTTATTATATATGTTTCCTGAAGTTACTCCGGTATTTTCGTCTAGTGTCATAATTTCATGATGATGAGCTGATGATGTAAGGTACAACTCCTTAACGGTTAGGAATTGGAGGGTAAATCTTTAAATTTCATATGTATGTATGTTACATTTAATCGTATTCTTTCAAGTTATTTAGGTAAGCTGATGATGGAACGTACAACTCCTCAACGGTTAGGAGTTGGACGATAATTCTTTCAATTTCATACATATATATGATATATTCAAACATACATACTGCACGTTTGGCCTAGTGGTTTAACGGTCACCACGCCGTTACCTACTTCGCCAAGTGTCGTGGGTTCAAATCCCACGTAGGACAACACTTTGTGTGATCCACAAATTGATGTTCTGAGTCTGGGTGTTCTTTGTGTCCGTTTTATGTGTGTTTGTACAGTCCCCCGCGACACAGGATTTATTCCTAGTGCGGGAGTTGTCTTTAAAAAAAAAAAAACTATAGACTTTTAGTTGTAGGTATACTTTCAAGTTATTCAGGTGAGCAGAGTTTTACCTTCTATCATCAGATAGAAGGTAAAACTCTTCAACAGTTAGGGTAAGGGATTAAAGGATGATTAATTTACCTTAATTTGTATTCTTTCAATTATTCACATGAGCTTATGTCAGAAAGTAAAACGATTGGGAGTTAGAGGTGATTCTTTAAATACCATATATACGAATAGGGCCTTAGTTGTTATCTTTCAAGGTGTTTAGGTGACAGGTAAGGTTAGGAGATAGATGATACTTTACGATCCCGAGCTAGTAGGTAAATATACTATTTCCATTTCTTTATTTTCTCAATGACAGTTCTAATTTGATAGTTGTAGTGTTGTGACCAAATAATTAATGATATCGATCGTATATATTTAGTATGTTTTGAACAAAGACAAATACAACAAAAACATTCAAATTTATTTTTGCAAGCTGGGAACACTCAATGACCCACCACCATTTTGTGTTTGTTTTATTCTGTCACTCGCAACAAGACGGTCGTGCTTTAAAGTCACTACATTTCTGTTCGCTGAGTTTTTTCACATTATCCATACATACGTTACGTTGTGTATTTTGTGTTCCTCCGTGTTGATTGCTGCCCAGCTGTCAAATGTCAAACTGCCTAAAGGATCTGTTCTGAAAAGACAGGCGAGAAAACTGGTGATCAAGGTTCGTAATTACTTTGAAGCAGAGTATCAAAATGGTGGCCCGCTATTACCACTGTCGCAAGTGCGAGAGCGTGTTTAGGCCGCATTAGGATTTAGTGGACCTACAATTTCAAAAATTACTACCGGTACAAGCGGCACACAAGAAAATAAGCTTCGTACGCCGAAGAAAAAACGCCAATCACGTTGTGTGATATCGGTTGACGACTTCGACGCTGTCGCTATTCACCGTCATATAATGTCTATTACTTGCGCAAAGAAATTCCAACACTTAAAAAACTTGTTGTTTCTTCACGTGAATGTGGTTTGTTCCATGGCCAAAAATCGTCATTTAGCTTGGTTTTGAAAGAAATTGGATTTTCTTAGAAAAAATCGAACAAACGTAAAATATTGATGGAGCGTCACGACTTTGCTATGGCGAATTTTTGAGCGAAGCCAAAAAGATCTCAGATTGGTCAAATGATATTTTCACTGACGAGGCTTGGTTAAATGCAAACCACACAGTATCTAAGAACTGGACTGACGACACCGCTGCTTCCACTAGTTTAGTGCCAATGGAAAAATGTGAACGTCTTATCATATGCCATGCAGGGTTTACGAAAGGATTCGTGTCAGATGCTTTACTGGCCTTTAAATCCAAGAAAACAGTGGACTACCACGAAGAAATGAACGCAGAGATTTACGAAGGATGGTTTAAATAAATGATGCAATCTAAGAAATGGTGCAATCTCTGGAAGAACCATCGATAATTATTATGGACAATGTTACATATCACTCCAGACAAATTGATAAAATGCCGACGCAGGCCAATAAAAAACAAGAGATAATTGATTGGCTCTAACGTCATGGCGAAAATGTGGATAATACTTTATTAAAAGTACAATTAGTGAATATTTTAAAATCGAAAAAAAGCCTCCCTAAAAGATATATTACCGACGAAATATCTGCTGAATGTGGTCATTGGGTTCTTCGACTTCCGCCGTATCATTGCCAGCACAATGCTATAGAACTAATATAGGCCCAAATTTTGATTTGTGCCTATATTAGTTCTATAGCATTCGAGCGGCGTGTCCTTTGGGACACGCCGCTCGAAACAATATCCATCCCCTTTTACGGCAAACAAGATGTTAGATTAAAAAAAACAGAAGTAAAACATTATAGCGTCGGATTGGGAAATTCATTTGGCATTCGATAATATAGAAGTACAGGAATTTATAATACATGTTAGGGAGAGCTCATCGAGTGACAGTGACGATTCATCAAATTTTGAATAAAAAATAAAATAAAGAATCAACATAATATAATTACATCTTGTAATGAAATGTAATTTACGTTAATAAATTTGTACAAAATTATCCGGCAATATAAGTTATGGAATCAGGCGTTACTTTGCGGAAATCCATGACATTAAATGCTATGAAATATATTTAGCTTTAATTCCGCGAGACAAATATCCAGGTCTGAAAGCAGGGCACAAATCCCACCGTCATGCATACTCACATGCACATATGGGTATCATGCATATGTACACATACAAAACAAGTGAGAAATAATTAGCATGCCATGCAACCAAACCTATACTCGACACGTGTTTTTTTTTTTTTTTTTATTGTTAGCTGCCAAAATGACTCTGCTTTGCCTGATGGTAAGCATGAACTGAATCCAGGAGTGGCGGTCACCATCCTCATTGCGAATAAGGACAAAGCAGCATGGTGACGGACACTATGGCGGCCTGGTGAGATGCTTTTTCACGCCCTGCTTAAAAGACCCGGGATCATAGTGGGAGGGAAACACGTATGCTGGTAGTGAGTTCCAGGTTTTCACCGCTCGGCACAGGAAGGAAGAACCGAAGCGAAGTGAGTACGAGAACGTATATCTACTACTCTGAAGCGGTGACTTCCAAGGCCGGCACGTGTTGTCCTGTAGAGGAAGGGAGAGGGAGGGATCAGTTGGAAGAGCTCTTCAGAACACTCTCCATGATAAAAGCGATAGAGGACTGCCATAGAGGCGATATCTCTACGCAACTGCAGAGGCTCAAGGGACTCGGTGGCTTCGGGACTGTTGACAATGCGGATTGCTCGCCGCTGCAACCGGTCGAGAGCGACAAACAGGTACTGTGCGGCACCATCGCAAAGATGAGAACAGTACTCCACGCACGAGCGAACCTGGGTCTTGTAAAGAAGACACAGATGCCCGGGCGAGAAGAACCGTCTCACCTTGTTTAAAACACCTAGCTTACGCGAGGCCGCTTTAGTGACACTCTCAACGTATTCACGTGGGTTGAGATCTCGGCAGATATCCATGCCCAGGATATGGAGCTTACCTTGTAATGCCATTTGAGTGTTCTGAAAAGTGGGAAGGGGAAGGAATGGAGACTTTTTGGCAAAGAACGCGCACACCTGTGTTTTTTTGGCGTTGAACTCGACCAGATTCTCACAGCCCCATTGAGAAATGCGGCCCAGAACATGGTCGAGTTGAACGACAAACTCGTGTCGTTTTTCCTCAATATCTGCTAGCTTGGCTGTAGGGTGTCCAAAATATCGCCCATGAACTGTGCTATCGCCTGCATAGCAATGAATGTTGCCAAGGGCTAACATGTCATTGATATGCAGAAGAAACAGTGTGGGCGACAGGACGGAGCCCTGCGGTACTCCGGCGTTAATCCCATTATCAGATCCTGATATGGTGACAATGGGACCACCTCGGGAGCATACCCTTTCGAATACAAAAAGAATTTTCAAAATCGGTCCACAATTGACGGAGTAAGCAGTAAAATATACATTTAAAAAAAACATACAGTGGAACATAGAACCTCCTCGTTTTTGGAAGTCAGTTAAAAAAAGATACGAAAACTTCACAACAAATAACGACCGAGGGCGCGGAGTGTGGATTTCGAAGCAGCTCACCAACGAATCTGTCTGTCTCTGTCAGTGAGCACGAAGTGCGTGACAGAGACAGATTCGTTGTTTCATCATTCGAAACAGTTCGTCTCGATCCGTGCGAGCTTCGGGTGTCAGGTTTTATTTGTGTTACGGAATTTCTTGATTCGGAGTCATAGCGATATACACTTTGCACCGACTTCAAACAGATTTTAGGTACCTAGCACACATTATAATACTACTATTGAAATGAATAAAGAATTAGGTATAGGCAATTTATGAAGAACCAGTTTATTTTACGCTTTTAAGTGTCTTTTTGGCAGAGAGTTTTCGTTGGATGTTTTTTTGGAAGTCGGTTTTCTTTTTTTTATAAAAAGTTTTTGTTTTTCAGTTTTTAGTGCAATCAATCGTAGGTAAGTAGTAAGTTGAACTATTTCATCAAATTTCATCATCAAGAATACAAATTAAAGTCTATACGTACGTGTAATATTAAAATCATCCTCTAATCCCTAACTGTTGAAGAGTTTAACCTTCTATCATCAGCTCACCTAAATAATTTGAAAGTATACGACTGAAGGTCTTTAGATACGTATGAAATTGAAAGAATTATCCTCCAACTCCTAACCGTTGAGGAGTTGTACCTTCCACCTTCCATTATCAGCTTACCTAAATAATTTGAAAGAATACGACTAAAGGTAACATATATACATATGTTATTTAAAGATTTATCCTCCAACTCCTAACGGTTAAGGAGTTGTACCTTACATCATCAGCTCATCATCATAAAATGATGACTACCAGACGCAAATACCGGTGTAACTTCAGAAAATATACGAAAAACATAGTATGTGCCTGTAAAAAATGAGGGTTTCCCTCGATTTCCCTGGGATCCCATCAGATCCTGATATACTGTCAATGGGACCACCTCGAAAGCATACCCGTTCGAATACAAAAAAAATTTCAAAATCGGTCCACAACTGACGGAGTAATCGGTGAACATACATGGAAAAAAAACATACAGTGGAACATAGAACCTCCTCCTTTTTGGAAGTCGGTTAAAAAGCAGCTACGTTCTGATGGTTAAATGCGACTGAAACTGCGATGAGCAACTATTTACTAAAAAGCATGTTTTCCAACATTAGATAGTTTAGGACTGTCGTAATGTAATTAAGGTGAATGGGAATAAAATGTAGTATCAGCCTCGACTTGTGTTAGAATTGCCATAAATAAAATAAACTTTCCATAAAATAAATTTATTAAAAGGATTTCTAATAAAAAGTATACAACACTTCATTATTTTCTATGTTTCTTATAGTTAGGTGAGCGATCTCTGTCCCTTTTCTTCTTTTTACCTTTGCGTTTCTTATCAATATCTCTTTTGGCTTCTGGAGCAGGACTTTTTGAGTCTGATCTAGATCTACTTCTTCTCCTACTTTTATTCTTACTATGTTTGTTTTGTTTCCTATCATCTTCTGAAAGAGAACTCAACGAATCACTACTGCTATATCTTTTTTTATTTTTCTTATTTCTACTAGACTTGTCTTCGCTGCTAGAAGAGTCTCTTCTCTGCCTGCTTTTACTCTTTCCGTCAGCAGATTCTTGATCTCTTCGGCGATCATTAGTCTCACTTTGTCGGTCCTTCCTACCCCTTTCATTCCTATTTTCCATTTGCCTTTCATCTTTGCTTTCCCGAACTTTGTCTGGACGTCTTTCGACGTCTTTCTGTGACCGCTTCTCTCGGTCTCTGTCGTCCCTTCTTTCTCTTTCATCTCTTCTGTCCCTATCCTTTTCATCTCTTCTGTCCTTGTCCTTTTCATCTCTTCTGTCCCTGTCCTTTTCATCTCTTCTGTCCCTTTCCTTTTCATCTCGTCTGTCCCTTTCCTTTTCATCTCTTTTGTCCCTGTCCTTTTCGTCTTTTCTGTCTTTTAGCTTCTCATATCTTTTTTCTTGTTCATCTCTTCGATCATTTTCTTCTTTTCTACCTCTTTCCTTTCCGTCTTGTCTTAGGTATGATTTATTATCTTCTTCTCTGGTATGTTTCTCGGATATTTCTTTTCTTTTGTATTCTTCATATGACTCTGAATCTAAAATCCAATTAAATGAACAATGAGTTTGAGTGTATAAAGTTATTGGTTAGATTTCTAATTCAATAGCGAACTATATAATAAACCACGTGAGTAAAGTTTAATTAGAAACAGCCTTCGTGGGTGAGAATTGAATCTGAACATTTTCAGCATCCAGATCCGAAATCAACATTTCTAGACATTCTTTTTTATGTACGTCCCTGCCAAAATAACTTTACTCTGCCTGATGGGAAGCATAAGCAGAAACCAAGAGTGGTGGTCACCATATTCATTGCGAGTGCAGACAATGCAACAATGCAGCATGGTGACCTACACTATGGCAGCATAGAGATGCTTCTGCATCATTGGGCCCCCGGTCCATACATATAAACATTGAATGCCTTATAGCTCTTGAACAGTAGCACTTTTACTAAGTGTGCGTTAAAGGTTGCCTATTATACATGCACAGTTGCACACTGTTAAGAAACCATATTTTACCATGCATAGATTATTTGAGATTAGACTACATTCATTTTTAATTGCGCTTCAGAGCAATAAGTGTGGCAACAGACAGACGAAAACAAGTTGATTTGTAATGGTGAGTACTTATGAATACGTTTATGGGTTTATAAGACGTTTAGCGTGTGAGTGTGTGTGAGTTAGTATTTCCTGCATATGATGTATATGTGTTGTGGTAGTAGTTTTGTTTAATGAGGCTTAGCTGTTTTTTGTTTCCTATGTACCAATGAAATGTTATGCGGCAAATGTGTATTTAATTTCAACAGTGTTATAAAAAATTCGCAAGTTCGAAATAAAGTACTAAGTGGGAAAAAAATCGGAAAGAAAACACACTTGTAGTTTCAGTTATTTTATTGACACCAAGTGCAGTTACAACTGCAAGAGTTTTGCTATTGACATACACATTGAGTTATGAATTACGTACTGCAATTTTAACACGTTACAATATTTCAGAGTATTACATAATGCGGTTTACGCACTACCTACATGGAGGACAAACAAAAACTCTTAATATGTACTCATATTCGCTATTAGCCCGAAAACCCAGAACCTATATGAAAAATAAGATCTAGAAGTAAATATATCTTTAACCTGTTGAAGGTTTGAAGCAGAAAATGTATCTATCCATGAACTTTTGGTTTTCCCTATGAAATGATTTATTTGAAAATTTGGCAAGGTTGAGGAAATCCTTTATTTTCTTTTTTTTTATGTGTGTGACGGTTCGTGGGGGTTACCCCCACGAACCGTCACCCCACCGGGGTTTGCGGCGAGACGGTGTGTCGGCATAGGACCGACTAACTACACGATGTGCCACTCTGCGCCTTAGACAGGAGGGATCCGGGAGCTGCTGTTGTTATGACATCCGGACCCCTTCCAGCGCCTGCCCGCACTGACACGGGCACCGCCTGCTGGTAAAATCTCTACTTGGCGACACGTACGGCACACGCGTACGTCGTCTCCTCGCGGCTGGCCACTGAAGTGGGTGAAAAGGAAAACCCGTCTCGTGTATATGCAGCCACATTCAGTGCGGCATGATGCGCTGGTAAGTGCGCTTCCGCCGCCCGGTTCGCCGGCGACGAGTTGGGTTCGAGTGGAGGTCGTCCTCCCGAGTCCTCTCCGCCACCTCCTTCTGCGAAACGACGTCTTCGGCGACCACGGGAAAACAGCTGTCGCTACCGGCCATGAAGCGTGAGATCTCCTCCGATGACTGCAGTGAGGGCACGACGCTGCGATGCCCAGGCGGGGCAAACCTAAAACCTCCTAGCGACCGAGTGCAGGTACTTCCCGAAGCAACCGTGCCCGGAAAGGACCTGCGGCAAAGCCAGAGCGTGGAGTTTCCAGCCGGGACGACCCGCTAAACATTGTGGCTCGACGAGCGGCTTCACACCAATCGCATACTTCTTCTGGGCGGTAACTGCGTATGGCTCTGGTCGTCAATATCCTTTGAGAGCGCCAGATGCGTGCCCAATTCTGGGCGGTCAGAGCCGCCACCCACACCGGTGCACCATAAAGTGCCATTGACCTGTTGTAGCGACGCTGGCTCCACCCAAATTGGGCAAAAGTCACCCAAGGGTAGAGGCAGCGCCGACTTCGCTTCGGAGAAAGGTGTCGGAAGTGCTCGTCAAAGAGCCACCTGCCGTCGAGGATTTGGCCCAGATATTCTATCTAGGCCAGATAGAATATCTGGAGATGGGCGCCGCCGGGGGGCGGACCAAAGTTTTGTCACACCGCACGATAAGAGCGAACCCAGGGGTCACTATCGAGACTCTCCAGCATCTCCTTTCTCTTATCATTTGCGCGGCTAATGGCCAGCTTCAGAGTTTTTCGCGTCTCTCGGTACTCCTCATGTAGCTGGTCCTCCTCGTCGTCTCCACGGTGACGCCGCCAGCTGCGGGTGTGGGACCTCCGGGCACGCGTACAGGCCGTACGGAAGTCCGCCAACTCCTGCGATCACTAGTAGACCTCCTTCCATGGAGGCCGACGACCCTGGATGCGGGACAATGTATCATCAAGGTTGAAGAAATCCTGTGGTAACATAAATATAATTATGTATAAACGTAGTAAAGAAAAAAGTAAGTATAAAAGTTGATGGCTATAAGACTAACTGCGAGAAAGAGGACCTGTCTAGAAAAGAAGTTAGATAGATAGATAGTCTTTATTTGTATAAACATGGTGTACATACATTGCATGCAAGATATTAATAAATAATAACAGTTTCAATCATGTTTGGCCGCATTTATCGGCATACAAATTAGTTTAGATGGTGCATAGCCTAGCGTTAATCACAATGTCTATAGGCGCAGCCTCACCAAAAAAATACTATCAAAGTCATCATTAATGCAGTAGATTAATAACATTACTATTTTAATTTGTCAATATTAAATTTATGTCAATGTAGAAAAAATAAAAAATCTGATAAAATTATTCCAAAGTCAAAATACAGCCAAAGTTACTCCATTATATTATTATCACATAAGCTATCAGGTCTCATTACACCAGCAGCTAGCAACTCACATATCCACAAAACATATACTCAACATCAGCACTTTAGAAACTGAGAAAACCGTCCTCTTTCATAAATTCCGAAATATCATAATAGGCCCTTTCAATTAATAAGTTTTTAGTTTTCCTTTTTAAAATAGAGGTACTAAGCAATTTCCACGATTTTGGTACCTTATTGTAAATAGTCGGGGCCATACAGAAAATAATTAGCAGTGACAATTATAGACCAGAATGGAAGAACAAAACTCATTGTACAAACCAAACCGAAAAGAGTTGAGAAAGGCGTAACTAGTTGATAATATAACCATGGTTTCCTGCAGGTCGTAGCTTAATACAGAAGATAAATTTATGGCTATGACCGCGTGGTCCGATCACTTCGGCATACTGATAGAACGACGGTTTTTTTTTCTTATTAGTCCGATTGATCGGGTCTACTGACTATTGAATAGAACCATTACGAAAACATCGTCGTCCAATCAGTTGGGCGAACAGTAAAAAAGTCCGCATCGTCAGTTCAGTTGGACCCACAAAAACCAAGTCTACATCGTCCGATCAGTCGGATCAACAGGAAAAAGAACTCCGTGTCCGAAGTGATCGGATTACGTGATCTTAGCCAAATTTTTCATTTCCTAAAAACATATATGTAGGCATAATAAATATAAAGTATTAATCTAGTAACTTAACTCAGATTAAAATGCCTTCTTGGGATGGCTTATGTCCAACGGGCACCACTAAAACTGCCCTGCCTGATGTTTTAGTGGTGGTCGTTGGGAGGAAGCCTTTATTTATTTTATAATAATATGTTCCTAACCGCCTCCAGCGGTGGCGGTTGGCAACAGATGTAAAGTTTTGTACCAGCGACCAGCAGTGGTGGCAGATTTAGTGGTGGACGTTGGGTATATAAGCCCTCATGTTTAGAGAAAGTCTAAGATTGCGCATACTAGAGGCTTTCCCCAATGCTCCACAATTTATAATAAATAATTTACTATGGAAGTCGTGCGCTATTGCCATTGCTAACCGACGAACGTAGTCTGCATGAGAACTGTAAAATGTGTCTTTTCAATGTTCACTTACCGATACTTTCAAATGGCGAGCAATATCCGTCATCGAATATTTTTGCTCGTGCAAGACAAGAATTTATATTTTAAATTGTCACTTAGATGTTTTATATGACTTTCCGAATGTTCTTTATTTTCTTCTAAGAAATTAATACAGTTCATTTATTTTTTCGGTCAAAAGGAATTTCGTTGTGGTTTAGCATTCCACGAATGATGCTTTTGGGATCATCATAAGTTTTAGCAAAATTCGATAAATTTGGTGATTGTTTCGTAGGTTCTTCTAACAAAATGACTTTATCGTCTCAACGGTTTTGGAGGATGTTCATCAATGTCCGTTCTTTGTTAGTAACCTCTCTTTTTTTCTGACGTTTTATCCACATTCCTGCAGCATATCTCTGGAAACTATGAAACAAAGAAGTCATAGAAATCCCGGGTCGGACCAAATGTGTGTATGATCCGCAGATATTTGTTTCGGAGTTTGGGTGTTTTCCATGTATAATAAATAAATAAATAATTGGGACATCTAACACACAACGCCATCTAGTCCCAAACTGAGCAGAGCTTTTATTATAATACTGATATAAATATCAGTTGTCTAGTACCCATAATATACACTCTCCTTAATTTGGGACCAGACGTCGTTTTGTTACAACGTTTAAAAAAAAACTTGTAATAACATATATAGGAACGTTAGTAGCGCTTTAGTTTGTCGAACAAAAGTTGTGTCGCACTAATATTCGTCGACCTAAAGTTCGTTCGGATTTGAAACCACAACTGACGCAGTAGAAAGCGGCGTGGCGACCGCTTAAACTACTAGGCCAACCTTGCAGTTGAATATATAATTAACCATACTTTTTTTTTTATGTTGGCCCGCCAAAATGACTCTACTCTGCCTGATGGAAAGCATAAGCAGAATCCAAGAGTGGTGGTCACCATAGTCACTACGAATGCAGACAATGCAGCATGGCGACCCACACCATGGCGGCCTAGTGATGCTGCTGCATCTTTTAGTCTAGTCAACAAGTATGGAACTTGTTGACTAGACTATTTGGGCCTCCGGTCTCGCACTCACCAACGAAACACGACAGCACGAACGCTGTCATTTTACGTTGATTTTCTGCGCGAGGGTAGTACCGCTCCGGTCGAGCCGGCCCGTTCGTGCTGAAATCAGCGTGGCTCTACTACCTTTTATACCCATATAAATGGCAGTATTATCGCTAAAAAACAGTTTTTCCAAGCAGCCTAAGGAGAGGCCTACGTCCAGCAGTGGACTTTTAAAGGCTATTGATGATGAAGATAAACCTGTGGATGGACAAAAACGTCTGTATATAGACGAATTCCCAGAAGAAAAGCAGATTAATCATAAAATGAAAAAAATAAATTTTCTAAATAAATTAATATTATAACTCACCGTAAGAATCAATTGTTTTGCTATCGAATGAACATACACTTTTTTTCTCGTATAACTCAATTATTTTTTGTTTTTATCAACATTTATAATTCATCTTCATTGTATTCCTATAAAACGGAAAAGAACCAAAAAAATACGATTTCATTTACAACTAAGCCGCGATTTTACTTATATCGAGTTATTATATTGCTGTGTGTTTCTCTGTATTATGTATATTCTTATGTGTATTTTCGTCTGTAGCACACTTATTTTTAGGCATTCGTTGACAAATTGACATGAGAAGGGCTTGAACAAGCAACTTTTAACAGCATTAGACATATACGACTTTTCATTTGCCTAATTAAATCTGTATTGTATTTTTGGATTTTCGACAATTTTCGAGAAATACAAGCTACCAATGATTTAGGTATTTAGCTTATAGTATTGTTAGTATTGCAGATATTACTTACTTATAACTTTAGACTCCCTGTCGTATTCTGACTTGGTTACAGCAATCATCATAAATTCGCTCAGACTGACAGATTCTTTCTTCAGAGGAATATCTACCAATACACGTCCATTTTCTTCATCCAAACTCATCACCTTAAATTGAAACGAATAAATAAATATTTCGGTCATCTAACACACAGCGCCATCTAGTCCCATATCTAAGCTGAGCTTGTGTTATGGGTACTAGACAACTGATACAAATACATATATACTTTTTTTTTTGTAAATACTTACATATTATACATAGAAAACTCCGAAACAAATATTTGTAGATCATACAAACACTTAGTCCGATCCGGGAATCGAACCCGAGACCTCATGATCAGCAGTCGTACACGCCAACCACGAAACCAACTAGGCAACAAAGTATTTGTAATTAGGTCTAAACTAATCTACACGGCGCCCCTGTGGTAACTGATTGACGATATGGAGTGTTACCACCCTTATTCATCCCGATAAGGAGTGTCACCACACCACCCTTATTCTTCCCGTATGTGTAATAAGAGCCGACTAAAGGAGCAAAACAAATAACAGTGTTGAAAAAAAGGAGAATTCGAAACGAAATTACACTAACCCATGTAGCCAGTGTTGTATAGTAGGTCAAACCCTCCTCTCAAGAGGAGGCTATCTCCAGTAGTGGACTGTTATAGGCCGGTTATAAATATACATAGATATTTACAAGTGGAAGATCGATTTGGACTGAAATCTTTTTTTCGTTGCTCACAAAGTGCAAATCAGGTAATACGCAATGCACAACCTCAATGTTCGCAAGCAACTATGAATGAAATTGGCCCTCCCGCAGGCGAACGCGGAGATGTTTTCCGTCCGCTTCGGATAACATGTTTGTTTGTTTGAGCTAACAAAACAGTTAAGCCACGCCTATATTTTGTTGGATGTTTGATGTTAGGTGTTAGAAAACACAAAACAGTGTCACAGGAAACCCGGCCTAATGGTAGTATTTCGACCGTACTAAGTATGGCCATGACTAGAAATTTCTTGAAGTGGTTCTGTGTGTAACTACACTGGACTTGTTCCTACCGCAAGAGTCAGCTATGGCCAACAACAGACTCGTGAGCCACAAAACCGACGCGTCATCTGATGGGAGGTAACAATTAGCCACCCACGGAGATCAGCAATTCAAGAGTCACAAGTTTGTTGCTCCCATTTGAGTCCCTAACTAGAATCAAGGGACGGAGGAAGATTTCTTTTTGTTTTTCACAACTCCTGCATTACAAATATATCCTTTGTCGCAGGGACTTTAGAAAGAAACACGAAGCGGACACAATGAATACCTAGACTCAGAACACCAATTTGTGTATTACACAAAGTGTTGTTCCATGTGGGATTTGAGCCCACAACTCGTTCTTCTCAATAATAGTGTGTATTTACATTTACATAGGAATATGTTTTTCTTTTTGCCAGAACCAATCTAGGGTAAAAATATTATAAAACTGTGGTAAGTTAGAAAGAAGGTACCTTGCCATAATAGTCACTGTATTTCCCACAAACAATTTTCACATAGGAATTTTTCAATATGACCAATTCCTCCTCCTGTTTACTGCCTTTTGATGCCTCGGGTTTTGCTTTGATGACTTTATCTGCTCCTAATCCAAGTCCTTTGGGACGAAGTTCGGGCTGCTTATATTTTGAACTGAAATTAAAATACATAAAAAATTATTTTGTTACATGTTAGCGTTCAAACAATTTTTAGTTCATTTTGTAACATTATATTACACCTTAACATAGGTATCACATAGTAACAGTTTTTCAGAATAAAAGGAGCCTATGTAATATTATTATCTCTGTGCCAAATTATATCCAGATCTATTCAGCAGTTCTGCGTGAAAGAGTAACAGAACATCCAAACCAAACATATCCATACCAATTTTTGCCTTTATAATATTAACGTGTGCCACAAGTGCTAGGTTGCTGAAATAGCATATTTACAAAGAATAAGATATGATAGAAATGTTTCTTAAACTTAATAATCTTAAAGATAAGTTTACCTAAAAGCTTATCTTTGTAATTTAAATCATATGGTGAAAAACATATTTATAAAATAATTACAAAATACATAGTTCTTGTAGTTTTCGACTGCGCGGTCGGCCTAGTGGTTTAAGCGGTCGCCACGCTGCTTTCTTCTGCGTCAAATGTTGTGCGTTCAAATCCCACATAGGACAAAACTTTGTGTGATCCACATATTTTTGTTCTGAGTCTGGGTGTACTTTGTGTCTGTTTCATGTATGTTTGTAAAGTCCACGTGACACAGGATCTATACTTAAAATAAAAATGTAACAGGTCCAATTCTGTACATTAAAGATATTTAGTTTTTTTTTTGTAGGGCTCTCTATAATCGATTGAAGCCAACTCTGTAATTTTTTTCATTTTTGTCTGTCTGCCTGTACGTCCGTCTGTCTGTCTGTCTGTCTGTATCTTGGCCGCGACTAACGCTGAAACTACTGAATGGATTCAAATGAAACTTGGCATGATTTGAGTTTATACTATGAGGTAGGACATGGGATACTTTTTATCCCGAAATTCATCACGGTTTCTTGGAGAGAGGGGATGTAAGTCAAAATATGTACTTAGTTGTAATTCAACACGTAGTCCGATTTCTTTGATTATTTTTTTGCTAGAAAGGAAAAAAATAAAAGATAAAGGGAAATGTCTTTTTTTTGGTCCGCGACTGTACACTTTACAGAACTACTAGAAAAGCCTTTGACGTAATTTCGTAAGTAATCTTTTGTCGCCGGGACGCACACATAAACGATTAATAATATTATACACACATAACTAAGTCTATTCTAATTCGTCCAAGGGATTTAATGAATATAATAATAAACTACAACCTTATGCTCTTGGCATTAAGTAGAGTTTTACGTGCAATTTTGTGTTTAGAGGTGGATCTTCGTCTTTATGACCCACCCACCGTAGAGATGTGGTCCTGTCGATTATAATAATTAAAATTGCTTAATTTCTATAAGAAATAGTTCTTACTTTTAAATATCGCTATCCTATTTTTTATATTAAAGTCACTGTCTTAGAAATGGATTGAGTGAAATTGTACTAGTTTCTTGTGTATATATAAAAATAAGACATTTGTTTTGTCAAAACATAAGTACATATTGTACATCTAATTTTGGAGTTTGACATTTCATACTTATCAACACGACACAACTTTCTATAAACGTAACACACATAATCTTAATAATTTTTCTATACCTTCTAACCCTGTAATCAACAGTAATTATGAGGTTATTTTATATCATCACAAGATGTACATTTTTTAAATTTTATATCTAAATTTAAATGCAAAAAACAATGTATAGACGTTGGACGGCCCGAAAATGTTAATCTTCAAAATATGTTTTAAGTTTTAAAAGAAATATTTCTCTTATTCCTATTCCATTTCATCAAAAAGCTTTCCAAAAAAATTCATATTAAAAGTTATTTTGCAGTCGGTTAAAAATCATAATATAAAACAAATCACCTCTTTCTACTTAAGAAAAACACAAACCAATATCATCGACATCCACAATTTTGCGGTATCGATTGCATTATAAATATTTGGGCACACCCCTATGCCTTATACTAAATCTGTTCGGGTGAAATACATCGAAATATTCACGCAGGAAATGCAGTTCATTGCGTACTCTTGTGGAAACAATGTAGTTAGTAATCGAATTTAATACGCAATGTATGATTGTTTTATTGTTTTTTCCCGTTGAAAGTTAAATGCGAATGCGACCGTTCAGTTAATGCCAGCAGACAAAATAGAGGTATTTGGACTTATTTCGCGGCGCGCCTGCCCCGCCTACATAACATTTCTACCTATATTTTTTGTTCTGTGGTACACTTCCTGTGGGAAGCTGAGACAGATATGTAAATATGGCGGTACGAAGTTCGGCGGGTCAGCTAGTATTAAATAAAAATGTAATGTCACTAACAACTTGAAATATCTTTTCCACCTGTGATTTTGCATAACTCCACGGAGAATAATAATGTTAGTGATGTCGTTTTAAATCTAAGTACTTTTACTAAATTTCAATTTAGGTAGATACTAGCTGAACCCCGCGTTTGTTATTGTAACCGCGGGTAAAGCCGCGGGGCGAAGCTAGTCTAAAAAAAAGTAGCCTAAACTACTCCTTATATCATCGATATCTGCCAGTGAAAGTGAGCGAGATTAGCTCGCACAAACAGACAGACAGAAAAAATGTTAAAAAAATAATAATTGGGATATGTATCGTGTATAGATACATATGCATTTAGTAAAAAGAGGTTTTATAAATAAATATTAAAAACAGACACTCCAATTTCATTTATTTGTATAAACATACCTTGCTTTGCCTGGTGTCCATCCCATACCTCTCAACATTGCTAGACCAAACTCTTGAACTGGTACTGCATCATAGTCATCTAAAGTAGACTGGAAAAATATTGAAAATACACATGTAAGTATTGTGTACAAGAGAATGTCTAATGAAGAATTGAAACTAATAAACAACAATGAATCTAAGTAAATGACACATTTTTATTAAATTATATACTGTTAATGTTGTTTTAAAAGACATTCTTCAAATTAAATGCACTTACACCTTTATGTCACTATTTAATCTACACTATTATATAAAGAGGTAAAGTTTGTGTGTCTGTATATTTGTTAAATTGTAAGGGGTAATCTCGGGATCTACTGAACCGATTTTAAAAATTATTTTACCAATAGAAGGCTACGTTATTTGGGAGTGACATAGGCTATATAATAACCCGAAAAGTGTAAAGACTTTTTCGTGGTAGCTGAATTTGCAAAGTAAGTCGGAGAAAAAAATGTTTACCGCCCAACGAAGTGGGCACGGGTCAGCTAGTTAAAAATGAACTGATCAGATTTGCCTTATGACATAGGATATAGCCTGCCTGGTTCCATCCTAAGGCATACTATATATAGGATAATCTATATATATAAAAGAGTAATGTGTCTGACTGACTGACTGACATACCCAGAGATCAACGCACAGCCCAAACCGCTGAAGCTAGAATCCTCAAATTTTGCATGTAGGTTCTTTATATAATGTAAGTGAGCACTAAGAAAGAAATTTTGGAAATTCCATCCCTAAGGGGGTAAATCAGGGGATGAAAGTCTGTGTGCACGAAGCCACTTGTAAAAGCTAGTTTTGAATATATCTACACACATATGTATAATAGACAAACTATACCCAGACACAAAACAATGTTAATGCTCATTACACAATTATTTACCTTGGGTAGGAGTTGAACTCACAATCTCTGGTTCAGTCAGTCAGGATTACTAACCACTAGACCACCACCCTATCAATTTATTACCAAAATTTATTATTGCAGTTCTTATATAGTATGTATCTGAAGTAATACAAGTAAATGTTGTTTTAATTATTTTGATTCACAGTTTAGAATCGGAATCATATTAGATTTTCAAAAACAACACTATAGCAACATTTATATATTGTATGTTCTTCATATTCTACCTGCCTTGGTGGTGCAAGTGGTAGGGTAAGCGACTGCTGTGCTTGAGGTCTTGGGTTCGATTCCCAGGTCGAACCAAATAGGTATTTGTATGATCTGCAAATTTTTGTTTCGGAGTTTGGGTGTTTTCTATGTCTAATATGTATATATTTACAAAAAAAAAGTACATGTGTATTTATATCAGTTATCTAGTACCCATAACACAAGCTCTGCTTACTTTGGGACTAGATATCCGAAAATATTTATTTTATTTATTCATTAGTCTCTAAAAGTATACTACTGGACACTGGCCTCTACAAAGTAAGGTATTGGTCTTCTATACCTAAACTATATAGTGCAGTTGTTCCATGTAGTTTGCTTCCTTACTCAGCTCTTACAACACACCCACAGGATAAATAAATATACAATCAAAGTAATTGCACAGAGTATTCACAAACATGAAGCAAAATGTTACCTCATTTTCTCCACCAGCAACACCTTTACTAGAAGCTGGTATTGTTTGCAGTAAAGGATTATCGACTTTTATTTGTTTTTTAGCATCTTCCATGAGTTCTCGGACAGCCATTTGTTCCAATGTCTCATTTTCTAGCAGATCAGTTTTGTTATCTTCATCCATTGGTTCTCTTTTAATCTCCGGTTCTTCTAAAGTATCACTTTCAGTAGAAGTTGGTATTGCCTTTGTAGAATTTGCAATTGTTATTCCTCTTTTAGTATCCTGTAGAGGTACCACTGGCGGATCAGGTAGTTTATCATCCTCCATTGGTTCCACTTTAATTGCTGTTTGTTCTAATCCATCATCTACTTTTAAAGCTATTTCTCTTAGCCTTCCAGGCTGGATGAGTGTATTAGGCTTCATTGGTATGATCAGGGGCTGGTTGTTGGATAGTTTTTCTCCGCTAAAATATAGAAGTTTATTGTTGTATTGACAAATTAAAATAAAGTTGTAAAACGTTTTAAAGGTTCTACAAGTATCAATAAACTTTTAAAAAAAAACTTCAATTAGTTTTTTACCCATTGCAAAAGTAGTGGCGATAAAATTTACTGTTAATGATTTAAGACCAGGTTAACACAAATAGCTTGAAACATATATATAACTGATTGCTTACCCAACAATTTTAATAGAATGTTCTTCAACACATTCTATATAATCTTTTTTATCGTCGTTATTATCCAAAATGGGTTTGTCAGCTTTCTTTGTTTTCATAAAACCAAAAGAGATCTTTTTGCCTTCCATGATGTTTTTCACTACGTTAATTGTAATGTTATTGTTTATCGTAAGTAGAAGCAAATTAAAATGTATATCTAAGATAATTTTATAAGTTTATAAATGTCTATTACATGACAATAAATTCATGTTAGATTACATTTTTATTAAATATTATTAGAGATTCAGCATTTTCAGCAATCAGCTTATCAAAGGTAGCGACAGGGTACTCAATCTTCGTACAAGTACTAGGGTAACTGACAGTAACTGTCAAACATATAGCAGTATTAATTTAAGATGATCCGTAAATACTTAACAACCAATGTGCTTTTAAAGATTCTTAACTTAGTAGCATTATTATTACTAGTCCCATCTGCGTTATAGAGAGTGCACCACCATCGAAAATTATGATACCAAATCCTAAACATGGTCTAGCAGCCGAACTTCTATTGTATCGCTCTACTTCTGAAATTAGTTACGTTATTGTTGAGCCACATTCGAATGTTTTTCTGCACTGGTAGTTTTTCGATTCCTTCGTTAAAGACAAAAACAGTTTTTTAATTTTTCGTAACTCGTGTTTGCCTTGAATTTATTTATCTAATATTTTTGGTTGTTACTTACTCAAGATAAAAATAATAATTTGTTAATTAAAAAGAAAAATTATATAGATTTTTAATTTAATTTAGTAGAAATTTGAATTTTGTCACCAACTCAAATGTAACAAATGAAACTTCAAAAATTTTCTTCAAATCATTTCGCCGGCCGGTGAATATTTGTACTTTGTGGAAATTTTAGAGCTTTGATTACTTTTATCCGCTGCAATAACATCAAACTTTGACCTGTATACCTAGGAATGTTGATTTGTGTTTGTTTGTGATTTGATTTGATTTGATTTGACAGTAAGTAACTTTTTCATTTTATACTGATCAGGGTTGTTTAAGCTATATATTTATCTAGTCACGACTCAAACAAAAATAAATATATTTGTTTAACAACAAATTTTCGCGGAACTTACATTGTGTTTAGATTAAATCCTTGAGATAACCTAAACAATTAATTTGAACTACTTTTTTTATAATATGAGTTACCAAAGTGCCCTACTCTGCCCAATATGAAGCATAAGCAGAATCCAAGAGTAGTGATCACCAAACTCATTGCGAATGCAGACAATGCAATATACCGTACTTGTGTTTTTGGGATTATTGGCGCAGAGTATAATGAAACACGTCTTCTTCTATGCTTTTTACTAAATGCATATGTATGTTTACACGGTACATTACCAAAATAGCATTTTTAAAATCTTTGTCCGACTGTTTGTTCCGGCTTGCACTTCCGGGAATTTCACTGATAGATAGCTGATGATTTAAGGAGTTACTTCGGCTACTTTTTTTTTAGACTAGCTTCACCCCGCGGCGTTACCCGCGGTACGTACCATATTTTACAATTTTTGTATGTCTGTTTGTCCTGGCTAATCTCTGGAATTAGCTTTAGCTATTAGCTTTAGTTGTAAATGCATGTTAGATTCACATCTAGTAGATGTAAATCGGAAGCAACAATGTAATGTTTATTATTATCTAAGTATGTAAGTGAGATTTTACATCAGTTTTGTGAATTATCATAAAAAAAAAAAAAAAAAAAAAAATGAACGGTAACCAGTATGCGAGCTGTTGCCACCTGAATTTCATTTTCAACCGACTTCAAAAAGGAGGAGGTTCTTAATTCGACTGTAATTTTTTTTATTTTATTTTTTATGTTTGTTACCTCATAACTTTGGACTGGGTGAACCGATTTTGATGATTCTTTTTTTATTTGAAAGCTGGTGCTTCCCGAGTGGTTCAGATTGAACTCGGTTTTTTTTTTGTTAAAATTTTATATTAAAATGCTCTAAATTCTACTGTACTGTATAAACAAAAAAAACACGCAGTGATAACGTTTAAGGTTTGAGTTTATTAAACATAGAAATTATTCAAGGTGCACAACTTCTTACATTCAGTTGGAAAAACCTACTGTTAAAAATAATTTGGGACTGGATTAAGAGGCTAGAGTTGCAGTTGAACAAACCAAAATAATAAAGTCTAAAATATTGTAACTTTGCGGGTGGCTTTTGTAGATATTCTTTGGAAATAAATTTATATTTTATGGAAATATACTCTTAAATAATCTTGATTTGCTTTCTTTTAAATTTATTTTCTAATTATTTCATAATTTACTATAAATTCAGACTGTCTTTCATCTAGAAACTCTTTTAAAGTTACCGCTTTTGTAAATTTATATTAGCTGGTTAGTTTTATAGTGAGGTAATTAATGCTACCTTTATAATTTTAGCGATTTGCTCCCTTACAAGATGATATTTGATATTAGGAGAGAAAAGAGCCAATGAAAATTGCAGATTACAATAATTATATTACTATTAATATAATTATTGTAATCTGCAATTTTTATTGGCTCTTTTATTTGGATTGAAATGCTATTTAATAGTGACTTCATGCAGACTATTTCTGTCACAGCCTTATAATATGCCATGTTACACTCAGCTTCCATTAAGGAAACAGTGACATTATTTGGTAATTATCAAATAAATAAATATTTTGGACATCTAACACACAACGCCATTTAGTCCCAAGCTAAGCAGAGCTTGTGTTATGGGCACTAGACAACTGATACAAATACATATATACTTTTTTTTGTAAATACATACATATTATACACATAGAAAACACCCAAACTCCGAAACAAATATTTGTAGGTCATACAAACATTTGGACCGACCCGGGAATCGAACCCGAGACATCATGATCAGCAGTCGCACACGCCAACCGCGAGGCCAATTAATTCTTTGAACAAATCGAATACTGCTATTTTTTTTGTAACGAACTAGATAATAAACTATAATCTATTGTACCTTACACGATAATATATGGTTATGTTTACCTTAAATATATCTATAATACCTTGTACCTATTATACAATTATATCTCAGATTACTTAAATAAAAAAATATATTTATCTTAAATCTATAGTACCATATATTATGTCATGGAAGATGTTTGAAACATTTCCATAACTTTTCGTGATTTTTAGACTGATATCTACTTAACATAGATACACATTTGTAATTGTAGGTAATTCATGGAAAATCTGTTTACAATTTATTTTAAAGAAATGGGTTTATGTAATGAATTTGCATTTTGATTTTTGAATTCTGATACCAAGGAACAATTTTATTTCAAATTATCATCTTAAATGCTTGCATTAATTTGAATAACAAAGTACATATTTGTATTTACAGTTAAATAATTGTATCAATGCAATGCGATACTATTTAGAATTGTATACTAAATGTTTACCTATCTATACAATTTCACACTCAAACAATTTCGATCTATAATTTTTTTGTAAACAAGATTCCACTTTAGCATTTCAAAGACCCATACTTTTAACAACATCAGGCAGAGCAGAGTCATTTTGGCGGGCCAAACATAAAAAAAAAAAAAAAAAAAAAAAACAACTTAAAAGTATTCAGGCTAACAAGGGAATAACTGTTTGAGATAGTATTGTGTTTTAATTAGTACACATACTTGGTTTATTAAGCTAAAATACCTTTCGATACTTCCATATAATTTATTTGAAATACCATTAACAAATACAGTTTTACATCCGTATGGTATACGTAAATCAAATTGATTTGCTAAAGTCAAAATTAATTGTAAGATGAAATCCTCCCAGTAAGGCCTCAAGCAACTTAAACATACTTTGTAACTTATGATAATATGATTTAATTCGTCAATCTTTAGGTCTTTCTAGAAGTGATTCCATTTCGCCTTTTATTATACACTAGCGGACCCACGCAACCTCGTTTGCGTCTCCTATTGCCCGTAGCGTAATAATTTTCCCTCGTTTTTGAAATATTTTTCATTGGTGCTCCGCTCCTATTGGTCGTAGCGTGATGATATATAGCCTATAGCCTATATATATATCATCACGCCTATAGCCTTCCTTGATAAACGGGCTATCTAACACTGAAAGAACTTTTTCAAATTGGACCAGTAGTTCCTGAGATTAGCGCGTTCAAACAAACAAAAACTCTTCAGCTTTATATATTAGTATAGATGTATTTGTTATACTCTTCTAAGATCTAATACTCATAATCAACAACACATTTATTTGCATAAAGACTAATATTAGGTATTATGTTGATAAAAACTCTTTGACAAATAACTCAATAATAGGTACCAACTCTTAGCGTCTTATACTCGTGATAACTTCTAAACGAAATGTCCGAATGGGGTGAAAGAAAAAGTATTTTACTTCTACATAAATACCCTTGATAACATAATGCTTTATTTGGATAAGGATAAATATTACGATACACATTTACCGTAGTTTCTTTCTTCAGACGATTTAATAATTTTTTTGAGCACAAAAGCGGTTATTGTGACTAAACCATGATAGTTAGATATATGCTCTCGCGGACTTTTTTGTAGATCTTAATGGTACCTACAAACCCGTAATACATGATTTTGTTCTATTGTCAATACTCTTGCAGCGCACGCAAAAATTGGTTTTCGAGTTCACACCTTGGGTTACAAAATAGCAATTTTCTTACGGATCTCTATTTTAAAAATAAATAAATATAGCCTATAGCCTTACTCGATAAATGGACTATCCAAAACTGAAAGAATTTTTCAAATCGGACCAGTAGATCCTGAGATTAGCGCGTTCAAACAAACAAACAAACTCTGCAGCTTTATTATATTAGTGAAATGAAATGATATTGAAAGGAAATGAAATTTGTTTTAAAAATCTTATATATAAAATTCTCGTGTCACAATGTTAGTTACCATACTCCTCTGTAACGGCTGGATTGATTTTTATGAAATTTGGTGTGCATATCGGGTAGGTATGAGAATCGACTAACATCTATTTTTATACGATTTCTTTTTTGTCAAAGCAACGTTTGCCGGGTCAGCTAGTGTTTATATAATAATTTTATAGTGATGTAACGATTGTACATTAAGCGACATAAAGAAAATAGGGATATTCGTTTCCTTACACTTTTTCGGGGGTTAATTAAGAACTTTTTTACTTTGTCTTCTCCTGCTTTGTTCAAAGCAGAAGACCAAAATTTATGATGATAATTTGCGTACAAAGAACCCTTAGATTGATACATTAGATTACCGAATTAATTCCAGACTACTATTTTTTATTAAGTCTTAAGGTGGTGAGGACATATTAGTTCTGCTTATTTTTTTTTAAGGCTTTCTAAAATTTTTATTTTTTTCTGTCTTAATTTGTCACACAAACTTTGCAGATTATTTTCAGGTTTACTATTTTTTTTATTTGTCTTGATTTGGCACATATTATCTTTGCGGGATTATTTTCAGGCTTACTAATTTTTATTTGTATTAATTTGACATATTATATTAGCTTTGACCAATTATTTTATCTTACTAATTTTATTTTCAAGGATATAATAATTTTCATACTGTAAGTATGTACAGCTATGCATATTTGTCAAATTTGTTCAGAATTAATTTTAATAATTTGAGTGAAATGGATAGAAATACATATTTGCTTAAAACCAACCAACTAATATTGGTTTCAAGACAATTTACAGAAAATTTCATTTGTCTTTAATTTATCTATACAAATAAATAAAAATTGGAGTGTCTGTTTGTAATATTAAAATATCGCTTTTTACGAAATGCATATGTATTACACGGTACATATACCAAAAATGTATTTTTTTACAATTTTTGTCTGTTCCGGCTAATCTCTGGAACGGCTGGATCGATTTTGACGGGCCTTTCACTGATAGGTAGCTGATGATACAAGGAGTAACTTAGGCTACTGATTAAAAATCAGCAAATACGCGTTTCTGGATATTCTACCCCTAAGGGGGGTGAAATAGGGGCTGAAAGTTTGTAAGGAAGTCCATCATTTTTTTATCTTAGTTACACGAAACTTTATTTTTGAGCTACTGATTTAATCTGAGTATATATTTAATACAAGCGGCCGCTTGCGACTTCGTACGCGTGGAGTTAGTTATTGGTACATTTTGTTTAAGTACATAAATACCATTTAAAATCCTCTTGTCATAATTACTTTTACTTCAATACCATAGGACTTTCATACAAACTTCCAACCCCCGTTTTACCCCCTTAGGGGTGGAGTTTCGCAAAATCCGTTCTTAGCGGATGTTTACACCCTATAAGAAACCTACTTGCCAAATTTCAAGTTTGTAGGTGTCGTAGTTTCTGAGATTTCGTGATTAATAAGTGAGTGGTATTTCGCTTATATATATATAGACTAGTTGTTGTCCGCGGCTCCGCCCGCGTGTATGTCGGTTATCGCGGCAAATAGTAGCCTGTGTGTTATTGTGATGTATAAGCTATATTACTGTAAAGTTTCATCTAAATCCGTTCATTAGTTTTTGCGTGAAAAAGTAACAAACATCCATCCATCAATACTTACAAACTTTCGCATTTATAATGTTAGTATAGATCTCTTCCTAGTAGTATATCTCTTATATCGGAAATTGTACGATACTGACGAAAAGTAGCGTAGTTTCTTAGCATGTGTGTGTGTTTACTTCGAAGTAGCTGAGTTTTTTTGCTTCAACAAGAACAAGGCCGTGCGTTATCTACCTTTTTTTTACCCGACTACGGCAAAGCCAAAGGAGGGTTATGATTTTGACAGGCTATGTATGTATGTATGTAAGTATGTATGTATGTTCATCTGTTCCCTCATAGCTCCTTAACTACTTATTAAAACTGGACAAATGAGGTATCGTTAGAAGCGTCTTGATCGTCCGCTGGTTATAGGCTATATGACGTGTCACTGAATCTAATGTGGCGCCCTCTACCCGACATAAAGTACTGTATTAAAGAATAATTTGAGATAAATATGCCGTGTTTGGTATCATTCGAAAGGGCATTACTTGTACATTTCAAAAATATATATATTATTAGCATTTTCTCGTGACTTTGTCCGTATTTATTCGATAATTGTGATATTTCTGTGGTACCTATTTAAAATGTACTTTGCAAAAAAATTAATATTATAGAGGCATCAAAACATTTTAAATATAAAAAAAGTAAAAACTAAAACCCAACTACGACAATAAACGATGCTGAAAAAGTATGAAACAAGTTTGAAAAGCCGTAGTCACGCGTTGTTAAATTGTTATGGACTATGGTACATTAAACTACATGGACTACAGCTTTTGAAACTTAGTAATGTACCGTACACAACAATGTACAAAATACATAGGCTACTATTTGCCGCGATAACCGACATAAAATACGCAGGTGGAGCCGCGGGCAACAACTAGTATTTAATAAAAAGATCCAAGTCACAAATTGTATGTACTTATAGTGTAGCAACTTGTTAATATAAATTAAAAGAGTAAGGTAAAAGGATAAAAATAAATGGTAGCTGTACAGTTAAATATTGAAAAAAGGTTATGGTTAACTATTGAGTATCTACCTGGTTTGTCCTGTATAGATACATATAATTAGCTGACTTTTAATGTGAATCATACCTATGTTTCAGATCCAATTGGTGTGTTCTCAGAAGTGTCAAATATTGCAACAGAACCTACTGTTACAACAAATGTAGCGGAGACCATACAGGACAGTAAGTAACTTTTCTTTTTGTCTTTTGCCAAGAGTTGTCAAGCCAAGGTACAGAGCTTGGCTGTTATTTAATACCTACTGTAGTTGGGATCGCCGTTGAGAGTTCCGAAGAACGAAGGAACTCAGAAATTAAGCTAGCAATAGGATCACCAGTGTGTGAGTTGTCCGCGACTGTACACTGCCTGTGGAAAGCTGAGACAGATATGTAAATTTGGCGGTACGAAGTTCGCCGGGTCAGCTAGTTGATGAGTAAAGTTAAAGATAAATCTGTTTTCAGTGATAAAACATCGAATCATAATACAAATGCTCTAATCATCCGATTGTTCTGGGTATCAATATTTGTCTGTTCTACATTATTATTATTATTTTTATTTATTTTTTAAAAGACAACTCCCGCACTAGGAATAAATCCTGTGTCGCGGGGGACTTTACAAACATACATGAAACGGACACAAAGAACACCCAGACTCAGAACAACAATTTGTGGATCACACAAAGTGTTGTCCTACGTAGGATTTGAACCCACGACACTTGGCGAAGTAGGAAACGGCGTGGTGACCGTTAAACCACTAGGCCAAACGTGCAGTCAAATTAGTCAAATATTTATCATGCTTATCATTACAAAAAAAGATAAAGTAAAAGTGTAGTAGTAGAGGTAGTAGAGCCACGCTGATTTCAGCAGGTACGGGCTGGCTCGACCGGGGTGGCACTGCCCTCGCACAGAAAATCAATGTTAAATGACAGTGTTCGTGCTGTCGTGTTTCGTTGGTGAGTGTGAGACCGGAGGCTCAATGATGCAGAAGCATCACTAGGCCGCCATGCTGTGGGGTTGTATTGTTGAATATGACCACCACCCTTGGATTCTGCTTATGCTTTCTATCAGGCAGAGTAGTCATTTTGACAGATCCACAAATATTTTATAAATTTCAATTTTATTTTCAGGTTCAAGCACTAACAATACAAAATATACAAAGAGATTAGTAAAACGTGTGAAAATGACCACTAGCGAAAGAGAACTGCGTCGAAAATTGGTTGCAACAAAAGAAAAAGTCAGACGATTCACTCTAGAAGAAAAATTGTTGGCATCGGCTTTGCTCAAACAAAGCCCAAAAGCCTATAAATTCTTGAGAAAATCATTAATTTTACTATCTCGGCAAAAATTGATAATATTATTAAACCAGGCCAACATAAAGCCAGTTATTAATAGAAATATATTTCTCCAATTAAAAGAGACAACAAAAAGAATGAAACATGAAGATTTTTTTTTTATTGTTTGATGAAATGCGTCTGTTAAAGCTAATATTACATATAATGAAAGGAAAGACATTATCATTGGTTTCGTGAATAGTGGATATGAAAATAAAGCCGAATTTACCGACCATGCCCAGGTTTTTATGATACGGTGACTCATAAAAAACTATAAGCAGTCAGTTGCCTATACGTTTTCTCAGTCAGCTACTAAAGGTGGCTGCACAAATAAAAGTGGTAATAACAAGTCTTCAAGAAGCTGGACTCCATATAGTGGCTACAGTCTGTGACCAAGGCACGAACAATCGACAGGCGCTCAAAATATTAATAAATGAAACCAGAGGAAATATTTCAAGAAGCAGACAACAAATGGAGTGCACTGAAAATGTGATAATTATAAGCAATCAGAAATTAATACCATTATTCGATGCCCCTACCGAAAATATTTATTATTATGTAGTATTGCTACATTCAGAAAATCCAGCGTATAAAGGCATTCGATTGATACCAAAGCTCTCTGACGACCATGTACTTCCACAACGTATTTCGAAAATAAAAGTAAAACATGCCAGCCAAGTGTTCAGCAGAACAGTTTCATCAAATATGGGATACCTTGCAGGTAAGATAATATAATAATAATTAATTTCACAAAACTCTTTGACGTCGATCGGGAGCTACCTTAGCTCTAGTCGCTGGCCACCTCAAAAGCCCGACAGAATGCACCACGCGTTGTCCTTCGCACCATTCTCCGTACCGCGTCTTCATATTCATCTTATGAAGAATTCTTAAGTACATGGTGCGGTGATAAATATTAATATATATTATTACTAGCTGACGCAAGCAACTTTGTCTGCGGCTCTTGTCAATCATGCTCGACCAAACGAGATGTTCTTAGGCACATCAGCAAAAACATAAAAAAAAACAATGAAAGTCATCATTTACTGTGAGCAACAACGAGACACGAGAATTACATATAATAGATAATTATTAAAAACGTAAATTGTCTTTCATGAAATTTTTCCTTGATGTATGCAATTTAACATTTTCTTTTATTTTCAGATAAAGGCATTCTTCCGCCAGAATGTAAGGAAACTGCTGACTTACTATTATTTTTTGACAATCTTTTTGAGTATTTAATGGAAGCTTCAAGAAAAATAGGAACAGCAAGCAAATTTACAGGACTTATTAAATCATTTAACTAACGAAAACTTATATAAAGGACCTAATTCGTTCGTTTCGTTCAATTAAAGAATATTCGCCTTTATTTTATCAAGAGATATCAAAACTATTCTCATTAAAATGTTATTTGTGATCATAACACATATTTTTTGTAATTGTATTTTATCATTAAGTAGTATTTTGTTCTTTGTATTTATTACTTCTAACACTGTGTTGTTATGTCTTGTCTCAAATGGTGAATGTTGTGTGTACCTGTATGGCCATGCATACTAGATAATATTTTTAAAAGTGTGTTGTATGTGTGCTGTCGCTATACTATAAAATTAAATAAATCAATCATTTTACAGGACTTATTAAATTATTTAATAAATGAAAATTTATATATAGGAAATAATTCGTTCGTTTCGTTCAATTAAAGAATATTCGCCTTTATTTTATCAAGAGATCACAACTAATCTCATTAAAAGGTTATTTGTGATCATAATTACATATTATTATAATTACATATTTTTTGTTTATCTTCCAATTGTATTTATTTTACTAAGTGCCATTGGATACTTAGCTGGATTGAGCACTAATTGGAAAAAAAGGTTATTTGTGATGGATGATCATAATTAGTAAAATTACATATTTTTTTGTTTATCTTCCAATTGTATTTATTTTACTACGTGCCATTGGATACTTAGCTGGATTGAGCACTAATTGGAAAAAAAGGTTATTTGTGATGGATGATCATAATTAGTAAAATTACATATTTTTTTGTTTATCTTCAAATTGTATTTATTTTACTAAGTGTCATTGGATACTTAGGTGGATTGAGCACTAATTGGAAAATGTATCATTGTATTGGACTAGCATATTAATTTTTCCCACTGCATAAATGATAATCGCCTTACTTTATATTTTAGCCACCTACAAATATGCACCTTGTTTAAAATAAATTGTGTTTTAAATATTATAAATATGTGATGTCTGCAAATAGAGAGCCGATTATGTTTAAGACTATTAAGTTCTAGTCTGCAATTAAATTCTTTTAGATTAAAACTATATTATGTTTTTAGAATTTGACTTCATGAAATGTGAAAATCATAATACAGAAATAATTGAATATTTGATTAATTTAGCTCCTAGGTTTTTCATTCATAATTATTGTAAAAAAATCAACAATCTTTTACAATATTATTGATTTTTTCATACGGTAATGCTAAGGACATGATTCCAAATAAGGTATAACAACATTTTTGTAAATGTTTTAAAAGATAAAATAAAATATTTTGTTAAAATTTTTCAGTGTTTTAATCAAAATAAAATACCCTCGCAGGTATATCAGTGAAGCGTATAGTTGTATAACTATACATATATCTATATATATCATATATAAACGAAAGTTGCATATCGCATTCACAGATGGCGTTACTTCTTGCTTGCCAAATAATACCAGCGAGTAAAAGCTCTATTTCTATATTAACAATGTACTCTGTGGGTAGCGACGACTTTTGACTTTGACATATGCACTGCACCACAGAGTACAATATTTCAGCACAGAACACATTTAAAGACACTGCACTATAGACAGTATAGAGTCTCGTCCAACTATTCTCTTTGGGCTAGTCAGTAGTCAGTATAGAATAAATAGCAGGGCTGCCAATGCTAATTTATCCAATTCACCAACAATCCGGATTAAATTCCCCAAATTGGGGGACAAAAATCCGCTGATTCCCCACAAATTCCCCTCAAAAGTTTTATATGAAATTAAACTCCATTAAATTATTTAGATAATATTGAATGTTTATTTTTCATAATTTTTTCCATATTTTTGTCGAAAGCATTTGGTTCGAAGGGTTAAACTTGACACTGCCGCCTAGTTTTTTAATCCCTTCCCTTGTAGCCATAAATGATACAACAGTAGGTATCGGTATTTAGTCGATTGCGGTTTTCAGTTTTTAAATTTTTAAGAACATTAAATTTGCGCTCGACCTATACATTTGAATAAGGCAGTATCAGCAAAAACGACATAACAATTTATTAAACGTTTTGTGACTGATGCATATAGGTCACAAAACGTTTAATAAATAGGAAAAAATTGGCAGTCTTATGGACTGTCGATAGAAGTGAAAACTTATAAGTTGGAATGTTATTTGTAAAATTAATGTGTAAAATTCGAGATCTCGCGAGTTTAACGAGATTGCATTCCCTCTATTTTTATAATGGTTCTATATCTTGTGGTCACTAATAAACAGTCAATGCTTCCTACATTGACTGTTCAAAGAACCTAGAAACAGAAAACTAACTACGAATTCGTCGAAGTTATTAATCAAAAAGAAAATGTAGGTCAAAAGGCGAACTTTTACAGTTCGCCTTTTGACCCGTTTACGAACGTTTACGTTATACGCGGGAGAGGAGTGCTGCCGCTTGACGGAGAAAGGATACGTCCAAGGGTCAATAGGAGGACCCCTACTCTGGAACCTCCTACTAGATCCCCTTCTACATCAATTAGAGACTGAGGCAGTGTATGTACAGGCTTTCGCGGATGACGTGGTGTTGGTGTTCGACGGGGATACGGCACTAGAGATCTAGAGACAAGCCAATGCCTCTCTCGAGCATGTGCGGGAGTGAGGGATTGGTATGAAGCTGAAATTCGCACCGCACAAAACATGTGCGATGGTACTAGATATTCAGCACGCTTTTGATCAACCTTCAATGCTTAACCACAGAATCCACCTAATTAAAGCAATAATTAACAAATACTTAAATATCCGATTACGTCACGAAACAAAGTTTTGTAATACTCATTTGTCTGAATGTCAGAAACTCACTAAATTAATATTGTTTAAGGAAGATTAAAGTTTATATTAAATTGCAACGTTCTTTAACTAAATTTTCAATAACAACACATAAGTAAAAAGTATAAATTACGTATGATGTGTTTACACATTTATCATGATAGGTACTTTTTAGGGTTCCGTGCCAAAGGCAAAAAACGGAACCCTTATAGATTCGTCATGTCTGTCTGTCTGTCCGTCCGTATGTCACAGCCACTTTTTTCCGAAACTATTAGACCTAAAAACTTTTTATAAAAAAAAAACCGTTTTTTTTTATAAAAAGTTTTTATTTTTCAGTTTTTAGTGCAAACAATCGAAGGTAAGTTGAACTATTTCATCAAATTTCATCATCAAGAATACAAATTAAGGTCTGTACGTACGTGTAATATTAAAATCATCCTCTAATCCCTAACTGTTGAAGAGTTTAACCTTCTATCATCAGCTCACCTAAATAACTTGAAAGTATACGACTGAAGGTCTTTAGATACGTATGAAATTGAAAGAATTATCCTCCAACTCCTAACCGTTGAGGAGTTGTACCTTCCACCTTCCATCATCAGCTTACCTAAATAATTTGAAAGAAAACGAATAAAGGTAACATATGTACATATAATATTTAAAGATTTATCCTCCAACTCCTAACCGTTAAGGAGTTGTATCTTACATCATCAGCTCATCATCATAAAATGATGACTACCAGACGCAAATACCGCTGTAACTTCAGAAAATATATGAAAAACATAGTATGTGCCTATAAAAAATGAGGGTTTCCCTCGATTTCCCTGGGATCCCATCATCAGATCCTGATATGCTGGCAATGGGACCACCTCGGAAGCATACCCTTTCGAATACAAAAAAAAATATTCAAAATCGGTCCACAACTGACGGAGTAATCGGTGAACATACATAAAAAAAAAATAAAAAAAATACATACAGTGGAACATAGAACCTCCTCCTTTTTAATAATGTTGAAACTTAGTAAGTATATGTATTCTGTGAACCGCTTTAAGATTTTTACACAAAAATAAAAAACAAACAATAAATTTTGGGGGTCCCCATACTTAGAACTGAAACTCAAAAAATGTTTTTTCATCAAACCCATACGTGTGGGGTATCTATGGATAGGTCTTCGAAAATAATATTGAGGTTTCTAACATAATTTTTTTCTAAACTGAATAGCTTGCGCGAGAGACACTTCCAAAGTGGTAAAATGAGTGTCCCGGTGTCCCCCCCCCCCCAAATGAGGTAAAAGGGGGGGCCCTTTAACTTCTAAAATAAGAGAATGATAATTCTAAAAAAATATATGATGTACATTACCATGTAAACTTCCAACGAAAATTGGTTTGAACGAAATCTAGTAAGTAGTTATTTTTTAATATGTCATAAATCGTAAACTGCAATTTACCTTTCATTCAATCAACACAAATATAAAAATAAAACAAAAATTATATTATGTTACTTGCTGCTGCGGAACCCTTCATGGGCGAGTCCGACTCGCACTTGGCCACTTTTTAAAGAAATAGACGACAATCCGTTTGAAACATCTTTGAAGTAAATATTATTACAAAATACATTTATACTACAATATATTTTCACAAAAAACTCCTATGATTTTAATACATTATACTATGAAATCTGGTAGGCAGAATAATGAAAGATGTCGCATCTGTTTTTTATTAATTTCTAATCTATGAGAACGTCCCCGCCCCAAGAGAGCCCCGCGCACACCGTGCATTCCCCTCCGTCATGAAGTTGTACTACAGTTTTTGTTTGAGATGACCAAGGGCGGATCCAGCTTTGGCTCCAGAGGCGGGGGGGGGGGGTTGGTCATAAAATCGTGGTCAAGTCACAAGAAGTCATAATTTCATTTTGATAATAAATCGGTACAGATAAAATGTAGGTCTTTTAATAATGTATGTAAGTGTAATAATGTAAGTATTATACTTGGTTCACTCGGACTGCTTCAGCACTAGAGCGTGGACGCCCAGGCTGCCCCTCGTTTCCGAGGGAGGGTGGGGGCAAAATTGCGCTCAATAATGCACACGATCGTGGACCTTTGCAACATCAGAACATCAGGGGATGGTATAGTAACCTTAATGCTGTCCATCACCACCTCGAGACAGCATAGTCAGCCTTGCTCTTCTTGACCGAGACGCAGATATCGTCCCTAGCGGACACTCCTACCACACTCACCCAGGGTACGGACTAGAACACTCCTTCATGTCTAAGGCCGGAGTGTGTGTACGTTTGAGACGATATTAGTTTTCGCCGCCTCAGCAATCTTGAAGGTAGGGACTTCTCAATTTTACGGCTCCGTGTAGGCGACCTTGTCAGCGACGACTACCCCCGAGTCTATGCGTGCCTCTACACATCTCATAGCGGTGATGCCGAAACTGACCGACTCATTGAGCACATCCAGATGGCTACAGACTTCGTGCAGCAGTAGATCCTGTCCGCAGAGATCGTCTTACTTGGAGATTTTCTCTCACTTTTTTTTCCATCCTCTGTGGTCCCCATTGGTGGCAAATGTCGGCCCTGGTTTGATCCATCTCCCAAAAAGGCTTTTCGCAGAAAGCAGAGCTTGAAAAAGGAGTGCAACTTTGCCTCCAGGTCCTTCAAGAGAAACATTGTAAGAGCGAAGTTGGAGCACATTGCTAGGATTCGCGAGAGGCTTGAACGTTTTCCTCTGGGAATTCGGGCATTCTAGTCTCTTGCCAAGGCTATCGGAGAGAATTTCGGTAAGCCATCTCCCACCTCTACCCATAGGAAATAATTCGTTGGCCTATGGCAAAGAAGAAAGCCGATATTCTGGCCAAACTTTTTGCGTCTAACTCAACCTTGGATGCCGGGGAACAGGATCCACCTACCATACCGCGGTGGGAGAGCTGTATGCTGGATATCCAGTTCTACCAACGCTCAGTGCACTTCTATCCCTATACATAAGTCGAGGGTCCCTGATATTGTGTTGAAGATGTGCGCTCCAGAGTTGGCACCTGTCTTAAAGCGTCTTTTGCAGCTCTCCGACTCTTCTTGCATAGTCTCATTAGACTTTGCGAAGGCTTTCTATCGGGTCTGGCATAAAGCGCTTATTTGAACGGACTTCCTGTGAAATTACGCGAATGGGTCACTAGCTTTTTAGCAGATAGAAGCATAAAGGTAGTCGATGGTGAGTGCTCTGACTTCATATCTGTGAGTGCTGGTGTCACCCAAGGTTGAGTGCTATCGCCTACTTTGTTCCTCCTCCATATCAATGACATGTTGCAAATTAGCGGCATTCATTGTTATGTGGATGACATCACGGGCGATGCTCTCGATACCGGCCGCACTAATATTTCTCGTAAAAACGTCATTAAGAGTCAAAACAAACTTGTGTCTGAAATTGAAACTCTTTGGGTAAGATCTCAGATTGGGGTAGACTTAATTTTAATTTAGTACAATTTCACCACTGAAAAACTTCTATTGGTCGTATGTCCTCGTTTTAAAGACACTCCCTTATCTGCCTCAGTCAAAATTGGAATACTTGGTGTCAACATATCGAGTGCAGTCCAGTTTCGTGGCCATTTGGAGGGTAAGGTCAAATTGGCCTCGAAGAAGCTTGACGTGCTCAATAGATCAAGACTGTATTTCACGCCGACCCACCGGCTTCTGCTTTTTATGGCGCAGGTTCGGCCTTATATGGAATACTCTTCTCAACTTTGGGCAGGGGCCCCCTAGTACCAGCTCCTCCCTCTCGATCGCATCCAACGGAGAGCGACTCGAATCGTCGACTGCCAAGATGTTTCAAATCGGCTGGTCTCTCTGGCGCTGCGTAGAGATGTGGACTCGCTATGATCTTCTATCGCATTTACTATGGGGAGTGCTCCGAGGAATTGTTCGAATTGTTCCCTGCCGCCGCACAACTGTGTGCTTTTCTAGAAACTTTCTGCCTCGCACAACAAAACTGTGGAATGAACTGTCGCCTGCGGTATTCCCGGACCAATACGCGACTTCAAACTTTCAAGAAAAGAACGTAGGTACTCCTTTTTAAAAGGCCGGTGACGCACTTGTAAAACCTCTAGTGTTGCGGATGTCCATGGGTGGCGGTAATCGCTTACCATCAGGCGATCCGTCTGCTCGTATATCACATAAAAACTTTGGCTCTTGATTGGGCCATTGTACATGGGTTTAGAAGTACTATACTTAGGAATATCTATATTTAAATATGAAAATCATTTTTTTACGTCTTCGCCCAAAACGCGTTATCACTTCTATTGCTACTTCAATGGGTACGTTTGAATGTATGTAGAGAAGTGTCAGTCCGGTTAGACGTTATTGAACCTTAGCCACGATTAAATTCTATATTGTGACAAAAATATATTTAAAGAACTTTATGTTTAACAATTTAATTTAGGTCATGGACACAGCCCAGGGGGGCGTCATGACTCCATGACCCCCCCCTTGGATCCGCCCTTGAAGATGACTTCTCTATATATTATTCCACAATGGTGTTAAACATTGATATATTATACACTAGATTAGCAATTACGAAACCAAAAACGCATAGGCCGATAACTATTATAACGAACTTATTCATAATCAAGCCAAACTTCAGTTTAGTGTACAATGTCGCGCCAACCGAAGTTGACGTAGTGACACGTGACATAAAATGGGCAAATACGTAGTGAAAGAATGCGATGCAAGGCCAAAAAACTACAACAAATCAATCAGAAATACTTTTCACATGTATATATAGTCTTTATGTATTGAAATTAAGGCAAATAACGCTATAATGAAAATAAAATAATAATTGAAATTAAAATACAGGGCCATTCACACATCTTTTTTTTGTTCCCAAATTAGTGGGAAAATATGTAGATAATTAAATAGTTTTAATTTATTCATGAGAATAAAGGTATTTACATCCTACTAATATTATAAACGCGAAAGTTTGTAAGTATGGATGGATGGATGTATGTTTGTTACTCTACTAACTTTTAAACTTTCGCGTTCCATGATATAATAATTATTATTTTTGCAACCGACATTTACTGGGGCGGAGCCGCGGGCAAAAACTAGTATTATATATTGATATTAACATGATAAGAACTAACATTGGATTACTTAGTCATCACAGTTAGGTATATTTTTAACAATTAATTAAATAAACAAACAAATTAATTGTAGCCGTGAAATTTCGTGAACGTATGAATACGCATACCTACGTATGCGAAATTTCATTGCTTTATACGTTGAAGCTGTACATTTATAATTTACTGGCTGTTGCCCGCGGCTCCGCCCGCGTTTATGTCGGTTATCGCTGCTAATAGTAGCCTGTAGTTATTCTGATGTATAAGCTATATTACTGTAAACTTTCATCTAAATCCGCTCAGTAGTTTTTGCGTGAAGAAGTAACAAACATTCACACTCACAAACTTTCGCTTTTATATATTAGTGTGATGTGATGATGTGATGTGATACTATATAAGTTATTATTTATACATACGTAAAAATAATTTTGTATCATTAGACCTATGAAAAAGAAGCTAAAGAGAGAACTGTGAATTATTTTGACTGCCTCGGTGGCGCAGTGGTAGCGTATGCGACTGCTGAGTTTGCGGTCTCGGGTTCGATTCCCGAGTCGGACCAAATGTTTGTTTCGGATTTTGGGCGTTTTCTGTGTATAACATGTGTGTATTTAGAAAAAAAAGTATATAAGTATTCTATCAGTCAATCTAGCTATCATAATACAAGCTCTGCTTAGTTTGAAGTTAGATGGCTTTGTGTGTGAAATGTTCGAAATATTTATTATTATTATTTTATTGTTTACGAAGCTGATGCTTTACAGCGGTGTTTGTTTTTTTATAAAATTTTTAACAAAAAGTGTTTAGCTGTTTCATTTGTCATGTGTTATGTCATCCGTTTTTTAGTTTAAAAGATCTAAGCGAATAGACAGCGAAAGCGATTTCATTTTATACTACGTAAAATAGCAAATTTGAAGAATACATACATGAATATTCACCTTTTTATGTTGTACCTACCTGTGTATTTATGTTTTGTAATATGAATAGTATGCTTCGTCACAAGATGACACTAAATGTAACTTAAAGACATTGTTTTCTCAAGTAAGTGAACTAAATTGTTCTTATGAGAATAAAGATTCTATAAACCTAATATTCACGTTACATTAATTACATAACACTTCAGACTTCAGACATATTAACCGAGTTTGATAGCACTGTTATCACTATATATCTTAGTTAAACACATATAAACATTACTATGAATGAACATCGTGTTTTAATACGTTTAATATGTTTGCAATAATAATATTCGTTCAATTATAAGTACACAACTTAAAATATTTAAATAAAAACTCGCTTTTATGGGTAAATTTTCATAGAGTATTCAACACCGGTCCGCCATTGTGATGTTTATGCTTTGTCTTTGTCTAATCATAGCGACCTCGTTGTTCTTGTAACGCGTGTAAGCGAGACATGCGTTTCTTGACTTTCATTTGTCTAATGGTTCCCGGTTACATTTTTTGAGACGTGTGGTAATGAAGTTTGCGCCTCTAGGTATATCTATCTCAATGGTGTTAAATGACAAATATGGTGATGACTGATGAGGGTACAAAATAAGCTTTAAATCATCCATTCCCACGGATAAAACTTTTTCTTGAAGTCGGTAAAAAAAGCGTACCACGTCAGATATTGATACGTGTGTGTTCTGAAAGATACTGACAAAAACTGGTATAAGGTAAAAAAGGCTCTGATACAAGTCATTTTTACCTATCTTTTTTTTTCTTTTTCTACATATTCTACACACGATGCACAATGCATAATGCAAAGGTGCACAACCATATTCACTAGTTTTTTTTAACGAGTGCCGCTATCTTGACCTTGAGGCTTGAGGCACAACTTGAGGTCAGATTTTTTTTTCAGACCATCTGGTACTTGTCTTCTTATCATTTACAGTTCTTATTAGTAGCTAGATCACTAGCACGCTGATGCGAGTCTACCTATCAGGCCACTACATACTCGTACTATCTTGATTTTGATTTCACCTTCACTAGTTCTTCCCCCATTCTGGGTCCAATTTCGACGTATTTTTTTTGCTTTAATGTACATAGCACCAATGGCACAGTTAAAAGTCAAGGTAGGTTAAGACCATTGTTCTTTCATTCATAATTAGATTATTGTTGTATTTATGCTATAGAATATAAAGGCACTAATAAATTAAGAATAGTTTTTTTGTTTTTAACTTTCGCGTTCCATGATATAGTAATAATTATTTTTACGGGAATTAGCGCGATCACTTATTTCAAAATAAAAGAAAGGCAAATCAGAGGTATGTTTTTCAAGGTAGTAGAGCCACGCTGATTTCAGCATGAATGGGCCGGCTCGACCGGGGCGGTACTACCCTCGCACAGAAAATCAACGTAAAATGACACCGTTCGTGCTGTCGTGTTTCGTTGGTGAGTGCGAGACCGGAGGCCCAAATAGTCTAGTCAACAAGTTCCATACTTGTTGACTAGACTAAAAGATGCAGCAGCATCACTAGGCCGCCATGGTGTGGGTCGCCATACTGCATTGTCTGCATTCGCAGTGAGTATGGTGACCGCCACTCTTGGATTCTGCTTATGCTTTCCATCAGGCAGAGTAGAGTCATTTTGGCGGGCCATACATAAAAAAAAAAAAAAAAAAATTAAAAAAAAAATGTAATACTTTGAAATAAGTGATCGCGTTAATTCCTGTAAAAATAATAATTATTATAAGAATAAAGTGTTAGTGACATATTCGGAATAAAATGGTACCTTTTAAACTTTCACCTTCCAGGAGAAATAAGAAAAATTTAATCTGTGAGTTCTGTGACCACGGTCACTGCCGTCACTGCCTGCTTGAATTGTCATGCAATTCATGGGTAAGTTAGAATTTGCTACATGGTTGGCTGGCTTAGTGGTTTAAGCGGTCGCCACGCCGATTTTCGCTGTGACAAGTGTTGTGGGTTCAAATCCTACATGGGTGACAACACTTTGGGTGATTCATAAATTATTGTTCTGAGTCTGGGTGTTATTTGCGTCCGTTTCACGTATGTTTGTAAAGTCCCTCACGACACAGAATGTATATTCCTAATGTCGGAGTTGTCTTTGATAAAAAAAAATACGTGTGTATAATATTTGTTATATTTCCTACCATACTCTACCAAACTTCGCGGTGGTTGTGGTTGCATCGCTCAGAAATATTAACAAAACTGACTCGAAAAATAGATAAAAACATTAAAAACCAATATTGAAGTGGATTGTATTGCGTGTCAAAATTTGAGTACAATCGGTGCCGAACTTTTTGAAATTTTGAAACATCCACAATCCAACTTAACATGTTTATATGTATACACAAATATAGATTTACCAAGACATTATTTGTAAAAATGCGATTTCTTTTCAGTTACCGTTGTAAATAATACAACGGTAACTGACGTTAAATCACTTTTTAACAGGTTATTAGTGATAAAAGGCGGACAGTGATATAAAACCGCTCATTCGTAAAATCTCATTTCCGTGACAACAGGCGTCCTCTCTAAAAAGAAAAAACCTTTTATGGCCGCTTCGAATATTCCGGTCATAACAAATTAAACAGCTGAATGCTGGTGGCCATCGAATTGATGTTAAACCCAGCGATAGCTACAATTTCGTGGTATACTGTCAAGGCAAAATAATTTCCGTCAGACATAAAATCTGAAGTTTTGCACCAGTTGCTTTGAAGCGATGTAACTATACCGGATCACTCAGACAAAGTTATAATGTATGAAGCCCTGCTGGTTGGCTATAAAAACTGTAAATATTTAAAAAATTAAAAAACGTCATTCAAATTTAAAATTTCCCGCCATATTTTTTTGAGAGCTATATTGAAATACTTACTTGACATTGGCAGAAATATCTGATCCCACCAAAAACATTCTGGAAAAAACTAGCCAAGTCTCGATGGAGCTGCTTGTTTATCTCTAAAAAGTAATGAAATCTAGGCAAAGTCGTGCCAAGTCTAAGGTTCCTGGTGTTGTGTGACCTTGAACATTCTCTATACGTTAGTGGGTACAAGTCAATTTTGTTTACACAATAAATATATAAAGAATGTTCAACGGCCAAGTCACACAACATTAACTATAATAATAAAGAAATCTCAGTAAGGAACCCTAGACTTGGCACGACTTTGTCTAGATTTCATTACTTTTTAGAGGTAAACAAGCAGCTCCATCGAGACTTGGCTAGTTTTTTACAGTATGTTTTTGGTGGGATTTCACTTCTTTTTGTAGAAATATTGATTTATTTTATTAGATTTTCTTTTTTACACCCTTTTTTTCATTTTTTTATTATTACAAATCTTTCTTTTCTTTTTTTGTCACCAGGTACTCCAGATCTTCGATTATCCTAGTTTTTATAGTTTTCCCTTTATGTGGCCATTAAACCCTAACTCTGTACCAAATTTCAGCTCTGAGTTTATGGGAAGTACTAGTTCTATTCTGATGATCATGAGTGAGTGAGTGAGTGAGTGTCATAAATGCGAAACTTTGCTTTCGCTTAACTTCGGAACTGAATTACCTACAGACTTGATTTTTTTTTATTTTAAGTGTGATTTTTTTATAGCTTACTCGATGACGAAAATTTCTGCGTTCTGGTCTTATCCAGAGGTTCTAAAATAGGGGCCTGAAAATGCGGCGAAATGGTTCCAGTAAAGGATGGTACGGCAGTGTTTGCTTTGCGCTCGACTTGGCGGGGGTACTGCCGTGCCCGGCGATTAGCTGGTTGCCATCTCATCAAAAGAAGTAAACCGTAAAAAGTAAGTAATTGAAATATCGTGCCTGATTGTAAAATAGTAAAATAGGTCTACGTTGGATTAATATCATTTGATTAATAATGAAAACGGTAAATAAGCATATTATAAACATGTAATATTAACTGCACTCTAAAAAATCGAATTAAAGGAGTTAAAATTATATGCTCCTCAAATGCGGCCCTAATATCGTAATCGCAAGAAAATATTTTAAATACAACATCAAATTAATTATATTATGAATTGTTATGTGAATGTAAGTACTTTAAAAATATTTTGTTAATCGATCTATTAAATTATTTACTAAAATCAAATTGCCTCCAATCTACAGTTTTAGAGGCCATATCTATTGATTGCGTTGTCTTTATGTGAGCTTGCTTTCTTTAAAGCTTCAGAGGAGCGCACGCATAGATATGGAGGGTATAATTATTGCAAATAAATATTTCTATGCGTTATTAAGTAAGTACTTGTTATGCGTCCTGACAGACATGGCGGATTAGGATACAATCAAAATGAAAAAAATCATAAACTTGGTAAGTACCTACTTATTAATTTTTTGAAAAAATTTATGTCTTAAAAATAATAAAATTTAAAGATTTTTAGCGTGCACGTGAACCATACGTGCTTTAACGCGAAACAAATACCATGTGTAAATCTGTATAGTAAAAACTAATTAGTACATATTACTCATTAAAACACAAACTTAGTACCTATTAGGTACAGAACTGCAAGGCGTTTTCTGATTCATGTACACCACGTAGACTCCGCGGATACTTATTACGGGTGACTCACAAAATAAATTTTTCATTGACGCTGAGCTCCAATTGATTCTAGCGTGATGTTGTGTAACCTACAGCCTTTCTCGTATTATGGGCTAACCAACACTGAAATATTTTTTAAATTCGAACCAGTAGTTCTTGAAATTAGCGCTTTCAACCACACAACCTCTTTAACACATTCGCTGCGGCAGTACCTGAACCCAGTTTTACTACCAGTGCTATACGAGTCATATAGTTCCCGTATGAAGAATGCCAATCGTGCGGTACGGCCTGTATTTTCCCCTATCAGTTCCTGACTTCTAAGGTCCTTAAAGGCGTGGAATAACGTTATTTTCAATTAAAATTTTATACCAATCCATAGATTATATCCTTGCCTATATACAGCTGCCGTAGCACGAGGATCTTCGCAATAGACTAAGAGTTATATCTCTTTTTCTAAATCGTTAATTTTACGGGAAATTGCTTCCCGTGCCGCATAGAACGTATAGAGAGCTAGGGATGGAGTAAAGTTTATAAACTGAAACTAACTTTTGTCGATTTTCATACGAAACATAACAAAGAATAGAAGATTCATTAACATCATATTCATCAACAAATGGTACATAAAATTGAACAACACACTAATTCTGTAGAAACTGTTCTTTCTTCCTTCTTACCTTATCAAAATAGTTAACAATTCACATGAGATCTTTACGCTATAAACTATGACATACAATAAAACATTTTTTTTTGACAAATGAGTATTCACAGTGCGGTACGGCCTGTATTTTCCCCTATCAGTTCCTGACTTCTAAGGTCCTTAAAGGCGTGGAATAACGTTATTTTCAATTAAAATTTTATACCAATCCATAGATTATATCCTTGCCTATATACAGCTGCCGTAGCACGAGGATCTTCGCAATAGACTAAGAGTTATATCTCTTTTTCTAAATCGTTAATTTTACGGGAAATTGCTTCCCGTGCCGCATAGAACGTATAGAGAGCTAGGGATGGAGTAAAGTTTATAAACTGAAACTAACTTTTGTCGATTTTCATACGAAACATAACAAAGAATAGAAGATTCATTAACATCATATTCATCAACAAATGGTACATAAAATTGAACAACACACTAATTCTGTAGAAACTGTTCTTTCTTCCTTCTTACCTTATCAAAATAGTTAACAATTCACATGAGATCTTTACGCTATAAACTATGACATACAATAAAACATTTTTTTTTGACAAATGAGTATTCACATGAAATCTTTACTTTATAAACTATGATTAATTTATAATTAAACAAGTATTTTTTGACAAATAAGTATTCACATGAGATCTTTACTTTATATTAATTGGTGAACTACCGATATAGTGCTTAGTGAAAATTATATGAGAAATTGTAAGTGATAATAAACCCTATTCTTTTATTTATTAATATTAAAAAATCGAACTGCGCACAACACGGCAAACTGAAGCGCCACGCGCCCACACCTCGGTGCTATACGGGGTTGCAATTACGACAAAATAGTTCCCGTACCGCACCAAACGAAAAAACTATCACTTCTGTGCGTTACGACAAAATACTTCCCGTATTATTTTTCTATTGTAAGTGATACTAAATGAAGTGAGAATATCGGATATATAGTTGTCTTTTTCCTAACTTCACGGTATTCTGGTAAAACACCCCCCGCACCGAGCGCAAAACAAGGTCAGATAGCTGCCGCACAGTACGAAAGTCGAATACGGCCAAATAGTTCCCGTAACGCACCGAACGTGTTAATACAATTTTCTTGTCATGTTGTTGCTCACGATAAACTTTGAAACTATCTAACAATTTTCACGTTTTTTATGGTGTGTTTTGCTGGCGTGCATATGATGTAAATAGGTAACATCACGCTTAGACCAATAGGAGTCGATCATGGTTGAAAAGAGACGCATACAAAGTTGCGTTGGTCAGCCAGTACATATATAATATATTACCATGCTATCTGACTAATATTAGACTGAATTTTTGAAAGGGAATCGAATAGAAATCTGTCTGTGGTATACTTGATCCGAGATAAATATTAGCTTTACATGACGTTAATAAAACTGGCGGCTTTGGTAGATTAAGGTTGAAATGCTAGGCACTGAACGACCTAATGACCGGGCACTGGGTTTCTCTTAGTCAAAGTTCATTTAAAATGTAGCTCAAATTAATTTCTTTTCATCCATCTTTTAATCGGGAATATTGAAAATAGTAGAATTATTTTAAAGGAAGCTATTAGAGATTAAAAACTGTTCGCGAATAAAAATATTTTTCGCCTGAAATACACTATGTGCGAAAAGATCGTGACCGGCAAAATTTAATGAAAATCTTAGAAATATTTAACGATAAATTGTAATCAAATAAGTCTTATTGCTGTTTGATGCTTTATATTAATACGGTGTCCAATCTCCATTATTATCCATAATCGCTTGGCATCTTCGCGGCTTACTTTCCGCCAATTTTTCAGCATAGCTGCGAGGTAAAGACCTCCACGCGGACTTCAGTTCACGAGTGAGGTTAGCGACGGTCACTACATTTTTTGCCCTTAGTTTAAGCTTCATCCACGCCCAAACATTTTCAATTGGATTGGCATCAGGGGACTGTGAGGGCCAATCCAAAACGTTAATACCATGTTCCGCGTTCCAAGTGGCGCAGAGCCGACTTCGGTGTTTAGGATCATTATCCTCTTGCAGAATCAAGAATTCATTTTGGGGTGGAAGCATCTTCTTAGCCGACGGTAATAAAGCTTTTTAGTAAATTTTCGTCATCTTCTCAGCATGCAAAGTACCGGTAAACAAGTGCAAATTTCCGAAACCCTTTTTTGAGAAGCATCCCCAAACATGCACCTTTAAAGGGTGTTTCACGGTTCGTACCATCAGTCTATTGTCAGCCGTAGTCCAAGCTCGAGTCGAGTAACCGGTTGCCCAAAATGAAGCTTCATCAGAAAAAAATATCTTGTCCCAATCATGGTCTTTGTTTACGCACGCCCATTGCAGCCTTTTTTCAATGAGCGTTTCAGAAAGGAGAGTTATCTTCCCATTGCTTCGATATTTCACGCCATTTACAACTAAACGCCTTTTGATAGTGTCAAATGATATCATTAAACCCTTTTTCTTCAACTTTTCTTGCCCAGAGCGAAGTGATAATAAAGGATTCCTGGCAAACAGCTGCACAATCCGTTAATCCTCTGCAACAGACGTCTTTTTCGATTTGCCAGGATCTGGTAAGACATCGACGGTTTTTGTTTGTAAACATCTCTTCACTCACTTGCTCACGAAGGCCTTGGACTTTTTCATATAATGGGCGGCCTAATCTCGGGACATTTTGGGGCCTTTTGGATGTGTACAGAGAAACACAGCTTCAAATCAGGAAACGTACGCGGCACTCATTGTAAAAAATAATATTTTTAACGAGGAAAACTGGAGGGAAAACTTGTGTTTTTTTTACTTTTGTTTTTTACAATGCATTTTAGATAAAGGATTGTTCTATTCAGCCCAATATTTATTTTTATAAATTGCATTCCAAAATTTAAAAATATGCCGGTCACGTTCTTTTCACACACACTGTAATTCATTCCGACAGTTATAATTAGTCTTCCAGTGAACAGTTTAGCTAAAACAGTTTAGTTTAAAGGTCTGAGGTATTTCTTTTCATTTCTGTATTCGCTTCGTATTATTGCGAATATCTGCTAACAATAATTCTAGCATGATAAAAAACAACATAATTAATGGCATTTTAGTTAAATAAGTTTTTAAACGATAATAAAAAAGGGTTTGTATTTTTTTCTAATGCTCCCAACATTAGAAAATTAACTGACGTCATTTATCGGAATCTCTATTCGTACCTACATATACGTTTCCATAAAATAAAAATTCAAACTCGTGATTACAAGAGTGATATTTATAATAAATATTTATTAGGAAGAACATTTACATGCAAAACCTGTCCCCTAAACAATAAAAACTTACCCTGTCATCGAAATGGGGTATCATTCGGAGCGTATACGTTTTAAATGAGGGTCGTGGTTTTCTTTGATTTTTCATTTCACAAAGCATAGACTGAGCATGGATACAAATTGGTATTTAGGAATTTTAAAGAAGTATTTTGTTGTGGAGGCTAAACATCTTTGGTAGAACTACAGTATGCTAAAAGCATCAGCAGCATGAAGAGGTTTATTTAAAAAAAGGCAATAAATAGTTTAAAAGTTAGAAAGAGTTTTTGCCTAGTATGCTTAACGTACGTTTTGCAAAATAATCGTCTAGGAAATATAGTATGAATGCTTATTAGCATTACTGTACCGGCTAAAACTAACAATAAATCCATATCACAGGGGCAGAATAAGGAAAATTACCGACAGAAGTTTTATTTAATGACTCTTGGTCCTATGCAAGTGAGTGTAAATCACAATTCATTAAAGATGAGCTATTGTTTTTGTGTGAACATTATTCACGAGAATTTATCTCGTTCTGACTGAATCTTTAACCGATATTATGCAGTGGTGGATTTACCACTAGGCTGAGTAGGCCTAGGGCGGCAAATTTAGCCGATTTTTTTTCATACAGAAATAAAAAAAAATACATTAAGTATTATAATACAAACTGAGAAAAAAGAAACAATTTAACAAAAAGAAACAATGAATTATGCAGCGTACCAAATACTCGAAACTTTAATATTTAAAAAAATATTAAACGCTTGGTGAAATATATTTTTGTAAGTATGGGTTTTTAAAATATCTCAATAGCAGTTTAATATTACAATTTCAATTTGTAATTTTCACTATTTTTTTTCTAAATCACCACTGAGGGCGGCTTGAGGCCCTAGAGTGCACCGCACCACCCGTTTCACCGGGCGGCGGAGAATTAAGTTGGAATAGACATTTTCATCCCTAGTCCTTTCTGCCGCCTCCCCCGTGCGGTACCCCCTTATAATCCTGATGGCCAGCACTCGTTGCGGTCGTCGCAATAGTGCAATATTGCTGGCCTTCAGGATCTCTGACCATACTTGTTGCGCGGCACCTGGCCGCTTAAATAACTATTGGCAGGCCTGGTCCAAGCCTAGGACCAATACACAGGCCGTTTGATCTGAGTGCAGTGGTCTCGCAGCGGATCCGTAGGACAGCTAGAGAGCTACCCCCTACCGCTGCATCCATGACGGGTGGAACATCATCCACATTCTTCCCATCATAGAGGCCGTAGACGTGAGTTCTACCTGTGTTGTACGGAAACTTTGCTGCTCCTGCAGATACTTTTTGAAGGCGATTTCGACACACTACATGCAAACCTCTGTAGAATGATGGCTTACAATGGTTTCCACACGTAAAAAAGGTTATTGAATTGCAGAAGTAAGAAGGGGCGGCAAAATTTTAATAGCCTACTGGCGGCAAATATGTAAATCCGCCACTGATATTATGAAATATCACCTTTATCATAATCTCATGATCAATAAATGATTCATATATTATATTATATGACTAATATGATATCATGAGCCATTGTTGTAAGATTACAATGTAAGTGACAAACAAAGACAGGTACGAAAATGATTGACATGTAACAGAATTTCAGAAAATGTAATTGCAAAGTAAATTATTATTTGATTACATAATTTTCAAAAAATACTCAGGGTTTCAATGTGTTCAAATCTTGCTGTTTCATTTTTAGTGGAATTCTTCATCAAATGTAAGTTTACTGGTTGGGAAGTAAATCTAAGAAAAATTAGCACTTTAATAAGTATTTCGCAAACGAATCACTGAATCATTATATAGAGCCATCATAAAATTCACATCACTGGACCATGGAGTAAATGGGAAAAGGATACCTACATTTATTTAGAGGAGTGATTTATTAAAGTGATGATATTATCAGTTTTCAGACATATATTTAAGTACTTCAGCAGTTCAGCTTTTACTGTTACTTTACTTTTTTTACCGTTACTTTTTTGTTATTTTTGTTTTTTATTTTTGTAGTTTTGTTTATTATTGTAGGGTTACTTACCCTACAATAAAAAATTTAAGCTCTTTAAGCTAATATCTATATAGGTATTGCAGTGTTTCTAAGTCAGCGGTGCTAGCAGTAGATCCCGCAGTTTCACCACTTGAAATAGAGGAATCAGAATCCTTTAAAACATATAATAAAAGCGCCCTAAATACTGTCTAAAGCCTCCACCTCTACTTTTGTTTTTCAGATCGATTACTTTTACGTGTTTCAGCCAAGATAAGTTCTATTACATACTCCCTCCGCTTTTTTGGTACTCATTTCATTTTAAAGAAAGGATACTGAGGCTACTAGGATACGTGATACTGAGGCAAAAATTGCATCATTTGCTGCAGGCTCCAGCTGCAAAAACTTTTTGAATTGAATTTAGGTTTTCTTCAATGACATCAGTATTTTAGATTTTCTGACCTTAGAGCCTTGATGATATGTTGAATTCTTATTAACTCGGGTAACAAAGAACCATAATAAGTATCTTTTTCCCCTTAACATTTTCATTGTTTCAATAAGATGGTTCCACACAGCTAAAAGATCTTGTATGGAATTATAATAAGAGTTCCACCGAGTTGCGCACGGAGAAGTTGGTTCCCTGTCATTTCCAAATATGTTTTACTTGCTTTCTACAACATAAATTCCAGAGAGCTTAGCATTTTGCTAAGGCCCCGTCATGCATTATTAAATAATTTTTTTTTTTATCATGCTTGTTTGAAATCTGTACCAGAAATCAAATGTAAAGTGTGTGTAGCACATCTTTCATGTCCAGGCAGAAGACAATCACTTTCTAAGTCTGTTAAAATATCTAGAAAAGCTTATAGTGCTAGCAGTGAATCATCATTTTCATTACTTTCATAGAGTGATATTTGTTCAAGATTTCTTTTTTTTTCTATAAAAAACAACTCCCGCATTAGGAATAAACATCCTATGTCGCGGGGGACTTTACAGACATACATGGAAAGGACACAATTAACACCCAAACTCAGAACAACAATTTGTGGATCACACAAAGTGTTGTCCCGTGTAGGATATGAACCCACAACACTTGGCGAATTGGCAAACGGCGTGGCGACCGCCTAAACCACTTAGCCAACCGTGCAGTCCATCAAGTCAAGTCAAGTCAATGCAGTCAAGATCTTCTTCATACGCATGTAAGACATGTTCATTTTCACTTGTTTCTGAATCTGACTTCCCAAGCAAAAGTCTTAACCATAATTGAACCATTATGTGTGAGCTCCTTTAAATCTAGTGAGTAGAAAGAAAGAGTCGCCATGCATCAACGTGATGTTGGGCTAATAATGACAGATTTAGTTTTACGCATTTATTTTATAAATGACTACTAACATATTACTAAAAGTATTTTATCAGAAAAGGTATTTACAAAATACTAAGATAACACACAAAATATATTTAAATACAAGATACAAAATTATTTAAAAAAAAGTATTTTAGATACAAGATGGAAATACGTATTTTGTATCTATAGCTGTACTTTAGATACTTGTATTTTAGATAAGTCACATCTCTGATTCTGGATGCAAGTAACTTGCCCCAATAATGACACATCGCATATCTCTTCGTTAGCATCAAATGAATCTTGAATTGTTGGTGATTCAACATTGGAGCATGACCGGCCTTGACAATGAGACATGCGATGTTACATTATTGGGGCAATTTGCAAGCAAATTGCCCCAAAAAAAATCAGGATGAAGAAGATAAACAAGGAGAAAAAGAACAAGAAGCAGAAGAAGAACAATAAGAAGAGGAAGCAGAAGTTTCAGATAGTGATGATTCCGATGGATAAATTTCCCATTATTTTAAAATTACACCCCTTTTATAATTTTCAACCCTTGCTAATATATTTAATTATTTAATAGTGTCAAACTAAACAGAATCACAATAGACTAGTGGAAGAGACCGGGAAAACCACATCGATGATCTACATTTTTGTTTCGGCTAGTTTTATTATAAAACTTACCGTTTTGCTGAAAATCGCGAAAAACCCGTTTTTGTGACCTTTGACCCCGAGTAATTTGTTTTCCAGGTGTCGGATCGATGAGGACTTTTCATATTTCATTTATAATAGTGTTTTGAACAATCCTACCAATTTTCAGCCAAGTGTGAATTTTTGTAACCTCACCCCTATTTTTTGGGCTAATTTTACCGGACTAATGTGTTAGTCCACAGTTTGGCACAGTTCTTCTTAATTATATAATTTTAGGTACATCTCTATAGAGAAAAGTATAAACATCTACCAATATTAACTGTATTTATTCAGTGTCATTCAAAACCGCACAATGTGAGTCGTCACTACAGATTTAGATTCTGTTAGATGATAAACTTAGAAATTATTAATTCATCACAATTAAATTAATACTGTCCCGTTTAGTTGCAGTTGAAAGCAATTAAGCGGAGCTTGGTTAGATAGAACCACTGAGAGGGTCTACCGGGATCTTCCAGTAAATATTTTAACTGTTATGAATATTCAAGGTATGAAGGGGAGCTGTGAGAAATAATCACCTTAGTTTAACATCCGTGTTTGTAATTACTTAGTTGTAAAATATCGAATTGAATTGAAGTTTGGTACTCCGATTATGATCCGTCAAGCTACTCATTTAAGTGTGTTATTAAGATCTACAGGTCTCTGATTTGACGTGATTTCTAAATTATATCAATTTGCCTTTGTTTCTAGAATGCTGCTTGAGTAAATTCAATCTAAAGGCGTGTCTCCTGCTCCTAAAAATGGTTTGCTTTGCTACCATGGTTTGCTAACACAAAACGTGCTTGTTAGCTAACCATTGCCGTCTCCTGCGACTTTTAAACGACCATCAAATACGAACATTAAATATAGGGAGGGACGCGGTTTCGAATATAATGTATCGATACCTCAAAGTATCGAGTACTTTTCTAGTTTTCTAACCGAGGCCTAATGACGAGCTTTTTTTTGATTGATGGATTGACTAGTTGGAAAATCATTCTATAATAGAATAGAGCATAAAAAACAAATATCGTTACCGTACGTGACGTAAGGTCGCAAGTTTTTAACCGACTTCCAAAAAGGAGGAGGTTCTATGTTCCACTGTATGTTTTTTTTTTTATGTATGTTCACCGTTTACTCCGTCAGTTGTGGACCGATTTTGAATATTTTTTTTGTATTCGAAAGGGTATGCTTCCGGGGTGGTCCCATTGCCAGCATATTAGGATCTGATGATGGGATCCCAGGGAAATCGGGGAAATCGAGGGAAACCCTCATTTTTTATAGGCACATACTATGTTTTTCGTATATTTTCTGAAGTTACACCGGTATTTGCGTCTGGTAGTCATCATTTTATGATGATGAGCTGATGATGTAAGGTACAACTCCTTAACGGTTAGGAGTTGGAGGATAAATCTTTAAATATCAAATGTATATATGTTACCTTTAGTCGTATTCTTTCAAATTATTTAGGTGGGCTGATGATGGAAGGTGGAAGGTACAACTCCTCAACGGTTAGGAGTTGGAGGATAATTCTTTCAATTTCATACTTATCTAAAGACCTTCAGTCGTATACTTTCAAGTTATTTAGGTAAGCTGATGATAGAAGGTTAAACTCTTCAACAGTTAGGGATTAGAGGATGATAGATAGATAGATAGATAGATAGAAAACTCTTTATTTGTACACCGTAACACAGATTTAAAATAGAGTACAGAAAATGACGAATGTATAAGTATAATGTACAAAGGGCGGCCTTATTGCCAAGAGCAATCTCTTCCAGGCAACCTTAGGATGGATAAAAATGCATCGGAGAGACAGTAGTTGACGGTGCGGTAGTTTTGAAGAATTATAATTTTCTAATAAATATAACTAGAAACACATGTATATCTCCATACATGCACACATATATATATATGAACATACATACACATAAACATACACACATATACATGCCAATAACTTTAACTAATCAGTTATACTAATATTACATTAAATATACATATTCGTGATTGACTCGGTTATGTCGTATAAAATTCCTGAACCATTTTCTTAAAACCATGCACTGTTGGCGCTTTTCTAATGTTTACCGGCAATGCATTCCACAAGCGTACAGCTTCAACTGTAAAGGATTGGTCATAGAATTTTGTAGAATGCAGAGGCATCTCCAGTCCCAAATTTCCAGATGACCTTAGACATTTGTCATGTGTGTCATTGAGGAACTTGAATCGTTCTTTGAGGTAGAAGGGGGCTATAGGATTAAACAAGATGTTATGAAGGAAGATAAGGATATGAGTATTCCGGCGAGAGCGAATTGGAAGCCACTTGAGCATTTGACGGAATTCAGAGACATGATCATATTTTCGAAGACCAAATATAAATCGTATACAGAAATTTTGTAGTCGCTCAAGCTTATCAAGTTGTGCTTCGGTGAGATTCAGATAGCTGACATCGGCATAGTCGAGAATTGGGAGGAGAAGTGCTTGTGCAAGTGCAGCCCTAGTAGCAGTTGGAAGAAAGTTACGTAGTCTACGCAAAGATCCGGCAGAAGCAAATATCCTTCGGCTGATTTCCTGAATATGCGGACCCCAAGATAAAGTTCCATCCATGTAGACCCCTAGATTTTTGACGGTATCACTAATTGCAAGGATGATTGGATGATTTTAATATTACACGTACGTATAGACCTTAATTTGTATTCTTGATAATGAAATTTGATGAAATAGTTCAACTTACTACTTACCTACGATTGATTGCACTAAAAACTGAAAAATAAAAACTGTTTATAAAAAAAAAAACCGACTTCCAAAAAAAAATCCAACGAAAACTCTCTGCCAAAAAAACACTTAAAAGCGTAAAACAGACTGGTTCTTCATAAATTGCCTATACCTAATTCTTTATTCATTTAAATAGTAGTATTATAATGTGTGCTAGGTACCTAAAATCTGTTTGAAGTCGGTGCTAAGCCAAAAATAATACAAACGAACAATTAGCAATCACTTAGCACCGACTTCAAACAAATTCTAGGTACCTAGCATACATTATAATACTACTATTGAAATGAATAAAGAATTAGGTATAGGCAATTTATGAAGAACCAGTTTATTTTACGCTTTTAAGTGTTTTTTTGGCAGAGAGTTTTCGTTGGATGTTTTTTTGGAAGTCGGTTTTTTTTTTATAAAAAGTTTTTGAAGATTGCGATACCTCCAACATATATGTACAATCCAAAAGCACTCATTGAGTAAAAGTATCAAGTACTTTTCTTATAGAGGCCTAATGGCAACCTGTTTTTTTTTACTGGTATGAATTGCCGTAATCTTTTAATATTATTTAAATTGTCCTTTAAAGTATAAATATGAATAATATAAGTATTATTGTAAGTTCAGTTCAGTTTCATTAAACAAGAAGCATAGAATTAAAGTAAAATAAATTATAGTTTAAAAAACTAAAAAACACGCTTTAATCGAATTAAAAAGTAGAAAATTATTTTAATGTTAAATGCGTGGGGTGCTTTCTGTAAATATGTAAAGTTGCCCCACGCTTTTTACATTAAAATTATTTTCTACTTTTTAATTCGATTGAAGCGTGTTTTTTAGTTTTTTAACTATAATTTATTTTCTACTTTTTAGTTTGGTATATTAAGAAGCGCGTTTGTTTAGATTTTTGAAACTATTTCTTTTTTAGAAAAAAAACTATTTGTTTTTTTAGTTTCTTTTTCACATTATTGTATTGTCATCGGCCCTTGACCCCTGTGCAAATTTTCAAGTTAATCAGACTCCTAGAAGTAGGTGAAAATGAAGTTAAAAGATTTTGTTACATGCATACATAATAATATATACACACATACAGGTAAAGCTAATAAAAGCGTGTTAATAAAAAACGTATGTATAGTATCAGCTACTTAATTATAACGAAAGTAATCACAGGTTAGCAAGTCGATAACATCCGATGTTATGTGGTAAATGCACAACCTTAAGTTAGCAAATGAAATCGCCCTCCCCCCAGCAGGCGAACACGGGGATGTTTACCGTCCGCTTTGGATAACTTGTTTGCTTGTTAGAATTATCAAAACAGTTAGGCCACGCCCAAATTTTGACAGATATTTGATGTTTAGTGTTTGAAATATAAAAGAGTGTCGCTGGAGACCCGGCTTTAAACTTACACAATTTTAATTCATTTACCCAAATATGATTTGACACGTTAAGTAATACAAAGATTTTGTCTAATAGGTACTATATTTTTTCTAAAATTCTTATTGTATACACTAATCATATATAATATATACTAATTGTATACATTCAGACTCGACTAGTCTAGTCTGACTGGTAATTTGCAGAATATATCTACTAATATTATTTTAAAATAGCTGAAGAGTTTGTTTGCTTGAACGCGCTAATCTCATGAACTACTGGTTCGATTTAAAAAATCTTTCATTGTTAGATAGCCCATTTATAGAGGAAGGCTATATATCATCACGCTAAAACTAATAGGAGCGGAGCATCAATGAAGAATGTTACAAAAACGGAGGAAAATTATTACGCTACGGGCAATAGGAGATCCGAGATGTAATAATAGATGTGTACCTATTCCATTTATAATAAATTTATCTCACTGTATATGTTCAAAAATATATATTATGATAAATTTATGTTTTTTACCCGACTGCGAAAGGGGGGTTATGTTTTTCGAGTGTATTTATGTATGTATATTTCTTTAACACGCCCTAGAGCCTAAACGGCTTGTCGTATTTTTATGTGAGTGGTGACAATAGATTCGTCTTAGTCGTGAGAGTGACACTGGGTACATCAAAATTAAAAAAAATAAGGATTTTTGGCGCCAAAAAGTAATATTAAAAAAAATGTTTTCAAAATACATCGAGTGTGGTATCAAAATAAAGATTTTTTTTACGGTGATTACGAATATATATATAAAACTTATATGTTTTATTGTTAAATATTGACGCAGTCGGGTTTTTTTATTTTTAATAATTGGTTTCTGATAACTACACGTCACGGATCCTGTCGATTCAAATGCGATTATTACTAATGCTGTTGTATATTTTTAATTAACCAATATATCAATACATTTAAACATGTGAAGTAAATGATCATAAATTGTTAAATAAGAAACTTTTTTATTATTTATACAGCTACGCCACAATGGCCCACCAAGTGTTTGGATTTGACCGCGATTCCAGTGATATTATACGCATAAGAGTTCAATTTTTAACAGACTTCCAAAAAGGAGGAGGTTCTATGTTCCACTGCATGTTTTTTGTTTATGTATGTTCACCGATTACTCCGTCATTTGTGGACCGATTTTGATTTTTTTTTGTATTCGAAGTGGTATGCTTCCGAAGGTGGTCCCATTGCCAGCATATCAGGATCTGATGATGGGATCCCAGGGTAATCGAGGGAAACCCTCATTTTTTATAGGCACATAGTATGTTTTTCGTATATTTTCTGAAGTTACACCGGTATTTGCATCTGGTAGTCATCATTTTATGATGATGAGCTGATGATGTAAGGTACAACTCCTTAACGGTTAGAGTTAAAGGATAAATCTTTAAATATCATATGTACATATGTTACCTTTAGTCGTATTCTTTCAAATTATTTAGGTAAGCTGATGATGGAAGGTGGAAGGTACAACTCCTCAACGGTTAGGAGTTGGAAGATATTTTTTTCAATTTCATACGTATCTAAAGACCTTCAGTCGTATGCTTTTAAGTTATTTAGGTGATCTGATGATAGAAGGTTAAACTCTTCAACAGTTAGGGATTAAAGGATGATTTTAATATTACACGTACGTATAGACCTTAATTTGTATTCTTGATAATGAAATTTGATGAAATAGTTCAACTTACTACTTACCTACGATTGTTTGCACTAAAAACTGAAAAAAAAAACTGTTTATAAAAATAAAAAAAACGACTTCCAAAAAACATCCAACGAAAACGCCAAAAAAAAACACTTAAAAGCGTAAAATAAACTGGTTCTTCATAAATTGCTTATACCTAATCAAATCAAATCAAAATCATTTATTCATTTATGACACCAAGTGACACTTATGAACGTCAAATTGAAGCTATAGTTAAAAATCATAGATCGACACAAACAGAGGCCACAGCATGTGCTGTATTGTCGAGGTAAGTTAGGCGAAAACACCAAAATCTACTGCCTGCCTGTGTCGATCCATAACTTCCAGTTTCCAAAATGCGTAGAGCTCATGAGAAGAATACTGGCAAAGAAACTCATGGCTACTCTTTTTCAAAATCTGATTTTCAGGTACAATAGTGTTAGTATTACATGTAAGGTAAACAGTATGCAAGCTGTTGCCACCTGAAATTCCTTTTATTAAAAAGCTCCAAAATCTAACGCACAAACAAAAAAAAACACTCAGTGATAACGTTGAAGGTTTGAGTCTATTAAACATAGAACAAAATGGAAACAAGGTGCACATCCACTTACATTCAGTTGCAAAATCTACTGTTGAAAATAATTCGTGACTGGATTAAGAGGCTAGGGTTGCAGTTGAACGAACCAGAATAATAGTATTGTCTAAAGAATCGCTGACTAGGCCGACCAGTCACCCCAAGCAGCACCCGTTCACGAGTATGACGCATGGACCAGCCATCATCTCCTTCGCCATATCAGAGGGAAGGAAACGACCAGCCCCACGACGACACCGCAAGCAATGACATTTTAGTGAGCATGACAAACCATAGTCGAGATACTGATAAAAATCACTACTAATTAAATTACCATAATAATCGCCACGCATTACTTTCAACTAACAATGGTTTGTTAATATTTAGCTTTATTAAAAGACAAAGAAGTTTGTGTGTATCTATTTAAATTCTAATGACACCTTAAGCCCATGACTGTTTGTTGTTTAGATAATCGTTGATCGTGTAGTAGGCTTTCCTAATAAGGAGATTTTTTACAGTTAGCTTGAATTTATTTACAGGAAGGTCGATAACATGTATAGGAATTTTATTATAAAAACGTACATCAAGACCTTCGAGCGAGTTGTGTACCTTATGTAATCGATGATAGGTACCAATGAGTTTAGATTTGTTTCTAGTATTAATATTGTGTACATCACTGTTTTTCTTATAGTCATTAATGTTGTGTCTAACAAACATAATATTAGCAAATATATACTGTGATGCAACAGTTAAAATACCTATATCTTTAAACAACTCTCGAAGAGAGACTCTAGCACCTAAATTGTTCATTGAGCGGATGGCTCGTTTTTGTAGAATAAAAATCGTTTCAATATCAGCCGCCTTGCCCCAAAGTAGTATACCATAGGACATGACGCTATGAAAGTAGCTAATATAAACTAACCTAGCTGTGTCCGTATCAGTGAGCTGACGTACCTTCCATACTGCATAAGCTGCCGAACTAAGTCTACCCGCAAGGCTATCTATCTGGGCTCCACATTGAAGTTTACTATCTAATGTATAGATAGAATACTGTTAAGAATACTGTTGAGTCTACAATACTTATGATTTCATTATTTATAGTTAGATTAGTGCCTAGTTGTTTTACATTTGGCATAGTAAATCTCACACATTTTGTTTTATTTGAATTCAGTAGGAGATTATTCGTTGTAAACCAATTCAATACATCATTTAGTGCCCTATTCACATCGTCAAAAACTGTTTTCTTACGATCGACTTTAAAAATAAGTGACGTATCATCAGCAAATAGAACTATATCACAGAGATCTTTTAAATCTATATTTTGTCAAACAGATTCTAGGTACCTAGCACACATTATAATACTACTATTTAAATGAATAAAGAATTAGGTATAGGCAATTTATGAAGAACCAGTTTATTTTACGCTTTTAAGTGTTTTTTTGGCAGAGAGTTTTCGTTGGATGTTTTTTGGAAGTCGGTTTTTTTTTATAAAAAGTTTTTTATTTTATTAAAGGGCTAAGTATAAGAGTTTCTGAATGTATTTGATATTCATTCACGCCCCCGGCACTGTCTGGATCTAGATAAAGTTTGGTGATCATTTTTTACTATACAATTCTGGATTATTACAACCTGAGAAAGTACCAACGTTCTTGCGAATGGAGGCTCTGGCAATAGATAATGACATTATTATCTTATATATATAAAATCAAATCAAATCATTTATTTTGCAAACATGGGTATACAAATTCTGATGTTAAGTGTAAAAATCAATTGCTGTTCGTTCGTCTCGCTAAAACTCGAGAACGGCTGGGCTGATTCAGCCGACTTTGGTTTTAAAATGTTTGACGTAGTCCAGGGTAGGTTTAAGCGGTGAAAAATTAAAAATAACTTGAAAATTCAAATGTCACGTGTACGAAGCAGCGGGCACAGCTCGTCCTACTAATATTATAAACTTGAAAGTTTGTAAGTATGGATGGATGGATGGATGTTTGTTACTCTTTCACGCAAAAAGTACTGAACGGATTTGGATGAAACTTTACAGTAATATAGCTTATACGTCAGAATAACACATATGCTACAATTTGCCACGATAACCGACATACACGCGGGCGGAGCCGCGAGCAAAAACTAATTAGATATTAATATGACAGTGTACAAATCTGATCTATCCGATGAATGAATTTGGGTGGGTGTAATACAGAAAGATATGAATATTTTGTTGCATTAAAACGAAGCTTTCGTAATTGAAATTCATGGGTACGGAAAACCCGCCCAAATCTTAGTAGCTATTTTATCATTGGTTAATGAATGAAGATCGAATTTCAATCCTCTTGGCAACCACTAGTAAGATAAACTGTTAATATTAAGTAGATGGACGAAGATCATTCATCAATAAATCATCTGACAATCCAATATCAGCTTAAAGTATAATTTTTAATTCAAATTAAACTTTGATACTCTCAGAATCCCGTACCTTCAAAATATATATTTATGTGAATCATTCAAAGAACGGCAATAAAAAGAGTAATCGCATGTGATTTATAACATTATATACGAATTGAACGAATAGATAGGGACAGAAATTTGTTATCTTTATCACCAATTACTAAAAAGGGAAAACGTGGCGAGATTATGAACTAATGGATGTTCCAAAAACAAAATTTTCTTTGTCTATCTGTATAATGTTGTAACACCAAGATTTAGATTCGCCTGAGTCAGTTTTGCCCTCGCATTTAATCTAAGTGACTATAAATCGATTTGGTAACCTCTCTAATGTCATTCCACGTAATCTTATTAGATTCCACTGATATTAATCCCACTGAAGATTTATTTTGTTTTCTATTCGCGTTGGAATTTGTTAATTAGTGATGTAGGTATTTGAATTAAAATGAAGCTTTTTGTAGGCACTTTTAACGAGCAAAAGGCTAGTGAAAAGGTCGTAATTTGATTAACTTTTACAAGTTGCATGTCATGGAACAGGATAGGATTTATCTCCTCTACTACACGTGGATGCAGGCGAATTGCTTTCATTTTTTTAAATGGAATTTCAAACTCAAACTCACACATTAAAAAGAGAGTTAAAATTCTTTTATAATGAAAGTAATTTATACACCTCTAATTAGAATTTACTTACACTTTTTTTGTGTTCGCGGCAATAATTATTTTTACATTCATTAAGTTTTCTCTAAAGCTAATTACATAATTAAGTTTTTGCCAATCCTTCCAATGAAGTAGACTACATCCCTTATACATATACGATTTCTCGAAAATACAGAACTAGCCAAATGTGCGACGCGACGGGTAACAATAGCCATTGTGTAAACGTAATTTACCATAAAATTTTCGTTACTTTGAAATTTAATATTACATTATTTAGTTTAGAATTCTAGAAAGTGTCTACGACTCTTGCCCGGAGCTAACAGCCTGCAAGGACAAATTAGCGCATTTTTAGTTTTTGACGTGTCCTATCCCAACTCCCAAAAGCTTTTATTTGAGTTTCGCATAATTTCGGTTATAAGGTCTAAATAATTTCACTCTTTGAGGTATACAATCAAAAGCCTATGCTTAAATGAGAATAAAAAATTTAAAGGAAAACATATCCTGGAGAATAATAATGATGATTTAGACGGCACATTTATTTTTGTAATAAGTTGAATTATGATGGTAACTCGCTGTATAGTGAAACCTGGTTAAGTGGGACATCAAGGGACAAGCAAATTGGTCTCACTTATAGGGGTATTCCACTTACCCAGTGTCTCAGATATCCAGGTATAAATAAATATCAGTCTCATTTACAGAGGGTTCCATTAATAGAGGTCAGAATACAGGTTATTTCAGTTATAGAGGTGCAATTCTTAAATAAAATAACCTATTATGTAAACATTATAAGTGAGTTTTAATCGTTATTGGGAATCAAAAAAAGGTAATAAAGGAAATGTAATAAACAAAAACATTCAAGCACGTTTTCTTATAAATAGTACAAAAATGAAAACATAATAATAGGTCTTTACCTATGAAATTGCCGTTTTGTATGCAATAAGTGAAAGTACTTATTTTTTCAAACTTTTTTATTTCTCTTATTCGAAGTAATCACCCATGCAATCGACGCATCTTTGCCAACGCATTGGCAGTTTATTGATGCCCTTCTTGTAAAAATCAGCTGGACGGGAGGCAACAAACTCTTCAAAGGCATTTTGTACTGCCTCTCGGGAATTGAAATTTTTACCCACTAAAAAGTTGTCTAAATTTTGGAAAAAGTAAGGACTGACAACATCATTTGGTACAGTTCGCAACAGACAGTCTCCAAGCTGCAAGAGCTGGGGTTGGAAGCTCTCCCTCATCCGCCATACTCACCAGACCTTGCACCTACCGACTATTACTTTTTCCAAAATTTAGACAACTTTTTAGTGGGTAAAAAATTCAATTATTATTGCACAAAACTTAAGGGTGCATGTGGGGTGATCCACTCCAGTTTTCGCACAGTTGAAGACAGATCTCTCAATTAAGAAACCTGATGCTCACTAATGCCAGCTAGCATACCTTGACCAAAACTAAAAGTTAACAAGGGTTTATTTTTCTTAAGTAAGCATCTTTGTAATCGATACTTCGATACTATTATAATAGGTCCTTACCTATGAAATTGCCGTTTTGTATGCAATAAGTGAAAATACTTATTTTTTCAAACTTTTTTATTTCTGTTATTCGAAGTAATCACCCATGCAATCGACGCATCTTTGCCAACGCATTGGCAGTTTATTGATGCCCTTCTTGTAAAAATCAGCTGGACGGGAGGCTACAAACTCTTCAAAGGCATTTTTTACTGCCTCTCGGGAATTTAATTTTTTACCCACTAAAAAGTTGTCTAAATTTTGGAAAAAGTAATAGTCGGTAGGTGCACGGTCTGGTGATGGTAATGGCGGATGAGGGAGAGCTTCCAACCCTAGCTCTTGCAGCTTGGAGACTGTCTGTTGCGCAGTATAGGGTCGCGCGTTGTCGTGAAGCAGCTGCAAGAGCTGGGGTTGGAAGCTCTCCCTCATCCGCCATACTCACCAGACCTTGCACCTGCCGACTATTACTTTTTCCAAAATTGAGACAACTTTTTAGTGGGTAAAAAATTCAATTCCCGAGAGGCAGTACAAAATGCCTTTGAAGAGTTTGTTGCCTCCCGTCCAGCTGATTTTTACAAGAAGGGCATCAATAAACTGCCAAGGTGTTGGCAAAGATGCGTCAATTGCATGGGTGATTACTTCGAATAACAGAAATAAAAAAGTTTGAAAAAATAAGTACTTTCACTTATTGCATACAAAACGGCAATTTCATAGGTAAAGACCTATTATCTATCTAAGTCTCGTATTATGGTTTGAAGATTACTTTCGTCATAAAGTTCAATTTCAATATAACGAAAGATGAGCGGTTTAATCGACTACGAAATTCAACACTTGAGACAGAATTCGTTTAGCTGTGTTTGTTTCAAAATTAGAATTAGAACTTTATGTTATTACTAGCTGATCCGGCCAACGTTGTTTTGCCATAAAAAAATGGGGTATAAAAAATAGATGTAGGTCGATTCTCAGACCTACCCGAAATGCACACCAAATTTCATAAAAATCGGTTCAGCGGTTTCAAAGGAGTGTGGTAACTAACATTGTGACACGAGAATTTTAAATATAAGATAGAACGATTTCATATCTTATTCTTTCTAAGTTTTTTGCCTCCAGCATATCGCAAACTCTAGCATAACAACGTTGAAGCCAAAAATATTTTTAACGATAACATTATTTGTAAAGTGAAAGTTTATAAAGCAGCACGGCAATTGTATGTCTTTCTTTGTAATATAATTATGCTATCGGTTCTTTTAAGAAACCCGTGGTTCTCGAAAAATTAGCAACTTTCCGTTTAAGGACCGCATTTTCCAATTTAATGTTACACATAATTAGCATTACATTACGAAACGTATTCTTTATGTTAGATTTTTTTCATTGAGAGATTAACTCTTTTTCATTTTGTAAAAAGTTTAATAAGCATATATATCGCATATACTCGAATTAGAACAGATTCAGTGGGAAGATGATTCACAAACCACTTGCGTGTACTTCTCATAATAAGTACCTAGGCATTATAGCCCCCTGACTACTTATAGTTTCAACATACATTTTCCATGGTCATCAGTCCCGATAACTAACTACAGAACTTATATCTATATTATCGTAATATCTGATAGTAACTTTGAATATAGAACAAAAAACGGAATGGTGAAATATTGATATTTATTAGGTATATTATCTCGATGTCAAAATTTTTTTGTTGTCAGATTATCAGTTAGTACGTATTTAAGAAGAAAACAACATGTTCTTTGAAATGAAATAGGTCAATGAGGAGATAAGCATGCAGGGTTTTCGGTCCATCACTGAATAAGCCGAGAGTGCACTACTAAACTTTTGTTTTGATATAGCTCACCCTTGTAATAAGTAAAATTATTAATTGGCATAGTACATGTTTAGTGGCGTCATTAATGAACTCATAGATCGTTGCAATGTTTTCAAACTGCATAGCGAATAAAATAGATTATTCTCAGAGCTCGAATCTAGTATTCGTCTAGCTAGCGCCTGTAGTATTTTCAATTCACTTTCCATTATATAGGTAGTCTGAAGATAGCGGTTTATAATAAGGATAAATGATTAAGATTTTCAGTATCCTCTCCATTTCAAATAATAAAATAACAAATAAATTTTCTTAAGTCACGACAACTTTCAATATGTAGGTACCTATATAAGTATATATACTTAGTAAGGGCCTTACTCAACGTGTAGAGGCAAAATCATATTGCATTAAGAATCATTAGACCAAATCTATCACTGTGTGACTATTCAATCAATCAGATAAAAAAACGGTTAAACACTTTTATTATAATCGGTATAATCTCGTTCTTATTAAAAAACACATGGTTTACTCCGTCCAACAACACGACTTTAAACTTAGCTCCGCAATTCCACAGCCTGTCTTGATGTTATGTAAACACTGCTTAAAACATAAAACGCTTCATTAAAACTTTTATTAGGAAGACCAAGTTTAAGCGGTCTCTGGGATGCGGTGTACACTGTATGTTACAGTTTTTGTACTACTTATAGAGCTAACTTACGACGTACTTTAAAAGCGTACAAAATTTTTAAAACAGCTGGAAAACTGGGGTCGGTAAAAAGAGTTAACTAGCCGACTGTTTCTGAAACCAGGAATTATGTGCGCATTTCACATCAAGCTAATTGCTTGATACATTTGTTGGGGCTTGTTAATGTTTGTTTAATTTAATGAACAATACGTAGTAATTGCAAGTACATTGTGTCACTACATACCTACTACTATTAAGTCACAAAATATCGATTATTATTATTACATAACATTGGTTTTCTGTAAGGCTGTGGTATTACAGCAGTCGACCCGGTCCGCTTGTGCCGTAGTATGCCTCTCCAACCAAGCAACGGTTTAATCCATACGATCTGTTGACATCCAATTTTAGGTCTATAACACTTGAGTATATAATTGCACAGCTTTAGATACTATTTATGACTGAGAGTCAATATCATTGTCAAAATGGTCATGACTTATGATACTTTGTGTTTCTTATTTTTTTAATTACTTAGGTATTTGTACAGTTAAGATAATAATTATAAGGTCATGAAAAAGCTCCGTCCACTGGAATTCCTTGCCTAGATTCCCTAGGAAATCTTTTTGGATTTAATTTCCATTTTGATCACCCAGGGGATTCATTTGGAAGTTTTTATAAACACATCATCAATTTGGATCCTCTGCTTAAACCGATGATGGGGGATTTATTTGGATCTATTGTCTACAACGATCACCAAAGGAATCCTTTTGGAATTTTATACATTTTGCTCCTCAAGGGGATTACTTTCGTAGCTTTTCTAAACAAAATCCTCTAAATATTCATATTTTAATTTAGGTTCAAAATAAATGGCTTAATAGTGTTTTTAATGAGTTTTGAATTGTGCTGGTAAATTACATGATGAAATGTATGTAATAGGTATGGACCTATATACAATATTGGAAATTAATAACAATATTGTGTGTTTAATATTATAAATTTGTTTGTTTGCAAATACAGTCTCTCTCTCAATTGTACATAATTTTTTTTTATAAACTATCACTGTTACACATATTACAGTATCCGTTGCACGTATTACGATTTTTTTATGGCATTGGGGGCAAACGAGGTGGAGTAATTACCGCTGCCCATGAACACCTGCATCGCAAGAGTTAAAAGTGTGTGTCTTGTGTCCCTTTCCACATTGAGCAAGACAGGAGCGCGGACCGAAGGGGAGTAGTCATAGCTTCTTTTTCTAATACAAAACAGTCTGTCATTTTTGCGGGGAGAATCCTTCACGCATACACATTTTAGACTCACATATACAAAAACAATTACATGTCATTACCAAGTAACGCACATATAAATACATTCTGTGTCATAAAAGTTTAACGAGTAGGCCCATTTGGGCATACACTTTGACAGAGGAAAATGCCTGCGTATGACTACACCCTACGTGTTGCACCTATCCCTATCCAGAATCAAGGGGAGCAGATAACCACACACTCGCTCTATCATTACAATTCTTTTCGAATTATAGTTCATTCGTTTAGATACTGTCGGTGCACCCGAACACCATTGTAGTTATTATTTTGAAATACGAATATATTAAATTCATGCAACGGCGTAAACTGAAAAGAAAAATTCCCTGCCAAAAAACACTAAAAAGCGTAAAATAAACTGGCTCTTTATAAATTGATATGTGCCAATTCTTGTCTATGCCTAATTCTTTATTCATTTAATTTTTTTTCTTTTTTGGCTTGGCACCGACTTCAAACAGATTTTAGGTACCTAGCACACATTATAATACTACTATTTAAATGAATAAAGAATTAGGTATAGACAAGAATTGGCACATAGCAATTTATGAAGAGCCAGTTTATTTTACGCTTTTTAGTGTTTTTTGGCTAGTTTTCGTTGGATGTTTTTTGGAAGTCGTTTTTTTTTAAGTTTTTATTTTTCAGTTTTTAGTACAAAAAATCGTAGTAAGTTGAACTATTTCATAAAATTTCTGCTGATGCAAATAACTCAAGTGGTTTAAAAAGACGTATTAAAAGTCAACCCCTATTTCACCCCTTAGGGATAGAATATCCAGAAACGCTACGTAATTCGTTAATACTCATTTTTATCAGTAGCCCAAAAATAAAGTGTTACTTTTCTAACTTAAAAAATACGAACTTTTATACAATCTTTCAACCTCTATTTCACCCTCTTAGGGATAGAATATCCAGAAACGCTTAAATATGTATGTACTCATTTTTAATCAGTAGCCTAAAAATAAAGTGTCACGTTTCTAACTTAAAAAAATACGAACTTTTATACAATCTTTCAACCCCTATTTCACTCTCTTAGGGGTAGGATATCCAGAAACGTTTAAATACGTATATACTCATTTTTAATCAGTAGCCCAAAAATAAATTTTTAACTTAAAAATGACGGACTTTCGTACAAACTTTCAACCCCTATTTCACCCCCTTAGGGGTAGAAATTCCAAAATTCCTTCCTTAGTGGGTCTACTCAATAAAACGATCCATATGAATAACTATAAGAATACAAATGAAGGTCTATTTGGACGAGTAACATTAAAATCATCCTCTAATCCCTAACTGTTGAAGAGTATAACCTTCTATCATCAGCTCACCTAAATAACTTGAAAGTATACGACTAAAGGTCTTTAAATACGTATGAAATTGTAAGAATTATCCTCCAACTCCTAACCGTTGAGGAGTTGTACCTTCCACCTTCCGTCATCAGCTTACCTAAATAATTTGAAAGAATACGACTAAAGGTAACTTACATACATATGATATTTAAAGATTTATCCTCCAACTCCTAACCGTTAAGGAGTTGTACCTTACATCATCAGCTCATCATCATAAAATGATGACTACTAGACGCAAATACCGGTGTAACTTCAGAAAATATACGAAAAACATAATATGTGCCTAAAAAAAATGAGGGTTTCCCTCGATTACCCTGGGATCCCATCATCAGATCCTGATATGGTGGCAATGGGACCACCTCGGGAGCATACCCTATCGAATACAAAAATAATTTTCAAAATCGGTCTACAATTGACGGAGTTATCGGTGAACATCCATAAAAAATATAAAAAATACATACAGTGGAACATAGAACCTCCTCCTTTTTGTAAATCGGTTAAAAAGAGCGTACTCGTTCTTAAAAGGCTGGCAACACACTTGTGACGCCTCTGGTGTTGCGGGTGTCCATGGGCGGTGGTAATCGCATACCATCAGGCGATACGTCTACTCGTTTGCCCACTATACAATTAAAAAAAAACGTGTGGCACTCACACTGTTATTCTGATGTATAAGCTATATTACTGTAAAGTTTCATCCAAATCCGTGCAATAGTTTTGCGTGAAAGAGTAACAAACATCAATCCATCCGTCCATCCATCCATACTTTCGGATTTGTAATATTAGTATAGATTTTATTTTGCCAGTTTCTAATTTAATCTTGTTCAAAATGTATTTTGTAATGTAATAATTGTTAGGGCGTTAGTGTACCTCGTAGTTGCCAAACAGCTTTAACAGATGGCGCTGACCGGTTTTCATTTATGCAGTATTTTTTTTTCTTTGAACATGTATACGGGGCGCGCATGCGGTGAGTGTGGCATTATAAAGATATGATAAATACCTATACACCTATATACTTTCTCAAACCCATACTGTTTTGTCTGTCTTTCTCTGTCACGCACGAAGTGACAGACAGATTTCGGAGCAGCTCGTCAACGAATCTGTCTGTCTCTGACACAGACAGACAGATTCGTTGATTCGTCGTTCGGAGCAGCTCGTCTCGATCCGTGCGAGCTTCGGGTGTTAGGTTTCTTCGTTACGTTACGGAATTTCTGCACAAAAGCCTCAAAGCCCGCGATAAAAGCTATGCAATAGCTTAAAAACTGACAAATCATACTTGCTTGTGGCCAGGCGATCAGGGCGGGCCCTTTGATTTTGTGGCGGCTTGCCGCACGTGCGGCGCGGCGCGATCAATATGACCGTATCTAAGCGAATAGACTATACCTAACATTGGTTTTCAGTAAGACCGTGGTATCACTGCAGCACAGTCGACCCGGCCCGCTTGTGCCATAGTAATATAATAGCATGGCTCTCTTGCTAAGCAACGGTTTAATTCAACTTTTGACATACGATTTTAGGTCTATAACACTTGAATATTTGGCCGTTTGATTTGAATTGTCCAATAGGCCTACCATTTATTAAAAATATCATAATCATACTTTATTCCCTTTCTCCTCACTCCTTACAAATTATCCTGAAAAGGGACAGTTATTTATATGTAGGTGTAGGTATGTTGTTAATTAGATTTAAAACAATAAACACGGGTTATGAGAGAATTGTGCCTGCATCAATCATCTATTGTATTCACCTCGCATGCCATTTAAATCCAACAGGTATTTTACGGATGACAAATATTACACAGCCCCTAACACTAAATTATTATTTTAGCTAAGCAGTGCTCGCAACGGGAGGCGTTAATATCCAATTAAACTTAAATCGTGTTGCTATAATCTTTAATGTGGTTAGTCGATAGTATTAACATGATCACTTCACGTTATGGATAAACACTACAAGAACTGAACTACATGAACTCTACAGGTTTTATACTACACACAAAGGTACGCATGTTTTTCTTTGACGAGCCGCTTATATTTGTTTCTAGACTTTTTTGATATTTATTTTACATGTATTTTATGTTTTTTACCGACTTTAAAAAGAGGAGGTTCTCAATTCGACTTTATTTTTTTTATATTTGTTACCTCAGAACTTTCGATTGGGTGAACCGATTTTGATGTTTTTTTTTATTTTGAAGCTGGTGCTTCCCGTGTCATTTCAATTTGGTCCAGTTCTTGAAGTCGTTTTTTTGTTATTTTCTTCGTTGATCTTTTAAAATAGGTAATCTCTTCTAATAGAGATTGGAGCACAATACCTATATTAAGAATTAGTCTAGACTAAGATTAGTAGTAATCTTAGAAGGACAGATCCTATTGTCATAATCTTTACGGTAGATTAAACTAATGCGAATATTGAACAAAGACGTATTTCTATTCAATTACGTTAAGTCTTTACCTACTTGAAAATCCTAAAGACTACTAGAGTTGAAACTGGAAAAAGCAGTGGAATGCGACGTAACGACTTTCGTTGCGTCAAACCTAAACTATATCTTTATATAGTTTAGGTTTGACGCCAACGGCTAGCAACGGATAGCCAAAGGCTATGGCTACTAACTCAAACTTGGCAAAACAGTCTTGGCAACTTTTCAGTGATAGAAGACTATATTTTTTCTTCACATTGTTCGAAATTAAAAGTTAGTCGTCTAGTCTTAAGTGTACATTAATCTTCAGTAACGCATTACTGAATAAGTTTCAACATTATATTTGTGAAGATGGTGAGTATCTACCGCCCTTTCTAGGCCTTATTCGGGATAATGCTGGATAATTTTTATCGTTCATACGTCACTCGCTCACGTCACGCAAATTAAATTTCAGTTTCATTTTAAAAAAAACTGATTAAAAAATATTTAATAAGTAGCTCTAAAAGTTCCTAGCGCAATTGTTGTTCAAGTTAACTAATAACAAAACAAAGACTTAAATAACCCATGTCTGTTCATCAAAATCGGTTTAATGGTTTAGCCGTTAAATCGTAACAGACAAACAACAGACAGACAAGTTACTTTCTTATTTACAACTAGCTGTTGCCCGCGGCTCCGCCCGCGTGAATGTCGATTTTCGCGGCAAATAGTAACCTGTATAAGACTGCCTCGTTGGTCTCGCGGTTGTCGTGTGCGACTGCTGATCATGAGGTCTCGGGTTCGATTCCCGGGTCGAACCAAGTGTTTGTATGATCTACAAATATTTGTTTCGGAGTTTGGGTGTTTTCTATGTATAATATGTATGTATTTACAAAAAAAAAGTAATATATGTATTTGTATCAGTTGTCTAGACCCATAACACAAGCTCTGCTTAGCTTGGGACTAGATGGCGTTGTGTGTTAGATGTCCGAAATATTTATTATATATTATATTATATATTACTGTAAAGTTTCATGCAAATCCGTTCAGTATATCGGTTAGTGGACATCCTGATTTCGAGCGGGAGCGCATTCCAGAGTAGTACTGCTTGAACAAAGAACGAACAGTTCACGAAGTCGGAGTTATGAGACGGACATGAGAGAAGCAGATTATTAACTGAGCGAAGATTTCTATCGTGATTAGAGCACAGATATCGGAAATACGGAGCAAAGTAGGTAGGTAAGGATGACGAGTTGAGAAATGAAAATAGGAAGGTAAGTGCTCGCTGATTGAACTGTAGGCGAATAGGTAACCATTTTAACTGGGAACGCAAAGCAGACACATGGTCATACTTTCGAATATTGAAAATAAATCGAATGCAGTTAAGAAGACGGTCAATCTTGTTAAGGAGGTCTGCATTCAGGTCGAAGTAACACACATCACCATAGTACATTCAGTGTTCCTCAAACTTTTTGGGTTCAAGGTACATCTAGGAAGATTAAAAATTTTGGAGGTACACCATAATTTAAAAATATTTTTAAGTAATAAAAAACAATGTTTCTTATTAGTTACAAAACTATATTTTTATTTTACACTTTAATTGAGCATAGGCGGTCTCATCTCTTCGTCGATCGTCTTGAGGCGTTCCCTTTTTTGTTTTTTACTGTGGTAAGAGTTAAAAATCCTAATTCACATAACTTTAAATTTTTCTTATCTAGTTTTATGGTTAGGCAGTCGTAGACAAAATAAAAAGATCTCAGAAATTACAGAATAAAAAATATAAAGTCCTCAGAAATCAGAACAGATTTGTCTGTAAATTCTGAAAGCTGCAGCACTTTGAATAGGAAGGGAAGAATAGAAATAGGGCGAAAATTTTCAGGAAAGGAAGAATAAGAATAGGGCGAAAATGTTCAGGAAGGGAAGAATAGAAATGGAGCGAAAATATTCAGGAAGGGTAGAATATAAATAAACTTCGTACCGCCATATTTACATATCTGACTTAGCTTCCTACAGGCAGTGTACAGTCGCGGACAAAGAAAAAGACTTTTCCCGTTATCTTTTTTTTTTCTTTCTAGCAAAAAAATAATGAAAGAAATCGGACTATGTGTTATTGAATTACAACTAAGTACATATTTTGACTTTCATCCCCTCTCTCCAAGAAACTGTGCAGAATTCCGGGATAAAAAATTGTATTTGAATCCATTCAGTAGTTTCGGCGTGATGCGCGGTCAAGATACAGACAGACAGACAAAAATGAAAAAAAATGACAGTGTTGGCTTCAGTATCGATTATAGAGAGCACTCCAAAAATTTTTTCAACATATCTTTAATATACAGAATTGGACCGGTTACATTTTTATTATAAGTATAGATATAGATAGATATTGTTTTTCCTATGGATAGAGAGATTTCGATAAATCTGTAGGTGTATCTGTCCACGGGTATTGGAATTAATAAAATGCGTAGAATATAGTTTTACAAACGTTCATGTAATCACACACTTCACATACAGTTTACACACGGTAGTTACACTTAAGAGTAGAAGTTTAGACACGCACAAAAGACAACAAAAGTATAGCAAGAGTATAGCGAAAGGATAACAGTTTATGAGAAATAGAAATAACGATATAAACACAAATTAACGATAGCGGTAAGCGTCAAGCAAAATCAATTGTTGGGAGCTACAGAGAATTAGCGCGGAGTGTGCGTCGGGTGCGAGCAGACAATGCACTGACGGGAGTGACGGGTGGGAGTAGACTCAAACCGAAGCGGCGCGCGCGGCGCCGAGTAGATCCGATGATTGCCGACAGCCACACCTCCGCTAGACAGCTGTTCCGCTACAAATCAAATACTTAATGCTACACCGAATTATACGTAATACTTGTGCGTAAAACTTTTCCACGATACATTAATCAAAGTGTATTTACGTATGTGTGTATTACGTATGGCTGTCAACAGATGTAACTACGTGTTGTTTTTCGTAATGATAAATTCTTTATAAATTTTTTTTTCCAATAGATAGAGAAATTGTGATAAATTAAATACTTAATGCTACAATCTTCAGAGTATCTCCTTTCTAACAAAAAAATATTTATTGCAATCGGACTACTCGTTAATGAATTACAATTAATTACACATTTTGACTTTCAACCCCCCTCACAAGGAAACCGTCCGGAATTTCGGAATAAAAAGTATCCTATGTCTTACCTCGTAGTATGAACTCAAATCATGCCAAGTTTCATTTGAATCCATTCAGTAGTTTCGGCGTTATGCGCGGCCAAGATACAGACAGACAGACAAAAATGAAAAAAAAAAATAGTTTTGGTTTCAGTATCGATAACAGAGTGCCCTCCAAAAAAAAATTTCAAAGTATCTTCAATGTACAGAATTTGACCTGTTACATTTTTATTATAAGTATAGATATAAGTATAGATATCAGTATGGATAATTCATCTGTGTAGTCATCATTCGCTAGTAGTTTTTTTTTCTCCTATAAAAAATACAATCAATATTTTATTTACTTTATACATTTTGTTTTTCATCTTATTTTTCACCTGATGTCTACAACGGCTCCTTTGTGCTCACTCTACCCCTAAGTCGACACTATAACACATAGTAACTATTTAACGAACAAAACCGCAGGCAAAGCTAGTATTACGTACGTTTAATATTCCTAACTTTTTTCAGCTTTGTCCTCAATAAAGTCTTATCTTGAAGGGTCTGTGTTTTAGTGCGAAATAAAATGCTAGTAAGTATGCAGTTTATGAGACGAATTCGAAGAGGTACTTTGATGAAATGTGGGATACATGTAAAATATAGCTCTAAGGTGGGTTACCTAACTTATTTTTATGGTGGTCGTAAATTGTACCTAATAACCTTTGCATTTAGGTTCATTAATAATTGTATCGTATAGTACGGCAAACGAGCAGACGAGTACCTACCTGATGGAAAGTTTCAGAACTCTTTCCACTCATGAACGCCTGCTACAAAAAAATCCCTCTTCGACTCCGATTAACGCCACCATTTTCTGTGAGGCCGGCTGGTGTGTCACTGGGGTTGAGTCGGCCCATCTGTGCTGAAAGATGGCAACGACTAACAGTGTAGACTAGACTACACTAGTCTTTAAAAAAATTAGGAGGAATTAAAACAGATGCGTGAATCAGAAACTAGAGACTCATCAAGTTTACGGGACATAAATTTGCGATTTTTTTTTATTATATTTCAAGTTTTTGGGTAGTCTAATTCTACATTACACGAGTTTCATATTGAAAATACATCCAGCTTTTTCTATAATATCATTGTGCTTTTTTCATGCTTTATTATTTTTAATTTCGTAAAAAAACCGTTCCGTTGTGCAGTTTAATAATATCGGACATAAAAATATACGCAGGGTTGTGTTCATATTAGGTAACACTTATTCATTTTATGATCATGTACCTACCTATTGTTTTGTACCAATGTGAATGTCCGATATAAATTTGTGCGAGACAAATTACAGTAACTTATTGTTATGTGATTTATTTATACCTCGTTGGTCACGCGGTTGGCGTGTGCGACTGCTGATCATGAGGTCTCGGGCTCGATTCCCGGGTCGGACCAAATGTTTGTATGATATACAAATATTTGTTTCGAAGTTTGGGTGTTTTCTATGTATAATATGTATGTATTTACAAAAAAAAGTATATATGTATTTGTATCAGTTGTCTAGTACCCATAACACAAGCTCTGCTTAGCTTGGGACTAGATGGCGTTGTGTGTTTAGATGTCCGAAATATTAAAAAAAAAACAAAAAAAACTTGATGGTGCAGCTTATTGGTACATGAACGCATAATCTTTTGCCTTCGGTGTGCATTTGGATGATACTGTTTAATTTTGGTTGCATTTGGTGCATCTGAATCAGGTCCTATCCAGGGGAAGCCACAGCTCTCTGGCAGCTCCCGGCTCCGTCAACAGCCTCTTCCTTAAGCTATACAGATTCACAGAAAGGAAATCACTGCACCCCAGCACTCTTCAACCGCCAATATGTGGTAGGGATTTAAATATAGGGTGTCTTAGTACGAGTGCACTTTTTAATTTTTAACCGACTTCAAAAAAGGAGGAGGTTCTCAATTCGACTGTATATATATTTTTATGTGTGTTCGCGGATAACTTCATCGTTTATGAACTGATTTTGATGTTTTTTTTTAATGGAAAGGAGATATCCCAACGTTGGTACCATGATAAGGACACTAAGATCTGATGATGGCATCCAAGAGAAATCGAGTCGAACCTTGATGTCGGTTTTTGTTAAAATTTTACTTGTAATTTTTATAGAGATTTTTTTGTTGGATTGTAAAGAAGACATGTTCCGATTAAGTATAGAATAAAATATCCGTCAATATCCCACACGGCTTTGATGACAGTTCATTAATCTTTTCATGAAATTTCCTATAACTATTTCTGGATGTGGCTGTATTTCAACGATGACGCCTTGGATCTCGGATTTGAGCTCAGGAATTAATTCTGGTTTATTTTCATATATTCAAGATTTCACAAAGTCCCATAAAAATGTAATGTCCCGACTGAAAATTCTTCGAAGTGTGCGAATGGTCTCAGTATAACATTCCTAATGTTTGTATTAAATTTTCACAATTATAGCACGTTGTTTATTTTAAAAGCTCTCCATTTTTAATAACCGGTATAAACATATATGGTAGGTAGGTACACCTACAAAATTTAAGAGTTGCCACATGCTCAAAGGCAAAATGACACTAAATTTAACAAATGCACTCTTATTGAAACATCCTATTACATACATAAATAATCTTTAAATCTATTTTGTTCTAAAGTTAGCTTGGTTATTTATTTTCAATGAAATTAAGTTATTTATTTTTTAGTTTTTTAATTAAGTTAGTTATTAATAAAAATGAAAAAATTTAATGACGTACCAAGTTAAATGCAAGTACTTTACAAAACCGAGGGGATATTAACAACTTCTTCTCTCAACCTCAGCCAGTTTAAAATGAAAATAAAAAACTAATGTCTACGTGAAACATGCTCGTTAAACGTTTTGTATCAACTTACAATCGTTACATTTCTCCTCGAGTAAACCCTTGAAACTTTACGACCGAGCCAAACAAAAGAAAATTAACGTTCTACTTGAAAACATTCAAAAGCGAAATGAGATTTTTTTCTCATATTTCCAGTTTGCAAATTTGCGAGTAGAGTTGTAAAATAAGTCAGAAACTTTAAGATCTGTTAACATTAATTAATTAAATTTAATCACGTAATTTGTTTAGTACGGGTTTACTTTGATTTTAGCTGTTTTGATATTCTTCGTCCTGTTTATACTTTGCCTATAATTACGTTACGATTACAAAGTCTTACATATATTTTCTAGAAACGAAAAAGTTATTACCTATAATATATTTTTAGGTAGATATTAGTAGGTATTTATCATATAAACTATCTCAGGAAACAACATCACAACTTTGTCGTCTACCAAAAATATTTTTATTATAATTACGAGAAAATAACAAGGCGATAATATCCTCATAATCTCATTGAAACATCACCGATATAATTTGCACGAATGTAATGCATGAAGCAGGCACAAATCATTGTTATTAGGATATTAATACTATAGAATTATCGTGCACGGTTGTCGTCAATACGTCCAGAGGCAATCAATTGGGTCCATATTTCTCGACGTTGGCAATGAATCCAATTATCGAGCTCCACCGAGGCGACATGTTAAATGATTCCTATTGCTTCTTTCTTTCCTGGTCTGTCTACAATATTCACTTCAATATTGCGCCGATTATTATACCTTTTGTAGATTATCCCACATTTTTTGTAATATTAAAACAATGCCGGTGATATGACTGTATTTTTCTTTAGTAATTTTAAATAAGCTGTCAGGAATCTTAAGGATGCGTGCTAACTAAATCTAATACCTTTAAACGAGCAATTCTTGTATATATATATATATAATCTGAATCTCGGAAACGACTCCAACGATTTTGATAAAATTTTGTATTCAGGGGGTTTCGGGGGCGATAAATCGATCTAGCTAGGATTCACTTTTAGAAAATTTCGTTTTATTCGTGTTTTAACAATCAAATATATAAAATCAATGTACATCTAGCGCCATCTATCGAGACTCGAGAGAACTACATTTAACTCTACTGGAATAAGGTGCAGAATAAACAGTATCAGGGCGTACCAAGAGAGGGCACTTAAGTAGTGCCCTCTCTTGGTACGCCCTTATAACCCATTTATAAAAAAAAAATACCGAGCGACGCTCGGTCATCCAGGTACTTATAGTTATGAGAGAAGCATGTAGCCCATATAGGTCCAGAAGTCGGAATGCAGTAGTTGTAAAAGCTGATGAAATTCTCCTATAATGCTAAAGCCTTAACGATTTTACCTACTGTAATATTAAATTTTTTGTAAACTGTATTCCTATGATGTTTTTATATTGTAGCTTTAGCATTCAGATAATGGTTATTCTTTATCTTATTTCTTCTATTGCTATACCTACACTGTATTACTTGTTTGGCACCTAGGTACAAAACTTTATCTAATTCTCTCAGTATCGTATCTTATTTACAGGATGTCGGATTATCGCTTCCGGTTAGTTATCTTACCTATAGATCCTAGCTTGCCTAGAGTACAACCAATCAGATGACTCATTCTCCTAGCTCTTGCGTCCTAAGGAGCCGGAGATCCGAAGAGATTTTCAATCGCGTCAGCATAAAAGTTCGCAAAGTAGTCCCAGGGCCCCACAAATTCACAATCCATCCTAGCTGATAAATGATTGGGTATTTACTTCTTTGACTAGCTTAGTGAATTTTTTCCTATCAACCAGAACTCGGACATGGGTCACCTTGAAATTTCCACACGTGTTTCGCCTCTATGTAAAGCATTGCATAAGATACTTGACACAATTGGCTTATCTAATCGCTATCTAATAGTAAACATCATAAACGCATAAAGAGCGCCCTACATATCTATGTCTATGTGCTGCTAAATCGTGTCCTAAGAGTACTTATGTATAGATAAAATTACGTAAACGCGTTGGATTGCTATTGTAAAAAGAAAAAAATAATTGTAGGTAGTAGAGCCACGCTGATTTCAGCACGAACGGGCCGGCTCGACCGGGGCGGTAGTACCCTCGCACAGAAAATCAACGTAAAATGACAGCAGCAGTGCTGTCGTGTTTCGTTGGTGAGTGCGAAACCGGAGGCCCAATTAGTCTAGTCAACAAGTTCCATACTTGTTGACTAGACTAAAAGATGCAGCAGCATCACTAGGCCGCCATAGTGTGGGTCGCCATACTGCATTGTCTGCATTCGCAATGAGTATGGTGACCACCACTCTTAGATTCTGCTTATGTTTTCCATCAGGCAGAGTAGAGTCATTTTGGCGGGCCAAACATAAAAAAAAAAAGTATAGTGCTTTTATTTACGACTAGTTAAGACTAGTAATCAATATTGCTAAGAGTTTAATTATAAGTATAATAAAAAATTCACAATAGAATATAAAGCGTAACTACTGTGAAGAATATCTACTCTAATTCAGTCCATGAAGAATCATGCGTTCATGATTTGGAAAATTGGAACCAACATGTCCATCTGATTTTCAGTAAAATCATCTGCTCCTTCAACTTCATTCTGATCTAGCCACTTTAAGCCGTTGGCGCTTGCGCACAGTAACTCATTAGCTCGTCTTGTGACAATCCGTGAGGGTCGCACTTTGCGGAACATACGCGCTTGCTTAGCTGGGGCAATGTGGGCTGCTCGCCTGTGCTCTGCAGCTCTTGTGCTAGATGCAAAGTAAATACCGCATGTACTGCAGCATCTTTTCTCTTAATCACCACGTACAGTTGGGCAATAGATTAAATTTTAAGCATGTACAATCTGGATTAAATGGACCAAAATAGTATACTTTTTTTTTGTTTCAATCAGAAAAAAAATTGCGTGATATTTGCCGAGACCCCCCTCTCTCCAACGTAAGTAAGATGAGATTTGACCCGACCCCCTCCCCCCCATAAACAACTCACGTAATTTATGGACGCCCCCTTAGCAAAACCTACTAAATATACCTGACAAATAAATAAAAATTGAAAACTGTAAATGGTTATGGGATTTCTTGGAACCACGCAACGAGTCAGTAATGTAACGTTTCGAAAGTGTCTAAAAAAAGGCCTAGGTACTCGAAATAAAAACTATTTGATTTAGATTACCTACTATACGTAGGTACCGGTCTTAAATACACGTTTTGTTAAATAATCTACGGATTATTTAACAAAACGTGTATTTAAGATCGGTGCCCTATACCTAATATTAAATGATTAACAGTGTTAGAAAAGTGTTATTTAGAATTAGACGTTAGGTACATGCGTGATTCGACTACATATGCGTGTACTATAATAATTATAAACATCGATTTTAGTTGGTTAAGGGACAAAAAAAACTCTTTGCATTGGGTAGGTATTTGTAGATTTAGAAACTCAGGAATAGCTTCATTCGACTTTCGAAATTCGGCCCAAATCGACTTTAAACGCTCTAGATATCTAATTCAAGAAACATAAGATAAATAAACTTTTTAAGGAACGGTGTAATTTAAATATATTAAACTCCATCTACCTACTCAGATTCTTAGAGCTTGAATGATCAAAATAAATATTGAAAGAAAATAACCTTTGATGTACCTACCTACCTAAACATCTTTGAATATTTTCCAGTGAGACAAGCAGGTTGATATGAGTTAGTTGTTAAGTACCAAAGTTCCTGATGAATATTAAATAACATGCCCATCTTGAAATCATAAATATATACATAGGTATATATATGTTTTTAGGGTTCCGTACTCAAAGGGTAAAACGGGACCCTATTACTAAGACTTCGCTGTCCGTCTATCACCAGGCTCTATCTATCTATCTCATAAACCGTGATAGTTAGACAGTTGAAATTTTCAGAGATGATGTTTTTCTGTTGCTGCTTTAACAACAAATACTAAGAAATAGAATGAAATAAATATTTAAGTGGGCTCCCATACAACAAACGTGATTTTTTTGCTCGATATTGATTGCCGTTATCTTCTAGTACTTACAGGTAGACACTTGAAATGTACCTATACAATTATACATAATTCTGCGACTGGGCAAGTCCGATTCACACTTGGCCGACTTTTTTTATACATAAGTTAAGTCCCTTATTCTATACTTTAAGCTGCTACATAGCTCAATGTATTTACATTTGATTCATCAATCGTAAGTTGCGGTGGTCACTTGTCCTCTGACATTAATATCGTTCTTGAGTGGTAAATTCTGACCTAATCGTTCACAATAAACATCTAAAGTGAATTAAACCTTCCTAGTTAAAAAACTGTTTAGTGATCTGGACTGTGCAGTGAGAATCTTCAGAATTATAGCTTGATAAACAACAAATAATTTTATTAGTCTACCGACAATAACATTGTGTGCAGTGATATACTCGAACGCGTTAGCAACGCTGTATACCGCGAACTTAAGACCTTTTTTTCTCACGAGCACGCTGCGCATTGAAGTGGACGGGGAGACATCTGTTTTGTTTATTTTTTTCTTTGCGTTACTCTGCACTCCTGTTTTAACTTATTCCACACACTACTATACATTAAAAGTTTTTTTTTGGTTTGTATTGACACATTATATCTGAAATGTCGAAAACTCATAAAACGGCCCCGAAATTTTCTACAACCCAGTCCGAACCTGATATTGCTACGGCGGATTGCGCGAGTGGTTACGTGACTAACAGAACTAAGCGCCCCAGATCTGAAAATTCGCCTCACAGCGGTTCTGTTCTCGGTCGGCAAGAGCTTCAGGATATTATTTCCTCTTGGAAGCAAGAACAAGAAACAAATGTCTCAAACATGCTAGCCAGGCAGACTGAACTGATCACTAACCTGGTTACAGATATAAAAGAAATTAAATCACAGAATACTACTATACAGGAATCTAATACGGCGATCTGTAAATCAAATGGAGACATTGAGCGATCGATTGTATTTATTAATCAATCATTTGAAGACCTCAAAAAAGAGGTAGAAGTCTTAAGAAGGGAACGCCTAGAACAACGCACCTACATAGAGAACCTGGAAAAGAAGATCATAGACATGCAGCATCGTTCCCGTTCTTCAGGTATTGAAATACGAAACATCCCAGCCACGGAGACTGAATCTTCCGATGAACTGCTGAAAACTGTAACCAACATAGGTGAACTGGTAGGAACACCTCTATGCGAATCCGAGATCCGAGACGTGTATCGACTTCCTGGGAAATCGTCTACTTTGACTGCCCCCCGCCCTATTATTGCCGAGTTTACTACAGTCCGTGCAAGACAAAGATTAATATCAGCTGTTCGTAATTACAACAAAGACAAAAAGATCAAAGATGACAAGCTCAACACTGAACAAATCGGGATATCTGGGAAGAACCAACCTATTTATATAAGCGAGCAACTACCAGCCGCCGCGAGGAAGTTATTCCATCATACGCGTAACTTCGCAAAGAATAATAATTTTATATTTTGTTGGATAAGCAATGGTTCCATCTTTCTTCGCAAGCGGGTGGGAGACAAACAAATCCTAATACGTTCAGAGAAATGTTTAATGGATCTGGAAAACAAAGGTGCATGACTACTTGTTACTTTATACAAGTCGTCACTATTATTATATAACTATTCCATCCATTTTTTTTTCTTTGTGAACCTTTTTTATAAACTAAATAATAATGTTAGCAATTTTGTAGGCATACCCAACACCTACAACGTAAAACATCTAATGGCATACAACCTACACGAACAAAACCGTACACTATTTACAAAAATACTATACAGAATAATATTAACGGAAACCCTTACACTATATATAAAAATACTATACAGAATAATATTTACAGAAAAGCCATTCGTTTATAGCTACTTTAACATTGGTTCTATTCTAAATTTAAAACACACTGATGCTACAGGATTTTACTCAACTATAAATAATACTTTTAATACTATTGGAAAGTACGTAGTTAATTACTATTGTATGTTGTTTGTACGATTTTTTCTTTGTGTTTTAATATGTTTTGCTATGATTCGTATCATTCCTAGTTTATGCACAAGCACAACTAAACCATTTTACAATATACCCATATTAACATACTGCCGACATACTCATCACATACACAAACGACTCACAAACTTGCCGAGCCTCATTCACAAAATGACCATAACCATAGTTTCGTTCAGAAGATTTATTACTTTTACAAAACTAAGCCATATTCTTGTCCCCAATATAAATACTAAAAACGATGTGATAAAGTTTTACGAAAATATATGTTGTTGCTGCTACAATAAGTTTACTAAAATCACAGTACCAAAAACAAATAAATACGACAATATTACCTCAAAGAATTTTCTAGTCCTACCCACTACGTTAATGCGGTTCGGTAAACAAAAGTTGTCAATGTATGAAGCTGAAATCACTAACATAGCGCAAACAAAATTTTTAAATACCCACATTTTAATTTCTAATTGTGTCAACAAAGTTTTTATAAATAAAATTCAACTTGCTAAATAATATGATTATAAGTGATGTTGATAGGGACGTCATTAACTGTAGACAGGTGAGTGATCCTACGGACTACACAAAATTGACATGCAGTTTGGGCGGTAATTCCTTCCTAATATTGACAGTGAATATACGAAGTTTGAACGCAAACTTTGATATGCTTAGTCTATATCTCGCTAAGTTTAGCAAGTTAATTGACGTCATAGTACTAACAGAGTGCTGGACGAACACACATTCCTCACCACAAACTTTAAATAATTATAAAATGTTTAGAACGAAAACCTCTCTAAATAAAAGTGATGGAGTTGTCGTATATGTGAGGGACGTGTATGAAACTACTTCGTTTGAACCAAATTGTTCAGAGGGAAATTGTATTGTTGTTGGTGTTGGGAGTGGGATTTGTGTTGTCTGTACTTATCGTCCACCAAGTTTTAGGAATCCACTTAGTTATATAAACTCTCTAGAGAGTATCTTAAGTACTTGCAACAAATATAAAGCATTGATATTGACAGGCGACTTAAATCTGGATATCATGCCCAATAACCTTAATAGTAATTCTTTAACTTATCTTGAGCTGATGGCTAGTTATGGTCTAAAACAAGGAATAAATTGTCCTACTAGACAAAGTTCATTATTGGACCATTTTATGGTTAAAACAACTTATAAAACACAAACTTTTGTTTTTGACGAACTGACTGATCATTCGCCTATCCTATTGCACATGGACTACGCATGCACGCAAAAGAAGAGGGTGTCTCTTACCAACATTGATATTAATATGGATGGTATAAATCAGTTTTTAGAGAAGGAAAAGTGGTACGACCTGTACTCGACTCCAGATGCGAATGAAGCTGCTCATATAATTATAACAAAATTAGGAAACATCATAGATGCCAATACAACAGTTAGAAAAATTAATAAGCGTATCAGACCATTAAAACCGTGGATTACAGTAGGGGTAGTAAAATCTATAAAGAAAAGAGACAAGATGCATAAGGCTGTAAGGAAAAATCCAGACAATCCGGTATTTTTGAACCAATATTTAAACTACAGAAACACTTTAAAAAGACTACTTAAAACATTAAAAAAGAACTATTATACTGAAAAATTCAATAGAAATAAAGGTAATATAAAGGAAACTTGGAATACAATAAAAGATCTATGTAACATGAATAAACCTGATGTACCAACATCTACAGAATTAATGAAGTTAAAAGCCACAGTCACCGAATCACTGGACGAAGTTAATAATTTTTTTACGTCGGTGGGGTCAGACCTTGCCAATCAAACACTCCAAAAGCTTGGCACGGATGAGGTTACCTTAGCCAAAAAAGCTAAAAGATCTGATGCACCCTTGGATACTATGGCCTTACATTTAACGGATGCTGCTGAGGTTATAAATGTAATATACAGCCTTAAGACCCACAGTGCTCCAGGGTTAGATAAAATAACAGCAAAAGTTTTAAAAACATTTCGTTACCACCTCGCTGATCCTATTGCTCATTTAATTAATCTCAGTTTTGAATACGGCACTTTCCCTAAAGTATTTAAATATGCTATTGTGTGTCCCATTTATAAGTCGGGTGACAAGTCTTTTCCAACAAACTATAGGCCAATTTCTCTGCTGAGTACTCTTTCCAAAGTAATAGAAAAAGTTATGAACAAACGCTTGATAAAATACTTAGAAGGCAATAAACTCCTTAGTCCTAATCAACACGGGTTTCGTGCAAATCACTCCACTGACGGTGCCGTCTTACAATTAACCTCCACAATCACAGAACACTTAGATAAAGGAGACAAGTGTGTAGGGGTATTCCTAGACCTACAGAAGGCATTCGATACCGTTTCGATACCAATCCTCCTAACTCGCTTAGAAAACTTAGGTATTAGGGGGAATGCGCTTCTGTGGTTTAGGGACTACCTAACTGATAGGCACCAGTGTGTAAGAGTCGGTAATCATGCCAGTGATTTCAGTGTGAGTACCTACGGGGTGCCGCAGGGCAGTACGCTGGCTCCCTCTCTGTTTTTGGCATACATTAATGACCTATGTAAACAGCAAATTAAAGGTGCTGAAATACAAATGTTCGCCGATGACACGGTTATATTATTTTATAGCAATACGTGGGAGAATGTAAGAAAACTGACTGAAGAAGGCATGTCTTTTGTCACTGCATGGCTCGAAGACAGTCTGCTAACTTTAAATGTCAGTAAAACCAGGTTTCTTTGTTTTAGTAAGACCATAGTATCCAGTCCAAAGAATTTTCAGTTCCGCACACATTGCTACCCTTGCAATCGATCAAGAGATGTGTTTCTTTCGTGCTGTGATTGTCCCACTCTAACGAGAACTTCAGACATCAAATATTTAGGAGTAAATATAGATGACAAACTAAACTGGAAGAAGCATATAGCTATCGTTAGCAATCGATTAAGGAAACTTATTTATATTTTTAAGGAATTACGGATAATACCAGACACTACTTTGCTGATACAAGTATACAAAGCACTGGCCGAATGTGTAATTACCTACTGCATCTGCTCGTGGGGCTCATCGGCTAAAACACATATACTTGGACTCGAAAGAGCACAGCGAGCGGTGCTCAAAGTGCTACTAGGTCTACGATTTCGACATCCTACAAATTTAGTCTATGAGAGAGCTGACGTTCTAACAGTACGAAAATTGTTTGTATACCAGTGTATTCGTAAGTATCACAAAACCATTATACCCTTTCTTCACGACTCAGGTAAAAGACTAGATAGGTGCCCAGTACCAAGAGCTCAAAGCACATTTGCCCAACAACAATACTATAATGCTGCACCTAGACTGTACAACAAACTCAATATTGTATACAAAACGAAACATCTATCTAATTATCAAATTAAAAACACGATTAAAATGTGGCTTAAAGATTTAAATTACAGTGAGGTGGAAAATTTATTACTTATTATAAAATGAAACTGATAAAACAAAAAATGGACATTCTCTCCACACACACGCACACTCACACACACACACACACACACACACACACACACACACACACACACACACACACACACACACACACACACACACACACACACACACTCATTCATACACACACAGAAGGAAAACATATCACTCAGAAGTATTATTATATTGTTATTGTTGTTAATGCTAGATCTAATGTGGGAATCTACTGCTTATATTTGGACCACTTTGCAACAAACATATTTGTAACAGTGTAATTTATACTTGGGAAGACACTGGCTCCCAACATACAGCTCACGCTAGTTTGGGAGTCAGGGCTCATATCTATATTGTTAAATGTAATTTGCTGCAATAAAGAATTTATTATTATTATTATTATTATTATTATTTATTCACAAAATGTACAATCGCGGACTTAATGCCAAAGGCATTCTCTACCAGTCTACCGTTGGGTGGTGCGGAAATAAGTGAGATGGTGCAGAACACTTTCGTTAGGACTTTGAACTTATACAGAAATAACCTAATAATAAGTAATAAATCAGAAGAAAGCAATGAAATATAATATATCTGCACAATCATACAAGAATACATACCTATACATAAATACATATCTATATACATACCACAATAAACACAGTATAAAATTTGAGAAGAATCTGCAGTATATTGGTCAAAGACAGGTCGTACCTTGATCCTCAACGAATTACGACTAGGTGCCATTCTGATTTCCTAAGAAGGAGCATTCCAAAGAAGGACAGATTGGATGAAGAAGGAAGAATGAACACACGCAGAAGTGTGGGAAGGGCATGACAGTAGGAGGTTATTTTTAGAGCGACGATTTCTATCATGATTGGCACACAGAAGCTGGACGGAGGAAGTTAGGTAAGTAGGTGAGTTAGGGGAGTTGAGAATAGTGTAGACTCTACACTATTCTCAACTCGTCACCTCCACGCCCTAACGACTGTCTACACTGTAGACAGTCGTTAGGGCGTGGAGGTGACGACGCTGACGAATACACATATTTACGAAGGTTAAAAAAGAATCGAATGCAGTTGTTCAGAAGTAGGTCGTATTTGTTGAGATCTGCATTCAGATACTAGTAGCACACATCTCCATAATCAATAATGGGCTGGATCAACGACTGCACCAACATAGTTTTTATCTCAGAAGGCAAAAAGTTTTTTATTCGGTATAACGCGCGCAGAGATCCTGTAACTTTCTGACTGACACTAGTAACCTGGGTTTGCTAACTAAGGTTGCTTTAGATGAACAAGCCCAAATACTTCACACTAGAACCTAGGGGAATAATTGAACCATTAAATAATATAGGTGGCAATTTGTCTAGATCTAGATATCATGTAGGGTTTTCTCGAAGTATGAGGTAACAATGATAGGTATAAATAAAATGTACGACAGTTGTAAAAGTAGGTATACTTCTTTTCTTTTTTTGATACCCCTTTGATGTTTAGTCCATTCAATCTTATAAAACAATAAATTTACATGTTTGTAACTGAAACTATCCTAATCTTAAAACTAAAATTTGTATCAGACAGGGCCCGTAACACAAGGCGACATATTGAACATACTTAGGATTTACACTTCTCATAAATCAACCTTAACTGCTTGACGTACCACGAAGGAATTTAATCAAGTAGTTTGTTCAAAACACAGGTGCTTCAATACATGTAGCAAGTATCTGTATACGTGTAACTTCCGTGGAACATGTTTCGCTTTGTAATAGGTATATGCGACATTCATATATATTTAACCAGCTTTTGCACGCAGCTTCGCTCACGCAGACTTTCATCCCCTGATTTACCCCCTTAGGGGTGGATTTTAGTAAAATCCGTTCTTAGCGGATGTCTAGACCCTATAAGGAACCTACCTGCCAAATTTCAAGTTTGTAGATGTTATAGTTTCTGAGATTTCGTGATTAATATGTGAGTGGTATTTCGCTTTTATATATATAGATTACTAGCTGACCCGGCGAACTTCGTACCGCCATATTTATATACAATAATTAGCAATAAATTAAAATTGCGACTATAATTTGAGATTTAAACTATCCTATCTCTCAATTTGGATCGAACTGCACATGGTGTGCAAATTTTATTATAATCGGTTAAGTGGTTTAGGAGTCCATTGAGGACAAACATTGTGACACGAGATTTATATATATTAAGATTGGGTATGTCAACAAAATAGGTAGGTAGGCCACGATTTTACTTCAGATAGCGTTAAAACGCAAACGTACTGCAAAGTGAAATAGATGGTAATTATGTAATGGATTAACTTACTTATTAGGTCTACTAGATTTTTTCTTGAATACGCAAAAGTGGAATGAAGTATCTTCTAAGAATTTGGTCGAAGCTATCAATATCATTTGATTATTAAAAAAAAAGAATTTGTTACCTTGCAATTATAATTAAACCTGTAAAGTGTGGCTATGTCTTCTAAATTCCATGTGAAACTGTACCTAAGTAATTTTGGTTAAGCGTGTTGCATTTCCTATATTAATTTTTCTAACTATTTTTCAATAACCAACGGAGTTAACACAGCCGTGATACTTTTCCTTTTTAGTCTGTTACATCCGTAGAGGGTAGAAGAAGATTAAAGCTATTTCCCAAATCGATCAGTCAACCGAGAGTAGATTTCAAACTCTCTCAATGCTTTTCCAACGATGAGTTTTTTCCTCGTTTGTGAATTGTAGGGTGGAGTGGAAACACCATGACTGATGGGCATGGCGATTTTATACGGGTTCTTTGTTGGGCCCCCGGAAAAAGCACGTTCTTTCACTGTGGAACAAAGAATGTTTCTTTTAAAATAACTTCAGCTTTCGCAAAATGAAAAACGGAATTTAGGGGAATTGTTTGAGACTGAGACATCTATCAGTTTTAAGATATGTACAAGAAAACAGTACATACAGGTACTGTTTACTTGTACTATCTTGTACGGGGCTTCCTGCCCTGAAGATTCCCTAAACAAAATATAAAATTTCAATAAATATAGGTAAATCAAGTATCTGACCTTTTGCGTTAATTTGAGTCGTAGATAAATCAATTAGGTAAATTTGATTTGATTCAAGCAATCACTGCAGGATTAATTATGTAAATGTCTTGATTCACCAGTTTGATTTACATTTGTGGTAAGCAGAAAATTATTCCTCCTATGTTCAACCAACAAGGGTACAACGTCAAAGAAAGTTTTGATAAGGGTCAATGTTAACGGCTTCAAAAACATAATCCTGATCATAGAAACAAGTGATATATGTTTTATTGTTATTAACACGATAGAACTGTCGCCAGATAGTTTGGCAGTTCACAAATAAAGTTCGTGATGTTTTAGCATCTGATTAATGATGTCTACTTATGTTTATCTCAGTTAGTATGTCAAGAAGAGAATACTTTTGTTTATAACATTATCCTACTAATATTATAAACGCGAAAGTTTGTAAGTATGGATGTGAAGATGGATGGATGTTTGTGACTCTTTCACGCAAAAACTACTGAACGGATTTGGATTAAACTTTACAGTAATATAGCTTATACATCAGAATAACACATAGGCCATATTTTTAATGCGAAAAAGGGTTGTAAGGGGGTTTAAAGGGGATGAACGGTTGTATAGAAGTCTGGCGGTTCACTCGACATACGCATGCGCGTTAAATACGCCGGGCGTCTTGACAACTAATAAAAAATCTGTCAAACTGATTAAAAAGATTTCACTTTTTCATTGAAGACTTAAATATCCTACTAATAATCTAAACGCGAAAGTTTGTAAGTATGGATGGATGGATGTTTGTTACTCTTTCACGTAAAAACTACTGAATCGATTTTAATGAAACTTTACAATAATATATATCTATACATATAATAAAACTGTAGAAGAGTTCAATTCTGTACTTACATTGAATAAAAAAAATACAACTAGGGGTATTCATACAAGCCACACAAGCCAAAAAAAAATATTTTAAATTTTTTGTCTGTCTGTCTATTGGCTTTCACGCAAAAACTACTGAATGGATTGTAATGAAACTTTTTTTATTATATAGCTATAAATCCTCAGCAACATATAGACTATAATTTATTTTGAAGAACGGAATATAAGATATACATTTTTGTCTGTCTGTCTGTTGTTCGGCTTTCACGCAAATACTACTGGACAGACGCATGCGTTGTGTTTATCAACGTCTCCTTGCCATAGAATAACTTAAATATCGGGTCTAGAGTTTAAAGCCAGCGCCATCTATTGACTACCTGTCAAAGTGTAATAAAACATATCTATAGGAGCAAATAGTTCATGGCCCATGCTGTGATTAAATACCAAATGTCCGTGCATGCAGAACAGTCAGTGTATGAAACGGTACCCAAAAGCCATGATTCATAAAACTATAACAGGCGAGAATGTCTACCCCAAGTATACCGCCGACGCCGATGTTCTCAGCAACAAGGAGTATTTGCTGCAGAAATTAGATTACGTGGCCCAAATCCAACAATGGTTGATAATAATGGATGGGTATTACCATTCTCTCCATACTATTGCTTTACGAAATGAATGTGACTAAGTAACAAGATTTCAGTCTGGCCGCTACGTAAGTTCATCCAAAGCTGTGTGGCGTATACTCAGTTTCCCTTTCAACGAAACCACCCACCTGTGACGCATTTCGCTGTAACCTGGAAGGAGGCCAGCGAATATATTATTTGAATATATGCGATTGAGCGATTAGGAAATCCTCGACAGATCACTTTATTGGCATTCTATGTCTTCTGTGCTATGTTAGATTGATGATTTTACCAACACTTTGCTCTGTGATGAAGCGCCAGCATACTTTACATACAACAAGGAAGGTTTGACCGTAGAAAAAGAGGCATTCCAGTAGAGGGTGTTCCTGAAGTTTTAAAAAAAACACGTCATCGGAAAAGTACAACAGTGCACCCAAGCAATGCCGAGTGTTATCGGTATCCAATGGCCTACTTTATTCGAAGCTTTGAAAAAGTCGATGACCCGCAACACCCATCGTTTCAAGCTGCTTGCCGAGCACGACATCTGCTCGATGACAACCAACATTGGGATGACACTCTCAATGAGGCATACGTCAGTGACTTTCAGATGCTGTCCAATTGTGTCAAAAATACAAAAACAACTTAACCGAAGATCACATTCGCGATATGCATCGAAATATTTCTATGAGCGAATTGAACCATCAACAACGGGAAATTATTTCTAATCGCTGTTTAAATGAAATCCAAAACATGGGTTTGTTGGTGGAAATTCTTAATCTTATTAAGGGTTACCCGAAGCCATTTCGAATGAAGAGTGTATTAATCGGGAGTACTCATCTGAAAGTAATTACGATTCTAAGAAGCTTTTACATACTCTTCGCGATGGTATTCCGACTTTAAAGGACAAACAAAGGAGTATTTTCCATCGTGTTTGTAACAGTGGTAATAATTCTTTGGGTGAAATGCTTTTTCTAGAGGCACTGGGAAAAAAAATCTCACAAAAGTTATTCTCGCACAATTACGACCAGATGGTAAAATAGCACTTGCTGTTGCATCCTCTGATACTGTTGCCTGGTGATAAAACTACACACACGATATTTTAAAATTGCCTTACAATTAGAATTAACAGAACAACCTGTTTGTGATGTGTCTCAAAATAGTGACAAAGCGAGAGTTCTACGTGACTGTCATTTAATTGCATGGGATGAGTGTATAGTGGCATATCACAAGGCAGAGGATGTAGACAGGATGTTGAGGGACATTCGCCAAAGTGATCGGGCCATCGGTGGAATTACAGTTTTGTTTTGTGGTGATTTTAGGCTGAGTCCACCCGTAATACCACGGGGGACCCGAACTGACAAAATAAATGCGTGTCTCAAGAGTTCAACCCTTTGGCCTCCTATTTCAAAACTAAAACTCACTGTTAATATGAGAGTGCGCAGAGGAGGAAACCAAAACGCCAAATATTTTTCCGATTTGCTTTACAAATAGGTGACGGTAGATATCAGAAAGAAGGGCTGATCTCACTGCGAGGTTGTAACTTCACTTGAATGACTCATATTATCAGTTTATGGAAATCTTACTAATATCACAACTCAGGAAGATTCTTGGTTTTGTGAGCGAGCACTTTATCACCTCGAAACCAAGAAGTGATAGAAATAAATAATATTATTTTGGAGCAAGTTTAAGGGTCACAAGTTGAGTACACTGATATTAACAGTGTTGTCGACCAAGATGAAGCTATGACGTATCCAGTTGAGTTTTTTAAATTCTTTGTCCCGCAACTGGTCTTCCGTCACATAATATTATCAAATTAAAAGTTGGAGTGCCTATAATTTTAATGAGAAAATTGAGTCCACCAAAATTGTGTAACAGCACAGAATACATTTAAAAGTTATATCGCTCCAACGGAACGTGATAGAGGCACAAATGTTGATTGGATGTGGTGCAGGACAGCGTGTTTGCATTCCACGAATACCGCTCATCCCAAAAAACTATCCGTATAGATTTAAACGTGTACAGTAGTTAGTAGTTAGTTAGTAAGTGTGAGTTTAGCCCAGGGACAGACTATGAGTCGTGTTGGTGTAGATCGGCGAAAGTCCTATTTCTCTCATGGCCAGCTTTATGTAGCTTTGTCACGTGTAAGCGTTGCGCAAAGCCTGTCTATACTCACTGACACAAATGAAAAAACAAGTAATATTGTTTATGAAGAAATTCTGTAATTAATTTTCTTATATTACAAACTCACACGTACACACAGATTTTCTTAAAATAACTTTGTTTTGTTTCTCTATAAATTCAGAAAAATGATTGGAAGATGAGATTGAGAAAAAAGATTTGAATTTGAATCTAAGCACGCGCGAACGAAGTCGCGGGCACAGCTAGTTTAAACATAAATAAGAATGTTGATCATTTAGATTTATAGCACGCTTGCTGGGTGAAAGTGAGGGAAGTAATACAAATGCTAGTGACTTTTTGTTTAATGATAATTAGTAGCTTAAGATTTTATTATGTATTTAAACCAATTAATAAAGACCGCCATATTGGACATTCAGGTACTTAATTATTTGTGTTGTAATACGGCTCAAGTTCATTTGCTGATTAGATGATAATATGTTCACCGTGACATGGATTTTCCAAACATAAATGGTCCCGTTTAGGTTATTAAAAGTAATGTCTGTAAGAAAGTAGTAGGTATGCACACAGTAGGTAGGTGACGAATGGAAAAATTTTATTTAGGTGTAACGAAATCTTGATTCGAAGTAAGATTCCATTCTGATAAAGCGATTCTTGATTCAAGACAGAACCACAAGCCTACCCACCTGAGTGACTTCTAGTAATAAAACCGCTTTTTAAATGATTCACGGGGTTGTAACTTTTACAAAAGCATCGCCTATGCAGTGTTCCTCGAGATACAGTAAAAAGTAAGTTACTAGGTTCAGTCGAACTTTATATTTCATAGGAGCGGCCTTAGAAATGGCCTCTACGAAACACCATAAGAACATTTTACCAAACGACAAGGATCGCCATTTGGCCTACAATACGAAATTCCACTCATTGCTTGGTAATCTGCCAATACTTGTGTGGAACACGGAGTCATTCTTTAATAGGATTGAGTAAGCGTTAGTGAGAAAGCTGAATGTCAGAGTTGTAGCTATCTAGTGGTATGGGTTAAGACGCACCCTTGGCTGAACGCTGGACGGTGATGACCAGGGATCGGAATTGGGTGTGTGAAAATGCCTAAAGTTTGCAGCGGGACATAACATGGAGCTGTTACAACCACTTAAGTTAAACCGGTTTTGGATTTTAACGGTTTAGTTTCGGTTTTTTTTTCGGTTGTGTTTTTTTTTGAAACACTGAACTATAAACATTTACCAGCTGCTAATACAGTTCTAAATTAATTTTTGTTTTGTACTTTTCCGGTTAAAATTCCCGTTTCAAAAAAAAAGTTAAAATAAGGTGAGGTAATACAGGTAATCTTCAAAATCACATATGCACACTTAAAAATAAGCGTAAGTCAAAAAATAAGCTGGATTCAAATCTGCGACTGACCAAAATATCGAGAATATAACACGTGTTAACTCAACAAGTTGCGCTGCAAGACTGCACCTGTTTATCGGTCGGTTAAAGCAATGACAGCCACGGGGCGGCGCGGGCGCGCGGAGGAGGGTAGCGGCAGACTGATTTTTTTTTACCTGTTAAACAATGGATTAGCGTGGGCTTTTGTACCGTACACAAAGCCTTTTTTAACATTTGAAGAATATTTATCATTTCTAGGAAGAAATCATATTATTGCATGTTCCGAACTCTGAATGTGGAAAGTAGTTTACGCACAACTTTCTTGCAATTGAAATAAATGTTTTTAATTTATTTTTTGATGCAGTGCAGGTTTAATAATTTAAAAAAAAGCCGACTTCAAAACTATGTAAAGACGCGAAAATTTTTGTTTTCCTTGCATCAACCTGTAGCAAAACTTTTTAACTTAAGATACATTTCAAAAAAAGAAATTAAAACCGCATTAGCATTTTGCAGATATATAAAATTCTGTGTTTGACCGACAAAGAACAATTGGGACTAAAAGACTGAATTTTAACCGGAAAAGTACAAAACAAAAATTAATTTAGAACTGTATTAGCAGCTTGTAAATGTTTATAGTTCGGTGTTTCAAAGGTAAGGAACATGTAAAAAAAAACGAAACTAAACCGGTAAAATCCAAAACCGGTTTAACTTAAGTGGTTGTAACAGCTCCATGTTATGTCCCGCTGCAAACTTTAGGCATTTTCACACACCCAATTCCGATCCCTGGTGATGACAAATGAATATACCTGCCTAGAAGCTACACTCGTTTATATTATTTCCAGCTTTAATGATAGATAGATTCGGCCGGTAATACTGTTCGGTGAACCATCGTTGTATAATAATAGTAGGGAATACGTGATAATCTGTTTGAAAAAGTAGCTAATTGTACATAATTCTTTGATTAATGTGCGGGACTGCAATATTATACGAAAGAAACAGTGTATTTGTGCGCAAAATACTAAAAATCCAGTCTGAAAGTTTAAAGCCTTTTTTTCCGTTTACAAAAATAACAGTGTACTTCAGTTAAACGCGTTAGAACGTAAGAACACGAATCGCACGACGCTTATGACATTTCGAGTGGATGCTGTCTGCACAGTGGCGAGTATAAACTACGGGCCTTTATTAGTGTGTGATTCGGGTGCAATTTAAAATAGTATTAGAGATTTTATAGATAATTCCTAGAATAAAACCAGTGCATTTATTTTTGCAATTAAATTGAAATTAAATAAATCATGCCCCTTAGTCGCTCGCTGCCGCCTCAAACGCCAGTCACACCTGAACCTGGTTTATCAGCACCCGGACCCGCTAGCATTGATGATGGCACCAAATATGTTGCCCAACCGCATGACTCAGATACTCCTCCTGAACGGAATGATAACTCCAATGTCAGTGTTGGAAGGAAACGTAGACGTGAACTGGGCGGCGATTATGATCATTTAAAAACTGAAATGACGAGACTGTTTACAACATTATCAGCCTCTGTCACACAACATTTTAAAGATCTCAAAAAGCAAAATGATGTCTTAAAAGATAGTTTGCAAATGATGTCGGACACATATGATTCGATCCTTAAATCTCTTAAAAGCCTGGAAGAAGAGAGAGAACGAGACAAAAAAAATAATTCTGAAATTGGAAGAAAAAAATGAAGTTCTTGAACGTAAAAATAAGTCGACAAGCCTAGAATTACGTAACGTTCCTGCCTTGTTAAATAATAATACTGGAATTGAGACTAAAGAAGAGATCGGAGAGATTGTTAAATCATTGGCTAAAGCTGCAGAGGTGGAGCTACAGGATTCTGATATTAGAGATGTTTACAGAATAAAATCAAACAAAGACAACATTAAACCCATCATGATTGAGCTTAATAGCATCTTGAAGAAGGAAAAGATATTGCAAGGAATAAAAAATCTGAACAAGAGAAAGGCAAAAGAAGATAAACTCAATACTGGAAATCTCAAACTTCCCGGTCCACCAAGACCTGTGTATGTATTGGAGGCATTAACATTCAGAGCTCAAAAAATATTTTATTTGGCCAAACAATTTGCCCAAGACAACGGTTACTCTTATTGCTGGACTTCAAGAAGCTTGGTTTATACACGTAAAGCTGAAGGGGAGGCACCAGCTCGAATTGAAAAAGAATCCGATCTTGGTAAACTTCTAAAAAAGAAGTGACTGTGTGGTTCTGTGGACTGTACTCACAACGTATTATTTAGATGTATTTTACTTTTTTGTTTAACTCCTAGGTTACATCATAATTATACAACACATGTTACACCTGGCTAACTGCACAGCACACAACTACTTAGTATTTACACACACTTACAACTTACACTCAACAAGTCAACGCCATCACTTACACGTCACACAAGTATTAGCAATCTCATCAGGACAACTTATAACAAAATTTTGTAAAATGTCACAAATCATAGCAAGTTATTGTTCAAAACAAACACAGTACCACTTTATAGGCCTACTACTGATAAAAATTAAAATTCGATACGCTTAATAGAGATTGTTTGAAAAATTTAGACAGTTTCACAATATCTGATTCCTATAGGAGTGAGCCTGAAAATTGCAAAAACAGGGTGACATTGGATTCTTTTAAGATACTCACGCAAAATATACGAAGCATATCGGCTAATATGTCTAATTTTCTAACACTGCTATCCAGGATGTCTTTCTCACACGATATTATTATTCTCACGGAATGCTGGCTATCTTACAACCCAAACATCCCTGTCTTACCTGGATATAACTACTATTATAGTACTAAACAATTAAACAAAAAAATGATGGGGTCCTAGTGTATGTCAGAAGTGGCTTATGCGATGTAACTGTTGCTGAACCAGAGTTTCTGGATGCTAGTTGTATTAAAATTGGTTATTGTTATTAAAATTAAATCCTTATTAACATTGGTAACGAGACCCGCATCCTTGCACTTTATAGATCTCCATCTATTAAAAATATTGCTAAATTTTTGACCGCCCTAGATCAACTACTGACATTAAATTATTCTTTTGGCAATATAATTGTGATGGGTGATATTAATATAGATATTGCTTGTGGCACCAGGGATTCTAAAGCTCATGATTATCTTAATCTTGCTGCTTGTCATGGTCTTCTACCTGCACATAATCAAGTAACACATGGGAATACTTCTCTCGATCATGTCTTACATAAGAGCAAACTTAAAGCTGCGACTGTAGTCCTTGATTCCACCGTTAAGGATCATAACGCAGTGTTACTCACTTTAGAAAAATTTAATACCATAAGAATTAGAAACACTACACAAACTAAAATGGACTACACAGTACTTGAAGAACAGATTAAAAATATTGATCTCCCCTCTATCTACGAATGTAAAAACCCAAACGCTGTCCTTGAATTGTTCCTTACTCCACTAACCAGAGCCCTAGGACTCAGTACCAAATGTTTTTATGTACCCCATCGTTCGAGAATTATCAAGCCCTGGATTACTCCAGGCATCTTCAGATGTATGAGAAATAGGGATCGGATGTATAAAAAAATGATAAATAACCCCGAAAATGATACCCTTAAAATCACCTTCAAGAGGTATCGCAATTTCTGTAACGCCATTATTAAATCCTTCAAAAGACAGCACGAGAAAGAGGAACTGAATAAGGCTAAGTCTAACCCCAAAAAAAATGTGGAAGGTAATAAGGGAAGTTACTAATACTGTCAGAATTAATACTCCTTCTACTTCTCTATTATGGATCCATGATTCAATTGACGCATCTATCAATGAGGTTAATAAGTTTTTTGTAATATTGGGAAAGAGTTAGCTCACAAAATTACGCTAGACATGCATGATCCCTGTGAGGAATCACAGCAGGCATCTTTAAATTCTTTTGTTTTACTTGAAACCGATGAGATGGAAGTTGAGAATATGATACTAACCCTCCGTACAGATTGTGCGGTTGGAATTGATGGTATATCATCTAATCTCCTTAAACAGTACAGGACAATCTTAGTTCCGCCTCTCACATTTATAATCAACCTTTGTATACAAAAAGGAATTTTCCCGGATTTACTAAAGAGAGGTCTTATCTATCCTATATTTAAGTCTGGCAATTCTGATCGTGTCAACAACTATAGGCCCATATCTATAAGCTATCATATAAGCTCACAATATCCTATCTAACAAACAATATGGATTTAGAAAAAATGTCTCTACAAACGACACAGTTCATGATCTCACCGATCATGTGGTGAGGGCGTTGGATGGCTGCAAAAGATGCTTGGCAATATTTCTTGATTTGGCTAAAGCCTTTGACACGGTCTCTATCCCTAGGTTGATCCGTAAGCTTGAGGCGATCGGACTCAGGGATAAACAGCTGCAGCTGTTTAGCAGTTACCTGACCACCCGTACCTACTCAATGTGTCAAAATTGGTGATCACGTCAGTGGTCATCTACCTGTGGAGTTTGATGTTCCTCAAGGTAGCATACTTGGTCCTACACTCTTTTTCATATACATAAACGGACTTTGCAACCTGGATTTAGTAGACGGTAAATTATTGGCCTTCGCAGATGACACAGCTCTTGTTTTTACAGCCAAATCTTGGGAACGAGTGTTTGAAGCTGCACAGACGGGATTTGACAGAATAACTAAATGGTTATCTGATAATACACTGTCTCTCAACGTCGAAAAACAAAATATCTGTTGTTTAATATCAAAACACGGAAACAATTTAATAATAGTAATTTTAATATCACAGTCCATAATCATGCACCAAATACACAGGTGCAACTACAACAACTAGCCCAAATATTTAATAATATCCACTCTTTGTAATGTTAACAAAGAGTGGATATTATTAAATATTTGGGCATTATTTTGGATGCGCGGTTAAGTTTCGCACCGCATATTGAATTTTTGACTGGGAGAATTAGGAAGTTGATATATATTTTCAAACATCTGAGGCACGTGGCGGATCTCAATGTTCTAAAAACTGTATACTACTCACTGTGCCAATTTCTCATAGCCTACTGTATTTCTTCCTGGGGTGGCGCTTGTAAGAGTTATAATATGATACTTTTTGTGCCCGTTCTAAACGGGCACAAAGAGCTATACTAAAGGTTTCCAGTCTTAAGCCTTTTCGCTTTCCTATCAAAGAACTATATAACCACTTCAGAGTCTTAACAGTGCGACAAGTGTTTACTCTCCAAACTGTTCTTTTAGACAACATACTTTAACAGGTGATGGTGAATGTTGTTCTACGACATTCCGAGGTCAACCAACACGTAGGTTTAGACTACCCTTAGACGAGACTCGCAAGACCTGTTTAAGTCAAAGGTTCTTTTGTTTACACTTATTAATTTAATTCAATAAAGTTTGAATTTGTCTATGAAGATTCGATTTGATTGGGTTGGATTTATTTGAAATAATTTGAATAAAATTACTAACCTAATACTACTGATTACTGTTATATCATTATATATTTTTTATTATTTTTCAATTTGATTTATTTATTTTGATTATTATTTTTGATTTACTTTGATTACACTTTTTATTTTTGTTGGATTCGTTGTATATTCTTTGGCATATGATGGTCACAGAACTTATTTTTTCTTTTTGTACTCTGTGCCAAAATCGATGCGCTGTATTACCTAACTGTGCCATTTAGATAGATGCTGGTACTTAAAGCACAGGTTTTCCTTTTTAAGTATCAGCAGTGCAATATTAGTGATTATATGTGATATAGAAACTGTGAATCATTATTGTAAACTTGTACTTGTGAACAATAAATACATTATTATTATTATAGTGTGCACAAAGTCACATTATAGGGCTAGTGTAAGAATACGTGTGTTGTAAAAATTATTAGGTGTAGAAAAAAAACTATGCCAAATTCGAGATTAAAGTAAACCATTAAATCCATACCCACCACTTATGTATTGCCTCTTGACACAATATAATTATTATACAACTGGTTTCACTGACTTACTTTATTCCATGTTTGGCATTACTGTGTTTAGAAATTAGCATTTATTAATGGCATAGCTTATGATAATATAATATACAAATTTTTGTGCGATAAACTACTTAATATAAAAATATTTGTCACGTTACACTTAAATACAAAGTTAAACACAAAAATTATTTTTCTTTGATATTGTCACTCTCATCGTCAGTAATATCGTCATCTTCCTTCTTGGTTTCACCCATAGCTTCCCAGTACGATGGCGGTGGATCAATAGAAGATACATTATCATCTGAATATTGCTGGAATGCAGGCCCGGCTGTATTGTCACCGTCAATCACTCCGAGTTGCACAGGAACATCTAGCACCGCATTTATGTGTGGCATTGGTAACTGAACAATAATTCGAACAAAATAATCTCGTGATACTATCGTAGCATTCGCTAAAGAATGTAAATCAGACGAAACATTTATTTCAACTGGCATTTTTTGAATGTCTCCACAGTTGACAGAAGAAGTCTTAAAATCGGTGTCTGGTATATCTTTTTCCATCTTGACGTGAGTGTATCCTGCAGCTTTAAATGTATGTATTTCAACCAACTTCGTTTCAACACTTTTCACTAATACATTGCTTTTATTCTCAACTTCGTAATTCAGTATGATTTTGCCTCCAAATGGAATAACAGAGTTTAAAATAGTTGCTTTTATATTTATATTGCTGGATTTACAGGAACATATGCTTAGTACCTTCTTAGTATCTCCAAAAATAACGGGTTCTCTTGATAACCTTGGTGTTCCTCCAGAAATGACAGTAATTTCTTTCTTAAAATGTTTGTTGAAGGCAAAAAATCCAGGTCTCTCAAACTTTATGCGAATATAGTACATTATTCTGCACGTTATCCCATATCTTCCATAAAATGTGCGGATGTTTAAGCTAGATGGAAGCTCCGTGGGTAAAGTGAAACTGAAGTCAATTTCATAGCAACCAACGGGAACTTCAACTTTTGTGTCTTGAATTATAATGTCTCTATCGACAAACACTTCATTACTTCTGTATGTTCTATTTCTCCGATTATTCCCGTGTCTGACTCTTATAATCACATAACCATTGCCTTTTAGAGACGTCGTGATTTTGTCAAATTCCATGGGCTCATCTACTGCGTATTTTATTTTTCCTGATACCACTTGGCCAGGGTGATAAGCTCCGTCGGATGGTTTAAACAGATTCATTTCGCAAAAGATGCCCATCTTTATAAAGTTTGAAGTATGCACGTCACTGCAATGAAACATAACGTTAAATAATATAACGTATCTTATGAAGATTTTGAAACCATAACATGATTCATTATCATAACGCCGTGATAAGATCGTAACAAGATAGTGAATGATTTCGATCGATAAAAGAAGGCTTTGAATAGAGGTGTTGCATGATGCATGAATTGTACGAGAGGCCAATATCGAAATTTATTAATAGACTAAGATCAAATTTTAATTAAAGTGTATTTGGACATATATTTGTTTTGATGACCAATACTTCCAAAATAAAGGTATTGAAAGAATCAAAATGTGCCCAATTATCAACTCTAATATGTGAAACCATATGTCGAAGTAATAAAATAACATCAAAAGAGTTATAGAAATTGTCAATTGCAAAATCAAAGTACTTTTAGACACTTTTAAATGGTACACACATAGGTACCGGACAAGAGCCACTGAACCAAATACAATCCGTAACTCGTTTGGAGTGTCACGTACAAAGATACTGGCTAGTACGTGATGTAGACGTTACGGTGAGCAGCACCGATGCTGCAGGATTGTGTTAAGAACAGGTGTTCCGAAGCACTTTTCAAGGGGAGGTAATAAGCGAGACGTTTGCCAGACAACACAGTTAAGTAACAAGTAATGTACAATAAAACAGTGTTTATTTCAAGTTATAACGGTCAAAAACTAGGTGCGGTTTAAAAATTAAAAGTATAGAAATACGTGTACTAAAGTAAAAAGATAGTGAAGAGTGAGTTGTTAGTCGTTATATTGTATTTGTATGTAAGTATCTATAGTAATATGAGGAATAAAACTGAGGTCTTGTAATTTATTGTTCGGTCGGCTTTCCAACGTTAATTTAATGTGTTTCTATTATCATAGGTGGTTCGCGCGCTCTTGTAACTATGTACCTACCTAATTTAGTACGTTCGCTATTATTCATCAAATCAGCGTAAGTACCGCAAATAACGAAAGCAATAGAATTTTATAAAACTTAAGGACGTTAGCTATTCCAATACGTAATAATAATGAGTAAATCTGCAGTTAAAGCCGGACATACACGTTGAAGTATACTTGCGCAAATACAGACAGACTTGCGCAAGTATACTTGAACGTGTATGCCCGCCTTTAGACGTAGTCATTTAACTACTCACCTATAAATATATGTGTAATGGACACAAAGTCCATTCGTACTTGGTCATTCCAAGTTCATTACTTAGTAGGCAATTGTAGTTAAATGAATCTTTATCACAATCAATCAATCAAGTATTACATAGTGGTAGGTATATAGTGATTTATAATTTCTCATTTCATGTTAGCATGTCAGTTCTTTCTAACCAACTTCCGAACCGATTTTTTTTTGATAAGCCATAACTGTCATAAGTGAAGTACCTACTACTACGCGTCGATCTAATCATTTTTAGTACCTGTCATTTAGTACGTTCACAAGTTTAACTAACTAGGTAGGTATACAATGACCTCGTAGGTTCTTTCCTTCCTTTATCTATGAGTCTATAAGTAATGTGATAAAGCTGACACCTTGAAGGTATTCATAATCCGTCAACAAAATGAATTCTAGAACCAATGTTACTGAGAGCGTTCGTTTTTTGGTTTTTTCAAAAGACGGTCCTTTCCGATTTCATCTCATTCACATTTTTTATCATTAATTTCATCACGATGAAGACTTAAAGACTTAAGATTTGAAGACTATAAACACTCGACATTGGCAGAAATAGCTGATACAAGTGATCCGGCTGGTTGCCATTTCATCAAAAGAAGAAGAATGTTCCCGATTTGAGGATCTAACATAACACGTCACATTGTTATGCGGTTAAATAAAAATAAAGTATGAGTTGTAGAGAAAGTACTTTAGTATTGAACTCTTGACTTGAACTTGTCGTATTTTCTCATCACACTAGTATATAAAGGCGAAAGTTTGTGTGTATTTTTGTTACTTCTTCACGCAAAAACTACTGGACGGATTTGGATAAAACTTTACAGTTATATAGCTTATACATCAGAATAACACATAGGCTACTATTTGCCGCGATAACCGACATATACGCGGGCGGCGCCGCGGGCAACAACTAGTCACTAATAATTTCATTATCTTTTGTATGCTGTAGTAGCCGACAGTCTAAAATGCAATATTAGATTTACCACAGTAACTCTGAGATATGATGATAATAAAAAATAAATTAATTAACTAGTTTTTTTCAACGTAGCAATCAAAATGTTTGTTATAATATTCATTAAAATATAAAATTGCCCATTATGTGTTTATCCAGAAATTAACAGTTTATTCTTTGTTAGATAGCTTAACAATAATTATTCAGTATACAGAAAAGCATAACCTCCTTTCTAAGGAGAGGCCTATGTCCAGCAGTGGACCGTTAAATGCTCTTGATGTGATACAGTAAGTGTATGTGTGTGTAATAACTATAAATTCTCAAAATTTAAATAAACCCCCCATTATAATAACCCGAGTTCCCTTTAAAAAGAAAAAAAACATGTTATGCGCTTTCATTTGAGACCCCACTCCATGATATTCTTGCAGACACTCAGTTACTCTTCCCCACTTTCACCCCATAACTTTTAAACGGCTCAACCGATTTTCATGAAACATGTCTAAGAACACTTGCACGTAACTCACCTTTCATACAAAAAAAACTAAATTTAAATCGCTTCATCCGTTCGGGAGCTACGGTGCCACAGACAGACACATGAAACTTATAACACCCCTCTTTTTGGTCGGGGGTTAAAAAAGGAACAACTGTTCAGAATTTAAGAAATATTTCTAATAGGAATAAAAACAAGGAGGTTCAAAAGTATATCTATGAGGCATAAAGCGAATTAACATACTAATTATGTCATAAAATGAATTGAAAATAGAACACAAAAATTTAGAACTTAACTTATTATTTGTTAAAATAATTATCTTTATCAACATACCCTTTGCTACAGGCTTATATTATTAAGCTTTGGGGTAGTCTGATACAAGTCCTATTATTTATTGTTTTATGTTGAAGGTCGGTAAAAATATACAGGGCTTTTATATATGGAAATATACCTAACATCTATACTAATATTATAAACGCGAAAGTTTGTAAGTATGGATGGATGGATAGCTGGATGGATGGATGTTCACGCAAAAACTACTGAACGGATTTGGATGAAACTTTACAGTAATATAGCTTATACATCAGAATAACACATTGGGTACTATTTGCAGCGATAACCGACATACACCTGGGCGGAGCCGCGGGCAACCACTAGTATTATTATACATTAGTTTCAGTTACTAAACTAATCACAGGATTTCAGAAGTTAATTGACGTTTAATTGGCACTCGATGGATGACTGACGTACAAGTTGTAAACTCTTTGTATGACTAATTCAAAAACAAAAACTTGATTCTAAAATACGCTTGTACATACATACTAGATTACCGTTTGCTTTAGAGATTATGATTGAAGCAATGCATCACTTAATTCATTTGTCGTTGTTTCAACCATCACATTTCGAAAACAAAAAACACTAAGGATCAAAAGATCCATATTTAGAAAAACCGCACCCAATAGGTAATACTTTAACTTATTGCACTTACAAGTACCTATTTTTATCCTCGGTGAAGTACAGTTTTTTACTAATATACTTTTACAATACTCTCTGCGATATGGAATTCCCTATTTAGTTAAACGAACGTGAAGGTTTGGATTCACTACTACGAATAAACAAAGATAAAAGTACACTGCAGCTTGATAAACACGGACTTGACGAACTATTTTTGTTTACCTTGTAACGCAACTGTCAACTCGCAATGCGTTCACAATAATTCACATTCAGTTGGACTAGGATGCGTTCTGAAATCATAGCAATAAACAGATTAAAAAAATATGTAAAAAAGGTTTTTAATTTAAACGGCTGTTTCGAAAATATGTACTAAAAGGTAAAAAATAATAATTATTTTTTGTCCGATAAAAAATATAATCGTTGGGCGTAGCGTAAACTGAGTTGACTTGATGGAAACACGGGCCCAACGATTTTATTTTTTATCAGACAAAAAACGAAAATTTATATTTTTTACCTTTTAGTACATTATTGTCGATAAAACCGTTTAAATTAAAAACATTTTTTACATATATTATGTTTTCAATTTTTTAGTTTATAATTTTTCATAGTGTTCATAGTTCACTATAAAAATTTAAAAACTAAAAACTTGTGTGGAAAAATGGCGTCAGACTCAAAAGAGGACGTAAACGCTCACTATCCTGTCGTATAATACGATCTTTTATGTTATATCTTAATATATTTATAGAATTCTAACAAAATCTACTTTTTTCTTTATTTATTGTCAGGCCGTATTTCTTGACCGCGGCCATAAATTTCCTCAAATTTTCATCATGTTCGCTCTGGCTCTTACCACATACAGTTATATCATCAAGTTAAGCATAGGTCCCTTTAAGATCTTCTTTACGAATTACCCAATCGATGGTTCTTTGAAAACTTGAGACCCCATTTGTAACTCCAAATGGAATTCTTCGAAATTGATACAAATTTCCCAAAGCTTCGAAAGCGGTGAAATGGCGTTCTTTAGGTAGGATTGAGACTTGATGATATGCGCTTTGTAAATCGATAGCACTGAATAAATTGTATTTAGAAATTTGTGATACCATTTCTTCCATATTCGGTAAAGGATAAGCATCAAGTTGTGTATATCTGTTTATTGTTCGTGAATAATCTATATCGAGTCGTTTCTTATAATTAGCAGTTTTCGAAATCAGAACTTGTGCTCTCCAAGGAGAAGTGCTCTCTTCAATTATCCCATCATTCAAAAGCTTTCTTATCTCTTCTTCGATAAACTTCTTGTCCTCTTCACTGTATCGCCTCGACTTTATAGAAATTGGTTTGCAATCTGGAGTTTATCGGAACATCGGTACTGCTGGAATGGAAGCGGCAGCCACACTGCAAACTTTGAATGGCTCTTTCAATCTACCAAATGTAAGCTCGAGGGAAGAATGTTCATTCCAAACATCATGACCAATGATAAGATCAGCGCATAAATTGTTAACAATGAGTAGATTGAGATTTTTGTATGTATGACCTCCAATCTCAGCTGCAACAGAGGTTTGACCTACTTCTGACGTCAATGAAGTCGATGCCATTAATATTGTTTGCTTGCAAGGCTTCTTCTTTAAATTGCAAAGTTAGAAAAAAAAAATTGTCGATAAAGCTAACAGGACTTCCAGTATCAATTAGTGCTTGTGCGCGAATTCCTTTAATGTAAGCTGTAGCCGTTGCCTTCTTTAAAGATTCTGGAGAAGCAGCTACAACTGTGATACAAGCTGACTTGCTTTTATTCTTGCTTATGTAGTCAGATGCCACAGTCTTGTTATGTTGTTTAGTGCGACATACCTTTGCGAAGTGTCCCTTCTTGTTGCAAAATTGACAGGTAGCTTCAAATGCAGGACAGTATTTTCTTGCATGTATAAAGCCTCCTCAGAAAAAACATTTTTTATTTGATGAAGCAACTGCAACCGTCTCTTGTTGTGATTCTTGTTGACTTTGGACAGCATTTAAATTAGGATTAGTAAAGCTATGTGAATTAACTTCAACCATTTCCTGAGTTAACGCTTGATTATATGCTTCCTCAAGGGTAAGTGTAAAATTTTCTAACAAACGTTGTCTGATTTTGTTTGATTTGATACCAGAAATAAAGGCGTCTCTAAAACAGTCATTTTGATTTGTCTCTGCGTCTACCTTCTGAAATTGACAGTCTTTCGCAAGTAGTTTTAATACTCGAATATATGTATTAACATCTTCACCACCATTTTGTTTCCTTGTCGCAAGCAGATGTCTAGCACGAATGATATTCTTTGGTTTGATATAAATTTTCTGAAGACAATCGATAGCAGCTGAATATGAAGTACAGTCACTGATAAATGCATAAACATTCGACGATAAATGGTTCGTTAATAAATTTTGCTTTATTTTTTCATCTTTGGCAGATTGTTTTATTTCGTCACTGCTTGTAAGAAAATTTTCAAATGTCTTCTTCCAATGTTCCCATGCTTTTGAAGCGGAACTATCTGCTGGATCAATGTCCAATTTTTCTGGTCGGAGATATTTGTCCATATTTATAAGTAATATTTAGCTAATAAAATTGTAGAATTACGATAAACCAAGAATATAGGCTTTTATTAGCTAAATGACTCTAAGACCATTAGCAGTAAATAATAAGTCAATACCTTTGATTATAATCTAAGGTCAATACATTGTCAAACTAAATTTACGGTTTATAAAAACTCCTTGTCACCACAGGTGTGTTCTGAACACTATAAATAATTTATTCCCGTTGGAAATTTTACTTAAAGTTCATTTTTCAACAAGTCAAACAATTGGTAACTAACAAAATTTTCTGGAATTTCCGTCTTAATTGCAGGTGATAAAAAAAATTGTCGTAAAAACTAAAAATTTCAAGTTTTTTGTTCAAGTAAAAATTTTTTTATAAACAAAGTATCTTTTTTTTTAACCTTTTATGGCACGATCTTGTTAAGTCTGTCATACATACTTAACAAGATCGTGCGATAACGCACGATCTTGTTAAGATGAAAAAATAAAGCTAAATTTATTAACGAACCATTTATCGTCGAATGTTTATGCATTTATCAGTGACTGTACTTCATATTCAGCTGCTATCGATTGTCTTCAGAAAATTTATATCAAACCAAAGAATATCATTCGTGCTAGACATCTGCTTGCGACAAGGAAACAAAATGGTGGTGAAGATGTTAATACATATATTCGAGTATTAAAACTACTTGCGAAAGACTGTCAATTTCAGAAGGTAGACGCAGAGACAAATCAAAATGACTGTTTTAGAGACGCCTTTATTTCTGGTATCAAATCAAACAAAATCAGACAACGTTTGTTAGAAAATTTTACACTTACCCTTGAGGAAGCATATAATCAAGCGTTAACTCAGGAAATGGTTGAAGTTAATTCACATAGCTTTACTAATCCTAATTTAAATGCTGTCCAAAGTCAACAAGAATCACAACAAGAGACGGTTGCAGTTGCTTCATCAAATAAAAAATGTTTTTTCTGAGGAGGCTTTATACATGCAAGAAAATACTGTCCTGCATTTGAAGCTACCTGTCAATTTTGCAACAAGAAGGGACACTTCGCAAAGGTATGTCGCACTAAACAACATAACAAGACTGTGGCATCTGACTACATAAGCAAGAATAAAAGCAAGTCAGCTTGTATCACAGTTGTAGCTGCTTCTCCAGAATCTTTAAAGAAGGCAACGGCTACAGCTTACATTAAAGGAATTCGCGCACAAGCACTAATTGATACTGGAAGTCCTGTTAGCTTTATCGACAATTTTTTTTTTCTAACTTTGCAATTTAAAGAAGAAGCCTTGCAAGCAAACAATATTAATGGCATCGACTTCATTGACGTCAGAAGTAGGTCAAACCTCTGTTGCAGCTGAGATTGGAGGTCATACATACAAAAATCTCAATCTACTCATTGTTAACAATTTATGCGCTGATCTTATCATTGGTCATGATGTTTGGAATGAACATTCTTCCCTCGAGCTTACATTTGGTAGATTGAAAGAGCCATTCAAAGTTTGCAGTGTGGCTGCCGCTTCCATTCCAGCAGTACCGATGTTCCGATAAACTCCAGATTGCAAACCAATTTCTATAAAGTCGAGGCGATACAGTGAAGAGGACAAGAAGTTTATCGAAGAAGAGATAAGAAAGCTTTTGAATGATGGGATAATTGAAGAGAGCACTTCTCCTTGGAGAGCACAAGTTCTGATTTCGAAAACTGCTAATTATAAGAAACGACTCGATATAGATTATTCACGAACAATAAACAGATATACACAACTTGATGCTTATCCTTTACCGAATATGGAAGAAATGGTATCACAAATTTCTAAATACAATTTATTCAGTGCTATCGATTTACAAAGCGCATATCATCAAGTCTCAATCCTACCTAAAGAACGCCATTTCACCGCTTTCGAAGCTTTGGGAAATTTGTATCAATTTCGAAGAATTCCATTTGGAGTTACAAATGGGGTCTCAAGTTTTCAAAGAACCATCGATTGGGTAATTCGTAAAGAAGATCTTAAAGGGACCTATGCTTAACTTGATGATATAACTGTATGTGGTAAGAGCCAGAGCGAACATGATGAAAATTTGAGGAAATTTATGGCCGCGGTCAAGAAATACGGCCTGACAATAAATAAAGAAAAAAGTAGATTTTGTTAGAATTCTATAAATATATTAAGATATAACATAAAAGATCGTATTATACGACAGGATAGTGAGCGTTTACGTCCTCTTTTGAGTCTGACGCCACCAACTGATTTACCTTCCTTGAGGAGAGTAATTGGAATGTTTGCGCATTACAGCAAATGGATTCCAAGATTTTCAGAGAAGATCTATGCCCTTGCTCATACTCAAGTGTTTCCTCTGAAAGACATAATTAAAGCTTCTGAGGAACTTAAAACTGACATTGCCAAGGCTACTATGCATTCTATTGATCATAATGCACTATTTACAGTAGAAACAGATGCTTCTCAACATTCAATCGCGGCTACATTATCACAGGCTGGTCGACCGGTGGCATTTTTTGCAAGGATGTTGAATAATTGCGAACTTAATCACTCAGCAATAGAAAAGGAAGCTTACGCTATTGTGGAATCCTTAAGAAATGGCGCCATTATCTCATTGGAAAACCATTTTGGCTTATCACTGATCAGAGATCTGTCTCATTTATGTTCGATAATAAAGTGACAAGCAAAATAAAGAACGAGAAGATACAAAGATGGCGTCTGGAGTTGGCACCATTTAAATACGATATTATATATTGATTAGATATTAGAACGACGTTGCTGATGCATTGTCACGCGTATGTGCTTCAATGCCTAAACGGAATGAAACATTAAAATCTTTACACGAAGCCCTATGTCATCCTGGAATAAGACGTATGTGTCATTGGGTAAAATCCAAAAATTTGCCTTTCTCTGTCAAAGAAATTGAAGAGATGACAAATTCATGCAGAATATGCTCTGAAATCAAACCTAGATTCTTTAGGAATGAAAATGATCCAATTTTGATGAAAACTACGTCAGCAATGGAAAGACTAAGCATTGATTTTAAAGGTCCTGTACCTTCGAATAAAAGGAATAAGTAATAGTATATTCTGACTGTGATAGACGAATATTCACGCTTTCCATTTGCGTTCCCATGTCCAGACATGAGTGCTTCGACAGTAATAAAGCATTTAAATGAAATATTAATGCTATTCGGCTTACCATCTTACTTGCACTCAGATCTTGGAACGTCTTTTATGTCGGCGGAAGTCAAAAAACATTTGAACTCTTTTGGAATAGCCACAAGCAGAACTACCCCTTATAATCCTAGAGGTAGCGGTCAAGTAGAACGCCTAAATGGAACATTATGGAGAGCGATACAATTACCTCTCCGTTCTGCTAATAAACCAATAGAACATTGGGAACAAGTCCTTCCACAAGCTTTAAATTCCAAATCAAATCAAATCAAATCATATTTGTTTATTTCTCTCAAAAAGGTACACAATAATATTAATAATTCCATAAGATCATTATTATGTACGGCAACACATAGTACGCCACACGAACGAATGTTTAGTCACGTAAGGAGATCGGCAAACGGAGTATCCATCCCTACTTGGTTAACCGAGTTAGAGCGAGTACTCATGCGGAAATTCAACAGGACGAATAAATATCAACCTATCGTCGAAGAGGTGGAATTAATTCACGTTAATCCAGAGTACTCTTATGTTCGGCTGGCTGATGGACGTGAATCAACGGTGTCAAATCGCCATTTAGCGCCTTTAGGACAAGACGGAGAAGGTCAAATAGTCCAAGAGATACCTGATAAATGAAACTAGAGTATCAATGAGCGATGATGATTTCTTCGATACAAATGAGTCTTTTGACTCTACAAACAGCCAACAAAGAGATCAGACTGATAATGATGTAGAACTAATTAGCCCGGAAGAGCAGCCTCGGAGAACAGCAAGGGAGCATCGTCTACCACAACATCTTGAGGATTATATTCTCAATTGAGACGATGCAGAGTCGGAACTTTTAAAGCAGGAAGAATGTGGTGACAAGTAGTTTTTATATACCATAGATTTAGTTTGACAATGTATTGACTTATTATTTACTGTTATTATTCTTAGTGTCAGTTAGCTAATAAAAGCCTATATTCTTGGTTTATCGTAATTCTACAACACCATAGCTTTTTCAAATTAAAAAAAATATTCAATACCTTAAATAAATTAATTAATGTGCCGTAGTCGCTTTTGTCGCAGAGCGCGCAACCTAAAAATGTCGTGCGCAGACCTATTTTCAGCGTTAAATTAAAATTATAAATAATGGAGATAGAGTTCCGGGAGTTAGGAGCTTTTTATTGGAAATTTCCTTCTCTTTCAGAATCTTTTTTTGGAATTTCTTAAATATGAATAGTTTAATGCCATTTTTTTCATCTTTAATTGTTTATAACTTTTGCAATATTTATGTGCTAATGCACGCTTTTGGCACATTTTTCTAGGCTTCGTTCCGGATCCGATGAGCCATCGCACATAATTGTAAGAGCAGTATCTCTATTTTGTACCATTTTCAACTTGTCGCCTAGACTGTTATCGCTTTCTAAAATTACTTAAGACAAAGCGTTAGCGATTGCAGAAAGATAAGCGATTGGAAACGCTTGCAACTTGGCTAGGACCCCAGAACTGCACCCATAATTATTGTAACATGTTAGTTATTTTACAATGTAGCATCTATTATACCCATGCGTTATGTATACTTCTTTACAGCGTTTATCCATTTTTTTGTGTTTTTCACATATAACCATGGCATGAGAGTATTTACTATTCTTTGGAAAGTAATAAAATTTGATGCTGGCGACGCCATTTTAAGTGCCAAGTTCTGAGGTAGATCTGCTGTCAAACGGTAGATGTTGAATTTTTTTTTGTTTTCGTGCCAATTACAGCTGTAAACTGGTTTTTATTGTATCCTAGGCTTTGCCCTTGAAATGAAAACCATGCCTTCGTACTCTATTAAACAATGTGGTGCAAGAAAAAACAATAATCATCCTACATTGACTCTTAACACGTTAGTAAAAAAAATCATTGAAATTGTTTAATATTTTAGGATTTTGTCTTATGTATTATAAGCTACCTCCCCTCCGAGACATTGATCTACCTTCAAATTTTATATAAAAGGAAGTGTAACTCAATGTTAGGTCGATTAGCTAGTGAGCGGTCGTAGTGCTCGGAGCTCCCATTGTCTAGCTAATTCTAAAATATTTGTGCAGTGTGTAATTGTTATTAATAAGTTAAGGCTATTTTGTTAATGTGATAATTATTAAATATCAGTTATGAAATGAGAAGACGTTATGAAAGGGTTAGATACCTTGACTAGTACTGGGTTTTCTATCAACTTACAAATAGTGTAAGTTTCTCATCACAAAATATCACCTAGGCAGAACGATCAGTAATGGTCAGGTTAGACCGAGCCTATGTAAAGTTCAATCAGTTATTGCAGTCTGGGTGTTAAGCAAACTTTTTTTTGTTTCTCTGTTTAATTTCATCAGTACTTTTTGTTTAAAGTACTTGACTGGACACCCGTGCTGGTTTCTTTAAAATTTCGACAGATGGACGTGTTCAGCAAGGGCAAGTTGCGGTGCCGCTGCCCTGATGCGGGCGCTGCCCAGTTATTGCGGTTGCTGTGGCAACCCTATTGGGCGAGCCTCACATGTATGATTACTATCTGTATAGCGAGCCTCACTTGTATGGTTTAGTCTGCATGTTGAGTTGTCTCAACACGTGGGACCACGGTCCGCGTGTTGGGAAGCCTCGGCACGTATGAATATGGTCTGCATGTCGGGAAGCTTCACACGTTTGAATACGGTCTGCGTGTGGAATGCCTCAGCACGTGGGACTATGGTCCGCGTGTTGGGAAGCCTCGGCACGTATGAATGTGGTCTGCGTGTCGGGAAGCTTCACACGTTTGAATACGGTCTGCGTGAGGCATGCCTTGGCACGTGGGACTAAGGTCCACGTGTTGGGAAGCCTCGGCACGTATGAATATGGTCTGCGTGTCGGGAAGCTTCACACGTTTGAATACGGTCTGCGTGTGGAATGCACTCGTACGGTTAAATATGGTCTTCGTACGTGTGGGTCTGTTTAGCAGACCATGTTACAGATTCCGCTGGTGACCTGATGCTGGCGCTGCCCTGATGCGGGTGCTGCCCTGATGCTGGCACTGCCCTGATGCTGGCGCTGCTCTGATGCTGGCGCTGCTCCACGCTGGCTATCTTCATTTTGCAAATTGCTACATGTTTTTAATCACTTATGAAAACGTTCCTAAGATAACTACATTGGGTAGCTTAAGACTGGGGAGCATTTTCATAAGTTTTCTTACAGGTTTCGATCCAACTGATGAGGACCAGGGACTTGGTGATACTCCTGTAGAGGACCAACCAGGCGAACATGGGACAGATGACCGGCAATGCAGTCGGCTGGACGAGGCTGCTCGAGGATGAACAGCTGTCAGGAGAAGCCGTATAAGCTACCTCCCCTCCGAGTCGTTGATCTACCTTCAAATTTTATATAAAAGGAAGTGTAACTCAATGTTAGGTCGATTAGCTAGTGAGCGGTTGTAGTGCTCGGAGCTCCCATTGTCTAGCTAGTTCTAAAATATTTGTGCAGTGTGTAATTGTTATTAATAAGTTAAGGTTATTTTGTTAATGTGATAATTATAAAAAGTGTTCTTTGAAGTGATCGTGTATGTTTTAAGTAATTTCCACTTTGAAACCTAAAAGTATTGTATTAAACATGATCTTTTTAAAATTTCTGAAGATGTTTGTTAGTTATTTGAGGTTCTCAATAGTGTTAATTGCTTAGTTTGACTTTGATTTGTTAACATACGTTAAGGCACAGAATAAATAATAGTACTTACGTACAGAAGTTCCACTGTCGAACAAAAGTCAAGTTTAGGCAAAAAAAAAAAATCTACTCTGTGACCTCGCAAGCGACTACCTACAAACATAATAATCAGTTCGTTTCGTAGTCATTTTTCGCAGTAAGTACACGTAATATTCAACTTGTTTACGCACGACGCGACGCGGCTAGCGTGCGCAGCGTGCGAGCCGAGCGCCAAGTGGCAACCATTGCCTAGTAGTCCTTCTCGGAAGGCGCTCGGCGGAACATATCTTAACTGAGAAGTGAAACCCCCCTGGTTAAGGGTAGTGATGGTCCAGTTAAAGCGTCGATACTTATAGTTCTACAAAAAAAAATGTTAACGTGGTGTTTTCTTCATCAGATTTCCGGTGAACGAAATTTTGAGAAGAAAATGGATCGAAATCATTGTTTTGGATAATTTAATAATCACAAATTTTAACAAAAAAATAATCAACTTCAATCTGGACCATATTTAAATGGGACCACACGGGAAGCACCAGCTTTGAAAAAAAAAAGAATTATCGAAACTGGTTAGCGTTATATTGAGTTATTCGTCAATTTGTCGCGCACATACTTAATGCAAATTGAAGACTTATATGGTTTTCTCATGGATGACATGTCAGAACTGGACCAAATTGAAATGGGACCACATGTGAAGCACTAGCTTTCAAATAAAAAAAAAGGAGATGTCCCAACGGTGGTACCATGATAAGGACATTAAGATTTGATGATGGTATCTAAGAGAAATCGAGTCGAACATTGAAGTCGGTTGTTGTTTTTGTTAAAATTTTATTTTAAATATAATGGTGATGTGACAAGCTCATCAGAATGTAGATAATAGACTTACATCAAATACTAGCCATTCCCTGCAGTTTCATCTACGTTTATGGTTAGTGCTCCCCTCCTAAGGATCGTAGCATGATGTTACATGGACTATACTATTCCTCGTTGAATAGGTACTTTATCCAATACAATTAAATTATTTAAAACTGACTGATATTTCGTCTAGAGGGTGGTATAAGAGGCGACTAAATAAGGAAGATAGATAGACAACATCACTGTAACATAGAAAAATTTTAAAAAAAACCTATACAGTGCCATCAGAGTAGTGTAGTATCATCAGTATGGTAGGCCAATTTCGCTTCAAGAAATTCCGGAGAAGGCTCATGCTCAGTAGTGGAATGCTTATGGGCTCAGATGATGATGAATTTAAACAGAAAAGAGTATTTTTATATTACTAACAGAGCAATTTCTTTGTTAATCTTACCTTTTACATTAAAAATATTAATAATTATTTGTTCCAGATTGCCGATCAATCTAGAAAACCTGTTATTCGTGTTCGACAATTTTTTTTGATGTGAAACATCTAATAGGTCTTTACCTATGAAATTGCCGTTTTGTATGCAATAAGTGAAAGTACTTATTTTTTCAAACATTTTTTATTTCTGTTATTCGAAGTAATCACCCATGCAATCGACGCATCTTGCCAACGCATTGGCAGTTTATTGATGCCATTCTTGTAAAAATCAGCTGGACGGGAGGCAACAAACTCTTCAAAGGCATTTTGTACTGCCTCTCGGGAATTGAATTTTTAACCCACTAAAAAGTTGTCATAATTTTGGAAAAAGTAATAGTCGGTAGGTGCAAGGTCTAGTGAGTATGGCGGATGAGGGAGAGCTTCCAACCAAAACAACTGCGCTCTCAAGCTTGGATATAATGGGTATTTCTCAAGTAACTCATTATTCAGTCAACTGAATAATGAGTTACTAATAAAAAAATAGCCACCTTACGGCCAGCGGCCAGTCTGCGGCCAGAGCGTCGGGTGACTCCACTGTGCCGCGTCACCGACGAAGGGGCCACCACAGGCACGTCCTAAACCGTGTGCGACCCCGATTCATCAAAACCCTGAGACGAAATACCCGCGACCCTGACTTTAGGCTACCGGAGCACTATCTTCTTTTATATCTTATTATACTAAGTGTTACAATAATTATCTTTTATTTACTAATCCCACGTATAAAGGTTACATTGGTTGGAATAAAAAAAACAGCTACCGAAGTTGACTTCGGTAGCTGTTTTTTTTTTCTAAATTGCAATATATTAGTAAGAAATTCAAATACTATGTTTTATTCGGAAAATATCTGTACTGGAGGCACTCTTATTGGATGAACGGTTACGAAGATTTTTTTTGAAATGACGTCCACCGATACTCAACTTTATTTTCACCGAAATAAAAAATGTTAATGATGTTTTCAAATTATTTGCATGTCAGTTCTGTATTAAAAAAATGTATTTTATAATAAATTCAGGTAAGCAAAACTAATACCGTTAAGGGACTTCTGATATATATTACAATAAAACAATTATTTGATTAATTACACGTTGTTTATTACGTTACATAAACTTACTACAATCAACTTTGGCATGAAGATTAAAAAAGTTAAGTGTATATACTGTTATAGAAAATACAAACTAAGTAGTGTTTAAAGTTACTTTTACATTAGTACAATATTAAATCTGCACTCCAATTACATACAGCTTCTTAAGTTTTTACAGCTTCAGAGAGATTAATTAAGATTACAAAAGAAAAAAAACAAATAACATAAATATGTAACTGAAACAAGCATGCTGAAAAATATGTAAGCGAGCATTTAATTTACACAAACAATATTGACAAAGAAGTACCCATCTAGTTCGCAGGGAATATCTGTTTAAACTTTAAAAGCATATTACTGTTTAGTCTGAGAAATAGCTTTTCGGATTTATCAGAATCGATTACCATAATTCTTTACCAAAATGTCTGCTTGTCCAGTTCATTTTTAAAGTACCAAGTTATCGTATAACCATTGATCTCTATTTATGTTCGCAGAATGTTATGTCCCCTGCGATAAAATTATTGCTAATATAGGTATAATCTGGTGTGGTGTATGTAGCCGATATTAATGAGTTGTAGTATTAGGCCTTTATAAATGTAGATATGAAATTGTAAAACATAATTAAGTTAAATATTTATGCTTGATTACTTGGTAATTAGAGATATATTAATTTATTGGCATATCTACTCGTAAATTTGAGGGGCAACCCTAAATATGATGAAGGTCTAAACCACTAATTAATGACAAAATATGTCTTTTTAAGTTAATTTGTGGGTTCATATTTATGAATAAAAAAAATGACAGAATATTCAATCGGAAAGGATTCAGTTTTCGTTTTTGAGATTTGTAGACCGGTATCATAATTAATTGCGTCTAAATCTACTTTCTTAAAACAATTATTATAAAAATTATATTTCACGGTATAGAGCGATCACAGAGGAGCTCATAATATAAAAGAAAAAAAGCGGCCAAGTGCGAGTCGGACTCGCCCATGAAGGGTTCCGAAGCAGCAAGTAACATAATATAAAAGTTCGTGTAGTTGTTTTTGCGGTTTACCATTTATGACGTATTAAAAAAAAAGTACTTATTAGATCTCGTTCAAACCAAATTTCGGTGGAAGTTTGCGTGGTAATGTACCTACATCATATATTTTTTTTTAGATTTGTCATTCTCTTATTTTAGAAGTTACAGGGGGGGGGACACATTTTACCACTTTGGAAGTGTCTCTCGCGCAAACTATTCAGTTTAGAAAAAAATGATGTTAGAAACCTCAATATCATTTTTAAAGACCTATCCATAGATACCCCGTATGGGTTTGATGAAAAAAATTTTTTTGAGTTTCAGTTCTAAGTATGGGGACCCCCAAAATGTATTGTTTTTTTTTTATTTTAGTGTTGAATTCTTAATGCGGTTCACAGAATACATCTACTTACCAAGTTTCAACAGTATAGTTCTAATACACACATCAAAAGTGTCTAGGGATCAACATATGTGTCTAGGGATCAACATATATTTTTGCAATAACTTTTCTCCTGATTGATATTAATTAAAATTTTCTTTAAGGATTCATCAAATAAAGTGTTTTCGTTTGTCACAGTAACGATAAACCAAGTCACCTTTGCATTAATAAAGAAATTTGCCATTTTCCTAATAAAGGGATTTTTGACATTTGAACCACTAACATTAAAGTTCGAAAAAAAGACTGAAATAACAGTTTTCTTTAAAATTTTATTAGGTAACTTAAAATATTAATAATCCGTGTTTCTACCGCGAACACTAACAACACAAGAATCGGTTTGGCATACTCAAAATGAGTTCATCCAAATCACGCTGTGGAATGGCCGCCCATGTTCGTTGCAACAACAAAAAAAGGTCTTCTTGCGACTGGATACCCTCCATATTCGGCAGAGCTTTTCTCTGTAGCATATCCCATGCATGCTCAATCGGGTTCAAGTCTGGCGACTGAGCAGGCCAGGGCCAAAGCCACATCTCAATCTCAAGAAATCCGCATAAAAATGCTTGATCCCTAGACACTTTTGATGTGTGTAGTTTCGGAATAAAGTGGCTGTGACATACGGACGGACAGACAGACAGACGGACGAACAGACAGACAGACAGACAGACATGACGAATCTATAAGGGTTCCGTTTTTTGCCTTTGGCACGGAACCCTAAAAAGTAAAGAATGAAGCAATAGTCAACACTATTATTTCAATCAACACTTCAAAACATGCAACTTGTACATCGTCAAAAATATTTCATAATTTTCTCATTTCACTACTACTTTAGTCGTCTTGTAACAAGGTCCGTTTGATTAACTAAAGTGCTACAGAAATAATTCAAAAAGAAAAATAATACCGAAGTCTAAACAATTTATCCTACATAAAATAAACAACAGTAAATCGGGTAACACCTAACGAGAATCGCCTTTACAAATAACTTTCCACCGTACACGCTGCCGTGACGTGTAGAAGAATCGAAGAATATCTCCGGAGACTAGCTATCGACGTTTATAAGATGTTCTATATAACTGTGTATCTTGGGCCAGCGACCGAGAGGTGGAAAAATGTCTTTGCGTCCTTTTATTCCCGAGTGTGCCTTTTGAGCGCATAACAGATTGCGGAAAATGGTATTTGCGTTGGAAAAACTGTGACAACAGTCTCAATAGTCGTGTGACACATGGCACTTGAAAATTGATTACTTACATCTCATACTGCTATTCTCCGGTTCTGCTTGATGTTTTGTTTTCAATGCAATGTTCGTACTCATCAAATGTGTTTGAACACCTTAGTATAAGTTCACATTTTGTACGACCTTATGTGTTTTGTCTGTGTCATCAAAAGGTATTCAGGTTTGTTACTAGGTTTTAGTTTACTAGTAAAAATACTATATTTAATAACTTAAAAATAATAAAGAATTTATTTAAAGTTCCCTTTTTTCAGTAATTGCTTTGTAATGAAGCAGATTTTGATATATGTTACAAAACATAAATAAATAAGCACCTTGTTTACAATATCTAGTAAAGCGAGGTTTTTGATGTTTTGCTTTATAATTATGTCGTTTTAAGGACGTTTAGAGTTTGCGAACACACTGTGACTGGCTCCAAATAAAACTAAAATACTGTTGATATATTAAATATATCAAAAATTCGCAGTTTTGAGTGAGAAATAAATCAAAAGAAAGGGCTCTTAATTGCTTTGGATATTACAATTCACATCTTACGTAACATAACTATAAATTGTAGTAGAAATTATATAACGCAATAGTAATAGTTAATTATATCCGTGGCAGTTAAATTAAGCCATCTTAAACATACATAGGGCTGAAAATAGGGTAACGTGTCTACCTATTGAAGTTGCGTCCTTACATAATAAGTATAAAACCATTTCAGACCCTTTGCGAATGAAAAATAAAAGAAAAAATAGTGTAACGGACGGGTATCCGAAAAACTGTGATATGTCTAAACAGCTCGGTAACAAATATAGCTATTATTTGTTAATTGTATCAGTTTTTTACTAAAGTTTACGTGCTTTGGATGAAGGTACCTACTATTTTTTTTTTCTGTATTTTTTTTATGATTTCTGATTCTTAAATATTCTAATCGAGAGTGAAGTTGCAAGAACATAGTAAATGGATTTAGATACAGTTACTTCTATTTTCTATCTTATTATTTAGTTTTTTTATAATGCAGATCATTTTTGCCCTCAATCCGAACCATGAGCTAAAATAGTTTAAATTTAAACAGTGCGTATGCTGCTGGAGGAAAAACCAAAGCCACTTTTAAAGCGCGTAAGGTACACAACTTAACGGTCGCACTTTGTTTGCTGGTGCCTTATTTCCGTTAGCATGTTCAAGCACCATCAGTCTGTTTAAGTAAAGGTCATGTGGTGCATATGCATAGTCCTATAAGCATGATAGTACACGTTATTAACGAACCTGTGATGATTTTTATACGATATGTTTATCTGCCATATCTATGTTTTAATCTTCAACTCTTAGCTTCTTATCAAGCTGGCAAGCCTTTAAACAAAAAAAGCGGCCAAGTGCGAGTCGGACTCGCCCATGAAGGGTTCCGCAGCAGCAAGTAACATTTTTGTTTATATTTGTTTTGATTGAATGAAAGGTAAATTGCAGTTTACGATTTATGACGTATTAAAAAAAAACTACTTACTAGATTTCGTTCAAACCAATTTTAAGTGGAAGTTTGTATGGTAATGTACATCATATATTTTTTTTAGATTTATCATGCTCTTATTTTAGAAGTTACAGGGGGGGGGGGACACACATTTTACCACTTTGGAAGTGTCTCTCGCGCAATCTATTCACTTTAGAGAAAAAGTATATTAGAAACCTCAATATCATTTTTGAAGACCTATCTATAGATACCCCACACGCATGAGTTTGATGAAAAAATTTTTTTTGAGTTTCAGTTCTATGTACCCCCAAAATTTATTGTTTTTTTCTTATTTTTGTGTGAAAATCTTAATGCGGTTCACAGAGTACATCTACTTACCAAGTTTCAACATTATAGGTCTTTTAGTTTCGGAAAAAAGTGGCTGTGACATACGTACGGACAGACGGACAGACAGACAGACATGACGAATCTATAAGGGTTCCTTCCTTTGGCACGGAACCCTAAAAAGCACAAGAAGTTAATACCAGTTAGTAGTAATTTACAGCTAGTTTTATAAAATTATATAGAATATTATACATCAATTTGTAGAACATAATAAATATTAAACTACATAATTATTTCACAAATAACAATTTGATTATAAATTGTTCGCGATAAACAAATAAACGCCACAAAATTAATTAAACATATGCCTGAAATCAACCACAAATAACAGCTGCAATTATAAGAATTCCATTGTCTTTAAGCCATCAAAAACAATATTTTAAACGCTAGAAATTTAAAACTGAAATTATATTTCAATACACTGACGGACAAAAATAAGATATTTTGGTTGATATTTTAAAATGAATGGTGACTGTAAATAATAGAACCGCAGATTCAGGTGATGGAAACGGTGGTCAGAAGTTACACAAACTATAATCTTTCTTTTCCAACTACGATAAGATATGCCACAACGTTGAAATAAAAGTTTAAGACCCTGCGTCCACGGGTCACTAAAGTTTACTTTGTGTTTTGAATAAGTTTTACATATCCGTGGAAATACGTATTTGGTATTCGTAAAGTAAACTTCAGTCACACGATCAGTAAGAAGATTACAAATAACTTTAATTCAAATAGTACTTTATAACAAGATTTTGGAGAAGATACATTTAGTAACATTGGATGAGATATTAAATAACAGTAGCTATTGTAACATACTGTTATTGATGATATTTTTCCTCCTTCAGTCGGGTAAAAAAGCTAGCCATCACACAAGACTGAAATGTCCGGTTCAAATACCGAAGCCCCTTGACATGACGCGATCTATACTTGTTTTTTTTTTAAAGTAGAATGGGAAACCTGATCACACTTCACATACGAGATCGCTTTTAGAAAAAACAATCGCTCTGTAGGAAAGGACCCAATTTTTTCCACTAGTAAATACTCACTAACAAAATGCTATTTTGTGTTTTTAGATTCGATTCGATATACATTATCATACGATAGATATTTATATCTAATTTTAACAAAAAAAAATAATTCAAGAAATGTACCAAATTGAAATGGGACCACACGGGAAGCACCAGCTTTCAAATAAAAAAGAATCATCAAAATCGGTTCACCCAGTCGAAAGTTCTGAGGTAACAAACATAAAAGAAAACAGTCAAATAGAGAACCTCCTCTTTTTTCAAGTCGGTTAAAAAGACCTCACACTTGGTTAAAAAACTAATCTAAGTGGAACGATATTTCGCATACTAAGAAAATGTTTCCTTTTTAACCGACATAAAAAAAGGTTCTCAATTAGATTGTTTTTTTTGTGCTATTTCACAACTTATAGATGGTGTACCGATTTTGATGATTCTTTTTGTGTTTGTATTTCTCATTGTTGTTCTATAACTGCCTCGGTGGCGCAAGTGGCAGCGTATGCGACTGTGTGCTTGACGTCTCGAATTCGGGTTTGAATCTTGGGTCGGATCAAATGTTTGTGTGATCTGCAAATATTTGTTTCGGAGTTTGGGTGTTTTCTATGTATAATATGTATGTATTTAATTTTTATTCCAATTTTTTTTTTCCAAATTTTTTTTTCAAAATATCTTTTATGTACAGAATTGGACCTGTTACATTTTTATTATAAGTATAGATATATAGATGTTCTTTTTCCTATGGATAGAGAGGTTGCGATAAATCAAATACTTAATGCTACACCGAATTATACGTAATACTTGTGCGTAAAACGTTTCCACGATTATTCCACGATATATTAGGTCTTTACCTATGAAATTGCCGTTTTGTATGCAATAAGTGAAAGTACTTATTTTTTCAAACATTTTTATTTCTGTTATTCGAAGTAATCACCCATGCAATCGAAGCATCTTTGCCAACGCATTGGCAGTTTATTGATGCTCTTCTTGTAAAAATCAGCTGGACGGGAGGCAACAAACTCTTCAAAGGCATTTTGTACTGCCTCTCGGGAATTGAATTTTTTACCCACTAAAAAGTTGTCTAAATTGTGGAAAAAGTATTAGTCGGTAGGTGCAAGGTCTCGTGAGTATGGCGGATGAGGGAGAGCTTCCAACCCCAGCTCTCCATAATCGCACAGATAAAACCTTCGGTTTCTCCGAAGAGATCATCATACCGTAGCCAGAACGTAGATGCTTTAAAATCTATATCAGGCCCATTTAGGGCCCTATAAAATAGACCATGAAGTTCTATGCCCTTCCATACCTCCTTGCGATCATCAGTACCAAGTACTACAGGTTTGCGCCAATCCTCTTGAGCCAAAGCCAGCGGAGTGAGTCCGGTATCCACTGCAACTACAATGCGATGCACTCCCACATCAGTATGAAGAAAATATTCTCTAAGATTGTATATCTCGCGATTGTGTAGAGTCTTGATATTTAATAGTCCACGACCCCCAAACTTTCGCGGGATATACAACCTCATAACCGATGAACGTGGGTGATGCATTCGGAATGCAGTCAGCAATGTACGAACTCTCCTGTCTAGGGCATCTAATTCAGTCTGAGTCCATCTAAGTATACCAAAGGAATACATCTGGCATGACCCAATATTGTAGGCTCGTAGCCTATTACCGCCTGATAAAAGACTTTTAAGTACTTTTTTCAGGCGGCCAAACAAGCGTTCCCGGAACGACTGTTTCATGTCAGATTCTGGTATTCCTAAGGACTGTGAAAAACCTAGATACTTGTAGGTTTCGGTTGCAGACAGAGTTTTGAGTCTTGTAGAATCTGTAAGTTGTAATTCTTCAGATTCCACAATCACACCTTTCTTTACATACATGACTGCACACTTGTCTACACCAAATTCCATCCTTTTAAAATTACTGAAGTATTCAGTGACCTTTAGTAACGCTGTCAATTGTAATTTAGTGGGGGCAAGTAGTTTCAAACCAGCCATATAAAGAAGGTGAGATATAACTCGATCATCTTTCTGCAACCTATAGCCTAACCCTGAACCCTCCAACGGAGTGCTCAGAGGGTTCAAGGCCAGACAAAACCACAAAGGACTCAGACTGTCACCTTGAAAGATGCCCCGCTCTTTATGGTACGTTGTCTCAGTACGTCGTTTACCGCAGTCTACCGATATCCAGGATAGCGAAGTACTGTTCTCCATTGCCCCATACACGACTTTAAGAAAGTGCACAGAGTTGTATCTATTTTATACAACTCCATCACCTTCAAAAGCCATGTATGTGGAACCGAGTCATAAGCCTTCTTGTAATCTATCCAACATGTCGCCAGACTCTTACGATTACGACGTACTTGTTGGCTAATGGTCATGTCTATAATAAGGAGCTCTTTAGTGCCACGGGAACCACTTCTACATCCATTCTGAGAAATGAAAATTATCGAATTATATTATTAATATGTGTAGAAATTTTGAGTCTCAGAATAGATGTTAGAAGTTTAAACGTGGTTGGTAAACATGTAATGGGTCTATAATGTTAATATTTTATTATTATTTTGATTTTTCATTTTTCTCCCTTTTTAGAGTATTATTGTTAGTCTTGAAACTATATAATATTTACATGCATACACTCCTATAGAACATACTATCTTTTATAGTTTCGTATAAAAAATGGTTTCTTAATACGATGTGAAGAACTACGAAAATTTCATAATGCAATTTGTGATGGGAAAAGTATTTGACTGAGAGTGATAAGAAGGAAAATTATCTGAATACACAGAATGTAATTTAGCATAATCATTCAATATTAAACTTTCACAGCTTTATTTTAATTAAAAAAAAGGCAAATAATTAAAAAAAAAGAACACCAGTAAAGTTTAATTATTTATTAATTGATTTTCAAAATAAAAAGACTGTAAACTCAACGGAATAATATTTGGATTTCTATGTAAAATACACACAACACCAAATATTATTCAGTTGCTATATATAGCTATGTATGAATGGATCTCTAGGATGGATCATTAATACACACATCAAAAGTGTCTAGGGATCAAGCATTTTTATGCGGATTTCTTGAGATTGAGATGTGGCTTGGGCCCTGGCCTGCTCAGTCGCCAGACTTGAACCCGATTGAGCATGCATGTGATATGCTACAGAGAAGAGCTCTGCCGAATATGGAGGGTATCCAGTCGCAAGAAGACCTTTTTTTGTTGTTGCAACGAACATGGGCGGCCATTCCACAGCGTGTTTGGATGAACTCATTTTGAGTATGCCAAACCGATGTTCTTGTGTTGTTAGTGTTCGCGGTAGAAACACGGATTATTAATTGTTTAAGTTACCTAATAAAATTTTAAAGAAAACTGTTATTTCAGTCTTTTTTTCGAACTTTAATGTTAGTGGTTCAAATGTCAAAAATCCCTTTATTAGGAAAATGGCAAATTTCTTTATAAATGCAAAGGTAACTTGGTTTATCGTTACTGTGACAAACGAAAACACTTTATTTGATGAATCCTTAAAGAAAATTTTAATTAATATCAATCAGGAGAAAAGTTATTGCAAAAATATATGTTGATCCCTAGACACATATGTTGATCCCTAGACACTTTTGATGTGTGTAGTTTAGAAAATATTTTACGTTTCATGATAAATATTTAAACTCGCTAGAGAGGACAATAGGAAAAACCTAAAAAATATCTTTTTACTAGGTTGAATCAGTTACATTAAATAAAATTATAATAAACAAGTAAACTAGTAAATAAATATGTGTATATAAATAGGTATCTTACTATTTTATGTGATTTAGGAACGCAAAATGTATTTCAATGGTCTTACATATTTATAGACAAAAAAAATAAATTGAGAGAGAACACTATATTTCTTAATTTACCACGAGTGCAGTGATGTCTTGGGCCTATAAATTCGAAGATCATAATAATTCATAGCATGACGGTCGGAGCTTACGTATGAAATTGTTACTTAGAAGAGAAAATGGGCTGAAAATTCTTTGTTTAATAATCGATAATGTTGTTGCTTGAACACATACTGTTATATTTTAAATGCTGAACATAAATATAATTAAAAACAACATTTCAAACAAAATCTATTTGTCTAATATACAATAGTTTAGTCTACCAATAGATTTTGTTTGAAATGTTGTCGATAATAAGTGATGTATGTACTTATTAGATTAGTTGAAACGCCCAATGGGCATTTTCTCTGATTACTAGGCTGTTGTTCAGCAGTAGACTAATAAAAGCTCTTGATGTGATGTGCATACAAATGATGTTATGATGATGATGATACATAGCCAGTGTTTTTTTTAAATATTACGAGTAAATTTCGAGTTTCTAAATGTGCTAATGGAACTGGGAGAGGTATTTAATTACAACTAAAGATATATTAAACTATAAAAAAAAAATCGGTTTAAAATGGTTTCTTTTCTCATAGTAAATAATTAATGGTCATAATCTGCCAAATTAATTAAAACTTATCTGTTCCCCACTAACTTATTTAATAAAATATTTAATGCGGACATATATTAGATACATACTAATATTATTATTCTCATCAAAGGGGAAAGAGACATGATTAGATCAGGTTGATTATAAACAAAATATGAAGAGAAAGCATTTACTGCAGAAACAATTAATAAAAATAGATTAGTAATTTAGTATTTAGATAATTTTATAGGTAGTAGAGCCACGCTGATTTCAGCACGAATGGGCCGGCTCGACCGGGGCGGTACTACCCTCGCACAGAAAATCAACGTAAAATCACAGCGTTCGTGCTGTCGTGTTTCGTTGGTGAGTGCGAGACCGGAGGCCCAAATAGTCTAGTCAACAAGTTCCATACTTGTTGACTAGACTAAAAGATGCAGAAGCATCGCTAGGCCGCCATGGTGTGGGTCGCCATACTGCATTGTCTGCATTCGCAGTGAGTATGGTGACCGCCACCCTTGGATTCTACTTATGCTTTCCATCAGGCAGAGTAGAGTCATTTTGGCGGGCCATACATAAAAAAAAAAAAAAAAAAAAGATAAGTAAAAATTGATCTATTTCATTTAATTTATAAATAATATAAAACATCATTGAATAATAAGTGTAAAATTAAATGTACAATGAATAAAAGAATACTGCACGTTGGCCTAGTGGTTTAGGCGGTCGCCACGCCGCTTGCCAATTCGCCAAGTGTTGTGGGTTCAAAACCTCACGGGACAACACTTTGTGTGATCCTCAAATTGTTGTTCTGAGTTTGAGTGTTAATTATGTCCGTTTCATGCATGTCTGTAAAGTCCCCCACGACACAGGATGTTTATTCCTAATGCAGGAGTTGTCTTTGAAAAAAAAAAGTAGATAGTGCAAACGAATAAAATCATTATCTAAATTAGAATCATAATTTATTCTATGTATGTTATAAATAAATAGCAAAATTCCAAACTACAAAGAATAGAACCTGAAACATGTTTGCTTTAAGCCGACATTCTTTGTCCCTAATCCAAAACTAGACATGTGTGGCATTTACGCCAAGTAAAATCTTCACTCGAGGTATTTTGATAGAGTAATAAAGTATCTGATGCTGTGGAATTTTAGGTGAAACCTTGTAGGTGAACACAAAATTCTAAATCTTACCTATATAATTTTTATGCGATATCTATGCTTTGTGAACCGAATGTTATGAAGTTGCATTTCGATAACAAGTTGCCAGTTCGTTTATGTGCTTATATAATGGATAACTTCTTCTACAGATAACAGAAGAAATAATATGACATACTTAAGCGGGAATTACCGGTGTCGTAAGGATCGGTAGGTACCTCAAAGTGCCTGACGTTTCGACTTTGTTGTGTTACAAACATAGTCAATAATACACCTAAAAGTCGATTCATCTATTCTTTATTTAAATTAGGTCTTTACCTATGAAATTGCCGTTTTGTATGCAATAAGTGAAAGTACTTATTTTTTCAAACTTTTTTATTTCTGCTATTCGAAGTAATCACCCATGCAATCGACGCACCTTTGCCAACGCATTGGCAGTTTATTGATGCCCTTCTTGTAAAAATCAGCTGGACGGGAGGCATCATTGTCTGATGTTGTCAGTTCAGACAGTCTCAAAGCTGCAAGAGCTGGGGTTGGAAGCTCTCCCTCATCCGCCATACTCACCAGACCTTGCACCTACCGACTATTACTTTTTCCAAAATTTCGACAACTTTTTAGTGGGTAAAAAATTCAATTCCCGAGAGGCAGTACAAAATAATAATAAATAAATATTTCGGACATTTTAACACACAACGCCATCTAGTCCCAAGCTAAGCAGAGCTTGTGTTATGGGTACTAGACAACTGATACTGATACAAATACATATATACTTTTTTTTTTGTAAATACATACATATTATACATAGAAAATACCCAAACTCCGAAACAAATATTTGTAGATCATACAAACATTTGGTCCGACCCAGGAATCGAACCCGAGACCTCATGATCAGCAGTCGTACACGCCAACCGCGAGACCAACGAAGCAGTTGAAGAGTTGAAAATGCCTTTGAAGAGTTTGTTGCCTCCCGTCCAGCTGATTTTTACAAGAAGGGCATCAATAAACTGCCAATGCGTTGGCAAAGATGCGTCGATTGCATGGGTGATTACTTCGAATAGCAGAAATAAAAAAGTTTGAAAAAATAAGTACTATCACTTATTGCATACAAAACGGCAATTTCATAGGTAAAGACCTATTATAAATCTAAGAACCTCCAAACTCCAACCTCCTCTAAGCCTCCAAATATAAGAACATTTGGTAAAGAATGAAATTAAAGATTTAATAAAATTGGCTGAGTCTATTAATATGGTTACCGTACGAACAATTTATAATTATTAATACGGGTACTGGTTTTAGTACTGTTTTTCTATAGCTTTTTTTATATAAATTTTAAAAAATTGTAAGTTTTCTTTTGTGTTATCACTGTTTTAACCTAACCTACACATTTAGGAGAGATGGGTGGGAGGGGGCCCAGGGGGAATAGATGCGTTAAGTTTTCTTTTGTGTGATCACTTTTTTTTTTTACGTTTGAAAATCCCCTTGGACCGTCACCCCACCGGGGCTTGCGGCGGGGCGGTTTGTCAGACTCGAACCGACTAAAACCACACGGTGTGCCACTCTGCGCCTATGAAGGGAGGAATCGGGGAACTGCAGTTATTAACACGTCCGGACTCCTCCCAGCGCTTGCCCGCACTAAAGCGGGCACCGTCTGCTGTTTAAACTTTCAATTTAGATGACGTACGGCACACGGGTACGTCACCCCCTCGCGGGTGGCCACTAGAGCGGATGGAGGGGAAAGCCTGTCCCGACCATCCGCGGCCACACTCAGGGCGGCATGAGGCGCTGATAGGCGCGGATTGGGTCCGAGTGGATATCATCCTCCCGGGCCTTCTCCGCCACCTCCTTCTGCGAGATGACGTCTTCGCAGAAGGTTCGACCGCGGTAAAACTGCTGTCGCTACCGGCCATGAAGCGTATCATGGCCGGTAGCGAGAGATCTCTTCGGAAAGTACCTGCACTCGGTTGCCAGGAGGGAATTGAGCCCCGCCTGCCACCACTGCGACTACAGTGAGGACTCGGCCCTGCACACGCTGGCGATTTGCCCCGCTTGGGCGCCGCAGCGCCGGGCCCTCACTTTTAATTCATTATTAGCTAACGACTTTGTAATACACATTGATTGATTATGCCTTTCCAGATGTACTACGTAGTCTGAAAAGTTTCCAACCTCAACGTGAAGATAGCAGCATTTCTTAATATAAACTAGTAAATGTAGTTGTCTTCACGTTTTTTTACACAACCTCTGGTCCCAAGCTAAGCAGAGCTTGTGTTATATGTAGGTACTAGACAACTGATATAAGTACATATTTACTTTTTTTGTAAATACGTACATACTATACATAGAAAACACGCAAACTCTGTAACAAATATTTGCAGATCATACAAACATTAAAATTTGGTCCGACCCGGGAATCGAACCCGAGACCTAAAGCTCAGCAGTCGCATACGCTACCACTGCGCCATAAAGGGCATTGCGCATCGCTGGGAGAAGTGTGTATTGTGAAAATAAAAAAAAGATGTCTTGTGTCATCGTTAGGTCGGAAAGTTTTCACACGTATTTGCAAATACAAGTCTGGATTGAGTCTTATAAACGAAAAGAAACATCTGCTTACAGATGTAAAAGATGGTGATCTGAATGTATTCAGATGAATACGTATGCTCTAGTGTACCGTTGAGCTTAAGACTCGTCTTCTGTATTTGTAAAACAAAGCGCAGGCTAAAGTGGCCAGCTTGCAGTCATGAATAAATGTACGAATTCGTATTTTGTGCGCTCGCCTCGTTATATCAACTGTTATGAAACCCGGGAAATAATGTGAAAAATAAAATGAATGTCACGACTTTGATTTTGTTGCTTAGTGCTAGGAGAGCAAGTTAAGGTGGTTCACGTGATATGAAAAATGTACAAAAGCAATTGCTCTTAATTATTTTTTATTAATAATTTGTTTTAGTGAAGTCGTGTGCTTACCTTTAAAAGTGTCTACAGACTTAGGTATACTTACTTACGTATACTTTAACCGTGGGAGAACCACGCTTCGGCATGAATGGGCCGGCTCGACCGGAGTGATACCACGGCCTCACAGAAAACCGGTGTGAAATAGCGCTTGCGCTGTGTTTCACCGAGTGAGTGAGGATACCGGAGGCCCATACCCCAACCCCTCCCCACATCCCTCCCCCCATCCCCCAAAGGCTGGCAACGCACTTGTGACGCCTCCGGTGTTGCGGGTGTCCATGGGCGACGGTAATCGCTTGCCATCAGGTGATCCGTCCACTCGTTTGCCCGCCTATTCCATAAAAAAAAAAACTTATGAATCTGAACAGCATAAAGAAACCTGAATGTATTTATAATGGTAGGTATCCTTAATTTCCTTCTCATGTTTTTGATTCCAGTTGAAATATTTGGTTAATTTTGATCTAGAAACCCTAATGTTACTTATTTTATTGTAACTTATACCATTGATGTGAGTCTTATTGTATTTAAAAATCAGCTAATCAGTTTTTAGAATAACTCAATTTAATTTTCATTATGTTAAATTTGACGCATGAATTTCCCACAAACATTGAAATATTTTTCACGCTAAAGTCATTTACAGAATATAGGATGATAGAGTGCGTGACCAGTTTATTGGAAGCACCAGAGCCATGTACGAATTGACCACTTCAAATGAAGTGCTCTGTGCCTATTCTAGTATTCTATAAAAGCTGGACAAAAGTGTTATAACATTTTTAAATAATTTACAATAGAATTCTAAATTCGAGTTGAATTGTGTTATATTGTTACTGATAAGTAAAACAAGCGGAGACTCCATAGTTATCGTTAAATACGTTTGCTTTTGCATAATACAGCCAGAAAATAAAAATTCATTAATCTCTAAATTCATCACAAATATCATGAAGAAAAAAATCTTGTTAAATGATGTCATGGGCACATCATAACCATAATGTTTTAATAATAATAATAAATTATAATAATAAAGCCTTTTATTCGGACATAAAATACAATTATCTTACACTACTACACTGTTATCTTATATATAAAATTCTCGTGTCACAATGTTAGTTACCATACTCCTCTGAAACGGCTGGACCGATCTTTATAAAATTTGTTGTGCATATCGGGTAGGTCTGAGAATCGACCAACATCTATTTTTTATACAATTTTTTTTATGGCAAAACAACGTTTGCGGGATCAGCTAGTATTTTATAAACATACATGTTTGACATATTTCAAATTATTTGCGTAGGTATTTAATGATATTTTAAAATATAATATGTAAGTCCGTTTGGCAAACGAATATTGTTTTAATAAAACCAAACAAATCTATACATTTTGTAAAACTTCGCTTTCATCGCTGTAAAATTAACATCCCTAATGAAAATTCATCATTTTGGTCGAACGGAAACAGGCAATCTTTCCAACCGCCACGCTCTGTAGGCGGTGGGATGAGAAGTCGCTTCATTTTTAGATAAGAAAAGGTTCAATAAATAAAAGAGTTTCAGACGGCCCGTATTTTACTTTCATTCTCTTAGGGATACGTACTTAATAAGTTTTAGCTAGCCTTTAAACTCGTTAATTGGTATTTTATAATTTTTTTTGTAGGGTGTAGTAGATGCTACTGTAGAAGTGTGTCTTTGTATTCTTTCTTTTCTTGAATCTTGATGTATGAACATAACATAAATTATAAATGTTTTAATGATTGGAGGGTATAACGGAATTGGTTGACCTAGTCTTGCCGTAAATATTGGGACAAAGAAAACCAACATTTTTTTATTGTACTATTATAGTGTGTTAGTTTAATACATTAATACAAATTCATTTATAAATATATAAAGCTTATTCAAAGTAGTCCCCATTGGCTGCAAGACGGTCCTTTAAACGTTGAGAACAGTAATCAATAGCAGCACGCACTCTTTCTATGTGAAAATTCTTCACCGCCAATCGTATGAATTGTTTTAGGGACTCCAAATTATCATAGCGTTTAGAGCTAGCTTTACTCTCTAAAACTGACCATAAATCATAAGATTAAGATCAGGACGAGATGACGGCCAGTCCTCAGCTCTGAAGAAGTCCGGAACGTTCGTTTCTAACCACGATTGGGTGGATCGAGCATTATGACCCGGCACCGAGTCTTGCTGAAAGGACCAATCTTGGTTATTGAACATGTTGTTGTCAAGGGTCTTAATTACCTTCTCAAGAATGGTATCTTGATACACTTGTGCCGATGTTTTGATATCTTTTTCACAAAAATATGTCTCAGTCACTCCTTCATAACTAACACCCCACCAAAGCATCACTGAAGTCGAATAATGCCCACGTTGTACTGTGTTGACTAATTGGTAAGCTTTTTTAGATCTTTCAGCATAAATACGGTCATTTTGTTTTTTAAAATATTGCTCGATTGTAAAAAAATCTCATCCGTAAACAAAATTTTTCTGTGACCTGCCTTTGCGTACTGCTTAAGTAGTTGTTTTGATTTTACCACCCTATTATTTTTTAAATTATCAGTTAAGAAATGAACAGGGCGTCTCCTATAGGCAAGTCCTAAGTCATCTTTTAAATGATGCTAACTTCATCTCCTGAGATAGAATCTTTTGCTTTCGGACAGGATTTCTTCGAATTCTTTCCCTTACTGCCTGGATCGCCTTTTTCGTACGAACACTACGTGGACGGCCAGATCTTTTTCTGTCACAAACAGAGGAGGTTTCATTGTACCTATCAATAGCCCGGTATACAAACATTCGACTTATAAGTACCAAGCGTCAGGAGGATTTTAAAAATTGTATTTGGCTCCATGCCTACTTTATGTAATGCAATCACAGCGATTCGGTTCTCTTTATCACCCCCCCCCCCCCCCACTCCATTTTAATTTCACAAAATATTTTACAATATATTGGCACGAAAATTAGAAAAAAACAATGAACAATTGCATAAAAATGACAGATTCCAAATTCAAAAGTAATTTTTGTTTATTTTTAATTATAACAGTATTTCTGGCCAGACTAAGTATGAGTTAAAGACCTTGATTGTTAAGTATGGTAGGGTCCGCGACACATGGACATCTGCAACTCAAAAGTTGAAAATGCGTTGTTGTCCTTTGGTGACCATTCTTAGCTTGATCTGGGAAAGACGACTTCTTTTCGAATTAGGCAAAGAAGGGGCTCCTGAATTCCAATAATCTTACTAGCTTGCTGAAAAACAACGAAATTATTGCTTAGTACCGGTTATACATACGTTGATTGTTTAAAGTATTATACCTCTAATGTAGCAGAGCTAGGTAGCTTCCTAATATATAAGTTAATCTTATGATTGATAATATGCTACTTCTACTTAACTTCTGTTTACCATCAGAAATATATTGGATAAAAACGTCACATTACATCAACAACCTTTAACAGTCCACTGCTGGCCATAGGCCTCTCCTTAATAAAGACTACGTCCAGCCATACAAATACCTCACTTTCCTTGAAAAGCCATTAAATATTCAATTCATTAGCACAACGTTTCAGATTAATCAACCAATCAAGACACAAAATTAATTTCAACACAATTCCGCTTCCAACAGATCTAATTAGACAAGGTGAATACTAAATGAGTGATAATTAGAATAACTGAGTGAACAAATAAAAGGGGATGTTCCTGACTAGCCTGCCCGGCCGCCAATTAACAACATCGGATCAAAATTATAAATATTTCAATGTTTTTCAGAGAGACCAATTAGCGAGGACGTTCCGCACCGTTGATTGCCGTCACAGTTGTTGATAAACTGCCAACTTGACAACCCTGTTATTTAAAAACGTGGGGTACCGTTTTTTTAAAATTATCTTAATTTTCTTAGTCTCATAATAACATATGGTAGAGATGAAATAAATGAAAATCTACTGATGTGTAGTGGTGATATCGAGCAAGATGACTGGCAGGAGCTGAATGCGACAAACCGAGGATTGAACCAAGTTGCGTGCTATTTTAGAGGCCTATGTCCAGTAGTGGTACTGGGATAAGCGGGTGATTAAGAAATAAAAGTACAAAATGATGTCCCATTGATTAATAACTATAAATTCTCAAAATTAAAAAAAACCCCCGAGTTAATAACCTGAGTTCCCTTTAAAAAGTAAAAAACACGTTATGCGCTTTCATTTGAGACCCCACTCGATGATATTTTTGCAGACATTCGGTTACTCTTCCCCACTTTCACCCCCATAACTTTTAAACGGCTCAACCGATTTTGATGAAACATGTTTAAGAACATTTGCACGTAACTCACCTTTCATACAAAAAAAACTAAATTGAAATCGCTTCATCCGTTCGGGCGCTACGGTGCCACAGACAGACAGACAGACAGACAGACAGACACGTGAAACTTATAACACCCCTCTTTTTGGTCGGGGGTTAAAAAATACAGGCGAACAGTACCCTAGATGAACATGAGTCACGATAGTAAGGAATCAGTAGAGCGAAATAGTGCAAACCTTTAGGTACTAAGGGGCGGATTAAGGAACGAAACGTAACAATGTGTAACGCATATAATTATTTTCTTTTTAAAGTAATCATAGTCAACTCCTAGTATTAATTTTAATTGATTTGTTAATGTTTTGTACTACAATACTAAAACATAATTTTCAATTTCTACAAATTAAGTAGTTGTATGTTTTTCTTAATGTGCAAACATGTCATAATGCGATTGAGGTCTATTATACTCTGTCCATTTCTTTATTTTCTTTTTGACAGTTCAAGAAATTTTGAAATTAGTGACGCCCTCACCCATTACCGATTCGATTTGAAACGAATAGCGATTTTATTTATGAAGAACTTTCAATCGATTTAATGAAATATTTTTTGTTGAAATATTAATTATTCCTTTATTAGTTTTTTATATTATATAAGAAATAAACAAAAATATAAATAATAAATCTGTAAATTAGATGAATGAACAGAGTTATTGTTCTTTACTCTTGGTTTGATCCTAAATTCCAAGATTTCGACTTGATTCCTTGCAAAAATTCAATGTTGGAGTCATAGATACTATTTTTATTTCCTTTTTTTATTAAATTTACAGAAAAAATACTTACATGAAGTCAAATTATTTTTATCATATGATCGATTTAACGTATTTCAAGTACTGTTTTATAGTCTGTGGTTGTTTGTTATGCACAGAACACTTCACTAAAGTACCGTCACCGTCAATAAAGTACGACATTACTGTAGTACATAATTCCGAAAAAAAAAATGGTAATTTATAGTCGTGAGCTGTCAAAAAGAAAATAAAGAAATGGACAGAGTATAGTAAGACCAGAACAAAATCGAAATACTCAAGACATACGATACAAATCGCCCTTTCTAACAAATACGTAAATAATGTAAAATAGCTCTTACGTGCAATATATTTTCTTCCTACAAGTGACACAATAATACTTTTTCTGAAATAGTAGGATAGATATCCGTGAATTTTATATCCAACCCAAAAAGGCACAATTTATGTATTGGTTACACAATATCGTCACTCATGCCCGAAACTGTTCTCTGATAATATACAAATGATAATGTTTTTGCACATTTCTCACTTCGTAAACAAGTACGCTTACTATTATTTTGTGGTATTTTTGATTTAAATTTTTGTACATTTGTATAACATTAATAATAATAAAGCCTTTTATTCGGACATACGATGCACTTGTGATTCTTACAGAACTGCACTATTATATACATACTTATTTTACATAATTAAATTATTTGCGTATTTGATCCTTTTTTTAGGGTTCCGTGCCAAAGGCAAAAAACGGAACCCTTATAGATCCATCATGTCTGTCTGTCTCTCCGTCCGTCTGTCTGTCTGTCTGTCCGTCCGTATGTCACAGCCACTTTTTTCCGAAACTATAAGAACTATACTGTTGAAACTTGGTAAGTAGATGTATTCTGTGAACCGAATTAAGATTTTCACACAAAACTTAAAAAACAATAAATTTTGGGAGTCCCATACTTGGAACTGAAACTCAAAAATATTTTTTTCATCAAACCCATGCCTGTGGATTATCAATGGATAGGTCTTCAAAAATGATATTCTCATATCATTTGATGATTATGAGGTTTTTAATCTCATTTTTTTCTAAACTGAATAGTTTGCGCGAGAGACAATTCCAAAGTGGTAAAATGTGCCTCTGTAACTTCTAAAATTAGATAATGATAAAACTAAAAAAAATATATGATGTACATTACCATGCAAACTTCCACCGAAAATTGGTTTGAACGAGATCTAGTAAGTTTTTTTTTTAATACGACATAAATCATAAACCGCAATTTATCGATCAAAGTTACAACGAGCTACAAGATCTTTTTGTTAGTTGCTGCTACGGAACCCTTCATGCGCGAGTCCGACTAGCACTTGGCTGCTTTTTTTACTTTCTGTAAGTCCGTTTGCCATGCCTCATGCACTCGTAAGTTCTGTAAAATTTCCATTGTTTTAAATGAACATTGTAAAGTTTGAGGGCTCCAACATAAGTTTTTGATTTACTGTGATTGTACTTTTGTATATGAATGATTAACTAAAGGTATTACCTTCAAGACAAAATAAATTATCACAGATGAAAATATGTACAATGAAGACCATTGTGAGATACACAAATTAAAAAGTAGTCCAACTGTATTCAATGTAGCTCGGCTAATAGGTCAGTCGATTCTATGTGCTATTTTACTCTACGGGTGATTACCGAGGTCAATGGCTACATATTATGTCGGACTTAATCTGACTAAGGCCTTGTTATCACTATTTTTCAGAAACATACATGAAATAATAGGTAATAGGGTAATAGGAGCTGGTACTGACAGTGCGTCGAGTAACTTTGCTGATCGTCCATTTCATGAAAGCCTGAGACTTCTTTCGCAACCTAATTCAAGTTGGCATGTGTTTTGAATGCTCGTAAGTTCTTTTTGATTTTTATTAATTAAGTTAATCAGTATAGATATATAAAGCCGATACGTTAATAATTGAGGTGATTACGGAATTGTTTTAAATGTTCTAAGGTATTTATTTGTTATTTATGAACTTATAATGTTCAAAGGAGGAGAAAAATTGTTTATAGGCGAATCTTTAAACAATTTTTGCTGGTTTTCTCTTAAAATATATATTATTATGATATTGAACGGATTCTTTTAAAAATATGTTTATTAGTAACTTCTTAAGACACACAAAAAATAATAAAATCTGTACTTCATGTACAAATTTTATTACAAGTTAGTACAAGTGATTAATTCAAAAAGGTTTATTTAAAATCAAGCTTTTGTTACTTGTTAAAAACTTTCATTTGATACCCATATTGGGTGGGTTGTTCAGAAATATGTACGCCGCAATTTTGTTACATCGGCCATTTCGGATTAATAATAATACAAATTATAAATACACACATCAAAAGTGTCTAGGGATCAACATATATTTTTGCAATAACTTTTCTCCTGATTGATATTAATTAAAATTTTCTTTAAGGATTCATCAAATAAAGTGTTTTCGTTTGTCACAGTAACGATAAACCAAGTCACCTTTGCATTAATAAAGAAATTTGCCATTTTCCTAATAAAGGAATTTTTGACATTTGAACCACTAACATTAAAGTTCGAAAATTAGGTAACTTAAACAATTAATAATCCGTGTTTCTACCGCGAACACTAACAACACAATAACATCGGTTTGGCATACTCAAAATGAGTTCATCCAAATCACGCTGTGGAATGGCCGCCCATGTTCGTTGCAACAACAAAAAAAGGTCTTCTTGCGACTGGATACCCTCCATATTCGGCAGAGCTCTTCTCTGTAGCATATCCCATGCATGCTCAATCGGGTTCAAGTCTGGCGACTGAGCAGGCCAGGGCAGGACATTGATGTTAGCTGCGGCGAGAGTCTGTCTTACAACTCTTGCGGTGTGCGGTCGTGCATTATCATGCATTAACTGAAATAAGGGACCGATTTGCACTTGTAGAGGAACGATGACGTCTGATACAATCGTCTCAGCATAAATTTGAGCGTTGAGGTTGCCTCTGATCCAAATCAACTCAGTTCTTCCGCCGATCCAAATACCCGCCCATACCATGATGGTTCCACCACTATAAGGATGGACTTCCTGGCAGGATTTTAATCGCTGTTGGCGTCCAGGGGTTCTCCAGTGTCGTATACGTCTTGTATCCGGTCTCATACCAAAACGAGACTCATCAGAAAAGCACACGAAACGCCATTGTTCTTCTGCCCAATTTCTGTGTTCAAGAGCCCATTCATATCGAATCCTACGATTGTGCATTGCTATAGGTGGTACCCGTAGCGGTCTTCGGGAATGAAAGTTCACTTCATGCAAGCGGTTTCTGACTGTTTGGTCGCTAATTAAGTTCCCTGAAGAGTGATGAAGCCTCACGGCTAACATCATGGCGGTTATTGTTGGAGCTCTTCGAGTTAAGATTTGAATGTATCGGTCTTGTCTCCGTGTGGTGCAGCGATACCGTCCTCCATGGCGCTCAGCCACGGTACCAGTGCTTCGGTAACGTGTCCAAAGTCGACTGATAACACTCTGACTTGTATTCAGAGCTAAAGCCACAGTACGTTGCCGGGAACCAGCTTCTATCATTCCCACGGCTCTGAGCATTTCTTCCCTGCTTAAATGACGTCGCCGCTCCATAATAACGTTGGTTTTAATCAGTAGTAGGGAAACAGTAGCACTAATAATGTCTTCAATGCGTTGTATGTTTTTATAGGGAAAATATTGACAGCTGATTTTCATCTTTTACTCGAATTTGATTGACAGTTCCTGATTCAAATTATGAAATGCACCAAAAAGGATCCATATAAATTTATAAAATCATAAATTTATTACAAAGCCACATCTCAATCTCAAGAAATCCGCATTAAAATGCTTGATCCCTAGACACTTTTGATGTGTGTAATTGCATTGTCATCAGAACCAAAGGTATATTTCCAATTTCAACTCAACCAGATATCAGGAAGTAGATCAAATTTAGCTTGCAAGATTTGATTACAGACAAACATCGGGACAGGTGAAACTAAATAAAAGCTTGCGAAAACTTTTAATTCTTTAATTCAGTAAACGATACGAATAGAATTTGAGTTTGACGTTGCCTTATCAAAGATAATAGTAACATATTAATTAACAAAATAGGCACATTAGCGAAAGGGTTAAACAGCAGGATATCAGCCGTCATATTATTGATTAATTACGTGTACAATTAATTTCCTGATAAGATACTAATTAAAATTAACTTCATAACGTTTTACATGTACATGGTATATTTTGAATTTAAATGGTCCACTGTGATATGCGGTGGCTTTATGGTGTGCCACCCAAAATGCAATATTAAATCGTGTTTGCATATTTTACATGTTTCGTCGCCATTTTAGCTTGCGAACATCCTTTGAATATTTATTATGTGATATTTGACAATAGTTTTAGATGCACTATAAAGTTACACTGATTATTTCCTTAAAATCTGTTTCGGTAGTCATTAAATTAAATTTTCCATTGGCAAAGTCATGTTTGCAAATAAATTATTTTCAATTATATGTATATAATTTATTGGCGTGTCTGTCTGTTTGGCCGACCAGCGACTGGATTTTACGGACTACCACTGACAGATAATTCATGTCACAAAGAGCTTAATTAAGTTAAGCATAGTCGCATTTATGTAGCTTCATTTATGTTATTAGAAATAGGGATTCGTACGTAATCATAAGTTATGAGCAAAATCACAGTGAGGTCAGTTTTTGGGACCCTATCCGTTAAAAATCTTTTTTTGGGAAGTAAGTTAATAAAATAGATATGGGGTTCCAAGACAGTTTAATTTTTCCTGGGACTTTCTGAGTTCAACTCGGAGGGTTCGTGGGTCGCTGCTGTTGATCCTAGTGTGCAGGAGTTGCAGTGGTGGGCGTGTGGGCGGGATTAGTTGAAATTATTGGGATAAGTAAGTAAACGTGACAGTAATATGTAGAACTAGTTCTTCCAATGCTACAACTTCCATATCCTGGTCTAGTCAAGGCTACTCGTCGTTGTCAACAGCTTTTACCAAGTCCAATGCTGGATATAGGCCGGAGTGATACCACGGCCTCACAGAAAACCGGTGTGAAATAGTGCTTGCGCTGTGTTTCACCGAGTGAGTGAGGATACCGGAGGCCCAACCAACCACCTCGGGCCCAGATGAGGTATCGACGAGCACTTCCGACAGCTTGGTCTGAAGCTGCTCGACGCTGCCTCCGCCCTTGGGCGACTTTTGCCCAATTTGGGTGAAGCCAGCATCGCAACGCGACTCCTGTACACGGGGGTTGTCCGGTCAATGGCGCTGTACGGTGCACCGGTGTGGGTGGCGGCTCTGACGGCCCTAAATAAGGCCCGCCTTTGGCGGCCTCAGAGGGTATTGGCAGTCAGAGCCATACGCGGATACCGCACGGTGTCGACCGAGCCGGCGTGCGCCTTGGCCGGAACACCCCCGTGGGATTTGGAGGCGGAAGTGCTCGCCGAAGTTTATCGACGGGTGGCTGAATATCGGGCGGAGTATGGCTATCGCCCTCCGCCCGAAGAGGTACGCGAATGGCGTGAAGCTGCTCGTCGAGCCACTATGGACAGATGGTTCTCCAGTCGGTCATCCTCGAATGGGCAGGGCGGCAGCACGGGACCCTTTCCTTCCGACTGACTCAGGTCCTTTCTGGGCACGGTTGCTTCGGGAAGTACCTGCACTCGGTCGCTAGGAGGGAATTGAGTCCCGCCTGCCATCACTGCGACTGCAGTGAGGACTCGGCCCAGCATACGCTGGCGATTTGCCCCGCTTGGGCGTCGCAGCGCCGGGCCCTCACTGCAGTCATCGGAGGAGATCTCTCGCTACCGGCCGTCATACACTCCATGGCCGGTAGCGACAGCAGTTTTACCGCGGTCGCAACCTTCTGCGAAGATGTAATCTCGCAGAAGGAGGTGGCGGAGAAGGCCCGGGAGGATGATATCCACTCGGACCCAATCCGCCGCCGGCGAACCGGGCGGCGGAGGCGCGCCTTCCAGCCGCCCTTTCATGCCGCCCTGAGTGTGGCCGCGGATGGTCGGGACGAGCTTTCCCTTCCATCCGCTTTAGTGGCCACCCGCGAGGGGGCCACGTACGCGTGTGCCGTACGTCGCCTAAATTGAGAGTCTTAACAGAAGACGGTGCCCGCTTCAGTGCGGGCAAGCGCTGGGAGGGGTCCGGATGTGTTAATAACTGCAGTTCCCGGATTCCTCCCTTCACAGACGAAGAGTGGCACACCGTGTGGGTCTAGTCGGTTCGAGTCCGACACACCGCCCCGCCGCAAGCCCCGGTGGGGTGACGGTCCGAGAAGATTTCCACACGTAAAAAAAAAAACAACCAACCAACCAACATCTCCAACCCCCCTCCGTCCCTCCCCCAAAAGCCGGTAACGCACTTGTGACGCCTCTGATGTTACAAGTGTCCATGGACGGCGGTAATCGCTTACCATCAGGCGATACGTCTGCTCGTTTGCCCGTCTATTCCATAAATAAAATAATAAAATAAAAAAGGAGGCTAAAAGTATACAAATGAAAACAAAAATATCCAATTATGTAGATATAATAAAACAAACGCAATTTAAGAATAATACACACGAGTTAAAATAATTCCAAATTGAAATGAACTCTATGATGTACCCTAAAAAGCATTTTCTGCTTAACAAATACAATAATATACATTTCTATTCAGGTGACTTTTATTAAAATCTTGGCTACATTTTCACATAAATAGCAAGCACACTATTAGTTCACCTTTTTACTGTGTAGTCCCTTTTAGCGGATCGGAAAAGTCCCATTCAGTAAACCGTTTTGTTTATTACTTATAACAAGGCTATAGACGGGCAACGTAAAATATTATCGGAGAAATGAGACTTATTAACTTGTATATAGGGCAATTTGGTGCGTTTAATGGAACGACTAAGAAAAAAAAATTGTACATTGCATGTTTCTTTTAAAGAAAATAATGTTGTATCGATTGTCGCCGTATTCTGTTTAGACGATTTTGATCTGTTTTTAATGGAAAATAGGGATTCATTGTTTTTTTTCTACTTGACTCAATATAAAATCAACCTATCTTCTTATCTTATATATAAAAATGAATTGCTGTTCGTTTGTCTGGCTAAAACTCGATAACGGCTGCGCCGATTTAGCTGATTTTGGTTTTGAAATGTTTGTCGCAGTCCAAGGAAGGTTTAAACAATGAAACATTAAAAAAAAAACTTGAAAATTCAAATGTCACCTGTACGAAGTAGCGGGCACAGCTAGTATTTTAATAAAATATGAGGTAGTTATAATTGATGGTAGTAATGAAAGGAGATATAAGTCAATAAAAGGAAACTGGACTACAAAATGCTTTCTAAATAAATTCCGACAATTGTGTACAACATTTATGCATAGAAACTTATTATTATCCTATATTACCTTATTTAAACCTAGAAAATATTAAATAAAAAGTGAAAATTAAGAGATGGAAATTCAAACTTACAAAACGGGTCACTATTGATCGAAACGAAATATGACGTCGATGGTCACTTCATCGAAATTATCGGCTTCGAAATTAATACTGTTTTAGTAGTGTTTGTGAGAAAAATTTTACTTCTTCCATTATTTTTATAGCAATTAAAACTGTGAATAAGTATAAAGTAACTGAATAGTAAACAAACACGAAATGACAATGACGTCATTGGTCATGTCAAAAGCGCGCGCAAAATGGCGGCATTTTAATAGCTCAAGTTTAGTCAGTGTTTTAAATATCACTTTGAAAATTAGTTTGACTATTTTCAAACCTATTTATAATTTTTTCTATGATATAGAGACGTAAATGATCAGATTAAGAAATACAAAAAAATATGCATATTTTCAATTGCCTACGTGGAAAATGGATCTCTGAACATTTTATTAAAGATTTACTTTGGAAACCATGTAAGCTCCTACAAAGAGTTGCGGTTGTGTGTACCCTGAGTAGATTTTGGTACACGCCAGTATCACATGTCTTTAAGCTCCGTAAATGAAGTTTTTTCATGTTTGACTGCCTCGTTGGTCTCGCGGTTGGCGTGTGCGACTGCTGATCATGTGGTCTCGGGTTCGATTCCCGGGCCGGACCAAATGTTTGTATGATCCACAAATATTTGTTTCGGAATTTGGGTGTTTTCTATGTATAATATGTATGTATTTCCAAAAAAAAAGTATATGTGTATTTATATCAGTTGTCTAGAACCCATAATACAAGCTCTGCTTAGTTTGGGACTAGATGGCGTTGTAGGTTAGATGTCCGAAATATTTATTTATTAAAAAACATACCTTTGATGTTCTATACATTTTGGCAATTGTCTTGTTTTTTCCCAGAACATAGAGAAAATAAACTTTAACGAGATAATATGTTACGCAAGTTACAACAGAACTAAATACACGGTCCCTCGGCGCAAGATACTCTGTGAACTTAATAAGCTAAGTAAATAAATATGCCAACTAAGTGACCCTTTTGGCTGGTCATGGAAACAATTTCCCTAACACGTGCACACGAAATTTTTACACGGGAAATGAAATGGTGTATTCCTGAATAGACCTTTGCTTTATATTATCACTATATTATATATAAAGTTTTGCTCCAGCTAAATATATTTTGCTGACATTTGGATATAGTAAAATACTTTCCTTGTACGGCTTGTACCTTCATTTAAACCCTTTTTGTTAATTTATTGTATGAACGGTTTAGCATTAAAATAATATATATTGTATTTTATATAATAATAAAATACAAATAAATATAAATTGATTTTATATCCCACATCTATCTATAATAATTTAATACCTTTAAACGAGTAATTCAACTTGCAGATTTGTCGTTATGGTGCATAAAAATGTCACGTCCATATTAAGCAAAATACTCGTATCTAAAAAAAAAAACAACTACCCCCACTCGCCGTTGGAGGTTGAATTTCCGGACACTCTGTATATAATATCAATCTCGGAAACGGTCCCGACGATTTTCATGACATTTGATATGCAGAGGGTTTGGGGGCGATAAATCGATGTAGCTAGGACCCATTTTTAGAAAGTTAACAAAAAAACAGGAATTCCAGTACTCTCACTAAAATGTGTTACGTGTTAACAATTAATACCGGTTTATTTCCCTTCAAAATATTATTCTAACATGTTCTGCATATGCTACAATGTTTAATTATAAGAGTGTCTAACAAATGGAATATTATAACCCAATTAGTCCGTAACAAAAGTAAAATGTTTTATGAATATGAACGAAAACGGTTAAAGTAGAGCAAATTGTTGTTTATTTTTCTAACTCGAAAACATTACCATTAATAGAAATGTAAGAGCATTCAAGTAGTTTATGATATTAATAATTGTTGAAGCCTTCTTCAACTGAAACGTCGTCAGAACGACTCCATTGTTTCCTGATTCCAGGTATTAACTCGATTATACATGCTTAATTTATAAGACTTGATTTTAATATCAGGGATTCACTGATTTTAAGTGATCATTGGCTATTTAGGAATCAAGCTATGTTCAGTCATTATAGTAAACGTTGGTAATGAAGTTGTAGTTTTTGATGTTATTTACGAAATGTTTTTGAATGGCTTCGGTTGTGCTATATTCTATGCATGGGTATCTATGCATATTGTACGACGCGACGTGCTACAGTCGACAAAATGTTTCGTCACGTAGAAAGAGTTTTTAAAGAACAGAGAAGAGGAAGTAAAATAAAACCCTAATAGGTGTATCAAATAACAAATTAAGATTGAAATAGTAAAACATCACATTACATAGATCCCTTGACCAAATTATCAACTAATTGATTAAATAATTATTGTTTTAAAGTACCTATGCCACAAAAAGACGTATTGCAGTCATGATGCCGGAGATCTGAACAGTAGGCACATAAGTCTGATTTAGTTCTTAAAACATAATTTGAATAGGTACTAACAGACTAAGATGCGCACCACCGAATAACTAATAAAATCATCTTATCGACCATCATCATCAACCTATCGCAGTCCACTGCTGGACATAGGCCTCTCCAATTTCACGCCACTTGGTTCGATCCTCGGCTTCTCGCATCCAGCTCTTGCCAGCCGTCTTGCGCAGATCATCACTCCACCTGGGGGCGTCCCACACTACGTTTGCCGAGATGTGGTCTGCACTCAAGAACCCGTTTACCCCAATGGTAATCAGTTCTGCGGCTAATATGGCCAGCCCACTGCCACTTCAGCTTGCTAATCTTTTGGGATATGTTGATGATCTTGGTTCTTTGCCGGATCACCTCATTCGTGATGCGATCCCTCAGAGAATGCTGAATATAGCCCTCTTCATAGCACGCTGAGCGACTTTAAACTTGTGGACCAGCCGTCCTGTAAGTGTCCACGTTTCGGCTCTATAAGTCATGACTGGTAGGACGCACTGATTAAGTACTTTTGTCCTTAGGCACTGTGGGATCGACGATGAAAAGACCCCATGAAGTTTTCCAAACGCTGCCCAACCCAGCCGAATTCTCCTGTTCACCTCGTCCTCGATGTTGTTTCTACCTAACTGCAAAGTTTGCCCGAGGTACACATATTTTTGAACAACTTCGAGAACGGCACCGAGTACCGCGACAGGTTCCGGTAGTACATGTTCATTGAACACGACCTTGGTTTTGACTAAGTCCATCCGTAAGCCGATTCGCACAGCAGAGTCAGCCAGGTCGTTCAGCATCTGTTGTAGGTCCTGCAGCGTCTCTGCCATGATAACGATGTCGTCCGCAAAACGCAAGTGAGAGATGTATTCACCATATCGACCACCGTTCAAGACTTTTCTGCCAATAGAGTAACTGTCCTCAATATTCAGTAATTCAAAGGAGCAAGGTCATTTATAATATAGAAAGTGAGCACTTAAAACGAAAGATAATGAATCTGTGCAGGTTTTTTTCTGCCTGATTGGTGCTCTTGTCAAACGGTGACCAGTTTTGTCAAATGTTAAAAAAATTAAAGAAACTTGATTGTCTCTGAATCATTTCACTAAGTAATTACAAAGCACTTGTCATTTGATTTTCATAAATGTATATTCTTAGATTTTACAGATTTATTATACACTAGTTTACTAAGAATTCAGACATGTATTTCATAGTTTTTTTGATTATCTAGATCAAATAACTTTTTTCGCTTCTTAGATACAAACATTGTAAGTACTTTATTTTGTGATTTAGTTCAGGAAAATATAATAATATTTTTTTACTACACGTTTCAATAAGTTAACTGCTGGGCCCGCAATTGTCCTTCTCCTTTACGCGTTATTAGATACTTCAGAAATCGTAATCTTGTGTGTAATTTCCGCAAACATATTACCTCTGGCTTACGTAAAATATTTACCAATGAAATGTAACACACATCGGAAGAATAACTCTGATAAATGGACATATGGGTGGTAAAGTACAAAGCTTTACATTCTACTTCAACCTGACGGTGAAAAATGTCAGTGTAATCTGTTACGTGGGAGGTAGGAAATTGAAGAAAAGATTGATATTGAAAGAATCGAACGTTTTAGGATATATTTTTCTCCGTATTCATTGTCCTGTAGCCTTTATATTTATTGAATTTAGTTATACTTTAACCGTGTCATTGAACTATGCTACAGGAATCGCACCTTTTTGATCAATGAAGTTAAGTAGTAAAATTTTGCAGATATATGTATAATACATATATATCATTATACAATCCTTCTTTAGATTTTATATTTGTTTATCAGGCAGGTACTATGAATTTACCATTTTTTGATTTCTATTTTTATAATTTGAAAACAAATTGATTAATTTAAAAAAAAGCATAGGTACCTACGTACTTTGTGCTATACTAGCGCACAAAATATTTTATGTATATATTATTAGAAACATGACACAAGTAAAAGTTTCTTTACGTAAAAAAAAATTTGCGATAAAATCCTTTTTAGGGTTCCGTGCCAAAGGCAAAAGACGGAACCCTTATAGATTCGTCATGTCTGTCTGTCTGTCTGTCCGTTTGTCCGTCCGTATGTCACAGCCACTTTTTTCCAAAACTATAAGACCTATAATGTTGAAACTTGGTAAGTAGATGTATTCTGTGAACCGCATTAAGATTTTCACACAAAAATAAGAAAAAAACAATAAATTTTGGGGGTACAGAGAACTGAAACTCAAAAATTTTTTTTTCATCGAACCTATGCGTGTTTAGATAGGTCAACCTATGGATAGGTCTTCAAAAATGATATTGAGGTTTCTAATATCATTTTTTTCTAAATGGATAGTTTGCGCGAGAGACACTTCCAAAGTGGTAAAATGTGTGTGTCCCCCCTGTAACTTCTAAAATAAGAGCATGATAAATCTAAAAAAAATATATGATGTACATTACCATGCAAACTTCCACCGAAAATTGGTTTGAACGAAATCTAATAAGTAGTTTTTTTTTAAACGTCATAAATCGTGAACTGCAATTTACCTTTCATTCAATCTAAACAAATATAAAAAAAAATGTTACTTGCTGCTGCGGAACCCTTCATGGGCGAGTCCGACTCGCACTTGGCCGCTTTTTTAATTAATATGGTTTTTGCTCATTTCTATGTATTATGGCAACACATGTTAAAATGATCATTCTCAATTGTGGATAAAACATCGCAAATCTGAGTTACAGATAAATATTTTTTTTAAATTTAATATCTTCTAATAGTATGTCAGTATTTGAATTTTATTTTTTCTTTTCTCTTTCGATCATTATCCTAAACAACACGAAAGGCTAGATTATGTGTCTTTTAGGAACTTTGACATCAGCAAACCTTTGAAGATGAATACAGGTGTTTGTGACAGAGACATACTCTCAAAGGTACAGTCGTCAACGACGACGGTCGTATTTACATCAAAATATACAAAATATAATAAGAATATAAATCATGTTCATTTAATCGTTTTTCTTTTTTATTTATTTATTTATTTACTTTATTTTAAAGAAAGCTTACAGACTAATAATACTATGAACGCAAGTACATACATGAACAATATTGCTTATAACAAGCTTCCACATATGGACAACTTATACAAAAGATAAAACGAGTAAAAAATAAAAACATTCAGATTCAAAAAAGAAGATGAAGCGAACCATTCATAAGTACATATTTTAAGAGCCATAATCAATGAAATAAGAAATAAAATAAAAATATCCAAAAATAAACATAATAGAAATAACAGCAGATTTACAAGATAAAGGAAATAAGAGAAATAAACAATTAAAATTACTTTTCCTCTATCTCTGTACTGCGATACCCTATATGGGATTTACCAAACATTCAGTCAGTTAAACCAAAGTAATTATTACATAAGAGCGTTTCGTTTCGTAATATGTTATTTGAAAACTGAAAAAACGATGTTTCATGTCTATAATTTTATTTAATTATCATCTGATAATTTTACTTCGACCGGGTAACATTTTAATTTTTTCGGTTGTTTGGTTAATTTAATCGGTGTGACTAATAGGGGATTAGTGACATCGTTTTGTTACTAATAGTGCCTATAAGTGGTATGGTTTCTAATATATAAAATTCTCGTGTCCCGGTGATTGTACGAAACGGCTGGATCGTATTTTATGAAATTTTGTGTGCATATCGAGTAGGTCTGAGAATCGGCCAACATCTATTTTTCATACTCCTAAATGATAAGGGTGACCCTCACCTAAATTCTTTTTTTTTTGTATGGCAAAACAATGTTTGCCGGGTCAGCTAGTATAAGGATACTAGCTGACCCGGCAAACATTGTTTATCACGGTACCTATCTCCGTAGATAGGTACCGACCTATCTACGGAGATAGGTACCGTGATAGGGTGCTAGTGACTTCTAGACAGTTTATAGTATCGATGTATCCTATGTAGTAAAAAGTAGATTTTATACAGGGTCCTCTATTATTGGGTAAATTAGCTTACCCTTAAATATATTTTATAACCCAAATTTTATTACCCAAGATAGGGCAGAAAGGAGAGTTTATCCAGCGATGAGTATCTATAATCTTGCAAACGCATGTTTCTTTGCACACTATTATCTATATATATAAAAGCGAAATACCACTCACTTATTAATCACGCAATCTCAGAAACTATAACACCTACAAACTTGAAATTTGGCAGGTAGGTTCCTTATAGATAGGGTGTAGACATCCGCTAAGAACGGATTTTACTAAACTCCACCCCTAAGGGGGTAAATCAGGGGATCAAAGTCTGCGTGAGCGAAGCTGCGTGCAAAAGCTAGTGTATATATAAAAGCGAAATACCACTCACTTATTAATCACGCAATCTCAGAAACTATAACACCTACAAACTTGAAATTTGGCAGGTAGGTTCCCTATAGATAGGGTGTAGACATCCGCTAAGAACGGATTTTACTAAACTCCACCCCTAAGGGGGTAAATCAGGGGATCAAAGTCTGCGTGAGCGAAGCTGCGTGCAAAAGCTAGTATATATATAAAAGCGAAATACCACTCACTTATTAATCACGAAAACTCAGAAACTATAACACCTACAAACTTGAAATTTGGCAGATAGGTACCTTATAGCATGTAGACATCCGCTAAGAACGGAGTTTACGAAACTCTACCCCTAAGGGGGTAAAACGGGGGTTCGAAGTTTGTATGACAGTCCTATGTTTTTGAAGAGAGACTTGAAATTTAAAATGTATGCTCTATAGATGGTGTGGATGTATACTAATAATGTATCTTAAGAAATCCACCCCATTCTGGGGTTAAAACGAGGGATGGTAGTTTGTATGAAAGTCCAATGTTATTGAAGTTAAAATATTTATGGCAGAACGATTTCAAATGGTATTTAAGTAGTAGAATTATCATATACGTATGTATACTAGCTGAGCCCCTTGGTGTTACCAAAGGCACAATAACCGGGGGCAACGCCGCGGTGCAAAGCTAGTTTCATATAAACTGCTTGCAAACTATTTTAGTTTGCACGATAGAACAAACATTATGAGCTGAAGTTTTGCGGTTTCCTTTTAATAAACCTTGCACTTGAGCGATTTAGGTTTGTTTTTAATTAGAACGTTTACTGTTTCACAATTCAATTACTCACTTTTATATTAATGCTCTTTGTTTAAATATTATACAAAGAATTTCTTTCTTTACAATTTCTCAAATTTATTTTTGAATAAAAAGGAGAAAAATGTTCAAAGAAATAACTAATTAGTTCCGTAGTCCTAGTAAAGCAATCTTATGGTTTAAATCTTTTGTTAGCCCTCCTATTCTTCAAGTTAACCTGTTGCCTTGAAACATGTGGACAAAATCGTGATCTGTAGTTAGTATTTAAAAAAATATAGAGGAAACTGTGGAACCGTAAATTTAAAAAAATATTTATTGAAACTTGTTCGATACCAAGTACGCTTTTCGCCCGTATAGCTGACCGTCTGTATATATATGCTCTAAGGGAAATGTAATTTATGGTGCAAGTTGTGAGGTTGTTGTCTTTGAAATGTCATGGCACTGTTGGATAGTTTTCGGTCTAGAACAGTCGAATATTTTTCGGAAATGGCGCGGATCGCCTCGTAAATACACAGTCCGAGCTGTTTTTGTAAAAAAGTCGATCAGTGTCGTGGTTTAATTAGTTGTATTTAATATTCGATAAAGATTTAGGACCATCGTGATTTGACTGGCTAAATAAATTGTTAAAACCGTTCAGACCCCAACTTTCAAACTTTGAGCTGTTATTAGCCAGTAAAGTAAAGCCACATGTCGAGATACTTGGAATAAGCTATCATCAGACGGGATATGGGACTTCAGCCATCGTAATAAATCCTGAACGTTCCAAATTTGCCTTTTAGATGACAATGACACACACTTATTTAAGCTTATAGCCTTAACCATTGTTGAAACTAAAGGATGACTTGCTAAGTGTTTTTCTTGCGTAGGATCTGCCAAAGTCAATATCACTGATTTGTGGACTAAAATTGTTGCAATGAATATTGAGGGCTCCGGACTGAATACCTTTCCTGGATTCCTTACATTGCGATTCCACCAAAGACAGTCTTCGATGGCTCCGGGGCTTAAGACCAGAGATTGGTTGGGCTGATGCTGTGGAAGCTGTCGACCGGCGCGTTGTATGTTTCTGGTAAATAAACGACCCAGAGGGGTCACCAAGGCAGCGAAACTAACAGCTAATAAGTATTCCTATAATCAGAAAAACTCTACTACAAAAACTAACACTTATGGACCGACCCGGGATTCGAACCCGAGACCTCTTGATCGGCAGTCGTATACGTCAACCGCTAAACCAACGAGGCAGAGTTCATATTACATTAATATCAAAACATTGTCTCAAATTATATTAAATATATGTCGTGGAAAATGATATCATTTGGTATTAAGATGCTCAATTGATTACCATAGTACTAGGTAGGGGTAAACATCGTTACGTCACTTGATATTGTAATGACGGCACGTGGACAGAGTCGTATTGGAAGGTGGGGGATTGAAACGGCACATATCATTCGGAACGCCGACCCGGTCACTGGTCCAAATTGAAACTTGCTTACTTTAAAAATCGTGTTAACAGAGAATAGAGTGAGATTATACAAAGTATACCTACAGTATTATGATTCGCCGCTTAAACATTGAGCCTGTACCATCTATTCAGGACAGAGATAATACTATCGCTCAGCCATCGCTCACGACGACATATATGTCACAGAGACAGTAGATAAGCGAGAACTTACTAGCAACTTACTGGTTGAGGTTAGTAGCAGTGTCCCAGAGTTTCGAGCGACTCGTTAATGCTATCATCGAAGCTTAGAAACAAATAGAATATTTTAGCTAACGTCTGTAGGAGTATTGTTCAGCGTAGTACCTATATTGAGTGAAAGAAAAGATTAAAAGCCTGCAGCTTAAGAACTCACTATACTCCAAAGCGTTTACATCGGGGGTATGGGTACAAAGCTGGTTGTTACGGGGAATACTTTAATACTGAATTCCGTGTTGAGAATTGTAGGGGGATAGTTAAACAGTGTTTATTGATTTCCACAGTTTGAAATCACAATTCTAATATTGTATACATCTACCTTTAGCAAAACCTTCTAAAGTTTGACTGGTACAAAATTCCATTTGATATTAAATCAGACTCGTGCTTTGTGATACAAGAAGTGTTTTTTTTTTTCTACGTGTAACAAAAATTTTAAAAGAACTGGATATTTTGTAGTATTTTAAAGGTCACTAAGGCATTTTATATATTATTTTGTGAACTGGATATAGGCCCCTGATTACATAGAGTGTTACATACATACCAGCAGTGACAGCAATGTCGGAAAGTTTTGTCAGTTGTTTTTTTTTTTAACCGACTTCAAAAAAGGAGGTTTTCAATTCCACCATTTTTTTTTTCTTTTTATGTGAGTTCGCGGATAACTTCGTCGTTTATGAACCGATTTTGATGATTCTTATTTTAATGTAAAGGAGATATCCCAGCGGTGGTACCATAATAAGGACATTAAGATCTGATGATGGCATCCAAGAGTAATCGAGTCTTGAAGTCGGTTTTTATTTCGTAATTTTTTTTTTCCTTCCTATTTATTTAGCTTTCAGGTTTTAAAGGAACTATATGGTGATAAAATCATCAAAATTTAAGGCAATATTAAATAAAATATCCGAAGAAAAATGTAATATAAAAAATACTTAAGTGTGATTAAATTAGATAAATTGCCTATTTGCTTTTATTTCATATCTAAAAACATGTTAACAAGTTTTATAAGGCATTATTTTTATTTCCCATATAAATGCAGAAATATGAAGCATTTATTTTCGGGTACATGTGTAAAGTACGATAAAAACTTTTTACGTTTGTTGTTACCATTCATAAAGCAATAGCAAAATTTTGTTACACCAGACAGATAGGCAATCAATACCTAAGCCCTTTACATAACAGCACAAGCGCAAAAGAGTAAGCTACGTGAAAATTCATTACAAATCAAAATCTCTCATGAGGCCTTCGGTGCGTGACTTGAACCCGCACTTAAACCGCGTAGACGTCAGAGCCAACATCTGTATGTCTGTATCCAGTGGTACCATAAAAGTATGAGGTACAGATTTTGATGAGTTTGAAAACATGTAATTAATTTGCGAGGGTGCTCTTTAACACGTATTTTAGTACCCAGGTTTTCATTTTACCGCTCACATAATTTAATTTAATGCAGAAATATATGTTTTATGAAAACTCAAAGGTCCATAAAGTTTTTAGACGGTTGCTTTAAGGAAAACTGGGCAGCCGTTTCTCGACACGAAACCATTTAGGATAGGGTTTAGAACTCAACTTCGGTTAACTCATTTGGAGGTTTTTGGCCGACCGGGGTCTGGACCTAATGTGCCTTTAGTATATTATCATAATGTGGTTTATTTACATAATATATTTTAGGTATTTTTGTTTGAGCAACAATTTCTAAAGTATTTACTATGTATGAAAAGAATTTAGGTACTTTAGGTTAGACTTCGTAAAATCACACGTAGATAATTATTTTTTTGATGCTGTAGCCCATTTTTTATTAAATAACACTTGCTTCGATGGTCATAACGGTGGTTTGACGATTTTTTTTCAATTTAACTGATAAATGTACTTGAATACAGTTAGTTGATAACATTTTGTTTCATCCTAAGGTTGCCTAAAAGAGCTTACTCCTATCTTTTGTACATGACAATCGATAATTTTATCTAACTTTATAATATGGTTTACAAATAACGAGTTTTCTTCTATTTATCTAAGATTTTCAATGAAAGTGGACTACAGTGGAGCCGATGTAATTGACGCAATTGATAAGATAATTTGAAATTAAATAAGATACAGTTAAGTAATATATGGAATGACAAACAAAAAAAACTAAGACTATATAGCAGTTTTTCTAGACTGTCAGTAGAAACATGTCATGAAAATCCCAGAGGATTTTCATACGCGCGTCATCGAAACAGAGTTTTCGGTGCGTCACGTCGTCGGTGTGTCGAATTTAAACTAATTATAACCACGCGGTGTGGCATATTGCGCATTAAGAGGAATCCGGAAATAACTTTTATTAAGAAATGTTTGTAAATTATAACATTTCATTTCGAAATACGAATATACTGTTTGTTCGAACTTACACATGATACTCATGTCCACGCACTGAAATGTGTTTACGATCAAGAGGTACTTCATATCTTTTAATTGCCTAACGTTTTCAGCAGGATGCGCTGGCCGTAATGTCATGCTGATTGTTTTCAAATTTACGCTCATAGTGCTTAGTTAAACTAGCTGTAAATATTTACATTCAGGTTTAAAAATATATTCGGGAATAGTCGCAATCAATGGATACTACATGGTTTTGAATACTCTGACATTACGGTCAAGTTAGACGTGGTAACAGGCTTATTACATTTATTTTAGACTAGCTGACCCGGCGAACTTCGTACCGCCATATTTACATATCTGTCTCAGCTTCCCACAGGCAGTGTACAGTCGCGGACAAAAAAAAACACTGTTCTCGTTATCTTTCATTTTTTTTCTTTCTAGCAAGAAAAGAATTAATGAAATCGGACTATGTGTTATTGAATTACAACTAAGTACATATTTTGACTTTCATCCCCTCTCTCCAGGAAACCGTGCTGAATTTCGGGATAAAAAGTATCCAATGTCCTACCTCGTAGTATGAACTCAAATCATACCAAGTTTCATTTGAATCCATTCAGTAGTTTCGGCGTGATGCGCGGCCAAGATACAGACAGACAGACAGACAAAAATGAAAAAAAATACAGTTCTGGCTTCAGTATCGATAATAGAGAGCCCTCCAAATTTTTTTTTCAAAATAGCTTTAATGTACAGAATTGGACCTGTTACATTTTTATTATAAGTATATATATAGATTAAAATCGCCACAGTTTAAATAGAATCTAAGTCATGTTTTTAATAAATGTTAATAAAACTTGCGAAATCTAAGGTGCCAGTTACAAAATCTAAAACGTAACGTGTTAGTGGAAAAATTGTAAAACTCACTTTAAATAACGTATTATGTATACGCAGGTGAAATACAGGAAATATGCTCAGTGCAAAACACGTAATATTTTCTTACATTGGTCGTTAATTTAATCGCAACCATTTGCATATGCCGAAAGCGAACTGTCCAGTAACTGTTTTAAATGATATTCGAGTAGGAACGTATTTTGCGGATTTACCCGTTGGGGTTTTTGTACGGGTGTACGCTTGTCAGAATGAAATGTACTTGCCCGAGGTGATATTTTGACCTTGTAATAATGTTTTGCGGATATTTTTTTTTGGTTATTCAATATTCTATGTGGCAATATTATATTATATTTATATATAAACAGAGGCTATTCTACTTCCATTGCACAAACCTTACGAATTACTAAACACTTTTATTTGCTAGTAGCTAATTAGTAAGCAAGCAATTAACAAAACCATTAAGACCTGCAAATGACTCTAAACTGGAGCGGGGGCATTGTTGAGTTATTTCTAGACTACGATATACCCGAAGCACATAAATTAGAGGCACTGAATTTTATAAATGTGGCAGACAGACACAGTATAAGTTGAGATTTTGGAGATCGTATATGTAACCCGTATAAGGCACAAATCTGTTATCACTCATCGAAAACACAAAAAATCATAACTTTGGCTTTGCCGTAGTAGAGTAAAAAGATATGACCTGGATTCATTGCAAACGTTCATCTATATACTCGTATTTAAAAATGAATCCCCGAAATGTATGTACGCGCATAACTTCCGATCGCCTGCACCGAATTGGATAATTCTTTTTTCTATATGTTCGTTATTATTAGGACAAGGTTTGTATAGAAAAAATCAAAGATTAACGAGACAATTTTTTTTTAAACAAAAATATAGCGGTACGAAGTTCGTCGGGTCAGCTAGTTTTGTAAGCTAGCTAATTAGTAAGCAAGCAATTAACAAAACCATTAAGACCTGCAAATGACTCTAAACTGGAGCGGGGGCATTGTTGAGTTATTTCTAGACTACGATATACCCGAAGCACATAAATTAGAGGCACTGAATTTTATAAATGTGGCAGACAGACACAGTATAAGTTGAGATTTTGGAGATCGTATATGTAACCCGTATAAGGCACAAATCTGTTATCACTCATCGAAAACACAAAAAATCATAACTTTGGCTTTGCCGTAGTAGAGTAAAAAGATATGACCTGGATTCATTGCAAACGTTCATCTATATACTCGTATTTAAAAATGAATCCCCGAAATGTATGTACGCGCATAACTTCCGATCGCCTGCACCGAATTGGATAATTCTTTTTTCTATATGTTCGTTATTATTAGGACAAGGTTTGTATAGAAAAAATCAAAGATTAACGAGACAATTTTTTTTTAAACAAAAATATAGCGGTACGAAGTTCGTCGGGTCAGCTAGTTTTGTATAATACTGAGTGCATTATACAAAGGAAACATATTCAACTTTCAGCCCAACTATACATTAGGTAAGTATTTAATTTAAAATATACCTAAACACCCATTTAAATTTCTCTGATGGTGACCCTTTTTGGCGTGAGAGAGATACAACGAAACTCAAGTCCGTGTCATCCATGACAGTATCGATCAAAAGTGTAATAAACGAAAACGTAAATTATTTGTATAGTCAAAACTATACAAATAACAAGTACTCAAACGATACTATTTAATTTGTGTTAGGGTTCATGTACTTAGGTATGTTTATGCGTAGTTCATTCTTTCTTTACAAATTTATTTAAAAAATTAAATGCCATAAAATACATTACAAATGAATTCCCTAGGGTATCAACATTGATCAATGAATCTGTATGGACAAAAACTGAAATGGATCGCCTAGAAGGTTTCTATTTGCTGGCAGTATGTATTATGTTCTTCAGAAATTAATACTTGAGCAAAAACAATAAGCATTGTGTCCTCGAAATCAAGTTTCCTACAACGATAAGAGATAAATAACTCATTTTGATACAGACACCAGAGATATCAATCGACAGGTAATGAATACGATGAAGTATTTAGGCACATTTAACCTTTCTGGGTTCTGGATAGAAACATCTTTCTATACATTTAAAAAAAAAAAGAAATGTACATCAAATTAAAATCAGTACAAAAGTAATTAAAACAATGATTTAATTTTTCATTAAAATTTTAATAAAAGAAATACATGTAAGTGGTAAAAAGGGTGAGACTTAAAAATAATATAATTTACACACAGGAATTCTGTTTCCATTTGTGTTTGAAAATTTTTTAAGCTCAGTTAGCTAACTAAGCAACTTTTAAAAATTTAGCTAGTTAGTATAATTTTTGATGACCTCGTTATCGATACATGTTGGAAGGATCAAACCATACATTTTGTAGGACAAATATTTTTATCTAATAAGTAATAATGTTAGTTAATATTTATATAATTTAAGTCACATTGCCCTATAAATTGCGTGGTATGTTATCCCGGTCCTACGCTCAAAAGTTTTTTGTCCCTCCTACCCCTGTTAGCAACCACAATTGAAAGTTTTTGTAAGGTGAAAGTTGTACAACTTATCAAAATGAAGCCACTCACGAAAAATTAGCTTGATAGTAATAACTTGTCAAATTTGTTCCCGGACTACATATATCTATTCGATAAAACATATTTTATATGATATTATGACCATCAACAATAGACTTTGATAGTCCAGTGCTGCCGTATAGTCTTCAGATGGCATAATTCATCTCGTGAACCTGGAAGTACAGGTCTATGAAGAATTATTAATAACGAAAAGTTTTTTTTTTATTGGCATTGCTCCAAATCACCTAAGGCAAATATTAAAAAAATCTTAATGGTAGAATATGAAAGACAATGGAAGTACTCGTATATACTAATATTAACGATATAATAATGTCATGTTGTCGGTAATCTAATAGAATAATATCTCCCTACCCACGCGGTAGATTGAACTAACTTATACGTTGAAATCTTCTAATAATGGAGGAAGATAATAATAGATACGATAAAGTAAGTAGCCTAAAGGTATTTACGATACGCGGTAGAAAATAAAGATGACATCATATTTTCTGATCTCAAATAATTTGACTGTGGATATGTGTGGTATTTTAAAGGTGAGCGGAAAATTATTTGTGCTTTTTGATTTTATTTTCAGGTAACTTTGAATCCCATAATCGTAAGATATAATGAGAGATTTATGCGACCGGAGCGATACTATGTGAGCGATACTGTGAAAAATATGTGAGGTTTCAAACTCTCTCTCCGCGTGATTCTAAGGGGGAAAGGGCAGCTCAAACGGTAGCAACGAACTTATGCTTTTTGAGTTGCAGGTGTCCTTAGGCGACGGTAGCAACTTACTACCAGATGATCCACTTAAACTTCTTTCACTTTGGAAATTAAGAAGAATCTAAAGATATCTTTCAAAACCTCTTTTTTTACGTAGTCAGGTGAAAAGTGCTTACGAAACTAGGTTAGGGTCAATTAAATGTCTTGCCTATTTCTTCGAACTTTGAATTAGACTGCTATCAGACCTCGAAAACCCAAGTAATAGGCGATCCTCTCAAAAACATAAATGTGAAATGAGAGCCAAGTTCAACATTATGATATATGCCTTGGTTATTAACTTCAACGACAAAAGTACTGAAATACAAGTGGGTGCCAAGTTCAATGGTCAGTTCTGAAATTTATTTATAACAACATAAAATACTTTATAACAACTTAATCATGTATGTCGAAATGAGGGTATCCGAGTAATAAAAGTATTACAAACACGTGCCACTATCGAACAGTTCCATGAGTCAGGCGAGGTGGGGATGAAATCTATATAAAGCGGCGTGATCGGAAACAGGGGACAATTTCCTCTTCAGATCTCGCAACATCCATATCTCTTGATTGTGACATGGGTCACTCCTGAGTCGTAGTAGTTTTCTATTATTTAATTTGTGATTTATTGTATTAATGTGTTTTATATCGTGTCTGCTAGTACCAGCCAATTTGTCCTTAATCTCTCCCTTTGATCCACGTGAGGCGATATTTACCAGTGGGGGAATTGCAAGTCTGGTGACGAATTCCACAGGGCAGCGCGGAGGAGTGAGCGTTGCTCCAACCCCCTCGTAGGGGTTGATGATGGTGTTTAAATTAATGCGTATCCGTTTCGTAGTTTATTTACATTAATTAGTGATTAGTGATTGGCTTTAGCCCGGATTGGCTGTATCTGTGATTCATGTCCTCGTTTAACCTCGTGCCAGCTGAAATGTACGAATTATTATTAAGTATCTACTAACATAGTCATGGAAGTGCCTTATGTTCGATGGCTAGTTTCTACCAGCAAGCCAAATTTTCGGAAGAATAAAATAAGAACTCAGTTTTATTATTTGAAAACTAGCCAAGTCAAATTTTAGGCTTCAATATATTATCCTAAGTTTTGAGAAGAAATAATATTTAAGTTGTTAAAAAATATTTTATGGTTTTATAAATACATTTTAGAACTGACCATTGAACTTGGCACCCATGGCTCTAATTTTACATTTATGTTTTTGATGGGATATCATTACTTTTTGTACAGTAATTATTAGTAAGTACTTATATACGTATAAATCCTAGTTAATAACGTAATACACACGAAAGTCGAATATAATCTTAGTTATAAGTAAATACCTGTAATTACTGAAACTCATAAATTAAGGGTGGCATTCTACTCGTTATATATTCACGTGAAGACTTTAGAAATTCACATATAGACAGGCTGTGATCAGTTTTTATTGTTGATTCTTACATTACAGGTAAGTACTATTAAAGGTATTTTTATAGGCGCTATAAGTGTTCCTAATATAATCAATTAATTGAAAAATTCTAATAAAATTATAAAAAAATACAAATTTCTGATTTATTCCTATGTATTCACCCAACTACCTATTTTGTTGCCGAATTTGGACTTTCTAAGTTACCTGGAACTTGGTTATAATTTTGATCCATAGGTGACTTGACTTAAGGTCCTATGTCCCCTAGATGGGGCAGAGGGCGTCCACAGTGCATCGCCATCCCGCTCTGTCTTGAGCGTCTCGCTTGATTTCGCTCTAAGTCTTGCCAATTGCCTTCGCTTCATCGATGACAGTCCGCCGCCAGGATTGTTTTGGACGGCCACGCTTGCGTTTTCCTTGGGGATTCCAGTCTAGGGCTTGCCTCGGGATGTGGTTGGAATTTCTTCGGAGGGTGTGGCCTATCCAGCCCCATTTGCGTCGTTTGATTTGTTGGTCAATCGAGACTTCATCGCATGATCCATAGGTGAGTCAGTGATAAAAATGACTATTTTTGGACGTTAATATCTAAATATAAGTTTAAGGTGTGTTTTTGAAATTTAGAGGACAGTTGTATCTCGCAAGTCTTAATATATGTGCCACATTTGAAATGTTTCTATGAAATGAAAATTTTAAAAGTTTTTGAGTTAGGAGGGTGTCGAAAGTAGCTCCAAATGGTTCGTGTAATATTACACACGGTGCTGCTCGCCCGTTCTGTTAGCTTGAACTTGGCTTGACACGCTACGGCGTTTTTCAATATAAAATGCTTAAAACTAAAAAAAAATAACTTCGTTTAAAAAAACCGACTTCAAAAACTGAAAAGTATAAAATAACTTAATTTGTATGTGCTACCTATTCATAGGTTTGAATTCGGCGCCAAGCCAAATGTAATAGTAGGTACCACACTCGCTATATTTCGAGACGAACGTCAACGACGTCACCGACGCTTCGGTTGTTTTGTCCTACGCGAAGAGCAGCTATCCCGCTCAAGGTCACGCGCGGCGAGTCCTACTATTACATTTTGGCTCGGCACCAACTTCAAACCTATGAATAGGTAGCACATACAAATTAAGTTATTTTATACTTTTCAGTTTTTGAAGTTGTTTTTTTTAAACGAAGTTTTTTTTTTTTTTTCGCTTTTTAGTCTTTCTCAAGTCTCATCATCATTTCACCTAAATAACTTGAAAGAATACGACTAAAGGTAACATACAACATACTGTATAGAATAATAAATAAATATTTCGGACATGATGTTTACAGAATATGAAAGCATGCAGACAATTGCCTTAACTTTATTGCAGGCGCTCACGTAAATTTGAGGGTTTCCTTCAATTTTCTTGGGATCCCATCATCAGATCCTGATATGGTGGCCATGGGACCACATGGGGAGCATACCCTTTCGAATATAAAAATAATTTTCAAAATCGGTCCACAATTGACGGAGTAATCAATGTACATACATAAAAAAAAAAAAAAACCGATGAAATTGAGAACCTCCTCCTTTTGGAAGTCGGTTAAAAATAGTGTACATTAATTTGATGTTGGCAAAGATTAAAAGCTTGACCAACGACTATGACTGACGATGGACTAAAATGATGCCATAATCATGTTTTGAAGTTACTCACTGTAATGTCTATTTCAATTAAAAAGAAAAGAGAAATTCTCTCATAAATATTACTCATAATATTTCAAAACATTTTCCCGCATACAGACAGAATAACATATAAGTGTAATCAGATGTATGGAAAAAGTTTTTCAATACCATCCTTGTGAGTCTCAAGTATTCTAACAGTATTGTTTCTAAGAAGCTTATACAAATATCACATACTTCAAAGTGTCACCGTGAGGGTTGTTATAGCCTATATATTGTGATGGTGAATAAAAGTAACAAAATATTTCTACGTAAATTTCACAATGTTTTCCAGTTCTGTAACTCATATATTTCTTGAGAAGCAACAATGGGGGCCATTATAATCATTCAAAATCAATATATTTAAATATCATTACATCAAACCAATACCCTTTAATAGTCTACTGTTGAACCTCTCCTTAGAAATGAGGTCTTGGACTCGTTGAACACAGATTTTGGCCTGTCATGCTGGCCTGACGGTTTGTTATAGGCTTTGTGTCAAGTTTTCCTTCTTATTGCAGTAGTATTTGACATGCGTATTTAGCTCCCTTAGTAACTCTTACCATTCAAATTTTATCCAATTTATCCAAATTTAAATTTTACAATGTGGAATAACCGCACTGTTCAATATTAAAAATGTTATATGATCTGATGTCACAGCTATGACGTAAATGCATAACAATTAAATAGTTGTGAAGGCATTTCAGTCTTCATTCTTAATTAATAACGAGTGCGTCAATTCACATTAATTAAAATAAAGACTATTAACAGGGTTTGATGAAAAGCACAGTGAGAGTGATTTATAGGTTTTATGCAAACGATTTCAGTGGAACTACATCTAATAATAGAAGTGTTATTTTTGCAGTGTTACTCCCTGGTAATGTTGAGACTGCAACGAGATAAATTACATATGATTATTGTTAAACAACAATGCTGAACTCATCTGAATGTTCACAAATCAATACACCCTAAGTCATTCAACAAAAATGTAGCCATAATTTCGAAGTTATGAAACTGTAGAACACAAACGTTTGTACAATAAAAACAAATATACACAGGCATAAATCTTTATGACAACTTCGTTAAATAAATATACGAAATAACAATAAACGTAAGCTATATTAAGTGCGTAATAATCAGCGCGTACATTTCAATTTCCATTTGCCTTTTCCTCTTGCAACCATTTTTGAAACCATTATTTTAAAGTGAACAAATAATTATGAAGCGTTTGCGTTTAACGCGACTGCTGCGACGCTTCGGTTAACTGCCCGTGTAAGCCCCTTTTTTAACCGACTTCCAAAAAGGAGGAGGTTCTATGTTCCACTGTATGTATTTTTTTTTATGTATGTTACCTGATTACTCGGTCAGTTGTGGACCGATTTTGAATTTTTTTTTTGTATTCAACAGGGTATGCTTCCGTGGTGGTCCCATTGCCAGCATATCAGGATCTGATGATGGGATCCCAGGTAAATCGAGAGAAACCCTCATTTTTTATAGGCACATACTATGTTTTTCGTATATTTTCTGAAGTTACACCGGTATTTGCGTCTGGTAGTCATCATTTTATGATGATGAGCTGATGATGTAAGGTAACATTCCTTAACGGTTAGGAGTTGGAGGATAAATCTTTAAATATCATATGTATATAAGTTACCTTTAGTTGTATTCTTACAAATTATTTAGGTAAGCTGATGATGGAAGGTGGAAGGTACAACTCCTCAACGGTTAGGAGTTGGAGAATAATTCTTTCAATTTCATACGTATCTAAAGACCTTCAGTCGTATACTTTCAAGCTATTTAGGTGAGCTGATGATAGAAGATTAAACTCTTCAACAGTTAGGGATTAGAGGATTATTTTAATATTACACGTACCTTAATTTGTATTCTTGATGATGAAATTTGATGAAATAGTTCAACTTACTACTTACCTACGATTGTTTGCACTAAAAACTGTAAAATAAAAACTTTTTATAAAAAAAAAACCGACTTCCAAAAACATCCAACGAAAACTCTCTGTCAAAAAACACTTAAAAGCGTAAAATAAACTGGTTCTTCATATGTTGATATCTTCTTGTATGTTCTGTTTGAAGTCGGTGCCAAGTGACTATCGCTTAGACTTTTGAAATTGTTCGTTTGTATTCTTTTTGGCTTAGCACCGACTTCAAACAGATTTTAGGTACCTAGCACCCATTATAATACTACTATTTAAATGAATAAAGTATTAGGTATAGGCAATTTATGAAGAACCAGTTTATTTTACGCTTTTAAGTGTTTTTTGACAGAGAGTTTTCGTTGGATGTTTTTGGAAGTCGGTTTTTTTTTTATACCCGACTGCGAAAGGAGGGTTATGTTTTTCGAGCCTATGTATGTATGTATATTTCTTTGGCACGCCCTAGAGCCTAAACGGCTTGTCGTATTTTTATGTGAGTGGTGTCAATAGATTCGTCTTAGTCGTGAGAGTGACACTGGGTACATAAAAATTGAAAAAAAAATAAGGATTTTTGGCGCCAAAAAGTAATATAAAAAAAAGATGTTTTCAAAATATATCGAGTGTGGTATCAAAATAAAGAATTTTTACGGTGATTACGAATATACATAAAACTTATATGTTTTTATTGTTAAATATTGATGCAGTCGGGTATAGACCTCGCTAATCGCTATAGACTATTTTGTCATGAGAGACACGTCACTCATTCAGTAGGTGGTGATAGACCGATTATGGCTTGAGTGTAGTGAGGTTACAGGTGATTAGGATGTGGCAGAGGTACTACCGCCGATATTTTTCGAGCCGGCCCATTCATGCCGAAGCGTGGCTCTCCCACGACTCTCTCTAGAAAGTAATCAAATAAAACAATATTGTATGTAAATAATGGAATAAAGTAACCGGGTTTAAAATACATATATACATGTCTATGCCTGTATTTACTAGGTTACCATTTCGTGTCTCTAAAAGTAATTTTATCCAACAGTAGCTGACAAACACACTGAATGATTACTAAGTACAATAAATATAATAGATAAATTATGCCCACAGAAACAGAACAAACACAAATTATCGTGCTCATGACACGATTATTTGACCTAATTCTTTGTTGATCGTAAATAATAATAATCATTATTTAAACATTTTTTATTTAACGTCGATTCTTAAATTCATAAATTAACGATTGTGTAAATTTAATTGTAAAGGTTCAATGTTCCATGAATTTATTTTATACAACTTCCAACTTTTGTGATTGAACATTTGTGCAATAAAATACAGGCTTAATATATTATTGATTAATAAAATTAGTGTCCAAATACAGCAGATTAAAGATAAATTAAAGCATATACCTATAAAGCATTTTCGGGTTATTATGTACACAATATTGTATTATGAAAGGAATACAATCAGTTTTGTAATATTGTAATGCAAATCAACAGTATTAAACAATTGCATACCTACGTGAAGCGACAATAATTTAATCGCACAGTGTGTTTTATTTTTGGAAGAAATAGTTTGTCATGAACAATAAATATATGGAAACGTGATACGCTTTGAAAGTCTATTCTTTACCCGACCACGGTGAAGCCAAAAGGAAGAGTAATAGTTTTGACTGTGACTTGTATCTATACTAATATTATAAAGCTGCAGAGTTTGTTTGTTTGTTTGAACGCGCTAATCTCAGGAACTACTGGTCCGATTTGAAAAATTCTTTCAGTGTTGGATAGTCCATTTATCGAGGAAGGCTATATTTTATTTTCAAAAAAATTAGGGATCCGTAAGAAAATTGCTATTTTGTAACCCAAGGTGTGAAATCGAAAACCTATTTTTGCGTGCGCTGCAAAGAGTATTGACAATAGAACAAAATAATGTATTACGGGTTTGTAGGGCCCATTAAGATCTACAAAAAAGTCCGCGAGAGCATATATCTAACTATCATGGTTTAGTCACAATAACCGCTTTTGTGTTCAAAAAAATTAATAAATCGTCTGAAGTAAGAAACTACGTTAAATGTGTATCGTAATATGAATCCTTATCCAAATTAAGTATTATGTTATCAAGGGTATTTATGAAGCAGTAAAATACTTTTTGTTTCATCCCAATCGGACATTTCGTTTAGAAGTTATCACGAGTATAAGACGCTAAGAGTTGGTACCTAATAATGAGTTATTTGCCAAAGAGTTTTTATCAACACAATACCTAATATTAATCTTTATCCAAATAAATGTGTTGTTGATTATGAGTATTAGATCTTAGAAGAGTATAATAAATACATCTATACTAATATATAAAGCTGAAGAGTTTGTTTGTTTGTTTGAACGCGCTAATCTCAGGAACTACTGGTCCAATTTGAAAAATTATTTCAGTGTTAGATAGCCTATTCATGGAGGAAGGCTATAGGCTATATATCATCACGCTAAGACCAATAGGAGCGGAGCACCAATGAAGAACGTTTCAAAAACGGGGGAAAATTATCACGCTACGGGCAATAGGAGACGGAAACGACGTTGCGTGGGTCAGCTAGTGTTCTATATATGTGTGTATGTTTGTAAACTAATGAAACGATTTTAATGAATGAGGTGTCAATAGATTCCTAATAATGGCCCAGGTGTCATCCTACTAATATTATAAATGCGAAAGATTGTAAGGATGTGTGTTTGTTGCTCTTTCACGCAAAAACTACTGAACGGATTTTCACAAACTTTGCAGTAATATAGCTTAGACATCGGAATAGCATAATAAATTAAAATTTATAGAGATTTGTACAATTTAAATACCGACATAAACGCGGACAGAGCCGTGGGCAAAAGCTAGTAGGCTATATAAATTTTATCAAAAGTTTCTACGTAGTCCCGTTATAGTTTTTTTAACTCATTCTATTTTAAACAATTGCTGTGCAGAGCTTACACAAAGTTCTTTATTAACACCTACTACCATAAAGTTTTATCATTTCTTTTTACAAATAACATAAATATAAAACTATTTATCGACTACTTACACAAAATGTCGCTTAGGATAAAATATAAAATCCTTGGACCATATAACAGCTGCGATAGATTTCGTCTTGACATGTGCTTACTTTCAATTTATTTTTGTGTCTGGCCTTTGTAGTGATATATTAAATGTAGTACAACACTTCAATGCGAAGATAACTCAATTTCAAGCTCACCAAAGTTTTTTTTAAAATATATCTTAGCTTAGCTGCCAAAATGACTCGGCTCTGCCTGATGGGAAGCATAAGCAGAATTCAAGAGTGGTGGTCACCATCCTCAATGCCAATAAGGACAATGCAGCATGGTAACCCACACTATGGCTGCCTAGTGAAGGACCCGGGATCATAGTGGGATGGAAATACGTTCGTTGGTAGTGAGTACCGCTCCGGCCTCCGGTATCCTCACGCACGCGGTGAAACACAGCGCAAGCACTATTTCACACCGGTTTTCTGTGAGGCCGTGGTATCACTCCGGTCGAGCTGGCCCATTCATGCCGAAGCGTGGCTCGCACACTACTCTACTCAACGGCAGAGGCTCAAGGGACTCGGTGGCTTCAGAACTGCCGACAATGCGGATTGCTCGCCGCTTTAACCGGTCGAGATCGTCAAACATATACTGCGCGGCTCCATCGCAAAAATGAGAACAGTACTCCACCCACGAGTTAACCTGGGTCTTATAAAGAAGACATAGATGCCCGGGCGAGTAGAACCGTGTCACCTTGTTTAGAACTCCTAATTTCCGCGAGGCCACCTTAGTGACGCTCGCAACGTACTCGCGCGGTTTGAGATTGCACCATCTTCAACTTAAATTACCTATTTTTATAACTTCATGCATCTCACACATGGCCGTCATATCCTAAAGTAATCGGAGCCTGTGCAAAGGCAACCAGACCGTATACATAACTGATGATTATATTTATGATATTTATGTTATATTATTATAATAATAGCTCCACGTAAACCGAACAATAATAATCACTTGCTTCAATAATACACCTGCTACACACAGCTCCGCACCACCTAAAGGTGGACTGGAAGATAATGCCTATGGCATTAAGTCCGCCTTACGCAATGTAATTGCAGTAAGATTAAATAAATAAAGAAATAACTTCACTAGCCTTTATTATTCCCAATGTTAGTTGGGGTCGGCTACTAGTTCAACCGGTTTTACATGAAGATCGCGACGGCTATACGGAGAATATGATACCCAGATTCAGAAATTTAATATATCACGGTCATCACACAATTATTTGTACTGGATGAGTATTAAATTATATACTAGACAGAAGTACCTAGTGGGTTTAATACTTTTAAACCCATTACTTCTGAGTTGAGCAGAAGAAATCACTCACCACTAAATAAATAAATTAAATACTAAAACATGACTAAATATGTGTTGATAACAGCTTTGTTTATTATTAACACGATTTAATTAGTTTCACCTCTTTATGTTCTGTGGTTTCACCTGTCTGATTGTTTTTTTGTGAGTTTTGTAAGCGTGTTTGACAGTTTTTTTCACTATTTTGCTATCCTACTATCCTTTATTTTTAGCCTATCTGAGGATTGGTCAATTTCTGCATAACACGAGTTTCACACACCTGTAAAGTTATTTACCACGTAACATATATTATTTCGTAAAGCGGAAATGTATTAATTCCGTGAAGCATTTGTATTTGCTAGTATATTACTCAATAATTCCACCGATTGTCAACCAACATAATGAGGATCTTTCCAGTAACAAAATGAAACGAGAAACAATTCTGCGCACTCCTCGCTTTATCCCATTTAATTTCCACTTCCTTCCATCATTACATTATGAATCGCTTGGCAGGGAACAAAGGAAATTTGTTTTGTATATTGCGCATTAATCGACTACGGAACGTGATATTTTTACCAATTATAATGGATTGTATAATTTTTTTGTGTTAGGCGGTAGACGACAAAAATGAAAAATAACTTTAATTAGGTCATGAATTATTAAGTGCAAGGGCGATCTTATAATATGAATATATATATATGCCAGTCACATTCGTCAAGCGATTAGTGTGTGTAGTAAAGTGTTATTGAGGTTTTCTGATTATAGAAATGCTTAATAACAGGAGATTGGAAGTTGGGGTCTTAACCCCTGTGTCTCACAGAGCACTGCGCGTAAAACCGTCGGTCCTGTGCCTGATATCTCCCGGGTCGCGTCGGATAGCCGTCTCATCGAATTGTAAGAGTGAGGGAACAGAGAGTCCACCTGTATTTGTTACCACACATACTTGAGGATTATAATAATATCTCCTGCGTTGTTGGTTGGTCTCCGTTGAGACTGGCTGCCATGACCATAATCGGCTAGGAGAACATCAACATATACATGCTTATTGTTTGTATACTCTCTCACCTGTATGAATTTTGATTTGACTCAGGTAATGGTTCTTTTCACTGGTTATTTTCTCTATGTACTAATCGGTTTAGAAAGGTGTAATCCATAAATATTATTCTGAATCCGGGTGCTTTTTGTGCCCGTTCGATGAAAGTTTGTCAAAATATTCCTATTACGGGAGTTGTTTTTGATAAAATATAACTTATATTAATATTACTTATATATTAATTATTAGAATTATACCAAAAGTACCGTAATGTGTACTAAACTGGCAGTTAACACTCCCATTTTTGCAATTATGCCTCTCTGTATAGAGTAGGTACTTTCTGAACCAAACCTAAGCTTAATTGAAAACTCAGTGGTTACGAGTTCCTCTAACTTGCAGCTTTTATAACATGTTTAGGAGTTTACTGTACCTCATAATCTCGGTTATGTCTTTCAGTATATCACGTACAAGATTAACTGATGCTTGAGTAAAATACAAAGTGAAGCGATAACAGTTGAACGCTAAAGCTTCTAAACGTTCAAAATTAGCTTTCACACATGTAAGACTTTGATTCAGTTGAAGTTTATGGTGACGTATTAAATAAAGACCTTCTCAGTATTTTCTCGTGTAATCTCACCATGCTCAATAGAGCTCAGAGCTCAGTCGTTTGTCTTTCTTATCGACAGCAGTTACTGAGTGTACAAAATCGTATGTGTTTAAGTAAACAAATACGTAACGCTGTCGCATAGCTCTCGCCTGCCTATTTAGATCAGTACATCACTTAAGAACAAATAGAATAATATAGCTAACTATAAATTAGTTTATGTTCTAAAATGCCTAATGTGTCTATACGAAGGTGTGGGTAAAGTTTAGTTACCAACAATTAGGTTTATGCTGGACTAGCGGACCCACGCAACCTCGTTTGCGTCTCCTATTGCCCGTAGCGTGATAATTTTCCCTCGTTTTTGAAACATTTTTCATTGGTGCTCCGCTTCTATTGGTCGTAGCGTGATGATATATAGCCTATAGATTTTCAAATCTGACCAGCGGTTCTCGTGATTAGCGCGTTCAAACAAACAAACTCTTCAGCTTTATAATATTATATTATAGTAAAGGCAGTTAAGTAGTAGTTATGTAATTACATTTATTTTAAGATCAAAGTGTAAACCGATTTTATATACATGTATATTGTTGATGTTCCTAAAAAAATAAATTAATAAGTTTGCCTTCTTTTGCAGTGATGTGACCAGTTTGACTGCCTAGTCACATTTTATGACACTCATGGGATAAATATGGGTGGCGACAGTCTGTTATCCATGTCTACACAGATTTGAATTAAGAAAATTAATCGTTCGTCGATTACTTGATTAAATTCAGCCTAGAAAAGTCTAGTTTATACTCGGTAAAATGTGATGAAATAGTCAAAAAGAAATAAATATTATTCAGTAATTTATATGAGTATTCCATACTATCAATTGTGTTTAATTATATTGATTAAGGTCAATTGTTTGGGTAAGTACATCCTGACTGTCTGCCCTTGCATTCATTATATTAACGGCCTGTTAGTAGAAAATTTGTAAAGTTTGATATTTATACTTCTATAATAATATTATAAACGCGAAAGTTTATAAGTATGGATGGATGGATGGATGTTTGTTACTCTTTCACGCAAAAAGTACCTATTGAACGGATTTGGATGAAACTTTACAGTAATATGGCTTATAATATACTTGCTGCTATAACCGACATATACGCGGGCGGAGCCGCGGGCATCCACTAGTAGTATATAATTGCAAGAAAATAGTTATTTGAAAATTCAGAAGTTTGATTTGTAAGCTTTTTGCTAAATTTCGGTTTACATTAAGTTGATTACCGTAAGACCAAGTTCTGATCCATTCTCAATCAAATAGCGCAGACGTTATCGAGATTCGTTTAATTAAGGTTTTATTTTTATGAAAATAATGTCTACGGTTTTTAACCGACTTAAAAAAAAGGAGGATGTTTCTCAATTCGACCGTATGTTTTTTTTTTATGTGTGTTCGCGGATAACTTCGTCGTTTATGAACCGATTTTGATCATTCCTTTTTTAATGGAAAGGAGATGTCCCAACGGTGGTACCATGATAAGGACATTAAGATCTGATGATGGCATCCAAAATAAATCGAGTCGAACCTTGAAGTCGGTTTTTGTTTTTGTTAAAATTTTATGTAACATTTTTAAGTTTATATAAGTACTTTTGATTTATTGGATTCAGTTAACATCTCATCACCTCCTCGCCTTTGGTGCCACCATCAAAAATTATCATAGTGCAACTAGAGAAGTGTACGATTATTGGATCTTTTAATCAATACCTATTGGATACATAATCTAGTTTTCTAGTCGATGGATGGATCACAGGTTAGTGAACAAGTGAAAGTATTTAATGTAACGAAGCGATCTTAATGAGGGTTCTCAGAAAATTTGATATAGGATGTGCTGTCTACTTGAGTGGTTTTGGACTCAAAATATCAAAACCTATAAAATATCACCAATCGTATTAATCTTCAGCTTTTACTAATAACTAAAAGCTGTTGTTAGCTAAATGCAGTAAAGCTATATAGTCTTTACATAGTATAAAATGAAGTCGATTTCGCTGTCTGTTCGTTCAGATCATTTAAACTACTCAACGGATTTCAATGCAGTATTCTGCAATAGATATAGTGATTTGAGAGGAAGGTATATATTATCTATAATGCCCTCGCGTTTTTTCCTGTGGAGATTGTTGTACATTTAAAACACCCATCGATCGTGGGTAACACTACGGTTCGCAATTAGTAAACGATACAATTGAAACCTGTGGTAGTTCATTGCCATCCTTACTTCTTTTCAGTAAGAAATTTTTACGTCTGGATTTCTAGGGCATCCAAGACACCTGTGTATCATTTAACTACTAATTATGGCAAACGTATAATGTAACATATCAACCACAAACTGTATTGTTCTCAGAATGAGTAAAAAGAATAGCAGAAAAATCTAAATCCAGTCATTCTTTGTTTTCTGAAAGTTAGTAATTACTGTTATGTTGGCTTCATTGTTATGCCAACGTTGTCTTACTGCAGTTTTTATTCTGTCACGCGTTACACTGGATGAGCTATTTGTATTCCAACAAGTGACAAATAACCTTATAGTACGCCAGGCGAGACTTTAACTGGTTTATTTGCGTGGTAAATTCTTGGTGCATTATATAATTGTTCTTAGTTTACTTTACATATTTTATTAATATAAGCTGTGGAGCTGTATGCCACAGTTATTGTTATTTTAAGGATATCTAAGTAATAACATTTATTTTACAAATATAAAATTTTTAGCTAATTTTAAATTAAATGTATTGCAAGAATAGCAGACTATCACTACTAGTGTTATAACAGCAATAAACCTAAATTATAAAAGCATTCAACTGCAGTGTCAGAATCTTATAATATTAGTTATTGCTCGCGGCTCCGCCCTTGTGTATGTCGGTTATCGCGGAAAATGGTAGCCTATGTGTTATTTTGATGTATAAGCTATATTACTGTAAGGTTTATTCCAAATCCGTTCAGTAGTTTTTGCGTGAAAGAGTAACAAACATCCATCCATCCATACTTACAAACTTTCGCGTTTAGTAGTATAGATAATATTATGCATGTACTAATCAAATTACGCATGTTGATTCCTCTGTTTGTACATGTACTTATTCAAAGTACTAAATATGTTTATCCGTGTTCTAAACACATGCGCTCTGTAATATGTATTCAAATATTATTATTTTAATCCTGTTATGTAATTCTGTTGCTAAGTTTGCAGTAATATAATACCTGTTCCGACTTTTCTCTGATAAAAGGGTCTTATATTATTATTATTGTCGGTCTTATACCACATTTGTTATCGCATTATCCTTGGCCATCATTATAAGGGTTTATTGGAGAGACCCTAGGTAATATATACTTGAAATGATAGAATGATGGTGATCGATACTATTTCCTGTAGATTGCATGGTTGGTCGTATTTCCTTACCACATATTACACCAACTTTTATAGCATTAGCAACATCGGTGTGCCTGATTGATGAATTGTCATACACTGTCATCTTGGTTCTATAACTTTAAATAATGGTCGCTTTTAAATCTGGAACGGAATGGAATGTTGGAATGCTCAGAAATAACAAAAAAATATATATAAATTATTAAAAAATTAAATAAAAATTATAATCTTTCCAATGGTTTATTTAACTTTTGACAGCTCTAATACTTAATCGAATAGTGATACCCTGACCCGTTACCGATTTGATTTCTTTTATCGATAGATTTTATACATGTAGAAGTTTTTATCGATTTAACACACTCATTATTTTATCGATAATGTCGTAATTTTTAAGTTTAAGTCGTAAGTTTCTCATAAAGCGAAACATATTCGAGGAAACAGTTCGTGAAAATATAGCAACCTGCTCCAGTAGTTTCTACAATTGGAACGACATGATCGAAAAGGATCACGAAGGGACTAGATATTAATATCCAGATAGGAATCAAATATACCTGATTACAATCTCCCGGCATGGTGTTGTCAGATTAAAAATCCCTTTTTCCCGTTTTCGAGCTGGGCGTTTCAATTAACTTTTTCCTGCTGTCATAAGAAATAATATAATGTACAAGTTAGAACCTTTTTCATTTTTTCTATAAAATGTTAAAAGATTGTAAGGGATTTGATTTGAACAGATGTTATAACCGCTTTTGAATGTTGGATTTTTACGAAATTATGTCAAGCAAGAGTTTTCAGTATGATTTGCGTCTCGTAATTGATTTAATCATGCGATTGTGGTACCTACCTGAAATGTTTTTTTATGAATGTCTTGTACTTTTATTTAATACGAATTTATGGTTGAACAGCCATTTACACCCTTACTGCTACTGGTTTAAGTGAAGGGATTTTACTTACGATCTCTATTGAAATGTAGGCATATTTGTAAAGTTTATAAGACGAATGAGATATTTTTGTTGAGAATTTTATATTCCATATAATTAATACTAGTGTATGACAGATTTAGTTATAATAATTTCAACTTATGATTAATGTTTTTGTGGCGGAGTGTAGCCACAATTTCGCCAATGTCGTGTATCTGCAAGAGAATCTGTCAAAGGATTTTATGCAGAGCCATAGCTCTACATAAAAGCCTTTGAAAATACAACGTATTAGAGCCAGAAAAATAAATTATTTAGGAAAATGAAAGTGAAAATTCGCAATAACCTAAAATATTAAAACGTTTTAAAAAGGCTGCAATAAATTTATGTTTGAATCAGGATCGTCATTACCCGTATTTAAGTATAGGTGATTTGTCGCTGGCGACAAGTCCGTACAAATGTGTGCGTGCACGGATTTGAAGGCGAACTTGTCAGTGTATATTTTGCTTGTTGTTTCAACCATTCCTTTGTCTACACCCACTTCTTATTTTTTTCTCCGTTAAAAGTATTGCACAGTCTACTAAAGCGACTTTTGTGAGTTTTGAAAGCACAGGTACCATGGCAGACAACCAACAATGACGATACGTACAAGGCTCACCAAAGTACACAAGTGACTGGGCTGCAACTCGGCGCTTGTGTAGGATGATTTGTCCACGAACATGGTACAGCTCAGGGCTCGGTTTATATGCCACTTAAAAATTTTGTATTTATATGTGCATCTTCCAGGGTTGTAATAAAATAGTATAATTTTTGTAATGAAAACGGCGACGTGAAATGAACTTTAATATTAGCTATTTGAAAATCATGATTACCCGCTGTTTATTTTAAAGTTCCATGTCTCTTATATTTGCGTTATACTTTAAAATAAATTATTCTTATCTTTGGTGCTATTATCTTATTCGATGGACTCGCCAAAGCAGTCATCAAAAACATTATGACGGATTTTCTGGTTAAAATAGGAGTTCATTAATTTTGTTTAACTATAACACCGTAAAGCAAATTTCACGACAATAATGTATTTATTACAAACTAGTGGTTGCCCGCTGCTCAGCCCACGTATATGTTGGTTATCACGGTAAATAGTAGCCTATGTGTTATTGGTGTAAAGTTTCATCCAAATCCGTTCAGTAGTATTTGCGTGAAAGAGTTACAAACATCCATCCATCCATCCATCCATACTTACGATATAGATTAAACTACTTTAATATAACAAATACGCTCACAGTTAGACTAAGTTAATCTTGTGTTCGCAGTAGATATACTAATAATATTATCAATGCTACGTACCTTCAGAACCGCTTGTTACTTTTTGAGGTGAGATATACAATTACAAATACACTAATTGGAACAAAATTATATCGAAATGGAATAAAGTTCATTATAATTTACTTGTTGTCTAATGAAATCAAGTAATCTTCTCTAGAAATTATTAACTTGGTAATCTCTCTGTAAAGTTTAAATTAGTTTGTTGGACATTTGTGTTCAGTTCCTAAGTCAGTAGTTTTATTAAACAAAAATACAGGCTTCAAATACACAAAGCTGAGAAATAATTTATTGTTAATGACAAATATTTATTGTCAAGAACTTGATTGACATTTTATTAGCATCGGTCTTCCCACAAGCTGTAAAGCTATTCTGGATAGTCTTATAGGAAACTAATTTTAATTCAAATACAGGCTGAGCGGGATTTGTGTACGCATGAAGTTGTTTCTATGAAGGCTAAGTACCAATATTTATTTTTTTAAAAAAGGTAAAATTGTGTCTACTTGTTTAGTATTTAATAATATAATAATAATAATTTTATTTCGCAAGGTAATTGTAGTACATAACACATAATACAGAATTACATTTAGTCAATGCATACAATCAGTGGTTAGAGCGCTGTCTCCTAGGTAGGTTTTGAAAAAAACCTGTATTAAGGAGTAACAGTCCCGTCCAAGAGAAGAGAAGATGGGGTACCATGATGTCATGATGTCATGTTGGGCTGCAGCTGAAAATCAGCGCTATGTCTTAGCTTAACAAATTCAAGATTAACTTAACAATTTTTTTTAAATATATTTCGGACATTTTAACACACAACGCCATCTAGTCCCAAGCTAAGCAGAGCTTGTATTATGGGTACTAGACAACTGATACAAATACATATATACTTTTTTTTTTGTAAATACATACATATTATACATAGAAAACACCCAAACTCCGAAACAAATATTTGTAGATCATACAAACATTTGGTCCGACCCAGGAATCGAACCCGAGACCTCATGATCAGCAGTCGTACACGCCAACCGCGAGACCAACGAGGCAGTCATAATGGTCACCTTCAGGACCGTAGCATAAGCTGAGCTGTGGCCTTTTAGTCACACAGCAGATATCTCACTATTGTTATTTTGGTTGTTTTGTATTATGTTGTATTTGTTTAGTCTTAGTGTCTTAGTTTAAAATATTTTTATTTTTTTCTCTTTTATGTCTATTTCGTGGAGTGTGACTAATAAATGTATTTCTTTCTTTCTTTACCTACTCCAAGTTCGATAACGCTCTAAAGGACTGGATTAGAACAGTGTAGGTAAGATAGATCGTTTTTCAATGCACCTAAATGTCTTATAAATTATGGTAATGGATCTTTGTATTACTCGTCTAATGATCTACAGACATTTTGAAAATCAACATAACATATAGGTACGATACTTAGAGGAAAGCACTGAACGTAAACACAAGTAAGAATCTGTGAAAGGATAGTATTATATATAAAATAAAACCGACTTCAAGGTTCGACTCGATTTCTCTTAGATTCCATCATCAGATCTTAGTGTCTTTATCATGGTACCACCGTTGGGATATCTCCTTTCCATTAAAAGAAGAATCATCAAAATTGGTTCATAAACGACGAAGTTATCCGCGAACACACATAAAAAAAAACATATATACGGTCGAATTGAGAAACCTCCTCCTTTTTTTGAAGTCGGTTAAAAAGGGAAATCCATTTCTTTTATTTTCACATTGAACTATTAATTTTCCAAATAATCCAAGTCCTAAAGGATCATTTCATGGGATCCCTTAAGTAAGTTTAAGTGGGTAGGATTAAAATTACAGCTCAATGCGACTCTTCAAAGTTACTTTTGCGGTAAATGGGCATGATATGACAGTAGTGATGTAACATTTTTACTTCTGCTTTCAAACGAAGTATTTAAATTATATTAAATCAAATAGTATCGATTTAAAAGCATTCGTTCTAGTTCTGTAAATGTGTTAACTTAATACTCGGCAGTAAACGAGTGATAGTGACATTAAGGTGCCCGCCCGAGAGCATTATTAGAAAGTAGCCCTTTTTCTTCAGTCCATTTTTATGGTTCGTCCGAAGATAAGCGGCCGATACTTTTTATGTGTTCCCTTCATTTTGAGCTGAGATCGATATGAAAATTTGCTTCCACGAAAAGACTGGGCGTGAAATTGAATTGATATTGAATTGGAAGGCGCGAGGAAAATGTACATTCGCTTAGATAATAATCTTATCTAATACTATAAGTGCGAAAGTCAGTTTATCTGTTTGCTTGCTACATTTTAACGTCTTAACTATTCCACTGGCAATGCTGAAATTTAGCATACTCCTCGCTAAGTTACTTTTATGAAAATGAAATCTGTTTTGGTTTAAGAGACAGAGTCTGTATTGTGGTAACAGTATTGCTGGATATTTCTAAGTACATTTAACATAATTAAGTTATGTTATACGATAACGGTGTTACAAACTTTCATTCAAATACGCCTTTCTTCTTTCGGGGCAGTTAAAAGCAAAATCATGTAGTTGTTTCTATCCTTAAATATCTGTTTCATATTAAGTATTTTACGTAACAAAGTAGTATGATATTAATTAACTATGTCCAGTTCAATGAAATTTTAAATTTTCTTGGATAAAATTCCTGAAGGAATTTACATACAAATACTAAAATATATTATATCTACTGCTACAAAAACGTTTATTTTGTGGTAAAATGAATTACTTCTTGAGTTACCAAAGTTAATATAATTTTCTTGTTTCCGATTTTAAACAATTGCAATACAGAGTAAAAATAGAATATTGGCTTCGTATCTAAGCTGTGTAATTTCGAATTACAGTATCATAAAAGAAAGTAGTTGAGACTCGGAGCAGCTAACTGTTCAACTCAATTACTTTATCTTCTATAAGCGCTAAATAAACTGGAAAACAGATATGGGTTAATGCACTTTTAGTTATAAACTTTTATACGTGACGTATCGAAAATGCATCGGATGCTAAGAAGGCTTATACGAGCTGACTTTAAAGTAGTTTGAAGCGCTAAGCGCGATTCGCATTTGCCCCTCTCACTGCATTATTCAGCGGGTGATTTACCCTACATGAAGTAGTAAACTTTATAGGCTAACAAAAAGAATTTGTAAAGAAACCCCGCTGATAACTTAATAAATTTGGTGTGTGTTGTCTCAAATTCCTTTAATTTACATGGGCTTACCGCGCTTTTGATATAATTCTTTCAATTTGCATTTCATTTCGGTTTTAGGTATAATAGTCTAGCCAACAAGTGCTTTTTTGGTCAACTTTTTTTCAGCAGTCTCAGATGATTTTTGAAAAAAATGAAGTTGCGCTTGCAAAAATTGCAAAAGTTATTAACAATTAACTAAAAACACAATAAGGGGTTTGGTATTTTGCAAATTCCTCAAAAACTCATTAAGATTTTTCAAATTTGAAGAGAGATTCGAAAAGAGGAGGAAATTTCCTAAAAAAATTTTACTCCCGGAATTGTAGGACTAATATTTAATATATTACCAGAGGGTTGAAAATTCGACCGAAAACGGGTACTCCGGTTTGTGCCACGTCTCCTTCGTACCTTCAATGAATAAAAAAATAAAATAAAATAAAAAACTGTTTTTGTAACAATAAGTAGAATAAGAAAAAAATATAAGGTTAAAATTTGTTTGTTTGTAACAAATTGTTTATTGCATAAACAATGAAAAATTAAATAAAGCATTTTTTTTATTACTTTTAAAAAGAAAAATAAATAATTATTTAAAAAAAATGGGTACTTAATATTAATTAGAAGTGGGAGAAAATAATTGTAAATCAACAAATGCGTTTTTAAGCTATAAATCTTTTTTTTAAGAAACGGTTTTTTTTAAACATCATAATTATCATCAAAATATTATGTTATCAAAAAAAATATTAAATATCTCATAAACAACGCATTTATTTATAACGATTTTTTAAACAATAGGCGATAAAAAATATTAAAATATTTTTTAGGTAGCTTCTGATCATAAGAAAACGAATCAATAATAATAATTCTAAAAAAACATTTTTTTCAATGTTTAATAAAGCTTTATAATTTTTCACCTTACTAAATTTTTAATACCATAACGAAAATTAACAATTTATTAATTTTTCCAACGGGAATCTATTCTAAGACCTTTGAAAAATAGTTCCACGAAAGGAAACAATTCTCAGATTAATAGTTTAACAATTATCGCACTTGCAATGTTGATGTTCGTGCTAAAACAAATTGTTAATTAATTAATGGATAACTTATTGAAAATTCGCGATAGAAATTTTTGGACCACGGATTATTGTTCATTGGTCTATCCTGTAGACGCCTGAATTTTTTTAATTTTTTATTTTCATATTTAATAAGTTTAAATGATATTTATTCCTTGAAGGTACGAAGGAGCCGTGCGCAAGCCGGCGTACCCGTTTTCGGGCGTATTTTCAACCCTCTGGTAATATTATAAATATTGGTCCTACAATTCCGGGAGTCAGAATTTTTACAACAGAAAAACTTGTTGCATAGACAAGACAAGTTTTTATGTAAAGCAGTTGATTATAACTGCTTTACATAACACTCGTTTCCTATCAAGAAATTATCAAAGAGAGCATTTTTTTTGTAAATACATACATTTTGTTACTTAAGTAGCTCAGAGCTCTGATAACCTACAAGACACAGTATTAAATAAGATTTTTTAGCGATTCTGTTCCTTAGTCTGTTGAGTCTTGAATATATCTAGTGTTTTTAACACGCTTTTATCAGCTTGACCTATATGTATGTATGTAACGGAATCTTTTAACTTCATTTTCACCTACTTCTAGGAGTCTGATTAACTTGAAAATTTGCACAAGGGTCAAGGGCCGATGACAATACAATAATTTGAAAAAAAAACTATAAAAAATCAGTTGAAAAAAAAATTGTTTTAAAAAACTAAACAAACACGCTTTTATAAATTTACCAAACTAAAAAGAAGAAAATAAATTATAGTTTAAAAAACAAAAAAAAACACGCTTTAATAGCAATCGAACTAAAAAGTAGAGAATAATTTTATTGTACTAAAAAGTAGAGAATGCATGTGAATACGGGATTAGTAAATGAGATTAGTATAGACGAAGTTAGAATGGCAGTACGAAGTTTGAACAATGGAAACACTGTTGGGCCCGATGGTATACCACTTGAATTATGGAAGATACAGAAAGAGGATGGATATCAGTGGTTGACTTTGTTCTTCAATAAGTTGCTACAGGAAGAGGTAATCCCGGATGAATGGTTTATCCGGGATTACCTCTTCCTTTACTTTTTTTATTTAAAATGTTTTGGTGCCTCTATAATATTAATTTCTTTGCAAAATATATTTCAAATAGGTACCATCGAAATATCACAATTATCGAATAAATACGGACAAAGTCACGAGAAAATGCTAATAATATATTTTTTCAAATGCACAAATAACGCCCTTTCGAATGATACCAAACACGGCATATCTGAAATTATTTTTTTATTACAGTACTTTATGTCGGCTAAAGGGCGCCACATTAGATTCAGCGACACGACATATAGCCTATAACAAGCGGACAATCAAGACACTGCTAACGATACCTCATTTGTCTTATTCTGACTAGTAGTTTAGAAAGAATGAGGGAACAGACAATACCATAGAAATATCACACTTATCGAATAAATACGGACAAAGTCACGAGCAAACGCTATTAATAAGTGTATTTTTGAATTATACAAGTAATGCCCTTTCCAATGATACCAGACACGGCATATTGATCTGAAATTTATTGTTAAATACAGTACTCTATGTCGGGCGTAGAGGGCGCCACATTAGATTTAGTGACATAGCTTTAGACTTATAGCCTATAACCAGCGGACGATCAAGACGCTTCTAACGATACCTCATTTGTCCAGTTCTAATAAGTAGTTAAGGAGCTATGAGGGAACAGATGAACATACATACATACATACTTACATACATACATACATACATACATAGCCTGTCAAAATCTTATCCATCCTTTGGCTTTACCGTAGTCGGGTAATAGTCGGGTAAAAATAAAGGAGATGTACAGGAAGTGGCAGTTATAGAGGTATAAAGCTCATTAGTATGAAAGTTTGGGCGAAAGTTATTGAGAGAAGAGTGAGAGAGGAAAGTGCAATAAGTCGAAACCAATTTGGGTTTATGCCGAGCCGCGGTTCGACAGATCACATATTCGCAATTCGACAATTGTGCGAGACATACAGACAGGCTCACAAAAACTTGCATATGGTGTTTGTTGATCTAGAAAAAGCGTATGATAGGGTACCCCGAGAGGTTTTGTGGTAGGCTCTGAAAGAAGAAAGAGTGCCTACTGAGTATGTGGCATTGATTCAAGCGGTATTCAGGGGATCTAGCACCTATGTAAGATCAGCTGCGGGAAACACCGACAGATTCGGTGTCTCTGTTGGTTTGCACCAGGGATCAGCTCTTAGCCCATACCTCTTTCTGCTGAAAATGGATGCTCTGACATCGGACATACAGGAGGATAACCATGGTGTATGCTATTTGCAGATGACATTGTGTTGGTTGGTGAAAACGCGTCCGAGGTCCAGGGCAGACTAGAGACATGGCTGCAAAGACTGGAGAATGTTGGCTTGAAAATCAGCAGAACTAAAACCGAATACATGTTCTGCGATTTCGGCGGTCTCTCCGGTCCTGCTGCCGTGTCACTGAATGGAACAGCGATTCCGATCTGCACCGATTTCAAGTACCTCGGTTCGCTGTTACAAAATAATAGCGAAATAGATAGGTGTGTGCATCATCGTATCAATGCAGGATGGATGAAGTGGCGGCAGGTAACAGGAACTATTTGCGATCCCAAGTTCCCTTTAACGTTAAAGGGACAAATATATAAAACAATCATCAGACCTGCCGTCCTGCATGGATCTGAGTGTTGGCCAATAAAGAAAACCGATGAGAGACGACTGCATGTAGCTGAAATGTGAATGTTGAGATGCATGTGTGGTGTGACTAGAATGGATAAGGTGAAGAATGAATACGTTAGAGGGAGCCTGAAAGTAGCACCAGAGAATGAAAAGTTGAGAAGCAACAGGTTGGCCTGGTATGGACATGTGATGCGTAGAGATGAGCAAAATGTAGTTAAGAAAGTGTTAAGCAAGGAAGTCGACGGATATAAGCGTAGAGAATGACCAAAGAGAAAATGGATGGACTGCGTAAAAGAGGATAATGCCATGAAGGAAGTAAGCATTGAACTAACGAGTGATAGAGGAGAATGGAGGAGGAAAACTCATAGCACCGACTCCAAATAAATTTGGGAAAAGGGTAGGGAGATGATAAATAATTTTATTGTAAAAAGCGTGGGGTGCTTTCTGAAAACATTTCAATAATGTTTAACTCGTTGTATAAATGATTATTTAGACATTGTATTACAGTTACAAGTTTATGCCGCATAGTTATTTGTTCAGAAGTGTAAGCGAATTGTATAATGAATAGCATATAATATAGTAGAATCGGATGCCTACCTCTATTAATACTGTACATAGCAAATGTCCATATCTTTCCATGTATTCTTTGTATTTCTTTATAGATAGCCGACTTCAAAAAGAAGGAAGGGGTTTAATTCGACTGTTGATGTAGCTCAAATCCATTTTTTTTAAATTTTAAACAGGTATCATGTTTTTTTATGGATTAAAATTTCTTCTTCAGCCTATTTACGTCACCTGCTGAACGGTATCCAAAGAGCGCCAACCATGTCTTGGTCTTGGTCAGTCCGCATTCATCCGCCGCTAAAAAAATTTCTCAAGTCAACGTATTTTGTTCGTTGCTTACGTGATCAAATTATATATTTTGTTATTTTTATGCAAGTTTATGTAAATATTGTTTCACTGTAGCTTTGATGCAATCTCAACAAAATGTAGTTAACTCCCGAAGATAAATAAAACAAGTTACAGCCGAGTACAGAGTCGTATTTGGTTTCATTACCCTGTATCAACATTACGCCATTGGAGTTCTGACAAACATGAACTGGGGTGGCCTTACGTAGAAATTGTTTAGTATATGCTAATATTTGCTGAGGTTTTCGGTGTGTAGTTTGTCGTCGTGAGTTATTGAGGCTGGAAGGAATAGATAACATTTAAGGGGATTATAAGGGCTCGATACAGAAGTGGCAATTACGAGACGGGATGTTCCGCGCCGTCTGCGTCTATGATTCCAAATTAATAAGGCATAATACTGTAATAATGCTACACGAAATGCATGGTGGTGAAATCCTACTAAAATAAATCCGTAATTTCGGATAATATTTGGACCACTATCTACTTACCATTTTCAGCACTTGTTTTCAACTGTAATTATTCCAAAATATTCTGTCGGCATAAGTATTTAGTTCAGTTGCTTTTTACAATGTTGTATAGTACCTATCAAATAATTATTTGATTAATCAGTAATGTAGAGCTTTAAAATCTTTATATATTTTCTACCAACTAATATAAATTTGTATTATATCTGTATAAACTAACCTTAAGAAGATAAGATTAAGCAAACTCTTAGTATGTAGGGCTTTATAGTCAAAAGGTGAAATTGAGACCTTTGACATGTCGTACTCTTCAAAGTATAGTTCAACTTGGAGACGTCAGTTAGCTGCCATCACTTTCAAGTTTTGCTCAGGTTCAAGTCTAAGATAAAGAGAGCAATCAAACAATCTGGAATCGCGTATCAACTACCAGGCATTAGACAAAGTTCATAATAGTTTTTTTTATGGATTAGGGGGGCAAACGAGCAGACGTATCGCGTGATGGTAAGCGATTACCGCCGCCCATGGACACCTGCAACACCATAAGCGTTACAAGTGCGTTGCCGGCCTTTTGGGGATGGGGGAGGGAGATAGGGGTAGGGGGATTGGGGTATGGGCCTCCGGTATCCTCACTCACTTGGTTAAACACAGCGCAAGCACTATTTCACACCGGTTTTCTGTGAGGCCATGGTATCACTCCGGTCGAGCCGGCCCATTCATGTCGAAGCGTGGCTCTCCCATTTATGTAAATAGTTATGTAAATAAGAGATAAACCTACATTAAATAAAACCAATTTACACAACTTTACCATCACCAACAACACATAATGTCCCACTGCTGGGTGAGGGTCTTCTCTCAGGAGAGGGTTAAGGCCATTTGTCCCCACGCTGGCCGAGTGCGGGTTGAGGACTGACCAGACAACGTTGTGGCTACGTAATCTTGCCGTTGGATGTTTTTAGCTTAAAAACATCCAACGGCAAGATTCCAAGGCCCAAAGGCCTTCAACTAAGCTTCACGACTGTTATCCGAATCACGGAGACTCTCATGGTATTGTACCACTAGCGATCACCCATCCAGGTACTGACCACGCCATCGTTGCTTACCCTCGGTGATAGTTTCTAATCACTGAGTGTAACTGGGCTATGAACTAATATTTATACATAAAGTAGCTGACCCGGCGAACTACGTACCGCCATATTTACATATCTCTCTCAGCTTTCCACAGGCAGTGTACAGTCGCGAATTTTTCTTGTACCTTGTCCTAACAATAAGGAACACATAAAAAAAAAGATTTAATTTGGTGCAGCCGATCGGAAGTTATGCGCGTACATACATTTCGGCGATTCATTTGTAGGGTTCCGTACCAAAGGTAAAAAACGGAACCCATAAAGATTCGTCATGTCTGTCTGTCCGTCTGTCTGTCTGTCCGTCCGTATGTCACAGGCACTTTTTTCCGTAACTATAAGAAATAATGTATAATAAAATAAAATATGAATATAATGTTTAAACTTGGTAAGAAGATGTATTCTGTGAACCGCATTAAGATTTTTAATATAATACATATTTTTTCTAAACTGAATAGTTTGCGCGAGAGACACTTCCAAAGTGGTAAAATGTGTGTCCCCCCCCCCCCCCCCCGCGGTAACTTCTAAAATAAGAGAATGATAAAACTAAAAAAAAATGATATACATTACCATGCAAACTTCCACCGAAAATTGGTTTGAACGAGATCTAGTAAGTAGTTTTTTTTAATACGTTATAAATCGTAAACTACAAAAAATACACTATTATTAAAACATCAATCAAAGTTACAACGAACTACAAGAACTTTTATAGTATGTTACTTGCTGCTTCGGAACCCTTCATGCGCGAGTCCGACTTGCACTTGGCCGCTTTTTATATATATAGATAATTACTGAAGTAATAAAACTATTTATTGAAGTGACACAAATACGTACGGCCAATCTGTGATTGAAGGTCCGACTAGGTCACATTCATCAATTGGTCAATGATTTTTTGTTTTGCACAGTTCAAAAATACTCAAAAGATTTATTTTATTAGCGTGTCGTAAAATATAAAATCAAAGATATGAAGCTAGTTTATAAACGAATTTCTCGATGAATTCCAATGAAAAATGTTTTTTCAATAATATGACATAAATATACATTATGTGTCCCGGTCCTGACATGTTATATCAATATTACTATTTGAGTGAGTGTAACGTTAGCATTTTTCGTTTTCCACGTATTCGTTTAAACCTTTTTATAACTTCATTTAAAGCTTTTAGTATTTTGTAAAAATTTTTTCTGTAAAATCAGATTTCAGTGGCATTTCGAGTATTTATTATATTTCTAATTTCTTGCAGATTTTTTTTCTTATTAATATACATATTTGCACATGGCTCTGTGTACACAAAGCGGCAGACAAAGACATAGAAATTGCTGAAAAGAAACTACAGGAAATCTTGATGAAATGTGTAAGTGGTCGCATGATGTGGGCTTGATGTTTAACTCTCAAAAAACGAAATTCATGTAAATAGAATCATCACATACTCTACTAAGTCTTATTACACGCCTACTATTGTAGCCCATGGCCATGAATGTTTACACAACAGTCTTATGTGCAGACCTAATAATAAGTGTAATTATCTAGAATATCTAGATCTAGTGATAGTACATATATTATGTAGGGATGCTTATAATAGACAACGGTTTTAACTGGAAACCCCGCATAGAACACGTCTGTAATAAATTTAATAAATTGTAAACACTAAAATATAAATCTATATATTTAAAAAAATGAATCGCCGAAATGTATGTAGATACGCGCATAACTTCCGATCAGCTGCACCATTTTTTTAAAATGTTTTCGTTATTGTTAAGACAAGGTTTGTGTACAAGAAAATTTAAAAGATAAAGGGAAAAGTCTTTTTTTTTGTCCGCGACGGGAAGCTGAGTCAGAAATGTAAATATGGCGATACGAAGTTCGCCGGGTCAGCTAGTTACTTAGCTTGGCATGGTTTATGTAGCACCTATAAAACTCACATCCTAAAGATATAGAACTTGCAAATCTATTGTACTTAAACATATAAGATCTAGATGTAATGTACTCTATGACGATTTAATTAATTACTGCAAGGTACTACGAAGTAAAATCAAAGTGACCACTATATGGGCTGAATAAGTAAACATTGATCAACTGTCCATACTCAGCTAAAAAGAGCTAAGAAAGCTGTCGAACATGAAGAGGTATGCTATACCTCATTATAAGAACCTATATGGCACTAGAATATGTCGATATATACTGCCTACAATTCGCAATGATATACCGGATCAAAATTGTCTGTGAATACATTGCGGGCATTATATCAGTTATCGTGTACCCATAATACTCGTAGAAGCTCTACTTAGTTTGGGACTAGACGGCGCGGCGTGGTGTGTTAAATGTCCGAAATATTTATTATTATTTAGATCTATATATAAACAAGAATCGCTCTTTAAATAAAACTGAATTTAGCTCTCTGAACTTCTTATATTCACGAAACGGAATACTCCATTCGCATACTTTCCGACAGCCGATCAGTCTTACAAAATCTCACAGAGCCCTGACAGAGGTATGTACCACAAATAGTATAACTCTGCAGTGGATCAAGGGGCATAGCAATTCACGCGGGAACGACACTTTGAGTCTAAATGTGAATTTTTTGTGGAATGAATCAATAATTTCACACTGAGACTCCTCTCAATGTGAAATTATTAGATTTATTTAGGATTAGGCACTAGTAACCTCACTTGGAAAATCAATAAAGGAATCGGTTTTCTGTGAGGTTATGGTGTAACTAAGGTCAAGCTGCACCATTTGTGTCGAACTACGCTCCCATGTAACAACACGCAAGAAAGAAGATGAGAATAAAATTACGAATGATTATCTACTTCGAATTTCGAGCAAACATAATACAATAACATAACTTACGTAGATAACTGTAAATACAAAATTTCAAAAATAGTAGTACTAGATACTTAGTTTTGCTAGATATTTATATGTTACTCAGTAAATGCTATGATCTATACTGATACGATAAAGAGGAAAAAGTATGTGAGGTTGTATGAAGTAATCTCCGGATCTACTGAACCTACCGATTTTGAAAATTCATTTACCAATTCAAAGTTACATTATTTGTGAGTATTAAAGGCTATTATCACCATAAATGATTACTGCGATATCTGACATACATGCGAGCGGAACCGCGGGTAAAAGCTAGTTTTTAACCGACTTCAAAAAAAGGAGGAGGTTCTCAATTCGACTGTTTTTTTATGTTTGTTACCCCATAACTTTTGACTGGGTGAACCGATTTTGATAATTCTTTTTTTATTTGAAAGCTGATGCTTCCCGAATGGTCCCATTCAAGTTTGGTCCAGATTGAAGTCGGTTTTTATTTGTTAAAATTTGTATTATTATTAAAGCAGGTAGCATTTTTCAATCATGACAATTTCTTAAGATTGTAACGTAAAATGAAATAAATATATAGGTATCCCCTATAAGTGTACCCGTATCTCTAGTTACTCCTAAGGAAATGAGCAAATATAACTGAAACACACGCATTTATGGGTACTTCAATTAATTTGCGATAGTAATAACGTGTAAGGAACAGCTGTTGCTTTACCATTGAAACAAAGCCAATATTCTAGCAAACATATTGTCGTATAGAGTCGATTTAGAGGTAGACATACGTATATCTCTACAAATAAATAAAATTAAAATGTCAGTTTGTAATTTCAAATTAACAGTTGGTCTTGGTACTTACATCAAACATTTACGATTTTACCTGAATATCAGTTTTTCCACAGAGCGACTGGCATCGGACCTCCGCAACCCTGAGAGTGAACTCAATTCGAAGGTAAACTAGTTGTCAGTATATTTGAGAGCACTGACTTTCCAATAACGATTGTCATAGGTGTTCATGACAAACGGGACCGACGGCTTAATATGCTCTCCGAGGCGCGGGCGGGAAACACTGCCACATTCCATACTCCGGGCTGGTGTTAAGATTTTCTTGTAAGAAAAACCCAACTGCGGACCGACCCGGGTGGGAATCGAACCCGGGACCTCTTGATTGGCAGTCGCTTGCCCTAACAGCTAGACCAATGAGGGAGTCTAACAATATTTTTTTGGATTTCTGTTTGATCCGGCCGCTATCTGGAACGGCTGAATCAACTTATACTCCTAAATTATCGTGCAAAATCGGGCTTGGAACCCGAGACATCAAGCGCAGCAGTCGCATACGCTACCACTGCGCTACCGAGGCAGTAAAAATAAATACGAAATGATAAAATAATGTCATTGATTGTCTTTTGAAGTAGTTAGTAATTGTGGAACTTTTGAGCTAGCTCTTGGTTTTTTTTATCTTTAAAAGAACAACTTCTGCACTAGGTATAATATATCTTTTTACGTCAAACGGAGACAAAGAACATTCAAACTTAGTATAATAATTAATGGATCACACAAAGTGTTGTCTCATGTGGAGAACTGGAGATCGAAGTCCCGACACTCAGCGTAGCAGGTCAAACATAGAGGTGACCGCTACATTACCCGTGCGTTTACTTTCGCCAAGACTAACTTAGGGCTGCCACATACAACTGCGAATTCGTAACGCATTGCTCACAGATATTTGTGAGCAATATCTCACATTGCTCACAATGTGAGTTCCTGCGGAATGCACCGCAGGAACTTCCGATCTGATTCGCATCGTGCGACTCCGCATCGCATCGCACTTATGTGTGGGAGCCCTTACTAAAGAAAACACCCTTTACATGAATTATTCATATTATTTATGAAGTTCACAAATAATCTATCTAATACCTTTAAACGAGCAATTCTTGCATATAAATATATATATATGTATATAATCTGAATCTCGGAAACGGCTCCAACGATTTTCAAAAAATCTTGTACGCAGGGGGTTTCGGGGGCGATAAATCGATCAATGTCGTTTTATTCGTGTTTTTAACAATAAAATATATAAAATCGTGTACATCTAGCGCCATCTATCGCAACTCGAGCAAACTACATTAAACTATACTGGAATAAGGTGCAGAATAAACAGTATCAGGGTGTACCAAGAGAGGGCGCCACTTAACTAATTTTTTTATTGCAAGAAAAATAACTAAAAGGTGGCGTTTGGATAGTCCCAATGTTGCCAAAAAACCCACTTATAAAAAATAAAATAACGAGCGACGCTCGGTCATCCTGGTACTTGTATTTAAAGAATTAATTTCTCATAAGAACATACAGTTAGTTCACTTACAATGAGATAATATATAGCAATAACTTATGACTAATACAATATTCACTTTTCAGCGTATTGGAAGCTACAATGTACAAACATATTTTTTGAGCCCGCTTTTAAATACATTTAAAATGTCACATTCCTTTAATTCATTCGGCAGTCTATTACACAGCTGTGCTCCCTCACATAATATTGTTTTTTTTCCGTAGTTAGTTCATACTCTCGTTAGTTGTATTTAATTTGTATTTCTTAAATTATATGTGATTGGTTTATTGTGTAAGTGTACGAATGAAATTGTTTGTGATCTTTTTAAGTAGAATGTATGTTTTATAGGTGTAATGTTGTATGAGGTTTTTTCATATAGCACTTTTGTAGGAGGTAGGTAATGGTAAATGAAATAGTACTTTAATTATTTGGTTTTGTATTCTTTGCAGTATATTCAAATAGATATAGCTGCTGATCCCCATATCTCAATTATATATTCAAGGTGCGACTTCAGCAAAGAATTATAAATAATAGTATGGGCTTTGTTTGGAATGCACTTTGATACTTTACGCAATGTCCCTAGTATTGAAAATAACTTAGTTTTGATGAGATCTATGTGTAGTTTCTAGGTAGGTTTGTCATCTGCCCACAATCCAAGATATTTTTTGTGATGACATCGTTTAATTATTTCGATATTTATTGTAAGTGGTATAAAGTCGGGTATATGTTTATTTTTTGCCGCGAATAGGTAGCACAAATGATGTTTTTGACGTGTTTTCTCGTAAGTAAATTATATTTTAAACATTCGTTGAGAATGTTGAGGTCATTTTGAGCGTTTAGTATTTATTATATTGTGGATTGATTCACCAAAATCAAATAGACATGTGTCGTCCGCATATAATGTTTGGTGTCCTGTTAGACCTATGTTAGGTGAGTATATAGGTATCAGTAGTAAACACGCGAGTGTTGTAGTAGCTTCATTTGAGTGATGATGATGAAAAATGATATTTTATTAATTGGTTCATTCAGTTTACAGAAAAGTCCAAATCTGTCAAATTATTTGTTACTTATTTTCATGTATCATGTCCAAAAGGATATATGAAAATAAGTAACAAATAATATGTACATTCTGAAATTATTAGGTTCCTAAATGAAACGATAGTTAAGACGGGAATGCATACAGTAATATTTTGACATTTATATTTGTATCTATTTACAAACGATTTTACAAAATCGTAATTGTTTTCAGTTTAATTACATACTGTAGTATATTTATATTTTCTATAGGCTGAATGTGTATGAGTCCTTTGCCATATTAATTGCTTATGGTATCATAAAAACAAACTTCGTTCTCTATGCTTTTTGCCTCCAACATGTAAGCGTGCTTTATTTTACTTTGTATTACTTTAATTGCAAATATAATTTACTTGGTGATAAAATCTCGGTATTTTATTACACACCACATACTCATTACCGCGTGTTACAAGAAATGGCCGCGGTTTTACATCGCAAATGTAGTGACTAAACAAGTTCATATTAAGCACCTAATTTCCTCAGAAATTGCCTCATTGTTCTCTTGGTAAACGCAATATGACTCTTAGATCTTGGGACAGGAAAGTGTAATCACGTTTTTTGTTAGCTAACTTTATGAGCTCAAGATCGAAAGTCTCCGAGCTTGCCGGGGGCATTCACGAGGAAAAATATTTTCTGATTCGAGTTTTTTTCTGACATTCTGCTTGTCTTGGTGTTATAATATTCAGACATTAAATACTTTTTTGATTGCACAGTGTTTACTCTTAATTAAGGTTAGAGATTGTGAATGGTTTTTTTATACATAACTAGTGGTTGCCCAGTGGTCGACAGTCGACCTAAATTTCTCTTATTTTTTTAGCTTTCTGCGCTCCTCCTCTATATAAAATTTTACTGTGACGAATTTTATATTCTTGTGTTCGCACATTTTTTGTAAAAAGAGGTAGGTACAAAGTTTTTGCTTCAAGTATTAATATATAGATATGTGTTGATGTGTCGTGTGTTAATGCATTTTCTATTTCAAGGTAAACATAATAGATACAAACAGAAAATTATGATGGCGGTAATAGTAAGCATAAATTTGTCCACAAATTACCATTATTGAACGAAATGATTAACGACCGGCGGTAGTAGTTTTTTGTAATATTAACATATTGTCATTATAAGTTAATTTTCAAGGAGCTTTTGAGAAACATCGGTTGTTTTAAGATAAGGTGACTTTTACGATTCCGTAGCTTCCATCACACAGGACATAACTCACTCCGATACACTCGGCACATTCACTGTGTTATCTATACAAATTAATAAAATTGAAGTGTCTTTGTAATAAAAAAATAACAGCTTTCTACTAAATGCATATGCAAGTATGTACCGTACTCATATAAAAAATCCATTATATACATTTTAACTGCTGGTTCCGACTAATCTCTGGAACGGCTGGACCGATTTTGACGGGACTTTTACTAACAGATAGCTAATGATATAAGGAGTAACTTAAGCTACTTTTTGTAGACCACCTTCACCCCGCGGCGTTACCCGTGGCTGTTATTGTACCTATATAGTACCAGCATAGTCTAACAGCAGCAGATTATAATTATTCTTAGAATATACAAAATTATAATCCCTCGCTGTCCTTCCCGTACTTCTAGTATGGTCCATTCCTCCTTCCTAGCTCAAGGAGTTACTCTTTGGAACACACTCCTAATAGAAATGTGGATGGCCACTAGCCGATCCACTTTTAAGCATAGGGTACGAAAGTTATATAGGGGCTTGTTCACGGAGTCATCAGAATAACACCTTAAAAGTGTATTTTTAACCGACTTCCAAAAAGGAGGATTTCTTTTTTTTTCTTTATGTTCACCGATTACTCCGTCAATTGTGGACGGATTTTGAAAATTATTTTTGTATTCGAAAAGGTATTCTTCCGAGGTGGTCCTATTGCCACCATATCAGGATCTGATGACTGGATCCCAGGGAAATCGAGGGAAACCCTCATTATTTCAGGCACATACTATGTGAATTCATTTTTAGCGAAATCATCTAATTCATTTCCGATATTGTCAGGTGCTTCTAATTATCATAGGAATACACGTTTACAAGTTTGTAGTTTGATAATTCCACGAAAATTGCTTTAAAATAGTTGTATGACGATATTTGGGAAACTTATAATTGAGGTACATTAATAGAGTATTACTATGACTGTTACAAAAGTTTTAATTAAGATTTATGGAGCGGACGGATGTAAAATTCATTTCTGAAACTATGATTTATATTATGATTAAATATTGTGATTTGTGCGACATAGCATTATTCTTTAAACACATTGACTTTTTCTGATAGAACATAGGAAGGAGGTAAATTGAAGCAAAGAAAGTTAATAGGGAAGAGGATTATAGGAGAATTCCTCCTTAGCTTTTCTTCAACAGAAAAAAAACCGAATATAAACTGCCGAAGCAGTTCATAATTTATTTAAAAAAAGTTTTTTTACAGCAAAAGTGAATAAATAAAGAATACAATTTTATCACAAAGCAAACATACTTAAAATTTAAACGTTCTACATTAGAACACAGGCAAGAGGCTCTCTTGAAGCATCTTAAGTGCATTACGTCCAGGAACGTCTCATAAATAGCGTCTGTTGAGTCTTTATTTAGCTTCTCGACTGTCAAAGCCAGTGCTATGTATACAAATTAAATTGTAAACTATGTTTTATGTTATTTACTACTCAATTTGCGTATATAATCATTTTGATAGAAGAAATTAAATTAATAAAATAATATTTCGAAAATATCTCGCAGGATATGTAATGAAGTAATGCTGTTACAAAATCCGATCGGAAGGTATATCAAAGGTCGCAATCGGAGGCCAATTAGCTGTACTCTTCAAAGGCGTCCAATTACATACCTACCCATTGGATAGGAATCTTAAACAAATCTAAACATGAACAGTGTGAAATGAAGAGAAGCTCATCAGCAAAGCATGTAACGAAGATCAATATCAATTGAGGTAAAGGCATAATGCGGACGCTGTGCTCCATTTAGCGGACAAAGGACTTTCTGTCTTCTCTTTGCAACAAATGTAGGAGTCTAGTCACTATGTTTTCATGACTTTTATTGTAAGTAATCACCAATTTTCGTGTACTGTATACTGAAACTAATCAATCAATGACCGTACCAGAGTTTTTAAGTTTATATTATGAGTATTTTTAACAGCAAATTTGTAAAAAGTTAAGATGCAATGACCTATTATTTCTGCACTTTAATATGAACTTGCATCCAATCAGAATCAATTTGTGACCACCTACTGACCTCAGTGGAAACTCATACTCTCACAGTCAAATTGGAAGCTGGATTCAATCAGAAGTAAAATAGGGGCGTACGACGTAAAATACCCAATCTTACTTCGCTCTTCTTATGTCTGTGTTAAATTTTGTTACGGTATGAGCCGTAGTTTGGGATCCAATTAGTTCTCAGGTAGCTTTGTTGCTGTTTGGATATTAAGCAGTACTTCAGTGAAAACTAAAGTTATAAATAGTCGTTAGTTATATATATATAGTATTTCTAAACTTGTTACTTCAACATCAGATATTGAAGGTTATATCTATTTTATTTAATAGAGAAATTTTTTCACTATCTTTTATTTGGTTAAAATACTTAAGTAATTAACACAAACCTTGTAGCCATACTGTTTCAGTGATTTTTAGATTAACCACTTTAACTATAACTAATATTTTAGTACAAAAGTGAGATCATTTGTGTGTGTAAAACATCATCAACAACCCATAACGTCCCACTGCTGGGCTCGGGTCTCCTCTCAGGAGAGGGTTAAGGCCATACGTCAAATCAAATCAAAATTATTTATTCATCTAATTTGACGTTCATGAGTGACACCAAGTGACACTCATGAACGTCAAATTCAAGCTATAGTTAAAAATCATAGATCGACACAAACAGACGCCACAGCATGTGTTGTATTGTCAAGGTAAATTAGGCGAAAACACCAAAAGTCTACTGCCTGCCTGTGTCAATCCATAACTTCCAGTTTCCAAAATGCGTAGAGCTCATGAGAAGAATACTGGCAAAGAAACTCATGGCTACTCTTTTTCAAAATCAGATTTTCAGGTACAATAGTGTTAGTATTACATGTAAGGTAAACAGTATGCAAGCTGTTGCCACCTGAAATTCCTTTTATTAAAAAGCTCCAAAATCTAACGCACAAACAAAAAAAAACACTCATTGGTAACGTGAAGGTTTGAGTCTATTTAACATAGAAATCATTCAAGGTGCACATCTACTTACATTCGTTGCAAAATCGACTGTTGAAAATAATTCGTGACTGGATTGCAGTTCTCCCTAGCCTCTTGCTAGGGTTGCAGTTGAACGAACCAGAATAACAGTATTGTCTAAAGCATCGCTGACTAGGCCGACCAGTCACCCCAAGCAGCACCCGTTCACGAGTATGACGCATGGACCAGCCATCATCTCCTTCGCCATATCAGAGGGAAGGAACCGACCCGCCCCACGACGACACCGCAAGCAATGACATTTTAGTGAGCATGACAAACCATAGTCGAGATACTGATAAAAATCACTACCTATTAAATTACCATAATAATCGTCACGCATTACTTTCAACTAACAATGGTTTGTTAATATTTAACTTTATTATAAGACAAAGAAGTTTGTGTGTATCTATCTAAATTCTAATGACATCTTAAGCCCATGACTGATTGTCGTTTAGATAATCGTTGATCGTATAGTAGGCTTTCCTAATAAGTTGATTTTTTACAGTTAGCTTGAATTTATTTACAGGAAGGTCGATTACATGTACATATAGGAATTTTATTATAAAAACGTACACCAAGACCTTCGAACGAGTTTTGTACCTTATGTAATCGATGATAGGTACCAACGGTACGTCACCACGCTGGCCAAGTGCGGGTTGGGGACTGCAAGACAACGTTGTGGCTACATTATCTTGTCGTTGGATGTTTTTACGCCGCCCAAAGGTCTCCAACTAAGCTTTACGACTGTTATCATATGATAACAACCGGGATCGACTGCTTAACGTGACCTCCGAATCACGGAGACGCTCCTGGTAACATGCCACTGTGTGTAATACATATTTACGTCTAAACTATTGAACTGATCATCACTTTAGAGATATATACTTTGATTTTGTTTTGGTGGTAATTATATAGTTAATATACTCCGAAAAAAAAGTCACAGTTAAACCATGTCACTATATGCGTTTCTACCAACATTCGTTCCTAAACTAGCATCCAACTTAAACAAACAATTTAGAACGGTTCTCTATCAGATTGATTTACCGAACTTTTCAAAGAAAACGAATTCTATCTCCTCCCTAGTTCTAAATCGCACCAAAACCCAATTTCCTGGGAGCAGCGTTTGATTTTTTCGCAATACTGTTTTACTAATCAAACAGTCATAAGTTTTCCTTAGCGATCTATCTAAATAAATTACGTTTATACAGACTCACAGAACCTTTTAGGATCGGATATTACACTAGGAAAAATTGTGGGGGATATGCGATTCAGGAAAAACTGCCTGGAAATGCAAAACTAAATTGGAATGTAAATCAAGTCCGCCCGTTCGATGTTCGTCTCGATTCCCAATACACCTGATTACTGAAACGAACTTCACAGCAAGCAAACAATACAAAACAAATATTTTCGTTCTCAGCTAAATTTTGCTTTCAGTATTTCAGTAAAGCAATAAGGATATGGACATAGTGAACTGAAATGTTCTTATTAACTAAGTAACTATTGATAAACTGGCAAAAGCGTTTAAATTAATGTGGCTGTTTTAACAAGCAGGTTACACCTTACATTAATCTAAATTAAATAAGTATATATATACTGATAAGACATGTTTATTTATTGTTATTCATAGCACTAAACTTAAATCATCTACTTCATATAAGGTCTCGAGTTTAGTCCCAAATTAGACGGTTACCTACAACTAAAAATCAATGCGAAATTACATATATAATTACGCTTATATACTTTGAAGAGGAAGATACTTTGCATGCTGTACTATTAGTCCATCTTACGCAATCCGCAAATTATTGTCTTTCAAAAAATACTAAATTGTTTTTTTTAATACTTTTGAACCACTTTTTTATAATACCTACTAATCTATCTATATACTTATAATAAAATGTCCGTTACCTTTTATTATAAGTACAATACAATTAATAAAATTCTGTACATTAAAGATATTTTGAAAATTCTTTTTGGAGGGCTCTCTATAATCGATACCGAAGCCAAAACTGTATTTTTTTCATTTTTGTCTGTCTGTCTGTCCGTTTGTCTGTCTGTATCTTGGCCGCGCATCACGCTGAAACTACTGAATGGATTCAAATGAAACTTGGCATGATTTGTGTTCATACTACGAGATACTACATAGGATACATTTTATCCCGAAATTCAGCACGGTTTCCTGGAGAGAGGGCATGAAAGTCAAAATATGTACTTAATTGTAATTCAATAACACATAGTCCGATTTCATTCATTCTTTTTTTGCTAGAAAGACAAAAAATAAAAGAAAACGCGAAAAGTCATTTTTTTTGTCCACGACTGTACACTGCCTGTGGGAAGCTGAGACAGATATGTAAATACGGCGGTACGAAGTTCACCGGGTCAGCTAGTACTTAATCTATACTAATATTATAAAGCTGCAGAGTTTGTTTGTTTGTTTGAACGCGCTGGCCGAACAGCTGGTCCGATTTGAAAAAATATTTCAGTGTTGGATATTACAATCATCGAGGAAGGCTATATATCATCACGTTAAGACCAATAGGAGCGGAGTACCAATGAAGAATGTTACAAAAACGGGGGAACATTTTAACGCTACGGGCAATAGGAGACGTAAAAGACGTTGCGTGGGTCAGTTAGTTTTAAAATATAATCCCTGAATACACTGTTAAAAATTATAAATCCTCTGTACCGATAACTCATACTATGAGAAACAGGCAATTTCAATTTCTAAAGTAAAGAGTAGATCAGATTGGTTGCCGAAATTAAATTTCCCTTGTAGCATACAGGATTCAATTAGTTTTGCAGTTTTCGGTATTCGAACCACTCAAACCAGCAATCTATCTTTATAACTATTTATTGAAAATTAATAACAGTATTCAATTAGCTCCATTGATATTTAACCACATAATTGCCGATTGTTGTTTTCATTGTTTGTTTGTTCAGATAGGCTGGAGAAAAAGGGTCTGAAATTAAAAATAGTAATAGAAACTGTAGCTGGTCGGAGAGGCAGAAGTCGGATGCGTAAAAAATAGTAGTAATGCATTAGTACTAGGACAGGGAGATCCCAGTAGACTAGCTATTATAAGGAACAAAACAGTTTATAAAACTATGAACTGCTATGATTATTTTGATAAAATTTATAAAGCCTATGTATTACTAATCTTTTGACACCTCATTCATTAAAATCTGTTGAGTAGTTAAGTCGCTACGGTAGAACATACAAACACACTTACATAGACTGCCTAAAGTATTATACTTACTTTTAGCTTCGCCGTAGTCGGGTAAAAATTGAATATAAATGTACAGACATATGTTAAGAGGATATGACTTTAATAAAAAAAAAAATTGTTCAGAAATAATATTTTCATGCGCTGAAAACTATACTTGGAGGCCGTTCTCCATATTTTCCAATTCCACAGAGCTTCATGTGGATTTGCCATAGATCCTACTTTACCCCGAACAATTCACGATAACCTATATTGTTCTCAAAGAAATAAATTGTTGTTACTGTTTAATAGTTTAGTATAGAGTAAAAGTATATATTGATCGAAGTTATAGTTTTATCAAACCGTATTTAAGAAATAAAGTTTATTATTAACATAAAATATTTTCTTTCTATATTACTTTATATTCAGAGATATATCATAATGCAATGGATATAGTAGCTAAGTATCTTCCTGGTGATGTGTTTATATCCACCTCTTCCAGCTTCAACAGTCTCAGTCCCGTATAATTGTTTCTCACTTATCTTCTCTTACAATCTCTCCGCTCTCTTCACCCTATCCCTTTGGCCCATTTGAAAACATTTATATTCCCAAGAAAGATTGCGGTCAAGGGCGCTGCGAGCGATAAAAGATATCAGCGAAAACTATTTTCGTATCACACATTGCAATGATACCAAATGGAATTTGGAAAAGGGGCGGACGATGTTAAATATTTCATCATCATTAACCTATGGAAGTCCAGCTGAACATAGGTGATGAAAATTTAGTTACAAACAAATTGGTTAAACTTTCTGGTTTATTAATTTAAGCATTATTGACTTGTTCAGCGTCTTTCATGCCTTCTTCTTGCATACTTCTTTTACGCATTCAGTAAAAATGGCATTAACATCAAAACTTCGGCCCATTAAAGATGAAGTTTTAAAAGAAGTTTTAGCAGTCTTTTGCACAAATATATTCTTTATCAGTAAAGCAGATTGTAATATCTGTACAATAAAATGTACCTTATTTCTCAAATATAATCATAGCCTGGAACATTATGACACTAGGCCTTACACTTTTACTTGCGTCGTTTACTTTCCTGAACCTTAAAATATTTTTTAACGTTCCACCAAAATACACGAAACACCGAAAACCTATTTGCCATTAATTTTTATTAACGCAACTTAGATTAAGCACTTTAATTGCCTGCTCTAAAACTGTGAGTAATTGCCTCCATTGGTTCGCTGAATTTTTATTTTATACAGCCCTTTACAGCCTATAAAATGAGCACGTTAAGCCTGAAGGAGTCCATAGGGACTGTTTACATAGATCCGATATTTGATAGAGGCTTTCAATCTAATTCTACATTTATGGTGGTGGTAACTTAAGGCGACGGTAGACAGCAGATATATTTTAGATTTTAATATATTAAATTTTTATAGGTTACATAATACAATAAAATATGCATATTACTTATAGGTAGTAGAGCCACGCTGATTTCAGCACGAACGGGCCGGCTCGACCGGGGCGGTACTACCCTCGCACAGAAAATCAACGTAAAATGACAGCGTTTGTGCTGTCGTGTTTCGTTGGTGAGTGCGAGACCGGAGGCTCAATTAGTCTAGTCAACAAGTTCCATACTTGTTGACTAGACTAAAAGATGCACAAGCATCACTAGGCCGCCATAGTGTGGGTCGCCATACTGCATTGTTGTATTCGCAATGAGTATGGTGGCCACCACTCGTGGATTCTGCTTATGCTTTCCATCAGGCAGAGTAGAGTCATTTTGGCAGCCCAAACATAAAAAAAAAAAAAATAAATACAAGTTTCAAAAAGTTCATCTGCTTTATCGTTTACTGGTAGCGTTCTCAGAGGACTGGCAGCAAAGTTCTTTATGCCGGCTGTCTGGGCATGAGAAGTGTCGATCAGTTACTTAGCTAGTTATTTAAACAAAGTACTACATCAAACCCCTTGACCCTTGCATCTCGACCCCAAACGGTTGTAAAAAAAGCAATTTTAACCTACAAAGTTTTGATATTTTATGGTGTTTTAGGGGTTTCTGTGGATACAGCAGCACCTTAGGCAAAATCAGCTGTGCTTTCGATGTGAGGGTTTTGAGCTACGTTCCACACGGCTTACATGCCTTCATCTTCTTTTTTTAAATATTTATCAAATACATACTAGTACACACAAGTTTATCAACTTGAATATTTTGAGGATGACCAACAATTTTTGAGACTTAAACACTAATCCGGTTAAAATGAATTGCCGCAACAGGTTAACACCGATTTGCCAACATTACCTTTAATTTTATGAAGCCGTGCCTTTGCCGTTGATGTCGTTAATGATAATTTATTATATTTCTCTGAAAAAAGTCCAAAAAGGTAGGTAAAGTAGATATTATGATTCCAAAAACGACTTTTTAATGAGTTTATAACTTTTACAAATTGGCACAAAAGATCGCATGTTTTCTTAAAAGATTCAGTATGTGACGTTGCCTTAATAGCTCGTGCGTTAGGAACGGTCAATTAATTTTGTTACGCTAATTCAAACATTTTATTTTATATAGAGTATTTCGTATAATCTCTGGTCTATAAATGGATAATTCTTCATTGCACGATAGTGTACTGTCAATCAATTTATATAGCGAGGTCTAGAAAAGATCCATGTTATGGTTTTAATGTAAGACATAGTAGGTAGTAGAGCCACGCTGATTTCAGCACGAACGGGCCGGCTCGACCGGGGCGGTACTACCCTCGCACAGAAAATCAACGTAAACGTTATTTCATGAGGTTAAGGTTTTCCTCATTTTACATCTTATATATAAAATTCTCGTGTCACAATGTTAGTTACCATACTCCTCTGAAACGGCTGGACCGATTTTTATGAAATTTGGTGTGCATATTGGGTAGGTCTGAGAATCGAACAACATCTATTTTTTATACCCCAATTGTTTTTATGGCAAAACAACGTTTGCCGGATTAGCTAGTTTAAGTATAAAAGTATGGTAATGTGGGATTCAATGTGCCGAACAGATTGAGTACACGCATGTTTGCAATATGTGGCGTTCTACATCTTTGACTATTACAAGATGACTATTATTCAGTAAGGAATTGAACAAAGAAGGGAAGGATTTTGATTAGGTGTTTACAAAAGCTAATGTAATTAATTTCTATCTAATCATTTAGGATAGCGTTTGGAAACTTTTCAATAATACAAATAGCAGAGAAATTACCTTAATTGAGTGGTAGTTATCCTTTCCCTTTCTTTTTTAAATATCTAAGTAAAAACTAACAACAGTACCTCAGTAACAGTGTTTTTTGGGAAATGGTCTGTTACATTTTTTATGTAAATATAGCGGACTAAATTTTAATGACTCACTAAGTCCTGTTTTACTTTAAGTCTTAGAACAACGCTGATTTAAAATAGCACAGACCTACCTAACTTTTCTCCCCAATATTAATTACTACTGTATATTTTTAGGAACATTAATGTTATCATTTTCATATCTTTAAGTTATGAGTAGCTTAACAAGTAAAATAATAAAGGTAATAGGTATTTCGTCAGAGAACCAAAGTGACCGACATAGCTCTGAAACTTAGTTGAGTTGAGTTGAGTTGAAGTGGTAATGGGCTTGTCACATATTATTTCGCATAATTGACATGATAATGAATGTAAAATTAAAGAATTTAAAAAGTATGAAATACTAATAACTTAGGTAATAATAAAAGCAAATAAATACCTGCTTAAAACTCTCAGAATAAATGGGAGCATTTATCTTTTATGTTCAGCATTCTTATTTGAATAGGTATGAAACGAGTCTACATTGCTCTGCAAGTTATTAAACGTTCCTAAGCTTTGCTCATAAGTATAACTCTTACTTTAAACTTGTTCAACTTATAGCATTCTTTGATTTTGTAGTTCATTTGATGCGATGTAAACGTTCAACGATCTTCACATTCAAACGAAGTAATTTTTAATTTGAATTTCGCTTACTACTAATGTAAAAGTTAACGTATGCGCGAGTTTATTCTAGAATTTCATTATTGTTCAGCAAGCGAGCAGAAAATTTCATAAAGCTATGGAATAATATGGGTAATATGACATTTATGGTTTGTGGAACAAATAGCAAAGTTAAGTAATGGTCTGAAGTAAGAAGTACTAAAATTACATTGTTAATTTTTAATGGAAAATAAAATTGTCCTGACTGGTATTTTATATCTATCTTATCTATTATATATATATATGTATATAAATATATAATTAATATATATATATATATATATATAAATGAATCGCCGAAGTGTATGTACGCGCATAACTTTCGATTGGCTGCACATCACATTTCTTTTTTCATGTGTTCGTTGTTGTAAGTACAAGGTTTGTGTACAAAAATAATAAATATTTTACTTTGTTTTCAATGCTTCAAGAGGTTATTTATTCATAAATAAATAAGTAGTTTTATTATTTCACTAGCCTTTGCCCGTGGTTTCGCTCGCATGTATATCGGTTATCGTGGTAAATAGTAGACGTTATCTCTTCTCAAGCATTATAGGATCACCATTGTAAATTTCATCCAAGTCGGTTTAGCCATGGTGGCGAAATAGATGACAAACAGACAGACAGAGTGACTTTGGAATTTATAGTATTATATATTATGGATTTGTTTTTGCGAAAATTCTACAAGTCCAAGTTTTATTTAAACTAAGTAGGATATAACTCTCTCAGCCCGTAGACTAAATATTTATTGATTTTATTTCGGGCGCACTATTTACGCACAAGATTAACATTAGTTACATACAGTTTTTCCTGAAATTTATTAGGAACAAGGATAATGTAATGATTGAAGACCTAATGTATTATTGAACGTGACATTGATTCATAGCAGTTGTACACCAATACAGTACCATATTATTTCCTTTATTGGGAAATGGAACGAACTATTCATTCGAGAGTTTCTCATAAGTCGACCGGCTAATATAGGTTGTTGGCGACGCTATCAATATCATTTCCCCAAAACATCTTTGTTCCATCTATGCTATATAAATTTCAAGTTATTATCTACCATAAAGAATATGTAGTCGTAAAGATACTATGAATATATTGACGAGGCCGTTGGTCTAATAGATAATGATACTGACTGATAGACCAAAGATTGAGGGGTTCGATTCCCAACCAGTACAAATCTTTGTGTGATGAACACGTACATATGTCCTGCGTCGTTGCATAGTTTATCATTAATATGTAAGTATATACTTCTTTTTTTTATGTATGGCCCGCCAAAATGACTCTACTCTGCCTGATGGAAAGCATAAGCAAAATCCAAGAGTGGTGGCCACCATACTCATTACGAATGCAGACAATGCAGCATGGCGACCCACACCGTGGCGGCCTAGTGATGCTTCTGCATCTTTTAGTCTAGTCAACAAGTATGGAACTTGTTGACTAGACTATTTGGGCCTCCGGTCTCGCACTCACCAACGAAACACGACAGCACGATCGCTGTCATTTTACGTTTATTTTCTGTGCGAACGGGCCGGCTCGACCGGGGCGGTACTTCCCGTACCGCCCCGGTCGAGCCGGCCCGTTCGTGCTGAATTCAGCGTGGCTCTACTACCTTTTAGCTTTGTCCTAGCCATTTCTCATTATTTGGGGTCGGCTCTCCTCGTTCTGCCGCACCAGGACAATCTATCTTGGGTGGTCGAAACATTTGTGTTGGTACAACTCAATATAATACCTTCCATGCCTTCCATTAGGTTGGCAACACTTTGTTAGAAAGTTAATAAAGACTGTCATGGCGATTTTGCTTGTACGCAAATCACATTGTGGAAAGTGCTAATAAAACTGCTGTTATTAAAAAGATCCAGTTTATTTATAATTCCTTCAGGTTATCGGCCCAGACACATAATCCTGCATTATTTTAAATAAACTAAGGATCGAAGTCGTCGTATTATATACTGTCGGTGATCGGCATCCGTGTGACCGCGTGGTGCAGAAAAACCGCGTGGCGCGGCAAGACGAAAAATACTTGTTACTACAAGGAGGGGACAAGCAGGAAGGAAATAAACACAATGGAAGAAAACAAAATACCTATTTCTCACATACGACTAGAAGGAGCATCAAATTGGAATGTATGGAAGTTCCAATCCTTAATTTTATTAAGGAGTCAAGACCTTCTAGATGTGGTTCAGGGGACAAAAGTGAAGCCAGAAGTGGCGACGGAGAAAGAAAAATGGGAGAAGCTTGATGCAAAAGCTCAAACATGGATTGTGACAAGAATGTCTGAAACCGTTATGACGCATATTTTGACTTGTACTACGTCTGCTGATATGTGGAAGAAGCTTTCTAGCGTTTACGAACAAAAATCAGAAACTAGCATACATATGATCCAACAACGGTTCTTCCAGTATAAATATGAGGAAGGGACAGATATGTCCACATTTTTATCTAAAATCGAAGAGTTAAACAATCAGTTAAACCAGATGGGAGAAAAAATCTCTGAAAAGTTCATTATAACAAAAGTGCTAATGTCGCTACCAGAGAGGTACAAACATTTTGTGTCTGCGTGGGAATCGGCACCGGACGACAAGCAGACATATGATAACCTCGTAGCAAGATTGCTAATTGAAGAGGAACGGTTGAAAGATAAAGAAGACGTGCCTCAGCAATCATCGGCATTCGCTGCAAAGAAAATAGAAAAGAAAAACGTAAAGTGTTATAAGTGTAATAAAACGGGACATTTTCAAAGTGAGTGCGGTAGTAATCGTAATTACAATAACAGTTCGAACAATAACTATAAACCGGTCAAAAAGTGTTATTATTGCAAGAAAGCGGGACATTTGAAAAATGAGTGTTGGTTTAAGAAAACTAAAGACATTGATAGTAAAGTGGGTAATTCTTCGAGTAATGCATTCGTTATTGCGAATACCAGTGGACATTTAAAAGAAACGCAATGGTTAGTGGACTCAGGTGCGAGCCAACATATGTGCCGAGACCGCAATCTTTTTACGACCTATCAAGTCTTGTTAAATAAATATGTCATTATTGGCAATGGAAATACAATTAAAGCACATGGCTGTGGACAGGTGGCGCTACAAGTTAATGACGGACGTCAGTGGATTGACACTACCATGGAAAACGTCTTGTACGTACCAGAATTAAAGTCAAATTTGTTATCTGTGAACTGCATAGCAGATAGAGGTTATGTTATGATTACTATGAATAACATTTGCAAATTTTATAAAGAAGACAAATTATGTGCAGTAGCTAAACGTAAAGGGGATATGTATTACATGGATGTACGTTATGAGTGGGAAGTTACAAATGTATGTCAAGTGCAATATGTGAAAGGTGTACTTAAAAGTAATAACATCTTGGTGACAGACGATAACAATGTAAAGTGTGAGAGCTGCTTGGAGGGCAAAATGCATCGTTTGCCTTTCAGTGCTAGTGAAACAAAGACAACTAGGCCGTGTGAAATCATACATGCTGACACATGTGGGCCTATGGAAGTGCAGTCTGTAGGCGGTGCCAGATATTTCATTATTATAAAAGATGACTACTCCAACTACCGTTCTGTGTATTTTGTAAAAAGGAAAGATGAAGTGAAGGCCTGTATTGAGAACTTTATAAACAAATCAAAGAATATAACAAACAACAAAATAAAATTCTTCAGGAGTGACAATGGCTTGGAGTTTGTGAACAAGGGAGTGCAAGACCTGTTCAATGCACATGGCATAATTCATCAAACTACCGTGACATATTGCCCAGAACAAAACGGCAAGGCCGAGAGAGAGAACCGAACCTTGGTTGAAGCCGCAAGGACCATGTTGTGCGCAAAAGGTTTACCTAAGATGTTATGGGCAGAAGCTGTTAACACTGCAGCATACGTGTTAAACAGGACAAGTAAAAGCAATGAACCAGGAAAAACTGCATTTGAGACATGGACAAATAAACATTTTGACATAAATTATTTGAAAACCTTTGGTACTCCTGTTGTTGTTCACATTCCAAAAGAGAAAAGACAAAAGTGGGACTCCAAAGGAGAGAAAGGAGTCATGGTGGGATACGGAGAAGAAGTGAAAGGATATAGAATATTTTTCCTGAAGAAAAACAGTGTACAGATAAAGAGGGATATTGTATTTCTCGAACAAGGCAAAGAGAAGACGGAGCAATTGGTTCTGTTGGAATATGATACGAATATACTTGAAAATAATAAAACAATTACTGAAGAGACTGTTAAAGATGGGGCTATTCCGCAGGAAGACTTAAATGAAAGTGAACAGTGCTCTAGACAACTTACAGAAAGCTTAGATGAATCCACAGAAACTGATACCAGTGTGTATTCACCATGTTCCAGTGAAGAGAGTTCCGGCTTTGAGAGCCCTGCTAGTGAAGAGAGAAACTTACCGCTACGTCAGAAAAGTACTCGTATTAGGAAACAGACTTCATTCTACAACTGTCATAATGTTTCCTTAGAGAAGGATGAACCTAAATCATATAAAGAAGCCATGCAGAGGCAAGATGCTGAAAAGTGGAAGGAAGCCATAGAAAGAGAACTGGAAACTTTGAATGAAAACGACACTTGGGAGGTTTGTAATCAACCATTGGATGTAAAAACTGTAAGTAGCAAGTTTGTATTTAAAATTAAAAATGGTGTTCAATATAAGGCTAGATTGGTGGCCAGAGGTTTTGAACAAAGTGATGTAATAGATTTGTATGAAACTTATGCTCCAGTAACTAACTTAACCACTTTTAGATTATTTGTGTCGGTTGCTACAAAGTTAAATTTGGCCATTTATCAGATGGATGTAACAGGTGCTTTTCTTTATGGCAACATAGATGAATTAGTGTATTTAGAATTACCAGAAGGTGCCTACAAAGGTGATAGAAATATTGTTAAATTAAATAAATCATTGTACGGTTTAAAGAAATCACCAAAATATTGGAATGATAAATTTAATTCTGTAATAATGGAACAAGGTTTTATAAGGTCTCATAGTGATCATTGCTTGTATGTAAAAGTAAGTGGTGACGACAGAACATATGTGTTATTATATGTTGACGATTTGTTATTTTTTGGAAATAATAGTAATGAAATATGTAATCTTAAATTACTATTGAACAGTAAATTTAAAATGAAAGACTTGGGTTTGGTTTCCAACTTCTTAGGCATACGGGTCAGACAAGATTTAAAGAATAGAGTAACTACATTAAGTCAAAAAGAATATCTTGAAAATGTTTTACATAAATTCGAAATGCAAAATTGTAAAGAAATGTCTACTCCTATGGATCTTAACTTTAACTTAAAAATTTTAGAAGAAAAAATAGATTATGTTTCAATTGATAAAAACATTGAAAACAAATGTAGAAAGATTATAGGTAGTTTTTCTTATGCAGCATTAGGCACAAGGCCTGATATATGTATAGCTGTGTCAATTTTAAGCAGATATCAGAAAAATGCAAATGAGTTGTTATTAACAGCTCTAAAAAGAGTTTTGAGATATATCAAATTTACTATTAATTATAGTCTAATATATAAGTGCAATGGTGATATGTTGATTGGATATTGTGATGCAGACTGGGGAGGAGATTTGAAAGATAGAAAATCAACAAGTGGCTATTGTTTTATGTTTGCTAACTGTTTAATATCTTGGTGTTCTAAAAAACAGATCAGTGTTAGTTTATCATCAACTGAGTCTGAATATGTGGCAATCAGTATGGCCGCAGCTGATGTTTGCTGGTTAATAAATTTATTAAATGATTTTAATATTAAGAATGTTTGTCCAGTAGTGATGTTCTGTGATAATCAGAGTGCGATAATGGTTTCCAATACTGATTGTATCAAGCGATTGAAACACATAGATATAAGATTTCATTACATAAAAGAACTAATTAAAAAGGGTAAAATAACTTTAAATTATATAAAAACAGAGGACCAGATTGCAGATATGTATACAAAGGCTCTGAATAGAAATTTGTTGTCTAAGTTCACACATAGATGTGGAGTGTATGAATACTAAGTTTATTATTGGTTATTTTTCTGTTATATTTTTATATGTACAGGTATTACATTGAGGGAGGGTGTTGGTACAACTCAATATAATACCTTCCATGCCTTCCATTAGGTTGGCAACACTTTGTTAGAAAGTTAATAAAGACTGTCATGGCGATTTTGCTTGTACGCAAATCACATTGTGGAAAGTGCTAATAAAACTGCTGTTATTAAAAAGATCCAGTTTATTTATAATTCCTTCAATTTGTTTGGGCAAGCTATAATTCCTTGGCCACCGTGGACCACCAGGTGGCCTTTCCTTATATTTGGTAGCGCTAGGGCCTGTTTTACGACATGGCCTTCAGGGCATCCCATGACACGACCATGAATATGTAAATATATGCATTAAGACATAGGTATATGAGTATGCTTAGCAGCACTCTGGTTAACATAGTATATATTTTATTTTTTTATGTAATAGGCGGGCAAACGAGCAGACGTATCGACTGATGGTAAGCGATTACCGCCGCCCATAGACACTTGCAACACCAGAGGCGTCACAAGTGCGTTGCCGGCCTTTGGGGGATGGGGAAGATAGGGGGAGGGGGTTGAATTATGGGCCTCCGGTATCCTCACTCATTCAGTGAAACACAGAGCAAGCGCTATTTCACACCGCTTTTCTGTGAGGCCGTGGTATCACTCTGGTCGAGCCGGCCCATTCATGCCGAAGCGTGGCTCTCCCACGTTAATTATATTGGGACGATCGTGTGTGAGATGTGTAAGGATATTTTTATTGTATGAGAATATTATTATTTTCATATAGGTACTTTCTACTAGTAAAATATGTCTTAAAATTCATATGTGTTTTGAAATTCTGCAAATTGGAGCAAGCAAGGAACAGCAAGGAATTATTTTTTATTTCCAAGAACTTTGCAAACAATGTCGCTTCTATTTAATTATAAAGATTCTGCTTTAGGCGATCTTCTTCTCAGTGTTATGAACGGTCACTTTGATTAACTGGTAGTATAAGGTTGATCGTTGTTGTTTATTAAACACTTGCTGATGCCCACGGCTCCGCCCGCGTGTATATCGGTTTTTGTTAATCCAGGATGTCAGCTTCCTGCATACCAAATCTAAATTGGTCCAGCCGGTTGCGCCTGAAGAAGTAATTTTTATAATATTAGTGTGATTATCTACCTTCATTCATCAATAACTAGACGCTTCTCTTCGAAGACATGTAATAAACTTTTATAAGGTTTAAGACACTGAGTGATTATGATTGCGAGAATAATAGCTCACCGTCGTATTTGATCAAAGGTAGCTCGTAAACTTACTTCTTTACTTACTTTGACATTAGATTGGTGAATATTTCTGTCGTGAAGACAGTACTATTAATTATTCTGTGGTGAAGCTTAAAAATCGATTCAATCACCAAAGTCCTGATTGACTGATGGTGACTCTAAAATGATACTATTGTCATCGTAAACTTGAAGATGTAGTACTTGGAGGTTAGAATTTTATCATCATCAGCCCACTACTAGACATAGGCCTCTCCCAAAGACCACCACCATTAGCATTTATAAACAAAAAAAAATGTGTAGAGTCCCTTAGCGCGGAAGAAGTGAAACTTCGTAATGTGCAACAGTGCTTTCATACCCCCTCCATGGTGCGTTAAACCTTTAACGCAACCGTTAAACGTTTAACGCAACCTTGTTGGAAGTCGCATTAGAAGTTTCACTTCAAAAATGCGTGGAGTCCCTCCGCGCGGAAGAAGTGAAACTTCGTAATGTGCAACAGTGCTTTCATACCCCCTCCATAGTAGCGTTAAACGTTTGACGCAACAGTTAAACGTTTAACGCAACCTTGTTGGAAGTCGCATTAGACTTTCACTTCAAAAAAAAAATTACAACTTCTATACCAAACGTATGGTTCTTTCCTAATTACACACATCAAAAGTGTCTAGGGATCAAGCATTTTTATGCGGATTTCTTGAGATTGAGATGTGGCTTTGGCCCTGGCCTGCTCAGTCGCCAGACTTGAACCCGATTGAGCATGCATGGGATATGCTACAGAGAAGAGCTCTGCCGAATATGGAGGGTATCCAGTCGCAAGAAGACCTTTTTTTGTTGTTGCAACGAACATGGGCGGCCATTCCACAGCGTGATTTGGATGAACTCATTTTGAGTATGCCAAACCGATTCTTGTGTTGTTAGTGTTCGCGGTAGAAACACGGATTATTAATTGTTTAAGTTACCTAATAAAATTTTTAAGAAAACTGTTATTTCAGTCTTTTTTTCGAACTTTAATGTTAGTGGTTCAAATGTCAAAAATCCCTTTATTAGGAAAATGGCAAATTTCTTTATTAATGCAAAGGTGACTTGGTTTATCGTTACTGTGACAAACGAAAACACTTTATTTGATGAATCCTTAAAGAAAATTTTAATTAATATCAATCAGGAGAAAAGTTATTGCAAAAATATATGTTGATCCCTAGACACATATGTTGATCCCTAGACACTTTTGATGTGTGTATATCACATAAATACATACATGGATGGATTGTTATAAGTTTAAGTTGTTTAAACTAAAATTTTACTAAGTATAGAATTTCAAAATTGTTTAAGTTTTGTTGTTGTAATATTATTATAGTGTTATGTAATTTTTCTAATAGGGCTTGTGTTTTAAAAGAGACAGTATTACAGTATTGTTAATGAGCATGTAAAGATAATTATGTTATAGTCATAAAACTTTCATTATAAATATATTTTCAAGGCATAAAACTTATTTTGTTTTTGTAAAAGTAATAAACGTTTCTGATTGAACATAATCAACTAATCACAAACTACAGAACAAAGAACGAAGTCTTGTTGTTGTACTCGTATAAACAAAACTTGTGCTTTCTGTTTCGTTAAAAGTAGAAAACAATTTCAATGGGCCATTGAATTATTTCTTTTTCTCTTTCGTAATTACCTATTATTTATTTTTCTTTATTGTACATCTCCACAGTATTTATTTGTGAAGATATGGATGAAGATATACATATTGACATGTTAATAGGCGATCTTATCGCTCACGGCGATCTCTTGCAGACAACCTTCATAATATGGATTTTGTGAATTAATATTTAGGGTATTCTATAGTGTACTTGTATAATATATAACAAAAAATATTTTAGTATATAAATAAAAAAGAAAGTATATTATTTAAGTTGTTTTGGGTGTATGCGACTGCCGATCAAGAGGTCTCGAATTCGACTCCCGTGTCGGGCCAAAAAGTGTTATTAAGTTTTCTGATTAATAAAAGCCATGAGTTTGGAAGTTGGGGTCTTAACTTCCGTGCCTCGAAGAGCACGTAAAGCTGTCGGTTCTGCGATATAGAGATTGGCTGCGTGGCCGAAATCGGTTAGGCGAACATCATCATCAATGTATGTATGTTTATATGTGCGATTATAATTGAGTTTATGTAAAAGTCACCAATTTTACTTTATTCCGTAGAATAAGATTACATTAATTCTAGGCATAGATATCTTGTACCCAGCAATACGTTTTATCATAATAACATGACAAAATGTCTGTTTTAACGACGATGACTCAAGAGTATAATACAAACAAATAACAAAATTAAAAACAAAAATGAAAAGATACAGAAGTGAAAAGGAAAGTGGAGGCACAACATCAAATGTCTCGCTGTGAGATAAACGTTCATAAAATTGGATTTAACAAAGCAAAGGAAGAATAAAAATTAAAAATTATATCTCAGTTATGTAGGTAATTATTTTGGTACGGCGTATAATATTTTATGCAACCAGGCCATTTTGGGTTAGATTGTATGTTTCGTGAACCTAACTTATCTTATATACCTATAAAAATCAATTGATGTTCTTTTGTCTCGCTAAAACTCGAGAACGGCTGGGCCGATTTTGCTGATTTTGGTTTTGAAATATTGGTCATAGTAACGAGTCCCTGTATCTGGTCTTCGGGAATTCATGTTCAAACAAACTCCGAAATGACTGAGAAGACTCGATGTTATCTCACTACCTTACTTGTGAATTGTTCTTTGAATTTCTGATCTGGCGTTTACCTGAAAAGTGGATAGGGGAGAATAAACGCACTTGTATTGCGTGTTTTCAGGGGCGGCAGTAATCGCTTACCATCAGGCGATCCGTTTGCTCGTATACCCCCTATACCGTAAAAAAAACCAGCACAGAGCTCCATTAACTATGAAAGCTATTATTTCCTGTTTGTTGTCACTGAGGTAAGGGGACTGGAATTAGTTTGGCTGTTGATTAAAGGAACTACATAAGTATACCTACTGGCCATAAACTAGCGCTTCGCTAGATTGCTGCAGAAAGGAATTTTATTGTGACATTCATTCAGTTGGTATCCGGCCCCTGTCCTTTAAACCTTCCTTGACAATCCAGTACATGCTGTGGCATTTGTTTGTGTCGATCTATGATTTTTAACTGTAGCTTCAATTTAACGTTCATGAATGTCGCCACATGTCAACCCATGACGTCCCACTGCGGAGATCGGGTCTCCTCTCAGGATAGGGTTAAGGCCATAGGTCCCCACGCTGGCCAAGTGCGGGTTGGGGACGGTTAAGATTACGTTGTGGCTACGTAATTTTGCCGTTGGATGTTTTTAAGCCGCCCAAAGGCCTCCAACTAAGCTTCACGACCTTTATCCTATGATAACAACCCGGACCGACTGCTTATCGTGACCTCCGAAACATGGAGACGCTCATGGTAACATGCCACCTGCGGTCACCCATCTAGGTACTGACCGCGCCGTCGTTGCTTACCCTCGGTAATTGTTCTGTTTCTAATCACCGAGTGCAACTGGGCTATGAGCGCTCAGCGTCACTTACCTATTGTCTTAATTTAATAAATTATTTTGAATTTAAATGATTTTAAAAATGAAAATGTCTTAATTTGCACCTGTTTCGGTTAATTTGTCTTAATTAATTTAAAACTTGTGTAGTAATTACGGCAGAGACATAAACAATGTTTTTTTAAATAACGGGCGTGGTTTATTGTGGAACATTTTCTTCTTTCTGTTACAAAGTGGTGTGTTAGTTAAGTGGTGACTGTTAATATTTTGTATGTCATAAACATGTTTTGTTTACCAAACATTTCAATCTATGTTTTGAACAGAACAAAAAACAGTCATAGTTATACGGCTTTATTCTGAATGCTTAACGGTCCGTAAACACCAAACATTTTAGAGGTTTTTGAACGATCGGTTGGTCCTTTAATCTTATACAAAATGTTTTTGTTGTATAAAACTTGTTTCGGTATTTTATACACTATTACAATATTATCCAAAAGTCATTACAGTTTAAGACAATTATGTTTATAGCTAGAAAATCACCGCCTGGGGTTTTATGACGCTGTAGTTTGTTCCTTAACGTACCTATAAAAACAAATCTGTATTTTAATTCAGGGCATACGCATAAATAAACTTCTTTTGATCCCACGACCTTTTTACAAAGTTTCTTCGTCTGATTACAGAATATTTTGGCTTAGGTATCTTTTGTTCACAAACCTTAAAAATATTTCTCGCCATATAAAAGTTTATTTAACACACTTTTATTAGTTTCACCTGTGTGTTATTTTTTACCGACTTTTGTAAGCGTCTTTTTAGTTTTTTTTTAAACTATATTCATTATTTAAAAATACAACTCGCTCACCTGGAATATATCCTGTGTTACACAAGTGCTTCACACATTGGTCTTCAGTACCAATATAAAATGCTCAACATTTTAGCATGAGGTATAGCAATAACAGTAATTCTAGCTCTGAAATATTGTTATTATCGTTTGGAAACTTTGTACAAACATGTAATAATCGTAATAAAATTTTTCTCCATCGCTGAAGCTACACAACGGATTAGCATATATTATACGCACGCTCGCTCACACACATAGCGTCAATTTATGACCATGTAATATCGGGACAATTGCTACGTGAAGGAAACGAGACTGAGGGAATGTTACTGCGCGTCTCTTTAATTTATTAGACGTAATATTTGGGCCCGACCGACGACGCCGTCTCCTAACTCTCACCTGATCTCCTACAGCTCCACAGCTTTAAGAACATAATCTTTATTACCTCCTGTACTACTTACAAAGAGTTCCTTTATTTTATTCTCGGTTGTGGCGTACGTAATATATTCCGGATTACGTGTTGCTATGAAATATGCAGAGCGACTGAGCGGGGACGAATGTATGATGTTTCTGTAAGCAGCGTTGCGGGCTTCAAATCACATTGCGGTTACCTTTTATTTCACACTGAGTGTTAAAGAACTTATGTGCGAATGCAGAATATTTTACATTTTGAATTATTTGTGGTTTACATCATATATTGTTTTGTATTAAACTTTTAAATTAATTTATAGAATAACTCTCAACTGCGCACGTTTTCTATGAAAACTTATTTATACTGTTACAAATTATTGTACTACCTAAATAGTTAATAAGTAATCAGAACTAAAAAGAGCCTCTGTGGCTCACGGAGGTGTTGCACTCCACGAGGAAATAACAATTTACGGATTTCTTTCCCTTAGCATGGAAAAACTATCATTTAGGTATGATAGTCAGTTAACAATTGGTTTTCGTAGTGTTGTAGTACGAACTGTCCCCTTTTATTAACCGACTTCCAAAAGGAGGAGGTTCTCAATTTCATCGTTTTTTTTTTATGTATGTACATTGATTACTCCGTCAATTGTGGACTGATTTTGAAAATTATTTTTGTATTCGAAAGGGTATGCTCCCCATGTGGTCCCATGGCCACCATATCAGGATCTGATGATGGGATCCCAAGGAAATTGAAGGAAACCCTCAAAGTTACGTGAGCGCCTGCAATAAAGTTATGGCAATTGTCTGCTTGCTTTCATATTCTGTAAACATCATGTCCGAAATATTTATTTATTATTGTATACAGTATGTTGTATGTTACCTTTAGTCGCATTCTTTCAAGTTATTTAGGTGAAATGATGATGAGAGACTTGAGACAGACTAAAAAGCGAAAAAAAAAAAAACTCCGTTTAAAAAAACCGACTTCAAAAACTGAAAAGTATAAAATAACTTAATTTGTATGTGCTACCTATTCATAGGTTTGAAGTCGGTGCCGAGCCAAAATGTAATAGTAGGACTCGCCGCGCGTGACCTTGAGCGGGATAGCTGCTCTTCGCGTAGGACAAAACAACCGAAGCGTCGGTGACGTCGTTGACGTTCGTCTCGAAATATAGCGAGTGTGGTACCTACTATTACATTTGGCTTGGCGCCGACTTCAAACCTATGAATAGGTAGCACATACAAATTAAGTTATTTTATACTTTTCAGTTTTTGAAGTCGGTTTTTTTAAACGAAGTTTTTTTTTTTGATGGTTTACGTTGAGTGCCGAAGAAATGTCTATGATAAATCCACACTAAGAGAATTTAGAATGGATAATAAATCTGTTACTATAGCATTTTTGTGGTTTATCGATGGACAGCTGGGTACCACTAACGACTTATAAAGTTATTTTTTCAAGAAAGCTGTTTAATATATACTGTGACATGTTCATTAGTTACATGACTTGTGAAAAATTTTTTTTAATCATCGAGGTTTCCGAATTACTCCTCATTCGTAGTGAAGTAGGCCAATGAGCCTTTTAAGTAGATTGGAGTTCTTTGTTGTTAGATTAGAGTTTGATTTAAATTAGACGTTGTTTTCGACCACACATTTTATTTTAACTTCGTTTAAACTGCAATCAGGTTATGTAACGTAATAATGAGTATTTGTTTTAATAATTCCGATTTAATTAATGCAGTTTCATTTTCGTTTCAATTTACTAAATAAGTTAACGAGTAACGTGGAAAATGTGTCAACATTAATGAGGTCTACATTTAATAAAGCAGCGTCAATGAAACAGAAACATGGAGTGTGTCAGTTTGTCATTCCGCGGAAGTTGTAAAAGTCAACTGAGGGAAATGGGCTGTACTGTTACATTTAGTGATAAAAATGTATATTATGTACGTGCAGAATGTAAGTGTAAAATATTACATTGAAATATGAATATCTTACTATGAAAGAAGACAAGAAGCACCACAATCGACTGCCCAGTTGGCATAGTGGATTATGTGGTCACTTCGTCGCTTTTTCCTCCTTTTATGGAATAGGGGGCAAACGAGCACACGTATCGCCCGATGGTGAGCGATTACCGCTGCCCATGGACACCCGCAACGCCAGAGGTATGGGCCTCCGGTATCCTCACTCACTCGGTGAAACAGCGCAAGCGTAATTTCACACTGGTTTTCTGTGAGGCCGTGGTATCACTGCTTAATTTCACACCGGTTTTCTGTGAGGCCGTGGTATCACTCCGGTTGAGCCGGCCCATTCATGCCGATGCGCGGCTCACCTACTGCTCTAACTGTTGTCAATTGAAACCCTAGATATATTAGAGAGTTTAGGTGTTCTATGTGTTTGCTTTGCGTGACAAATTACATGTAGAAAAGTATGTATCTATGTTTTTAACCGACTTCAAAAAAGGAGGAGGTTCTCAATTCGACCGTATATATGTACCTATATGTTTTTTTATGTGTGTTCGCGGATAACTTTGTCGTATATGAACCGATTTTGATGATTCTTTTTTTAATGACAAGGAGATATCCCAACATGATAAGGACACTAAGATCTGATGATGATATTGATATATATATATATATTGATATGATGATGATATTTCACTTGAAGTTGTTTATTTTTTACAGCATGGGGTATCAGGGCAGACAGGATTCAAACGGTTGATACGAATGCTTCTAGGAAGAAGTAAAACTATTTAAAAGGAAAATCTTTAATAGCAAGCTGTTTTAAACTGATAACAATAAACTTTGAAACTTTTAACACCAACAACAAACCTGAAAAGTTTATCATTAATTTATTTAGGTTAAACTTTATTATACTTGATAAAGTAATTCTTTAGTAAATGTTTAATTTTCTTACGAGCAAGAAAGATATTATATTCATAATTATGAAAATGAATTTATAAAGGGCTATAATAATAAACTGCTCGTTATGACAATATGTTTTAATAAATTTCATTTGGAGCAGTGTGCGAGAACGTTACATCTCTGCGTATAAAGGAAATTGAATAATTACATTAGATTACAAGCTTTCTCAACACTAGAAATTTAGAATATTTCAGTCAGAGTTAACCATTCTGGTTACTAGTATTATTTTCACATATTTTGTAAATATAAAAATAAAATATTGTAACGTTAAAGGGGTTTAGGGGCCTTATATAGCAATCAATACACATGTCGCGTAAGCCTGCGGTAAATGTAGCACAAGCGTTATGTTCCTATGAGCCTTAAACGAGTCTGGGGGGGTCAAACGCCTCTCAGACTGTGTCTGGCTGATTGGAAAATATTTTAAAATATTATAGTTAATGATATTATATAAAATTCAGGCTTCCTAAAATGACGTAAGTTAGCATGGTTTTTTTCCACCTTCGATACCTGCTAACTGTAAAACGGCCCCGCTTTCAGCTTAGTGAGTATCTATTCCTTTCTGAGTTTATGTTAGACTACCGACCCTAAAAATTTCATTTTTCCTAAAATGACGTAATTCTGGGCGGACTGGGATCTCAGTCTAATAGTTCACTGTTTCACTACATACTTTTTGAATAACCTGCGTCAATAGTTTTAATCCTATTGCACGTATGTCATGCGGTTTTCACAAGACTACTTATTTGAATTTCAACAAACATTGTAAATTTTACCGTACCAACTGTAAATAAAAATTTGTTTGTTGCAAAGTTCCGAAAGCTGAGCAATAAGCCTTACTTAATTGAACCACATAAATTTAACGACTTAAACCGCTACTTAAATCCCTCTGACCTTCTTATTGAGCCTAAAAGCGATCTTTTTTTCTTTATACGCCCTGCTGCACAAATCAGCTTAAAAATTTCGTGAATGTAAATGTGGAAATAATAACAAATAATTTCAAATTAAAAAAATGGAACTTTCGTAGACTGGCAAATACTAAAACCGATTAAAGCTACATCAGAATATGTGAAATGGTGAATACTGGCGTCTTGGGTAGCCAATTGAAACGCAGACAAATTCCAAGTATTCAGTTGTATTTGAAATAAAGCATACAATTATAATTAGTAGCAAAATTTAAGATAATGTAGACAATAGCATATAATGTAACGTGTGTACAAGCTAATAATATATCGTAGAATGGCGGTGTATTGCGGTGACGGCGCGGTAGGCTGGTAGTATAACCGGAGAGAGACCGGTTAAAACTGCCTCTCTGGCATTGAACCTTTATACGCGGCGTGAACATGATAGGTTAATCTGATTGTTAATTTAACGTGTATGATTAATTATTTATTAATCACATAGATCTGAGACAATCGCCTCTAAAAACTATGTTAACATTTACTTTTTACCTTTTCACTGTTAAGATTCACCAAATGGTCTCAAAACTTAGTAATAAGCCAATGCCGCACTATTTTTTAGTTCGTTTATATGTTTTCTCATCTATTTTACCTTCTACTAACAATAAATACGTGATAAGTATAACATGATTAGTCTTAGTCTTAAAAAAAGACAACTCCCGCATTAGGAATAAACATCCTGTATCGCCGGGGACTTTACAGACATACATGAAACGGACACAATTAACACCCAAACTCAGAACAACAATTTGTGGGATCACACAAAGTGATGTCCCGTGTAGGATTTGAACCCACAACACTTGGCGAATTGTCAAGCAGCGTGGCGATCGCCTAAACCACTAGCCCAACCGTGCAGTTAATTAATGATTAATTGATTATATGTAGAAATAGAAGATTAATGTATTAAACTTGCACGTATTACCAGAAACTAACTTGCTATTCCACAGTTAAGCGTAAGTAATAACATAAGTGCACCACTCCAGGATACGTATGAAGTTAGAATCTGAAAGCCGTATTCCTCAAACTTCTCCTTGACTTTGAATAATAAAGCCTCTACTGGAGAATAGTTTATAGGTTTATAGAAAGTACCTCTTAACGACATCGAAGAATCGAGCTACCTTATGGCATGAGTAAGAAAGTCACAATTTCCTAACTCTTACTTTGTAAAACAGATAACCATAACACTTTCTTAAAATTGTTCAAGTTCAAGCCCATGAAAAGGTTGTTCATAAGAATTTAGAAGATTGTAAAACAGGATGCCTTGAAAGTTTGAAGTTCAATAATCAAGTACGCGGTGCTTTTGATATCGTCATAAATATTTAGTTACTTGTCGCGGAAGATGCTTCTGTTTACAACTTTTACTTTTGAAAATGATTTACTTTGTTGAAATCACTTCTGATAGGATGTTCGAACCACGTACAAGCACGAAGAAGAAAATTGATTGCTTCGATAAATAAATAAATATTACGGACATAGTAGTATCCAATTTACAAAGTGTTCTATATCTAACGTATGATGAACACGCACTGGAACGAATATTGAAAACAAGCATCACGGTTATTTTTTTACATTGTCAAGAAAATAATCATTTGTTAACCGACTTCAAAAAGGAGGATTTTTTAAATGTTTGTTACCTCATAACTTTCGACTGGATGAACCGATTTTGATAATTCTTTTTTTATTTGAAACGAAGCACTAGGCTTTCCATATGGTCCCATTTAAATTTGGTCTAGTTCTTGAAGTCGGTTTTTTCTTTTTGTTGAAATTTGTAATTATTTTTTGTAATATTACATGATTATTTCATACTCACACTATACTACCGATTCATATTTTTTATATAATACCTTAAATTATATTCTAATTTTGTCTAGAGTTTTAAACAAGTAAGTACAGAAATGTGCGACACACGTAGTCCGAATATGCCGAATAAGGCGGTTCTTTTGAAACATTTCTCCAAGTTCATTTAGCAAAATTGCCCGTGAAAATGTTCAATTTCAGGACAATTTTGCTACGAAAGTATGAAATTGAACATCATAACCTTTTTCACACATGCATACTTACATTAAACACCCACATTTTGCTGACTGTAATTTTATTTTAACTGGCATAATAGAGGGCAAGTGTGTTGTCGTCAATCGGGCACTTTGGGAATTTGATGGGAAAAATGGAAGTTCAATATGAAAGGACAAGTTCAATATTGATTGACTGCCTCGGTAGAGCAGTGGTAGCGTATGCGATTGCTGTGCCTGAGGTCTCGGGTTTGATTCACGTGTCGGACCAAATGTTTGTATAATCTGCAAACATTTGTTTCGGAGTTTGGGTGTTTTCTATGTATAATATGTCGGTATTAACAAAAACTTAAATATGTATTTATATCAGTTTTCTAGTACCCATAACACAAGCTCTGCTTAGCTTGGGACTAGATGGCATTGTGTGTTAAATATCCGAAATATTTATTATTATTTCTTATTATTATTCTCGTAACAGTCTGGACTTTAATTCTATAATAGCACGCTTTTGCGAGAGACATTGTCCCAACTACTCTGAACTCATTGCTGTTAAGGGTTTGTTTGTTTGTAATGGATAGTTTAAAAAATAAATAAATAGGCTGCCGTGGTATATGTCGCTATGCTGCCTGTGGCATTGTCTGCATTCCCAATGAGTACGGTGATCACTATTCTTGGATTCTTCTCATGCTTTTCAACAGGCAGAGTGCAATCACTTTGGCAGACTCATATATAAAGAAAAAAATGGTAAGGTAATCAAAAGAAAGGCATCTTGTTAATAGTAAGTGTAATAGTCCGGGATCCCGGACTAGAAGCAACAGCTCAAGTAGAGGCGTACCTTTAAGTTGTAACTCATAGTAGCCTCATCTTTTACATGAGAACAATATTTCTTAAAAAAATGCGAGCTCTGCGATTGGTGTTTTAAAGTTAAAAATTATATACACAAGGTAGTAGAGCCACGCTGATTTCAGCACGAACGGGCCATCTCGACCGGGGCGGTACTACCCTCGCACAGAAAATCAACGTGAAATGGCAGCCTTCACGCTGTCGTGTTTCGTTGGTGAGTGCAAGACCGGAGGCCCAGTGATGCAGAAGCTTCACTAGGCCGCCACGGTGTGAGTCACCATGGTGCATTATTGCATTGTCTGCATTGGCAGTGAGTATGGTGACCACCACTCTTTGATTCTGCTTATGCTTTCCATCAGGCAGAGTAGAGTCATTTTGGCAGGGTCAACTAGAAAAAAAAAATTGAAGGATCCAACTTTAAATAAGAAACTAACTCAGCAATGGTGACCTTGCCTCCTGAAACATTAAAATAAAGGATTTTATAGACAGAAAATCCAAATAAACTACGTCTCCATAGTTAGTTCTTTAATTTGAATAAAAGTCTCATAAACTTAATTCTAAGAAGTCATTTATACAGAAAGAACCGTTCCCATAAGTATATCGTCAAAATCAATACACAATTAATTTCGGTTCTAAAGTCTCAATTTCTTTTCAGTACCTACTATATTATCCAAATTCAACTGAGCGTATATTATATCATTATATTTTAATATACATGAAACAATTACAAATCTAGCTTACTCATACTTTCGTCAGATCTTGTATGTATAGATTAGGGTAATAAGATTACTTATTCAATCTGCTAGACATACCATTTATATTCATCGAATCGCGCAGAGAACATCAGGGATTAGTGAAAGCGAGATATTTATGGAGCCTTTGAAATGTTTTAACGGTGATTTCGCAGAGACGACCTATAGAAACAGTTTGCCTAGTATTCCTTTGCTTTCCGCAAATAATTTAAACCTGATGTAAATTAAAATTATTCACCAGGTCAAAACACTAAGCTCGGAGTTTGATATGAACTAAGTTCAGTAAATAGTAAATTTTAGACTTTGAACTTAATAATTAATATACTCTGAACTTAGTATCAAATATACATAGAATGATGACGATTTTACCGATAATAAAATACTTATAATAATAGCCTGTAAAGCCCTAGCACAAACAGACTACAAACACCGACATGACCAAGTAGCAACAATAATTCACCAACATTTAGTACATAATTATAACTTCATCAGTCACAAGATTCCATACTACAAGTATAAACCTGACACAATACTTGAAAACAGAGCTTGTAAAATGTATTGGGACAGAACAATCTTAACAGACAAAACTATTCATTTCAACCGTCCAAATATAACAGTTCACGACAAAGTCACTAAAGTTATTTACATCATAGACATAGCAATCCCGAACAGCCATAATCTTCAGTACACTTTCAGAAAAACTCTCAAAATACCAAGACCTGGCAATAGAACTGAAAACCCAATGGAAATTTAACACACTATACATAGTTCCAATAGTTTTTTCATCAACAGGCATAGTACCTAAAACTCTCACTCAAAATATTGAATTACTTCATATGCCTTTACACTCTATTTATCTGCTTCAAAAAGCCACTATACTCAATACCTGCTGCATTACCCGTAAATTTCTAACATCTTCATCTATATCATCTACCTACTCAATTTAACGTATCATGCTTGGTTTAGGCCCGCATAACACAGGCGGCTAGTGGCAGACTATTTAGAGGAGCGTACCATCGTGTACGAGGACCGAGAGGGCGTCTTGAGACGGCGACCCATGTCGTGCGGCGTTTTTTTTTTTTTTTAAACTACTACCCCTAGCGAGTGAATATAGCCAGGGTCTATGGCAACTACTCCTATCTCTTTCCATTTACAGTTTTTCAGTCCTGCCCTTAGGGGGCTTTATTTCTATTCTAACACTTTCATTCCTGTCCTCTAGTACCATTCCAGTTCTCGCAAGTATTCCTCTCGTAATTCTATACATCTAGTTCATACTTTTCATTCCTGGTCTGTTAGGGATCATTTGGGTTTTAATAATTTGGCTCTCCATTTATTTATTTCCATTTTCAATCTTACAACTAATTCTTACGCTATTCCAATTTCCTTTAGTTCTGTTTTATTTGTTTACATTTCCTTTTTTCCGTCTTACAATAATTCTTACGCTATTACAATTAACTTCCTTTAGTTCTCTGTTTTATTCGTTAACATTTTCTTATTCTATTTTACAACTTATTCTGACGCTATTAAAATTCACTTCCTTTGGTTCCCTGTTTTATTTGTTAACATTTCCTCATTCTGTCTTACGACTAATTCCTACGCCACTACAATTTTTCTTATTACTAGTTTCTTACTCTATTAAATTAGATAACTAAAATAATATATTATACAATATTTAATAGTTATTCTTTTTATTGTTACGTTTTGTTTCGTTTATTTGCTCTTTTTACAATTTCTATGCAATAGCCCAAGAATAGGTCTCTCAGTTTACTATCTGACATTATGGTAGGCAATGTCTGTGTTGTCAGTTTCATGCTAATTTTAATTTCTAAATCGAATCTTTCTTTGCAGTGCACTGGGCATTCAGTTAGTAAATGGATAACCGACTCACTTATTGCAGGGTCGCAGATGCACGATGGGCTCTCCTTGCACTTGAACCTGACCAAGTACTCTGAGAACCCACCGTGCCCCGTCAATGCTTGAGCTACCTCCTTGGTCATTTTAAAGTTCCTTATTACCCTGTATGCCTCGGAAGCGATGGGGAAATACAGTTTTGTAACGTGTCGTGCGGCGTTCCGCAGGGGTCTGTCCTTGGACCACTCCTGTGGAAGGTGGGGTACGACTGGGTCCTGCGAGGTCGTCTCCCCCCCGGGCTGGGCGTAATTTGTTACGCCGATGACACGTTGGTCACAGCCCGAGGGGTGAACTTCCACGAGGCGGCGTGCCTGGCCACCAGGGGTTTTTCTCTGGTGGTCGGGCGCATCGAGGCGCTGGGCTTACGGGTGGCCCTGGACGAGACGGAGGCCCTATTGTTCCATGGGCCCCGTCGTGGTCCACCCGCCGGCGCCTCCATAGAGGTCAACTCGGTCCTCGTACCGGTTCGGACCCAGATGAGGTATCTGGGCCTGATCCTCGACGGTAGGTGGCTCTTCGACGAGCACTTCCGACAGCTTGGTCCCAGGCTGGTCGACGCTGCCTCCGCCCTTGGGCGACTTTTGCCCAATTTGGGTGGAGCCAGCGTCGCAACGAGACTCCTGTACACGGGGGTTGTCCGGTCGATGGCGCTGTATGGCGCACCGGTGTGGGTGGCGGCTCTGACTGCCCTAAACAAGGCTCGCCTCTGGCGGCCTCAGAGGGTATTGGCAGTCAGAGCCATACGCGGATACCGCACGGTGTCGACCGAGGCGGCATGCGCCTTGGCCGGAACACCCCCGTGGGATTTTGAGGCGGAAGTGCTCGCCGAAGTTTATCGACGGGTGGCTGGATATCGGGCGGAAAGTGGCTTTCGCCCTCCGCCCGAAGAGGTACGCGAATGGCGTGAAGCCGCTCGTCGAGCCACTATGGACAGATGGTCTTTCCGGCTGGAGACTCCACGCGCTGGCTTTGCCGCCGTGGAGGCCCTCCAGCCGGTCATCCTCGAGTGGGCAGGGCGGCAGCACGGGACCCTTTCCTTCCGACTGACGCAGGTCCTTTCCGGGCACGGTTGCTTCGGGAAGTACCTGCACTCAGTCGCTAGGAGGGAATTGAGTCCCGCCTGCCACCACTGCGACTGCAGTGAGGACTCGGCCCAGCACACGCTGGCGGATTGCCCCGCTTGGGCGCCGCAGCGTCGGGCCCTCACTGCAGTCATCGGAGTAGATCTCTCGCTACCGGCCGTCATACGCTCCATGGCCGGTAGCGATAGCAGTTTTACCGCGGTCGCAACCTTCTGCGAAGATGTAATCTCGCAGAAGGAGGTGGCGGAGAAGGCCCGGGAGGACGATGTCCACTCGGACCCAATCCGCCGCCGGCGAACCCGGCGGCGGAGGCGCGCCTATCAGCGCCTCATGCCGCCCTGAGTGTGGCCGCGGATGGTCGGGACGGGCTTTCCCCTCCATCCGCTCCAGTGGCCACCCGCGAGGGGGCGACGTACACGTGTGCCGTACGTCGCCTAATTAGAGAGTCCATCAGGTGATGGTGCCCGCTTCTGTGCGGGCAGGCGCTGGGAGGGGTCCGGACGTGTTAATAACTGCAGTTCCCAGATTCCTCCCTTCACAGGACCAGAGTGTATGCTAGTTGCATGACATTTTTTTCTGGCGAAGGATGTCTTACGAAAGCGTAGGCTTACAGACATCCGGCTACGTCTGTTTGGATCGGGGCGCGAGACACTTCGGTGTCTTCTCATGATGGATTTGAGCACAAACAACTGTCGAACCGATAACACTTTGCAGTCTGCGTATAGGTTTTTTGTAGGGTATCGATAAGGCTTCCTAGTCATAACTTTGAGAACGGCTTTTTGTGCTCTTTCGAGACTCAAAAGGAGGGCTTTGCCGGCGCCACCCCAAGCTGGAATACAATACTGTATAATGGACTGCCATAGAGCCAAGTAGACAAGGTTCAGTTTCTCTAGAGGAACACAGTCTCTTAGTGATTTAAATATGTGTATCAGCCTCCTTACCCTGGAGGTGACTGTGCCTATCTGCCTGTCCCACCTCAGTCCACTATCGATGTATACTCCTAGGTACTTAACGTTATCGGCTCGAGCAATTTGTCGACATGTGCAGGCGTTCTGTGAAAGGCAACTGTGGGCTGTGATAGAGTAGTTTTGTGGTGGCGAGTAAATTTTTGTGATCGAGATAAAGTGTGTGAGAGAGTAGAGTAGAGAGATTCAACTCAGTAAGTTGTCAGTAAGCCAGTGCATAATTTTTGATACCGAATACTCAGCTCTTACTTTAACAGTGTTCCAGTCCGGTCCCCAGACAAAAATTGCCGCGTCATCCGCATACGTGAATATGTTAGTTACACTTAAAGAATAAAAAACCGTAGCAATCACATAATATGATAAACACAAAAAAGTTACAGGCGGGGGGTGGGGGGGGGGCACACATTTTACCACTTTGGAAGTGTCTCTCGCGCAAACTATTCAGTTTAGAAACAAATGATGTTAGAAACTTCAATATCATTTTCGAAGACCTATCCATAGATATCCCACAAGTATGGCTTTGATGAAAAAAAATATATTTGAGTTTCAGTTCTAAGTATTGGGCCTTTGGGGACCCCCAAAATTTATTGTTTTTTTTTATTTTTGTGTGAAAATCTTAATGCGGTTCACAGAATACATATACTTACCAAGTTTCAACAGTATAGTTCTTATAGTTTCGGAACAAAGTGGCTGTGACATACGGACGGACAGACAGATATACAGACATGACGAATCTATAACGGTTCGGTTTTTTGCCTTTGGCACGGAACCCTAAAAACGGGACTAACAATGCTATAATTAGAGAAACCGCTAGAAAAGGAATATCACTTACTTAATAATAAAAGTGTAGTAAATAATATCCCAGTGTGGCCAAATATCTTTTCCAACTTGATTTTGATTGTTCCGTTACAATCTACAATACAACGTAAAATAGTTGGAAAAGATATATAAAAAAAGAAGAAGGTAATGAAGACAGCGTTTGTGCTGTCGTGTTTCGTTGGTGAGTGCGAGACCGGAGGCCCAATGATGCAGAAGCATCACTAGCCCGCCATGTAGTGGGTCACCATGCTGCATTGTTGCATTGTCTGCAATCGCAGTGTGGTGACCATCACTCTTGGATTCTGCTTATGCTTTCCATCAGGCAGAGTAGAGTCATTTTGGCAGGGCCAAATATAAAAAAAAAGAAGATTTTAAAAATAAAGAAAAATATGTTAAAAAACTTGCTATGTCTCCTGTAAAGAAAGTACAAGGACTATATAGATTCTTAAAGCAATATATACCGAAATTTTATTTCATCTGAAGAACAGTTACTTATGTCATTCCATCAGCGTGTCAAATGCATAATTCACGGTCATATTGAGATAGAACAGAATAGAACTATATATATCAATTGATATTGTATTTGAAAACTTCAGTAATTTTTCATATTAACTGTATTTCATATTAACAAACACAAAAAATGAGTAGATACGCGGAAAAAATAAGTTGTTTTTCGACACCCCGCGTAATGTAAATCTTTTCTATTAATAGCTATAAATTTGTTGTGAGATCGATGTCTTTATTATTATTTCTCTAATTATTTTATCAAATTTAATGATAAGACACATGGTTTATAAAACACACCAAAAACTGGGGCCACACACCAAATTACACTTTCAATTGAAAACATCCTTTCATTAATGTAGACCCTAGGGTATAGTTTCAAAACTGTGTCGGTGAACGAATTAGTCATGTAATCCTTAAATGGTTCATTAGTTTCTGATTGTGTATAAATGCTACGTTTTACGATTACGATTAATTGTAATCTTACCAAGTTATTCAAAGAATTAACAAAATTTATAGCGATGAGTAGAGGTGGTTACATAAAACCAAATTATTTGTTTTCATTAAAATGGTAATTAACACTATAATAAATATATACTATTAATATTCGATTCTAATAATTTGTTATTTATTAACTAACATCAGTAATTTTCAATGTATACATGAATTAATTTTACAATTTTTTTGCACCTTAATTTGAGAGTTACCAGTAAACTATGTATATATTATAGTAAATGTGAGAATCAATAATAATACATGTTTATTTATTTCTTTCCAGAACATATTCGTATCTACGATGTTTGTAAGGTGGTTTAGAGGGTGATAAGGCATAAATAATAGATATCTTAGTACGTCCGCTGTAATAACCACTAACACGGAAAAGCTTAGACAGTGTGGGCTTCTCAGACGTCCTTCCTAGTTGTAGTCATGAATATTAATATCAGGGTATCACTAAGGAACATTCTATCTATATGAATAAGAGAATAATTCATAAACTAAATCCTATTCACAGGCGACGGTTTAATTTACAAAGTTGGTCATTATTTGTCCGATTAATTGAAGCGTTGGTGATTGGATTTTGTTAAATAGCGTTACGATTTAATTACTACAGTACTTCAAAGATTAATGATATCCCCTTACTGTTTTATCTAATTCTATATGCAAACTATACTATTACTATGTTTGATGTTTCTTTACCATCTGCCAGTCGCCATAGTCCTAATTTTTCTACCTTCAAATTTAAAAAATCTTAGTGTGTATTTTAAACACACGCTTAAGTGGTAACTTATCGTCACTTTTGCGGGGACTACTTATAAAATTCCAATTATAAGTAATCTTTTAACACAAAATCTATAGCAATAATCATGGCAGACGTACTTTATAGCGATGCACTCTCATAAACTTGGTTCAACTAACTCGTTCAACCCAACCAAATGCAACTGACACTAAAAGCACTCGCATTTCTCAATCATAGACTCCATGAGTTTGTTAGCGTATAGAGTACCTATAGCACAGAATAGTATAGCTATGTACACCACGTTTTGAACTTGTTTTAAACAGGCAACGGTTGTACTCGTATTCTAAATTGAGAGAGAACATTCTATATCTACAACAATATTGAGGGTAGTCGTACTATATCTGAAAATATATTTTTACTTATTGCTTAATCATATCCTAATCTTTTACATGTACCGTATTTCCCGTCTTGAAACCCTTATAGTTTCGTCATGTTCGCCCGTCCGTCCGTTCGTTCATCCTCGGTTTACCTTCCAAACGGTTAGTGCTAGAAAGGTGAAACTTTACCTGGATATGCGTAATTATCACGTCGAGACCGTGATAAAAAAATAACGAAATACATATAACGGTTACGCTTACAGTGTGGATGATTTTATTCCTGGCGTCTACTCCATTGTGTGTGGTATCATTAGATAGGTTTTTAAAAAAAGTTGAGAGGTTGCTTCGACGATCTTTTGGTTTGGGTATTTGTTTGCGCGATGTGAAACTTTCAAGCGCATTTTTTTGTTAAAACAGGACGTCCCCCTTCTCTAAAAGCCAAATGGCTGACACGAAAAATCTGAATAAATTCCTGATGGTAGTCCATATAATGAACTTAGAAGAAAAACTATAACGGCTCAGATAACTTTGTTAGTTCAGGAGTTACAGATGCCTATCTTGTAAAATGTGCTTACTTAGAAAACTTCGAACAAAAACGAAATAATAAGTTTTACATGTAAAATATAAAAAAAAACATAACAAATTGGTAACTAATAACCTTATTTTATGCCCACGCATAGAATAGGGTTTCGCAGTTACCAATTTGTAAAGTGCCGGCCAAGTGCGTGCGGTTTTTTAGGGTTCCGTGCCAAAGGCAAAAAACGGAACCCTTATAGATTCGTCATGTTTGTCCGTCTGTCTGTCTGTCCGTCCGTATGTCACAGCCACTTTTTGCCGAAACTATAAGAACTATAATATTGAAACTTGGTAAGTAGATGTATTCTGTGAACCGCATTAAGATTTTCACACAAAAATGGAAAAAAATACAATAAATTTTGGGGGTCCTTATACTTAGAACTGAAACTCAAAAAACATTTTTTCATCAAACCCATACTATCTATGGATAGGTCTTCGAAAATTATATTTATGTTTCTAATATCATTTTTTTCTAAACTGAATAGTTTGCGCGAGAGACATTTCCAAAGTGGTAAAATGTGTGTCCCCTCCCCCTGTAACTTCTAAAATAAGAGAATGATAAAACTAAAAAAAATATATGATGTACATTACCATGCAAACTTCCATCGAAAATTGGTTTGAACGAGATCTAATAAGTTTTTTTTAATACGTCATAAATCGTAAACTGCAAAAAAAAAACACTATTATTAAAACATCGATCAAAGTTACAACGAACTACAAGAACTTTTATATTATGTTACTTGCTGCTTCGGAATTCTTCATGGGCGAGTCCGACTCGCTCTTGGCCGCTTTTTTAAAATAGTGCTTGATGCGTTTGAAGTATTATCTTATGTAATATTTTGGCCTTATGATGATGATTTCATTAGTTTCTTTAATTGAAAAACTAACCATAATATGGCTTAAAGTCGGTTTAATAAAAACATTACAAGATAATTTTTCGTGTATGCCATTGCAAAAGATCTTTTTACAGGCTGTTGTTTAGTTTCATCTGTCTCTTTGTCTGTAATGAAATCTTACAAGTTAAATTTGATCCACTTCCCGGTTTCCGATTGAGCTAAAATTTTACATGCATCTGTTTATGGTAGTGTAGGACGTCCACAGGCCAGGTGAAGTGATGTTTTTTTTTGGAATAGGGGCAAACGAGCAGAATTTGTTATAGCAATGATCAGCGCAAGATGTCTACAAGCGACAATGCTTTGAAAGAATCGATTAGCAGTAGCTAAATACGGAGAAAATTAATCGTTAGAACAAAGTCTATGTCAGTTCAATTCCCTCTATATTTAATCACGGCATAATTGAAAGAATACCGCCGATTGTCTTAGGCTTCGATAGTGCATAAAATGTAGGGAACTACTTACTGTATAGATCATGCTGCTATTTATCTTCCAAATTGTTTGCTGCAAGTCAAACTTATGAGGCTTTAAGCCAAGTTAGTTCTTGAGCAGGTCTTCAAATCAAAAATTAAACTACCCCAAGTGAAAGACTCAAAGTCAACTTTGAGCCTTATAATGTTGACGCATTAAACGAAATGAATCGAATGGGAAACGTTATAAATTAGTAACCAGTCCACTAATTTAAAAATAACTAATTATTACGCGCTATACTATGCGCTACACTTCGCAAAAACACTGCTACGAACTGCGCCGTAACAAGTAAAAATAAAAGCTTGTTTTCAAAAAGTTTCCTTCCTTTGAATTTTATTTTCTTTATACATATAACAATTTAAAAGGCATTAGGCGCAGTCGCATGCAGTCCGTTTATTTTATTACCCCTAAAATAACGTTAGTCAATATTCACTAACTTGACATATTTTTATATATTAATCCTACAGTACATGTCCGTATATCCAATAATGTCTTTATTCAAAATAAACCTAAAAGATAATATTCATGACTTTTTTGACTGCTCGGTTGGCCTAGTGGTTTATTTAAGCGGTAGCCAGGCCGCTTTCTACTGCGCCAAGTGTTGTTGGTTCAAATCCCACATGTGATAACACTTTGTGTGATCGACGAATTGTTGTTCTGAGTCAGGGTGTTATTTGTGTCTGTTTCATGTATGTTTGTAAAGTCCCCCGCGACACAGGATGCATAGGAGTTGTCTTTCGTAATGTAAAAAAATGAACTTAAAATAGATAACATAATTGACCGACTAAAATAATTAATAATAGACACGCCGTATTTATTTTTATGTAGATTGATTTTACCTACCTATCGGTATGATAAGTTCCTGGAATAATAATCTGACAACACCATAGTCTCTACAACAACACACCGCTAATGAGGTTTATTAGAGTTCAAAAGTTCATTCAAACGTCGATTTATATTATATCCAAGACGACCCTAATGAGCGTTGACGATTTGGCAAGTAATAAGATGATTTTATTAAAGGCTTTGATGCTTTTGATAAATTTAGTCGATGTGTTACTTTTATATTTATAAAGGCAGTTCAATTTATAGTCTAAAATATTTTTGTGTGAATCCTACGAATCATCGGAGAATGGTTTATAAGTCCCTCTAGTAACTAGAGTGAGTGGAATGACGAACTCAAACCGATTAAAATGACTCGGTGTTCAATCAAAAATGAGTATATTACATACCCAGAGAGTGAGGCTCTTCATAATTCACGACATATTTATTATATACTAGTTGTTGCCCGCGGCTCCGCCCGTGTATATGTCGGTTATCGCAGCAAAAAGTAGCTATGTGTTATTCTGATGTATAAGCTATATTACTGTAAAGTTCCATCCAAATCCGTTCAGTAGTTTTTGCGTGAAAGAGTAACAAACATCCATCCAGCCATCATACATACAAACTTTCGCGTTTATAATATTAGTATAGATATGGATATTATTTATAGTGGTCTACATCCAAAGGGGTTTTCGAGTGCTTCCTTTAAATTTACCATAATTTGTTGAAAATGATCAAGAGTAAACTTTTATAGTGTTCAATTATGATTTAAAGAAAGACACATTAATTTATAGAAGTTAATTTTTACGAGAAAATGTTTTTCTAAAAGTAATAATTAATTTAAACTCTATTGATAAAAATGTAAATATGAGATGCCTTCAATTTATGTAAACAATGCGACGCTTGAAACACTCTAAAGCTGTCCCAAGAATCGTAAGTAAAAAATGGAATTATTCCATTAGGTAAAAAATGGGGCACATTTTATTTCAGTAATTTAATTAAAAAGATTGGTTACATTTTTGCAAGAGTGCCGACAACAGAGAATGTTCGGTTATTGTAAGAAAATTCCTTGTAATTCGTTGCCGGAGCGCGGACGGAAAGGGCCCGGAAAATCTGTGTTGGAGCAAATTCGTCTGTACGACGAACATTTTGCAGTCTCACGACCAATTGCGCCGGTTTTTTATGACCCGCTCTATTGTTCCGCGTATATTTAAAAAATATATTTTGACGCTGTTGTGGGATGGAAAGAAAAAACATTATCAGCTCTTTACGGTACTGTGCAAAATGAGAATCAAAGCAAACGAATCATAACGCTGGTAGAAGGAATGAGAAAGAAGAAAGTTGAGAACAATGTTAATGTTTACTAATTATTTTACAATCAATGTTATTGAGTTTCGAAACTTTAAAATTCGTACACAGTATAAATTAAAATTCGTACACAGTATAAATTAAAATTCGTACACAGTATAAATACCTACACAATTAATTTGAGTATGGTTATCATGTACGTAGATCATCGGTAAAGTAATGTCTGTTTCCAGTCTATTTTTAGCAAAGTAATATTTTGAAACTTCTTTGAACTTTTCTATTGTTTAAATACTAAGAATATATAATAATAATGGTTTTTCATCTCAAAGGCTCTTTACTAAAATGCAGTTGAAATTTCAAAGATTTCTTCTAGCATTCTTTGTAATGTAAGCCTATGTAGGACTATAGGCAAAACATGGCTGTGAATGAAAGGTAACAATTAATTTCATGAAGGTAAATAATACTCAAATACATATTTTCATTGGTATTATTAAAAAAAAGCAGGGAATCACGCGCGCGGAACCCTCAATCTCGTCGCGGATTATAATTAAACTTGTTCTGTTGCACAGCGAGTGCATTAACTTGTTATGATAATGTATGTGTGTGTGAGTAATGATATGTATCATTAATAAATAACATATAATTAATGAGATAATAGTGAACCACACTATCGTGTTAAGGTTCTTGGTAATGGTGTTGGGTAAATAAAAAAAAAATGTGAGTCTTTTTTTTAGGTATGATATCTGTACAAATAAATAAAATTAACAACTTTTCACTAAATGCATATATGAATATGTACGATACCTACGTTCGGTAACGACGTTCCCGCTAATCCCGGGAACGTCTGGACCGATTCTGAAGGGATTTTCACTGGCAGATAGCTGATGATATAAGGAGTTACTTAGGCTTCTCCTTTTAGACAAGCTTCATCAACCGCGGGTAAAATCGCGGAGCTCAAGCTAGTTGTGATATAAAATATATTTCCGTTTCTTCCGTTGTTGTAACATTTTGGTATTCGGTGTTGAATATTTAAATATAATGCAAAAATAAATACATTATAAATAGATATTAATCGAATAGTTATAATCGATATGTTGTGTTGTCAATCCGATAGTATAATCGTTCAGCATTCACTCGCCCACTTCACTTACCTGTGATCATCTGCTAGGCAAGACGCACTTACCTTCCTTGTGACTTATATTCAATAAATGAATAATATTCAGAAGTATCAATGTGTTTTGGTTCTTAACCTCCTACAGGTTATGGGCACAGTATGTTTTGCTAAAAGTTATTATATTAAAGGTGTTCGTAATTTAAACTAGCCAACAGTGTTCTACCCACATCGTGAAAAAGCTAAGTATTCTTTTTGAAATTGTTTGTAATGAAAAATGAAAATTAAAGCGTAATATAAATAAAATAAATAAAAATAAAAAAGCCTTTTATTTCTTGCCACAGTACAAATTGACCATTCATTACATGCAAAAGCCATTACATAGTTTGTTTGTTAATTTATTTTACATAATTAATATTAATTGATCCACAGTGATCCATACTTCTAATTGTCTCACAATAAGTATGCTTTACCTTTATACCTTTGCAAAATTAAATAAACGTACTTTTAATAGTGTTCTTTTTTTAATATAAAATATACTTATTTGCAAGAACCCCTCTCTACGGAGGGTAAAGGCCTCCTCCAAAGGCTTTATTTTGTTTCCGAGTTTTCTGACCTTTAGTGACCAAGTAAAGTATTATAACTATTTGTTAGTAACAGTCGACGTGCATAAGTCGAAAAGGTTTTAACATTGTGAGTTGCTATGTAGAGGATATTGTAATATCTCGTTTTTATCGGGTTCGGGTTTGCTATAACTTCTAATGTTTCCTCTGGAGGGTTTTGGTCGTGATCTTCCACGGGGACCAGCCGGCTTGGAAGATGTGATTTCTTGTTTGTTTTAATGTGTAATGCGTTTTCCGTGAGAGAGGGCGGTAAATGCTATTGTTTGTTTCTTTTCTTTGGTTGATAATTCGGTACGTTGTTTTGGTTGGTAGTGGTTTGGTTTTTGGTTGTTAGGAAACTGAGAATACCCGGTTTTATTACACCCTCCGATAGACTCGACGATCTTTGTAATCCTATTTGAGTTCTATTCTTTTTGTAAGCTTGAGCCTTTGGTTCTGGTAGCGTCAGATCATTATAGCTTGGTGAGATAGGAAGGGTTCTTTTCTTGTTGCTCGATGTATTTATATTTTTATGGTGTATTATAAGTTTGTCGTACTTGATCATGGCGAAGTTTCCTTTTCCTTCTTCGGTTTTTACTTGTTCTTGCAGTTCTCTTCTTTTTTTTAAAATATGCTGTGGAAAGTCTTCTTTTATATAATATGTGGTATCTTTTAATACTCTTTTCTGTTTAAAGATTTCTATTTTCGTGCCTAATGAAGTAAATGTTACGGTAATTGGCCGCGGCTTTTCTCCTTTCTTACCTATTCTCCTTATTTCTTGTATATCTCTGAGTTCTACCCCTATAGAGAAGTATTGATTTATGAAACTTAATACGATTTTTTCTAAGTTTGCATACGATTTTTCAGTTTCTGTTAAACCAAAAATTACGACGTTCCTCTGTCTCGACTGTTTTTCTAGAACGTATAATCTTTTTTCTTGATTATCCAGCTTCTCTTTAAGGTTTCCGTATTTTTTATCTAGGGCTTTGAACTTCTCCTCCAAGATGTAGTTCATATTTTGTGTAACTTGTTCCGTAACTTTATCAGCAGATTGTAAAATTGTTGCTTTTTGTTCGTTCAGCTCATTTTGAATATTCCTGAGCATATTCATAACTTCCTCCATGTCTATAGATTATATTTTACTATAATATAGTTTTGTGTTTATTTTTGTTGTTTTGCTACGTGTGATGCCCTCTATTGGTAGCCCAACTAGGTGCGGGAGAACCGGGCTGCTGTTTGGTGCTTGACAGTCTTAGCAGTTTCAATTATTTTCCCTAGATGGCTCTGTTTTATTGAGTAAAACTGCAAAATCATTCATAGATTTTCTATAACGATTTTTACAATTAAATTATGTTAAATATCGTTTGTGCTATTCGGTTCTTTACTTGTAGACCAATGTTAGTCATTTAATGTAGAATATTTAATTATTATTTAATTTAAGCGTAATATAAAACCGTTTAATGGCGAGAAGTATAGTATCTGGAAATTTAGAGTACGCGCGTTTTTGAGGGAAATAGATGTTAAAAGTGTAACTGATGAGGTAGTACCTACCCGCAACGCAGAATCAAGAGTGGGTCAAAAAGAATTGTATTGCTAATAGTATTTTTGTTGAATATTTAGAAGATTCTTATCTTGGTTTTGTTAAGAAAGAAATAACGGCTAAATATTTTTTTTTAAATTTAGATACCCTTTCCGAACGAAAAAGTTTTGCAACACAATTGGCCTTAAAAAAAAAAAACAGTTATTGTCTTTGAAATTATAAGGTGATACACCACTAATAAAACATTTTACTATTTTTGAAGATTTGATTACGGAAATATTGGCTGCCGGAGCCAAGTCAGAAGAATTTAAAATTATTTATATTGTATTAGTGATACTAGTATGAAAGTTTTAGACAGAAAATAAAAACGAGGTATTTAAAAGAAAAAGAATCGAAAATACATATTACATATTCAATAAACAACTACCCGCATAAAATTTATAATTAGAAGGCAAAGAGGAAGACACACTTTCTAAAATGCTATCATTGTGGACGTAAAGGACATGTTACTTAATGATTATTTTTATTTCAAGAGAGTGAATAAGAGTGAAGTTTCCGATAGAAGCAGGACTGTTCAGTCGATAGTTATCGAACCAACTACTGCTGATGAACAGCCTAGATTTGCTTTTATGGCCGGTAAAAATGAGCAGAGTATTCATAATGACCAAATCACATTCCTGTTGGACTCTGGAGCGTCAGACCACATTATAAGCAGGGACGATTTATTTTTATTAACTACACAAATTTATTAATTCCAATTAAAATTTTAGTGACATGGGTATTAATGGAATTTTGGAGGATGTATTATTCTGCCCCGAGGTTGCATATAACTTACTGTCCGTTTCTAAGATACAGAGAGCTGGAATGATGATTAATTTTGATCAAGATGGAGCTCGTATTATATGCAAGGATGGTATGGTAAGACATTAATTAATGGTAAGTTTTTAAACAATTTAATCTCTATAGGTTTTCACAACATGATTGATAATGTAAATGAAATTGAAACAATATTTACAATTGATATGTTATGTAAGGCATGTATAAATGCTAAACTTTTAAAAAAACATAAAAGATAAAATTTATGTGAAACGACCATTATATATTGTGCATTCCGACGTATGTGGACCTATCACTCCTTCGACCGTAGATAATGAAAATTATTTTGTGATATTTGTTGATCAATATACTCATGACTGTACTGTATACCTGATTACATATAAGTCAGATGTATTTTCAGTTTTTAAAGATTATATCGCAAAAAGTGAAGCTAATTTTAACTGTAGGTTAGTTAATCTATATTGCGATAACGGTGGAGAATATTTATCTACCGACATGAAAGATTACTGTGTGTAAAAAGGAATAACTTATCATTTAACTGTTCATAGAACTTCACAGTTAAATGGTGTTTCAGAGCGTATGATTAGAACTGTAACTGAAAAAGCTCGCACCATGTTGAGCGGTGCTAATTTAAAAAAAAAAAAAGTTTCTGGGGTGAAGCTGTATTGACAGCTGTTAGTAAATTTAACACCTACTAAAGCTTTGAAACACTCTCAAACACCATTTTTAATGTGGCATAATAGGAAACCACAAATTAAATACCTAAGAGTTTATGGATCTACGGTCTATGTTCATAATAAAACAAACAAGAATAAATTTGATGATAAATCGTGGAAAGGTATATTGGTGGGATATGAACCAAACGGTTATAAAGTTTGGAATACTGAAAGTAATAAATATGTTACTGTAAGGGATGTTGTTATAGATGAGACGAATTTTATGATATCCAGGCCTAAATTAAGGCTTGAAGGGAGTGATCTTAAAACTTCCAGTGACAAAACTGATATCATTGAACTAGGTTCAAAAATCAGTGTCAGTAGAGGGTCAACATTTTGACAGTTCTAAATCAGATAGTTTAAAATCTGATCAAGGTCTCAATAATCCCACAGAAATTCAGATAAGCGAGTCTGCTCAGTCAGATCGTGAAACTGAATGTACACATATCTCCCCCAATAATAACCAATAAACACACAGAACATACTTTACGTAGAAGTTATAAGCTTAAAGGTAATGCCCTTGTCTAAAGAAATAGATGGCGATTGCTTAGTATATGCACAATCTATTATATGTCAAGCTCCTAATTTTTATAGTGAAATTAAAACTCGAGAAGATAAAGCTCAGTGGGAGCAGGCTATTAAAGATGAACTTAATTATATTTTAACTAACAACACGTGGACCTTAGTCCCTAGGCCTATTAATAAAAACATTTTAGATTGCAAATGGGTTTTCTCCATAAAACATAATGATATGGAGAACCTCTTAGATACAAAGCCCGTCTTGTAGCAAGGGGTTGCAGTCAAGTCAGCTTTGGTTATAATGAAACTTTTGCTCCTGTTGCCAGGATTTACAGTTTCAGATTCATTATTAGTTTTGCTAAGCAGTATAACTTACTTGTACATCAAAGACGTCAAAACTGCGTTTTTAAATGGCCTATAATGTTCCCGAGGGTTTATAAAGTAAAAATAATTATGCTTGTAAATTAAATAGAGTACTGTATTGCCTGAAACAGGCAGCTAGATGTTGTTTCGAACTATTTGAACAATCACTTAAAGAAAAGGGCTTCGAAAATTCATCAGTTGATCGATGCATATATGTTTTAAATAATGGGAGTATATGTATAAATATGTCGATGATTTAGTTATAGCATGTGCTGAAATCCATACTATGACAGATATAAAATAGTATTTAAAGTGTAAATTTGCTATGACTGACTTAGGTGATATTAAATTATTTCTAGGTATTACAATTACATAGTGTAATGATAAAATAACACTAGACCAAAGTGCATGTATATTAAGACAATCTTAAATAAATATTAAATGTCTGAATGTAATCCTACAAATACGCCTATGGAAATCAAACCGAATTATAAAGCGTTAAATTTAGATTGTAATTATAACGCACCATGTTGTAATCTCATTGGTTGTTTAATGTATGTAATGTTATGTACGAGACCAGAAATACTAATAAAATAATAAATATTTATGGCAATGCCTGAAAAGTGTGCTTAGATATTTAAAAGGTTCAATTGATCTAAAATTAGTATATAAAAAGTGTAACTATAATCATATTCTTAGTGGCTATGTAGACTCATATTGGGAAGGAAATAAAATGACAGATAGAAAGAGTTACTACATTTAAATTATTTGAAAATTGTACTGTTACATGGAATACAAAGAGACAAACATCAGTAGCAGCTTCTTCCACTGAAGCTGAACATATGGCCTTGTTTGAGGCGTTTAATGAAGCATTATGGCTTAAGTCTCTAGCTATAAGTATTCACATGAATTTAAAAGGTCCGATAGTTCTTTTTGAGGATAATAACGGCTGCATTAGTATAGCGAATAAGCTAATTAATTAAAAGCAGTCGAGGCATATTGATATATAAAATATCATTTTACCCGAGAACAGGTTGAGAAAAATGTCATAAAATTAAATTATATTCCCACAGGTAAACAGTTAGCCGATGTGCTCACAAAACTGCTACCTTCAATAGCATTTAAAACACATAGAGCTGAAATAGGCTTAGAATAAGTGTGTCATGTATTTAAGAATTTCATTAAAGCATTTCATGTAAAATTAATTGTAATGTCACATGGTTTGATTAGGTTTTCGCTGGGTTTCCCTAATCCTTTGCAACAAATGTTGAACCATTACTTCATTATTTTCCCCAGCCAATCACTTGGAAGTTATGTGTGATCAATGTAGATAACTATGTAATTAATTGTAAACAGAATCGATAGATTAATTTTTGAGGGGGCGTGTTGAATATTTAAATATAATGCAAAAATAAATACATTATAAATAGATATTAATCGAATAGTTATAATCGATATGTTGTGTTGTCAATCCGATAGTATAATCGTTCAGCATTCACTCGCCCACTTCACTTGACCTGTGATCATCTGCTAGGCAAGACGCACTTACCTTCCTTGTGACTTATATTCAATAAATGAATAATATTCAGAAGTATCAATGTGTTTTGGTTCTTAACCTCCTACATTCGGCATATAATAACCGCGTCGATTCTATAAAATACTATATTAAGAAGCAATCTCATCGCGACTTACATTTGGCTGACATTCAATTTCGCTTATGATTTTCAACCTTTGTATTGGATAAAACAAAAATAGGATGAAAACAATGATCTAGATTGATGTCTGGTTTGTAATGCGGTTATATATGATACCTTTGAGATTTGTAATGCACTGTAATTAAGTTAAAAGCTGCACTTAATCGTAACGATTATACCGTACTTCAGAAACCACAGTAAGTAATAAACACAATGTTAAAAGCCCATAATCGTCTCATAACAGGCGGTAAAGCTTTTGTTCGATAATTAACAGCACCGCAGGTTACAGGAACAAACACGAGTGTGTTGGTTGAAACTGAGTACTTTTCGATGTTTGTTGTGTAGAACAAATTATTTTTAACCGACTTCAAAAAAGAAGGAGGTTCTCAATTCGACCGTATATATGTTTTTCTTTTTTATGTGTATTCGCGGATAACTTCGTCGTTTATGAACCGATTTTGGATGATTTTTTTAATGGAAAGCAGATATCCCAGCGGTGGTACCATGATAAGGACATTAAGATCTGATGATGGCATCCAAGAGAAATCGATTCGAAACTTGAAGTCGGTTTTTGTTTTTGTTAAAATGGTACTTGTAATGTTATGTGTTTGGATCGTTTAGTTTTTATAATCATTGTCCATGTAAATTGTATTCGATAAGAGACGAGTATTGAAATTACTATTTGGATTGCATTCTATATCTATGACAAATTCTACTGTATAATCTGCACAATAAAACTGCCTCCCATATACGCAATACGACCTTCAAACCTTCAAGAAAACAGGTTACTCCTTAAAAAGCCGGCAACGCACTTGTGACGCCTCTGGCGTTGCGGGTGTCCATGGACGGCTATTGAATAAAAAAAAACTTTGCCGTCTAAGAAAACTGTTGAGCTCTGTTGGCGCGGGTCCCTAGTTATGACACATGAAAGACAACACTAGTACTTCTTTATCTAAGTCTTGGTATACATACAACTACATAGGATATGATAATAAATCATATCTACTCTTTGTATAAAGTATCTTAAGTGATGTATATATGTGAAAGGGAATTCTTCACACCGGTTTTCTGTGAGGCCGTGGTAACACTCCGGTCGAGCCGTCCCATTTATGTCGACGCGTGGCTCTTCCACGGCGCGGCATTTCTCCCCGGTCGTGTCAGATAAAGGTACCATGACATTGTGAGAGTGAGGAAACAGAGAGTGCACGTGTGGTTGTACATACACGTGCTTGCCTGCAAGCTAAATGGCGTTGTGTGTCAGATGTAAGAAAATCTATTTAAAAAAATCAACCAGTCCACTGCTAATGACAATATGTATCCAACTAAAATAACAACTGACCTGAAAAAATTAATTAAAAGTACATTATGGAGCAAATTATATAAAACTATTGTAACGGTGGATTAGCTAGGACGGCGGCAAAGCAAACACGTTATTGTAGCACTAGCTCACAATCACAATACTCTCCAATGTACACCAAGTAGAACGTCTAGGATATGAATTATTTAAACACCATCAGCAACACCCACGAAGGGGTTGGAGCAACGCTCACCCCTCCGCGCTGCCCTATGGAATTCGTTGCCAGACTAGCGATTCCCCCACTGGCAAATATCGCCTCACGCGGATCAAAGGGAGAGAAATTAGCCGGTACTAGTACATACGATATAAATCATAAATACAGTAAATCATAAATCAAATAATAGAAAACTATTATGACTCAGGAGTGACCCATGTCACAATCAAGAGATATGGACGTCGCGAGATCTGAAGAAAAAATTGTCCCCGGTTTCCGATCGCGACGCTTTATATAGATTTCATCCCCACCTCGCCTGACTCGTGGAACCGTTCGATAGTGGCACATGTTTGTAATACTTATATTATTCGGATACCCTCATTCCGACATATAATACTTGTAACGGTCGATTAGCACCAAGTAGAACGTTCGGGATATGAATGCGTGAAATTACTCGAACGAAGGTATTTTTATAGTATTTGACAGGCTTGACCCAATTCAATACTAAATTCACATATTTAGTAGATAATGTCAAATATTGTTTACCATAAATATTCTAATGATTATTAGCATACAATTATTATTTGATAATACAGGATTGTGTAACATTAAAGATTTGATATGAAATATAAGTCGCGCCGAAAGCTGACAAGCGGAAGGCGCCAAGATATTAATATGAATCAACTATTTACTTGTTTATAAAATCACCAATTGAATTATAAGTTTATAATATATTTTATTTTATGCCTAGTAATTATTAAGATTTAAACAAATGAGGCATTTATACGAGGTTGGAATCGTTACTTATAACATTCGGCCATCCTGTGCATGCCGTGTCCCACGGCGATCAGAGCTGCCACTAATTTAATTAAATCTGGTACTGACCAATTTATTTATTTTTTCTAGATCACATAGCTTTTATTTGCTATAAGTCACACAGTTTCGTATTTGCTATACGTCACACAGTTTCGTATTTGCTAACGTCACACAGTTACGTATTTGCTATACGTCACAGTTTCGTATTTGCTATACGTCACACAGTTTCGTATTTGTTTGTAATACGTCACACAGCTTTTGTTTTAACCTGCATCACACAGCTTTTATTTTTAATACGTCACACAGCTTTTGTTTTTACTACATCACACAGCTTTTGTTTTTACTACATCACACAGCTTTTGTTTTTACTACATCACACAGCTTTTGTTTTTACTTCATCACACAGCTTTTATTTTGTACTACATCTATAGTTGTTACACGGACTTGACCACATAGCCGCCCGTATTCACATGTAGTACTTGAATTTGGAAACATAGCTTAATTTAAGTAAAAAGACTTGATCACACAGCCGTCTTTACAGGTAAGATTTAACACACAGCGGTAAATAACTGTTTACTTAGTATTATCACACAGTGTAGGTACTATATAATTGCAGACAAGTATAGGTAAATTGAAATCATGAACTTTTGTTAACACTTTTAAATTTCATTATAAATAAACTGGAACGTACTCACCAGATGTACAAATAGATATACTTTACTGCACCTTCACCAATTACTCAAACGAAAACAAGAAAATTTCGTAGGGTATCCAAATAAAGATTTCGTTTACTTTTAAATATTTTCAAAACAGGACGCGCGAGAATGCTAGATCCCACTTCTGAAATGTAACGGTCGATTAGCACCAAGTAGAACGTTCGGGATATGAATGCGTGAAATTACTCGAACGAAGGTATTTTTATAGTATTTGACAGGCTTGACCCAATTCAATACTAAATTCACATATTTAGTAGATAATGTCAAATATTGTTTACCATAAATATTCTAATGATTATTAGCATACAATTATTATTTGATAATACAGGATTGTGTAACATTAAAGATTTGATATGAAATATAAGTCGCGCCGAAAGCTGACAAGCGGAAGGCGCCAAGATATTAATATGAATCAACTATTTACTTGTTTATAAAATCACCAATTGAATTATAAGTTTATAATATATTTTATTTTATGCCTAGTAATTATTAAGATTTAAACAAATGAGGCATTTATACGAGGTTGGAATCGTTACTTATAACATACTATACTATTATTTAACACATTTTTAGCCAATGGTAACTGTTACTTAATTTATTTGATTTATACACCGCAGTACCGCACTTGTTATTGCACCTTTATAACAACAACTGCGAGTAACACCGCATGTTGAATCTAGTTTAAATAAAATTAGCCCAAGTTTCTCCTAATATCATCAGCTATCTGCCAGTTAAAGTCACGTTGAAATCAGTCCAGCCGTTCCAGAGATTAGCTGGAATAACCACGCAGACAGACAGACTTAAATTGAGAAAATTGAGTTATTGATGTAATACCATATATACTTTCACTAGCTTTTACACGCAGCTTCGCTCACGCAGACTTACCCCCTGATTTACCTCCTTAGGGGTGGAATTTCAAAAATTACTTTCTTAGTGCTCACTTACGTTATATAAAGAACCTACATGCAAAATTTCAGGATTCTAGGTTCAGCGGTTTGGGCTGTGCGTTGATCTCTGGGTATGTCAGTCAGTCAGTCAGTCACCTTACTCTTTTATATATAGATATGCATTCAGTAAAAAGCCGTAATTCTGACATCAGACACTTCAATTTTATTTATTTGTATTGGTGTAGATTCAATGTGAGACACAATTTAAGTGTATTTCATTGTTCTTAAGTTGTTATAGTGATTCTTCATTTACTACGTGCTTCTTATAGGTAACCATTAAACTTCAGAGACATCAGATTCCTATCAATAGCACTTAACCATTAAATTCAGAGATAAGATAAAAACTTTTTGGAGAGAGCACTAGTAAAGTTTTTCCGTCGGTTTTATGACTGTCATATATACCTTTAAGGGTTTCGCAGCCAAAATTAGGTAAAGAAACATAAATTTTCCTAGAGACAATTATTACATTTCTGATTCTAATCCCAAGCTAGTTTCGATAGCTTTGTACAAAACAAAATTATTAACCTACATAGCTTCTGTTTGAGTAAAAAAAAAACTTCGTTTAAAAAAACCGACTTCAAAAACTGAAAAGTATAAAATAACTAATTTGTATGTGCTACCTATTCATAGGTTTGAATTCGGTGCCAAGCCAAATGTAATAGTAGGTGCCACACTCGCTATATTTCGAGACGAACGTCAACGACGTCACCGACGCTTCGGTTGTTTTGTCCTACGCGAAGAGCAGCTATCCCGCTCAAGGTCACGCGCGGCGAGTCCTACTATTACATTTTGGCCCGGCACCGACTTCAAACCTATGAATAGGTAGCACATACAAATTAAGTTATTTTATACTTTTCGGTTTTTGAAGTCGGTTTTTTTTTTTCACTTTTTAGTCTTTCTCAAGTCTCATCATCATTTCACCTAAATAACTTGAAAGAATACGACTAAAGGTAACATACAACATACTGTATAGAATAATAAATAAATATTTCGGACATGATGTTTACAGAATATGAAAGCATGCAGACAATTGCCTTAACTTTATTGCAGGCGCTCACGTAAATTTAAGGGTTTCCTTCAATTTCCTTGGGATTCCATCATCAGATCCTGATATGGTGGCAATGGGACCACATGGAGAGCATACCCTTTCGAATACAAAAATAATTTTCAAAATCGGTCCACAATTGACGGAGTAATCAATGTACATACATAAAAAAAAACAAAAAAAAACCGATGAAATTGAGAACCTCCTCCTTTTAGAAGTCGGTTAAAAATATAAACTTGATTTCATAGCTGTAAACAAAAACCTGTACTATACTTTCGAATGCTGTCATTTAAAATGTCGCATTTACAAAGGAATGCTAGCAATGTGAATGTCGAAACTACAAATATTTAAAAATATAGAAATATATAAATTATGAAAGAATATATATTGTCATCGGTGACATAAGTGACAAATATGGAGGTAAAATAAAATGTAGCTAATATTTTTATTTTTGATATTCATTCAACAAAAAACATTTTCTTAGATAAAAACAAGTCTCTTTAGACAGAAATAAATCGTATACTCATACTCATTTTAAATAATGCTTTTACTTTGTTGAATAACAAATACAAATCATATAATCGACTGCACGTTTGGCCTAGTGGTTTAACGGTCACCACGCCGTTTCCTACTTCGCACAGGTGTCGTGGGTTCAAATCCCACGTAGGACAACACTTTGTGTGATCCACAAATTGTTATTCTGAGTCTGGGTGTTATTTGTGTCCGTTTCATGTATGTTTTGTAAAGTCCCCCGCGACACAGGATTTATTCCTAGTGCGGGAGTTTTCTTTAAAAGAAAGAAAAAGAATTGAATACAAACAAACATCACTATACGAAGGACAGTCATTTAAATTAAGGCAGAAACAACAAACAATACGATTCGCCTCTTGGAAAAACACAGCTTTCATTTTTCAAAGCTTGATAGGTACATTAGCAAGATACTGCAAATGTTCTGGAAGAAACAGTAGGTACAATATACTCTCTTTTTGTGATCGTCCACTTCTCTTTGTAACAATTTTGGCGTAAATTTTAATGATAAAAACAAACTTATTTGAGCATTTTGATGTCCAGGGGATTAAAGTTACTTACATCTCATTGTCGAGATATTTTAGAAGCGCGAAAATGGGGAATGCGAGTGCTGCGTAGTTAAACAGATAATTAAATTAATACAGTGAAAATGCGTTGTCGTTTGTAGATTTTATGGCTGTAATTAATGATAAAATGTGAGCTCAACGCAATATCATATGAGCTTCTGTAACCTTTACAAAGCTGGTGAATAATTTTCAAAGACAAAATGTGAAGATCAAATTTCAACATGTGTTTTTTAACATTGTTGTAAATGTCATAGTGGTTATCGTTATTTAAGGGTTAATAAATTTATATATGCATAGCCAATCAATTAATTACTCAACATAGATCAAAAGTAGAGTCGAAGTAATTGCTTTTGCAATATTCATCATGTCTCTTGTCTTAATAAAGTAAGAAGCTCTGACTTCTTAAAGTTTGTTACCTAGAAAGGATTTACGATTTGTATTTATTTAATAATTTGAATTATTACTTTCGCCTAGATTTGGAGACGGTTTGGGACAGGAATGAAGTGAACTATTTAAGATACGTTTATAGTTAAGATACTTTATAAGATTTGTGAATAATAAAGAGAAAATATTTTGAAATTCATGCCAACGAATTAGATTATATATTGTTATGTTAAGATATGTTATGCCTAGTCTGGTATCTTATGTCTGTTTTCATTTTTGTTTTGCTGTGTTATAGATACGCAACAACAAACAAATAAAATTGAAGTGGCTGTTTGTGTAATTTAAATTCACAGGTTTTCACTAAGAACGTATATTATACGGTACTTACATTAAAATAGCAATTTTTTAAATTTTTTGTCTGACTGTCTGTGTATTTGTTCGAGGTAATCTCTGAACCGATTTAGAAGGGGCTTTAAGTCTTTTTATACCGACCCATTATCGATACCTTTCTGAAATAAACAGTATTTTATTTGGTTTTATATACGTTTTTTATTTGAAAGCCAGTTTCCATACGGTGGTTCTTAGCTATGTTTGGTTAATATCGGTCCAGTAGTTTGAGAGTAACAGCTGTTTTTCAAAATGATATAAGGCATTTTTGGCGTATGATTACTCGATTAAGTGTTTGTCATAATTGTCGTTCCAGTATAAACGTAAAATGACAATTAATTGATAAGTTCGACCTAATGCAGCGTAGGGGGTTTTTATTATTTTAATATAATTTAATTTATAGTTATTTGTATATTACTAACTGAGCCATGAAACTTTATTTGCGTCTCTTTTCTAAAGCTTGACTTCTATTGATCGTTCTATTCTTTTGGATTGGCGATTACCGCCGCCCATGGACACTTGCAACACCAGAAGCGTCACAAGTGCGTTACCGGTCTTTTGGGAATGGGGGGGGGGGGAGGTAGGGGTAGGGGATTGGGGTATGGGCCTCCAGTATCCTCACTCACTCGGTGAAACACAGCGCAAGCACTATTTCACACCGGTTTGCTCCCCCATAAGCGTGGCTCTCCCACGGTAAACTGTAGCCTTCCTCGATAAATGGGCTACTAACACTAAAATAATAGTTGAAATTGGTCCAGCAGTTCACGCGTGATGCCATGACATAAGGAAATAGGAATCCGTTTGTAAATTTTTTTGATATTAGATACAGTTTATTAAAAAATAAATACATTTTTATTTGGCAATAGTTCAGATGGAAATAAGATTCGTGCCTGTATAAATATAAATATGAAATAAATATATAAATAAATATGTTATTTTCATTAGTTGACTTTATCGATGGTGTTTTATACTTATTAAGAATTTTTAAGATGTATAAAATACAAACGTATACGTATAATAATAAAAAAAAATATAGTTATTAAACTGAATAACGTAACAAAAAATGGTTTGATTATTGTAGCAGTTTTAATTACCTTTCTGATCGGTATTTGTATATTATATGAACAGCTCATAAACTTATAAGTGTGAGGTTATACACGATTTTATTAAAAATAAAACTAAAATGTATGTAGCTTATCATCGCTTGGATATTTAGGACTGAGTAATGAGACAAATTTAAAATGTAATGTACGAACAACTTATTATTCTGTTACGATCCGAGAATCTAGATGAAGTACCTATAATTTTAAGTATTCTGAGTTATTGCGGGCTGTGGTTTATTTATTTATATGATAATATTGTAGTCAATCCTTTATATGTACCTATTATGTAAATATTATTGTTAAATAATTAAACTTTTTGACAAATAATAATACACACATCAAAAGTGTCTAGGGATCAACATATGTGTCTAGGGATCAACATATATTTTTGCAATAACTTTTCTCCTGATTGATATTAATTAAAATTTTCTTTAAGGATTCATCAAATAAAGTGTTTTCGTTTGTCACAGTAACGATAAACCAAGTCACCTTTGCATTAATAAAGAAATTTGCCATTTTCCTAATAAAGGGATTTTTGACATTTGAACCACTAACATTAAAGTTCGAAAAAAAGACTGAAATAACAGTTTTCTTTAAAATTTTATTAGGTAACTTAAACAATTAATAATCCGTGTTTCTACCGCGAACACTAACAACACAAGAATCGGTTTGGCATACCCAAATGAGTTCATCCAAATCACGCTGTGGAATGGCCGCCCATGTTCGTTGCAACAACAAAAAAAGGTCTTCTTGCGACTGGATACCCTCCATATTCGGCAGAGCTCTTCTCTGTAGCATATCCCATGCATGCTCAATCGGGTTCAAGTCTGGCGACTGAGCAGGCCAGGGCCAAAGCCACATCTCAATCTCAAGAAATCCGCATAAAAATGCTTGATCCCTAGACACTTTTGATGTGTGTATTTACATCCTTCCTACTAATATTATAGATACGAAAGTTTGTAAGGATGTGTGTGTGTTTGTTACTCTTTCACGCAAAAACTACTAAACGAATTTGGATGAAACTGTTCAGTAATATAGCTTATACATCAGAAAAACACATAGCATTTGCCGCGATAATCGAAATCACGCGGGTGGAGTCGCGGGCAACAGCTAGTAATACATAATAACAATATCAGATTTGGTGATAGTCATATCTTAATTTTCTTATCGCCTATGGCTCCGCCCTCGTGTATGTCGGTTATCACGGCAAATGCTATGTGTTTTTCTGCCGCAAAACGCATCGTGCTGCAAATCGCCCTACACCACATTTAACCAACGTAGGCTAACGTGGTGTAGCTCTCCACTCTAGCAATTTTTCATTTATAAGTTAGTCATTTCTAGCTAAGGTTGCCTAGTATTAGTTAAAAAGGTTTTGTAAGTACGGTCCTAAAATCTTTCTTTTTCAATCATGCCTTAGGTTAGTTAACTTCCTATACTTTTCAAGTAGCTCTAAACGGATATGGCTCTTTTGAAACAGCACGAACCTTATATTGTCAGAAGGCTAATTCAGAACTCTTTGATTTTTAGTTTCTATTAAACTTTTTGTTGCTTCTGTATAGTATAGTATCTTTATAATATAAAGAGTGTTTTCGAATCCAAAATTTTCTAATCATTACAATCACCAAATAAAATGCGTAAGTTGTCTCTTTATTAACGACTTATAATAGCAATTATTTTGAACTTCTCTTAGAGCATCTTCTTAATGAAGGTTGTATAACCTTTGTTAGTTATTTTTATTTACAAATATAAGCGAGTTAACTCTTAAAAAGATCAAAAATTGACAAGGCTCGAATTTTAGAAATAACGTCAGTCTGCCAATCGTGCATTTTCACCAGAGTCAATATATTTAGTCGCCCACTGGAGCATAATGTTTAGATTAATAGTTAAATAAATATAAAATATTTAATTTCATTATAGCACGAAAATACAATACTTAATAATATATTCTAGATTCATATTTGTTTAGTGTACTTGTAAGTAAATAAACGCCACACGACAAAAAAAATATCCGCAAGCAAAAGTCACGCTCGTAACAAATATCTGCTTTGTCTCGTGACAAAAAACAATTTTCAAAAGGAAAATTCAAAAATAAAAAAAATCGCTAGCAACCTGTGGTAAATGTACAATACAATGTGTTGAGTAATGGTCCCGGAGTGAGCGTTTCCTGGACCATGTCGGGCTCTGTCGACATAGGCAGGACAGAATTGATTGCGTCCACGCCACACCTGGAGCTTTGTATTATGTATTTATAATACATTTTATGTATTTATGAAAGTAGACATTATGCGACATGCGACTGTGGAACGCTCTGGTGGTCGCAATCAGACGTGCACAATCACTGACCGTCTTTAAGCGACTGGTAAAGGAACATTACTTGGGAGTTATCAATAGTTTTATATTATATAATTAGTAGTATTTATTATTATTATTTATTATGTCCTATTTTTAGCTAATTTTAGCTATTTTTTAATGGATTACTTCATTAAAACACTTATTTTAAATGCCCAGAGTGAAAAACATATAAATCAAAAAAAATTAGTACATTTTCAAAACTACTTCTAGCAACACTAAAAATTCGCCAAAATGCTTATCTGTTAAACGACCGTTTCGGGCGTGCGGTTGTCAAGATTTTAAACATCAATTTGAATTTGTTAAATTAGTTCTATCCTTGTCACTCTTTCTTAAATTGTACAAAGTAAAACAGAGATGCAATATAATGCCACTTTAAAACCAAACTTCGACTATTTTAGCTCTGTGACCTTGTCAATGGCGGTGACTGCCGGCTGTGCGCGTGAATGTTTATTTAAAGTGTTTAGTAATTTTAAACTTGAGTGCTTTGTTAAATTTGCAACTTTATATCACAAGTACACTACCTAGTCTTTTAAATAAATACAACAGAAAGCCACTTCAACCACGGTGAATCACAGTGAAACGGAGATTAGAAGTGTAAACAAACCCATTGTTTTGTCATGTTTTGAAGTGGCTATTGATGTTTGATTTGCCTGGAAGAGATTGCATGTGAGCCGCCAATTGTACCTACTGACCTAGCATTAAGTCATTTACTTAGTTATCTATATTACATTTTGACTGCCTCGTTGGTCTCGCGGTTGGCGTGTGCGACTGCTGATCATGAGGTCTTGGGTTCGATTCCCGGGTCGGACCAAATGTTTGTATGATCTACAAATATTTGTTTCGGAGTTAGGGTGTTTTCTATGTATAATACGTATGTATTTACAAAAAAAAGTATGTATGTATTTGTATTACTTGTCTAGTACCCATAACACAAGCTCTGCTTAGCTTGGGACTAGATGGCGTTGTGTGTTAGATGTCTGAAATATATCTTATTTATTTATTATTATTATTTATTATCTGGTGTACAATAAAGAGTTATTATTGTTATAAAACAATGCAACAAGATAAAAGACAATCAGTCGAAAGAGTAGACGCCGTCTAATCTTCAAAATACTTCAACCCTACGACGTTTATCTATTTATCGTAACGTTGGACTGTATTGTGATTACGAGTGACCTACCTTATGTTTCGTTTCTATCGAAGAAGTATACTAATGTGATCGGGAATTTGTGTGATTGTTAAGGTGCTCCCACACAGCACTTATATAATGTTAGAGAATGTTGGATAACAATAAAAAAAAAAAAATTGTTAAAATGTTACGATGTTATACAATATCATGTAACATATTGTTACAACAAATGTTATAAAATGTTATCGTGTTACACAATGTTTTATAACCTTATATAACTGCTGTGTGGGAGCACCTTTACTGTGTCGTCTTGAAAACTAGACGTACACATTTAAGTCATATTGGCTTGTTACCCCTATTTGCCTATGTAAAGAAGAAGTTAAATTACTTTATCTTTAAAAATAACCTGTCTACTATGAGTTTGATTGTTTAAAAAAAATATAATACATTGTATATTATTTGTCTGAGAGTGAAACTATTATGGTAGGTTCGATAGAATTTCCATTGGATAAGATTAGATTAATTTTAACACAGAGACAAATATTTAGTCTTCAGGTATTTTTAGATTTTTAGTTTATTAATTATCTTACAGTAGACAACATTCAAAAGTCAACAAAATAAACTTATCTTTTATGCAAATAAACAAAATCATAATCAAACTCGGTAATTTTGAGAATTTACACGGTCTATCATGGTAATGCTACTAATTATTGAGTTGTATTTTTTTTTATAGAATAGGCGGGCAAACGAGCAGACGTATCGCCTGATGGTAAGCGATTACCGCCGCCCATGGACACCTGCAACACCAGAAGCGTCACAAGTGCGTTGCCGGCCTTTTGGGGATGGGGGAGGGAGGTAGGGTAAGGGGATTGGGGTATGGGCCTCCGTTATCCTAACTCACTCGGTGAAACATAGCGCAAGCACTATTTCACACCGGTTTTCTGCGAAGCCGTGGTATCACTCCGGTCGAGCCGGCCCATTCATGCCGAAGCATGGCTTTCCCACGGTTATTCATTGAACGTAGTAATATTAGTTCAATGGTTCTATTTATTTTAAAGGTAATGAATAATCTTGGGCTTATTATTTTACTCTGTTATGATCTTCATATGGAGTTCTCATTACACACATCACATTACAAAAGATATAGTGTGTTTAATGTTTTTGTGTGCTTAAAGTCAATGGCGTTGTTTCCCCTTCCACTCCAATAAAATATCTCTGAAGAGTCTATACAATTTAATAATTATTGTAGATTATACTCTGTGTAAACATTTCGATGTTTTCTAAAACTCATTTTATGTATGTTTATTAAAGACCTATAAGAATTAAGCTTATATCTAAGTGACAAGAATACCCTAGACTAATTAATTACTACTACTAATATACATATGTACATAGAGGTACATATAAACATTAGCAATTTAGTACGGTACGTATTTCGACTCCGCAAAACCCAGACTTTATAATAAGGACACGTAATCATACAAGATTATATATCCAAGGCAAGAAAGTGTTCCCTGCGAAGTTCTACATAAGACCACAATGTTACATATTTGAGTCATGATGTAGGTTAATTCCTTGTAATTGAATATAAAATTTCTTACGAGGCTTCGTGGAGCTCCTGAGTGCCTTAAATTAAATAGAAAAAGAAATGAAATCTAATGTAGTACTTGTGTAGTGGGTATTGTGTTTTATTATAAAGGTAGGTTCAAAATGAGTCTATCTATGTACTCGTATATAACCTAAAACGACGAAAAATTATGACCCAACTGGAAAGGTTAGCACTCGGTAATTTATTTATAATATCCTCGATTATTTGATGTCACTACTCGCTACAGCTAATTGCTATAGCGTAAGTTAAGCAAACTGTTTAAAATTGGTAGAGTCACATTGAAAAAAATTATTTTAAGAATACAAATTATGGATAGATTATATGTGTATGTATATCATACCATAAGTAATTCAATAATAAGTGAGATACATACATAGTTTTATTAACATGTTTAAATTTTTAAATGTCGTCCTTAGAAGATGCTTTCTATGTTTTATTATTCATTATTGTATTAGTTACCGTTTGTATATAATTTATATCGCGAAATACAAGAATTCAAAAATTTCCAATAAGTTTAATTTCCAAAAGCAAAAGTATTGTTAAAAAAACTTCCATAAATTTCGTGAAGATTCTCTGAAATTTAGAGACACAAAAATCAAATTATATAAAGTTTGGTTAAAGTTCATAATTGAAAGTTTGAAAATTGAGTAACAAAAAACTCTTTTACAGGGTTTCGTAGACCAACGAGTCGAAAAAGAACCCTTAAAATTTAATTATCCGTTTTTACCCGGAGATTATTGGTAAAATTTATGGACCCTATACACACAGAGGGGCGAAAATAAAATCCTTGTAGCGTATCGTTGGATAGGTCTATAAAACAAACATGTCATGATGAATATTTTTTATTTATTTAGGTATTGGTCAGATTGGCGCCTAAAGCTTACAACTTAAAGCTTACAACTATGCATTATGTTAAATATGTAGATTTAGAACATTTCTTACAAAAAAAAAACACGTACTGTTCCTTTTTGTTTTTTCTGAAATCATATTTTACTTTCCGTGATCTAATTGAAACTATTCAAGTATGCTCCAAGGATTCTCGAATATATCAAGTGAAAAATTAACGGTGGAAATCAAAGATTTATTAGTTTCTACTATGAAATTTCACTACATCTCTTTTTATTGAAATAAAAATTATATTTTTCATATTGCCAACAAACATTATTATTATTAGAATTAAATAAAAAACTATACTTAATTATATTTAATAAAATTAATACTTTTCCCATTGAACTATAATCTAGATTACAAGTAAAGAAATAAAAAAAGACGAGTAGCTCTCGGGGACTGCCGCGGTAAAGCTATTGCATAGCATTTTTTATAAACTTATGCAATTTTTTTATTTTTTTTATTTATGCAGTATGTATATGTCGGCGCAACTACAACGATTAGTCTAGAAAACCTAGAATAATTGAGTTAAATCGTTTGATTGTTCCAAAATTAGTTTATTAACCACCAGTTGATTACTTAAAAGTTTATTATGATGTAAAATGAATGTCACTATAATTTCAATAACTACCCTAAAATCTTACAAACACGTGCACGTGTGCCGCGAGTGTGGCATTTGCCATTATAAAGATATGATAGTCTACTTCGTGCGTGACAGAGACAGATAGATTCGTTGATACGTTGTTCGGAGCAGCTCGTCTCGATTCGTGCGAGCTTCTGGTGTCAGGTTTTATTTTCGTTACGTTACGGAATTTATTGTTTCGGTCGCCGCGCTCAAAAGCCACAAAGCCCGCGATAAAAGCTATGCAATAGCTTAAAAAGTAATTTACCCTTGTATTCAAAATAGATTTTGTTACATTAATTCACGATCGGAAAATTAACTATCTAGTACATTGATTGGGGATTTTTTAGGAGAAAAAAGAAAGGAGCAGCCTTCATTTTATCATTTGAAAACGGGAATAAATCTTGGAGAATCTATTCAGGTCAAGGATTACTTGGGTTATGCGACTCCGCTTGCTATGACAAAAAAAAAAAGTTGCCAGCAGAGTCACTCGCGTTTTATTTTCTTATTCCGTGTTTCTATCTTAAAAATGACGAAATTCCTTTCAAAACCCATCACATATATTACTCCCGTGTAAAATTTTTGAAAAATATTTTAAGTAGGTACGACATAAAAGTATCAGCTGAAAAAAAAAAAGTTTAAACCCCAGCTGCGTAGTCATCGTTGATGAATCACGTCAGTCAGGGCACTTAATAATAGGTCTTTACCTATGAAATTGCCGTTTTGTATGCAATAAGTGAAAGTACTTATTTTTTCAAACTTTTTTATTTCTGTTATTCGAAGTAATCACCCATGCAATCGACGCATCTTTGCCAACACATTGGCAGTTTATTGATGCCCTTCTTGTAAAAATCAGCTGGACGGGAGGCAACAAACTCTTCAAAGGCATTTTGTACTGCCTCTCGGGAATTGAATTTTTTCCCCACTAAAAAGTTGTCTAAATTTTGGAAAAAGTAATAGTCGGTAAGTGCAAGGTCTGGTGAGTATGGCGGATGAGGGAGAACTTCCAACCCCAGCTCTTGCAGCTTGGAGGCTGTCTGTTGCGCAGTATGGGGTCGCGCGTTGTCGTGAAGGAGCAGTGGGGACGACCGATTGACCAAAGCTGGTTGCAGATGTGCAAGCTTCTCCATCATTCTCTCCAATTCTTCACAGTATACATCTGCATTAATACTCATGCCGTTTTGTAAAAAGCTGTGGTGAATCACACCCGCACTAGACCACCACCTTTTTAGGGGTCATTTTTGGTTTAGGGCATTGCTTTGGTGCTGAACCAGGGTCTAACCAACTTGCTGAGCGCTTTCGATTGTCGAACAGAATCCATTTTTCGTCGCACGTAGCAATTCGTTTCAAAATTCCTTCATTTCTTTGCCTGTTGAGCAGCGCAAGGCAGGTCTCGACGCGTACGTTGCGCTGGCGATCGTTAAGGTCGTGGGGCACCCATCTATCAAGCTTTTTTACCTTGCCAATTTGTCGCAAATAGATCAATATTCTTTTGATGCTTACATTAAAAGCTGCAGCTAGCTCAGCTGTAGATTGAGTTTCGTCAGCTTCCACAATCGCCTTTAATTCATTATTGTTAACCTAAGTCTCCGGACGACCACGAGCTTCATTTTTCAAGTCAAAATTTCCAGAACGGAACCAGGAATACCGATAACGGGTTGTGCGTTCGTTTGTACAGTTCTCTGCGTAAACGTTTTTTATGTTACGTGCCGTTTGTGTCGCATTGGTGCCACGACGGAATTCATATTTCATAATTACACAAATTTTTAAAGTATCCATTATGACGAAAAATGTTCAAATGTAATGAAAATACAACGCTAATCAAATAACAAAATACTGAGTTTGTAAATAGAATGTCATGGTTTTGAAACAAAATTAATTTGAATTTAGAATACAGAGCCATTACAAACTTTTTTTTATTTGAAATGACCAGTACTGAAGAACGGCAATTTCATAGGTAAAGACCTAATAATATATTACGTATATGGTAATTGGTAAGCCTATGATTTGCAATCTACACCATATCAATACATATAATAAAATCGTAACTGGTCGATGTCTGTACATGGAAGATATTTAAGAAAAACTGTTATAGAGGGTTTTATGAACGCAAAGAATCCAAAACAATTATTTTTAGAACTTTTGGCTGTTTGTCTGTACGTTTGTGCACGCTAATCTCAGAAACGGCATAACCGATTTGAATGCGCTTTTCACTAATACGTTGCGGTTTGCTCCACTTAACAGTTGGTTTATGAATAAAAAAATTATATCGGTTCGAAGAATCACCGCTATAACCGACCTTCACGCGGATGGAGTCGCAGGTAAAAGGTAGTGTGATATGGTAGCATTTAAATTAATCTTATTTAATTATTTAGGATATTACATATTCAGAACACCTACTTTGTGAAACTTTTCTAAAGCTGTGTTCGTTCCACACAAATTATATTATTAATTGGTATAGTAAGTATTACATTTATTTAGCACACAAAAATTAAAATGGCTACTATTTATGAATTACACAAACAAGTTTGCAGAAAATACTTAAGACGCTAAACAACTGTAATATTATATTCAACGTTAATAATAACTATTTCTAAGAATTTTTAAGAAAGAAAATGTTGGAGCTTTTCAGAGTCGCCGAGTAGAATTGAATGCCAAATAAATAATTCAATTGAAAACTTGGAGCGAAGTCAAAGGTTGCATTTGATTTTGGTCCATTATTCGTTTCAGATTCCTTAGTAGTAGGTATTATTTCTCATATATTTCTTAAATATAATGTAACAATACCTCTTTATTCCATGGATGTTGGTATTAAAATGGAATGTAAGAATACCTCACCAATAAGTAGGTCTTGGTATAAAAATAATGCTATTTAATTTTACTCTACAAAATTTTATTTCATAAATGCTAATGAATGAATTAATGCAACAGAATAAAATAGTTATTTTTTTAATAAGGACAACTCCCGCACAAGGAATGAACGCGAGGAACTTACACAAAGAACACCTAGACTCAGAATAACAAATTGTGAACTACACAAATTACTGTTAAGTGTGGAGATCGAACCTAAGACACTGATCGCAGTAGAAAGCTACGAGGTGAGCGCTTAAACTACTGTGCCATTCATCGAAACATATATCTTCACAAAATGTTTAATTCCAGCGGTTAATCCAAACATACGAGTGCATGGTATTTTTTGATAGGAATGAGAGTGCCAATCTTCCGTGTGCATCTGGACTGAGGGCCCATTTTTTAAATTTAGTCGAAACGATATAAAATTCAAATAGGAATTAGTTTAAAATAGTAAAAATGTAAAGCAATGGGTCATAAATTTCTTAAACGTGAAATAAAGCAGTTATGATCAAATAAATTTGGCCCTCAGTTCAGACGCTTGCAAAAATGACATAGCCTAGATCTTAGAAAGTACTGCCTCTAGGTCAATGCTTTTTATTTTAGAATTTAGTTAAGAATTTCTTAAAAGTTTTAAGAAAATCCCAAAACTGTAGAATACGATAGATACGATATAGAAAATTGGCTTCTGTCTCAATTTTTCTTTTTAACTAATTCACAGAGGTATTTAACTAAAATATTATAAAGTTTTAGTAATGTATTTGTTCAGATAATTCCATTTTTTTCCGATTCCTCCGTAGAGACATTACTGAACTGAGGGCCCTATATTATGCCGCCATAAATCCGTAATGTTGTATTCTACAGTTTTGGGATTTTCTTAAAACTTTTAAGAAATTCTTAAATAAATTTTAAAATCAAAAGCATTGACCTAGTCATCTTTTGCAAGCGTCTGAACTGAGAGCCCAAGTTAATTGATCATAACTGATTTATTTCACGTTAAAGAAATTTATGACGCAGTGCTTTACTTTTTTACTATTTTTAACTAATTCGTATTTGAATTTTATATCGTTTCGCCAACATTTAATAAATGGGCCCTCAGTCCAGATGCACACCAATCTTCCTTAGTAGATTAAGTCAGAATAAGCATAAATAATATATTATTTATTATTTCTTAGAAGCTATTATGTACACGTAATTTTGAGTTGTGTATATAGAAATAAGGATACTAGTAAAGTATAAAATAGTAAGTGAAGTCTTCTGTAAACTTATAGAATACGTTACTTTTTTATGGATTAGGCGGGCAGAAGCGTCACAAGTCCGTTGCCGGTCTTTTGGGGATGGGGGGGGAGGTAGGGATCGGGGTATGGGTATCCTCACTCACTCGGTGAAACACAGCGCAAGCACTATTTCACACCGGTTTTCTGTGAGGCCATGCTATCACTCCGGTCGAGCCGGCCCATTCATGCCGAAGCGTGGCTCTCCCACGGTAGATATTGGGAATTGTAGCATTTTCGCAATAATACAGGTAACTAGGAATTAAATGTTGAAATAATTATGAATTTCACCTGAATTTTTGTTCCGTACACAGGAAGTCTACGCGTACCACATACAAGTCACCATCTTGACATTTCTGCTACCAGCTACACGGGAAAGTAAGGTCTCCAATATATTCCATATATTCCATCATAGGTCTTATAATAGGTTACTTGTGAAACCGATATTGTAATCATAAGTTGAACTTAGCCTACCAGGGACCCTATATCTATACTAATATTATAAAGCTGCAGAGTTTGTTTGTTTGTTTGTTTGAACGCGCTAATCTCAGGATCTACTGGTCCGATTTGAAAAATTTTTTCAGTGTTGGATAGTCCATCTATCGAGGAAGGCTATAGGCTATATTTTATTTTCATAAAAAATAGAGATCCGTAAGAAAATTGCTATTTTGTAACCCAAGGTGTGAAATCGAAAACCTATTTTTGCGTGCGCTGCAAAAAGTATTGACAATAGAACAAAATAATGTATTACGGGTTTGTAGGTCCCATTAAAATCTACAAAAAAGTCTGCGAGAGCATATATCTAACTATCATGGTTTAGTCACAATAACCGCTTTTGTGTTCAAAAAAATTATTAAATCGTCTGAAGAAAGAAACTACGTTAAATGTGTATCGTAATATTAATCCTTATCTAAATAAAGCATTATGTTATCAAGGGTATTTATGTAGAAGTAAAATACTTTTTGTTTCATCCCATTCGGACATTTCGTTTAGAAGTTATCACGAGTATAAGACGCTAAGAGTTGGTACCTAATAATGAGTTATTTGCCAAAGAGTTTTTATCAACTTAATACCTTTAATCTTTATCCAAATAAATATGTTGTTGAATAAATGAATATTAGATCTTAGAAGAGTATAATAAATACATCTATACTAATATATAAAGCTGAAGAGTTTGTTTGTTTGTTTGAACGCGCTAATCTCAGGAACTACTGGTCCAATTTGAAAAAGTTATTTCAGTGTTAGATAGCCCGTTTATCGAGAAAGTTTATCGAGTTTATCTATATTATCACGCTATAACCAATAGGAGCGGAGTACCAATGAAGAATGTTTCAAAAACGGGGGGAAATTATTACGCTACGGGCAATAGGAGACGCAAACGACGTTGCGTGGGTCATCTATACTAATATATAAAGCTGAAGAGTTTTTGTTTGTTTGAACGCGCTAATCTCAGGAACTACTGGTCCAATTTGAAAAAGTTCTTTCAGTGTTAGATAGCCCGTTTATCCAGGAAGTTTATCGAGTTTATCTATATCATCACGCTATGACCAATAGGAGCGGAGTACCAATGAAGAATGTTTCAAAAACGGGGGCAAACTATTACGCTACGGGCAACAGGAGACGCAAACGACGTTGCGTGGGTCAGCTAGTGCTATATAATATGCTGCAGTTCCTTTTCTATTCAAATAAGTGTAGTTATTTAGTTATGAATAGTTGTATGATTTATTCAAACAAGCGAACACTTGGATAAATTGTGGACAAATATCTTACATAATAGGTCCTATTACTTGTGAAACCGATTTTGTAATCATAACTTGAACTTATTACCATTACTACAACTTATTACTTAGTCTACCAGGGGCTTTATATGCTATATATGCTGCAGTTGCCTCTTTTATTGAAATAGGTCTAGAAAGTTAGTTATGAATAGTAGTATGATTTATTCAAACAAGAGAATACCTGTATAAATTAAGTATGTCTTAAAAAGTTGATAAGGTAGTTAGTTAATATAAAAGCAAATGCATATCTCAAAATGCACTTAATTTATATTCTCTGGTTCATTATTTCGGAAACTCTCATAGTGGGTAGTAGCTAACTACTGAATTTTTACTCAAGCTGCCATCGTTGACCTTAATAAGCTAGGATTAACTATTACAGTGACCTTCACCTAAAAAATTGAATTAAAGTCACAACGATTACGAGACTTGCCAGATAGACTAAGTATTAGTGTTACGACTCCTACCATTTTTTAGTAAATACTGCATTTACAATTTACTCTAAAGGTTAAACTAACCAACTATTGTCTACTTTCATCTTGTTTGTATGATCTGTGACTTTCATGCTATATGAAGAGATACTTGATTCTCACAATAATACGAAAACATTATATTTCAGGATGAAAACATTTCGAATGGAATTATTGTTGGAGTTTCCTATAAAAATTGCTGTTTTCGTTTTCCAAGACCCGCTTCTGCGCAAATTGAAGCGACCACTACTGTAGTTTAAGTGCAACAACTACGTTCTAACTGCACAATGCAATGACACCATTCTCCCTGCTCCTTTGTAAGTGTAACAAGTGTAACTTGCTGTCGAATAAAGCCGTTTTGAGCATGTTGTGTTATGAAGCGTCTAAATGTACTGTGATGAGCTTATTCCTCCTCCTTCATATGCCAATACAGAGATGTGTATTTTGGAGCTTTCCTTCCTTGATTATTAATGATTACTTATAGATTTTTTTCTTCTTAATTATATTTATTATATAACATAGTAAAAGGGTAAGAAGAGTACTAATACCGTTGTTAATAATATTATGTTTTGTGCAGAAGAAATTATTTTAATTCACTCGATACTGTTTTTCAATAATGTGAAAAAGTTCTTAGCAATCCTACAATAAAGTGAGGTAGAATGGTTGTGTCGATCTAAGGACAGTAAAACTGTATAGCAAGAGTACGAGACGAAATAAATGATAAATATAAACTTTAAATATAAGTATTTAAGCCATATTTAAGTCGTTCCTAAGTTACCCCGATGTGAAACTCCTAAAAATATCGTAGATTTGGCGTTTTAATTAGTATGTAGTTTCTTGTTTTTCTAAGCAATTTAAACCGTACTTTAATATTTGAATTTGAAAACTCCGTTACTTAATTTTGAATTAAACCAACTAAATTTAAAAAAAAATGTACGTTTAGTATGTTCATTTAAGGCAAGCATTTGAATTTACGGGTGTTTTTCGTTTTGCGGCGACCTTTTGTCGAAAAGCAAAAGCACTTTTGTAACTTTCTGAGAAACCATCTGACTGTACTTAAGCACAACACTTAAACACTTTTATAACAAGGAAAAAGGAGTGAATAACGAAGTACTTACATTAGAAACACTAACATAATATTTAAATGACTGCGTGTGGCATCTCATTATTGTTCTAAAGATTACAATGAAGGCAGTCTCTCATCTGAAATGTCAATCTCGGGCTTTAATCACGCGATCAAATAAAATAATTCAGACGGCACAATGAAAGATAAGGCTTAATATTTAATCGTAATTTCACTTTGTATTGTGATTTAGATACAGTAATTGGTTTATAATAGAATTGGTGGTTTGATTATTAAAGTAAAATCTAGTCCACAAAGGTGTCAGACTCAAACAATAAATTTCTAGAACTGAGCAGTTGTTTCTACTATTTACTAATTGATATTTCTTCAATCCACAGTTACTTGCTTTATTTCTCTATAGAAAGCGCTTCAAGGTTTTGCTTCATTATATCAATGGCGTAAAGCAAAAAGTCATCAACCGAAATTCTTCCACGAAAAATATGTTGTCTCTTTTATTTCATGGTATGCTAAACTGTCTTTTAATAATATACGGAAGGAGTCTGGAGTCTATATGGATGGTTTTAAAGTAAATTTAAAATTATCATTGTTCTGAAGTATAACACATTTAAAAACTAGCTTTAGCACAAGCGATGCTTTCTGGACCCACACGGTCCAGAAAGTGTTGTTAATTATGTCCCAAGAAATTAATGTATCATTATTATTACTTTCTGAATTAATATAAATGAATTTCTACGTAAGATCATATCTTACCGTGTAAATGATGCACTATCAAAGAACATGATATAAAAACTGTAACAGAGCAAAAAAGGACAATGACATCGGTGAACTTTATAAAATTTACTTTACACTTTATCATAGTCAATTTCATATTCTTACACGGCTAATGCATTTATTTATATAACCATATATAAAAGCATTTTACCGTGTAAATTTACCCAGTTCTAGACTTTCATGACCTAACAATTAGATTCTTTTACTACCTGGCCTCAGGGGCAAGAATTCCGCCGCTTTAAAACCGCACGAAACGGGTGGCGAAGCAATTTGACTTTAACAACCACTTTACAGCAGGTGTATGAGAGTTTTAATAGATATATGTAGTTTCTAGATTATGTTGTTAACTCTAGAGTAGTGATAACAGCTACAATTCTTCTACAAGTCAATAGTATAATACGAGTACATTAAGGAACGTATTAATGAAGAACATGCGTCTTTATCGTTTTGAAAAAGGCGCGTAATAAGACCCTGCTTGGATCGATCTAAAAGCACAGTAAAAAACCGTCTGAAATATATACGAGTATGTATAATACTACATAGCAATGATAACGTACACTCATACTGCCTCGTTGGTCTCGCGGTTGGCGTATGCGACTGGTGATCATGAGGTCTCGGGTTCGATTCCCGGATCGGACCAAATGTTTGTATGATCTACAAATATTTGTTTCGGAGTTAGGGTGTTTTCTATGTATAATATGTATGTATTTGCAAAAAAAAAGTATATATGTATTTGTATCAGTTGTCTAGTACCCATAACACAAGCTCTGCTTAGCTTGGGACTAGATGGCGTTGTGTGTTAGATGTCCGAAAATATTTATTTATTTTATTAACGTTATTTTTATTTATTTAGATAGTTGTTTAATACTTTAGATGTCAGTATTCATAACAGAATAAACATAAAAACATAAACCACACATTTAGAACCTACTATATATACCTATGTATCCAAACTCGTTCTCTTTTATTCAAACAAAGAACAAAATAATTTTATAATGATGATATAATACTATTATACTTACAAAAAACAACTGTCTAAAAAGGGCCTAAAAAGGACGAAACCACAAATTTTGATGTTATTTTCAGTGGTGGTGGTCATTACAACACCGCGTGATTATAATAAAGAAATTTGGTCTATTTCAGTAATACTTAAAATTCATTGTCACCCTGTTTGTTAGAAATATGCCAGTACTTATCAAAAATTATAATCATAAACGGCTAAACGCGCGTTAAACGCTTTCGCTCGACATGATACAAAAAACCAACGGGCGTTTGACGCGCGGCTACTATTTGTGATCTGAAAATCATTGAATGTAATTCACGATATTTTCGGCATATTATTGGCCAGGTTGGATGTTCAGCATTTAGTAATTTTACTGTAAGTAATAATATCGAATTTACATCAACATGTCATTACTAACATAATTCGATACTGCGAGCTAATTAATTATGTTAATGAATCTCTTGCTTCAGCCAGCACTTCACGGTACATAATTCAGATCTCTTGGGAATTTGTAAGGACAGCATTGCGGTAAACATAATATAATATGCAAGGGTATAATATGCAGGCGTATTTGCATAGACATAATATTGTCAGGAACGTTATATTATATAATCTAGTATATAAGATGGAGCGTATTGCTCAGCTTACAGCGTGGCAGTAATATTTGACGTAAATCATGCGTTTCATGTTCAGTTCTTGTTGGTTGGGAAGCTAACGTAGTTCCATTATTCAAAATGATCGTGCCCCTTCAAAGGCGAAGAATCCAGAATAAGTAACTTAATCTTGTATAAGTTTGCATTTTATAAACATTGCTAGTATATTATTTGTAATACGAGTATGTGAAGTGTGTTAGACATAAGAGTTTTTATTGTCACATAAACGTGGTTACGCATTCACTTGTAAAGCACACATTATAATAATTTAGTTAGTAGGTACAATAGACAAGAAACTTTTCATGGTTTGAAATACAAGAATGACGTCATCATAAATAGCTTTTTTCTCAATAAGTAACATTGTAAAGAGATTCAGCCGTTTATGATCTGATATCGACCTGTTTGGGAATGTAACATTTCCTTTGTTTATTCTGAAATCATTCTTCAATAAATACGTAAAAGAAGTAACCAAATCTTATATAGTAAGTGGGTTAAGAATGTGGTAGTTAGAAGAGACCACGTCACCTGTATGTTCGCTCTGTATTTGTTGAGGTCACTAAGATTGCCAATTTTAGCCTGATAGTAAGCGATTACCGCCGCCCACAGACAGCCGCAACACCAGAGGCGCCACAAGTGCGTTACCGGCCTTTTAAAAAGGATTACGCCTCTTTCTTAAAGGTCGTATTGATCGTCGTTTAAATTACACCAATTATACCGATACCGAAAATGCGTATTGTCGCCCTTTGAATCCTTTTCCAGAATCAAAGAGAGGTGGGGTTTGACCTAATATCCCTCGGAAAAACTGACTCTCTTGTGCCAAAGTATAACTATTCCACGAAAATATAAAATAATCGTCTCTTTATCCACGAATTTAGTTAATAGCATAAAAATATTTTCGTATGTGTAAGTATGTGAGTTGTAATCAAGGTCGCAAGGCCACAGAGACCCCACAAAAAGTTGCCAGTGTGTTCAATCCCTAAACGTTCAAATTAAGAACATTCATCCGACCATGCATGCTCCTGCTGTAAATTTTACACAACATTAAGCACTTTAAGTATAACAGCTTCTGCATTAGCCAGTTTCATAGTAAATTTAATCTAGGTGCTATTAGTGACTTAATTTAAGAAAAAAAAATCCGAAAGACAGGTGAAGATAACAGAAATTTTAATATAGGTAAACGTTTTCCTGTAAATGTATGTTTTAATCTTAGGAGAAGTATGTTTTGGCAAATAGAGACCGGCTCACCTTCAAACAAACGATGACTATAATCAATATAGTGAAACAAAAGCAAGTCGTGAAGAAAAAAAAAGATTTCGCCTGTATAACTAAAACGTGTATTATATTTTATTTCCTCAAAATCTAAATCAGATACCAGGAAATACTTGTACTCAGAGACCAATAAGGCTTTCAAATAAATCAACGAAATCACTTTCCTTACCACAAATTCACAAAGCTCAAACGTGAAGGTATCATTCCCTTTATCTCGCGTCGTTAACCATACTCAATAGTCCGGCAGTTAAGATACTAGGGGAAGGTCTATGTATATACATAGGTATATACATTTATATACTAATATGTCAAATTTATGACCTGAGATTTAGGTTAGACGGGTAGACGTGATGAAGCAAAATTGCAGGAAATTTCTTAGATGGCCTGATCAGATTTGTTGATACATTTCTTATTCACTCACTTGCAAACTTTGTACTATGGAATGTAAAGAAGAACTGTTAACCACACATAGATTAGGTAGTAGAGCCACGCTGATTTCAGCACGAATGGGCCGGCTCGACCGGGGCGGTACTACCCTCGCACAGAAAATCAACGTAAAATGACAGCGTTTGTGCTGTCGTGTTTCGTTGGTGAGTGCGAGACCGGAGGCCCAATTAGTCTAGTCAACAAGTTCCATACTTGTTGACTAGACTAAAGGATGCACAAGCATCACTAGGCCGCCATAGTGTGGGTCGCCATACTGCAATGCTGTATTCGCAATGAGTATGGTGGCCACCACTCGTGGATTCTGCTAATGCTTTCCATCAGGCAGAGTACAGTCATTTTGGCAGGCCAAACATAAAAAAAAATAAAAAAAAATATATATATATACACACATCAAAAGTGTCTAGGGATCAACATATGTGTCTAGGGATCAACATATATTTTTGCAATAACTTTTCTCCTGATTGATATTAATTAAAATTTTCTTTAAGGATTCATCAAATAAAGTGTTTTCGTTTGTCACAGTAACGATAAACCAAGTCACCTTTGCATTAATAAAGAAATTTGCCGTTTTCCTAATAAAAGGATTTTTGACATTTGAACCACTAACATTAAAGTTCGAAAAAAAGACTGAAATAACAGTTTTCTTTAAAATTTTATTAGGTAACTTAAACAATTAATAATCCGTGTTTCTACCGCGAACACTAACACAAGAACATCGGTTTGGCATACTCAAAATGAATTCATCCAAATCACGCTGTGGAATGGCCGCCCATGTTCGTTGCAACAACAAAAAAAGGTCTTCTTGCGACTGGATACCCTCCATATTCGGCAGAGCTCTTCTCTGTAGCATATCCCATGCATGCTCAATCGGGTTCAAGTCTGGCGACTGAGCAGGCCAGGGCCAAAGCCACATCTCAATCTCAAGAAATCCGCATAAAAATGCTTGATCCCTAGACACTTTTGATGTGTGTATATATAAAACTAGGAACCATAGATCTATGTGAAACCACTGAATATTATACTAATCTGGGCACTTCTAGTTAAAAATCTAAAAGGAAAGAAAAAAAAAACTCATTTCAAAAAGTACTGTAAGATGGAAAGGCAGAAAAAAACTGTTGACAAACAAGTAACGTGTTTTGCTTGATTCACCCTGTATTTATTTGGTACATCTTTTACTAGTTATTATTAATTTATTTTCCAGCATTGCTGCTAAAAAAAAATTTAAAGGCCTTGCTGCAAAATTAATTTTTTCACAAAATTCCAAATAGTCTCCATAAATCTGTTTTACAGAAAAAAAAATTATAAAACTGCTGGTTAAATAAGTTTATCATGCGTAAAAATTGGTCCCTCAGGATGAATTTCTAGTGTTATTAGAAAAAGTATATAATTGTTCATTAAAATCAGTGAGTCGTAATTTTAATATTATTTTGCTACAAAAACTTAGAGAAAAATGTTTTTTTCATTGTTCTGATATTTTCGGGGTCAAAATCCAGATTGAAATTGTTGAATTTACTACCGTAGGTACCCAAAGCAAATGTCCCTTTTATTAGAAAACGTTTATTTTAAGTATAGCTATTATCTTGAAAATATTTTTTTTTGTTGTATTATGTAGTAAATAGTACTCGTAGTAGTAGACTTAATTTCTTGTCAATTTCATCTACCTCTATATGTTGTGCTAGCTGCGCCCCGCGGTGCTACCTGTAGTTATTATTGTAAAGGTTCAACAATAACTAAGTAACATTGCGAAGAGAAGCTTAAAAATAATTTATGTGAATCCTTATATCATTACACATCTATCAGTAAAAGTCCCATCAAAATCAGTTTCCCTTCCAGATATTATCCGGAACAAATAGTCCTACAACTAGTTTTCCTAATATTTTTTTTTATGTAAGTACCATATATTTTTTCTGATTCATTGATTGAAAAGTTGTAAATTTGTAGTTACAAACAGACTCTTCATATTGATTCATTTGTATACATTTAAAGGTATAGCGATGTTGTGTATATTTTGTGTATTATTATTCCATAGGTATGGATGAAAAAAGATATACACTTTACCCGTTACATTTTAAATTAGTCTAAATAAGATTCACTAATTAGCTGACTCCAAATGATATTGCGAATAATGAAAGCGAGGACGAAGAAGAAATAAGAATCACTGATTTTCGTTTATAATTTTATTATGACTATACTATTATTATTGTAATGACAGTGTTTATTAATAAGTATTAATATCGTGACAGATGGTCGTACAGTATGATTTTACTGTATAGGAAGTAACCACGAAGTGATAATCACTATTGAGTATGTACTCAAAAGTTACAGTCTGCGGCAGAGACTCTTGACTAGCCAACCAAGTACCTTAAGGCGAGGCTGTTTTTACTCGCTATGTACACTCCTAAATCCATCATTGAAAGTAATATCTCATTCCTTTCACTGCCTTTGCTTTTTTCCACTTTTCCCCTTTCTTTAAACTTACAATTTTCCTATTTGATTTCCAAATTTTACGGTTAACGATAATCGAAATACTCTCTATTATTTGTAACTAGCGACCCGCCCCGGCTTCGCACGGGTGGATTTCAGACGCCCCCGCCGACGCCACAATTCGTGCATTTTAATCTGTAATATCTTCGAATATATTCATTTAAATTAGATACTGTAAAGGGCCATTTTGATCTATATTAAATGCACAATGTATTTAATTTACTTAATTGTATAAGGATTCATTTTGTATTGCTTATAATCACTTCGTAAATAAGCCATTATTTCTCGTAAAAAGAAAGGAATAAAAAATGGTTGTTGTGGGTTATCCCTAAGAGATAGACATATACCGTCGCGAACTTTTTTGTAGTACTTTTTAAGGTGTACAATACTGTAGTACATTATTTTGATCTATCTCGTAGGGTGCAACCAGCGTTTGCAATGTAAGCGCAAAAAAACGTGTGTATTTGTTACATCACATTAGAAACCTCGAAAATTAACAGTGTTCCCATACTATATTATGCATTTATTATACATTAAAACCTTCCTCTTGAATCACTCTATCTATTAAAGAAACCCGCATCAAAATCCGTTGCGTAGTTTTAAAGATTTAAGCACACAACGGGACATAGGGACAGAAAAAGCGACTTTGTTTTATACTATGTAGTGATGTAACTGATATTCAGGTAAAACTGGTTGAATTAATAGCCAACCCCAAATAATCTTGGGAATAAAAAGGCTTGACTAGGAAGATTTTTTTTTAATGTATGGCCCGCCAAAATGACTCTACTCTGCCTGATGGAAAGCATAAGCAGAATCCAAAAGTGGTGGTCACCATACTCATTGCGAATGCAATGCATACAATGCAGTATGGCGACCCACTCCATGGCGGCCTAGTGATGCTTCTGCATCTTTTAGTCTAGTCAACAAGTATGGATCTTGTTGACTAGACTATTTGGGCCACCGGTCTCGCACTCACCAACGAAACATGACAGCACGAACGCTGTCATTTTACGTTGATTTTTTGTGCGAGGGTAGTACCGCCCCAGTCGAGCCGGCCCGTTCGTGCTGAAATCAGCGTGGCTCTACTACCTAAAAAGATCACGAAGTCACGTTACTATGTATGTGTTAGCTTGCGTATCTTTGTGTGTGAATAAAAAATGTTTGATGTGTTATAATGTAGGTACTAATGAAGTAATGAATAATTATAATATCCTTAATATACTAATAATAGTATTTAATACTAGCTGAATCCCGCGGTGTTATCCATGGTTATTGTCGTACCGCGAGTAACGCCGCGGGACAAAGTTATTCTAAAAACAGTAGCCTAAGTTACTCCTTAGATTATCAGCTATCTGCCAGTGAAAGTCCCGTCAAAATCGGTCCAGCCGTTCTCGGAACAAACAGACAGACAGACCGTCAAAATCGGTCCAGCCGTTCTCGGAACAAACAGACAGACAGACCGACAGATAGATAAAAATTGTAAAAAATGTTATTTTGGTACATGTATCGTGTATATATATAATATGCATTTATTAAAAAGCGGTTAATTTAATATTACAAACAGACACTCCAATTTTATTTATTTGTATAGATTATTTTAAAGTATAAGTTGTTTCTTGTTATTTTCACAAATAAATTGGATTATGTCATAAAAAGTTTTTAATATCCATTACATAAATTAAATATTCTAGCCTGGTACAACATTGCGGACTACTAACTTAGTAATTAGTTTTAGATAAGTTTCACCAAGAAAACAAACACAGACATTTGTGAAAATACTAGAACTATTTCATTAATATTAAGAAAACAACTATACTACCAGATTATTTAAATATAATGTAAAAATAAAGTGTAAATAAAATAACATATGAGTAAATATCGAAGTTGAGGAAATTTATTAATTCTAAGAAAATGACTAAAAACGAAAAAAAGTAGATGCTGACATCTACTTAAAGGTTTAGTTTATGGAATGAACAAAGTACATTCGTGAATTTGTAGTGTTGCGAGTTTAGGATTAAATGAGATTATACATAATATTTATGTGCGCTTCAGACCCTACACGTTCAGACTCATTTCGAATAATCTGGGGACTTTGTTCCGTAATTACCTGAAACATGATACCCCGTATTTTGGCAACAAACATTTTCAAATGTTGTTAACCGTTTTCTAAGATGATATTGGCTAGTTATTGTTTGATTTTCACTTAACTTGCATTCAAACCAATCACCTATCTGTACATATATCGTTCTTAGTAGTATACTTATTAAACGGATGATGATGTATGTATAGACATTATATTATTAATGTTTGTAAATCAAATTAGTTTTCAAACAAGGAAAAATACAGTTAGGACACCAATTTCAAATCGTCTAAAAATAATACGGTTCTTCAGCAGTGTGGTAAATAATCATTTGAGTAATCCTCTATTGTTCATCTATATAATAGCATAAGTTTTGCGTGGTTTATTGTATACTACCTTTTGTATGCGCGTGTGTAGCGTGTATTTCGGTTATCGCGGTAAAGAGTAGTGTATGTCCTTCCTCAAGAATCAAAGTATCTCCATTCCGAATTTCATTGAAATCGGTGCAGCGGTTTTGCCGTAAAAGCATAACAGACAGACAAAGTAACTTTCGTTACACACTGTTTTTCGTGTCCATAACAGTGAAAACTTTATATATATATTTTTTTTTAAGACAACTTCCGCACTAGGTATAAATTCTGTGTCGCGGGTGACTTTACAAACATACATGAAACGGACATAAAGAACAGCCAGACTCAGAACAACAATTTGTGGATCACACAAAGTGTTGTCCTACGTGGGATTCGAACCCACGACACTTGGCCTAGTAGGAAACGGCGTGGTGACCGTTAAACCACTAGGTCAAACGTGCAGTCAAACAAAAAGTAATAATGGCAAGGCAAATAATGTAACTGTTTAAATTAACAACAATCATTTATATTTTGTCAAAATATCGCTTTGCTTTTATTAAAAATATAAAATATTGCCTATATTGGATATTCGATCGTTTTACAAAATCTGGTTGAAGTTTAAAAAAAATATTTTGCGTTTGAGAGTTGAACGCTGAAGCTGAGAGCAACCAGGTTGCACTGGCCGTGGTCACAGGCTGACTCACACAGGTTGCACTGGCCGTGGTCACATGTCAGCCTGTCGAAACGTCAGGCAAATCAGAGGTATATAATACAATTAAATAAGTGATCGCGTTATTCCCGTAAAAATAATTATTATTATATCATGGAACGCGAAAGACAGACATCTCAGACATATAAATAATTTCTTAATTTTATTCTTATTATAATTTTATTATTTTATCTTTGATATTTTTAATGCAGTAAGTATTATTTTCAACTGCATTTGATTTGTTATTCTAACTAACCATGCAGAGAAATTAAGAAAACATGTAAATTATAATCCCTATTTGACCAAAAAGGATAGCAATTCGATTAGTATGTAACCAATTATCATTTTATTAGAATAAATAATTTTGCAATTAAAATTTATATCTATTAAAATTACCTGTTAATATTTCCTTTCCCTAATCTTTGTGGTTTGTTCTAATCTCTGTGGCGTGCACGTATATGCGAAATAAGTAAATATTTTAAGTTATTAAACGAAACTATTTTCATTTTGGAGTTGAATAAACAGATTAAATAAGAAAGTTCCAATATTTTCTTTTCAACTAACCACTAATTGTTTAACTTATTTCAGCAAAAAGTTTTTAAAGTGATTTTTCTTAATATTTAGATATAGATCTCAATAGTTTTCAATTTATAATTGGTAGAAATACATTTTAAATGTAATGTGCAAATGTGCCTGAATCAGGCCCGAGGCGGTGGTATCTGCTGCTGCTGAAGTCTGTAAAGGCATACTCAGTTTACCAGCTACGATTCAGTACTCAACCATTCATTACAATGAGGTTATAAGTGACATAAAAAATGAGAATAGTAAATTATTCAAACTCGTATGTTTAGTTTTGATTTTTTAAATAAGCACGAACGACTCGTGCTGGTTTAAAAAATCAAAACTAAACATACGAGTTTGTAAAAAAAATTATAGATCTGCTTTTTAAGGTTTTGCAGCACTGACTTTAAATAAATATTCGAATGTTTTTGTAATTTTTTTTAATCTATAAAGGAAGACTTCATTATTTAAGATGCACAGTAATTGCAAACTAAAGTTAACCATTTTGTCAGAAGAGTGCACTTTCTTGTGAAATATAAAAGCTATTTTAATTTCAATAATATTGAAGACGCTTGAAAGGTTTGATGCCGTAGAAAATTTTAAGATCTCAAGTATTGGGAAACTTTGGAAGACACTAATTGCATCTACTTTACTCATTTGACTTTTGGCTCTCAGCGAATATTGCCTTACAAACAGTTTCCAAACTTAATAACGAGAAAAACATTCGTAATATTACAGCAAAAGAGAGCAAACCTACTAAATTATATCCTTTGCTTTTTTCTTTTATTTTGTCGTTGCCTGAGGCATTGTTTTTTTTTTCAAAGGCTTGGGAACAAATAGGATGGTTTTTGTATTTTAATTAGCGTACATTTTGCGAATTACAAAAGATAAATATGCGGGATCTGCATAATCGAGAATGTTTCCTTTCAGAGGGTTAAACCTCGGATTGTGTCCTGTAAACGATGTTATGATAATTCATGAGCGTGACAAAAATTCAAGCAACCTGTATATATTTAAAGCCGTATTTTATTGTAAATGTCTCTTTTTACACGGAAGTGAGAACATTAGTAAGGTAGAGAAAAATTACACTCGTATTTGCTTAAGTTGCGTTTTACGCGACCTATTTATATTTTTGTACCATTAAAACGTGTTCGCAATATAAATGACAAGCTCATCAGATGTTTTTTTTTAAATATTGTTTATAAAACCATCACGTCGTTTACCTTTAAAAGGTTCTATAATCCTTTCATTGGTATGGTGTACAGCTTATATCCTTATGTTTCGTGGTAAGGAAACTATGGAATACATACTATTATATTATTGTTTTAACACTTCTACTAAATAAATAAATATTTCGGACATTTAACACACAACGTCATCTAGTCCCAAACTAAACAGAGCTTGTATTATGCTAAATTTTTGTAAATGCAAACATAATTTACATAGAAAATACACAAAATCCGAAACAAATATTTGCTGATCATACAAACTTTTGGTGCGACCCGGGAATCGAACCCGAGACCTCAAGCACCATTTTCTCAAGCACAGCAGTCGCATACGCTACCTCTGCGCCACCGAGGCAGCTACTCAGATGACTGTAGGGTTGTTTAGCAAAATAGTTGTAGTATTACTGAGACAAAAAAATCTCATAAATATTCAAAGGCTTCAATGACTCAAATTGTGTTTGGAGTCGTTACTTGTAATTTATTTACAGGTATATAGAAGCTGAACCTAATTGATTGAAGGGTTAAAGGTTTCAGTTTACCTGAGATAAAACATACAATATATTAACTTTATGTCGATGTAAGTTTCTATTGAACTACTTGCAATTGTGTGAAAGATAGGCAGTCACAAAATTGTGAAAAACTTACATGACATGCGAAAAAAATACTTGATTAATCCTCTTTATTTCATTAACTGTCTATTCAAGGTATTTATTTATTTAAGCTATAAAGTAATCGATAAACAATAAGCCAAGGACTCCAGATACTTATATTTGGAATTCTCTGAAATAACCTTAACAATTGTATTATCTTAAGCTTTTACTGGAAAATAAGCAGTAATTATACCTACTTCAGATATTCTACAATTTAAGCATTCAACACAATAAAAATAACAGTTATCATAATTCAAGTCTGTTTCATTTTCCTTAACAACATTAACTTGTTTATCTAGGCAGTAGAGCCACGCTGATTTCAGCACGAACGGGCCGGCTCGACCGAGGCGGTACTACCCTCGCACAGAAAATCAACGTAAAATGACAGCCTTTACGCTGTCGTGTTTCGTTGGTGAGTGCGAGACCGGAGGCCCAATGATGCAGATCACTAGCCCGCCATGGTGTGAGTCACCATGCTGCATTGTTGCATTGTCTGCGTTCGCAGTGAATATGGTGACCACCACTCTTGGGTTTTTTTTTTATTCTGCCTTTGCTTTCCATCAGGCTTTTTGACAGGGTCAAACATAAAAAACAACTAATTCATTTATACGGGTGGTGATGGGATTTAAATATTACAATGAAATTATTCGTATCGAAGTGTGCGTTATGCGAGTCATGTTTGTATCACTGTTTATCGTTTAGCGAGCTTGGAAAGTTTACTGACTCTCCGATATACTTTCATGTGCGGAAGTTATGGGCAGTTAGTGTGCAACAAACACTTGAGAATTGCCGTTGCGTATAATTGTGGTTCTAGTTTTAAATTGTTTGAATCTGTACTTGAGTTTGAGCAAAATATAAAAAAATATAATTTTAGAAAACTTTAGTAAGTAATTAAAAAATTATTCAATTAATTAGTGAGGAGTATCCGTGGGAGTATCCCTGGATATTTAAACATACATACTTTTAACATAATAAATAACTTGACCACGAAACTACTAAGCAGACTCGCCTAAAACACCATTTCTAATGAGACAATTGAATAACGGAAAGTCATTATACTCTTTATGCTGTAGCATGGTGCGTGGCATGGTTCAGTAACATTTCGTTTCACTCTTGAAAGTTGCCGCGATTTACAAATTATGACTTAGTATTTCAGCTGTACCACATTCGCAATATATTAAATCATTAATAACTGTAGTAAATTAAAGTAAATTAAACCACCACGCACCATGCTACAGCGCAAAGAACATAGGTATTATTTTTATTATATTAGGTATTCTATTAGCAACACACTTTAATTCATTTAAAGTCTTTCTTTTGCACACACATTTTAACTACGTATTTAATAAAGAATACATACATTTGATGAGCGTAAAAAGTTTCGAGCGGTTTGTATCAGGCAAAGTCTTCTTCTTCTTTTAATTCAATGGCTCCATCGGATATCGATGATATTGCCAACGTCAAGGTGGGCGGTAGCAGTGGTGGATTTACATATTTGCCGCCAGTAGGCTATTACAATTTTGCCGCCCCTTCTTACTTCTGCAATTCAATTACCTTTTTTACATGTGGAAACCATTGCAAGCCATCATTCTAAAGGAGTTTTCATGGGTAGTGTGTCGCAATCTAACACTTCAGAGTTCACCTTCAATCAATTTCTGCAGGAGCAGATAAGTTTCCCTACAATACAGGTGGAACTCACGTCCGCGTCTACGGCCTCTACGATGGGTAGAACGTGGATGATGTTCCACCCGTCACGGATGCAGCGATTTAAACAACTCTGTCTCGGGTACTAGTAACCGAGGAACTAGATGTAACTTAGAAAGGAAACTTCTGGTACCCTGACAGATCTCGAGCCATCTACGGTTTACAGATGGTCTCCTCGTATATGGTGACCACACTCTCCCCTTCCTGGTTCTAAAGATCAAATCCTGGCCTGCTTCTGCTATCGTGACAAAAATTATTGCCTCAATCGTGTTCAATTCTGTCCTCGTACCGGTCCAATCCCAAACAATGTATCTATACCCGTTCTTTAGTGCGGTGTTACTATCTATGGCCCTCTACGGAGCACCAATATGGGCTAAGTGTTTATCGGCCTCCTCCTGCTGCCGACCCAAGCTCAATCAAGAGATACGGGTGGCGGCCATTCGGATCATACGAGGATACCGCACCATCTCGTCAGTGGCGGCGACAGTCCTGGCTCGTTTCCCGCCTTTTGATATCCTGGTGGACATGGACGCGAAAGTCCATGACCAGGCTCGTGGTAAGAGCAGGAAAGACCAGGACGAGCTCGAAATGCGGTGAAACGCTCACTGATAGGCCTAGGCACAATGGCGCGCGTGGCTGAAGCAGCCACAGAATGGGCGTCAACGAAGAAGCTGGGGTAGGCAGGGAGGAAGGTCAGGTCACCTACCAGCTGACGCAGATGGGCACGGTTGCTTCGTTGAGTATCTGGATAAGACCGAACGCGAGGAGATGGCACAATGCCACCACTGCGCAACTGATTGGGACTCCACTGGGCGTCTGAACGACGAAGTCGACCATTTCGGATGAGACCTGTTTCCACCAGCAATCATTGCTGATTGAAGGGCTGGGACGTTGTGGCCTCTTTCTGTGAAGATGGAATGCACCAGAAAGATACCGCTGAACGAGATCGGAACAGGGCTGATCACCAGCATAGACGACGTTGACGGCAAATCCAATCGTCGACAGAGCCGCAAGCTGCCAGATAGTGGGGACCTCTGAAAGGCCCGTTCCTCAAAGGTAGTTGGCTCTTTGACGAGCACTTTCGACAGCTTGCTCAAAAGCTGGTTTGGTTTCCTCTGCGACTTTCGTCCAATTTGGATAAACCGAGCATCGTGACAAGGCTTAACGCGGAATTCTCCGGTCACTAACGCTATACGGTATCCATATTCACAAATATATTTTTTACAAACCATTTAGTAATTTTTCAAATAGTATTAAAGTTGAGAGTATTTGGTACACTGCATAATACATTGTCTTTTTTGTTTAATTGTCAAGACTTTTTTTTTTCGTTTGTATTATAATAGTTATTATTTCTGTATGAAAAAAAAAATCGTCAAAATTTGCCGCCCCCCAAAATTCGCCGCCCTAGGCTCCAGCCTACTCAGCCTAGTGGTAAATCCACCACTGGGCGGTAGGCATAGTCGGAAGGCCGAGGGAGATCAACTCATTGGCGCACGTCCTCAACTGTCACATTTCTAGGAAATATTCTTCATCCACCCGCATACTTTTGATAGCGAATTTATCGAAAATTCATAATTCGGTTTGTCATGTCTTTTGCATAATACGACGAATAATTATGTTTTGATTTTTCTACTAAGAAAGACCAGTATGTTTATTTTTCAAAGAATAAATTACTTTGTATAAGAATCTAGAATGAGTTAAAATCTGACGTTGTGGTGCAGTTTATAGTAAATACATTTCACGGTTTAAACTATTAATATCTACTGTAAATGTTTACTTTCTCAATTCGAAAAACAACTGGTACAATAAAAAGAATATTTATTACATTTATATATTACTAGGGGTAGCCCGTGGCTCCGCCCGCGTGTATGTCGGTTATCGCGGCAAATATTAGCCTGTGTGTTATTCTGATGTATAAGTTATATTACTGTAAAGTTTCATCCAAATCCGTTCCGTAGTTCGTGCGTGAAACAGTAACAAACACACACACACATCCTTACAAACTTTCGCATTTATAATATTAGAAGGTTGTCGAATATATAGCTACTACAGTACAATCATGATATATTATTTTCGTATTTATTTTTAAATTATTTTACAATATTCAATGGCGTATGGTAACACCGAGTTGAAGGTCAATTCGGTGTTCATATACGTAAGTATGTATAAATATTTTCACACTAACCATTATGAACCATTTCTTGTAACAATATAAAAATGATTGCTACGCTTGATTATGGCTATTTATATTGCGCTTACTTCAACCTCACCCGTTACAATACGTAAGCGGAAAAGATTCATCATCCCCACTGACGTTCACGATTACCAGCCACCAACTAAATGAAACGTGAAGCGGGATTATGATAAAAATCCTTTCTGTAAAATAAGCTTAGTTCGGGCAAAGAAAACCTTCATAACGGTACAATGAAGCTACACAGTAGATTGTATAGTATTTGTTAGCACAGATAATATATAATGACGAGTTGAAATTATATATTTTTTTTCCTTTTCGTAATACATAGGAAATTATAAAATTATTTTTGTATTAGCACTTTTTTGTTAATGTATCATGTAATCACGACCACTTCTCTTGGCTCAGAAATTCTTCAAGGCATTTGGTATACAACATTCATTTATTTTCTTTACACGTTTTTTTTGAGCTAATGTTTGCAGAAACTCGTGACTAGAATATTACGTCTAACACGAAGTAGTATCAGTTTTTGACATCAACACAAATAGTGTCACTATTGCCTTTAAAATTTATAGATACAGGACGAGAATGAATAATTTAAATGAAGGTATGAATAAAAGGCAGATCAAGATTAAAATTGATTTAGTTCTGTATTTAAAACAATTCTGCATAGAAAACAAAATAAAAATTGATTAAACCGTCTTCAGTTCTTAAAAAAAGTTTAATATTCAATCTTATACCGCACTTTTACAAATATTGTTCGTTATTTTATTTTTTTTGGGCTTTTCTTTATCAGAAGAGATAACGGCGGCGATGAAAGCTAAAAGGAGGTCACAATCACAAAGGCTCACAAAATAATGACGTAAATTTTAGAAATTATTTTAATTAAATGCTTATTTGCGACATTCGCAACCCGGCAAAATTCTAACTTTTGTAAGCTTTTAAGTTGAATACCTATACGTGAATTGGTTCTTGCTTTAGATTACATGCAGTAACATTAATATAGTGGAGATAATGTTAATCCTGTAAAACGTAAGTGAAGGAACAAAAATGTATTGTATTATTTTCTAATTCATTATTAAAATTTGTATATCACACAGCATTTTTTTTTGGTAAAATCTGATCTGAATTTATCAAATTAGAAAGTAGAGTTTTAATAGTAGTATCTGCTAACTGACAAAAAAATGACAAAAATCCAATTATCATCATCAGCCCGTTGCAGTTCACAGTTCATTGTATCATCATGTCCAGCAGACATAGGCCTTGGAAGACCAAGGAACACCACAGAAATCCAATGCTTTTCATATTTTACAATATTATTGCCTTTTAAGAAATTAAAGCTATCTTAGAATCGATAACTTTTGTAATGGATATGCACTATATAATATATATATACTATCATTAAGATAATAGTAGTTTAAAAAAAATACTTTTTTGCACAAAAAGAGGTTAAAAGACATTTTTTTTTTTTTTTTTTTTTTTTTTTTTAGTTTCACAATTTTAAAAGACAACAGTCACAATCCCCCATAAATAGGTATTGACAGTCTCACCTACATTAGGTTGTTGCTTTAAATTGTTTTCATCTACATGTAAATGAGTCACCAATAAAGTTTAGTGTTATATTGAGTACCTTAATAAGTATAAAATTAAAACACAACGAAATGCCCTTGGAACATAACAGTACCACCACTGTGTACATATTTTATCCATCTTTTCCGCTAAATATTTCCTCGTCCCTTTTTAAATTTTTCGCAGGCAAATCATGTATCTTTTCACTTGCGACTTTTACAACGGGCTTACAACTTTCCGGTTTGTGAATGTCTCAAATTAGCCTTTAATTAAAATAATGACAAAAATTAACATAATTATTTCGTTGGCTTTTGTAAATGTAGCTCCTTTTTAACTTACATCACCTTTTATGTACTTATTGTAGCGAAAAACAAGATTAATACATTTCTTGTAATATAAGAGGCAAACAAGCAAGCTGACCACTTGATGGAAAGTGACCACCGTCTCCCACAGAAATCTACAACTCAGGAATCTCAAGCGCGCTCTCTGCCTTCGATAGACCGATAAAGCATAACAATCTCAAATTCTATAAAACTATCCATTAATGTACTAGGTACCTAAACATTGGTCTTAATAAATAAAATCAATTATATCAGCACACGTTTAAAACTAATTTAAAACTTCTTAATATAAAACTGCGTTAGATTCGAGGTTTTTGTTAGATATAATAATAACTAAAACTTAAGCAAGGGCAAAGATTGGTCTTCAATTTATTAGGGGTAATGTCATTAAATAGGTGGAAGGAGGCTTCTTTTCGCATTGTTCCTATTTTGCGGATCATTAATTCTCGTCTTTTTCTATAGTTCATGTATGTGTAAGATCAGAATAAAGTTATCAAAATGTAAGTACAATTAATCGAATCATGAACTTATTTAAATATGTCCCCAACTTATTAAGAAAAATATATTAAACGCTTTCACACGGTATTTTTCCTTTATTCTTTACCTACGAAAATTACCGCTGAATTAAGCGTCCTCTTGGGAACGTTAAACGGAATTCTCTCGCGTTCCACTGAGGATAGACGGAAAGCCAGGTGTAGGTATTTGTTTTATACGTATTTAACCTCTTAATCGACAAAAGGGTCATGCTGAGAACCACTTGATATATCGAGAAAAACACTTAAGCTGATTTCGGTTAGTTTAGTCAAAAAGGCATTAAAATTTCAAAGTAAATCAGAGTCGACCTGCGCTCTGCACTGTTATTGACAGGCGCTTAGTGGGCAAAGAAAAGGCTTTGTGTTCTCAATGCTTAAGTATGTACTTAGAATTTACATATAACGACGGTAAAGAAGCAGTAACGACGTACTTCGAACCCGTATTCCACTAATGTTTAATTATTTTCTACCATGAAACTTTATGTACACGTTCGACAAGGTTGTAACGCGTGTTTAGTAGCGGGGTTTAGTGCGGTCACGATTTATTAAAATCCAACGCGGCACACGCACTAACGCCTTTAGTTTTACAGTTGTAGGAAATAAAACTCACCACTACTTAATACTTATATTCCAGGTTAACTAGCTTTTTCGACACGTATTTACGTGATTCTTAGTTAGCATGCAGGTGGTGTGACACTATGATTAAAAAACTGTTACTTAGATTTTTTTTATGTTTTATTATAGAGAAGTAGTAGGAATCAATGAAAGAATGGATGAGAGGACTACAACACAACTGTTTTGTAATAAATCTATTACTAAAGATAGTGTAGCGACTAATAACAACACTTTAATGTCCACTTACGATGACAAGCTGATTTTTGTTGGTCCGTTGCCCGCCAGGCATGATTGATAGAAAACTAGTATGGACGGAAGATCTTCCTTTTCTGATGTAGATAGCTACAGACAATCCTCGAATGCCTTTGCATTTAAAGTACCTCTGGAACCAACATACTATGGCCATGGTGAACTGATTTATAATTTAACTTGTGAGATAACTCACTCAAGGGCTTACAATTCACCTGAGTTTATTTTTACTTCAAAATTAACTTAGCAACACACGATCATATCATGACTTTAAAACTATCACTTTAAGCTATTCCGATCTTGTTATTTCAAAATCAATTTAATAAGGGTAAACTGTTAATGTAGTACGGGTAATATTAGGTCTACCTATGAAATTGCCTTTCTTCAGTACTGGTCATTTCAAATAAAAAAAAGTTTGTAATGGCTCTGTATTCTAAATTCAAATTAATTTTGTTTTAAAACCATGTCATTCTATTTACAAACTCAGTCTTTTGTTTTTTTGATTAGCGTTGTATTTTCATTACATTTGAACATTTTTCGTCATAATGGATACTTTAAAAATTCGTGTAATTATGGAATATGAGTTCCGTCGTGGCACCAACGCGACACAAACGGCACGTAACATCAAAAACGTTTACGGAGGGAACTGTACAAACGAACGCACAACCCGTTATTGGTTTTCCCGTTTCCGTTCTGGAAATTTTGAGTTGAAAAATGAAGCTCGTGGTCGTCCGGAGACTTAGGTTAACAATAATGAATTAAAGGCGATTGTGGAAGTTGACGAAACTCAATCTACAGCTGAGCTAGCAGCAGCTTTTAATGTAAGCATCAAAACAATATTGATCCATTTGCGACAAATTGGCAAGATAAAAAGGTAAAAAAATGCTTACTACACCATTCTGACATACGCTGAAATAAGAGGTGAATGGAAACACGCACTTTTATTTACAATATAATAGGTCTTTACCTATGAAATTGCCGTTTTGTATGCAATAAGTGAAAGTACTTTTTTATTTCTGTTATTCGAAGTAATTACCCATGCAATCGACGCACCTTTGCCAACGCCTTGGCAGTTTATTGATGCCCTTCTTGTAAAAATCAGCTGGACGGGAGGCAACAAACTCTTCAAAGGCATTTTGTACTGCCTCTCAGGAACTGATTTTTTTACCCACTAAAAAGTTGTCTAAATTTGGGAAAAAGTAATAGTCGGTAGGTGCAAGGTCTGGTGAGTATGGCGGATGAGGGAGAACTTCCAACCCCAGCTCTTGCAGCTTGGAGACTGTCTGTTGCGCAATATGGGGTCGCGCGTTGTCGTGAAGGAGCAGTGGGGACGACCGATTGACCAAAGCTGGTTGCAGATGTGCAAGCTTCTCCATCATTCTCTCCAATTCTTCACAGTATACAGATGTAGATGTATGTAGATGCATTAATGCTCATGCCGTTTTGTAAAAAGCTGTGGTGAATCACACCCGCACTAGACCACCAAACAGTCACCATCACCTTTTTAGGGGTCATTTTTGGTTTAGAGCATTGCTTTGGTGCTGAACCAGGGTCTAACCAACTTGCTGAGCGCTTTCGATTGTAGAACAGAATCTATTTTTCGTCGCACGTAACAATTCGTTTCAAAATTCCTTCATTTCTTTGCCTGTTGAGCAGCGCAAGGCAGGTCTCGACGCGTACGTTTCGCTGGCGATCGTTAAGGTCGTGGGGCACCCATCTATCAAGCTTTTTTACCTTGCTAATTTGTCGCAAATGGATCAATATTGTTTTGATGCTTACATTAAAAGCTGCTGCTAGCTCAGCTGTAGATTGAGTTTCGTCAGCTTCCACAATCGCCTTTAATTCATTATTGTTAACCAAAGTCTCCGGGCGACCACGAGCTTCATTTTTCAACTCAAAATTTCCAGAACGGAACCGGGAAAACCCCGGTTTTTTAAAAAAAAGCATATCACTTTCCGTTACAGTGTTAATCAATCAAATCATTACCTAAAATAATTATGTGTTAGCATTATTGAGACATGGTGGATACATGTAAAAAATTGATATTTTTTCAAATAATCATCTTAGTATGAATTATGAATTTGTAGCTTTAATATTCAAAAACACCTAACCACACAATACACTGGATGTAAATTTTTAATAACACTCCATGTTTCTTCACCTTTAGAAATGATTTCTGCCTATTTTATGTTAAACCACTGAATACTGTTTATTTTAAAAAATAAACCACGAAAGCCTTAGAAGCTACTTTATATTGTTGCACTCACGAAGACTGTTAATTATATGAAAAAGCTGCCACGTCCTAACAAAATGAGAGCTTAATTTTTACTTCGTAAATACTTACAAAGTTACTTGTATAAATAAAACTTTAAGGTACTAAAATGTTAAATAATGTTACTTTTTTTAAATATAAGAGATGCCAAAATGACTCTACTACTGCCTGATGAAAAGCATGAGCAGAATCCAAAAGTGGTGGTCACCATCGTCATTGCGAATGTGGACTATGCAGTATGGTCACCCACACCGTACCCACTTGAAAGTAATTTTTACTCGTATCCGTGGGAGAGCCACGTTTCGGCATGAATGGGCCGGCTCGACCGGAGTGATACCACGGCCTCACAGAAAACCGGTTTGAAATAGTGCTTGCGCTGTGTTTTACCGAGTGAGTGAGGATACCGGAGGCCCATACCCCAACCCCTTCCCTGTCTCCCCCACAACCCCAAAGGCCGGCAACGCACTTGTCACGCCTCTGGTGTTGCAGGTGTCCATGGGTGGCGGTAATCGTTTACCATCAGGCGATACGTCTGCTCGTTTGCCCGCCTATTACATAAAAAAAAACAAAGTGTAACACATAAATCGTATTTATTTGCAAACGGTATTTACAATTGTCTATCTTTTTCAGACTTATGTCACTAAAACTTACTTTGAATTTGAATTCATATATTTTCAGTTAATTGATTAATTTGGTACATTACAGCTTTAAGGAAAACAACAACAAGTCTATTACATTTCCTTTATTTATGAAGAAAATATTACAAATGATGATATTATTTACAACATGAAATTTATCGACTTGGTGAGTCAAAGAGTATTATGATAAAGGGAAAAATAATGTTTTTCTGTTTTGTATTAGTCGTTAGTCTGTTATAATTTTCTTGCTTTACACACGTGTAATAGTAATACTCGTGTAATGTAGAAAAATATAAATTCCACAAAAACGTATACAAAATCATAAATAGGTAATTCATAAAATTGTCGTAGTGAATATGACACAAACATATAAATACATATAAAATATGAATGTTTGTGAACTAACTACATGAAACCTTATTAGTTATAGTATTTATATTACAATGATGATTTTATTATATTAAAGTTAAAAATATGACGATTCAAATCAAAACTGACGAAGACCTAAATATTGTCTTATGTCTTAATATAATATGAAATAACTTCATACGATATTCACATATCAAAATTATCCCATTTTATTTTACATTCCAAGTACTATTGTAAATCAAATTATTTGTTGCAGTAAGAGAGACTTATTACAATAATTCGTTTCTTTATACGTCAATTTTACTTATTCTAGTTTAAAAAAAATAGTGAATGTTAATGCTATGCATTTAAGCAAAAATATTAACATGATTCGACTGGTCATCTCGTGACAAACCTTCTAATATAGTAATTGTTCCACAAAGGTTTGATTTTTGTCACGAAATTTAAAAATAACGTATCCTGCAATAATATAAGAATTTGTAATATTTTATTGAAGAAAAATCTTTTGTGGCATGATCTAAACGACAGAAGAATCAATAGCGGCAGGGGTGCTATCTTGTGACTGTTGCTCTGCATGGCGGCTGGACGCTCTCCGTTCACAACATGGACCACCACTGAAGCCGAATCTATCGCAAAAAAAGGAATTGACTTCACATAACTTTAAGAGGGGAAATGAAAATGCAAGAAAAATGTCCCAAAACGGAAATTAAATCATACGACAAGGATTTATTTGTATGAAAAAAACGTAAAAAAAGGGCCATAACAGTCTGCTCCCTGATTTGCAAGCTACACGCGTAACTGAATAAGATTCCTTTTTTATTTTAAAGAATTATGTACAATATATAAATGGAGTGTAAGGAATATAAATGGGCGATAAGAAAGCTGAGTACGGAGTGAATTTGAACACGTTGATTCAGTACTTGAGAGGAAAAGGCGTGGAAAAAAGACAAATGATTTAAAAACGGCTATAGACAGAGATAAGTAGAGTGTGTGCAGTGAAAAATGTGGGTGTACCATAATTGACTAGATGGAGGTCTCTACGATAGGAGGAACGCTTTTATATAACTCATACGTCCCTCTTGGGAAAAATAATAGGACCTTGTACGGTTTGCTTTTTGTGAACTTCAGAAAAAGGGTTATAATAAGGAACAAAGGCGTAGGTTACCCGTTTTACTTACACAATAACTTTACTCAGAATTTTCTTATGCGTTTTCTAAGTAAACAACGCTAGAATTTCAGCTTTGTACAGTAATTAATAGTGTTTAGATGTATATGACCAAAAAGTCTTGTATTACAAAGACTTAAGAAACATCCAGTATACACTTAAATCTAACTTTGAAGTTACTATTATGTTTGAATTTATGTCTATAACATGTAACTACTTTTTCGATCCATACCCTGAAATTAGCGAATGGATGTTTTTTGAGTCATTAAACACGTAAGGACACGTACGCATAGAAGAAATCGTTAACAGCGACTAGATTAAACGCTGCCCAGTGGGTCGTTTTTAAAATAGAGAACTAAGAATACTTCAAAAAAGGAACAAAGAAGTTTTTGGAAACAAAACAAAAACGCAGTAAAGTTGAGACCTAAATAAATCTAAAAGTGAAAACCAATAAAATCATTAGAGCCGTTTTTAAAACACAAAATGAATAAAAAAAATGGGTAAGAACACAATTCGATAATTTGAGTACTAAACTAAACCGATTAAAATTAAAATATATATCTAAGCCGTTTATTGATCAATTGTAAGTACCTAAACCTTACAATATTGTTGGAACGAGTGGTACGTTGATTTTGGTTTTTTTGAATTTAGTCCAGTCGGGGCAGACATAAAACTAGCCTGAAATAGAAAAAAATCCGGGGGACGATTTTTTAACGTCGGGTGAGGTGGTTCTGATTCCCTTCCCCATTCCCCAATAAACTAGATAATAAACTGAATAGACTGGACTAATTTGGTTGTAATGAATAGTAAAAACCTTAGGTTGTTTTTAGTTAACCTTAAACAGTATTCACAAGTAAGTCCATGAGACACATTTAGATAAATACTCTTTAATGCAGACACTGTAGAAATATTTTGTCTCAACAAGATATTTACCTGAGCTGCTCGGCGCGCAAGTATAGTTGCCAGAATCTCGAGTTGAGGCGCGTGCTATGAGCAATCGACTGGTACGAGTACGTTGTTCCGTCTCAACGCTTATACCGCCCCTTTGGGCGTAGTTCACGACGTTGGATCCTCGGTACCAGTAAATAAAACTATGAAACAAATAGAAAATGACTTCTTTAACATAAAGTGTATTAAATTCAAGCCAATATATTATATGACACACGTGTTTTGTGTGTTAGTATTTTGCACAAAAGCTATGTAAAATACATAACTTTTTTATTACTTCGACGAAATTATGTGTGTTCTATGTTAACCATCTTAAGAAAGGTTTGAATCCATGCTGTATCATATTATGGCATTTGATAATAGGAACTAAAGATACGACTTGATTTTTCGAAAGTGGTATTTACATTGGTGCTCTCTTAATATTAAATATTTTAAAATGGTAGTGAAATTAGGTCAATACTAGACATAAAAAACTAAAAGGTATAAAATAACTTAATTTGTATGTGCTACCTATTCATAGGTTTGAAGTCGGTGCCAAATCAAATGTAATAGCAGGTACCACACTCGCTATATTTCGAGACGAACGTCAACGACGTCACCGACGCTACGGTTGTTTTGTTCTACGCAAAGAGCAGTTATCCCGCTCAAGGTCACGCGCGGCGAGTGCGGTACCTACTATTACATTTTGGCTTGGCACCGACTTCAAACCTATGAATAGGTAGCACCTACAAATTAAGTTATTTTCTACTTTTTAGTTTTTCAAGTCGGTTTTTTTAAACTAAGTTTTTTTTTTTTCTCTTTTTAATCTTTCTCAAGTCTTTCATCATCATTTTACCTAAATAACTTGAAAGAATACGTCTAAATATAACATACATACACATGACATATAAAGTTTTATCTTCCAACTCCTAACCGTTAAGGAGTTTTATCTTCCATCATCACCTCATCATCATGAACTGATGACTACCAGATGTAAATACTGTAATAGCTTTAGAAAATATATGAAAAACGATTTCATAGTTTTTTAAGTCGATTTTTTGAAACGAAGTTTTTTTTATATAATTTTTTTTTTTTTTTTATATATATATTTTTTTTTATTTAAAGTTTATTACATTAATATTCACTTTATTAAATACAAAATATAAAAATTGAAAATAATTAAATTTTTAATTATTTTTTTTTAATTTTTTAATTTGGATTTTGTATAAAATAAAATGACTGTTTATTACATTAATATTAAATTTTCACATAAAAAAAAAATTACAATACACAATAGTATAGTGGCGAGGCGTCGCCACGCCAATTTTCGCAAAGCCAAAAATCAGGTTTACCCCTCGTCTATAAATATTTCACATTAAAAAAAACTGAAGTCAACTTGATAAGTCGCGTCAGACACCTACCTGGGTGGATCCGGCGCGTGTCTGGCAATGCAAGTGAGGTTAATATCAGAGCCCGCTCTCACGAACAATTCCGGCCCCGAGAGGATTTCTGCTTTTGATACTGAAACAAACAATAGAACGAATACCAAATTACTTAAACACTATCCAAACACTTAGCAATAAAATACCTACTACGTGAGAATTTGCTCAGACGGTATAAGGTGACGAAAACGGTTTTGCACGCTACATAGTAATCTAACTTTGTAAGAGCAATTTAGTCCCAACGTCCAGGTCAGTTTCACACAACACTATCAGAAATTATTGCTGCACAAGTTGGGCTACCCTTTCTTACATGTCTAATATTTACTTGGTCTATTTAAAGAAATAATATATTTAAGTTTGTTTACATAAATTATCTCAGACTCAACGAACCTTCTGAGAAATTTGTTTGTAATGTGTGTGAGCAAACTGATTTAGTGTTTATTTAGGTATTTACACACATATCTTCTGAGAGAAAGTACAATGACATTTATTATTGTTTACATTATGGATAAGTTCATAGTTATAGCATTAATTTTAAACAGAATTTACATATAGAACTTGGTACTCAATTAGGTAGTATTTTTATTTTTATTAAACATTTCTTCGAAATTTACAAGCATTATTCTTATCGTTACACGATCAGGATAATATTTGTCCATCACTAAATAAAAGTATTTCATAAAATATTATGGAGATCAATGTGTATGTAAGTATGCTTTAAATAAGAAATACAATAGTCTGGCTTTTGGTATATTAATGCTATAAATTCGTACATATTTGTACATTATTTGTTATAATGCATCGGTATAAACACATTTTCTACTACTTTTTTTCTGTTGAGAGTATTGAAAACTTTCTAATGTTGACTGCACGTTTGGTCTAGTGGTTTAACGGTCACCACGCCGTTTCCTACTTCGCCAAGTGTTGTGAGTTCAAATCCCACGTAGGACAACACTTTGTGTGATCCACAAATTGTTGTTCTGAGTCATTTATGTTTGTAAAGTCCCCCGCGACACAGGATTTATTCCTAGTGCGGGAGTTGTCTTTAAAAAAAAATGTGTCATTGAGGAATAATTAGTAATGAAACATATTATTCAGCGTTTTGAACGTCAAGCACCTCATCGTAAGGATATATCCACAACAAATAGTGATACGTGTTGCTTTTCACGTTACAAACATAGTCTAAATTGAAACGGGATTGTTTACTAAACGCACCCGACACTGATTAAAACTTATCACATGTTTGAGTTTCAAGTTGATTTAGGTTACATCATAATGCAACAGTTTCGGGAAATGATTACCCACGTATCAAAGATGATGGCTACTGATGAATTCTACATTATTTTACCCAATAATTTTCTCATATTTTTGTTCATGCAATTTTTGAAGATATGAATAGTTTGTGTTGCAATTTTAAATATACAAAAGCTTTTGTGGTAGAGTTCTGCCCCAGTTAGGTTATAATCGTGAAAGAAAATGAGTGTTTTATTACCCGACTACGGCAAAGCCAAAAGAGGGTTATGATTTTGTGTTATATAATTTTACTAGCGACCCGCCCCGGCTTCGCATTGGTGGAGTTTAGATGCCCCCGCCCGCGTCGACGACACGATTCGTGCATTTTAAATCTGTAATATCTTCGAATATATGCATTTTAATTAGATACAGTACAGAGCCATTTTCATCTATATTAAATGCACAATGTATTTAATTTACTTATTTGTATAAGGATTCATTCTGTATTGCTTAAGATCACTTCGTAAATAAGCCATTATTTCTCGTAAAAAGAAAGGAATAAAAAATGGTTGTTGTGGGTTATCCCTAAGAGATAGACATATACCGTCTTGGACTTTTTTGTAGTACTTTTTAAGGTGTACAATACTGTAGTACATTATTTTGATCTATCTCGTAGGGTGCAACCAGCGTTTGCAATGTAAGCGCAAAAAATGTGTTTATTTGCTACATCACATTAAAAACCTCGAAAATTAACAGTGTTTCCATACTATATTATGCATTTATTATACATCCTTCCTCTTGAATCACTCTATCTATTAAAAAAACTGCATCAAAATCTGTTGCGTAGTTTTAAAGATTTAAGCAAACATAGGGATATAGGGACAGAGAAAGCGACTTTGTTTTATACTATGTAGTGATAGGAAATAAGAGCATTGAAAACAATTTATCACCAGCAGATAATAATTATAATTATTAATATTACTTTAGTTTAAAAATTAAATAGTTAGAAAACCTGTTGAAGCTACCCTTTACTTTGAAAGTGGTTTGAAAACAAAATGTTATCCTACATATAATTCCTTAAATTTACGTTTTTCTACTAATTAAATAGATAACTTGATGATGGAAAAACCAAATGATAGGTCCATTTGGTTTTTGTTTACTCAGTTTGTGTTAGATATTTAATTCCGCAATAATGTTCTCACAATACTTTTCTCATAAAGTTTTATTCTTACCTACAACGGTGAGTCTAAAAGACAAACTAATTTTCGGTTCAGTAGACACTTGGCACTCGTAGGAGCCTGAATCGCGTGGTTGCGCCGGCGCTACGCGCAGCGTCCATTCATCCGAGCCATCGGTATGTAACGCTGCAAAGCGTGCGTCACTGCTATACGTGTGCACGCCAACTGTTAGGATGTGAAGATCTCGCTTGCGAATCCATGAAACCTGAGAACAAATAAAATATACTTTTAATAACACATTTACGTATTTTAGTTTTGTAACCAACAATACCAAGTTTCCTATCCTACACTATAAACATAGTATGGGGATTGATTTGTGAACTATGATTTGATTGTATTCAATTGTATTGATGGCGTACTGGTTTAAGCGGTCGCTATGCCGCTTTCTACTGCGTTGAGTGGTGTGCATTCAAACCCCACATGGGTAACACTTTGTGTGATCCACAAATTATTGTTCTGAGCCTGCGTGTTCTTTGTGTTCATTTCATGTATGTTTTTCAAATACCCGCGACACAAGATATATACCTTTCTTAACTTTGTCTTTTAAAAAAAAGCTTTTAAGGGACTATAAAGTTTAAATTAATAATAAATTAGTTAAATAATAATTATCAGTAGGTATAATATCAAGTTGAAGCTCAATTAGTAATGATAAGGAATTCACTTACGACACAACACACATACATATATATATGTTACGGACAACGTGATTAACTGGGCATTATTAATAAGGACCGAATTTTTTTTTAAGTTATTAATTATTTTAATTATTTAGTTCCTATTTTTTTTTACATCTATACTACATAATATTTAAAATTTGAAAATAACTGTTTGTCTATCGATTACGCTTTCATGGGGAAACCGTTGCACTGATTTCAAAGAAAGAAATGGACATAATTTGATTCTTGACAAGGAGGACATAAGCTACTCTTTACCACCATACCGATAACGCGCACGGAGCGTGAACTAAAAGCGTGTCAACAAAGTTAACCAAAGACTGTAGCTCAAAGTATCCACAAAGCCCTGTTCTACGCAACGACACTAAATCAAAATCTGCTGGTACAGTAACTAAGCTGCCTAGTGGCGAGGCGGTCGTTTTAAACAATGTTGGTCCACATGAGCCTTCAATTAAACGCAACGCTAGCCAAAAGGAGGCGTCGACCGTGATACTGCACCACTGTAATTTGCTGTTCTGCAAACTTTGCGATGTTGGCAAGATAACAAGAAGCAAGAAAGAACAAACAAACGTGTGTAAAATTTTAACAGACTCAAAGTAAAGTAAAGAAAAATACACACTCATTTTATAATCAAAGCATTGAGCTAAAATATTATTATGTTTTATGTTTGAAAATGTTCTTACAACGTAACTTAATCATCTTTATATGAATTATGTATTATTATCATTGTATTAATTAGAGCAAGGATTAATTAAACCACAATTTAATTTATTTGAAATGTCTATTACATTTTCAAAATAATTATTTAAATAAAATGTCTGTAAAATAGTGTGAAGTTGTTAGCATAATTGCGGCAGCAGTCGTGAATAATGGAGCATTGTACGTTCATTGTCAGACAATCTGTTTTAGTATGTAATTACTAAATGGTGTGGTCACAATGTAGACTGAGAAAAGAATTTCAAAATCCTTGTTTCGAATATAATAACTTTACACATATTTTTTTATTGTTAATAAGATATTTTTTATTGTTATTTTTTTCATATCTTTTTTTTATTATAAGCCCGTGGTTGTATTTGATTGATTTCTAAGTTCATGTCACACTTCTTCATTTGTCTCCTTTTGGATGAAAATAATTTGAACAATATTATCTTCATTTGTTCCAAATAATAATGTGTTTAGTATTTTAAAAGACTAAAAGGTAAGCAAATCCTCATTCACATAAATGTTTTTGACGGGTTACAACATTTGACACAGAAAAAGGAGATATTTATCGTAACATTCTTCCTTGGCTTGTTGATTGGATCTACGATCTGTACCGCCGATGCATATCACGCTATCCTAGATGAAGCAATCAATATGCGGTAACAAGACAGGTACTGCGGCATGATCCAGTTTTAAAATAGTTCTAGTCTGATCGTCACAGGGCTTTACGGATTTATGAAGATGCTTTATGCTGTCAAAGATTGCAAATTTGCATATTTTTTGTTGGATCGTTAAAACAAAATCAATACATATATATTGGTTATAAAATCGTAACTGGTCGCTGTCTGTACATGGAAGATATATAAGAAAAACTATTATAGGAGGGGGGACTTTATGAACGCAATAGATCCCAAAACAATGGTTTAGATATTTTGACTGTTTATTTGTACGTTTGTGCACGCTTATCTGAGAAACGGCTTAACAGATTTGGATGCAGTTTTCACTAGTGCGCTGCAACTTGGTCCGTTTCACATTTAGTGTTTATTTAATTACAATCGGTTCATAAATATATAAAATTTTAACAAAAATAAAAACAGACTTCAAGGTTCGACTCGATTTCTCTTGAATGCCATCATCGGATCTCAGTGCCCTTATCATGGTACCACCGTTGGGATATCAACTTTCCATTAAAATAAGAATCATTAAAATTGGTTCATAAACGACGAAGTTATCCGCGAACACACAAAAAAACATATATACAGTCGAATTGAGAGCATCCTCCTTTTTTAAAGTCGATTAAAAAGTTATATGAATCATCGCGATAACCGACTTTCACGCGGGTGGGGCCGCAGGCAAAAGCTAGTCTATAACCCGCCATAGGTGACGTCAATTTGACTTGCTTATTGGGTTGAGGCCAAAACTCAGAATTATGAGTCCGTGGCGCTGTTGTGGGAAGAACTAACGGTGCGAGGCGTAAAATGAGACAGCTACTCGAAATTGCAACACCCATCGACGGCAGTTCAAAATGATATTCGATTTTTTCGAATCATCCGGTCTCTGTTATTTACCGGAATTACTGTTCAAGTTCAAACATACACAATAGATTGCACGTCGAACCTATTTGTCTAGTTAACGAATTTAGAGACAAAAACAATAACAAAAAAAAGGTATGGCTCAGAGAAAAGCTTCCTCTGTTAAATTCCCTAAAAAGGTTTTTCCTATACAAATTTAGAATATCCATACAAATAATGTAATTCTAAAGTAACCCAGTCTGCCTATCTGTTACGCTAAACCACTGCATCGATTTTAGTAAAATTTCGCATTTATATACTTTGGTTCTTGGAGAAGGACAAGGTTTACCGCGATAATTGACATACACGCGGGCGGAGCTGCGGGTAAAATAATATCATATTTATAAATAGTACACAAAATATTTAAATCAAATGAACAAACAATAAGTATCCGATTTAAAACACACACATGAAACCACAGTAAAACCTTTAAAAGTTAGAGGTGTTTTGGAATCGAAGTGAGAAAAGGGATTTGATAGGATACGTGACATAATAAACAGCAATCATGTTTGATATTGAGAAAACCGACGCGTCCACGACCTGAATTAGACCTCAAAATGATAGAATAAATGAATCGGTAACATAGATACAGTACTTAATTACAAAATAATAGGAATCAGGTTAAGTTATAGATTTACAAAACGAATATATTAAAATGAGTGGTAACTAAGAATTCTAAAAGGCAAAAATAAAATGATACCTACTGTTTTTATTTAAATTTGCTGTTAGATGCCACTCGACTATTTTTCTTTGATTCTGAGATCAAAATTTAATTACGATGTTAAAATCGACTACTCTCTAATCGTCCTCAAAGGCTTCATTCTTTACAATTTTAGAATTTGAATAATTTTTGAATATTAAAATTCTAAAAGGCTTTTGAATTATAAAATATGTTGAAGTAAAAAAATATTTTAGACAAAACGATTTTAAATCATTTGAATCAATTCCTTGTTTTTTTGTGGTTTAGAACTATTACGAGTATTATTGATAGCAAAATTGAAGCAAATACTTGCAAAAAAAATTGTTTTAACAAATTAGCTATTTAATACATTTATCTATGAAAAACTGTTTAATTTCAATTGTAACTAAATAATTTTACGTAGTTATAGTATAGTTTTGTTTCACATATATTAAATTTTACTATTTATTTAATTATAGTAGCACTAATTTTCAAGTAGGTCTAGTTTTTTCAGATACAAAATGATGAAATGTAAAACAATACCAAAAATGTTCGAAATCTTAAATTCATCTAATACATGTTTACCTTAAATTTTCAAAACAATATGGACGAATCTTGACATCTGGATGAAAACTAGTTTACGGGTTTATATATATAGATATTATTTCTTTAAAATTCGACTCTTTACTCTACGTGGCATGGTTCAGTAACATTTACAAATTATGACTTTAGTATTTCAGCTGTACCACATTCGCAATATATTAAATCATTAATAACTGTAGTAAATTAAATTAAACCACCATGCACCATGCTACAGCGCAAAGAGTATAGAAACACACAACAGGTAAAATGTTATTTGATTTATTACTTTTGTTTTTACAACAAAATACAGACACATCTATCTACAGTTACGCGTCAAGGTTCTTTAACATTAAGCCCGAGTATATAGCCATAAATCCCCGTTAAATCCTTGTTGAATTTTTCAGTGACAGCCTTACTGAAAATATAGGTATGAAATTTTCTACATATCACATAAAAATTGTTTTCTGTCTGGATATTAAAAGCTGAGTTTATATCTAAGCATTGGGATATACAGGTGTTGCTGAAATGTGACATGAAACATCTAAAGTATTTTCTTTAAAAGAAAAAGATTTTGAACCGACCGAGATAGATGAATATCATCATATTGTGTGACGCTTGCTCAAAGCGTTGGTGGTAAACACCGGTCCTGATTCTCTTTTATTCAGATTGATTATGTTTTAGTGAACTCAGTTAACCTAGAGTATCACTAGATTAAATCCACCTATTCAAGAAAAAATAGCTAGGTAAATGAATTCTAGGGCCATTCCTACCGAGGGAGAGCCACGCTTCGGCATGAATGGGCCGGCTCGACCGGTGTTATACCACGGCCTCACAGAAAAACGGTGTGAAATAGAGCTTGCGCTATGTTTCACCGAGTGAGTGAGGATACCGGAGGCCCTTGCCCCAATCCCCTACCCCTACCTCCCCCCCATCCCCAAAAGGCTGGCAACGCACTTAAGACGTTTCTGGTGTTGCAAGTGTCCATGGGCGGTGGTAATCGCTAACCATCAGGCGATACGTCTGCTCGTTTGCACGTCTATTCCATAAAGAAAACCTGCTTTTAAAAGTGAAACGTGTTTATTACATTTAAGTGGCACAAAGTTTGTGTACTTTAAAAAAAACTTTTATTATTTTTTTGCAAGCGATTCACAGGCAGCACAGCAATCACAAAGCATTAAACAACCAATCGAATTGAGAACCTCCTTATAAAGTCTCCTAGAAACTTAAATATATTTTCTAAGTCAGTGTTATTTATTCCATTTGAATGAGGTTGATAAACAGTTAAACTATTTTGTTCATTACAGCGATGCAACTTTCAGATCCTCTATTCAAACCTGCAAACCTTTGAAACAAAGTTATTGGCACTCCAACAGACAAAAGTCATTGTTTATGTCTAAAAGTTATGAGCTTGTTTTAGAAGTGCTGAAGGCACTATTACAAGGCAAGTTTCAGTTCTACAGGGTTTTCACGGCTATAAATATAGAACATTTTCAATTCTAGTTTCTAAACTTGTCAAAACCTTTGAAACCCTTTAAGTGTCACGTTCGCAAACCAAAGAATATTGGGTAATTCGTCTTCATCCACTTTCAAGGGATATATATCAGCCCTTTTTAACGGTCTCCATACATAAATTTAGTTTTATACCACATTTCAGAACAATCACGTAGGGGTTTTTTATAGTTCACATTGAAATACGTGACGGGGTCTTCTCATATAGGTATACGCTTTTATACACCTCAGCTTTCCTGATTTCTGTCGGTTGCAATAACTTGAACATTACTTTTTTTCATGAGTGTATGTCATAGAATTCTTCACTGAGAATTATTTCACTGTTATTCGTTACAGATTTTATTACAAGCTATTATTTTAAGAGGCAGTTTAACTATGGTTAGTGGTTATAGTATAGATAGTTTAACTGTGACATGCTATTACAAAATATGAATACTAATGTCGGCTTATGTTTCTTTTCGTTAGTATTATTATAAACAAACTTAAAATTACTAGTAAACAGGTGTGATGAAAAAGGAATTTAACATTTGTACAATTATAATAAAAGAATATATACCAACAATAGTTAGAGACCATCGTCGTATATCGTGGGAGAGCCACGCTTCGGCATGAATGGGCCGGTCCGACAGGAGTGATACCACGGCCTCACAGAAAACCGGTGTGAAACAGTGCTTGCGCTGTGTTTCACCGAGTGAGTGAGGATACCGGAGGCCCATACCCCAATCGCTTACCATCAGGCGATACGTCTGCTCGTTTGCCCGCCTATTCCATAAAAAAAAAAAAAAAGAGAACACTAAACTAAACACATTCTAAACTCGTCAATCTCTAAAACTATCGTTTTTTTTTTTTTTTTTGTTATTGGAAAGTATATTAATAGCCCTTACCAAGAAGGGTTCGCGTTAGGCCGGTGGTCGTCCCTAAAATAAACTAGCCTAACCCTTTGCAGTGTCATACATCTAGTCTCATTATTTTTACCCGACTACGGCAAAGCAAAAAGGAAGGTTAAAAGTTTCGGTAGTCTATGTATGTATTGTTTGTGTCTTCCGCTCTAGCGCCTAAACTACAGAACCGATTGTAATGAATGAGATCTCAATAGTTTCGTAAAAGGGCCTAGGTAACATAGGTTTTATAAACTTCGTCAAAAGTTTCAACTTAGTTGGGTTCTAGTTTTTTATTTTTTTATTGTTACAAGAAACTTATCTATTACACTCTATGTCGAATATTGCGTTGAATTCCATTTACATCGAGATGAACTCAGATGCTCCTTAGAATCGTAATTCTTACCTCAAAGAGGAAGTATTTGAAAACAAATTTGCCGACTGTTTATGTATTTAGTAGCCGCAGTTTTGCCTTCTCACGATGTCTACATTTTGATGACAAACAGTCTTCAAGCTCCCTCTTAAGTATATTGCTTACAGAGCACCGTATAAAGTTTTTCTATGCTGTTTATTTGATCATTTATCTTAGGATGAAAAGACTTGTATGCTATTAAGAGTACTCGTTTTAAATCGCGGCTTAGCTTGCTTTAAATTATCTTTTTTTCCTTTGAGAACGGTATTGATATTCTAGATAAAGGGTACCCTGAATTTAAAAGTATGCATTTGACGAAGTATCAACTTTAAAAAATATTTTGATATTCGATTACACTTCTAGTTATCCCTATGTATATACATATATAGGCCTTCAATTTAAACGTAAAAAACTAAACTATGAATATGACCACAAAGAACTGATATACTAAACGTCAGAATGAAGTCTTTATTGACAAGCCTCTTGGTCTACTGGTTGGAAATCCTGACTGCCAGAGGTCGTGGGTTTCATTCCCATCCTAGGACAAATCTTTATAGTTTAATAATAGTTTAATAATAGTTTATTATCAAGAAAATCATACAAAGTTGTTACATTTACTGTGACAGCCACACTAGGCAGAGCCTGTGCCGTGGCTATCAGACAATACGATTATCTTATGCCTAGGACTAATATCTAAACAAATTATACTTAGAATTTAGAATTTACATTGTGTATGAGTGTGTGTGTGTGAGTGAGTGTGTGTATGTGAGTGTGTGTGTGTATACTCAGTGTATAACCCATCAAATTATTGATTTTAAAAGTTGTTCTGTGTCCGTGTAATTGAGGCCGGACACAAGGTCTTTAACTTTATTTTTAGCCTGGTACCTTGTGCAGTGCCGCAGATCGCACTTTTTTACCATTTTATTGTACAAGTAGGGAAACATATAGTTAGGAAACCTTTTTGCGAAACTCGTTTTACATTTTGTAGTAGTGAGCTTAAATACTCTAGTATTCACCTTGGTATCGTAATCAGTGGAACCCAAAACCAAGTTGTGCGAGTAGGTGACCGCATTTAATATGTACAGCTGTCGAATACTCAAGAGATCAGCAGCTTTATATACTTCCACTGTTGGAAACCTAATTGGTTTTTTAAGCATTACTTTGAGTAGCCCGAGAGAGAGAGCCCAGAGTGACCTCTGGGCTCTCTCCAATTGTAGCAGGTGTGATGAAGCAGTTCCTCCCCAAACGCTTAAGCAATATGTTAGGATGGACTGGCAGAGCGATATATACACGGTTTTGAGCAATTCAATGTTGGCGACATCTCTAGGTTCTTTCATTACATAAATGAGTTTTCTACATCTCGCCGATAGGGCAGCTATGTGCTCATTAAAAGTTAATTTCTCGTCAATAACAACACCAAGATATTTTATAGATTTAGTTCGTAGTATTTCACCGCAGGCACAGTCTATGTTTGCAGTAGCTTGGTGTTGATTGCAATTATGAATGATTATATGATGAAATAGATCGTTTGTTCTGTATCTGGGTGTAATCTATCTAAAATATGTTTTTTTATGGAATAGGGGGCAAACGAGCAGACGTATCGCCTGATGGTAAGCGATTACCGCCGCCCATGTACATTCCGCAACACCAGAGGCGTCACAAGTGCGTTGAATTAATATATTACAAATTGAGTACACTGTGAATTTCGGGAGCATCGGCTAGTTCTAACAAACATTAATATTAGGTCCTTACCTATGAAATTGCCTTTCTTCAGTACTGGTCATTTCAAATAAAAAAAAGTTTGTAATGGCTCTGTATTCTAAATTCAAATTAATTTTGTTTTAAAACCATGACATTCTATTTACAAACTCAGTCTTTTGTTTTTTGATTAGCGTTGTATTTTCATTACATTTGAACATTTTTCGTCATAATGGATACTTTAAAAATTCGTGTAATTATGGAATATGAGTTCCGTCGTGGCACCAACGCGACACAAACGGCACGTAACATCAAAAACGTTTACGGAGAGAACTGTACAAACAAACGCAGAACCCGTTATTGGTTTTCTCGCTTCCGTTCTGGAAATTTTGTCTTGAAAAATGAAGCTCGTGGTCGTCCGGAGACTTTGGTTAACAATAATGAATTAAAGGCGACTGTGGAAGCTGACGAAACTCAATCTACGGCTGAGCTAGCAGTAGCTTTTAATGTAAGCATTAAAACAATATTGATCCATTTGCGACAAATTGGCAAGGTAAAAAAGCTTGATAGATGGGTGCCCCACGACCTTAACGATCGCCAGCGCAACGTACGCGTCGAGACCTGCTTTGCGCTGCTCAACAGGTAAAGAAATGAAGGAATTTTAAAACGAATTGTTACGTGCGACGAAAAATGGATTCTGTTCGACAATCGAAAGCGCTCAGCAAGTTGGTTAGACCCTGGTTCAGCACCAAAGCAATGCTATAAACCAAAAATGACCCCTAAAAAGGTGATGGTCACTGTTTGGTGGTCTAGTGCGGGTGTGATTTACCACAGCTTTTTACAAAACGGCATGAGCATTAATGCAGATGTGTACTGTGAAGAACTGGAGAGAATGATGGAGAAGCTTGCACATCTGCAACCAGCTTGGGCAATCGGTCGTCCCCACTGCTCCTTCACGACAACGCGGGACCCCATACTGCGCAACAGACAGTCTCCAAGCTGCAAGAGCTGGGGTTGGAAGCTCTCCCTCATCCGCCATACTCACCAGACCTTGGACCTACCGACTATCACTTTTTCCAAAATTTAGACAACTTTTTAGTGGGTAAAAAAATCAATTCCCGAGAGGCAGTACAAAATGCCTTTGAAGAGTTTGTTGCCTCCCGTCCAGCTGATATTTACAAGAAGGGCATCAATAAACTGCCAATGCGTTGGCAAAGATGCGTCGATTGCATGGGTGATTACTTCGAATAACAGAAATAAAAAAGTTTGAAAAAATAAGTACTTTCACTTATTGCATACAAAACGGCAATTTCATAGGTAAAGACCTATTATGATATTCATGAGAACCACTCGTGATGTGTTACCATAAATATGTGATGCTCGGTTTATTAATAATTATTATTAATACTTTAGATAATGTAACTCTTTAGTAACAAAAATGCAATTATTTAGTTTATTGAGTTGACTCAAAAATATATTTTAAAAATTATTTTGGTGAGCACAAAAATTATAAACATTCATTATTCATTTTTTTTACGAAAGAGATATTTAAAAATTATACTAAATAAGTAATTATACCCTTAGGTAAAAGTTGGGGAGTGAAAAACACATTTGATTGAAATTCATCAGCATTTAGATCCATACGCCTAAGTCAGTGAAACGTTTTTAATATTTAAAAGTATTTAAATATTAAAGTCGCTAATTTTCTCTAGCTTTTGAACCGGTAATAGGAACTCAAATAAGTATGAGCTCAGTAAGTTTTTTTTTATGTTTGGCCCGCCAAAATGACTCTACTCTGCCTGATGGAAAGCATAAGCAGAATCCAAGAGTGGTGGTCACCATACTCACTGCGAATGCAGACAATGCAGTATGGCGACCCACACCATGGCGGCCTAGTGATGCTGCTGCATCTTTTAGTCTAGTCAACAAGTATGGAACTTGTTGACTAGACTAATTGGGCCTCCGGTCTCGCACTCACCAACGAAACACGACAGCACGAACACTGTCATTTTACGTTGATTTTCTGTGCGAGGGTAGTACCGCCCCGGTCGAGCCGGCCCGTTCGTGCTGAAATCAGCGTTTCTCTACTACCTTCTGGTTACGACGACTATGAAAATAATCGTATATTTCTAATGTAGGTACTCAACAAAATAAATTGTGCCTCAGATGCACATCTAGGCTACCTCACTACTTGTGTAAGTTAATTGAAATATAAACTGTAGCTATCTTGGCTGCTTGTGTAATTATAATAACTTTTAATTGCCATGTTTTACTACGATCAGTGTGTGCGTTTACACACTGATCGTAGTGAAAATTTGAAATTATTTACAGGCATTAGTTACAGGCAAGGCCAGACTTCTAATATGATAACCTGTGTAATATTTTGTAAACAATTCAACCCCCTGGTTGACCTTTAGCTAGCAGGTAAAAAAATTATTATAGACAGTTATGCGGGCAATCTGAATACCAAATCCCAAACCCGGGCGACCCTTACCTCTCTAATCTGTTTATTAACCTAAAAATCCAATGAATAATCCTCTCAGAACGCCCAATAACCGCTGTTCTATTGTGACACTGAGTCATAAATGGCGAACGCCATTATTACCAGCCTAAATCGTTATACAGTATTTTATTTTACTGAAATAAAATAAAATCGCCTTTGCTGTGGCTGGCTATGTTCCAAAATGTGTGGCTTCACGGGCCTCGACCCAATTCTCTTTGCTTTATTCGACAGCAACGCTCACGCGACATTTCCTATTGCACTTACAAGGGCTTGTACGGAAAATCAAATCCCACATACGAACTGTTAAGTCGCATTGCCAATATACGCCCCAAGCGAAGACTTCGGTAAAGATGTCTAATAGAATTCCTTAGCCGTTTTATTACTTGCGCGCTTTGTTGAGTTTCACTTAGTGGCTCCACATTTTTTCCTGAACTGTATAAAATGTCTTTTCTGAGTTGGCGTTTTTCGATCTGCTTGCTTAGATAGAAAGCAAGTAGTGTAAGAAATCCGTAAAAGAAAGATCGGTTATATGGTTAGTTGATACTTAATTTTACTCAAAAGAACTTACACTCTACAGTAGAAAACAAAATGAACGTAGAATAAATACATTTGCTTCGTTTATTGTTACTAACTGCTTCTGGTAAAGCGTTTCCGGGTAATAAACTCATAATTGAAAAGTATTTACGGTCTCTCGTAACCCTAATTTCAGTCATTACGGATGTCAAAAGGATTAAGTACGTTCCATCCTTTTTCGCTTTTATTTAAAGTCCCCTTTTATAAGCGTTTAATGTTTTATTCAGAAAACGGTTATGGATCTCATGATTCTGCTTGTATTTTCTTACTTGTTCATACAGGGTTGAGATTATATTACAATGTATTCGTGCCTTAAGGTCCACAATGCTTATCGTCGCGTGTTGCCGACAAATAGAGCTATTGCTGAGTTTATTCAATTTTTATGGCAACTGTGTTTCAAAATTATGACCGAGCTATGCGGCTAAGTTTTACTAAAATGTTTCACGTTGATATTACAATGTTATTTATCGTTAGCGAAATCATTACAAACAACCGTCAACATGCCGACATAGCATGTATGTAATAAACATGTTTCGGAATTTATTTAGTTAACATGATTCCGTTTTTATGAACGTCTCTGTTGAATAATAATGTACTTGTGTATAAAAGTTAGTATAATATAACACTTTACTGCACAATTAAATACTTGTTTATGGAGTAGTAAACGCAGATATGATGCTAAAGTTCAAAATGAAAACCAAATCTAAAGTCAACAATAGAGATATAGTATTACGAAAATAAAATCGGAGGGGAGCGGTTTTATTGTAACTGTTCTAATGCAATAAAATAGTTCGGGATGTTCTAGTGTTCAGATACTTTGAGACGAAAACGAAAAAAGAGACGTTTTAGCAAACCAAGTTGGTATTAGGTTTTACCATTTCTGCCACATTTATTTACGAAGGAGAATCGCGCCTCACAATGAATTTAAAAGTTTGCTGCAGATTTTTTAAAATTAAAATTTCATAATGGTTTACTAATATTCTAACGCATTTGGTTTTAAAATTATTTTGTATAGTAGTATTGATTAATCATACTTATATAATATAAGCTATCATGACTTCTTCATCAATAGCAATTTATCCGAGTCACATAAATACCGGGCCACCTGATACAAAATTATTGGAATAAATTGTATTCAAAAACATTGTATCGTATTTATAAAACTTACCTTAGAAAAAAAAAACATCTTAATGCAACAATAGAAGAACATAATATTTTATTTAACTTCATAATTTTCTTAATTTTAGTACTTTTCGTTACCTCGACGCTTTGCCATTACTGCAGTTATGTGGTTTGGCAAAGAAGCCAAGATCCCAAAACGATGTTTACAAATATTTTTCCATTTTCAGGACAAGTTAAGGTTTTTGAAGCGTAGTCAAAGGTCGTTGTCTCACATACCGTCCAAGCTCGTCCCAGATATGTTTAGTTGTACCAACATTCAATTTTTAACAAATAAATACACTAAACATCTAACTAATTAAAACTACTTCATATCTGCATGATTATAGTTCGAAAATTTGACATTTCCAATCAGTTTAACACCCGATTCCAATATATTATGCACAAACGAGAAGCACTTTAAGTCAAAAACTAATTAACAATACGTAATTGGTTTCATAGAAATCACTAAAATATTCTGACAACTTGGCAAGCATAAACAAACTATAAATCAAATTTACGGACCTTAACAGCCGTGAAGTGTCAAAAGTGTGCCGGCAATGGCTTGAGACGAGTAATTAGGTAAGTTATTTATGTAAAGAAAATTAAATCAATTTTGCTATTTAGCTATATGTACAAATATCACATAAAATGTACAGTAATGTTTCAAACTCAAAGGATGTTAACATAATTATATTAAATTAAAGTAAAAGCTTCATTAAATTGAACGTAATTCCTTTTCAATGGAAGTACCGTTGCCGTATATACTGACTTACTTATTAATATTTTGAATTTTCGTCAGTAGGAAATATAAAATTTTAAAAAGGTACGTATAATCTATATATATCTGGGGGCACAGTCGTGCCCCCGCCAAGACGAGCTAAGCGAAACGGAAGGGCACTACCTACCTTTTCTCGAAGTGTTTCGTCGTTTTTTTTGAACCCTCACAACTTTGGTTCCCGATATACCAGATCGTTCAAATTCTCAGGATATGATGTTACCAATAGACTAATGAAAAATACAAAGTTTCAATTACATAGCCTTGATACTTTAGATTTTATTGATACCTAAAAAACACCGATTTCGTCACTGACACACTGATGATCATCAAAACTGTTAGGGTACTTCCTGAAGTGCTAGAAAGCTGAAATTTGGTATATAAACTAAGTTTACTATACAAACAACACAAAATTCATGAATCTATTATTTTTGTCCCCCAACCCCCAAATTTGGGGGGTGGAAGTTTGTATGAGACTTTCACAAATGTTTATGCTAGAGGTTTTATTTTTGGTACACGGACTTTTTCAAAAGAAGAGAGAAGATGTACAAGAAATACAGCACAAAAAAAGAAAAAAAAACTGCCTCAAGCAACTTACGAAAAGAAATGGAATCCCACCAAAAACATTTTCATGTAAAATGTTGCCAAGACGACTGCATATGGCGTACCTTGTGAAAAAGATATCAGATCTCATGTGGAGCCAAGGTTCCGAATCTACACGCTCTAACTCTACCAACCCTAACTTCATAAACTCTACATCTCAGTAAAAATGTATGGCTTGGCTGTTTCGTCAATTCAGAAACTAAATATTCGTATAACACATTACTTCAGAAACTAGATATTTGCAAACACAAAAGGCGTTCGTTTCCCCTTCGTGATGGTATGGTAGCGAAACGGCTACGGACTGGGGACTACATGGGAAGCACTAGCTTTCAAATAAAAAAAGAATTATCAAAATTGGTTCACCCAGTCGATAGTTATGAGGTAACAAACATAAAAAAAATACACTCGAATTTAGAACCTCCTCCTTTTTTGAAGTCTGTTAAAAATTTAACCAAATTTGTTTAAAAAGTGTTAACAGTCTTACTTCTCTTGCATGACCAAACAATTCATCATCATTTCTACGCATGTTTTCTCCGATTTTAGGTAGTATTTTTTACATAATATTACTAAATATTAGACGAATGTATAAAACATTTGGTTGATTTCTTCAAGATACCAGCCCTACTTGAAATATTACTATTTTCAGATGAAATAAAAGAAGAAAGACAATTTTGATAAGGAAAGAAAATAGATTTGATTGAAAGAGTCGCAATCTAGGATGGGAAACGAAACTAAAGTTCAAAAGATCTTAGAACCTGGGGTTGCGTAGCTTTATACCCTTCTATGATTGATAAAATGAGCGATACTAGTTTCTAATGCAATTAAATAGTTTCGAGACGTTCTAGTTTTCAGATACATTTTAAGGATGTACATGTATCCACGTATCCACGGACATTAACTGATATAAACATAGTTAAAAAGACTAAAGAATACGCTTACAAAAGTTGGTTACATACAAACAAATAAATAAACATATAATTAATATTATAAAAAAAAAAAAACGACTTCCAAAAACATATAATTAATATTATAAAAAAAAAACGACTTCCAAAAACATCCAACGAAAACTCTCTGTCAAAAAACACTAAAAAGCGTAAAATAAACTGGTTCTTCATAAATTGCCTATACCTAATTCTTTATTCATTTAAATAATAGTATTATAATGGGTGCTAGGTACCTAAAATCTGTTTGAAGTCGGTGCTAAGCCAAAAAGAATACAAACGAACAATTACAAAAGTCTAAGCGATAGTCACTTGGCACCGACTTCAAACAGATTTTAGGTACCTAGCACCCATTATAATACTAATATTTAAATGAATAAAGAATTAGGTATAGGCAATTTATGAAGAACCAGTTTTTTTACGCTTTTTAGTGTTTTTTGACAGAGAGTTTTCGTTGGATGTTTTTGGAAGTCGGTTTTTTTTTTTTATAAAAAGTTTTTATTTTACAGTTTTTAGTGCAAACAATCGTAGGTAAGTAGTAAGTTGAATTATTTCATCAAATTTCATCATCAAGAATACAAATTCATCATCAGCCTATCGCAGTCCACTGCTGGACATAGGCCTCTCCAATTGCACGCCACTTAGTTCGATCCTCGGCTTCTCGCATCCAGCCTCTGCCAGCCGTCCCGCGCAAATCATCACTCCACCTGGCCTGTGGACGTCCTACACTACGTTTGCCGAGACGCGGTCTCGACTCAAGAACTCGTTTACCCCAACGGTTATCGGTTCTACGGCAAATATGGCCAGCCCACTGCCACTTCAGCTTGCTAATCCTATGGGCTATGTCGATGACCCTGGTTCTCTGCCGGATCACCTCGTTTCTGATACGATCCCTTAGAGAAACGCCGAGCATAGCCCTCTCCATAGCACGCTGAGCGACTTTAAACTTGTGGACCAGCCGTACCGTAAGTGACCACGTTTCGGCTCCGTATGTCATTACGGGTAGGACGCACTCATTGAAGACTTTCGTCTTTAGGCACTGTGGGATCGACGATGAAAAGACCCGACGAAGCTTCCCAAACGCTGCCCAATCCAGCTGGATTCTCCTGTTCACCTCGTTCTCAAAGTTGTTTTTACCTAACTGCAAAGTCTGCCCGAGGTACACATATTTCTGAACAACTTCGAGAACGGCGCCGTGTACCGCAATCGGTTCCGGTAGTACATGTTCATTGAACATGACCTTGGTCTTGTCCAAGTTCATCCGTAGGCCGATGCGTACAGAAGAGTCAGCCAGAGCGTTCAGCATCTGTTGTAGGTCCTGCAACGTCTCTGCCATGATGACGATGTCGTCTGCAAATCTCAAGTGAGAGATGTATTCGCCATTGATGTTGATGCTGCGTCCTTTCCAGTGCAGCGTCTTGAAGAAGTCCTCCATTGCATTTGTGAACAATTTCGGGGATATGACGTCCCCTTGTCTCACTCCTCGATGCCATGGTATGGGTCTTGTATGCTGATTCTGTACTTGGACGGACATAGTGGCGGCTTCGTAGAGACATCTCAACACTTGGATGTATCGCCAATCCACGTGGCAACGCTGCAGGGACTCCAGAACAGACCAGGTCTCGATCGAGTCAAAGGCCTTCTCATAGTCCACGAATGCTAGACACAGGGGCTGATTATACTCTTCGGTCTTCTGTATAATCTGCCGCACTGTGTGGATGTGGTCTATGGTGCCATATCCGCTCCGAAACCCAGCCTGCTCCGGTGGTTGGAATTCGTCGAGTCTTCGCGCAAGACGGTTCGTGATGACTCTTGAGAACAGCTTGTAGACGTGGCTTAGAAGGGAAATGGGCCGGTAGTTCTTCAAACTGGTCTTATCACCCTTCTTGAAGAACAGGACGACCACACTCCTACTCCATGCCTCTGGAGTTCTCCCTTCGAACAGGACAGCGTTGAAAAGCTTTTGGAGCTCCCTCAGTACGGGCTTACCTCCGGCTTTCAACAGCTCTGTAGTAACGCCGTCCTCTCCAGGGGCTTTTCCATTTTTTAGCTGTCCAAGAGCCATCTCGATTTCGTCAAGGCTGACTTCTGGCAGATCTTCAGTGTAATGGCGTGTTAATGTAGCTCTAGGGTCCTCATTTTCGGGATCAGGTCGAGATGCATGCGAAGCGTACAGACTGCCATAGAAGCTTTCCACTTCCGAAAGTACGGCCGGCTTAGAAGCAACGACTTCTCCACTTGCTGTGGTCAACTTCGTCAGGTGGCTTCTTCCAAGAGATTACAGATACAAATTAAGGTACGTGTAATATTAAAATCATCCTCTAATGCCTAACTGTTGAAGAGTTTAATCTTCTATCATCAGCTCACCTAAATAGCTTAAAAGTATACGACTGAAGGTCTTTAGATACGTATGAAATTGAAAGAATTATTCTCCAACTCCTAACCGTTGAGGAGTTGTACCTTCCACCTTCCATCATCAGCTTACCTAAATAATTTGTAAGAATACGACTAAAGGTAACTCATATACATATGATATTTAAAGATTTATCCTCCAACTCCTAACCGTTAAGGAGTGGTACCTTACATCATCAGCTCATCATCATAAAATGATGACTACCAGACGCAAATACCGGTGTAACTTCAGAAAATATACGAAAAACATAGTATGTGCCTATAAAAAATGAGGGTTTCCCTCGATTTCCCTGGGATTCCATCATCAGATCCTGATATGCTGGCAATGGGACCACCACGGAAGCATACCCTGTCGAATACAAAAAAAAAATCAAAATCGGTCCACAACTGACGGAGTAATCAGGTAACATACATGAAAAAAAAAAAAAAAAACAAATACATACAGTGGAACATAGAACCTCCTCCTTTTTGGAAGTCGGTTAAAAATTACTCAACATGTTTTGTTCAGTAATAGAGCAATGTGAAAATTATTATAAACTCTCGAAGTTTACAAATAAGCTATTTAGTTATTGTTTAAATATTTATAATCGTAAATATTTAAACAATAATAGAGGATGTTGGAGGCCTTTGGGCGGCTTATGAATATCCAACGGCAAGATTACGTAGCCACAATGTTGTCTTGCCAGTCCCCAACCCGCACTGGGCCAGCGTGGGGACGTATGGCCTTAACCCTATCCTGAGAGGAGACCCGAGCTCAGCAGTGGGACATTTTGGATTGTTGATGATTGATGATGATTTAATAGTTTAGAAAAACTAAGGACTTGATTTTGACCCACTTTAAACGATCAGATTTCATGTAAACTTAGTAAGCTTATCGAAGACCAATTACAATTCAAATTTTGACAGTGATTTGAAAAATAAATATACAAATAAAAAAGTTTAAAAAACAAAAAAAACACGCTTTTATAATAAATAAACCAAACTAAAAAGAAGGTTTTTTATTTACAATTCAAATTAAGAGTAGAGTGATAAGTAAGAGAAATTATTTTGATGTAACGTCACACTTTTTTACATTAAAATAATTTATTTAATCTATGAATTGGTTTAGATATCGACTGGGGACAGTGCAAGAAGCAAACATAACTACTTTATATTAGTGGCTAAAGAAAGAAAAAATGGAGAAAATACTTGTGGGTTGTTCGGTGCTAGGTTATTATTATTTTGTATCAAATGTCATATATTATAAACTAGCTGACCCGGCGAGCTTCGTATCGCCTTATTTATTTATGTGAATATTTTCTACATTATCAAAAAAATCTTTTAATAAGGCCGTGTCAACTTTATAAGTAAAATAAGTGGAATAAGAGAATATAACATCTTTTTTTTTTTCTTCTATACAAACCTTGTCCTGACAATAACAAATACATAAAAAAGAATTATTCAATTTGCAGTCAATCGAAAGTTATGGGCGTACATACATTTTTGTGATTCATTTTTATTTATATAAATATGAATCAGATCACCAGGCGTTGCATTCCCATGGAACCCTTGCTAGCCACACGGGCCCATAGGTGAAGCCAAGAAGTCGCAAACAGTCGCCCCTTCGCGATAACCACATACCGCGCACATACCGCACATACCGCGCACATACGACACAACGACTCCGATTCACAAGTCAAACGTGCTATTTGACAAAGGTTCCGTACGAGAGAGCCAGCGTTGATTCCCGATTTTATTGCGGCAAACGGCCATAAGCGTCTAGATATTTCCCAATTCTATTACTTATGCACCCGTCACAACGCTGACATTCACCGGGCCTACCATTATTTTATTTCAACACCACGCAGCTTTACAACATTCTCTCGTTTTTTCACTAAGTGTTATTTTTTTGTGACATTTGACAGCCGTCAAGGCAATTATGACAAACCCTAGTGTTGCCATTACAAACTACTACTACTACTATCGGTATCGAACAGATACCTACCAGTGAAAGGTTTACTATTAAAGGCTTTGATGATTGACTTTGAATAATAATTACAGGTAGAAGAGCCGCGCCGGGGCGGTACTATCCTCGCACAGAAGATCAACGTAAAATGACAGCATTCGTTCTGTCGTGTTTCGTTGGTAGTGCGAGACCGGAGGCTCATTGATGCAGAAGCATCACTAGGCCGCCATAGTGTGGGTCAACATGCTGCATTGTTGCATTGCCTGCATTCGCAATGAGTATGGTGACCACCACTCTTGAGTTCTGCTTATGCTTTCGATCAGGCAGAGTATAGTCATTGTGGCATTGCCATACATAAAAAATAAATAAAGAAAAGACGTATTGATCAAGAGTCCTTTATGCTCATAAATTAATTAAATGCTATTTTACAATGTGAAAATTTTAGTTCTTGGTTTTCTAACAATATTTCAATCTTACACAAGGTTTAATCGCTAGAAAAACGGCCTTAAAAGATATGTGTCTCGTTTTGTTAGCTGTGAACAAATAAATAATATCCTATCATCTCGGTTTCAGCCTCATGTAGCAGGCAACAAACTTAAATAGATAAAAATATTCCTATATTCCATGTTCACAATATTACTTTTATATTCTTATATTTTTAGTTACACATAAATAACCAAGGTTATGTACTGTATAGTATCAGTACAGACCCTTTTCCTGCTTGAATACATCTGAAATGTACTGTATACAGAAACTGGCGAATTAAAATGTATTTATTTTTCCGGAAAATTAACTTTTCGCCTTTGATGTCTGTTTTACGAATAAAATTGAAACGTATAAAGTCTGATTCATGTAATATGTAACAAATACATTATCGGTTTTGAAGCTAGGTATATAGATAACAATTTACGTAGTTTTAAATTAAATTGTATAGGTAAAATAATAGTAATTTTACACAAAACTTGATCTGAGCTTACGCTAAAGTCAAATGTCAAAACTTTTTGTTTTATTAGTCAGTTATAATTTAAAACTCTTTATAAATCCAAAGTAAATTAAATAATAGTTGTAAAAATATTCAGATCTACGTAGCTAGAAACCCAACTCAGCATATTCCACAAAAGTTCTAGATGATTTTTTAAAATTCATTCTCTGAAATTATAGTACTACAATGCAATTAAATGAAGTTCCCGTGTAACTGTGTAGAGTACCTACTCGTAATTTAACGCTATAATTTTATAAGATTTCTATACAGATGTGGAGTTAATTTAGACATAAGCCGCAATCCATAAATTTCCTTTATGCATTATCATTGTGTATTCAGCCCGCACACAGTTTTGTTACCAGATTTGAACCAACTGCTACAATCGACTGAATCATTAAACAATGTTAGTAAGTTCGGCTGCCACTCTAAGGAAATGTATGAATATTTAACGTATAAAGATATATTCTCACCATAATGTCAGTGTGTGTGTGAATTCAGATTGCTAGTACTTACTCACAGAGCAAGGGCAAAAATGTTAAGAAAAAAATAAGAACCTAATACCAAATTGCAATTTTTAGGATCATTATTCTTAGTATTGCCTACTACTTACTTTATTTCTATACTTACAATTCTATACTACAACGACTGCCTTGTTGGTCTCGCGGTTGGCGTGTGCGACTGCTGATCATGAGGTCTCGGGTTCGATTCCCAGGTCGGACCAAATGTTTGTATTATCTACAAATATTTGTTTCGGAGTTTGGGTGTTTTCTATGTATAATATGTATGTATTTACAAAAAAAAAGTATATATGTATTTGTATCAGTTGTCTAGTACCCCATAACACAAGCTCTGCTTATCTTGGGACTAGATGGCGTTGTGTGTTAAATGTCCGAAATATTTATTTATTTATACTAATTGCCTTTGATTAAGGTAAAACTATTTTTCCATTCCTTAGATATTATAGTTACGAATGTGTTGTACTTATTGTATTTATTAAGCTTCATAATTAACTATTTGTGTTAATTAGGTATGAAGCGAAATTTCGGCAGTTATCAAAGGCTAGGAAAACTTATTACATAATATTATTATGATATCATATGATGAATATGATAATTTATTCTGTGTCTGGGTATACTTTATTCATAATACGGATGTTTTGAGAAATATATAAGTGTATCACCAGTCTTATTACCACAATAGCTTTTGCCCGCGGCTCCGCCCGCGTGTATCTTGATTATCGCGGCAAAAAGTAGCCGTAGCCTTCCTCAAGAATCAAAGTATCTCCATGACAAATTTCATTAAAATCGTTGTAACGGTTTAGCCATAAAAGCGTGACAGACAGAGTTGCTTTCGAATTTATAAAGGCGCGTATCCACCGAAATTGTTGACAATTTCAGTATTTCCAACTGTTTGCAACTCTTCAGAAAATCACCAACTTTTGGTTCCATTGTGTCTACACCGAGTCGCCATCAATTTAAAAAACATTGCAATTAGCGTCTCCACAGGGCTAATAAATATCTGCAACAAGCGTATTCTTTTGACGTTTACCGCCTAAAATTGAAAAACGGTTCCCAACATGTGTTGACAATTTTTGTTGCCAATGCAAGGAAATTACAGAAACTTGTATCACCAACACGTGTTGACAACACAAAAGCTGCCAACTTTTGTTCGGTGGAGACTCGTCATTATTAGTATGGATTACAGACTGCTTAGTTTGGGATCAATCGGCCGTGTGTAAGATATGTGAGTATATTATAATTATCGCTCCTAGTAATAGTGACAACAATTATGAAAAAAGTCAAATGCCTCTTAATTAGCACATGTTTAACTTTTTGTTAAACTATCAAAATCCTTGTAAATACGAGTTTACCGCCCGTAGAGTATTAATTATTATAAGCTACTTTTGTTAAAATTACGATTTTTTATTTATAATTTTAAATTGAGGCGACATATTGAGTACCTAACTTACCGTACTTTCCTACGAAAATGTTTGCAATATAGTGCAGAAATTCCGAAATACGCTGTTAAAGATTTTTTGAATAAACACGTTGAACGTTTTACGAAATTGCAGTTTCTGCTACAAATGGTTATTGCTTTTGAATTATGATATTATGGTACATTTTTCATGGTTTAATCCTTATATAGTACCTACATCTAAGACTAAAATGTATACGTAGCTTCGGTAGAAAATATATTTTTTTAACCAAGGGGCAAAGGAGCAAACAGGTCAATAGAAGGTAAGAAGTAGACGAAACCACACAGAAAAATGTTCGAAAATATTTCACAACATATCTGATACACGTATTTCAATTACGAATATGTGTTTATCTGTTAATCTTTCCCATATTTAACAACAAACTATCTGTCAAGTATAAGGTACAATTTAATTTGGAAAGAATCTAAGTATCCATAAATTAATATTTTTGGTCTAGGGCTCATAATAGGATATTAGGATATCTTACATACAAGTAAATCTACTGAATTAATTGACGCAATATATTTTAACACGAATAACGAAGCAAAAATAATTAATTAGAACTAAAGCGTTTTAAATTGAAAACAAATTTAGTATTAACTAGATTTTGCCCGTGATGCCACCCGCGTGTATGTTGCTTATCGTATTAAATCGGCCCTTCCTCGAGAATATAAGTATCTCCAGTAATAATAATAATAATAATATTGCGATATTGCCGTTCCTCATGACGAGAATCTCGTGAAAGTCGAAAAAGAAAAACAAATAAAATATTTGGATTTATCTCACGAGATTGTCGATGTGTGGAATGTGGATTCGGTGATCATTGTTCCGATAGTCGTATCTGCTCACGGATTGATAGCCAAGAGCCTCGACCAACATCTTAGGAGGCTCACGTTAGGGAGCTGGATCAAGGGTCTGATGCAGAAGGCAGTCCTCCTTGATACGGCTCGAATTGTGAGGAGGTTCCTGTCTCTGGAGCCCTAACCACCGGTTTCTTGGTCCCTGTACCCGAAGTCGGTGGTCTACTATTTTTTATATTTTTAAATGTATTTGTTTTTATATGTATATTTAAAAATGTAAATAATATGTTGTATAATAAGTTTAATAAAGATAATAATAATAAAGCTTTATTATTCCACACAAGTTACAATACAGAAATAAAAATATATGCTTTAAGTCTACTTTATACTACATAATATAAGATCCTGTAAAATCAGAAAATTAAAAAGTTTTATTTTTTTTGTTAAGTTGTGTGGACCCCTTGCGGGTAAAAGCCTCCTCCAAGACATCCAATTAACGTATTGAAATCGTCCATATATATTGTGTATTTCATCTAGGCAGTGCAGTGCCGTGATCTTTCGTGTGGTCGTTTGTTGAAAAACTAGCTTAGACCTGTGAATATTTTGATCTTTATGTTTTTAACCGACTTCAAAGAAGGAGAAGGTTTCCCAGTTCGACCGTACATTTTTTAGTCTCTAAGAACTAGGTTCAGAGTACAAATTTATGTATGTATATTGTTTTTCTTAGTTATAGGTATTTCAACATTTAGTTTTATCATCAATAATTGGGTGTAGTCGAGGTACTTGATGTCTTGAAGGGTTGCAGTCTAGTACTCCCGCGGTGACAAGCCGTATTGGGAGACGGTAGGAGGTGGCTCTTAGTTGCTATTTGGTGTTATATGCTTGGGTTTCATTGGTGTTGATAGTCTGGGTTGTAAAGGTTTTTGAATTATAAAGTTTTTCATGTTTACGGTTTTATTCTTCTTTGTAGGTTGTTTTTTATTATCATTATTTGCTTGACTATTCATAGATATTTCGGGAGACTCGGAAAGATTTCTTTTCTTGGTTTGGTTGTTTTTATTGTCCAGAATAATCAATTTGTCGTATTTAATAAACGCTTTTTTCCCTAGTTCTTTTTCTCGTTTTAATTGGACTTGTAATTCCTTGCGTTTGTTGAGCACTTCTAAAGGGTAGTCCTGTTTAATGTAATAAGGTGAATTATCAAGACGTTTTCCGTTTTTCTGAACTTGTAACTTCATTCCCAAAGTATTGAATGTAATTACTACAGGTCTCACTTTCTGTCTCTTTTTGCCCATTCTCCTCACAGCTTCAATACAATTTTTATCACACTGACAATCGAAATATTTGTTTATTATATTATTTATATTTTTTTCTAGCTCATGATAGGATGTTTCCAGCTCCTCAACGCCAAAAATAATAAGATTTTTACGCCGTATGTGTTTTTCAAAGTTGTAAATTGCTGAATTTTGATCTTCAATTTTTTTCTCTAGTAGTGTATATTTTATTTCAAATTTTTCAAACTTTTGATCTACACACATCAAAAGTGTCTAGGGATCAACATATGTGTCTAGGGATCAACATATATTTTTGCAATAACTTTTCTCCTGATTGATATTAATTAAAATTTTCTTTAAGGATTCATCAAATAAAGTGTTTTCGTTTGTCACAGTAACGATAAACCAAGTCACCTTTGCATTAATAAAGAAATTTGCCATTTTCCTAATAAAAGGATTTTTGACATTTGAACCACTAACATTAAAGTTCGAAAAAAAGACTGAAATAACAGTTTTCTTTAAAATTTGATTAGGTAACTTAAACAATTAATAATCCGTGTTTCTACCGCGAACACTAACACAAGAACATCGGTTTGGCATACTCAAAATGAGTTCATCCAAATCACGCTGTGGAATGGCCGCCCATGTTCGTTGCAACAACAAAAAAAGGTCTTCTTGCGACTGGATACCCTCCATATTCGGCAGAGCTCTTCTCTGTAGCATATCCCATGCATGCTCAATCGGGTTCAAGTCTGGCGACTGAGCAGGCCAGGGCCAAAGCCACATCTCAATCTCAAGAAATCCGCATAAAAATGCTTGATCCCTAGACACTTTTGATGTGTGTATATTACTGTTTATCGTGCTTTTTATATCCTCTTTCATTTCTTGCATATCCATTTTCTGTTGCTTTATGCAGTGTTGCATATTAATCAACATTTCTTTTAATTCATCCATATTGTATTGATGTTTTGTGTAATTCAGGGCTCAATATAATAATATTGCAGTCACTTGAACACAGATGACACAAGTTAATAAATTAATGTCGTAACAATAGGCACATCAATGATCGACTGTTTGTTAGTTATTATCACTTTTTGACCGGTAGATGGCGCTGACATGGATTCTCGTGAACAGTTATTATGAAGTGTTAATTCAATCGACTGCACACTTTGTTATCTACTTAACCACACATAGATATCACTATTTATACACGAAGGTAATATATATTGCAATTTGAAAAGTATATTTGTGAATAAAAATACACTTTGACTTCGTGCGGTGTCCGTTGTTAAATTCTTCAATTTACAGTTTTTAACACAACACTTCATACAATCCCGGTATAATGCAGTACGAAAACACTTTTCTAAACAAACTTGGAATATATTATGCACTTGTTATATTTTTAAATACGAGATAAACACAGATACGGTGTTGACAGATTTTTGCAGCCTACCCTCAACGGACTCGTATGGACTATCTCCAGTAGTAGTAGTCAAATTTCATTGAAATTGGTGCAGTGGTTTAGCAGTGAAAACCTAATAGACATATAGACAGATTTACTTTCGAATTCATAATATTAAGTAGGGATTAACTATAATTAAATTATTATGTAATACTAGCTGACCCGTACAATGTCGTCTGAACCCTTGGAAAACGGAAGTAGGAGAGCAAAAACTACTTCACGACCAATTCGCATACCCATCAAATATATGAAGGAAATCATTAAAATCGGTTGAGCCCTTTCGAAGGAGAGTGACCATAATCACCCAGACATGAGATGTTTAGGTATATATTAAATGATTTTTCACCCTGTCGGTAAGTCGGCGTGGTGTAGTCGGGGTCATGTCTTTCCATGTAAACGATCCGTAAGTATTCAACATGTTTGGCAAGCCGATGTCAAGGTGAGCATTGTTGCACAATCTCCGGTTATAAAACGCAGCGTATCCATAGGGTGGCGCAACCGTAACTGAAGCGAGAGGCGTTGCAATTTATCGGTCATTGTTAAAGACAAAGGGGCTGAGTGCTGAACCATTTTGTCGACACAAAGGAGAAATAATTGCAAGGTGTAATTTTTTTTACACGTATTTATTTGGTAGCAATTTCATGTAATAGATTGTATTTACTTTCAATTAATATGCATCGTCATCTTTACATTGTATAAAGTGAAGTATCTTCCACTGTCTTTTCGCTTAGATATTTTAGACTACTTACCGTATTTTAAGTAGTTTTCAGCAATAGATAGAGTGATTAAAAGTGGTTTATGTGTGTAATACATGTAGGTATATATATATAGTATATTATATAATATACCTATATTATAGTAGAGGAAATACGGGAATTTGAAAGCCTACCTCGTATATTATAATATCGTCATATTTTAATTTGTTCGTCATGATTTAGGACCATCGACTTTCACGTTTATGATAATAGGTCTTTACCTATGAAATTGCCGTTTTGTATGCAATAAGTGAAAGTACTTATTTTTCAAACTTTTTTATTTCTGTTATTCGAAGTAATCAGCCATGCAATCGACGCATCTTTGCCAACGCATTGGCAGTTTATTGATGCCCTTCTTGTAAAAATCAGCTGGACGGGAGGCAACAAACTCTTCAAAGGCATTTTGTACTGCCTCTCGGGAATTGAATTATTACTAGCAGTCGCCAGAGGCTCCGCCCGCGTGTATGTCGGTTATCGCTGCAAATAGTAGACTGTAGTAGAGTGTGTAAATAGTAGAATATGTTATTCTGATGTATAAGCTATATTACTGTAAAGTTTCATCTAAATCCGTTCAGTAGTTTTTGCGTGAAAGAGTAACAAACATCCATCCAACCATACTTACAAACTTTCGCGTTTATAATAATTATTATTAGTATTTATATAAGAAAAAATATATTATTATTATTCTCTTTATTTCATTTATAAATACATATTAATTACGTTTTTAAATATAAATATAAAAACAAATACATTTAAAAATATAAAAATAGTAGACCACCGACCTCGGGTACAGGGACCAAGAAACCGGTGGTTAGGGCCCCAGAGACAGAAACCTCCTCACAATATGAGCCGTGTCAAGGAGGACTGCCTTCTGCATCAGACCCTTGATCCAGCCCTCTAACGTGAGCCTCTTAAGATGTTGGTCGAGGCTCTTGGCTATCAATCCGTGAGCAGATACGACTATCGGAACTATGATTACCGATTCCACATTCCACATATCGACAATCTCGTGAGATAAATCCAAATATTTTATTTGTTTTTCTTTTTCGACTTTCACGAGATTCTCGTCATGAGGAACGGCGATATCGACAATCATTGCGTGGCGCTCTAATCGATCTATCACCACAATATCAGGCTTATTGGCAACAATAGTCCTGTCTGTGATAACAGATCGATCCCAATATAATGTAGCACGACCATTCTCGAGAACTGGGTCGGGCACATACCTGTAATATGGCACCTCTGAGCTCACAAGTTTGTATTTCAGGGCAAGTTGCTGATGTACGATCCTAGCTACTTGGTTGTGCCTGTGCAAATATTCGCCGTTAGCAAGCAAGCAAGAGAACAACCAGAAATAATATGCCTGATAGATTCTCCAGGACGGTGACATGCCCGACAGATGTCGACCGTACCATCCTTCAGGATATACTTCCGATAGTTATTCGTCATGATAACTTCATCCATAATCGCACAGACAAAACCTTCGGTTTCTCCGAAGAGATCACCATACCGTAGCCAGGATGTAGATGCTTTAAAATCTATATCAGGCCCATTTAGGGCCCGATAAAATCGACCATGAAGTTCTTTGCCCTTCCATACCTCCTTGCGATCATCAGTACCAAGTACTACAGGTTTGCGCCAATTCTCTTTAGCCAAAGCGAGCGGAGTCAGTCCAGTATCCACTGCAACTACATTGCGATGCACGCCCACATCAGTATGGAGAAAATATTCTCTAAGATTGTATATCTCGCGATTGTGTAGGGTCTTGATATTTAATAGACCACGACCCCCAAACTTTCGCGGGATATACAACCTCATAACCGATGAACGTGGGTGATGCATTCGGAATGCAGTCAGCAATGTACGGACTCTCCTGTCAAGGGCATCTAATTTAGTCTGAGTCCATCTAAGTATACCAAAGGAATACATCATTATTATTATTTAGATTTTTTATTTTTCTCCCTTTTTAGAGGGGTAATTTACGAGTCATGCGGGCCAAAACCAAGCATGAGACGTTAAATTGAGTAGGTAGATGATATAGATGAAGATGTTAGAAATTTACGGGTAATGCGGCAGGTATTGAGTATGGTGGCTTTTTGAAGCAGATAAATAGAGTGTGAAGGCATGTGAAGTAATTCAAGATTTTGAGTGAGAGTTTTGGGTACTATGCCTGTTGATGATAAAACTATTGGAACTATGTGTACTGTGTTAACTTTCCATTGGGTTTTGAGTTCTATTGCCAGGTCTTAGTATTTTGAGAGTTTTTCTGAAATAGTGGTCTGAAGATTATGGCTGTTCGGGATCGCTATGTCTATGATGTAAATAAATTTAGTGACTTTGGCGTGAACTATTATATCTGGACGGTTGTAATATTTAGTTTTGTCTGTTACTGTCCCAATAAATTTTACAAGCTCTGTTTTCAAGTATTGTGTCAGGTTTATACTTATAGTATGGAATCTTGTGACTGATGAAGTTATAATTATGTGCTAAATGTTGGTGAATTATTGTTGCTACTTGGTCATGTCGGTGTTTGTAGTCTGTTTGTTCTAGGGCTTTACAGGCACCGGTTATATGTTGTATGGTCGCTGGAGCGGAATTGCAATGTCTGCATAAGTCTATTGTCTGAGTTGGATCTCTAATGATAAATTTCTTATAATTCCTAGTTACTATTACCTGGTCTTGAATTGCAAGCATAAATCCTTCCGTTTCCGGGAACAGTTCCCCTTTCTTAAGCCATTCGTTCGACTTTTCTTTGTCGACGTAATCTTGGCTAAGGTCGGTTCGGTGTCTTCCATGGAGGGATTTACCAGCCCACTTTGTTATTTTCTGTTCTACTGTAGTAAGATTTTCATTAAGTTGAGTATGCCGGTCGTGTAAGTTTAAAGGTGTGAGTTTGTTATCAATGTATGTGATTTGTTTATGGAGAGGAGATGTTAGTGATTTGGTATGAAAGTAGTTTCTGAGTATTGTAATTTGTTTATTATGTAAATTTTGAATGTTTATTAGACCTCTTCCTCCTTCATTTCGTGGTAGTGTAAGTCTTTCTATTGACGATTTTGGATGATGTTTCCGGTCTTTAGTCATATGTGTGTTAATTGTTCGTTGCAAGTTCTTAAGATCTGTTTGTGTCCAGTTAATAATACCAAATGAGTATGTCAATATAGGAATAGCAAACGTGTCAATGGCCTTCATTATGTTTTTTGAGTTTAGGTGAGTTTTTAAAATGAGATTTAGTCTGTATTTGAATTTATTTACTAGATCTTCTTTGGTCTCTTTTTGAAGAATTCTTCTAGACTGCTTAAAACCAAAATATTTGTAAAAGCTGTAGCTATCCATTGGTTGAATATCTTCACCAGATTCTAAAATATACCTATTACTTTCCATTTTACCTTTATTAATCGATAAAATTTATTATTATTATATTATTTTTTATTATTATTATTTTGGTGATTTATTTTTTCTCAGCTTTCGCTGGTAATATGTAAGTGGCATTTACGGACTAAGTCAAGTAAATGTCACGGTTTTATATACAAGTGAATTAAGTGTGTAAGTCTATTGCATTGTGTGTCTTACATTTTTTAATATAAATATAAAAAACAAATACATTTAAAAATATAAAAAATAGTAGACCACCGACCTCGGGTACAGGGACCAAGAAACCGGTGGTTAGGGCTCCAGAGACAGGAACCTCCTCACAATACGAGCCGTGTCTAGGAGGACTGCCTTCTGCATTAGACCCTTGATCCAGCCCTATAACGTGAGCCTCTTAAGATGTTGGTCGAAGCTCTTGGCTATCAATATATGGCTATTCTATTATATTTATTATTAGTATAGATTAGGAGACTAAAGACTAGATATCTAAACCCTAGTGCAAGACTAATGTTTGTTCAACCTTCACACTGTTTGTAAAGTAACTATACGTAAATATAACGCTAACCTAACGCTAACCTAACCGTGGGAGAGCCACGCTTCGGCATGAATGGGCCGGCTCGACCGGAGTGATACCACGGCCTCACAGAAAACCGGTGTGAAATAGTGCATGCGCTGTGTTTCACCGAGTGAGTGAGGATACCGGAGGCCCATACCCCAATCCCCTACCCCTACCTCCCCCCCATCCCTAAAAGGCCGGCAACGCACTTGTGACGCTTCTGGTGTTGCAGGTGTCCATGGGCGGCGGTAATCGCTTACCATCAGGTAATACGTCTGCTCGTTTGCCCGCCAATTCCATTAAAAAAATAATAATAATAAGGGCGCGTTTACGATTTACATGTTTCATTGTCGCACCCAATTATGTATATTTATGTCACGGGATCTCCGATCTCTGAATAATGGACTTGACAAACACAGCTATACCGTCAATTGATGAGTGATGGCTCTTCTGTTTATATTTTTATGCCAAAACTTTGTCCCTAATTCCGATTCATTCATGAAATGAAACATTTGATAACTGTGGACGATATATTTAGAGCATCAAAGCGTTAACACGTCATGTGACCATATCGATGACGACTTGCACGAATATACTCCCCATCCAAACCCGCCTATAGAAGTTTTTACTTCAAAAATACGAGCGAAGTAATTTTGTTCTGGACTACTTCCTTATTACTCTTGTTGCTACTGACAATAAGTAACGCCTACACTGCACTTATGTTTTCGATTCATCTCTTGAGCGAAATAAATTCTATTAAGAGATGATTGAAATACTGTCAGAAATATAATGTTAAAAGGTTATTGTACATTAAAAGTCCACCAGGGGAAGCTTCGATGTTTTGAAAATAACTTTAATATACTTCCTAAAAGCCTTTTTATTAATATTATATTTTGTAATGAATTGATAATGGATTTATAGTGTAGCATTTTGTAGGTACATTAAGATAAGAGTGAATTTTTAAAATACTCCAGCCGGTAGTAAGAACAAATTATTCTTTTCCCGGGTATTTTATTTATAAGGTACTTCTAAGAATATTTACTTTGTAAATTAAACATATATTAGTTACAGTTTGTCTATAAAGTCATGACATTAAATGATGTCGCTTCTATTGTGCATGTAGCAACCCTATATAGTCTGACCAAAATAAGTTTGATACTAGCAGTATAATAAGTAATTATATTATAAGTCAGGTACCAATGTTCATGAAAGTTCTACCAAGCATTTTTAATTGAATCAGAATAAAATCAAAATTTATTTTCGGGCGGACTATGCTGATATCTGATAGCCGTTAGCGGCTTTTTCAGCTTCACCGTGCTGAGCGCAGATGGCTCTCAACCTGTCTCAACCTCACTTAGTTTATTTTCACTTAGAGATCAAGCCTAGACTGTCAACTGTTTGTATACCTATCTATTACAAACAAATAAATACAATTTTTATAGTTAAAAAAGATATTTATTATTCACTCTCATCCTCGGATTCTAAATATTCAATGTCTAGAAAATGTCGCGTGATCCAACATTGTGTGCTGTCACTTTTTGTTTTACGTTAGCCCAAATGACTATTCACAGAGCACAAATATTAAAATCATCCATTTCTTTCTTTGGTCGGCCTTGCCTGTGTTTCCCAGGAGTTTCAAACTTCCCATAATTCTTAAAACCTTTGTTGACTATCTGCTTAACCGTACTCTCTGATTTTCCTGAAAAAAAAATCAAAAAAACACTGACATGAAGCAATTAATTCCAATTCAAAATTCCAAAGTATCAAAAGAAATGGTCGTACTACAATATTACCTACTTACAATGTCAATCTAACCTCAAAATGTGTAATGTAAACAATGTCTTTTTTTGGTTTCCAAATCGTAAATTCAGTAAATTTGTAACATCAGGTAGATTAAAAACAAATGATAATACGATTACATACCCATCATAGATGCTGTTCGCCCATAAACATCATCAGAATCCCACAAGATTCGTCGAACTTCGTACTCCGCGAAATATCGCTGGAAAACTTTAAAAATCACTTCCTGTGTGCCACTCCGATGTACCTTACTTATTTTTGATACCTTTCTACGTAATTTGGTCTTAATATAATGCAGTTTAATCAAAGCAATAAACAATACAACAGGCAAAGTATTCCACAACTCAAATTTGATGACAGCTGATGTACATAGGTTTGGTTATCTTTGGTGTTGCCAGGCACATGAATAATGTTAGTTCCTTAAACCCTCATGTCACGACTTTATAGACAAACTATAGTAAATTTTTGATTACAAGTAGCCTTATGTAAGGGTTTATTTTATGCAAGTCAACTGAACGTGTTATCAATTATTACCGACTACGGCGAAGCCAAAAATATTTTTGGCAGTCTATGTATGTTTGTATGTTCCACCGTAGCGCCTAAACTACTGAACCGATTTTAATGAATAAGGTGTCAATAGATCTGTAATAATGGTCCGGGTGACATATGCTATACAAATTTAATCAATAAATTTTACGTATTCGGATTACAGCTTTTCAAACTTTATCTTATGAAAATAATCAAAACATTACGATTCCATTATGTTTTACAAAATAGCCTACAAAATATCCTATAGTAACATGATACATTTTAAAACTTGATAAAAGAAAATTACAATGTCAAATATAGAACAAAACAACAGAAGGACGTCACTCATTATTAGTATAACTGTCAATTTCAACACCTTACGTGTTATTAGGCTAAGATCGAATCCTAATTACTTCAATTATAAGATATAGTATTATGCTCTTTATCTATAATTGCGATCCAAACATTGATGCTAAATGACTAGTATTATATCACAATTACTGTACAAGTCTCGCACGACACATGTGCCATAGTCGACACAAAAAACCAATCAATGCGTGAAACATAAAACATTTTATTGCCCAACCAAATGCTCTTCAACAATGTATTGTATCACATAATGTACGACAGACAGGAGCGTATTCGTTCAGCGTAAAAAAGGTAGTCATTTTTCATTAAAATAAATGGTTTCCCTTATCTGAACATTTCCTAAAAACTTTTCCTTCACACAGTACGCAGAGGCTACGTTTTCAATAAAGTAGGTAATTACTTACGTACACAATGTCACTTTCACAAAAGCCACCTCACTTTATTTAGGAGGGTGTACGCACCTAATTTTGAAACTGTTCTCGTCACTCGCTTCACTTTGACTTCTTTGTAGGTAACTTACCTTCATCTCAAGTTCATAAGATGGAGAGAATTCTTTAGGGTCCTTTTAAGGTGCCAAATAAAGGCGATTAAATATCCTTTTTAATAAGTAAATATTAGGTATATTGAATTTAGGATTATGAGGAAAAAAACGTAAATTGGGCACTGAATTTTCTGCGGATTCATTAATCTTAGTACGGATAACTAAGAACTTCGAGAAATAAGTCCCAAGAGTTTTGATTATATTTATCCGTATATACAAGGTACATTATGTACAAGTTAGTAATAAAACGACTATCCATTTGTGTTGCTTTAATTTTACAGTACTATCTAGTATTAGTTTATAATTTTTTTTTTTGTATATTCCGTAATAGTTGTAGTAAAAACACACACTCGTGTATTTTACAAAAATATAAAGAACACGCACGTAGGTACATTGTCCCTCAACGATCCAATAGCTGTGTAGCGATTATGTTATCTTTTTGCAAGGTAATATAAACAATATTGTTAAGTCTAACATTATTTTAAATGAGGCTGCATTAAGGTTTACGATTTAACGGGAAATAATGTAATTTATGTAACTCTAAATAGGTTTAGTTCAAAAAATATTTAATAATAATTACATTTATTTTACACTCAAAAGTAAAAGAAAAATATAAATAATTGTTTGAGATAGACGTTTTTATCAATAAAAATTTCACATAATTATTTAAACCTTTAAAGAAACTGATTCAGAAAGCTACATAGATATTTAAAAAATAGAAAATACCCAGATGGGGTTATATTTACGTTCACAATTTAAGCGTCCGTACGAATCCACATAAAACGTGATCAGCCCGATTTAAACGGGTATAAAAAATATCTCCGGAGTGGCTGGCGCTTTCATTACCTTTTAAAGCTACGAACTGTAAAAAATAATAAAAAGCACTGATATGCGTCTAAAAATATCGAGAACGTAATGTGCAATGGGAACATCACCAGTCCTCAAAGCTAATACGAGTAATTTAATATAAGTTTGATATTTTGCTATAACTAAGAGAGACTCATAATGATGATGTTGGAGACAAATGAGTAGATGGGTAATAAACCAGATATTAAATGACTACCACTATCCATTTACATTCTTGTTACATGAACGTGATCCCTATCACTCCCTCCTCATAATTAGGTTAGGTTTGGAAACCGGGTGATAAAAATAACAAAAAAAAACAGTTTGGAAATTCAAACTTAATATTACTCGTAACAATAATATCAACCTGAACATACCATAATGTAAAAGCAAATGATAGATTTACTCAAGCTTATGATTACCTATAACGCCTTTTGAATGCCTAATTTCATCTCCTTATACCATTCTACATAGTGATCTACTTACAACACGGGGTTCGTAAAGTACAAGTTACGTTCTGTATATTACTAGTATATATATTTATCCATATGAAAAATTTTAAAGCATAAATTTTCCAATACTTGTACGTTATAATCTTTTAAAACTTAGATTTTATAGAAAGAATCCATATAATCGACAGTAGACATCTTTAATTCACATGAACTTAACATCTCCCTTTTCTATCTGACAAACTTCGCGTGCAATTAACTGAATTACTGGTTCTTTCAAAATTGAACTTCGCCGATACGGTCTACGGTCCGCGGCTATTGGCGCGCACAGATAGACTTATCCAAAGGGTACAGAATGCCTGTGCCCGCTTTTGCTTTGCGATTCCACCTAGAAGCCATGTGACCCCGTTTCTTAACAAACATTATGTTTTGAAAATGAAGTCAAGACGCAAACTCCATTTGGCTTCCCTTATGTTTGGTGTCATTAACTGCCATGAACCGCCTTACCTTTACCGCAAAATAATTTGGGTTACAAATGGACGTGACTGCGCGAGGAGAGTGTTCTTTGCAGCTCTCTATTTCATCACACAAGACAGCCGCTTTCAGGGGAAGCTTCCGCTATGCAGCATCTAAAGTGTGGAATAATCTGCCACCGCCTATCAGATCGCGAAACACTTTAGGCTCTTTCAAAAAAGATATACACCGTTACTTAATTGACGCACAGCGGAAGCTAGATATGGCTAATGTGAACATGTCGTTTGTATAGTAAGTGTATGTATACGTTTCTTGGAATATTTATGTATGTTTATAGATGTCAAATGCATAGCACATTCACACCGTCAAGGTATGGACACTTGTGCGGTAAATCAGTATTAATTAGACATATACGGGGATATTCGTGTGAAGCTTTCGGGTGGTCTGAAATTATTATAGATGTATTTGTAGTTGAAAACCAGCGTCAGGCTTCGTCTGGCATTTGCTGAACTTGGTCCTATTCTGACACGTTCACGAGGCAATCATCGCTCTGTTGTTTTTCTTTTTTTCAAAAGTGTATTATATCTATATATGATGTTGTGTCTTATCGTGTATGTGTCAAAATAAACATTATTTCTTTCATCTCTTACGTAACATAAAATAAGGGCCCGCCTATTTCCCAGAGGGCTAAGCAGAAACAATTGATTTTCATTTACCATTGTCCTGACACATTCATCAATCGATGCATGCATTTAGTTCAACAGTATATCTCAATATCTTTCATTAATACGAACTTAATATCTCTTAGAAAAGATTGGTATTAGTACCTTGTAAAGTTCACGAATTGACTTTACATTGTACTAACACTTATTATTTGTAAGCTTTTTCAGTATTATAAATATTATTTGATAAATGTGAAATACTTACCGAGAAATCTATTTACTTATATATATATATATATACCTATAATAAAAATGTAACAGGTCCAATTCTGTACATTAAAGATATTATGAAAATTATTTTTGGAGGGCTCTCTATAATTGAAACTGAAGCCAAAACTGTATTTTTTTCATTTTTGTCTGTCTGTCTGTCCGTCTCTCTGTCTGTCTGTCTGTATCTTGGCCGCGCATCACGCCGAAACTACTGAATGGATTCAAATGAAACTTGGCATGATTTGAGTTCAAACTACGAGATAAGACATAGGATACTTTTTGTCCCGAAATTCAGCGCACGGTTTCCTGGAGAGAGGGGATGAAAGTCAAAATATGTACTTAGTTGTAATTCAATAACACATAGTCCGATTTTATTCGACTGCCTCGTTGGTCTCGCGGTTGGCGTGTGCGACTGCTGATCATGAGGTCCCGGGTTCGATTCCCGGGTCGGACCAAATGTTTGAATGATCTACAAATATTTGTTTCGGATTTTGGGTGTTTTCTATGTATAATATGTATGTATTTACAAAAAAAAGTATATATGTATTTGTATCAGTTGTCTAGTACCACACAAGCACATAACACCAGCTCTGCTTAGCTTGGGACTAGATGGCGTTGTGTGTTATAGATGTCCGAAATATTTATTTATTTATTTATTCATTCTTTTTTTGCTACAAAAAAATAATAAAAGATAACGGGAAAAGTATTTTTTTTGTCCGCAACTGTACACTGCCTGTGGGAAGCTGAGACAGATATGTAAATATGAAGGTACGAAGAACGCCGGGTCAGCTTGTAACACCTAAACCTGTCAGGCGGTTCGCAAGTCGTAACCCATGGACCTAACAAGAAGGAGGATTCGAACCTTGCAGTCCCCTAGATCTGAACAGGGGGTGCCACTCTCCGGCAAACCCAGTCAGCAGACAGAGCATGTGATCCCAGGGCGCCTTTATAAAAATAAATAAAAAAACAAAAGAAGTCATATGTGTGTGTGGGTGGGTTCCTTCCTTCCTCCTGGATCACTTCAGAGAAACTACAATAACACAGTAACTCAAATATATTGCACTTATGAATAAACATAAAACAATATTACAGTTTCTTAATTACACTCCTAATTCTCATTAACAAAAAAAATAAAAAAAATCACAAAGGGGTAGTGATATTAATTTAAAAAAAGATAATGGTACAGAAAAATGGTTAAGCTTGATAACAAATAATTCCACTTCGTTCCCTGTTCTTCTGGTACCTCATGCAAGTCCAAGACAGCAGGGGTGCTCCCACTTGGAAAACTGATGATGAATTATAAAAGAATAAATTATATTTATACAACTTCCCTTGACACGGTAATTGGTTACAAAAGTCGTCGGGTCTTCTTCCGTATGCCCTCAGACACATCAGAGGTTCTATGGTGCGAAGAACCACGCCCTACAGGTCAGGTAGGTTGAACAAAATATTTTGTATCTCCACCCTTCACTTGAGCTGTAACGCATTCGTGGTATCTTTGAGGTGATATTCTTCAACCGTAACCTTGAGGTGATCAACATTCACCCGTATCTTAGAAGGTGCTTCTCACCCGTATCTTAGAAGCCCTAAGAACAAATATACTTTCTAAGCATTTTTTCAAACTAACAACGGACATAAAAATAAAAGTTTCAAACAATTTTCTTATCTTACCTAATGGGCACTTGATAAATTACATGATTACTACATGATTTACACAGATAGACACAATTATCTTGTTCAGTTCCAAGCAAAGAAGAAAAGCTAGCGAGACTGAAAACATTCCTTTATATACACAGTCTCACGGATTGTTTTAGAAATTTCCCACTTCTAATCTCAATATGACAGATCCTTTGACGCCATCATAAACGTTCACAAACCATATTAAAACATTTTCAAACACAATTCACATCAATTTACTTTAAATCACAAAAATTACGCCCTCTCTCGCACAATCAGCGAATCAAACATCAAATCACTATACTGAATAAAGCCTAATTGCACAACGAGTCCACAGAGGGCGCTATCATTGTTATCTTAAAAAAAAGAGTGTTACGAGCTAGTATATGTCGGAGGGAGGTTATACATATGCTCAGGATCAGGAATGTTTTCATCGCTCATGGTAACCGAAAGGTTAAAATAAATGCACCAGCAGATAAAGAAAACTTAAAGAAATATTCACAATATATCGGGATTAAAACAGATATAGTCCCTCACTTTAATAATTCGTGTATTCTCGAAGGCCGCTCGAGCAAAAGTGAGTTCGTGTCCAGACTAATGTTTTCTTTTTATACCGTCAAACGTAACTGACAGCTACGAATGAACGACGAATGATAGCGCCGGTGTTGCCACGCCGACATATATAATATATAAAGATGTAGAGTTGCTTTAAAAACTCAAAAAGTTCTACAGCGATTGAGCTTTAATTTACAGTCTTTAAACAACACGGTTCAAACATGTTTTTTTATATTTTTTGAAACCACAATAAGTCACAGTGAAACGTGGCAGACTCGTGTGTGTGTGCCGGTTAATTATTTCAAAACCAAGTTAAGTATCTGAGCACTACAGTGCGTTAAAAGAATTGCAAGAATAATTTTGTATTCTGATACATTTAAACGAGACTTAAAGTTATTTGCGTTGGCAGCGTACTAGAGTACATCCAATTAGTTCAATTGTACTAAACGAGCGCTTTGAAAGGATAAAAGGATTATTTTTCGCAAAAAAATAATATTCTATAAATAAAGTTTCGAAACCTTCTTTCGAACAGGCTTATGTACAGCAGTGAACTATTGAAATCTGTTGATATGATGTGAAACTAATTTTGATCTTTCGCAATAATCTGTATATGACAACCCACTTTTATCTCAGCATACTATTTAAGTATTGATCAGTCGTTCTACTGCACGTTTGGCCTAGTGGTTTAACGGTCACCACGCCGTTTCCTACTTCGCCAAGTGCCGTGGGTTCAAATTCCACGTAGGACAACACTTTGTGTGATCCACAAATTGTTGTTCTGAGTCTGGGTGTTCTTTGTGTCCGTTTCATGTATGTTTGTAAAGTCCCCCGCGACACAGTATTTATTCCTAGTGCGGGAGTTGTCTTTAAAAAAAAAATTGACTGGGAAAAGCATTCAAATTATGATTTTTTGATTTCTTTGGCTTAATTGATTCCTTTTTCATTTCTTGAAATACAAAAGAATATCATTGACTATCACTGAGGTTCCCTCAAAAGTAGTCAGTGTGATTATGCAGCTCATATGACTTTCAATGTTGAAGAATATTTTATATTAAAATAGTCGTCTAGTGCTGACAGTAAATAATAGTAAGTAGTTATAAGTACTTACCGCCCTATCTGCTAAGTTCTTCACCCGACAGTGTAGATATGCTGGCTGTCCGACAGCTGCCGTGTAGTCCCGTTTAGTCGCATTATCGAAGTACGGCTGACCGACGCTCTCCGTTGTCAGTGTAGAATTCACATCGTAGGCCAATGTAGTCGAGCTGGTGTCGGCTGTCTCACCGCCACCACCTGCTGACAAACCTGAAAAGAAAAAAAATACTTAGTGAGTTTTGACGCTCGTATGATTCAATTGTTTTTGGTAAAGATTTTGAAACATAGTACTTTAAACGTTTAGTATGAGGTTTGCTTTTTTTATATTTGAGCTGCCAAAATAACTCTGCCCCGCCTGATGGAAAGCACAAGCAGAATTCAAGAGTGGTGGACACCATCCTCAATGCGAACAAGGACAGTGCAGCATGGTGACCCGCACTATGGCGGCCTGGTGAGATGCTTTTTCACGCTCCGCTTAAAGGACCCGGGATCATAGTGGGACGGAAACACGTGCGCTGGAAGTGAGTTTCAGGTTTTAACCGCTCGGTACAGGAAGGAAGAACCGAATCAATGAGTGCGAGAGCGTATGTCTTCCACTCTGAGGCGGTGACTTCTGAGGCTGACACGTGTTGTCCTGTACAGGAAGAGAGAAGGGGGGGCTAGTTGGAAGAGCTCTTCAGAATACTCTCCATTATAAAGGCGATAGAGGACTGCCATAGAGGCGATATCTCTACGCATCTGCAGAGGCTCAAGGGATTCGGTGGCTTCAGGACTGCCGACAAAGCGGATTGCTCGCCGCTGCAACCGGTCGAGAGCGTCAAACAGAAACTACGCGGCACCATCGCAAAGGTGAGAACAGTACTCCACGCACGAGCAAACGTGGGTCTTATAAAGAAGATACAGGTGCTCAGGCGAGAAGAACCGTCTCACCTTGTTTAGAACACCTAACTTCCGCGAGGCCGCCTTAGTGACGCTCTCAACGTACTCACACGGGTTGAAATCGCGGCAGATATCCATGCCCAGGATATCGAGCCTGCCTTGTAATGGCAGTTGAGTGCTCTGAAAAGTCGGAAGGGGAAGGAATGGAGACTTTTTGGCAGAAAACGCGCCTGTGTTTTCTTGGCGTTGAACTCGACCAGATTCTCGCAGCCCCATTGAGAAATGCGGCCCAGAACATGGTCGAGTTGAGCGACAAGCTCCTGTCCTGATAAACAACAAACAATTTAATATAAAAAAGTCCCAGAAGTTTTGAAGTTTTGGAACTAAATGTGATAATAAATTACATAATCAAATACAATTAAAAGAGTCCTCTAAGGTCGGGCAGTAATGATTGCCCCCAGAGACAGATCTCGTCCAATTTGATAGTCCCTGACAGTCACACACAGGGGTAGTCTTCTACAGAAGATCCCTAAATAGTTTACAATATATTATAGCACTCTATTTAAATTAAATATAAATATTGAGAACTAAAATTTTGAACGCAGATCTCAGAAGCATGTTCACAATATTGTACAATTGCCTCCATAATATTACATTCGTGTTTTGGTTCGTAAATTTAGGTCATGATGCGTAATATGTATATCCATAATCATGTACGAGTATCTACAGCTATTTTAAACAAAAATATAACAGATTTTTATATCTAGTGCTTCTAATTTACAAAATTACAATAATTAAAAAAGCGGCCAAGTGCGAGTCGGACTCGCCCATGAAGGGTTCCGAAGCAGCAAGTAACATAATATAAAAGTTCTTGAAGTTCGTTGTAACTTTGATCGATGTTTTAATAATAGTGAATGTTTTTTGCGGTTTACCATCTATGACGTATTAAAAAAAACTACTTACTAGATCTCGTTCAAACCAATTTTCGGTGGAAGTTTGCATGGTAATGTACATCATATTTTTTTTTAGTTTTATCATTCTCTTATTTTAGAAGTTACAGGGGGAGGGACACACACACATTTTACCACTTTGGAAGTGTCTCTCGCGCAAACTATTCAATTTAGAAAAAAATGATATTACAAACCTTAATATCATTTTTGAAGACCTATCCACAGAACCCCACACGTATGGGTTTGATGAAAAATTTTTTTTTGAGTTTCAGATCTAAGTATGGGGACCCCCAAACTTTATTGTTTTTTTTTATTATTGTGTGAAAATCTTAATGCGGTTCACAGAATACATCTACTTGCCAGGTTTCAACAGTATAGTTCTTATAGTTTCGGAATAAAGTGGCTGTGACATACGGACGGACAGACAGACAGACATGACGAATCTCTAAGGGTTCCGTTTTTTGCCTTTGGCACGGAACCCTAAAAAGTCAACTAGAAACAATTAAAATAATAAAAACAGAACTTGGCACAAATTTAAATACACGTAGGTTAAAATACACTCAGAAAACTCAACAATCTCTCTAAACAAGTACATTAGTAAACAGTGTCGTCCAACAAAAAGCCTAAAGTAACATCTGCTATTTCGGCGCGGTACTGTAAGATAGTTAATTTCACTTTATCCTCGCAAGATCCATGGGGTGCAATTTAAAGAGTACTTCATTTACATAAAACGTCGTTCTTATACTAAAAGATGTCACTATCTGTACGCTTATAAAATTTCAGGACCCTTTATGCGACATCGGGCAAAAATGTCTGTGGTCGTTCTATGAATAATAGATTATAAGTTGTTTTATTTATAACGCGTAGAAAGATTAATGATTGCAAAATAACAAAATAAGTTCAGTTTGAAAAAAATTACGAGATTATTAAGGTTAGCAAAATTAGGTCAATGTAAGATACAATTTATTAAAATAAATTGATGAACGATGTGCTAAATATAAGGTCGGTAGAATATAAATTAACTTACTAGCTAATTGCCTTATACAAATAAAATCGTATAAATGCTCGGAAATCTCTTTTTTCTACATTCTATGATTAATCTTCGAGAGTACCTATCTATCATATAGGTATCTATGTCGTTTTGTATCTGCTCTGATTTACGGTAGAATCGACCACAAACAAAAAATAATACCAATTGTGAAAATTTACGTTGATATTATATTTTGATGTAGATAGTTGTTTACTGAAAGAGTATCAGCTAGCAAATTAATTGTCGATGTATCACATTAGGTAAAGTTGTTAATCTTGATGAACAAGAAATAAAATTATTATATAAATTTGAAATAATTAGATCTGAATTAATAGAAATGTACATTTACCCTCAGCGAGGTCATTTCTCCCTATATCAAATGTATGAAATTACATTCATTTTAGCCAAATTTGCTTAAAAGTTTTGACGTTAGTGTCGAGACATATGCAAAATCACGCAAGTATAACCGCATGTAGCAAAATTGTAAAATTTAAGCAGTTTCAACTTCAGCTGTAACGAATTTGCATGCTTAAAGAGACTAATATGTTTACTAGAGGGATTCTCCTAATTTGTAGTCATATCGCGGGAAAGTTGGCTTAATGATCTTAATTCATATGACTCGTATTTTCTAAGTGCACAATATTATGTGAAATAGATTATGAACAGATTTAGCGTTGCAACATATTTCTATTTCACCGGAACATTTTTAATTATTACGTTTTGGAAATTGTAAGGCACAATACCTTGCAGTTAAGTGTAGAAGTGTATTTAAGTTTACAATGATATAATTTTATGTTTTGTAAAGACAGTCTTATTTTATACTTATATATTTATATATTTATACCGGAGGCCCAATTAGTCTAGTGAACAAGTTCCATACTTGTTGACTAGACTAAAAGATGCAGCAGCATCACTAGGCCGCCATGGTGTGGGTCACCATGCTGCATTGTCTGCATTCGCAGTGAGCATGGTGACCACCACTCTTGGATTCTGCTTATGCTTTCCATCAGGCAGAGTAGAGTCATTTTGGCGGGCCAAACATAAAAAAAAAAAAAAAAAAAAAAAAAAAAAATTATCTTCTTTATGACCGGTGACGGATTCCTTTGAATTCTGAATATACCTTAATTTCAAGACTTGCAGGAGTAGTATTAATTTTAATGAAGAATTTTTACACAATTTAATACATCAAAGCGGCCTTTACGTAGTTACTTACAGACGATGCAGCAATGTTTATTCTTTATAGATAATTATGAAAGTTAATGATGCTGATGACCTCCCAATAAACTATGAAATACATTTTGATTCAAGTAAATTTTTAATAACGTCTCAGACATAAATATGATGCAACTGTATAGTTGCTGGTTTAATTATTAAAAAGCTTGATTTATTGTTTGTTATCTATGATTTTTTGATATTTTTACCGACTTCATAAAAGGAGGAGGTTTTCGATTCGACCGTATATTTTTTTTGTATTTATGTGTGTTCGCGGATAACTTTGTCGTTTATAAACCGATTTTGATGATTATTTTTTTTGGATTTTTGTAATGGTAGTATCATGATAAGAACACTAAGATCTGATAATGATGTCCAAGAGAAATCGATCGATTCGGTCGTTCTTGAAGTCGGTTTTTTATTTTGTTAAAATTTTATAATGTATGTTGACAATACATAAAAAAGTATTATCATCACTTAAGTTTGAAACCATGTTTACTGGCCAGTTAGTGTATATATAAAACAGTGTTTCAACAAAACGTCAAGTTCCAATATTCATTATTATATTTGCTGAGGATCATAAAAGGTCTTTCGATATTTGACATTTAAATAAATGATAAAGATATTTGTTGTATAGATTCAAGTAAATAAAGACTACTCATAGAATTACCTTTCTGTTCTTCATTAGATTCCTTAAAACATACTTGAATGATATCTGAAAAATATCTTCTCTTCAGTCGATAATAATTAATAGTCCTCAGACACCACTTCAGTAAAACTATTTAAGATTTTGTCTCGTATTTTTTAACCGACTTCAAAAAAAGGAGGAGGTTCTCAATTCTACCGTATACATCATTTTTTATGTGTGTTCGCTGATAACTTCGTCGTTTATGAACCGATTTTGATGAGTCTGTTTTTAATAGAAAGGAGATATCCCAACGGTAGTACCATGACAAGGACACTAAGATCTGATGATGGCATCCAAGAGAAATTGAGCTGAACCTTGAAGTCGGTTTCAGTTTTGTTAAAATTGTTACTAAAAATACTTGTTACTAAAATATATGCAAACAAAAACAGAACATTTATGCTGCTGACGTTCAACTAAGCTTTCAAAAGGTACTCGATATGGTAATACTATCCTTTGATAGTGTATATGACATGGCAAACATTGGTTCTTTCGTGGAATATACTTACAAATAATCCCCAAAGCTTCGTTCAAGTCTACTTGCTCTGACAGACAGATGATCTCGTCTTACTATCAAGGCTAAAAGCCTATAAACTTGACTTGTCTGGGATTGGGGACGGTTTATTTAGTATCTGACAGTAGATGATTTGTATGTAGCTTAAATCAAGTAAAGATTTTGTGCAATAGTGTGAAGGTGTATTACATATTTCAGTAAGTAGTAGTAGCTAAAAATTAATTAAAATTATAAAAAATTAAAAGGACACGATTAAGTTATGCATAGTTTCATATCCTGTAGTACAACTAAAGCCTACAATAATAATTATTTTTACGGGAATTAACGCGATCACTTATTTCAAGGTACTACATACCTCTGTTTTGCCTGACGTTTCGACCAGGTTGCACTGGCCGTGGGCACTGGTAGAACTAAAGCCTACGTGAAAATAGTATTTACAAAACCCTTCTGCCAATTAAATAGTTTTAGTAACTTTAACAATGGAACGTGATGCGAGAAATCTTGGATCAATAATTTATAAAAAAAATGTCTTAATTTTTACACTTTTAATGGTCACCAAATACTGTTTCGCAGGACTTTTTAAGTAGTTTGAAATTCTACAATATTCCAGTACTTTCGTCCGTTAAGTCGATCATACTTCAAAGAATTTCTAAATACTGCTGTTATCAGACATTTTTTTAATAGGTTATCAAACGAGGACGCTGAAAACCAACCACTTTATTGTCTTAAATACTTTTTAGCTGTCCTGTGTATTCTCATTATTACAGATTTTTTAAGTTATCATTGAGATGGATTATACCACCTATGTCATCATTTTGCAACGAGTCTACACCATTGGACAACTCCTAAAATATCACACTTTACCCTACATGTTTTTGGAATTCCCTGAAAATGTGTTACGTTTCACACTAATTGTTTACTACTACATGAATAACATAGTGTGCCAAGATCGTCTTTTTTTTTTTTATGGAATAGACCGGCAAACGAGCAGACGTATCGCCTGATGGTAAGCGATTACCGCCGCCCATGGCCGCCGCCGCCGCATTTCAAATAAAATGAACATTATTCATCACATTACACATTCACAGAGCCTACAACCCTTCAAAAACTCTGTAAATTTAAATATTACTAGCTGACCCGGCGAACTTCGTACCGCCATATTTACATATCTGTGTCAGCTTCCCACAGGAAGTGTACAGTCGCGGACAAAAAAACACTTTTCTCGTTATCTTTTCTTTCTAGCAAAAAAAGAATGAATGAAATCGGACTATGTGTTATTGAATTACAACTAAGTACATATTTTGACTTTCATCCCCTCTCTCCAGGAAACCGTGCTGAATTTCGGGATAAAAAGTATCCTATGTCCTACCTCGTAGTATGTACTCAAATCATGCCAAGTTTCATTTGTATCCGTTCAGTAGTTTCGGCGTGATGCGCGGCCAAGATACAGACAGACAGACGGACAGACAGACAGACAGACAGACAAAAATTTAAAAAATTACATTTTTGGCTTCAGTATCGATTATAGAGAGCCCTCCAAAAAAAATTTTCAAAATATCTTTAATGTACAGAATTTGACCCGTTACATTTTTATATTAAACGGTTTTATTTAGCTCACCCCGTTTGTTTTATTTGTTTATTATTCTTGGGTCAAATTTGGTAATTCAAATTTCACCCTCTTCCTGTCAACCGATTGATCTGAAATTTTGTATACACTTTGGATTTTGGTGACAATACAATTATGTTTATTCATTATCATTATAAATTCAAGATGGCCGCCGCTACAAAATGGCGGATAATTTATGTTTTATTAATCCCATCAATATGGGTATCAAATGAAAGGGCTCAACAAGCAGAATACAATATACTATAAAAAATTGAAATCCAAGACGGCGGCCGCTACAAAATGGCGGATAACGTAGGTTTTATCAATCCCATCAATATGGGTATCAAATGAAAGGGCTCAACAAGCAGAATACAATATACTATAAAAAATTGAAATCCAAGACGGCGGCCGCTACAAAATGGCGGATAACGTAGGTTTTATCAATCCCATCAATATGGGTATCAAATGAAAGGGCTCAACAAGCAGAATACAATATACTATAAAAAATTGAAATACAAGATGGCGGCCGCTACAAAATGGCGGATAACGTAGGTTTTATCGATCCCATCAATATGGGTATCAAATGAAAGTGCTCAACCAGTATAATACAATGTACTATATAAAATTAAAATCCAAGATGGCGGCCTCTACAAAATGGCGGATAACTTAGGTTTTATCAATCCCATCAACATGGGTATCAAATGAAAGGTCTCAACAAGTAGAATACAATTTACTATGCAAAATTGAAATCTAAGATGGCCGCCGCTACCAAATGGCTGATAACAATTTTTTATCAATCCCACCAATATGGGTATCAAATAAAAGGGCTTGACAAGAAGAATACAGTGCACTAAACAACCTCAATATTTAAGATGGGCGCAGCCACCAAATGGCGTATAATAATAAGATTTAAATTTAGAAATTGAATCTGTAATTTAGGTATCTGATTATTACTATGAAAAATTAAACCTAAAAACTTGAAAATAAAAAATATGTAAAAAAGTTTTTTAATTTAAACGGTTTTATCGAAAATAATGTACTAAAAAGTAAAAAATAAAAAAAACATTGTCTGATAAAAAATAAAATCGTTGGGCTCGTGTTTCCATCAAGTCAACTCAGTTTACGCTACGCCCAACGATTTTATTTTTTATCAGACAATGTTTTTTTTATTTTTTACTTTTTAGTACATTATTTTCGATAAAACCGTTTAAATTAAAAAACTTTTTTACATATTTTTTTTTATTATAAGTATAGATATTTTAAAATAATTTCAGTGTATGATTACATTGAGGGATTTCGTGGAATATTATAAGTACCTATTAAAAGTCTATGTACGTAGAAATATGGTGAACGAGATTTATTCTTTAGGTTTTATAATGATCGGTTGATATTTCCACATGGTTCAAATTCCAATAGCATTTTTCGGATCGGATTTATACAAAAAAATATTGGATTTTTCCATAATGGATGTGTTGTTATAGACCAAAGTAATATGAAATATTGTGAGTTCAGATTTTTCAAATATTGTGTAGTGAAGTTTATGGATTCATCAGCAAATACGGTTGATGAATCGATTTACTGAGAGATTAAACATTTTTGAATTTATGTTTTCATTGCTGTTGACATGAAACGTTTGTTTACATCCAAAAAATAAAATTATAATACAGATTATATTATGGAGTGGAATAACAAAATTCAGCGATGAATTCTTTATACCATCTAATTAGACTTGTACTGAACTTTAGAAAGATTTAATTGCTAAGAGGTCTACGTGATTATGCACGTTGAATGAAAAAGGCGTGATGGCTGAGAAAATATAGGTATTATGATATTTATATCAATATATTCTAGTTATTATCAGCATCTATCAGGATATTTAGTGAAGTGCCTCGTTGATCTAGCGACTAGCGTAAGCGACTGCCGATCAAGAGGTTTTGGGTTTGATTCCCGGGTCGGACTGCTGTTGGGTTTTTCTTACAAGAAATTCTTAACAGCAGCCCGGACTAAGGAATATCGCGGTGTTTCCCACCGTCGGTCCCGGTTGTCATAAACACCTATGACAATCATTATTGGAAAGTCAGTGCCCTCAAATATATTATACTTACAACTAGTTCAACCTTCGAATTCAGTTCAACCTTCGAATTCAGTTCAACCTTCGAATTCAGTTCACCCTCAGTGTTGCGGAGGTCCGATGCCAGTCCCTCCTTGGAAAAACTTATATTCAATTAAAACTGGTTGAACTAGTAGCCGACCCCAATTAATCTTGGGAATAATAAAGGCTAGGAAGATGATGATGTATTTTTTTTTACATATTTTTTTTTATCATTACCACCCAAGTGATGTAAATTTTGTCACTTTGGTTTAAGGCGAAGAAAGTTATTACAATTATATTTAGTCAATGAAATTATCCAGTCTACTTTCTGTAAAATTATCTTGCAGTAAAATATAATATCTATACTTATAATAAAATGTAACAGGTCCAATTCTGCTTATTAAAGATATTTTGAAATTTTTTTTTGGAGGGCTCTCTATAATCGAAACTGAAGCAAAAACTGTTTTTTTTTTTTCATTTTTGTCTGTCTGTCTGTCTGTCTGTATCTTGGCCGCGCATCACGCCAAAACTACTGAATGGATTCAAATAAAACTTGGCATGATTTGAGTTCATTCTACGAGGTAAGACATAGGATACTTTTTATCCCGAAATTCAGCACGGTTTCCTGGAGACTGAATGAAAGTTAAAATATGTACTTAGTTATAATTCAATAACACATAGTCTGATTTCATTAATTTTTTTCTATTTAAAACGGGAGAAGTCTTTTTTTTGACCGCGACTGTACACTGCCTGTTTCCCACAGGCAGAGACAGGTATGTAAATATGGCGGTACGAAGTTCGCCGGGTCAGCTAGTTTAATAATAAGACAAGTAATATGCTTTTTACCATTTAACGAATTCTCTCACAACTCTACTCACAACCTTACGTACTACGAATATTTTACGTCCTTACCATTCCTCTATTTATGTAAAAGCAAACACTAGCTACCCATATATTTTCAACCGACTTCAAAAAAGTAGGAGGTTCTCAATTCGACTGTATTTTTTTTATTTTATTTTTTATGTTTGTTAATTACCTCATAACTTTGGACTGGGTGAACCGATTTTGATGATTATTTTTTTATTTAAAAGCTGGTGCTTCCCGAATGGTCCCATTTAAATTTGGTCCAGTTCTGACATGTCATCCATGAGAAAACCATATAAGTCTTCAATTTGCATTATGTATGTACGCGACAAATTAACGAATAACTCAATATTCCCGTATGGTCCCATTTAAATTTGCTCCAGATTGAAGTCGGTTTTTTTTTTTGTTAAAATTTGTGATTATAGATGAAATAAACGTCAATATCATTTAATCAATGGACGTAACCCTCTTTTGTTGCATAAATTAATTCCAATTTGGTTATGAAATAGCCTCTTAATTATAATAAGGGTTATTTTCCGTCCCAGCAAATAGTCTTCTGTCTAATTGGAGCTCACCAATCAATTTAATCGTTATTAAATTAAAGCATAACTTTACGAAATGAAAGGCGTGGTTATGATAAGGTCAAAGTGATCGTTTGAAATGAATTTGTTTAAATATTAAGGGTCTCATAACTATTACGGAGTGTTATTAATATTGAACAAATCAAAAGAGTTTATATTATTATGATTACTAGAATAAATTTGATTTATAAAGTTTTAATAGTGCGTACCTCAAAAATAGATAGAAACATTCTAAAAGTTTTGAAACTTCAATGACTATGCCTTTAATTTAAAAGTATTCTTAAAAGAAAAAATAATACTTTTTACGTTCGGAATAAGACATTTTACAAAATGTTTGACAAAATATTTTTGCCTTATTCTATAAATAAGGCAAAAATATTTTATTGAAATCTATTTTCATGACTTAATCTATTTTATTTATATTTGAATTGCGTGAAAAACTTTTATAATTCAGTGCATTTACAAAAGACGACAGATATAATAAGCACCTACTTTTAATTGTATTTATTCTATTTTGATATTAAGTTTCTCAATTATTAAAATGGCTGATTCCCATTGTGAATGTGATACGTATATATCTAAATGTTTTATCTTATATTACATATTTTTAATGTAAATTGTTATTCAGATTCAATTGTAATAAATTACAAATGAGTTATGAAAGCGTTTATATTGTGTTTTTTTTGTAGGGGAAAAACGGGCAAACTTGTAACCAATTACTACTAAGTACAACTACGAATAAAATAAAAATCATTTTTAACATTATTAGAGATTAAAACCATGCATTGTTATGAAAATAGCTGAGGACGCCGATATTCCTAGACGCCTGTGGAACAAGGCGTCGTGTGTGCGAACAGTCCTACCATCTTTAAGGCACGTTAAGAACTACCGCCTTGCCTGCATTTGCTAGGACAACAAATAATTTATAATTTTCTAATTTATTCAAAATCACTTAAAAAGCCAGAAATATCAAGCCCAAATCATACAGAGCAATTAAATAATCTCAAAAAAGGTTAGTATATTATGATTGAAATTCGATACTCAGCAAAAATATGCTACCGCAAAACGAATACAATATTATCAATGATTCACACCTGTAACCTTGTCGAGGAGATCTAAAAATATGTAGTTATGGAATAAAATCTGACATACAGAACACCCATGTCATAATGATTGAACCTCACCAAAACAGCGCCTTTGTGAAGAAAATAGTCTTTTGATTGAAATTGACAAGGGTTTTCGTGAAATCCAAAATTCATTTAGCCTCTAATAGGTGATTCGAATCGTCATAACCATAATTTGTTTTGGCCAAGCTCAGGTGAGTGGCGAGAAAATTTGATTTATCATGTAAAAGATTGTTTTTAATAAGGTCTTTCATCGGCGGACTTAATGCCCAGGGCATTCTCTTCCAGTCAACCTTCGGGTGGTGTAGAAATGTTGTGAGGTAGGTGCACAGGTTCCATATTACACAATTTCGATCAAATTATCGATCCGATTAAGCTTAATTATTAACTGTATAACCAACTACTCCATCAAAGGCCCAAAAATAGTCATAAACCAAAATAATACATACCTTGTCAACAGGTTAATTTAAAGACAAACTATGTTTAGGTTTTTTTTAAATAGTAATTACAATTTAAATACTTGTAGCTCTGGATAATCATTTTCTCGTATAAAGAATAATCTTTCGTTTTCTTTGAAGAAAGAAGGTCAATTTGTTACTTTCACAAGGCGTGTTTATCGGACTGCCTGACATTGACCTCAAACGAATAGTCCGTGGATTGAATAGATTGTGGGCGGACTCACGTTTCACTTTCAGGCTTCGGCGTCCATCATTCCGACAGCTGCCAATATCACTAACCTTCTCGTTTTTCACAGCGAAAATTATAATACGATGACTTCGCACCAATTTAGCTCGTAATGTAAAAACTTTATCAATCTATCATATTTTATTCAATTTAAATAATCTCTGATACCATATTTGCAGATTGAGTTGATATTAAAGATCTTGAAATATCAATTTTGACAGATTGAGTTTTAATAAATGTGAACAACAATGTTATCAAACTGTTTTTAAACATTTATCACGACATAAAGGCTCGTCTCCACCGAAATTTGACAACACAAAAAAAGGTTGACAACACAAAACTTGCCATTTTTTGTTCGGTGGAGACTCGGTTTTACAGAAACTTTTGTCACCAACACGTGTTGACAACTCAAAAATTGTCAACTTTTCTTCGGTGGAGACCCGGCTTAATACATATCAAACAACAATGTCAAAATGGGATTAGGAACTTAATTATTCATTTATTTATTTATAAACTTTATGCACTAGATTTGTACATCGGCGGACTTAATGCCCAGGGCATTCTCTTCCAGTCAACCTTCGGGTGGTGTAGAGGTAGGTGCACAGGTTTCATATTACACATATATAACACAACAATATATTTAAACTTAGACATATACATAATACACAACACAATAGTACACATCACGAATACAAATATAAACATACCTATATATATTTCACATCTATACACTATGAATACTATGAGGTATAGCACACCTCATATGATGAGATACTGCTGCCAGGTCGTTTAGAAAGAGTTCGTGTACTTTCTTTTTGAATGTGAAACGGGTTGTGGATTTCCTGATTTCGAGCGGGAGTGCATTCCAGAGCAGTACCGCTTGAACAAAGAACGAGCTGTTCATGAAGTCGGAGTTGTGGGAGGGACAAGAGAGAAGCAGATTATTAACTGAGCGAAGATTTCTATCGTGGTTAGAACATATGTACCGAGGGTACGGAGTAAGGTAAGTAGGTAAAAATTGTGAATTAAGAAATAAAAATAGTGAGGTCAGCGCTCGCTGTTTGCGCCGTAGGCGCTATTATTTACTATCTTTATAAAACTGCTGATAAACATACTTAATTACTTTTCTAAATACATAAATAGTATTGATAAATTACACCCAGTGACGTCACTAATAGTCCTGGGTGGGAATCGAACCCACGACCTCCGGCGTTGCAGTTAAGGTCACTAGCCACTAGAGCAATAGACCTGTCATAGCTCCTTTATAGGTCTCTTGAGGTAACAAAGTGTTTTAATTTTGAAGAACATGTTAAAAGAAAGGTATTTGACCTTTCTTGAGTATTATCTCTTCTTAAACGAGTTGTTGCCATACTTAAAAAAAGTTTTAAGTATATACGTTCAGAAACAGCATTAGATGCGAACCAAGAGCCAACATGTATCTATTGATTTATTCCCAAGGCGATTACTCTTATATTCTCGTTTATACAGTCCAATACGAGTACAATGTCAAGTAACAGTAGCGATAAAAATATTTTCCCATATTAACAGTACTCTTTTTCTGAAGGAAGCTTTATTTTTATCTTTATTTACATATATGATATGTGATAACTCAGCTGTTTGTACGCTTTTATTATTTTCTTTTGTGAGACAATTTTTAAGGGTTATATACAGACAACGATACACTTATAATTATATTTATGTATTTGAATTAACATGGTCAAGACGTAATATATATCATATCGCATTTAATTATGTACTTGACGTCGATCTGTCAATTTCTAACCACGGCTATACCAATCCAATCGAAACGCCAGCATACCTAAAAGTATGTTTTATTCATAAACTGTATGTATTACAAATCATGAAACCCTTATTAAAGTTATTATGGGAAGTTATGAACTTGTAAAATTAGAAAACCTTATTAAATGTTTAGTAAAATTATGGACATACTAAGAATTCAAAAATTAGTATTTTTTTAAGTATGGTTTAAATTTACCAAAATATTTTACAAAACGACCTGATGAAGGTCGCGGGTAGTCTTGCGGCAAATAACGCTACTGAATGCCACCTAATAGTACGTACTAAACAAAAATAAAAAAAATTATGTATCACTAGTAGTTGCCCGCGGCTCAGCCCACGTATATGTCGGTTATCGCAGCAAATAGTAGCCTATGTGTTAATCTGATGTATATGCTTTATTACTGTAAAGTTTCATCCAAATCCGTTCATTAGTTTCTGCGTGAAAGAGTAACAAACATCCATCCATCCATCATTACTTACAAACTTTTGCGTTTATAATATTAGTATAGATATAGATTTACTATTCATTTTCATTACCTCAATCAATTATATCATTTGTCATAATTTATATATTTTACCGCCATAGGCTTTCTATCGCTTATTTCCGTATCCGATTGGAAACCTTGACCTACTTCATAGATATGTTAGTACAACTTTTAATAAGCGTGTAAAATAATTATTATAATTAGTGTAATGAAGTATTAGCACTTTTATTGTGGTATAGTAGGCTGCAGGCGAGCAACCGGGTGATTTGATTGTATATTGCTACCTCCGGCTAATACCTGAAATTCACAAGACAGAAGCGTGTTACCGAGAGGTAGACATTTTACTAAGCTTAATTAATAACTTTGTTAGTAATACATGTATTAGTTTTCAAATCTAATTTATTACTGTTATTAATAATCGAGGCGCTTATAGCCCAGTTGCACTCGGTGATTAGAAACAATCACCGAGGATAAGCAACGACGGCGCGGTCAGTACCCAGAGAATCCAGGTAGTAGAGCCACGCTGATTTCAGCACGAACGGGCCGGCTCGACCGGGGCGGTACTACCCTCGCACAGAAAATCAACGTAAAATGACGGCGTTTGTGCTGTCGTGTTTCGTTGGTGAGTGCGAGACCGGAGGCCCAATTAGTCTAGTCAACAAGTTCCATGCTTGTTGACTAGACTAAAAGATGCACAAGCATCACTAGGCCGCCATAGTGTGGGTCGCCATACTGCATTTTGTATTCGCAATGAGTATGGTGGCCACCACTCGTGGATTCTGCATATGCTTTCCATCAGGCAGAGTAGAGTCATTTTGGCGGGCAAATATATATAAAAAAAAAAAAAAAAAAAAAGATGGGTGACCGCTGGTGGCACAATACCATGAGTGTCTCCGTGATTCGGAGGTCACGTTAAGCAGTCGGTCCCGGTTGTTATCGTAGTAGAGGATAACAGTCGTAAAGCTTAATTGGAGGCCTTAGGGCGGCTTAAAAACATCCAACGGCAAGATTAATTAGCCACAACGTTGTCTTGCCAGTCCCCAACCCGCACTTGGCCAGCGTGGGGACGTATGGCCTTAACCCTCTCCTGAGAGGAGACCCGAGCCCAGCAGTGGGACATTATGGGTTGTTGATGACTGTGATTAATGATAAGACAAGATGCAGAGAATAATAAGAATGGGAATAGTTTTTTTTTTTAATAGCTACAATCATCCACACTTTCACAGCTCTATTCCAGATAGATAAACAGACAGATTTTGACATCCATAATTCGAGTCACACTTTACGTAATTTGGTACAAGCCTATTACCATACCATATTAAAATATTTATACATACATAAGTCTTGATTGAAGAAAAATACCTTCATGAAATTTCTATTAAGACTGACTGATATCGCGAGCGCCGCCTATTTACATCCTACGATGACGTAACAACGTTGGTGTAACAAAAGTGGGGAGGTAATACAGGTTCAATCTACATTCATTCGGAACAATATAAATGCGAAAACGTATTTGTTGGCTTATCCTGCCTTTATGCAGCAGCGTAGCAATGTATCAAAGTCATTTTTTTGTAGACGAAAGGTTTATGGGCCTAAGAGTGACAGAGGCTTCTTATCTCGTGTTTTTTCTCACAATAAAGGCCTTTATGGACATGAAGACTTCAACTGTAAATAATAAATTGGTATATGGGACTGTTGCTGTACTAATTAACATGCAAAAATATTTTCCTAACTTGTTTGAAATTATAACTCCGCTAAAACTATTTTTCCAGTGAAAACAAATTCTATTGAAAATTATTATTTTGTCTAATACCAATTTATTCATAATTGCTGTTTTAAAACATCATCGATGACAATAGACTCGTTACAGCTTCGCCAATTCTCAGAATGTTTCAAATTCATGGATTTAATTCGAGTAAAAATAATTCTATTTCGGATAGAACTGTCATAGCATTCTTACGTTATTATAATTTATTCTGTTCTCTTTATTATAAAAACGAATTAATATAGCTTAGCGAGCATATTAATATAATAGCCTGCGGTTAAAGTAAACTATGTTACTAACACTGCTCTTAAATTGGCAAACACAATATTTTCCAAGATATTAATATTTGTATTTTTAGAATTAAACGTTATTTTTTATGGTTTTTTTTTAGTTATAAATTAAACGTATAAATTAAATTATTCTAACATCGTTTGAATGGTTAAAAAAGAGCCAATGTTTTTATAAAATGACTTATGTTTTTTGTAAATTATGTAAATGCAAGAGATTTTTTTGTTGAATTTGGACAACAAACCGGTGAATTAATCACCCAAATTATCCCTAATTAACATTTAGACTATGGTATGACTGAAATGTGTAATGAAATGAATCATCAAATGAACATCTCTCTACCTCTTTCTCCATCTATCTCGCCAGCTTACTGGACATATCGTCTTTGACGCAGTCCTTACATTTTTAACCGACTTCCAAAAGGAGGAGGTTCTCAATTTCATCGGTATTTTTTTTGTTTGCTTTGGTCGTCTTCTCCTCTTACATAAGTTGATTTCCATACTTCAAAGGACATTGCGTAAAAACGTGTTTTTCATTTATCCAATATATAAGATAGAGACAGTCATAGCGAAACATTGATAAGCATACTCTTCTGATAGAAAATATACTTTAGCGGAAGTGAAACTATGAATAAAAGTTAGAACTAATGAAAGTTGTTAAACGTCTCCGAGACAAGACAGCATTATCACAATTGCTTCGAAGTGGAGTAGTAAAGTGTAAAGTCAACATTATAGCATCTAGACAATGAGCCTTATTGTAGGCTAAAGCCCGTTTAAACCCTGTTAACGGCAATACGTGCACACTTGAGCTTAAGAAAGGACTTTGAAAGCTTCATCTAATTCACCTAAGCGTTCTCTAGTTCAGAGATATATCAATTAAAGGGCATAGAGAATACGGAAACAACCGATTTGATGTTGACTGATGTTTCCTATAGATTTAATTTATTCTATCTAATATTTTTAAGTGTTTATGTCACTTACAGGGAAATGGCAAATAAAAGAATAATTATAAAATAATCACAAATTTTAAAAAAAAACCGACTTCAATCTGGACCAAATATAAATGGTACCATACGGGAATATTGAGTTATTCGTTAATTTGTCGCGTACATACATAATGCAAATTGAAGACTTATATGGTTTTCTCATGGATGACATTTCAGAACTGGACCATTCGGGAAGCACCAGCTTTCAAATAAAAAAATAATCATCAAAATCGGTTCACCCAGTCCAAGGACAGAGGTAACAAACATAAAAAAAAATACAGTCGACTTGAGAACCTCCTGCTTATTTGAAGTCGGTTGAAAAATCAACCATTTTTTTTTATGTAAACAACTGCGTGATGAAGTCAAGTTTAAAGAAATTGAATATAATAAAAGAGTAATATGAAATAAAAAAATATAAAACGAAAACAGTTAATTTTAAAGATAATATGTATAAGCTGACCCACGCATCCTCGTTTGCGTCTTCTTTTACCCGTAGCGTGATAATTTTCCCCCATTTTTGTTACATTCTTCATTGGTGTTCCGCTCCTATTGTCTTAGCGTGATGATATATAGCCTATAGCCTTCCTCGATAAATGGGCTATCTAACACTGAAATAATTTTTCAAATCGGACCAGTAGTTCCTGAGATTAGCGCGTTAAAATAAACCAACAAACAAACAAACTCTTCAGCTTTATATAATAGTATAGATATATATATATATATAAGTATAGATTGGTGAACAAGTTATTAGAACCCGCTCATATTTGGTTTCGAAACAATCAAACGAGGAGTTTATCAATAAATTCAAAATCGAACTTATCTATCCTTGTGTCTACATTTGAGGCAAAAAATAGAAAAGTTCTTATGACCTACTTCTGACCTTATCATTTAATCCCTTACATCACAATTTTATTTGTCAGATAATAACGTGGCGGGTAATTTAATAAAATTAATCTATAGCCGCTCAATACTGAACGAAAAAATACCTTAGGTGTATAGAATCTTTATTCTTTTGAGAACAATTTACAGTGCACTTATATGAGATACACTTTTGTTATAAATATCACTTAGTAACAAAACCTTTCTTAATACCAACTGACGGAGACACACCGAAGTACATAATTATATTAACTATTAACATAATAACTATTAATCTTGTATCGCATAATCAAAGTTCTCGCGCAAGGAAACTGGCTTTCAAATAAAAAAAAACCGCTTCGAAATCGGTCCATCCGTCTGAGAGCTACGATGCCATAGACAGACACACACACACACACACACACACACACACAAACAGACAGACAGACATCGACGTCAAACTTATAACAACCCTCTTTTTGCGTCGGGGGTTAAAAAACACGGTATGGTTATAGTCATCAACCTACTTCGTTTACGACCGCAGCTCGGTACACTTTCATTTATTTTTTTCACAATCGACTAGAAGGTACTTAGTTCAATAAATAAATATAATATTTAGTGACAAAGATACATTAAATTAACACGTTATACATATTTATATATCTATAAATTATTAGTTTATAATCTTCTAAAAGTAGATTTTTTTACCGACCTGCTTTACTTAAGCAAAGCTAACAAAAAATTTATGGAAAATTACAAGCAATTATCAAGATTCATGGTGGACTAATTTTACTGAGTGCTGTAGTTTTGTTTGCGCACACAGTCAGTTTGTGGATAGTTATTAATTTTCTTGTCTCAAGACTGTTTAACGTGACTGATATTTCTTTTATGCCGTAAAACACATTTTTTCATTTCCATAGGGTAATTGATTTATATTATTGTAGATTCCGTGTGGTGGCGGATTAAGAATACATAGTGTCACCACCGCTATCCATCCCATGGGTGTCGTAAGAGGCGACTAAGGGAAAAAACTACGCAGGATAACAGCACTGCAAAAAGCTGTAGTACTTTTTTTTACTCGTGGAAACCCCCTCGGGCCGTCACCCCATCGAGGTTTGCGGCGGGGCGGTGTGTCGGAATCTAACCGACTAAAACCACACGGTGTGCCACTCTGCGCCCGAGACGGGAGGGGTCCGCGAACTGCTGTTATTAACACATCCGAAACACCCTATACAGTGCCTATACCAATCCGTCTGGCCAGCGTGGTATTGTAGGCCAAAACCTCCTTCATAAGGAGATTCTTATGTCCAGCAGTGGACTGTCAAAGGCTGTTGATGATGAATATTGTAGAGCCGAAGAGTTGGTTTGTAATATCAATTTTGTGTTGGATAGACCATCTATTGAGGAAGGCTATATATTATCGCGCTATTACAAAATATTGTAAGAACGAGATAAATATTCATTTTAGGAAGGGGACAAATGAGCAGACGGGTTATTTGATGGTAAGTGACTACCACCGCCCGAGTTATGACACTCGGGAAGTCCGCCCGGGACTTCCCGAGTGTCATAACTCGGTGTTTTCGTGGGTCACCGCTGTTGATCCTGGTGTACAGGAGTTACAGTGGTGGGCGTGTGGGCGGGATTAGTCCCATACCACCGCCCATGGAGACCTGCAACTGGAGTCACAAGTGCGTTGCTGCTCTTTGAGACACAACAGAGCGGGGTCTAAGTCAGTGATTTCGAGAGACGCACACGAAATTGCGGGGGTCAGCTAATCCAATTTTTTTTGTTGATGATGTGAAAAATCCTGCTCCTCAGAGACACCAGAGCCAAGAGTATGTTGTGTTTCCACTAAAGAACACCCCGACGCCGGTCGTCGGGATGTTCTTCTCTCTGGCATCCTACTGTCGACGCCATGCCTTAACAGGCCCTGTCTCGGGGGAAATTATTTCCCCCCTCCCAATCCCGACCTGGTAGCCCGATTGTACATTTATGCAATTAGGCCGCTATCACAGGGTCAGCTAATCTTACATTGAATATACGTATGCACATATATTTTCATAAATTTTATTTTAAAAGACCACTAAAATAATAATTACATTTTTAATAGATACTGTACTTAAATTAAGTACTGTCAACAGGTCATTAGTACGTACACAATGTAGCAACATACATATAATGACGTAATTAGGCGGCCTTATCTGCCCCCACCGGGGCTTACGACCAACTTCACGATTTATCTCAGCAGGTCATTACTGGGTGCGAGAATTTGAGCTGCGTAAATACATTATATAGCTAGTAGTGTGTTTATATTTACTTTTATATAAGCTATAATTTATACAGATATATTCTCAAGCAGGTTATATTAATGTTTACAAGTATCTTTCAATGATTAATACCTAAGGAACTTCTTTTGTTTTCAGTGAGCAAGGCTATAAGACGATCAATTCTTTGTTACGGTTGATTCTACCGAGTTGCAGTTGGAAACAGGCTCTTTTATCAAGTGTCCCCTTTAGCTTATTTGCACTCTATACATATAAAAAAAACTTCGTTTAAAAAACCGACTTCAAAAACTAAAAAGTATAAAATAACTTAATTTGTATGTGCTACCTATTCATAGGTTTGAAGTCAGTGCCAAGCCAAAATGTAATAGTAGGTACCGCACCGTACTAAAATTTAGTGATGTCTACAGAATATGAAGGTATGCAAACAATTGCTCGTAACTTCATTGCAGGCGCTCACGTAAATTTGAGGGTTTCCTTCGATTTCCTTAGGATCCCATCATCACATCCTGATATGGTGGCCATGGGACCACATGGGGAGCATACCCTTTCGAATACAAAAATAATTTTCAAAATCGGTCCACAATTGACGTAGTAATCGATGTACATACATAAAAAAAAAAACCTATGAAATTGAGAACCTCCTTTTGGAAGTCGGTTAAAAACAGCCTTCAGCATTTTTTATTCTTGATAAAATAAGCAAAAGAGATATGATGATGATTACATTTGTGGGAACGAACTGATACTAGCACGAGGTTACTTATAATGTTAATAGCCAGAACTTAATATTTATCCTAAGCGCGTTAACTCCCGCAGAAATAATTCAACGATAATTTATTAAATTTCATATTTTTTAACATTTAATCAGTAATTTCATCTAAGAAATATAAAATAATTTAAACTTACTGAGATGTCCTTCATACAAAATCTATTTCAGCCTCGTAGATACAGTTTTATTTTATAAATATTCAAACATAGTATTATCGTCAATTATACGTTACAGCTGCCAATCTCAGGCACACATTAGCTGTTTCAATATATCTCAATCAGTAGGGTGACAGTCCCAATAACACAATGAATAATGTATTAAGTTGAATATAGATATAACCCTTCTACTCAAACGGTCCTAATTGTGATGCTGTTGCGTTAAGCGGTTCGTTTCTCAATTAGAATTCCGTTTGCCGCTGTTTGGTTTGAGAGACAATATGCCAGGGTCGCGTCGCTACCAGCTTGCCCACTCTCTAGATAACAATACTCGACGTTTTGCCTTGACTCGAATCTTTAATCTAGATAAGTATTTTATGAAATATTTTGTGATAATTTGATAAAACTTTCAAGTAATAAATAATGTTATATCGTATATTTATAAGTAATTAGAAGTAAACAGACCAATATAAAAATAAAATATTTTCTGGAACTCAGATGAATCGCAGCGCCAATAGTGATTTTAGCTCTACCATAAGAAATAAACTGAATATGATATTTTTCCCGACAAAATGAAATATAAAGGTATAGCCCAGTTGCAGGACGATCCCATTCTATTTACATCTAAACGATGTACAGAACCACTTGAATGCACAGAAATAAAAGATCCTTCATGAAAAAAGTTGACCAAGATTTTGAAGAACCCAGAAAACAACTTGAATACACAAAAAAATCTCATAAATTTGTCGCATGGCTTAGCAAATTCATACTTAATGAATAAATACCTGAATAAAGATCGATAAACAGTCTTATATGGAAGTCAAACTTATTCCCAAGTATGATGGTTGCCTAGGGATATTAATTATGAAACAATTGTCTTCAGCCTATTCAAAAGATTTATATTTTGAAGTCTTTGTACAATTCTGTGCTTCATTTGCATATTTATAATACCAGTACCCTTGTACTGGTATTATTAGTTCTTAAATAGATAAATATCTTAAACAAACTTGCTCATTGAAATTCACACTCGACATTTTAGGAGTGGATCAAGGTACTCTATTTAAAGAACCAGAATATTTTAAAAGATAATGTTGACAATGGAATTTAAAACTTTATTCACTATGTAACTTAAAGATTTTTTAATTATAATATTGGAAAATATACTACTTATAGCAGTCCGGAGGTTATTATACATACTTTCTTTGTGGAAAAGAAAACAAATTGTTTGCTTTTCTTTGTTTGATCCCGGTCTTTTAATTAGAAAAAAGAAGAAAATAGAAAACAGCTCAGTTGCTGTCAAGGACGCCTAATTAATAAATACCCTTCTATCAGGGCCGAATTTTTTGTCTCAAAAATAAAAGTGCTTCCCTGTTCTCCAATCTCTAGTTAAAAGTCCTAATAGCGAATATTATAAAAATATTTTAGAAAGAAAGCAAAGAAAAGTGAAAATTACATTTTAATAATCATTAGCTGATCCGGCAAACGTTGTTTTGCCATAAAAGAAAAAAAATGGGGTATAAAAAATAGACGTTGGTCGATTCTCAGACCTACCCGATATGCACACCAAATTTCATAAAAATCGGTCCAGCCGTTTCAGAGGAGTATGGTAACTAACATTGTGACACGAGAATTTTATACCTATATATATATATAATAAATTACTGTCATTTATCAAAGAAGAACTCCTGTGTCAAATAATATACTTCAACAAAACTTCAATAACCTAATTCTCTGTTATAAATATAATTAGAAGCACTAGATTGACCCTTCCTTTTATTAGCTTAATATGATTATTTATATATTAGATAATTGATTGTGTGAAATATGCCACGCTGATTTGTAGGTAGGTAATGGTTAATTCTTTTTCTATGTACCTATTTCTCTGTAAGCTATCAAATAGTAATTCAGATCAAAACAAGACGTGTGGCACTCGGAGACTGCCGCGGTAAAGCTATTGCATAGCATTTTTTATCAACTTATGCAATTATATATTTTTTATTTTTTATTTTTTATTTATGCAGTATTTTTTTATCTTTGAACATGTATACTTACGGGGCGCTCATGCAGTGAGTGTGGCATTATAAAGATATGATAGATATCTATACACCTATACACTTTCTCACAAACAGCTGCTTACGTATACCTACGTCCGATTTCGGAGCAGCTTGTCTCGATCCGTGCGAGCTTCGGGTGTTAGGTTTTATTATCGTTACGGATTTCTTGATTCGGCGCTCAAAGCCCGCGATAAAAGCTATGCAATAGCTTAAAAATATACATAAGTACTCTGGACTTTCCGCAATCATTTAATCCAATTCACAATAAAACACACTAGGCCTAACAAAATAACAGGTATCCTCTTATTATACTTTTAAGGACACCAACAATAGAAATAATGAGATGTTCTTTGGCGCGATATTGCTCCATTTTACTGAATTCGACTTTTATACAATGCGTATGATTGCTGTACACAATAGTCTTCAAATATATTGGTCAAGTGTTTTATTATCGTAAATTGCTTGTAATACCAAAATCTTTATTTTTTTCTGTGTTCCTTTTAGTCAGACAATAAATTGTTATTGGATGTTGTGTTTTTCTGTTCAGTTCAAGTTATTGTTGTATTGTATATCAAAATTACATCACATTTGTTGTTTTGGAAAACGGTTTGAAACTTCCTGTGTTATGAAGTTTCCTATATAAAAAAACTAGCTGACCCGGCGAACTTCGTACCGCCATATTTACATATCTGTCTCAGCTTCTCACAGGCAGTGTATAGTTACGGACAAAAACAATGAACTTTGTTCCAAAAAGAACTTTCCCGTTAAAAAAGAATGAATTAATTTGGTGCAGTCGATCGGAAGTTATGCGCGTACATACATTTCGGCGATTCATTTTTATATAGGTACTAGCTGTGCCCGATACTTCGTACACGTGACATTTGGATTTTCAAGTAATTTAAAATTTTTCACCTTTTAAACCTTCCCTGGACTACGACAATCATTTTAAAACCAAAATCATCTAAATCGGCCCAGCCGTTCTCTAGTTTTAGCGAGACAAACGAACAGCAATTGATTTTTATATAGATATATACCTACATAATGAAATGATATAGCAATTATGATGAATTTAAAGTCATTATATGTAATGTTATCAGTCTATATAATTGCGACACACAAGCAATTACTATAAACGACTTCCTCGACCTTTATATTAGCAGTACACCTTAAAACATACAGTATGAGTCAGTATGACTCTTTGACACACACTTGTTTAGGCAATCTTGACCGAATCGACACTATGTTATAACATAGAATTTTTACAACCTGATTTTTGTATTATAATATGATGGTAAATTATATAATTAAATCGTTGTTCTATACCCCTTCCGACTACTCTTTTATATCCTATTCCTAAAAAAAACTTTGGAATTCCCTTGGTTCCTCCGTTATGGTTTGATTCCCCCCTATTGGTATACATAAAATATTTTTATCAAATCGATCTATAAAGTTTTTAGGAACTTCAAAATTGTTTGTCCGAATAAATTGTGCTTATTTCCATTTCAATGTTGGTATCTGTTCAAAATTATTTTAGTTTAAACATTGTCTGCTGCGTAAATTAACTGTGACCTTTTCGATTCGTTTATAATAAAAATATACTGCATATACTAGAGAAAACTATGTATGGGTTGGGATTTTACAATATTAGCGTTTGTCTGAATGTTTTTAAACATCAAATCTCGAAGCATATGAACGTTTTCCTTTTAATATTCTACATCATAAAGTTGATTGAAAATACTTTTACTGCTTGATCATCGATTACCCTTATTTATGCCGCTGCTATCAGAAGAATAAAAGGTAGCCTCTGCCTTTCGCTGAAGGACTCATTCATTAAATAGTATAGTAATTAGTAGGTATATTGAATACTAATTTTTTTACACTCACTTTTACTAGTTAAGAACAGTCTGATCTGATATTTATAAAAATAAATCCATATTTCCCTTGATTACTACAACAAGCATAAAAGGTAAACCAATTTCAATAATTCTTTTAGTGTTAGATATCACATTAATCGAGAAAGTTTATAGGATATGTAACATTACGATATAACTAATAGGAGGCAAGCATCAATGAAAAGAGAAGCAGACAACTATAGGTAGAAGAGCCACGCTGATTTCAGCTCGAATGGGCCGGCTCGACCGGGGCGGTACTACCCTTGCATAGAAAATCAACGTAAAATGACAGCGTTCGTGCTGTCGTGTTTCGTTGGTGAGTGCGAGACCGGAGGCCCAAATAGTCTAGTCAACAAGTTCCATACTTGTTGTCTAGACTATAAGATGCAGCAGCATCACTAGGCCGCCATGGTGTGGGTTGCCATGCTGCATTGTATTCGCAGTGAGTATGGTGACCGCCACTCTTGAATTCTGCTTATGCTTTCCATCAGGCAGAGTAGAGTCATTTTGGCGGGCGATACATAAAAAAAAGATGAACCCGCTAGAAGATATTTATGCATACAGGAATTAACGTTCTTACTGTTCCTAAAGATTACTGAAGTCTCAGTTCAGATCAGGTCTAGTCACTATCAGAGTATTATGATATTGATACTCTGATAGTGACTAGACCTAGAATAGTAAAGAAATATGGGTTATGATTAGGGTTGCCAACTTTTTTTGCCAGAAAAAAAGTATAAAATGGTTTCAATGGGAAAAAAAAAGTATTTGAAAGAAAAAAAAAAGTATTTTTCATTTTTTTTGTTTTTAATGCCATAAAAACTCTATTTTTGCGTGTTTTGGCACATGCTAACATTTTTTTGCCATATTTAAATGTTTAAAAGCCTGTTTGACAATCAAAATTTAAATAAATAAACAATTGGTTCCTATTTCAATTTATTTACGCTCCATTTCTTTCTTCTCGCCATTTTAGATTCATCACTGAAAAAACTCTTTCAGTGAAAGATGAAGTGGCGGGAGAGATTTAATAAGAAATATTTTCTTACATTGGTAAGCTATCAGATCACTTCCACTCATGCCGGATAGGTTCAGAGTGAGACCCCAGACTAAATGGGATACCTGGCGGAGTCTGGGAAGACTGCCGCGGAGAGCACTCCAATCGTCCCTAGTAAATATTGCCATTTGTCAACCGTACTTTTCTTTTAACATAAGTGTACCGTTAAACATATAGTTAAATACCCATGATGAGTGTTTTGTTTTACGCATCACAGTTAAGTTTGGAAATAAAGTATTTTCTTATACTTTATTTGTATGCAAAAGTATAAAGTATAATTACCAAAAATAAAGTAGAATACGTTATTATAAAGTGTGGTTGGCAACCCTAGTTATGATTCATAACCCATATTTCTTAATTGTAAACATTCATAATATTTCCAAACATCATTTTGTTATAATTGCAAAATTTTATGTTCGATATTTCTTAAATAATAGTTCCTTGAAACAATAAATTTCTACAACCATTGGTATCCAAGCACCCATAAATACTCGCAAAGAAAAAATATTACTCAATTAACTGCCAACTGAAACACATTTATTTTGCACTATAAGTACTTCAATATCTCACTGAAGAAGCCAGCCACTAGTATATAAATATGTCTATATTAATGATAGGCGATATTTTGAGCACCTTCCATTAGCTGTGATGAGAAGCTAATACTTATTTATACAGCAAATAAATCAAAATTAGTAGGAGCCCAAACACTGGCCAGCACGTTTATCAAGACCCAAGTATTTTTATAGCGGTCATTATGACCGAAGAACATATTTTTATTATAGTTGGTTTTATTGCATTGTAAATATCGATGGTGAGAATAAATACGAAGGAAAAATGGCCCTTTCTTGTTTTTCTTAAGCAAATAGAACGAGACATAAGATGGAGTGTGATGGAATAATTTTATAGGATGTCATAATATTGTCCTGTTTTATGCCTAAATAAAGTGTACTCGTACTACCATATCCGAATGTACAGCTTTTTTTTACAGGTAAGACGAGTATGATTTTGATTATTTTTGTTTTTTACGATATATTTTATGGATAAAATCAAGACATAAGTCGGACTTCGGCTTTGTCAAATTCAAACCACTGTTTATTGTCACTTTCAGACTGCTGACTGCCTTGGTTGCGCAGTGGTAGTGTGTGCGTTCTAAGGTTGAAGTCCTGGGTCGGACCCAATATATTTTATATGATCCACAAATATTTGTTTCGGAATTTGTGTGTTTCTATGTATAATATATATGTATTTACAAAAAAAGGTATCTAAGTATTCTATCAATCAATCTAGTTTTCATTGTACAAGCTCTGCTTACTTTGAGGCTAGTTGGCATTAAAAAATGACAGCTGATAAAACTGTACATTGACTTTTACATACTATAAAGGGTACATGAAATACAAATGAGGACAGGTTATGTGGAACATAAAACTAAAAAACACAAAGGATTTTTGTGAAAATAGAAGAAAATAAACATAATTATATGGCATTACTATTTCTACAAAATAGTAGTTCTTTTATTTGTATTTTCATAATTTAGTCGTACATATTTTAGGCTAATCCTTAATAGCGTCCAAAGATGTGACGGACGAAGAAACCCTTTTAACATATTATTTGAAATGACATCATTCAGTGGTAAAGACTACGCATACATATAGACATAATCTACTTAAAGAATAGACGAAAAGGTCAACAAATACACACATCAAAAGTGTCTAGGGATCAACATATGTGTCTAGGGATCAACATATATTTTTGCAATAACTTTTCTCCTGATTGATATTAATTAAAATTTTCTTTAAGGATTCATCAAATAAAGTGTTTTCGTTTGTCACAGTAACGATAAACCAAGTCACCTTTGCATTAATAAAGAAATTTGCCATTTTCCTAATAAAAGGATTTTTGACATTTGAACCACTAACATTAAAGTTCGATAAAAAGACTGAAATAACAGTTTTCTTTAAAATTTTATTAGGTAACTTAAACAATTAATAATCCGTGTTTCTACCGCGAACACTAACAACACAAGAATCGGTTTGGCATACTCAAAATGAGTTCATCCAAATCACGCTGTGGAATGGCCGCCCATGTTCGTTGCAACAACAAAAAAAGGTCTTCTTGCGACTTGATACCCTCCATATTCGGCAGAGCTCTTCTCTGTAGCATATCCCATGCATGCTCAATCGGGTTCAAGTCTGGCGACTGAGCAGGCCAGGGCCAAAGCCACATCTCAATCTCAAGAAATCCGCATAAAAATGATTGATCCCTAGACACTTTTGATGTGTGTATTTGGGTTTATGGCTCAGCAACGTCTTATAATGATAAGTAGTCTTCAACTGCTGAGTGGTGTAGAGAGAAAGTCTTTATAGTATCTTTTGTACGCTTAGCCCGCTGGTCTTTTCATTTTGTTTGCTAGTCTTAGATGAAGAAGTTAAAATAGGTGACTCTTTGCGGAATTCCACTGAAAACAGTAAAAAATTAGAAAAAAAATCATGTATTAAACTAATTTATTAAATTATTTTTAACTACATAAATAAAAATGAATTGCTGAAATACATGTACGCGCATAACTTTCGATCGACTGCACCAAATTGAATAATTATTTTTTATGTATTCGTTATTGTTAGCACAAGGTTTGTATAGAACAAAATTAAAAAATAACCGGAAAAGTTTATTTTTGCCCTCGACTGTACACTACCTGTGGGAAGCCGAGAAGGTTATAATTACTAAAATATTTTTTCAGAAATTTAGAAATATTAACGAAAGAAAAATATGGCGGTACGAAGTTCACCGGGTCAGCTAGTATACTCGTATATATATATATATATTTGAAACAGTCCTAAACTGTGGTAGGTACGACAATACGAAATGATGAGGATGTCGTGCCTTATTGTTGTCACGTTCACATACAAAAATGAATAATGTTTTTAGAAATTCAATAGCGAACAAAGAAAATCACAATTTCATCCTTTAACCTACATACTTGCAGAAGGGGTTGCTCTCAAGTGAACGCTTTCTTTAAGGGCACTCGTTTCAGAAACACTCAAGCATAGATATGTGGGCGGTCAGTATTGAAGTGACTGAACCCTGATTTAGATAACGGTGTATCAGTTTTATAAAACGAAACATCAGTTAGTATAGTAGTTATCATCTACTTTGAAGTAAACAGTTGAGTGGTCAAGATTTAGTAAATAGCTGATATTAAAATGCTTCTAACAAGGCACTTCTTTAAATTGAACAAAATATATGTTTGTGACCTATTTAGTAAACAATCTATCATTCAAGTGATGACCATTTAATGTGGGGTTGTTTATCAAATCATTAACAAAGCAATCTAGTATTTGCACAGCATTAGTAAAAGTTATAAATATAGTCCAAATCGTTTAGAAAATTACAATCGCTTAGAAAACTCAATTGTTCTATACATTTTCTATCGGTTATTCTTTCCACTAGCGAACATAGAATTAAGTACAGTTTTAGCATTTATTTACGGTTGTGGTATAAAAGCTTAAGCTAAAAAAAAATTGGTAGAATGAAGTTTACATGTTTGGTACTTGATTACGATATAAAACAGATTTAGATTAATATTCTGTACTGTACAAAAGTTCCAGAAGTAAAAGATACGACAACGAGGGCTAAAACTACACACATCAAAAGTGTCTAGGGATCAACATATATTTTTGCAATAACTTTTCTCCTGATTGATATTAATTAAAATTTTCTTTAAGGATTCATCAAATAAAGTGTTTTCGTTTGTCACAGTCACGATAAACCAAGTCACCTTTGCATTAATAAAGAAATTTGCCATTTTCCTAAACAGTTTTCTTTAAAATTTTATTAGGTAACTTAAACAATTAATAATCCGTGTTTCTACCGCGAACACTAACAACACAAGAATCGGTTTGGCATACTCAAAATGAGTTCATCCAAATCACGCTGTGGAATGGCCGCCCATGTTCGTTGCAACAACAAAAAAAGATCTTCTTGCGACTGGATACCCTCCATATTCGGCAGAGCTCTTCTCTGTAGCATATCCCATGCATGCTCAATCGGGTTCAAGTCTGGCGACTGAGCAGGCCAGGGCCAAAGCCACATCTCAATCTCAAGAAATCCGCATAAAAATGCTTGATCCCTAGACACTTTTGATGTGTGTATTTTCAGGTGAGGCTAACCGTAGAAATTGAATTTACAATTTAGTAAATAATTAAAGCAAAATGTTTCAGTTATCTGGAAAAATGTATATATTCTATCTTCTACTTATGCTACAGTAATTAATATATCATGTCTTTTTCTTCCAACGCTACCACAAAATCAGCATTTGTCATTCAAGAGATATTAAGTACTCAATCTTGCTATGTCGTTTACAGTTCGCTAATGACCAATGAGGTGATTCAGGGAAAACGATGAGAATACAATAAGTATTATATGTTCGAACTGTTACTATTAGTGCGATTGGATTCGGATTTATGTCCAAATCCTTCACAGTAAAGTTTGGACTTTTGTTTTTGTCTGTTCAAAGTAATGTAAGCAAGAACTTATCTAAAACGATAAGCTGGACTGTTCTAAAGATATTTTAGTGTCATGAGTTGGCCTCTCTCCAACATGTTTAGAAAAAGGAGCATTGTCCTACAATACGGCTCTTATGATGGCATAAGATCATCTCTGTGGTATATTAATGTTATGATACAAACTCAATATAATAAGTACATTTAGGCTTTTACCTCCAAAATTTTAGGTGGTTTTCTAATAAAACTCTCATTTTTTCTTTTATCTTAAAGTCAGAAATGCCAATTTTTATAATTATGTGTATTACTCTAAAAAATAAACTTTATCTAACACTAACAATTAAACAATTCCTATTTCACCTGTAGGTAATCCATATCTAAGATTTTTCTCATGGTTTTTAATTTAATTTTTAATTTGTTTAAGATTTTTTTACTACATTAAACTTGAAATAATGGAAGCAAAATAATATGACCTATATATATATATAGACTATATATACTTAGTAAGTGGCCAGAGCGACTAACCACTGACGACTCATTACACAGGTTTATACTTAGTTTGAGGGTCAGAGGCGACTCGCTGTTTGCCCCATGTAAGTTCTTGTATATCAACTGGACATTATGCACTAATTTTGTAAATTACCTAAATAAAGATTTTATTTTATTATATTTTTATTTATTATTATATATTATTATTCCTGCGAAATATACACACTCAATCAATGTCAACTACTTTAACTATCCTAGAACTTAGGCGGTGGCAGTATTGTATGAGAATCGAATTGATACCGTGGGATAGTCATGATGTGACGCGTAGTGGCTGGATCAACTGAATCGATTCCAAAGTCATTATTTCTTTGTTTTGCCTTATTCACGGAGACTGTGGCACAAAAGCAGCAGTGTCCTTTGAGGTGCAGGTATTTGTGTAGGGCGGATGTTGCTTAATATGTATGTATAACATCATTATGTATGCTGTTTTACCCACTACATCATAAAAATATAGAAGCGCTTGTACATTAACCCTGTAATAATCTTGTTCTAAAACAAACGACCGGAATGAATATAACCGAAGAAGGAAATTATGCCCTGTATACAACATTTGAGACTCATTACAATAAATATAATACCTATGCATTTTTATTCTTAAACGATTTTACCTAAAAGTATCTAGTGATTTTTTGAATAATCCCGCCCACACGCCCACCACTGTAACTCCTGTACACCTAGTGATTTATGAGCAGATTATAGGTACTATTCGATTTCAAAGCAAATAAAACCTTATGAACATAGATACTCCACTAACCAATTTTAGATATTCCCAGCTATATGCGATATTACTTAAGTACATATCAAAATCGAACGTAAAGACGATTTCCTATTCCACGTTGATGATCGATCAGATTTCTAGGCGGAAATTGAGTAAACTGTACCTTCTGCTTATGAAGGTATAACTTGCTAACATATTAAACATTTCAGTAATAGGTACAAGTATTTAATCAAAGTTGTAAATATAGTAACTTGTTTCACTTGATGAACTAACTAATCAAACTTGAATGAGGTGAGTTTGGTGAATGATGTAATAATCAGGATTGGTAAAATCGAAATCATATTATCAGAGTTTTTAATGTAAGTTTTATGTGTTTTAAACACTAAGTTGGTTACTGTTTGATGCCTCGTATGTATGACTGCCTCATTGGTCTCGCGGTTGGCGTGTGTGACTGCTGATCATGAGGTCTTGGGTTCGAATCCCGGGTCGGACCAATAGTTTGTATGATCTACAAATATTTGTTTCGAAGTTTACAACAAAAAAAAAGTATAAATTAAATTATTATGTATTTGTATCAGTTGTCTAGTACCCATAGATGGCGTTGTGTGTTAGATGTCCGAAAATATTTATTTATTTATATATTTGTTTACTCATTTAAAAAAATCTGTTTAGTTATCTAGTACTGGTGCTGATATCCGAGACGGCGGTGACGTGCAGTTTTCAGCAAGTTTGAGTCCGACATAATCACCTCATTGGTCGTCCGGTAGGTAGGTAGTCTGAGTTCAACCCCGACCTACTTGAACAATGTTTCATACCTCTCTACTCTACTATATATAATTGGCTAAATGTGGGCGTTTAATACGCTTTTGTTTAAACCCTTTCGGGAATATATACGAAAGTACTTAAAATTAATATTTACATGCCCGTAAAAGTAAATATTAAATTTAAGTACATACGGAAGTAGTTAATATTCACAATGAACGAATGAATGAAATATTTGTTTGGTAAAAGTTTTAAATTATTCTAACTTCTTCAACGTTTTACGCAACATACACGTTTTTTAGGGTTCCGTGCCAAAGGCAAAAAACGGAAACCTTATTTCGTCATGTCTGTCTGTCTGTCCGTCTGTCTGGCTGTCTGTCCGTCCGTATGTCACAGCCACTTTACGTCACACAAAAATAAAAAAAAACAATAAATTTTGGGGGTCCCCATACTTAGAACTGAAACTCAAAAAAAAATTTTTCATCAAACCCATACGTGTGACCTATCTATGGATAGGTCTTCTAAAATGATATTGAGGTTTCTACTATCATTTTTTTCTAAACTGAATAGTTTGCGCGAGGGACACTTCCAAAGTGGTAAAATGTGTCCCCCCCCCCCCCTGTAACTTCTAAAATAAGAGAATGATAAAACTAAAAAAAATATATGCTGTACATTACCATGCAAACTTCCACCGAAAATTGGTTTGAACGAGATTTAATAAGTAGATTTTTTTTAATAAATGGTAAACCGCAAAAAAAAATACACTATTATTAAAACATCGATCAAAGTTACAACGAACTACAAGAACTTTTATATTATGTTACTTGCTGCTTCGGAACCCTTCATGGGCGAGTCCGACTCGCACTTGGCCGCTTTTATCTAGAGAATTTTCTCGGTAATGAATTTACAATTTATTGCTTACATCCCTTAGCCATTTTATTATTAATTTAAATAGTTTCATGCAACAAGTCAAACTACCAGTTTATATATCAATGTATTCAAAATTATTTTGATTAGATCGACAGATGATGGTCAAAAATATTGGAGATATTTTCAATTAACGCTATAACTTAAACATGTTCCAGTATAAATCTATACTAATATTATAAACGCAAAAGATTGTGAGTATGAATGATGGATGGATGTTTGTTACTCTTTCACGCAAAAATCACTGAACGGATTTGGATGAAACTTTACAGTAATATATATAGCTTACACATCAGAATAACACATATGCTACAATTTGCCGCGATAACCGACATATACGCGGGCGGAGCCACGGACAACAATTAGTAACTTTCAAAGAAATCTTTTTTGATGTAACTTTTTTACTTATATTTACTCTTCTCTTTATATTAGCTACTAGCTGTTGCCCGCGGCTCCGCCCGCGTGTATGTCGATTATCGCGGCAAATAGTAGCCTATGTGTTATTCTGGTGTATAAGCTACATTACTGTAAAGTTTCATCCAAATCCGTTCAGTAGTTTTTGCGTGAAGAAGTAACAAACATACACACTCACAAACTTTCGCCTTGATATATTAGTGTTATGTGATAAACTTTGATGCTAAACAAGTGTTGCGGTTTAATGGTTTTATGTTTTAGAACTAGTGTACTAAAACTGAAAATGTTGTGCGAAAACGGTTTTTTTTTTTTATATTTTAAGCTTGTTTTTTTTAGTAGTTTGTCAACTATAATTATAAATTACAATACATTTGTACATGGTCAGTCAATTGATGTATTATTATTTTTTAGTAGTTTGTCAACTATAATTATAAATTACAATACATTTGTACATGGTCAGTCAATTGATGTATTATTATTTTTTAGTAGTTTGTCAACTATAATTATAAATTACTATACATTTGTACATGGTCAGTCAATTGATGTATTATTATTTTTAGTAGTTTGTCAACTATAATTATAAATTACAATACATTTGTACATGGTCAGTCAATTGATGTATTATTATTTTTTCATGTAAACTATATTATCTAGTGTACAATAAAGATTATTCTATTCTATTCTACATTTCAAGAACTAACACAAAAATATATTATCTTTGTAAAAATAATAATATCTGATGCATAGTAACGCACACAGCGTACCGTGATATTAATTTTAAATCTTTCCTATCTCCAATTCAAATAATAATAATTAATTTCATTTTTTTAAATAATATCTTAGACTGTTAGGTGTTGTTTCTTTTAGTTTATACTAAATAAGGTTTGAAATTATTAAGATATATTAAACAAATATTTTAGTTTGTTATATTTTTTTAAATACTCATTATATTTTAATAAAGTTCATGTGGTCCGTTCAGTTAGGTGTCAAGCCAAGTTCAAACAAAGGAACTGGCTAGCCAGCGCCGAGTGTAATATTACACGAACCACTTGGTGCCACTTTTGACCCTTCTATAACTTAAAACCCCTTTAACGTAAACACATAAAACTACGTATGTTTAATTATATACATAAGGACATCTAGAAGCCCAAATTTAATGAAGCTAGGTCAAACGGTTATAAAGATATGAAGGTCAAAAAGTCGTAAATTTTAGCACTGACTGACATATAGTACCTAAATCTAACCTACTTCCAGATGACCTAGAAGGATGAAATTTGGAATCCAGCTCGGTAATTGTGTGTAAACGTAGGAAAAGTCTAAAAATAAAAAAGTTTAAAAATAGGGGGGTCCCCATACAATTTTTTTTTTTAATTGTAGCGTTGGAACCGTTACAAGCAGATATTTGAAACTATTCCAATATACGTAATATTATATATATATTTATATTGTTATAGGTATCCGATAAAGCAAAGAAATAGAGTTTAATACTTGTTCATAATGTTATTTTGTTCTTATAAATACATATTTGGATTTTGCATAGAACTTGACACTCATTTAGATCTCCATTCTTTTTGCGGCGAAGCCCACAGCCAAACGTAATTTTTGTATTGAACTTGGCTCTCCTTTTTTACATTTATGTTTTTGGTGGGATACTTTTTTCAAAATTTGATATTGTAATGATAGAGCTAATACAATGAACTTTTCATATCAGCTATAATAACGTCAAAAAAAATAAAGGGCTTAATACTAATGCAAATTTCAATAGTGAACACAATCCCCTACATTACTGCACCTAACAGCTTTGTCACGTTAAACCACTCAGGAATAATGGAGACATCGTTTGGAATAAATCGCAGAAACACGAAGGGGAGATTCACCCTATCAATACCAGCCAACACTCATAATAGCCTCACCTACTATTTAACCGACTTCAAAAAAAGGAGGAGGGTCTCAATTCGATTGTATTTTTTATTTATTTTTATGTTTGTTACCTCATAACTTTCGACTGGGTGAACCGATTTTGATGATTCTTTTTTTTATTTGAAAGCTGATGCTTCCCTTGCGGTCTCATTTAAATTCAGATTGAAGTCCAGATTGAAGTCGGTTTTTTTTGTTAAAATTTGTGATTATTTATCTATAACCACTAAGCAGATTGACTCACAATCTAGATTCTATTTTCTCTAAATAGGAAGAACTTCCAATAAATGTTCTGTTCTTGTATTTCTGAAATAAAAAAGAAATAGTAATGAAAGTGTAGCAGGTATTTTGTGAGTGCATGTTTTATGTTTTCGTATTCTTGTACTTCAAACTGTGTTATCTTATTCTTATTTATTGAAACTTACATTCAAATAACATATTATGTTCAAAAAGAAGTGAAATGCGTGAAATATCCATTTCGTGTTGAATTTCTACAATTCATTCAGTTCATTAGGTTTTTAAATCGAACCTTTATTATAACAGCCGAACCTTGAAAAAAAAAAAAAGTTTTTTACTCAACCATTTTGCCATAAGATTTATATAATTCTTGGAAAAAATTGTGAGTCCTAGATAATGGTATGTTTAAAAAAGTAAGAAATAAATTACTTCTACTAAAATACTTGTTAGAACCATATATATAATACATTTATAAAAAGAAAAACTGTGTAAAGTAACCAACAGACATATTGTTATAATAAATAAATATTTTCGGACATCTAACACACAACGCCATCTAGTCCCAAGCTAAGCAGAGCTTGTGTTATGGGTACTAGACAACTGATCCAAATACATATAATATTTACTTTTTTTTGTAAATACATACATATTATACATAGAAAACACCCAAACTCCGAATCAAATATTTGTAGATGTATATACTTATAATAAAAATGTAACAGATCCAATTCTGAACATTAAAGATATTTAGAATTTTTTTTTTTCGAGGGCTCTCTATAGTCGATACTGATGCCAAAACTGTGTTTGTCTGTCTGTCTGTTTCTTGGCCGCGCATCACGCTGAAACGACTGAATGGATTCAAATGAAACTTGGCATGATTTGAGTTCATACTACGCGATAGGACATGGGATACTTTTTATCCCGAAATTCAGCACGGTTTCTTGGAGAGGGGGAATGAAAGTCAAAATATGTACATAGTTGTAATTTAATAACACATAGTCCAATTTCTTTAATTCTTTTTTTGCTAAAAAGAAAATAAAAAGATAACGGGAAAATTCTTTTTTTTGTCCGCGTCTGCCTGTGGGAAGCTAAGACAGATATGTAAATATGGCGGTACGAAGTTTGCCGTGTCAGCTAGTCATACAAACATTTGGTCCGACCCGGGAATCGAACCTGAGACCTCATGGTCAGCAGTCGCACACGCCAACCGCAAGACCGACGAGGCAGTCAACTCAAGTCAACTATGGTTATCGATAAACTAATTTACAATATTAAAAAGGTATATCATAAAATAAGATGCATAATATGTATAAACCGAGGTTACGACAACTTCTACTGTAAAAGAAAACATAAAAGTTCATACCTACAATCCTCTTTTTCTTAGAATGTAAAAAAAATATATTTCACTTCGTTAAAACAGAAAGCAGTTGACGTTGAGAGCGGTCACTTTTTTATGAGCTGAAAGAAAGTGGATCCATCACAATCAGACTAAGTGACGAGACTTTGTTAGTAAAATCTCCACTTGTTAAATTTACTACACTTTCATTCCACTCAATGGGTTGCCATGAATAGAGCACTAAGAATACTTCAGTACTATTAAAGGTAAGATGAATTTCGTTTGCCATTTTCAATCTTATAAAAAGTAGTCAAAATTTTCACATTTTATTTAAATACATAGAAATTGAATATATTTATCACAATGCTGATTCAAACTTTAAAAGTTTATTTGTTTTTGTAGCTTATAAACATCGATGCTTTCAATAAGCTGTGTGAAAGATTTCATAGAACATCATCATCAGCCTGTCGCAGTCCGCTGCTGGACATAGGCCTCTCCAATTGCACACCACTTAGTTCGATCCTCGGCTTCTCGCATCCAGCTCCTGCCAGCTGTCTTGCGCAAATCATCACTCCACCTGGCCTGTGGACGTCCTACACTACGTTTGCCGAGACGCGGTCTCAACTCAAGAACCCTTTTACCCCAACGGTTATCGGTTCTACGGCAAATATGGCCAGCTCACTGCCACTTCAGCTTGCTTATCCTGTGGACTATGTCGATTACTCTGTTTCTCTGCCGGATCACCTCGTTTCTGATATGGTCCCTTAGAGACACGCCGAGCAGAGCCCTTTCCATTGCACGCTGAGCGACTTCATAGAACATACTGAACTTAAATTATCTATCAATCAATTTAAATGTAAGCTAAGATGCAGGTGTTTAAAGTCGATTTTTTTTTACAATCGCTAACGCCTCTATTCGGTAATTTTTTTTTTTCACCACGAGATTTAGCGTTGAGAGATAAATTTGTTAGCCTTTTATTAAGGTATACGTTTGTAGAACGTCAACGTGGCTAGAGAAATGGGTCCTTGTCTGTGGAGCTATAACCACATCTCTCTATCTTCTGCGATCTCCTCCTTTGAGAAGCCACGACTCCCACTTTCGTCTTTACTTGCGGTATGTACTTGTAGTTTTCCTTCGTTTTTCATATTTAAACTACTTATAAAACTGTAAAGCATAAATATTTCTATAGAATTAACATCGTAATAAGTTATTGGTTTTACATACTTTTGACATGTTGATTGTTTTATAAAACTAAACTTTTTAAATGTTAGTTATCAGTATTATTATCTTAAAATATGACACCAAATTTAGATTTGGTTTTGAATTCAAATCGTATCGGAATCCAACGACGATATCGCAAAATACAAGTATTATTACTTTATATTCATATAAACTACGTTCAAATCCCAATAAACTCCGACGCTTTCGTAATGTGTTGGCACATACAACTATTTATTCTTTATCGATACTATATCGTCATCTTATAAATCTATACAATATAATATAATTCTGGGCTTTAGGAATTTCTTACGTCAGACATTACTCAGGGGATTATTGGAAAGCAACTAAAGTTATGAACTAGCTCAGATATTCTTTGTTGAAGTTACATATTTGCAGTTATCGCGAAACGAAAGAAAAGTATCGCTATTTTATTTTTATGTGCTCAATATCTTTTTCGTAACTTAGGAGAATAGTTAGTCGTCGCTATAGAAAAAAACTATTCTAGTAAGAAAACAAATAATAAGAATTTAACTAGCTGTATTTGATAAGATTGTTATGTTGGAGATGTCACCGTGTGAACAAGGTGGAATGTCACCACTATGTTTATTCCGTACGCTTCACTAGGTACTACACTAGGTATACATCACTGAAAAGAGTAGGAAAACTTAAATCAAACCCTCTACCAACAAGTATGGCTTTTGTGGTAGAGTAAGCCAAAACCTTCAGACTATGGAGAGGCCTATGTCTAGACGGTTGATGATGATGATTTGATGAGAGTGTTGGGTATGAGTTTTGTGGTAAAATAATTCGCTTAAATAAGACTAAATTAGAACAAAAGTTAGTTTAACATACGTCTTTGTATTTATACCAAAATAGGCAGTATCCTATGTATTCGTTTTTTGAACAGTCAGTACTAGTATAACACTTTTACATGTAGAAAATCCTTACTTTATTAGTTGTACAATTAAAAGTGTTCTTATTACAATTACATTGAAAGATGTATAATGGAAAACATCCAAACATCTAAAATTAGGGAGGCAGTAAATCAAATAAGTACTTATAACTTATAAAGTTCTCGAGTGTTATAGTTGATAAATTATTAATCACAACTCTTCCTGAAACGTCCAACTTCTAAAGGAAAGTAGGAAGGAAATTACTTATTGCCCACTAACGCAACCCCTTTCATGCGCGACCTCTTACCCCCGTCCTCCCACTTGACCCTTTGCACGAAATAAAATCGCTTTAGGTCGTGGCCAAGGCGCAACTAACTTGCTTATATGATAAAAAAAGGAAAGTGAGCTGACGCACTCGGAGGGATTAGACTGTACCGTATTCTGACAGTTTTTCCAGCTAATCTAGTTATTAAAATAAAAGAAGACAGAAAAAGGTCTACTATATATATAAAAACGAGTGTAAGGTGTAAGTTACGAGAATCGTTTGAAAGGGTATAAGATGATATTTCCATATCATAAAAGTTTAGGCAACTTTCGATTCTTACTTGCAACTACACAAATATGATATACTCGTTGTTGCCCGCGGCTCCACCCATGTGTATGTGGGTTATCGCGACAATTAGTAGCCTATGTGTTATTCTCATGTATAAGCTATTATTACTGTAAAGTTTCATCCAAATCCGTTCAGTAGTTTTTGCGTGAAAGAGTAACAAACATCAATCCATCTATCCATCCGTACTTACAAACTTTCGCGTTTATAATATTAGTAGGATAAATCCCTTTAAGGAAATTTCATACTCATGAACGCCTTTGACATGTTTTTAGTTACCCTTAAAGCATTTTAATGTATTAAATATGGTATCTTAATAAAAGCTTTCACAATGTACATATTTCTTTAAAAATATATTGTATAGTTGAAACTCTCATCAATCCATATAGCATAAAGTCATTATTAGTGTCTGCAATAAAATTCCTACGAAATCTATAAAAATAACTGTTTAAAAAAGAAAAACAAATACCTACTACTAATGGTCGTATACCCTTAACCCCAGTTGATATAGTCAAGTTAAAGGGAAGGGTAAATTAATGACGTTCGCCGACGTTAGACTAGCAAACTGTCAACTCCCTGTGCTCTATCGCGATCGGTAGGACCGATAAGTGCAGTATACGTCATGTTCTAACTAAAGACAACACGCTTCAAGTTGTTGTTTTCGAAGGCAGGTAGTGAGTAAGCAAAATGATCCACTAATAGGTCAGAATCTATTTTGAGTTTCATTTTCAATTAGACGTTTAGATTTGAAGTCACTCTAATAACATTAGCTCCAAAGAAGAACAGTGATTATAAGAATAAGGAAAATGTGTTTTTTTTATTTGTGCTTTCATATGCTACAAAGTTAGTAGAGCCACGCTGGTTTCAGCACGAACGGGCCGGCTCGACCGGGGCCGTACTACCCTCGCACAGAAAATCAACGTATAATGACAGCGTTCGTGCTGTCGTGTTTCGTTGGTGAGTGCGAGACCGGAGGCCCAAATAGGCTAGTCAACAAGTTCCATACTTGTTGACTAGACTAAAAGATGCAGAAGCATCACTAGGCCGCCATGGTGTGGGTCGCCATGCTGCATTGTCTTCATTCCCAGTGAGTATGGTGACCACCACTCTTGGATTTTGCTTATGCTTTCTATCAGGCAGAGTAGAGTCATTTTGGCGGGCCACACATAAAAAAAAAATAACAAATCACATTTTCTTTTACACATTAATTTTACGTAGTTAGTTTTATCTTTTGAGATATTGTTTCGCGTAACTAGGTAACAAAGTACTGAAGTTTTTTAATATGAGCCATCCATCCGTCATCAATATATCAAGAGAGTTGGACAAGGGTTTAGCTTGTGACCTTTTAATAAATGTAAATATAATTTATGTAGTAACATCACATATTATTATATAACCTCCATTAGTTTTCCCATATCAAAACCACAATCAAATATAGTAATAGATATTGTACAAATATTCGTATCATTTTAACGATCACAATAATGAAACCACTCTGGTGATTGGCTATGGAAAAGTAAATTTAATATTATTGATTCACAAAATAAAAGTACTATATCTAATTAAATATTTTTGCTTTCTCAGCTGTAACACTGAGTGACGAACAAAATATATTCCATTTTACATTGTTCAGTTTCTAAACTGTGCTTCATAAAACTATGTAGATACCATTTTTTACACATTTTTTATCGTCCTGGCTTTATTGCAACCCTAGCTGCAACTAATCTAGAGTGTGTTAAAAAAGAAGGACATTAATGTAAAAAAACTTCCTTTGGTTGTAGTCTTATTGGCATTCAATTAACCCTTCCAACTTCAACCTAAAGTGAACTTGAGAACTATGCAATTTTAATGAGGCTCAGCGCTCCACAAGAAAGAATAAATTTAAATACTTCGCCTTGAATTTCACTTAAATATATTTTTATGCAGATACCTCTGTATCTGTATAAAAATATATTTAACAATATATATTTAAAAAAATGAAAGTTACACAAAAAAACTCACACACACACACACACACACGTACTCGCACAAACTCACACATTACTAAATGTTTATCCGATATCGTCTATTACTTACGTAATTATAGTTATTAACTATGAATTAAATAACAGATTGATATCAACAAATTTAATGTAAGGCTTCATAATAATGAAGCCTTACATTAAATTTACTCGATTTATTTTGTATTTATATTATCGTATTACAAACGTATTCGTTTGTTACGCGCAGTATGGGGTCGCGCGTTGTCGTGAAGCAACTGCAAGAGCTGGGGTTGGCTCTGCAAGAGCTCTCCCTCATCCGCCATACTCACCAGACCTTGCACCTACCGACTATTACTTTTTCCAAAATTTAGACAACTTTTTAGTGGGTAAAAAATTTAATTCCCGAGAGGCAGTACAAAATGCCTTTGAAGAGTTTGTTGCCTCCCGTCCAGCTGATTTTTACAAGAAGGGCATCAATAAACTGCCAATGCGTTGGCAAAGATGCGTCGATTGCATGGGTGATTACTTCGAATAACAGAAATGAAAAAGTTTGAAAAAATAAGTACTTTCACTTATTGCATACAAAACGGCAATTTCATAGGTAAAGACCTATTATTATTATAGATGTTGTTGGTTCGGCGTCCCACAACACCCACACACACGATCTCAGGATTCAATTTCTTAAAAGTATTTTATCCTACTTAAGTTAGATTAAACAATGTAAATGTGTACATATTTAACATTGAAATACAAAATATCAATGATATTTAAGAGCAAAAGCAAACAAGCGGTCAATAATATTACCGAATCAATTAATTCCAATCGAAGTAGCTCTCTTCTCTCTATGTCAGATTTTATTTTTAAACCAAAGATTCGGTCTTTACATTTTTTGATCTAGCTTACCGGGGTTGAATTATTGGCCTTTGGTTTTGTTGACAAAATTTAGCTTTAAAACTAGATCTATTTTTGTTTTCTTAAACAAGATTGATTGTAATTACAATTCTAGAAACTTATTGGAAATAACAAAAGTCAATTAGTTCGTGAATAAACACTTTGAAGTAGAGTCGGCAAACAAAACTTTGTTTCTAGAGTTTCAAATAACAGTTTTGATTACTTTATTATTTTTATGAAACTAAATACATACACGATCTTTAAACAGCATGTTTAGAATACCTAATAAGTGAATTAGGTAAGCATAGTAATGTCTCAATGATACAAATACTTACAAGGTTGGTACCAATTCACAACATCAGAAGAAGAGACAAAATAATCTTTTTCAAAATTGACAAGATATGTATACTTATAATAAAAATGTAACAGGTCCAAGGTCCTGTACATTAAAGATATTATGAAAATTTTTTTGGAGGGCTCTCTTTAATCGATTCTGAAGCCAAAATTGTATTATTTTTTCTTTTTGTTTTCTGTTTGTCTGTATCTTGGCCGCGCATCACGCTGAAATTACAGAATAGATTCAAATGAAACTTGGCGTGATTTGAGTTCATACTACGAGGTAGGACATGGAATACTTTTTATTCCGATATTCAGCACGGTTTCTTGGAGAGAGAGGATGAAAGTCAAAATATGTGCTAAGTTGTAATTCAATAACACATAGTCTGATTTCTTTCATTTGTTTTTTGCTAAAAAGAAATAAAAATAACGGGAAAAGTCTTTTTTTTTGTCCGCGACTGTACACTGCCTGTAGGAAGTTGAGATAGATATGTAAATATGGCGGTACGAAGTTCGCCGGGTCAGCTAGTCTATTCATAAATTTGTAACATAGAAAATTACAGTTTCATTATACTCCTGGTAAGAAAACATAATCATCTACTCTTAGCGGGGCTCGAGGTCCTAAATTAACAGTTGTAGCAATTAAAACAGTAATAAACTTTTCATAAATGAATATCAATGACGAAATTGTAATGAATAAAGAACGGCTGTAGGTATATGTATTTATAGTTGCAATAAATTATTAACTTCATTTTGCAGTAATAAAAGAGTAAATTCATCCAATATGTAAGTCTATGTATTATTAATATAATATGGTGAACGAGTCATTGCGCTCTACGTTTTCGATCAATATATCTGCCTAGAACCAATTTAGTAGTTCCGATTTCACGAGAGAGGTCAGTTCAAAGATGCAAGTTTGATTAGCAGCGCTCGGGGAATTACGCATGATCTCTCTATATCTCACGTACCTTCATATTAACCGACTAAAGGCTTTAACAAGTTTGTGTGGCTAATGAAGACCTAATTATAAGATTTCTACATGACTGCTTAAATAAACCTACGTTGTATTTGAATCAAGAACAAAGTAAAAACACTGGAATATCTCATCTCGTAAGAATACTGATAGATAAATAGATAGCTATTGCATACTCTAAGCGTACTCAAATACTTGCTATTGGTATGGGTACATTATAATTAACTAAATTAATCTATAAATAACTAAAAATGTATCACGGAACAAAAACAGAGCATGGATAATATTTATGTTATCTTCTAATAGAATCTGTGGTACATAATTAAACGAACGATTTTTTCACACCACTAGTCCGAACATGCCTCTATCGATTACGTCTCCATACGTTCGGAAATTGACTGGGGCAGTTTCCTGAATTATACGGGCATAGGGAGCGATTTACTGACAGACTTCACCAATATTTTCCTCGCGTAAATGTAACAAAACAGTTCGCATGACCAATGATCATTCGAGTGTGACTTGGTTTTGTTAAGTGCACACAAGTTCTATATTAATGCGGATTGTGGGGACCTATTTTATTCTGTTATTTGATTTGTTTTATGTCAAAGGGCTTTTAATTGGAATTTAGATACGATGTATTCATTACAACTTATATTTAGGATTCGATTTTGACATTCTGATACATACTTCGAACGTTGAAGGTATTTTTCCAATACAATAAATTGCAGGATACATTATGAATAGCTAGTTATTTGTGGTCTCTCTGTCTTTAATATTGCTGATTGAAAATTAGACTTAATTTTTAGTTTAAAATATCTCTTAGAATATGGTTATAATTTCATCTGCTATACATATTACGGTCAGACCTTATCACGAACATAAAGTCCACTTAAAGTGGAACAGTTACTTCGATTTAATGGAATGATCAATCAAAGTATTTATTTAGATATTACATACATGTTGAAAGCAGTAGAAAGGCGAAGTAGTATTTATGCAAAAATTAACAGCTTATCACAGTTCTAACTTTAAATCTCGACAGGTCTTTAAAAATCTTTGAAAATTACCTCTGATGCAGAGATAATTTGCAAATTCTTTGTTAAAGCGAGTGATCCCGTGGCACACTATGTTGATACATACATCGCTTCTAAATCCCTGAGGACGATATACCGTAACTGTTTCTTTTACAGAATAAGTCACTTCAATATATCAAGTAGAGTAGTGCGTCGAAAATAATAATCAACGTATCTACCATTGCCAACGCTTTTTACGACTATTTTGCTTTGAAGTACGAGGGTGACGGATACCAGCTATTTATTTGTGTGTAGGTGAAAACATTAGCAAAACCCACAGGACCAATCTGATTAAAACTTTTTGTGGAGCACGCGCTAAAAGTTATGTAAAAGCGGTGTTTGCTGTTGAATATTTCATAATTTCATAACCTTACGATATATTATTCCCGTTATATTTGTCACTAGCAGAGTCGTGGTCGGCTTACAAATGCTATTTAACATATATGTACTTGCTTTTAGATGAAGGTGTGAGTTGATTTGAAATGATCAGTAGAACTTATATTTTAATTATTATTATTAGGGCACTACTAAGGGCGTAACAGATAATACTCTTTAACTTCCCAAATATAAAGATTTTTAGGCGTAGTAATGATCCGATTTAGAAGTAGGTAGACAATTTTATTTTATTTAAACAGTGAGTAGATTGTCTTTCTACAACCTTTTTTGTTACTTCTTTGGGACGGGAGATTAATGGTCCTACACCATTTTCCTTCCTTTTCATTTTTCAGATATATAAATAATCTTATGGAGAAAAAAAATCCACAGATCTCGTGCCTCTCACCACCTTAGGGTACATTGAAAATGAATATGGACAAAACTTTCCTTTTTATTTTACAAAAATCATTTTATTTTACACTAAGTTATTTTATTAAACATCACAAATCGAATAAATACAACAACCTTAAATAAACAATCCCATGTCTAAAACACGCAACACTCGGGTCAGAATACAGAACGAGCGCTCACTTACGCGCGCAACCAAAATTCACGATGCATAAAGTGCCGGTGCCGGATACCACGGTCTCACAGGAGTGAGTGAGGATACCGGAGACCCATATCCCATTCCCTTCCTCATCCACCTCCCCATCACCCAAAGACCGGCAACGCACTTGTGATGCCTCTGGTGTTGCGGGTGTCCATGGGTGGCGGTAATCGCTTACCATCAGGCGATACGTCTGCTCGTTCGCCCTCATTCCAAAACAAAAAAATCGTCACATCACCTCGACAGCCTTTAATGATGTTCTCCTAGCCGATTACGGCCAGTCTAAACGGAGACTTTCAAGGAAGGTTTTGGCCAGCTTTACAACGCTCGCCAGACGGGTTTTATTTAAAGTTTTATCAAGTTTTTCTGCTCTTTGCAATGTTGTTGTGGAAGTATGAATAAACAAAAAAATTAGAACAACAAGTAACATTTTAACAAAAACATAAACCGACTTCAAGGTTCGACTCGATTTCTCTTGGATGCCATCATCAAATCTTAGTGTCCTTATCATGGTACCACCGTTGAGATATCTCCTTTCCATTAAAAAAAAAACATCAAAATCGGTACATAAACGACGCAGTTATCCGCGAACAAAAAACAAAATATAATTATATATACGGTCGAATTGAGAATCTCCTTCTTTTTTGAAGTCGGTTAAAAAGTGATTTTTTCCATGTACCTATGAAAATTTCAGTATATTGTAAGTATTTAAATAATTTAAGTAATTTTAATAAAATCACCATATTCCTTTATGTTCCTATAAATTTCATGAAAATCGTTGAAGCCGTTTCCGAGATTCAGACTTATACAAATATGTGAAAAAAAAAGATTTATAAATATTTTAACTATTCCTTGCGTATCATACAATGCACATTAAACTATCATAATCAGGACATGCTGGAATTAGGCCTCTTCTATTAAACCAACATACATGAAATTTCAAGTTATATAGTATAGCAATAAAGTGTGGGTCACCATGCTGCATTGTTGAATTTTCTGCATTCGCAATGAGTATGGTGACCACCACTTTTGGATTCTGCTTATGCTTTCCATCAAGCAGAGTAGAGTCATTTTGTCAGGGCCATACATAAATAAATATTAATATATTTATTTATGTATGGCCCTGACAAATTAAAATTAATAATAAATAAATATTAATATGAGCGACATAGTCATAGTTGTGGCCAAGCTCCTTAAATAAAGATTAAAAAAAAATATATACAAAAATTATAAGTACACACATCTAAATTCTATCATCAATCTGCGTTACTTTATAAAATGTAATAAGCAGATATTAAGTGTTGTAAGTACTATCTGTATAAATTCTTACTTGTCCTTAAAAATGAAGTATTCAAATGAAGAGCTTCATTTAATTCAAATCCACAAACGGGTCTCCATTTCGTTTTTGTGTTGTCATCAAAATACAAGCTGTATTTTTATCTCAGAACTTCTTTGTTTGTAAAACCTACTTGAAGAATGTCGTAACAGGAAAAATTAAACAATCTTATCAGGATTAAACGAGATTGGAGGAACTTATCTACACAATTATTTAATGTTTAATAAAATTCTTTTTTGAATAAAGATTTTTCACGATTTTGAAAATATTTTAAATTAATTAGAATCAGACTTTCCAGTTTTATAAGACAAAAATATAAAGTTTCAAATATATATACATTTTTGGCAGTCAAGCCGCTGTAAGATCTCTTTATAAGATTGAATATACCACAATTCTCAGTATAGTTCTTCACTTATTTCCTGATCCTGTGATTTCCCAACGTAATAAGGTGGTAAGTAATTTAAGACTATTTATTGCTATAAAATTACGGTTTTGTGGTCACAGGTTATAACACTATCGGATACTGATTAACAGTAGGTGGTCAAAGTATTTCTCAACTTCTTTCTGTAACCAGTTTATTATCTCTCTCCTTAATATATCAAAATCTAAGGACAAAAATGTTACATTTTTTTTTTCATCAACAAAAATCACAACAATTAGCCAGACTTTACCGGCCCCGATGTCAGCCTTTTTCGATTAGGTATTTAACTCGTATTACGATCTGCAACAGGCGATTCTCTCTGACAATTTAACCTCTAACTTTATTCCGAGAATTTAAAATGGGAGACAGCTATTGCACATTCCTATGTGATTCCCGGGAAACTACTGTAAATCTGTCGATTGGGAATTTAATAAGAAAATTGTGGTGTAGAATATGTAAGGCATGTGTTTCTAATATGAGGTAGGGTATAACTGATAACAAACATTATTGATAAACATTAGTGCCTAAAAAAGCATTGAAAGTTTAGTCGTAATAAAAACTTTGTTCCTTATTTGTTGACTAGTAATAAAATCCTATAAACATTTTTTTATGTAACCGTAGACAGTTCAGTATATCATTCATCCAAAGATAAAACGCTTTATATGTGTAGGCACGGCAACCTTCCGTAGCCTTATCATATTTGCTTTGCTATTTCTCCGAAATTAACTTGTGCCCGCGTAAGCAACTTAGGCGTATGATAAGAGAAAATTGCTCGAAATTGCAATTTTGTTTACCCAATAATATTGTCGACTTAGTACGCGTCCTTTACCAAAACAAGGTAGGCGAACCTTATTTATATCAGGAGTTGTGTGTGTGTATAACACACAATGTCGAATTTATAACCACTGCATAATGTATGGTAATATTATCGTACATCTAACCAAAGAAATTTTTTTACAATCAAACGAGTCCAAAGTCGATTATGTTGCGAAGTTTCTTTACAGAGTTCCTATTGCCACCTTCCAGCTCCAGCATCAGATCAGCTACATGTCATTATTATATTGTATTGTCACGCTGTATAAATATGATAGCAAAATTTCAGCAAAATCGGTTGAAGATATCTGCTTCAAAATTGAGTTGCAAGATTCCAACCGAATATACAAGCATACATACATACATTGCAAGTTAATAAAAAGCTTGTAAAAACCAACTTTTCTGTTTTAATAGCTTCTACAGAGAGATTATCTAGCGGAAATGTACTATAAAGTTACTAACATTGCATAACGAAATTCAAACAGCAACCATACATGTGTTTACTCCAGTGTATTTGAAATTAGTTCATTCTGTTCTATTGTACTCAAAGGATTACATCAGTCAGACCCAAAAGTGTTATGTTATTGTTGGACCGGTATTTATTAAACTATATTATGTTAGTGTATTGTAATTTGTTTTGTACATTTATTATGTACTGGACATACATTTAATTATGAACTAACACCTAAGCCTCTTTGGAGTAGGTAGAAAACTAGAGACTTATAAAAATCTTTATTCTTCATATTCTTAGTGTATTTAGAATCTTTATATTATATTACGACGCCTAAATTAATGTGTATCATTGGCTTATACTTCGTCTCAGATTAGCCAATGACACACGAGAATTTAGGCGTTAACGATTGCAGAAAGAAAAACGCTTGCAACTTGGCTAGGGGGACAGATCCCTTAATATTTTAGTCACAATTAACTAAGTAATGTGTCAAAAAGTATGTCACAAGTATCTAAATACTGTCACTTCCAGTGAGACGTATCGATAGGATGAAACGTTCTGGAATGTTACAATCTACTAAAATTAGAACATTCCACTATTACATTACAACAAAGATAAAAACTTTACAAATATAAATATAATATTATTGCTAATAGCGAATAAAAATAATATAAACAAAAATATTACTTTATCACTATTGTAAGTACTAAAAGTCATAAATACTATTTTAATAATATTTAAAGCAGAATTACACTGTTACAAACGATATATAATTATAACAATGTTTCTGCTTCCTTCCTGAAACTTTAAGTTCACAGTGTCATAGATTAAACGCTATGCTCTAGGTGGATCGTTTAACAACAACATTATCTTACACTTTACAACTTTGTTATTAATAAACACCTCATTAGAAGCACTTCTTTAAACTGTAAATTTTATCATCTCATCTTATCTTCCTAGCCTTTGTTAATTCTAAAATTATTTAGGTCGACTACTAGTTCAACTGGTTTTACCGGAACTTAAATTTTTTCACGGAGCGACTGGCATCGGACCTTCGCAACCCTGATTGCGAATTGAATTCGAAGGTTGAATAAGTTGTTAGTATAATTGACTAACTGTAAATTATACAGGACTTATCATATTTAAAAATATAGCTACATCAGAACTTTGCTGAATAAATCATGTGGATATAGTTATTAATTTACTATTGCCAGGGGATTAGCTGTTGTGATTAATCTTATTTCATTTTTCTATTTTAGAAAAATTACCCCACCATCTCTAACTTAGGGTGAAATTTCCAAAAATCTTTTATTAATTATGCTTACAACATAAAACCATCGGCTGTCAAAATGACAAGTTTTTCACACAGTGGTTTACGCTCCGTATTGATGAATGAGTCAGTTGGGGTTAGTAATAATGTACGGTTAACTTCTTCGGAAAAAGTTTCATTTTATACGTATTTTTATTTTCATCAAGCCTTTGAGAAGCACTACTGTACAGAGGTCTTTCCTTAGAAAGGACGTTTTGACCACACTGGCCAGATGGATTGGTATATTTCCTTCTCTTTTGCAGTTTACTCCCTTAGTCGCAACTTGCAACACCCATGACTATCCGTATTCTGAATTCGTCAAAACGCGAAATGTGCGTCACACACAATTTCGTAAAAACAACATGAAAAACTTTTGTGTTAAATTTTTGTTGCAATGACCTTCCAATAGCAAATATTTATTTTTGCTTTGTTTACTTTTTGTGGTTTCTTTACACTGTTCTATTTTTATATTACACTTCCATTGCTCGGCCAGTTACGTCCCCATTTACATAGCAGGTCACTGCGTTAACCGCATCGAGATTAACGGAGAGCTTCCAGATATATTCAATATGTCAGTGGTGTTTATGTCACGAACATTTTTCACTATACTTTTATCCGCTTCTTAAACTACAGTAAATTTCTACTTGACTTACAAACATTTTAAAATTTAATTAAATTACCAACAATAAATATTTGTGTAAATATTTTTCATACAAATTTTAAAGTAACTATGTGCGTCTTTCTATCTGTTACGCTTTCACGGGTAAACCACGGATACACTTTGATTCTTGAGGAAGTACATAGGGTACTCTTTAACACGATAACAAACATAAACGTGGGCAAAGCCGCCGGCAAAAGCTAGTATTACGTAAGTACTATTATTTATTCTGTGGTATTACATTGTACTCTTAGCTGTGAAAACTCAAATCAGATGTGAGACGCAAAGTGACAATCAATATCTTTTTTGTACCGTAATTATACAATCTCTTTCGTGAATATGAAGTCATTTACATCACATCAATGGGAACTAAACAGTGCTTACGGAGATTACAAATATATTCAAATTTATATTTGGTGGACCCACTGAATGTAATCCGGGTTAAGCCGGTATAAGATCTACTAAGGATAAGGGTCTACTTAATTTGCTAACTAAATAGTCAGAAGAAGTGGATTTTGACACTCAGTATATTATACAATGAATTTGTCTTCAACCACTATAAGTGTTGGTTGAAATACCTATTTAATAATATTTTATAAAAAAAAATACTCTAAAGTGAAACTGAAATTGTTGCTATACAGATACAAGACATATAATATTAGCCACCTTTGAACTATTTAAACGTTACAAAAGCACAGAGACTACAGGTCCCTGTTGACCTAAAAAAAGTCACGAGAATCATATAAATACACTAGCTGACCCACGCAACTACGTCTGCGATTCTTCTCAATCATGCTCGGCTCCTATTATATAATAATAATAAAATTATTTAGTTCAAAAAGTACAATAATTTACAATTAAATTCTTAAATTTATAAATAAGTGCATTAGTTGTTCGGGCAACCGAACTAGACTGAATCTGTGTCTCGGACGGTATTGGTCTAAGCGTGATGTTAACTATCTTATCTTGGGTCAGCCAGCAAGACATATTTAAAAACGTGAAAATCGATAACCTATATAGTTTTGGAGTTCATCGTGTGCAACAACGTGACATGAGAGTTATTTATAATTAGATTTGCATATCTATTGCAAAATCAGATACCAACTTACCGTCATCAGACGGCACTCTCAGCACACGTCTAACCACTAGTCTCACCGCATAAGTAATGTCGTACGAAAATAGTTCAGAGTGAATCTAGTGCGAATTAACTAAATAGAAATAATATAAGTAAACCTATATCGAAGTTAACTCTTTTTAACCGCAACAAACCCTTCAGTAGATTAGATATGCTCCAAAGCTCGGCTTGATTCGAGATTAAACAGGCATTGGCTGTACTGTGTTTTAAAGATTATTTGAAATTCTCAAGTAAAGTCTTTACAAATGAACCAAATAGACCTTAAAGATACATGCAAAATTGAATATATAAATATCGCAAAGTGCTTGCTACTACTATTATATTAAAACAAAGTAAAGGGTTTATATTGAAGGTACTTCACAACAATTTGGTGATTTTCTAATATTTTTAAAAGTAATTTAGAAAGAAACACACAGTTTAGTAATTAAAATACGTATTTCCTTCATAATATACTTACAATTTTTTTCTCTGCCTAAGTTAGGATTACAAAAAATGTGTGTGTTCCTGTCTGAATATTTCATTTTTAGTAGTTATATGTAAACAGTTATATCTTTATTGCCTTATAAAATGTTCTGAAAATATAAAAAGAAATTAATTAAACTTCGTTTCTGTAAACACAGACGAGGCGTAGGGTAGCTGGATTTTAGAGCAAGCAAACAATTTTATGCCCATCCAAAATACGAGCTTATTTATAAATGTAGGCTTTCTGAAAAACATGTAATAGGTTTTTTGAAGCTGTGATACTCTCGTAGGGAGGATTATATTGGATAAATTTTAATTTCTTAACTATATATTTCTACCGTGGGAGAGCCACGCTTCGGCATGAATGGGCCGGTTCGACCGGAGTGATACCACGGCCTCACAGAAAACCGGTGTGAAATAGTGCTTGCGCTATGTTTCACCGAGTGAGAAGGCCGGCAACGCACTTGTGACGCTTCTGGTGTTGCATGTGTCCATGGGCGGCGGTAATCGCTTACCATCAGGCGATACGTCTGCTCGTTTGCCCGCCTATTCCATAAAAAAAAAATACTTTGTATAATTGTGAGATCTCAGTTAAATTACAGAGTGAAATATCTATTGAAAAAATTACAAATTAAATTATTTAAATAAATAGGTATCGATTTGATTTAATGTTTTTTTTTATTTTATTTAATAGCTACCAAGTCTTTTAAAAAAGAAAAGAAATCGAAGAAAATGACTGATGGAAAGCATAAGTGGAATCCAAGAGTGATGATAGTGACCATGCTTGTTTACGTTCGCAATGAGGATCACTATCCTCATTGCCATCCCTATAACGGCCTAGAGAGATGATTTTTCACGCCCTGCTTAAAGGACTCGAGATTATAGTAGGAGGGAAACACGTGCCCTGGTAGTGAGTTCTAGGTCTTACTGCTCCCAACATGAAGGAAGAGCTGAACAGTTTAGTTAGAGAACGTATATCTATCACTCTAAAGCGGTGTCTCTGAAGGCCAGATTGTGCTATATTGTAGAGGAAAAGAGAATGTGGGACCAGTTGGAAGAGCTCATCAGAAAATTGGAGTAGAGGACTGCCATAGATGCAACATCTCTTCGGAATTGTAGAGGCCCAAGGAAGATGGTGTGGTAAGTGATCAGGGATCATGATCATGTTCATAGATAAGTATAAGACAAGAGTCGGCTGCTTTGCCACCTTTTGCCCCCTCCCCCCCAGAATTAGGAGAAAGCTTAATACTAGTTTTCTGTTAGGTATGACTCCAGTGATGTCCATTCGATTTCTGCCGAAGTATGACTTTCTCACTAAAGAGCAGAAAAATCAAGGATATTTCCGCATTACTTACAAGGCTTTACATTACATGGGAAGTTAGGTTAACGAGAATTACAATATGTACTTACACTAAGACAAAACAGCTTGGTAAGAGTTTGAAAACACAAGAAGATAGAATGAAGTACACATCAAGTAGATAACTTAAGTAGGTCACTTTGGAAATAGACGTTAAAACTATGCTGGGACAGCTTTAAAAATGTAGACTTTTGAAATAGCAGTTAGTACCCCAAGCTGTAGGTATTCGATCTATTGTAAAAGATTTTTAGCTCCGGTGTATTTTATTCGTCGTAGTTCAACAACTTCATGATCAGTTTCTGATGAAAGGAGCAATGTAATTGTCTTAGTAACTTGTATTCGTGTCTTAGCGTAGCTTCAATAAAGCCTTGCCTGCCTCAGCAGCTTAATCGTCAATGTCGCTTAAACAATTTGAATGAACACTATAATGCCTAAAGTTTGAAGCAATTTGTATGACTATATACGCATAGCTTTATAATATTTTAAGAGGGGACGGAATTTGATAACGTATTTTGCTAGCGCGATACAAAGTTGAAATATCTATTTTTTTTAAATTTTAAGTGTTTATGAACGAGTAAACTGAAAATTTCATGTCAAATTGAAATAGTCCTATTTATCGCGTGGAAACTTAAGCAGGTCATCGTCGATCGATTATTCTCTCAGAAGCGGGATGCCTTGATGGGGAAACCTTTGAAAAGTTATTTGTGGGTATCGTTGTATAAGTCGTGTTCATCAGATAAAACCTACTACGAGTACTCTATTTGTATAAGAAGACGTTAAAAAAATCTCCACCTAAGAACTTCAGTAATAAACTAGATTTCAAAACTTAATCAACGGCCATAGACCGCTTCACTTAAACAGGTTGCATGTTGCTAGTGAATACAACAAATTCTCATAATGATGGTGCTACTGAGAAGTGGATAGTGGGCCTTTACAACGAGGACCTTCAACCGTTTTTTACCTACTTTTTTATTACAATGTAACGATATATAGATTGTTATCTAAGACCTGTAGTATCCTATACCATAGTAAACGGTTTGAAGGATAATAAATAATAATTTCAAAGGAGGACTAGCGACCAAGCGTAGGACCATACAAAACCAGGCAAAAACTTTTGCAATTTTATGACGACCAACAAAATTACAAAATGACTGGCGTGTGCTGGAGTTTGTTAATCGACTATACGGATTGCGTAATGGGTTCAGCGATCATCTCGCCGTTTTCTACTGCGCTAAGTATTGTGGGATCAAACCCTACATGGGAAAATAGTTTGTCTGATCCAAAATATGTTGTTCTGAGTCTGGATGATATTTGCACCCGTTTAAAGTCCCCGCAACACAATATTATTCTGTGTGCGGGAGTTCCGGGAGTTGTCTTTTTAAAATTCAATGAAAATGGTTTTACTTCGAAACGAATTTATTTCTTCCCATTTAGAAGAAGCTAACCAGTGATTTAAATTATTTAATGTCACCTTCTTAGGTACTAACAAGAAGTACTATCAAATTATATAGTGTTAATGATTTTAATAAAACTACGTATATAAATATTATTTTGGTACACTGAGTGCTAGGTTAATACTACTATGTTGATCTTAATAAATCTCGAGGACGAGATAGGAATCGATACATATAATTTACTAGTGACATCACGAGACTTAGCTAAGCGTCTGAACTGACACCAAATGCCGTAATACCACTGATTTGAGTGGCATTTGAGTATTTGTCCACGAAGTATCATTAATTACCGTGTGTGTTTGGCGGTTCGACAAGCAGCAATACGTAACATATAGAAGAGAAAGCAGAGAAAATGTACTACTGGTATAGTAACACAATCAATGTTATTTCTACATTTTGTTTTACAGGTACCGTTTGAAATTATTTATAATTCCATTAACGGATTTTGTAATTAGGTTTAATATTTAATTTTTATTTATAGCACAATATAAATGTACTCAGGCATTTTTATATCTATTGTGTTACGTTATACACGTATGTTATTTTTAGTTGTATCTTAAGAAACGCGTTTTAACTTTTAGGTTTTTAACAACGTGTTCTAAATATTTAAAGAGAGTTTTTCGAAATAATCTAATACGATCTCCCTGAGATCATTTTTTTATATCAAAAATGTATTGTTAGACCTAAAGTGTATTTTAATCTTACATACATAAAAAAAAAAATTGATGGTTGTCAATTACTTGATTTATTCATAGCATCAACAAGTTAATTCATGACCGCCTTTAAACAGCTATAAAACACGAACAATTACGTGTTCGTTCTAATTGACTATATCTATTAGTAATCAGTGTTTTACAACAATAAAAGTATATTGTGTTGATGTCAATTATATTATTGTAATAACATAAGACATTGAGAAGTTTAAACGGGTGCGTTTTTACTTTTTTGCGGAGCGTGCACGCCCTGGGGGACAGTAACGGGAACATTGGGGTTCCCACACAGGAGGGGGCCATCTTGTAACAGTTTTTTTTCATGAGTTATTAATTGTTCTTACAGAATTGTATTTAGAGCCCTCTCTCGCTATAGTTTTGTTTTAGTACCTAAGTGCAGCGCGCATCAAGTTGGTTTGCCTTCTGGTTCACGATTGATGCGCCAGATGGCGTTTTTCTACAATGATTTTATTGGTTTTAATCTGAGGAGACAGTGTGAGGTGGGAGTGTTTTCTTGCACGTCAAGGAGAAGAAGGGATTTTGTTCTGGAACCTTCCAAATTAAAGGTATAAAAGGACGTGTCGTAGCCACTAGGTTCTCTTTCGTTGTTCCTGTCTTATCTATAATCATGTAGACATGTATCACTGAGTTGTGTTAATTTCTTGTGTTTGATACCCACTATGTTGGTAAGTAACCAAACTTTTTTCAATAATAAATTTTCTTACCTTGAAAACATGTTTAGGAGTGTTATTTTATTTGTAGGGCTCAAGGTTAGGGCTGAAGGAGTTTGCTTCAGACTACCCGTTCTGTGTTGCGTGGCTTTCTGCATAAGAGGTCTTGCTATATCAGCTGGTATACCGGTGCCGCACGACTTACTGTCAAGCTCACTGCCGTGTCTTCAGAAAAGTCACGTAATTTTATTATTTGTTATCACTACTTACATTAGCTAGGACCTACACGTGATCACCGAATCACGTTTACACCAAAAACCAACAAGAAGTCAAATCACAAGCTATCTCGAGCTTGTGGGGAGACTATTGGAAGAAGAGGCCTGGTGGAAGTCTGCCCGAACGCGTCACCAACCGCTGAAGAATTTCTTTCTTTAACTTTTAAATATTTACCAACCCACTTTTTGATTGTGTTAAATTTATTGTAAAACTTTGTAAACTTCTAATTTATACCTGAAATATATGTATGTGTTACTGAGGCAAAGGTGGTTTCTCTGAAGAGTTCCTTGGGGCTCCCATACACACACGCACACTTTTCTCTTTTTGTTTTTTTTAAGGCGCCCTGAGCTCATAACATCTACCGCTGAGTGGCCGGTGAGTAGCGCGCCTGATAGGTGTAGGGGTTACAATCTACAAACCATAGGTGGCCCGAGGTACGTAGGGGTTCCAGGGCTTTCTTTTCTAGGGTGCACCTGGTTTCCCCGGCATCTAGTACCTGAGACGGCGTGCGGTTTTCGTCGATTTGAGTCCGACATACCACCAGGAGGTTGTATCCGAGGGGATTTCCGCACGGAGGAAAAAAAAGTGAGAAACGTTCGCAGTTTTGAGGTAGGTACGCACTGCTGGAGGTAGGTATGTCTCTTTAGAAAGGAGGTTTTGGCCTACGATACTATGATGGCCAGTTCTGTTTCAAGTTTCCTTTCCTTTCACAGTGCTTATTCTGAGAGGTGCAAATATTATTGTTTTAGAATGAGGGTATCCGAATTATTGAAATGAGGGTATCTGAGTAATAAAAGATTTACCCCTACTTTACCGATAAATTATGCAGAGCCAACCTATAAAAGGACGTTACTTGGCTATGCTCGGACACTTGTTGTCTGGGTGGCGCGGCGGTCGGTGAGGACGTGTTTCTGTACACATATCTTTTCGTTTAATTTTGATATTGTTGTGAACGGTTTAGTGTTTTAATTATGAGAGTAAGATCTGAGGTTGGGCTACCTCCAATCTGACACTTTTGTGGAGGAACGGGTGTCATGTCCCTCCAACACAAAGGGAGGATCCTCCGACCAGGCGAGATGATCATGCCTGGCGGGCCAACTGTCCAACAGTTGATGTTGGGATGTTGTATGTATCTTAATTGGCGCGCGAACTTTCACTGCACGATTCAGGATTGGTAGTTTCTTAGTTTCCTTCCTTACTCCGTAGTTCAGTGTAACTTCGGTAGATGGCGCTGTAGTATATTTCTGTTGCGCTGTATGTGGAAGTCGCCACACTTTTATTTATTTCTCACTTCAAGTTTATAAGAATAGGATAATTTATTCGTATGGTGATATTCAGCAAAATATTGTTCTAAGCTGTTTTTAATTTATTCAAAGTGAAAACAAATTGTTTCTTGCTATTAGAGTGAATGATGAGTATGATGACTACAAAGACGAGCAAGTTCGGATAATCTGACAGTGACCAAATGACCTTCCTATTCCTATTCTATTCAAGATCTACCTATCCAAGAGGACTTTCCTATTCTTTAAAGTTATTATGTATTATAACTGAAAACTCAAGTTTGCTATTCCTTATATAAACTGTTATAAAAGGAAGCAGCAATAAAAAAATCTTCTACGCTAGTAATTATTTATCTTAAATTTTCATTAACAAGATATCGAGGCAGTTTTCGGAGACAATTACTTTAAAAGGTCGACTGAAATTGTATTTACTATTACAAAGTCAATAACGACTTTTCAACAGACGACATCGGCAACTACTACTCATAGGCTTTGCCAAGTCTCTGAGTAGTTTATCCTATGAATATTTGTACACGCAATATATCAGTGTCGCAACTTGGCAAAAGCATATAACTTGGTGTCAAAGTGAGCCTATCTGTAGTCCAGTCTCATAAAATAGGAATTTATGTGCAAATAAACCTAGAAAAATATAAAGTCTACAGTGTCACAATAAAATAAAACAGTCGGAAAGATTTTTATGTATTTTACTGACTAAGAAAGTAAAAACGTTTTTGTAATTTATTTCTATTAATGGTTTTATATAATGGGAAAAACACTTTGCATGTGTCTATTAGAAAAACATCTAATATTTGTACTACATTCATACTGACACAATAAAATTCCAAAGCTTTAACGATTGTTAGTTTTTGAGTCTCTGCAATCTTTAAGTATTTAATTACTTTATGATCCTTAGAAACACAGAAGGGTAGTTATGATAAATATAGTGAAACCTACGGTAAACAGCTTATATAAAAGCCCTTGCGCTGTGATTCACCGAGTGAGTATACCGGAGGCCCATACCGCAACCCCTCCCCCCCATCCCCTTCCCCATCCCCCAAAGGCCGGCAACGCACTGGTGACACCTCTGGTGTTGCGGGTGTCCATGGGCAGCGGTAATCGCTTACCATCAGGCGATACGTCTGCTCGTTTGCCCCCTATTCTATAAAAATATATATATAAATTTAAAGTGTTAATAGGCATCGAAGATTCAAAAACTATTTCATGTTTGACATTACATGTATAAAGGATCGGTGTACTAGTATTGTCAGAATTGAAGTGTTTTGATAAATAAAGTAAGTAAAGTAAATAGAGACGATTCTCATGGGATTAGCATTTCATATTTATTAAAATTTAATGTTTGTATGATTATAGATAACCTCTTCAATATATAGTCGATAATATGTTTTCTATTTTCCTCCCAAGGTTGTCTGGGTGATTTCGACTTTCAACGATAAGTTCTCACATCGTATTCATATATTGTATATATATATATATATCAGCTTTGTAATGTTGATATTTACTTACACTAAAGAATATACTATCTGAGTATCTATTAATACTCGGTATGTTTGACCTAATGATAAGTTTACCAAGAAAAAAAATTGAAGTAAATTATACCTAAGTATCAAATACTGTATCAAAACAATTTTTTTAAGGTTACTCTCGCACTAGGAATATATCCTGTTGGATTTCGAACGTCATTGTACTGGCAACATTTTGATTGTCTCTGGTTCGTGTTTGACGTTGGCTGCGCCGAATTTATATATAAGTTAAAATAGTTTTCGGAGACAATTACTTTAAAAGGTCGACTGAAATTGTATTTACTATTACAAAGTCAATAACGACTTTTCAACAGACGACATCGGCAACTACTACTCATAGGCTTTGCCAAGTCTCTGAGTAGTTTATCCTATGAATATTTGTACACGCAATATATCAGTGTCGCAACTTGGCAAAAGCATATAACTTGGTGTCAAAGTGAGCCTATCTGTAGTCCAGTCTCATAAAATAGGAATTTATGTGCAAATAAACCTAGAAAAATATAAAGTCTACAGTGTCACAATAAAATAAAACAGTCGGAAAGATTTTTATGTATTTTACTGACTAAGAAAGTAAAAACGTTTTTGTAATTTATTTCTATTAATGGTTTTATATAATGGGAAAAACACTTTGCATGTGTCTATTAGAAAAACATCTAATATTTGTACTACATTCATACTGACACAATAAAATTCCAAAGCTTTAACGATTGTTAGTTTTTGAGTCTCTGCAATCTTTAAGTATTTAATTACTTTATGATCCTTAGAAACACAGAAGGGTAGTTATGATAAATATAGTGAAACCTACGGTAAACAGCTTATATAAAAGCCCTTGCGCTGTGATTCACCGAGTGAGTATACCGGAGGCCCATACCGCAACCCCTCCCCCCCATCCCCTTCCCCATCCCCCAAAGGCCGGCAACGCACTGGTGACACCTCTGGTGTTGCGGGTGTCCATGGGCAGCGGTAATCGCTTACCATCAGGCGATACGTCTGCTCGTTTGCCCCCTATTCTATAAAAATATATATATAAATTTAAAGTGTTAATAGGCATCGAAGATTCAAAAACTATTTCATGTTTGACATTACATGTATAAAGGATCGGTGTACTAGTATTGTCAGAATTGAAGTGTTTTGATAAATAAAGTAAGTAAAGTAAATAGAGACGATTCTCATGGGATTAGCATTTCATATTTATTAAAATTTAATGTTTGTATGATTATAGATAACCTCTTCAATATATAGTCGATAATATGTTTTCTATTTTCCTCCCAAGGTTGTCTGGGTGATTTCGACTTTCAACGATAAGTTCTCACATCGTATTCATATATTGTATATATATATATATATCAGCTTTGTAATGTTGATATTTACTTACACTAAAGAATATACTATCTGAGTATCTATTAATACTCGGTATGTTTGACCTAATGATAAGTTTACCAAGAAAAAAAATTGAAGTAAATTATACCTAAGTATCAAATACTGTATCAAAACAATTTTTTTAAGGTTACTCTCGCACTAGGAATATATCCTGTTGGATTTCGAACGTCATTGTACTGGCAACATTTTGATTGTCTCTGGTTCGTGTTTGACGTTGGCTGCGCCGAATTTATATATAAGTTAAAATACTCAATATTACATAGAAACCCTTGTTATCATAACACAATTACCTAAAATGGAATTGATATAGTGTAATAGGTATATATTTGATACGTCACGCACTCTCATACATTCATACATTCATTACTCATTTAATGTTCTTCCTACTCCTCATTCCTATAACCTGACCTGTCAGTACGACGATAGAAGTCGTCTGAGCGCCCTCGACGCGAAAGGTACTCAATATATCCGCTACTACTAAAACGCGCCTACTGGCCACCCGCATAATAATTAATATACGTTATATCGCATAAACCCCAAAAAAACCCGTGTACCAGTGGTTTCAATTGTTTTGTGTTAGTGCTTGTAAAAAGAAAACTCATTTAGTGACTTGGAAGTGCATTGTACGACCAGTACCAGCTGAACTATCGAAGAAGCTCAAAAGGTCAGTTCCTACTCCTTATTTGCACGCCCAAGGTCTTGGTCCTTCACCCCGATATCCTTTTCATCGCCCTTATACATTCTACACCCTTCAATACACTTAAAACGCATACAATCTCATAAGTCTTAATAACTACCTGTTATTCACACCGCAAAATAAATTAACGTATTTTCGTTAAATGTAAACCCACTACTCACTTTAACGCTATAAACAACCCTTATTCACATTATACTATCTATGTACTATCATATTTTCATCCGCAAATAACCTAATAAAAGATATCTAAATTTTTCTTAATCTCGCAAGGTAGATTAGTTCAATACCGTTGCCGCCATATTTGATAGAAATCACGACCCGCTCGACTCAACTCACGCGAACCTACCGCAGTTCACATTTGTATTTATTTTATAAATACCTACATATTTCTAATAGTTCTCATTTATTATTTCTAAAATGCCTAAAGACACAAAAACAGAAACTGTTGATCCGCGTATTAAGCTTTTAGAAGCAAAGAAAAATACTTTGTTTAATTTAGTTCAAAATATATACGACCTCAGTCTAAAGGTTTCCGATGATCAAATTCGCACACAATTTTTATCTCGCGTAATATCATTAGATACTATCAGATCTGATTTCGTAAATACACTCGATTCATTAATCGAGGCCTATTTAAAAAGAGACGACTCATCAGTCCCGAATTACAAGCCATTAGAAGCATTTGACGAGTTATATTGCAGTATCAAACAAGTAGCAGAACGCTTAAATAAATCAAAGACCAAAGGTCAAAAAGAGGATGACAAATATGCATTCAACTGTAAATTACCTCGAATTCAACTTACTTCATTTGATGGTACCATAAGTAAATGGCCCGTTTTTTATGAAAACTTGAAAACGCTAATCCATGAAAACTCTTGTCTCTCACTCGCTGAAAAAGTTCATTACTTGATGGGATGCCTATCCGATACGGCTCTCACAGTATGTTCAGGTATACCACCTACCGCTGATAATTACCCTACTCTCTGGGAAGGTCTTATCGAAAAATATCATGACGTACGCATACAGGCTTCACAATATTTAGACCAAATGTTAAATTTAAAAGGTAATCAGTCGCTTAATACTTTCATAGAACAGTTTTGTTCGGCTGAAGCCGCTCTTAAACTCTTGAAAATTTATGATCTATCAGATTTCATTATCACTCACATCGCACTCACAAAACTAGATAAGGAAACACTCGACTTATTTGAACAAACTCATAGACACATAAACATACCTACTTTCTCAGACCTAACTCGTTTCGTAAAAGAACAAAATAAAATACAAACGCTACGCAAACACACACCCGCTAATTACTCTTACACTAATCACGCAAAACCACAAAATAAAACTAATACGCAATACTCTAAACAACGAAAACAAAAACCTACACACTCGTTCTTTGTAAACACAAACGAGCAAACAAACTCATTCAATAGATCATACACCGAAGGTGATGATAACACAGTCGCTTATCTCTCAACTAATATTCCTTCTCAACCCTCGCAAACTCCACGCACACCCTCAAATACACTAAATTACACGAAAAATAATTATCAACAAAATGCATGCATAGTCTGCAACTCGCCACAATCGCACCCATTATACAGATGTCCAACTTTTATGAATCAATCAACTCTCGAACGCAATAATATAGTTACAATATATAACTTCTGTAAAAACTGCTTAGGTTTCCATAATACTAGATTGTGTAGATCGCAAAACAGATGTAATATTTGTTCGCTAAAACATTATACTCAATTACATATCGACAATTATGCTCGTCGAGGAATCGAACAAGCAACCAACAACGCGCTGTCTCCAGCGTGCCATAGGCAGCCTGCGACGTCGCGCGCCAACCAGCCGCACCCCGCGCTCCTACCGCAGTCCGCGCCCGGACAGACGCACGCGCAAGCTACTGCCATGCCCGTCACTATCACTACACGTCGCGCCGTCGCGCAGACACCTCCTTCACAGATCGCACCGCCGGAATGCCAATTTTCGCGCGCAAATTCAAATAACGTTGCGTTATCGGTAACAACTCCCGCGCATTGTAAATCAAAAGATACTACAGTTCTTTTGCCTACAGCTTTAGTCTATGTTTATAATGAAAATAAACGCTCTAATATACGAGTATTTCTAGACTGTGGCTCGATGAGTAATCTTATAACTAAAGATGGTTGCGATCGTCTGAATTTGAAAATTAAGCCCGCTAATTCAACCATTAGAGGCATAGGTCAAACGGAAAGTACCTCTCTTGGATATACCTCTCTTAAAATTCACTCACGTTTCGATCCCCGCTGTTCGTATACTATTAATGCTCGAGTAATAGAAACAATTACCGACTACTTACCGAACATTCACATAGACACCTCGCAACTCGAACACCTGTGTTATTTACCGCTGGCAGATGAAGAGTTCCACACGCCCGGAGCTATAGATTGTTTAATTGGCAATGAGTTGTTCCCTCTGTTGCTAGGTAGTGACAAAGTGACTTCTCCTAACTCCTCGGTTGTCGCCTTACAAACGACACTCGGTTACATCGCCATGGGTAAGGCCGACTGTCAAGCTCGAGCTGTGCCCACGTCTCCGCGCTCTCCGCTGCACCCAAGTGCAAACAATAAGACTTTCTTCTGTCAGACGGAACCGCTATCACTCGACGCTCTTACGCAACGCTTTTGGGAACCTGAAAGTGTCCCCACTAAAACACATATTAGCCCAGATGATGAATTATGTGAATATACTTTTCAGTCAACGCATTCTCGCAATGATTCCGGTAAACACACCGTACATCTCCCTTTTAAGGTAGATCCCTATAACTTAGGTCATTCTCACGCTATCGCAAAACGACCATGTCTCGCTCTAGAAAAGAAATTAGACGTGATTCCTACATCTCGTAAAAATCCTCAAGTTGTCAACTTTGACTCTGATGCAAACGCTAACACAAAAATCGTAAGCTTACGATTTATCTTACGCTGGAATACTAAAGAAGATATTTTTCAATTTAATATAAATGAAAGTTCTTCGGAATGTACAAAACGCTCTATTCTCTCACCGCAACCGCTCACCAGTATAACTGGCTCGTCTCGAAAAGGTCCCACATTAGCTCATAAACGCATTTACTCATCTCCGCATCCGTTTAACTCCTCTTTCGTTTATCCACAAATTCGCTCTATTCTTTCGGTGACCGCTCGCTTGTTTAACCCGCTAAGCTTTCGAGGTCCCGTCACCACCACTTTTCACCACCAGCTGAAACTACTCGTTCAGGAATGCTGGAAATTAAATCTCGATTGGGATACTCCCGTTCCACTCTGTATCGCAAATAAATGGATTATGTTTCATAACGAAATGCCCTATATACAAGAAATTAAAATACCGCGTCACGTAGGTATAAACGCAAATTCGCATGTAACTCTTATAGGACTCTCTGACGCTAGTGAACAGTGCTACGGTGCTGTAGTGTATACCAGAGTAAGTTCCGATGAATACTCCGATGGTATTGTATACTTACTTACCTCGAAATTCCGCGTCGCTCCGCTAAAGAAAATCTCGCTCGCTCGCTTGGAACTCTGTGCCGCCCTGCTTTTTGTAGGTCTCCTCGCTGCTACCCGCGAAATCCTCTCTAAACGCTGTATAATAAAAAACATTTACCCATACTCTGATTCTACTGTAACGCTTACATGGATTCATTCACCCGCTTATAAATTACACACTTTCATAGTTAACAGAATAAATGAAATTAATTCAAAATTAGTCGCTTCTGAATGGTTTCACGTAAATGGTCGAGAAAATCCCGCTGATATAATCTCAAGACATGTGATACCAAAGAAAATTAAACACAACCACACATGGTTTCACGCCCTTCACTGGGTTTCACTGCCGCGCTCGCGGTGGCCGATAGCACTCTTCCAGGTTAAACTCTCTGATAAAATCCCTGAAACAGAGGCTACGTGTATGAGGACTGAAACTTCTCAGACTCGATTTATTGAACCTATACAAGAGTCAATAGACAGACACTCAAATTACTCAAAGTTATTACGCTCTCTTGTTTACATATTACGTTTTTCAAAACGTTTGACAACACGTGGACTGATCACAGCCACATGCTTAGATACAGCTGAAATATATCTCATTAAATACATACAAAACAACCATTTCGCGCAAGAAATACTCACACTAAAACAAAATAAAATTTGTAAAAATAAACCTGTACTTAAACTCGACTCTTTTCTCAACCGTAACAATATACTCAGAATCGGTGGACGATTATCTCATTCAAAATTTTCTCAACTGAGAATTCAGTTTAAACAAAGTCCTCCATAGGGTCCGCATTTTAACGCTCATCCTCTTTGCTGGCCTTTGGGGATAACAGAAGAACTCTACCCTGAAAAAGATAAAGTAGTGCGCGCTGTAAGAGTCAAAACTTCTTCGGGAAGCTATGGGCTCCCTGTGATTCGGGTCTGTCCCTTGCCTCTTCAGTAAATTCAATCTCTTTTTTTTTAATAGCTTTAGTTCTTAAATAATTAAGTTACTATGGTTTAGAGGAAACCTCTAGGCCGGGGCAGTTGGCTGCGCCGAATTTATATATAAGTTAAAATACTCAATATTAAATAGAAACCCTTGTTATCATAACACAATTACCTAAAATGGAATTGATATAGTGTAATAGGTATATATTTGATACGTCACGCACTCTCATACATTCATACATTCATTACTCATTCAATGTTCTTCCTACTCCTCATTCCTATAACCTGACCTGTCAGTACGACGATAGAAGTCGTCTGAGCGCCCTCGACGCGAAAGGTACTCAATATATCCGCTACTACTAAAACGCGCCTACTGGCCACCCGCATAATAATTAATATACGTTATATCGCATAAACCCCAAAAAAACCCGTGTACCAGTGGTTTCAATTGTTTTGTGTTAGTGCTTGTAAAAAGAAAACTCATTTAGTGACTTGGAAGTGCATTGTACGACCAGTACCAGCTGAACTATCGAAGAAGCTCAAAAGGTCAGTTCCTACTCCTTATTTGCACGCCCAGACGTTTTGACGTTTGAGGTTAAAATATGTAGAAAAAAAGAACTGGAAAGACGCGTGTTGAAATGGCCGGTGCCGTAATTTATTGATTGTTAATTTTGTAGTACTCGTATAGTTTCCGCGTAAGATTGATTACACCGTGAGGTTTGTTGAGCTAGGGTACTTGTGGGCTCGCCGTATGCCAGCGTGAGACGAGGTTACTATCGAAAATTGTTGAGAAGGTTGATCAGTCAGGCTAGGCATGTGAACAGTGAAGTTAATAGTGATTAGACTCGCGAGAATTGTAATACGTGATAGGCGCGTCCCGCGAGAACTAAAACGAGTGTATTGTAATTCGAAAATCTGTGAAAAGTTGATTATTGAGAGTAATTCGAATTCCTTGAAGATTGTACAGCATTCTGGAGCATGTATGTGTGAACGTACCAGGACAGACCAGGCGGTGGGGTACCCCATCAACGGCGCCGAAAACAGGACGCCACACAACTCCAGTAAGTGTAGTTTAGATTAAGAACACGGTGACACAGCCGTGGGTCATTCTTCTTGCCAGTGGTATTAGTAGTGATTGTATATCTATCTATGGGCCCGTAGGTATTATAAACTTCACAAGGTGATCACTGCCTTGGCAAGAGGACTGATCATATCCTTTGATGCAGTGTTCTTTACAAACATTCATAAAACGGCACGCAGAAAATACAGATTCAAAACGATAATTTGTGAAGGACACAAAAAAAATTCTCATATGGGAATCGAACTCACAACACTCAGTGCTTAAAGCACTAGACCGTTCATGCAGACGCTCGCTATAGTGCTCTTACTATGTAATAGACTTCAAATGTATACAAGTAAAATTTTAATAACAAAAAGCTACTTCAAGGTTCAACTCGATATTTCCCTTGGATGCCATCATCAGATCTTAGTGTCCTTATCATGGTACCACCGTTGGGATATCTCCTTTCCATTAAATACAGAATCATCAAAATCGGTTCATAAACGACGAAGTTATCCGCGAACACACATAAAAAAAAACATGTAGACGGTCGAATTGTGAACCTCCTCCTTTTTTTAAGTCGGTTAAAAAAATTAAATTAAATACATAATCTAATTTATCTCAACCTCTAAGGGATCTTAAGATGTATTCAATATACTAGTTCGGAGCACTTTACTGCAAGTTAAAGTGCCATTATTCAGCACAATTGAGTTCAAGTTATTAAAACTAAATATTGAGCTCTGTTAAGCACAGCAGTGGTTTGGCTCACATGGCTCCCGGGTGCCAGATGCCCGTAACCCAATTAAGTTGTCGCCTCCAACTCAGCTCATTTGATAACAGAAATTGCTTTTTATTAGATACATAAACCTATCATGTAAGAATTCGTTTGAATACGATTAGTATTTTGACTATGGAATATATTTACTTAATGACCTAATTCTTAAGGTGTTCTACCAGAAAAAAAAATAGTACATGAGTAAAATGTATCCTGTAGATACAATATATCAATATTTTTATCAAATTAGTAAACTATTGGTATTGATATGGGTATAACTGAATTGAATAGTTTTTATATAAACAAAATAGATTTAAAAAATACGTTGTTTCGGAACACGTTAGCTAATATCGACGTGATTTGCGTGGGACGATGGCAATTTTATTCCACTTTGCTGGAAGTTGGTTTGGAAAGTAAATTTTGTGTGCAAGTTTTCTCTGTAAGACCGGCCGGCATTTCAATAAAAAGTCTCTAAGCTAATGTTCATAAAAGCAATGACCATCTCCCTCAATTCTACACTACTCTAAGGTAGCCTGTAGCATTTAATCTGCCTCTATATGTATATTTCGCAAAAAAAAAAAATAGTCTACTGCTCCTTAATAGATTGAAAAAATCTCTTTTGTCGTGTTAAAGAAGAATGTGAATGTAAGAAATATTTCCATATATATTAAAATATACAACAGATATTTTTTGTATGGTAACCCTAATAAAAAAAATATCTCTATTTTCTAACCCAAAGAGTATATAAATCACTGTTCTAACCATTGTGTGTAAACTATACGTGTGCATATTAATTCCCAAATAAATACAACTTGAGCCGCAATCGCCTTTACTTCCACATCATAAAAACATCCAAAACATTTTAAATATGAATAGAAATCTAGACCTAATTTATTTAGGATCTAAAAATACTAAAAAGGAATCTCCTGCTTATTCTATTATTTTTATTCGTGTTCGTGTTTAATTCATAAAAATAATCCAAGGTTTAGAAAAGGTTTTCCTTTTTAGGCAATTAAAAACTGAATCTTTTGAATTTTTTTTAAATCAGGAACTATCATTCCTTTTACCTAACGATACTTGATGGCAAACTCTTTAATTAAATACTTATGTGATCAAGTGGTTTATACAGACCGTATTAAATAAATAAATATATAATATAATAAATATATATATAAATAAAAAAACTTACCTAAATGACAGAAAAAATACACCAACGCCGTCAGCCGCATCGTGGTTGTCTTCTCACATAATTAGTGGCACTTTATCAGATCACTTGTCATTGTCAATAGTCACTTTATAGTGGCATTAGAGACTGCCAAGATGTTTAATCCACGCACAATGAACCTGTAAAGTAGAAAAATATTTTGTGAGCGTTTTTGCAGAACTTATAAATAGTTTATGTGTGAAATTCTTAGCACGTAAATTTCAAAATCAGAATGTATCGGAACAATGGTAAGGTTTATGGTTATTTAAGAAGCTATTCGGAATTTTGTAAAACATAAGGTGTTTCATCTATGAGATAATAGTAGGATTATTCTGACTATATGATATTAATAATAATCACTTTATTGTACACCAGATTAAGATATATACCGAGTCGTATAGACATAAATATTAAGACCTCCGTAAAAAAAGTTTTCTTTAGCGCATATGCAGTCAACTTTATTATGAGGATCGAAAGTGTTGCTTTCCTGGCTGTTATAAATCTGTGAGACTGGCCTGCTAAACTGGCTGACTACAGTTTACAAATTAATTAATCTCATTTTTAATACAGCATCTGAAATTACAGATCATATAGTTTACCTCCTTATTTTTGTAGTATACGATATTATCGCTTTCAATAGACCCAGAAATAACATTGGCATGAAATTGTATAACACTCCTCAATAAAATAACTCCCATTAACTTTAGTTTTACTAAGTAACACTTCTATTACCTAAAGCCTTAACCACAATTGGGAGCCTTAATATTGAACCAAATAAATCAGGAACAAGCTACTGCTTTTCACTCCACAAACAACAATTACGTAAATATTATTGAAGTTATTCCAACAACAAATAAATAAAAATAATAGTGAGAGTCCGTGAAGCACAGCATCTTCGAAGTTCTTTTATTCATAGTTAACCAAACTTTGACTAACTTATTTCCATTTGCTTGCTGAAGCGACAGAAGAAAGTTACGGACTGGCAATCACACCCGTCTTAGTTAATACTGGATAAAAGGACTAGATTATAATCTGTTCGGACAGATTTTGTACAAGTTCGTAACTGTGAAGATTCTTTAATTTTATCCACTGTATAATCTGATCGGGATTTTATATGAAAATATTTACGTGTTTCGTTATCTATATACATGTTATCGTGAGATTGTCAAAACCGTTAGATTGTAATCTATCTCGCGAGATTGTAAACTGTCGAAAGATTGTGAACTGTAACATACAGCTTATAATCTCGCTAGGTAGATTATAATGTAACGGTTTTTACAATCGTACGGTGACATATATAGAAATTAACCATAACGAGTTAATCGTTGGAACTAAATTCACAAATTTTTACAAACAGGAGTCAAGCATCAATGAAATATGTTAGAAAAACCATAAAAATGTAATCCTTTTGAAGGAAGTGGCATTTGCGCAGGGTAGCTAGTACAATTTAATTATATAACCAATGACTTCTTGCACACTATCTTAATAGTGGCACATTCGTTTAAATATAGAGATATTATAGTACGTGACGGTACATAGCTAAAAGAAAATATATTATCTGTATACATTATCGACAATGTACCTACAGTACAGATTTAACTGCAAAACAACACTTTGCCAATTAGCCTATATATATGTTCAACGTATATACGATAAACAACACATATTACGTAACTTACGTACGTATGTAGGTATAATTATACTTCATAGAGAAAAGCGCAAAAATACGATAATGATTGTTATTTTTGTACTAGCATTTTCACGTTGTTGATTTATAGATTTACAATTTATGTATTTTATAAATACAATATTTTACTCAGCATTAATTGTAATGCAAACTGGCAAAATGACAAAATCTTGCTAACACTTGTAACATCGTTTTTTTAGTATTCAATGTTTAACAAATTTTGTTTCAGCGCCCTCTCGTTCATTGTAGTTAGAACTACAATTGGATGATGTGCACGATCGAAGTATCGGGCTGTTGGTACACCTAGGTGGCACTAGGGGGCGTATTTTATGAAGGATATTTAGTTGACATTATGACGCTTAGAAATAATGAGACATTATCATATGTGTATCATACGATTCTCATTACTTCTTAAATTTGATCTCAAATAAGCAAGGAGTATGGAAGTTGTACGTCCTGCTCTCACATCCCGAAATGTAGTAGGGGAATCATCTAGAATGTTCGATCAAATGTCTATATAGCAGGGTGTATTGCATATTTGTTTTTATTTCTTAAACCTTCTCTCGTTAACTCTGAGGAAGCTTTGCTTACAGTGTACATTAATATTCTTGTTGGAAGTGTTTGTGAGTGTTCAAGTCCCACTGTCTGTGGGTCGTTAGATTACCGCAGAAAGAATCCTACATTTTGCCTGTCTTGTGGTTCAAGATTTGTGCTGAGTACGGTTGACGATTGGCAGCTCACGGCTCACTCCTCAAGACCTATCTGCCCTACCTTGAGGGAAGTTCATATTATATATATATGGAAATTAATTATTACTTTTTTACCTAGCATCCACAAGTTGGATCACTGGTGGACGTCTCTTTAAGCTACCTTGAGCTGGAGAGAGTCTACGGCTGACTACCGTGAGTCAGAGAGGTGACCAGAGGGTGGCTATCCTGTGCAGACCAGTCTTAAAGAGTGAAAGAAAAGACTGTATAATTTTATTTTTTATTTTTAAGAATACCTCTTAAGTTTATTTGTCAATTTATTAAATTAATTAAATTACTTAAATTTATATGTAAAGATAGCAGGAATTTGAATAAAAGTTTATTTAAATTGTAAGTTGTCTCTTTGAAGTTTTCCTTGGACCCTCCGCACCCTCACTATAAATTTTTTCTAAATTCTTACGGCGCCCTGAGGTATCATCTTCTATCCTGAGTCGAAGCCGGTGAGTTTCCACCTGACAGGTTCAGGGGTTACAAATTGGCGCCCAACGTGGGGCTAACTTTTCGAACCTTGAGGGTGTGCTGAGTGTAGTTCCCGGGAGGACTTTGGATGAGACGCTTACTATCCGTCCGAGACTACCCAGGACGTTAATTGGTTTTGTGAAGTGCAGTTCACATGTAATAATTATTTCATTGCATTTTTCAGCACATAAATACCATCTCTGCGGTGTTGGAAAAGCATTGAACAAAATTCAAAATTATATCAAAATTTTAACTGCACAAATTTTGGTAAGTCTTTTTGAATTTATTTTGGCAAGAACATTTTTTCTTTTTTTCTTTTTTCTTTTCCTGTTGTTTCACAGTTCATGTGTGTGTTCCCTAAGGGATCAGCACATACATATAGCTTGTATTTTGTTCAGGTTTTCCTTGAATAACTTTATTTGTACTTTTTATATTCCTACCTACTTACAACTTAAGTAAATAAATGTGAGATTAACTTCATTTTATTTCTATAAGAGGGTTTGCATAATATAATTAAAGGGATATTGTGCTTCCCTTTAACTTGTTTGTAATTTTAACATAATAATTTAACCTTTTAGTGTATTTAAATTGTGTATTTAATAGTGTAATTTAAATTTCAATCTAGGACACTTTGCATAAATAAAAGTAGGGTATACTTTTATCTATAGTAAAGAAAACTTGAATTTTTTTTGTTCAATAAATGTGGATTGTTAGTAACTACTTTATAGTTGTGGAAACATGAAGCAAACATAATTAATGTATTAGAATTAAATTTATAATTAACTTAGAGTTTGAAAGGGGATTAAAGAAAAAAAAAGTTTTCTTTTGTTACCCCACAAATTAGGAAAAACTGCTTGGAATAATTGTAAACTTGAAATTAAGAGTAACATTTGAGAATAATTTTTTGTTATTGTGTTAATATAATAACACATTATTTTTATACAATTCAGCTAGATCTTATTGTAAGACTGAATCTTTTAATTTTTTCACTAAGAAGAACTTAGTGCTTTGTTTTAACTTTGTTAACTTGTCATTAATTTTAATTTTGAATTTTAAAACATTGTGTTAAGAAGAACTTAGTGCTTTATATATAAATTTTTTTAATTGTCAACAAATTTATTTTTGAATTTTAACATCATGGCCCAGCTGATTAAATGTATTAATTATCTAAAGAAGGATGAACTTATTAACGAGTTGTCTGCCATGGGTGTTTCAGCGAATCCCGATGACACGGTGGTCAGTTTGAGGAGTGAGCTGCGCACTGCGTTGCGGCTTATCTGGCGTGGCAGCATTAAAGCCAGCACTTTCGTCCCTGCTTCTGCTGCTTCTGCTGCTTCTGAGCTGTCTTTCTGCGAGCCGAAGGTCCTGGAACTGGAAGGAGTCCTTTCTTCAGGTGATTTCGTTTCTAATAAGACTAGTCGCCTAAGAGTTTCCTTGAGGGCTAATTATCTTCTCGCTAGGTTAGCAAGGTGTGGTTTTGACTGTCCAGAACTAGTGGGTATCCGTGCCCGGTTAGTTAAAATGTTGTCTGTGTCAGAGGCTACTACCGACTCTGACTCTGATGGATCGGAGAGGGAGATGCTTCCTACACATACTGACCAGATAAATTACACCTCACCTGTGTCGAGGGGGGACCGTTCGACGCGACCCAACGCTGCCACTTCTGACTCACTTCCAACTGTAGTATTAAGGGATAAGCCTGTTAATTTAAATTCATTTAACTTAAAATTTGATGGCACTTCTTGCGTACGTGTCTTCATCGAAAGACTTGAGGAGCTTAGGTGTGCTCGGGAGGTCACCAAGGAGAAAATCCTCACAGCTTTCTCTGACCTGTTGGAAGGTCCTGCCTTGTCTTGGTTTCGCACCAACAAGGAGGATTTCACCTCTTATGAGGTCATGTTGGAGGAGCTGAGAGAGAACTTCGATCTTCCTGACTATGATTACCGCCTCCGCAATGAAATCAAACAGCGTACACAGGCCCGATCTGAAACATTGGGTAATTTCATTTCTACAATGCAGGCCATGTTCTCTAGACTCTCGTACAAGATGCCTAGTGAAGAACAAATGGACATTCTGATGCACAACATCAGACCTGATTACATGAAGGAATTGGCCCTTCATGACGTAAAGTCTATTTTAGATCTGAGGCGTTTAGGAAGGCGCCTAGAGCTTGCTCGTGCTAGAGCTGAGGCATTTCATGAACCGTCATTGGAAAAGCTTATTCTAACTGCGGATTTACACCAAGTTAAAAATAAACCACCACATAAAACTTCGCAACAGATATCTGGTGTGTCCCGTCCGTCCACCTCGAGCGATGACAAGTGCTTCCGATGTGGTGAGGGCAGCCACACTACTTACGGCTGTCCACAGTCAAGAGAGGTGGTGTGTTTCCGGTGTGGACAAAAAGGTGTCCGAGCACCGGAGTGTTCCCAGTGCAATGTCAAGCCAAAAACACGGGTAGGTCGGGGCCTTGTTAAGAGCTTTCCATGTGACAACGAGCGTTCTTCTCTGTCTGAGAATTGCTCTGATAAGGTCCTGTTTAATAATAATAAACGGGATAACGATATTAGACCGTATTTAGTAGTAAGGATCCTGAACTTAAATGTTTTGGGCTTACTTGATTCGGGTGCAGCCTGCTCTGTGTTAGGTAAGGGTGCACACCGCGTTTTTCTTGAATTAGGGTTTGATCTGGAAAGAATAAGCCCTAACTTTAGTCTAACAACAGCAGACGGATCATATCTGCATTGTTTAGGCTGTATTTTTCTTCCTATAGTATATAACTCTGTTGTCAGAGTTATTAAGTTTTATGTTGTCCCAGAAATCACCACTGCCATGATATTCGGTGTAGACTTCTGGCAACAGTTCCAATTAGGGAACAGATTGATCTCTCAAAATATCAATCTCTCCCACTTTGATGATTGTAATCCTGTGGAGTCATTGGCTCTCAACCATGGCCTAGAGGATTACGACAATTTAACCGTTGATCAGAAGCAGATTATTAATAGCATTATTAAAAAGTTCGATACGATCAACACCGACAGGGTAGGCTTAGGCCGTACCTCTCTTGTGCACCATGTCATAGATACAGGTAACAGCAAACCAATCAAGCAACGTTATTATCCGCTCTCTCCCCTCAAACAAAAAGCCTTGGAAGAGGAACTGGACCGGATGTTAGAGATGGGAGTAGTGAACCCATCTCAGTCTGCGTGGAACTCGCCAGTGGTGATGGTGGAGAAAGCGAATGGTGACTTACGATTGTGTCTTGATTCCCGAAAGCTTAATTCTGTATCTAAGAGCGATGCGTATCCCTTGCCATACATAAATCAAATTTTAGACCATCTGAATAATGCTAAATACCTAACTTCTATCGATTTAAGTGCAGCCTACTGGCAGATACCTTTTGACTCGCCGCAATCCGCTGAGAAAACTGCTTTTACTGTCCCTAGGAGGGGTCTATTTCAGTTCAACGTGATGTGCTTCGGTCTCATCGGAGCCTCTGCTTCGATGCAACGCTTAATGGACCGCTTATTTGGTCCAGAATTCGACAATAAAGTTTTCGCTTTCCAAGACGACATCATCGCAGTGTCTAGCAGCTTTGAGGAGCATGTGGATCTCTTACATAGAGTCCATCAGCGCCTTAAGGATGCGGGCCTCACGATTAACATGGAGAAGTCACACTTCTGTCGTAGTGAGCTGAAGTACCTCGGGTACTATGTTGACAAACATGGCTTACGGACCGACCCGGGTAAGGTTGAGGTTATTCTCAATTATCCGACACCTTCCAATGCTAAGGAGGTGAAGAGATTCCTGGGCATGGCCGGTTGGTATCGTCGTTTTGTCAACAATTTTTCTAAAATTAGTAAACCCTTGTGTAAGCTAACTTCTAAAAATGTTTCCTTTGAGTGGTCGTGTGAAGCTGAAGCGTCTTTCAACCTTTTGAAGGCCGCTTTGGTCACCGCACCTATTTTGAAAATGCCTGACTATTCATTACCCTTTAGGATTCTCAGTGATGCATCATCCTTCTCTGTGGCTGCAGTCCTCACGCAGACACACGAGGGAGTGGAGCACCCTGTCGCGTATTGCAGTCGTTCTCTTAACAAATGCGAGGTCAACTATAGTACCACTGAACGTGAACTACTTGCGGTGATCTTTGCATTAGAACAGTTCAGACAATACGTAGAGGGCCAGAAGTGCACCGTGGTTACAGACCACGCCTCGCTTCTGTGGTTCCACAAACTGAAGAATCCTACTGGTCGCCTAGCGCGCTGGAGCATGAGATTGAGTCAGTTCGACTTCGACATAGAGCATAGAAAGGGTAAAGATCATGTTGTGCCCGATGCTCTGTCGCGAATACGGATTGATGCGATAGGCACCAGCACCACCAAGGATTCGTGGTATCTCCACACCCTTAATAGTGTGAAGAAGAATCCTCGTAAATTTCCCAACTTTGATATTCGTAATGACTCCTTATACAGGTTATCTAAAAATAAATACTCTTTAACTTCTGATTTTAGTTGGAAGCTTGTGGTGCCTCTGGAGGACAGGCTATCCCTGCTCACCAAGTACCATGACCACGTTTTGAGTGCCCATGGAGGTGTTTGGAAAACCCACAAACGCCTGGCCCTAAACTATTACTGGCCTAAAATGTATAATAGCGTTAAGGAGTATGTGGGCAAGTGTGAAACTTGTAAGCAGTATAAACCTGTAAACACAGCCCGTCCTGGCCTAATGGGTAATCCAAAACGTGTGTCTAAACCTTTTGAAGCCATCTCTTGTGACCTGTTGGGTCCATTCCCTACTTCCAGCAAAGGAAATGTTCATTTAATCGTGGTCTCGGACTATTTCAGTAAATATGTCATGTTGTATCCTATAAGGATAGCTACAGGCGTTGCTGTTGCGAGATTCATTGAGAAGAATGTTTTCTTGGTACATGGTGTTTGTAAAACCATTTATATGGATAATGGCCCTCAGTTCATTAGCAAACCTTTTAAAGACTTATTAGTTAAATACAATGTGCCAAACATTTATTATAATCCCAGATATCACGCGCAGACCAACCAGGCAGAGCGTGCTATTCGCAACGTGGTTCAGGGAAACTCCTGTTACGTGAAGTCACATCACAAGAAATGGGACGAGAACCTCGTGGAACTACAGTGTGCCTTAAACACGGCGGTAAGCGAGGCCACTCGTTTCAGTCCTTATTTTCTTGTTCACGGCAGGGAGTTCATAGGGGATGGAGTTCTTTATAGACAGGAAGATATCTCTGCCCATCCTAACTCGGTCACTATTGACAACCCTGTGTCCTTCGGAGAAAGGTTGAAGGAACTTCATCGTATATACGACCAGGTGAGCAAACACTTAGATGTTGCCCACCGGCGTAACGAGAAGTACTACAATCTCCGAAAAAGACACGTGGAGTTAAAAGTAGGACAGTTTGTCTATAAGAGAACGCACTATCTATCCAACAAAGATAAGAACTTCACATCCAAGTTGGCCCCTAAATTTCTGAAATGCATAGTGACCGCGAAACGTTCGCCTTTGATCTATGAATTGTCAGATTTGGATGGTAAGAATCTGGGAGTCTACCATATTAAAGATATTTTGAAACATAGTGAGGAGGAACCACCTTCTGTTCTTTCTCCTCAATGTATTGGTTCTATCTTTAAGTCATTCGTTCTTACGTGAAGTTATAACCTTTGTGTCGAGCGGTTCCTCTTCGACACTCACCTTATACTCGGGTGCTCATATATGTGTGCATTTTTCCTTGAAATAGGGTGTGATGTCATTAAAGTAGTTTCATTAGGAGTTAAGTTTTTCTTTCTTATACTACCTATATTTTAGTTTAAATTTTCTTCTTATAAACTCTGTGTGTCCTAACATTTGAGGGCATCACAGCTTTTTCTTAGTTTGTTGTTGTTTTGGTTATTCCCTTCGTCCTCTACTCAGGGAACACTGTGGGGAGGGGGTGGTGTAACATCGTTTTTTTTTGGTATTCAATGTTTAACAAATTTTGTTTCAGCGCCCTCTCGTTCATTGTAGTTAGAACTACAATTGGATGATGTGCACGATCGAAGTATCGGGCTGTTGGTACACCTAGGTGGCACTAGGGGGCGTATTTTATGAAGGATATTTAGTTGACATTATGACGCTTAGAAATAATGAGACATTATCATATGTGTATCATACGATTCTCATTACTTCTTAAATTTGATCTCAAATAAGCAAGGAGTATGGAAGTTGTACGTCCTGTTCTCACATCCCGAAATGTAGTAGGGGAATCATCTAGAATGTTCGATCAAATGTCTATATAGCAGGGTGTATTGCATATTTGTTTTTATTTCTTAAACCTTCTCTCGTTAACTCTGAGGAAGCTTTGCTTACAGTGTACATTAATATTCTTGTTGGAAGTGTTTGTGAGTGTTCAAGTCCCACTGTCTGTGGGTCGTTAGATTACCGCAGAAAGAATCCTACATCTTGCCTGTCTTGTGGTTCAAGATTTGTGCTGAGTACGGTTGACGATTGGCAGCTCACGGCTCACTCCTCAAGACCTATCTGCCCTACCTTGAGGGAAGTTCATATTATATATATATGGAAATTAATTATTACTTTTTTACCTAGCACCCACAAGTTGGATCACTGGTGGACGTCTCTTTAAGCTACCTTGAGCTGGAGAGAGTCTACGGCTGACTACCGTGAGTCAGAGAGGTGACCAGAGGGTGGCTATCCTGTGCAGACCAGTCTACAGGCTTAAAGAGTGAAAGAAAAGACTGTATAATTTTATTTTTTATTTTTAAGAATACCTCTTAAGTTTATTTGTCACTTTATTAAATTAATTAAATTACTTAAATTTATATGTAAAGATAGCAGGAATTTGAATAAAAGTTTATTTAAATTGTAAGTTGTCTCTTTGAAGTTTTCCTTGGACCCTCCGCACCCTCACTATAATTTTTTTCTAAATTCTTACGGCGCCCTGAGGTATCATCTTCTATCCTTAGTCGAAGCCGGTGAGTTTCCACCTGACAGGTTCAGGGGTTACACACTGACAAAGATTATAAAAAGAAAAATAATTCATCATCAACCATCATCATCATCAACAGCCTTTTCTAATCCACTGCAGATTACAACCTTTGCCTTAAAATATAGATTTTTGCCTACTATAACAAGCTGGCCAGATGGGTAATGTAGGTAGGGTTTGTTTCAAGTATTCCGTCTCTTGGCAGTGCTGATGTCATGCGTAGTTTGTTCTCTCAGTCGGTTCTTACGGGATGAACTGGAGCAGTGACACTCTATATTCTTAGTCCGACACCACGCGTTTTGAAATGGACATTGAAATGTAAATATCATTAAAAAAAACTTTAAAATATCATGAAAAATTGATCCATTTAGAAATTACAGTTGCCTATAGAGCGTAGACGATTGTAATAAATTCTTAAATACGTGTTAACTCCTAGAATTAAATGGTATACATACACTACATAAATAATTCGGTTTCACTAGCATGTCGCAGGTTAAGACAGAAATGAATCTCCTGCCTCCATGTCACGATTGTCATGAACGTGATATATTACATGTTCTAATTCATGACTTAATCTTGAAGGCTTTTGATAACAATTTCTAAATGTATTCAAAAGCTACGATGAGTGTTGTGGGTACAAACACTACATTAGACAACAGTTTGTGTGATCCGCAAATTGTTGTTCTGAGACTAGGTGTTATTCGTGTTCGTTTCATGTATATTTGTAAAGTCCCTAGTGATACAGTATTTATTCCTAATGCGAGAGTTGTCTATAGCAAAGAAAGAAAAAATACGCTGATTCCGACCGTCCCGATTTGATGTTATTTAACAAAGAATAATTCCACTCAGAGTCTTTTGCGTTTCTAGAACCGTCAGACCTGTTAAGTTCACCGAATTTTCTTCCGTATTTACAAATCCTTTTCATATTTCATCGGAAAGTCACACGAAAAATAATGAATAGCAAGTGAATAAGTATAAGTGGTGGCGCCATCTATGTAATGTATTTATAATTGATTCACAAGGTGTTAAGCTGTAATCCCTATCCCGTCCCCGCCGACAATCGTGTACCGAGTAGACTACAAGTGGCGCCTATTTTGAACGTGTATAAACTATGAACTAAAATATTTAGTGTGTATCTTACATTCACCGCACCGCAGGAGTCTGAAGTCTTTCGGTCGTAAAAGGCATCAGCTCTGAACTAATAGAATTGGACGATATAGCCCGTGGCTATAAGTCTTAACGCCACGCTTGAAATGAAGTGTCGTCGATAATTACCAGCTCATCTCGACCTGAGCAGGGGCCCCTGGAGAAGATCTACCTTCATCATCGTCTGACGGTCTACATTGAGATAGGTGCACGATTATATCATAACCCCCCTGCCCCTGGCGAAACACCTAGTTTTGTTTGGTATATTATAAAAATTAAATTTAAGAACCTCGATTTATTGGCGACACCAATAATAATAGCGATAACTTCGGAATCACACTAATATCATAAAGTTGAAAGTAAGCTTGTTTGTTACGCTTTCACGCGAAAACTACTCAACTGATCATCATGAAACTTTGTACACATATTCTTTTAGGTATTAGAAGTAATATAGGATACTTTTTATTAAATGCGACCGAAGCCGCGGACGAAAGGTAGTATATAATAATGGTGTAATAAAATGGTAATGCTAAATTAACCCATGAATATGTCCTTCGGCTGTTTAATAATATTATCTGTCGCTATTTAAAAACTAAATATTTAAAAAGAAAACAATACCAATTTTTACCAGAAAGCCTCAATAAAAACATGAAAAAGTCCAAATGACAACTAAGTTTATCTAAAACAATTCCAGTTTCGTTTCATTGGCAATTGATATGTTGTGAGTTGTCACGTGAATTTGTGAATGCGATTTGTGTACATATAAATATCTACTTCCATATGTATGTGTATACATTTGTAATCACACGAACCCACAAATATTATAAATCAGAAACTTTGTGAGGATGTTTTGTTTGTTTGTTACTATTTCACGCTTCAGATGAAACTTTACAATAATACAGCGAAAACAGACATACAAATACACTATAACCGGAGCCTCGGTCAAAAGCCAGTATACTCATAGAAAAATTTAACCTACATGTATTATTTTTAAGATATGTTATTACTATACTGTAATATCTAGTTGAGTATACACAAAATATATAGTTTGTGAAAATTCATTGTACATACTTATTTTTTACGTATAACCTATTTAGACTGATTAAATACTTTTTAAAAATGCATTTCTTACAGATATTTCTGAATCAAATAAATTATATTAAAAAGCTTTTTAAAAACAAGCTTTTACTGTAATGCCTCGAGACGAATCAAACGAGTCCAAACTCGATGATGTTGCGACGTTTCTTTACAGAGTTCCTATGGCCGCCTTCTAGTTCTAGCATCAGATCAGCTCCATGTCATTATAATATTGTATTGTTACGCTGTGTACATGTGCTTACAAAATTTCAGCAAAATCGGTTGAAGATATCTGCTTCAAAATTGAGTTGCAAGATTCCACCAGAACATACAAGCATACATACATACGTTGCAAGTTAATAAAAAGCTTGTAAAAAGAAATAGTACCAGTGAGTAGAAACGAAAAGAATTAACTCTAGGAAAGTTCATCTCTGAAATCAGAATTTTAATTAAGCATCACAAAAGATAGCGCGGTTAGATTTCCAACTTAAGTCGAATGAAATAAAGGTCGTTTACGAACTTGACCTAATTTGCTTGGAATTTTAATAGAATGGTTGTTTATCGGAACTGTGAAAATAACAATATAAAGATTGCACGGATGGCGTTCTGGTTTAAGCGGTTAATTCACTGCTTTCTACTGCATTGAATGTTACGGGTTCAAGCCTTACATGGGACAACACTTGGTGTAATCCATCAATTGTTTTTCTGAGTTTTAGTGTGTTTTTGTCTAATTCCTGTGTGTTTGTAAAGGCCCTCAAGTCACAGAAATATTCATAGTGCGGGAGTTGTCTTTAAAAAGAGCCATCTAAGGATGCAATTAGGAAATGATGGCAGATATGTTCATGATGAATGCTTGTTTATGTTCAGATAATGTGTTCAGACATTCCTAAAGATCGTTTTTAAACACTAAGTGCTCCCACACATAACTGCGAATTCGCAACGCATCGCAAATATCTGCGAGCTCCCACGAATGCACCGCAAGAACTTCACGCCGCATCGCATCGCAGTTCTGGGAGCCCTAAATTATAGTATTTAAAAGTTGACTATCAAGTCTCTTATTAAGAAGAAAACCTGTAATATATCTTACCTACACCGCATATATTACAGAACTTTATTTTATTAATTATTTTTAAATGTTTATTATTTATAATGTGGTACCAATCCGTCTGGTCATCGAGGTATACGAGTAGTTGCTGATGATGATGATGAATACTTATGGTGCTTACTTAAACTTGTAAATAATGAAATCTTTCAAGGACTGATGTTCTTGCGACCATCGCACCAAAATCTCATGGATCAAAAATGTTATACGTGTGATATATATCTTTGATTTCCTATATATTGTACAATTACAGAGTCAGTAAGTTATTAGCTTCGATATCATCATCTTAGCCGAAAGACGTAGACGGCTGGACATAGGACTCCCCAATGCCTTCCACAATAACCAGTCCTGTGCTGCATGCACAAGTATCATTAATTATAACTGTTAGTCATCAAAATTCGTAGAGATTACTAATCATTATGGAGAAATCATTAATATTCAAACTATATTTGTCTATATTTTTGTCATTATTGTTATTATGTTTAGAATATTCTAGTCATTATAGAGTGTAAGCCTAATGATTCACTTGTTGTATATAAACATCAAAACGCATTAACGTAGTAGCAATCGAAGACGCAAATTCCCGCTTGACTGGTCGTGTAAAGGCTTTGATCAGGATGACTGACTATTTCTGTAGTGCTCAAACGCCCTTTCACTTGGTACACATTCACGTTTGTGTAATCAACATGTTCTGTTGTAAGCTGTATTTGAGTTTTTTTTGTTATCACACAGGTAAGAGACCTCAAAGTAAAATATATAAGTTTTATAAAAAAGTGACAGGACTAAAGTTGAAAGGTGAATAGTAGCTATATCGATCGGTTTTAGGAGTTTTCAAGATCAATATCGTATAACACGATTGTGTAAAATTATGTTATTACTTTGGTTATAAAATTTATGGCTAGCCAATATTATTATGTTTTTAATTTATTTTTTTGGTAACACAAACTTATATTGCCATTTTAATTTCTTTTTTAACCAGTTTACTTGATTTTATTGAAATGATTTGACAGTTAATTATATTAAAATTTAAGCGCGAAAACTATAAATATCTACCCATTCTTCTATCTATTTGGGTCAAATGTTTGTCATTGTGAAAGATTGTCTCCTGTGAAATGGCATGATAGAGAGGCTATACTTATCTTAGTAAATCCTAATTTAGTCACTCAGTTTTTAACAAATGCAGAGCTCGATCTGAACTGCGAGACGCGCTTCTATGTCAACGCCCAAGATGCGCTCATTATGGGATATAGTGAGGAGAAACAAAACCTTGATGGGCAATCAACTTACGGCAAATGCCCGTTCCCTGACATAGTTTTAAGATTTTTATCAAACAAAAATTTATGTAGTAAAATAAATGAAAGAATCGAACTTTAGGTATTTACTTATCTGAACTTATATTAGGTATATGATGGTAAAGGGCACAGGTATGTCTATGTAAGGCAGAAATGTATTCAGCTCACGACGACTAGACGTTTATTGAAGCTCACTAAAAGGTGGGAATGTGAAAAAAGAACATTAAAATATTCGCCGAGGCTTGCGTATCGTTTGATCACGGTATGAGGCTTTAAAGCCATTCCATACGCGTTTGTGCAATCACCGCGAGAGAGGAAATCTGTATCAGCTCCTTGGAGGGTTAAATTCGAAAATCCGCCTTTATTATCTGGAAACTTTTATCTCACAGAAAAATATTGAAAAAGTTAGTCTGAGATCTAGCAAATATACGAATCCGTACAAATTCATTACTTCACGTACGATATAACAAGGGATCATAAAAGAGCAATATTCGTAGAAAAAATACGAACGTGACTTCTTATAGCACGATAACAAAAACGACGCAGAATATAAGGAGCTAGATATAATAATTGCTCTGTATTAAGAACACAATAGCAACTTATTCGAATATAAAATTTCGTGTTATATTCACGTGTTATTATTTAATATATTTCAAAAAACTATAACGTATATTATTGGCTTTTAAATGTCACACATAAAACAGACTTTTGAAAGATATCTTGACGATAAAGTTTCTCATAAGAAATAAACAAATTGATAGTACAGGTACAGGTAGTACAGATTTTCATTTTATTATATTTTGAAGTAGTCTTTTGAAAAAAAACACATATTACACACTAATTTATAAAATCCATTACCGTATGTTTTTCTAAATATTTCCTAGTATAATTAGTTTTAGTTCAAAAACCAAATAAAATTGCGGTGAACGGCAAATTGATCTTAATATTTATCTTATTTTCCAATTGAAAACTCAAAGGGCGAATGAAATTTTGAAGGAAAGTGCTGGGAAGCGGAAAATCATTTTTTCCCCAAATTGTAAGAAATATTAAAAGAAATAATTAAATTTTCGAACACACACCCACATACACACACATTTATAAATCGCTTACTAAATCTTTGTCTTAGTGTTAAGTGAACCTCAAATAATTTGTTACATATACTTAGTTATTATTTGAAAAAACTCACTTTCCTATCAAGGAGGGGGGCGTTGGTAGCTTTGTCAGTTTAATACTTTTGTAGCTGTCATGTACCTATCACCATTTTTTTTTAGTTGTACATTGTAAACAGTTCCAAATAAACGATTTTTATTTTTTTTATTAAATAAACTATATTAATTTAAAGTATACGATATCTTACCCATTCATTTATCACACTAATATTATAAAGGCGAAAGTTTGTAAGTGTGTATGTTCGTTTCTTCTTCACGTGCAAACGACTGAATGGATTTGGGTGAAACTTTACAGTAATAGCTTATAAGCTAAATTACTCGCGGCAAATAGTAGCCTATGTGTTATTCTGATGTATACATCAGAATACGATATGCGATAACCGACATACAAGCGGGTGGAGCCGAGTGCAACAGCTAGTGCTAATATAACATGAAGATATAGTTAAAACTTCTTAGTTTGTGACACTGAGCAACAACTTCCTATACAGACATTTACTTATTCTGCAACAAAACATAAAAAAAGTATTCATCTTTATTTTGATAAACTTTATTCTTCCTGTCATAGATAGAAATTCCTAAAATAAAAAGAGGAACAACCGGTCACTTTTATAGAATAAAAAGAAAGATTCGTCCGTCGTCGTTTACCGATCGTCAGTGTGCGATAGTAAAAAATTTACGCTTCGCGTAAAGCGTTTGTGCAATCAGACCGGATTGTGCCGGAAATCTAAGCTAAGTCGCTTTAAGAGCCGTAGCCAGCAGGAAAACATTTCGACGGGACTCAATTCTATTACTGTTTTTTAAAACGGTAAAATATTTGTATTCAATCAGCAATCTGATGTCTCCTTTCTAAATTCCCAAAATAAATAAGTATCATCAAAGTCTTTGATTAACTTTAATTTCTTAACTTAATAAAGATCTTAAATTAGTAGTCATACGTATTATGCAAAGTCCTGTCTCAAAGAGGAAAATCTAATTCAAAGTAATCTATTCAGAAATCGGATTTAAGTAGGGTGTCTTCCTGAGAAAGGGGAGTCAGCGGTATTTAAGTTAGTGGGGATCGCAAAATGCTTTTCTATCGGTTAAAAAAGCAAGTGATTACATTTTATTACGAGATATTTCGGCTTAAAAGTCTTTTAGTTAACTTTTTATAATGACACATCACACTAGACTTTATTAACTTGTACTTTGTGTTTTCTAAAATTTGTTCTTACTATTAAACAGACTTTATTAAAAAAAAACGTATGCCTTTATAAATAACTTGTACTAACCTAACCTAACCTTGTAAACAACCGCGGTTACAGCCACGGGACAAAGTAAAAAAAAACTATATAAAAAGTATTTATACCTATACGGCTATACAGACATCAAAAAAAGCTATTAAATTGTACAGTCTAGCATATAATATTTAAATTGATACTTGTTTAAGCTAAGGCCTTATGGGACTGGCATACCCTAATAGGGTAAAAGTCCCTTAAAAATAAATAAAGAGAAGAAAAAAGTATCCTATATCCGTCTCCTGGTTCTACGCTACCTCCCCACCAATTTTCAGCCAAATCCGTTCAGCCATTCTTGAGTTATAAATAGTGTAACTAACACGACTTTCTTTTATATGCATAGATATAGATGAGATTTTTGAGAAGTATTTACTCAGTGGGTCTGAAGTCTTATGTGATAACTAGGTCACTAGAGCTGAGAAAACTGAAAAAATCATCAATAAATACTGTAATATGTCCTACAAGTTCCATAATACTGTACAGCACAGTCTATCTACAGGTTGCTTTTAAGAGATGGAAGACAGCGCAACCTATAAGGCTGACTATTATACTACTGCTTTTTGTTGTATTCTACGAGGTAATCTACCCGTATGTTTATCTATAATTCAATGAAGGGGTTTTTTAGTGTCGAGACAATGGATATTTCTGAAAATATTTTCAATTTGTTCTGCCGTACATAGGTACGTATAAGGTAGAAGATTTGGAAAAATATAGCAACACATTTGTAGAGGGCAAAAAATTTGTATCGTTTTTTAAAAAGGGAATCGCAGTAGGCGATAACAAAGTATTGAAGTTGCATTATGTATATATATAATTCCTATTCATATTTTTATGAATTATTGTAGATATAAGTACACGTTATAATAAATTTCGTATTATAATTAAATCCACACATCAAATTATTTCCGACTTACTGTACCTGCGCACACCTGCTTGTGCAGCTAACTTCAGAACCGCCATAAAGTTTAGTTCGGACTATACAAGTTCTAGTCATGCTCAAACTCAAACTCAAAAAGATTTTATTCATATAGGCACTTATGAATAGTCAATATTTAATATTAAAAAATCGAGTGATTCTTGTCGCCAGTTCCAAGTGCAGCCTACCCTTCATGGAGAAGAATCTGGCAAGAAACTCCATTGTTTCTCCTTTTAAAAAATAATAATACGGTTTACAATATTTTTTTTAACTAAGAGACTTGAATGAGAACGAAGTCGACCAAAGAAAACAAAACAAAAGGTTTGGAGTCATTGCTGCACAGCCATGAGCTAACCAACCATGCGCCGTTCTTACTGATCGCTGTAAGATTTTTACATTGTTATATTGTGACATTGTATTGTTATATTGTGGGTCCACTTATGGAAAATAAAATCCAAATAGCACTTTCACTCATAGTCAAATTTAAAAAGATGTAATATGTCCAAATATAAAACAATCAATAAAATGTCACAAATGTAAAATAAAGTAAGACTCATGGATCAGCCATCGACCTATTCAACCATAGTTGAGCTGCGTACTTAGACCGCACAGCAAATCATCAGGTCAATATCAAAGAAATTAATAATAATCATAGTCGACAAGGTGCTCATACAATAACAAGTGCGTATTTAATAAATGGGGAAACATATTGTTAGATAGGTACCAAAGTACCATCATGTATTCATTTACATTATACAAGTATGTGTGTATGTTTTCATTTATAAGTTGCAACTAAAACAATCAACAATTTGTATTTAAGAAAAAAAGAAAGATGAAAATGAAGTAGAATTGATACAAGAAAAAGATAAAAATAAAGGATAATTTAAACAAGAACAAACTAATTAAGAAAAGAAGGAAATTATTAAAGAAATTATACAGAAAATAGTCCCAAACAAAATCTTAACTTAATTATTTGTCGGAATTAGATGTCGTTAGGTTAGAGTATAAAAACAATATTCATACCGGAGTACCAACATGTCATATTTTAATACATTACACAAAAAAAAATGTGCTAAAAAAGGCTTCATGATGAAGAAGTTAGTGTGTATATAATAACACATTAAGCCCATGACTCTTTGTCGTTCAGATAATCGCCAATCGTACAGTAGGCTTTCCTAATAAGGTGGTTTTTTACAGTACGCTTGAATTTATCCATGGGAAGGTCAATTACATCTGTAGGAATTTTATTATAAAGACGTATACCAAGAACTTCGAACGAGTTGTGTACCTTATGTAAACGATGATAGGTACCAACGAGTTTGTTTCTTGTATTAATATTGTGTAGGTACATCACCGTTTTTCTTATAGTCATTAATGTTTTGTCTAACAAACATAACATTTGCAAATATGTACCGTGATGCAACAGTTAAAATACCTTTATCTTTAAACAACTCTCGAAGAGAGACTCTAGCACCTAAATTGTATATTGAGCGGATGGCTCGTTTTTGTAAAATAAAAATATTTTCAATATCAGCCGCATTGCCCCAAAGTAGTATACCATAGGACATGACGCTGTGAAAGTAGCTAAAATAAACTAGCCTAGCTGTGTCCGTATCAGTGAGCTGACGTATCTTCCATACTGCATAAGCTGCCAAACTAAGTCTACCTGCAAGTCTATCTATCTGGGCTCCCCACTGTAGTTTGCTGTCTAATGTAATTCCCAAGAATACTGTTGAGTCTACAATACTTATGATTTTACTATTTAGAGTTAGATTAGTGCCTAGCTGTTTTACATTTGGCATAGTAAATCTCACACACTTTGTTTTATTTGAGTTAAGTAGGAGATTATTTGTTGTAAACCAAATCAATACATCATTTAGTGCCCTATTCACATCGTTAAAAACTGTTTGCTTACGATCGACTTTAAAAAGAAGTGACGTATCATCAGCAAATACAACTATATCATAGATATCTTTTAAATAATATGGTAAATAATTTATATATATGAGAAAGAGTAGAGGACCCAGTATAGAGCCCTGCGGAACGCCCATAGTAACAGGTAGTCCAGAAGACCTCGCACCATTGACATCTACGTGTTGAATTCTATCTTTCAAGTAGGAAACAATTAGTTCCAAAGCAATACCATTAACGCCATGTTAGATGTGATTACCTATATTTAGCTGAGCACAAAGAATGTATTATATTTTTGTTTGTAATTATATAAGATATACCTATATTATAGGCGTGAGTGATCCAAAATAAAAACAGTTCTAAGTTTACTACAAATTCATCGATTACTTCTTAAATCAAATTTATTCTATGCAACTAAAAGTTTATAAAATATAAAAAAAGTAAAAAATTAAAGAGAAAGGTCAGTAACGATCCAGTTTAAGGCCGGAATAAGCCGAGACAACGAACTCATTATATTTTATAATGAGTTATGGCAAATGTTAAGGTTGAGAGGTATCGCGTGTAATACAGAGCTTATGACGAAAATATTGAATCACACGAGTACAATAGGAAATGTATCTAAAAATACCTCAACAGTGACTCATGGTGACATAAAAGTATTATAATACTGTGCTTAAATTTTGTCGTTGTCGTTGAACAAATTACCTAATCATGACAAAATTATTGATGTGTGAATGTAAAACTCGTTGGTCTCGCGGTTGGCGTGTGCGACTGCTGATCATGAGGTCTCGGGTTCGATTCCCGAGTCGGACCAAATGTTTGTATGATCTACAAATAATTGTTTTGGAGTTTGGGTGTTTTCTATGTATAATATGTATGTATTTGCAAAAAAAGGTATATATGTATTTGTATCAGTTGTCTAGTACCCATAACACTAGCTCTGCTTAGCTTGGGACTAGATGGCGTTAAAAAAATAAAAAATAACGTCCGTTCTACAGAGAGGCCTATGGCTATGGCCTATGGGTTAGCAGTGGACTATTTAAGGCTATTGGTGTGATGTGAATGCGTTTTAGTAACTTTGAGTAACTATAATAGAGCGAATAAAAATTCGTCTTGTAGCTCAACATCGTAATATATAATAATTTTATTTATTATTAATAAATAACCTTCATATTTTATTTAAAAGTTATGAAGTATAGCCTGAGGCTACCTTAATCTAGTACCTTAATTTAAATATAAATTACTTTTTTAGAAAATTAAATTTCACTTATTACTTTTCCTGTTATCGGTGGACCAAAAAGCACTTCTACGAATTGATACCAAAAGAATTTATCTCAATTTACAAATAAACAAAATAATAAGTCAAGGTATATATAATACTAGTTACATATATCTTTATTAATGTTATAAATGCGACAGTAACTATGTCTGTGGCACTTTCACGCTAAAACTACTGAAGCGATTTAAATGAAATACACAGATAGTCTAGATTCTGAGAAATAACTTTTTAATGCGAAAAAAGGGTTGTAAGGGGTTGAAAGGTTGCATAAATGTTACTCGAAATCACTATTCTACGTGGACAAAGTCGCGGGCACAGCTAGTATACATATATATAAATATTAATACTGCTTGAAAGGATTTTCCAAATAGGTGTATTGATCAAGTAACGTCGAATCACTTTGACATCATAAAAACCATTCCTTTACAGACGTAGCAACTGTTTTCAAACCTCTGACAATTGAATCATAACCCACAATGTATCGAGATAAGCATATAGTCGTACATAAACTGTCTCACCGTCAGATAGGAGTCCTCTCTGTAGTTCTAAGAGGCGTTAGTGCAAATGGGCCTGGGTAAATTACACAATCCTATGAGAATGTCTTGGAAGATTCCTTGGTGTGATAAGTTAAAACTTTACACAAATCTGGTACTATTCACATATGTACAGTATGTACACATATATTCATACTAATATTATAAATTCGAAAGTCACTCTGTCGGTCTGTCTATTTATAACTGCTAGTTAAATCTGCTAGTTATTAAATCACCGTATCAACGGCAAACTATCACATCTGCATTAATTGCTCACACCCACAGCTGCCTGCATAAATTCCGAAAAGATGCGTGTAACTGTCCATCCATAGAAATTGTCACGTCACATACTTACCTTGGTCTAGTAATAGACAGTCAATTCAACTGGGGAAAACATATTGAACATGTTTGTAATAAGCTGCGGCAATTCTTAGCCAACATTATTATCCTTAAAAATAGAATTCCATTTAAAATCAAAATTATGTTGTATCATTCATTAGTAGAATCTTATATCCAGTACGGTCTTAGTAGCTATGGCCGAACCTATAAAAGTTATCTTAACAAAATCTACCAGCTACAATTGAAAATACTAAAGACAATTGTATCCCCAAAGATCAAATTATTATTTTATAACGACGAAATTAGCCTGTTTAAGCATTGTAACTTATTACCTGTCCAAAGTAAATTTAACTTTACCATTTTAAAAGAAAACTTTTTTAATAGCAAACTAAAAATTGTCACAGAACATGCTGTGTATACTAGAGCGGCGGCTCAAAACCGGTTGTGTACAGTGCGGGCGAACAACAAGTACGGCGAAAGAACTACTACCTACATAATCCCTCGCCTCATAAACAAGCTACCGCCGGATTTAGTTAATAAAATTACTCAGAGTAACATTAAAATTAAATTAAAGGTATTTTTCTTGGACAGCAGTTCTAATCTTTTTAGATATAATTGATCCTATTTGGGAGGCATGTATCTGGCTCTCGTGTTGATATAATACGCTTAATGATTGTGTAAAAACATTGTAATTATATTTATACGATACCGAATAACTGTGTAACACAACACAAACCCTAGAGGTTTATCGTGTTATGTATCTTATTTAAGTCCTGTATTATTGTTTATATGATAAATAAAAGAAAAAAATATGTCTGTTAAGCTTTCTCGGCTAGACCACTGTTAAGATTTCAATGAAATTTGACATGGAGATACTTTGATTCTCGAGGAAATACATAGGCTACGATTTAACGCGATAACCGACATATACTAAAACGTTATTAATATATATATAGAAGACCCAAGTTAAATCGTGACATAGATCGTCTTAATCTAAATTAACTGTAAAATCTCATTAAGTTTATGGAAAATTTAAGTGTTTCAGAAAAAAGCTGATAGAAATTTTGGTATTTACAAAGATATTTAAGTGAAAAAAGGAATACAGCCTTTAGCTATTTCTACTTTAAAACAATTAAGAACAAGTTTTTTAAATTTTATCATTTTACGCTGTATAAATAATTATTTATGACAAAAAAAATATTTGGAAAGTGGCTACGACTCCTGCCTATAGTCTTGTAATTATTAAGTACTAGTTTTTAATCGCGGCTCCGCCCACGTGTATGTCGGTTATCGCTGGAAATAGTAGCCTAATTGTTATTCTGATGTACAAGCTATATTACTGTAAAGTTTCATCCAACATCCGTTCAGTCGTTTTTGCGTGAAAGACTAACAAACATCCATCCATCTATTCATCTATCCATCCATCCATACTTACATACTTTCACGTTTATAATATTAGTAGGATAGTAGGATAACTAGTGTGAATTATTTACAGGTTTTTAAAATTTAATCATTTTCTATTGGAATATTTTCTTCTTATTCGTATTTTTCATTGATGAAGATCGTATCGAGAAAGTAATGTAGGACTTTGTCTGTTAAATCGTTTTCATCTTGTTCTGTTTGTGGAATTAGTTCTTTTAATCTTACGAATATTTTTTATGATTTATAAATATTTAATATCCCGAATGAATACCTACTCAGCAAAGAAGAATAAAATAACGAATGTGTGCGGAAAAAATAGCGAAGTTGAGATTCGTAATGAATTAGACTCAGGTTCACACACATTCATAGTAACTGTCTGACATCAATGAATAGCTACTGTATATTATATGCATATTGTATTGTCAATACCTATTTGAGATTGAAGCTGTCTACTAAATGGATTATTCAGCCTATTCAACTCATAGTAGACAGAGAGCTTTATACACCTTGCTCTCCACTTTTCATGTGATATGACTAATTCCTTAATTACAAGTAAAATTATTGATCAAGTAATTATATCCTCAGTTCTAGCACGCCAATATGATTAAACACATAATGTTGAAGCCAGTCAACTTTTCCTCATATACATTTCGGTGAAATGTAATTTTATATAGAAATTACCTTGAACATACCAAGATTTACCACAGAGAATACACGCATCAGATTAACGTAGTCTCTGGAAGAATAATCAAAGAAAGTTGGTAATTACATACTTCACTTCCTTAATGAATTTGAAATGTGAAAATTATAATAAACAATGTGGCTTATTTAATTCAAAAAGTTACTTTAAAGCGATTTGATTAATATAATTTGAATCTTTAATTAACTTGGATTTAATACTGCTGACGTAGTTATGTTGGCATTATTTTATCTAAAGCAATTTTCCAAAGTTGGTGAAATGTAATTTAACTACCAAGAAACTTTTTGTAATTTTAGCTATGACACCATTGTACTTACGTAAAACTTTCATATAGAGAACATTTAGTGGGAGGTTTAAGTTAGCCTTCGACCTGTAATGTGGAAGGAAATCCCAACGTGACGTTTAAATATAGATTTGTACACTTTTTTTTCCCTTGAGCCGTTCACACACATTACATCTATTACACTTACTAAAGTATAATTTGTTCGAAGCTCTAAGTCAAATATAAGATTAACTAAAATAACACTACTGGTACTATTAGTTCATCAGGTCAGGTACTTGTTACAAAACTTGGTAAAAAAGCAAAAAAATATCAAGTGATTACTGCGTCTAAGTTGGGTAGTGTTTACGTACTATGTATAAAAATGTATATATTACTACGATTTATATTTATTTGTAATTAAAAATGTTATATACCGGGATTCCCGGAACAAATTTTACAAGTTATTACTATCAAGCTAATTTTTCGTGAGTGGCTTCATTTTGATGAGGGCCTACCTTTCACCTTAAAAAACAATCGATTTTGGGAACTAACAGGACTAGCAGGGAAAGAAAACTTTTGAGCGAAGGGCCGTGATAACGTACCACACAATTTGTAGGACAATGTGGCTGTTAAATTAAATGAATATTAAATAACATTATTACATAATGGAAACAAATATTTGTCCTACAAAATGCATGGTTTGATCCTTCCAACAAATATCGATAGTGAGGTCATAAAAAATAATACTAACCAGCAGATTTTTTAACAGTTGCTTAGTTAATATTGATATAATTTAACAGACATGTTGTCCTACAAATTGCGTGGTACGTTATCCCAGTCCTACGCTCAAAAGTTTTTTTTCTCTGCTAGCCCTGTTAGTTCCCACAATCGAATTTTTTTAAGGTGAAAGTTGAGCCCTCATCAAAATGAAGCCACTCACTAAAAATTAGCTTGATAGTAGTAACTTGTAAAATTTGTTCTGGGGATCACGGACTATTATTGGTTTTGTCTAGTTTCAATATTTAATTATTGTTTCATTCTTAAACCACCATATCTTACAGTACAGAGGCCGTATAGTGGAATTCACTTTTTAACCAAATTTTCTAAATCTACAGCATGTTCCTTTAGACGAAATATCCTTAACATTAAAGTTTCTTTGTTTTGGTAATCTGTAAGTAGTTCGTTATTATTTACTTTGACATATATACATTTGTGTATATGCGTATCTGTGTATGTGTAGCATTCTGCACTCCTTCTCTATTTAAACTATAAGTATGCGAAATTTTATACTCCTCCAACTGCGTAATTTTCGTAAAAATGAGTACGAGGTTTTTGCTTCACGTAGGTATTAATATATAGATCAATTATTTTCATAAGTAGACTACCCATGACAAGCTTTGTTAGTAAGTAAATCAAACGAGATCAAAGATTACCATCTTTGACAGATAGTTGTAATTTTTTTATTTCACTTATTTACAGTAATTCTCAATAGCGTTATACGGCATTTTGAATTTTATTTATTTCAGATTTATTTTATGAGCCTGAAAATAACTTGAAAACAAGTCAAGTTAACAAAAAATGTATTATGTAGAGAATGCGACATACGTATTCAGATGGACATACATATTCAGATGGATGTGGCCTGCTCAAGACCGGTATGGTTGGCGCTACTTGGGGGAGTCCTTCATTTCACAGTGGAAGGCGATACATACATTAAAAAAAAAGTGTTAAATATCCTTAACCCAGACTTACAGCGAATGAAGACATCAGTAAACTTATACAATTACTTACTACACAAACAATTGATAAGATTCACAAACTCTGCAGAGGTCACTGCTCTACAGCCACTCCAATCACAGAACGGACATACGGGTACACAATCCCAGCCACTTCATGTTACTACAATCTCAATTCCTACCTTCTATATCTGTTTTCCTTATTCCAATTTACCTTTTCCTTTGTCTCGTCTGAAAACAATTACATTTGCAGGGATGGTGGGCGTGAAGCAAGCGGTCACCACAAAAGGAACCAAAAGAAATCAAGATCATGAAACTAAATTCGCATATAATTTTATGTTAATTTGATTCTAAAAGGATGTCTTTTAAATTCCTTAAGTGCTTAAGCCAATAGTGAACAATTCGAAAATAACTGGATATTGTCTTCAAGTCAAAGTCACAAACAACATACTTTTGGGCTATGCATTATATATTATAGATATATTAATATAATTTATCGTTACTCTCAGTGAGATTTCACATTTCTTTTTATTGAAATGTCTATTCATGTCTATAAATATCATTCTATTCTTCATTTCATTCGCACATAGTATGGAACAAAATACTGTTAAACACGTGTTCAGGTCATGTATGAGGCAACATTTATAATAATAAAATGTCAACGCCATACTCATACTCATGACAAATGACACCCTGTATGCAGACTTAAAATTTCTCATGTTATAAATTATTGTCATCAGAAACATGACAATTCCTCACATCCATCATTTAAGGTAAGGTAAGGTACTCAGCATCACGATTCGTGGAGTCATACCTACTGAGAGAAGGGTTTACAAGTAATTATATAGTAGGTACTAGCTTTTGCCCGCGACTCCGTCCGCGTGTAATCGGTTATTGCGGTAAAATTAGCCTTAAATAGGCTACTCTTCCTCAAGAGTCAAATTATCTTAATGCCAAATTTCATTAAAATATGTGCAGCGGTTTAGCCGTGAAATCATAACAAACAGACAGACAGTCTTTTTTTGAATTTATAATATTAGTATGGATTTACAATAGGCTTTACTTATGTAAGAAGGTATAGGTTTTCAGTATACAAACAACATTAATCCTTAATTGTTGTCTATTAATATTTAAGTACAAATACTTGAATTCATTAGCACTCCATGTTTAACAATAATTTTTTGCATGTATATTTTTATTTACTTCAAATGTTAAATTTTATTGTTTTGATAGACATTCCAAAATTATTGCATGCTTTGAATATAATTTTAAGTTATTGTAGGCCTAAATGGCAGAAAATAGCGGACCATTATTACTTATGTAAACATCAAATGTATTACACACATACATGTAACGGACACAAAGAACACCCAGACTCAGAACAACAATTTGTGGATCACACAAAGTGTTGTCCTACGTGGGATTTGAACCCACGACACTTGGCAAAGTAGGAAACGGCGTGGTGACCGTTAAACCACTAGGCCAAACGTGCAGTCACCTATGATTCACAATAAAGAATATTGATTGAATAATCTCATACACCTCATACACGCCCGACTACTCCCAGACTAGGCAGAGCATGTACTATGGTACCCAGACTACACTGATAATCATATTTATATATTTATACATACATGTACTGATTATAGCAAAAATAAACCCAGAAAAAAAAATCGTGGTCATCATACCACTATATGTCATGGGTGGGATTCTAACCCTGGGACTGGGACGACATTTGGTTTATTACATGTAGACGATCATGGGCCTTTGTACACATGTCTTTGTTCGTAGCGCCTTGCCTAATGTATATTATTCATATTATCATATATTACCCATTACCAGATAGTGGCAGAACCTTCTGATAAATAATGAAGTTTATGTTAGTATTCATTACGTTACCCAAATGTATAAACATGACCCGACGTATAAAAAGTATAAAATTGCCATTATTCATATGTTCTACCGTTTGTACCCGTTTTATATGAGCCTGCAAAAGTGACTCTACTCTGCCTTGAAAAGCAGGAGCAGAATCCAAGAGTAGTGGTCATCCTCATCATCGTCATCCATACTTGTTGACTAGACTAAAAGATGAAGCAGCATCACTAGGCCGCCATGGTGTGGGTCGCCATGCTGCATTGTCTGCATTCGTAATCGTATGGTGACCACCACTCTTGGATTCTGCTTATGCTTTCCATCAGGCAGAGTCATTTTGGGGGGCCATACATAAAAAAAACATTCATTGCGAATCATCATTGGGCAATTCAACGGGAAAATGGTCGTCTATATTCGTACTTACTGATGAAAATCTTGAACAATAATATTAATACTTGTGAATAGAACCAAAATTAAATTTGAACGTCATGTTGATTACACATGTGTAATTACCGAATTTCCATATGTTGATGGATAAGGAACGCAGAGTGTCACCACCGCTAGTCAAGCTGTGGAGAATAAGAGCCAACTAAGGGAGCAAACTACGTAGATCATCAGCGCTGTAAAGAAATGGAAAACTTGGTAGAAACCCTTCCTTTTTTTAAAAAAAAGACAACCCGCGCATTAGGAGTATACATCCTGTGTCGCGGGGATTTTATAGACATACATGAAACGGTCACAATGAACACCCAGACTCAGTACAACAATTCGTGGATCACACAAAGTATTGTCCCATGTAGGATTTGAACCCACAACACTTGGCGAATTGGCAAGCGGCGTGGCGACCGCCTGAACCACTAGGCCAACCATGCAGTCATATACCCTATAATATATTTTTGGCCTTGCAAAATTGTTGTATATTATTTTTTTTCTATGTTCGATTACTTTTTGTTGCCAAAATATTTTTTTCTTTTTTTTTTCTTTCTATACCCTGCCGTCTGGCCAGCATGGTATGGTAGGCCAACATTTATTTTCTATGAAGTGGCCGATGTCCAGTAGTTGAGTATTAAATACTGTCGATGAGTCTCTCTTTATATTAAGTACAATTTACCATTCATAACGACCATTCCATGCTATACGTGCAAGCGAAAACTTGCTTGCGGGAGATTTGCAATAATGTGTGCGAACAGTGCTACATTAATCCTTTTTACAATACTAAAATAAAGACTTAAAGATAAGGTAAATAATAGTAGGATTAACTACGTGATGCCAAAATAGTGTAGAATATAAAGAGATAATGAAGATACTATAATAGCTAATTGTTTACTTGGTTGTAAATCTTCCATGAAAGTAAAATAGAAATGAACGATATATTATATATTGGGTGGCAATTATGAACCGCGCAATGTTACATCACTTGGTTCATTGCACATATATTCATAATTCTAAATTACTTTAAATTATAAGAAACTTATTTTACCACTAGGAATAATTCGAATTTAAGATGTAATAATAAAATATCATGTATACGTAAACTACCCGAAATTTTCAGTACAAAATATATTGTATCGAGATTACCTGTAACGGATCGTCGATTGTTACGTCTAACTCGTCTTGTTGTTATGTGTTAAGTGTACATTATAAAAAATGTCCTGATACCCTAACATTTTTTGCACGAAATCCTGTTTATCTTCAATTATTATCCATATCTAAGGTTCTGTTTAAAACATATTAACCTAAAGGAGGCTCTAAACAAAATTCAAAATATAACATGGCTATTTGGCCATAGATAAAATGTACAAAATAAAGTAGAACACCAAAATTCGTAAACAACACTTAAGAACTATTTTATCATTATATGCGAACTGCGTAAGTTAAACATTTTTATGGAATACATTCTTACCAATGAAGATGCTACAACAAATGATCCAGATACAATTCATCACCACACAATTTCGAAAACACACAAAATTAGTCCGCAAGTATGGCAATTAAAAGTTTTATAATTATTGTTGTTCACAAACACAAAGCACAGGTGTTTCGCAATTATTTGCGAAAAAAAAAGAAAAAAGTTTTTACAAGTATGCACTCACTGACAGCGGTCTATAATTTTATATCGTTGCATTTACGAATCGTTCGAGTTTAGAAATTGAAACGGGAACATGGCACAGGCCCGTTCGGAAAGATCACGAGCGTCGAGCAGACTGAAGGCCGCGGCCGGCACCGACCACCGCGCATGTGCACACAACCACTTATAATTTGATATCTCACATCACCGCCCCTGTGACATTCTGTGGTAAAACCTACTCGTAAATTATTCAATTTTATATTTACTTATTCGTTCGCTTCTATGGATATATTATGACACGGGTTCTCTGATTTTTTATCGGTGTCAGAAATGTGAATATTATTTTATTACCCTATTTCACTTTATAAGCCCCAATTAAGTAATAATTAAATTGTATGCTTTTTTTACAGAAACATTATTTATCTATACATTTCTACAACACTTACTTGTTTTACGCATTCTCATTCGTAACATATTTTTGACATTGATGCATGTCTCTATTCATACGTTATTTTAGTCTGTATATAAAAAAAACATTTACCATAATACTTAATTCTATTTGTGACGTAGTTTTATCTGTACAAATAATAGTAATATTTTTACTAACAAAATTGAGCTAAACTAAATTATTATAAAGTTTATTAAATTTAAAGTGGTACATACTTTTTCTTATAAAATATCTCAAAGCATTTTTTTTTTCTCCAAAACCAACTGAATTAACAAATAAAAGCTGTTTGGCAAGCGATTCAATAAAATAGTACTTACATTATTACCTAGATTTTAGTCCGTAGAACAAAATTGGTAGATAAAATATTGTTCAAGCTTTAAGATAGGAATAAAGCTGTATTGGAAAATAAACGTGGTTCCCCGAATGTCTTGAGGCGAGAACTCCGATACGTATAAATTCTTCTTTCATGTCAGTATAATCTTTTGTCAACAGCGACAAGGTTTAGGCAAGAGAAACTGCGATATAGTGAATAAATTTCACAATATAAGCAGTGAGTTGCTGTCGTGAAACATGATATGCCATACGAGTATACAATATACTCCCTTATTAAGAATACCTTTTAAGGAAAATATTATTTAGCACTATAATACCCGAATAATTTTGTGCGCGTTCGTAAAAATTGTCGCTCAATAAGCTTACTACGAATAGAAAAGTTATACATTTTAGTTTTGGCTTTGTGCCCGTAACTGTAGCGATTCCTTCTATATAAAGAATAAGAACACTGGCAACATTGACCAAAATGCATAATATAAGAGTTTATAATTTCAGTACTAACCCTCGCCGGGTAGGGTTAGACATACTGTAATAAGGTTACCAAAATTCCATGGAGAGAGCGTGTATTTAAGATTCCAACACCAGTGTACGAGTGTCTACAGTGCGTATTTAGCAGAGCTATTAAATACTTTTTTTAAATAAGTGAAAATATTATTGTATGTATATTTTGTTAGTGTTTTATTTTTAAACTTAACTTTACTGCGGCGCTACCAAAACATCTATACAACATTTTCTCATACTTTTTATGTACTCCCGTTTTATACGACCGTAAAACACATAACCCAAAGCATGACAGTTTTGACGGGAAATCTTTTCATAAAGGTCTGTGAAGTGACAGACTAAAGGGTTGCGGTTTAAGGGTCGGAATGTAAGGCGATTTATTTACGACACAGAAATCTCAACTCGGGTTATTAATGCTTTGAAGTAATCAACAAGGAGAGACCCTTTAGTGAATTGAAATCTAAATCTGATTGTAAAGATGATAGTTTATATACCTATAATAATATTATCAATTAATTTATCTATACATTTGAAGTTACAAAATATCGTGTAATATGTCATTATTTTGTTTTCTTTTTAACCCCCGACGCAAAAAGAGGGGTTTTATAAGTTTAACGTGCCTGTCTGTCTGTGGCACCGTAGCTCGCGAACGTATGAAGCGATTTCAATTTAGTTTTTATTGTATGAAAGGTGAGTTACATGCGAGTGTTCTTAGACATGTTTCATGAAAATCGGTTGAGTCGTTTAAAAGTTATGGGGGTGAAAGTAGGAAAGAATAACCGAATGTCTGCAAAAATATCATCGAGTGGGGTCTCAAATGAAAGCGCATAACGTGTACATTACAAAATAATTATGGCGTATGATTACACGATTAAGTGTTTGTCGTGCCAGTATAATCGTTAAATGACAATTATGTAATTAATAACTTCGACCTGATGCGAAAATCGAAATCGAAATTTAGAACCACCGAAACTTAAGCCGTAGAAAAATAAATGTTAGTGTCAAAAACTATTTTAATCATTAACTTATACTCGCAATAGATTAGGATATAAAAACTAGACCCATTACTTTTTTCATTCGATGTGATATGTAGTTATTGTCCTCCATTAACCACCCTCTCCCATCCACTCAACGCAAAGACAGTCAGACTTGGTAATTACAATCGTGAACCTCTGATAGTTTTCTGTGCAATTCGATTAATTTATCAAACTGAGAACGTAAACAATCTTAACATCGAGAGATTAATCGATCTGTGTACTAGCCAATTAGACGCTGGCTGCTGTGACTTCTTAGAACTAGTTACGTAACCATCGCAGTAAAACAATCGCAAGAAAAGTAAACTAAAAGTAGGTAGTTAAATTAGGAGTTACGAGTTTCGTTTAATTTAACGTTAGTACAACATAATAGCATTTCTTTACGGCTCCGCTCGTGTGTTTGTCGGTTATTGAGGCAAAAAGCAGACGATGTCCTTCCTCAAGAATCAGTTTAACGGTAAAAGTGTAACAGACAGACAGGCAAAGTAGCTTTCTAATTTATAATATTAGTATGAATATGGATAACGTCTCTCATAGTGTCCATATTATTGTTAAAAATAAGCTTTAAATATCTACTATGTATAGTATTTTAAGATTTGTACTATGCGTTTTGGAAAACAATTTGTGTTAACTATAAACATTCCATGTATTTATAAGGCAGTATTCAAATTAAATTTTAAACATTTATCAGAAATTATTTATTTTGTATATTTAATTATTTTTATTGACTAATTAAAGTGTGATTTGATTTGTACCTGTCAGTATCTCAGATTATTAAAGAAAGCCAGATATACCGTAAGAACAAGACAATGAATCTACAAAGTAAATACAGATTATTTAGTTGCTATAATTATTTATTAACCCGATAATTATATTGTTGTGTCGGAACACAAAACGTCAACCGTAGCTCGACTGTGATACCAGTTTTTGTTTATTTGTTTTCCCTTCAATTAGGGAGATTACTTGTTAGTCCATTCCATTCAGACATTAGTAAACCTCATTTCTATATTTAGGGACTTGGTTCCTAACCTCATCTGAAAGTATTCTTTGGTGATACATACAATTATTTCTAATAATTATTACATACAAACAATTTGTGGATGTTTCTACAAATTTCTGTTCTGTGTATAGATGTGTTTTATGTCTTAAATTTGTGCTTCACATCATAATTGAATGATTGAGAAAAAACGTTTATCCGCAGAATATAAAAAAAATATTCAGATCATACATTACAAGTACTTTTGATAAAGTAATTGATTTTAGCTTTTTATAATTTTTACACGAAATTTACACGCAAAACGACAATATTATAAAAAGTTAGTGCAAAATAAAGGTTGCTGAGAGTTTGCAACAGTAACTAAAATAAAAACCATAATATTTAGAGTTCATTAATATTAAAATACCCTTTTTTCAATCTTAATATTTATCCAAAAAATCGGGGATTTTTACTGCGTATCGGTATCACTTTTACTAGTATCATTACACACACAAAGATGTACGTGTTCCTACAGTGTCGCACCGACTGTCACTCACACTAAAATAAATCAATCGGCGTCATGTTATTTGACAAGAACGTTCCATCTGGCTTTCTTTTGTAATCTGAGGTCAGTATAGTCAAATCCAAATCCAAAATAGTCAATATCATTAGAGACCTCATTCAACGGACACATAAACTACAAAATATTAAAGTACAAAAATAATGATATGTTTGCAACCACGTGTTATTTTCTGGCACATAAAATAATTACGTGCCAGAAAATAACACGTGGTTGCAAACATATCATTATTTTTGTACTTTAGTAGAAATATCCATGTCATTGTTTATAGAGTGTGTAGGTTGATCAATAACACGAATGTTAAGATAACATGAATTAGTAAATTAAAATCTATGTTATTATCACCACTATTACAAAATTAGTTTTCATGACATGAATATGTCTCTACATGTGAACTGAAACAGTGTCAATATAATACTAATCCCACCAAAAACATTTTCATGTAAAATGTTGCCAAGACGACTGCATATGGCTTACCCTGTGAAAAAGATATCAGATCTCATGTAGAGTCAAGGTTCCGAATCTACACGCCCTAACTCTACCAACCCTAACTCTACCAACCCTAACTTCATAAACTCTACATCTCAGTAAAAATGTATGGCTTCGCCGTTTCGCTACCATACCATCATGAAGGGGAAACGAACGCCTTTTGTGTTTGCAAATATCTAGTTTCTGAAGTAATGCGTTATACGAATATTTAGTTTCTGAAGTAACGAAACAGCCAAGCCATACATTTTTACTGGGATGTAGAGTTTATGAAGTTAGGGTTGGTAGAGTTAGGGCGTGTAAATTCGGAACCTTGGCTCTACATGAGATCTAATATCTTTTTCACAGGGTAAGCCATATGCAGTCGTCTTGGCAACATTTTACATGAAAATGTTTTTGGTGGGATTTCATTTCTTTTTGTAAGTTGCTTGAGGCAGTATTTTTTCTTTTTTTAGGCTGTTTTTCTTGTACATCTTCTTTCTTCTTTCGAAAAAGTCCGTGTACCAAAAATAAAACCTCTAGCATAAACATTTGTGAAAGTCTCATATAAACTTCCACCCTCCAAATTTGAGGGTTGGGGGGCAAAAGTAATAGGTTTATGAATTTTTCTGTTGTTTGTATACTAAACTTAGTTTACATACCAAATTTCAGCTTTCTAGCACTTCAGGAAGTACCCTAACAGTTTTGATGATCATCAGTGTGTCAGTGACGAAATCGGTGTTTTTTAGGTATCAATAAAATCTAAAGTATCAGAGCTATGCAATTGAAACTTTGTATGTTTCATAAGTCTATTGGTTACATCATATTCTGAGAATTTGAACTATCTGGTATATCGGGAACCAAAGTTATGAGGGTTCAAAAAAACGACGAAATACTTAGAGAAAAGGTAGGTAGTGCCCTTTCGCTTCGCTTGGCTCGTCTTGGCGGGGGCACGACCGTGCCCCCAGATACCGAGATAATGACTGTAATTTAATATCATTTATTAATTTTCTGTAATATGTTTTACGAATCAATTTGGTTTTCAAGTATAATAGTGATAAAAATAACTATATCCTTTTTGATGCAGTAAGATATGACAACATCTAATTTAGATAAACAATAAAAACAAAATAACTGCCTCGTTGGTCTCGCGGTTGGTGTGTGCGACTGCTGATCATGAGGTCTCGGGTTCGATTCCCGGGTCGGACCAAATGTTTGTATGATCTACAAATATTTGTTTCGGAGTTTGGGTGTTTTCTATGTATAATATGTATGTATTTACAAAAACAAAGTATATAATGCATTTGTATCAGTTGTCTAGTACCCATAACACAAGCTCTGCTTAGCTTGGGACTATATGGCGTTGTGTGTTAGATATCCGAGAAAGGAAAAGAAAAAGAATATAATCGCTGAACGTGAACAAAATCGAAATGGTAGGTAATAAATGAATTTATTTTCCAAACAGATTATTTCAAATACTTTTACACATCGATTCATAAAATACCCAAACTATTCCTATTTTCAAATGACATTGAAATATTATTATTATCTGAAATACTTTAGTCTTAATTAATTTCAATAATCAAGAATTTATGATTGAATAAAATCCCTATGGATCTAAATTTATGGTTCTTTTATATGAAGACACATTCACTCCCTTTTATGGTAAAGAATTATTTAACTCCTGAGCTGTCAGTCGCGATATCCAGTGTGTTAGTCAGTAATGTGAAACTCACCTAAAGTTACGATGGTAACACACTTACTGGTCAGTGCCTTGCAGCAACGGAAATTGTCACAAGTATATTGACCGCTGTTCCGATGTCGGGCTTTACATAAACTGACGAGTTTTTTCCCTCTGACGACGATACCAATTTCCTCATCGGAAGAGCCTTCCAGCAAATGATTTAAGATAGTGAGGTCAACCGCTTTTAATAAGACCCCCGCTTCCGATAGTTGTATGAGGTGGATGAGGTCAACAACCGTGAACATCATGTGAACTTATTTAGGCTACATAAGCAGCTACTGTCCTCTCTGTGTTCTTTGAGGGTATGGTTTATTTGTTTCAGAAACTAGAACCAGCTAATAAATGTTTCAGCGTATTGTACTTGAGAAAACACACTTGTGACTAGAATTACAACTCTAAGCACTCACATGACGTTAACGGATTCCCTTCGCCCAATCTGCAGTTAGTAATTCCACTTACAATTAGGTTAACTGATACCTTTAAACGAGCAATTCTTGTATATATATATAATCTGAATCTCGGAAACGGCTCCTACGCTTTTCATAAAATTTTGTATGCAGGTGGTTTCGGGGGCGATAAATCGATCTAGCTAAGATTCATTTTTAGAAAATGTCGTTTTATTCGTGTTTTTAACAATCAAATATATGAAATCAATGTACATCTAGCGCCATCTATCGCAACTCGAGCAAACTACATTAAACTATACTGGGATAAGGTGCAGAATAAACAGTATCAGGGCGTACCAAGAGAGGGCACCACTTAACTTATAAACAAAAAGGGTAGTCCCAATGTTGCCAAAAAACCCATTTATAAAAAAAATACTGAGCGACGCTCGGTCATCCAGGTACTAGAGCCAAAAGCAAGCTACCGTTAACAGGAAAGGGTAAGTGATAAACAGCATGTAACAGGTATTGCTGTTTCAATAAAAAAATGCAATAAAATCATGGAAAAACAAACCATCTATAATATTATCTAAAACATACAAAGACTAAAATATGACCTCAAATTCATCCTGGCTGTCTCATATTATTTGATAACCAAATTCTACGAAAATATATTAGCTCAGTACTTCAAAGAAATCCCATATACGTAGGCCTGTATATCTTTTTAATAATAGCAATTTACTTTCCTCTTTTCGAATACAAATAACATTACAAAGTCTAAGTAAAAGAGTAACCTTTAATCTTACATACTTTTAGTATATTATATATGACAACCAATTTGGAAAGAAACAACTGCCATGTGAATTTATCTTTTAATCACTATAATGAGTAAACCCTACTACAGGGGAGGTCGGGAACAAGATGTCTTATACAAGTACATAAAAAAAACATTTTAATTAAGACCTTACACGTAGAAACAGCTTTTCCGAGAAGTTTCAGAAAGAAAGTTAAAAGAAATGGTAGAACTCGGATAAGTTACAGAAGGAAAACAAAAGAGCAGTCGCTGCAACTTGTGTGTTTTACAAGTTTGTAAAGGTGACCAAATTGCCTAAGGCTAGGTTTCAAGTTAAAAGAAATAGTGTTACTTTTGTTGCTGTCTTTTTCACCCGCATGCGACGTTTTCTCAAAATATTCACTTACCAATTCTGTTTTATAATAATGATATTGATATTTTTTTAGGTATGTAAAATACTTTTATTACATACTAGCTGTGCCCGCGACTCCGTCCGCGTGGAATAGTGACTTTGGGCAGCAGTTTTCGGACATTTCTTTTGGTTCATAAACACCGTCATTTGAGTGTTTAGAATAATCGAATTTAAAGTAATGCTTCTCTATACACGACATTAGACGTATAGCCATCGGGGATCAAAGCATAGAGGTTGCTAGGATTGCTAACACGTGACAGAGCTACATAAAGCTGATCGTGTGAAAAACAGTTAATACTTAGATCTACACCCACAACTTTTAGCGTACCTATACCGTGGGCTGTATTTATTGTCACCGCGAAACATAGGCTCACTGGAAACCGGACTCGTTTAAAACTAAACGGAAAGTGGTTTGGGATTCGAGGAATCCGAGGAATAAAAACACTATCACCTTTACCGCACCCTGTTAAAATCTTTGGTCACTTTTAATCTGGTACCGTTGCCACGTTTTGGCGGGCTTAAATATTTAAGGGGCATTATGGGTACGCCGACTTTTAAATTAATTTTATGAGCTGGTAGTCCAGTAGCACTGAGGGATCACGCGATAATGCATGAGATTCACGATCGATGGACAAACGTGCCTCACGCTGTTCCCTGTTCTACCTAATTCGAGTGGCCATCATTCGAGAACGATGTGAACTGAATCGAGATTCTCGCTGAGCCGAAGTTTCTGTAGCACGAAACCTGGCCTGACGGTCCTGAGATGCAGTGAGAGCCTCATGATCTTCTTCAGATTCCTGTGATCGAACTAATCTCACCCCTTTAGCATTCCTGCTGCACTGGGAGAGGTTGGATCTTTTTCGAGGCATTCTTACAATATACTAACAAAACATAGTTTAGTAAACACGTTCTTATCATAAACAACTAAATTATAAATACTTACAGATTATTACACAGTTTCATTTATTACAGTTTAATAACTATTAAGACGTGTCAACCCAATCTATTAACTATCGAAAACAACCAAAGGTGTTAACTATAGAAAACAACCAAAGGTGTTAACTGTAAGTACTTCCTGTTTTTAGAAAAATACCGAAAGCAAGTCAAGAAAAATAACGTAAGTTATATGTATCACTGACCTTTTTTTTTTACGTGTGGAAATACCCTCGGACCGTTACCCCATCGGGGTTTGCGGCGGGGCGGTGTGTCGGACTCGAACCGAATAAAACCACACGGTGTGCCACTCTGCGCCTGAGACGGGAGGGACCCGGGATCTTAATATATATTAACACATCCAAATTCCTCCCAGCGCCTGCCCGCACGGAAGCGGGCACCGGCGGCGGATTGGGTCCGAGTGGAGGTCGTCCTCCCGGACCTTCTCCGCCACCTCCATCTGCGAGATTACATCTTCGCAGAAGGTTGTGACCGCGGTAAAACTGCTGCGAGAGATCTCCTTCGATGACTGCAGTGAGGGCCCGACGCTGCGGCGCCCAAGCGGGGCAAACCGTCAGCGTGTGCTGGGCCGAGTCCTCACTGTAGTCGCAGTGGTGGCAGGCGGGACTCAATTCCCTCCTGGCGACCAAGTGCAGGTACCTTACGAAGCAACCGTGCCCGGAAAGGACCTGTGTCAGTCGGAAGGAAAGGGTCCCGTGCTGCCGCCCTGCCCACTCGAGGATGACCGGCTGGAGAGCCTCCACGGCGGCAAAGCCAGCACGTGGTCTCCAGCTGAAACGACCATCTAGCCATCGTGGCTCGACGGGCGGCTTCACTCCACTCGCGTACTTCGGGCGGAGGGCGAATGCCACTCTCCGCCCGATATTCAGCCACCCGTCGATAAACTTCGGCGAGCACTTCCGCTTCCAAATCCCACGGGGGTATTCCGGCCAGGGCGCACGCCGCCTCTCTCGACACCGTGCGGTATCCGCGTATGGCTCTGACTGCCAATACCCTCTGAGGCCGCCAGAGGCGGGCCTTATTTAGGGCAGTCAGACCCGCCACCCACACCGGTGCACCATACAGCGACATTGACCGGACAACTCCCGTGTACAGGAGTCGCGTTGCGACGCTGGCTCCACCCAAGTTGGGCAAAAGTCACTCAAGAGCGGAGGCAGCGTCGACCAGCTTTGGACCAAGCTGTCGGAAGTGCTCGTCGAAGTCACCTACTGTCGAGGATCAGGCCCAGATACCTCATCTGGGCCCGACGATAACACTAAAATGGGACCACACGGGAAGCACCAGCTTTCAAATAAAAAATAATCAACAAAATCGGTTCACTCGGTCGAAAGTTATGAGGTACAAAAATAAAATAAAAATTAAAAAAATACAGTGGAATTGAGAACCTTCTCCCTTTTGAAGTCGGTTAGTTACTAAATGAAATGGTTTTTTTTTATACATAAAAATTAGAAAATATTTTAAACTAAATAAGTAAATAGGTATAAGGTTTATAAAAGAATCAAGAACTTGAAATCAAACTAACCTATACAAAATAAACATACTACTCGTATATGTATTTACAAACCCTATAAACCCTAAAGAAATATGTTCTTATTAGAAACGACTAAATTGTAAGTACTTTCAGATTTTTACACATAAAATTAAGAAATAAAAAAAATCAAGAAAAGAAAATAATGCTCTCGGCGCGCTTTATATACCGGCGTGGTCGCGCAGCCGTTTACAATCTACAAACGTCCAGCTACCTGATTCTTTAAATTGGCATAACTTTTTTGTTTATGAACCGATTGACATAAAACAAACACTAAATGTTAAGTGAAGCTTACCACAATATATTAGTGAAAACCACATTTCAATCGGATAAGCTACTTCTGAGATTAGCGTGCACAAACGCACAGACAAACAGATAAACAGACAAAAATTCTAAATATCATTGTTTTGGGTTCTATCGAGTTCATAAAGCCCCCCTATAATCGTTTTCCTGAGATATCTTCCATGTACAGACAGCGACCAGTTACGATTTTATTATATGTATAGATGTACATAACCATAATTAAAATAAACTATAACAATATTTACACACAAGCGTCAAAAAACTCCACATCATTTTTGATATTAAATTATTTCTGTGATTTGAATAAAGCTGTACTTAATTCTAAATTATATTCTTATTTCATTATTTACAATCCTAAAAAGCGATAATGGCGACACCTTGTCGAAGCCGGCTCTATCCAAGTGCTCTTTATATACTAGTTTTACCCGCGGTGTCAATCACATAAAAGTAACTTATAGATCCTTCTATTATTGTCTATTTGAGGTATTCTATATATTTCTGTCTGTTCATATAAGTATGATAATTTGTACGCATCATTCTTTGTATGAGTGTGTTCGAATTTATTGTTATTGAGTTAAAAAAGTGAAATTTTATCCGCGCTTATTATGGTACTTTTTTGTCCTGAAGCTCAGAGCATTCAGCTTGCCAATTTAAACTCAGCTATGCACCTTATCAAATTTAACTCATTAAAAAAATCCTTGCTCAGGTATTCAATGTCAGTTATGTTTAGATTTTTGTTTTAGAGTCAGGTACTTTTATGATTGTACTTAAATAATTCTTTAAAATTTTCAATATCCAATAAAACATTCTATATTTAATTTTATAATAATTATAATTCGACTTGGACATAATGAAATATGACTTTTTCCAAAATAATATTCTCCAATTTAGGATTCATTATGCCATTAGACAGTAATTACAATAATTACATCCGATAATGAGTATAGTAAAATATATAGGGTTCCATGGTCATAATATACAAAATAGATATTGTGACAAAGAGGGTCCACGGTATACAAGCCACGCATTTTGTATCGGATATCGACGTGATGCCTTGGAGTGCATTCAAGTGTAAACCTAACTACCGGTGCAAGTCGCTTCGTCACTGAAATCGATCCGAGTACCGTAAAAATATTCGCGTTTATTACTTGATAGTTTAGTTTTTGAAGTTAACTTCTAATGCGACTTCAAACAAGGTTGCATTAAACGTTTAACAATTGCGTTAAACGCTTAACGCTACCAAGGAGGGGGTATAAAAGCACTGTTGCACATTACGAAGTTTTCAAACGTTTAACGCTACCATGGAGGGGGAATGAAAGCACTGTTGCACATTACGAAGTTTCACTTCTTCCGCGCGGAGGGACTCCACGCATTTTTTTGTTATTATAAATGTATGCAACATAAAAAAATGTCACCCGAGCTATTGTTACAAATCTGTTGACACCTCATTCATTAAAATCGGTTTAGTAGTTTTGAGCTACGGTGGTGGAGCATATCAACATAACTGTCAAAACTATAACCCTTTATGTGTTGCATTTGACCAATACGTTCAGAGTGAACGTATTGTTCATATCTTATATCTCCTCAATTATATATAATAATAACATTTATAAGGCAATAATAAGTGGTTTTTGGTCCATTCCCGTCTTCAAATATATATAGTTATCCAACGAGTAAATTAATCATGTAAGTCTAATGGATACATTAATATAGATACTTGAATTATCTGATGTTTAGTTTAATTTACAGTAGCCGCGGTCATAGGCTGAACGTTTGCTGTTCTCATCTCGTTTTTTCATTCGCTCTTAATTTATTAGCATCAACCCAACTAAATGATTTAGGACGTAATAAACGAATAAATAAAACAAAATATAACTTAAACGCTAATTAATAAAATGTATCGTGTCACAAATATATTTTTTCGTTGTGTCAACGTGATTGATTAATAATAACATTGATTAATTAATACTAGATACATATTATGGATAGTTCCGGTACCTTAACGCAAAAATAAAGAAACGAAAGCTAATCATTTACGTAAATAATATGACCTTGTCTTGTTAATAGAAAAATAACAATATTTTATTTCCAAGAAAATAATATTATAATACAAAAACAAAAAAAGATAGCTTATTATTGATTTCACATATGTGAGTATCTCACAGTTTTAAACAGGCCGTAATTACTAGATGTCAGTAAGTCATCCATATTTATATCAACTATGTAACCCCTGAACTTGTCAGGTGGAAACTCACCGGTTTCGACTCAGGATAAATATGAGACCTCAGGGCGCCGTAAGAATTTTGATAAATTTAAAGTGAGGGTGCAGAGGGTCCACGGGAGGCTTCAGAGAAACAACTTACGACACATACAAACTTTAATTTTGTTCAAGAAATTATATTTAGATTACAATTGTTAAATAAAATTATAAAGATACATACAAGGTAGGTTGAAATAAAAAATAAAAATTATACAGTCTTTTTTTTTAAACAATAAGCCTGTAGACTGGACAGCACAGGATAGCCACCCTCTGGTCACCTTGCTGACTCGAGGTAGTCAGCCGTAGACTCTCTCCAGCTCAAGGCAGCTTGAGGAGACGTCCACCAGTGATCCACTTGTAGGTGCTAAGTAAAAAGTATTAATTAATTAAATTTAAAGTTATGTAAACTTCCCTCAAGGTAGGGCAGAAATCTTGAGGAGTGAGCTGTGAGCTGCTAATAGTCAATCCTCCTCAGCAACAAACCACGAACCACAAGACGGGTACAATGTAGGTAGACTTTCAGCTGTAATCTATCGACCCTATAAACAAAATTAAATAACCTGAGGACATATTCTACATACAAAAAGATAATAAGGAAAAACCTTTTTGAGGTTAACTTACCACAGACAGTGGGACTTGAACACTCACAAACACTACCAACAAAGATATAAATATTCACAGTAAGCAAAGCTTCCTCAGAGTTCAAAAGAGAAGATTAAGAAATGAAGAATCATCTGCCACACACCCATCTTTATAGACTTAATATCGAATCCTCTCGATGAAACCCCTTCCCCATTTCTGGATGTGCGAACAAGACGTACAACTTCTATACTGCTTGTTTATTTGCGATCAATTTAAAATGTAATGAGAATCGTATGACACACATATGATAATGTCTCACTGTTACTAAGTGTCCTAATGTCAACAAAAAATCCTTCAGAACATACGCCACCTAGTGCAACCTAGGTGCACCAAACAGCCCGGCAATTCGATCGCGCTCCACACCCAATTGTAGTTCGAACTACAGTGAACGAGAGGGCGCTGAAAACGAAAATTGTTAAACAATGAAAGTCAAAAAAAAAAACGATGTTACACCACCCCCTCCCCACAGTGTTCCCTGAGTAGAACACGAAGGGAATAACCAAAACAGTAGCAAACAAAGAAAAAGCTGTGATGTCCTCAAATGATAGGACACACAGAGTTTATAAGAAGAAAATCTAAAATTTAAAGTATAGGTAGGTTAAGTTAAAAACACTTAACTCCTAGAGATACTGCTTTACTGACATCACACCCTAAATCACGGCATACTGCACACATATATGTGCAACCGAGTGGAGAGGTGTGTGTCGGAGAGGAACTGTTCGATGCGAAATTTGTTATCTCCCTATCTTACGTTCGATTTGGAGAGTGGTCCGATACAGTGAGGAGAAGGAACACAAGGTTGTTCCTGCTCACTACACTTAGATATCGGACAGATCACAAACCAAAAGCGAGCGTTTAGCAGCCACTACGCTTAGGTACCAATTTGTAACAACTAGACCCGTCAGGGGGGAACAAGTTGTAACCCATGGACCTATAAAAAAGGAGGATTAAAACCTTGCAGTCCCCAGAATCCTGATCAGGCGTGTCACTCGTCGGCAACCCAGCAATAGTTTTTGCTTTGGGTAGCATCGTACAGTCCGTCCTCTACACAAGTGAGGTGTAATTTATTTGTTCACTATGTGTAGGAAGTATCTCCCTTTCCTAATCATCAGAGTCAGAGTCGGTATCCGCTTCTGACACAGACAAAATTTTGACTAACATGTCACGGATACCTACTAGTTCTGGACAGACAAATGCAATACACTATGCTAACCTAGTTAGAAGACAATTAGCCCTCAATGTAACTCTTCGGCGACTAGCCTTAATAGAAAAAAAATCACCTGAAGAAAGGACTCCTTCCAGTTCAAGGACCTTCGGCTCTCAGGAATACAGCTTAGAAGCAGCAGAAACAGGGACAAAAGCGCTGGCCTTAATGCTGCCACGCCGGATAAGCCGCAACGCAGTGCGCAGCTCACTCCTCAAACTGATCACCGTGTCATCGGGATTCGCTGAAACACCCACGGCAGACAATTCGTTAATAAGTTCATCCTTTTCAATGATAATCAATATATTTAATCAGCAGGGACATGATGTTTTAAAAATTCAAAATAAAATTAATGTCAAGTTAACTAAGTTAAAATAAAGCACTAAGATTTCTTCTTAATGTAAAAAATAAAAGATTCAGTCCTACAAAAAGATTAGACTGAATGGTATAAAAATAATGTGTTACTATATTAACACAATAACCTTTAAAAAAATTAATCTTAAATGTTACTTTTAATTACAAGTTAAAATTATTTGAAACAGTTTTATTTAATTTGTGGGGTAACAAAAGAAAACTTTTTTTTGATCCCCTTTCTAACTCTAAGTGTTAGCGAGGTTTTTAAATGATGACACACGTTAGTTTTAGACGTATATTGTATATAAGAAAATTGCTTGTTACAATAGTATTTTAATGTACGTGTGTTCACTTGTTCGGCGCGGCGATGACAGTTGTGACAGCGCGCTTTTTAGCGACGCGCGCGCCGGCACGGCGGGTATTCTCGTTCGTTCAGTAACAAACTGGCCCCCTTGGAGCAGGAGCAGCATCCTGGTCCAATTTCAATGGTAGAGGGCAGAGCCGGTTCCAGGCTCTGCGCAAGGTGCCCGAAGTGGTTGTGACATCTGCCACCCGGTTGACACCATCGGTGCCTGGGTAGACGGTGGTGACCCGTCCCAATAGCCACCTGTTCGGCGGCAGCCGATCGTCCTTGACAAGGACCATCTCTCCTGGCTGTGGTTGACCCTTGTTTGTACGCCATTTGTTTCGAATCTGCAATTCTGAAATGTACTCCTTGTAGTACCGATTCCAAAAATGTGTCTTTAATAATTGTATCCTGTTATATCTGGACAGTGTGTGAACAGGAGCCTGATCAACCTGGGGTGCGGGTAACATTGCGAGTGTACGTCCAATCAAGAAATGCGCTGGCGTAAGCGGAACTAAATCTGATGGATCAGATGAAATTGGAGTGAGAGGTCTAGAATTGAGGATTGCCTCTATTTGAACCAAGACTGTGTTCATTTCTTCATAATCTAAATGTGCCTTTGACAATACATGATTTAAATGTTTTTTAATAGATTTTACTGAACCTTCTGCTACACCGTTAAAATGTGGGCTATAGGCTGGGCTAAATTTAAAATTGATTTCATTTTTAGCACCATAGGATGTAATATCATCATGTTGATTCTTTAGAAATCTAGATATTTCGTTGTAAGCACCCACAAAATTAGTTCCATTGTCAGAGTAGATTACTGCCGGTTTACCTCTGCGGGCAATGAACCGATTTAAGGCTGCAATGAAGCCCTCAGAGCTAAGATCGGTAACAAGTTCTATATGTACAGCTCTCACTGCTAGGCAAACAAAAACTGCAATGTATGCTTTCTTGAGCTGACAGCCACGACCTTTCCTGTTCGCTATCATAATGGGACCGGCATAGTCCACCGCTGTATTACTAAAAGGGTAGTCTGCTTGCAATCTTTGTAGAGGTAGATTGCCCATGATAGGCTGGTAAGTCTTGCCTACAAATCTAAGGCAGGATATGCAATTTCTAGTAACCTTTCTACAAAGATTACGACCGTTGACTATCCAGAATTTGTGTCTTAATGTTGATAGCAACAGCTGTGGTCCAGCATGTAAAAGAATTTTGTGATAATGTGTGACTAATATTTTGGTTATGTGATGAGTTGCATCAAGTAAGATAGGGTGCTTTGTGTTGTAATCATAGTGTGAGTTTGACAATCTGCCTCCTACTCTCATTATACCTGAATTGTCAATAAATGGATTTAACTTAAGAAGTTTGTCTTTAGGAGACAGTGGGCGCTTGTTAAGTAAACATAAGTATTGTTCACAATATGAATCGCGTTGCACTTGTTTACATAATATTTCTAACGCGATATTTAGCTCTGTGACAGTCAAAGGACCTGATTGTTTATTGCCTGAATGTTTACAATTAAAAATAAATCTTTTGATATAAGCTATAGTTCGTTGTAATTTACTAAATTCAGAAAAGTTATTAAAATAGTTAATATTGTGACCATGTGGGTCATTTGTAGACAAATGACATGTATGTTTAATTTCTGGCAAACTAGCACTATTCATGTTCTGTGGTTGTGTGGGCCACTGCATGTGTGTTTGATGAAGGAAGTGTGGACCTCCCCACCACAAAAGTGAAGATTGAAGTTGAGATGCATTCAGCCCCCGAGAGCCTATATCAGCCGGGTTCATGTCTGTGGGAACATAATTCCATGAACTAGGGTCAGAAATTTTTGCAATCTCATTAATTCTATTATAAACAAATTGTTTTAGCTTTAACTTGCATGTTTTTATCCAGCCCAGCACTATAGTTGAGTCACACCAAAAAAACACAGAGTCAACCTTTAAACGCAGTGAATTTACTACCTTTGTCATCAACCTTGCAGCGAGAGTTGCACCACAAAGCTCCAACTTAGGCATAGTCAATCTCTGCTTGAGTGGCGCTACTCTGCTCTTTGCAAGTAGCAAATGTACTTGTACATAACCAGTGTCAGACACTGAGCGTATATATATACAAGAAGAGTAGGCCTTAATGGAGGCATCAGAAAATGCGTGCAATTCTACCTTAACACATGAATCACACAACACTCTACGAGGGATTTCAATTTTGGTGATTTCTGGTAAGTATTTAATAAACTCATGCCATTGCGACTCAACTTCAGCAGGTAACTGATCATCCCATGTAATATTCTTAGCCCATAGTGTTTGTAATATGAGTTTTGCCTGTAACATGCAAGGATTAATTAAACCAAGCGGGTCAAACACTTGAGCAATAGTGGATAAAATAGTGCGTTTATTTGTGTTGGACTGATTTGGTATTTTATTTATTGAAAACAATAGTGTGTCTTTCTTACATGCCCAAATTAAACCCAGTGTTTTTGCATACTCGTGTTTATTTAAGTTTAATAGCTCATCTGTGTTGTTTTCAAGAACAAGCTCATCTAGGATAGAAGGTTGATTAGACCGCCATTTCCGTAAACGGAAACATGCGCCCTCTAATGTTTCAATTACACCTTTACATGTTTGTATTAAAGTGTCTTTATCTTCATGACCTGAGATATAATCGTCAACATAAAAATCGTGTAAAATTGTTTCACGTATAGCCTCATCGGTGCATTCTTGACCCAATTGTACAAGACATCTTGTTGCGAGATACGGCGCTGATGCTGTCCCATATGTAACAGTATTTAATTTATACTGTTTAATAGGTTGGTTAGGGTTAGAACGCCAAAATATTTGTTGTAAACCTCGTTGGTCATTGTTAACATAAATTTGTCTGTACATTTTTTCTATATCTGACGTTACTACAAACTTATGTTGTCTAAATCGAATTAGTATGCTAAGCAAATCGTCTTGCACTGTTGGCCCAACATGCTGAATATCATTAAATGATAAGCCCGTGCTTGTGACAGCTGAGCAATCAAAGACAGTGCGTAACTTAGTTGTGAGGCTTTCTTCACGCAAAATGCCGTGATGAGGCATGAAGTAAGAAATGCAGTCGTTTTGTGGTATTAGATTTTCTGACATGTGACCTAACGCCAAATATTCGTTTAGAAAATGTGTGTACCTATCTTTGAATTCAGGGTTACGTTTAAATTTACGTTCCAAAGACTGGAACCTCACTAGTGCTTGTTGTTTGGAATCACCTAATGATTCAGGTGATCCTTTTAATGGAATAGTAACAATAAATTTGCCATCTGGGTGGCGCTTTGTTGTTTGTGTAAATATTTGTTCACACTCACTCTCACCTTTAGTATGGATTTGTTGAGTAGAGGGAACAGCTTCTAGTTCAAAAAATTTGTCTAATTGCTCATCAAGCTCAGTGGTGTGAAAATGGCAATGGACTGTATGATTAGTGTTAGATTTGCCATCTGGGTGGCATTTTGTTGTTTGTATGGACCCTGTGACAAGCCACCCTAATGTTGTTTCAATTAAAGTTGGCTTGTTCCTGCCAAGGATAATGTGATTGTTTAGAAGGACATCCCAGAAGATGTCCGCCCCCAGCAGCATCTGCACCTCAGACGGTATGGAGAATGTTGGGTCTGTGAGGTGGATGTGAGAGGGAATAGAAAGGAAATTGCAATTAATTTTTGAAGTAGGTATCAATTGAGTAATATGTGGCACAACAAAACAATTAATTTTATTAGTATAGCCACTGTTTGTGAGTGATGATATAGTGACATCACATCTTTCAGTAATTTTTGAGGACTGCTCATTCAACCCTTGTACTAAAAGTGAAGTGGAATAACTGGGTATTCCTAATTTAGCTTGTAAGCTTTCTGTTATAAAACTGGATGTACTCCCATTGTCGAGTAGTACACGAACTTTGTGACTCTGACCATCACAATCTTGTATATGTATTATAGCAGTAGATAGGAGTACCTGACTGTGATGTATGGTTGAAAGTGTGACACTATTCAATTCTGTTTGTTTCTGTTCCTGTATAGTGGGCAACACAACACAATCTTCAGTGGAAGTGGAAGCCTTAGGAACAGTATTACTGTGTGTGACAGTGTTATTATTGTGTAACAGAGTATTATGGCGCTGTGTGCACAGCCTACAGGAACTGAGCCTACAACGCTCTTCATCATGTCCTGCTCGCAAACAATTTGTGCATAGATTTAATTGTTTAACTCGTTCTATACGCCTTTCAATTGGCATAGATTTAAATTTGGTACATTGGTAAATTGTATGAGTGTCTTTGCATACAGGACATTTAAATAGCGCTTGTTTTTGTGTTTGTTGATTCACTACAAAGGTTTTGGGGCGGTTAGGAGTGATGTCGCTGTGTCTCCGGAATGATTGTTGTTTTGGTTGTGTTGTTGACTCTTCCACAGTCTCTAGTAAGTCAGCACGGTTTTTTAAAAATGTAGTGAAGTCTTTTAAGGTAGGTAATCTTGTGAGATTGTTGCGTTCCTCTTCCCAGTCACGCAGTGTGCATGAGTCTAACTTACTAGTTACCATGTGTATTATGATAATGTCCCAGTGTTCTGTAGGTAAATTTAGTGTTTTTAATGCTCTTAAGTTTCTATTTACAGAATCTACAGTGTTTCTTAAAGCCTTTGAGGATTCTTGACCTACTGGTTTTATATTAAATAATGCTTGTATATGATTATTGACTAAGATTCTATCGTTATGGTATCTATCACATAGCAACTCCCATGCAACATCATGATTGTCTGCTGAGAATTCCAATGATTTAATAATTAATGAGGCACTCTCCTTTAATGAATTACGCAGATAATGAAACTTATGAATTTTAGGAATTGTTGTATTGTCATGTATAAGGGATTTGTAAGTGTCATGATATTCTAACCACTCTTGATAGCGTCCAGAAAAGATCGGTAAGCTTATAGTAGGTAATTTAATGTTTGGCCTACCCGGAGGTGCAGTGTTAGTACTAGAACCTGTCATCGATCCAGTCTCCTGCTCCGCAGAGGCAGCATTTACCAACTCCTGTGCAGCAGCCACACAGCCGAAGTAGCTAGTTTCAAAAATCTCCCTTTCCTTGTGTTCATCACCTGGAATTTCCACAAGAGCTTCTATATCAGTCTGAATTGAATCAAATTCGTTGTATAAGTCTTGTATTTTACTTAAACGGGCCTTTAACTCAAACATTTGTAATTTATTAATATTCTGACTAGGCAAGAGGGTATCTAAATATGTTTTAAATATGGTAAGCTTTGCTTTATGGCTAGCTCTGGTTTTCTTTAATGATTTAAGATCCATTGTGCAAACAACAAAATGCTAAGCTTGTTTAAGACAATATGAAACCAATTTCAAATAGCCCAGCTGAAAGAAATAAATTAATTAGCACGCGTCAAGTCATAAAAAAATGGAAATGAAACAGTCACATGGAACAATACTTAAATTTTGAATGTGTATATGCTGGTTAGTTGCTATAGAAAGTGCGAAGCAGGCAGAGCAGTTAGGCAGCACAGTAACCGAGCACATGCAACAGACACGACGATTGCCACGAGTCGTGTAGTAGGCCACCACGCCCGGTGGACTTTGGACCCACGTGCTCAAAATAGGTACCAAACCGCAAGCCCCGTATCTTGGTTTAATATTGTTTGAATTGTATTGTATTTTCTTCTGATTCACGCCGCCATGTTGGACGCGTTGCGAAGTCCGTGATCTTGAAATGCCTCGCTGCTGTAGTATACCGCTTGATCCGCCTTGTTTCCACGGTGTCAAGAAGTATCCGGCTCGAATCTTGTTAGCGAGGTTTTTTAAATGATGACACACGTTAGTTTTAGACGTATATCGTATATAAGAAAATTGCTTGTTACAATAGTATTTTAATGTACGTGTGTTCACTTGTTCGGCGCGGCGATGACAGTTGTGACAGCGCGCTTTTTAGCGACGCGCGCGCCGGCACGGCGGGTATTCTCGTTCGTTCAGTAACACTAAGTTAATTACAGATTAGATTCTATCACATTAATAATGTTTGCTTAATGTTTCTACAACTATAAAGTAGTTACAGATAATCTATATTCAATGAACAATAGGTTCCTGCTTCTTAAAACCATAAAACAACAGAAGTCTTAAGTTATAAAAGTTTTCTTTACTATAAATAAAAGTATACCCTACTTTTATTTATGTAAAGTGTCCTAGATTGAAATTTAAATTGATACACTAAAAGGTTAAATTATCATGTAAAAATTACAAACAAGATAAAGGAAAGCACAATATCCTTTTGATTATATCATGCAAACCCTCTTATAGAATTGAAATGAAGTTAATCACACATTTATCTACTTAATTTGTAAGTAGGTAGGAATATAAAAAGTTAAAATTAAAGTTATTCTAGGAAAACCCGAACAAAATAAAAGCTATGTGTATGTGTCTCTATTACTGTGCTGATCCCTTAGGGAACAAACACAAGAACTTAATAAAAACAACAAACAAACGAAAGAAAAGAAAAAAAAAAAGAAAAAAATGTTCTCGCCAAAATAATTCAAAAGGACTTACCAAAATTTGTGCAGTTAAAATTTTGATTTAATTTTGAATTTTGCTCAAAGCTTTTCCACACCGCAGAGATGGTAATATTGTGCTGAAAAATGCAATGAGAGAATTATTACATGCGAACTGCACTTCACAAAACCAATTAACGTCCTGGGTAGTCTCGGACGGATAGTAAGCGTCTCATCCAAAGTCCTCCCGGGAACTCACACTCAGCACACCCTCAGGGTTCGAGAAGTTAGCCAAACGTTGGTCGCCAATTTGTAACCCCTGAACTTGTCAGGTGGAAACTCACCGGTTTCGACTCAGGATAAATATGAGACCTCAGGGCGCCGTAAGAATTTTGATAAATTTAAAGTGAGGGTGCAGAGGGTCCACGGGAGGCTTCAGAGAAACAACTTACGACACATACAAACTTTTATTTTGTTCAAGAAATTATATTTAGATTACAATTGTTAAATAAAATTATAAAGATACATACAAGGTAGGTTGAAATAAAAAATAAAAATTATACAGTCTTTTTTTTTAAACAATAAGCCTGTAGACTGGACAGCACAGGATAGCCACCCTCTGGTCACCTTGCTGACTCGAGGTAGTCAGCCGTAGACTCTCTCCAGCTCAAGGTAGCTTGAGGAGACGTCCACCAGTGATCCACTTGTAGGTGCTAAGTAAAAGTATTAATTAATTAAATTTAAAGTTATGTGAACTTCCCTCAAGGTAGGGCAGAAATCTTGAGGAGTGAGCTGTGAGCTGCCAATAGTCAATCCTCCTCAGCAACAAACCACGAACCACAAGACGGGTACAATGTAGGTAGACTTTCAGCTGTAATCTATCGACCCTATAAACAAAATTAAATAACCTGAGGACATATTCTACATACAAAAAGATAATAAGGAAAAACCTTTTTGAGGTTAACTTACCACAGACAGTGGGACTTGAACACTCACAAACACTACCAACAAAGATATAAATATTCACAGTAAGCAAAGCTTCCTCAGAGTTCAAAAGAGAAGATTAAGAAATGAAGAATCATCTGCCACACACCCATCTTTATAGACTTAATATCGAATCCTCTCGATGAAACCCCTTCCCCATTTCTGGATGTGCGAACAAGACGTACAACTTCTATACTGCTTGTTTATTTGCGATCAATTTAAAATGTAATGAGAATCGTATGACATACATATGATAATGTCTCACTGTTACTAAGTGTCCTAATGTCAACAAAAAATCCTTCAAAACATACGCCACCTAGTGCAACCTAGGTGCACCAAACAGCCCGGCAATTCGATCGCGCTCCACACCCAATTGTAGTTCGAACTACAGTGAACGAGAGGGCGCTGAAAACGAAAATTGTTAAACAATGAAAGTCAAAAAAAAAATCGATGTTACAACTATATCAACTAGACATACTAAAAGTAACTTTCTCTGTCTGTCTGTAAGTCTGTTACGCTTTTACGGCTAAACTGCTGCACTGATTTTAATGAAATTTGTTGTTGAAAATGTACATAATATATGTGTTGAGCTTATATTAATAATAGGTCTTTACCTATGAAATTGCATTTTTGTATGCAATAAGTGAAAGTACTTATTTTTTCAAACTTTTTTATTTCTGTTATTCGAAATAATCACCCATGCAATCGACGCATCTTTGCCAACGCATTATCAGTTTATTGATGCCCTTCTTGTAAAAATCAGCTGGACGGGAGGCAACAAACTCTTCAAAAGCATTTTGTACTGCCTCTCGGGAATTGAATTTTTACCCACTAAAAAGTTGTCTACATTTTGGAAAAAGTAATAGTCGGTAGGTGCAAGGTCTAGTGAGTATGGCGGATGAGGGAGAGCTTCCAACCCCAGCTCTTGCAGCTGCTTCACGACAACGCGCGACCCCATACTGCGCAACAGACAGTCTCCAAGCTGCAAGAGCTGGGGTTGGTAGCTCTCCCTCATCCGCAATATTATTATTACCGATCATATAATTTTGTGTGCATGTCGGGTCGGTCAATCGGCTAACATATATTTTTCATACCCTTAAATGATAAAGGTTTTTATTTTTTTTTATGCCAAAACAATGTTTGCCGGGTTAGCTAGTGTTATTATTATTTATGCCAGGAATTCTTTATTGATTGTCTTCTAAAAGGAATTATTAAAAATGTTTTAATTTAGTGCCGATATATCAAATATAGAATAAAAGATTATTCATTAAAATAATGACCTACTGAACGTTTGTCAAAGGAAAGCTTACACTTGCCGTAAAAAGAACTTAAATACAGTAGTCTGATTGATGGAGACATCATTACAGCGTTTAATTCTCCTAAAATGAAGACGATTGAAGTTGATTTGTCGCGGCATTTTTCTTTACAAATTTCCACTTTGAAGTTCTTCGGCGTGTGGTTCTATATATCTCATTCTATTAAAAGCGTTTGTTTTTGGCTAAGTATTTTGTCCAGAATATTTCTAGGTATAGTCATTTTTATTATTCCTACTGGTGGTCAATTGATATATGTTATACGGCTACTTATACATGGTAATGCAGAGATACAAGAGGTGGCTGGCATGTAAGTGAACAATATTTTACTCATTTCTGTTTTATTGTAGATAAAGATAAAGACAAAAGAAATATACATGTAATATTCATCATACATATGGATATTACATTTAAATAAATAAATAAATAAATATTTCGGACATCTAACACACAACGCCATCTAGTCCCAAGCTAAGCAGTGCTTGTGTTATGGGTACTAGACAACTGATACAAATACATATATACTTTTTTTTTTTTGTAAATACATACTTATTATACATAGAAAACACCCAAACTCCGAAACAAATATTTGTAGATCATACAAACATTTGGTCCGACCCGGGAATCGAACCCGAGACCTCATAATCAGCAGTCGCACACGCCAACCGCGAGACCAACGAGGCAGTCGTTTCAACTATTATTATGTAGTTTACCCTAGATAAGAAATAAGATTTTAAAAGATTCATTTTATTTTTTCACAACGAGACTGAAAAATCGCCGCTTTACATTGCTACCCTAAATAATATTAATTTAGCAGTAAACAGCAAATACACACATCAAAAGTGTCTAGGGATCAAGCATTTTTATGCGGATTTCTTGAGATTGAGATGTGGCTTTGGCCCTGGCCTGCTCAGTCGCCAGACTTGAACCCGATTGAGCATGCATGGAATATGCTACAGAGAAGAGCTCTGCCGAATATGGAGGGTATCCAGTCGCAAGAAGACCTTTTTTTGTTGTTGCAACGAACATGGGCGGCCATTCCACAGCGTGATTTGGATGAACTCATTTTGAGTATGCAAACCGATTCTTGTGTTGTTAGTGTTCGCGGTAGAAACACGGATTATTAATTGTTTAAGTTACCTAATAAAATTTTAAAGAAAACTGTTATTTCGGTCTTTTTTTCGAACTTTAATGTTACTGGTTCAAATGTCAAAAATCCCTTTATTAGGAAAATGGCAAATTTCTTTATTAATGCAAAGGTGACTTGGTTTATCGTTACTGTGACAAACGAAAACACTTTATTTGATGAATCCTTAAAGAAAATTTTAATTAATATCAATCAGGAGAAAAGTTATTGCAAAAATATATGTTGATCCCTAGACACATATGTTGATCCCTAGACACTTTTGATGTGTGTAGTTAATTAAATTTTATTCATATTGAGATCTATTTTGGTTGAAAATCATAAGTGTAACAAATTTAGCAATAATTAACCCAATATAAGGAATTGATTGACATAAAAATTATGATTTTATATCGAATCTGGATTGATCTTTATAAAGAATGCCATTCATGAAAAAAAAACTATTCAAAATTTACCTTTGTATTTATGCAGTTTTAATTTTGTGCTCGAAAGTATGCCAAAATTTTTAGTACAATACAATAAAAGAAATAAAAATGAAATACCGTGCGTCATTCTTGTTCTGTTCGGTACACTTAAATTGCAAAATTTAGTTTATAGTTTGTCTATTGAAATTTCTACAATTTAAAAATTAAAAAAATCGTTAAAATAAATAAAATATTTTTATTTTATATATACGCATCATTACATATTTCATACATATAAACGTAAGAAGTAAATAAACAGGTAAATAAAATCTCCTATATTAAATTATTAGGGCGTAAAATTTTTAACCGAATCAATACCTGCTATATGTTCAGACGTTAAATTCGTCGGAAATTTCGAAATGACGACCAGTGACGTTTATATTTTTTTAAGTGAAATGCGTGAACCAATGTTTTTGATAATTGAATAGACAACTGAACTTAAGGATACTAAAATATACAGAGTAATAAGATGTTTAGTAGAAGAAGATCCCCATGGGCAATTTTTGTGTATAAAGGAATTTGATAAACACACATTAAATGAATACTGTGCTCGCCAGCAGACTAATCGCAATGAAATTGTGCTTGGTTATACGTTGAATTCTCTACTGGGAACGATTCACTAAATAATGTAAAATAAAGAGACAATATAAGGTAAATTTAAATATTGGCGTAAGCGACGAAGCGTTACTATAAGCATTCTCATCAGTTCGCATGGGTGGCTTCAGAGTTTGGGAAATTACTACTAATACCGGCTTACTGACTTTTTTAGTTACGGTTCGTAACGAAAAATACGTGATAATTTGTATTAAAAGTATTCTACAAGGCGAAGGCTGTAAAAGTACGCCACTTTCATTAATGTCTTAATTTTTCCATGTTACTTATTTCTGGTTCTTTGGTGTTTTATTAGACAAAAATAAATATTAGATAATTTTTATTATAACATTTTTGTCATTATTTTGCAACGGTTTCATAAATGTATGGAAATAAAAATGTTTGATATATTTTGACGTCATATATTATGAAACGTCTAATAAATTGATAAACGCCGGCTGCATGCACGAAAAAGGATTACTCATTGTCCTGTTACACACATTGTCCCGATACTTCCATTGTCCCATTACACTCATTGTACGTCGTTGTTGTCATTTCATTCATTTATTTTTTAAATGTTCCTTTAATTTTGAAGTGTTAAAAAACAATATTTTGTCACTGATATTTCTACTAAAATAAAACTTGACTAAAATTCAGAGCAAAATATATAATGATTGGCTGAACAGCCTATAGGCTTGTAAACGATGACATGCTAATAAATTATATACTATTGAGCAAGGCAGTAAGGCTTTTGTTTATCAATGTTTTACTGAATTCACTTTGCGTTTACGAAAGCTCTCTTCGAAATAGTTGAACCCTTTCTATTTGTTGAGTACACTACAACACACAGACAAAAATTCTATCTTTTCGCTTTTATACATCAACATTTTACTAAAAATGTTACAGTTTCTTTTCAACCGACTTCAAAAAGGAGGAGGTTCTCAATTCGACTGTATTTTTTTATTTTTTTTTATGTTTGTTACCTTTGGACTGGGTGAACCGATTTTAATGATTCTTTTTTTATTTGAAAGCTGGTGCTTCCCCAATGGTCCTATTTAAATTTGGTCCAGATTGAAGTCGGTTTTTTTTTTGTTAATACTTGTAATTATTGATTTGATCATCCAAGTTTAAAATAAAATACCCGCGACCATTTTTCAAGACAAATATAGTTTTGAAATTGACAAAAGTAGACTGTACGGGTCTCTTGAATAGGCATGATCTTCTAAATGTTACTAGAGATCGATGAAGGAACTAATACCCTTAAACGAGCAATTCTTGTATAAATATATATATATATATATATATATATAAATTGAATCTCGGCAACGGCTCCTATGATTTTTATGAAATTTAGTTTGCAGAAGATTTCAGGTGCGATAAATCGATCTAGCTAGGATTCATTTTTAGGTTTTACCAAAATAAAATCAGAGCAAAGCTCGGTCATCCAGGTACTGCTATTTATGAAAATTTTAATGCACCAGTATCACTCTCACGACTAAGGCAGTGGTCCGACTGCCGACGATGATCGAGAAAGGAGTATAACTAGAAACGAGTTGACGATCAGCGGGAAGCGAGTGTGTAGTTTCGATAGTTTTGTCGCTGGGGTACAAGCGAGTGTGCAAGTGCGATGAGCGATTACTCGCGCCACTCTAAGTTGCAAGACACTATGGATGAGTTTTTTTTTATTGAATGTGTCCGACAATATCCCTATCGTAAAAACACTATCGTAAAAAAAATACCAATGAAATTTAGAACCTCCTCCTTTTGAAAGTCGGTTAAAAATACATCATCATTGTCGTCTGAACTAGACAACAATGAGAGTTGCAATGATTTGTTGATATCCTTACGTGTACTTTCAAAGCCGCACTGTATAGAAATGACCAAGCGAACGAGCATCGCTGAGCAAGTTTATCTTTGAAAGCTCTTGTCGCTCAGCGACAAAACTAGTAAAGCGAGTCGTCGCCGGTAGTGTAAACAGTCAGATAGCAACTAATATTATATGCATCTCTTTCGTTTACACGGAATGTATATTTATTGTGCGTTTCTTGAGAGAGAAATTCGCGGATAGTCGTTTTCTCGCCGACCGGTCGGACCATTGACTAAGACGAATCTATTGACACCACGCACATAAAAATACGACAAGCCGTTTAGGCACTAGGGCGTGTCAAAGAAATATACAAACATACACTCAAAAACATAACCCTCTTTCTTTCGCAGTCGGGTAAAAATAATATCACAGCATCCAGATTATCACCATTTTAGGCTAATGTATGTACCAAAATGGTCGTTAGCTCAGCATTGTGCTACTGTGTAAGATAAGAACATTAACAACTATAAATATTTACGCTAATGCTTTTAAAATAACTTGTGCTTTGGTATAAATATCTCCTATCTTTCCTTATATTTTTTTTTAAAGTTTCTAAATAAGTTTAAAAGAAGTTTAATGTAAGAGATAAATTTAGCATTAAGATAATTACCATAATCGTTGATAGCACTTATTTGAATATTAGAACATAAACTTTAAATTCTTTTACAATATCAAGTCAATAAATACGTTTTTATAGCAAAACTTATGTAATTGATCAAATAATCTTCACAAACATAAAATAATGAAACGTTTATTATAAATAGCTAAGGATTGATGTTAAAAGTGGAAATACCACCATATATTAATACCCAGTACTGATGGCAGCCTTATCCTCTTATACAGCTGCAATATTTTATTAACGACTATGCCATAATATTTACTCGAATATGATTATAGATAAGTAAGTTTATATGGAAATGAGGACGCTAGAAATACTTGTAAAAATGAAAAGAACCCTTCCGTGCTAATAAATTACATTGTAACGACACAATAAATCTACTGTGAAACAGAAATTGCGTGCACATAAATGACAAACGTAAATTAGAAACGCGTTTTGGAGTTTTCGCTTAACGTCTTATCAGATGAACCTTCATATTGACTGTGAATACGGAAAAGTTATCAACTGACATTAGGACAATTATAGTGTTGTGAAAGGAAACTTAAAAGTCTAAATAAATAAAAAGTTCCAACTTCAAATATAGAAACCGACTTTTTGTTGTGTAAATCTTCGTTTTTGTTCGACTTGAACGCTACCATATCGTCTTATGACCAGTCGATGTACTTCAATCGAAATTACTGGTAACTAACAAGGTATTGTACTTTTACATTATTATCGTAATCCTGCCCCAATTTCCTCATCTACATTTTTTTTTAATGTAAATCCCATTAGGAATAAATATCCTGTGTCGCGGGGGACTTTACAGACATACATGAAACGGACACAATTAACACCCAAACTCAGAACAACAATTTGTGGATCACACAAAGTATTGTCCCGTGTAGGATTTGAACCCACAACACTTGGCGAATTGGCAAGCGACGTGGCGACCGCCTAAACCACTAGGCCAACCGTGCAGTCAAATCATAATTATAAAAAAATATACAAATACAAAGAAAAATAAGCCAAATAGGAAGTCCGTGCTCACGTCCTACATTATGCTTCTTTTTTCTGTAGGAAATGCAATATAGCTGCATTTTTATTTTCATGTACTATCTGTCCACTTGTTTGAAAGTTTGAATTAATCATAGGATTTAATGTTATAAAAATAAATAGTTATATCTAGTTATCTTTTGTTCTCAAAATTTTGATGCCATGCGATATACCATATAATGATCCGAGACTAAATTTGTTAAATGTTTAAACAGTTTTGACATATTTTTGGTCGAAAACTTATCTTTTAGATAGTTACATGTATAAAATATCCGATCGTTCTTGGTAGGAAATAATCCCATTAAAATATTTATTTTGTTAGCAATCTACTTCCGCGTGTTTTACGGATGGTATTCATTCCAGAGCTTAATTTTATGAATAGTCGTAAATGGACAATTCAGTGTGACAAACACCCATAAAATTATGTTATTACTTTCGATTTAAGCTAATGACCTCAGTAAATCTGGCCCACTGTTTTCTCAGTTCACACTACTCAGAACTGTTTCATTTTTCTTTTTGACGAAAACATGCATTTACTAAATTCATCACTGAATGTTTTTTTATGTATGGCCCGACACATGACTCAACTCTGCCCGATGGAAAGCATAAGCAGAATCCAAGAGTGGTGGTCACCATACTCATTGGCGACCCACACCATGGCGGCCATCGTGATGCTGCTGCATCTTTTAGTCTAGTCAAAAAGTATAGAACTTGTTGACTAGACTAAATAAAGCTAGAGAAATGAAATAACATACAATTGTTATAATAGTTAAAACAACGTAAAGCCTTCAACGGGAGGCTCTTGACAAATGAATCAATGAATTAAAACTAAATGCGAAGTGCTTTCAGTTTTAATTCATTAAAGTTTTGAAATAAAAAATACTGAATGCGAAATTACCAATATATCGCTTTTGGAATGTTTATCTTCTTTAACTAAAATATATGAGTACGATTGTAGCTTTTACACAATTAGGTACTGTAATAACCAGTCATATGCTAGTCTTCCTTTTGTAATTCTTTTTGTGGTATCAAAAATAAATGATCAGGTGAATCACTTATAATGAGATTCGTTTATCATTTACCCATTTTTAAAGAGGACATTGATAATTCCAGTTAAATGTAAAACTATAAAAGATTAAATCATTCTTGTAACAACCTTTAATATATAGAGATAAATGAAATATAAAGGATTAAAGCTTGATTTATTAAAATTAGTAATTATCACAACGTTTTATATAGTGCAATATCCAAGTTAATCTGAATTTCTGAATTAGGTTAAATGTGAAAATGACATGTAGCATTTCCTTTACAGAATAAATTTAGTTATGACCGAGTTACTAGCATCTGTAAGGCTTCTGGATTTGTTCCTACGTCGGAACATATTAATGCAACTAGTGGATCAACTAATGAGTAAGGAGTTTCAATTTCCTTTGAAGCCTCAACAGATAATTTTAGAGAAAGCGGTTTTGTTTACCAGAAAACTTTTCTGGTTATTTTTATCGCTCAGTGCGTCAGATATACTGGGTAAGCAAATAGTTTAAGCATTACCATAATTATGCACCTTACGTATATACGGTAATGGTATACCGAATGCGAGGTATTAAAACGAATATTCAACTCCGAAAGCTGTCTTAAGCTAGTGATGATGAACACACCGATAGGTATTCAAAGTTTGAATTTCCATAAGATCTCCCTACATAACAAGATTTATTTATAACGGTTCCGTCATATTATACACAATAAATCTAATTTAATTTCATTCGCTTAGTTTTACAGGTGCATATAGTAAAGACATTTTTTTATCAAAGCCTGCCAAAGTGACTCTACTCTGCCTGATGGAAAGCATCGTGTGGGGGCCAGCATACTCATTGTAAATGCAGACAATGCAGCATGGCCTCCCATACTATGGCGACTTAGTCACCAGAACACAAATCATAGCATTCATAAAAAATAGGTACAACTCGAAATATGCTCATACATGTGTAACTTAAGAAAATAAAGTTAAATTATCAACTTTTGTTCAAAATTTAAGGCAAATGCAGTTACAAAGTGTCGCGTCTATACAATTCTAGGATCTTATTATTAAAATTAATGTATTTCGCAGGTTCGGTTCGAATATGAATCGAGCGTAGTGCGCAACCGGCCTTAGGGTAGGGTACTATATAGTCCAAGATCCCTGTCAGCCCAGACTTACGTCATTTTAGGAGAGATGAAAGTTTTAGGATCGGTACCCTAACATATACTCAGAAAGGAATGGATATCAAAGGTGGAAAAAAATCATGCTAACTTACGTCATTTTTGGAAGCCTGAATTTTATATATATCATTAAGTATAGTATTTTATAATATTTTCCAATGAGCCAGACAAATCTGACGGGCCTAACACCGTCCCAGACTCGTTTAAAGTTTATAGCAACTAACGCCTCTGCTATATTTAAGGCAGACATACGCATCATGTGTATTGCTATATTTGTTAGCGGGCGTAGGCGTTCATAGTTCTCAACAATATAGACTAAAAACTAACAACACACTAACTCAGAGTAGCCAGGACTTGTAAGAGATAGAAATTCACGCGTCAAAGTGCGTCTCACCTGTACTTACTCTCAAATAATGTTCTAATCCTAAAAAAATCATCTTACCTAAAATAACGTAAGTCTGGGGTGACTGGGATCTCAGTCTAGTACTAGGATACGGTACGAAAGAGAGTTTGGTTTTACAGTAGTTACTGTACAATACTGTAATTGACAGACACACAGTTTTGTTTTCTTTAATGTGGTCAAAGTAATGAAAAAAAGTTCTATTTACTGCTAAATTTTGATATGCTACATTGAAAAAGTCTGGTTATATATTTTTAATTACTGTTTTTATAATGTACTGTTGTAATTGTTTTATGATAATTATAATAATCGCAACCAGTATTATAAGTAAAATTAATGTAAAATATTCTTATATAGTTTTTCCATCTGCTACCTCCGAAGGGGCAGACAGAGGCGAGAACCAATTAATATTCAAATATTCAGCACTAATTCTGATGGTGTAAATGTGTAGTGAATTTTAAATGTTTTAATGAAAACAAATTATTGATCCTTAATCCCTACTATAAATATTCATCTAAATTTGCAATGCAAACCGTATTTAATGGTAGTTTCTCAACTTGTTTGCTGGATTGTATAATGGTCTGATAAGAATTTAATTCAAATGTAAAACCAATTGTTCACCGTGTTAGAGAATCAGGGATTGTTATGATTGAGTAGATTTCTTTAATACAAAACCACAGCTTATGCATTTGAAACCTTTGTATAAAGTTGTTGCGCTATGTTTCACCGAGTGAGTGAGGATACCGGAGTTCCATACCCCAACCCATCCCCCTATCTCCCCACCCCATCCCCCAAAGGCCGGCAACACACTTGTGACGCCTCTGGTGATGCAGGTGTCCATGGGCGGCGGTAATCGCTTACCGTTAGGCGATACGTCTGCTCGTTTGCCAGCCTATTCCATAAAAAAAAGGAAAAAAGTTACACAATAACTGTCAAAAATATACCTATTGCATATACCACGTATTATTAGCCAATAATAAGTTAAACGCAAGAGTACCAGCCATTCTATCACGAGGAATGGTTTGATAAGTATGTGAGATCAATGACATTAAAAGCATATTTCATATCGGTTGAATGCAACAACGCACTAGTAAATTGTGGTGGTGTTTTTACAAATAAATATTTAACTGACACTGAACATTTAGTATCGGAACAAAATCAACAATAATTTATCTTCTATATCGTACATGTTCAATCTTGTTAACGTCTACAGATATTATAGTTACAATTCAATGAACATTTTCAATAGCTGCGAAAGATGAATAAATTATTTATATTTATCTCCACAACAGTACAATATCAGGTTACATGGAAATGTACCTTCTCATATAATTTTGTTTTCATCATTTTGTGTAACATAATACAGAAAGAATTGAATTAAGTTTTATTCTTCTTACAGTTCACGTCGTTGTGGTACCAGGCTTAGGTAAATTTAATTATTTGCCTCTAAAAATGGACCTGATATGGTTTGATGTAAATCAAGAATCATATTTCACTTACATGTATATTTATCAGGTGACTATTATTAAAATCTAATCAAATCTAATTCTCAGAATAAATCTAATTATATAATTTAAGAAACTACGGACTTCTCTTGCTCAGTCTTTGAAATTTACGAGTGCAGAATATTTTTGACAAAATACCAGATGAATGTAAATAAATTTGTTTGATTTCTTAGCTATGTACATACTGTGATTTGCAACTTAAAAATACATAGACGTCATCTACTTAAATATTCAAAGCGTGTTAGCCTCGCACATTTCTTTAAATGGCTATCCATCGTTCGTACTATGTTTTTACAAGTTTTTAAAAGCATCTGATAGGTTTCCTTCAGTTTATAACAGGGCTTATTTTTTTATACCCTAAATATATTGAACCTACTTATTTTTAATTTGTAGGTGGCCTACAAGCCAATGGTACTCGGTACCTTCATGGCACTCCAAACTTTGCCATGGGCTGCTATGTGTTGCGCAAGTAAGTTTTTTTGTTTCCTTAGCTACTGTTTTAATAAAATACACGTGTATGTTATTTAACAGCCAGTGTTAGCTTTTACTTTTTTTATATTCCTACCTCAATAAAGTACATAAAGTCAACTTATGTTCAACTACTGTTCTTGTTGTTTACTACTAATAAATATAAAACAAGATATGATAGGAACTCCAATCCTTTATGAAAAGAATATGCTCCCACCTCTTAAATTGCAGTTATTAATGGATATTGGTAGCCTCCTATTAACAAATTATTCGTCCGTTTATTCATTATATCATACGAAAATAAATTATCTGCTGATTTGTTTAAGTCAAGCAAATAGCCCGCAAAGAGTCACAGGTAAATTAAATAAATAAATATTTCGGACATCTAACACACAACGCCATCTAGTCCCAAGCTAAGCAGAGCTTGTGTTATGGGTACTAGACAACTGATACAAATACATATATTACTTTTTTTTTTGTAAATACATACATATTATACATAGAAAATAGACTGCATATATTAAAGAAATAACCTACACCTTATACATCACTTTACTTACCTTACAGTAAGCCAATTAGACGTGTTAATTTATAACTTGGAAAATATCAAAGACCTTGTGAAATTGACTATGACTGAAAAGCAGTGCGATTCAAATACAGCATTTAAAGAAGTTTTCAAGGGATGTATTGTTCATCATTGCAGCATAGTAAGGTAGAAATATTTCTTCACTGATAATAAGTGATTAAATTAGTTAATAAACATTGTTTTAATACAGACAATGCCATTTCTTTCACAGATTCGTAAGAACGATTCAGAAGACATTTGGAGGCCAGTTATCATCAACATTATGGCTCAATGGTTGCATAGTTGGTACTACAGCCGTGCAGATATTTTCGGTAACAATTAGGCACTAACTAAGCAGTCGTAATTACGTTAGGAAATATCAATCAATTCCAAACAAAAAAGTCTATGAAATCTAATAATTTTACTTCTGCAATTTTTTCATCACTTTTTAGGGTTCCGTGCCAGCGGCAAAAATCGTAACCCTTATAGATTCGTCATGTCTGTCTGTCTGTCTGTCCGTCCGTCTGTCTGTCTGTCTGTCCGTCCGTATGTCACAACCACTTTATTCCGAAACTATAAGAACTATACTGTTGAAACTTGGTAAGTAGATGTATTCTATGAACCGCATTAAGATTTTCATACAAAAATAAAAAAAACAATAAATTTTGGGGGTCCACATACTTAGAACTGAAACTCAAAATTTTTTTTTCATCAAACCCATACGTGTGGGGTATCTATGGATAGGTCTTCAAAAATGATACTGAGATTTTTAATATCATTTTTTTCTAAACCCCTAACCCCTGCTCTTATTTTAGAAGTTACAGGGGGTAACTTCTAAAATAAGAGCATGATAAATCTAAAAAAAAAAATATGATGTACATTACCATGCAAACTTCCACCGAAAATTGGTTTGAACGAAATCTAGTAAGTAGTATATTTTATACGTCATGAATCGTAAACTGCAATTTACCTTTCATTCAATCAACACAAATATTAAAAAAAAAATGTTACTTGCTGCTACGGAACCCTTCATGGGCGAGTCCGACTCGCACTTGGCCGCTTTTTCATATACTGCTACAAAATATTGTGCCATCTTCCTTGAAGCTACTATACAAATCATTTGATACATCTTGCATGCTACAGTCCTAGAAACTGTGCTATGGTAGTCTGATTGCTTATAAACTATAATACATGTAAATAACATCAAATTGGTTTTAACATGGTCACTATACAGCCTCATACTGTATATACATTTTTGTTGACGGTGCGTTCACCACGCCCGCGCCCAGGTGCATGTCACACGTAGTACAATTATAATAAGCGCGTAATTAAACAATGGTGGTGATTCTCTTATTGTCATCACTAAACTAAAATATACTAATTAAATCAAATACTTTATTTGATTTGTGTTGAGAACTTATTCCACAAATATGCAAGTAGTAATTCCAGTTTTATTTGCAGATTGAATCTCCTCTTGATAATATAACTGACGTGGCGTGGATATTGGCATACTTATTTATAATGATTGGTAATCTATTCGTTGATTGTTATTTTGGCAATTCCGTGACTATCAAAGTAAGTGAAATGTTGTCCCTTTTTGATTTTATTTTATTTGTATCTCAAATTCAAATGTCAAAAATATCATACATATCAGTGAATGAGCTTTGTTTGATTTATACTCTCGATTGTCGGCACTTGATGGAACTTGTTGCAATACATTCTAGAATCAAACTCACTTGTACTTATTCCAAATAAGTACAAGTGAGTTTGATTCTAGAATGTAAAGCTTTGTTTGAGCTTTGTTTTGATGATTTATTGAAAAGTTAACACATCATTTCATAATCCATAAATGATTGAAGGTAGGAACGTAGAATTACTACTGAATTTTCAGACTATTGTGAAGAGATGTTTTGTTTCAGAGCTTACGTGTATCAACTGTGGTTTTTTGTTCTCCATGGATAGAGCTTTCAACATCTTTGAAGAAAGACTTAGTGCTATTTATAGCAAAAACCCAGCGGCCCATTGTTATAACTGCTGCGAAATTCGTGCCAGTCTCTCTAGAGACTTTTACTAAGGTAATCTGATACATTATCTGACCTATTTCTTCTTCATGTATTATTAAAGGAGTTGCCTACTAACTTTCTGATAACACAGTACAGATTGAATGTTTATAGAATATATAGTTTTGCTTAGAAGATCTAGCTACTCAGTACTTAATTGCATACTATAGCAACATATAATAAGGTCTTACATTTACATTTCGAATCACTTAATATGTCAATTATAATAAAAAATCCTTCCTAGCCGTGATTCTCCAGTCTTCTGAGTTCAGTATTTTGAGTTTTTGTTTGCTGATATTTATCTATCGGTTCAACACACAGGTTACTTACATATATATATATCGTATATCGAGTATAAACATCTAACGGGTGGTAAAAGAGTCTCTTAGTATAAGATTTGTAAAAGTAGTTAGTAAGAATTTCAAAGGATTCGAGAGCGACGTATTTCTTGAAAAGTATTACATGTTGTCAGATATTGAAAACTTTCATCTTTAGAATAAGGGAATGTTCACCAATATTTTTTTGTAAATCAGAAGTACAAAATACTATAGTTTTAACATTAATATCTTTTTAAAATCCTGCTTCCAAAATGCATCTTTAAAGAATCTTTATTATTCACTGAGCTTCGGTTTAAGGATAAAATTTGTTAATACCATCATCGCCGCATACTTTGAACCCCGAAGCTAGTTCGAAACTTCGTGTAACTTAAAAAATTGTTCAAGTTTTCTGTGACGGGTCAGATTTCGTCAAGAAAAGTTTCGAGGATAGCAGGTGATATCATAATTTAGGGACAACCAATTCAAGTTTTCGTGTTAAAGAGGGATTGTTTTTTTAACTAGACATTTTTGGTCACCGTGATTACGTCTTTGCCAGGTACCTATTAAATAAATTGAAATTCGATAGTGCTCTTAGTAATATTGTTGTAGAAACTATCTTGTTTACTTAAAATAAGGCCATTGTTTCGATACTTTAGACCGCCAGCGAGGTTTTGCTAGTGGCCAACTGTAAAGACTACTGAAGCAAAATTATAGTGAGTACTGCACGGTTGGGCTAGTGCTTTAAGCGGTCGCCACGCCGCTTCCTACTGCGCCAAGTGTCGTGGGTTCAAATCCCACATGGGACAGTCCCCCACGACACATGTAAATTCCTAATGCTGGAGTTGTCTTTTTACAACAAAAAGAAAATACTCTAGGTAAGTGACCTAGAGAGGAGTTTTTCAATGTAAAACTATTATACAAATTTTTGTTTGAGTTTATAATTTTTTTTCTGGCATATAATAAAGTAAATAATAATATATATATATTTAGTAAATGAAAATAAAGGCAAGAATTTATCTTAGCTGTAATGGTCAGTTATGTGTATTTAAGCGCAGCTAAGTTATAAAAGCTGGTTAGTCGTTTTGGAATTTCTTTTCAATATTCTCAAATTAAATGAATAAGGAAGATGAAGAAAGAGAACATATTAAATCTCGTACATTATAGTGTAACTGAAGAAAATCGTAAAGTATCAGCGAAAGTTTTACCCCATATATTACAGTCGAGCTACCTTTGCAAAATAATGTTATTCAAATCATATCCATTCCAAGAGTTACATAAACTTTGGGTAGCGGTTCTAATCTGATAGATCTGATATGTCATATGGATAAAAGTTATAGGCTTTTAGAAAGTTCCATTTTTTTTTCGATATATTGGCTGCCATGTGCACTGCCACAATCTGTGAAACACGGGATTAGCATTTCCTCGGTGAAATATGACTAGATAGATAGATAGATAGATTTTACTTATACAAATTTGAGATATTCAACTTTGAATTAAACTATGCTTAAAAATATAATGACTTTCTACACTGCTCCTCTTTTAAATATAGAGTAAAGCGTTTTTTTGGATAAGAAAAGGTTTCGGATGGGAAAAACGTACTTACTATGTTTTCTATGAAAATACAAAAAATAGGAATTTAATTATACCTACTCAGATCAATGTATTATAGTTATAAGGTTATAACAGATATCATCCCTGTTATAGACGTCGATGTATTCATTAAAGTGGCATTGATTACAATCAAACTGCCTCGGTGGCGCAAGTGGTAGCGTAAGCGACTGCTGAGCTTGAGGTCTCGGGTTCGATTCCCGGGTCGGACAAAATATTTGTATGATCTGCAAATGTTTGTTTCGGAGTTTGGGTGTTTTCTATGTGTAATATAAAAGTATATATATATATATATTTTTATATCAGTTGTTTAGTACTCATAACACAAGCTCTGCTTAGCTTGGGACTAGATGGCGTTGTGTGTTAGATGTCCGAAAATATATATTTTTTATTTAACTAGAAGCACATAAACTGTATCTAAAGGGTTACAAAATAATCACACATATACCAATATGCTTAGATTTACTTTTAAAGCATCTCATTTTAAGCTACACATAGTCCCGTTGCGTTTGATTGCGTTTCATATTTTAGACAGTTCAAAACGTACTTTTTCTATACATATTTTTAATATTATAATTTTCAATTTAGTCTATCAGCACCACAGCCTCAGAGACACGGTATTTTTCAAATAGGATATTGAACAAATATAACCGACAATATTGTATTAAATATTTTTTCAAACAGTTTGTACATGTGTTGTAGAATTTCCGCGTTGGCTGATTTAAAAAAATAAATAAAGAACCATTAGCGTAGGTTTGGTTGGCCCAAACCAGAACTAAAATTACTGCAGATATACTTGTTTAGAAGCCAAAACAAGACCAACAACTTCACAGATACTACTATTAAGATATTAGTATAAATTAGTTTCGCTTAGTTTGTAGTAGTTGGTCTGGTCAAGACTCTGGGGTATCGATAGTAAATACCGGGAATTTAGCCTTGTAGTGTTTCCTATTTACATTGATTACTTTCGAGTTCGTTATAAATTAGATGTGTTGGACTAAGAACTAAATCATTTATTATCCAATAGATAAAGTCAAATGATTGCAAATAATTATAAGATAAATTAAAACGATTTCTAAGACTCTTCTCAACAACAGCACTAGTTATTGTGCAGAGTCTTAGAAATAGTTTTAACTTTCATTCATTCATTGAATGAATAAATAAAAAATTAAAACTATTTCTAAGACTCTGCACACCAACTATTTTCGCTTTTGTAAAGTTATATTGGTTATATATATAAATACACTTATTTAAAGTGTCATGGTATCTTTTGAAATAAAATCTATCCAGATATATCATAATAAATTAATTAGCTGATACATAAGCAGTTAATATCGCTTCTAAAAATAAAGTGGGTTCTTTCACAACGGAACTACAAACGATCATTATTCATACTCGTTTGTCATATTTTTTGTCGTCTTTGGGATCACTTCCAAGAAGTCTCCATTGTTAGGGGAAAGAAAAGAACAAAGTTGCCGGATTATTAGGTTATGTATTAATTTATTACACCTGACCACTCTTACTTATTGATATTATGTACAAAGCGAATATCTTACAATTAATTTGTTTACTATTATTTCATACACATCTTAATGTGTTCTAATAAGCGGACTGTATGCCGTTCGCGTTATTCAAATAACTCCTAAACTTTTAAAATAAGTCTTAGACCTTCACAACTGATGCAAATTATTAAGATATCAAAAATCATCCCTAGATTTCTCTCCATTTTCATAATTAGTTATAAAAAAAATCTCATAGGTAAAATGCTAGTGTTGATTTTCTTTAGAAGTAATGATAGTTGCATTGAATGGAAGTTTATTGTTCAATGATTTATTTCACCGTAGCTCCTGAAGTATGTTTTAGTATCTTTTTATTATTAAAACTCAGTAATATTGAGTGCAACAGATTTGTAATCAAGTTCAAATTGACGCCCGATAAAGCCTGGCTATTTCTTGAAGGAAAAAAAGCCTTTATATTTTAGGCAGCATGATATTAATCAAACGATTAGCTGCCGATTTAGAAATGCAGCCTAAGGAATTAAATCAATCGTCTTAGATAAAATGTACTTAAAATAATAGTGAAAAGTGAATAAAATTACTTTTGAATATCTAAAATTGATATACATGCAGAATATTTGCTTACAAAAATATATGCCTTAATACAGCTTCAAACAACACGTGTAACGGCTTACGATATAAAATTCGTTTATTGTTGTAAGAACAACGTATTATTTTTGATAATATTTTTGTAATCTTTATTACAATGAAAAAAGGACTTGGAAAATTGTACCTATGTATTATCCATTTTCATTTGGGTTTTTCCACGAATAACGGATACAGTCAGACTTTTACTAATTAATCTGTGGGTGGCTGGGAGTCAAGATCTACCGACTTATCTATAAATGTCATAGGTATATTTCTTTCCTTTATTTGCTTCAAATCCAACAGAGCTTAGATAGATACGAGATTTCTTCTTTACATAAGAGCATTGATTATGTAAAAAAACGTTGCAAATATTTACCTTGAAATGTGAAATGTACATACCTTGCTCTGCTTCCTTGAAATTACCCAAAAGCGAAAACCGTAAGGGAAAAACCCTAAGTAACTCTACCACAATAAAAAGTGAAACAAAGAATTACCAAATGTTTCCAAAAACAGACACAATAAATCATAACAACTTTATTCTGTTTAATAATTGGATCCATTATCATATTTAGAAAAACTTTGGGTCTAAACTTATTACTTAGTTGAATATTCACGAAACCGACGATAGCAATCAGAATATTTTATACAAGTATTTTAAATAGCATTGGGAACAACAACTTGGTGGAATAATCTTGTTTTCCATAATTTCAACGGTAATTTTGTTTCAGTTTGCTATTACATTGGTCGACTTTTTAATTACGTTATGCATTTTAGTCAACAATCGACTACAAGTCATCATTCTGCGCAATGCTGCGGAAAATAAACCCTTTTAGCAACCCTTGGTGGGTTGCCATGTTATTCATTAAACATAAACGTTTAATGAATAATATTTATAGCAACCCCCAAATTGATGTTGAATAATATCTGTAGAAGTATTCTACTTATGTTTTTAATAGGTTGTTGATTAAAACAAATACTGACATACCTACTGTGAAATAAAAAAGTTATACTGTAACTCTAGTTTTCAATACATGCAAATCAACTATGGACTGCAGACCTATTTCTTAGCGTTCCATGGATTCACCGTGCGGGTGCCGGGTCCATCGCGTGATAGATTGGGGCAACACATGCGACTTCGACAGTGCCTGGGAATTGCGACCCGGGTTTAGGTTTAAGGAGCACTCCTTACGACGCGTCAACGCTCACCTCCACTGTCCGCCGTGTTACCCCCTCTACCTAACCATATTTGAAGTGAACCTAGCAATGCCGCTTTGGATATTCCTTCAAGAAAAGAGCTTACTGAAGCTCTTGGCAATCCAAGGTCTTTAAGCAGGTTATAGAGGGATTTAGCTGGTATACCCCACGCACCCACTTCCACGGCATACAGCGCAACGACATAACCATTTTTAGTTATTTCGTTATTAAGGTCATTTTTAGTTATTAAGTAAATCTATAGTTGAGAAAATAGTTGATAATACCCTTTTTAGAACCCAACTAAGTCTTTGTGAGTAACTAAAATTGTTTTAGGTTTATTTGTGATCGAAAGTAATCCAAGAAACTTAAATGTTTGTGATTTGTTTAAATAACATTAAAACGTCTTCTAAGATTGTACACATTTTCACAGGTAGGTTATTTTTTACTAATGACTATCTTCTTTGATACAATACAATACAATACAAAATATTGTAGCGAACTTAAAAAGAAATCTTTTTTGCCTGATATATAAAATTCTTCAAAATTTTATACCCAATATTTTACTATATATAATATATATAATATTTCAATCATTTTATATAACAGCTATAATATTATCTATCTAATACATAGTATAAAATACATATGAGCAAATCGCATAACCTTTAAAAAACCGTATCAATAGCTCACGACCTTTAGTAAAAGGCTGACGACGCTATTTATTAGGGAAACTTATCACGTGCGTATATACCAACACATTAATAGATACAAACTACTAAATTATTCATGATGAGTCGCGTTGGATGAGAAAACCTCGGGTTACCAACTGTCCCTGTGGAGATGACCTCGGGTTCTGTAGTTTAATCTTTGCCAATTAAGCTGGAACATAAGACACGTCTATAAACTGAGCTGTAAGTTTTTTAGTTTTTTTTCGGCGACTTAGTAGATTTTGTGTTTAAAAAAATTGCTACGTTGCCAAAAATACACAAATAATAGGAACGAAGTTTGAATTGTTGAATTCTTTGTTCCATTTTAAACTTTATTTTTTTGTTTCAAGTCAGGAATGTTCAATAGTCTTTCACTCATTTATCACAAACAAATAATTTGTACAGCCTCTGAAAATGATCTATCTGAACTATGATACGATAACGCCCTAAATAACTAATGCTAAACCCGAGGATTTTTTCCATGTACAATATGTAATTAGTTTTCTTTGATCTTGGTTCAGAAATCTTTAAGCATAGGTTTGTAGGTTATTACATATAAAATATTTATTGCTGTAAATATAAATATGTTTTTGCCCAACATTTATAGGCCCGATGTTTTTTAAAAAGCTTAATTAATGTTTTAGGCATTATCTACTTCCTAATACTCTATTAGAATATTCTAAAAGTTCTTTTGGACTTTGCTGTCCTTATAACCTTATTGCTATACTAACGTAGCGTAAACAAATATTAGTATAATTTATGACCACTTTGTCTCTTTAAGTAGTAATTAGCGACAAAAGCTAATTATCTCATAAGACAAGTAAATGACACGATAGTCCATTGCCTTATCCTTCCCTCTAATTTCCACGGGGAAATAAACCAGTTCTTATTTCTTTATAAGCATTCAAAGAAAATACAAAATGACACAAGCGCGCTATAGCCACAGCCCGGATTAATTACAGACGGTAGGAGTCAGAAATACATAAATCTTATATTGCTTTGCCTTGACGCTTACTAAATCGATAAAAATGTTTTGTACGACGGTAAAAATATTGTATTTTACGATAATTTCTTGATTTGTGGAACATAATATCGAATACTCTATAGGGTAAACAGTATTTTGTGTTTTTCGAAGCTTAGAAGCCGCATGGCAGCATCAGTTGCGTAGTTAATTCCTTTCCTTTTAGGCCACAATCACGAACATATGACAAACATACGTGATAAAAATATTGAAACGAACATGTTTACTCTGTGGAATTCTAATGGAAAAAAGCAGAATTTATATTTTTGTAAAAAAACTGGTTTATAATGTACAAAAGGTTGTGACTATTTTGATATTTAAACGACTTCAAAAAAGGAGGAGGTTATCAATTTGGCTGTATTTTTTAATGTTTGTTACCTCGTAACCGTCGACTGAGTAAACCGATTTAGATGATTCTTTTCTTATTTGAAAGCTGGTGCTTCCCGCGTAGTCCCATTTCAATTTGGTCCAGTTCTTGAAGTCATTTTTTGTTTTTGTTAAAATTTGTGATTATAACGTAACAAGTTTAATATTTTACTATATTTTTTACATTTTATTATGTTTAAAACTACAATCAGCCGATTATCATTATTTAAGAAGTACTTATACTATACTCTTCACCATAAAAAAATTGGTCACAACCAATGATTCAACCAATTTGTTTAATTATTTCCTCACCTAAATGTGGACAAGCCTTTACTCCGGTACCGTAACATTGATATACCCCGAAACATTCCATTACTATCTACATAAATTCTGTCAATGTCTGCTGAGATTTTGAGAACGTTCTCTTTTGCAGGTAATGAACTGGACATACAAAGGTTTTGCTGTAATGAATCAAATGAAGAAATAATACCAGCTAGAAAAACAAGATGGAAAGGATCAGTAATTTTCGATTTATAGTCGGACAAATTTTATAGAAACACCGAGAAAAGATTCACGATGAATCGGCTAAGAGTATTAAGTTTTATGTGTTAATAAATAGTTCATCAGATACCGGATTGAAAAGGATTTTTACCCGACTACGGCAAAGCCAAAGGAGGGTTATGATTTTACAGACTATGTATGTTCATCTGTTTCCTCATAGCTCCTCAACTACTTATTAGAACTGGACAAATGAGGTATCGTTAGAAGCATCTTGATCGTCCGCCGGTTAAAGACTATATGACGTGTCACTGATTTTAATGTGGCGCCCTCTAGTGGTTATAAACTACTGTGTTAAAAAATAAATTTCAAATAAATATGCCTTGTCTGGTATCAAATTTCAAAAATATATACTTTATTAGCATTTGCTTGTGACTTTGTCCGTACTTATTCGATAAATATCTATCAGTATCTATTTAAAATATACTTTGCAAAGAAATTAATATTAGGCACCAAAACATTTTAAATAAAAAAAAACTAAAAACTAAAACCCAACTACGACAAAAAACGACGCTGTTCATACTTTTTTAGCGTCGTTGTTTGTTATAGTTGGGTTTTAGTTTTTATTTTTTTATTTTATATTCAGATATCAATTGGTCTACAATAATAGAACTATCGTAACCTCATATAAAGTAAAATGTATGTTAAAGAAGCAATTAAGAACATTGAAGCATTATATTCTTAAATGTTTTCAGTTGAACTTCGCTTGATCTGTATCTAGTTTCTATCTCCGTAGATAGAAACGACCTATATACAACAGTCATCGTTCGAAAAATATGCTCAAAGAATAAAGAAATGAAAATTAGTTGCGTAAATTTTATAAATCTTTCATTTGCAATAGTTATATTTTTTCATAGGCAAATGTCTATTGGGTAGATTGGATAAGTGCTGAACTCTGAAAAATCTCAGATCATTTTCATTAACTTGCTCTAGACAGTCTAGACATATAACCTACATATAGCTTGTTACCTTCAAAGATAATATAATTTAAATATTTAGAAAGCTAGATTGAATTCTTTGTTTAAGTGACGCTCCGTAGACGTGTAAATAAAGAGTCGTAGAATGTCTACGAATTTACGTAGCTCCTCTACGAGAATGTAATTTCTTTGGAAACAAATATTCATACAATACATTCGATCAATACTAAATGAGTAAATCGATAACCGGTACAATCGCAATAATCGATGGTGTCGAATTATTAGGAATAAGCGATTCATCCATTAGTGACAAATGTTTGCTGCAATCAGACGTGGTGCGGCCGGACATTGCAATTAATCAACAGATATCCACTTAAACGCGTTAGATGCAACAATGAATACAGTAGGGTAGAGACAATAGATGCTTTGTGTTGTAATTATTGATTGGCGTTTTACAAAAATATATTTAGAAATGCTCTATTGTGTATATATTTCATTATTTTGTATTATAACCTTCTGTTTTTATATTACAATGGTTAAGCAGATGTTCTCTCGATTGTTTGGGTTTAGTCGGTAGTAGTTTTCTGAATCTTAAATACAAGTCTGTAAGTCAAAGTAACTTTTGAATCATACTTTATTTATCAAATAAATTTTCCTATTTTTAACTTACATTCGTTTCAAAATTCTTACTTAATATTGTATTTCGTGCACGAGCCTTAGTTTCTGACTTGAAATGAACTGCATAACGTACTTTGTATACTTCTTATGTATACTTTTACTATCTGACTTCACAAATTCCACAAATAAAGGTAGTAGAGCAACGCTGATTTCAGCACGAACGGGCCGGCTCGACCGGGGCGGTACTACCCTCGCCCAGAAAATCAACGTAAAATGACAGCGTTCGTGCTGTCGTGTTTCGTTGGTGAGTGCGAGACCGGAGGCCCAATTAGTCTAGTCAACAAGTTCCATACTTGTTGACTAGACTAAAAGATGCACAAGCATCACTAGGCCGCCATGGTGTGGGTCACCATGCTGCATTGATGCATTCGCAATGAGTATGGTGGCCACCACTCGTGGATTCTGCTTATGCTTTCCATCAGGCAGAGTAGAGTCATTTTGGCGGGCCAAACATAAAAAAAAAAAAAAAAAAATCACCTTGCTACCTATCTCAGAAAAGTTTTACAGTAGCTTTTGAAATGCATTAAAACAGTATGTTTATTATTTCAATCTGACTTATTATATAAGTTGATTCCACAGAATAGTGATTTAAGAATGACAAAATATAAAAAATTGTTATGCGTACCTACTTCTAGTTGTACGTTTTCAATTAATTTTTTTTCTTGTTATCAAAAACGTGCTATAAAAGTACAGAAAGTTTATTTGGAAAATAAATTATTTTATCCAACGATTTCTTTCACAACATGGAATAAAAATTTGTTGTAATTTTATTATCGACTAGTTGTTGCCCGCGGCTCCGCCCGCGGGTATGTCGGTTATGGCGGCAAATAGTAGCCTATTACTGTAAAGTTTCATCCAAATCCGTTCAGTAGTTTTTGCGTGAAAGAGTAACAAACATCCATCCATCCATACTTACAAAGTTTCGCGTTTATAATATTAGCAGGATGTATGTGCCATGGTGTTGTTACTCTACCCTGCTGATCCCACAGTAACACTACATTTTTCGGGATAAAATGGAGCCTATGTGCTACTCAAGATTATTTGATTTTTGCTTTTCTTATTTTTTAGACATCTTCCTCATCGGTAATATTCTTCCTGTGTACTAGGGGACTTTACAAACATATATATAAAACGGACACAACGAGCACCCAGACTCAGAACAACAGTTTGTGGATCACACAGAGTGTTACCGCATACATAAAATTATAATCTATCCGATCTATATATCTAACCGATCCGTTCAGCCGTTTTTGCGTTAAATAGTAACAAACACCCATCCTCGCAGACATTTGAATTTTATTATTAGAACTAGCTGACCCGGCGAACTTCGTACCGCCATATTTACATTTATGTCTCAGCTTCCCACAGGCAGTGTACAGTCGCGGACAAAAAAGACTTTTCCCGTTATCTTTTATTTTTTATCTTTCTAGCAAAAAAAGAATGAATGAAATCGGACCATGTGTTATTGAATTACAGCTATGTACATATTTTGGCTTTCATCCCCTCCCCCCAGGTAACCGTGCTGAATATCGGGATAAAAAGTATCCTATGTCCTACCTCGTAGTATGAACTCAAATCATGCCAAGTTTCATTTGAATCCGTTCAGTAGTTTCGGCATGATGCGCGGCCAAGATACAGACAGACAGACAGACAGACAGACAGACAGACAGACAGACGGACAGACAGACAGACAGACAGACAAAAATGAAAAAAATTACAGTTTTGGCTTCAGTATCGATTATAGAGAGCCCTCCAAAAAAAATTTTCAAAATATCTTTAATGTACAGAATTGGACCTGTTACATTTTTATTATAAGTATAGATGCTTTGAAGCGGGTGTGCGCTGTGTTTTTCAGGTCAATCGAACCCGTTTCTGAGAGCTAATAGATTTTGTGCCAAACAATCAACTCAATTCCAGACTTCAGTGTTATCTTTTATCAAAAAATGTATTGTGAATAGGGGTGTCAAAACTTTGATTTCCCGTACTACGCAATGGTCGCTATGCAACTCTGAGCAGTGGGGGTTTGATTCTAAATATACAAACACTTAGGCCTGGTCTATGTAAACTTTATGTCAATTATTTGAATGCCTAAGTGGTTCTCACAATACATTTTCAAGAGGACTTACTTTATCTTGCATGACGTTATTTTGAAGTGACCAGAAATTTAAATGACAAAACTAAAATTTAAGCAGAATAACAATACGAATTAAACATTAGTGTATTCAGATAAGTTTGTATTTTTCTGATCTTAGTGTTAAAATTTTAATTGTAATTATATTATTTTTAGTACTTATTAGGGTTTCGTACCCAAAGGGTAAAACAAGGCCCTACTACTAAGACTTCGCTGTCCGAGTGTCTGTCTGTCTGTTCGTCTGTCCATTTGTCTGTTCGGCTCTTGGTCACCAGGCTGTATCTCATGAACAGTGATAGTTAGACAGTTGTAATTTTCAAAGATGATGTATTTCTGTTCTCGCTATAACAACAAATACTAAAAACCAGAATATAATAAATATTTAAGGGGGCTTCCATACAACAAACGTGATATATTTGCTTGACATTGATAACAGCTACAGGTAGACGCTTAAAATGTATAAATAATGGTACGGAACCCTTCCTGTGTGATTCCGACTCGCACTTGACCGATTTTTATCTTATATGTACTTAACTGAATTATGTATGAAACAGGACATGCAAATCCAAAATAAATGAGAGTTGGTTGCTGAAATTGTTCCATGAAAATGTTACAAAAGCTATGGATATAAATCTTACATTTTTATTTATGTACCAAATGATAAATCTACTCAGTTAATAAATGGATTTAAAGAAAAAAAAATACAGTACTGATAAGTTCTAGGGTTAAAATTTATTTCACAAATATTTGTTTTAATAAATACAATGAATTTAGTTTTTTCAAATTATAATACGATTGGACCAAATTGTCTAGCCAATAAAATTAAGTCAATTTTAATAAAATGCAAGTTTCTTGTCATATCTGTATAATGCTGTTTACTAGCAACGTCACGAAGAATGGACAGACTTCAGACATGGCTTACGTCTTTGCTCCTTGTGTAAACATTTCATTTATGAGAGTACTCTGTATGTACCTACTGTGATTCATTTCTCATCGTTGGAAGTTGGCACGTGGCGTGGTCTCGGAATAAAGTTTGAGTTATTGTTTGTTAGCCTCTGTCCGTTACATTGTCTGTATTTCAGGGGTTGGGAAATATAATACGTATTTTGCGAATCGATTTAATTCAACATTGCAAATGTAGGTATTATACAGTGAAAGTTCCACATAGCATTTAACTAGAATTTGCTTGCAATTCCATAACTTAAAAACAAGAAAATACAATTTAGATTATTTTAAAAAATTAAAAGCGTTTATTTTTGTTCATTTTAATGAAACAATATTAGGAAAAGAAATCCTCTATTCATTTTAGTAGTAATAATAAAAATAATAAATAAATATTTCGGACATCTAAAACTCAACGCCATCTAGTCCCAAGCTAAGCGGAGCTTGTGTTATGGGTACTAGACAACTGATACAAATACATAATATGTACCTTTTTTTTGTAAATACATACATATTATACATAGAAAACACCCAAACTCCGAAACAAATATTTGTAGATCATACAAACATTTGGTCCGACCCGGGAATCGAACCCAAGACCTCATAATCAGCAGTCGCACACGCCAACCGCGAGACCAACGAGGCAGTGTAGTCTTAACACTAACATTATTTTTCGATTTATTTTATTAGATTGCCTCGGTGGCGCAGTGGTAGTGTATGCGACCGCTGTGCTTGAGGTTTCGGGTTCTATTTATTTGTTTCGAAGTTTGGGTATTTTCCATGTACAATATGTATGTATTTACAAAAAAAAAAAGTATATGTGTATTTATATCAGTTGTCTAGTACCCACAATGCAAGCACTGCTTAGTTTGGTACTAGATGGCGTTGTGTATTAAATATCCGAAATATTTATGTATTTATTAGTAATAAATAAGGATTCTTTTAATATGACATAGAACATGTTGGCCACATATTTCTTAGATTTAATAGTAACTGGTAGTAATACTAATATATATTAGTAATTATTACTAGCACCTATCCCCAATTAGTAACGGAGGTTTATCGCTACTACAAAGTGTTCAACATTGTCGATCTTATAATTTTATCCGTTAGTGATTCCAATATTCAAAAGTACATTTTAACAAATACTTCTTATGTACACAAATAAAGCAAAATAATAGAAAACATTTAGAAAAGTTTTATTAGCACTTTACAGGGTCTTCGAGTTAAAATCGTTTGTTTAGGATGCGGCGAAAAGGTACTTACTTGCTACTGAATTGTTACCACATATTTGCGACGAGGCCAAATTGAATTTTCGGAAGCTCGACAAACTTTGTGCATCACCGCAAGGGCCATGTGTCCCCGCAGTATGTTGTGGAGACACCGGTGTTTTTGTCTCAGTTAGCCTGATGAAGATGAGAGTATTGTTAAGCTCATAATTGGTTTATAGTACATCGCCAATCATAATGACACCTATGCTCATATTGATTCTTATAGACACTCGTATTTTGGGTGTATTCTTTAACTTATTATAACAATTAAAAGGTATTTATTTGAGGAATAAAAACATCTTGAGATTGACTGGAGACTAGACTATAGTGAAGAAAAATGTCTAATAAATTAAATGTTTCAAACAATCCTTTTATTGATGAACGCCATTATCATCTTACCTATTCAAAATTTTAAAAATGAGGCAATAGAGCCTAAGCTAGAAGGGTACTACTAGCCACCGAAATGCTTCACCATTCAGATCCTGTTGTGAGAGCCAAGATGTCCAATTATATGATTTTCCTCCAAGCTACAAATATACAAATTTCAGTATTGCCATTCTATGTGCTGATACGGCCTTACAGATACCTACACTTGTTCCACACACTTATCCTGAGACAACACAAAAACATCGCTCTCTAACACAAAATCTACCAGGGTTTATGCTATTGGCTCTAAAAGACAGGTGAACTTACATAAATACAAGTCACCACCGAAGTTGTCACTCCGTATCACATATAATTGACTGTATCATTCTACCGTCACAAATATATAACATCATCTCTTTCTCAGGTGAACACGAATTTTCACTTTCATAAATGATTGAGTAAATGGAGATGTAAAAGTGTTGCGTTGTGTAAAAGGTCTCAACCCTTTCCTCTGTGTCACAGTATGAATAGTATACAGTTTGCTATAGCTATTGTAGTGGTAAATTAATTAAATTTATCTTTGGTATTCATACTGCAATTTAAAGCGTTATCGTGTACTTTTTCTTGGGATTGTGAAAGAGAAGCATTAAGCTATTTATACAAGTAAACAGGGTTCATTTCAAGATTCATCTTTAAGAGATTAGTATTTACGTTGTATATTAAATTTCTACTGAAATTCAAAGGTTTAATCTTAATAACTTTAAAAGTTTTATAAAGAGGGGATTACATCTTAAGGGCTCACTCAAAGATTGGATCAAAGACTGGACGATAAAAATACCAATAGTATGATTAAAGCGGTTTTGTCCAGAGTATAAAAAAATACCGATTTTGTATGTATTTATGGTATTTTAATGATTCTTATCATTATTTATAGAATATATATTTTCTTTTAATAAAATAGTTTATCCAAAACCGTTGTAGACTAGAAAAATATTAATTTAAATAGTTTTAAAACTACTTTTCTTTAAATAAAAAACTTTAAATTTTCGTGTCTATTAGTGGAATGTATGACGTACACAATGTCTTAATAGGTGAAGTTGCGGGCACTAAGACTTTTTGTTACACAAAAACAGTAGTAGTGTACAAAAACAATACCGGGCTTAAACAAAGGTCGACGTTTGATGGTTTGAATTCAATCGCAGCAATGTTCTTGTACCTGTCCACGTTCACAGTTAATAGCCAAAGTTTGAAGGTACGGCGGTCATTCAGTGAATTGGATGTGTTGTGAATTGTTTTAGAGCTGATTTAAACTTAGAGGAATTCCTAGATACAATAGAAACGATTGCAGAGTATTTTAAATAAAAACTTTTAATTTACCAACCGACTATGGAGAACTGGTTTCAATATTATTTGTAATATGCATTTATTTTCGTTCATTATAAAGACTGAAACATAGTGAAAGTATCAGCTTAAGTGTACATTGGCCTAAAGATCTCTCAGCTTATAGTTTAAAAACTTGAAAACAAAATGAAAAAATAAATCAAATTTGCTATAATAATAATTAAACAATAATGAATTCAGCCTACTGAAAAATCAGTGAGTCGAGTCACGATTATAAACTTTCGAATGCAACAGAAATTAATTTCTCAGTGTATTAATTAGAATTTTTATGCTGAATTTTTTAATAATCTTGATTTCTTGGTGAGGAATATTCCAATTATGGTAATGAGTCGGACCATAAGGACTATAAATTGTGGAAATAATGGTGAGTCGTCGCGTCGTCGCTGTACGATTAGTCGCGTATAATCTGATCATGTTTTAAGGCCGCTTGTAGTTCACGCGATTTGTACATATTTCATTACAATAATGCGTGTAACACAAATGTAAATTCATGCAAATGTAGATTTAAAAAATAAAAGAGATGATTTATTTAAATTTGTTTATCAAAATTATGAGAGTAATTTGTAGTGATTGTAGTATAAGATTAAATATTTGTACTGTTAACAAAATAAATATTTAACAGAATAAGGTGTTAGACTGCAGTTCCAAGCAAAGAAGAAAAAGACTCTAGACTGAACCCATTCGTTTATATATACAGTTTCCTGGATTGTTCCAGAAGACTCCCACCTACAATCACTTTATGACAGCTTCAGTGACACTGTCAATAAACGTTCACAAACCGTCTCACCTCCCCTCGTCTGTGAAACGCCAGAATGTTACGTCAAGAAAATTTGGCCTCAACTGTGAAACGCCTAAATTTGGCGTCGAGATTTATCCAATGTTTTGGCTAATTTTTGTAATTTTATGGTAGTTTTATCATTAAAACACTTTATTTTAATGTCTAGAATAAGAAACTAAAAAAAAACCAAAAGCTTTAGTCGATTATCAAACCTACACGGAGCAACACTAAAAATGTTCCAAAAATACCTTGTCCGTTGACGTCACTCTGTGGTAGGGTATCAAAAATTAAAAGATATTTTATGTTGGTTACTAATGTATTTATCTTTGTCGCACTTTACTATATTGTACTTAGTAAAACAGAGATGCAATATAACGCCAGTCCAAAACCCAACTTCAACTATTTTTTCTATGTGACCTTGTCAATGGCGGTGACTGCCGGCCGTGTGGTGAATGTTTATTTAAGTGTTCAGTAATATTAAACTTGAGTGCTTTGTTTATATTTGCAACTTTATATCACAAGTACACGACATAAGCTTTTAAATAAATACAACAGAAAGCCACTTCAACCACGGTAATTCACAGTGAAACGGAGATTAGAAATGTAAACAAACCCATTTTTTTGTCATGTTTTCAAGTGGCTATTGATGTTTGATTGTTTTGTGTGATAAAATTGTGTGAATAAGTGTATTTCTTGCTGTTTTTATTGGTGAGTATTGTATATAGTTTTAAATAACATACATATAAGTTGTAGTAAAGGTTTTATTCAGCAATTATTCCACTTTTAAGTACAGTACATCGAGGAAAAAATCACTTTTCTTACTTTTAGCTTTGATTTACTAATTTAAAGCTATTTTATATCATAATCAATTATACATCATTGGATAGCTTATTTAATGGGCATTCTAATGGTACATAAATAATGTATAGCCCCAATACTATTTTTTTGGTAATCGTCATTTTAATGAGAGTCGTTTTTTTTTTTTTTTTTTTACTAAAACCTGATCGCAGTTGCGCCATTTTTTTTAATCAGCTGTGACACAGACGAGTTACACGATTCACTAAACTCGATTCATAATTAATTATTTTAAATCACAAAATTACGCCCTCTCTCGCACAATCAGCGAACTAAACATCAAATCACTTATACTGTATAAAGCCTAATTGCACAACGAGTCCACAGAGGGCGCAATTTACAAAATCATTGTTTTGGTTAAAAAAAAAGTGTTACGCACGGTTACATGGACTACTGTTTTCTGATTATTTTATTTAATGTACAAGTTTGGTAATATATTGAAATATATATATTTAACGTTAGTAATATTTTAATGAGTATATTCGGAAGGCCTGAATAGTTTCAGCCCCAACAGGGTAGATTTATCAATCTTGATAAAGCACCCCGTCGAGTCTCTCGCCTACTGCGTGGGTGTCAGTTGCAAATTTATTTTATTTTGTTAAATTATTTTAAAATTTAAAGGCCTACTAAATTACACCTACCTTGTAATGTGTAAGTTGCGTTTAACGTTCGTGTCAAAAGTCCTTTATCTAAGAGTTATTGTTTTCCATAAGGTAATTTTCTTTTATGCTACCGTAGTAATAAAAAACACTTCTATTTTCAGTTCTACTACGGGTCGTTTTAAATCTACAATGCGTACAGTAAATAAATTGAAGTTTTTGTATACGAGTATACGTGTAATATTGCGATCGTCTTTTTAAGGATTTCAAATCCCGAAGCTGGAGAAAAACTCTAAAGATCACACAATGTAAATTTATACAAATAAAAAAAAAAGTGTCTGTTTATAATTTCAAATTAACAGCTTTTCACTAAATTCAAACGAAAGTATATACGATACTAACATCAAAAAATTACTTTTTAAATTTATCATCTGAATGTCTGGCTGTTTGTTCCGGCTAATCTCTGGAAAGGCTGGACCGATTTTGACGGGACTTTCACTGATGGGTAGCTGTAGATGATATAAGGAGTACCTAAGGCAATTTTTTTTAGACTAGCTTCGCCCCGCGACGTTGCCCGCCGTTGTTGTCGTACCGCGGGTAATACCGCGGGGTTCAGCTAGTATTACAATAAAAATGTAAGCAATATAATTCAAAAATGTCATAATTGTTTATTCATGCCTTCTTCCAAAGTTATCTGGGGTCGAAACAATGAGTAATTTCATACCATTCTCATGCCTCATTGGCAATGGCAATACAATTATTGATCGAAGGCGACAACCAATCAACAGTTCTCGGGTTCCATTTCCGGGTCAGGCCGAGAGTGTTGTTCGGTGTTCCTTACGATTTTTTTAATAACAACCTGGAGTATGGAAGTTTGACGGTGTATCACCCGTGAGCCTCGAAGAGCATATTAAGCTGTCGGTCCCGGTTGGTCCCGGTACTCATGAACATCTATCGCATTCGTTATCAGGAAGTCAATGCCCACAATTATACTCATAACTAGTTCAACCTTCGAATTTTGCGGTTGCGGAGGTCCACTGCCTGTCGCTCTGTGGAAAAACTGATATTCAAGAAAAACCGGTGTAGCCTACTCTAAATAATATGGAAATAATAAAAGCAAGGAAGATGATATCTCCTCTATCACCTAACAGTTTACTCCCTTTCTAGACATATTTTCTTTTACCACAGTCGTCTCTCTACGTTTATGCCGAACTTCATACAAAAAACTATGTACCTACATAAAATTAAATAGTACACACATCAAAAGTGTCTAGGCACATCAAAAGTGTCTAGGGATCAACATATGTGTCTAGGGATCAACATATATTTTTGCAATAACTTTTCTCCTGATTGATATTAATTAAAATTTTCTTTAAGGATTCATCAAATAAAGTGTTTTCGTTTGTCACAGTAACGATAAACCAAGTCACCTTTGCATTAATAAAGAAATTTGCCATTTTCCTAATAAAAGGATTTTTGACATTTGAACCACTAACATTAAAGTTCGAAAAAAAGACTGAAATAACAGTTTTCTTTAAAATTTTATTAGGTAACTTAAACAATTAATAATCCGTGTTTCTACCGCGAACACTAACAACACAAGAATCGGTTTGGCATACTCAAAATGAGTTCATCCAAATCACGCTGTGGAATGGCCGCCCATGTTCGTTGCAACAACAAAAAAAGGTCTTCTTGCGACTGGATACCCTCCATATTCGGCAGAGCTCTTCTCTGTAGCATATCCCATGCATGCTCAATCGGGTTCAAGTCTGGCGACTGAGCAGGCCAGGGCCAAAGCCACATCTCAATCTCAAGAAATCCGCATAAAAATGCTTGATCCCTAGACACTTTTGATGTGTGTATAAATCGTCTTGTAAGATATTTATAAACGACTTGATGCTACTTATCCTAGATTTTCTCTCTACCCAAACTTTCCACTTCGAAGTCACGTTTCGAATGCTTAACTGTCTGTCAGACTATAAATGTGATAAGCTTACAACAATTTTCGTAATACATAGTACACAGTTTTTAAAAATTATGATGTTACATAGAGTTTTCACTACCAAGTGTTGGTAATATGAAGTACATATGAATTTAGAGACAAATAGAGAATACAAGAAAACATACTATGATACAATTATAAAATTTAAATCTCACACGACCGTTAAAGTACACTAAAAAGTAAATAAGTTTAGTACCAGAGATTCCTTTTAATAAGATAATTCTCGACGGAACTACTATCAATGATATACCATCACGACAAAGCATAAACCTCTTTATGTCAGTTTTATGAGTTCAACGTGCATATGCATCCAATTTGCAGTAAAGCAAAGTAGCACAAGCAGGTACCCATCGAACGATTCTTGACTATAATAGTGCGTATTAGCCATTATGTTCAACGAGCGGTTTAACCTTTTACGCTTCTTGGTTAAGAGCTAAATTGAGGTTCATTATCTTCGATTATACCCTATTAATACCGCGCAAGGCTGTACTCTCCGCTCCTCTTCAACGTGGCTGATGAATGATCATGATATTTAAATGAGGGTTTATGAATGTACTGGTTTTGTTAAATGAAACAGTGTGGTGCAATTCGCTTCATTGTCTTTGAGCTTGCATCACCTTTTAATCTAGAACCAACCAATAAAAATAAAATTTTTCGTGTGTGAAAGAACTAAGGTAAAACTATACTTTTTAACGAGAAAACTTACAGCTAGAAATGTTAGTGAAATAAAGCAGGTTAGCCATATTTAATAAACCGTTTTTGTATATTTTCAATACGATTGCTGTACACTAAATAGCACGGGTTCTATATTTGAGACACGTACTCCAAATGACTCCTTACATAGATGCAGTATACTCGTAGTACTTCAAGAGTTTTCGCTTGAAGTTTGATTAATTTAGAGTCATGGTACACTCCCAGGTCTCGGATGGTACTATTTCTTTGAAGATTATGACCCCCTAAAGTATAAGTGGCGTGCAAGACGTTGTGCTTTTTAGTATATGTTACAAATGAACACTTAGTAGGGTTGAGATCAAGTTTATTTAGACAGCAGTACTCTTGTAGCCGATACAAATCGTTCTGAAGTGCCAACATATCTTCTGTTGAAGATATTTTTTTTAGGATTTTCATATCATCTGCGAAGCATAATAACTTTGATGATTGACTATATATGTAATGAATATCTTGGAAACGGCTCCAACGATTTCATAAAATTTAGTATGCAGGGGGTTACGGGGCACTAAAGCGACCTAGCCAGGATTCATTTTTAGAAAAATTACCAAAAATCAAATCCAACCAAAAGCAATTTCTCCATAGTTATTCATATTTACAAAGGTTGGCGCTATAAACTTCATTCCGTTAGGAAGGTTATAAGCAATTTAGTATTCGCTGTTGGTCTAAACCACAAACAGGCAGCATAGCAATCGCTGCATGGTAATTACAGCAATTTGGCCCGGAATGTAATTATTACAAAGAATTTCTTCGACTTTCGCAAAATTACACTTCATCAAAACTGACGCTGTTTGCTTTTTTATAGGTTTAAACGATTTCTTAATTCGCTTGGGGTTTTTTATGGTTCTATTGCAATCGTAATTTTGACGTTTTCAATGCAGTATTCATACATGAAGGACGGTATCACGAGAATCCTAAGTATAAAAGTCTTTGTGTTATAATACATATTCACATATAATACATAAATGTACAGTAATTAACGCTATCACATAATATGTAAATCAGTCTAATTATTATTTTTACAGGAATTAACGCGATCACTTATTAGAAGGCATTACATACCTCTGATTTGCCTGACGTTTCAACCGGGTTGCATTGGCCGAGGTCACAGGCTGACTCTAGCGTGCACTTGCGTTTTTTATAATTTTACGTGAAAATGCGATATCACTACGTGGTTTTATTCGAACACACGAAGGTAATAAGTCCCAATCGCGACACTCCACAAGAAATATCAACGACGTTTCCGTTCGCGCCCGTTTTTTACGTAAAAATTCTAGATGACGCACTTGTTTTGCAATTTCCGACCCGCAGCGGTTTGCTATACTAACTTTTAAACTTTCGCGTTGCATGATATAATAATAATTATTTTTACGGGAATTAACGCGATCAATTATTAGAAGGTATTACATACCTCTGATTTGCCTGACGTTTCAACCAGGTTGCACTGGCCGTGGTCACAGGCTGACTCTGATTATGAGAAATAATAATTATTATATCATGGAACGCGAAAGTTTAAAAGTTAGTAAATCGGTATATGTACCAGACGTCACTCATTTACCTATCATCATTATTAATTATAAGAAAGCAGGTGTAGCCTGACTAAACCAATTTAGACAGACACTAAATTACAAAAAAATAAAAAAATAAAGCTAGTTATATGAAGACGATGTTATAAAGTATTTATATTCTAGTGAAGCAACTAACGTACGTTTTTCTTTATAGTGTTACCTGCTATATTTTCTACCTTAAAATGAAACAAAATGTTTGTTAACTTTTATTCAAAAGTAGTTTAGTTAGGCGAACCTGTAATAGGAGCTGAAGCTGCTGTATTTACCTTATAAAATTAATATATTTTTATTTTCTCAGCGCAGGAACGAGCGAGGTAACCGCCAAAACTACTATGTCATCAGTTTTTGAGTCGTCTTTTATTTATTCAATTTTTTTTTTCGTGACTTGGTCCAATTTTTTCAGCAAACCCGTCAAGATTACCTTTATGAGCCCTTATTTAGTATTCGAACAACATATGTAGCCCACTGAGTGTTCCGTTCTCGGGTATGCAATGACAGAGACGTGTCGAGTATACTCGTACTTGGATGCTAAACTTTCATGAATTTTATATTTCTACTGTGTCCTTTATCAGTGCCATAACCAAAAATTTACAGTAGAAATATAAACTTTTGTGTGACACTCAGAAATGTTATCTCATTCTATGCAGATTTATAGCAAATAAATACAATATAAAGTAAAACTATAATAAATAATCGTAAAATTACAAAGTGTTAAATCAAAATACAAATTCAAAATAGAAAACCATGGCACACCAACTTCAAACATTTATATCAAATAGTGTTTTTTTTCAAATCGAACCAGTACTTTTTAACATTAAGTAACGCTTTCAATAAACACTGTGTGCGAAAAGAGCGTGACCGGCAAAATTTAATGAAAATCTTAGAAATATTAACCGATAAATTGTAATCAATTAAGTCTTTTATTGCTGTTCGATGCTTTATATTAATACGTCGTCCAATATCCGTTATTGTCCATAATCGCTTGGCATCTTCGCGGCATACTTTCCGTCAATTTTTCAGCATAGCTGCGAGGTAAAGACCTCCACGCGGACTTCAGTTCACGAGTAACGTCAGCGACGGTCACTACATTTTTTGCCCTTAGCTTAAGCTTCATCCACGCCCAAACATTTTCAATTGGATTGTCATCAGGGGACTGTGAGGGCCAATCCAATACGTTAATACCATGTTCCGCGTTCCAAGTGGTGCAGAGCCGACTTCGGTGTTTAGGAAAATTATCCTTTTGCAGAATCCAGAAATCATTTTGGTTTGGAAACATCTACTTAGCCGCTGGCAATAATGCTTTTTCGTACATTTTCGTCATCTTCTCAGCATACAAAGTACCGGTAAACAAGTGCAAATTTTCGAAACCCTTTTTTGAGAAGCATCCCCAAACATGCACATTTAAAGGGTGTTCACGGTCACGTGTGGGTCACGGTTCGTACCATCAGTCTATTGTCAGCCGTAGTCCAAGCTCGAGTCGAGTAAGTGATAATAAAGGATTCCTGTGCAAACAGCTGCACAATCCGTTTATCCTCTGCAACAGACGTCTTTTACGATTTGCCACGATCTGGTAAGTCATCGACCGTTTTTGTTTGTGAATATCTCATTACCCACTTGCTCACGAAGGCCTTGGACTTTTTCATATAATTTTCGGCCTAGTCGCGGGATATTTTGGGGCCTTTCGGATGAGTACAGCTTCAAATCGGGAAGCGTACGCGGCACTCATTGGAAAAAAATAATATTTTTAACAAGGAAAACTGGAGGAAAAACTTATGTTTTTTACAATGCATTATAGGCAAAGGATTGTTCTATTCAGTCTTATATTTATTTTTATAATTAGCATTCCAAAATTTAAAAATATGCCGGTCACGTTCTTTTCACACACACTGTATGTACTATATAGATATTAGTATAGCTTTATGACGAATTGGTTAGAAATAAATTCAACGCAAATTACTCACTATGAGTATAAAAAGAAACTGGCAAACGAGGTTAGTATAACGATATTAAGTTTCACCATTTACGCCTGGCTTACAACAATGGGAGCCCTTCAGATTAATGAGACTCGCTCGCACTATAATTAACTGTTTCAGAAATCTTTGTGTACATAATGTTGTGTTATGGTCCTTATAAAAATCGATTATTTTATCAATTTGAACATAGAGTAACATTGCACAAAAAACATTTAAATACCTAAACGATGTGTCTGTTTTGCGAGTTCCTATTCAGGATAGAGGTTTGTAAGCTCTACAAACATTTAAGCTCTTTCTGGCAATTAACAGCAGTACAGCAGCAGCGCAGAAGGTATATAAATACATCTAAATCTTTAGCTTAAAATGTAACAAAATTTTATCAAAATCGTAACAGTTACATACTACTGCACAATTCATACGTGGTCTGACTTTAACTGCAGAAAAAATGATAAAAACGCTACTATGAACCTACGACTTTAGTCTTTATTATTATTACATTTAAATTCACTTATCTACAATGAAGATTTTTTTTATCTAATTTACAAACTTTTTTTTTTCTTAAGACAACGTCCGGACTAGGAATAAATCCTGTGTCGCGGGGCCCCGGGTAAACCACTAGGCCAAACGTGCAGTCAAAATTACTTTGAATTTATAAGGTGTCCTAATTTTTTTATTGTTTTTAATGAAATACAGATCGTGTTCTGCAACATTATAAAATATCACGTATAAACTATTTGCCTGTCTTCTCCTTTTCGACACTTAAAAAGGGTTTACAGGCTTCGAATACAAATGTTCACCTTCTTGAATAATCCCTTACTTCACGATCCCATGGCACGTAATGGGTTCACCGAAACTATACAGCGAATTTGTTACCTATTTACAACGATGCCGGGTCGATAAGAGCAAAAGCAACGTGTTTGGGTTAAGCCAAACCGTAGATAAATCTTCATCAGTTTACAAAACCCTTACTCAAAAGTACATTAAATTATACTCATATTTCATTTTCGCTTTATATAATAACAACATGTTTTTGGACACGTACTGCGGTATTCTGTATGAAATATGTGTGTCTTGAAAACATTAATTTTAAGCTAATTAAATATGTTATAAACATTACACTTATTTTATAGTGAAATATTGAACTTATCTTTTCTATGGCTTCTTAAATGACGTACCTAGACAAAATGTATTTAACACTATGATAAAATATGCCTATTCTAAATTATGGTGAAGACCCGTTTACTAAATCTATATTAACTTATATACAAACTTAACTTACAAGGAGGATGGATGACCTTTCAAAACTTTTGAGACTTAGTAAAAGTGAAGCGAGTCTAAATCGAGCACGTTATTTGATCTCAGTGAAGCAGTTGCAGTACTTTATAAATTTTGTTGGTATTGGTTATTGCACTGTGTAATAGTTGATTTGCTTACCTCCTTTAAGTGAGTTCATATGTATGGAAACATCATTCTAGTGAACGGGTCTTCACTTTAATTTAGAATACGCATAATTTATCATAGTGTTAAATATTAGGTCTTTACCTATGAAATTGCCGTTCTTCAGTACTGGTCATTTCAAATAAAAAAAAGTTTGTAATGGCTCTGTATTCTAAATTCAAATTAATTTTGTTTTAAAACCATGACATTCTATTTACAAACTCAGTCTTTTGTTTTTTGATTAGCGTTGAATTTTCATTACATTTGAACATTTTTCGTCATAATGGATACTTTAAAAATTCGTGTAATTATGGAATATGAGTTCCGTAGTGGCACCGACGCGACACAAACGGCACGTAACATCAAAAACGTTTACGGAGAGAACTGTACAAACGAACGCACAACCCGTTATTGGTTTTCCCGGTTCCATTCTGGAAATTTTGACTTGAAAAATGAAGCTCGTGGTCGTCCGGAGACTTTGGTTAACAATAACGAATTAAAGGCGACTGTGGAAGCTGACGAAACTCAATCTACAGCTGAGCTAGCAGCAGCTTTTAATTTAAGCATCAAAACAATATTGAACCATTTGCGACAAATTGGCAAGGTAAAAAAGCTTGATAGATGGGTGCCCCACGACCTTAACCATCGCCAGCGCAATGTACGCGTCGAGAGCTGCCTTGCGCTGCTTAACATGCAAAGCAATGAAGGAATTTTTAAAAGAATTGTTACGTGCGACGAAAAATGGCTTCTGTTCGACAATCAAAAGCGCTCAGCAAGTTGGTTAGACCCTGATTCAGCACCAAAGCAATGCCCTAAACCAAAAATGACCTCTAAAAAGGTGATGGTCACTGTTTGGTGGTCTAGTGCGGGTGTGATTCACCAAAGCTTTTTAACGGCAAACGGCATGAACATTAATGCAGATGTGTACTGTGAAGAACTGGAGAGAATGATGGAGAAGCTTGCACATCTGCAACCAGCTTTGGTCAATCGGTCGTCCCCACTGCTCCTTCACGACAACGCGCGACCCCATACTGAGCAACAGACAGTCTCTAAGCTGCAAGAGCTGGGGTTTGAAGCTCTCCCTCATCCGCCATACTCACCAGACCTTGCACCTACCGACTATTACTTTTTCCAAAATTTAGACAACGTTTTAGTGGGTAAAAAATTCAATTCCCCAGAGGCAGTACAAAATGCCTTTAAAGAGTTTGTTGCCTCCCGTCCAGCTGATTTTTACAAGAAGGGCATCAATAAATTGCCAATGCGTTGGCAAAGATGCGTCGATTGCATGGGTGATTACTTCGAATAACAGAAATAAAAAAGTTTGAAAAAATAAGTACTTTCACTTATTGCATACGAAACGGCAATTTCATAAGTAAAGACCTATTATTTTTCATGTACTCACGCAATTTGATGTGTGTTGCAATTTGCAATTACTAGCCTTGCTAAAAGGACCAAATACTATAGGACTAAATATACTACTAATATATTTAAAATATTATATTATAGGTTGCTTCACCGAATAAGTTTTAATACTGTACCGTTTTAAGTTTTTATTTATTGTAATAATTCGTAGCTATTGGTATAAATAAAATTCTTATTTATTGAAACCCGAATAAATAATACATAATTCAATGACATTTATAAATATTATGGTAATTAGATTTTTAAAATAGCTTAAAAAAATAAATGAAGGTTGAAAAATGTAATAAAGTATACTCAAAGTAAATATGAGAGATATCAGCATCTTATTGAGCAGAAGCCGTAAAAGTCATTGAAGGAAATAAGGTTCTCAAACAGCTCTTGACTACGACCTAACCGCCCGTTACTGTTTATTGCATTATTGCAATTTTGATAGCCTATCTCCTTCACATGTGGGCAAAATGCCGCAAACTACAATATACACTTATTTAGAGCCAACTTCTAACAAATTTATGTCGCAAACGTACTAGGGAGTGTCATACCTGCCTACTAACATCAAAACTACTCTCATGCAATCTTTAATAATCCCAATAATTGACTATGGTGATGTGTGTTACTTCGACCTGAATGCAGAACACCTCAATAAACTAGACCGCCTTCTAAATAACTGCATTCGATACATTTTTAATCTCCGGAAGTACGACCATGTATCTGATTTACGTTCACAATTGAAATGGTTACCTATTCGCCTGCGCCGCAATCAGCGAGCACTTACTACCCTATACTCATTTCTCAACTCACCATTCGCTCCCACTTATCTCGCGCCATACTTCCGTTATCTATCCTCTAATCACAACAGAAATCTTCGTTCAGAAAATAATCTGCTTCTCTTATGCCCCTCCCACAACACCGACTTCGTGAACTTTTCGTTCTTTGTCCAAGCGGTACTGCTCTGGAATGCACTCCCACCCGAAATCAGGATGTCCACAAACCGTTTTACTTTTAAAAAGAAGGTACATGAGCTCCTTCTCAACAAAATGGCAGAAAATACTAATCGATAGCTAGTGTACGAATATATCGTAAGTATATGTGTGTCTGTGTATTTATATTTGTGTACATGTAAGTATGTGTATGTGTATATGTATGACTATGACATGTATTCTATGTATGATTACGTATGTTTTTTTTTTTTTTGTATTTTGGCGTGTAGTCTTTGTAGTTAATTCTATATTCCAACCTCTGTGCACAACCTACCTTACAAAATTTCTACACCACCCTAAGGTTGACTGGAAGAGAATGCCTTGGGCATTAAGTCCGCCGATGTATAAAAGTGCATAAAGTTTAAATAAATAAATATTTAACCGACTTCTAAAAAGGAGGAGGGCTTGATTTCGACTGTTTTTTTTTCTGTTTTTATCTCATAACTTGTTACTGGGTGTACCGCTTTTGATTATTCTTTTTTATATTCGACAACTGGTGCTTGTCCATTTGTTTCATTTAAATTGAAATGAGATATGACGAGTAGTTTTAAGTTACCCCTAGGAATGTATTTAATTTGTAAATGGGCTCAGGTCTCCTCTCAGGAGAGGGTTAAAGCCATACATCCCCACGCTGGCCAAGTGCGGGTTGGGGACTGGCAAGACTACGTTGTGGCTACGTAATCTTGCCGTTGGATGTTTTTAAGCCGCCCAAAGGCCTCCAACTAAGCTTCACGACTGTTATCCTATGATAATAACCGGGACCGACTGCTTAACGTGACCTACGAATCACGGAGACGCTCATAGTAACAAGCCACCAGAGGTCACCCATCCAGGTACTGACCGCGCCGTCGTTGCTCACCCTCGGTGATTGTGTCTAATCACCGAGTGCAACTGAGCTGTGAGCGCCAATATGTTTACTATCTCATATTTTAATAAATGGGTCAATTTTTTTTTTTTTTTTTTTTTTTTTTTTTACATTTCCTAATACGATAACTTTATTAACTTTAACTTTTAAGAAACCTTACAATAAAAACTAAGTTACTTCAACATACAGTGATAACTTAGTGGCAGCTACAAACACACGACTTTATATAGTTTTCACATCACTCATTTATATAAATCAATCACATCTATCTACAGCTGACTACTTTATGTGTAACACTTGTTGGTATTCCAAGATAAAAAATAAAAAAGTTGAATCGGTTTTAAGCAATACTTACAAAGAGAACTGTTGTATTATGTAATAATGATAAATGAAGATGCTAACTTAGAATATAAACGATGCTTTGTTTTATTTTATAAAGCAATATGATCACAAACACCGTCTACGAAAACAAAGCAACGTCGCACAACAGTCGCATTAAATACCAACTAGCATTAGATAACCTCTAATAATACTTATATTAATACTACAAACATTGTTCGTTACACATATTTATTAGTTATGTGATTTTTTTATGATGTGAGGGTACATGGAAATACGGAACTAAACAACAGTCTGATGTATAGCCGAAACTTACCCGTGAGCTATAATGACAAAGCCACTAAGATCACCATTTACAATTTTACAACTAGATGAGCTACAGTTTGAATTGAGATCAAATATACATTGTTAAAAAAGAAAGTCTAAGTGTCAATTGGCGGTATACAAAGAAAAAAATTCTTTACCTTCCGTGCTAGTCGAGACTGTGTTACGGCAAGGTAAGATTCTCGTTTCACAAATAACAGCTGTATGTATTAGCTTAAAGACACATTTTCTAATGACAAATTTTATGAAATGGAACATTGTATTGAACAAAAATTCCGATAACAAGTTATAGTTTAATGTAAAACATGTAGTATAGGCAAGAAAAAAAAGACAAATAATGGGATACATTTTAGAGCAAGATACCTAATGCTTTTATTTAGCATTTGATAACAGATAACTTCATTTCCGTTACTAGGCAAAATATGTGTACACAATTTATGACATATAATGTATATATTTATTTTTGATAGTTATCATATTAACGTTACTACACAATAAAACTACTATATATTATACTATATATTATAACAATACAAATAATTATCATCTATAATAAAATTATTATATACTACATATCGATTATATAAATAAAATTACATACACTATGTTTGAATTTGTATAAAATGTTCAGTTCGTTCATAATCCAAACTACTCAGAAACTCATCCAGAGCCCCCTTACAGCCGAACTTTGACATATCTTTTAGAGACTTTATTTTGCTAATTCGATTATACAGCAATTTATTATAATAGACTATGGAACGTACACCTGCAACAATGCGTGGCAAGTCTTTTAGGCGTGAGTAGTTTTTATTCGTAAATATGTAGGTTGTTTCAGTCAGAAAACATAGCAATCAACAATTTGTTCCATAAGTTGATGGCGTGATGCAAATAGCTTCGTAAAAAGTGTAGGGAACTGGAGTGGAGCCAGTTATCGAAGTCAGAGGGACGAATTTTCTGAACACTCCAAATATAATACACGCCATAATGTAGAGTTAAATTCTCACGCAACGCACGCAATATTTTCTCTTAACAATTGAGGAAAAGTGTCTCTGTTGCATGCAGTTCAGAGAGAAAAGCTGATACTGAGTTATCATTACGAGTACTTCTAAGAAGAGATAAAAACAGCATTTTTCTAAGTATAGGAAGTCAATAATCTTACTACAGCTTATATGAAACCTGCAATAACTAAGTTTTTACAAGATTTCAAATACAACGAAAACTGTCAATTTAACCTGCATAGATTTAAACTAATTTTCTCTTCAGGCATATTACTTTCTCAGCAATCCTGACCGAGAGCGCTGGAAAGTTATTTCTAAATTTTGAAATATGAAAATAATTGTCTTTGAAATAGACTAATTAACAAAGTTTTAGAGACTTAAAATTGTCCGTAGGTATTTTTTTAGAGCAGTTTCTAACTTTGTATGAACTTTCAGTTATATCACATATTATTTAACGTTTATTCGCTTATCTTCTATACTAATAAAAAAAGGTATAAAGTATAAATTTATACGTATAGATTTTTGACGTGAACTCCTTCTTGACTTCAATTAGATTATAACATTTCTTGAACATTCGATTTAATATTTTTAATCGAGAATACAAAATAAGAGAACGGGTATATATATATTGTTTCATGCAGTTCCGTAATAGTTAATAACAGATGATTCCAGAATATTTTATAGACATTTTAACGCATATTGCCTGTTTCATTAGAGTATAATTTTTTCATGGTTATTAATTTTGATCCGGATATTTAGAACGTTATTATCAATATTTTAATATAGAGCTAGGAGCTCGAGTTCCCAAAATCAAGTAATGAAAACCTGTAAAATGTATAAATGGGAATATACAAAGACCGTCTCGAAGATCTGCCGGTTGAATTGAAATGGCCCGAAACGATTCATTTGCTATATTGGATAATCAATATAGGACGTCTTACGGAACAAATTATGAGTTTGATATTAAACTCAATAACTGTGAATTGAGTTGTCCTAATAATAAGAGTAATAAGTAATTTAAATCTTTTTTTTTCTAGTTGTTAGTGATATTTTCTTAAATATTGCCAGTTTCATGTTATTTATTTCTGCAAAATAAAAAAAAAAACAGAACCCTTTTTTATGAAGACAACTCCCGGATTTAGAATATATATCCTATTTCGCGGGGAAATTTACAAACACAAATGAAACGGATACAAAGAACACCCAGAGTCAGAACAACAATTTGTGAATCACACAAAGTGTTACCCCATGTGGGATTTGAACCTACAACACTTAACACGGTAAAAGGGGCGGAGCGGCGTGCGACCACTTAAACCATTTTTTTTTTCTTTTTTTTTTTTTACATGTGGAAATCCCCTCGGACCTTCACCCACGCCGGGGCTTGGGCGGGGCGGTGTGTCGGACTCGAACCGATTAAAACCACACGGTGTGCCACTCTGCGCCTAAGGAGGGAGGAGTCCGGGAACTGCTTTTATTAAGACATCCGGACCCCTCCCAGCGCTTGCCCGCTCAGAAGCGGGCACCCTCTCCTAAACCCCTCATTTTAGGCAACGTACGGCACACACGTAACGTCGCCTCCTCGCGGGCGGCCACTAGAGCGGATGGAAGGGAAAGCCCGTCCCGACCATCCGCGGCCACACTCAGGGCGGCATGAGGCGCAGGTGAGCGCGCCTCCGCTGCCCGGTTCGCCGGCGGCGGATTGGGTCCGAGTGGAGGTCGTCCTCCCGGGCCTTCTCCGCCGCCTCCTTCTGCGAGACCACTTAAACCACTAGGCCAACCGTGCTGTCAAGTCATAATATGGCTCTCACTTTTATCTGTTTGCATCTAATTTTCTCCTGATCAAACAACTGAAATTAAATTTGCTAAATAAATAAACAAATAAAGCTAACTCGATAAATATTGGTTGTTTGTTAAATTATTTTAGTCGACTGTTCTTTCTGATTCGAGAATTAGATATAACAGTGGCCGTCCTCCGGCTGCTATGATGATAATATAATTATTTCAGTTCTTAAAACATTATCCACTGCTTTTAAATGACAGGCTAATTAATTGACTATCTATCGAATGTTTTATCTATAGTTTCAGTTTCTATGTGGGACCAAAAGGAGAACGAAAATGAAAATATCTTTGTGCTCGTAGGAATATTACGCATCATAATTGAGTCAGTCACGCGTTAGGGTATGATTTGAGTCTTTTCTTTCTCTTAAATTATAATTATGCTTATAGTATATGTATGTATGTATGTTTATCTATTAGTATGTAAAAGTATGTATTTTATAACTATGTGTGTATGTTTATATATATACATTTATAAATATATGTGTGTATGGATGTAAATAATTTCTTCAAAATCAATGTACGTCAACTACTACTGTCTCTCTGGAACATTTGATCCATCCTAAGGTTGCCTGGAAGAGATTGCTTTTGGCAATAAGGCCGCGCTTTGTACACTACACTTCGGACATATTATGTATTATGTACTTATTTAACTTTGTAATATGGTGTGCAAATATAAAGAGTTTTCTATTTTATTCTATTCTACATTTGTCGTTTCTACATATTTCAATTATATTACTTTGTAGACTTAGTCAAGTAATTACTAACTTAGAATTTAAATCTATTCAAAGAGCCTACGTAAATAGGATGTTTAAAGACACTGAGCTTAAGTTCGGTCGATTTTGGCATAATCACCTCATCGTGACCTCGACAGTGGATTTCCTCTTTTAAAGGCAAAAGTTCTTTACAGCTATACATAATGTATATTTGTATATTGGTATTTGAGAACACTTCTTTCCTGTGAGTGTTTACTGAATATGCGAACTGATCTATATGTAATAATACGTGAGAATAAATCTTTGTAAAAACATTTAAGCAACCGTGCACTATCAGGAAATTGAAATAGTATTCAAGGTAGTAGAGCCACGCTAATTTCAGCACGAACGGGCCGGCTCGACCGGGGCGGTACATGCCCTCGCTCAGAAAATCAACGTAAAATGACAGCGTGCTGTCGTGTTTCGTTGGTGAGTGCGAGCGGAGGCCCAATGATGCAGAAGCACACTAGCCCACCATGGTGTGGGTCACCATGCTGCATTGTTGCATTGTCTGCATTCGCAGTGAGTATGGTGACCACCACTCTTAGATTCTGCTTATGCATTCCATCAGGCAGAGTAGAGTCATTTTGGCAGGGCCAAACATAAAAAAAAAGTCTTGTTGTGTCGTGGGACACCAGATAGGAACAAAGTTCCTTATCAAAAATCATCAATATCTGTATGTAATTCAATCATCTGTAATTATACAAATAAAATAAATTAAAATGAAATGAAATAAATAATTACAGATGGCGCTATACTAAATTTTTGGTTCACGCTCTTTAAAAACCATAAAATTGTCTTAACACCTTTATTTTATTTAAAATGATTTTTAAAAATACACACATCAAAAGTGTCTAGGGATCAAGCATTTTTATGCGGATTTCTTGAGATTGAGATGTGGCTTTGGCCCTGGCCTGCTCAGTCGCCAGACTTGAACCCGATTGAGCATGCATGGGATATGCTACAGAGAAGAGCTCTGCCGAATATGGAGGGTATCCAGTCGCAAGAAGACCTTTTTTTGTTGTTGCAACGAACATGGGCGGCCATTCCACAGCGTGATTTGGATGAACTCATTTTGAGTATGCTAAACCGATGTTCTTGTGTTAGTGTTCGCGGTAGAAACACGGATTATTAATTGTTTAAGTTACCTAATAAAATTTTAAAGAAAACTGTTATTTCAGTCTTTTTTTTGAACTTTAATGTTAGTGGTTCAAATGTCAAAAATCCTTTTATTAGGAAAATGGCAAATTTCTTTATTAATGCAAAGGTGACTTGGTTTATCGTTACTGTGACAAACGAAAACACTTTATTTGATGAATCCTTAAAGAAAATTTTAATTAATATCAATCAGGAGAAAAGTTATTGCAAAAATATATGTTGATCCCTAGACACATATGTTGATCCCTAGACACTTTTGATGTGTGTATATAAAAGTTCTATGCGAGGTATGAAAAAAATAACTATTCAGGTATATATTTTTTATTATGTTTTCTTTTATAAAAATAAAAAATATAACTACACTTGTCACTTGTGCTGCCACCTAGTATTTTTTACTGAAACAAGTTCTGTCTAGAGTTACTCCGTACTTGTTACATACAACTTACAGATTACTACGCTATACAAAATTTTCGTTCAAGAAAATATATAAATAAATATTTCTTACATCTTTTTTTTGTAAATACATACATATTGTACATAGAAAACATCCAAACTCCGAAAAAATAAATATTTGCAGATCATAAAAAAAGATTTTATCCTACCCGGGATTCGAAACCGAGACCTCAATCAAGCACAGCATTCGCACACGCTCCCATTTTGACAACGAGGCGTCAATCTTACGGTCCGGACGTTTTTTGCCGGCTAGGGTACCCCTCCGCAACGCCCCATAAGGAACTTCATTCCAAAAATACATACAATGTATAATATAGGACTGCTGAAATCTGACAAAAGTATATAGCGTGAGTCATATAGTAAATAATGTAAAAAAGTCACATAATATTTAGAGTCTTGTATATATTTTAAACCATCCTTATAATATAAAAGTCTTTACAAATGCAAATCAAGTAACGCTGGTTTATTAAAAATTTATGTAGTGTTCTATTTTCAAATACTTTGATCTATGCTTGTATTCGATATAAGTATTCGATATTTTTTATATTTACATTTATTCTGATTTAAAATAGTAAACAATAACTAACCACTATTGGGTACAACATCCGTCAATGTTTAACGTTATGTAAATAGTTCATGTTTGCAGTTCGAAGAGCGATAAAATGAAACATATTTCATCACATGTCATGAAGGCATGTTAAGTTCCACGTTTACGTAAACTAAATGCAAACGAAATGCCTAATAGGCTAAAGGAACTTCTATTTCCCTTGGACAAGTATATTCGTGAAATAATCACACATTGCAACCGTGATCAAGTCAACTGAAATAAGTTACTACTAAATACAACCTTAAACTATTCTTACCAACTGTGTTATTTAATAAGTAAAGCATACCAGCCGCGAGGTAGACAGTCATCCGTCAGACAGCCGTCCAGAAAATAAATCAGCCAAGGAGATCGTTTTTAGAGTTCCGTGCCAAAGGCAAAAAACGGAACCCTTATAGATTCGTCATGTCATGTCTGTCTGTCTGTCCGTCCGTATGTCACAGGGACTTTATTCCGAAATTATAAGAACTATAATGTTGAAACTTGGTAAGTAGATGTATTCCATGAACCGCATTAAGATTTTCACACAAAAATAAAAAATAAAACAATTAATTTTGGGGGTCCCCATACATAGAACTGAAACTCAAAATATTTTTTTAAATCAAACCCACCCATACGTGTCTTTACCCATACGTGACCCATAGGTCTTTAAAAATGATATTGAGGTTTCTAATATCATTTTATTCTTAACTGAATAGTTTACGCGAGAGACACTTAAGTGGTAAAATGTATGTCCCCCCCTGTAACTTCTAAAATAAGACAATGATAAAACTAAAAAAAATATATGATTTTCATTACCATGTAAACTTCCACCGAAAATTGGTTTGAACGAAATCTAGTAAGTAGTTTTTTTTTAATACGTCATAAACCGTACACTGCAATTTACTTTCCATTCAATCAACACAAATATAAAAATAAAATAAAAATTATATTATGTTACTTGCTGCTGCGGAACCCCTTATGGGCGAGTCCGACTCGCACTTGGCCGCTTTTTTTATTTGTTTTTTCGAAAGGCGGTCCTCATTTCATGTCACCCACATTTTTATCATTAATTTTATCACGACGAAGACTTGAAGACTGGAAGACTTAAGATTTAAAAACTTTAAATACTTAACATTGGCAGAAATAGCTGATCCAGCTGGTTGCCATCTCATCAAAAGAAGAAGAAAATAAATTAGCCCAAACCTTTCGAAATGTTACACATTGCGGCGTTTCTAAATGAAATTGGAATACACATCGCACATCAACAGCCTTAAATAGAAAAACTATAAGAAAATGATTATGATAATATTGATGAATATATTTGTATTAACATATTCAGGAGATCAAGTTGGAGTGAATAACATTCAAGATTTTGAATAAAAATTAAAAGACAAATCTACATTTTATTTTGGTTCTTTGCCGTTACCACAAAAATGTATATCCGATAATCATCTCAAAACAATAATTTAAATCAAATGTTAATTAAAAGAATTTACAGCATAGTGCCACTAGCTAGCTAAATAAAGGATTGAAGTAGTTTTATTAATCTATATTATTTTAATTAATACTTTTATTCATAACTGGCAATGGTCCCTGTGAATGCAAGTTGTAACTCAATCGTAACATCAGACCATTCCAAAGTATGTAATACCTATTAAAACGAGTTTTAGTTCCTAAGTGCTTTAGTTTAATGTGAAAGTTTCATAAATAACAACTTGTGTAATTATTTCTGTGATATTCTAACCTCAAATATTACAGCGGCAACTACCTTATTAGAAATAATTGCAATTAGAAACTATTCTAAAACAGCTTTAGTTACAGTTAATAACTCTAATGTAAAATGGATACAATGATCTAAACCTCACTTTCACCGTGGGAGCGCCACGCTTCGGCATGAATGGGCCTGATCGACCGGAGTGATATCACACCTCTCAGAAATCCCCCCATCCCCATCCCCCTCCCCATCCCCCAAAGGCCGGCAACGCACTTGTGACGCCTCTGGTATGTATGGACACCCGTCCATGGGCGGCGATTATCGCTTACGCGTATTCCATAAAAAAACTTATAAAAAATTGAAATCTTTTGATCTCTCCGTTATAGTGGGCTCTCTGTATAGTTAAAGTGTCTAGTAATGCAACACTTTTATCATACTACATCTAGAACGCGGCTCTTTCAAAAATTGAGTCGTCTAAGTAAAACGCGCACTTAATCAGAGACTTTAGTAGGAAAGCACTATTTGTTTTAGCACCACTACTTACAAGGACGAAGAGAATACTTATACTAAAATATTACTTTGAAAAATAAGAAGTATGGTAGTAGAGCTAGTAGTTTTAGGTTTAGATGTAAAACGAGTAAGTAAATTTTCATTTTGTTTCTTATGCTAAACTTACATTCTTATCATATTATGTAATGCATACAATAACGGAAATTAACCTTATGAAGAACTGGTTTTAGTAGTGTGTGTCGGCTGAAGTATCGCGGTGAAGAGTAGCCTTTGTCCTTCCTCAAAAATCATAGTAACTTCATGTCAAATTTCATTGAAGTCGAGTGCAGCGGTTTATCCATGAAAGCACAACAGACAGACAGAGCTACATATGAATTTATAATAGTAACAGTAACACCTCTAATGAATTTATAATATTAGTATGAATACTGAAAATAAATACATTTCTTTTCCGTTTTAGTAATACAATGATTAACGAGAAAATAAGCATGAATGTAAACCTTGTGGAATGCTTTGTAATACACTTTGATTGCAATTGTATTAAGAACATGTTTTTAACTCATAATATCAAAAACGCTAATACTGAAAAATATTTTTATTGCAGTAGAAAAGCCTGTCTTTAACTGACTTCAAAAAAAGGAGGTTTCTCAATTCGACCATATATATTTTTTTTTACTATTGCAGAGACAAATGATAGCTATTATTCATTTGTCTTTACTTTTTAGTGCCGAAAAAGTGTAATTTACTCTCTCACTGTCTTCCTTGACAGCCGTTACTCAGGATTCCTCTAGGAAATGAAATCGTTAATTCTGACAACATTGTCCTAAAAATTGAACTAAATTTACTGTTCTGGTATTATCATCCATCCTAGATGATTATAAAAAGTTACAATTAAATAACGTTCGAAGATTTTGTTGCATACAAACCAATACGATCACCCAAACATACAGGTAATGCTAATAAAACCACATTAAAAAGCAACAGTTGTCAAAATATACCGTAAAAATATTTACGAAGCATGATAAACATGAAAAATTATGAGTTTTCCTTAAGCGAATAAGAAAAACTGAAGGTTACATGACAAGATATAATAACTAAGTTTCGTGAAGATCGAAGAAAAACAGATACAGGTTGTTTACCAAGCCGTTCTTGTCAACATAGGGATATAGGTCAGCAGACTATTTGTCAACCTGCGAGTCGTTTGAAGTAGTTGTTCTACTGAAAGCGATTAATCACATTTAGAAATATTATTCTCACGTTAATTTAGATTTACAAATTTAAGTAGGTCCATAAAAAGTCATACAGCTAGATATAATTATGACTTTTTAATTCTTATCTTATTACTGCGATTATCTTAGCAAAAACACATGATATTACCTAGTGTTTGACTGTCTATAACTGTTTCTTTAGTGTCAATGTAACGCGATATATTCACAAACTGTCAATATTTCAAGTACTGCAATTATGTTATATTTATTTATTACTAGTGATCGCCCAGTGGTCGAAGTTCAACCATTTATTTCTTTTTTATTTTATTTTTAAGTTTTTGCACTCCTCTTCCTCTACATAAACTTCAACTGTGTCAAATTTCATACTCCTCCGTTCGCATGAATTTCAAATTTCAAATTTAAATGTAATATTGCCTATCTAAATCTTTTAAAACGTAATTTTTATTAAGAATCGCCTCGCTAATCGCTTGCCCTCGCATGGTAGGACCGTCGGACTATTTACCTAACTACGAGTAATATCGTTAATCTCAATATGTTATTAGACCACGTGATCTGAAACCTTTCCAAATTATATAAACGTATGACTAGATTAATAAGTAAGTATAAACAACAGGTATTTATATAATTTTGATTTGAACCGTAATAGTTTGTTTACCACTCAATCAAATCAAATTACAAGACATGAATTCCTGACAATGTTGTGTGGTTTCTGTATGTGGTTAATTTGAACCTTAAATTCTAGCAAATAATCAAAGACAGAATACATAGTTTTTTCTTAATTTTTTTGTAATATTTAGCATCTTCAATATAAACAAGACTCTTTTCGCCATCGTCCTACGTGACAGCAGTTTCATCCCCATCACTTAGATGGTGGGCAGTCCACAACTGTGCGGTTTTCTAGAACCTTCCTGCCTCGTACAACAAAACTGCGGAATGAACAGTGGCCTGCGGTATTCCCAGATCAATACGACCTTCAAACCTTCAAGAAAAGAGCGTAATCCTTCTTAACAGGCTGACAACGCACTTGTGACGCCTCTGGTGTTGCGGTTCTCCGTGGGCGGCGGTAATCGCTTACCATCAGGCGATACGTCTGCTCGTTTACCCCTATCAAATAAAAATAATTACAATAATCCACCTACCTAAAGGCAGAAAATTAGATAGGGTATCGGCTATCTAAAACAACTTTTAAGCTAGCCCAACCGAGGAACTAAGCTGGAGTATAATACACATATTCTACATACTCAGACTTAAACCCCTAAAAGAATAGGCAGTGACGAATCAAACATCAACATTTTACCAACTATGGTTTGATCCCACCATTAGTCTGATAGACGCTAGTTGATTAAAATGTAACTCTTGATTAAATAAGTTAATAAAAATGTTGAATTTCATTATTCTTGTTTCAGTCTGGCTACGCCGACTTAAACAAAAAAAATCAGGCACCACAAGGAAAAGTACTTCCTGAATGTACAAGCTTTGAAAATACAATACGGTTCGAGGTTAATATTTTCTTCGTAGAAAAATAAAAGTAAATAATTAACAGTTAAAACGTCAGATTAACTATCATTATGGCAATCTAAACTTTTAAAAGTTAAAAACTGGAGCAAACGAAATGAAAATATGATGCCGTATGTGAACCCTTATCTCAATAATAACCCCATTACAATCAAGGACGATAGAATCTGGAACAGGGAATGTAAACACAAGGGCATGGATCTCGAAGTACTCATAGTTCTGTAACTCGATGCTGTTATGTTTGCTCTCCGGTCCGAGAGCAGAAGCGAAATGAGGACTCAATGTTCTAAACAATAAACGTCTGAGTGAACCAATGTGTGTTAAGTTTTCGTGTTCAGTGAATGGAAGTTTATGTTCGTGTTTTTGACATCTGGCCCCAAATAGTGTCGAAAAATTATACTTTATTCAGTAGTTACCACTGACACAGTTATAATATGTTATGAATTACTTTGTGTTTTGGAATTTTCTCAATCGTTATTTACATTTTTATTGGTATTCAGAATAGTAATCTGAAGGTTCCATAAATAGCGTTTATTAAGTCTTCCTACTCGCTCTTAACGTCTTTTTGTAAAAACACGAGTACCGTACCGTACCGTGGGAGAGCCACGCTTCGGCATGAATGGGCCGGCTCGACCGGAGTGATACCACGGCCTTACAGAAAACCGGTGTAAAATAGCGCTTGCGCTGTGTTTCACCGAGTGAGTGAGGATACCGGAGGCCCTATACCCCAACCCCTCCCCACATCCCTTTCCCCATTCCCCAAAGGTCGACAACGCACTTGTGATGCCTCTGGTGTTGCGGGTGTCTATGGGCGGCGGTAATCGCTTAACATCAGGTGATACGTCTGCTCGTTTGTCACATATATCATAAAAAAAAAAAAAAAAAAAAAACCGCCTCGAACGAACTAATATGTTTTGTTATAGTTCAGACGTTTAAACTGGCAGAAAGCCTTTGTGTCAGTTTAACCCTTAGTAAATGATCGTGTTAAAAAAAGCAATTGACACTTATTTACGTCATTCTAATCCAGCCTCGAATCGATTTTCTAAATCAAGAGCAATATTTAGGATTTTAAACTGAGATTTTCTCTATGCTACTATTTGTGTAAGTAACAGTTCGTAATCGAAGTAAAACGTATCTATTGTACCTTTTGTATTGCAGATATTTACACTACACTACAAACGCGATAAACTAAAATCAATACGTCTTAATATTACCAACAATATTCAACATCGATCCGTTGACCTTATGATGGAACTTTGAACAGACGTGGTTTTGAATGTTTGAAACAAGACACTTAGGATGATAGACCTTCCGTATGAATAACGAAGAACGTGATTCGAATACATCTTCTTTCTTCTAAACACGAGATCTGTTTTTTTCAACGTGCTGTTTTTGAAAAACGTAGGTGAAAAAGCATTCGTGAATTTTTATTATCGAATAATTAGTATCATAAAAAAAAAAAACAATGAAAAAATTTGATCAATACTTTAGTTGGTTTATTTTTTAAAGTAAAATGAGTGATGAAAAATTACTACTACCATTCTTGGACGCCATGGGTGTCCAAATCTTAGAAGAAACAAATGTTTGCAGGTCATTCTGTTAATAACACAGGCGACAGTTTTCATCATCCTATTTATCTGATTTTTACAGTAGCACACACAGTACACAATTTTTTCAGGGTCTTGTTAATGATTATTACGTTTCTGAACTTTTAATATACGCTCTTAGAGATACTTTTCAAAAGTTCAGGGACGAATCTCCAAATTTAAATTGACAATAGAAAAAAGTCTAATAAGATTTAACAAGCAATTATTTCAGAACTTCTAAGCTTAAATAAAAACGTTCAGAGATTAGTGAAATTGTATTAAAAGTATAACTTCATTTTCTCGAAAACTTCGAGTAATAATAATAATCTAGGCCACTAATCCCTTGAGAGCCCAGAGTTTGGCCCAGAGGCCGCTAAGGCTTTGCTGAACTGAAAAATAGGTGGGCTTTCAATCCCTAATAATCGCCGAATGCTCTTTTAGTAATGAGTGTTTTGATATTTTGTTTGTATAAAATTTTCTTTGTTTGATTATATTTGTCCAAAATAACAATATCAGTATTCTTAAATTAGGTTTTAAGTAAAGTTTTTTTTTTGTATTCAATCATGTATAATTTGATTTGATTTTAAAAAATATTTTTGAGAAGTATTTTAATAATTCAATTCAAGGTAAATGACATTGGTTTCTTGAAATCAATACAAAAACTTAACTAATCGTATATCAAATTTATTTTCAATTACTTATTAAAATTTTGACTAAGAGCACTTTTGTCAAATCAAAATCGGATCAGTTAACATAGCTGATGAAGTATTATGTCACACAATGTTTTTATTTATTTAAATTCTCTTAATAATTTAGTGACGCAAATTTAAGAAACTTGTTTTTTTATGGCCCCCAAGGTGCCTCTACTCTGCTTGGTGGAAAGCATAAGCAGAATTCACTTTTTTAGTAACACAAATTTCGTTATTCACTTTTCTTATGTTTACTTTCGTGATTATTTGCTAGATGTCTCTTTTAACACACTGCATTGTAATAAGACAAAAATAATATGCCATATCCCTCATTTGTTCAGTAAAGTTCTAGTTTTCTTTTTAAAACATAGTTTCTAGCCATGTCACTCCATAAATCTGCATATCATTATTGTACGTGCCACCAGCCTATTTGTATTTTGTTGCTAGAGCTATGCTGAGAGCAAATAATGTACTACATAATCCAAGTCACGATCCAATTAGCTTGAACAAATCCACCCGGGCTCCATTAACCCGACTATCTTCCTATCAGGTTCAAAGTGGGGAATAGAAAATGCACACTCATGATATAAACACTACATTCACACACTACGACTTATAGTTTGAAGAGTCACGATATTAGTGTCGGCTTACATGTGACTCAGCTTTGCTATAATAATATAAAAATACGAATCATGGTTTAAATAAAGGATTCAACTCACTCAATGAGTAGAAAACGGCTAGTTAACTACTTAATCCACTATGCTATGTATTTTCTTTTCTTTCTTTTTAACGCTATCTAGTCCTAAGCTAAGCAGAGCTTGTGTTATGGGTACTAGACAAATGATACAAATACATATGTACTTTTTTTGTAAATACATACATATATATCATACATAGAAAACACCCAAACTCCGAAACAAATATCTGTAGATCATACAAACATTTGGTTCGACCCGGGAGTCGAACCCAAGACCTCATGATCAGCAGTCGCACACGCCAACCGCGAGACCAACGAGGCAGTCAAAGCAGTTTGTTCTAATAAGTCATTTTTTTTAATAAATAATATGCCTGAGATTGTTATTTATTCCATTGTCTGGTACTCTGGTTGTAATAGAAGTTAGACTATTTTAACTAGAAGTTAGTAAATTTGCATCTTAAAAACTCCATGCACGATTGTATGATTGAGCCAATGAAACGAATAATAGTACTGGACAGTAAAGGAAAATAATGACAAAGGAAATATAATCAGGAAGAGAATTTGAAATTGTGTGGAGGAAAACAAGTGGGGTCAGTTGAGTGCTTGTAGAAATATTAATGGCTAATAGATATTGTAATTTACGTTGATACATTTATGCAGAAGTTGAACCATATATTTGGTTCACTGACTTTAAAAAAAGGGGTAGGTTCTTTATCAGTTTATTTTGTTTGTTTGTTAAATGTATGTTGTAACTTCGACATGCATAAGCCGATTTGTAGTTTTTTATTAAGGTTTAGGTTTGATAAAATATAGGAAATGAAGAATTCATTTTCAATTACAAACGTTAACTCTAATTTAGGCGTACTGAAATCTGTGACACAATTTTTTAAAGTTATCAGGACTTTTTTTTTGTATCCGACTACGACGAAGCCAAAAGGAGCGCCTAAACTACTGATACGATTTTAATGAATGAGGTGTCAATAGATTCGTAACAATGACCCGGGTGACACAGGCTATATAAATTTTATAAAAAACATTTTACGTCGTCGAGTCATAGTTTTTTTAAGGGAGGGTTCTGGTGTCCCGTAATACAGATTACAGCTCTAGCATATACCTACAACAGACACCAGTCTTTCACAATGTTGCTGGATTTCCACAATTATTTTCGATAAATGTTATGATTACCATTGTGCAAGAAGAAATAAACCATATTTTTACTAATTTTTTTCTTGGCATTTACCCATTTCGGGAGCATATCTTTAACGCCTTACAGTAAAATTTACACTGCCAATTCTCGCTACGTTTTGTCACATGTAAGCCAAACCGAGAGCGACGTGACGCTAGCATTAAAGAACGCCCAGTTGCCGTGCAATGACGCTCTTTAATTGCGTAACCATTCCACTGCTTCTATTAGTATTTGTAAATCATTTCTGCGTTAACGCGGAATTGGACTGCGATAAGTGCATTTTAATTGTGAATTACCTCGGCTAACGATGTGGTGCGATGCATTGAACGTTAGGTTGCTTTTGTTTATAATTTAATAAAATATTTTAGATGTTATGAGTTCACTTGGAACTTATTACTTTAATACATTAGTTTTTAAGTGCTACAGATGGGTCATATTTTTATATCCGTAGGTGTATTGTCTTTTAAGTAATATATAAGAAAACCACACGATATTTTTCAGGCATTTGTGCGCCACCATCCCATGAAAATTTAATTTAGCTTGAACAATTGTACTAGAAATAAAAGTATCCAGTAGCACTGCCTTTTCAAAGTACCTCTTCAGAGCGTGTATTGTAAAGTTTATAATGCACTTTATAAATGTTATAAAATTCACATTTCAATAACATGTCAGATTTATGTTATTAATCAATGGTAAAAATCAACTAATGTGAATTTCTTTTTACTAAACAAATAAAAAAATACAAATTTGAAAAAAAAAAGTAAAAAAAACGATATTTTTAACAATTAAAAAGCGATAGCCGTAAAATAAAATAAAGTAAAACGGCTTAAAAAATATGGAGAGAATCACTCAACTTTCTTGTTTTAATAATTTAATAACATACCTCCGTAATAAGATTTTTCGAGGGAAAAATAGGATGAGAATCAAATAAATTTACATAGTTTTGTTACACAGGGGCAAGTCTTCTTAGCATTTCGATGGCAAACGTTTCGTGTTATTGTAGTTAGATCTATCTTAGCAGACGAGAACGCGGGTCAAGTGGTCAGACAAGTTACAAGATGCAAAGTGATTACTACTGCTCTTTGATACCTGTCTTTCTTTGTAACTTAATAAATATAAATACATTGTCTAGATGAAAAACAATGAAAGAAATGCTTAGATAGGAAGAAAGAAAAAATACTGTGATATCTGTGATTTCTGGAATCTTGAGAGAAGACCAAATGATCATCGGCTTAGTATGCCACTTTGTTAATGATAGTACTGTTCAAACAATTTAGACGTGCACAAACACTAACTGCCTTTAAGAGACTGATAAATAATAATGTTTTTATTTTCTCCCACAAAATTTTGGTTACAATGATAATATGTACTTACAATGTACATTTTTGTGGAAGTGAAAGTGGGTATTTACTGTTTGGGGTAAGTCTTCCGCTGCGGGCATATCCGACGACACGCCCTTTACATTAGCTCTCTAGAACTACTGTCTTTACAAGTTCTTTGTTTATTCCATTTAATAGTTTATAGTAGTTCATAATAGCGAACATCTAGTTCTCATTGAAATGCAAGAATTAAAACTTTTATATAAAACTAGCTGACCCGGCGAACTTCGTACCGCCATATTTACATATCTGTCTCAGCTTCTCACAGGCAGTGTACAGTCGCGGACAAAAAAAAACACCTTTCCCGTTATTTTGTATTTTTTTCTTTCTAGCAAAAAAAGAATGAATGAAATCGGACTATGTGTTATTGAATTACAACTAAGTACATATTTTGACTTTCATCCCCTCTCTCCAGGAAACCGTGCTGAATTTCGGGGTAAAAAAGTATCGTATGTCCTACCTTGTAGTATGGACTCAAATCATGCCAAGTTTCATTTGAATCCGTTCAGTAGTTTCTTCGTGATGCGTAGCCAAAATACAGACAGACAGACGGACACACAGACAGACAAAAATGAAAAAAATTACAGTTTTGGCTTCAGTATCGATTATAGAGAGCCCTCCAAAAAAAATTTTCTAAATATCTTTAATGTACAGAATTGGACCTGTTACATTTTTATTATAAGTATAGATATAGATTCTCGTGTCACAATGCTAGTTACTATACTCCTCTGAAACGGCTGGACCGGTTTGATGAAATTTGGTGTGCATATCGGGTAGGTCTGAGAATCGACCAACATCTATTTTTTATACCCATTTTTTTTAATGGTAAAACAAGGTTTGCCGAATCAGTAAATAAATAAAAGTCTGTCTATTTGGTAATAATTCTAAACGAGTTCTAGTTAGTTGCCCGCGGCTCAACACACGTGTATGTCGCTAATCGCGAAATAGTACACTATGTGCTATTCAAATGCATAGGCTATATTAATAATAGGTCTTTACCTATGAAATTGCCGTTTTGTATGCAATAAGTGAAAGTACTTATTTTTTCAAACTTTTTTATTTCTGTTATTCGAAGTAATCACCCATGCAATCGACGCATATTTGCCAACGCATTGGCAGTTTATTGATGCCCTTCTTGTAAAAATCAGCTGGACGGGAGGCAACAAACTCTTCAAAGGCATTTTGTACTGCCTCTCGGGAATGGAATTTTTTACCCACAAAAAAGTTGTCTAAATTTTGGAAAAAGTAATAGTCGATAGGTGCAAGGTCTGGTGAGTATGGCGGATGAGGGAGAGCTTCCAACCCCAGCTCTTGCAGCTTAGAGACTGTCTGAACTGACAACATCATTTGGTACAGTTCGCAACATCGGTCTTTTTGTGGGTAAAAAATTCCATTCCTGAGAGGCAGTACAAAATGCCTTTGAAGAGTTTGTTGCCTCCCGTCCAGCTGATTTTTACAAGATGGTCATCAATAAACTGCCAATGCGTTGGCAAAGATGCGTCGATTGCATGGGTGATTACTTCGAATAACAGAAATATAAAAGTTTGAAAAAATAAGTACTTTCACTTATTGCATACAAAACGGCAATTTCATAGGTAAATACCTATTATAAAGTTTCATCTAAATCCATTCAGCAGTTTTTGAAATAGTAACACAACATCAAGTCTGCATATAATGTAAGAAAAGTAAAAATTAGGTGATTTTTAATGAAACAAATTACCCGACTTTATTCCAAATAGCGAACAACTTCTATTAAAAAAAAGCCAATCAGTATAATAGAATGTTGGAATCTGTTTGCGGATTTGAAACGGTGACGTGAGGCTCACGGAGAGAGTAAACCTACCTATTGCGGTTTTCTGGTCAACGGGTACCAAATTTATGTGTATGCAGGGGCTATTTGGCTCATCCCAAACTACATGTTGGCGTACAATGACATGATTTTAGGGAAACTATATTAATCTTTTTTTTTTTCGTTCATAATTAATTAAAAATATTTATTTTTAATTAATTTTCGGAATCATATAAATTTTCCTTTTAAATTTTTAAAAGGAAAATTTATATGATTCCGTGATCCAAGCACAGGGTTTACCCTAGTTTGGCATCCTGACTTCCACAAAAATGTACACATGTATTATCATTATAACATACATTTTCTGGGAGAAAATAAAAATATAATTATTATTATTTATCAGTCTCTTAAAGGCAGTTAGTGTTTGTGCACGTCTAAATTGTTTCAATAGTACTATCATCAACAAAGTGGCATGTTATGCCGATGATCATTCGGTCTTCTCTCAAATCTAATATAAAGCGTCCATGAAAAGAGCTTTTGCTCTATAAAGAAATGTAGTGAAAATTTTTTTTTGGAATATTGTTCGTAAAAGAGTATTGGTTACACTTTAGTTTCAATTCATTATATTTCACGGGAGATTTTAGTTATATTGTTAATTCATAAACTTTTCCATTGATTTAGCAAAAATCAATTGAAAACATTTATTGATATAGTCAATTGAATTCATGGATCTTAAGGATGTATCTTCATCATCAGACCGTTGTAGAGCACTGCTGGACATAGGCCTTTCCCAAGGTACACCACAGAGCCCGATGAGTTTTATTATTATAATTATTAATTACTAGCTAACCCACGCAACGTCGTTTACATCCTCTATTGCCCGTAGCGTAATAATTTCGCCCCATTTTTGTAACATTCTTTATTAGTGCTCCGCTCCTATTGGTCTTAGCGTGATGATATATAGCATATAGACTTCCTTGATAAATGGGCTATCTAACACTGAAATAATTTTTTGAATCGAACCAGTAGTTCCTGAGATTAGCGCGTTCAAACAAACAAACTCTTCAGCTTTATATATTAGTATAAAGATAGATATGTTAGAGTAATCAAATTTAACTGATTGGTTATGTAATAAAAACGTTAACAGTTTGTATTACGTTGTTATTACTTATTCATTTTTAATAGGTATTTATGTATGTATTAATCCATGAATTTAACAATATAAATAAAATCTGTGTAAATACTGTATGTAATAATTGATTCCAAATCTAAAGATACTCATTTAAACTCAAATCCATACTATAATATTATAATATCGAAAGTAACTATGTGTGTCTGACTGTCTCTTACGCTTTTAGGGCTTAACCGCTGCACCGTATTCAATGAGATTTGCTATGGAGTGACTTCGATTCTTAAGATAGGATATGATTACTCTTTACCGCGATAACCGAGATACAGGCTGCGGGAGACGCGGGCAACAGTTTGAGATTTATACCTATATGTAATTTGAAATACTTTGTAATATATTTCTCAAATCATGATAGAGATGAACCTTCTCCTAATATGGGAATCATTCAATTTAATCTTAATCGTTTAAGAAACTTTTTTAAACTTAGAAACCCTTAAATTTATAGGCAGACGTAATCTATAATGAAGCTTAGAAGTTCAATATCGGTTATCAGCTTTGGATCTGGGCTGAAACCTTAACTAACGAACTTATAAAGAAGCCACCTTTGTCTAAACTGATTTACGGTCCTACATCGTTGAGTACAACCAGATTAAAAAAGAACTCAGTTTTTCTTTTAGGTATATAAAGGTAAATATAGTATGTGTGTGTCAGTATCAAATAAGACATAAAAACTAAGGATCTAATCCCTGAGTAAATCTATTTTTCTCTTTATATATTTTTTTTATATAAAATTATGTTTTGCGATAATAACTATATCCCAAAACATAAACTTTTTTCATGTATGATCCTGCCCAAATTGACTCTACTTTGCCTGATGAAAAGCATGAGCAGATTCCAGAGTAGTGGTCACCATACTCATTGCGAATGCAGACAATGCAACAATGCAGCATGGTGACCCAAATAACGTCTGTCGGTCTTGCACTTGCCAACGAAACTCGACACCTTGAATGATTTTTTTATATTTGTTTTTTTTAAATGATATTTAATACAAATAATCACAAATTTTAACAAAAAGAAAAACCGACTTCAATCTGGACCAAATTTAAATGGGACCATAGGGGAATATTGAGTTATTCGTTAATTTGTCGCGTACATACATAATGCAAATTGAAGACTTATATGGATTTCTCATGGATGACATGTCAGAACTGGACCAAATTTAAATGGGACCATTTGGGAAGCACTAGCTTTCAAATAAAAAAAGAATCATCAAAATCGGTTCACCCAGTCCAAAGTTATGAGGTAACAAACATAAAAAAAAAAAAAAACAGTCGAATTGAGAACCTCCTCCTTTTTGAAGTCGGTTGAAAAACTATGTAGGTATTTGAAAATACAAAATAAAGTGCAATTGGAGAGGCCTATGTCCAGCAGTGAACTGCGATAGGCTGATGATGATGATTCGAAAATATCTTGGCTATTCATACTAATCCATACTGCGTGTCTGTCTGTTTGTTACGCGTTCACGGCTAAACCGCTGAACCGATTTAGATGAATTTCGGTATAGTGATAGATTGGACTTTAGCCATAGGCTTCTTTTCGTCACGATAGCCTATAGTCACGCGGGCTGAGAAGTGGGAAAAAGCAATAGTATAATTAATACTTAACGTAAAATTACAATAAGGTTTAAGATACGGTACAGCAAATGTAAAAACTCAAAGGTATGGGAAAGAACGTCGTCCACTATTTTTAAACTATTTCATAAGAAGAAGCAATGCGTTTCAGCGGTTGAAGTTAACTCCAGTTTAATAAATGACTCAATACTATCGTTCAATTCTTTTAACCTATTAGTTTTCCCCGTCTTTCTAACAGTCTAGAAAAGTTATAAACTCTTTTGTTACAAAAAGTTTGAACATTTCACGCACATCTGTCGTCACATAAAATACCTATTTACTCATCGATCCTTATACATGAATATATACTTTCCCAGTTTTTCATGACGTTATTAGTTGCAGTATGAAATTAGATACAATCAGTCAAAGCTCACTGGTATGTAGCTGCATAAATGGCAATTGAATTCCATTTTATCTATATTACTTTTTAATATATAATTTTTGTTGTATTATGAAAAAAGCGGCCAAGTGCGAGTCGGACTCGCCCATGAAGGGTTCCGCAGCAGCAAGTAACATTTTTTTTATTTATATTTGTGTTGATTGAATGAAAGGTAAATTGCAGTTTCCGATTTATGAAGTATTAAAAAAAACTATTTACTAGATTTCGTTCAAACCAATTTTCGGTGGAAGTTTGCATGGTAATGTACATCATTATATTTTTTTTTTGTTTTATCATTCTCTTATTTTAGAAGTTACAGGGGGGGGACACATTTTACCACTTTGGAAGTGTCTCTCGCGCAAACTATTCAGTTTAGAAAAAAATCATATTAGAAACCTCAATATCATTTATGAAGACCTATCCATAGATAAGGTCCCCACAGGTAAGGGTATGATGAAAAAAAAAATTTTTGAGTTTCAGTTCTAAGTATGGGGACCCCCAAAATTTATTGTTTTTTTTCTATTTTTGTATATAAGGCTTAATGCGGTTCACAGAATACATCTACTTACCAAGTTGCAACATTATAGTTCTTATAGTTTCGGAAAAAAGTGGCTGTGACATACGGACGGACAGACAGACATGACGAATCTATAAGGGTTCCGTTTTTTGCCTTTGGCACGGAACCCTAAAAACGTGCTGTCGTGTTTCGTTGGTGAGTGCGTGACCGGAGACCCAATGATGCAGAAGCATCACTAGCCACCATGGTGTGGGTCACCATGCTTTTCATCCATTGTTGCATAGTCTGCACTCGCAGTGAGTGTGGTGACCACCACTCTTGGATCCTGTTTATGCTTTCCATCAGGCAGAGTAGTCATTTTGGCATAGTCAAACATAAAAAAAAGTTAACTACAGATCTCGTTTGTCTAAGACCTATTTTAGGTTTGTAAAATTGTTTGTAAGAGTCTAATGGAGGGGTAATAATAACATTATGTACTCTGTTTACACTTTTATTATTTTTAAACTTTATTGTATTTCTATTCTTATATTTGTGTGAACTTTCTTGTGCATGATGGAGACCACCTCCTATAATTGAGGAATCACATAACTTGTTATTCGTTTAATTATTTCTTGTTTTATTGTTGTGTATTCGCCGTTGTAAGATTACATAAATAACCTATCGACCTAACCAATAAATAACCTACATAAATATAAACGCACTTATTTAACACATAGCTTCGAATATTCCGAATGCTTTATTACATTTTTAAATGTATAGTCTAGGTATTATTAGGTATTACTTGACATCTTACCCGTTACATCGGTCGTGTCGGACAATTTCTTTTTAATATTTCATCGGGCCGTAACTTCTAATATATTTATTTAAATAATACAGTGTAAACAACAAAAATGTCAAACGCAACAAGATGAAAGCTATGTTGTTCAAAATGGCTTCACAAATATTGAATAATTTATGTCAAAAACTTGAAAGATATAAATGAAAATATGAATTATTATCCTTAGAAGTCATACATGTTACTGTGACATTATAAAAGGACTTCAAGTGATAGAATATTCAAGTATGCCCTCTAGGGCTCTAAGTAAGCTCTAGCTTAAACTGTTGGATACCTAAGGTGTCAAACGTTTTTTATTCAGCACATTTTTAAGTTATATCCTACTAATATTATACATGACTTCATGAGTGTATCGAAAAGCTCCTGAAGGATACTGCAAAAGTTTCATCCTCAATTTTTAAAAAGGACACAACCCACAGAAAACCAAAAACAGCAGTAACAATGCAAAAGATTATCAAAGAAATTTGCTTGTTTTTAATCTCGCTTAAAGCATTATTAAATAAGAAACAAAAAACACAAACACATTTGAGCTTAAATGTATTAAATTAGGAGTGTTTTAAAGGTGGAGCACACTCCATCTCAGATAGCTCAGCCTACGACGCCTGAGGCACCTATTGTGGATAATGACGACGTGCCTGAGGTCATCTTGGGTAGAACTAGCGCTGACGGTTCGACGGGTAAAAGCCAAAAGCACTGCCCCAGAACCCAATGGCATTACATGCCCAGCGTGGGTCCTGGCTCTAGACAATGAGGCGCCGGCTCTCGAACCCCGACTGAGAGGGTTGTTCTGCGCATGCCTCGAACAGGGCCAGTTTCCGAAATTGTGGAAGACGGGAAATTGGTCCTCATCCGAAAGTAGACGCGCACCCGGGCGCCCGGCGGGATCACCATCCGCCTACCGGCCCACAGTGTTGCTTGACGAAATGTGCAATGCAGTTTGCATTGTACATTTCGTCAAGCTTTGAAAGAGTGATTGCATGGCGCCTCGTCAAGCATCTCTTCAGGATAGGGATAGGAATCTTGCAGACAACCTATACGGTTTCCGTCAGGGACGCTCCGCCGTGTATGCGATCATGCGCGTGAGGGACTAAAAGGAAGCAGTTTTCCGGGGCGAAATAGTGTTGGCGGTGTCTATAGACATCGCCAGCGCGTTCAACATTTTGCCCTGGAGATGCATCAGAGAGGCACTAGTGTATCACCAAGTGCCTCTCTACCTCCGCCGCAAATCGGGGCGTATTTGTCAGAGAGAGCCGTCGTTTACCCAAGTAGAACAAGTATCAGTCGACGTGAAATGTCGTGCGGTGTTCCGCAGGGGTCGGTCTTAGGGCCGCTTCTGTGGAACATTGGCTACGACTGGGGGCTTCGCGGTGTGTTCGTAAATGGTGTCGCCGTCTCCTTTACGCCGACGACACACTTGCGACGGCATACGACAAGACGCATCGTGAGGTAACCGTGAGGGCCACAGCCGGGGTTGCCCAAGTCGTAGGGTAGTTTTAAACAAATCCGAGGCCTTGTTCTTTCATGGGCCTCGGTGAAGAAACGATATTCTTAAAATAATAAATTGAATTCTGGTTGGAGCAATAAATAAATAAAAAAGGTTCACACAACAATGTTAGACTACATTTTTTTAAACATAAATGATTTCTCTTATATTTCAGTTAGAAGGTTATTTTACTGGCTTAAATACAACGGCGCTCTTAATTTGCTTCTAGTTTGAGGTATTGATGGGAGATGCAATGGTTAACTTCTGTTTGAGTTTGATTCAGTGGTTTTATTTAAAGGAAACTAGTTTCAGGTTTGTACTGTAATTAAAAGTACTTGTACTGTACCGAGTTGTTCTCTTGAATAAAACTCGTCAGTCATCAAAATATCGAAAAGCCAACCTACTTCTGAACTACTCGCGCGTTTAGCGCGTTTAGCGAGTTTTAGCCTTCGGTAATAAATATTGAGGAACTGAAATAAAAATACACAAATCACTTTTTAAATTCTTAGTAGGTCAAAAACCTCTTTCAAAAGAGAGGCCTATATTTCAGCAGTGGACTGTTAAAAGCTGTTGATTAAACACACGTTATAACTCTTAGTGCGTATCCTTTATTCGAATGACAAGCATTAGCTCTAATACGAGTAGGAAAATTATCCATTCTTATAAATGCGAAAGTAACTCTGTCTGTCTGTCCTGCTTTCAGGGTCAAACCGCGGCACCGATTTTAGTGAAATTTTGCATGGAGATACGTTGTTTCTTGAGGAAGGACATAGGCTACTCTTTGCTGCTCTTTCCAATAAACCCGCGGGCGCCCGCGCGCAAAAGCTAGTATTGTATATAGGCATCAAATATCTTTGAATACAACGACATCGTCATCGTCTTCTAATTCTAAAAACTGAAAATAAAAATAAGAAAAATAAAGGAAATCAGCTGTAGATAATTATATTTACCCTCTTAAAAGTGACCTATATAATAATACTAGCTTTTGCACGCAGCTTCACTCACGCAAACTTTCATCCCCTGATTTACCCCCTTAGTGGTGGAGTTTGGTAAAATCCGTTCTTAGCGGATGTCTACACCCTATAAGGAACCTACCTACCAATTTTCAAGTTTGTAGGTGTTATCGTGTCTGAGATTTCGTGATTAATAAGTGAGTGGTATTTCGCTTTTATTTATATAGATTAGAAGATAGTTAATTGATAATAAAATGGAATTCTTGGCTATTTTTATGTATTAAGCTTAAGTAAATTAGTCTCCGCTAGAGTTCCAATAACTTATAGGTGATGCATTTTATTAATATTATATACCAAATAGCGAGCAATTTGGAGAGGGTTATGTTCAGCACTGAACTGCGATAGGCTGATGATGATGATTCATATTGGTTTCACAAAATGCTGTTGAAGAGATCCGATTTTTTCATTTAGCATGCGGGTTTCGGGGTGATAAATCGATCTAGCTAGGTAGCTAACTATTCATTTTAAAAAAATACCAATAATAAAATACCGAGCAAATCCCGGTCATTCAGGTACTAAAACTTTCAATGTTAAAATGAAAAGTTACTATGAGCATTTTTCAACGCCATCTAGTCCCAAGCTAAGCAGAGCTTGTGTTAAAGGCTAGGCAACTGATACAAATACATATATTATACTTTTTTTTGTAAATACATACATATTATACATAGAAAACACCCAAACTCCGAAACAAATATTTGTAGTTCATACAAACATTTGGTCCGACCCGGGAATCGAACCCAAGACCTCATAATTGGCAGTCGCACACGCCAACCGCGAGACCAACGAAGCAGTCATTGACTCTTTAATATCGCTAATACGATCCCTTTGGTGTCTTGCGTGAAGAATTTTCAATCTCGTTAGGGCTACCACTGTTTAGACATCCTAAGAGAAATGTGTTTTTGTTGAAACATCTAAGAAGTATTCTTCTAGTAACCTATCTGAATGTACGGGTTCAGTCGTTTTCGTAAATATAGGGTGCATAATGCAATATTTTCTATGTTTTTGAGGAACAAAATAATTATGTAATGCTAACAAGTTATATTGTGGCTGAATAATAGTAATCAACTTTTAATGTCAAGTTATTTAGTCATTTGTGTGACAATTCTACTCTCTCTTAAGATATATAGAAACAGATAGAAACTTTGAATATTTGTGTAGTCTGTATTTTGTATTGGATTAAATATTCAACGGCATACTAAACCTTAATGCCTTGTTTTTATTTATTTTAATACATAAAAAGGTTTTATCTTAAGTGGAACCTTTATACAAAGTGAGGAAACAGCTTCAGAAATTTACTTTAGCAAATTTATTTATTGAGCTTTTGTAAGAGGAAAATATTTGTGCATGAAAACTTGTAAGGTTTCAGAGTTTTTAATGTTAAGATTTACTTAAGGTTTCGTTTTATGATATATATATATAGGAGGCCTAGATCCCAAGACGGACAAACTAGAGGCTGCGATGCGGATAATAATAATTAGGTATAGTATTTAAAAAAAAACAAAACTATTTTATGTAACAAAGCCATTTATAACATTAATAATGCAAATAAATTTCAGTATAAAACATTGCTTAACAAGAACGACGATAAAATAGAATGATGTCCATATTATTTCATTTTGTTTTGTGGGTTTATTTAAAGCTATAAAGTTATAAATCAAATAATTTATGAACTTTGATAAAAGGTTACGTAACTACAACAATATGTTACAGTGACATGAAAAGCGTGAACAAAATGAACACTCGTTTTAGATTATTTGAACTTGACTAAAGTCTATTAGATTGAAACACACAGTGATGAAAATAGTATGACTTTTTATATATTTAACTAGCTTTTACACGCGGCTTCGCTCACGCAGACTTTCATCCCCGATTTACCCCCTTAGGGGTGGAATTTCAAAAATTCCTTTCTTAGTGCTCACTTACGTTATATAAAGAAACTACATGCAAAATTTCAGGATTTTAGCTTCAGCGGTTAGGGCTGTGCGTTGATTTCTGGGTATGTCAGTCAGTCAGTCAGTCACCTTACTCTTTTATTTATATAGATGTTAGTATTAAACAAATAGTATAAACAGGCGATTTCAATTTGAAGTTAAGTATTATTTCTTAATAGTTACCAAATTGTAAATTTAGCCGTGTACTTTGATATTTGATGAATGAATGATGTTTAATTTTGTAACTACATAAATCTTTTACAGATATTTTTTACCAGTCGAACTTTATAGAAGAAGCTAGAAGCTAGCTAGCTAGCGAGAAGGTTTTCCTAAGAATCACTCTGGGAAGAAATGCCAAAACAAACCAGAGGTGTCTTTTTTTTAATCCGTTAACATTTTTTTTTTTTATGCTTTTTATCTTAAATTAAAGCTGTACGAGCACAATATTATGTGTGGGTTGACTTTTTGTAGAAAAAGCCATAGTGTGGAGTGAGCCTGTCCATACAAACGGCATACAAACAATATACTTTTTGAACTTCGTAAAAAGGTTTAGAAGCAGATTGAAGAGGTTCTTAAAGATATTTCATTTAGGAACTTTCATGGTCGCGCGTTTTCCCTTCAGTACTTTACTCAGGAGCAATGATGAAATACACGAGTATGTGAACACTGCAACAGCTGCCTCAGAAATAGAACGATATCAGAAGCACATTGAACGTCCTATCAATCACCCTAATCCACTCGCATCTGGATTACTTAATAGCGCTAATGTGGTTTAGAGGCTTAAAAGAAACCACATACTCTGAGTGGAATGACTGCACGGTTGGCCTAGTGGTTTAGGCGGTCGCCACGCCGCTTGTCAATTCGCCAAGTGTTGTGGGTTCAAATAATACACGGGACAACACTTTCTGTGATTCACAAATTGTTGTTCTGAGTTTGGGTGTTAATTGTGTCCGTTTCATGTATGTCTGTAAATCCCCCGCGATACAGGATCTTCCTAATGCGGGAGTTGTCTTTTTTAAAACAAAAAGTGGTCAGTGAGGCAATGGCCTGCTGCTCTCTCTCAGATTAAAACGCAAAAAAAAGAGTTCTTTACTCTCGTGAAAAAGCGGTAGGAGGTAACTGTTCAAAAGACCTAGGTACACTTAGTATTAGCAACAAATCATATATACTTTGTAAGAATATTGAAATACCTCACTCGTTTTAGAAATCAAACATAGAACGAAGTGAAATTACTACAGAAAAAGCGCTCCGCTTTTCCTTTTATTCTGTTCGAGAAGACCCTTATTCTCAATTTAAAGTGCCCTGTGTAGCTAAACGACTAGTTGAAAAGAGCGAAAATAAAATGCAAACATACCTAACATTCGTTTTTCGACACAAAGCCTTTTGTGTATGTTTTCAGTTGTTCCATAAAATAAATGATTCAAAGGTGCTCTTTAGTTTCGATATTTCATAATTCTGTGAATTTTTAGATAGATGAAAGTTAGATATGTTACTATTTTTAAACGTATATTTCAATTAATGCAAAGATTATTAAAAAGTGAATTGGACAATACCAACGTATGACGGTGCAAGATGTTATGTAGATAAAATTAATAATTACAACAGTTTCTGGTGGAACCAACTTAAATGTGAACATAAATGTAAGTTACCTATACCTAAGACATTTTTCTCCATTATTATATTATTATCTGTCATATGTCATATGTCAGATGTCATAATATCTATATTAAAATGAAATTAAACTACTAGTAAATAAAAAATCCTCTGCATCACAGACGTATAAAGAGAAGCAGACTAAACATAATTATACGCACACATTAACCATGTAAAAAATATCGTTGTCACTTTCACTCTAACCTAATATTGTATATCTTTATCCCTTTTTTTCTTATATGGCTACAATAACTCACACATAGACACATCGGAGGTCGTGCCGTCTTGCGGCACGTAGCTTGTCAAAATATGCTACACAACGGCGTGCTGACGTTTGTGCTGTGGTGTTTTTTATTTTATTTTGTTACTACAAGCTGCTTAAAGAACTAAAATATAATGGTGAAGTGTTGTGCCCCGAAGTGTGCCAACGCATCTTACAAAAAATCTCCAGAAATAACCTTCCACCGGTATGTAAATACCATTTTATTATTGCTTGCCTATTTTTTGTATTTAACATACTAAGCCATGCCTTTTTTTTTCCTTGACATTAGAAGATACGTTAGGTTCTTTAGAAACAAAGCTGTTGTGACTAGATTACTAAGTGAAATACATAAAATTTTATTGAAAATGTTTCTTGAAGACACAGTTTGACATTTTAAGTACTAGGGCAATTAACAGGGTCGAACTCAGAACTTATTTTTAGGTGTATTGATATTGATTGTGTAGCGTCGTCGGTGAAGCAGAAAAAAACGTATGTTAATACTCAATAAACCTCTTTTTACAGATTCCCCAACAATGAAGACTTAAAAAACCTTTGGATTAAAAATCTTACTAAAAGGGTGGCAACCTAAATCGAGCGATATGATATGTTCAGCACATTTTGAATCGCATTTATTATCCAGAAGAGGCCACCGCACAATTGTGAAATTATATATAGATATAAGGTGTAATCATTATGCTAAAACCAATCAAACATCGGAACGAAATTATTTCAAACGAATTGTAATTTTTAAAAATAAATAAACACATCTAAAAGTTTTTGGTTTTTATTTCCTGTTTATCACTTACATAACCCAAAAGAAGAACATACAGCTAAACAGAGCTCCAGTTTAACTGTAACCACTTTCAATCAGGTGGGCCGTGTGCTTGTCTGCCATCTAAGTAGCAAAGAAAAGTCCTAACAGATGACCAAATTTGGTACGTACCGATCCACCGAAATTGGTACGCTCCGAAACATATTTGTTCGCTTGCGGAGCACTAGCAGTCCCCCGGACATTATTATTATTATCGGACATATTAATAGGCGTCTTTCGGCATGCAGCATAGGCTCATACACGTGTATTTCGAGTTACAAAATATTAATTTAAAGTGCAATCTTTCATTGCTGAATTCGGCACTGTGTTTTGTGTCTGTGTGAGTAATGTTTGTATGTAGTGTAATTGCCACGCATTTGCATGGGTTGTGTTTAGTCTGCTTCTCTTTATACGTCTGTGCTCTGCATCATCCCCTACTGGTAGCGTTCCTAAAAGACAATGTTGTCACGTTGAATGGCAATGTTTATTCTCTGTGCTGTAAAAAGGTCGGCCTTCTGGTCACGAGAAGCGTCAATAAGCTGTTTAGCTAGTTGTTAAAATATAACGGTTCAAAAATGTAATGACCTATTTAATTTTGGTATTTACGCTGTTTGAGGCTTTCCGCAGACGCAGCACCAGCCAGCATTACTTGGTAGATGAGATGGCGAGGTTATCGACGCAAGTTGCGTCCAACACCAAAGGCTTCCCTACCCATCTTCCATGGCGTAACATCCAGTTTCTATTATTATATTAAGTTTGTTCTGTACATACATACCTATGACCATTTTTTTAAATGTTTAGCTAATACCTGCTATTTAAAATACTATTTTATTATTAACTAATAATACAAAGTTTTGGTAGTCTATATAAATATTTTTATATGTTTTACCACAGCGCAAAAGCTACTGAACCGATTTAAATGAACGAGGTATCAATAAATTTCTAATCATAGCCCGAGTGACAGAACTTAAATTTTACGAAAAGTTTTCACGTTGTCTTCTTATTTTTAAGTTTTTCTTGCTATTTATAAGAATTAGTAAAATAATGCACTTAACATCCATAGTAAGTAGAAAACACATCAAACTCCACGAATTTCCTTCTTCCATCCATCCGTGAACATTAAATAAATTACCCATGTCGAAAGAACATCACGTTTACTTCCTTATTTAAATTTGCAAACATACCTTTCATCGTTTTATTGAAACATCGAATCGCCAATAAAAATGTAAATTTACGTAATATTTAAAGTACATAATCTTTGAAGCGTCTGACAAAATTAGGTCCCCTGGCGCCTGTTCCTCTCAACTTATGTTCGATTTGACATAAAATTTATTGCTATCAGAATGTTCAAGAAAAGTATTAGCCTTATTGTTAATCTAAAAGACAAATTAATGTCTCGAATGTCCCATTAAAGTAGTGCCTATTATGTTACTTTAAAGCCGGGTCTCCTGCGACACTGTTTAATGTTTTTAAACACCAAACATCACATATTTATCAAAATATGGGCGTGGTCTAACTGTTTTGTAAATTTTAACAAGCAAACATGTTATCCAAAGCAGACTGAAAATATCCCAGCGCAAACTTCTCGTATAATGAAACTGAACTGAACTAACATTAATACTTATATTATTCATATTTATACTGTAAAAGTAAGTAAGTAAGTGTACTATAAGTCATTTTGTCGAGTAGATAAAAGATTTTTGCTTTTCGAGTAATCGTGTTTGATGTTCGTTTAAGAGTCCGTCTCCTGCGACTTTTCGCTAACATGTTTAGTTAACAAGTTTAGTTAGTTTGTTTTGTTATTTTTAGCCGCAGGAGACACGCCTTAACACTGAAGTTTTCAAATTAACATTAAAGATTCAGAAACGTCTTCTTCCAATATCTACATTTTGAATCATCATTACAAAGGGAAATGTTTCTCCAGTCTCTCTAAACTGACAAACATTATTATTAGAATATTAATGTTGTATACATATTATCGACTATGATGTTGAATAAAACAAGGTAATGCTATAAAAATGCTGAGAAGACTTACTATACTACTTACTGGTACAAACGTGAACCAGTTAACATGCATCGAGATAATATATCACGTAATAAGTCATTCCAAATAAATGTGTTGTAAAATGTATAAAGCCCGTAATTTTAAATAACAAGGTTTTTAATTTATTTACTTTAGCTCACAATCTAAAAGCAAGAAATTTTTGTAAAGAAAACGAAGTAAGGGTTGAGTGAATTTTCCACTCTCTATAAAACGAGTAAAAAGGTCATGCATAATGAAAACGGTTGTCGATTAAAATACATAGAGAAGTTTGGTTAATCTGTTATGCTTGAGATTAAATGAAATTGTCAATAAAAAGTACACACATCAAAAGTGTCTAGGGATCAAGCATTTTTATGCGGATTTCTTGAGATTGAGATGTGGCTTTGGCCCTGGCCTGCTCAGTCGCCAGACTTGAACCCGATTGAGCATGCATGGGATATGCTACAGAGAAGAGCTCTGCCGAATATGGAGGGTATCCAGTCGCAAGAAGACCTTTTTTTGTTGTTGCAACGAACATGGGCGGCCATTCCACAGCTTGATTTGGATGAACTCATTTTGAGTATGCCAAACCGATTCTTGTGTTGTTAGTGTTCGCGGTAGAAACACGGATTATTAATTGTCTAAGTTACCTAATAAAATTTTAAAGAAAACTGTTATTTCAGTCTTTTTTTCGAACTTTAATGTTAGTGGTTCAAATGTCAAAAATCCCTTTATTAGGAAAATGGCAAATTTATTTATTAATGCAAAGGTGACTTGGTTTATCGTTACTGTGACAAACGAAAACACTTTATTTGATGAATCCTTAAAGAAAATTTTAATTAATATCAATCAGGAGAAAAGTTATTGCAAAAATATATGTTGATCCCTAGACACTTTTGATGTGTGTACATATAGTTTGGCCCCTCAGAGAATGCGTTTCTGACACCTGTCAATTCGTCATGACTAGTGATGTCCAATAAATAACATTTATAATATTTAGTAACGTTATTTATTGCATTCAATAAGCATATTAATTCAATTTAATTTATATGTTGTTATTTTTATAGGAATTATATTTCAAAATATACAATAAATATTCACAATGTAAATAATTTTCTAATGAATCAATGAACTGAATCGAATCGTAATTTCTGAATGTAACGAAGGGAAAAAAATAAAAATGCTTTATTTATTGAAAGATGTATATTATGAAATACATAGTTTTAAGCCTTAAATAATGAAGACTATGTCAAACAATTTAATCTTCCAATTCGCTTGAGGAGTCGCTGTCATCTTCACTAACGTATATAATCTTAGTACTGCCAATCATAGTATATACGGATATCGCGGTCAAAGTCATCAAATATAATATTTTTAGTATTTTCAACCAACTTCATCCAGTCATCTCTTGTGACTTTTTCGCATGCTTCTTTTAAAAGCATCTCCACCTTTTTATGCCATACGGTGGAGAAGTATTATGAAGGGCTGCGTAACCTTTTGCAGCGTAACCCCACAACGCTATTTAGCCTATTTATAAAGTAGTAAGTTATTTTATTTTCAATGTTTTTTTTAATTTATCTGACTGATATTATGACACTAATTTTCTTAAGTTTTGTTTGGGCATACCTTTATTATATTATTAACTTTATTAAATACTAAGTACATTTTACATAATAAAATTATAACGTTTTATTTTATATTATACCGACAGATTATATTAAGATTACAAAAATATTCGATTACAATAGCCTCGTTATTTTGTCATATCACTACAAAAACAAACAGTTGACATAACCTTGAAACAGAGCCGTTTGACGTGGTTTGACTTTTAAAAGCTATTGTTTTTATATTTGTTAATTAAGTAATTGTACTAATTTTAGCCCAAAATTAAAACATTTATTCTAAGTTGGCATAATTATTCGAATTTTAATGTTATCACTCGTTAATAAGGTAAAGACCTATTTCTTAGCGTTCCATGGATTCACCGTGCGGGTGCCGGGTCCATCGCGTGATAGATGGGGGCAACACATGCGACTTCGACAGTGCCTGGGAATTGCGACCCAGGTTTAGGTTTAAGGAGCACTCCTTACGACGCGTCAACGCTCACCTCCACTGTCCGCCGTGTTACCCCCTCCACCTAACCATATTTGAAGTGAGCCTAGCAATGCCGCTTTGGATATTCGTTCAAGAAAAGAGCTTACTGAAGCTCTTGGCAATCCAAGGGCTTTAAGCAGGTTATAGAGGGATTTAGATGGTATACCCCTCGCACCCACTTCCACGGCATACAGCGCAACGACATAACCATTTTTAGTTATTTCGTTGGTTAAGTCAAAGTACTTGTTTCTTTTTAAAGCGTGGTCTTTAGGGATGTTCGTTTCCCACGGCACCGTGAGTTCTACTAGTACTACACGCTTAATTGACATTGCATAAAGAAATATGTCCGGTCTGGACGCCGAGGCACATATATCCTCCGGTATTCTGTAGTGATTTTCATACGTGTCCACTAATAATGTCCAGTCACTGGCGGTATTTATAATTGAGTACAGCCGTACAAAAGCCTTTGTGTGAGTGAAGTCTTTTTTGTTGAGCCTTCCTTTACAAACGCGATGTTAGTTTTTATGTTTGTTGTTATTCCTTTTTTCGCTCTCGCCAGTGATAAACTCATAGCTTCGCGTATGATGAGTAATACCCTATCATGGCGACGTGAATAATGACCCCGGTCTAATAGCGCCTTACAACCTGTCAGTAAGTGCCTGGCTGTACCTATTGCCGCATTGCACATCGTACAAGCCTTTTCTGTAGCTTTTCCCCACCTTACTAGGTTGCTTTGATCGGGGAGAGTTAATTGAAAGGCGTTGAGGTAGAATTTTAACAGGGCGGGTGACCAATCATATAAAAGTGTGCGCCATTTCAAAGCTGGTGGGATACAAAATTCTCCTAGAGTTAACCATTCATTCTGCATTTCTAGGTTCATTGCGTGCACCTTGTAGGTCTCGTTTTCATCTTGTTGTATGAAAGATTTTGTTATCTCTTTGTCGGTCTGTCTTCTAGTATTTCCCAATCCAACTCTACTGGACTGCGTACCCACCATGATTTTTTTGTGGAATTGGAGCCGTGACTCTAGCTCTGATGAATTTTTGTCTTTTGGAAGGGATCTAACAATTTCGTCATGGGATTTTGACAAGACATGCATTTTGGTAACTCTTAGGTGTTTGTAGAGTTCCGAAAGTTTTTTTTAATTTCAAATTTATTTAAAAGAAGATATTAAAAATTTAGCCGTAAATTGTACGCCAGTTCAAAGTTACATCGCCCAGACGATCACGATCTGTCAAAAACAAATTCTCTGAGCGGCCGGACAGTAACTGCTTTTCAATAAATGAATATATGTAAGTATGTAAGGTACTTTTATCAATAAATCTTTTTTTAAATTTTATGATTCTGTTTGCTCTGACTTATGTCTGAAACAGCTGAATCGATTTAGACGGGACTTTCACATATAGATAGCTGATGATATAAGGAGTAACTAAAGCTAATTTATTTTTAACTAGCTTCGCTCCGCGGTCTTAACCACGGTTGCTGTGTAAAAGCAAAAACTGCTGGTAACATGTACACAGCGTAAGTGACTCCTGTGCTTGGGGGAGTTCGATTCCCGGGTTGGACCAAATGTTTGTCAGATCTGCAAATATTTGTTTCGGAGCTTGCGTGTTTTCTATCTATAAATATGTATGTATTTACAAAAAAGTATATATGCAATTATATCAGTTGTCTAGTACTCATAATACGGGCTCTGATTAGTTTGAGACTAGGTGGTGTTGTGTATTAGATGTCCTAAAGATTTATTTATTTATAAAGTACGATCGATTACCTCTTAAAGTACTTGTAACTTTAAATATCAATGTACTGTTATTTGTTTATACCATGTGTCCCAAAATTCAACGATAAGCGGGCGCCAAAAGGTAGACCTGCTCATGAGTACATAAGGAAAAATAATAAAAAATATATGCCTAGTTTTTTTTTTAGTTACAAGAAAAAATTTGAATTTCTTTGAAAATTTACACCCTTCATGATATTTTGAACGACCACGATGACAATTTTTGTGTAACGTTTTTTGTGTAAAAACTGCGGGCAATTTGGTGTTTTTAAGAGTTTTGGTGAATAGTAGCACTATTTAGGTACAAGATAAAAAAAGAAATTGTCATCGTGGTCGTTCAAAATATCATGAAAGGTATAAATTTTCAAAGAAATTCTAAATTTTTCTTGTATCTAAAAAAAAAACTAGGTATATTTTTTTATTATTTTTCCTTATCTACTCATAAGCAGGTCAACCTTTAGGCACCCGCTTATCGTTGAATTTTGGGACACCCTGTATATCCAGAAAATAGAAGATACAAAATAAATTGAACAAAACAGTAATTTTCAACCAGTATATTTTCAACCCTTTCAAATCTGCGATCTTGATAGGTGGTATGGTCGTTTGGTTCAAGCTGGGAAAGGTTTTGTGGTTTCCATCGTGATGGTAATGTTCCCAGTATAGGCTTGAGACAAATGACTGTAACAAAACGCAATAACCACTAACTGTTTCAATTTGTCTCGTGTTCAGCCAAAGAACTCGAGAATAGGGTCATAGGAATGTATCACTGGTTTTTCGATACGGACGATTTCGTTGAAACGATAATGTTTGAGTCTTTCAGAAATAAGTAAGTGATTTAAAAGAGCAATTTATAGTAAATGGGCTTTATTTTTGGTGCACAAAACAAAGTAGGTACAAACAAATAATCTTCCTTATCAAGTAGGTAACTTTAAAGTGGAAACAACGAGCCGTAAGGTGGTTCCTAGACTTGTTGTCCGCGCGGTGGCCGATCGATAAGTGAGCTCTACCCGGCCCGCGCAAACACTTAACTAGACTCTGCCGAAGCGGTGACGTTTCATCACTTGCGTCTCGCTGTCAAATCAGCTCCCGTACTATTGAGCGTTTCGACATATATAATTTTAACCTTAAGTCTTTTAGGCCGATTCCAGAAATGAAACACTTGTAGAACAGACAAAACGGCTTTGTTAAATCACTTGTTAATAAATTCTCAGTTTTCTATTAATGCGAAAAAGATGAAAATAATGCTGTTGACGGGATGATAGCGCATTAGAACGGATTTTCGAAAGAAATCCTTCTTTGGATTTCTTTTTCATTTCATTTTCTTTCGGCTTTTCAAGAATACTGTACGAAAATACAAAAAATACTGTGTTTTCGGTGGCTTTTTAATAAATCATTGAACCTTTGTGATTAGCGCCAGTTATCATACAATGTGTGGCGCGCATCACTGATCTTCACGCCCAACACTATTCCGCTACAAATGTTACTGAAATCAAAATTGCTATCTTGCTATTTCTGTAGGAAAATTAAAACCTACATAAAAAATAAGTATGCACATAAGATCGCATGTACACAGATTTTTGCTGTAATAAAGTAATTACATAAAGTGTATTAAGTATAACACGACTAAGTGGCTCTTAGTAAACGATACAAATAGAATTTGAGTTTAAAATTGCCTTAATAAAGATAATAGTAACATGTTAATTAACAAAATAGGCACATTAGCGCTAAAAGGGTTAAACGGCAGGATATCAGCCGTCATATTATTGAATAATTACGTGTACAATTAATTTCCTGATAAGATACTAATTAAAATTAACTTCATAACTTCATAGCGTTTTACATGTACTTGGTATATTTTGAAATTAAATGGGCCACTGTGATATGCGGTGGCTTTATGGTGTGCCACCTAAAATGCAATATTAAATCGTGTTTGCATATTTTACATGTTTCGTCGCCATTTTAGCTTGCGAACATCGTTTTAGATGCACTATAAAGTTACACTGATTATTTCCTTAAAATCGGTTTCGGTAGTCGTCGGTTAATTTTACCTGGGACTTTACGATTTTTATAACTTGGTGGGTTCGTGGGTCGCTGCTGTTGATCCTAGTGTGCAGGAGTTGCAGTGGTGGGCGTGTGGGTGGGATTGGGATAAGGGATTATTGGGATAAGTAAATAAACGTGACAGTAATATGTAGAACTAGTTCTTCCAATGCTACAACTTCCATATCCTGATCTAGTCAAGGCTACTCGTCGTTGTCAACAGCTTCTAACAAGTCCAATGCTGGACATAGGCTGGAGTGATACCACGACCTCATAGAAAACCGGTGTGAAAATAGTGCTTGCGCTGTGTTTCACCGAGTGAGTTAGGATATGGGAGGCCCATCCCCCAACCCCCTTCCCTCCTCAAACCCCGCCTCCCTCCCTCCCCCAAAAGCAGGCAACAAACTTGTGACGCCTCTGGTGTTGCATGTGTCCATGGGCGGCGGTAATCGCTTACCATTAGGCGATACTTCTGCTCGATTGCCCGTCCATTCCATAAAAAAGGAGGCTAAATATCTAATTATGTAGATATAATAAAACAAAAGCAATTTAAGAATAATACACACGAGTTAAAATAATTCCAAATTGAAATGCGCTCAATAAAAACAAATACAATAATATACATACTCTTCTACTCAGGTGACTTTTATTAAAATCTTGGCTACATTTTCACATAAATAGCAAGCACACTATTAGTTCACCTTTTTACTGTGTGGTCCTTTTAGCGAAAAGTCCCAGTCAGTAAACCGTTTTGTTTATTACTTATAACAAGGCTATAGACGGGCAACGTAAAATATTATCGGAGAAATGAGACTTATTAACTTGTATATAGGGCAATTTGGTGCGTTTAATGGAAAGACTAAGAAAACAAATATTTTGGACATATCTTTTTCTTAGTCGTTATTCTTTTAAAGAAAATAATGTTGTATCAATTGTCGCCGTATTCTGTATGGTAAGGATTCATTCTTTATTTCTTAATAATATATCACTTCGTAAATAAGCCATTATTTCTCGTAAAAAGAAAGGAATAAAAAATGGTTGTTGTGGGTTATCCCTAAGAGATAGACTTTTTAAGGTGTACAATACTGTATTACATTTTTTTGATCTATCTCGTAGGGTGCAGCAAGCGTTTGCAATGTAAGCGCAAAAAATGTGCTTATTTGCTACATCACATTAGAAACCTCGAAAATTAACAGTGTTCCCATACTACATTATGCATTTATTATACATAAAAACCTTCCTCTTGAATCACTCTATCTATTAAATAAACCCGCATCAAAATCCGTTGCGTAGTTTCAAAGATTTAAGCATAGATAGGGACATAGGGATGTAAGGACAGAGAAAGCGACTTTGTTTTATACTATGTAGTGATTTGCTCGATAATAATTTGGTTCGATATTTTAAACGAAATTAATGCTCTGGGCAAAATGATGCAGAGCCCAACAATGAATACTCAAATATGCATAAATTTGTTAAATAAGTTGATTGATAAGTTTACAGAATATCGCACGGCTGAACACTTTGAATTAGTGTTAGCAGAAGCTTCTAAAGTGGCTCACGAACTCAACGTTGAAACAAATTTTCCACCCATAAATACAATTCGTCCAAGAAAAATTTCAAGACAATTTCAATATGAACACTGTGATGAAATTTTAGTAGCCCCCAAAAATTTAATATAGAGTAGAGTTTTATTTTAGAATCCTAGATCAGACAATAACTTCTTTAATAGATAGATTCGACGAGTTAAAAACATTTACCGACGTATTTGGCTTTTTTAGCAATAACTTATTTAATTACTCCAATGATGAGTTAATATAGCATTGTAAAGATTTAAATCTGAAACTTAAAGATGATTCAAGTAGTGAATCAGACATTGATGGTATTGATTTATTTCATGAAATCATTGCATTATTTATTTATTTTATTTATTTAATACATCATACACTTTAGGTGCATTGGCGGACTTAATGCCTAAGGCATTCTCTACCAGTCAACCATCGGGTGATGCAGAGAATTCAAAAAGTAGGTGCAATTTGTAAAAAGAAATGTATCAAAATAAACAGGTCTGGCAATAAATCAAATACAAATAATATATAAAAGCTAATCGTACATACAAGAACTAATACATACTATACATACATCTAAATACATATAAACTTATATAGATACATAAATACGCGAATACTAGGAATAATAGATGACAATTATGTCGATGTTGATTCTGCAAGTTGTTTTATAAGATGCTGCTTTACTTTTATCTTAAAAGAAAAGGTGTTGGTGGCCATCCTGATTTCGAGAGGGAGCTTATTCCAAAGTAGAATGGACTGAACAACAAAAGATGAGCCAACAAACTCAGACGTATGGGAGGGACAACGAAGAAGGAGGTTATTAGTGGACCGAAGGTTTCTGTTGTGGTTGCTGCAAGTTGCATTTTGTAGAAAACCAGTCTAATGATCCACAAACCCTATTACAATATATTTTTACCAGCGCTCAGAATATTACTCACACTGCCGGTTTCAGTTGCATCTGGTAAAAGATCCTTTTCAAAATTACAAATTATCAAAAACTATTTAAGATCAACAATGATTCAGTATAGACTAAGTAATTTGGCTATAATTTAGATTGAACGTGACATTTTAGAAACTTGGATATAAGAAAGTTAATAGAAGATTTCGCAAATATAAAGACAAGAAGAGTACATTTTTTGTAGATAAATATTTAGGTACATTGTTTTATACTTCAGTAATAAAAAAATATAAGTACCTAATTAAAATAAATGTTGTATCTTTGTTAAGTTGTTTTTCTTTTTTTTTTTACACCATATTAAGAAAACAATAATATATATATTTTTACAAAACCCATAGTAAGTAGTTGTCTAAGACAAAAGAGCCTATCTCTTGCATATCAAATCATTTACTCAATAATAGTATTGTTAGTAGAAATCTAAAAATAACTCAAAATGTATCAATAAAGTGAAAAAGTTAATAACCATAAACATAGTGCATCAAAATATTCAAGGATTACCTAGGAAAGACTTGGAAGTAGAACTATTTTTTGATAAACATAATGACGATGTGCATGACAGAGCACTGGCTTCAGGCTCACCAGTTAATTCTTGATAAAGAACTTTATCCTGCTAAAAGTGTGTATGTAAAAAGGAAGTAAATCCATGGAGGGTCCTTAATATTTATTCGTAATAGTATTAAGTCTAAAGAACGGAAATATTTTGTAGAGCGCACTGTAGAGCTTACTTGTGTAGAACTAGGACACCATATTATAGTTAGTGTGTATCGGCCACCACAGAGTGACTTTAGCATTTTTGAGATAGTTATGGAAGAAGTATTGAAGGTTTTATGTGTCAGTAGTAACATTTTGGTAGTTTCTGGAGATTTTAATATTATTTTTTTAGAAAAGTGTCTTATCAGTATACGATTAGTAAGCCTATTTGAATCATTTGACTCAAATCGCTTATTTTCTGATCCCACATGAATTAGGTACTTCTCACTCGGCAACTTGCTTAGATAACATCTTTTGCAATGGGGAATATTTAAATGGGTCAATTTTAAGTGATTTGACATCTGATCACTGTGGGCAATTTGTTACCTTTCCTTGTATGAAAGAAAATAAAATAAACAAAACCATATGCAGGCACATTACTAGTAACCGATTATTAAATTTTAGTAATAACATTAGGGATAAGGTTTCCAATTTAGATTGGACTCAAAGGGATTCGGATAAGCTTTACGGCTACTTATTCAACATGATAGAAATTGAATTTACCAGAATATTTAAGACAAAAACAATAATGCAATGGAAGAGATAACAGGAGTCAGACGGCTTAGAAATAGGATTTCTAGCACTTTGGATGTTGTCGGGAGGAGACTAATTGGACGGTAAGATTTAACATCAGTAGCGACTTTACCAGGTTTGGGAATCAAAATAATCTCCGCTACCTTCCATTGAGGTGGAATAAAATTTCTCAAAATACAAGCATTGAATAATTCTGTAAGATATTTATATCCTATGTATGGCAGCTCTTTCAAAATTTTAGCTGTAATCAAGTCATATCCAGGAGCTTTGTGACTGTTGAGTTTCTTAATAGCTTGACTTACTTCCCATTTGGCGATCTTTTTAATGGGAAGTTCCATTTGTTGTGGTTTAGTAAGTAGCTTCATAACTTCATTCAACTTCGAGGATCCACAGTCCGCATTTGGAGTAAATATTTCTGACAGATGAGTCGCAAATACTTCCGCTTTGTCTTTATCACTTTTTGCCCAGGAACCGTTTTGTTTCTTTATAGGTGATCGGTGAGCGGTCGGCCTCTTTAGATTTTTTGTAGCTTTCCAGAGTGAATGGTCAGTGGCAGGCGTGACATCAAGGCTTCTGAGGTAATTCTCTGTGCCAGTTTGATTCTGCTTAGCAAGTAATTGTTTTAACTTCTTAATAAGAACGTTAAGTCTAGTTTTGTGCACATGGTATTTTGTAGTCTGCCAAAGTTATCTGGCTTCACGTTTCTTCTTTACCGATTCCAGCGTCTCTTTGGGATAGCTATTAATGTTCTGGGAGTTTCTTTTTAGGATGGGAGTAGCGGCCCATGCAGCATCCTGAATCGTATTGTTAAAACGCTCCACAGCATCAATCACATCTTCGCCTGATTGGAGGGGCATTCCGCAGTGCGAGACACTTTTGACAAGTGCCCGAAAATATGACCAGTCGGTTCTATTGTTAAGTAATCTACAATTCTCCTCTACGCTCTCTACTGATGAGTTTACGTGTGCTAGAACTGGAGAATGCTCAGAAGAAAGCTCAAAGCAAGAATTTCACCTGATTGTTAAGGAGGGGAGACCTTTACTAACAGAATAGTCCACAAGGTCAGGTTTTTTGCTGCCGTGTGTGGGCCAATATGTTGGTTCTCCAGTAGAAGTGACTATTAATCTAAGACATTGCACCGATTTCAAAAGTTGACGACCCTTAAGAGTAGTAACTCGAGCCCCCGAGTTTTTATGTTTTGCGTCGAAGTCTCCGCCGGCCATAAACCGTTGTCCTAAGGTAGCAAAGAAAGCAGAGTAATCCTCACATTTCATGTTGTGCTTAGGAGGAATATACAGTGTTGATAGTAATAGCGGGCCTTTGTCATTCTCGACCATTATATTTGTCGCTTGTATTTTTTCAGTTTGGTATGAATTAGTAGCATAATGACGTTTTTTTTTTAAATAAATATAGCCGAACCGCCATGGGCTGTACCGTCCGGGTTCATAGTGTGGTTATATGTCTGTGGGTACATCTTATATTTTGGAATGTTAAAAAATGTTTTTTTTGTAAAATGAGTTTCCGATACTAGAAGTACGTCAATTTGATTGGTCGCAAGAAACATTTTAACTTCTAGATAGTGTTGTGGTAAGCCGTTGGCGTTCCAAAGAGCAATTTTTAATTGGTTGTATTTTCACTCATAAAAGTCATTAAATTTGTTAGGAGATTTGTCATTAGACACATTTGGTTCATTATTTGTTTAAATACACACATCAAAAGTGTCTAGGGATCAACATATATTTTTGCAATAACTTTTCTCCTGATTGATATTAATTAAAATTTTCTTTAAGGATTCATCAAATAAAGTGTTTTCGTTTGTCACAGTAACGATAAACCAAGTCACCTTTGCATTAATAAAGAAATTTGCCATTTTCCTAATAAAGGGATTTTTGACATTTGAACCACTAACATTAAAGTTCGAAAAAAAGACTGAAATAACAGTTTTCTTTAAAATTTTATTAGGTAACTTAAACAATTAATAATCCGTGTTTCTACCGCGAACACTAACAACACGAGAACATCGGTTTGGCATACTCAAAATGAGTTCATCCAAATCACGCTGTGGAATGACCGCCCATGTTCGTTGCAACAACAAAAAAAGGTCTTCTTGCGACTGGATACCCTCCATATTCGGCAGAGCTCTTCTCTGTAGCATATCCCATGCATGCTCAATCGGGTTCAAGTCTGGCGACTGAGCAGGCCAGGGCAGGACATTGATGTTAGCTGCGGCGAGAGTCTGTCTTACAACTCTTGCGGTGTGCGGTCGTGCATTATCATGCATTAACTGAAATAAGGGACCGATTTGCACTTGTAGAGGAACGATGACGTCTGATACAATCGTCTCAGCATAAATTTGAGCGTTGAGGTTGCTTCTGATCCAAATCAACTCAGTTCTTCCGCCGATCCAAATACCCGCCCATACCATGATGGTTCCACCACTATAAGGATGGACTTCCTGGCAGGATTTTAATCGCTGTTGGCGTCCAGGGGTTCTCCAGTGTCGTATACGTCTTGTATCCGGTCTCATACCAAAACGAGACTCATCAGAAAAGCACACGAAACGCCATTGTTCTTCTGCCCAATTTCTGTGTTCAAGAGCCCATTGATATCGAATCCTACGATTGTGCATTGCTATAGGTGGTACCCGTAGCGGTCTTCGGGAATGAAGGTTCACTTCATGCAAGCGGTTTCTGACTGTTTGGTCGCTAATTAAGTTCCCTGAAGAGTGATGAAGCCTCACGGCTAACATCATGGCGGTTATTGTTGGAGCTCTTCGAGTTAAGATTTGAATGTATCGGTCTTGTCTCCGTGTGGTGCAGCGATACCGTCCTCCATGGCGCTCAGCCACGGTACCAGTGCTTCGGTAACGTGTCCAAAGTCGACTGATAACACTCTGACTTGTATTCAGAGCTAAAGCCACAGTACGTTGCCGGGAACCAGCTTCTATCATTCCCACGGCTCTGAGCATTTCTTCCCTGCTTAAATGACGTCGCCGCTCCATAATAACGTTGGTTTTAATCAGTAGTGGGGAAACAGTAGCACTAATAATGTCTTCAATGCGTTGTATGTTTTTATAGGGAAAATATTGACAGCTGATTTTCATCTTTTACTCGAATTTGATTGACAGTTCCTGATTCAAATTATGAAATGCACCAAAAAGGATCCATATAAATTTATAAAATCATAAATTTATTACAAAGCCACATCTCAATCTCAAGAAATCCGCATAAAAATGCTTGAACCCTAGACACTTTTGATGTGTGTATTTCTAACAACTGTTTCATTTCATTGGTTTGACTCTGGTTATTTTCGCCATATGTAAGGTTCGTATCATTTTCAGTGGCTTTTAAGGCGTCTGCATAAGTTTTTTTGGAGGTGTGGCTGTATGTTTCAGTGAAATTGGTTTTATCCTTAGGTTCACCGGCAGTTTTTATGCCTTGCGACATAACTTTGAAATGACGAACATATTATTTTCTTAATTTAATGATTTAAAAAAATGTAAAAATAGTAAAAAAATACATTTAACACAAAAGTCTCTAAAGAGTTATCCGAAAATTTTCAGTTTTATTGCTTCAAAGTAAAATTTAAATAGGAACACTGAAAATAATAGACGCTTGTACAATGTTACATCGGTCAGACGGATGAGACACGAATAACAGGCAGTAACTGTTACAAATATCGATTACAAAAAATCATTATTAAAGATCATTGTTAAGTTATTGTTACGAACGGTGGTCCTTTTGGTTGGGGTCTCTTTAGCTGGTATAACTCTTTTTAGAAAAATAAGGTAAAAAATAATTGAATTCTAATTTGAATTACGCGTTCCATCGTTCCATCGACCGGCTATACAAGCCGAACGTCGGGAACACTCGGGGTCAGTAGTGTGGAGTAAAGTCAAGAGGAAAGAAGAGGTTAAGGAAGAAGTTAAGAGGAAACAAGACTACCTGCCGGTAACATTATTATTGTTGAATTTAAGTTTTTGTTTTGAACTTTTGTTAAACATGCCTAGAAGGGCGAAACAAACTGTACTCAACAGTGAAACGCGTGAGTTTGTGATTCGCTTACGCAATTATTTTGAGCGTGAGTCACAAAATGGGGGACCATTATTGCCATTGTCTCAAGTGCGGCAACGTGTAGCTGACGCTTTGGGGATTGGATTAGCTACTGTGACACGAATCTCAACGGAAAAATATGGTAAAGAAGGTGTTGTGGAGAATAAACTGTCGTCTCCTAATAAAAACGTAGACGTATCCAACCTACCGTCAATATTGTCGATTTTCAATGTGCGGCCATAGGGAACCACATTTATGGTTATTATTCAAGAAAATAATTGCCCACATTTGACAAGTTGCAGGTGACACTAAGAGAAGCTGATTTATATGACGGCGGTCGTATCTCGCTGTCAAAACTATTGCTTAGAATTGGATTTTATTACCAAAAATCTAACAACCGCAAGATTCTTATGGAAAGGAATGACATCACCCTCAAACGAGTTGATTTGTTAAGAAAAGCCTAAAATATTACCGATTGGGGAAAACTTGTGTTTTTTAGGTGAAACTTGGTTGAATGCCAATCACACTGTTAAAAAAACATGGAACGATGATACTGCCCAATCGTCTACAAAAGTACCAGAAGGAAAAGGGGAGAGACTGATAATTTGCCACGCAGGTACTGCCCAAGGTTTTGTGCCAAACTGTTTACTGGCATTTAAATCCAAAAAAACGAATGAGTATCACGAAGAGATGAACTTCGAAACTTTTTCGGAATGGTTTTATAAAATGATGGAGAACCTGGATGGTCCTCATATAATAATAGATAATGTATCCTAACATTCTACGAAACTTGACAAGGCTCCGACGTTGGCAAACAAAAAAGCCGATATAATAGAGTGGCTCATAAACAAGGGCGTAAATGCCGACATGACAATGCTCAAGTGCGAACTGCTTGGCCTGGTGGCCACATACAAACTGAGGGAGCCAGTATATTTACTGGACGAAGCAGCAAAGCAAATTTTGCCGTAAATTGTACGTCAGTTCAAAGTTACATCGCCCAGACGATCACGATCTATCAGAAACGCATTCTCTGAGCGGCTGGACAATAAATAAATAAATAAATAAATAAATAAATATTTTGGACATCTAACACACAACGCCATCTAGTCCCAAGCTAAGCAGAGCTTGTGTTATGGGTACTAGACAACTGATACAAATACATATATACTTTTTTTTTGTAAATACATACATATTATACATAGAAAACACCCAAACTCCGAAACAAATATTTGTAGATCATACAAACATTTGGTCCGACCCGGGAATCGAACCCGAGACCTCATGATCAGCAGTCGCACACGCCAACCGCGAGACCAACGAGGCAGTCAAACTGGTAACCAACCTAAGAAGTAGTATGTGCATAAAACATCTTCCACTTTCAATCATTGCATAGATATTTTTTCTGACATTCGCAAGACAACACATGGATGAAATACAATACTAAAGAGTTAGCCATAAGTAATTATAGTGCCCTGTGCAGTGCCAGAAAATGTACCTACCTCAGCATACTGTTGCAGCCTGAGGGACTGCAGCACTGGTCCGATAGGACCCGCGTCTCGTGACCTCGGTCTGTCCGTCCGCGTGTGCACATCATAAAAATTGGAATTTAGTTGAAATGTAAGTTGATGACGTGTAAGTAGATGGTAATCCTCTGTGATACCACCGCTTTATGATAATTTTTCGAACTTGATTATTAATTATGGATTATAAAAATCTTTATTTTTTAACTTTACGTTTAGCACTTTTTTATTTTGCCAGGTAGTAGAGTCACGCTAATTTCAGCATGAACAGGTCTGTTCTTCCGGGGTGGTACTACCCTCTCACCGAAGACCAACCTAAAATGACAGCATTCGTGTTTTCGTTGGTAATTGCGAGACCGGAGGCCCAATGATACAGAAGCATCTCAATAGGCCGCCATAGTGTGGGTCACCATGCTGTATTGTTGCATTGTCAGCATTGGCAGTAAGTAGCGTGACCACCATTCTTGGATTCTGCTCATGTTTTTTATCAGGCAGAGTAGAATCACTTTGGTAGGCCCATATAATATATTCTTATACAAAAATTCAATTTATATTTTTCAAAAACTTTCTGTGCATCTAAAAGTACACAGTTTCAGAGGTTATGCAGAGATTTGTTTTAGAACAGTCTGGGAAGTTTAAGATTTCCACTGAACAACTGAAATGTTAATGAGTGAGTTTGCGGTCTGGTGAAAAAGGAATATTCGATATTCTAATGGCAAGTAATAAAAGCTCTGTATTAGCATCGGAAACTCTCGACCTGGGATCACTCTAAGCGACGCTTTACCCTTTGCGAATAAAGGTGATATTACACTGTATTTTAACAAAGTGTATAAAATCATCATCAATCCATACTATATTATAAATTCGAAAGTAACTCTGTCGGTCTAATCTGTGTAATAAGAATAATGCATGTAGGAAACATACATGAAGACCTTTCGAAGAATTCAATAGGCAAAAATGAATTTATATAAATAGCTGATATTTTGTAGTTAACTGTCGTAGATACTCTCTCAAACTAGGTTGATTAACCTTCAAGAAAAAATACAACTCTTTTAGACTGTGCCCTAGAAATTATACACACGAACTTGTTTTTTTTGACATCAATATGCCACATTAAATTGACCAATTATATAACGAATAATCCGGAAGAGCTATATTGTTCCTCTAAAAAGTTTTGAAAGCCGTTGTCGTAATATTCAGAAGCTAAACTGAAAATATTTAGGGTACCATATTATATTTATAGGCCCGCAAAACGAAATGACAACCTAATATTTGTTATGAAGTACTCATAACAAACTGTAGGTACCTATAAAAGTATCAAACTTTTTCGTTTACGACAGAACTGTGACGGTCAGTACGAAGAGGGACTTTTTCTCCTTTCTAACAGATACAATATTAATACGAGTAATATAATCATCTAACGAATACTGAACAAATAAAACAATTTTTCTGGCAATGAAGTTTTTATTTACGGAATGTAAAAAGTTTTAAAAGTAAATTATTTATCTTTATATCCTCATTTTCGTAGTGATGTTTAATGGTTTATAAGTTTTTGCTATTTGTTTTACACTTTATTATCTCCAGTAGTTTATAAGAACAATTATTACACGCATTTTAAATTCTTCATAGTAATTTTATTTAATCACTTTACGAGCATAATTATTTAGAACTAGTCTTTGTTTGCGGCTCCGCCAGCGTGTGTGTAGGTTTACGCGGTGATTGTTTAAACTGATATAACTTTTCTTTTAATCGATTGAAATAAAAAAAACACTAAATGTTAAGTGAAGACTACCAGATCTGATCACTTGGTTGACAAATGTCTAGGTCTAGAGGGACGTGGAGGAACTGAGTCTGAGGGTAGTGGACGCATAGCGACGGACCACGTGGCGTCACATGATTGGAAAAGTCAACCCCTTGTAGCAAGAGAAGCCAAAGAAGAAAGACTAACTGTTAAGTAAAGTTTACCACAATAAATAAGAGAAAACCGCATCCTCATCGATTTAGCTCTTTCTAAGATTATCGCGCACAAATACACAAACAGAAAAAAACTCTTAAAACTGTTGTTTTAATATAATTTATACTCTCGATTGTCGGCACTTGATGGAACTTGTTGCAATACATTCTAGAATCAAACTCACTTGTACTTTTTTAACTATTTAATTTATTTTTACACCTGACCGGTTTCGCCTTATGGCATTCTCAAAGGTTATGGTTACATAAAATATTTTTACATCTAAAACCCAACAACTGTGGGTACATAGAAATATCAGTGTGCCAGTGTATGTAAGTGTAATAAGTAAATTTGATAAATCGAAATATATTAAAATAATATTTCAGATTTTGAAATTCCATATCATTACTTTTACATTATATTATTTTATTAGTTTCCATTTCCCTATTTTTCGGGGAGAATTTCTTACACTGGCACACTGATATTTCTATGTACCCACAGTTGTTAGGTTTTAGATGTAACAATATTTTATGAAACCATAACCTTTGAGAATGCCATAAGGCGAAACCGGTCAGGTGTAAAAATAAATTAAATAGTGGAATAAGTACAAGTGAGTTTGATCCTAGAATGTACTGTTGTTTTAAGTTTTGTTATTTTAATATTTTTTCTTCAATATCTTTAACGTTCATCGACCTCTTACAAATGTATCTATACTAATATTGCAAATAACTACATTTTGTCAGGTTGTAGGGGTAATCTCTGGCTCTACGGAACCAATTTTGAAATTCCTTTTAGCAATAGAAAACCACATTATTTGAGTGTCATAGGCAATTAACTAGAAAAATTATTACTGCGATATACGACAGGAGGAAAGGATAGTTACATACTACAAGAATCGTCTATAGAGTTTAGTTTTATAACTTAATGACTCATATTAATAACATTTGAAATTTATTCCTAATATTAGAACTACATATACATCTACTTACGTAGTTATGTATTTAAACCTTTATTTGACGTTTGATTTTGAGCGAAATTACTATACACGCACCTTAACGCTAAGGTACGGTTGGATGACTCGCCATGAATACCTTATTCAACGATTGACGCAAGAATCCCACTTACAGGGCTCACACAACTATCTGAAGAACTCGGTAAGATTCTTACGTATTTGGCATTATCGCTTAGAGGTAGGTATACAGGTAAGCTGAGTGAAAATCTTTGTAATAGGTAGGCACTAAATTATTTATTATTTCAATAGGTACATAATGAAATACATCCAAGGACCTGTAAACATTCATGTCTCACTCAGTTGTTTAAATAAAATATATGTTTGCTAAAAAATTCTTAGAATTATCAACTCGTCGTAAATATTTTTTTTATGATATAGGGGCCAAACAAGCAGACATATCACCTGACGGTAAGCGATTACCGCCGCCCATGGACACCCGCAATACCAGAGGCATAAAAAAAATAGACAATATTTATTAACAATACTTTTATAATAATAATTCACAAAGTCACTCGTTAGTCGCACTAGAAAATCGCTTCGATGTAAATCCGCTGTATCGTGAAGCAGTACTCGCCCAAACCAAACCAGTACGTCAAACACGCGCCGCTTTTATATGGCTATCGAAAGATCTATAATCTCTAATATTCGATAGAACATTCTGGACCAAATAGAATGTCCTAGAATTACGTGCAGCGCCATCTAGCGCCGAGAATATCGGAATCATATAATCATAATCTCAACAATCGTGCCCTTCTTGATTGATACTAGATGGTATTGTCCACGGCTCTCGAATGTTCTTGTTTATACGAGACCCATTTCTCTATGGCGCAACAATATTATCATGATACTTTGTTAATTCCGGAAACACCATCGACGAAAATTTGTGCCACATATTAGTTGTGCTATGCAAAAAGTAACTTGAAAAGTGCACAATGGTAGAGTGTCAATTATCCGAGTGATGGGGACGAAAATTTTGCAGTGAGGCCTGTGTGAGCCGCAGTGGAAAATATGTGGTTTTTATTCTTTTGTAAGGTAAATGTAGAACTATTTACGCTTTTTTGATATATGTTAACATCAAATAAACTTTTATTAAACAACTATCCAATGTTTTGTTTATCAGTAGGTATCATTTATTCTTAAAGAATGTTTAATTTACATCATAACTTTTCAAGCCATTTCATCACTTGTTAAATTTAATTAGCTCGTATTTTTATTTATTCGATTTTCTGTCACAAAAGCCTAAAGGATTTATAGCGTAGGAGTGACTCGCTAGCTTTCATGGTATTCAACCAATCAAAAGTGTCAACGTCACAATACACATTACTCTCTACTCGTATGTCACAACTTGTGAGCATATAATACGAGTAGGTAGGCACTAAATTATTTATTATTTCAATAGGTACATAATGAAATACATCCAAGGACCTGTAAACATTCATGTCTCACTCAGTTGTTTAAATAAAATATATGTTTGCTAAAAAATTCTTAGAATTATCAACTCGTCGTAAATATTTTTTTTATGATATAGGGGCCAAACAAGCAGACATATCACCTGACGGTAAGCGATTACCGCCGCCCATGGACACCCGCAATACCAGAGGCATAAAAAAAATAGACAATATTTATTAACAATACTTTTATAATAATAATTCACAAAGTCACTCGTTAGTCGCACTAGAAAATCGCTTCGATGTAAATCCGCTGTATCGTGAAGCAGTACTCGCCCAAACCAAACCAGTACGTCAAACACGCGCCGCTTTTATATGGCTATCGAAAGATCTATAATCTCTAATATTCGATAGAACATTCTGGACCAAATAGAATGTCCTAGAATTACGTGCAGCGCCATCTAGCGCCGAGAATATCGGAATCATATAATCATAATCTCAACAATCGTGCCCTTCTTGATTGATACTAGATGGTATTGTCCACGGCTCTCGAATGTTCTTGTTTATACGAGACCCATTTCTCTATGGCGCAACAATATTATCATGATACTTTGTTAATTCCGGAAACACCATCGACGAAAATTTGTGCCACATATTAGTTGTGCTATGCAAAAAGTAACTTGAAAAGTGCACAATGGTAGAGTGTCAATTATCCGAGTGATGGGGACGAAAATTTTGCAGTGAGGCCTGTGTGAGCCGCAGTGGAAAATATGTGGTTTTTATTCTTTTGTAAGGTAAATGTAGAACTATTTACGCTTTTTTGATATATGTTAACATCAAATAAACTTTTATTAAACAACTATCCAATGTTTTGTTTATCAGTAGGTATCATTTATTCTTAAAGAATGTTTAATTTACATCATAACTTTTCAAGCCATTTCATCACTTGTTAAATTTAATTAGCTCGTATTTTTATTTATTCGATTTTCTGTCACAAAAGCCTAAAGGATTTATAGCGTAGGAGTGACTCGCTAGCTTTCATGGTATTCAACCAATCAAAAGTGTCAACGTCACAATACACATTACTCTCTACTCGTATGTCACAACTTGTGAGCATATAATACGAGTTCTTTGATAGGCATATTATTTATGCAGAAAGACTTATAAGCTTTAATAGATCATTTACGTAAACGGTACAACGGTACGTACAAGTGTAAGCTATTGCATAGCTTTTTTGGCGGGCTTTGAGGCCTTTGGCCATAAAAATAAATATATAATTGCATAAGTTGATAAAAAATGTTATGCAATAGCTTTACGCAGTCCCCGAGTTGCCACACGTCTTTTTTATATATTTATTTTTAGAGTAGTTAAGAAAAAGTCAAAATTTTGGACATGGAATCATTGAATTAATATTAGTACGTATATATTATTCCTCAATGCATGAAATGTGTATATTTTGTAATTCACCACCAGCGCGTGAAAAAGCATCGCACTTAACTAGGGTGCCCTGGTGTGGGACGCCATACTGCATTGTCTGCATTCGCAGTGAGTAAGGGGTAAAAAACTCTTGAATGCTACTCAAACTTTCTATCAGGCTGAGTGAAGTCACTTTGACAGATCTTCAAATAAAAAAATATATTAAAGAATTTTTCTAACATGTTATATCATCAATGAACAATTAAATCTTCTGTGAACAACGTCTTCTGAAACAGCAGTAGTATTGACTATTCGACTGATAAGATAATTATCCCATTTTTTTTTTTATTAATCACTCTAACAAAGCGTCCAACTTTTTTGAAAATTTAAATTGAGCTATTCCGCTTAAACAGACAAATGTATACGCCGTATTCATCTCACGAAAAATTCAATTTTCTGTTTTTGAAGGAAACAAAAGCTAACGATGTAATTATTAAAAGGAAATAGCTTTCGAACGTAAACGGCAGTATGAGTAATATTTTATGCTGAGAAGTTTTCATTTCATTTCCGAGATCATCTGACCTTATTGTTAAAGCTCGCTGCCCATGTCATGTTATTGAAAGAATATTTTAATCTACGGTCTGCAATGAAATTCGGTAGCCTTTGTTGTGAGGTAATAAAATCATAAGATATACATGTATGTTTTTATTTGTCTGATGGGATATAAAATATACATTAGGATTTCATTTAAAATATTTGTATTTTATTAAGTTATTTATCAAACAACATAGTTAACAATTGTGTTATTTAATCAATCATGTAATTATAAACCGCCTGTCATTCTTTGTGGTACTTTATAATACATCAAAGAGAGTAGGTACGTGATATAATATTATGTGGTATTTTGCACTTCAATATTCTTGTACTTTTAAACAGACTATAAAAAGGAGGTTCTCTATTAAATATCAATTTACTATAAAGCTTTAGATCATAATTCATGAAATATTTATTCGTCCATTTTTATGTGATATACAAAGGAATATTAATGAGAACGCAAGTACCTCTATTTCATCGGAAATTTGTTTTATATAAACTATACTTGGCCTTGCGTAATTACAAATTCAGTTTTGCTTTAAACGCTAGTTCCATACAAAACAAAACTCATTAAATTCAGCAACTTCTAAAGCTTACTAAGAAATGACCAGAATATTAAGTGTATTACTTTATTTGTTTGTGGAGTGAAATAAAATTAAGTGCGGTCGAGCTGTCATTGGTGTCGTCTCAATTACAATACTCGGTCGAGCACCAAGATCGTTTAGTTTGCACGAGATTATATCGATGCTTTAGATTATCGACTTACTGTGTTTTTTTTTTTTTTTTTTATGTATGGCCCGCCATAATGACTCTACTCTGCCTGATGGAAAGCATAAGCAGAATCCAAGAGTGGTGGTCACCATACTCACTGCGAATGCAGACAATGCAGTATGGCGACCCACACCATGGCGGCCTAGTGATGCTGCTGCATCTTTTAGTCTAGTCAACAAGTATGGAACTTGTTGACTAGACTATTTGGGCCTCCGGTCTCGCACTCACCAACGAAACACGACAGCACGATCGCTGTCATTTTACGTTGATTTTCTGTGCGAGGGTAGTACCGCCCCGGTCGAGCCGGCCCATTCGTGCTGAAATCAGCGTGGCTCTACTACCTACTAAACGTAGGTAAACGTAAAAGTGTAACACGTAAACTCTCATAAACTCTTCGAACTATTCTGAAATCCCTACAAAAGCAGACGGGTCTGATGGTGCCCCCCATGGACAACAGCAAGTCAAGAGTCATGAGCGCATTATCACCCTTTCAGCCCTTCCATCCAGAATTAGTGGAGAGGGAACATTTGGGCTTAGTTAACCCCTTTTACTTAGTGAAAGCAATTGAAGAACTATTTAACATATGTTTTCTGCAAGGCCATGATATTACTCCAGTCGATCCTAGTCATGTAAATCCAAGCATCGCTTGCCCAACCTATTTCCAGCATGAACGTCTTGCGACTGAGATGATGTTGATGGCTTTCCTACTCATGGTGCTCATGGACACTGGTATTAATTGTTTTAAAATGAAAAAAAGTTTGTTCGTACACAAAATCTTTCATAAATAATTGTAAAGCATATTTTCGCTGACAAATGCAAACATACGCGGAAACAAATAACGAACGGCGATATTCACGTCATATATTCACGTCCCGATGAAATGGGTGCCAGGTGTTTTCCGCTCAAAATTTTATAATAGTTTAATTTTCATGCCCGCCCGTCCGAAAAATATAATTTTCACTGGCCTTTTAAGTTACAACTTGAAATTGTAAACTGATTATTTTAGATATTATGCTTATAGTGGTGTCAAAACTGAAAATAGATAGAAATCTCTTTATGTTTTTTTTTTTTTCTTTTTTTTTATGTTTTAGCCGCGCCAAAATGACTCTGCTCTGCCTGATGGAAAGCATGAGCAGATTCTAAAAGTGGTGATCACCATCCTCAATGCGAATCGCACATTGCAGCATGGTGACCTACACTATGGCCGCCTAGTGAGATGCTTTTTTACGCCCCGCTTAAAGGACCCGGGATCATAGTGGGAGGGAAACACGTGCGCTGGAAGTGAGTTCCAGGTTTTGACCGCTCGGCACAGAAAGGACGAACTGAAGCGATGAGTACGAGATCGTATGTCTACCACTCTGAAGCGGTGACTTCCGAGGCCGGCACGTGTTGTCCTGTAGAGGAAGGGGGAAGGGGGGACCAGTTGGAAGAGCTCCTCAGAACACTCTCCGTGATACAAGCGATAGAGTACTGCCATAGAGGCGACATCTATACGCAACTGCAGGGGCTCAAGGGACTCGGTGGCTTCAGGACTGTTGACAATGCGGATTGTTCGCCGCTGCAACCGGTCGAGAGCGTCAAATAGGTACTGTGCGGCACCATCGCAAAGATGAGAACAGTACTCTACGCACGAGCGAACCTGGGTCTTGTAAAGAAGACACAGATGCTCGGGCGAGAAGAACCGTCTCACCTTGTTTAAAACACCTAGCTTCCGCGAGGCCGCTTTAGTGACACTCTCAACGTATTCGCGTGGGTTGAGATCTCGGCAGATATCCATGCCCAGGATATCGAGCCTACCTTGTAATGCCATTTGAGTGTTCTGAAAAGTGGGAAGGGGAAGGAATGGAGACTTTTTGGCAGAGAACGCGCACCCCTGTGTTTTCTTGGCGTTGAACTCGACCAGATTCTCACAGCCCCATTGAAAAATGCGGCCCAGAACATGGTCGAGTTGAACGACAAGCTCCTGTCGTTTTTCCTCGATATCTGCAAGCTTGGCTGTTGGATGTCCAAAATATCGTCCGTGAACTGTACTGTCGTCTGCATAGCAATGAATGTTGCCAAGGGCTAACATGTCATTGATATGCAGAAGAAACAGTGTGGGCGACAGGACGGAGCCCTGCGGTACTCCGGCGTTAATCGACTGAAAATCGGAGGCCACACCGTCGCAAAGGACTCTGATGCGGCGCTGGTGCAGGAATGCGGAAGCCCAGTTGCAGAGTTTGGGGGGCAAACCGGAAGCCGGTAGCTTGGAGAGAAGCGAACGGTGCCAAACCCTATCAAAGGCCGTTTATACCGTATGATTACAGAGTTATAATTCAGTACATAATAATGTCAGAGATATATATATATATATATGTATATATTGTTATGTATGGCTCGCCAAAATGACTCTACTCTGCCTGATGGAAAGCATAAGCAAAATCCAAGAGTGATGGTCACCATACTCATTGCGAATGCAGACAATGCAGCATGGCGACCCACACCATGGCGGCCTAGTGATGCTTCTGCATCTTTTAGTCTAGTCAACAAGTATAGAACTTGTTGACTAGACTATTTGGGCCTCCGGTCTCGCACTCACCAACGAAACACGACAGCACGAACGAAGTCATTTTACGTTGATTTTCTGTGCAAGGGTAGTAACGCCCCGGTCGAGCCGTCCCATTCGAGCTGAAATTGGCGTGGCTCTACTACCTTACAACCCTTTACACTTAATGTACAAAAGGCGGCCTTATGACCAAAAGCAATCTTTTACAGGTACTGTTTTGTACTTAAATATTGAGATATATTGCCTCACAAATCATTGTACATTTCTTAAAAAGTTTTACTTTTAATATAATAATTAAAATCCAGGCCCAGTAAATGGGTTCACATTAAAGTCAAACGCCAAATTTGACATATGTTTAAGTAGATAATAAAGTAGCTTTCAAACGCGAAATAGATAACACTGAGTTTACAGAATTCTCTTTAAACGTAAATCTGATAACGTTAATTTGAATAAAACATCAAATACAGTACTTAAAAGCGTTTTCCATTTAGCTCCAGTGCATGTTTAATAAATAAAGTTTTAAGGGTACATAAAACCTATTAAAATATGCGCTACCTTCAACTGTTTTTGGCTAGTTGAATAAAACTCCAGTCGTAATAGTATTTTAGCCTTTTATTTCATTTTCAATTGTAAATATTTGACCGGTAGATAGCGATTGAGAGTGTCCACTCTCTGAGATGCTTGTCTTACACTTGTTTTAATAATAACGCCTATTGAAGTACTCTTACCACGCTACACTAAACAAAGCTCTTTGAACTACGACCATATTGAAAGCTGTCTATTCAACGAGGACTCTCACTATGAATAGTATTGTAAAACTTTTAACATCATTTTTAGTAGGAACTTATTCAGATATCAATATATCGTATGTCATCGTTACATAAACAGATGCGGTTTAAAAATAATTATGTTAGAATGTTCTTTTATTCCAATGCTGTCACAAAACATTTTGAAATAGGATTTCGTTTTGAAATCCGCGACACACCGGGAGAGGGAACAATGGTTTAAAATTTAATTGTATTCTACAAAAACGTGACTGGAAATTAATAGACAACTTAACTTCAGTCGACATTTCGTCATCAATTCGCATTTTCTGGTGTGAAACACTTTACAGTGAACGTATTTTCAGAATGGAAAAGAAAATTCTGTGTACGGAATAATAAAAGTAAAATAAAGTTCCTGTTAGTGATTGATCGTATATTACAATTATGCGGATGTCTAGAATATTTACTCTATCGCTATTGACTACTTCGATCATCATTATTTTAAACTTTAGAACAATGAACTAAATTATATAACCAAATTATACGATTTGACAAATAAATTGTTATCATTAACAGTGTATTTAAACACTTTTACATCTGAGTTTTTTAAGATATTTTTTATGATTCGATGGTTGGATTCCTAAACTCTATTGATAGGCACCAAACATTTTAAATAAAAAAAAGTAAAAACTAAAACCCAACTACGACAAAAAACGGCACTGAAAAAATATGAAACAAGTTTGAAAAGCTGTAGTCACACGTTACATAGAAATGGACCATAACACTAACAACGCGTGACTACGGTTTTTCAAACTTGTTTCATACTTTTTCAGTGTCGTTTTTTGTCGTAGTTGGGTTTTAGGTTTTACTTTTTTTATTAATAATAATATAATTATTATTCCATATTATTCTATATATTTGAAGTCACTCTTGTAAACTATATATATAAATTTTAATGTATTATTCTACGTGACTAAAGCACTCATCCATGTCGTATAATCATGATGCATCACTGCTCCCACAATATTCCTTACATCTATAAGAACAACCGCTTCTAATGTTTATAATACTTTAATTACTTATTTGAATAGACTTAAATCCGTGTAACTGTAGTCACGATGTCGCGTTATAAGCCTACCGAGACTGGCATAGCATATGGCTTAAAACTCATTAAGAAAACCCATGTGTGTGTGTAATATATATGTAGGTATATGTTTCTTAGACATGTGTCGTGTGTAAGATCCATTGGCCTTGAGACAGAGTGATGTAAAGTGGTTGAGTGGGGTTGCGTGTTGTTTGTTATAGTGTTGATGAGCTATGGAAGATTAACGCCTCAGGACATAAACTCAAGACAAGAAGCAAGGCTATAACATTACTAATAACTCAACACATGCGTTCCTGCTTAATACGAGTAAGTATATTGCATAAGATGAGTCAACGAATTTCTGTCTGTCGTTTTGAAATAGCAAAAATAAAATAAATATGTAAAAGGCCATTGTTTAATTAATATGCTTTTCAACAAGCGTCTAAAATTGTGAAGTTAAGTTTAAGTGTCTTATCACTTTCATCCATGATTCTATGGTAGGTGAACACAAAGGACGGCAACGCACTTATATCTCTTGATAGTGTTTTCGATAGCTATATAGAAGTACAGGCGCCAACGGCCGACAGTGGTTACCAGACTTGTCACTGGTGCACTATACTAGCATAACACAGATTGTTTTAGGATATAACAAAAAAACTTTAAATCATTCAGTGAAAATTTTTGAAGAAAATAAAAAAAGAAGTTTATTGAGACAACACTTTACATCAAAAGTTTCATTTTGATACTAACTGTATTATAGTTTTTTTTTAATTATATAGAAAACACACTGGGCAACCTAGTGGTAACATAGAACTAATTTAGTAGGTAATACTAAATTAGTTCTATGTTACTCTTACGAACTTTTCAAACTTAATTTGACAATTTTTTTCCCTTATGAAATTCTGGAACCGCATTCAGCAGTGCATATAAGTACATTAAAATACCATGTATAATCAGGAATATCTTAGCAGCTTAATTTCTTAGCATATATTACTATGTCATCACTCTCTTTAATATCAAAGGCAATACGTAGCCATCAAAATTTTAATTTATTCAGGATTAAATTCACATCGCTAAGACACACTCGTATGTACGGAGTATTTTACGACTGATTATGACATCTTTAAAACATGATTGATACATATTATATATAGACTACTTTGACATAATATTTATCTAAGTTACATATTGGGAAAGTAATATTAAACGTATGTGCCTACATTTTGCCTATATCTTGAGATTAAATACTTCTTAAACCAACATCTGAATTCGTGATAGTATTGTTTGAGTAATATTTTATAATAATCCCTACTTGATATTATATTTGCGAAAATAAGTCGTTACGTTACTATGTTATGAGGCCGCTGAACCGATTTTAATGAAATTGATTCTTGAATAACGATATAAAACTACTTTTTACAAATTATACGGTAATAAAAGCTAGTATTGAATTTTGCTAAAGAATCCCCAATCATCTTTCTGCTACTGGAATTGTAGTATATCCATATACTATATTGTCGGCTCCAAGGTACATGTGCACACTCACCTGCGCCGCTCACAGTTGACTGAACTGTCTGCGACCCGCACATGCCTAGAGATGACCTAATGCTTCCTTCTCATTCATTCAATGAATGAATGCGTTACTAGTGAAATGACAGACCATAGACACATACACTACAGGAATGTAAATTATTCGTTTGAAATAGAAAATTAAAGTACAATAATGGAAGACCTGATTTACAAGAAAAAATATTTCATTTACTTGATTCGAAATTATCTTTTATTCTCTGCTACTCTTTGCTCTCATGAGAATTGCAAATCGGATGATTCACTAGTTTATTTTAAACGGAAAGCGAACTAGGAGACTTAACATTCGTGTTAATTAGATTAATTCGCCTTAGATCTTGTGATAATTATATTTATAACATATGGTCGCGCGAATAACATCATTTATAACCTGATTCGTCTTATCATCCAACTTGTCTTAAGAAGGATTTAAATCAATTCCCTACGTTAAGTACTGTGTTCACTTTGGTAAGATCATTGCCAACTATCTACACTTTTTATGGAATACTCTTCCTTTAGTATTATGATGTTTTTTTAACCGACTTCAAAAAAGGAGGAGGTTTCTCAATTCAACCGTTTTTTTTTTTTTTTATGTATGTTCGCGGATAACTTCGTCGTTTATAAACCGATTTTGACGATTCTTTTTTTAATGGAAAGGAGATATCCCAACGGTGGTTCCATGATAAGGACACTGAGATCTGATGATGGCATCTAAAAGAAATCGAGTCGAACCTTGAAGTCGGTTTTTGTTAAAATTTTACTTGTGTGTTAGTGAGTTTTGTTTCATGTGTATTTATTTTGTTGTGATACGTAAAACCGATAAGGGCATTGTCGTACGGTAGAACTGGAAGGAGTTTATGTTGAATCTCTAGACACATGATTGGTATCTGTATCATCTGAATTTATGTTCCACTTTTTACAAAGATTAAACTTTAACCTACAACATTAACTTTTGGTAAGAAGCAAGAACACTTACGAGGTTTCATGATTCAGTGGTAATGATACGCGGAGTTATAGCGTAGGGGCGGAATGGCAGCCGCTAATTGCAAGGAACTGAGACGTTCATATAGGGTTATGTACTTAGTTTATATTTTATAATATATATTATAATTCATTTAAAAAAAAAACTTAGTACATAATTCGAATATGTACGTTTACATAAAAAATGTTTAAACTTAAAGCATCGTCTGCCTTGGTAGAAACGGTGTAAAAATAAATACCCAGTCGACTTTAGTCTTACTACAAAAGTGAGCTTTGAATAATAAAGGACCACATACGCCTAAGTAATCCTCATACTTTGAAAGCAAAATGGTCACCTTTTAAATGTTCTCAAACTAGTTTACTCTATGGAAAGTTTTTCGCTCTGGCACGAAACACGTTCCCTGACATACCATTTCCGAGTATAATTTTAGTTTAAAATTTCCATGTCCATGTTCCATTTACCTTTCCTCTGCTTATTAACAGAACTAATTATACGTTAATTGATACTTCGTTAAGCTTATCAAACCTTAATACAAATTTAATTAATTCACGTACTAAGGCTGACTGCAATAGCAATTACTTCAGTAATTAAGAACATCTATCTGCCTCAAATTCATGTATATTTAGTTTAATAATTGTGACAATATAGCAGAATTGTCCACTTTAAAATAAGCAAGGCCAGTTGTTACATGTACAGAAAAAATATAATAACCACTGCTATCACTATTATTTCTGCATTTATAATCATATAATTTTTAATAATTTATAATCATGTGAATTAACCTGAAAATATATATACATAGATATATGTGAAGTTTAATCTTTGTCGCATAGATATATGTGAAGTTTAATCTTTGTCGCATACAAAGATTAAACTTCACGTAAGTACGCTGTAAAACTTTTGGAATGAAGAACGAGATATTTGTAGTCTACGATTGAATTAACGGGTAGAAGACATAGAAGTGGACTTTATTGCCTGGAGATCCGTCACACAGGGTGTCCCTAGTATGGACTCCAGTCTCTCACAAAGGATCATAAATTTGTAATTTAAATAAATAAATAAATATTTTGGACATCTAACACACAACGCTATCTAGTCCCAAGCTAAGCAGAGCTTGTGTTAAGGGTACTACTTTTTACTTTTTACTACTACTACTACAACTGATACAAATACATATATACTTTTTTTTGTAAATACATGCATATTATTTATTTGTATTTCCCACATTACTTTTAAACTCTTGATGTAAATGAACCTTTGTAAGGAGAAAATAAATTATTATTATTATTTATAATTGAAACGCTTTTATTTACTCTTACTACGTATGTCATTATCAAATCACAGAAAATAATATGAAAAGAATTATGTTAAATAAATACCATTTAGAGGATGTTGTAAAGGGTGCCGGTGATCTGTAAACTCGGATTATTTTCCACATATTCTCAATATTGTCATTTACTTCCTGAAATTTCTGGTTTATGGCAAGACGCTTTTCCCCGTTACGTCTAAATTTACATTTTGAAAAATATGACTGTTTAATAAAATTTTATTTATCTCTGCTACATAGGCGTGAGTGTTAGTTCAATGATTTGAAAAGTGCATCCATGATATGTATAAAAAAGAAAACGACGGACTCTTTTTTTGATTTCGAACTCTTAAAACTAAAAATTGAATTTCAGTATTGAAATTCATGGCATATTATACGCTATTGCTATGCATAAGCAAGTTGCTAAACACAATGCCACTGCATTATCCCTGCTTGAAAAAATATATATTAATTATGTATATCCCTTTTTATTCGTGCATTAGGGCTACATAATTATGAGGGACTTCAACAGCCGAGACGCGACAAACAACATGCAAATGTATGGAGATCAGTTGCGGAAGTGAGAGGTTGCGGCAAGTGACACGCGAATCTATTGTCGACTCATCCCTACATTGAATTGAATACCTCACTTTTATTATTATATCTTAATCTGCAGACTTTTTCTCGAACATATTTGTCTCTTAATTCCCTATTTATAGAAATAGAGCCAGATAATAAATCCAATGGTTCATGTAAGCATAGTATTCAATAATTCTCTTCTAAAACACTGACTTGCAGCGCATTAACTTAACGTCACGTCACTTGACGAACTGTCGCCTGCGGTATTCCCGGACCAATACGACCTTCAAACCTTCAAGATATATATTTTATATTTATATATTTCGTCGTAGTGCATTTCGTCTCGGAAAACTGTAAATCGGTACTATTATTTTTGTTTATTTTTTCCCTTGACTCAACTACTGTACTATAATTATGTTTATATTAATTCAACTATTTCGTAATTTACGAAATGAATTAATATAGTATAATTTTTTTATGCTATATGAATAAATTAATAAAGTATAAAAAATCTTTAAAAAATATAACAGAATATAATGATAAAACACAACGGGCAAAAATAACAATCAATCTTTTTTTTTTCAAACGTAGCCATGTTAGAATTTAGTTTGATACCATTGAATTCACGATAAACTTCAACCGTGATGTTCAATGTTCAATCCCTTTGATACGTGTTCAAATAAAACAAAATCAAAGTACTTACGTTTATGGCTGCTGTCGACTATTCATCTAAATTACGCTATGAGTACTTCAGATAAAATGGTTTTTGTTTAGAGTTACCTTTTATTATTTTTGTGTATTTTTTCCTTTCAATGAAATAAGATCATAGTTTCATTTATATTAAAAGTTAAAAGTTTGAACAAATTCCTATTATGATCATATGGATTACGCAGCTACAATTTTTTCTTGAAAAAAATATTGAAAGGAATAATATAATACGATAATAATTAGGGATGTTCTCATTACTGCAAAAATGGCACTCATCTAGGTTTATCACCAATACAATTAAATAAAGGTATAAGCTAATATTGTATTAGTTGATAATCCTATCCTACTTTCTATCTTAATATCTATATATATATATAAAAGCGAAATACCACTCACTTATTAATCACGAAATCTCACAAACTATAACACCTACAAACTTGAAATTTAGCAGGTAGGTTCCTTACAGGGTGTAGACATCCGCTAAGAACAGATTTTACGAAACTCCACCCCTAAGGGGGTAAAACGAGGGTTGGACGTTTGTATGAAAGTCCTATATTTTTGAAGTAAGAGACTTGAAATTTATAATGTATGCTCTGTATATCGTGTGGAGGTGTACTAATAATGTATCTTTAGAAATCAAACCCCTTTTGGGGTTAAAACGAGGGATGGTAGTTTGGACGGAAACGAGGTTGCGTGGGTCAGCTAGTAATATTATAAATTCGAAAGTTTGTAAGGATGTGTGTTTGGTGCTCTTTCACGCAAAAACTACTGAACGGATTTTCATGAGAATTTGCAGTAATATAGCTTAGACATCGGAATAATATAATAAGTTAAAATTTATATAGATTTTTTTTAATACCGACATAAACGCGGGCGGAGCCGCGGGCAAAAGCTAGTGTATAATAAACATTTCAAGAAAAAGCTTCTTCTTGAAATCTTGATCTGAAACTTAGGGCAGTTCTTATCAAACACTAACGATATAAAGAAGTCTAAGAACTGTGAGGTACGAACAATGAACATGGAAGACAAGGATTAGGATATCAGTCAGACACAAATGGTTTTATTTGAAAATACACAACCCTGAATTCTTTCGTACATTTATTTATTCTAGAAAAGCCAAATATAAAACAAAATCTCCTAAAAACTAAATAAGTTCGAGCTATAGCTCCACTCCCAGCAAATCAGCTCATCGTGCGCATTTTATCTTCCAATTCTACAATTTACCGTATTCAAGCAACGACATTTCTCGTAAAATTTGTTTCAAAAAATCGGAAATCTTGAGCAATACCTCCGACATAGGGTCATAAACCGGATATCTGTAATATCCGAAGAAAAATCAGCTCTAAATATATTTCGTGAGCTAGTACATACGTACGTGACGCTGGGTTATTACGAGCTTGTGCAAATACGTCGTCGTTCAGTCTTCACGTGAGAGAAAGACACAGTACACAGATAATATTAGAAACAATAATACTATACCAATTACTTTTTACCCGACTGCGAAGAAGGAGGGTAATGTTTCGAGTGTATGTATATATGTATATTTCTTTGGCACGCCCTAGAGCCTAAACGGCTTCTCGTATTTTTATGTGAGTGGTGTCAATAGATTCGTCTTAGTCGTAAGAGTGACACTGGGTACATCAAAATTAATAAAAAAACAATACTAAGAATTTTTGGCAAAAAGTAATCTAAAAAAAAAAAAAGTTTTTAAAATACATCGAGTGTGGTATCAAAATAAAGAATTTTTGACGGTAATTACGAATATATGTATATATAACTTATATGTTTTGTTTTATTTCAAAAAATTGAAATTCATAAAGACGGCAGATATTGACGCAGTCCGGTTTTTTTTTACTAATAAATAATTAAAGCTTGCACCGAATATTCATTGTAAATAACCGTCTCCAATATACAATTTTATTATAGTGTACATCGCTTTAATAGGATTTATATATATATAACATTAATGAAAAGAAAATAAAATGACTAAAGACCGTTTCTTAATATAATATAAAAAAAATCTTTGACGTGTCATAAATATTATACAAAAAAACAATTTGTCTTTTGTCAATTAATCATTTAAGTTTATTCAAAGCTTTCATTTTTCAAATTTACTTGTTGACTACTTTTCAAATATATATGTTAGGTAATTGTGTAAAGTCATCAATATAACATCACACATACATTTCAAAGAAATACAACTTTATTCAATACCGATAAACTAGTAGATGAAATACAATGAGATTTAAAAAGACAGAGAATTTTCAAATGTAGCGTGAGTAATTGCTGCTTTGACGCTTTCCATTTCATTGCTTTTTACACTTCATTCCATAAACGTATATAGGGTATGTTACTATGAATGCAGTGCGGCGCTATGACATTCATTCCCATTTGAATTTCTGGGCCACTAATTATACTGTACCCGCTCGAGCGCGTTCTTCAACCAATGAGATCCGTTAAGTTTTAAGTTAATTCAATAGATTAAGCATCGTTTTGAACTTAACCATGTAGGAGATTCTAAAACATATTCATATACCAATACAATGAAAATGATTTGAAATAAGTGATACAAACAGAATGAATAGCTTCATTTGGGGTTTTCTTACAAATAGAAATAGAATCCCACCAAAAACATTTTCATGTAAAATGTTGCCAAGACGACTACATATGGCTTACCCTGTGAAAAAGATATCAGATCTCATGTAGAGCCAAGGTTCCGAATCTACACGCCCTAACTCTAACAACCCTAACTTCGTAAACTCTACATCTCAGTAAAAATGTATGGCTTTGCCGTTTCGCTACCATACCATCACGAAGGGGAAACGAACGCCTTTTGTGTTTGCAAATATCTAGTTTCTGAAGTAATGTGTTATACGAATATTTAGTTTCTGAAGTTACGAAACAGCCAAGCCATACATTTTTACTGAGATGTAGAGTTTACGAAGTTAGGATTGGTAGAGTTAGGGCGTGTAGATTCGGAACCTTGGCTCTACATGAGATCTGATATCTTTTTCACAGGGTAAGCCATATGTAGTCGTCTTGGCAACATTTTACATGAAAATGTTTTTGGTGGGATTTCATTTCTTTTTGTAAGTTGCTTGAGGCAGTTTTTTTTCAATTTTGGGCTGTATCTCTTGTACATCTTCTTTCTTCTTTCGAAAAAGTCCAAAAATAAAACCTCTAGCATAAACATTTGTGAAAGTCTCATACAAACTTCCACCCCCCAAATTTGGGGGTTGGGGGGCAAAAGTAATAGGTTTATGAATTTTTCTGTTGCTTGTGTACTAAACTTAGTTTACATACCAAATTTCAGCTTTATAGCACTTCAGGAAGTACCCTAACAGTTTTTAATGATCATCAGTGTGTCAGTGACGAAATCGGTGTTTTTAGGTATCAATAAAATCTAAAGTATCAGAGCTATGCAATTGAAACTTTGTATGTTTCATTAATCTATTGGTAACATAATATCCTGAGAATTTGAACGATCTGGTATATCGCGAACCAAAATTATGAGGGTTCAAAAAAACGACGAAACACTTCGAGAAAAGGTAGGTAGTGCCCTTGCGCTTCGCTTGGCTCGTCTTGGCGGGGGCACGACGGTGCCCCCAGATTATGCTTTATTAATATTACTTTTTAACCGACTTCAAAAAAGGAGGAGGTTCTCAATTTGACGGTTTTTTATGTTTGTTACCTCATAACTTTCGACTGGGTGAACCGATTTTGATGATTCTTTTTTTATTTGAAAGCTGGCTTCCCGAATGGTTCCATTTGAATTTGTTCCAGATTGAAGTCGGCTTTTTTGTTAAAATTTGTAATTATATTATCTATATGTATAAAAGAGGAAGGTGACTGACTGACATACCCAGAGATCAACGCACAGCCCAAACCGCTGTAGCTAGAATACTGAAATTTTGCATGTAGGTTATTTATATAACGTAAGTGAGCACTAAGAAAGGAATTTTTGAAATTCCACCCTAGGGGATGAAAGTCTGCGTGAGCGAAGCCGCGTGTAAAAGCTAGTATTTAATCAAAATAATAATACCCTAATACATTTCACATACGGGTGTCCGATTTCAAATTAGGCAGAGCCTGATATTGGTGGCCAGACGGGTAACAAAATTCGTATATGTTTATAAAACATACGTCTCATGTAAAAATGACATTCAAACACAATTAAAATGATCGTACTCATTGTACGCTCAACGCAATTGTTTGTTCTGAGTCTGGAACGTAGAGAAGTCAGTTGCTATTCATTATTAGACTAACAAGCTTAGTTAAAATATAATGAGACAGCTGAATTATATTGAAACAATAGTACATTAAAACATTTAAGTGAGTTTAATGTAAAACAACATTGTTATGAAAAAAAGACTAAAAACGTTTTTATAATAATTAATTCTTCAAAGGAATAAGTAAATGTGTGTACTACTTACATATTTTTTAAGTCCCACGTATTGGAAGCAAGCTTATAGCCGTCTACCGCCTACGTTTCTACGTATTAGGCTACAAAGGAATTTAACGAGAATGGGGAAAAATAAGATTAAAGTAAGGATGGTAAAACGGCTTCAATTTTCAACATTATCTGCAGTCCTCAAAATGTCCCTATACTCTGCGCATGTAGCATGGTGCGACATTTATTTGTAGACTAGAATATTCTGGTTGGTTTAATTTACTACTGTTATAAATGATTTAATATATTGCGGATGTGGTACAGCTGAAATACTAAGTCATAATTTGTAAATCGCGGCAACTTTCAAGAGTGAAACGAAATGTTGCTGAAACTGTCACGCACCATGCTACAGCGCAAAGAGTATAACAAACGCGTTATATAGTATATATGTCAGTTTGACGAGTTTGAAACAGAAAAAAAACACTTTACGGCTAATTCGGCGTTATTTTGATTCCATATATTTGATTTTATACATGTTAACTTTATCGATGTTACACAATTTGTAACGTAATGTGATCATACAAATATCTGCCTGTTAGAATATGTGTTATCATGAAATAATTCCAAGTGAATTATATATAAGTATGATCGTATTTTCTCCTATCGTCTTATATTAAATTAGCTCCCAATTCGTCAGCGTCGTAACCTGCGGGCCCTAACAACTCTCCACATTATTCTAAACTCTCCTAACTCGCCCACATACATGACAAAATCCTGTGTTCCACTCATAACAAAACTCTCTTATTCCCCTCCCAGATTACTGCGTGTGTTCTATCTTCCTTCCTCATTCAATTTGTCCTTCTCTAGAATGCTCTTCCTCAAGAAATCAGAACAGCACTCGTGACTCATCCAAGGTGAAGGTACAAGCACTTCTTACCCAAAGTCTAGCAAAATCTGCACAAAGATTATATTTTATATATTACAGTATGTATGTATATATGGGTATATATATAGCCTAGTATGAACTTCTTAAAACTGTTTACCAAACTGTGTCTTAAGGAAACCTCTTCATTCATTTCCACACCACCCCACGGTAAACTGGTAGAGAATGCCTTAAGCATTAAGACCGCATTACTTTGGTGCATGAAGATATTATATAAATAAATTACAAACCAGAGATAAAAACAGTCACGTGAGAATAGACAGATCGCTCAATTCCAGTGTAGATTGCACAGGATCTAGATTGTTCTCTGATATCATAATTGTATGATGTGATTATTTGTATTGCTAAACACACTGGTATCCTCAGGATTGGTTCAGCAACTAAATTTTTGTTGACTATATAAAACTCAAGTTTTGTTTGCTCAAATGATGCTCTACACACACCACAAAATGTACTATGACACACATAAAGTTTCATTATTTTAGCTCTAAATATTCATGAAGGAATTACAAGAAAATAACAAAAAACGCAAAAAATAATAATTGTGAAAAGTTTTTTATTTATATAAAAGACAACTAGAAATATTCCTGTGTCAAACAATGCATGCACAAATGGACACAGAGTACACCCAGACTCAGAATAACAAATTGTGGAACATACAAAGTGATGCCCCGTGTAAAATTTGAAATCTCAGTGCTTAGTGCAGAAAAAAACAATACGATTATCACAATACAAATATAAACAACGACCATCAGTGCAGTCAAGTCATTAAATCATCACGTATTCACAAAATTGACAAAATCTGCCGAAAATAACTTGCTGTTTATTCGCAAAATTTTCACTAAACTTAACTCATATTTTTCGTTGACTTAGAATAAAAAAAGCCCAACATTTGTTATGTAAACGAATTTGGGATACAAGATATAAATCACTTACATTCAGTGAAATGAGTTCACGCAGCTAACGAAAACGTGAAAAGTTACGCAAGTACAAAATGCAATAAATTCTAACAATTTTATGTAGGAACTCTATAGTGCCTATAAATTCTGTGACTTACATATTTATTTAGCAAAACGTGGTTTATTTACTGAAAGCGTGATTATTTTTAAGTCTTACAGTTTCTTTGCTTTAGAAAATACACGATAGCAGTTTGTTTTTTTATTTATTTTAATGGGTATGTACAGATTTAACAGTGTATGGTTATTTAAAAAAAAAAAGTGTAATTTTGTATATACGCGTTTTTTTTAAATATTAAAATCTTGATGTTGACTAAATGATTTAAAAATGAAATAAAGTTTTTTTAAGCTTTTTATTAGTTGAATAAATAACGCCGTCAGAACTATTATAATAACAAACTGGTTGATAGCTAATGTAGGTTCGCAATGATGTAATACGGTGACTAAGATGTAAGGTGAAATAATAAATGCATGGTCAGCTAATGTAACATGTCACAACTCGGGCTCCGCAGTCAGTTCGCTCCACCGATATGCAATGTACGTTTAGTTTAAGAACACGCGAAATATATCCGGTATACTTGAACTATTTTATTGAATGTTCCACAATTAGACAAGAATATATAACAGTAAATATAACAGTGGTGTCGACTAGCCAACGGATAGTATACAGTATACAACTACACCGTGATGAAACTTAACAAATGAACAATTACAGACTTTCAAAACATCATGAAAACTATACCACGTTATATGAATTCCAAGAAACAATACCTACCTAAATAAATTATTGAAGCACAAATTTTCACCGCAAACTTTCTCTCCAAACTTTCAACCCTGCCTCATGAAATTTAAATTAATTAATCATTACCAATTTTAAAAACGTTAATAAAATATAGCTCTGGTCAAAAAGTAACTTCTATTATAATCATGCAATTTTAATTTCGTTGTAAATACTAAGAAGTTATGGGCCTCTTATTTTACTGATATTTTTACTATCGACTTCACACAAAAAGTACAAACTCATGGTTGTCTGGAACAAAATGCCGTGAGCGATAAGACCACCGATTGTTACAATTACATATTTTGTAACTCATATTTTCTATTGTTTTGTTTTATGTACACAATAAAGCTATATAAATACATCGCTCACAAAAATATTGCAATGACCCATTTGAAAAAACAAAAACGTCGATAATAATTTCCGGGCATACAAGGATACTAAGTATAACGTCATACACTTTTAAACATAAAAAAAATATAAGCTATCATTGTGTAAATACATACCTCAACAAAGTCTAGGGATATCATAATCATATACTAACCTACTATCATAATACTATCCTATACTACTAATGTTACGAGCCGTGGGCATGTTAGAAAATGGTGCTATTCAACGCGTCGTTGCTGAGACCTTACATACCAGCCAAAACGTGATATCAAGATTGTGGTCACGTTATCGCAGTACTGGGGATGTGGCTGAATGGCACAGTGGTAGACAACGGGTTACTACGCAAAGACAGGATCGATCCCTCCAAATGAACGCCAAAAGACAACCCAATATCACGGCGTTTATAATTATATAATGCTCCTTCTCATACGGCGCGACTGGTATCGACAGCTCTTCAAGATCATGACATTCAAGTTTTGGATTGGCCTGCGCAGTCGCCCAACTTAAATCCCATCGAGCATGCCTGGGACATGTTACAACGAAAAGCATTGCGAGATTTCCAGCCAAAATTGACGACGGAACAAGAACTATACAGACACTTGCAAATCACTTGGGACCTCATACCGCAGCAAGATATTGACAATTAAATTTTAAGTATGAACAATCGATGTCGATGTGTAATTAATACAACACTGTGGCACACGGTGGCAACACTGATTATTAATAATTAGATTTTATTACATTTTTAATTATTTTATTAATATTAATAATGTTACAAAAATTCTATGACATTTGTTTTCGTACCAATTTTCTACAACAATTAAAAAGTTAACTTTTTAATTAAAAACAAAAGAATCACGAATCGCTTTCTTTTTTTATTAAAGTCCCTAAAATAAGCTACTTTTCTTCCATTTACTATCTATGAAAATTCTTCTCAGATTTTTAGATATTTGATGAAATATAAAATATCCTTAGACTTTGTTGAGGTGTGTATATTGTAAGAGTTAAAAAAAATGACAGTAACCTAGTAAATTCGTTAATTAGTAGTAAATTCAACCTACTTAAATAAACTTGTGTATGTCAAAGAAGCTTTTATGATGAAACTGCTAAAACTTATTTCATTTGTTTGCATTCCATTCGCTTTCTTTACATTAGTATTTTAATACCAAAATGTTTCTGTAATTGAAAATATTTTCTCCAAAGTTCAAGCACTTCAAAGTTGATCTATAGTCTGAACGCCCTGAAACGTAGCATAAATGAATGTCTTTGAAAAGGACAACAAAACTGTAAATTAGAACACTATTCCAAGTTAATAAAGATTAATAATCTATATATATATATATATATAAAAGAGTAAAGTGACTGACTGACTGACATACCCAGAGATCAACGCACAGCCCAAACCACTGAAGCTAGAATCCTGAAATTTTGCATGTAGGTTCTTTATGTAACGTAAGTGAGCACTAAGAAAGGAATTTTTGAAACTCCACCCCTAAGGGGGTGAAATAGGGGTTGAAAGTTTGTATGGAAGTTCGTCATTTTTTAAGTAAGAAACATGAAACTTTACTTTTGGGCTACTGATTAAAAAAGAGTAGATACGTATTTATGCGTTTCTGGATATTCTACCCCTAAGGGGTTAAATAGGGGTTGTTATTTCGTATATAGGTCAGTCTGGAAGTCCGTCATTTTTAAATTTAGAAACATGAAACTTTATTTTTTGACTGCTGATTAAAAATGAATTGATACGTGTTTCAGCGTTTCTGTATATTCTACCCCTAAGGGGGTGAAATAGGGGTTGAAAGTTTGTATAGAAGTTCGTCATTTTTTAAGTTAGAATCATGAAACTTTATTTTTAGGCTACTGATTAAAAAAGTGTAGACACGTATTTAAGCGTTTCTGGATATTCTACCCTTAAGGGGGTGAAATAGGGGTTGAAAGTTTATATGGAAGTCCGTAATTTTTTAAATAAGAAATATGAAACTCTATTTTTGGGCTACTAAATAAAAATGATTAGATACATATTTATTAGTTTTTGGTTATTATGCCCCTAAAGGGGTGAAATAGGGGTTGTTATTTCGTATATAGGTCAGTCTGGAAGTCCGTCATTTTTGAAGTTAGAAACGTGAAACTTTAGTTTCTGGCTGCTGATTAAAAATGAATTGATATGTGTTTCAGCGTTTCTGAATATTCTACCCCTAAGGGGGTGAAATAGGGGTTGAAAGTTTGTATGGAAGTTCGTCATTTTTTAGTAAGAAACATGAAACTTTACTTTTGGGCTACTGATTAAAAAAGAGTAGATACGTATTTAATCGTTTCTGGATATTCTACCCCTAAGAGGTTTAATAGGGGTTGTTATTTCGTATATTGGTCACTCTGGAAGTCCGTCATTTTTGAAGTTAGAAACATGAAACTTTAGTTTTTGGCTGCTGATTAAAAATGAATTGATATGTGTTTCAGCGTTTCTGAATATTCTACCCCTAAGCGGGTGAAATAGGGGTTGAAAGTTTGTATAAAATCCGTAAATTTTTATATAAGAAATATGAAACTTTATATTTGGGCTACTAAATAAAAATGATTATATACGTATTTAGGAGTTTTTGGATATTATGCCCCCTAAAGGGGTGAAATAGGGGTTGAAAGTTTGTAAGGAAGTCCGTCATTTTTTAAGTGAGAAACATAAAATATTAGTTTTGGGCTAATGATTAAAAATGAGTAGATACGTATTGAAGCGTTTCTGGATATTCTACCCCTAAGGGGTGATATAGGGGTTGAAAGTTTGTAAGGAAATCCGTCATTTTTTAAGTGACAAACATGAAAATTTGTGTTTTGGCTGATTAAAAATGAGTAGATACATATTTAAGCGTTTCTGGATATTCCACCCCTGAGGGGGTGAAATAGGGGTTGAAATTTCGTATATAGGTTATTCTGGAAGTCCGTTATTCTGGAAGTCCGTCATTCTTGAAGTTAGAAACATGCAACTTTATTTATGGCTACTGATTAAAAATGAGTAGATACGTATGTACGAACATGTTCTACCGGAACCGGTTGTGGTTCACGGTGCCATTCTCGAAGTTGTTCAAAAATATGTGTGGTACCTCGGGCAGACTTTGCAGTTAAGTAGAAAAAACTTCGAGGGCGAGGTGAACAGGAGAATTCAGCCGGGTTGGGCAGCGTTTGGGAAACTTCGTCGGGTCTTTTCATCGTCAATCCCACAGTGCCTAAATACGAAAGTCTTCAATCAATACGTCCTACCTGTCATGATATACGCTGCCGAAACGTGGACACTTACGACACGGCTGGTCTTGTGGACCAGCCGTTCGTTCAAACTCACTCAGCGTGCTATGGAGAGGGCTATAATAATAATAATGATTTATTTTTCTAATCACAAAAGCTCAACGTTTCTCTAAGGGATCGCATCAAGAATGAGGTGATCCGGTAGAGAACCAAGGTCATTGACATAGCCCACAGGATAAACAAGCTGAAGTGACAGTGGGCTGGCCATATTAGCCGCAGAACTGATAACCGTTGGGGTAAACGGGTTCGTGAGTGGTGACCGCGTCTCGGCAAACGTAGCGTAGAACGTCCACAGGCCAGGTGGAATAATGATCTGCCCAAGACGGCTGGCAGGAGCTGAATGGGAGAAGCTGAGGATCGAACCAAGTGGCGTGCAAATGGAGATGGCTGTGTCCAGCAGTGGACTGCGATGATGATGATGAGATACGTATTTAAGCGTTCCTGGATATTCTATCCCTAGGCTAGACAGGAAGTCCGTCATTTTTTAATTTAGTAGCCTGAAACTTTGTCTACAGGCTTTTGATTACAAATAAATGAATACTTATATCAGCACTTATGGGAATTCTATTCCTAAATGGGTAAATAAGGGTCGAAAGTGTGTATGAAAGTCAATTTTAATGAACTTTTAAACGTATTTTATAAATAAATACGTTTAAAAACATGAACACGGTATTCATAGATACTTACACAGTTTTAATTAAATACATATAATCAACTTCCACGCGAGCAAAGCCGCGGGCAACAGCTAGTCTTCTTACATAACAGGGCCTTCTATTTGGGCAGTGCGATTTAATTTCTTAACTAGCCCAGCGTTGACGTAGTTCAGTTTCATATTTTCAATATTGTATAATAGTCGTACAGATTATGTTAATTTTTTTATGTTTGTTTCAAGCTATCTAAAGGCTTTTTTTATGGAATAGGGGGCAAACAAGCAGACGTATCGCCTGATGATAAGCGATTACCGCCCCCACCAGAGGCGTCATGGGGCGGGATTTGGTGGGGAGGGGTTGGGGTATGGGCCTCCGGTATCCTCAGTCATTGACCGAGTGACTGACGTCGACGTCGACGTTGAGTCGACACAGTGCAGGCGCTGTTTCATACCGGTTTTCGGTCGAGCCGGCCCATTCATGCCGAAGCGTAGCTCTCCCACGGTCGTTACGAGTGGTTACACGGGGTGGTTATATGTCAAAAAATCATGGTCATTGCATTGTAACAATGCAGTGTGGTAACCCACTTTTTTTTTTTTTATGTATGGCCCGCCAAAATGACTCTACTCTGCCTGATGGGAAGCATAAGCAGAATCCAAGAGTGACGGTCACCATACCCACTGCGAATGCAGACAATGCAGTATGGCGACTCACACCATGGCGGCCTAGTGATGCTGCTGCATCTTTTAGTCTAGTCAACAAGTATGGAACTTGTTGACTAGACTATTTGGGCTGCTTACTGAAATGCTTCTGCATCGTTGGGGCTCCGGTGTTGCACTCATTAACATAAAAACAAATAACTTTTACATAATTCTACAACGTACGTAGTATAACAGATAGTACAGATTATTTGGTTTACCTTTTTATTTTTCACCTTTATACGATAATTAATAATAATAATAAATATTTTTGGACATCTAACACACAATGCCATCTAGTCCCAAGCTAAGCAGAGCTTGTTTTATGGGTACTAGACAACTGATACAAATACATAATATACTTTTTTTTTTGTAAATGCATACATATTATACATAGAAAACACTCAAACTCCGAAACAAATATTTATAGTTCATACAAACATTTGGTCCAACTCGGGAATCGAACCCGAAACCTTATGATCAGAAGTCGCACACGCCAACCGCGAGAACAACGAGGCAGTCTAATTAAATACGGATTCAAGATTTATATAACAAATACGAAAGCGTAAATAACATTTTCATAGAAACATAACATGTTTCTATGAAAATTTAAATTTTTATATAATAATATCTTTTACATCAATTTGGATGGACTTTTTCCCCAATAAATAGTTAGTTTTTACAATACAAAAAACGAGTGTGCCTAAGACCCAACGACTGAAGCAAAACTTTTTAGAGAGAAAGAGAGAAATAAAATGTGTGACAGCACCTCTCTCTCTCTTCCCCCTTCAGTAATATACGAAACGTAACTCTCTCTCTATCTTCACTAACTTATATCTCCCTCTCAACTTCCGTTCACCTCGGCTAATCACACATTTCGTAACATTCTCGTCAGCTTACATAGCTTACTCTTCAAGTCAAGCATGTGTAAAGAAGTTTTACTTTAAAAAGTCCTGAAATAAAATACTGATATTATGCTTTAGCCGTAATCCAATCAAGCGGAGTCGCCACTGTATAAAGCTGAGTGCACAAAAATGTGGACTACATTATTACAAATCTATCGATTTTTCATTCATTAAAATTGGTTCAAAAGTTTGGGCGCTAACATGGAACGTGGATTGCCAAAAATATGCCTAACTCTTCCTTTTGTTGCCCCCATAGTCGGGTTACAATAGTAAAATAAACCAATTACTTTATACTTGATTGTACATTCATTCATATAGGTACTGTTAACTTTACCAGTACTAGTTCGAAACATATTTCTTTTCTTACAAAGGTTTTGTTCGAGTTTTTCCAATTGAAAAATGTCAACGACAGTAACGCGGAGCTACGGACTGTTTAATACACATTCGCTTAACTTATTGTATGTGTGTTTCTGTGATTTGTGTTTATGGATTTTACATTCAAATTTTTTAAGAAATATATTTTTTGTTGTTGAAAATATTTTCATATCAGTAATGCATCCAATAATTAATTTAAAGTATGTGTTTTATATGTTTGTAATTACTGCGACGAACAAAAATACGTTTTTATAAAATAAAAACAGAGTAATTAGGAGAAAAAGTTTTGTTAGGGAACTCATTTGTATCTTTTTTCAAAACTAATATGATGCGTTTTACGTAAATTTAATTCGTTTAGTTGTATAATATTGTTTATATAAAGCATTCATAAGCTTAAATATATATTACTAGTGGTTGCCCGCGACTCCGCCCGCGTATATGTCGGTTATCGCGGTAAATAGCATGTGTTATTCTGATGTATAAGCTATGTTACTGTAAAGTTTCATACAAATCCGTTCAGTAGTTTTTGCGTCCATCCATACTTACAAACTTTTACATTTATAATATTAGTATAGATAGTGGCCTAGTAACAGCGCTAGTTGGAGCATTATTCGTAGCACTAGTCGTAGTACACACGTCGTACTGTCTGATATGGAATTCAAATGAAACGATCAGTTGAAAGAAAGAAATATAAGTTCATGATAACAGCCACTGTATAATGTTTTTTTATATAGACATATATGTAAAAATATAGTTTAGAGGTAATAAAACTGCATATACCACAGATAACCTTGTTTATAGTGTCATTTGAGTCATGGTAGTTATATAGAATTCTTTTTAGAACTGCTGAGGTGAAATAATAAAACTTTATACTTGAATTTTACGCGTTCAAGCCGTAACTGCTTGTGAATTCATTATTCATGCTGCATTAAACTTATTAAAATACTACCTATGTTCCTATTTTTATAAAACCAGTCAAAAACACGGAACGAACAAAAACTTGAATTTACATTTTAAAAATTATGAATAACTAGCTTTTACCCAAGGCTCCGCCCGCGTTTATATCGGATTTTTTTTTTAAATCTCTATAAATTTTAACTGATTATGTTATTGCGATGTTTAAGCTATATTACTGCAAAGTCTAATGAAAATACGTTCAGTAGTTTTTGCGTGAAAGAGCAACAAACACACATCCTTACAAACTTTTGCATTTATAATATTAGTAGGAAGGAAGGATAGTAATATTTATTTGCAGAAAATATAGTTGTTACAATATGCGGTTTTATATCATTTAAAGTACAAGACGCATTTCGCTATATTTAATTGGTATGAAATATTTAAAATCATTTTTATCTTGAATGTAACTTCTGCATGGAAATGTGATACTTTTCTCTTTTCATCAACTTCGATATATTATGAACTAGCTGACCCGGCGAACTTCGTACCGCCATATTTACATATCTGTCTCAGCTTCCCACAGGCAGTGTACACTCGTGGACAAAAAAAACTTTTACTTTTTTTCTTTCTTGTAAAAAAAGAATAAATGAAATCGGACTATGTGTTATTGAATAACAACTAAGTACATATTTTGACTTTCATCCCCTCTCTCCAGGAAACCGTGCTGAAGTTCGGGATAAAAAGTATCCTATGTCCTACTAGTATGAACTCAAATCATGCAAAGTTTCATTTGAGTCCATTCTGTGTCCATTCAGTGTCTGTATGTACGATAAGATGTAAGATACAGACAGACAGACAGACAAAAATAAAAATAAATACAGTGTTGTCAATATCGATAATAGAGAGCCCAAGAAATTTTTAAAATATCTTTAATGTTCAGAACTGGACCTGTCATATTTTTACTATAAGTATAGATTGAAATATTTAAAAATATTCAATGCATAGCATAAATTGTATTTAATTAATAATTCCATGTTGAACGGTTGCCTTCTTTTTACATAAATCCATCTAGCCCAAAGCTAAGCAGGGCTTGTGTTATGGGTACTAGACAACTGATACAATTACATATATATACTTTTTTGTAAATATATAGGTACATATTATACATAGAAAACACCCAAACTCCGAAACCAATATTTGCAGATCATACAAACACTTGGTTCGCAGTCGCACACGCTACCACTACGCCACTGAGGCAGTTCAACTTTACTTGTTATTGAACTTTGGTTTTATTTATTAAAATCGGTTGAACTAGTAGCCGATCCCATATAATCTTGAGAATATTAAAGGCTAGGAAGAAGAAGAAAAAAGGTTACAATAATCAGTTGATATAATCAAGCGTAACTCAATAAACTCGTGAGTACTAAAAAAATTAGGACTAATATGTTTTACAATCAAGTGATTAAAGTTTCCTAGAAAGTTTTCTTACCTATTAGGCATATTAGAATATTCACTGAAGCAGTGATAGTTCAAACTCCTTACAATAAGACTAACTATATTTATCTTTTTACATTACATATATAGGTATTAAAAGTCGTACTTGAACATTATTAATGAACAGATTAAATGATCTTGAACTCAGCATATGAACTCAGCAATCTCTTTCCAGTAAATAACTTGTGAATATTCTCAAATCATTGTATTCTTAGTATACATTTTACAAAATTTACATGTAATTTGTTGTTCGGAAATCTTAATTTAATAAATTAAATTAAAAAGCTTTAAAAAAAAAGCTTTTACTGGAATGCCTCGAGACCAATCAAACGAGTCCAAACTCCATAATGTTGCGACGTTTCTTTACAGAGTTCCTATGGCCACCTTCCAGCTCCAGCATCAGATCAGCACCATGTCATTATAATATTGTATTGTCACGCTATATGCTTGCATAATTTCAGCAAAATCGGTTGAAGATATCTGCTTCGAAATTGAGTTGCAAGATCCCACCCGAACATACAAGCATACATACATTGCAATTTAATAAAAAGCTTGTAAAATTGAATTCGATTTACCTATCCTTATTCTTAAGGATATTAGAGATAATATAAAAGAGAATATTCTACAAAAGACCTTAAGAGGCCTCTACTATTGCCATTTGGCTGTTACAGGTGTTTTTAAGTAGCGATAACGTTTTAACCCCCATTAAATCAATTTGTTAGTCTATTGGGTTAATAGACTATTTCCGAGTTATATATTAGAAAAGGTGTGTGAAAATTACCCTTTTTCCGAGTATATCCATCCATTTCAATTTATTATCTCATTGAACCCTGTAGATAGCATTGTTTGAAGCCGCTACTTCAGTGTGCTTTGGAACTCTGCACAACATTTCAATTTGTTCTTAAAATGGAAGAGTGGAGAACATTCAGTTTAATGGCACTTACTTTCCCATCTGCAATGTTTTGTTTGCCATAGAAATTGCAATTTAACGCGGGAGAGCCACGCTTCGGTATGCATGGGCCGGCTCGACCGAAGTGATACCACGGCCGCACAGAAAACCGGTGTGAAATAGCGCCTGCGCTGTGTTTCACCGAGTGAGTGAGGATACCGGAGGCCCATACCGTAACCCCTCCCCATCCCCCAAAGACCCCAAAACTGCGTTAGTTTTAACACCTCTCGTGTTGCAATGACCGCTGCCCATGGACACCCATGGGCAGCTGTCATTGCTTACGATCAGGCGATACGTCTGCTCGTTTCCCCTATCCCACAAAAAAAAATCCTTCTCTTAAGAAAACTATCTAGTTTAGCTGTTTGTTGCCAACTTTGCTTGTTTAACAAGAATAGTAGTAATATCTAACAAAATTATAGCGAGATAAACAATTGAACTAGAAGTAAACGAAATTAATTACTTTGGTCCAGAGCATAGTTACGGGAAACCAGAACTATGACCTAAATAAATTCCGTGAACAAAGAGTGCTTTGGTTTCAAGAAGAGTTGAACTTGTTCGGCCTGCGTTCTAGTTTGGCTTACATACCCAGATACAGACAAAAACACCGTTAAATTATCTCTTATGTAGTACTATTACGTGGATAATATTAGGAATGTTTACATTTCTTATATAGATGAAATAAATACCAATCTACACAGTGTTTTGCTACGACGATGAGATTTGTGACTTGAACCTACTTTTGGAACATACATAAAACAGAACAATAAAGGAGTTATGTCAATAAATTATGATTAATTTCGTTATTACATAAAATATTAGGAAAAAAGATTTTGTAAAAGAATTAATAAAATCTGTGGGTTTTGTTAAATCTACCAAGACACGATTTTTGTTTATAAATAATAACATAGCTTACACTAATACTTTGATCTAATCAGGACTTGTAAAGAACCCTTATAATAATACTCATCGAAGTTGTATCGAATATTAACTTCGATCAGTATTATTAAAAGCTAAAATTATTTAAAAAAATCCCATACGCAAGCTCTTAATCAAGTAATCAAACGCCAACAATAACTTACATCATTTTAAAAAAGAGCTTATACTCTTACACTGCTGGACCGTTAATATCCAAACATAGCTAAGAACCACCGCAAGGAAACTGGCTTTCAAATGAAAAAAAACCGCATCGAAATCTATCCACCCGTTTGAGAGCTAAGATGCCACAGACAGACACATACAGAGACAGACATTGACGTCAAACTTATAACACCCTTCTTTTTGGTTCGGGGGTTAATAAAACGTGTTTAAAGTTGTTAATAAAAACACAATCAAAAGTCATATTGAATTTAAAAAAAAAACTCGTTTAAAAAAACCGACTTCAAAAACTAAAAAGTATAAAATAACTTAATTTGTATGTGCTACCTATTCATAGGTTTCAAGTAAGTGCCAAGCCAAATGTAATAGTAAGTACCACACTCGCTATATTTAGAGACGAACGGCAACGACGTCACCGACGCTTCAGTTGTTTTGTTCTACGCGAAGAGCAGCTATCCCGCTCAAGGTCACGCGCGGCGAGTGCGGTACCTACTATTACATTTTGGCTTGGCACCGACTTCAAACCTATGAATAGGTAGCACATTCAAATTAAGTTATTTTATACTTTTTAATTTTTGAAGCATCATTTCACCTAAATAACTTGAAAGAATACGACTAAAGATAACATACATACACATGACATTTAAAGATTTATCTTCCAACTCCTAACTGTTAAGGAGTTTTAACTTCCATCATCAGCTCATCATCATGAACTGATGACTACCAAATGTAAATACTGTTATAGCTTTAGAAAATATATGAAAAACATAGTACGTGCCTAACAAATTTGACCTTCGATTTCCTTGGGATCCCATCATCAGATTCTGATATGGTGGCAATGAGACCACATGGGGAGCATACCCTTTCGAATACAAAAATAATTTTCAAAATCGGTCCATAATTGACGGAGTAATCAGTATACATACATTAAAAAAAACAATGAATTTGAGAACCTCCTCCTTTGGAAGTCGGTTAAAAAGCAAGCTAAAATCACAACACACAATCACAAAGTTTCAAAGAAGTATATCACAAGAAATGTCAGATTGCTTTTTCTGGGTGTTGAGTTTTTTGATACGGTGAGTTTCATAATCTACGTCCTACAATACATAGCCGTGTAAGACAGTTATTACTATACAGTCACCACCAAAATGGCGGTATAAAAGCACAATTCAGCTAAACGCAACGTAAGTAAAATGTAACGTTAAAACCCTTTCAACTTCTACGACAAAGTAAACGCTAACAAGTAGAGAAGATATTAAATGAGATTTTATTTAGTTTCTCTATGACAGAAATCTGACGGGGCTTTGGTAGAGTGGAATCCGATCCACAAGTGCTCATGACAGACGACAGATAATCCAGCAGATACGGGACGCGATATTTTGAAAATTAATTGTTCGTGGACAAATCTGTCTGCGAAATTATTAGCTCCTTTAGCTTGATTGTTATGTTTTCGATAGTCACCTCTATTGAGATATATAGGTACAAAAAAATCTTAATAGCTTATTTATTCAAAGGAAGCATTCTGGACATTTAAATGATAATTTGAAAAAAAAGATTGAATAATACAAAATTATATTAAAATATTTTTATTTATTTATCTTTATTGTACACACATTATAACAGATAGAAAAAAAGAGATACAATTTACAAATGTGACAATTGGCGGTCTTATCGCTCATGGCGATCTCTTACAGACAACCTTAGTACGGAAATTAAGGCCATATTAATAAATAATTGACATTAATAGGGGTAACAGTAGTGGGGTGCACAAATCTTAAATTTAGTATGTGAATAATAAAAACAATCACTAAATTCAAAAATATTCAACATTCATATCATATATCATACTCATCATCTTCATTTTCCTAGCCTATATTATTCCCTAGATTATTTGAGGTCGGCTACTAATTCAACCGGTTTTACCTGAATATCAGTTTTTCCACGGAGCGACTGGCATCGGACCTCCGCAACCCTGAGAGTGAACTCAAATTCGAAGATTGAACTAATTGTCAGTATATTTGAGGGCACTGACTGCCCAATAATGATTGTCATAGATTATCATGACAACCGGAACCGGCAGCTTAACGTGCTCTCAAAGGCACGGGCGGAAAATACCGCCATCTTTTATACTCCGGGCTGCTATTAAGAAAAACCCAACAGCAGTCCGACCCAGGAATCGAACCCGAAACCTCTTGATCGTCAGTCGCTAACGCTAACCACTAGACCAACGAGGCAGTCATACTACGTCATATATCATACGAATTTTATAAATTCGTATGATATATGACGCGGTTTTAGCGAATCCTAATTTATCTAAATTCAATCCAATTTGGATAAATTTTGTAGTAGAGATAGATTGAACCTTGGAGAAGGACATAATAATATGCTACTTTTCGTCGCGATAAACGATACACAAACCTAGTTAGTTAGCTAGAATTCATTGTTCCTCATCATGAGTAACATACATCAATACATTCGCACAAACTATTTATACATATTATTTGTATATTGATGAGACACTATATTAATAAGATATCTCTCATTTCTTCCGGAAAAAGTATGAAGGTATTCTAAATATAGCAATAACATCAAGGCAGAATCAATATTTGTATCCGAGTTGCTCAGTTACTTTCGGTCATTGGCATGGTCTTTATGTCGAGTGCCTATTAATATTTAATAGTACGAACATTGAACCTTTTATTACAATTTTTATGAACACAAGCGACATTACTGCTATCTTTCTATTGGAATTTCCTACTCTTAATGTAACTGTTATAAGTTCTAAATGGTAAACAAATTTTATGGATTTTGTTTTTTCAGATAGCCTACCTACTGCTTTTATTTTATAATTTTGTACGATTATTGTGTAATAATCTCAGGTGCTCATAGCCCAGTTGCACTAAGTGATTAAAAACAATCACCGAGGGTAACAACGACGACGCGGTCTGTACCTGGATGGGCGACCACTAGAGGCATGATACCATGAGCGTCTCCGTGACTCGGAAGTCACGTTAAGCAGTCGATCCCGGTTGTTATCATAGGATAACAGTCGTAAAGCTTCGTTGGAAGCCTTTAGGCGGCTTAAAAAATCCAACGGCAAGATTACATAGCCACAACATTGTCTTGCCAGTCCCCAATCCGCACTCTGCCACCGTGGGGATGTATGGCCTTAATCCTCTCCTGAGAGGAGACTCGAGCCCAGCAGTAGAACATTATGGGTTGTTAATGATTATGAAATAAACACAAAAATAGGGTATTTGCTTTATATATCATTGCTATGCCATTTATAAAATAATTGATGTTAAATTGCTGTAAAACAACTTGAGTATACAAAACAAATTTTACCAAAATAAAACCGACTTCAATCTGGACCAAATTCAAATGGGACCATACGGGAATATTGAGGTATTCGTTAATTTTTCGCGTACATACATAATGCAAATTGAAGACTTATATGGTTTTCTCATGGATGACAAGTCAGAACTGAACCAAATTTAAATGGGACCATTCGGGAAGCACCAGCTTTCAAATAAAAAAAGAATCATCAAAATCGGTTCACCCCGTCCAAAGTTATGGGGTAACAAACATAAAAAAAAAAAAATACAGTCGAATTGAGAACCTCCTCCTTTTTGAAGTCGGTTGAAAAGGGCTAAAAATTTCAAAAGGCTGAATAGATTTTCCATAAATATAGCAACAAAACCAAGACAGTTTAATTTTTCTTGGGACTTCCCGAGTGTCATAACTCGGTGTGTTCGTGGGTCACCGCTGTTGATCCTGGTGTACAGGAGTTACAGTGGTGGGCGTGTGGGCGGGATTAGTCCCATTAAAAAATATAACAACAAAACCTTTCTACCAAATCAAATCGAATAATCCCATCTGTTTAGACACAATCACAGTAAACTGTGTGTCTAACACAGGAACACAAATACACAGAATGTATATTCTTATTTATTCATATACATAAAATAAAAAGATTGACTGCCTCGTTGGTCTAGCGGTTGGCGTAAGCGACTGCCAATCAAGAGGTCTCAGGTTTGATTCCCGGGTCGGGACTGCTGTTAAAAAGATTGAACAGAAGATGGAGGTGTTTCCCGTCCATGCCTCGGTGAGCACGTTAAGCCGTCGGTTCCGGTTATCGCGAACACCTATGTCAATCGTTATTGGGAAGTCAGTGTCCTCAAATGACAACTAGTTCAACCTTCAAATTCAGTTCGTTTGGTTGCTCTGGTTTGCGGAGTTCCGATGACAGTCGCTCCGTAGAAAAACCGATATTCAAGTGATACCGGTTGAACTAGTAGCCGACCCATATACATCTTGGGAATAATAAAGGCTAGGAAAAGGAAGATAGAATAAAAACATAGCAAAAGATGAATTACATAATATGTCTTTGTGGACCCAACAATTGGCGGTCTTAGGGCTCCCACATATAACTGCGAATTCGCAACGCATCGCAAATATCTGCGAGCTCGCACGAATGCACTGCATGTACTTCACGCCGCATCGCATCGCAATTATTTGTGGGAGCCCTTATAGCTCACGGATAGTTTTTTCAGTCAATCTTAAAATGGATATTATATGTTTTTAAAGGCATTTTTAAGGCAGTTTATACATCAATAACACGTGAATATTTTTAATTGTTAAAACAAAAAACAAAAAATGCATACGTACACCTACATGGACTACAATTTGTAATAAATATGATGAAACGAGGAGTATTCATAATTACCGATTATAATCCTAAACCAGGTTTTAAAAACAGACAAGGTTTTAGTATTTCGGATAGTCTCTGGCAAGCTGTTCCAAAGGCTTACTGCTTGCACAGTAAAAGATTTGGCTACTGACTGTGTGGAGTATTGTGGCATTTTTAGTTTTAAATTATCTGATGACCTCAATTGGAGATGCCTATGTCCAGCAGGAGACTGCGATAGGCTGATAATGATGATGACCTCAGGTCCCTGCAATTTGTATTTCCCAAGAACTGAAAACGTTCTTTGAGATAAGAGGGTGTATGACGATGAAACAGAAACTGTATAAAAGAGAAAATATATATGTTTTTTTATTATATCATACTAGCTGTCACCCAATGTTACTTCCAAATATATGTGTGCAAAGTTATATGATGATCGGTTAAGTAGTTTTCCCGTGAAAGCGTAACAAACAAACTTACTGTCACCTTTATAATATTAGTGTGATGTCTGTTAATCTTAAAAGATCCCTCTTTTTTCAAAGGTTAAAAGCAGTTCGATTTGAATTAATATCACAAACAAGTCAACGAAATTTCAACAATATTAAATGGAACTATAATAATTCAAATTTCGCTTTGTAATAAAATTATAAGAATGTCTAACGCTCACATAAAAATATCGCTCAAATAAAATTATTTAAAAACGAAATGAAAGTGAAATGATAGGCATTTATTTTTGTTTTATTATTGTCACGTTAATGGAGTTGTAATTAAACAAAATTAATACTGTGTTAACTGTAGGTTATTAACAACAGTTGATACCTTTTATGATACTCACAATTGTTATATACGAACATACGTCTAAATTGAAACATTGGGCCTGTTTTTCTGTAACAATACAACAAGAATATGAAGTCAGATTGTTCTTATTTTGCTCGTATTCATATATCTTTTCTAGAATGCAATTCATGAACCCTTTTTATTAACTTTAATACTTCTTGATCAATTTAATAATCATAAAAGTAAGTAAACGAAAGCATTTACTATAAACAATGTTTCATATATTGTTTACTGTCTATAAAGAGAGCAGAAAGTTGGCTGGGCTGGGTCGAGTTCCATTTTTCCGAAGTTCTATATATAGAAGGCAAAATGTGAAACATTAGCAGATAAAAAGATCTTAATTACAGTAATTCTTAAGGAACTGGCGCAGAAACAGTAAGATGTATATTATAATAGGTCTTTACCTATGAAATTGCCGTTTTGTATGCAATAAGTGAAAGTACTTATTTTTTCCAACTTTTTTATTTCTGTTATTCGAAGTAATCACCCATGCAATCGACGCATCTTTGCCAATGCATTGGCAGTTTATTGATGCCCTTCTTGTAAAAATAATAGTCGGTAGGTGCAAGGTCTGGTGAGTATGGCGGATGAGGGAGAGCTTCCAACCCCAGCTCTTGCAGCTGCTTCACCACAAAGCGCGACCCCATACTGCGCAACAGACAGTCTCCAAGCTGCAAAAGCTGGGGTTGGAAGCTCTCCCTCATTCGCCATACTCACCAGACCTTGCACCTACCGACTATTACTTTTTCCAAAATTTAGACAACTTTTTAGTGGGTAAAAATTTCAATTCCCGTGAGTCAGTACAAAATGCCTTTGAATAGTTTGTTGCCTCCCGTCCAGCTGATTTTTACAAGAAGGGCATCAATAAACTGCCAATGCGTTGGCAAAGATGCGTCGATTGCATGGGTGATTACTTCGAATAACAGAAATAAAAAAGTTTGAAAAAATAAGTACTTTCACTTATTACATACAAAACGGCAATTTCATAGGTAAAGACCTATTATAATCACTTTATAATCACAATTTATAATCACATGAAAAAGGAACCACACCGGTCATAAGTCTGTTAAAATACTACTAATATTATAAACGCGAAAGTTTGTAAGGATGGATGTTTGTTACTTTTTCACGCAAAAACTCTAAACTGATTTGGATGAAATTTTACAGTAATATAGCTTATACATCGGAATAACACTTAGGCTACTATTTGCCGCGATAACCGACATACACGCGGGTGGAGCCGCGGACAACAACTAATATAATATAATTTCTACGCATTTAACAAATCATAATACTACAATAATAATAATGTACGTTTATCAACCCAAAGTAATATCATAAAATATAGCAAAATTCGGTTAAACATTCTTGCTGTCATACGACAAGCATATGGATTAAATACTACAAATATTGTTGCGTAATACGAAATACTAATTACTTTTTATACATGTACAAAGTAATTACGTGATATTATTTTCTCTTTTACTATTTATTCGAAAAGCATAAATATAATTAGAGTTGTGTTATCTTGAATAACATTAATATACAACCTCGTTAGGTCTCTTGCTTTTTGGTTTCGTTTGACTTTAATTAAACCTTACAACATCGAAATGATAATGTATTTTAATATAATTAAGATAATTTAAAGCATTTGTACGTAAAATAATTGTACATATGATGGTAAACTAAAGTCATCCAATGCTAAGTGCGTTGAGAGAGCCACGCTTCGGCATGCATGAGCCGGCTCGACCGGAGTGATACCACGGCCTCACAGAAAAACGGTGTGAAACAGCGCTTGCGCTGTGTTTTATCGAGTGAGTGAAGATACTAGAGGCCCATATCCCAACCCCTTCCCTATCCCCTTTCCCATCCCCCAAAGGCCGGCAACGCACTTGTGACGCCCTATTACAGTATATAAAGTACACGGATAGAATAAGGCATGCATTTTACATAAAGATTACTATTCTAAAAACCCATTTTTGCAACCTTTGACCTTGAATATTTTTTTTTGCACACACGGGATCAATGGGGACTTTTCAAAATTTCATTAGAGTGGTATCCCTTACGTGCCTGTAAATTTTCAGCTTGTTGGGAATTAATGCAAGGGTCAATGTCTATTTTAACCGGGCTTCTAGTGAAATTGCGGGTATAAGCTGGTTAAATCAGATTGTTAAATTAAAATGTTGATCTTATTTAATAATAAATTTAAGAATTGTAATTTGATAGTAAGAAGTAATAGATACTTAGCTCTAATCGTATAAGTACTTTAGAAGTTAAGTTAAGTCTACTCTTAAGAAAAACACCCAAATATTGTACATTGAACATGAAAAATTTTTTATTTAGTTTTATTTTATTATTTAAATATAGCTGTGAAATTTGGATATTGTTTACTATATAATTTACATCATGCGTTAGATCTGCTGCTGACAGTGCTGGCACGACTACGCTTTATTTACTGGAATAATTTAGTTTTATGGCTGTTGTATTCACTTTCAACTATGAATTGTTGATATTGACGCCAAACTATAGGTACTAGTTATATGAAATTCTAGGGTCTAAGTATATTGTTCCAGGGATTTCCCTTCCATGGTACACATGGTTCCCTATCTATTAGTACCCGAGACGGCAAGCGGTTTTTGATCGGTTTAAGTTCGATAAGAGCTTCTCCGTACATATCATAAGATATAAGTCTATTCGAAAGTACAAAGAACACATATTTACAATAATGTATGCAGGGATTCAAAGCTTTTTCCTGTTGACTTTGAAACTACAGTCATTTTCTAACAGGGCTAAGGGCTGGTTCCATTACATTGTAGATCGTTTACACAGGTGTCTGTAAATGTTTGTATAAAAACTCTTAAGGCGTTTTTAACGATGACCCCATTTTCGCAATTTACGGGCTATTAAGTTTTAGCCTCATAAGAACTTGCCTTGACTATATTGCATATATAATGTGTGATGATGACAAAGGCTTTTTTAAGTACTAAGGAAACTGTAGTTTCATAATAAAATAATGTTTAGAAATCTTGTTCAACTATTAGTTATTAAATCCTATTTAATGAAATTTAACGTACACATTACTACATTAATAACACATTTTAATTCAACATATTTATGCAGTTATAAAAAAAAAGTAAAAACTAAAACCCAACTACGACAAAAAACGACGCTGAAAAAGTATAAAACAAGTTTGAAAAGCCGTAGTCACACGTTATTAAAGTTTTATGGTGCGTTTCTATGTAACGTGTGACTACGGCTTTTCAAACTTGTTTTATACTTTTTCAGCGTCGTTTTTTGTCGTAGTTGGGTTTTAGTTTTTACTTTTTTTTATTTAAAATGTTTTGGTGCCGTTATTAATATATAATATTTATATATTTGAAATGTACAAGTAACGCCCTTTCTAATGATACCAAACACGACATATTTATCTCTTTTTTTTAATACAGTACCTTATGTCGGCTAGAGGGCGCCACATAAGATTCAGTGACACTTCATATAGCTCACAACCAGCGGACGGTCAAGACGCTTCTAACAATACCTCATTTGTCCAGTTCAAATAAGTAGTTAAGAAGCTATGAGGGAACAAATGAACATACATACATACATACATAGCCTGTCAAAATCATAACCCTCCTTTGGCTTTGGCGTAGTCGGGTAAAAATAATTTTAACTTCAACATGTACACCACATAAATAAATATTTATTCATAATTAATAATAAATAAATAAATAATGGTTATAAAAATAATTTCATTGACACACCTGCTTTACTCGTAATTCGTGATCTTCTTTTGGCGTATAATTTGCCCTTCCACACAAAACCAACACCCGTAATAGTTGACTTCGGCCATTTACTGAACTCCACCTCGTTGTTTGCCACCATTAGCACAGTTTAATGTAGCCTTTTAATAAACCTTGGTTTATTCACGGCCAAGTTTAATGCAATTTTTTTGTTTAGGTACCTTCATTTTACTTAAAGTAAATATTTGTGGTAAATATAGTATAATAATCATTATCATAACTTACATGTTCGTTGAATGAACTTACTACGTTTGATGTGCTAGCGATTTCAAATTTTTTGTGTCCCTTTTACCGAAAATGTAAATGTAGCAAAAATATTTATGACAAAATTCATAACTATTAATGATCTCATATGATATATTTAGGGAACTAATTTCTACTATGAGACGATTTCTATAAAAAGGCGGTACACGACTATGCTGACACACTTATTGGTTTGTTTTTTTTTTAATAAAAGAACCAAACACAGTTTGGTTCTTTTATTTAAATCTACACTCCTAGTTGCTAAATATATTTATTTTCTTAAAAAGCATATTATGAGCCAAAGTTATGAGCATAAGCAAGAGTTCGGTTTATAAAACTTTTTATTAAAAAAAAACCGACTTCCGAAAAACATCCAACGAAAACTCTCTGCCAAAAAACACCAAAAAGCGTAAAATAAACTGGTTCTTCATAAATTGCCTATACCTAATTCTTTATTCATTTTAATAGTAGTATTGTAATATGTGCTAGGTACCTAGAATCTGTTTGAAGTACCGACTTCAAACAGATTCTAGGTACGTAAAGTCTAAGCGATAGTGACTTGGCACCGGCCAAGTGACTATCGCTTAGACTTTTGTAATTGTTTGTTTGTATTCTTTTTGGCTTAGCACCAACTTCAAACAGATTTTAGGTACCTAGCATGCGCAACACTACAGGCGTCATAAGTGCGTTGCCGGCCTTTAGGGGATGGGAAAAGGAATGGGGGAGGGGTTGGGATATGGGCCTCTGGTATCCTCACTATATATCCTCTTTTGAGGCTTTTTGTCGTAGTTAGGTTTTAGATTTTACTTTTTTTAATTAAAATGTTTGGTGCTAAGCCAAAAAGAATACAAACGAACAATTACAAAAGTCTAAGCGATAGTCACTTGGCACCGACTTCAAACAGAAATGATCATTAAATGAATAAAGAATTAGGTATAGGCAATTTATGAAGAACCAGTTTATTTTACGCTTTTTGGTGTTTTTGGCAGAGAGTTTTCGTTTGATGTTTTTTGGAAGTCGTTTTTTTTTATAAAAAGTTTTTTTTTTCAGTTTTTAGTGCAAACAATCGTAGGTGAGTAGTAAACTGAACAATTTCATCAAATTTCATCATCAAAATACAAATTAAGGTCTAGTTTTAATATTAAAATCATCCTCTAATCCGTAACTCTTGAAGAGTTTAACCTTCTATCATCAGTTTACCTAAATAACTTTAAAGTATACGACTGAAGGTCTTTAGATACGTATGGAATTGAAAGAATTATCCTACAGCTCCTAACCGTTGAGGAGTTGTACCTTCCATCATCAGCTTACCTTAATAATTTGAAAGAATACGACTGAAGGTAACATACATACATATGAGTATGACATTTAAAGATTTATACTTCAACTCCTAACCGTTAAGGAGTTGTACCTTACATCATCAGCTCATCGTCATAAAATGATGACTACCAGACGCAAATACCGGTGCAACTTCAGAAAATATACGAAGAACATAGTATGTGCCTACAAAAAATGTGGGTATGGTGGCAATGGGACTACCTCGGGAGCATACCCTTTCAAATACAAAAAAGAATTTTCAAAATCGGTCCACAATTGACGGAGTAATCGGTGAACATACATAAAAAAAACATACAGCGGCACATAGAACCTCCTCCTTTTTGGAAGTCGGTTAAAAAGCACAAATATTTTCTTTTTTTAAACTAGAGTTCTCCATTTATCATTTTTCAGACGAAGAGGTTTTATCATATATAATGCATTTTATATTATATTTTCTACTCGTATATTAGATTATTTAAATTAACATTAAAGCAGTGAATCATGTTACATTAAATAAATATACAAAAATAATAAAACTAAGGGAAACCTGATATAATCAATAACAGTCCACTACCAAAAGATTTTGCACTGTATCTTCTCTTTTTAAATTTGCTTGTTTTCCATATTATACATGAAGATAGTGTTACAAGTAAAGTTATAGTTCGTTTGGATTGAACACAGTAAAGCACTGTTCTTTTATATTTAATTCTTAGGACTATATGGTCCGTGAGTTTTCAATCATAAAACTACGGAACCACAGAATCTGTGTACGGAACGTTGACTATGTACTTTATGTATTCATAGAAGTATAAGTATACCTTGCTAATACTACGCAATATACAATAGCACATATAATTTAGACTTTATGGTTTATCTACAATGAAGTTGTAAATTTAAAATACTATCGTATGGACGTTCCTTTGTTTATTAGCTTAACTTGACTTGTCTACTGCTTAACCCAAGTACATTTTAACATATAAAATACTTCTCTCCATCCACCTAAAATGTCTCAAAATAATTTCTTTCTTTCTTTATTTATTTGTTGGAATATATAGTACTGTTTTACCAGACTGCAGTCGACATCTATTGTCTTTGAAGTGACATCTATAACAAATGCACTTACGTTATTAAATTCGTATCTTGAATTTAAATATCTCTTAAAACGCATTTTCAATTTGATGAATACTCATATATTCTTTAATATACCTTTTATGGCTTTCAAACATTCGGATCCCTTTAATGTGTATCTCGGGTCGGTGGCTAAAGGACCAAATATAACTTAAAATATAACCCTAAAACATTGCAAGTCGAATTAAGTATTTCATAAGGTCAGTCAAGCTCGTAATGGAGTTCACCCAACCAAAAACAACAATCTGTTATATCTTATTTAAACTGGATTAATCTTTGAAAGGTTTATTTTGTGGAGTGAATGAACTTTACGTAGAATATTTCTATATGCAGTTGGTTGTAAGATTTTTTTATAGATACATATAAATGTTATAATAATATAATTATATACTTTTGTACACGTTAACTCTAGGTTATAAAGCACTACTAACTTGAAACCTAAGTTACTGTTTCTCAATATGCAACTTTAAATTATTAAGAACTAGCTGAGCCCCGCGGTGTTACCCGCGGTACAACAACAAACGCGGTTAACGCCACGGGACAAAGTAAAAAAAAACGATGTAAAAAGTATCTATACCTATACGGCTATACCTACATCAAAAAAAGCTATTAAATTGTACAGTCTAGCATATAATATTTAAATTGATACTGCTAAGGCCTTATGGGACTGGCATACCCTAATAGAGTAAAAGTCCCTTAAAAATAAATAAAGAGAAAAAAAAGTATCCTATGTCCGTCTCCTGGTTCTGAGCTACCTCTCCACCAATTTTCAGCCAAGTGGGTTCAGCCGTTCTTAATTTATAAATAGTGTAACCAACACGACTTTCTTTTATACACACATCAAAAGTGTCTAGGGATCAAGCATTTTTATGCGGATTTCTTGAGATTGAGATGTGGCTTTGGCCCTGGCCTGCTCAGTCGCCAGACTTGAACCCGATTGAGCATGCATGGGATATGCTACAGGGAAGAGCTCTGCCGAATATGAAGGGTATCCAGTCGCAAGAAGACCTTTTTTTGTTGTTGCAACGAACATGGGCGGCCATTCCACAGCGTGATTTGGATGAACTCATTTTGAGTATGCCAAACCGATTCTTGTGTTGTTAGTGTTCGCGGTAGAAACACGGATTATTAATTGTTTAAGTTACCTAATAAAATTTTAAAGAAAACTGTTATTTCAGTCTTTTTTTCGAACTTTAATGTTAGTGGTTCAAATGTCAAAATCCCTTTATTAGGAAAATGGCAAATTTCTTTATTAATGCAAAGGTGAGTTGGTTTATCGTTACTGTGACAAACGAAAACACTTTATTTGATGAATCCTTAAAGAAAATTTTAATTAATATCAATCAGGAGAAAAGTTATTGCAAAAATATATGTTGATCCCTAGACACAAATGTTGATCCCTAGACACTTTTGATGTGTGTATATATAGATAATGAATTTAGCTCTGTGTAATTTTTTGTATAAAATGTTCCCTATTTGAAAAAATCTAAAATAGATTTACTTACAAATCCATTAGCTAATAAGACGTAGGGATGTTGATCATGTTAACTTAGTAGAGGTCATCCACAAGCGTATTTTCAATACCAAATTCTAAGTTTGAACTCGAACTACAAGAGTACTATTTATGGAGTATGTAGAAGGAAAAGGGGTTTGGAAGATATTTGATATTTTCACTTTAATAACTTTTTATGAACTATGTTTATTTCGAAAATAATGTTTAGAGATCCATTTGAAATTGCGAAGTGAACAATGGAACAAATTGAATTAAGTAGATAATTTGAGGATGTGCTTAATTAAATAAACCAGAATAAAACATTCTGTTGCTCTGTTCAAGAAACATTAAATCATATTATTTTTAAAAATGAATTGTACAATGTACATGCCATTATATTGCTATGCATCTATAACAATAAAAATATTGAAAAATGTCGTACAAACAATTTTTAGTCCGCGAAATTAAACCCCTAAAAACATTTCAATGTGTATTATGTTTATTAATACCAGACTCGGCCAAGTCACGTTTTAAGAAAAAATAAATAAGTTATAAACTTGAACCTTTTACAAATAATTTAGAAGAGTACAACAAAAAAGGTGGCATAATCTATTGAAGTTGTGAACCTCACAGAAACTTATATACTTCGGTCGCTCGAAGCAGGCCACTGGTTTTAAAGTGCTTATTTTAATTAAAGTGCTTTTGATAGTGAACAGGGTTGTGACGTAGTAGGCTGTAGTTTGGGAAGTAGATCTTACTTTGATTGTCTAGATAAGTTGTGTGCACGGTGTGAAATGTTGTGGTCACTTTTGTATTAAAGAAGACTGGAAAGGGTTAAACCACAATATTGTTTTAAATTATTAACACGTAGGTAGGTATGTATCTTGCTATTAACTTATAAGGTCACATTGTTACAATAACTTTTTAAATGATATTTACAGTTGGACAAACGTCTAGTATTTTTTACAGATTTATCATGAATCAATGGAGCTTTCTCTTGTTCAACCAACCGAAAATAATCAAAATTCTAAACATTGTTTAATAATATTAATCCAATAAAAATAATCTAATTAAATTTATGAAAATTGACAAAGCAAGTACCCAAGCGTGATTAATAAAATTTAAATTAAATTGAAAACTATAGAACGGACCGTTTCAGATTTTTTTAACCTAGATAAGAATTTAAATTATAATTTAGATAAGAGAAATAATTCTAGTTGATTAATAGTTTCATAAAATTAATAGCTTTCAACTTATTTCAGTAAGAAAGCTCAGCAATTAAGTTAAAGGATTTATTAAAGTTTTGTTCAAAATGTTAACGTAATCACCATTTAAATTAAAAGACATTAAAGCATTGTAATATTCTATCATCATCTTATTTTAGAGTCCACTGCTGGACATAAGCCTCTGCTTAGAAAGGAGGATTTGGCCTACTAAACCACGCTGACCAGACGGGTTGGTATACCAACCTTTGTTGCAGTTGGTTGCTTTGTTGGTTTTCCTTCTCTTTGCAGTGATGTTGTAATGCGTAGTTTTTTCCTTTAGTCGCCTTTTACGATACCAATGGGATTAGTAGTAGTAATATTCTACATATAAATATAATGCTTTTCCAGTACACAATACTTAGTACTAGGTAGTAGAGCCACGCTGATTTCAGCACGAACGGGCCGGCTCGACCGGGGCGGTACTACCCTCGCACAGAAAATCAACGTAAAATGACAGCGTTCGTGCTGTTGTGTTTCGTTGGTGAGTGTGAGATCGGAGGCCCAATGATGCAGAAGCATCACTAGTCCGCCATGATGTGGGTCACCAGGCTGCATTATCCTCATTCGCAGTGAGTATGGTGACCACCACTCTTGGATCCTGCTTATGCTTTTCATCAGACAGAGTAGTCATTTGGGCAGGGTCAAACATAAAAAACAAAAAAAAAAGTTGTCGTCAACAGCCCTGCTGGCCCGTATCGCCTGATAGTAAGCGATTACCGCCGCCCATGGACACCTGCAACACCAGAAGCGTCACAAGTGTGTTGCCGGCCTTTCGGGGATGGAGGGGAGGTAGGGGTAGAGCGGTGGAAGGGAGGTAGGGTAGGGGGATTGGGGTATGGGCCTCCGGTATCCTCACTCACTCTGTGAAACACAGCGCAAGCACTATTTCACACCGGTTTTCTGTGACGCCGTGGTATCACTCCGGTAGAGCCGACCCATTCATGCCGAAGCGTGGCTCTCCCACGGTATCAAGTTTTCCTTGGCTTCAAGACGGCTGATGTCCTGCGTAGTTTGATCCCTAAGTTGGATCTTATAACACCATAGATCAACACTATAGGGAGTAGTCATAAACAGGCGGTCCCTTCTTTTTTTATGAAACAGGGGGAAAACGAGCAGACGTATTTCTTTTATTTTTTTTTAGAAAACTAGCACCTCCAATATTCGTTGGAGCCTACTTCTATCTGTTTCCATTCATACCAGTTCTCGCTTTTGCTACTGCTCGTACTTTCATGCTTCATACTATTTCTTTCTTGCATACAACCTTGCACGCTTTTCAGGTGGGATGCCTGATACTCTACTCTGATACTTTGTTCTTTATTTATTTTCTTTCAGGGGGTAGTGAGTATTTATTTACATTTATAAATCCTTACTTACTATTCAAAATTTTACATGTTATAATTAAATCTAGATGTTTTAAATTATAATATTATACAGTTTACTTATCTAATTATTTATGCTATGTTATACCTTATGATAAACATTAATAATATCACATTATTATGGTATCATAGTTTAGTTTGTTTTATTTCTCTTATTAACTAGTTTTATAATATCTGTAGAATAATCCAAAAATATATTTCTATTTTCACTTTTAATAATAGCACTTAAATTTGTTATTGTAATTTTCTTGTCAATTTTTTGTTCGGTGTCGTATCTTCTCCTGTCATGTACTGGGCATTCAGTAACTATGTGAGGAACAGTTTCTGCTACGTCCGGGTCACATATGCAGGATGGGTTCTCCTTACACTTGAATCTTGTCAAGTATTCGGAGAACCCACCATGCCCCGTAAACAGTTGTGTTGTTCTGCCGGCTATCTCTACTTTGCGAATGATATACTATATGCGGCCAGCGCGCAGGGGAAAAAGAGCTTGGTGACGGAGGCGGTCTCGCCCTTTCTGTACCTCCTGTTCCATTCGGCAAGCGAGGCCTGTCGAAGGCCTCGCTTTACGAACGAAACAGGGCACAGACCGTAGTCCGGTGCTTTCTTTAACCTCAGGGCCGCCTCCTTGGCGAGCTGGTCTGCTCGCTCGTTGCCACTCAACCCTGCGTGGGCCTTGACCCAGAATAAGGTTATCTCCTTACCCTGGATCATACCTTTCCGAATGGCGACTCTGGCCTCCACGGCAAGGGGATGAAGGGCATGACGATTGGTGACCGTTTGGAGTGCGGCTCTGCTATCACTAAAGATACCGAACGTAGTTTCACCTCGCCTGAGGATTTCACTGGTCGCTTTGCATAGGGCCAGAAGCTCGAGCCGAGCCGAGGCTTCAGGCCGAGCTATCAGGCCAAGCTTCTGGCCCTATGCAAAGCGTCTATCAAGACGGTGCAGTAGGGCGACAGAGCAAGTTTGAGGGCCCTGGTTTCGGCTTCGTTATGCCATATGGACAACGCTGCGCCAACCCGGCCCTCAATCTTGCTCCCGTCCGTGAAAATGCGCACCTGGATGTTATCGGTGCGCTGTAATTGTTCCTCGTCCACCAGACTTTGAACTCGAGGGCCCCATGCTCGGCGGGGTGGGGTACCTCTATAGCTGGAGACATTCGTTCGATCTCTATGTCTCCCAACCATGACTGGCATACGCCTCTCTTGGCCTCGTACAACGAGGCCATCTCACGAATTCTAAGGTCTAGAGGGAGCATACCAGCCAAGATCAGCGCTGAGTGCAGAGAGACCGTCCGATAGCTCTTGCACAGCTTCTGGGCGAATCCGCGCTGTACCACGTTCAGTTGTTTTCGGACGCCAAGCCCTTTTGCCGCCGCGCACCAACTGCTAGCACCATATAAAATTGTAGGTTCGACTGCTGCGACATAGATGGTCCGGATCAACTCGGAGTTTAACCCCCAGTTGATCCGAGCCATCCTCGCCAGTTTGTTGTAAATTCCGATGGCCTTTTTGCATACGTTGATTACGTGTGTGTGAAAAGTGAGCTTGTGGTCGATGGTGAGCCCCAGGATTTTAATTTCGTTGGACAATCCAATGTCTATCCCGCCCATGCTGAGGCGTGGGTGATCGTACTTCAGCCTCCGCGTGATTATCATCGCACATGTTTTGTGCGGTGCGAATTTCAGCTTCATACCAATCCCCCACTCCCGCACATGCTCGAGAGAGGCATTGGCTTGTCTCTCGATCTCTAGTGCCGTATCCCCATCGAACACCAACACCACGTCATCCGCGAAAGCCTGTACATACACTGCCTTAGTCTCTAATTGGTGTAGAAGAGGATCTAGTAGGAGGTTCCAGAGTAGGGGTCCTCCTATTGACCCTTGGACGCATCCTTTCTCCGTCGAGCGGCAGCACTCCTCGCCCGCGTATCATACCCTAACTCTTCTTTCGCTGAGGTAATTACCGATCGCTCGCCTCAAATTAACCGTACACTTTTCCTCAGCCAGCCGTACCTTAATTGCCGGCCACCAGGCGCTTTCGAAGCAGACGTATTGTCTGATAGTAAGCGATTACCGCCGCCCATGGACACCCGCAACACCAGAGGCGTCACAAGTGCATTGTCGGCCTTTGGGGGATGGGGAAAGGAATATCGGGTAGGTCTAAGAATCAACCAACATCTATTTTTTATACCCCAACTTTTTTTTATGGCACAACAACGTTTGCCGCATCAGCTAGTATTTTATAAAAAGTACACGGTTGCCTGTCAGAGATTGCCTTCGAGCGATAAGCGATGCTTGTATATCGATCATTTTATCAAACTTTGTAATCAAGTGAAGGAATATTACGTCATTATCAACTCTAATTTAACTTATTCTGACAAACTTCGCAGCGTAACTAGTTTTCTCACTAAGAGCGACAGGTACCTATGAAATTGTAATCAACAAACTTTCACGGACCAAAAATGTAACTTCGATACATGATTCGCATACTTCTCTCTAGTGACTTTAGCTCAGGTTATGATCGTCATGCAGATTTAAATAAAGTTATGCCAAAGCTAATTTTAATATACACAATTTATTTCATTTACTATTGCTACTTGAGAATAAATCCTATTTTTATTTATGATTTTTTATTCAGTTGAAGCCGCCCTTCAGTGAAATTATTTATCAGAGAATGTTCCGGAACATCTCTAACGTATTTCATATTGGCAATACTTTAGTACCGTCTTCAGAAGATTGTGATATATGTAGTATACACAACAAAGGAGCTATTTAGCTAGTGATCCTACATTGTACAATGAATGACGAATTTGTAGTGTTGTAATAGTTGCTGTTTTTTAACGGACTTCCAAAAAGGAGGAGGTTCTATGTTCCACTGTATGTTTTTTTTTATTTTTTTTATGTATGTTCACTGATTACTCCGTCAATTGTGGACCGATTTTGAAAATTCTTTTTGTATTCGAAAGGGTATGCTTCCGAGGTGGTCCCATTGCCACCATATCAGGATCTGATGATGGGATCCCAGGGAAATCGAGGGAAACCCTCATTTTTTATAGGCACATACCATGTTTTTCGTATATTTTTTGAAGTAACACCTATATTTGCGTCTGGTAGTCAACATTTTATAATGATGAGCTGATGATGTAAGGTACAACTCCTTAACGGTTAGGAGTTCGAGGATCAATCTTTAAATATTTGACTGCACGTTTGGCCTAGTGGTTTAACGGTCACCACGCCGTTTCCTACTTCGCCAAGTGTCGTGGGTTCAAATCTCACGTAGGACAACGCTTTGTGTGATCCACAAATTGTTGTTCTGAGTCTGGGTGTTCTTTGTGTCCGTTTCATGTATGTTTGTAAAGTCCCCCGCGACACAGGATTTATTCCTAGTGCGGGAGTTGTCTTTGTAAAACAAAAAAATAAAAAATATATCATAATGTATACAGGGTGTCCCAAAATTCAACGATAAGCTGGCGCCTAAAGGTAGACCTGCTAATGAGTACATAAGGAAAAATTATAAAAAAATATACCTAGTTTTTTTTTTAGTTACAAGAAAAATTTAGAATTTCTTTGAAAATTTATACCTTTGAAAATTTATACCTTTCATGATATTTTGAACGACCACGATGACAATTTCTCAAATATGCTTAAGATTTTTTTTTATCTTGTACCTAAATAGTGCTACTATTCACCACAACTCTTAAAAACACCAAATTGCCCGCAGTTTTTACACAAAAAACGTTCCACAAAAATTGTCATCGTGGTCGTTCAAAATATCATGAAGGGTGTAAATTTGCAAAGAAATTCTAAGTTTTTCTTGTAACTAAAAAAAAACTAGGTATATATTTTTTTTTTTCCTTATGTACTCATGAGCAGGTCTACCTTTTGGCGCCCGCTTATCGTTGAATTTTGGGACACATGGTATTTGTTACCTTTAGTCGTATTCTTTAATATTATTTAGGTAAGCTGATGATGGAAGGTGGAAGGTACAACTCCTCAACGGTTAGGAGTTGGAGGATAATTCTTTCAATTTCATACGTATCTAAAGACCTTCAGTCGTATACTTTCAAGTTATTTAGGTGAGCTGATGATAGAAGGTTAAACTCTTCAACAGTTAGGGATTAGAGGATGATTTTAATATTACACTTACGTATAGACCTTAATTTGAATTATTGATGATAAAATTTGATGACATAGTTCAACTTACTACTTTCCTACGATTGTTTGCACTAAAAACTGAAAAATAAAAACTTTTATAAAAAAAAAACCGACTTCCAAAAAACATCCAACGAAAACTCTCTGCCTAAAAAACACTTAAAAGCGTAAAATAAACTGGTTCTTCATAAATTGCCTATACCTAATTCTTTATTCATTTAAATAGTAGTATTATAATGTGTGCTAGGTACCTAAAATCTGTTTGAAGTCGGAGCTAAGCCAAAAAGAATACAAACGAACAATTACAAAAGTCTAAGAGATAGTCACTTGGCACCGACTTCAAACAGATTTTAGGTACCTAGCACACATTATAATACTACTATTTAAATGAATAAAGAATTAGGTATAGGCAATTTATGAAGAACCAGTTTATTTTACGCTTTTAAGTGTTTTTTTGGCAGAGAGTTTTCGTTGGATGTTTTTTGATAGTCGGTTTTTTTTTATTAAAAGTTTTTTTATTGGCGCTAAAACCATTTCTTCACATTTATTGTAATAAGACTCCTTTATAGAACTAAACCCCTTTTTACTTTTATAAATGTGAAAGTTTAGATGGATGTTCTAAGTAAAAGCAAAACTCACGTATTGAACATTGATACATCTCAATCTAAACTTACTTATAAGTTTGTTCTACAAACTATATTCTTTTAAGTTAGTAAGAAAAGTGTGTAATTGAGCATCTAGCACTACAGTGTACGGGAGATGCTTTATACCTTTATAAATTACTTTTGTTTTTCTTAGGCGTATACGACAAAGCTAATTTATGATAAAAGCTTTCTGTCTCCATGTTAACTAAGTCACCTCGAATTAGTCTCCCTTGCTTGCTATTAGATTACCAATAGAATTACAACACAGTCGGTCAGTCTGATCAAAGTTTATCTTTGGTATAAGTTCTGCCTTTAATAACGTATTCCCATGTGCTTTTCACCTGCTTATAACTACATCATTACTTGACATCATTACTGAACAAATATTATAGAGCTTTTGTTGCATTGACGCTTCTGATGCTAATCAATATTTTTTATTTATTTATAAGTGACAAGAAATTTAAGTACTTTTATTCTCAATGCGTCTCCACTGTTTATTTAGTAGTATAATATTTTTTTATATATAAATTTGTTTCATTCATAAATTGAATACGTGTCGACACTGAATTTCATAAACGCAAGTACATCCTAATGAAATCTATAAATTTACTTTTTTACTTAATGAACACAAATTCTGCTTCTTCGCAATCATCAACATTGCGTTACAATTATTTTATACTACAACCGTTTCTGCCACATTTCTTCTCAAAAACTCCAATAAAGTTAATTATAGTTCCTATTTGAAAAGTTTTCAAAAGAGTAAACTGTTACATAGTGAAAAGACGCTTTTCATGCAGACTTTTCGGAATAAGGGGTAAGTATATATCCTTGCTTAAAAAGAAAATGATAAAAAATACACTTGGGGACAGATACTCGAAAATGGCAGCAAATTTAAAAATAAAGCTTCTTGGCATTATGCAAATGTTATGAAAAGCGTAGTGTAAGAGCTTTGATCTCATGAATATTCACCAGGTCGTCATTACAAAAGTTTTTCCTTACTCATTCGCCCTTTGCAGGACTACAATAAATTGAAAAAGGCTGTGTTATTGCTTGTTTGGGCACTCCTATTACTCGTAAGTAACGAGTATATTTGAAACTTTTACTTGCTTTTACCTGTGACTTCGCCCGCGTTCTTTCAACTGCTATGACTTTTTGATTTATAACCCGATTGAAAAAACAAACTAAATTGTATGTGAAATTAATCACAATTCATAAGAAAAACACGTGAAATTAATCACAATTCATAAGTGAAAACTGCATCCAAATCAGATAAGACACCTGTGAGATTTGCGCGCACAGATCATAGATAAACAGACACAAATTCTACCAACCGTTGTTTTGAGTTCTATTAGTTTGATAAAGACCCCCTTCATTAGTTTTTTATTAATATATTTTGGTGATTCTCTTGGTGTCATCGCTAAACTAAAATTCACTAAAATTTGTTATTGGATTATATACTCTAACCTCACCTGTTTACCGTCCATTTTTCAATATCTCACATCTCAGCTTTCATTATATTTAGTTCAAAACCGACTAAAATTTGATCAGAGGTACATGCTTGTTTATTAGTAAAAAAAAAAACAAACTACTCTAAATATAATAATTACAAGAAATAATTATTTAGTCGGCATGTGTTTAGACGACGTCTGAGTTTAGTGCGAGATGTCAAGTTTATGCCACACGTTACACATTTTAAACGTTCAACACAAGAATGGAAAAAGAAAAATTAAGTTGACTAATTTAACAAACTTTGGTTATGCCAAAGTAAATTTGACTTTTTCAAGTAATAAGCAATCGTGTGTTTCTGATTAATGTGTATTTGGTACAAAACTAAACACAGTGACAGCCTAGATGTGAGATATTCAAATTTTAGGGAATTTTAGTTTAGTGATGACCCCAAGAGAATCACCACTTGAACTGTTAAACTCTGAATATATAATATATTTATAAAACTAGCTGATCCGGCAAGCGTTGTTTTGCCATAAAAAAATGGGGTATAGAAAATAGATGTTGGTCGATTTTCAGACCTCACCGATATGCACACCAAATTTCATAAAAATCGGAGTATGGTAACTAGCATTGTGACACGAGAATTTTATATATAAGATTTATCATTAATTTTAAAAGTAGTAGAGCCACGCTGATTTCAGCACGAACTGGCCGGGCGGTACTACCTTCGTACAGAAGAGCCTAAAATGACAGCATTCGTGCTTTTGTGTATTGTTAGTGAGTGCGAGACCGGAGCTTCGGAGGCCCAATGATACAATAGCATCACTAGGCTGCCATGCTGTAGATCACCATGCTGCATTGTTGCATTGTCTGCATTTGCAATGAGCATCAGGCATAGTAGAGTTACTTTGCAAGACCATAAAAAAATTACACTTATTGAGCTCAAACTTTGACACGATACATACAAAACATGCTTTAAAGATAGTTTTTATTTATTTTTTGACTACCACAAGGTGCTACGGCGTAGCGTGCTAGAGTGCAGCTAGTATATAATTATTATAAAATAGACTTCTACGAGTATAAATTTTAACAAAAAAAAACCGACTTCAAGGTTTGACTCGACTTCTCTTGGATTCCATCATCAGATCTAAGTGTCCTTATCATAGTACCACCGTTGGGATATCTCCTTTCCATTAAAAAATAATCATCAAAATCGGTTCATAAACGACGAAGTTATCCGCGAACACACATAAAAAACGGTCGAATTGAGAAACCTCCTCCTTTTTTTGAAGTCCGTTAATAAAAGTAGAAATAATATCTTTACCCGACAAAAGACCTTCAAAAATTACTTATTAGGATGTTTACTCGTAGATGTTTTAAGTATTGTGTTAGCATCGCGGACTCCTCCTAATATCGATTATAATATTATTATAAACAAGAATAAGTTTACAAAACTAAAACCCGTGTATGTAAAATAAAAACTAGTCTATGTCACCTAGACCAGTGTTCCGCAAACTTTTTGGGTTCAAGGTACATCTAGGAAGATAAAAAAAATTGGAGGTACACCATAAATTACACATTTTTAACAAAAACAAAAACCGATTTCAAGGTTCGACATCTCTTGGATGCCCATCATTAGATCTTGCTGTCCTTATCATGGTACCAACGTTGGAATATCTCCTTTTCATTAAAAAAACAATCATCAAAATCGGTTCACCCAGTCGAAAGTTATGAGGTAACAAACATAAAAAAGCAGTCGAATTGAGAACCTCCTCCTTTTTTTGAAATCGGTTAAAAAGGTATATATAATTACATGGAATGACGATGCACCGTAGACGCCCTCTGTCCCATCTAGGGGACATAGGACCTTAAGTCAAGTAAGTCATAATTAAATGTAATCTTTTTGATTGTTAAAATTGTAATTAATATTATTTTGGGTATTGACATGTACGGACAACAAAAGTGTCTTCCTTCAGTGCAAAACTTATATTTACTACTTATATCTTTCCATAGAAAGTATGCTATTCTTAAAAAACGAGAATTCTATTATGCGAAACATAATTTTCTAAATACACGCTAATAGTGATACTTATATTTATTACTAGTGGTTGCCCGCAGCTTCGCCGCGTATATATCGGTTATTGCGGCAAATAGTGTGTATTGTATATGTGTAATTCTGACGTATAAGCTATATTACTGTAAAGTTCTATCTAACACTGAAATAATTTTTCAAATCGAACTAATAGCTCCTGAGATTAGCAAACAAACAAACTCTTTAGCTTTATATATTAAGTACAGGTTTTCATTATTTATTTCATGCATTTTTTATCATCATGCTTTTAATAGTCCACCGCTAGACAAGAGCCTATATTTACATACATCAAATCTATTGTCTCAAGCAGAACGCAAGTCTCAAAAAAAGTTTTTAATTTTTACCCGACTACGGCAAAGCCAAAGGAGGGTTATGATTTTAATCACTCATAGAAAGAGCAGGCATGTAATAAAATAAATTTTATATAACTAGTGGTTGCCCGCGGCTCCGCCCGCCTATATGTCGGTTATCGCAGCAAATAGTAGCCTATGTGTTATTCTGATGTATAAGCTATATTACTGTAAAGTTTCATCCAAATCCATTCAGTAGTTTTGCGTGAAGGAGTAACATCCATACTTACAAATTTTCGGGTTTATAATATTAGTATAGATGTAGTAATGTATAAAAGCCCAGTAACGTATGAACAATGATGATGAAAATATCTACTTAGAAATAAAGCTGTTTACAAAGCAGCACAACAAATGCAAATGTTCTCGGTTAGTCTCCACCTTTTGAATTTCCACTCAGCTAGCGGTTGACCAACCACTCTGTGAGAACTTCCCAAAACTTTGGCCGAATTGAATCGTCAGTAAAAGCGCTACAGTTTAAGTTTGTGAACTTTAGACACCACATTTTTCGTAGAAACCCGAAACTGGTTTCCACTCTCAATTGTTCGAAGTATACCTATGTGTTTAAGTAAGTAGTTTGAGAGAACTACTTTAATTTATACTTATATGATAAATGCGAAAGTAACTCTGGCTGTCTGTCTGTCCTGCTTTCACGGTCAAACCTCTGCACCGATTTCAATGAAATTTGGCATGGAGATACTTTGATTCTTGAGGAAGGACATAGCCCTACTCTTTGCTGCGACAGCTGACAAACACGCGGGCGGAGCCGCGCGCAAAAGCTAGTACTGTTATATTTATTATGGATTGCAATTCAGTATAGTTTCTTTCAGGATGATTATTTTAAGATATAACAAATATATATTAGGTATGTTATAAAAATACCAATCAATGCCTAAATATATTTATTTCACCCAAGATATTCTGTTGTAGTATCACTGATTTATAATACAGTATTTTCAACCGACTTCAAAAAGGAGAAGGTTCTCAATTCGACTGTATTTTTTTTTTATGTTTGTTACCTCATAACTTTGGACTGGGTGAACCTATTTTGATGATTCTTTTTTTATTTCAAAGCTGGTGCTTCCCGAATGGTGCCATTCCAATTTGGTCCAGATTGAAGTCGGTTTTTTTTTGTTAAAATTTGTAATTATGTTACATTGATTATTGTTTACTACCCTTATGGTATATTAAGGTGGCAAATAAACATTAGAACTACTTGATGTTATTACCCACCCAGTCAGTGTCAGTCAATATATAAGTAGAGAGTGCATAAAGTTATAAAAATTAAACAATCTGTGTGCAATAAAGTTAAATAAATTAAATTAAAAAGCTTTTTAAAAACAAGCTTTTAACGGAATGCCTCGAGACGAATCAAACGACTCCAAACTCAATTATGTTGCGACGTTTCTTTACAGAGTTCCTATAGCCACCTTCCAGCTCCAGTATCAGATCAGCTCCATGTCATTATAATATTGTATTGTCACGCTGTATACATATGCTTGCAAAATTTCAGCAAAATCGGTCAAATATATCTGCTTCAAAATTGAGTTGCAGGATTCCACCCGAACATACAAGCATACATACATACATTGCAAGTTAATAAAAAGCTTGTAAAATGAATCTGGTCAATATGTAAAATTGATTATAATTCGACCGCGAAATGATCCGTAATGTAATGTATTTTGTATTGGTTTTACAATATAATAGATAGAAACTTCTTTCATTTATTTTTATACTCATGAGAGGTCATGTTCATTCATATCTTCAAATGAAAAATCCCGAGGGTACATAACACCAAGTTAATTCACGGTAGAGTACCTACTCATTGACTAAAAGATTGGGTTTTGGGTAAACTTTCTCGAAGAATCTAAGTGCACTTTGTAACCCACAGGGATCTGGATACTTTAGAGTAGTTAAGTAGTACTAAAGTTTAGCCATTCAACTTTAGCTTTGGCTGGATTGAAGATTGAAGTTCAAAATCTTTATACTATAAAATTGAAAAATTACAATGCGTTTAATTATGAATGCAGTCGTATACACAATTAGTTAATTCATTAAAAAAGGTTAGCAGTTAGTTGGTTGGTCAGGTTGCTGGCGCAGTCGTATGCGACTACTGTCCTTGAAGTCTCGGGTTCGATTTGGGGGTCAGACCAAATGTTTGTATGATCTGCAAATATTTGTTCCGGAGTTGGGGTGTCTTCTTTAAACAATTTTCGGCTGGAAACCGAAATGTGTTGTAAAATCGGCGAAGGCGTGCGCTGATTGAAAACCTTAATTTCTATGGACGGTGGAGATAGGGGAAGGGGTTGGGGTTCAGGATTCTAGGTTCAGCGGTTTGGGCTGTGCGTTGACCTCTCTCTATGTCAGTCACCTTCCTCTTTTATATATATAGATAGAGCGTCTTGTAGTACCACGACTTCTACCGGGTGGAGTTAAATTTCATGATAGACAATTCGGCTTTACGTTGGGAAAATCGACAACTGATGCGGTTATATCTGTAAGGAAAACTGTCACCGAGTCAAGTTTTCAATACGTTTTAGGCATCTTCTTAGACATATCTGGCGCCTTTGACAATGCGTGGTGGCCCATGCTATTGCTAAAATTAAAATTAAGAGGTTGCTTTAAAAATATTTATTCCCTTATCTCCTCGTACTTCTTACAAGGTACTACTAAATTGAGACTTGGGCATCATTCTGTGTCGAAGGCGCTTACGATGGGGTGTCCTCAAGGGTCAGTGCTAGGACCATACTTGTGGAACATAGGCTTCGACGATTTTCTGGCAATGCCTGTGCCGTCCGGATGTACCCTGAATGCGTACGCGGACGACGGTTTGTTATTGATAGAGTCGGATACTACAACGGGGCTTGAGAGGCTGGCCAGTGAATGTTTGGACTTAATATCTCGGTGGGGTGGGCGTAATCGGTTGACGTTTGCACCAAACAAAACCTTCCAGCTACTTCTGAAAGGTAACCTCAAATCACCGCCGTGTATTAAATTTGAAAATGTTACTATTAAAAATAAAACCTCGGTTTGTTATTTGGGATTGGTTTTAGAAAGAAATTTTTCATTTATTGAACATATTAGAACAGTTAATGAAAAGTCTAAAAAGAGTTTCTTTGCACTGACGAGGATATCAACTGCGACATGGGGTCTGTCATATAATACACTAAAGATCATATATGGAGCTACTTATTTGGGTTCTATTTGCTATGGTGCTCCTGTATGGGCAGATAGGGCGACTGTAGGTGCTGTCCGTCGCAAACTGTTACAAGGCCAACGACCTGCATTGATTTTCTTGTGCAAGGCATATAGGACGGTTAGCACTGAGGCTTTATCGGTGTTGGCAGGTGTTCTTCCGGTCGATCTCGAGGTGCAAAGACGTGCAGCCATGTACTATTCCACACTACAAAACATGGAATGCGATTTTTTGGGCATACGAGACCGCGGTAAAATCATAAGATTGTTTCAACAAAAATCCAATGTCTATAACGACCTCTTGGATGAATGGCAGAAACGATGGGACGAATCATCTAAGGGGCGCCACCTCTACCAGTTCTTTCCATCTGTTCGCGAAAGGTTGTCAAGGACATGGCTCGAGGTAGATCACTGTGTCGCTCAATTTCTTACAGGCCACGGTAACTTTAAGAGCAAACTATACTCATTTAAATTAGTCGATTCACCATTTTGTCAATGCTCAACACCTGATTCTAGCTGTGAACAGTCGGCTCATCATATCCTCTGGGAATGTAGTCTTTGGTACAATGAACGTAACATGATGCTAAATAGCTTACAAATGACGTCTGGGGTAGTATATTATGGGGATCTTGTGTCAACTGCGGTGAATTTCTGTGCGTTTAAGCGATTCTGCCATACATACTATAGAAATCAAATATAGCTCACTTAGGACCCATAATATTTTTTATCCGTGGTGCTTCCCGGTTTGAAAAAGGCGTCTGCCTATTTTGACTCCATTTTGTCTCCCGCTTTGCTAAGGAGGGAAGTGGACTTATTATATTTCCAACTCCTCCAGTTTTCTTCTGATTAATTTCGTTGCGGGTTCCAAGACAGTTAAATTTTTCCTGGGACTTCCCGAGCGTCATAACTCGGTGTTTTTGTGGGTCACCGCTGTTGATCCTGTGTACAGGAGTTACAGTGGTGGGCGTGTGGGCGGGATTAGTCCCATATATAGATAGATTGTATATATGTGTTTATATTGTGTTTATATTTATAACATGTTCCTATATTGGAAGAGCCACGCTTCGGCATGAATGGGCCGGCTCGAGTGATACCACGGCCTCACAGAAAACCGGTGTGAAACAGCGCTTGCACTGTGTTTCACCGAGTGAGTGAGGATACCGGAGGCCAATATCCTAACCCCTCCCCCCATCCCCTCCCCCCAACCCCTCCCCCCTCCCCCTCCCCCTCCCCATCCCCCAAAGATCGGCAACCCACTCGTGACGCCTCTGGTGTTGCGGGTGTCCATGGGCGGCGATAATCGCTTACCATCAGGTGATACGCCTGTTCGTTTGCCACCTATTCCATAAAAAAAAGAACCAGATATATTTTCATTCACTTCTTTGTAGCAACATCTAATTAGCGGAAAGCAAATAAAAATACGTAACTAACTTACAAAGTGAAGTACTTGTTCCCAGATTTTATTTTTGTAGTGTAAATGTCAGATTGCAAAAAATATTTCTTCATGGCATCGTGGCAGGATTTATAGAGTTAGTTGCAGAAAAGTGGAAAATAAATATAAAAGGGGCCTTCAATTCCCTTCAGGATCAATACAATAACTCGTTTCGAGCTATATTCAGTCCGCCACAGTGGTGTATATGCCTTTGAAAAGTTTTCCGAGAATATGGTATTTTTAACAGCGTTTAACAACTTTTTAGCGTCATTTAAAATGACTAAGAATGTAAACAAAATGACGAAAGTACCAGTGCCGAAATGTCATTTGGAAATGAGGTTACACACGATCTCTTAAAAAGCACGAATAAATTAATTAATTTGCTTTTACATTTTAAAATTCATAGGCAAACAGAAAGTATAGATGTTTTTTTTTGTTAACTACACAGCTTCAAACAGGAGGTATAACGGTCAGAATTTGCAAATATAAATTTCACAATAGTAGAAGTTCTAAGTTGATTTGGAATTAATATAATGAATGAATTTTATCTCAAATACGATCGTTTTCCGACAGAGAGTTTCTATCATGACTCTATAACAGTAACTGAATCTAACCTTTGTAAAGGCGCATAGTGAACAACACTGACATTCAACCTATAATTATCCAAACTGGTCGAGAAAATAACCGAAACCTCAACATCAGCATCTCAGAATAATTTATCACTTAAAGTTGTACTGCGTTACATTAAATTTTTACACACTTTTAAATTTTAATGTTATAGCATGAAATAGCTCTGGTATCGTATTATGTCCAATCATGGCAGACTATGCTATCAATCAAACAAGACTATCGATAAAATAGTCCAGTCCAAATAAAAAAGCTTAATTGCCCAAATAACTTACTTTTATTATATTATATCGCTTAACAACATTTAATAAAGTGGACACCAACTTATAAAATAACAGTTTCATATCTCTTTATGAATCTTGTGGATCTAGTAAAGTCGTTATTATATCACTTACACGCAAGAATTCTGTTGCGTCGGAACTGTTCCAATAACCTGTAATAAACGTTATCATTCTGCCTTCCATTATACTATCGTTTACCATAACTGTCTTAAATAACGTTAATAACATGTTTTAGTACCTTAATTAAATATAACACGTGATTTTACCTGCTCGATATCGTTTCGAGATATTGAGTAAACAAGTTTAGTTTGGGAAACTGTAGTTTACGCCCACAGAATTCAAAGAAGATAATTTTCTTTGGTGGAATTTGTTATTTCAGCTAAGAGAGTGTTGGTCGACAGTGGGTTAGTCGACAAATAGAATTTGTGTGTATAGGATTAGCAAAGTGGCTGCGTAACCAGTCAAGATTATATTCCTATACTTCTTAAAAATAAGCTTCGTTCTTAAGAGATATTTAACACTCACAGAGTGTTCAATATTTTTGCTTGGCTTATGAATCCTCTGTATTAGCAAGCTCCTACACGTGTAATGTATAAGTGCCTTATGAAAAAACATCAAATCAGACCTTGTAAAACAAGTGATGAGGTGAAATCCAAAGTTCTAAGATAAGGGTCTACAGCCAAGCTAGCCTAATTTAGCCATTCCTAACTTAACTCTTAATCTAATTTTACGCTCAGTAGGAAGGGAGTGCCCTCCTCTGTGTCATAGGTTTCGTTTTTACATATTTGTCTATGATTACAAGCACTTCGGAAGCTCGATTTGTAAAATAAAATACTTTTTAATAAACAAACCGTTTAACTGATAAGTTCCATAGATATTTTCAATAATTTTAACAATATTATTCTATAACCGACCCGTGTCCATTTCGTTGAGTGGTAACCGCCCGCTTTTCTTCGACTTGATTTACAAATACTATTATGTTTAACTGATTTTTTTGTTTAATCATAATAAAATATGACCTATGGCACTCCTTAATAGTGTCACTTTTTGTTAATGAAAGAATTTTCAAGATCGGATCAGTATTTCCGAAGGTTACCTTCTACAACCATACAAACAAAGTTAGAAACTTTACCTCTTTATAATATTATTAAGTATAGATAATTTTATATTTTTAAAATAAATTATTTTTATTAAAGTTCTATTGCCTTCATTTAAGCAAGTCAAATCTGAATTCATATTCTCTATTTGCCCGTAGAAATGATGAAGTTTCCAATAAATTGTGCATTCATGAAGGTACAGATAGCCACTCCCGTGTTACAGTGATATTTCTGTCTTGTCCAGCATGCATAATAATTTGTTCAGCCAATATATTCCTATATAAATCCCTGATGAAAGATATACGCCTAGAGCCTTAGAGGAGTGCATTTCGATGTTATTCCCTTTTCTCTTAGAAAACGTAACTTTCAATTTTTATATATTCATTATTATAAGTATAGATACAATTTTACCTACGGTTTCAAATGTTTTCATTTCGGAGAATCCGAGAAAAAGGCGAAAGAAGTGAGACCTTCATTATTGGATACTATTCTAGTTCAAGTTTATGCGCCGTGCAAAATGTGTATTATTTCTAACCGACTTCCAAAAGGAGGAGGATCTCAATTTTATCGGTCTTTTTTTTTCTAATGTACATATGTACTCCGTCAATTGTGGACCGATTTTGAAAATTATTTTTGTATTCGAAAGGGTATGCTCTCCATGTGGTCCCATTGCCACCATATCAGGATCTGATTATGGGATCCCAAGGAAATCGAAGGAAACCCTCAAATTTGTTAGGCACGTACTATGTTTTTCATATATTTTCTAAAGTTATTACAGTATTTACATTTGGTAGTCATCAGTTCATGGTGATGAGCTGATAATGGAAGATAAAACTCGTAACGGTTAGGAGTTGGAAGATAAATCTTTAAATGTCATGTGTATGTATGTTACCTTTAGTCGTATTCTTTCAAGTTATTTAGATGAAATGATGATGAGACTTGAGAAAGACTAAAAAGCAAAAAATAAAAATAAAACTTCGTTTAAAAAAACCGACTTCAAAAACTAAAAAGTATAAAATAACTTAATAAAGATTTAATTAAATACACATCATATGCAAACCTTTAATATTTATGAAACACTATTATTTGTATGTGCTACCTATTCATGGGTTTGAAGTCGGTGTCAAGCCAAGATGTAATATTAGGTCTTTACCTATGAAATTGCCGTTTTGTTTGCAATAAGTGAAAGTACTTCTTTTTTCAAACTTTTTTATTTCTGTTATTCGAAGTAATCACCCATGCAATCGACGCATCTTTGCCAACGCATTGGCAGTTTATTGAAGCCCTTCTTGTAAAAATCAGCTGGACGGGAGGCAACAAACTGTTCAAAGGCATTTTGTACTGCCTCTCGGGAATTGAATTTTTTACCCACTAAAAAGTTGTCTAAATTTTGGAAAAAGTAATAGTCGGTAGGTGCAAGGTCTGGTGAGTATGGCGGATGAGGGGTGGTTCCGACCCCAGCTCTTGCAGCTTGGAGACTGTCTGTTGCGCAGTATGGGGTCGCGCGTTGTCGTGAAGCAGCTGCAAGAGCTGGGGTTGGAAGCTCTCCCTCATTCGCCATACTCACCAGACCTTGCACCTACCGACTATTACTTTTTCCAAAATTTAGACAACTTTTTAGTGGGTAAAAAATTCAATTCCCGAGAGGCAGTACAAAATGCCTTTGAAGAGTTTGTTGCCTCCCGTCCAGCTGATTTTTACAAGAAGGGCAACAATAAACTGCCAATGCGTTGGCAAAGATGCGTCGATTGCATGGGTGATTACTTCGAACAACAGAAATAAAAAAGTTTAAATAAGTACTTTCACTTATTGCATACAAAACGGCAATTTCATAGGTAAAGACCTATTAGTAGGTACCGCACTCGCCGCGCCTGACCTTGAGCGGGATAGCTGCTCTTCGCGTAGAACAAACAACCGAAGCGTCGCGTCGGTGACGTCGTTGACGTTTGTCTCGAAATATAGCGAGTGTGGTACCTACTATTACATTTGGCTTGGCACCGATTTCAAACCTATGAATAGGTAGCACATACAAATAATAGTATTTCATAAATATTAAAGGTTTGCATATGAGGTGTATTTAATTAAATCTTTATTAAGTTATTTTATACTTTTTAGTTTTTGAAGTCGGTTTTTTTAAACGATGTTTTTTTTATTAATGCTTACTTTTGCTTGCAAATCCGTCCCCGAGTATGTCAGTTATCACGGTAAAATGTAAATTTATGTGTACACTCAAGAACCAAAGTATCTTCATGCAAAATTTTATCTAAATCAGTTCATCCACACATGACAGACAGACACACTTTCGCATTTATGCTATTAGTATAGATCAGTAGGCAAATTTGCTATTGGGTAATTAATGAACCTTCATATTGTCTACAGGTACATAATAACCCATTTTTAGGCATATATAATGTTCTCAGAAGTTCGCATTTGAGAGTTTTTTTTTTTTTTTTATTAATTTAGAGACTTTTATTACATGGTAATATGTTAGGCCCATCGTACCTTATCCTATGTTATATTGTATTTTATATAAGGTCAAAGCTTTTGATGCGTAAATATTCCAATTAAGTCAAGTGCAGCATTTGAGGTTGGGTTTCCTAAAATGTTAATACACATACCAATATCATTATTATTTAAATCGTATTTACGCACCAACGCCTCCTTTTGTGTTCGATATGACACACTCCGTCAGCAAGTGTTGGACATCATCAAGAATCCCACATATCTCGCAGTTCAGTGTATCTACTTTCTTCATAAGATGTCCAAACTTCCTAGACGGATAGTGTCCTGAGCGAAGTGTAAACGCCACAACAGATCGGTATTTATTTAACAAAACTTATATCAACTGTATTACTACCCTGACCTGATCTATAGATGTGTTAACCAAACAGAAAACAAAAATACCTCTTACAGTATAAAACTAGTTCGTAGTTTCTTTGTCTTTCTATTAATCTCTGTTTACCTTCCAATCTTAAGTAAAATCCCATTCTTAGTCCCAAAGCCGTTACATCAAAATATCAAAAAGGTGCTATTCCCAATCCAAAGGATTTGATTATTAACAGAGCGGTAGGCTCAACGTTAGTACGTTAAGTACTTTCCTCCAATTTAAATACAATATCAAAGTAAAGGAAACTCTTAAGAAATAAGGTTTTCGTATTAAGTCTGTCATTTCCTTAAGTTAAGTAAATATTTAACAATAACAAATAATTTGAGTTTAAACACCTTATAATGTCTTTGTAGATTATGGTTTTGCACACAATTTCTAACAAGGATCAATTCAGTTTTATTGAGCTATCTGCAGATACTAAATACTGAATAAACTTCATTAGTTTAAGTAGTAACTATTCATGTCCCCTGTGACCCCCTCTTAGAACTGCGCCTGCTTGAAAGTCAGTAGAAACGTGTTATAATAGATCAACTGTAACGTACTATACTATCTGTATTACATGTAATCCTCGTAACTCCTATAAATTGATAATAATCACACTGATATATAAAGGCGATGTTTGTTACTTCTTCACGCAAAAACTACTGAACGGATTTGGATGAAACTTAACAGTAATATAGCTTATACATCAGAATAACAAATAGGCTACTATTTGGTGCAAAATCCGACATACACGCGGACGGAGCCGCGGGCAACAGCTAGTATTAAATAAAATTTAGTACATAACTTGATGTCCCACTGAGGACGTCAAATTAAATATGAAGTGTAACCGTTAAATCTATAACTAGCTAGGATAAGTAAGACACTTCTAAGGATACTTTATTTGGCAAAATATGACAAGTAGTTTGGGAGATACAGACGAACAAACATACATCATCAGAATCATCAATATCCTTTAACAGTCCACTGATAGGTCTTTTTTTTTTATGTATGGCCCGCCAAAATGACTCTACTCTGCCTGATGGAAAGCATAAGCAGAATCCAAGAGTATTGGTCGCCATACTCACTGCGAATGCAGATAATGCAGTATTGCGACCCACACCATGGCGGCCTAGTGATGCTGCTGCATCTTTTAGTCTAGTCAACAAATATGGAACTTGTTGACTAGACTATTTGGGCCTCCGGTCTCGCACTCACCAACGAAACACGACAGGACGAACGTGGTCATTTAACGTTGATTTTCTGTGCGAGGGTAGTACCGCCCCGGTCGAGCCGGCCCATTCGTGCTGAAATCAGCGTGGCTCTACTACCTTTTTTCTTTCTTTAGAAAGGAGGTTTTGGCATGCATACATACACAGACTGCAAAAATTTACTGGAAGTAACAACCAATCTAATTGCAAGAAACATTACATTTCATCCTTACGGCTCTTAAAACAAAAAATCACTTTCGTGAAATCTGATATCCTGAAAGGAAAATCTTACGAGCAGACGTATCGCCTGATGGTAAGTGATTACCGCCGCCCATGGACACCCTCAACACCAGAGGTGTCACCAGTGCGTTACCGGCCTTTGGGGGATGGGGGGGGGAGATAGGGGGAGGGCTTGGTGTATGGGTCTTCGGTATCGTCACTCACCCGGTGAAACACAGCGCATGCACTATTTCACACCGGTTTTCTGTGAGGCCGTGGTATAACTCCGGTTGAGCCGGCGCATTCATGCCAAAGCGTGGCTCTCCCACGGTCAGTTGAATGTGGAAATGGAAACTAATAAAATTATTTCAAAAATCAACTCCAAAGATATTCATTAAATTCGTAAACACCTTTAACTTGACAATGATTTGCAGCGCAATTTGATAGTGCAGCTATGAACTTTGGTACATATGGGTATTCGTATTTTTTATTCATGTACAACTCACGGGTGAAAGCAGCTCATTCATAAATGTTGCCAAAATCTCTCTTCTTAGTAGATGGATATATTAAAATGAATCAGTAAATCACATTCCTTTCATAATCACTCAATGGGGCAACAAACCGTTATTAATCGCCGGTACATATGCCGAATTGCTCCGTGATGTGGTTTACACTCCTACTCGGGTAAATATCCGCCTACAATAGGAATATTTCCCATTGAGTTGATTCAATGAAGTATGAACTGGATAACACGAATGCCTTCACAAGTAACAATGAACGCCTTGGTGTTTTAAGCGACGTGTACAAGGTTTGTGGATGGCATGAGATCTACTTCAATGTTAAATGTCATAAAAGCCTCTTATAAACTTGATGTACCAATGCTAGAATACTCGCAATGGAAACAAATAAATAATAAACTAATTTAAATTGATGACACATAACAATCACTGATCAGCCAAAGAGAACCTTGGCAAAGGCCTATGTCCAGCGGCAGACGACAATGACATAACAATCTGTTTGATTTTTTTAACAACTTAAGAAGTTTCCCTTTTTCATGTAGAGATTTTACTCAAATAAAATTAACGTGAATTCATAAATACCACGAAAAGTAAAACATCATTGAAGTTATATTAATACAGATAGCCGCTTGCGAAGTTCCTGAATGAAATATATTGAAGTTTTGGCAAAACTTTTGGCAATACAAAGATGTTAATAAAGAAATACTCCGTCTTCGATCAGAGGAATAGAAAGCATTTGCCTTGTCTGGAGCCAACTTTTAACAGAAAATATGATTGAAACGAAAGTTATCGGTGCTTACTGTTTCTAATTTTATGATTTATTTATTTTGAGTGCTCAAATGGCACCTTGGGTTGATTTAACTTAATTTAAAACTTTTTGTTGAAGTCACTTTTAAGTGCTCGGCTTCGAAATTTATTCATGTACTTTGGGATTATTGTCTTTGATCAAAAACGTATTTGCAATAATAAATATTCACAAACAGCTATGAGCGTGTTAGTAAGTTTTTTTTTTTTTTTTTTTTTTTTTTCATGGAATAGGCGGGCAAACGAGCAGACGTATCGCCTGATGGTAAGCGATTACCGCCGCCCATGGACACCTGCAACACCAGAAGCGTCACAAGTGCGTTGCCGGCCTTTTGGGGATAGGGGGAGGTAGGGGTAGGAGTAGGGGATTGGGGTATGGGCCTCCGGTATCCTCACTCACTCGGTGAAACACAGCGCAAGCACTATTTCACACCGGTTTTCTGTGAGGCCGTGGTATCACTCCGGTTGAGCCGGCCCATTCATGCCGAAGCGTGGCTCTCCCACGGTTAAAGTCTAATCTAAGTTTTGTTTTATTAAGTACAATACAACGTCATTCTTCAAAAAAAGCATTCGCTGAATTTTGAAGTCAAAGATATTAAGTATCTACTAAGCATCTTACCAGAATGAAGAAAGCCCAATATTTTATTTTCTTCAGAGTAGACATTCTCACTTAGATTCTTCTTTGTTTACGTAATTACTAAAATACAATAAGTAATCCTCCTAAGCATACAATTTGCATCTATAACGCTTCATTGAGTAAACCAACAAATGAGATCTTCCATTTAAATTTCTTGAGTACTCGTATATAAATTGCACAGAACATCGTTGTGCACTTAGCTTAAATTGTGATGACAGTAGCTACTGATATAGCTGAATATGTCTGAATACAGAATAACGACATCTCGTAGATTTTTATACACTAATTCACTATTTCATTTGCATATCCAATTATTTTCGGGTCCAGACGTGGTGTTTTCAAATTACATCATAAAAACATCGCACCAACAGATATATTTTAGAAAATAAATAGAGATTATATTGCTGCAATGTTTGAATGATGTGTTCAAAATTTTGTATACAAATATATACATATGTTACTAAATATATTATATATAAAAAAAAACTTCGTTTAAAAAAACCGACTTCAAAAACTGAAAAGTATAAAATAACTTAATTTGTATGTGCTACCTATTCATAGGTTTGAATTCGGCGCCAAGCCAAATGTAATAGTAGGTACCACACTCGCTATATTTCGAGACGAACGTCAACGACGTCACCGACGCTTCGGTTGTTTTGTCCTACGCGAAGAGCAGCTATCCCGCTCAAGGTCACGCGCGGCGAGTCCTACTATTACATTTTGGCTCGGCACCGACTTCAAACCTATGAATAGGTAGCACATACAAATTAAGTTATTTTATACTTTTCAGTTTTTGAAGTCGGTTTTTTTAAACGAAGTATTTTTTTTTTTTTGCTTTTTAGTCTTTCTCAAGTCTCTCATCATCATTTCACCTAAATAACTTGAAAGAATACGACTAAAGGTAACATACAACATACTGTATAGAATAATAAATAACTATTTCGGACATGATGTTTACAGAATATGAAAGCATGCAGGCAATTGCCTTAACTTTATTGCAGGCGCTCACGTAAATTTGAGGGTTTCCTTCAATTTCCTTGGGATCCCATTATCAGATCCTGATATGGTGGCCATGGGACCACATGGGGAGCATACCCTTTCGAATACAAAAATAATTTTCAAAATCGGTCCACAATTGACGGAGTAATCAATGTACATACATAAAAAAAAAGAAAAAAAAAATACCGATGAAATTGAAAACCTCCTCCTTTTGGAAGTCGGTTAAAAATGCTTACCTACAGAAAATTTACATTTTTTTTATCATTATTTAACAGGAAAATCAAGTTCAAATATTTGAAGTCATGAATAAATGTCAAATTTTGATAAATAGATTGGTCTACTTAAAAGGTTTATTTCCTTCTAGTTTATTTCATATCTCTTCTATGTTTTAATTGCAATTCGAATCAAAAACGATAGATCATAGTTGTCAAGTCACTCAGTAGCCCACCTTAGTGGGTACAATACACGCTCAATTACTTGCCAACACCAGGATTATAAGGGTAAGCCATTAGCGAACATTGTTATTGACGAAGGGTAGAAGTTATGTGAGTGAGCTTATAAGCGTAAGACTATAAGAATCCCGTTTATTACCGTATATATACCTACAATATATTGGGTGATAAAACTGTGCAGGGCGAAGACATCATAAGGAAAACTGACATATACAAACTTCGTATATGGGATAGGAAATGCTTGAAGTATATTTTTCAATCCCTTTGCCTTAAACTTATATAGTTCTTTTTTGTTTTATAGTAATATGGTGATGTCGGAAATAGTATTTAACAAGGAGTGCTTTGTCAATGATTACTGTCTATGGTAGGTGGTATGAGGTACACTAAAATGAAATAAATGGGAGGGCATTAATTCAGTTTTCTCCCTCATGTACACTATGTGCGAAAAACTTTTTATAAAAAAAAAACCGACTTCCAAAAACATCCAACGAAAACTCTCTGTCAAAAAACACTTAAAAGCGTAAAATAAACTGGTTCTTCATAAATTGCCTATACTTAATTCTTTATTCATTTAAATAGTAGTATTATAATGTGTGCTAGGTACCTAGAATCTGTTTGAAGTCGGTGCCAAGTGACTATCGCTTAGACTTTTGTAATTGTTCGTTTGTATTCTTTTTGGCTTAGCACCGACTTCAAACAGATTTTAGGTACCTAGCACACATTATAATACTACTATTTAAATGAATAAAGAATTAGGTATAGGTAATTTATGAAGAACCAGTTTATTTTACGCTTTTAAGTGTTTTTTGACAGAGAGTTTTCGTTGGATGTTTTTGGAAGTCGGTTTTTTTTTTTTATAAAAAGTTTTTGTTTTACAGTTTTTAGTGCAAACAATCGTAGGTAAGTAGTAAGTTGAATTATTTCATCAAATTTCATCATCAAGAATAATACAAATTAAGGTACGTGTAATATTAAAATCATCCTCTAATCCCTAACTGTTGAAGATTTAATCTTCTATCATCAGCTCACCTAAATACCTTGAAAGTATACGACTGAAGGTCTTTAGATACGTATGAAATTGAAAGAATTATTCTCCAACTCCTAACCGTTGAGGAGTTGTACCTTCCACCTTCCATCATCAGCTTACCTAAATAATTTGTAAGAATACGACTAAAGGTAACTTATATACATATGATATTTAAAGATTTATCCTCCAACTCCTAACCGTTAAGGAGTGGTACCTTACAGCATCAGCTCATCATCATAAAATGATGACTACCAGACGCAAATACCGGTGTAACTTCAGAAAATATACGAAAAACATAGTATGTGCCTATAAAAAATGAGGGTTTCCCTCGATTTCCCTGGTATCCCATCATCAGATCCTGATATGCTGGCAATGGGACCACCACGGAAGCATACCCTGTCGAACACAAAAAAAAATCAAAATCGGTCCACAACTGACGGAGTAATCAGGTAACATACATAAAAAAAATAAAAAAAAATACATACAGTGGAACATAGAACCTCCTCCTTTTTGGAAGTCGGTTAAAAAGAGCGTGACCGGCAAAATTTTATGAAAATCTGAGAAATATTAAACGATAAATTGTAATAAATTAAGTCTTTTATTACTGTTTGATGCTTTATATTAATACGGCGTCAAATCTCCATTATTGTCCATAATCGCTTGGCATCTTCGCGGCATACTTGCCACCAAATTTTCAGCATAGCTGCCAGGTAAAGACCTCCACGCGGACTTCAGTTCACGAGTAAGAACAGCGACGGTCACTACATTTTTTGCCCTTAGTTGTTACGTTGTAACAAGATCCTAAAAGTAAAAACTAATATATTTATAAACGTTTAACTCTAAAATAAACTAAAGATAAACATAAAAATAATTATGTACAAAATGACTGCGTAATTATCTAATATTGGCAAAACGCGAACCGCGCGAACTCACTAGTTTAAGTAGGCGTGCGATCGGTAGCAAAACATTACCTTCTAAGGTAATCCGGACATACACATTGACAGAATGTCGAGATGAGAAACTTGTTGCTACTCGCCGCGGAGTGTCGCCACAGGAAAAGATGCTGCGCCGTTCTGACCGATAGCAAGGTCTCAAGTAAAAAGGAAGAACGAACTATCTTAGCTCGGATAAGCCACTCACATCATAGCTCTGTTCGTGTCATCTCGGATTTATTCTAGAAGACGGAAAAGTAAGACAAGCTTCTATGAGCTTCGATCACCTTCGACCACCGGATGCAGTCTAATTCTAATCACATATAAAAGCGGGTTCGTCAACGGAAGGATCATTTTATTTTTCGGATCACAGAGAAGTTAATCCGTGAATTTATTATTGGCGACGTAGTATTGCAATACAATACGTATTGCATACAATACGTAGGTGTGCAATAAAGAATATCTATCTATCTATCTATCTATCTATTGCAGAAGTTCTAAAATAAGTCGAAATTATCGCCGATACATTTTTACGACCGTAAAATCAGTTATAATAGCATCAGTTACCATCCCCTGATGAGTTTAATATAATATATTCCAATAGGACTGTGTTTGTTGGCTGATTTCATTTCTAAGTTGATTCCGCTACTAATTAAGAATGATTCTTCATTCTTATTAGTTTTAAAGATTTCTATAGCTACCAATAGTCCCTATAGTGATTTAACAACAATAATTTTCTCGTAAAATGTAACTTTGACCGTTCAAATCTTTCCGATAAATTTTAAATAATGTTTCAATAATGTCTTAAATGATGTTCGTTGTCATTCTATGGAGTGTTTTATTCTAAAAGTCCCACAGTGCAATATACTAGCGTGTGTAATTACATAGGTTGACCGTAATTTTATTTATAAGAATCAATTGTTTGAAAGTAATATTTTGTCAATTCCGTACATAACTGCAACTGTTTTATCTAATAGTTTTATTCTAAATTGCCACCAAAATGAGTATGTTTTAAATGACGCTTGAACATTAGAAATGTAATTGTAAAATATTGTGTTAACACAATTCATAACTTTGTTTGGGTTCAAGGTCATATTTGATGATATATGGAATGTTATTCATAAATTGCTGTTCTATATGATAACTTCTAACCATATAATGTATTATAACCACATAGCTGGTAGTTCCATTACTAAAATAAAATCATAACCCTCCTTTGGCTTTGCGTTGTCGTGTAATTAACGTAATATTTTAATGAAAAATAAATTTCGATGTACTGACACATTTTATTAATAAAAGTAGCCTCACTTTTTTATAATTTTGTAATTACCTGTAATTACATTTATATAACATAATTCTTTGTCACTTGGCGACATGTACAAAGTACATAACATCTAAAATGGCGTAGTGGTTTGATGACCGTCCGGCAACTAAACCCGTTGGGGGTTCAAATCCGGAATAATTTATTTATTAAATACTTTATTTAATTTGATTAAATATTGTTTCCGTTGGTCATCACTCCACTCCGTGATTTTGTTAATTCGACGCCCGTTCCGCGGGTCTTTCGCGCTTCAAATGTCCTGACGGCGCGTTTCAGATAAGGGGACCAGCTTTGGGGTTGAACCCAATCGACCAGCCTTGGGGCTGATACAACCAACCAGCCTTCAGCCCTTCGACCGCAGTTCTTCGTGCTGACCGCAGACAGCGGCCCCCGTCTCTAGTACGACCGGTGCGCGACGGACATCGTCGGACACCCATCCATGGGCCGACCTCGTCAAGGTTGCGTCGGTTCAGCAAACAAGGAGATCGACCTGCACGGCCCGTCTTCATCTTAAATAAAGAATTAATAATTAAATTAAATAATATTATATACTATTCATACTAAATTATATCATAAGTTGACTGTTTTTTCTTATATCTTAAATTACATAATATGTTTTTTAAGTTTTTGAATACATAAAAATTAAATTCATTCGTAAAATTTTTCATCAAAATTACGCAATTGTTTTTACAGAACATTAAACTCCCCCTGACTTGACCGTGACTTATTTATATCATGAACACAACATGATGGATAAGGCCGTGAAATTGTATATTTTAGAGTTGAATTTTCTGTAAGTAGCAGTTTTAGAACTATTTTTGAAAGTGACATCTCGTCGCCGTGCCGACAAGCAAATGACCGAGGCACCTAGCGACCCACCACGCAAACTACCTGTCAGTGCAGCCACTATGTATCCTAGCACGTAGGCAGGATGCTAGCCACTAGGCGCTTGAAGCTAAGCAAGCCACCTGCCTGTGCGGACATAGCCTAAAGGATTCCTGGCAAACAGCTGCACAATCCGTTTATCCTCTGCTACAGACGTCTTTTTCGATTTGCCACGATCTGGTAAGTCATCGACGTTTTTTGTTTGTGAATATCTCTTCACTCACTTGCTCACAAAGGCCTTAGACTTTTTCATATAATGGGCGGCCTGGTCGCGGTATATTTTGGGTCTTTTCGGATGAGTACATAGAAACACAGCTTCAAATCAGGAAGCGTACACGGCACTCATTGTAAATAAATAAAATTAAAAAGCTTTTTAAATACAAGCTTTTACTGGAATGCCTCGAGACGAATCAAACGATTCCAAACTCGATGATGTTGCGAGGTTTCTTTACAGAGTTCCTATGGCCACTTTCTAGCTCCAGCATCAGATCAGCTCCATGACATTATAATATTGTATTGTCACGCTGTATACATATGCTTGCAAAATTTCTGCAAAATCGCTTGAAGATATCTGCTTCAAAATTGATTTGCAGGATTCCACCCGAACATACAAGCATACATACATATATTGCAAGTTAATAAAAAGCTTGTAGAAATAACATTATTAACAAGGAAAACTGGAGGGAAAACATGTTTTTTACAATGCATTTTAGGCAAAGGATTGTTCTATTCAGCCTAATATTTATTTTTTAAATTGCATTGCAAAATTGCAAAATACGCCGGTCACGTTCTTATCACACACACTGTATATTTTTTCATAAACAATTCACATTCGCTATAAAAGTTATTTTTTTATCTTTAAAATCTGTGATTAGGTAGGAAAAAGTTTAAATACTGTAACCAGTCTACGTACAACATTTAGATAAAATTCATATAACCTATTTCAATCGGGGCATTATTACAAATCTTATGACACATCATTCATTAAAATAAGTTAAGGTGCTTTGGTAGAACATACAAACTTGCATAGATTGCCAAAACTATTATCCTCTCTGTTGGCTTCGCCGTAATCGGGTATAAAAACACTACAAAGAACAATATAATATCTAATGAATAGAAAAATCTATCCATAATAATATACTCTATGAAATATAAGCACCGAGCTTTGTAGCAAATCACAATAATACCTTTTAACTCAATAAAGAATAAAGACGCAGCAAATATTTAGAACAAATCCTCTGTACACTTTGAGCTGGTTTCACGTTAACATGCTATTCCTGAATAAATGATATCAGGTTGCTGTACCAACGTTTTCCTTCTTGGTTGTTATAAAGTTAGCCGTCGTCATGTCTGTGTCTGTCTGTCCGTCCGTCTGTCTGTCTGTCCGTCCATATGTCACAGCCACTTTATTCCGAAACTATAAGAACTGTTGAAACTGAACTTGTGTACTGTTGAAACTTGGTACGTAGATGTATTCTGTGAACCGCATTAAGATTTTCACACAAAAAATTAAAAAAAAACAATAAATTTTGTCCCCATACTTAGAACGGAAACTCAAAAAAAAATTTTCATCACACCCATACGTGTACGGTATCTATGGATAGGTCTTCAAAAATAATATTGAGGTTTCTACTATCATTTTTTTCTAAACTGAATAGTTTGCGCGAGAGACACTTCCAAAGTGGTAAAATGAGTGCCCCCCCCCCCTGTAACTTCTAAAATAAGAGAATGATAAAACTAAAAAAAATATATGATGTACATTACCATGCAAACTTCGAGATCTAGTAAGTATTTTTTTTTAACACGTCATAAATGGTAAACCGCAAAAAAGAAAACACTATTATTAAAACATCGATCAAAGTTACAACGAACTACAAGAACTTTTATAATATGTTATTACTTGCTGCTTCGGAACCCTTCATGGGCGAGTCCGACTCGCACTTCGCCGCTTTTTTTAACTCACAATGTTGTTGTTTGAAGGCAAGAAAACAGAAAACCGGTGTTACACATCTATTTCGTTGTTTTTCTTTAAACTCAAAGGGCTGCAAAAGGCTTGTAACTCTAAGAAAAGAAAGTAACTAACCTATTTAGGTATTCCGATTTCTTTTGATAGGCATTAACCTAAAGAAATTATTTAATTTAAAAATATTGTGGAAAATATTGAAACAAACTACTTTCCGTAGCTAAATTCTAATAGTAATCCTAATCCTAATATTATAAATGCGAAAGTTTGTAAGGATGTGTATGTGTTTGTTACTCTTTCACGCAAAAACTACTGAACGGATTTGGATGAAACTTTACAGTAATATAGCTTATACATCAGAATAACATAGAGGCTACTATTTGCAAAGCCTACAAATGGTTGCTTTACTTATTACAAAACTAACATTTAACAGCAAACGTAACCTATTTATGGCCGTAACAAACAGAAATTTACATAGTAAAATTGATAAAAAATACATCAACAATATATTTTTGTACGATCACAAATTCTGAGCTCTCAATTGAAGCGATCGAATGAAACTCCCTTTTGAAACAGAATGTTGTTTTTCAATTGAAACTCTCTTCAAATCAAAACAAATGATAACAAAAATCGTTTGTAATATCTATATCAAACGGAAAAGTTTTTTTTTAAAAGTGTGTGGCATTCATGTAGCTCACCATTTATTTGAGGTTTTCAGAAAAAATATTAATCTTGTTTAACCAGCGAAGTATAGTACTCCGAAATCTCAGTTCTACGAAGAGGCTTAAGTCAGGCAGTGTACTATTAAAGACCTTGAATGAAGATGTAATACCTATTCTCTTTTTACACAGTGAATGTTTTTCGCACCATACCCTCCGTAGGGGAGACGACGGGCGTGTGTGGGACTCCCGGAAAGCCGGCCTACCAACTAAGCCCCACGGTGGCTCCAGGAACGCATCAGCGGCATCTCCTCACCTCACAACTGAGGTACATCCCGGAATAACCTCGGTCACCCCAACAGGACAGTACACTACCGAACCTCTCACCATTCTACACCATGGAACGATATCACCCTAGTTTTCAAAGGCGCCACCCTCAGGCCCAACTCACAGAATTTTTCTTCAACACAAGCCACCTCCTCCACGGCTCCTCACCGAGCCGAAGCACCAAGCATGTAAAACCTAGTGCAACGAGTATTTAAATATTTCCAGTTTTGCTAAGTGATAAATTAATTTCCCAGTAATCTCAATTTTTACATTGTACAACTTAAAACTAGCACCTCATACAAAACGGCGAAAGGCTCTAAATAAAGCAAAAATAAATATCTAGTTTTGGTTAGTTATATAGAAACATCAACAGTCTAGGTACGCAGCAAAACAAAAAAATTAAAATGGAAAGGTATCGTAAAAAGTTGCAAATTTTATTTTATTAACAGGAGCTCTGTATATCAGTTTTGACAAGTGCTTTCAGTCCATTTTTTCTTCGATTAAAGCAATAAATAATACGTCTATCATTCACATTCGCAACACTACTCTCTCGAGTAAATACTAATCTATACTAATACATATTATAAAGCTGCAGAGTTTGTTTGTTTGTTTGAACGCGCTAATCTCAGGATCTACGGGTCCGATTTGAAAAATTCTTTCAGTGTTGGATAGTCCATCTATCGAGGTAGGCTATAGGCTATATTTTATTTTCATAAAAAATAGAGATCCGTAAGAAAATTGCTATTTTGTAACCCAAGGTGTGAAATAGAAAACCTATTTTTGCGTGCGCTGCAAAAAGTATTGACAATAGAACAAAATAATGTATTACGGGTTTGTAGGTCCCATTAAGATCTACAAAAAAAACCGCGAGAGCATATATCTAACTATCATGGTTTAGTCACAATAACCGCTTTTGTGTTCAAAAAAATTATTAAATCGTCTGAAGAAAGAAACTACGTTAAATGTTTATCGTAATATTAATCCTTATCTAAATAAAACATTATGTTGTCAAGGGTATTTATGTAGAAGTAAATTACTTTTTGTTTCATCCCATTCGGACATTTCGTTTAGAAGTTATCACGAGTATAAGATGCTAAGAGTTGGTACCTATTATTAACTTATTTGCTAAAGAGTTTTTATCAACATAATACCTAATATTAGTCTTTATCCAAATAAATGTGTTGTTGATTATGAGTATTAGATCTTAGAAGAGTATAATAAATACATCTATACTAATATATAAAGCTGAAGAGTTTTTGTTTGTTTGAACGCGCTAATCTCAGGAACTACTTACTGGTCCAATTTGAAAAAGTTCTTTCAGTGTTAGATAGCCCGTTTATCGAGGAAGTTTATCGAGTTTATCTATATCATCACGCTATGACCAATAGGAGCGGAGTACCAATGAAGAATGTTACAAAAACGGGGGAAAATTATTACGCTACTGGCAACAGGAGACGCAAACGACGTTGCGTGGGTCATCTGTACTAATATATAAAGCTGAAGAGTTTTTGTTTGTTTGAACGCGCTAATCTCAGGAACTACTTACTGGTCCAATTTGAAAAAGTTCTTTCAGTGTTAGATAGCCCGTTTATCGAGGAAGTTTATCGAGTTTATCTATATCATCACGCTATGACCAACAGGAGCGGAGTACCAATGAAGAATGTTTAAAAAACGGGGGGAAATTATTACGCTACGGGCAATAGGAGACGCAAACGACGTTGCGTGGGTCATCCATACTAATATATAAAGCTGAAGAGTTTTTGTTTGTTTGAACGCGCTAATCTCAGGAACTACTTACTGGTCCAATTTGAAAAAGTTCTTTCAGTGTTAGATAGCCCGTTTATCGAGAAAGTTTAGCGAGTTTATCTATATCATCACGCTATGACCAATAGGAGCGGAGTACCAATGAAGAATGTTTTTAAAACGGGGGGAAACTATTAGGTACGCTACTACCTAATAGTTTCCCCCCGTTTTACGGTAATATGCACGGGTAACATGAATATTCAAAATTGATTCCGCCTACCAGTGAAACGCGTGTAAACATAAAAAGATGAGAGAAGATGAATTGAACCGATAGAATAATTTACAAGAAAAGCCTTGCAAAATTCTCTAGTAAGTGAACTCTTATTTTACTTGATGGAGTTTTAAGTCTACGTGCGGACTTGTTATTTTACGAAATATTAAATCGGCAGGTTCTGATTGAGATGGCGAGGAAATAAGACTAAATCCATACTATGATATTATAAATTGAAAGTAGCTCTGTCTGTCAGTCTGTTATGCTTTGCTACACAGATTTCAATTAAATTTGGCATGGATATACTTTGATTCTTAAGGAAGGTAGAAATGACTGCCTCATTGGTCTCGCGGTTGGCGTGTGCGCCTGCTGATCATGAGGTCTCGGGTTCGATTCCCGGGTCGGACCAAATGTTTGTATGATCTACAAAGATTCGTTTCGGAGTTTGGATGTTTTCGTATAATGTGTATGTATTTACAAAAAAAAGTATTAAATGTATTTGTATCAGTTGTCTAGTATCCATAACACAAGCTCTGCTTAGCTTGGGACTAGATGTCGTTGTGTGTTAGAAGTCCGAAATATAAAAAAAAGGAAGGACATTGGCTACTTTTTACCGCGATAACCATCATACATACGGGCGGAAGCGCAAGTTGCGCGTTGCGTAAACACAAAATAAAAGGAGGACTCTAACAATATAAAATCTGAAAGCGAACTAAATTGTCAACTTGTGAGCAGTAAAACATAATTACTGCACACCAGAAATATATACCACTTCGGGGAAGCATTTCCTAGATTTTATTTACTACAAGTCGACGCTTGTGAGAGAAAAGTAAATAAAACTTTTTGGTGGTATAGTTTTTATACTATTTAACTTTTACTACGGAAAAAATAGTAACTAATACATAGTTGCAGGCCTTTTCATCTTTTCAGATGATTTATTTCGGACATCTGATTCACAACGCCATCTAGTTCCAAACTAAACAGAGCTTGTGCTAAGGGTACTAGACAATTTTATTGATTTAAATACAAATATACTTATTTTTTGTAAATACATTAACATTATACACATAAAAACACCCTAATTCCGAAACAAATATTTTCAGATCATATAAACATTTATTCCGACCCGCTAATCGAACAAAGAACCTCAAGCTCAGATAGTCGCTTAGGCTATCGCTGGGCTACCAAGACAGTCAAATATACGTTACTTTAGAAAGCAGGCAGTATACACATACATGATATACACATTCCAAAATATTACAGTTTATCATTTTTATACTCTTTTAATTTGTATTTTAAAAAAAGATTCCCACGAATTAAGAACCTCCTCCTTTTTGTGAAGTCGGTTTAAAACACAGACACTTCATAACTCCACGAACATGTTCAGCATTAATTGTTATCTCCTGAAATCAGGACCAAAATTAAAATGAAAATTACTTACCCGCCAATTATATCTTCGGGACTTCATGACCAATAAAAAATTTGTAAAAAAAATATAATAAATAAAATCGTTGAGCGTAGCGTAAACCGAGCTGATTGGATGGAAACACGGGCCCAACGATTTTATTTTTTTGTCTGATCAATGCCTTAGACTGATGAGGGAGAGGTGTGTGATGACTGTAACCTGGGACCTACCGAATTATTTTTTAGCTTTTAGTACATTATTTTCATATATTATATTTTATTTTTCATATATTTTTTTTACATATATTCTTGTTTTTAGTTTTTAATTTCATTACATAGTACTTCTCATCTGTGTTCTACTAGTCAAGCCCTTTCGTTTGATACCCATTTATCAAGTAGTCGTGACAAAACTTGTAAACCGCCATTTTGTAGCGACGGTCATCTTTGATTTACAATGAAACAGGATTTATTTAATTATATTGTCACCAGAACTAAAGATGTGTACCAAATTTCAGACCAATCTGTCATCAGGAAGGGGGTCAAATCTAGTAATTGGGATTTACCAAATTCTGTTTCATTGTAAATCCAAGATGGCCGTCGCTACAAAATGGCGGAAGGGGGTAAAATTCCAATTATTGGATTTGACCCTAACAAACAAATAAATAAATAAACGAAAAGGGCAAGCTAAATAAAACTGATTAAAAATAGTTCACCTTATAAAATTTGCAATGAAATAAACAACCAAATGTATCTAGTTTCTTTAACATATGTAAATAATTATTTTAGTTTCTTATTAAGTTTCTTATTTATGGTAAATAATATTGGAAAATAAATTATCTCATAATACAAGTTATGTAAAATTTCTCATTTTTAAACTTAAAATTATTTATAGAACTTAAGTATCAAACATTAATATAAGTACCTGGATCTGTATTTTTATTGTTTTTCTAATGATAAATCCTAGCTAGATCGATTTATTGCCTTCGAAACTAAATTTCATGAAAATCGTTTGAGCCGTTTCCGAGATACTTACTGATCTTTACATGGAATAAAATGAAGTGTCTTCCGCCGTCTGTTTGCTTAGATATTTTAAGTACTCAACGGATTTTAATACAGTATTCAGCAATACATAGAGTGATTCAAGAGAGAGAGAGCGTTTATATGTATATAAATACAAAGGTATATACATGCGTATTATAGTAGAGGAAATCCGAGTATCAAAGACCTCCATGCAAAGCCGAGCCGGGTCGCTAGTTATATATTAATACTAGAATTGCTAGTTTAAAAGATTTAGATTACTGTATGTTAAGTTATGCAAAAATGTATAGAGTAATATAGAATCCCGTTTAAGAAGAAATAGAGCCTCAAAAATAATGCACGTCGATTTTTAAACCTTAAAGCGTATACAAATTAAGCTGTATTATAATGACGTAAATGCACAAAATAGCAAAACTTTAGAGTAGCGTACTATCTTAGATTCTCATTTTCAAAGATTGTTACAATTTGTTGACCATTAACAACACATTTTCTTCATTAATTTAACTGCCTCTGTGGCGCAGTGGGAGTGTATGCGACCGCTGTGCTTGAGGTCTTGGGTTCGATTCCCGGGTCGGACCGAATGTTTGTATTATCTGCAAATATTTGTTTCTGAGTGTTTTCTATGCATAACATGTATGTATTTACAAAAAAAAAATGAAAGTATATATGTATTTATGTCAGTTGTCTAGTACCCATAACACAAGCTCTGCTTAGCTTGGGACTAGATGGCATTGTGTGTTAAAATGTCTGAAATATATTCACTCACAGTCACAATATAATAAAATTTATAAAATAATCAAATCCAGTATAGCATTATTAAATTCCATTATTACATTACCGGACTGTTGCCCTTACGTAAAGTTAGAAGGAGAGTTTCCGGAAACGCACAACAGCCTGTAGGAATTTCAACTGTTTATGTATTTAACGTCCCAAAACGAACAAGGTTCCTCATATCACTGACGAATATACAGTCTAAAGTCACATACTGAAGTCATACATGAAATTCAACTGCCTACAGCGCGCCGAAATAACACCCAAATGGAGTTTTGGTGGAAGCGTAAAGCAAAATAAATAACTTCTAAATTAATACCGATCACATATCTCTTACACAGTCGATAGATTGAATGGATGGTAATGGATTTCATGAACGTATGTGTGTTTCCAATTTAAATGTTGTGCACAAACGTTCAATTTATCTTTGTACAGTGTAACGAACAGATACGCTGTTAATTTGCTTATTTAGTTTAAATCAAATACGGGGATCAATTTCCTATACGATCGAGTTATACGAAAAATACAATTTACTTGACAGTTAGCCATATCTGGGCCGAGTTTTGAAAGTCTTAGGCATATTTAGGGCAATTTTTATAATCTTTATTGTAACAGTAATATTTCGTTTAAACTATTAGCTAATTTTTTATCAATTTTCAGTACACGCGTATTCTAAACATTAAACAATCATACTCTTTGCGCTATAGCATGGTGCTGGTGACAGTTACCTGTACGACGTTGACTAAAACATTCTGGTTGGTTTAATTTAATTTACTACAGTTTTTAATAATCACTACATAGTATAAAACAAAGTCGCTTTCTCTGTCCCTATATCCCTTTGTTTGCTTAAATCTTTAAAACTACGCAACGGATTTTGATGCGGGTTTCTTTAAAAGATAGAGTGATTCAAGAGGAAGGTTTTTATGTATAATAAATGCATAATATAGTATGGAAACACTGTTAATTTTCAAGGTTTCTAATGTGATGTAGCAAATAAAAACATTTTTTTGCGCTTACATTGCAAACGCTGGTTGCACCCTACGAGATAGATCAAAATAATGTACTACAGTATTGTACACCTTAAAAAGTACTACAAAAAAGTCCGCGACGGTATATGTCTATCTCTTAGGGATAACCCACAACAACCATTTTTTATTCCTTTCTTTTTACGAGAAATAATGGCTTATTTACGAAGTGATTTTAAGCAATACAGAATGAATCCTTATTCAATTTAGTAAATTAAATACATTGTGCATTTAATATAGATCAAAATAGTCCTTTGCAGTATCTAATTTAAATGAATATATTCGAAGATATTACAGATTTAAAATGCACGAATCGTGTCGTCGGCGGGGGCATCTGAAATCCACCCGTGCGAAGCCGGGGCGGGTCGCTAGTTTAATATATTGCGAATGTGGTACAGCTGAAATACCAAGTCATAATTTGTAAATCGCGGCAACTTTCAAGAGTGAAACGAAATGTTACTGAAACTGTCACCCGCACCATGCTACAGCGCGATCGCAAAGAGTATAGTTTACTTTATTAAACTTTTCTGTTCCTATCAAAACGTATTCAATGATCTTTGCCAAGTTCATAGCTTCATTCCTTTTTACAAGCTTTTTATTAACTTGCAATGTATGTATGTGACATGGAGCTGATCTGATGCTGGAGCTGGAAGGTGGCCATAGGAACTCTGTAAAGAAACGTCACAACATCATTGAGTTTGGACTCGTTTGATTCATCTCGAGGCATTCCAATAAAAGCTTGTTTTTAAAAAGCTTTTTAATTTATTTTATTCATCAATTGTGTTAATTTTTTGACTGTTTGAAAGTCAGAATGCAGATTTAGTTTATTCGATACTTTGTTATGTTTAGTCATAAAATTTTAGTTATTATTGAATTAATATTAAGCATAAAATATAGAGTAAAGTAATGAGATGAAATCTTAAATTAAGTTTCAGAAGTTTTTTCATTAAATTGTGTTCGCTGACTCTGTTTCTTATTTTACTCTAGCTAATTTAATCGCAATTCTCATGCAGTAAAAGCTTTTTAAGTTTTTATACGCAATCAAAAGACACGGCCATTAAAGTCTCAGATTGTAACAAATTAGTACACTCTCGGTTGATGCAAACCCTCTCAAAACTTGCAAGAAGCAAGTTTGTACAGCTCATGTAACAAAAAGATTTGTTACGCTGCTGTTATATCGATATAGGGAGTGTATTTTTAACTCAAAATGAAGGTGAAATACTGTCGGAAGTAACTGGCAAAAACTTTTAAAGATCTATTCCCTGGATTAACAAACTGTTTATTTTCAAGTTCATTTGTTTATGACACTCTGAGACAGACTTACACTACTCGTATAATTTACTTATTCAGTTCTACTTAGATTGATCGCTATAGAAAAATTACTGATCTCAATTGTATTGCTGTTCGTGTAATATAGTTTTTTTAGTTTTTTTAGTTAGCTTTTTTAGTTATTATTTATTTTGGGTTTAACTATAACTGCGGAAATCAAAAAATAATAATTATGAAGATATAGATTTGTAGCATTATTTTTGTTTCAAATGACTGCCACGATTGGGATACCCAATGATGCAGAAGCATCTCAATAGGTTGCCATAGTGTTGGTCATCTTACAGCATATTTGCATTGTCTGCATTCGCAATAAATATGCTGACCACCACTCTTGGATTCTGCTCGTGCTTTCCATTAACAAGAGTGGAGTCACTTTGGCAGGCTTATACATAAAAAAATTATCTTAATGTGAAACAATAGATAAAAAACAAAAAATCTCTAGTTAACTTAATAATAACGAGAAGGGCTATTAAATGTATGTCTACATTTTCTTTCAATATATGCCCAATTTTTCCATATAATCCCTAAACTACCCTTTTGACGATAATAGACCTGCTTTCTTTACGTAACTGGAACTAGTAAATATAAATAAAACAGCATCATATTTCAAAGACTTCGGAAAGGCTTGAGAATCAGAGGACTGAAAACGAACAGTCTGTTAGCAGATTTCGCCAACACTAAATGGGACTTTGAGTAGGTATAAGTAATTTTTTCGAAGTACTACGACTGTGGTTGACAGTTCTTTCTAAGCAATTAAATATATTGATATGTATCATATCAATATTTTCATTTAATATACAAATAATAACAAAACTTAACAATTGATATGACAGATCCATTCAAGATATTGGAATATTAAGATAAACATCGCCGATGCTTGCTTTTGAAAAATTTTTTTTTTGTTTTTCGTTTATAAATGACTAAGATGGATTTACTAATATTTCCAATATTTTTAATAGATAGGATAATCACAGTTAAGAAAAAAAGAAAAACTAAGCCAAATAAAAAATATGTTTTCATTTCATATCCACAAGTAATATAGTTTATTGTGTGTTGAGTCACAAGTAATATATTTGGACAGCCTATTTTGCCTTCTGAGCCTCTCTAAATAACGCTTTTAATTATTAACGTTCAGGGGAAGATACTGCAAACTCATCCTCAACAAGCACATTCGTTGATTGATGGACTACAACAAGATATTTGTCAGTAAACCGACAAGGCATTACAAAACAGATTAATTTTATAACTTTAACCGATTAGCCTACCTGATTTGATAATCAGGTAATATTTTAATAATTTGATAATAATTTTGATAATATCTGATTAGTGTCAAACATGAAGCATGAATTTCCGACTTTAACTCACTACAGTCATAAAAAAGATGTAGTATGTGACACTTCAGCTGCCAGAGTCTCGTTATAATTCTAGATCGTGTTGCATACGCTTGCAGTTGACAATAAGCCGCTTGCAGTGAGCCCTGTTATAATTACGCATATTAAACGCACGGTGGTATTTTTAACTGTTATGTGTTTATTAATACTTAACCCGATAGTATTTTCTTGCAAACTACAGTTTACATTACTTACTAAGGCATTAATACTTTGCATAGAATAACTTGTTTTTTTACTAGAAAAATGTATTTAAAGCATATTAGAATTAATTCTGATATTACAATCTTAGAAAAACGTAGAGCTTTGATAAAATAAAATAATTTATTCATAGAAATAACCTCTAATGTTTACTTAGCATAATAAAGTTTACCTTTTCATGAAAGTCTGTTTAAAAGCTAAGCTAAAGTAAATCAAGAAAGTCAATACACTTACTTTAACGATTTCTTAGTTTAAGAAGCTTTCCGTAAAGCAGTTGACCTTTACATTAAGCTCATTAGTTTTGTTTACGAAAATCTCAATCTAAACATACAGTGATCTCATAAATCGAAAAAAAAGATGATACAAAGTTCACCGAAAACAATATCAACTAACTAAAAGGAACTCGAAGGAAGTTAGAATACATTTGAAGTTCAAACAATAAGTACTAACATAACTTTCAATACTATATAACTATTTGAAGAGCCATGAATTTTCCTTCTTCTATTTATCTATTGCTATAAGCGTGAAAGAGAGGTCAAACGTAAGCTGATACATTAAAAAGAGACGAACTTATATGGTGCGGGAGGCAGGGGCGCTTTTCCTGTAGATTTGGCTTAAGTACGTGTGTTCTATGTTACTTGGGGCATAAGGGTCGGCCTGTAACTACTTATGTCTACAACTTAAGTCTTACTATTGCCTTGTAAATAAGATAACTGTTTTGACAATCAAGTCACGCATATGTTTATAGTAATGTGATTATGTCTAGACCGTATGTTTCGTGTTTAAAGTGGGTTCAACTAAAACAAAATTAACCGCTAGACTCTATTTAGTGTAAACTTTGTACAAGCGCTAATAAATTAACATTAATTTTAGGAGTGTCTAAGATTAGTATAATGACATTTGTTTTAAATTTAAAGTATCACCCGACTATAAACACATCCCACCTATATTATTACATCTTATGGAATTCGAAATTTGAAAAAGTTAGTGAAATAATTGCAAGTTATAGGTTATGTAGAAAATATAGGAGTTCTTCTTTAAAACAGTGTATAGCAAAGGCGACCTCATATATGTTGTTTTACCTATCTTCATTATAAGTAGGTATCTCAATATTTCGGGTATACCCGTAGACAGTTTTCAGTCACAATGCTTTCCAAATTTAAATTATTACAATGTTAATATAAGCGGGTCCTTACCTTTTGCCCCACTAATGCGATGATCCCGTTATAATACCATTCCTGTTCAATTTATTATCTCTTAGCATATTTACATAAATTGTTGAACCGTTAGCATTTCAATAAACCTGTTTAATTGTACCTTCAATAGGCAAATATAATAACATCAACTGAAATGTACCAATTTAATGTATAAACAATAATTATGCATGTAGCTAATGAAACAATCAGGGACAGTGTAAGGCTATGCGCGCACTACGATTTTTATTCGTTGCGATTTTTAAAATGCGAAATAATATCGCAAACGACAATAGTTCCTACGCGCACTACAATTTATTTTCGCTTGCGGAATAGCGGAGGCAAAATATAGTTATGGTCTAAGATCCGACCTAAGAATAACCTTCACCGAGCTGATAATAGAATAAAACTTAGTTTATAATAAATTTAGTATATTAGAAAGCATATTAAAAATGGGTTGTCTAAAAAACACTGCAATCCGCGCACTACGAAAATAAATCGTTAGCGATTTTTTTTGCAATGCGCGAGATTGGATACCACTTCATACGGTACAAAATTTACATACGATTTCGCATCTGCGATTTTAAATCGCAAGCGATTTATTTTCGTAGTGCGCGGATTGTAGTGTTTTTCTATTGTTCACAGATTTGCGATATTATTTCGCGCCGATTGCTAATCGTAGTGCGCGCTTAGCCTAATTATGTCGTGTAATTCGGTAACAAGCATTGGAACTGACGGTTTTCAATAAATGATGATTCAATTCAATTTTCAATTTGCAAATTTCAGATGAACTGCCTCGTTGGCGCAGTGGTAACGTACGCGACTGCTGTGCATGAGGTCTTGGGTTCGATTCCCGGGTCGGCACAAATGTTTGTATGATCTGCAAATATTTGTTTCGGAGTTTGGTGTTTTCTATGTATAATATGTATGTATTTACAAAAAAAAAGTATATAATAAGTATTTATATCAGTTGTCTAGTACCCATAACACAAGCACTGCTTAGCTTGGGACTAGACGGCGTTGTGAGTTAGAGGTAAAAAAAAAAATGATGACTAATCTTGGTCGTTGTATGTATTTATATCGTTTGCTGGTACCTGGTACCATTAATTAAAAAACCGTAAAATAATATTAGTTTGTAGTGTATGTATTTTGAGTGGAAGAATAAAACACTCAGTGAATTTAAATGTAAAACAAACTGAAATGAATGGGACGGCTCGACCGGAGTGATACCACGGCCTCACAGAAAACCGGTGTAAAATAGTGCTTGCACTGTGTTTCACCGAGTGAGTGAGGATACCGGAGGCCCATCCCCCAACTCCTTCCCCTATCTGCCCCATCCCCCATAGGCTGGCAACGCACTTGTGACGCCTCTGGTGTTGCAGGTGTCCATGGGCGGCGGTAATCGCTTACCATCAGGCGATACGTCTACTCGTTTGCCCGTCTATTACATAAAAAAAAAAAAATACTAAATGGGACATATCTATTGAATACAGCCGATTTTAGCTATTGTTACAAAATCCAACAATAAAATAAATCATAATTGTATGCAACACTGTAAAAAGAAATAGATTTTAGGTATAAAAAAAAAATTAAAAATAGAAAACAATTTACTTTATGTAGCTTTTTTAAACATACAATATTTTCCAAGAATCTAATAATCAGAAGACCATTCAAGGAATATTACTCCGAAGAATAAATGAAATGTCAATAAATAAAAACCAAAAACAGAATGATTTTGAAAAGAAATGGGACATATACAATTTTCTTGGCCGCAAGGTATTCTCAGTACCCAAGTAAAGATACTTACAGTAATCGTCGCTAACCCGCATTGATTTTAGTACCCTTGATTGCCTTTTTATTTGCTGGTTCATTTTCTGTTCCCATTTATAAACACATTATATTGCTCATAATACGAGTACTCGCAAAAATAATGAAGTCATTGTCATTAACCATGTAACAGGCTTTCCTTACTTTGTTCAAAATCTAGACTAAAAGTCATAAATAACGTCATAAATCTGTTAAAATATCAGCATGGATGAAACATTTAAAACCAGATGTAATTAAAGTCAGTTTTAAAACTCCATCAATTTTCCGAACATATTCACCAATAAATATTGAAACACCTGTAGCGTTAAAATAAAATCATGAAAGCTGAAGTTCAGTTACTGTGAATGTTATTTAAAAATTTTAAAATAAAATATACATGTATATCGCTTAAACGAGGCGCTCATGACCCAGTGGCACTCGGTGATTAGAAACAATCACCTAGGGTAAGCAACGACGGCGCGGTCAGTACCTGGATGGGTGACCGCTGGTGGCACGATACCATGAGCGTCTCCGTGACTCGGAGGTCACTTAAGCAGTCGTTATCATAGGATAACAGTCGTGAAGCTTAGTAGGAGGCCTTTGGACGCCTTAAAAACATCCAACGGCTAGATTACGTAGCCACAATATTGTCTTCCTAGTCCCCAACCCGCACTCAGCTAGTGTGGAGACGTATGGGGATATCTCTCTATATATATGTATGAATGTATATATCTATATCTCTAAAAGCTGATGATGAAGTAATTTCCGTTTCGTTTTATACTATTCATTCAATATCGAGGGCAGGATCAATTGGTATAGGTTGGAGAGCTAATTCCGCAAAATTTCTCCACTTCTTCAGCAAATCGCAAGGATGACTAGTTAGCGATACATGAATCATTGAATTCGACAGGGAAGTAGCTTGTATCTATATGTTTAGAAGTCCATTTTACGCAAGGCAGAATTAAGATCCGATATTATTTACAGAGTTTATATAGGAAACTTCTTATTTCAAATTTCATACCATTGATTTAATTCACTAAGCTAAGTTATTTTTTGTATTATCTAAAATAAAAATAACTTTTACTTAAAATATATTCTATTTGGAAAAGGAACAGTTTGATAATCTCCTCTGTACATAACCGGCAAATTAAATTCATGCCAAATAGTATTACAATGCTGACAAATTGCTTGACCATTTGCACTGTTATACACATAACGTAAAAAAATCTAAGTCTAAATAGCAATATTTTTGACGTTACACGTTCAAGAGAAGTTTAGTATAGAATTAAAAAAAAACCTTTATTTATATGTAAGAATATTGTGAAATACAGGTGTTAGATACTATAACTCATCCATAATATTCTGCTGTTTCCAGCGTACAGATATTGCAAAAGTTAAATTTACCGCAGACAACAGTTGAAAATCAGTTTTCTAAATCATGCAAGGATTATTAAGACATACAATAACAGGTATCACTAAACATAATGTTAAGGACTATACAATATAATGTCAAGAATCACTAATCACAATGTCAAAAGTAAATAAAGTAAACACAATGCAACCACGATGTTAAAAATTAATAGATTAATCACATCATTATCTGGACTTTCTAAACCAATTTTATAGCATTCCCAATATAAAACTTTTAAGAATACCATTTAATTGTTTCCAATGTCTATTACAGTATATCAAAGTAAGATACGCCGAAAATTCGCGACTGAGGAATTTCGGCCAGTTCCCATTTAATAGAATTCATGTTGGCAGCACTCGCGCTGGAATTTCCGAAGGCACAAATTCACCATTCCCATCTCGTTCTACATTTAGATTTGTGACTTGTTTTCTTTATTCGATATTCACCTACCTTGCTGACCACCAAAGTTGCCGTTTACATTTTATTTATGCAATTATGAAACTCAACTTATACTACGCAATTCGTACAATTCAAATTCATAAATACTAACGTTGTAAATTTTCCTAAAATTACAATGAATGGAACACGATGGAAGCGTTTTCCCCTATGAATTGAATTAATACTTTTTTTATCCAAAACTTACATTTTTGGTCGAATAAAGTACTTTGCAGGATTGTCACGTCACAAGTAAATGAACACTAGAACCTTCTTAATTTTTTTTTTCAACAATAAGTCTAATCTGAAGGAGTTCTTTTCAGATCATAAAGTTCCGATAGTAACTCATTATGAAAAAATAAATGTACAGACATCTGCTCAAAAACATGGTCATCTAAAATCACTGCCATTTTCCTGACATATTTTACCCCAGCAATAAAATACAAAACATACAATTTTTATTGACAATCAAACTGGCAGAACAACACATACAATCCACAAAACACAACGAGGCCAATTTAAAGAAAACCATTACATTTATTTAGTTCTACTGTTAAGCAATCTCGTCACGTACGGGGACACAATTCATTTTTATGATGTTGAAGCGGTATCGGCTCAGAGCAAACCTATATGCGGCACCGTGAAGTACGATTACGTTCGCCGTTTGGTGTGCATGAGATAAACACTGGCAACTCTCAAACACTAGCTGTGGCGGAAAATGTTGACTTACGCATTTATTTCAAGTTTATAGCTATCGAATTCGATTAAACTTGAATGCCATTGATCTTTAAACGTAAGTAAATTTTGTACGGCATTATATTTTGGTTTTAATTATCTATATATTCTATGTATTAGGTCTTTACCTATGAAATTGCCGTTTTGTATGCAATAAGGGAAAGTACTTATTTTTTCAAACTTTTTTATTTCTGTTATTCGAAGTAATCACCCATGCAATCGACGCATCTTTGCCAACGCATTGGCAGTTTATTGATGCCTTTCTTGTAAAAATCAGCTGGACGGGAGGCAACAAACTCTTCAAAGGCATTTTGTACTGCCTCTCGGGAATTGAATTTTTTACCCACTAAAAAGTTGTCTAAATTTAAAAAAAAAAATAGTCGGTAGGTGCAAGGTCTGGTGAGTATGGCGGATGAGGGAGAGCTTCCAACCCCAGCTCTTGCAGCGATGATCAAAAATGCGTCGATTGCATGGGTGATTACTTCGAATAACAGAAATAAAAAAGTTTGAAAAAATAAGTACTTTCCCTTATTGCATACAAAACGGCAATTTCATAGGTACAGACCTATTATATAAAAGAGGAGGGTGACTGACATACCCAGAGATCAACGCACAGCCCAAACCGCTGAACCTAGAATCCTGAAATGTTGCATGTCATCAACAACCCATAACGTTCTATTGCTGGGCTCGGGTGTCCTCTTAGGAGAGGGTTAAGGCCATAAGTCTGCGTGAGCGTAGCCATGTGCAAAAGCTAGTGTAATATAAACCTAAAGCAGTTAATTAGACATTCTGCCAATTTACACAAATCGTTAGTCAATACAGTGGTAGGATGGTATACATGGGGTTTTTGAATTCACAATCATTTCCCTAGAAGTCTTCCCCAAATCTGTTACTTTACCCTTTTTAATGCATCAATATGCATTGAAAAGGATAGAGTATGTTAGAAACTTTCTTAATAGAAAGTTTCTAAAATATTAATTACGACAATAATATTACAGAAATGTTAAACAACTTGTAGATGTTATACGAGTATTTCTATTATATGAAAAATGACTTAAATCATAAAAGTGATTTTTTTAACTACAACGCCAATAAACAGTCGCTGTTTCTATGATGAGTATATAAATTACGGGTGTTAATAATATCATGGTACGAGACGAACAGCATACGGGAAGCTTTGTCATATCTTCGAATCGCCACTCGACGCAATGGAATGGTGCTTGAATTGTAACGGACATCCTTTGCACTCGAATAAATCATTACAAACCTTTATTTTCTTTGAATATTTTATAACAAACCAACTTATATTGCTTTGTGATTATAACTGCAAAACAGCGTAGAGTTGCTTGTATTTCACAGCCCTTATAGAGAGGTTTAACGAAAATGTAAACAGGTTTTACCTATTTCATTATGAATATATATTCCTGATGTACTTTGGCTGCATTTAATACAGTAGTTTCAATTATATCATTTTAATATAGTAGTTAAATAATACAGTAGTTATCATCTGAACATACCTTGGACTTAAAAAAACTTGGTCTTTAAACAGTTGTTGCTTGAGTTACTGAGTACTTTAGTGATTTGAATATATAGTATTCAAATCACTACTATCACTATCAATTTCATCATGCTATAGGGTCTCAGTTCAGTGACTTTTCAATCAGAAACGGCAATTTTAAAAAATTTCAAGAAAAGAAAGATGCCTATCTCGATCATGTACTTGGGCATGGAAGATGTTACCATTTATTGTGTGTGTATGTGAGTGATGGGAAAGATTACCGAAAAAAAGAGATACACACATCAAAAGTGTCTAGGGATCAAGCATTTTTATGCGGATTTCTTGAGATTGAGATGTGGCTTTGGCCCTGGCCTGCTCAGTCGCCAGACTTGAACCCGATTGAGCATGCATGGGATATGCTACAGAGAAGAGCTCTGCCGAATATGGAGGGTATCCAGTCGCAAGAAGACCTTTTTTTGTTGTTGCAACGAACATGGGCGGCCATTCCACAGCGTGATTTGGATGAACTCATTTTGAGTATGCCAAACCGATTCTTGTGTTGTTAGTGTTCGCGGTAGAAACACGGATTATTAATTGTTTAAGTTACCTAATAAAATTTTAAAGAAAACTCTTATTTCAGTCTTTTTTTCGAACTTTAATGTTAGTGGTTTAAATGTCAAAAATCTCTTTATTAGGAAAATGGCAAATTTCTTTATTAATGCAAAGGTGACTTGGTTTATCGTTACTGTGACAAACGAAAACACTATTTGATGAATCCTTAAAGAAAATTTTAATTAATATCAATCAGGAGAAAAGTTATTGCAAAAATATATGTTGATCCCTAGACACATATGTTGATCCCTAGACACTTTTGATGTGTGTATTTGTTGTAGAAAAAAAACACATTTTGTTATTTGCTACAGATCTTTTTTTTTATCATAACCCTATCATAATCCACCGCTGGACATAGGCTTCTCCAATCGCACACCACATGGTTCGATCCGATCTTTTTTACCTTGTGAAATAAAGAAAAAACTACAAAGCTTGTAACCCCTGAACTTGTCAGGTGGAAACTCACCGGTTTCGACTCAGGATAGAATATGATACCTCAGGGCGCCGTAAGAATTTTGATAAAATTTTATAGTGAGGGTGCGGAGGGTCCAAGGAAGACTTCAATGAGACAACTTACGAGTCATACAAACTTTTATTCTTGTTCCTGTTGTTTTACAAATGTGAAATAAAATATAAATTTATAAATAAACTCATGAGGTAGTCTTAAAATAAAAAATAAAATTATACAGTCTTTTCTTTAACACTTTAAGCCTGTAGACTGGTCAGCACAGGATAGCCACCCTCTGGTCACCTCTCTGACTCAAGGTAGTCAGCCGTAGACTCTCTCCAGCTCAAGGTAGCTTGAGGAGACGTCCACCAGTGATCCAACTTGTGGGTGCTACGTAAAAATATTAATTAATTTTCATATACAGATTATGTGAACTTCCCTCAAGGTAGGGCAGATGGGTCTTGAGGAGTGAGCTGTGAGCTGCCAATAGTCAACCGTCCTCAGCACAAATCTCGAACCACAAGACAGGTAAAATGTAGGTTGTCTTTCAGCGGTAATCTATCGACCCTATAAACAAAATTAAATAGCCTGAGGACATATTCTACATACATTAAGATAATAAGGAAAAACCTTTTTGAGGTTAACTTACCACAGACAGTGGGACTTGAACACTCACAAACACTACCAACAAGGATATTAATATACACAGTAAGCAAAGCTTCCTCAGAGTTCATGAGAGAAGATTTAAGAAATAATCAAAGAATACGCCACACACACCTCTATATAGACTTCCAATCGAATATTCTCGACGATTCCCCTACTCCATTTCTGGATGTGCGAACAGGACGTACAACTTCCATACTCCTTGCTTATTTGAGATCAATTTAAGATGTAATGAGAATCGTATGATACACATATGATAATGTCTCACTATTTCTAAGTGTCATAATGTTAACAAAAAATATCCTTCATAAAATACGCCACCTAGTGCCACCTAGGTGTACCAACAGCCCGGTACTTCGATCGCGCACAAAATCCAATTGTAGTTCGAACCACAATGAACGAGAGGGCGCTGAAACAAAAATTGTTAAACATTGAAAACTAAAAAAACGATGTTACACCACCCCCTCCCCACAGTGTTCCCTGAGTAGAGGACGAAGGGAATAACCAAAACAGCAACAAACTAAGAAAAAGCTGTGATGCCCTCAAATGTTAGGACACACAGAGTTTATAAGAAGAAAATTTAAAATTAAATATAGGTAGTATAAGAAAGAAAAACTTAACTCCTAATGAAACTACTCTAATGACACCACACCCTATTTCAAGGAATAATGCACACATATATGAGCACCCGAGTGTAAGGTGTGTGTCGAAGAGGAACCGCTCGACACAAAGGGTATAACTTCACGTAAGAACGAATGACTTAAAGATAGAACCAATACATTGAGGAGAAAGAACAGAAGGTGGTTCCTCCTCACTATGTTTCAAAATATCCTTAATATGGTAGACTCCCAGATTCTTACCATCCAAATCTGACAATTCATAGATCAAAGGCGAACGTTTCGCGGTCACTATGCATTTCAGAAATTTAGGGGCCAACTTGGATGTGAAGTTCTTATCTTTGTTGGATAGGTAGTGCGTTCTCTTATAGACAAACTGTCCCACTTTTAATTCCACGTGTCTTTTTCGGAGATTGTAATACTTCTCGTTACGCCGGTGGGCAACAGCTAAGTGTTTGCTCACCTGGTCGTATATACGATGAAGTTCCTTCAACCTTTCTCCGAAGGACACAGGGTTGTCAATAGTGACCGAGTTAGGATGGGCAGAAATATCTTCCTGTCTATAAAGAACTCCATCCCCTATGAACTCCCTGCCGTGAACAAGAAAATAAGTACTGAAACGAGTGGCCTCGCTTATCGCCGTGTTTAAGGCACACTGAAGTTCCACGAGGTTCTCGTCCCATTTCTTGTGATGTGACTTCACGTAACAGGAAATTCCCTGAACCACGTTGCGAATAGCACGCTCTGCCTGGTTGGTCTGCGCGTGATATCTGGGATTATAATAAATGTTTGGCACATTGTATTTAACTAATAAGTCTTTAAAAGGTTTGCTAATGAACTGAGGGCCATTATCCATATAAATGGTTTTCAAACACCATGTACCAAGAAAACATTCTTCTCAATGAATCTCGCAACAGCAACGCCTGTAGCTATCCTTATAGGATACAACATGACATATTTACTGAAATAGTCCGAGACCACGATTAAATGAACGTTTCTCTTGCTGGAAGTAGGGAATGGACCCAACAGGTCACAAGAGATGGCTTCAAAAGGTTTAGACACACGTTTTGGATTACCCATTAGGCCAGGACGGGCTGTGTTTACAGGTTTATACTGCTTACAAGTTTCACACTTGCCCACATACTCCTTAACGCTATTATACATTTTAGGCCAGTAATAGTTTAGAGCCAGGCGTTTGTGGGTTTTCCAAACACCTCCATGGGCACTCAAAACGTGGTCATGGTACTTGGTGAGCAGGGATAGCCTGTCCTCCAGAGGCACCACAAGCTTCCAACTAAAATCAGAAGTTAAAGAGTATTTATTTTTAGATAACCTGTATAAGGAGTCATTACGAATATCAAAGTTGGGAAATTTACGAGGATTCTTCTTCACACTATTAAGGGTGTGGAGATACCACGAATCCTTGGTGGTGCTGGTGCCTATCGCATCAATCCGTATTCGCGACAGAGCATCGGGCACAACATGATCTTTACCCTTTCTATGCTCTATGTCGAAGTCGAACTGACTCAATCTCATGCTCCAGCGCGCTAGGCGACCAGTAGGATTCTTCAGCTTGTGGAACCACAGAAGTGAGGCGTGGTCTGTAACCACAGTGCACTTCTGGCCCTCTACGTATTGTCTGAACTGTTCTAATGCAAAGATCACCGCAAGTAGTTCACGTTCAGTGGTACTATAGTTGACCTCGCATTTGTTAAGAGAACGACTGCAATACGCGACAGGGTGCTCCACTCCCTCGTGTGTCTGCGTGAGGACTGCAGCCACAGAGAAGGATGATGCATCACTGAGAATCCTAAAGGGTAATGAATAGTCAGGCATTTTCAAAATAGGTGCGGTGACCAAAGCGGCCTTCAAAAGGTTGAAAGACTCTTCAGCTTCACGCGTCCACTCAAAGGAAACATTTTTAGAAGTTAGCTTACACAAGGGTTTACTAATTTTAGAAAAATTGTTGACAAAACGACGATACCAACCGGCCATGCCCAGGAATCTCTTCACCTCCTTAGCATTGGAAGGTGTCGGATAATTGAGAATAACCTCAACCTTACCCGGGTCGGTCCGTAAGCCATGTTTGTCAACATAGTACCCGAGGTACTTCAGCTCACTACGACAGAAGTGTGACTTCTCCATGTTAATCGTGAGGCCCGCATCCTTAAGGCGCTGATGGACTCTATGTAAGAGATCCACATGCTCCTCAAAGCTGCTAGACACTGCGATGATGTCGTCTTGGAAAGCGAAAACTTTATTGTCGAATTCTGGACCAAATAAGCGGTCCATTAAGCGTTGCATCGAAGCAGAGGCTCCGATGAGACCGAAGCACATCACGTTGAACTGAAATAGACCCCTCCTAGGGACAGTAAAAGCAGTTTTCTCAGCGGATTGCGGCGAGTCAAAAGGTATCTGCCAATAGGCTGCACTTAAATCGATAGAAGTTAGGTATTTAGCATTATTCAGATGGTCTAAAATTTGATTTATGTATGGCAAGGGATACGCCTCGCTCTTAGATACAGAATTAAGCTTTCGAGAATCAAGACACAATCGTAAGTCACCATTCGCTTTCTCCACCATCACCACTGGCGAGTTCCACGCAGACTGAGATGGGTTCACTACTCCCATCTCCAACATCCGGTCCAGTTCTTCTTCCAAGGCTTTTTGTTTGAGGGGAGAGAGCGGATAATAACGTTGCTTGATTGGTTTGCTGTTACCTGTATCTATGACATGGTGCACAAGAGAGGTACGGCCTAAGCCTACCCTGTCGGTGTTGATCGTATCGAACTTTTCAATAATGCTATTAATAATCCGCTTCTGATCAACGGTTAAATTGTTGTAATCCTCTAGGCCATGGTTGAGAGCCAATGACTCCACAGGATTACAATCATCAAAGTGGGAGAGATTGATATTTTGAGAGATCAATCTGTTCCCTAATTGGAACTGTTGCCAGAAGTCTACACCGAATATCATGGCAGTAGTGATTTCTGGGACAACATAAAAATTAATAACTCTGACAACAGAGTTATATACTATAGGAAGAAAAATACAGCCTAAACAATGCAGATATGATCCGTCTGCTGTTGTTAGACTAAAGTTAGGGCTTATGCTTTCTAGATCAAACCCTAATTCAAGAAAAACGCGGTGTGCACCCTTACCTAACACAGAGCAGGCTGCACCCGAATCAAGTAAACCCAAAACATTTAAGTTCAGGATCCTTACTACTAAATACGGTCTAATATCGTTATCCCGTTTATTATTATTAAACAGGACCTTATCAGAGCAATTCTCAGACAGAGAAGAACGCTCAGTGTCACATGGAAAGCTCTTAACAAGGCCCCGACCTACCCGTTTTTTGGCTTGACGTTGCACCGGGAACACTCTGGTGCTCGAACACCTTTTTGTCCACACCGGAAACACACCACCTTTCTCGACTGTGGGCAGCTGAAAGTAGTGTGGCCGCCCTCCCCACATCGGAAGCACTTATCTTCATTCGAGGTGGACGGACGGGACACACCAGATACCTGTTGAGAAGTTTTATGTGGTGGTTTACTTTTTACTTGGTGTAAATCCGCAGTGATACTAAGTGTTTCCAATAACGGTTCACGAAATGCCTCAGCTCTAGCACGAGCAAGCTCTAGGCGCCTTCCTAATCGCTTCAGATCCAAGAGAGACTTAACGTCATGAAGAGCCAATTCCTTCATGTAGTCAGGTCTGATGTTGTGCATCAGAATGTCCATTTGTTCTTCACTAGGCATCTTGTATGAGAGTCTAGAGAACATGGCCTGCATTGTAGAAATGAAATTACCCAATGTTTCAGATCGGGTCTGTGTACGCTGTTTGATTTCATTGCGAAGGCGGTAATCATAGTCAGGAAGATCGAAGTTCTCTCTCAGCTCCTCCAACATGACCTCATAAGAGGTGAAATCCTCCTTGTTGGTGCGAAACCAAGACAAGGCAGGACCTTCCAACAGGTCAGAGAAAGCTGTGAGGATTTTCTCCTTGGTGACCTCCCGAGCACACCTAAGCTCCTCAAGTCTTTCGATGAAGACACGTACGCAAGAAGTGCCATCAAATTTTAAGTTAAATGAATTTAAATTAACAGGCTTATCCCTTAATACTACAGTTGGAAGTGAGTCAGAAGTGGCAGCGTTGGGTCGCGTCGAACGGTCCCCCCTCGACACAGGTGAGGTGTAATTTATCTGGTCAGTATGTGTAGGAAGCATCTCCCTCTCCGATCCATCAGAGTCAGAGTCGGTAGTAGCCTCTGACACAGACAACATTTTAACTAACCGGGCACGTATACCCACTAGTTCTGGACAGTCAAAACCACACCTTGCTAACCTAGCGAGAAGATAATTAGCCCTCAAGGAAACTCTTAGGCGACTAGTCTTATTAGAAACGAAATCACCTGAAGAAAGGACTCCTTCCAGTTCCAGGACCTTCGGCTCGCAGAAAGACAGCTCAGAAGCAGCAGAAGCAGGGACGACAGTGCTGGCTTTAATGCTGCCACGCCGTATAAGGCGCAACGCAGTGCGCAGCTCACTCCTCAAACTGACCACCGTGTCATCGGGATTCGCTGAAACACCCATGGCAGACAACTCGTTAATAAGTTCATCCTTCTTTAGATAATTAATACATTTAATCAGCTGGGCCATGATGTTTTAAAATTCAAAAATAAATTTGTTGACAATTTAAAAAATTTATATATAAAGCACTAAGTTCTTCTTAGTGAGAAAATAAAAGATTCAGTCCTACAAAAAGATTAGGCTGAATGTTATAAAAATAATGTGTTACTATATTACATGATGTTTTAAAACTCAAAATAAAATTAATGTCAAGTTAACAAAGTTAAAATAAAGCACTAAGTTCTTCTTAGTGAAAAAAATAAAAGATTCAGTCTTACAATAAGATCTAACTGAATGGTATAAAAATAATGTGTTATTATATTAACACAGTTACCTAAAAAATTATTCTCAAATGTTACTTTTAATTACAAGTTTATAATTATTCCAAGCAGTTTTACCTAATATGTGGGGTAACAAAAGAAAACTTTTTTTGATCCCCTTTCTAACTCTAAGTTAATTATAAATTCGATTCTAATACATTAATGATGTTTGCTTCATGTTTCCACAACTATAAAGTAGTTACTAACAATCTATATTCAATGAACAATAGGTTCAAGTTTTCTTTACTATAGATAAAAGTATACCCTACTTTTATTTATGTAAAGTGTCCTTGATTGAAATTTAAATTGATACACTAAAAGGTTAAATTATTATGTTAAAATTACAAACAAGATAAAGGGAAGCACAATATCCTTTTGATTATATCATGCAAACCCTCTTATAGAATTAAAATGAAGTTAATCACACATTTATCTACTTAAGTTGTAAGTAGGTAGGAATATAAAAAGTAAAAAAATAAAGTTATTCAAGGAAAACCTGAACAAAATAAAAGCTATATGTATGTGCTGATCCCTTAGGGAACAAACACAAGAACTTAATAAAACACAGGAAAAGAAAAAAAGAAAAAAGAAAAAAATGTTCTCGCCAAAATAATTCAAAAAGACTTACCAAAATTTGTGCAGTTAAAATTTTGATTTAATTTTGAATTTTGTTCAATGCTTTTCCACACCGCAGAGATGGTAATAATGTGCTGAAAAATGCAATGAGATAATTATTACATGTGAACTGCACTTCACAAAACCAATTAACGTCCTGGGTAGTCTCGGACGGAAAGTAAGCGTCTCATCCAAAGTTCTCCCGGGAACTACACTCAGCACACCCTCAGGGTTCGAAAAGTTAGCCAAACGTTGGTCGCCAATTTGTAACCCCTGAACTTGTCAGGTGGAAACTCACCGGTTTCGACTCAGGATAGAATATGATAACTCAGGGCGCCGTAAGAATTTTGATAAAATTTTATAGTGAGGGTGCGGAGGGTCCAAGGAAGACTTCAATGAGACAACTTACGAGTCATACAAACTTTTATTCTTGTTCCTGTTGTTTTACAAATGTGAAATAAAATATAAATTTATAAATAAACTCATGAGGTAGTCTTAAAATAAAAAATAAAATTATACAGTCTTTTCTTTAACACTTTAAGCCTGTAGACTGGTCAGCACAGGATAGCCACCCTCTGGTCACCTCTCTGACTCAAGGTAGTCAGCCGTAGACTCTCTCCAGCTCAAGGTAGCTTGAGGAGACGTCCACCAGTGATCCAACTTGTGGGTGCTAGGTAAAAATATTAATTAATTTTCATATACAGATTATGTGAACTTCCCTCAAGGTAGGGCAGATGGGTCTTGAGGAGTGAGCTGTGAGCTGCCAATAGTCAACCGTCCTCAGCACAAATCTCGAACCACAAGACAGGTAAAATGTAGGTTGTCTTTCAGCGGTAATCTATCGACCCTATAAACAAAATTAAATAGCCTGAGGACATATTCTACATACATTAAGATAATAAGGAAAAACCTTTTTGAGGTTAACTTACCACAGACAGTGGGACTTGAACACTCACAAACACTACCAACAAGGATATTAATATACACAGTAAGCAAAGCTTCCTCAGAGTTCATGAGAGAAGATTTAAGAAATAATCAAAGAATACGCCACACACACCTCTATATAGACTTCCAATCGAATATTCTCGATGATTCCCCTACTCCATTTCTGGATGTGCGAACAGGACGTACAACTTCCATACTCCTTGCTTATTTGAGATCAATTTAAGATGTAATGAGAATCGTATGATACACATATGATAATGTCTCACTATTTCTAAGTGTCATAATGTTAACAAAAAATATCCTTCATAAAATACGCCACCTAGTGCCACCTAGGTGTACCAACAGCCCGGTACTTCGATCGCGCACAAAATCCAATTGTAGTTCGAACCACAATGAACGAGAGGGCGCTGAAACAAAAATTGTTAAACATTGAAAACTAAAAAAACGATGTTACAAGCTAAGTGCTGATTGTAAAATCCTTCGAAAATGCTTAATAAACAACCGATGAAGACTCACTTCACAAAGAAAATATTATGTAGCAATAGTAAAAGACAGCCACCTACATTACTTTTATTTAGTAGACTGTCTATTAGCATTACAATCTCAATATATTCGTAATCCATTTCAAGAAAAGAAGAGAATCAATTTTGTTGTTTTCAATTAAAAAAGAGTAAATTGCATGTATTCAAAAAGCATGTCTGTGACAACACCAACAAACATTGCTATTCACAATGGTCCTTCGAGTAAAATGTCTGACTTCAATTAACGATGACACAATTTATATTCATCCTGTGAATTATCCAGCTTTGTCTCTGTTTTATTTGCATATTTATCACTCTAACTTTATTTTGTTCTTAGTCCTCGGAATACACAATTACTCTTAGTGTTGAATTAATTCTGCCTGTCTTTTTAGTTCCAATTACTGCAGCGTTTATGAAGTGGCTTTAATGAAACTTCTCATATTTTATCTTGATATCAAATTAACTTGCTTGCACTTTGAAATAGCAAAGCTTATATTACAGGGTTAGGATTACAGGATAGAATTTTGCACTTTTAATAAAGTAAGATGCGTTATTTCTCTTATGACTGTTTAAAAGTTACGATACTGTCTACATTACTGTTTCAGTAGTCTTTCATACAAGCAGATTTAAGATTTAGTGAAAGGGATTCTACAATTCTAAATCTTAAGAAATATATAAATGTAAAGGTATCAATTATTTTAGCCGTTAGGACAAAATATTCTAGTCCGGGATTACGGGAACAAATTTTACAAGTTATTACTGTCAAGCAAATTTTTCGTAAGTGACTTCTTTTTGATGAGGGACTCACCTTTCACCGTACAAAAATTTTCGTTTGTCGTAGCTAACAGGGGTAGCAGGGACAAAAAACTTTTGAGTGTAGGACCGGGATAACGTACCACGTAATTTGTTGGATAATGTGACTGTTAAATAATATAGATATTAACTAAGCAACTGTTAAAAAATCAGCTAGTTAGTATCGTTTTTTATGACCTCGTTATCGATAAATGTTGGAAGGATCAAATCATACATTTTGTAGGACATTTTTTTTATTCCAGTCAGTAATAATGTTACTTAATATTTATATTTTTTTTTTGTCCCTGCTACCCCTGTTAGCTACCACAATCGAAATTTGTTGTAAGGTGAAAGATGGGCCCCACATCAAAATGAAGCCACTCTCGAAAAATTTGTTTGATAGTAATAACTTGTAAAATTTGTTCCGGGGATCCCAGACTATTGTAATACGACTAGAAAAAAAAATCTAGTGTGTAAAAATGATTATTATTATAGGTTACTAACTGAACTGGCAATCTTTGTTATACCATAAAAATATTATCAAATGAATCCATAATTAAAGTACATTGTAATAATTTCTTTAAAATTTCATCTACATTGAAAATAAACCTGTCGTGGTTCATTTTTATGAATTATGGGTAGTAAAACATTTACTAACACATATTGTTAATACCTATGAACACAAACAGCGTTTTCACACTTCATTGATAACGTAGTAAAACAGAAACTAAGCTAGGCTTTAACTATCTTAAGCCATGAAACATCAACTGCTTCGTTGGTCTCGCGGTTGGCGTGTGCGACTGTTGATCATGAGGTCTCGGGTTCGATTCCCGGGTCGGACCGAATGTTTGTATGATCTACAAATATTTGTTTGGAAGTTTGGGTGTTTTCTATCTATAATATGTATGTATTTACAAAAAAAAAGTATTTATGTATTTGCATCAGTTGTCTAGTACCCATAACACAAGCTCTGCTTAGCTTGGGACTAGATGGCGTTGTGTGTTAGATGTCCGAAATATTTATTATTTATTATTATTTATGATTTTGTTCAACATTTTTAAAATAAAGCTCGTATTTAGTTATTTGGCACAAAATTTCATGAATCCATACAAAAATGTCACAATTCATAGAGCGACTTTTGAGTCGCTATAAATAATCACGGCAGAAATATTTTAAATTATTCAACAACTATTCATATTATACTGCATTGTACAACTAGCCCAGCTATGTTTCTCTGAAACTGTATTTTAATGGAAGCAGCAGAATTTACGTCACCCACCCGTCTTTACTTGTGTGTCCGCATTGCGGGTTATAGCATGCCGATTCGTGTCAACACGATTCAATAATTCATCACACGAAATACTGTATAGGTAGTCAACATGACCAAATATAATTTAGATCAATAGTCTGCTCGGCTTCATCAAGAATCAAGAGCTTTGAATATGACACAACTTAGAGGAGCATGTACAGAGACATGACAATTTGCTGGCCAGTTGCAGTTACTGATTTAAATGTTGATAACAAGTTGAAATCTATTAGTATCACTAGGAAATTTCAATGTGAGAATAAAGATCTTTACGGTAATCAAATATTAATAATTATAACAATAATTATTTTTACGGGAATTAACGCGATCACTTATTTCAAGGTATTACATACCTCTGTTTTGCCTGACGTTTCGACCAGGTTGCACTGGCCGTGGTCACAGGCTGACTGGCTCAGCGGCGCACGCCCTCCGTCGTCGAATCCGTGAAGTAAAAGGTTCTTCATCCACCCGCACATTTTCGATATTATTGATAAAATTGTCTCGCCATGTACCGTCACATACCACACTAACAGGGTCCCTATTCTGTAAGCAAACCGATGTGTTCCTATTCTGGTGTTTATCCGACTGCGCAGAAAAGCGAGGTGATATGTTTTTAAAAAAAAAAAAAAAAAAAACATATCACCTCGCTTTTCTGCGCAACATGGAACAAATAACATGGAACGCGAAAGTTTAAAAGTTAGTATTAATAATTAGTTGATAAACTTACAAGTTACTTTTGATTTCAAATTGTTATTTGTTTTTATATTTGACAAGCATTTGGCCACGACTTTGCCCTCATGTATTTCTGTTATTGTGACAAAGACTAGCTGGTGTCCTTCCTCTAGAATCAAAGTATCTCCATGTCAAATTTCATCGAAATCGGTGCAGCGGCTTAACCGTGAAAACTTAACAGACAGACAGATTCAGTTTGAATTTTACAATATTAGTATGGATGGTGTTACCTGCAATGGTATGATATATTGCCAATGTATTGCCGTGACAGTGCCGATGACAATATATTGCCGATTTATTAAATAAAAGCTTTTAAAGTATACTATAACATCGTCGTACGTCGTATTTTTATTTCAGAGATGAACAGGTTTAATTGAGAAATGTCTTTTTTTAATAAGTTATATGTTTTCTAAAGCTTTTGACAAGTTCTATCCCGTGATTAATCATCTTTTATTATATAATAAGTTAATCAGCTTCATTGTTGCATAAATAACAAAATTGTAATTTTACGAAATACTTTATCAAATTTCAAACATCTCATAAATTTGGCGGTATACATTTTCAGTATTAAACAAAGACAAAGTTTCCGAAGAAAATGCACAACGTAAATCCCATATTTTACCTGCACAGTACTATGAAGTGAGGAAAATAGTGCCATGTTGATATATTACTGTTTTAGTCGAGGAGCCAGTACTGCCTTTTGCTGTATTTACATTCTGTTCAAATACGATGTGGAGTGCACACTCTCATGCTCATACAGCAGATGTAGCGCAACCGGGCAAATAGGTTTTGAACCTACGAACTAATTTTAACCAGTGGTTTTAATATTTAGATATGTTTTGAATTTTAATTTAAAAGGAAATAAGTTTACACGCATAATTAAATAAAAAATGTTTATTTAAATTTCGATATGCAATAAAATACTTTACGAGTAGTCTTATCATTTATCTTGTTTATTGTTTTATTTTTAAAAATATTAACAGATAAATTAAACTAGCTACTAAAAGTGGCTTCACTTGCAGAACTGCTTGCACATGTATACAATCTGCATTACTTTTTTTTTATTGTCTCATCCATAATTGTATATGTTACCGGCAATCTGTATAATTCAGGTATTCTATACAATACCTAGGCAATGTATAAAATACCTGAGGCGTCCAGGCAATATACGAAATATTACGAATATTATTGTCCATTACATACTTTACCTACGTACACTATATAATTCCTAGGGATTTTACAGAATACCTTATCCACCGACAATGTGTAAAAATAATAGATTTTAATCTGTATTTATAATTGTTGTGTAACTACTTACCTACCCGTAAAATAACGAGCAAAATAAAACCTGTTCTATTTGCTTAAAATACCGCCGCCCATGGACACTAGACCAGAGGCATCACAAGTGCGGTGCCGGCCGTTGGAGGATTGGATGGGGAGGAGGAGAGGTTGGTGTTTGGGCCTCCGATATCCTCACTCATTCGGTGAAACACAGCGCAAGCGCTGTTTCACACCGGTTTTCTCTTAGGCCGTGGTATCACTGCGGTTGAGCCGGCCCATGCATGCCGAAGCGTGGCTCTCCCACGATATCCCACGAGATAGCACATTACCGGCTGCGCATTTGGCATTGTATAGGATATCTACACGTTTTAGGTATTGTATATATTGCCTAGGCATTGTATAGAATACTGGATTATACAGATGGCCGGTAACATATGACACAGTTTAACAGTTATAAGACATTTTCTAATAAGAAGAAACTGGCATAGTGTTACAATTAGGTACTTATAGGTAAGCACCATTAGCACTAAAAACAACAGCATTTTTATGTGTTTATGCTATAAAGTTTAAATAGGTAAGCTAAATCAATTTGTCGTAAAGTTATTTTCTTACCCTATCTGTGTCCATATCAATGGTACAGAGTAGCACAAATTACTTATAAAATAAATAATTGTGCTACTGTGCACAATTGTTACATATATAACATATACAGATATACTGTATAACATTATATAGTATAACTGTATATGTTATACATGTATATCTAACTGTATAACATATACAGTTTAGATTTATGTAAACTGCATATGTTATACAGTTTACATAAATCTGCAAATATGGACTTTCTTTTAATGGCAGTTGCCAAGAGCAATCAATTTTGTTCTGAATCATGACTAGGAAGAATTCTTGTTTATGTGTTGAAACATTCAACCGGCCATTTTAAGAAGTAGATGCCAAGATTGCGAGTTCAATATAACAGAAGAAATAACTATGAAGGAAAGGCAATTAATAAAGACACCACTCATTTCATCAGGTTATTTTTGTATTTGTACAGTTCAAGCTCTTCATTTCTTCACCGTCCAATTTCACTTGCTCTCAATTTACGTATTGTATAAACAATAGGTACTCCATAACACTTAAAATCCTCATCAAAACCTCGAAAACGCAATTGTAACTATATACCACAAACGCGTCGATGACCACTCAATCAGACTAAGTTTTCCTCGCATCAAGCCTTGTTTGCTTTGACAACCTCTGTAATCGAGTTTCGAGCGTACGCTTCCAACGGCTGTAAATCATTAAATTTAATTTCGTTCCGACGTTTGCATTTGAGGCCAGTCTTCTGCTAGCTACTCTGTTGTATTGACGTATTCACCAGCGAAGCTACAACTGAAATTAAATATTCCCTCTATTTTACAGCGTAAAGTTTCGAGACCAAAATTGTTGAAGCTTTGTGTTCCTATCGAGCACGGCTTGTGGCAATCTTTACATATTATATTTGTGTTTAACTTGGCCACAGTTTTTTTATGTTTTGTCAGAATTTGTAAATGTTACTTTATCTAACTTTATATATTCACATGTTAGTTTACAATTTATTTTATTTATTGCTAAATAAGCAAATTATTTGTATCTTTTACTGAAAATGGTATGTCACAAAAAAATATACATTTTTTATGTACAGGCCGTATACCGTACAGTTTGCATGGTAAGTACATGTAGCATACATGTAGATATATAAGAAAAGACCATATCTTATTCCACTAATGTAGCTAACCAAGAATTATACCAACCGTAGAGTGGCTACTTAAATGACAAACACTAGCCAATGTCAGTTACAATTTCGATTCTAATTGTCACACACGATTATTTGTTATTGTCTCGCTCCGTATTTCGAGATTCCCGATCATATGAAACTAGAAAATAAAACGTACTGGTGCGTTCATAATGACTAATAGCTTTCCATTCGTTCGAGATAAAAATTGGAACAAATAAATACAATTGAGTCAACGAAAATAAAAGTGTACGTGAACCTTTCACTCGCCACATATTTTTACGTGAAACAAACAAAAGCAAGAACATTATCCCCTCTGATTCATGTCAGAGATAAAATCTATTTGTCAGAGTATTTCACTTTGATCATTGTTTATACGAAATGCGATTCCTGAACCAAAAACTTCCGATTCTAACTTTGTTAATATAACCGCAGATTAAATGAGACCTTGTCTCTTATTGTTGTTTGCCAAATATACACAAAAAATACTTACATATTTATTATACAATAATCAATTAAACTTCCTAACAAATAAAAATACTAACAAATAAAAAACAATGAAATTATTAACATACAAGCGTCAAAAATCAAATCGCCTCCTGATAGCGTTCCCAGAAGACGTGCAGCATTGCCACGTTGAATAGCAATGCTAATTCTCTGTAAAAAAAAACAAAACCGACCTTCTGATCACGAGACGAGTAGCACGAGCACTCTGACCCCATGACCCCAGTGCCCCGACTCCAAACGGCTTAAGAAATATAGTTTCTAAGTTAAGTACAATTTTCAATATTCGTTTCATGTATATAGTACATAATATATTTATATTTTATAGGTATAACGTGTGAGTGGACTACACATATTTCACATGCCGGTTCTAGGCCATGACTCAAGGGAATTTGGTTTGTATTTGCACCGCCGGCGACGGGCAACGTAATATTGCAGTACAAAGTTCAAATAGTGCTTCTCAATGAATACATAATAAGTCTTGTAGAATTTCAGTACAATGGTTAATATTACGTTAATATTTTTAGTTCGAGTACACATTTTTCTAAATCAGTATTCATGATCTTCAATAAATACAAAAAAAAAGTATTTATGTTAATAAATCCTTTATGTTCTTTAGGTCATACGAACAGACAGGTCACCTATTTGTAAGTGGCTAACGAGTAACCTGACCCGCAGGACTCTGTTCAGAGACGCGGCAGTGCGTTATAGTAAACCAGGAGTAAAAGATTCTAAGGAGATGACTATGACCAGCAGAGGACTGTTCAAGGCATTCGTAGCAAATTACCTATACGCTGCGGTACATTGACTACCGCAGCGGGACCAAAGCTAGTTGCGGGGATTTCCCTAGAGTCCCACAGTGTAACGGTCACCAGACGAGGGGACGGACTATGTGAGGTGTTTCAGCAACAATATCAAAATCACCATCTATCGCCTCCATATAGTGCTAGTAACTCCACTCTTCGACAATAAACCAAAACTAGATCGTACTTCAGTAGAGAAAGTTTTTAAATAATATTATTTCATGATAATGTTGCACGTATAACCTGATAAATTGGTATAATTATTCATCAGATAAACTATCCCAAACTTATCTGTAACCCGTGAAACAGGGCCTTAAAGTTGTGTCATGAGTATATAAACATATCTGATAAATTTTGTTTTTTTTTAAATAGAAACTAACATATCGTTCTTACATCCTTTGACAGCTTTTTAAAATAGATTTTGTCAATAATTCCACTGCCAGTTTCTGTTAGGTACTGTAAACAAAAAAACATATATTTACTGTACTATAAAATCTGAGTACTGAGATTACATCTGTTGATTATAAATATATGTTTTGACTAAATTGCATATCGCTTAAAACTTGCACCTAAAAATAATAAGTAAGCGTAGACTGCAATATTAAACTACCTTGTAAATGTGCTACCAGCGGTTTTATAAGCGTTTGGTATCATAATATCTACATTTTTTAAGTTTAAAAGAAGCAAAACAAAGGGTTTTCAGTGAATTCTAAAATCAGTCACAAAATTTGTTTTACTCTACAGCTATGAACTCTTTGTCAGTCTCAAAGTAATACTTACTCCATTAGCTGGACGACCCAAATTGTGTCTTGGCCTCCGACGCAAGAAAAGTCACTATATTCAATCTTGGGCTACCTGTCGCCAGTTGTCGATTCGAAGCTCCCCAAGGTCCACCTCCACTGTATTTCTCTAGCGGTGCCTATTGCTGCCTGGGTTAAGAGAGTCTCGAAGTTGTGATAAGCTAAAATTAATGTCGTAAAAATTTGTGTGATCTTCTTAACCTTAAATCTTTATTCTAACCTAAATTCATTATCATCTTGTACAAGCCAGTTGAAGACATTTTACAAAAGCTGTCTTCGTACTATAGAATTTTATATCAAGACTTCTATACACCCAAGAATAAGACATCATTAAGATGTCCCTAAGTTCACACCCTATATCGTAACCTTTGAAATAATTTTATCGCGAATTAGTCCCGCTGTACAACAAAACAGTTAATGCATAAATAATATAATTCACTTTGAACTAACGCACACACGTTGAGTTTTTAATACACACCTTTGTTTTTTTTTTTTTCAGGTTGCACGGTTCGTGGTCATAGGCAGACTTGGTCAGAGTATCATAGAGCGCTTAAAGTTATTTTACATGTATAAATTAATAAAATGAGTTAAACAACATCATCAGTTCAAAATCAAGTAGATATCGTCATTACGTCAACATCAGCCCTAAGTGAAAGGCGACTTCCCGCTATGCTAATCAGAGGTAACAGAAACAACTAAAGTTAAAGTAATAAAGCCCCTTTGAAATTAATTAAGATGAAGGGCCAGTTTCACATCTTCAAAGTTAACTTGTCAAAGAGCCGGTTTATTAAATGAAGTTAAGTACAATTAGTTTGTTTCAATTTAAATCCTGATGTCTTAGGTGCGCTTGTGTAGGCTTCCAAGCGTAAATGTATTAATTAAATTATCACTTTGTAAACTTAGTTTCAAATTGAATTTTATCATTCTGTGGTTATGAGATCTGTTATTAAACTACTCCTAATAAGCTACCTGCGGGTGTGGTTTGAAAAGTTGTCGACCTAATGATGACACAAAAAAAATATCTGTTTTTTTTTTACACTGTCTCCTTGAACTCTACACATTTCTTCCAGCGATGCACAATGCAAATTCGAAAATGCGCAACTAAATTCACTAGTTTTTATTAACGAGTGCTGCTATCTGAGGTCGGAACCAGACCGCCTAGTACTCGCATATGTTACATGTCACATGTCATACTAGTATGAGTAGACCCAAGTAGTGCTCGTTGCAATCGCTTTATTTCTGCCTTTGCGAGCAGACTGTACTTCAAGCGTATGCTTTCAAGCCAACAGTGACCGATCTCAGTGCATATAAATTCCAGCTTTTGAGCTCGATTGTCTTGGTTGGGAAATTTAGTTATAAAGAGATTCAGTTGTTCTAATTTATGAAAAGATACTATGAATATGATAAACTTACTTCAATTTTTAAAATCGGTTTAGTGGTTTAGACATTAAATCATAACAGACAAAGAAACTCATATTCGCATTTATATTACTATTTAGGATTGACTTTTAATTTGTAAATCATAACCTTTATTTTATTTTTTTGGGCTTAACAAATATTGGTATCAACTCCAACGTAAAACTGTAAATTGAATGCGTTAATTAAATATAGTCGGCTTCATTTGATTACGGGGATTGCATACCCAAAGGGTAATCAATGGCATACTTGTGTACATACATACATTACATTTTTAACGTACCTACGTTTATATATGTTGTTAAGTTGAAAATCATGTAAAATTGGAATTAGAAATTCGTCTATTGCTGATTTAAGGAAACGCTTGAATTTTTGGTGCTTAGAATACAATATATAACTTTAATTAAAGTACTTTAATATTTTACTTTTGTCAATTTTAAACACAATAACCGAAGTCGAAAGTTACCTATCTTATGGACAACATAACTCAAAATAATCTTTAATTATACAGAAGCCCTGTACACTAAGGTATGTGACAGCATGGATTTTTGTGGTAACTTATATCGCAACATGAAAGCAATATAATTGATATTCTTATTCATTTTTCAGTAAACTTTGTTCTAATGATTTTAGATATTCGAATATTGTATACTAGCTGTCCCACGCAGTCTCGTCTGCGTCTCCTATTGCCTGTAACGTGATGTCATAATATTGTGAACAAAATTTATTTACCATAAAAAAGTTTATATCAAGTCAACCTTATAAGTACACATGCTGTCGAAGACTTTTTTTAACTTTTAACAGGGCACAACTCTTTCATACATTGTGAAATTATAAAACTTCAACCGTTTACGCAGCGCACGCAATGGTAGCTTTTAAAAAAAGAAAAATAATCCCCGTTTTTTACCCGACTACGGCAAAGCCAAAGGAGGGTTATGATTTTGACAGGCTATGTATGTATGTTCATCTGTTCCCTCTTAGCTCCTTAACTACTTATTAGAACTGGACAAATGAGATATCGTTAGAAGAGTCTTGATCGTCCGCTGGTTATAGGCTATATGACGTGTCACTGAATCTAATGTGGCGCCCTCTAGCCGACATAAAGTACTGTATTAAAAAAATAATTTTAGATAAATATGCCGTGTTTGGTATCATTGGAAAGGGCGTTACTTGTACATTTCACAAATATATATATTATTAGCATTTGCTCGTGACTTTGTTCGTATTTATTCGATAAGTGTGATATTTCTGTGGTAACTATTTAAAATATACTTTGCAAAGAAATGAATATTATAGAGGCACCAAAACATATTAACCACAACCCATCTACGACAACAAACGACGCTGAATAAGTATGAAACAAGTTTCAAAAGCCGTAGTCACGCGTTGTTAATTTGTTATGGTACATTTCTACGTAACGCGTGACTACGGCTTTTGAAACTTGTTTCATACTTTTTCAGCGTCTTTTGTTGTCGTAGTTGGGTTTTAGTTTTAACTTTTTTTTTATTACTGATAGATACTGAGCTCCTTTTGGTTCTAGAGTGATCATATTAGCCTATAGCCTCCTCGCAACGGGCTATATAACACTGAAAGAATTATTCAAATCGAACTAGTACTTCCTGAGATTAGCGTGTTGAACTGAACAAACAAGCAAACTCTTCAGCTTTATAATATAAGTATAGATTAAAAGTTAACTCTATTACACCATAATTTCTAGGAACTTTGAAAATAACCCAAAGCCAAATCGTGTATTGGTCATTCTCTTATTCGCCTGAAACATATCACCTTAATACAATCTCTATAAACGGAGATACATTCTGCATGTGGATTCCAATTTGTTTCATGTTCATTGTCAAGCAATACTTCGAAAGGTAGTAAAGGGAGGGGGTGTTCACGACATGAAACGCGCCCAACCAGGCATGAAATTAAACAGCTTGCACTAAGTTGTTAATCGTCTGGACTCCTGCCAAGGCCCAATTTAAAGAAATTGCTGACGAGTCCGTGAACTTTTAACGAAATCTACTAATTGAACGGCGTGTATTTGCGCAGGTAAAAGTTTCCCATTACAATTCAAAGTTATTCATCTACAAAAATCGGTGTTCTCTTTCTTTTAATGAGTCACTTAGTAGATGTTTAAGAATATCAACTATTTAATGAGAGTCCTTTATATAATAATTATTATTTATACGGGAATTAACGCGATCACTTATTTCAAGGTATTACATACCTATGTTTTGCCTGACGTTTCGACCAGGTTGCACTTGCCGTGGTCACAGGCTGACTGTGACCATCGCGTTAATTCCCGTAAAAATAATAATTATTATATCATGGAACGCGAAAGTTTAAAAGTTAGGAGAGTCCTTTATGTCCGTTGTTTGTATGCATTAATATTCCTAATGCGGGAGTTGTCTATTTCTAAAAAGAAAACTAAACAATTATACTCGTAGTACCTACATGTAAATAGATAAAAGATCTTTGTAAGGTGTAAATAAAATTCTTAATTTGTCTCTCCCCTTTTTTCCTATTCTGTTTTAAACTCCATTACAATAAATATGAAAAATCAGTTGTAAGAAAATTTGAAGGTGTCAGCTATATAATAATACTAGTTGTTGCCCGCGGCTCCGTCCGCGTGTATGTATCTATCGCTGCAAATAGTAGCCTATTTGTTATTCTGATGTATAAGCTATATCACTGTAGAGTTTCATCCAAATCCGTGCAGTAGTTTTTGCGTGAAAGAGTAACAAACATCCATCCATCCATACTTACAAACTTTCGCGTTTATAATATTAGTACAGATAAAAAAAAAACCCCTACGCAAGCACTTAATCGAGTAATCATACACCAAAAATGGCTTACATCATTCTGGAAAAGAGCTGATACTCTTACACTGCTGGACCGATACTAACCAAACATAGCTAAGAACCACCGCAAGGAAACTGGCTTTCAAATGAAAAAAATCGCATCGAAATCGGTCCATCCATTTGAGAGCTACAATGTTACAGACAGACACACACACAGAGACTAACAGACTTAGACGTCAAACTTATAACACCCCTCTTTTTGCGTCGGGGGTTAAAAATGATTGTTCTAAACTTAGTTATAGACTGTTTGCAAAATATTAAGATCATAATCTACAATTTCAACAATAGCCAACATCCAAAACGAATTTCAGCTATAACCTGCGTAGTCAACAGATTAAACACTATTAAGTTCGCATGAGGTGAGCTTCAAAGGGAAGCAACGCTATGCAAAAGGCCGGTTTTACCGCAAAGTGATTGAACGAAGTAGGATTGAAAATCGATACAGAAACAGTACAAAAATCTTTTTTATTGCTAGGACTCACATCGACTATGATATTGAACTATAAATCGACACTTGAAGCGTAATGCCTATTACTAAGTAACACAATTACCTAATGACGCAGAAAATCTACTACTATTCGAATAAAAGGTAACTACATATAAAACCCATCTTAGATAAGTTTATCGCTTAGTAAGGATTGCTTTTCAAGCTTAGATATATTTTTTATGTTAAACCTTGTTAATACTCCTTTGTAAGAATACTTATCATTTAGAATAGATGGCAAATAATCTCTATTGTACAACAATTGAATATTTTCAACGAATCCATCTAGTAATTGTCCATATTAATATTATACAGTGTGTGTTGTTATATAAATGATTACCAAGTAAATACGGTAAAATAACTAAATTTAGTTTAGAATATAGAAAGATTTCATTCAGCTGTGCTAAAGTTATTGCGCGTCACGACCTCTTAGAGACTCCCTGGAGTAGTGAAAGATACCTACCTCCCTACACTGTAATACGCTTTTAAGGGTATTGACCTTTTATTTTTTAAGAAGACTATTTTTTTAGAAGTTTACTCATTTTATTATATTATTACACTTCTTTAGTGAGGGCTGTTGCTTATTGTCAGTTCACACATGAACAGTTATATGAAATGTCTCGTACTTATATGTAGTAGACGCATAATCTTCTTATCTCTGATTAAAAAAGCGTTAAGTGTAAAAGTTCCAAAAATTTTATATCATTGTTGTTATAAAATCTCTACATATTTCTATAAATATAGTATAAGCGCTACACGTATTTTTAGGTCTCTAAAACTAAAACTACTGAGGAGTAAAGGGTGTCTTGTCCACCCGACTCAAAGGGACGATCATCCGACCAGGCGAGGTGATCATGGCTGGTGGGCCACGGCCCATCGGATGTTGGGATGTTGTATATATGCTAATCGGCGCGAGAACTTCTATATCGCGATGCAGGATTTGTAGTTTTCTTCGTATAGTACGTTACTCCGTCGTTTGGTGCATATACGGTAGATGTTTTGTTTTGTTGCGCTTTATGTCGCCACACTACTAATAACAATATTCCACAGTTTCAAAATATTTCCCATTTTATTTTTAACAATGATAGTTTCATCTTTCAGTTGTGCCACCGTTTATATTAAAGTTTATACAAACAACGTCTAAACTTTTCGATGGTTTGCAGAACTTACTTCTATAGAAATTCCGTCTTTAAAGTTTGTGGTATTCATGGAAACTATTGTATACTTTTCTTGATGCAAATATTACTTAACAGTATAGTATAGTTTATTTAAACTACTTACACAAATCTTCCGTTAGAGCAAATACCTAATATATTTGTAGAAATACGCATTTTATGACAAGAAATAATCCAAAGCTTTGTGAATGTATCATTCACAATGACACAAAGCTTTGGATTATTTCTTTTCTCTAATGATTATGATGATGATTCGTATAAAAAGAATTAGTTAAGAGTCCTATTATTATTCTAATCTCAAACTTTGAAGATTCTATGATATCTGAAAATAAATTTCAAATTAGGAGTTATATATGACTATGCGTCACCGAATCCCTCTTTCCAATTTCCGTGAAAGACTTTTTTTAAAACCCTAAATCAAATTTCCGCTGTCACATTCCTAATTGGGAGAAGCGTAAATTCGAATCATTTTGTACAATTCAAACATGTCTATTTAGATTGCCATGTTCATCTGCGGCAGCCTTTGTTTGTTCGTGTATAACAAGCTGATACTCTCATGCCTGATTGCCGGATTTGCAGCCGGTGGAACGGTTGAGTGCTTCAACTTTACCGGTTAGTTACGGTATAAATTATACTTTAAATCTCTTTAGTAGTGAAACTTTGTGCTATCAAAGCGTGTCTCAAATCATCTTAAATGTTGGTTACAACATTTCTAAGCACATATGAAACTGAAATTATGTTTAGAAGCAGAAAGGTTTTTATTATCATCATACTTCAGCATGTATAAAGTATTAATAGGTAATTAGGTAAATAAATGGCATGAAACAACCATTTCTTGTTATTTTAATGTTAATAGAAGAGAGTTGTTCAAATTATTAAACGTTAATCTAATATGTTAGAGTAAATACCGACCACGAAATTGTCTTGATAGTGTGTGCCCTGTCCTTATGGAAAGTAAAAAACGAATTCACCGCATCATCCTTTCATATATAATATAGTAAAACAATTCTCAACAAATAAACAAAATTAAATATAAAATATTTCGTAAGAAGTCAAATAGGTAGGTAGTCGTACTTAAGTGAATTTGAGTGATTTGAACCTCTGACTTGCAGCTCTAGCCAAGGATTAATATTGACAGCCATGCTATCGGCTTCCTCAGGCACTCTGCCAAACCTCAACTATTCGGCAAATGGATTTTTAAGTAGGTTCAAATAAAGATCGAACTATTAAATCAAAGATTTAAAACAATAAAATCATGACAAGGTAGTGGGATTATTCTCTACAAAAGCATCAGCGGATTAAAATTTGTTTTACGATTAATTTCTATTATACAGTACTTAATTCTTCTTTAAATCAGCTTTACCATTCGCTGCAAGTACAATGATCACTCGAATCCCCGCCGATCCTCTATAGTAGTACAGGTATAGACGATCGACGCACGGAGCAATATACCTATGCATAGTTAGGTATATATTAGATCAAATCTATAATTTTTATTACTTTAAAGTAATTGTCCAAACAGGAACTTAAAATAAATACGGCCTCACACCGCATTACATAAGTTACCTTCTTTCACTTTATTCGTATTTGTTGGTGTAAATAATATAGATGAAAAAATATATAACTATTCAATACAAACGAAAGAAAAAGACTAGTACCACAAAAGTCTGATTACCCATAAAAGCTTCTAGACTCTCTCACATAGCACAGAACCGGAAAATCCAATTCGTATATTTTACATACATCGGTGTGAATAGCTCAAAACCTGAAAGAAATTTGCATAACGACTCCACCTTTATATCAGAACGTTTCCCACAAAAATATACTTCCGCTATGTGAAGAGGAGTAATTTTTATGATAAATATCTCTACTCAGTGTGGATTATGTTAGAGCAAAAGTTAGAAAACCAGTGCATATTATGACCGGTAAGTCTGAGGAAAGAAAACACTTTTTCAAACTTCTAAACTATATTCATTAGAAACTGGTTACTGCTATTGATATATGTTGAGTTATATAAGTTCAAATTATGCATTTAACAAGTTTTATGATCAGTAGTGATTAACATTGTGCTAATGCTATGACGCGCGGACGTTATTAATATTATAGGAATTAGATCTATTTTTTAAATTGTGCTGGCGGGTTTCCAGGAAGGTAGTGTTTCACGAAGTGGCTATCGGCAATCATAGACACTTATAACTCAAGAATTAAAATTAAGAATGTATTGCAGCCCATAAAACTCCCCTACAGGATTAGTGGGAAGGGGTACAGTAACTTCACTGACTATTTGAACAAACATGAAACAATTTTATAATTTTTAATTACTTCTCCTATGGAGCTAGCTTATATGTTCCAAAATATGACCCTACCTAGTTTAAAAGGACAACTTCACGAAGTTATATTAATAAAAGATACTTATATAAGCTATGAAATCATTTTAAAGTTCTTCGAAAAGCAATGTATCATGTCGTGAGTAAAGAAAACTGCTTTCTTTCAACCAACAGTAAAGTATTACATTGCGAATAAACTGCCGTGCGATGAGGTTAGTTTAGCTCGTAAAGCAGCGAACGATGCGGTTTGTAGCGAACTTTGAACAACTTTAACTTCAATTAGTCATAAAATAGGTAATGGAACGAATCGAGGTGTTAGCTACTTGTGACGTACTTGATTTATCGCTGCCTCAGGACGGAAGCTTGAAACTTTTCAAATATTCACGTTAATTGCAAACAGTATTTGACGTGAAGGTGAGAAACAACATAGTTAAAGGTAACATTTTGTTTGCATTTAATCTTGCGCTGCGAAAACTTTTAATGAGTATTGAGCATTCTATTTGTTCTGTTAACTTCTACTATATCGTCAACAAAGTTTAAGTGATGCTGATAGTGATTGCCGTAAGACCATTTAGTAAACGGTTTAACGGTAATTAACATAAGCTACTTAAAGATTACTGGTAATATATTTTAGTAGTTACTGTATATATGTATATATATCTTAATATATATAAATCTTGTGTCACAATGTTTGTCCTCAATGGACTCCTAAACCACTTAACCGATTATAATAAAATTTGCACACCATGTGCAGTTCGATCCAAATTGAGAGATAGGATAGTTTAAATCTCAAATTATAGTCGCAATTTTAATTTATTGCTAATTATTGTATATAAATATGGCGGTACGAAGTTCGCCGGGTCAGCTAGTATATATATATATTGTGAACGGATTTTCCAGATGCTACTAGTTATGTACATATATTCATCATTTGATTCAATTTTATGAAGATCCATAGATAACATTTATCTGACAATCTTCATTAATACCGAAATTTAGAATGTTTATAACCATGTGCAAAAATATGGTTATAAATAAGGTATATTAAAGAATGTGGAAAGTAGAGAACTGGGTGGGGTGAAATATTATGGCTCATGTTGCAAGAAGTCTATATTCAACAGTCGACTTAACTTTAAAGTCGTATGCTCAGTAATCTGAGGTCGTATGCATATGAAATGGTTCCTACTATTTCAGTTATTAATGTAATACCTGATTTATGAATGTAAAATGACTAAAACGCGAATGTTTTTCCAAAATCATATGTAATTACTTTGCTGTGTACGTACTGTGTACTTTGCAAGGCAGTAGTGCAGGGCTATAAAATCCACCGACAAAGCCAACTAAGCGAGTGCTGCACCATTAAGGACGCCTTCGGAGCCGAACGGCACTGGGTTACACACCTTCCTGTAAAATATTTGGTATATTTGGCAAAGTCGCCGACCGTGCGAATTCGTATTCAAGTTCCTAATAGTTTTTTTTTTAATGAAAAAGGATTCAGAATCTTTTAGGTAAGAAAATTCGAAGTGAAACGGAAATAAAATCTATGTTGTTTTTGTTTTGATTTTATTTATAGTACGTCTTCACAAACTTACATACTTTTTGTTAAATATCACAGATCACAATTTATATCTTAAGGAGATGTGAATTCGCAATAAATTTCTTTCTGAAAGCACCATGTACAAACAAGTAATAAGTGTAATCTTGAATATTAAAACAGTCGTAAGCAGTAGGAGTCGTCTTATTTGCTGTACAAACGATTTCTTTGTGAAAGACTACTTTATTGTGATATGTGACAGGCGACAAATGTATTCTTTTGTCAATCCTATCCTATCTTTAATGGAAGTGACATCTTTTGATATACTGAAAATAAAACTCAGTATCTGAATACAATTTAAGTTGTCGGTAACAGAAACACCCATTCTTTGTTCGTTAATTGAATTAATAATGCATTGCTGTCAGCATGCATGGTACGAACATACAATTAGATTTATACACGTTTGTCTGACTAAAGTTTACTATAGTAAAGGAGCCCAGGAATGAAACTGAGTTGCTTATTTTCATTTGTCCTATACATCATATAGTTGCATAGACAGTAGGTAATTCTCTAAAAATCTAACTAGGGTTACCCTATTAAATCTACTGTGAAGTTTATTTTACCTCAACAAACTTCTTTTTCCAGAGACCTTAAAATGTATTTGAATTTATTTTGATTCTTTTGATTTTAAAGTGTTTGTATGGAGGGAGACGATTCAACTTTTTTTTTTTCTTTGTTTAAAAAGACAACTCCCGCACTAGGAATAAATCTTGTGTCGCGGGGGACTTTACAAACATACATGAAACGGACACAAAGAACACCCTGACTCAGAACAACAATTTGTGGATCACGCAAAGTATAGATCGGTAGGTAGTAGAGCCACGCTGATTTCAGCACGAATGGGCCGGCTCGACCGGGGCGGTACTACCCTCGCACAGAAAATCAACGTAAAATGACAGCGTTCGTGCTGTCGTGTTTCGTTGGTGAGTGCGAGACCGGAGGCCCAATTAGTCTAGTCAACAAGTTCCATACTTGTTGACTAGACTAAAAGATGCAGTAGCATCATTAGGCCGCCATGGTGTGGGTCGCCATACTGCATTGTCTGCATTCGCAGTGAGTATGGTGACCACCACTCTTGGATTCTGCTTATGCTTTCCATCAGGCAGAGTAGAGTCATTATGGCGGGCATACATAAAAAAAAAAAAAAAAAAAAAAATTGTCCTACGTGGGATTTGAACCCACGACACTTGGCGAAGTAGGAAACGGCGTGGTGACCGTTAAACCACTAGGCCAAATGTGCAAACTTCTCTTTTAATTATTCTCTCGGTTAGTTTTTTAACAGAAAATAGAAAAAAAGAACATATTTTCGCCAAGCAGTGAGTGAAGTTTATTTTTCAATCCGTAATACGGACTAGTTTGATTCGGTTTGCTACAATAGATGTAATCGCGACAGACGATCTATTACCTCGGTTCAATATTCCAGACTTGGCTTGGAGAAGATTTTTAAGACGACATCTCTTAAACATCAAATCGACAGACAAGATATATTTTCTTGTTATCATGTTTTATAGGATCTAACAGTGTTAATAAAGCTATTTTAGTCTTAGGAGGTGTTGTCTTAGAGTTTGTTAATAATATTTTAATTACATTTATGAATGTTCTGGTCCTGAAAACATTTTTACTAGACTGAATACAATGATACCTTTCTGATACCCATCTTATCTGTCTATATGTGCACAAAACTGAATTATGAGGACAACAATTAATTATTAAACACTAGCTGACCGTAGCGTAATAATTTTCCCCCGTTTTTGGAAAACTCTTTATTATTGTTCCGCTCTTATTGGTCTTAGCGTGATAATATATAGCCTATAGCCTTCCTCGATAAATGGGCTATCTAACACTGAAAGAATTTTTCAAATCGAACTAATAGCTCCTGACATTAAGCAAACAACAAACAAACTCTTTAGCTTTATATATTATGTACAGGTTTTCATTATTTATTTCATGCATTTTTTATCATTATGCTTTTAATAGTCCACCGCTGGACAAGAACCTGTTTCTACATACATCAAATCTATTGTCTCAAGCAGAACGCAAGTCTCAAAAAAAGTTTTTAATTTTTACCCGACTACGGCAAAGCCAAAGGAGGGTTATGATTTTTAATCACTCATAGAAAAAGCAGGCATGTAATAAAATAAATTTTATATAACTAGTGGTTGCCCGCGGCTCCGCCCGCCTATATGTCGGTTATCGCAGCAAATAGTAGCCTATGTGTTATTCTCATATATATATATATAATTCTGTGCTATATTACTGTAAAGTTTCATCCAAATCCGCTCCGTAGTTTTTGCGTGAAAGAGTAACCTCCATCCATCCATACTTACAAACTTTCTCGTTCATAATATTAGTATGGATAACGGTAGCCTCGATGCTTTCGAATCTTCTCTTCTCCATTATAGCAGACTTTAATTTTAATGCCCAATTCAGTTTCATATATCTACCTATTTCGTTTGTAACTTTGTATTTAATTATATTTCTTTTGACTGCCTCATTGGTCTCGCGGTTGTCGTGAGCGACTGCTAATCATGAGGTCTTGGGTTCGATTCCCGGGTCGGACCAAATGTTTGTATGATCTACAAATATTTTTTTCGAAGTTTGGGTGTTTTCTATGTATAATATGTATGTATTTACAAAAAAAAGGTATATATGTATTTGTATCGGTTGTCTAGTACCCATAACACAAGCTCTGCTTAGCTTGGAACTAGATGGCGTTGTGTGTTAGATGTCTGAAATATTTAATTATTATTTATTTATTTATTTTTAACATTATGCCAAAACGAAGCACGGTCTAATGTTGATGTTGTGTACAGTTGTAACTAGGTGACAGGTTCACTATATTGTATTGTTAAGACTGTATTTTGTATTTTATCAATGTGTTATCTATCATATATATGTCTGTACTTATTGAATAAAATAAAATAAATAAACAACAGGGAGAAGCACGACACTTATACACTTCGTAAGAGTATAGTCTCATGTTACGGACGATGCACATACCTAAAACCTACTAAGACCAACATCGTTAATTATACTGTTGTTTGTTATTTCAGCGGTAATCTATACTACTTACTCGTAAGTATAAAAGAGCGTTATAAATTCTAACCTTAAAACAGTAGTCTGCAAAGCCAGTATATCAAGCTCTCAAATAAACACTCCATGTAGAGTTAGATACGCCTCTTGCATTAAACTGGAGGAGAAGAAAGTGGGGTGCCGCAGTTATTGTGGTAACATAAAACGAACTGCGCTCAACTAATTGCAAACCGGACGTGCGGAGAATAATGGCGTATTTCTTGAGATATTGCTTAGTAGCTTCTTTGCGCGTTACGTTTTAAATGGAAAATCATTGAGAAGAAACTGGTTCTTTATATTTTATTGTGCGTATATTTTATACTAGTGGTTGCCCGCGGCTACGCCCTCGTATATGTCGGTTATCGCGGCAAATAGTAGCCTATGTGTTATTCTGATGTATAAGCTATTTTACTATAAAGTTTCATCCAAATCCGTTCAGTAGTTTTTGCGTGAAAGAGTAACAAACATCCATCCATCCATCTATCCACCCAGCCATCCATCCATCATACTTACAAACTTTCACGTTTATAATATTAGTATAGACATGATATACATTATTTTAACTAGCCATCATCAAACAGTACCACTAGACTTTACCATACGTAGTTTTAAATATTTTTTAAATAATATGATCACAATTTCTATAAACCTGGTACCCTCTTGCTTTTCTTTCTAATAAATGCGTGACATTTATCTGTAGATAACGAATGTAAAACATATATATTGTCATATTAATCTCGCCTTCATTTAATGGAAACCGAAAGGTTTAATACGGAACTAACGTTAACAAGCCTGTTATAATCCTTTGATTAATTTATTTAAGACAAAAATTAAAAAAAAAACCGACTTCCAGCCAAATTGTAATGGGACGGAAAGCACCAGCTTCCAAATAAAAAAAACTGCTGAGGTAACAAACATAAAAAAAAAACAGTCGAATTGAGAATCTCCTCCTTTTTTGAAGTCGGTTAAAAATGATGAAATTTAATTTCTAGTTAAAAGTTTTCAGTTTACGTACATTTTAAGAATTCTTTAATATATATTTTTTAATGCTTCTGCCTACATTGTGGCTAGATTTTCCTACAGTAAAGTTACAGTTTAAGTAAACTCTAAGTAGCATAAATTGGAGACAGTATTCCCAGGTTTAACCTTCGTTTAACTTCTTTACGGTTTCGTGGTGAAATTTATAATGAACTTGTTCAAAGTGAGATACTTTGTTAGGCACGCTTCGAAAGCAAATTAAGTTGGGAATACTGTCTCCATGAATTAATTATTACAAATAGAAATAGTGACGCAAATGAAGAATTGAGAAGGCTAATTATCTGTAAAAGTTTGAATATTATAAATTCGAAAGTAACTTTGGCTGTCTGTCATGCTTTCGGGGGTAAACCGCACACCGATTCTATAAAAAATTTGCATGAAAATACTTTGATTCATGAGGATAGGAGATTGAAGGATAGGACTCTTTACCGTGATAACCGACATTATTCGAGCGGAAATGTATTAACTAATATATATATATTTTTTTATATTTCATGAGCTGCACGATCATAACCTGTGTTATTAATTTGAGGAGAGTTTTTTTTTATTGAAACTGTTTTCTTGTATGAGGTTGTATGGAATTGATTTTTAGAAGGAGAATTCAGAGTGTGTGAGAGAGTAGTATTATAAGTCTGAGGTGCAATAGATGTAAGTACATCTGCATAAGATTTGGTTATCGGTTTGTGTAATTTTACAGCTTCAGAATATGAAATGCAATTTTTTGCCATTGATTCCTTTATGGATTTTTGTCTCAAAAATTCAGGGCATTTTCTGCTCGTGGCAAAGTGTTGCCCATAGCAAAGGCGGCAAGTAACAAAATCGTCATTGATAGAACAAGACTCTCCGAAGTGGTCTTGACCACATTTAAAACACTTGGGCACTGACCTGCATTGACTTTTTATATGTCCATATCTGCAACACTTATAACACTGAATAGTAGGGAATATGTAAAGGTCAACAGGAAGAGCGTTATAACATAGAAAAACTCTTTTCGGTAACACTTGGCCATCAGAAGTTAAAACCACAGTTTCTATAGGAACAAATTCATTATTGGTATTGACATTACTTTTTCTCTTCAAACGTCTGACTTTTAAGATATTACCAGCTCCTATAGGCACAGTAATATTTTCTTTTAATTCTTCTTCAGACCAATTTATTGGTACACCCCTAATAACTCCCATGCGTGTAGTGTTAAATGAGGGAATAAAAGCTTTGAAATTATTTTTTTTCAATGCAGGATTTGTAATAAATGCATTAGCAGTCTCAAAATTACTAAAGGCAAGAGTGGCTCTATTTCGACCAATGCGTTTAACACTTCCGTTTGCGATGTTGCTAATATTGTTGTTCTTTAAAAAATACCCAAATGATATGGGATGAATGGAAGTATTGTCATTAGTAGACACTTGCTCTCTCTGCACATGGACTACAAATGGTGAGGCATCTGAAGCGCTATAATAAACTCGTCCTACTGGGTTACGTTGACTGTTTTCTGGTACATTGTCAGTATTCATATTTATTGTTTTTTTTAAAGGGTTTATAATACTGCTCTGAGAGGGTGGCACAGGCATTAGAGGTGGAGGGCAATCCGTAACATTAGCCTTAACTTTAAAAAAATCGGAATCAGAAGTTTCACACTGACAGTCTATTATGTTTAGTGGAGTTGTCGAAGAAGATTTATGATGTCGACGCTTTTTATTACAGTGTTTACAATTTTTTCTGGAAAGAGACCTTTTTCTTTTAGAAATGGTTCGCGAAGATTCCGATCCATCTGTTTCTATTACAGATCCCTCCGTATCCATTCCCGAACCAGCATAAGTTATTGTTACAATAATACTGTAACAATAACTGGGGGACAGTAGTCCCGCCAGGATCGTCTGGCCCGTTCATGAAAACTAAAAATATGTATGTAAAACTTACCAAATGATGATCAAGACTATATTACAACTTTTTACATATATAAATAAACAATAATATGTATATTTAAGAACTTATCTGGTACTTTAAACAATCTAATTATTAAAAAATTTATAACAGCCAAAAAAAATACACCCGCTCAAAAAGATGTTTCCCGCGCTTTTTCATATTTATATTTAATCTCAATAAATGTCAATGTTAAATAAAAACTCATAACCACTAGTAATGACTTCTCCATGCGTCTTTGTTGAACTATTATTATTTGTGTTTATACCAGGTATGAGTAATCAATACTCAAACTAAAAAAGATTTTATTCATATAGGTAGGCACTTATTTTACAGGCACTTATGAATAGTCAATATTTAAAAATCGAGTGACTCTAGTCGCCAGTTCCAAGTGCAGCCTTCCATTCATGGAGAAGAATCTGGCAAGAAACTCCATTGTTGCTCCTTTAAAAGAATAATAATACGGTTTACAATTAAAAAAATATACCTATATTACAAATGCGAAAGTAACTCTGTCTGTCCGTCCTGCTTTCACGGCTAAAACACTGCACCAATTTCAATTAAATTTGGCATGGAGATACTTTGACTCTTGAGGAAGGACATAGGCTTCTCTTATATGCTTCTCTTTGCTGCGATAATCGTTATCGCAGCAAAGAGAAGCATATCGATGATAGACACGAGGGCGGAGCCGCGCTCAAAAGCTAGTCTCTACATAAAAGCACGTTAAGTTTTTAATAGCATTCTTAGCAAGTCTATAAAATGTTTGTCACATATTTAACACGGTCAAACACTTTCGGTTAAATTAGAATAACAAGACATCTACTAGCAATTCTGTAGAATTTGTGTCTCTATTCCGAGCAGAGACGCAATTGCAACGGCTGCAATTTTGACAATTTCAAGCCACCTACGATAGCAAAGTTTTTAAAGTAAAAAAAGACGATTCCTCTTGCCGTTTTGTGAGGTAAAATCCGTGAAAATATTTCACTCCAAGTTTTATTGTACAAAGTGAGAAACTTCCATTAAGAAATATGAATTTCTGACTGTCGTGGGTTCTTCTTTAGCGGTAGTGTGCGGCACACACCTTATATCCGCCAAGTTTAACATAAAACTCAATCTCAAGTAATAATAACGTAGAATATTATGACATTGAAAGGTGAGTTTTATTTATACCTGAAAGTTTATATTGACATAGTGTTTTACTGATTTGTTATTTAAAATTTTCTCTGGATCTGCCAATGAAGATATTTTGTACTGTACAGTCTGTACACGTAGATGTATACATTTAGGAAGGTTATTAAAACATGTTACAGCGGCTAATAACTGCTTATTTCATTCATACTATATCTAAAAGCTGTATTATACATATGTGATTTAAAAACGGAAGTTACTTACATAAACAATCATAAGTGCGTAACGCCTGAGAGCTATCTAAAGAACAAAATTATACTCTATTTTTACTAGATGAGCCCCGCGGTGTTACCCGCGGTATAACTTCAACCGCAGGTTACGTCGCGGGTCGAATCAATTAGCAACACACATAGATTTCTCAACTTTTCTTACCGAATTATAAATTTAAACCATTTAGGAATCCTCAGGAATAGACACAAAAAAATCATTTAAATCGGATCAGCCGTTTAGGAGGAGTTTAGTGACATACACACGCACAGAAGATTCATAATATATAAAGATTTTTTGTGGTAGGTACTTTTAAAGAGGTCTGCAGTCTTACTAACATTTTTTTTTCCTTACTAGCTGTGCCCGCTACTTCGTACGCGTGACATTCGGATAGTCAAGTAATTTTTAATTTTTCACCGTTTAAACTTTCCCTGGACTTCCACGAGTAATTCAAGACCAAAATTATCGAAATTGGTCCAGTAATTCTCGAGTTTTAGTAAGACAAACAACTTATTTTTATATATAAGATTAGCTTTTGTCCGCGGAACCGCCCGCGTGTACGTCGTGTCGGTTAACAAGGTAAAGAGTAACATTCCTCAAGAATCAAAGTATCTACATGTCAAGTTTCACTGAAAGCGGTACAGCGGTTTAGCCGTGAAAGCGGGATAGACAGACATACAGAGTTACTTTCGAATTTACAATATTAGTATGGATACACAAAGTATTATCGTTATCATCATAAGCCTATCGAAGTCCACAGCTGGACATAGACCGCTCCAATTGAAAGTACGAATACGTATATTTACTTTAAAGAACCTTCTTCTAATAAAAATCAATCGATGCATATATTGTCATTTCGAAACTTGCAAAACTAATTAAACTTAGTTCTTTAAAATCTATATTATAAAGCACATTCTTAAAGTAAGCAAGATTTCTACACTGGTATTATTGTTTAGTAGCTGACCCACGCAACGACACCGCGTCTTTTATGTCTCCTATTTAGTAGCGTATTTTTTTCCCCCGTTTTTGTAACATTCTTCATTGGTGCTCCGCTCCTAATGGTCTTAGCATGATGCTATGTAGCCTATAGCCTTCCTCGATAAACGTACTATCTAACACTGAAAGAATTTTCCAAATCGGACCACCGGTTCCTTAGATTAGCGCGTTCAAACAAACAAACAAACTCTTCAGCTTTATATAATAGTATAGATTTTATGAAAACAAGTTACAGCTATTGATTTTCTCATTTTCGTACGTACACACTTTTCCATCATTTGCGCGAGCTTCCAGACAATTTGACGTATCAAATGGCAATTGTATCAAGGCCGTAAGGGTCGGGATAACATAGGAACATAGTTCCCACTCAAGTCGGAAGTTATTAGTAGAATGCGAAACACAAACAAATAGTCGTTATGTAAATCTTGGTAATAATTCACCCCCTTATGATGGTTTTATTTTTATTTTTTAAATAAAATTTATGTGTTGAGTTAGTAGGTAAGTACATGTCTTACATTCAAACATTTTATACAATAAAATTAGATAAAAATACGGAATACTGATCTTTCTCATATCTTTTTTAACCGACTTCAAAAAAGGAGGAGGTTCTCAATTCGACCGTATATGTTTTTTTTTATGTGTGTTCTTGAATAACATCGTCGTTTATGAATCGATTTTAATGATTCTTTTTTTAATGGAAAGCAGAATATCCCAACGGTGGTACCATGATAAGGACACTAAGATCTCATGATGGCATCCAAGAGAAATCGAGTCGAACCTTGAAGTCGGTTTTTATTTTGGTAAATTTTATTCATTTAAGTGCTTCCTGTTTGGGAAAACAATACCTACATAAGGCACTCAAATAAATAGGTAATTTTAACTTCAAATAAACACCTACATACATGTCTAGACGGCGAATTACAAAAATGGGAACACTACAAAATGAGAATAGCAAATAAATGTAATCTTCAATAAGTACCTACTTAGATACCTAAAAAAAGCAGTTCGTTTTCGACGAGGTAAATCTAACTTGCCGCTTTCAAGACAAAACGAATGGAAAACATATTTCGATACAGGTAAGCTGTTCGAGTGGTTTTCTTTGCACTTATACATCCTACTGTTTTCTATTGTGCTGGGTTTGAAAGAAATGTGCTAACTCAATACCCCATTCTTTATAATACCGCCAATAGTTTCACGTTTATTGTATCTTTATTACTTCTTTTGTTGGAAAGTAAGCGAGTATCCTTGGTATTTCTACAAGTAACAACGTATATTGAAGTTTTGCTATGAACATGTTATTTTTTTGTTCTTAGTCTCTTTAAAGTGATATGAAAAAGTATTGCGCAAGAATATATTTATTGTAGACTAGCTTTTACACGCGGCTTCGCTCACGCAGACTTTCATTCCCTGTTTTTCCCCCTTAGGGGTGGAATTTCAAAAATTCCTTTCTTAGTGCTCACTTACTTTATATAAAGAACCTACATGCAAAATTTCAGGATTATAGCTTCAGCGGTTTGGGCTGTGCGTTGATCTCTGGGTATGTCAGTCAGTCAGTCAGTCACATTACTCTTTTATATATATATAGATTATGGCTTTGGAGATCGCGTAGATATTTAAGGTTTACTTGGAATTATTCTTCTAAGACACAGTGTCATTTGTACGAATTTTATAAAGCGTTTCACAGGAAAACAAAAACAACATATTCTGGATGAGAAACATCTAGATCCATAGCTAGAGTCCTCATGAGTCTCGTACTAACTGTTAAATTCATATAGGCAATTTAGACCAGTGTCGATAAGTTTTAAAACCAAAAAAAAAAATAGTAGAATGAAACCCATTAGAAAAGGAGGGGAATATTATATAAATGAAAGGAAAGTTGTATATATATACAACTTGTGTGTATAATAAAAAGATGTAAGCTTTTGTATTTACACTTTTGTATATGTGATAAAGTGTAAATACAAAAGTTTACATCTTTTTATTACATACAACTTTGCCATTTGACTTTTTCCATAGGACTTTTAGTTTTGCTAGAAATCGAAAAAAAAACGTTTTTTACCCTTAAAACCTCCCCCCCATCCCCTTCCCGACCTCAGATCGCCCGTAAATTATTTTTCCTTTCATTTTTATAATATTCTCCTCCTTCTCTAATGGGTTTCATCCTACTATTTTTTTTTTTCACTTTTTATAATTTTTAAAGGCTTCTGCCCTGGTCTAATTATAATAAGCCTACAAACAAGAGATATGATTGATTTTTAGATAAATAATATAGTTTTAATAACTAGATTAGATTGGAAAGGGGCAGGTAAAGAATGAAAACCAAAGAAAAATATTAAACGCAAACGAGCATGTTAGTTTAAAATCCACTTAAAGTAATATCTCAAAATTCAAAATCATTTATTCAATTAAGACACTAAGTGACATTTATGAACGTTAAATTGAAGCTACAGTTAAAAACAGACGCCACACTGCCACAGCAAGTACTGTATTATTGTCAAAGTAAATTAGATGAAAACACCAATATCTACTGCCTGCCTGTGTCGATCCATAACTACTAGTTTCCAAAATGCGTAGAGCCTTATGAGACGACGATAAGTTGTCGATACTTGTACGATACTTACGAAAAGTAGCGTAGTTTATAGCATAGTTAGTGCGTAACGCGTGTGTTTACTTGGAACTACGCGCCTATTTTCTGCTTCATCGAGAACAAGGCGGTGCGTTATCTACCTTTTTTTATTTGATCTGAGGATGAACCATACCTGAGATACTGATAAAAATCACTACTAATCAAATTACATATCATAATAATCGTCACGCATTATTTTCAATTAACAATGGTTTCTTAATAATTTAGCTCATTTACAAGACAAAGAAGTTAGAGTGATATAATGACACCTTACGCCCATGACTGTTTGTATCTAATCTCTATTGGTGAATAATAATAATATAATAATATTTATTTAATTCGACCAATACATAATTATGTTACAGTGTAGGACATTTGATTGAAAAAAAATTAGTTATTACGGGATACTTAGACTTAATTACACTAGTGTAAAACAAAGGGTCAGTATAGTTAATGTTACATTTTCGAATGCTAAAATATTAAAATTTTTGATCAAATACTTTAATCGATGGCTGCCTGAGCTAGGGTAAACCTGTGTTTCAGGCGATCGTTTGACTTTGTATTTGTAAACTGGTTGCTAGTATTTATTTTTATTATTAGAAAAGGATTTTATTTAAAACTTACAGATTAATACAAGATATTAAATATTACAAAACAAAAAGTATTAAAAAATAAAACTCAATTTTTGTTTTTTGTAAAAGACTACTTCAATGTGTCCAAAATATTTTCTGTGTCTGCATAATTAAATTTACTTAAATAGTCAGATAGTACAATTTTACATTTTTTATTATTCATGGTATATATGTTTAGTTCCTTATTAATTCTATTGTACAAAAAAGGTCCTAGAAAGAAATAAAATCTATGAACAAATTGATGGCTAGTTTGGGGTCTGGAGCATACTATATCCTTTCTTCTCCTATCTAACGGTATGGGGTTATAAGGAACTTCGGTATGTTGCTTTAAAATTGTGTGCAAGATAAATAACTGTCGTACTGTTAGTACGTTACAAGCCATGTAAAGCTGGTGTGTGGGGAATATGAATGGGCGGGAAGTTGCTACCTTAAGCACCGCTCTTTGAGCGCGTTCTAGGGGCAATAATATTGACTTTGCTGCACCACCCCATGATGTTATGCAGTAAGTGAGTATAGTTTGACACAACGTTAAGTACACTTGCTTTATTATTACATAATCGGCTAAGGTTCTTAAATATATACATTAATATACAAGGTACGGCCCAGTGCACTTCCCTGGGGAAAACCATAGCCAGTATTCCTGGCTTCAGCACTTAAATATTCTCCAATTTTTACACATTGAGTTCGTTCAGTGAGATAGTCTGAAAATAGGCGAAGTTGTGTTCCCCTTATCCCAAGCGCTTCGAGCTTGTTTAAGAGTATGGAGCAGGATATACTATCGAATGCCTTGGCAAGGTCTAAGAAAACCCCGATTGCATGCATTCCCTCATCCAGATTGTTAGCTATGTAGTTAGTTAAGTGATGTACTGCTTGATTAGTTGATCTCATTTGCCTAAAGCCGAATTGGTTTTGCGAAAGCAAGTTGTTGTCCTCGAGATATTTTATCAACCTATTGTTTATAATTTTCTCTAAAATTTTAGATAGACCTGTTAATACCGAAATGGGTCTGTAGTTATTTAGACTTGTTTTATCTCCTGATTTGAATACAGGCGTCACTAATGCTTTTTTAAGCGATTTCGGGAATACACCTTTCTCCAAACATAATTGGAATATGTAGGTTAACGGGGGAGCGAGTAAGGGCTTGAAATTTTTGAGTATAGTGTTCGAAATGTGATCCCATCCTACAGCGCAATTATTTTTTAATCGGGATATAATGTTTAATACTTCATTTATATCGGTATTTAGCAAGACAAAAGATTTAAGTTTACCTGAAAGCACGATGTTTTTTAATACAGGGGAGTTGGCAGTACTTGACTGTAAAAGTTTTTCTGCAAGATTTTTGCCCGTATTTGCAAATTGATTGTTAACTTTGTTAGTTGCTTCAGACGGGCTTATGTGACTATGTAACAAGTCTAGAGGCGGTTCGGGAGTTTTCGATTGGTATGTATTATCTTTTATAAATTTCCAGATAAGCTTGCTTTCTTTCCCGGCTTTTTGTAATTCATTTTTTCCGTATTGAATTTTTAATTTTTTCAAAAGGCTGTTGCAATAATTCCTATATCTTTTATAAGTTATCGTCAGAACTAAGTTATCCGGCTCCGATTTACATTTTTGGTGAAGTTTGTCTCTGTGTCTGATACAACGAACGAGTCCAGGTGTAATCCATGGTTTTATATTTCTGTGTTTTCCAGATAGCTTTATTGTGTCAGTATTTTTTTGTATTGCACATTGTAATAAATTAATAAAACATTCCAAGGCAACACTTGCATCATCAGAATTGTAAACGGGGTCAAAACAAATGCTGTTTATGTCACTTTCAAGACTTTTCATGTTAACTTTAGTATAACTTTTCATGCAATTTTTCTTACGTATGTTTAATTGAAGTGTTAGTAAAACAGTCTGATGATCTGTAAGCGTGGAATTAGTTACTAATGTGAGTGCAGAATTTTTTGTTTTTATGATAAAATGGTCCAGACAAGAGCCAGTTTGATGGGTAGGGTGGTAGTGTGCAGGTGAAAGTCCATGAAATTAACAAATATTTAAGTAGCTCTGTGCGTTAGTATCGATGCTCCCCGAAGCGATGTTATGAATAATTATTAAGTAAATTTATATTATTCTTTACAACTGGTACCTATACACTAATATTCTACAAACGTGAACTTTATTAGAAACCTAACTAAAAATGTGTGTGAATGACGTCATCTAACATCTAAACGTTAGTTACGTGGTCAAAACCAAATAAAAGAACAGAAGAGAATAGAGGTGTTAACGATGGTAGACAGTGATGTCTGCTAAAGTTGCTCTACTGTGACAGATGTAAAGCATGAGTGGCATCATCATGGTCACCACACTTGTTGCAAAATGCAGATAATGCAAAAATGCAGTATGGTGATCCATACAATGGTGGCCTGTTGAGATGCTTCTGCACCATTAGGCCTCCTCCGGTCTAGCACCCACCAACTAAACACGACAGCACAAAGGTTCAGGTTGGTCTTCGGTCGAGCCGGCCCCTTCGTACTCATTCAACGTGGCTCTACTACCTTGAAAAAAGTATTCAAGTATTATTTTGCCAACATTCATCATTACATTCATTAGATATTTTCCTATTTTTAGGAATTTTAATGGTTCATGGCTCTTTATCATTTTTTAAGAATAGGAACTGAAAAACTTACATTCAAATCATTGCGATTAAGCAACTCTTATTTTAAATCATCTTGAAGTCGTTTACGAGCTCAAGAAGTTGGTGTGACGCATTCGCAACCCTTGCAAGTTTGCATAATAAGCGTCCATCTGTCTTTTTAAGCGTCGCATTTAAGTCGAGCCCAGGCCTGACTATATGAACAACTTTAGTATTCATTTTAACTACGGTTACATAAATCTTTTTAAACAAATTTTGCCACTTGGAAAGAATACTAAACTATTTTTTAGCATCTATGCATAATTTGTTGTAAGCTGTTGCCAAGATTAAAACTATTTATCTCATATTCGTGTGAAGCAATTAAGGATTTTTTTTGAGAGGAAGAGGATAACCCAGTCCGCAGACAACCAGTTTCGACAATATCTTTGGTAAATCGTGTCGAGGTCTCAAATAGTACCTACATACTCATTAAGGACCACGAGCCACGCTATCTACAGTAAAGAAGCCGACACATACTATCATCGCCAAAATCTACTTATTCATGTAGGGATGCCATCTCAAAAATTGGAAAACAAGCTTGTTGTAAGCTTAAAATCCCTGGATTTTTGAGGTCAACTTCATATCATCATCATCATATCATTTTTTTATTTAATTTAGTTGAAATAAAAAGGATAGTTCAATCAGTCGAAATCATTCTTTTATTTATTTTCTTAGGGCCGGTTTTTCAATCCGCAGTTAAACGGTCTAATAACTAACAAGGGAATAAATGTATCCAGCTCTTTAACAAGCGAATAAACTTTTTGTGTTTTTCAATCGGGAGTAAACAGTCAGATAGTTACTTGATGGTCCTTCACAGCTATGTTCACTGTAATCATGCGCAAGTGAGATGCAGCTATACAGGTAGTCACACGTTAGATAAGGACCAGAAACTTTTAGACAACATTAAAGTTGACTGTTCTTTTTCTATTTCTTTTTGTCTTTTTTATGTTTGCCGGTTTGGGATATTTAATTAAATGAAATGAAAGCATTCGATTATAATTATTATTTGTCTATAATAGATGTAGTAAATAATAATTTAGTAAAAAGTCGTTTATGATATTCCTGTACTAGAGTCCATAACAATGATTAAAATCAAAATTTATAAAAATGAAATGCCGGTTTTGCGGGTGGTGCATAGTAATTTTTTAAACGGGTGTTTCTACGTTTAATAAATATGTGTTTAAAAGTAAAAAGTATATTTGTATTTATGTCAGTTCTCTGTACCTATTGGTGACGAGCAGATTCCCTAGCGGCAAGTCGCAGAACTAACGTATGACAGATAAAAATACGTATACACGTTAACATTCCACTTTTAGAATACTGTTTACCCTCACGAAGTGGTCCTAAAGTATTTTTTTTCCTACTCCGTAGACGTCAATCAATGAAATCATTGTAGAAAGAATTTAAATGGTGACGAGCAGATTCCCAAGCGGCAAGTCGCAGAACTAACGTATGACAGATAAAAATACGTATACACGTTACATTCCACTTTTAAAATACCTACGTATTTTTTACTTCTCCGTAGACGTCTATCAATGAAACAATAACAATGCACTCGCTCTGTACATTAAACTGCCAGGTAGAAGTGTCTGTCATACGTTAGTTCCGCAAACGGCCACTAGGGAAATCTTCTCGTTACCAATAGTACAAGCTCTGTTTTGTTTCGAACTAGATAGCAGTGTGTGAAATAAAAATTCTTCATCTTCTCTATAGTATCTATAACCTATATTTCTCTAATAACCCTTTTTACCTCAGAACAAAAAGTCAATCGAGTCAAAAACATCCATAATCTATCAAATATTCAACAACGACAACGTACTTAAACTTTACCACAAATAGGTACAAGAGAAATACACAACGTCAAATCACTATTCTACAGAATAAAACACTAACTGAGGTTTGAAAGCACAGATAAAGTTATCAGTCAGATTACAGCTTTATTCGTCTGATAACTGATGTCTGACTATTGAAAGACCCAAAATTACGCTAACTGAGGAATAAATGCTATTTGACTGTTTATCTGACTATTGAAAAACCGGCCCTTATTCAGTTTTAATTAAATAAATTTAGTTGTTTTTCGTTAAAATCAGTGATAAAAACTAAATTCTTAGTTTTGAAAATGCTTTTCAAAAAGTAGTTTACTTTTCACAACCTTCTTTTTAAAAGCATACTTATTTGTTGAATGTTCAGAGTTTTCTAAATAAAGAAGATGAAACGACGAAAAATTATAACAGTTAAAACTTTTAATTTTTGAAAAGGATGTAAGTATCCGTTTGGTTGCAAGGACTGAATTATCACTTTTTTGTAATGCTTCCATTTTTAAGCGAATTATGTGAGTGTATGAGAAACAAGTATGCCTCCGAGACAGGATTTTAAAAAATCATAACAGGTGGCTTTTCTAAGCTTTCGAAATAATACTTAGCAAACGCGTTTTTGAATGATAGAGAAGCTGTTTATACTAAACTTCGGCTGTGTCGCGGTCTCAAATAGTACCTAGGTACATACTCATTCAGCAGCACGACCCACGCCATCTACAGTAAAGAAGCCGACACATAATAACATCGCCAAAATCAACTTATTTATTTATGACATACAGCTGTCAGGTAAAAAAAAATACTTTTGACTTTAAGGCGCACCCTAGACGATCAATTATATTGCGAAATATTCCATATTGTGCAATATTATTGACCGTCTAGGACCAATATTGAAGATTGTGCAATGGTTGAACAAAAGTTTGAGCGAGTTTAATTTTTATTGCCCAATATCTTTTTATTGCATCGTGTAGGGTCAATATTGCACAATATTTTTTAGTCTTTGTTTCGTTTTGACGTAGTACACATGCGAGTGATGCAAAGCTGGCGGACAATGTTTTTAATTAAAAACAGAGTTTATCGTCGAATGTATTCAATGATAAAGAGAATTACCGTCTCTATGGAATGTCAAGAATAAAGAATATCATGACTGATAAAAAATGCTGGTTATGAAACACTAGCTGACCCACGCAACGTCGTTTGCGTCTCCTATTGCCCGTAGCGTGATAATTTCCCCCGTTTTTGAAAAATTCTTCATTGGTGCTTAGCGTGATAATATATAGCCTATAGCCTTCCTCGATAAACGGGCTATCTAACACTGAAAGAATTGTTCAAATTGGACCAGTAGTTCCTGAGATTAGCGCGTTCAAACAAACAAACAAACTCTGCAGCTTTATAATATTAGTATAGATATAGTATTGATTGTTGATTAAATTGCTTGTCGTGGGAGAGCCACGCTTCGGCATGAATGGGCCGGCTCGACCGGAGTGATACCACCGCCTCACAGAAAACCGGTGTGAAACAGCGCTTGCGCTGTGTTTCACCAAGTGAGTAAGGATACCAGAAGCCTATAAATTAGAGTACTTTAATTTTGTAACTTAGTTAGACATCTCGAGTAAATTGAATAAAACTAACTCTGTAAACGCAGATCATTATGACATTATAGATTTTGTTCTAAAACCTAAACATTTTTTTTTTGAAATGTCAGAGAATATTGAAAATTTTAAAATAATGACAATCGGATGATAAATTTACCGAAAAATAATAATTTTTGCGTTTAAAAATTTTGAGTGATGTTAATTTCTACTATTTCATAATATTTCAATAAAGTGGCTGTTGTACTGACAATGATTTTTGAACTGTCTACGCTAATGTCAATGTCAATCTGTCAATGTCATTTAATAATATTGTTCATGTTGTGCAATTTATCTTGTAGTTTTTACCAATATTCTTGACGAATACTCGTTCGAATTTGTCAGTTCAATTAGTCTGTACTGATCAATAGTTACACGTACAAGAAGTCTCATAGTTTATAAAAATGCGGCTGGTTGATGCTTCGAAACTTTTGGAACTTCAAAACAAACCCACTAACATTCGAAATATCTGCATCGTGGCCCACGTGGATCATGGAAAGACTACTTTGGCAGATTCGTTGATATCTAGTAATGGTATTATATCGCAAAGAATGTCGGGGAAGCTGCGTTACCTTGACAGCAGGCCGGATGAACAAGAGAGGGGAATTACTATGAAAAGCAGTAGTATATCCTTGTATCACTCTGTAGACCAGCAGGAGTACTTGGTAAACTTGATAGACTCTCCGGGCCACATTGATTTTTCAAGTGAAGTGTCAACAGCTGTGAGGCTTTGTGATGGAGCAATTGTTGTGGTAGGTATTTCTGTTGTTTACATCATCACCGTGGTAGGTGTGCCTTATTAAATATTGTTTTTATTGTTTGCCTTATTAATTTTACTAGTTAATATGGGCTAACAACAACAGACAACTAAAGTACTCACCCCTTCATCATCAGCCTATCGCAGTCCACTGCTGGACATAGGCCTCTCCAATTGCACACCACTTAGTTCGATCCTCGGCTTCTCGCATCCAGCTTCTGCCAGCCGTCCTGCTTAAATCATCACTCCACCTGGCCTGTGGACGTCCTACCCTACTCACCCCTTATTCTGTGGTATTTTATAATTCAATTCTGTAATTTTTAAAGTTTAAATTAACACAGAACTGTTGCTTAACATTAAATAGTGTTCATGAAAAGGGGATAAGATTTCCTCGATTAAATAGTTAATTAATTAATACTCAAGAAATTACCACAAAACTGGAGACAAACCTGTGAAAATTTCTTATGGTGAAAATTCTCCAAACTGTAAATTATAACTATGTTGAGTTATGTTTTCTGTGCTGCTGTCTGTTGAAGTTGATCCATTTTGTTTTCTCATCATGATTAGTTATATATCTTTGTGCATTATTTTTATCTTAAAACTTACAGCCTTAAAGTTGAAAGTAACACAGAGCTGTTACTTGAATTTAAATAATGTTTACGAATAAGGGGGTAAAACCCTATGTGTAGTGTGAGTCGATGATCAGTGTTAATTAATGATTTGTCAAATATAGTTTGTGGTTATGTCGGTAAAGTGTAGCCTATGTGAAGGACATAGGCTACTCTTGTAATCAAAGTCTTGTCGTTCAAAAACCAAACAATCTCCATGCCAAATTTCATTGAAATTTATAATCTATATATATCTATAATATAAAAGAAGAAGGTGACTTACAAAGAGGTAGATCAACGCTCAGCCCAAACCGCTGAACCGCTGAAATTTTGCATGTAGATTCTTTATATAACGTAAGTGAGCTCTTAGAAAGGCATTTTTGAAATTCCACCCCTAAGGGGGTAAATCAGGGGATGAAAGTCTGCGTGAGCTAAGCTGCGTGCACAAGCTAGTATTATAATAATGTCTTTTTATTTCCAAAAACTTTAAAAAACAGTATTTTTCTTATAGCTATTTAAATACTAGTTTTAATTTATCATTGGAACCCCACTCTGGGTGTAGGCCTCCAGCTTAATCCATGTTTTTCTGTTTTTTGCTCTTGTTCTCCAGTCTCTTCCCATCAATCAATCCATCTGTTCCTTGGGTGACCTCTTTTTCCCCTTGTTCTTTTCCATGTTGCTTCTAGTGTCCATCAAGTAATAATATTACTTAATATGAAAAAAAATAAAAAAATATTGTACTGTTTGTTTTCCAGGTGGATGTGGTTGAGGGAGTATGTCCGCAAACCAGATTGGTTTTGAAACAAGCATACTCAGAGAATATCAAAGCTGTACTAGTTCTTAACAAAATTGACCGACTTATATTGGAGATGCAATTGACACCGCTTGATGCATATGTACATTTGACGCAAGTGTTAGAACAAGTCAATGCTGTAATGGGAGAACTTTTTGCCACTGAAATTTTGGAAAATGAAGAAATTACGCTTGATAAACAGGTTAGTTCCTTTTTATACAAGTGTATTGTCGTCGTTATATAATAGTAGAGTAACTGGACGAGTAAGCTTCGCTCAGTATTTTTTTTGGAAAATTTTCTAAAAATGAATCCTAGCTAGATCGATTTATCGCCCGTGGAACGACCTGCATACTAAATTTCATGAAAATCGCTTTAGCCGTTTCTGAGATTGAGATCATAAATATGTACAAGAATTGCTTTTTTAAAGGTACTAAATTAAATAGAGCCTCTACTATACAAGGTGGATATGACAATACGACCTTAAATGAAACCGTGGGCTATTTAAATGTGTTGGTTTACTTTGGGATTGTTTAATTTATCCGAAAACGGATATAAAAAAAAATCAAACAAACTAAATGCCTTAAAAATTAGAACCAATAACGACACCATTTGTAATTTAGGGTCACTAACCTGCTGTCCCGAACGGCGGCGGCGACCGTAAAATAGTTACCTAATCGACGCGCGATGTAGGTTGATAAAGTAGATACCTACTTTATCAACGTAAGCTAAATAGCACTAGTAATATTATGTATTCACGTTTTCTTTCTAATTACTCAGTCACCATAATGATAAAAAAACTAAAACTGCAAGTTTTCAAATTTGGTCATCTCGTGTTGAGGTTACAACTGGAAGTGGAAGAGCATTATCTCTATTAGGACTAAAAGATTGATTATTCTCGTATCTCCTGTATAGTTTGTACAATAATCCGACTATTGGTAGGTAGAATAAACGAACATTCGTCGTAAATTAATATCTTGTCCGTAGTAAACTATTTACTAGTCGTATAAGTGTAACCGAGTCGAGGCATTGTTTCATTTAAACTCACACAAAATAACACAACGCTACGTAATAACTAATAAACTTAACTAATGAGACATGTCACTGTAAATGTAAAATCACTACAAAATAAATACGTAGGTATACAAAACTAATAGGTACAACAAAGCGACACAGGGCTCCCCCGCCGATGGCATCGGCTACTTCAAAGGTAGTGCGTGCGACGCGGCGACGACCCGACGGTAGGTGTTACATCGGTCATTAACCCAACAACATCGTGTAGTAAATTTCAAAAATGAAAAATAGTGTCCTATGGCTAAACTACACCAATTTTAATGAAATTTTGAAGGTGGAATTGTATCATGTGAAGGTAGGTCTAGTTCAAATTACGCTCTTATTGTCATATCCACCCTGTATATTTATTTATTGTTGAATCAGCAGCAGATCAAATAACACCTCTTTTAAGATACTATAATATTTTGATATACCTGCCTGAATAATAACACTATCAATCAAAATTGTCCATTTGTATATATTGAACTCTTCAAAATGCAATTTTACAACTTACTAAAAGTAAAAGTTTAGTTTTGTCCATATTCTCATGAAATTGATAATTCTGATTTACAGGAAAAGAAAGAAGATTTGAAAAAAGAAGACAACAACTTCTATGACTGGACTTCTGCTCTCGAAGATTCTGATGATTCCAATTTATATTTCTCCCCTGAACAGGGGAATGTCGTATTTGCGAGTGCTGCTGATGGATGGGGTTTTACTACTCATACTTTTGCTAAGCTGTTCTCAGATAAACTTGGTGGGTATTTATTTATTTGTTTTTAGGTTGAGTGGAGCTTTTATTTATAAGATAGTTATAAGTAAAAGCTAGTTTAGAAACATTCACAAATAACAGTACATCAACAACCCATAATGTCCCACTGCTGGGCTCGGGTCTCCTCTCAGGAGAGGGTAAGGCCATAAGTCCCTACACTAGCCGAGTGCGGGTTGGGGACTGGCAAGACAATGTTGTGGCTACGTAACCTTGCCGTTGAATGTTTGTAAGCTGCCCGAAGGCCTCCAACTAAGCTTCACAACTGTTATCCTATCATAACAACCGGGATTGACTGCTTAATGAATCACTGAGAGACTCATGGTATTGTGCCACTAGTGACCACCCCCAATGATAGTATGTTATGGAATAACTAGCTGACCCACGCAACTTCGTTTGCGTCTACTTTTGCCCGTAGCGTGATAATTTTCCCCCGTTTTCGAAACATTCTTCATTGGTGCTCCGCTCCTATTGGTCTTAGCGAGATGATATATATCCTATAGCCTTCCTCGATAAATGGGCTATCCAACACTGAAAGAATTTATCAAATCGGACCAGCGGTTCCTGAGATTAGCGTGTTCAAACAAATAAACTTTTCAGCTTTATAATATTAGTAATAGATTAGAAGAGTTATTGAGACTAGTTACATACCTACAGTTATATAGCAATACAACTAATTAAAAAGTTATTACACATAACATTTCTTCAATTCTGTAAATTTTACGTGAATGCGGGCTGAATGAATGGTTTGTGCATGAGTAATTTAAGATTATTAAATTTTAGGAACCAGTTTTATTTTGGTAATTCATCGAAAAATGAAACTTTCACAAACTAGGTTGTAATTTTAAGTATAAAGTAAAAATTAACTACTGACACTATTATTATTATTATTTCATTTGAAAAATATCTTGTTTTTAGGAGTAAAGGAGGAAATCCTTCGAAAAGTGCTTTGGGGTGACTTCTACCTCAACACAAAAACAAAACGTTTCATGAAAGGTGCACAAGAAAAAGCAAAAAAGCCTCTTTTTGTTCAAGTAATACTAGACAACCTTTGGAATGTTTATGAAACTATAGCAATGAGAAATGAGAAAGAAAAGGTACCAGTTATATGTGAGAAACTTGGTATTAAACTCTCAACTAGAGACCTAAGACACACTGATGCTAGAATCCAACTACAGTCACTTATGGTACAATGGCTTCCATTATCTGACACAGTACTAAATATGGTATGCAAAAAACTGCCATCTCCTAAGGAAATTCTACCCGAGAAGGTCGAAAAACTAATGTGCTCAAGAATAAGAGATTTTGATTCTTTTGGTCCTGAAACTCAGAAACTGAAAGAAGACTTTTTAGCCTGTGATAGTAGTAATGATAAACCTATAATTGTTTTTATATCGAAAATGTTTAATGTTGATAAGAGTATGTTACCTGAAAACAAACCTAAGCCTTTGACTCCGGAGGAAATGGCTATAAGGAGAGAAAGAGTAAGACAGTTGCGGGAGGAGAAGAAACTGAACAATGGAGTTGTTAAAGATGCTAATACTGAAGAAAAGAAAGTTGATCAAGAAAAGAAAGTTGATGAAGAAAAGGAAGTTATTGAAGAAGAAGAGAATAAAGATCAGCCTATTTTTATTGCTTTTGCAAGAATTTTTAGCGGTAGACTTAGGAGAGGTGATAAGGTTTATGTTTTAGGTCCCAAACATGATCCGTCCAAGATACTTAATATGAATTATGAACCAGATCCTAACAAGAAGTTAAAAGATTTAATGAGTGATGAACACATAACCTGTACAGAGTAAGTAATATCTTAATATTTAAGTTGTTAACAGCTGAATTCAAGTCAATTTCATAAACCTAATCCTGTTTGTATTTTAATTGCAGAATAAAGTCATTGTATATTTTAATGGGAAGAGAAATGGAAGCTATTGATGAAGCTGTAGCTGGCAATATTATAGGTTGGTATTTGAAATATTTTACATAATAATATCCTAAGTTTCACCATAAATAATATGTATTAATAAGTATTGGATATCACTTCTTTCCATCACTGAGATAAGGTAATAAAAATGTTCATATTCCAACTTCTCAAATTAATTACTACCCTAATTAGTACAATTTTTATTTGCATTCGGATCTTTGTGCAAAAAATAATTATTGTAGATATCAATTTCTTGCGTGCCACACAAATTTTACCGAAGATAATGAGACAGTAAAACCACTGCAAAAAAATGAACTCTTAAAAAGTTTTAATAATAACGGCGACATGAGTGAATGTTTATGAATCTGTAAATGTGAACATTGTTGCCTACTTTAAGTTTGTGAGAAATGCCAGATGTTGATCAAATAATCCTGTTGATAATTTTATTGTAACATTACAGGTATTGGCGGCCTAGAAGACCATGTTCTAAGGACAGCTACATTGAGCAGCATGATTGCGTGTCCAGCATTTAGTGAAATGCAATATTCCGTTGTGCCTATACTAAGAGTTGCTTTGGAACCTACTTATCTTTCACAGTTGCCGCAGTTAGTCAAAGGTATATCTTTGATAGTATTAATAATAATGATTTTCTTTTTCTCCTACAGAATTCATTTGTAAGGTTAAACTTTTAATATACATATTTATTATTTAACTGCCTCTGTGGCGCAGTGGTAGCGTACTGCGCTACAGCGACTGCTCTGCTTAGCTTGAGACTAGATGGCGTTGTGTGTAAGATGTCTGTGATATTTATTTATTATTTTATTTGTGGGAGTCAGGAAGCCAAACTAGGATACCCACTGTGCTAAGGATTTCTGACTCCTAACTGGATACAGTTCAGCTAGGAATTGGTCATTTTATTTGTAACTGAAGAAACTGTGGTAGAAGTCCAAACCCTCCTTTCTAAGGAGTGGCTTCTCCAGCAGTGGACTATTAGAGGCTGTTGATATAGAACCTTACTGACTCAATCAGCTCTCGCTGCTGACAGCAATAATGGTACTTAGGACGTACATCGATTGAGTGGTATAATAGTCAATTTATTTTTGTTAGCAGAGTATTCCCATTTGCAGGGAAGTTTGATATGCATGAACCCAATAAAAAGATTTTGGGTTTGATTTGGAATTAAGTAGGCACATTTATTTTACAAGTATTGCAGGAGCCTGTAATTAGAGTGAACATCCAAAGCTTTAAAATACTTATTTATCGGACATTCGGTTCATCGTTATAATAATAACATGTGGTTTATATGACATTGCAAGTACCTATAACATTTTACTAACAATAGTCAGGTGTCAGTAGCCACCAGCCAGTGTCAGTATTCACTATAAAAAAATATTATAAACCTTATTCTGCTATGTTGTAGGACTGAAATTGCTTAATCAAGCTGATTCTTGCGTTCAAGTATTGCTGCAAGAGACCGGAGAGCATGTACTAGTCACGGCAGGAGAAATACATTTAGAGAGATGTCTTGAAGACCTCAAGTAAGTACATCTCTTAGTAGTCTTAAATGTTAGATATGCCTAGTAATAAAAACGAATTATAAACTAAAAAGAACAATTTTTGTAAATGTAACCTCAATTTCATGTACACTCCTAATAATAGCAGTGTTTCTGTGTTGAAGGTCAATTTAAACCAATTTCACACCATTATCAGAAAACAGATTTTGATCCATAGATAAGTCAAACTTCAACTTAAATTCTGTCAAACTTTTTTAAGTACTTAAATGTGAATTACGATTTTTTATGTAATATAATTCATTTTCCAGGAATAACTACGCCAAAATTCCAATAACAGTATCAGAACCTATAGTGCCCTTCAGAGAAACCATTATAGAACCACCGAAAATAGATATGGCTAATGAAGAAATAGATGCACAAAACGTCATAGACAAAGAAATCAGTAAAGATATAGACCCAGTCATAACAGTTTATTCAAATAACAAGCAAAGCAGAATAAAAATAAGAGCGAAACCAATACCTAGTGAAGTAACAAATTTATTAGATAAATCAAGTGATTTACTTAAAGCCATTTCACAACACATTAAAACTCTGCAAGGCTTGTCTAAAAATAATAATATTGAAACTAAACTCGGTGAACTCCAAATTAATGGTACCAAACATACACTGTCGGATCGTATGCTAAAACTAATACAAGCATTCAAAGATGAACTTGCGAGCATTTGCGCTAAATTAAGCCCAGAGTGGAAAGACATTGTCAATCAAATTTGGTCCGTAGGGCCTCGGAATTGCGGTCCTAATTTGCTTCTCAATCAAACGAATGATTATTTCACTAAGTATTTACATCATGAAAAAGACCTAAAGGAAGATCCGAGGTTTGAATATGAGAGTAGTTTTGTGAATGGGTTCCAATTGGCGTCGTTAGCTGGACCGCTGTGTGATGAGCCAATGATGGGAGTTGCTTTCTGTGTTGAAGAGTGGATATTAGAAAGTGATAGTGGAGAAGATGTTTCACATACATTTGGACCACTTTCAGGTAAAGTTTTTCCTTATGTAGTACATTTTGTTTTTCTATCCTCTCCACAATGTATTCTATTATGTTTTTACTCTGTTTGACTGCCTCGGTGAAGTAGTATTAACGTATGCGACTGTTGCGTTTGAGGTCTCGGATTCGGTTTCCGAGTCTGACCGAATGTTTGTATGATTTGCACATATTTGTTTTGGAGTTTAGGTGTTTTCTATGCATAATATATATGTATTTACGAAAAAGTTCAGTAGCCTAGTCTCCATAGTCTCTGCTTAGTTTGGAACTAGATGGCGTTGTAAGAATGTGGTGGAATATAATTATATTATTATTTTATATGATTACGATTTCACTATGCTACAGATACTAAATTAAGTGTTTGACCATTGCGACGTGTCGAGGTTATTGAAGCCCATTGATACGGCATAGCCACAGCTTATTGACAATCAATGGCAACAATATCCGCTTACAGCAGAAAACTATTTCTTATATTTTTATATTTACACGCAGCTTCAGTCAATAAAGTTTTCGAAGATGATAAGTAGTTTCTGTGCTAATTTACAGTCAAGTTTCGTACAAATCAAACCTGATTGACTAACATACATCAGTAAAAGCTATCGCATTCATAATGGCAGTAACTAATAGGGGTTGTTTTTGAAACCATTTGACGATGCTTGATTTATTTGAGACCCGATAGGGTCCTTTGTGACATGGTAAAATGACCTTCGAGACTTTACTTGTTTGTCTGAAGTCCAACTTTTACCACATCTATCTATATTCAACAAGTAATTTCGAGCTTTATTCAAATATTAGAAGCAAACGAAGTTTATTAACCGACTTCAAAAAAAGGAGGAGGTTCTTAATTCGACTGTTTTTTTTAGGTTTGTTACCTCATAACTTTCGACTGGGTGAACCGATTTTGATGATTCTTTTTTTATTTGAAAGCTGGTGCTTCCCGGGTCCCATTTAAGTTTGGTCCAGATTGAAGTCGGTTTTTTTTTTTGTTATTTTTTTTTTTGTTTCTGTACTGACTAAATATGTTTTTGTGTTTTTTTTACACAGGCCAAATTATGTCAGCTGTAAAGGACGGGTGTAGAAAAGCGTTCCAAGCGCAACCCCAACGTTTGATGGCTGCCATGTATTCGTGCGACATTAGTGTGGACCAGAAAGTATTAGGTAAGTCATTTATGATAACGTAGTATCCATTATGTGACATCGAATTACACCTTATACTTTAATCTATTTCAGAATCAAATAAAAGTTTAACCCGTGTTTACTTATAGATGCATGTGCGCTCCCAGGAATAAGTAAAACAACAACCTTTAACAAACCTTAATGTTCTTTTAAGAAAAATGTTCAAAAGTATTTTTATTTTACTGAAATATTATAGTTTTGAAAAAAAAAAAACTTCATCTAAGACCATACATTTCTATAACAATAAAGCTTCACAGTAACCAAATAAATCAATTGATCCACACAGGAGAAAAAGGAAGGGACACCTTTTTTTTACAAGCTTTTAATTAACTTGCAATTTATGTATGTATGCTTGTATGTTCGGGTGGAATCTTGCAACGCAATTTTGAAGCAGATATCTTCAACCGATTCTGCTGAAATTTTGCAAGCATATGTATACAACGTGACAATACCATATTATAATGACATGTAGCTGATCTGATGCTGGAGCTGGAAGGTGGCCATAGGAACTCGTATCGTATAATGTACAGACACGTCGCAACATCATCGAGTTGGGACTCGTTTGATTCCTCTCGAGGCATTCCAGTAAAAGCTTGTTTTTAAAAAGCTTTTTAATTTAATTTATGAATGTATGTCCCTGCCAAAATGACTCTACTTTGCCTGATGGAAAGCATAAGCAGAATCCAAGAGTAGTGGTCACCATACTCATTGCGAATGCAGACAGTGCAGCAAAGCGACCCACGTCTTCCACACCATGGCAGCCTAGTGATGCCTCTGCATCATTGGGCCTCCGGTCTCGCACTCACCAACGAAACACGACAGCACGAACGCTGTCATTTTACGTTGATTTTCTGTGCGAGGATAGTACCGCCCCGGTCGAGCCGGCCCGTTCGTGCTGAAATCAACGTGGCTGTACTACCTTATGAAGTGAACTGTTTTGTTTTTAGTTGATAAAAAAGTATGCAAATTTTTCTACCGATTGACCAACATAAAAAATGGTATTTAACGTTTTAATCCGTATTTATCTATAAACATTGATAATAACTAAAAAAATATTTCTTACTATTGTTTATATGAAAATCTAAATTTTGACTCTCAAAATCGGCCGTCAAAATATTTTAATCTGATGGATTTATCTCCGCCTAGAATGGCAGAGTAAGTTAATATTTTTTTTAATCGCATAGGACATTCATTTTCTCACACATTGTGTTTGACACAAAACATGAGGATGGTGCTGTCCTAGTGACTCAAAACTTACCAATTTTCAAAAATTACAAACGATTGTTAAAAAATATATAAAAATAAAAGATCAGTTAAATTTATTTCTTCTAATTACAAATATTGTAATTTCTACCACTACTATTTACAATTTGTTATTTTAAGTATAAATATGATCTTACATATAAGTTGTAAATTAACTTAAATAACTAAATATAAATGCACTGGAAAGTAACACAAAATCAACCACTGGTTTCTTATCACATTTCTTTTGTGTACAATAAAAATGTATTTTTTTAATTATTCACCATTGGTGGGGATATTATCATAGTTTTTAAATCCAATCTTATACCTAATAGTCATGGTTATATCTATTTCTTACAATGTGATCGATATTCATATCAACAATATTAATTTACCTACTTTTTCCGAATAAACCAATTAATAAAAAGCTTTAAATGAACCAAATACGAATTACACACCTTCATAAATTTTGTAAAACGGTTTGGGACTTATTTTAGGCACTTTAGCATATTAATGAAAATGGCGGCTCTGCGACACTATCACCTTAGCCATTCCAAACAGATAACAAATTCATATCTCACATCAAACAAAGACACCTTACACTTCAAGAACTTAAACGATTTATTTCAACGTATTATTCTAATAAATGCAGGTTGTACTGAGTATTTCATAGGCATTTGATTAAATTTCGCCACACTAAACATACATGTTTAGAGCGGGAAAGTTAGTAAGCATTCGACATTAAATTAAATTCGGAATACGTAAGCGAAAAAAGCATCCTGACATTCATTCCAAGTATATGTTGAATCCAAAGAGGCGGAATCGGTTAATATAAAGCCTCCATGGAGCCAACAAACTTTTTTCTATATTCTAAATTTAAAAATGAGTATGTACGTTTAGCCTAATTGATCCAGTGTAATGACCGTGCTAGTTCGATAACTTTGTACCATGGGAATGGGGGATAATCATCTGTTGATCGCCTAACTCTTGCGACCCGAGATCTCCTGTTGTAATACGGATCGCTGTAGCTGTGTGAGTGGTATCTGTTGTATACAGGCTGCTTGTCCGCGTATGAGTGCGATTGAGAATAGTCCACTTTGTAGGCTCCTGTGGTGCTCTGGATAGTCAAGCCAGAGGTAAACCGGTTCTTGTATGCTGTAAACATTTTTTAACTATCAATTATATAATTACTAATACCATTGTCACATACGCTACATAGCACTGTAGAAATACCAATTAATACGTGGCCCACCAATCAAGTCACCACATATTCTATAATAATAATCAGTTCTGAAGTCTAGATAACTGTCTCTGTATGACGAGTTTACAGAAGCTTTCAGAAAAGCCAATTAGGTATTCATGTCTCTGTCCGTTCCATATCATTATACGATTTGTGATGTTGTTTCATATAAATTGTAGTCAATATAGGAGTACTCACGTGAATGAAAAGCAGTGGTCGGTCGAACGCACATCATTCCGTACACTCTGATCCCGGGCACCGAGGCATAGGTTGGCTGGTCATGGGACATTGGCCCTTCTGAAACAGTTATTAATAATAAAAATTAGAACCTAACACATATCACAAACGGTCCTCTGATCCCTGAAATCAGGGAGATATCAGGGTCCTCTGATCCCTGATATCAGGAAAATATCAGGGTCCTCTGATCCCTGTGTAGTGTATTATTTATTGTATTTAAATGTGTTGGTATTGTTCTTCCTACACATTTAAATATAATGTGCAGGTAAGACAATACCTACTCATTATATCGTAACTACACACAGAATAAACTAACGCCCTCATCACATAAGCATTTGTCCAAGCTGGGAATCCAACCCACGACCTTTAGTTTGACAGTCAGGATCTCTAAACACTACACCAATGGATCCATCAAATACAGTCTTCAATGTCTTCATACTATACTCACATATTATTTTTAGTTAGTATAATTACATAGAAAGCTTCGATCATTCAAAATGACGTAGAAAACAAATACGACTGCAATATAATAGGTGTAATAAGTGACAGAGAGACTGGCTAATAAGTTCTGGTTGTAGCCAAACATTAGTTTAAACTTAAACATACTAAGTTCAACATGTGTCGTAGACCCCGAAACATCTGAGAAACTAATCAATGTTATCGATTCTGCAAAATCTAAAGGTATGTTTTTTTTTATTTATCACAATAATAGAAGTAGGTATAAGTCATACAATGACTTTGTATTTTCTAGTTACAAATATGTCCAACTATTTCCGAATGAGGAAGTCGGATATTTTAAGGTAGAACTTATCAAATTAGGAAATCTAAGAATTCCTATAAAGGCTTTCAGCTTGTTCTTGAATCACATTTCATGTTACATTATATTGTAGACACATTTTCCTTAGTACGAATCTCTACCCGATGACTGATGACTACCTGATAAGACGCGATGTAGTGACTATGACCTAAGACGATTTTTTTCTAAAATTCCATATATTTGGCAATTTACCTTAAATTCTGACTATTTATCAGACTAGTATTTAAAATTTAAGAACGCAATTGTGTGTGTTTTTAGTTTAGGTTACCGACTTTACGGCAACAGCGAATTAAAATGTAAATGAGACATTTATTTATTTATTTATTTTATAGTTAAATAAAACGGTAAAAACCAATTACATTAATTGAGATATTTTATTGTTTTTATTATAATGCTTAAAATTTAAAAAATAAACAATTACATACCTAATATATGTTCTTCGGGACATTTACAGATGACCAGGTAGTGTGACTTGCCGGTCCTGATGTTCTGTAACGCCAATAGTGACCAATCCCGTGGCGCACGGCATTCTCGCATCTCTGATACTGCCTCGCAAGTCTTCACCAGTGTCACCGCCTTACTTGCATACTGTGTAATAAAACACAAATAAATAACTAGTCGATTCTGACTTTCCCACAACACTGGCACTATCCAGTTCAATCTGCAGGTATACATGATTAGGTTATCCTGTTCCAGCTATACATACACTATTAAATCACTGCCTCGTTCGTCTAGCGACTGGCGATCAAGAGGACTCGGGTTCGAATCCCGAGTCGGGCCAAAAGTGTTATTGAGTTTTTCTGATTATAGAAATACTTAGTAACAACTCGGAGTTTGGAAGTTGGGGTCTGAATCCCCGTGCTTCGGAGAGCACGTAAAGCCGTCGGTCCTGCGCCAGATCTCTCCCTGGTCGTGTCGGTTAACCGTCCCATCGGATTCTGAGAGAGAGGGAATAGTGCACCTGTGTTTGCGCACACACTGCGTAGCTGGCTAGTCTCTGTTGAGACTGGCCGCGGTGGCCGTTGTCGGCTAGGAGAACGTTATTACTATTAAATCAATCCACATAAGCAATACTTTATTTTTCTTTCTACTATCTTTTGTTTCTATCTTGCGTTGAAAAGTATAGTATGGTAGTTCTAAAGTATCTGGTTAACCCCAATTAATTTGGCTCTTATGACGTAGGTGAAACAAATTAAACTACGCCTCCGCCGTCTTTATCTTTGGCTAAATAGGCACAAATAATATGTATGTGTACTTAAAGGTTACACTATTACAGCTATTTAACTTCCACACAGAATGATAAAAAACTGCTTAAAATAAGTTAAACTAAAAAACATAAAGAAGCAAAATTAAATGGTGTCTCCATATATAAATATATTTAAATTAATTATCCTAATAATACTCGTACTAAATACCCATGGGGACAATTCATCGAAGTACGGTGAGAAGAAGCCTGCCTAGTCAAACTAAGTATGTAAATACGTATAACAAGTTAATTGAATTTATCTTTGGTAATACGGTTCAGTTAACAAGACAAGTACCTGCAAACTGTCCATTATTTAGTAAATCATGACACAAACATCATTAAGTCGTGAGAACACAGCAGCTTGTGTATAACAATAGGCTTCAAATGAAGTCTATTACTATAAATAGGTACTAACAAGACGGTTCCAACGACAAAAACTAAAAGGCATCTAATTTGTGACCGGTCTAACTTAAATAATGTTTGCATAAAAAACTGTTGTACGTACAAAAAAAAGGTTTGAAAACCAATACCGGTAAATAAGACATTCCATTAGATCTACAAGAATAAAATTTATGAATGTACAAAATATTTGCAAAATAACAAAGTTCCCAAACCAGATTTATCAAGTATGAAACTGCTAGTTAAATTATTGAGTTAAAAAATTCCCTGCAATGAAGTCTCAAACAGTTTTATAATTAAATCGGACAATAAGCACAAAGGAATGTTAAAATTAGTAAAACTAATTGAAGGACTACCATTACCTTCTTTTTGGAATCGGTGGTAAGTCGTGTAGTATGCAAGTCATCGGCGTTAAGGCTGGCTGAACACGGGTCTCTATATCGGGCTGGGCATGCGCAAAGAGGTTGAGTATAGTTGAGCCGTACATACACAGCGTTGCAAACCTGGAAAATAATATTTAATTATGTGGTCTATTATATTCAAATCATAAGTTCAGAGAGTTCTGTTCTGTGTTAGCTGAAGCTAAAACTTATGCGGTACAAAATACTGAATAGATATTAAACACTTATAACTTGGAACTAATGTAGGTAATTCACGATATCACGCTGATCGTGGCCTTTGTTTTTCCAAAAGCTTTGTGGCATTGCACCTTATCTGGATCAAAAGCTGTTACACGTTTATGAGAAAAAAAAAACATTGTCTTTGAAAGTCAATATTTCAAGAACTTACTCACGATAATCTAGGAATTGGCCAAAGCGTTCGTTACATGTGTCATGTTAGAACAATAGTGACAATTACCTGTTGAATGGCGCATTCAGGTAACAAATAGATGTGTTGATTGTGAGGATAGTAGTGGTACTTTGTTGGCTTCGCTAGAACCGACGTCGACCCAGCAGGAAGAGGCACTGTCTGAAATCAAAGAAAATATGATTTATGAATCTCTTCATTCATAACAACGACACGAATACAAAAGAAATGACGTTTGCGAATAAGACTGTTTTGCAAGTCTTACTTGTAAGAAGGTACATGGAACAATTTGTGATGAAAGCGCGTCTATTTATCCGAGTTGTCATTAGTTATCGTAACAATGATGAGAAATCGTTCAACGTTGGTCTCGGATCGCGAACCACAATCTCATGCGTCCCGTTTATCTTGCCGACAAGTTTCTGTGTCAGTGTTCTTACGAGTATGTATGACGTTTGTAATTTCACATATTACTTAAGAAGCTGTAGGTAAGAGATGCAGTAAGTAAGAGATAATTTTGACATATCTACATATTGCAATGTTGATGACTTGATTTTTGCGCGTTCGTTCTTGAAGGTAGCAATACTTCACGGTCATGTACCCAACGATTTGCCGATTACATCGTCACGTTTGTTGCTGGATCAGGTTAATAAACCTGTCAAATGTCGATTATCCTTTTAAGTATTATGTGAAAAAGAGAACATTTCGTTTCACTTTTTGCTGCTTTTATTTAATTTTAGACGTTAAGTTTTCGTAAGCCACGGTATATTTAGTGCCTTTAAAAATATTATTTATAAATTTTATTCCACATAATTCAGTTTCATCGATTGCCAAAGCTAAGGAGGCATAATGTACATCATTTTCTCTGTTTAAATCTCTGTTTATGTTTTGCTTTAGGCAATAAGGCCGCCCTTTACACTATATCTCAGATTTTATGTACTCTTGCAACTCTGTAATATTATGGTGTGCAAATAAAGAGTATCTATCTATATCATATTACTATTATAGAATGAATGAATCCCGACACTACGTCCATCTGTTATATAGACGCTAAACGGACCAAATGAATTTTCAAACGGTTCTCAAAAACAGTGATATTTACTCATGAGAAAAAATAAATGTACCTAGGTACAAAAAAATAGTAAAGCTTTTAATCATCGGATCTTCTACAGAGCTTTTTGGAGTTCATTGCGTAAAACTATGTATAATTGAATCTAAAGGCTTGCTCAACGTGGCTGACTGATACGTCACGAAGAGGTAGGTACGTATGCGCTACTACACGTGTTATTCTGGCAGAGTTATTAGTTTAGCTCTAAAGTCACATATTGTCCTCTTGTCAGAAGTAGTGTATAATCCCCACCTGCTATAGATGCTTACTGTGATAATCCCTATAATCTATTATAAGTATTGGTTGATCTGCCCCAGTAACCCGCATACTACCGAGTAACTTACAACAATGAACTTTTTACGTCTATAACCGCACTTTGTATTTGTTACTTTTTCCTTTTACTTCACACAAAAGAACTATGCTTTAATGGGAATCACTTCAGTATAGTAACAAAATAACTGTTATCAGGTATTACAATCCGGCTTCAGTATACTCACTAAACACTCCAATATTCTTAGTTTATTCCAAAAAGCTTCCTAAATAACACTTAATATTATTATATACATTTTCTAACGTCTACTGCTACACGTTGTCCCCGCAACATACAATGCTATAAAATTTATTTATGAGCGATAAAGAATGTAACATTTAACTTTTGTAATAACGCATTTCTAATTTGCTTGAAGGCACGCGAATATAGCGTTTAGATTCGGTGATAGATAATAAGCATGTCATTACCTACATAAAATAATGATTAACTGTTTAATACCTCTGCTGTAATTTATTACAAATATCTAATAAAAAAATTATTTAAAATAACGTGTGTACTTAAGTTTTCTGCGTTTCTAGCACAACACGAAATTCGAAAATCATAACACAGTGTTAGTTTCCGACCTTCACAATTATACTTAAAATTGTATTTCTGATTTGACTAACAGTTTTGTTCTTATATTTAATCGTAATAAACTTTCACTTCCAACGTAAATTTGGTCAACGTTGTGTTTAACACTTGATTTAAAATCGATTATTTTATTAACAAAAATCGCTCTACCACAAATTTACTTCTTTACGACTTTAATTTCACTTTGAATTTTATTACAGTTGATTTTGGGACTATATTAAATTGAGGCTCACCATGATTAAGCACAAGAGTTGTTTAAGAAAACTATTATGTCGGAATCTCATTACGAAGCCGGACACTATCATTTGTAAAGTTACTGCTCTTTTTGACCGCCGGTACCGTACTGATTCTTTTGTCGATAAGAAGGTACAGCGGTATACAGATGATTCAGGAGAGGTCGAAACGAGTCAGGTTAGATCCTCGGATTGGCATTTTCTACGAAAATAGCGCCGGATGTCACGTTCAAGTTGAACGATCTAATTTGACCAGCGGTTTTAGGATAAACGTCATTCGTCACGTGTCGTCTATGCTTCCTTTGTATTTATATTAGTACTAGCTTTGCACCGCGGCATTGCCCCCGGTTGTTGTACCGTGGGTAACAACACGGGGCTCAGCTAGTATACATACCTATATGATAATTGTACTACTTAAATACCATTTGAAATCCTTCTGACATAATTATTTAAACTTCAATAACATTGGACTTTCATACAAACTTCTAACCCCCGTTTTACCCCCTTAGGGGTGGAGTTTCGTAAAATCCGTTCTTAGCGGATGTCTACACGCTATAAGGTACCTATCTGCCAAATTTCAAGTTTGTAGGTGTTATAGTTTCTGAGTTTTCGTGATTAATAAGTGAGTGGTATTTCACTTTTATATATATAGATTGTTGCAATTTAAAATTAATCTAGTTTCAATTTATTGTAAACGATCTCACAGTATACAGTTATCAGTTTATTAGAATTATTTGTTTCCAAGAGACAATAACTGTTTACAGTTTTTGTGTATTTAAAACGGTACTACCAAAATAATGCAATGCAAATCTATAATTCATGACAGATTTACAAATTTAGCAAACAGTTGTTTACAATCCGTTACGAAGGGCAAGAGGGTCAGTGCTAGGGCAACAACAGACATGTTTACCATAGAAACAAATCTTTGGTTCGCGATCTTGACATGATCCCGACATCGTGAAGTAACCGATCGCGATAAGCTCGAACTGTTAAGCTGTTTGCTCTCGGAACGTTTTAAAAGCGCACTATGCGATCTTTTAGGTTTAGGTGTCTTGTTTAAAAACTTATAAATTTCCTATGCCTTACAGTAAAAAAAAAACAGTCATCAGACGTAGACGTATTCTTTTCTTTTTTTTTGAAAAGACACCTCCCGCACTAGGAATAAATCCTTTGTCGCGGGGGACTTTACAAACATACATGAAACGGACACAAATTACACCCATTCAACCATCCAACCCACCAACCAACATGCACCAACTACATAGTTATTGCAAGAGACTGTAGCATGCAGTCCTATTCCTACATATACACGCTCATTTAGATAACTATTAGAACCATTATTAATTGAAGCAGAATTAAACGGCAAAGTTTGTTTTAAGTATCTCTTTGAAAATGCAAAAAATCCTCAAGTTTTTTTACTTCTACTTTTTTTCTTCTTTCTTTTCTTCTGGAATATTTTATCGTGAATAATCATTGATAGAGTCCATCATAGTCTTATATTTCGTAACTCTATGCAATTCTGGTTTAAATTGGTCAAAACCTGAACGTAATTAATTGCAAAATTGCACTCAACGGTCGGTTAGAAATGTTAGTAGATATGTATTTGCGTCTAACTCTATGTAATTAATTCATGTCATTGTATGACCGGCGTCGATAACAGATCTAGATAAAACGTATGCAGTGACTGTGACTACTTGACCGTTGAAAACAAGTTTAACAGCATTGAAACAAAGTAATTATGAAATCGTAAATTGAAGACTAAATAGGCATTTTTTAAATAATTTCGTCTTAAAATAAGAAGTACTTCTATCAACCTTAAATTGTGTTTTTTACAAGCTTCATTCTTGGTTCAAAATTTTATATATGTTAAGTACGTTATCACTTTGTTAGTTGCTCGCACACGCAAGTCGACTTATGTTGATTCAGCCAACATGAAATCTCATACATGCAAACAATTTTATTAAAGTACATTTTCAGGTCTAGTCAGTAAATTTGCATCTTTAGGATAACTTACAATAGACGACGATACAAATATGTTAAAATTAATGACATCCTAATTTTTTGAAATGATTAATGATGTCTGTATGTTTTTTTATAAAGTGAAAAGAACTCGCTGTCATACTCGTACTATACATGTTCAAAAAAAATTATTTTGTGTATCTCAAGGAAAATCGAACAATGGCCCTTACTGATTTCGCAACTAGTCACACATCTCCAGAAATACACACGAAGACAAAATTCTTAACAACTATACTATTAGTTTTTTTTTTTATTCTATTATTACGCTCTTACATTTCTCTCATTCATGATATGCAGATTACCATTGACCTCTTTGGCAAAAGCATTGTAGCTCCTACTTTATACGATAATGGTTGTCGTTGTTAAACTAAGCGTCTGTGTTCACTCCCACGCCAGCTAACAAACTACACAATAATTTACAATAAACTATGGTGCTGAAATGCTAGTGCAATTGTAACTTATTATTTTTACCTTTTGAATTTTTTTGTAAAATACTCTGATTCGTAGATGTAAGTTATGAACAGTATTAGACTTATTTTGTTCTGGTTATCGTATATAGCTTTATTTTAAGATGAATCTCAGAATGTGTTTAATAGACATAAAATTGAATTACAGCAATTACTTTTACATCCGAGTTCTTCGCACTCAATTAAATGGTTAAAGATCAATAATTTTACACACTTGGCAGATCAACCTATTTTTAAGGTCTGTCTTTAATTATTTGGAAATGTAGATATTAAATTTGAAATATCAAAACCATCTTAATTCATAGGTAATCTTTCAAGTAATTTAATGAACGATCAAATTGATACGGTCACGCTATAAGCGAACGCAATCTGCGTTCGTTGGCCGCGACCAACCTCAATGCAAGTTCAGGGTTGTGTTACGTAACATAATTACTTCCGACGTTATCCTGATTTATTTACTATTACATATGTTTGACTAAGTTTAATATACGCTTTTGTAGTTATTTATTATAATTGCACCACGGATATTTCTTAGAACTTAATAATTCCCAATAAAAATATATTATGAAGGTATACTTTAACTACTTTCTTGAGTAGTTTTGTTTGCCAGGTTTAATGGAAATACGCAACCTACTATATTTTTAACTTTTTTTGCTAGCTGTGGTCACTGTATGAAATACAGATATACTAAAAATAATTTTGTCATAAATAAAAGTCTAAATAAGTTAAAAAATAATAAAGATAGGGTTGTTACTATAGACTGACTGCTTAATCGAAAATATGATTTGTCAGCAACAAAGTAAAACCTCAAAATTAGTAAACTAGTGATGGATCGTAACCTTATTGTATTAGTTTAAAAGCAAACTGTTCAAACACTATGATCTTTACGATTATAAATCATGTTTTGATATGTTGAGGTACTTGTTCTGGACTAATAGGCACTCCTATTAGTCCAGAACAAGTACCTGTAGTGTATTTGGGAATACAGCGTGTTTGTCAATTGTTGTATTTGAAGAAAGATATTTGTTTGTCTATGCTTGCTTTGTTGTTACATATTGCTTCACTGAAAATTTTTCGTACCTACTAAAATAATAAACTGTAGTTATCAGTTCATTCCAATTTTATTATTTCATCTCAAGTTAATGTTGTAGTTCGTACATTAACTCCTGTAACCACTTTACTAAGTACAGTTGCGGCACCCACTCGTACGCATAAAGGGCCTTGGATAACGGTATACGGTTATTCAATAGCCGTTTCGGTCTGCTTCGAGAACCTTGTTCTGATGTTGCGATGTTAAAGGGTTTGTAAAGTCGTTATTGCACTGTCCTGCAATTGTTAGTCTATTAAATTATCAATCGTCAGAGGTACAGAGATTATATTACAGCCGACGTGCTTAACGGTATCTAAAAGCTAGTCTCGAAAATTAAGTATTTACTACTGCAATTAAACAGTAAATAAATTAATATTCACTCAATCGGTTATGGTAAAATCGTCTCATCGGATTATGAGAGTGAGGAACAGAGAGTATACCTGTGTTTGCGCACACACTTGTACACTATGAATCTGGGGGCACGGTCGTGCCCCCGCCGAGACGAGCCAAGTGAAGCGCAAGGGCACTACCTACCTTTTCTCGAAGTGTTTCGTCGTTTTTTTGAACCCCCATAACTTTGGTTCCGGATATACCAGATCGTTCAAATTTTCAGGATATGATCTTACCAATAGACTAATGAAACGTATAAATTTTCAATTGCATAGCTCTGATAGTTTAGATTTCATTGATACCAAAAAAACACCGATTTCGTCACTGACACACTGATGATCATCAAAACTGTTAGGGTACTTCCTGAAGTGCTAGAAAACTGAAATTTGGTATGTAAACTAAGTTTAGTATACAAACAACAAAAAAAATCATAAACCTATTACTTTTGCCCCCCAACCCCCAAATTTGGGGGGTGAAAGTTTGTATGAGACTTTCACAAATGTTTATGCTAGAGGTTTTATTTTTAGTACACGGACTTTTTCGAAAGAAGAAAGAAGATGTACAAGAAATACAGCCCAAAAAAAGGAAAAAAAAAGGAAACTTACAAAAAGAAATGAAATCCCACCAAAAACATTTTGATGTAAAATGTTGCCAAGACGACGGCATATGACTTACCCTGTGAAAAAGATATCAGATCTCATGTAGTGCCAAGGTTCTGTATCTACACGCCCTAACTCTACCAACCCTAACTTCATAAACTCTACATCTCAGTAAAAATGTATGGCTTGGCTGTTTTTTACTTCAGAAACTAGATATTTGCAAACACAAAAGGCGTTCGTTTCCCCTTCGTGACGGTATGGTAGCGAAACGGCGAAGCCATACATTTTTACTAAGACGTAGAGTTTATGAAGTTAGGGTTGGTACAGTTTTTTTTTTTTTTTTTTTTTTTTTTTTTTTTTTTTTTTTTAATGCTAGCACTTCCAATGTTCTTTGGAGCCTATTTCCTTAAGGGTTGGTAGAGTTAGGGCGTATAGATACAGAAACTTGGCTCTACATGAGATCTGATATCTTTTTCACAGGGTAAGCCATATGCAGTCGTCTTGGCAACATTTTACATCAAAATGTTTTTGGTGGGATTAATAATATCTCCTGCGTAGTTGGCTGGTCTCCGTTGAGACTGGCCGCCACGGCCGAAATCGGCTAAGAGAACATCATCATCAATGGCAAAATTTCATTGTTAATTAACTTTTGTTTTTCTGGATTGTAAAACACCTATATTTATTTTAGTACCTTACTGTGGGTATTTAAATCATATCTTTATTTACTGTTTGCACACTTTTAACTGTCTTTACACTTGCAATAATTCGCTGAATATGTATCTACCAAAGATTTTTTTTATCTCTAGACTGAAATAATAGATGTCTACTGGATCAAAATTTAAATTTAAATAATACCTCATTGCCTTTTTAATAATTTGGCAACATCAATAGATATATAGAAAGTCGTACATACCATAATGAAATATAATCAAATCCTTTATACAAAAAGCAAAATGCAATTGTAAGAAGAGTGAAATTTAAAGCTTACTTCATAGGTGATTAAATATTAATGCGAAGTGTACAAAAACATAAAATAATAATAAAAAAAACTAAAAACTAAAACCCAACTACGACAAAAAACGACGCTGAAAAACTAAAAACAAGTTTGAAACGCCGTAGTCACACGTTATTAGTGTTATGATGCGTTTCTATATAACGTGTGACTACGGCGTTTCAAACTTGTTTTATACTTTTTAAGCGGCGTTTTTTGTCGTAGTTGGTATTTACTTTTAACTTTCTTTTATTTAAAATGTTTTGGTGCCGCTATTGATATATAATATATATTTGAAATGTACAAGTAATGCCCTTTCCAATAATACCAAACACGTCATATTTATTTCAATTTTTTTTTTAATACAATACTTTATGTCGGCTAGAGGGCGCCACATTAGATCCAGTAACACGTCATATAGCCTATAACCAGCGGACGATCAAGACGCTTCTAACGATATCTCATTTGTCTAGTTCTAATAAGGAGTTAAGGAGCTATGAGGGAATAAATGAACATACATACATACATAGCCTGTCAAAATCATAACCCTCCTTTGGCTTTGCCGTAGTCGAGTAAAAACAACCAAAAACTGGTATTCGAAAAACAAATTAACTTAAATTTACAACGGCCACAAATACTGCGTTCCAACCACAGTACAATACGAGTATAAAACAGATAACACTAACTGTTGTGTCAATAAAAAAATGTTACGGCTGAAATAAGTGTGATTCTGGCTAAAATGCTTTTAATTATGAAAATGTATATTAGTGCATTTCCTATGTAAAGCAAATTGTATCAAAAGGATACATATGATAGAATGACATTCTGCATTAAAAGTCAATTAATTTTTATGGGTAAATTGACATATTTTTAAGTAGATTACCGCACAATACTCGAACTGTTTGATATAAGTAGACATAATAATCATAATATGGAATTAAAAACAATATAGCGCCACAAATTCGTAATAAAAATAATATTTGGAACGAAAATTTGAAGTATAGCATCCTTTTTGCTCCAATGTTACCAGTTTTTATTGTGAAATTTAGGTCTAAGGTCAATATTTACCCGTTATGCATATAATATAAAATTTTGACTTTATACGTGCACATTGCACATATAAACTTACAGTTATTTCTCTGAAATACTTCCCTTCAAGTAAGTGCACGGGCGAATTTGTTTTTTTTTTAGGCCATATTTTATGTTAGTCAATGTTTTCTTTTTTTTTTCAGAAATTTACACAATATCGTAAAATAATTAATAATCATCATCAAAATCAATAATATCTAGAATATTCGTTTTTACTGTTGCATATTCTTCCCAGTATAATCTTTAAGTTAGAGACAGAGCAGGAATTTACTAACGCAAAACCAAGAATGTATTGTTAACGGTTTAATTTACCTATAAATCTAACCAACACTCACATATTTAACTAAAATGCTTTCTTATCGCAAACACTTTACAGGGAACGCCTTGTAAGATAAACTAACTGGTGACCTGTGCTTTTGGCCCATAATTAATCATTGATTTATCTTTGCATTTGTCCAGTACTTAACGCCTTTATTGTAATTACAGGTTCATAGTATGAGCTTAGATGCGTGTATATCTATACTAATATTATAAACGCGAAAGTTTGTAAGTATGGATGGATGGATGGATAGATGTTTGGATGGATGTATGGATGTTTGTTACTCTTTCACGTAAAAACTACTGAACGGATTTGGATGAAAATTTACAGTAATATAGCTTTTACATCAGAATAACACATATGCTACTTTTTGCCGCGATAACCGACATACACGCGGGCGGAGCTGCGGGCAACAACTAGTTATGAATAAAGGTGAATGTAATATGTGAACAACTTCGCACGATTTTGAAAGTTCTATATCTTGATGCGTTATTTTTTAATCGGATTGTAAAATTTAAAGAAGAGAGAATATATTATGTAGACCACATGGACTCATTTAGTGGCTTATGATAACCACGTAACTTTCAAATGACTTAATCACTTAGGGTTAGCGCCGACGAACGGAGTGACGACGAAGAGACTAATTCAGTAACAATTTAAATTCAACCTAAAGTTGTTCAGAATACAATTACAATTACTGAATTAGTCTCTTCGCCGTCACTCCGTCCGTCGGCGTTGACCCTTATAAGAAAAATGAACGAAATCACAATAGTAATTTATAAATTCGATATTTTTTGCTTCTGTATTGCTAAGTACAAATGAATGTTTTAAATCATATTACCATATTCTTTACAATATTAAAATATAAGCATATAAAAACTTATTTAAACCTATCAATAACTGAATTCTATTTATTTTTTATACGCGAATAACTAGACCACCCGAAGTGACGACGGCGGTGGTGATCACGACTCTTTCAGATGTATAGAGACTTTTTGTAATACGAAACCAGGGCAGTTTTCAAAGTAGGTAAAGGACGCTAAATATTAGTGGTATTTACACTGATATCTATCGATCTCTGTACACACTTTGTTTGTGTAAAATGATGTATGTAATGGTTTTTGGAAATAAATTCTTTCGATGATGACTATTGCTATCAATGCTATACACCCGGCTGCATAACCAAGTTTACGCCTATGACATAACGGAGGACGTGTAGACGCGTATTTGCATTACTATTAAATCTGCAATAACTATTTTATGTAGGTACTTAAGTACTATGCATTCTTTTTATGAAAACGGAGATTGTGCTGCAGCTTCCGATACTTAAACCCGTTTGATGACTGCAGTAGCATTTAGATAGATTTCTTAACTTTAAAACTGCAAAAAGTAATTCAAAATAATCTCTATGATATGTTTTATAATAGCATACACTTCTAAGTTCTAAGGTGAGACATGGCAACGTAGCACTTGGAATTCTGATATACCAGGTACACTTAGCTTTTCAGCTTCTGTCAACACTGAGGACAATAATATTAATAAGTGATATTACCTTGAAAAGAATTAACAACTGACAGATATTTTATCCGTTGTATTTTAATGCTAGTAGTTATATATTAGTTATAAATTAACAACATTACAATCACATTTTACATGTGCACACTTGGAAATAGCGGATTAAAAAGGCACGATACATTAACGTCATCACTACGTTCATGTACCTACTAAAAATAAAACGTATAATTTGTTGAAGAACGGAATCGGAAGAAAGGTTTTTTTTCACTAAGAATGTAGCTACTAAAAGCGCATAATAATATTGTCATTTCGTACGTAGAGCTAATCACACTATACAAAGGTTTTAGACTGTGGTCGTTTCACAGTCGCTTCAAGTTTTACTCCTACTACAGATAACAAACCTGCGACGGGCAGCTAGTAACGAGCTTGTAGTACTTAGGCCTGGAATGTACATATTTCAAGTGAAAATAGTGAACCTTTTAAATTGATGACACTACACCCCTATCAATGCTTTGGAATCTCTTTGAACGTTGTACCTGTGCTATTAAGCATATTTAGTGGCTTTTCTATTAGGTACTGAAACAAGTTACACTTGACATCAGTCGTTTGTCTATTCTAGACGTGAATGTGTACGGTATAAGACCAGTACCTTTTTATGTGTTAACATAGATTAAGACTTTGTACTATGTACATTTATATGCCATTTAGGTACTTAATGAATTAATAAGAAATAGCAAGTCAGACCTTAATCACACTAATATTATAAAGGCGAAAGTTTGTGAGTGTCTATGTTTGTTACTTATTCACGCAAAAACTACTGAACTGACTTGAATGAAACTTTACAGTAATATAGCTTATACATCAGAATAACACATAGGCTATTTGCCGCAATAACCGACATATACGCCGGCGGAGTCGCGGGCAACAGCTAGTATCTTCACGCGTTTGCAAATGTGGAAACTACACTAGTGAGACCATTGAAACTGGTTCTTTTAACTTCATTGGTGGAGTGTATTCTTCTTACAGACTTTGTATAAAACAAATTTTTAGCTTTTATCTCATAATCTGATAACCCCGTCTTATGGAAATGTTTTACTTGGCATTTTAGGTGTAAGATACTTTTACACAGTGAGATTTCAGGACAAAATGTAAATGGTTTATAAGTTACAAAATGTACAGTTGTGCTTTTTTTTGATGGGATTGTGGCGACCTCCACATACAGCGCAACAACAACATAACATACTACAGCGCCATCTACCGAAGATACATCGAACTACGGAGTAACGAAGGAAACTAAGAAACTACCAATTACCAATCCTGAATCGCGCAGTGAAAGTTCTCACGACAGTTAACAAATATACAACATCCCAACATCAAACAGTTGGGCAGTTGGCCCGCCAGGCATGATCACCTCGCCTGGTCGGAGGATCCTCCCTTTGTGTTGGAGGGACATCACACCCGTTCCTCCACAGTGGTGACCCCGACGTGATCGGAAGCAGCCTTCGAAGCAGCATCAGCACGCCACCATCATGTTCACTCCCACAGCAAGTCTCACAGCCAGCCAGCAACCTCGGCCTCAACAGGGATACACCACACGCAAGAAGCGACCGCTCCTGCCTGGTTAACCCCTACGGCCTCATCAGCGTCTAGGCACAGCACACTGCACCTACGGTCCATGTAAGCAGAGCATATCTCTCCCGTCTACGCAGCAGCCAGCCACTACGCAGCAACCGCCCCAACTCACTGGAGACCTCACCGCAGCACCGCGCACCGCCTGCCATCCCGACTCACTGGGATCAGCGGACTTCAGCCCCGACTCAATGGGACTAGCGGCATTCAGTTCCGACTCACTGGAACTTGCGGCACTGAGTTCGGACTCACTGGAACTGCTCACTCCTGGCACTGGCAAGCTCCACAACAGAGCACAGACAGCTGACTCAACAACGTATCGACCTCCGGTCTTGGAGGGGAGTGATGTGGCGACCTCCACATACAGCGCAACAACAACATAACATACTACAGCGCCATCTACCGAAGATACATCGAACTACGGAGTAACGAAGGAAACTAAGAAACTACCAATTACCAATCCTGAATCGCGCAGTGAAAGTTCTCACGACAGTTAACATATATACAACATCCCAACATCAAACAGTGAATGTTTGGACTTAATATCTCGGTGGGGTGGGCGTAATCGGTTGACGTTTGCACCAAACAAAACCTTCCAGCTACTTCTGAAAGGTAACCTCAAATCACCGCCTTGTATTAAATTTCAAAATATTACTATTAAAAATAAAACCTCGGTTTGTTATTTAGGATTGGTTTTAGAAAGAATTTTTTCATTTATTGAACATATTAGAACAGTTAATGAAAAGTCCAAAAAGAGTTTCTTTGCACTGACGAGGATATCAACTGCGACATGGGGTCTGTCATATAATACACTAAAGATCATATATGGAGCTACTTATTTGGGTTCTATTTGCTATGGTGCTCCTGTATGGGCAGATAGGGCGACTGTAGGTGCTGTCCGTCGCAAACTGTTACAAGGCCAACGACCTGCATTGATTTTCTTGTGCAAGGCATATAGGACGGTTAGCACTGAGGCTTTACCGGTGTTGGCAGGTGTTCTTCCGGTCGATCTCGAGGTGCAAAGACGTGCAGCCATGTACTATTCCACACTACAAAACATGGAATTCGATTTTTTGGGCATACGAGACCGCGGTAAAATCATAAGATTGTTTCAACAAAAAACCAATGTCTATAACGACCTCTTGGATGAATGGCAGAAACGATGGGACGAATCATCTAAGGGGCGCCACCTTTACCAGTTCTTTCCATCTGTTCGCGAAAGGTTGTCAAGGACATGGCTCGAGGTAGATCACTGTGTCGCTCAATTTCTTACAGGCCACGGTAACTTTAAGAGCAAACTATACTCATTTAAATTAGTCGATTCACCATTGTGTCAATGCTCAACACCTGATTCTAGCTGTGAACAGTCGGCTCATCATATCCTCTGGGAATGTAGTCTTTGGTACAATGAACGTAACATGATGCTAAATAGCTTACAAATGACGTCTGGGGTAGTATATTATGGGGATCTTGTGTCAACTGCGGTGAATTTCCGTGCGTTTAAGCGATTCTGCCATACATACTATAGAAATCAAATATAGCTCACTTAGGACCCATAATATTTTTATCCGTGGTGCTTCCCGGTTTGAAAAAGGCGTCTGCCTATTTTGACTCCATTTTGTCTCCCGCTTTGCTAAGGAGGGAAGTGGACTTATTATATTTCCAACTCCTCCAGTTTTCTTCTGATTAATTTCGTTGCGGGTTCCAAGACAGTTAAATTTTTCCTGGGACTTCCCGAGTGTCATAACTCGGTGTTTTCGTGGGTCACCGCTGTTGATCCTGGTGTACAGGAGTTACAGTGGTGGGCGTGTGGGCGGGATTAGTCCCATTAAAAAAATCCCAACATCAAACAGTTGGGCAGTTGGCCCGCCAGGCATGATCACCTCGCCTGGTCGGAGGATCCTCCCTTTGTGTTGGAGGGACATCACACCCGTTCCTCCACAGGATTAATCCCGCCCACACGTCCACCACTGTAACGCCTGTACACCAGGATCAGCTGCAGTGACTCACAAACACACTAAGTTAAGATACTCGGGAAGTCCCAGGAAAAATAAAACTGTCTTGGAACCCGCAACGACATTAATCAGAAGAAAACTGGAGGAGTTGGAAATATAATAAGTAAACTTCCTTCCTTAGCAAAACGGGAGACAAAATTAAATAAAAATAAGGCCGACACCTTTTTTAAGCTATTACATAGCTTCTATCGCGGGCTTTGAGGTCTTTAAGCGCGGCGACCGAATCAAGAAATTCCGTAACGTAACGAAAATAAAACCTGACATCCGAAGCTCGCACGGATCGAGACGAGCTGCTCCGAGCGACGAATCAACGAATCTGTCTGTCTCTGTCAAGACAAAACAGTCTGGGTTTGCGCAAGTATATGAACTTGAACACTTGAACGTGTATGTCCGGCTTAAGCAGCTGTTTGTGAGAAAGTATATAGGTGTATAGGTATCTATCATATCTTCATAATGCCACACTCACCGCATGTGCGCCCCGTAAGTATACATGTTAAAAGAAAAAAAACTGTGAATAAAATAACCCGTTCAATGACGAAGACATTTATTAGGAATAGTTTAAACCTTTTATAGTATGCTGTGTAACGAAACCATATCGCTACTTAAAAAAGTGATCAACGCCATCTAGTGACGATGTTGATACTAATTTAATAGTTTAGTATTTTTCATTCACAATATTATACATACTGCATAAATAAAAAAAATATTATAATTGCAATAAATGTTGATAAAAAATGCTATGCAATAGCTTTACCGCGGCAGTCCCCGAGTGCCACACGTCTTTTTTTTTAAACAAGGTAACACCACGGTCATAAAGTATTATGGATCCAAAGTGAGTTATATTTTATTACTATGCTATAAGTGCTGTGCTTGCCTGCATCATTTTTATTATTTACAACTACCAGCTTCATCCGTCAGCTATTTACTGATGAAAATAATGAAAAATGCAACAGTCTTTCATTATGTAATTATCTATCTATATATATAAAAGAGGAAGGTGACTGACTGACATACCCAGAGATCAACGCACAGCCCTAACCGCTGAAGCTAGAATCCTGAAATTTTGCATGTAGGTTCTTTATATAACGTAAGTGAGCATCAAGAAAGCATTTTTTGAAATTCCATCCCTAAGGGGGTAAATCAGGGGATGAAAGTCTGCGTGAGCGAAGCTCCGTGTAAAAGCTAGTAAATTATATATGGACATTAAAATATACAGATATAATTTAATAAGTTCGAGTAATTGAACACTAAAAGGCCTTTCTTTTAATGTTGCTCTCGCTAAGTAAGTGCAGGACCTATATTATATTAAACTTTTAGTGGTAATTTACTTTCTAGATTTAAACCAAATTTGTTGAAGTGAAACCAATGTTATGTAGTGTGTGAATATTCTCATTTATCTAAAACTGAGCAATAATTTTACATAAACTTAGTGCTACAGCCTCGTCGTTACTACAGCTGACTGGTGATACATCAGATGTCTAACATCGATTTCGAACATCGATGCAATGTCGTGACATTCAGGTAACTAGTAAGATAAAAGCAGTTCAGAGAAACACTAAGGTACTTCTCCCAGATCGGGTTACAGATTGTCGTGTAGCCGTCTGCAAAGGAATTTGCTACGGTACGCTCAAGTAGCTAGATCACTATAACAAGCACCAAACAAGGCGTGAAAATGAAAATAAATAACATTTTCGAAATGTGTCCACTGAATGTTAAGTTAATGCCTTTAGTTTACCGTAAAGTAGATAGGGATCCATTATTACTTTGCAATTACAATCACTATTCACTGTCTCTCATAAATATTTGAAATCATTTACTATAGTAACATACATGTTTATTATAGACTAGCTGATCCGGCGAACTTCGTACCACCATATTTACAAATCTGTCTCAGCTTCCCACAGGCAGTGTACAGTCGCGGACAAAAAAAAATAATTTTCCCGTTATCTTTGATTTTTTCTTTCTAGCAATAAAAGAATGAAAGAAATCGGACTATGTGTTATTGAATTACAACTAAGTACATATTTTGACTTTCATCCCCTCTCTCCAAGAAACCGTGCTGAATTTCGGGATAAAAAGTATCCTATGTCCTACCTCGTAGTATGAACTCAAATCATGCCAAGTTTCATTTGAATCCATTCAGTAGTTTCAGCGTGATGCGCGGCCAAGATACAGACAGACAGACGGACAGACAGACAGACAAAAATTTAAAAATTACGATCGCTTCAGTATCGATTAAAGAGGGCCCTCCAAAAAAAAATTTCAACTTACCTTTATGTACAGAATTGGACCTGTTACGTTTTTATTATAAGTATAGATAGTATTGTACAAGCTAAATCTCAGCGCAAATTGAAATAAAAATATGTATAGTTAAGGTATCAACAAATTGCTTTAGAATTGCGATAATGAGAATACATACTGCGGTATACTTTCTCTCCGCCGTTTTACTTTACTTTCAGCTTATTTTAGCAGCGAAAATGTCGTCCTTATTTAAATAAACGTTTTCTATATCGCGCGTGGGATGTGAAATAAGTGTGAGCCACAACACGATAGAGCTGGGCGTAGAAGATTTGACTTGTTCGTTACGAGCCCACGCTGGTCGGCGACACAGCCGCCACGCCTCAGGAACTAAGATAATTCCACTCTAATAAGATAAATTGAATTTATCTCACCTTAAATCTACTTTAAACTCCACAGTTCATGCGTGGTTCACTCGTATTATGCCCTATGTTATAGGCTTCAGTTAAAGCACATAGATTTTCCTTAGATCGTTAGCTGATATGATTTACACACGACTTACATTGACTTGCTAATATATGGACTTGTAACGTTGTAACGGCTTAAAACTTCATGGTCTCAATACTTCCTGATTATCCTTTTAGATCTAAGTGCAGTGGACAATTTCGAAATAAATTTCAGTTTTAATACGATACATCTTTCGTTCGAGTTCATAGCGCCAGTTATATCCATACTAAAATAATAAATTCGAATATAACTCTGTTAAACCGCTTTCAATGAAATTTGGCATGGAGATAGTTTTTTTTTATGGACTAGTTGGGCAAACGAGAAGACGCATCGCCTGATGGTAAGCGATTACCGCTGCCCATGGACGCTCGCAACACCAGAGGCGTTAAAAGTGCGTTGCCGGCCTTTGGGGGATGGGGGATGGGCCTCCGGTATCCTCACTCACCCGGTGAAACACAGCGCAAGCGCTATTTCACACCGGGTTTCGTGAGGCTGTGGTATCACTCCGGTCAAGCTTGCCCATTTATGCCGAAGCGTGGTTCTCCCACGGTAAAATAGATAGATACTTCGATTCTTGGAAAAAATAGAATATAAGAATACGCTACGGATACCGCTGCTTGCTGATACTACGGACGGATACTACCTTGCTGCCGCGCAGCCGCGGCAGCAAGGTAGTAATTAATACACGACCATTGTTTTTAAATGCTTACTTTATACAAAAACTAGCTGACCTACGCAACCTCGTTTGCGTCCAAACTACCATCCCTCGTTTTAACCCCAAAAGGGGGTTGATTTCTAAAGATACATTATAAGTACACCTCCACACCATCTATAGAGCATACATTTTAAATTTCAAGTCTCTTACTTTAAAAACATATGACTTTCATACAAACTTCCAACCCCCGTTTTACCCCCTTAGGGGTGGAGTTTAGTAAAATCCGTTCTTAGCGGATGTCTACGCCCTATAAGGAACCTACCTGCCAAATTTCAAGTTTGTAGGTATTATAGTTTCTGAGATTTCGTGATTAATAAGTGAGTGGTATTTCGCTTTTATATATATAGATAGATTTTGAGAATTTACCCTAAATTATATTAATTAAATAAAGCAAAGTAAAATAATGAATAAGAGTAGTTAAAGATTTACACCTGAACAGAACAGATGTCGCCGTCGGCAGAAATCTTCATGGTGTGCGAATTCTCAGCAGCATCCCGAACGAGTGTGGATACGCAACAACATTCTATGCGGTATCGAATATCGATGCAGCCACATCTTCGTATGCCAAACCACGCGCTGCTATAGAGAACCGATATCCCGATAAGGTGGTACCGATCGTACATTACGCTTATCCAGACTGTTGGTGCTCCTAGCGTCTATACATTTAACTCAGCATCTCCCTATGTAATGAATACTTTGCTGACACGTAATTGGCTAGCGCAACGCCGCTAGTATCCGTAAACGGTCCTATTTGCCTATGCGAATAAATGCTTATGCACGCTACTGAACGCGCAGAATGAATTCCGCTGCATATAAAACAATGCTCACGATTTTGCTGAAATATCTGTTGGAGTATTAGATATTTCAAGAAACACCGCTCGCTTTTGCCTCTGTTACTTTTTGCTTCTTTTGACTGACTGCAGATTAACAAAAACTTAATAAGATACGGCTCCAATAAGAAGTCTATTAAGTATATAAACAAGGCCAGATTGGAGTAAATATTTTTTTTGTGATAGATAATCCATGTAGCTGTCCATGTCATGTATCTGTGGTTCGTACCGGGAAATCTGGTCCCGTTCTAACAGAACTTACGGTAATCGCTCTTGACATCAGTCTCCGTTGCGACCACCGCTCAATTAATCTCTGTTTTTCTCTCAATCCCATTGTGTTCTAACTTTATTGTGACGCATTATTTGTGTGTCACATTAACGGTGAACGTTATGCAATTTGTCGTGTGACAACGCATCGATTTAGCGCTGTAATTGAATTCATGGGTTGGTTACCTTTTAAACTCGCGTGATTGATTTGAATGGCGCTAACCATTTAGTTACAGCTTGCCAGTGGTAAATAAATTACTGCAGTTATTTTCGTATTTTGTCGGTGTCATGACTCGTGCTCTCAAATTTTGTGCCTAGTTTATCAGATTCACCAAACAGTTTGATTTTATTTTCACACTAGCTGAACCCTGCGGTGTTACCTGCGGTACAACAACAACTGCGAGTAACGCTGCGCGGCAAAGCTATCCTAAAAAAAGGTAGCCTAAGTTCCTAAGTTACTCCCTATATCATAAGCTATCTGCCAGTGGAAGTCCCTTCAAAATCGATCCAGCCGTTCCAGAGATTAGCCGGAACAAACAGACATATGCATTTAGTAAAAAGCAGTTATTTTAATATTACAAATAGACACTCCAATTTTATTTATTTGTATAGATGAAGTCTATTTGTTCTTATTCCTACTAACGAAAGTTTTAATCGAATTTTGTTTTACACGTACGTATACCTTAGAAAGTATTGAGTAAATCTGCCAACAATGCATAGCATTATTTATGTATCTACTATGTAAACTTGACGTTTATGGCTCTCCAACAAAATTGCACCATTATTGGAAAAAGTTGTAATATACATAAGTGTCTACGTATTTTAAATCTAAAGCTTTCACTTTCGTTGTCGGTCTCAGTTTTAAAAACACTCTTAAAAATTTATTTATAAAAGTAGTAGAATTACCATATATTTACCTAAAGTAAATTATGTTATTTTAATTCTCTTTTACGAGAAAAGTAGTTGCAAATTATTAGTACAATGTTGCCAACAACGGTCATTAACTAGCTCTGCCGTACTTCGATGGTGCGAAACTTACTCACACGTAATGAGAAAAGCTGTGTATCAGATCTTCAACATGCATAAGGACCGTGAATTACAATAACTGCAACAAATATCTATCCCATTCGAATCTACATCTCAAACTATGTAATACAGTTTTCCTTGCAAAATTGCATTCAGTCATTTATCTTAACTCTCAAGATTATTCGTGATAGTGACGTCATAGTACTACATCTTTAACAAAATAAGCCATTACGTAAATATAGAATTATCCAAGAGAAAGATAACTCTCATATATCATTATTGACGGTTTGTTTTATTTTCCACGAAGCCATTCGTAGAAAGTTCAACACTGTCAATATATTAAATTGGCGAAGCACTCAGATCACGATTAGACCTGCAGAGGCCAATTCCTCGCCATAAGAAACAGACTTTAATTTCTATCGTGACAGCCTGGGCTATTCCCCTTTTATTAATTGATTAGATTGCTGATTCACTGTGGTTTAGTAATGCCCTTAACAATTGCTTTATACGATTTGAAGTATGTGTTAAATAGTTATTAAATGTGAGTACTTCGCGTCACTTCTGTGTGAAATACAAAAACAATATCTTATGTTATAGTCATACTATTGTTAAATTTGTATCATTGATTTGATATTACACATTTATCACTATTAGCTTTTCTTTTTTTTTGACTTGAGATAAGTTGTTGGTTTGATGAGATCTTTATCAACCTATTTATATACAATCCTATGCACATTAATATTACAAAAACATGTATTAAGTTTAGAATCCTCCCTTTCGAAACCTTTTCAAAGAAAAGCATCGACAAAAAATACAGGCAGTTTAGGAAATCCAAAGCTCAAATTACTCAGATAACTAAATGTATAGATATCGAAATCGAACTAACAGTTTATGACACTATTAGCTTTTGCCCGCGGATCCGCCCGCGTATGTGTTGGTTATCGCGTTAGAAAGTAGCCTGTGTTCTTCCTCAGGATTCAAACCAATCTCCATGCCAAATTTCATTGAAATCGATGCAGTAGTTTAGCCATGAACGCTTAACAGACTTTATCGAATTTATAATATTAGTATAGATTAATAGCGATATTATTACTTAAACTATTAAATCGAGTCCGCGAACTTCACTCCATCGTCGAATCACTTATTTCTGTTGTAAGCTATAGTCTCTGTATAATAATCATATGATTAATAGAAATCATTATACTTTACTATAATTACAATTTAAAAAAAATCTAGTATTGCATTTCGACTTGCTCTTGTGTCATTGAAAGTAGTCTGTAACCTATGGTATTACTGGTGTTACAAGACATTTGCTATAAATAATGTACGGTATTACCTGGCAGTCTAAACAGGTTTGCTCCTAAGAATGTCTACATTTTTGTGCTATTTTAAAATATACCTGGATGCAGCTACTTACTTTGAAGTAACAGTTGACAGTCGGTGAGAATTAGTAAGACACCTAATGAGCCCCTTTCAATACATAATTATACTTGAAAAGCGAAAGAGGATTTTTAAGAAGAATAAATATGAGTCATATTCAAGATATTTATATTTTGTTGTAGTCTTCTATTAACGATAGGTTTACCTGTAGCTTTTACCTATGTTGGTCTTCTCATCCTAAATTAGTCTGTAATATGCTAACCAATCTATTGAAAATTAATATCTCATTGTAAGAAATATTAACGTAGTACCATTTAATTAGACATTATTATTAGGAAATTTAAAAGTATTTAATTGATTTTTTCTTACTTATGAAACGAGGTTAAGTTACTAAGTAAACATAATTTACTCCATGTATGCGTGATATATCCGCATATATACGTCATATCATCATGAAGTGTCAAGAATCAAAATTGATCAATGTACGACTGATATCGAATGGCAATATAGGCAACTAGTGGTTGCCCGCGGCTCCGCCCGCGTATATGTCGGTTATCGCGGCAAATAGTAGCCTATGTGTTATTCTGATGTACAAGCTATATTACTGTAAAGTTTCACCAAATCCGTTCAGTAGTTTTGGCGTGAAAGAGTAACAAACATCCATCCATCCATCCATACTTATAAACTTTCGCGTTTATAATATTAGTATAGATATTTCTTTTGCAATAATATTCTTTCCAATGAGTACAATTATTCGATTTCACTAAGTTTATTTTGTTCGTCAAGGCATTACAAGATAAATTAATGAATTGAATAATAAGCTCGTTAAATAAGGTTGTATGCATAAAAACCCAATTGATACATTACATAGAACCTATTCCATTAATCAAAATTAAGTTTGAAAGGCTTTAGGAAACGTGATCTTAAAAGGTTTAATCTATAGAGATGAGAATTATCTCTCTATTATAGAAGAAAGTTATTCTACCCAATAAGGCAATAACTTGTTCCGACGTTTTGTTGTTCATACTTAATATTGTTTCATGTAAAATAAGATAGGCCCGCCCGACGCACAATAAATCCTATCATATAGCCGTCATTATTGTGATTTATTATTTCGTCGTTTCCTTACACCACGACTGCAGAGTAGCGAAGCTTCCCTTACAATTTCTGGCAAGCTCGTGCTTAAAGTTAACAGAGTCTAGGAAATTGCCCTTTCGCCAGCAATGATTACGTCTAGCTAATGCGGCGCCGCCTGTTGGAATAATACAGCAGTGGCTTCCGCGTGGCTTGGAGAAATATTTATTTTGAGATAATGAATAGTTCTGTTCCCTCGCATAACTGTCAACAACAAGCAATGCGGTTAATCTTTGATGTTGCTTACCTTACTGCGTCTACGCTTACTTCTAATATTCGTCATACCCATATGGGTTTCACTACATAGTATAAAACAAAGTCGCTTTTTCTGTCCCTATATCCCTTTGTGTGCTTAAATCTTTAAAACCGCACAACGGATTTTGATGCGGGTTTCTTTAATAGATAGAGTGATTCAAGAGGAAGGTTTTTATGTATAATAAATGCATAATATAGTATGGAAACACTGTTAAATTTCTAGGTTTCTAATGTGATGTAGCAAATAAACACATTTTTTTGCGCTTACATTGCAAACGCTGGTTGCACCCTACGAGATAGATCAAAATATTGTACTACAGTATTGTACACCTTAAAAAGTACTCCAAAAAAGTCCGCGACGGTATATGTCTATCTCTTAGGGATAACCCACAACAACCATTTATTATTCCTTTCTTTTTACGAGAAATAATGGCTTATTTACGAAGTGATTTTAAGCAATACAATATGAATCCTTATACAATTAAGTAAATTAAATACATTGTGCATTTAATATAGATCAAAATGGCCTTTTACAGTATCTAATTTGAATGAATATATTCGAAGATATTACAGATTTAAAATGCACGAATCGTGCCGTCGGCGGGGCATCTGAAATCCACCCGTGCAAAGCCGGGGCGGGTCGCTAGTGACGAATATAGTCGAAATAAAGATCCAACCTATATCTAGGTTATAGAGATATCTCTAGGTTATAGAGATATCTCTAGGTTGGATCTTTATTTCGACTATATTTTATAACTGATGACTGAGTCACGTCACTCTTGACATTGTCGGTTTTCCTAGTGCAATGGTATGCTAGGAATAATGGATTCGAGTTGGTAGATCGGATGGAAGTATGGAAGTTGTTGACTAGACTCATTGGGCCTCCGTGGTTTCGTTAGTTTTAGTTATATACTTAGCTATTATAATATAAAATAAAAGGAGTTTCTAATTATATACTTATTCTATTTCTCTGGGAACGGGGTATTGTTTAGATCATTGTCTTGTTTTTACTCGTGACTTGTTTGTACGTTCGTTGTGTATAAGTTGAAGAGTAACGTGCTCTGAATTGATTATATAAACTTACGTACTACATTATTTTCTCCTTAGTTCTGTTGATATCAAACTGACCCATTCTGAACTTTTATTCTATTGGCGTCTATCACAAAGAATGCATTTACAGTTGTATCAATTACATCTTAATTAAAACTATTTGCATAAGTAAATAGAAAGTTGCGACACAGTATTCAATGTATTCCTTTTACGCAGCTTTCCACTTTGTCCCTTTTAAAGACCTTTGCACGTAGCCAGAACATTTACTCCTACAAGTTATACCTTTAAAAAGAGTTGTGACTTCACTCAACCTACTTCATTACCGTTTTCGTGACGTTGCGGCATCTTGTACTACATTTAAATAATCGGCCTTCACTGTTTCCTTTGATAAGAAATTCCTAAAAAAACTGTTCATGTCTTCAGTACTGGCCGTAAAAAAGTAATCGGTTTGGACACGGTGACCATTGGTGTCGTGAATGTCTAGTTTTAAGAAAATTAATTTTACTTGAAATTTTGAATTGTCTATGTATCTGTTATTACAAACAATGAATATTGTGTGTTGCACCGTTGATTGTTTTGTTAAGTTTAGCTTTTACTGGTTTATCATTTTCATCATAGTTATGCTGGAACAGGTGCATATTATTTAAAAAGTATACAATAGCGTTACGCTGTACTTTTGCTGTCAAACCTCAGTATATCTATAGATAAATGTTTAAAAAAATAGTGTAGAAAAAATATAACATTGTAACAAGAAAATGTTTAAAAAATATAACTCGACTACGTAAAAACTTTTGAAAACAAAAATTGTATAGTCTATGTCACTCGGACCATTATTGCAAATCTATTATTTATTTATTTAAAACGACTTGCACATGACGCACAAAGGCGGGCTTAATACCATGTTGCATTATCTACCAGTCAACCTTCAGATGATGTAGAAATATGATGCAGTAGGTGCAAAGATAAAATACTGAGTTTGACAAAGATCACAAAAAACCGACTTCAATCTGGACCAAATTTAAATGGGACCACACGAGAAGCACCAGCTTTCAAACAAAAAAAGAATCATCAAAATCAGTTCACCCAGTCGAAAGTTATGAGGTAACAAACATAAAAATAAAATAAAATAAATACAGTCGAATTGAGAACCTCCTCCTTTTTTTTAAGTCGTTTAAAAAACATATGGCGGAACGAAGTCGTCGGGTCAGCTAGTATTATATAAAATACACAGACTGGTACTGCCGATTCTCCCTAAGAGAAAACTGCGCGAACTCCTTCGCACACTTTTCTCTTAAATGTAAGGTGGTTTGTGGACATCCTGATTTCGGCTGGGAGTGCATTCCAGAGTAGAACAGACTGCACATAGAAGGAAGACTTGATAAAATTGGAGGTGTGAGAGGGGCACAGAAGAACCTTCAAAAAGAAACAACCTGCGTTTGATGACCTAAGACTTCGGTCATGAGTGAAGCATAAGAGACGGAAGTGTGGTACAATGAGCTCGGAAACTGCGACGTTGTTGAATTGGAAGCCATTGCAACTTGGAACGTAAAGCAAATAAATTATCATGCTTGCGAGGATTAAAAACGAATTGAATGCAGTTATCGAGAAGGCTATCTAATTTATTGAGAAGGTCTGCATTCAGGTCAAAATAACACACATCTCCGTAGTTGATTAGGGGAAAAATTGAGTTTGCATATCATAGTTTTAGCATGAAGGAAGTTCTTTAAACGATATAGAACACGGAGGCATGAGGTGACCTTCCGGCACCTCATTCATTAAAATCGGTTTAGTTGTTTAAGCGCTACGGTGGAACAAACATACATAAACTACTAAATCTATTACCCTTCCTTTTGACATCGCTGTAGTAACACACATGAACATAACACACATGAAATTATACAATAGTATAGTAACCTATATTATACTAAAGTTATTTTTGTAAATTTGCTTAGCATTTTGATTTCGAATCTAAATCTCAAAATACGATTTTAAGTCAAAGCAAGTTGTTTCGTAAACATTTCTTCTGACATCGATAAACATGCTCAGAAGCTCATTTCATTACTAAGCATTTAGGCGAGATCTCTGTGTGTATCAGTATATTTTGCATGGCCCGTGTGACAACAAAGGCAGTGTTACCACGAATGTTGGCGCCGAAATTGAAAGTGACACGACAGGTGCGCGTGAGTGCGTTTAATATTCGCGAACGCAGCGAACTAGTCTTTAAAGAAAATCTTCAGCAGTCTACGATCAAGTGAATGTCAATGAAAGTGATATGAAAGGATGGCATGGTCTCAATTACTGTATATTTAACTAGTTAGTGTCTTCCGGCTAAATATATTCTAAATCAATTTTGGCTATACATTGACATACTCGAATAATAGGGGGCAAAATATAACAGACATCACTAGCAATCGCTTACTACACTGTTAATTCTTAAGCAAATGTATTCGATAATAAAACTGTTTAAATTACTATGCCTGGGGTGCAGGAACTGGGATTTGTAAACAAGCTTTAAACTGTACAAAATGCTAATAAAGCAAGAGCAAGCGTGCGTTCTCGTTCGTTTTCTATAAGGTTTAACCATAAACTGAATAGATAAGATGAGCTTCAAGATGCCGCTTGGGTTTGAAAGGACAGCTATTCATCTCAGGAGTACGTGCGTTCGCGATAATCACGTGCAGGTATGCCTACCGCTCTATATGATGCCCAGCATGGATAATTTTTTTTAAAAGACTGAAGTGTGCCTAAACATTTTAAATTAGTTAAAAAACACTCAATGAGTGTATATCTTACTAAGATACAACGTTAATGACCTCAAGTTCTAGCAAGAAATTTAGATGAATAAATCCTCGAAAAAGTACCATCACAGTTTATAATACCAAAGCCTGTTTCCCTGCAAAAAACGTTCCTCACAGTTAAAATAAACAAAAACTGAAGGTGATTGATACCTAACAGTAAAACGTTAGTTACCGCTGGGATTAAACAGCTTTAACAAGGAATTACAATAATGAAAAATCAAAAGTAAAATGTTCAATCGCGACAGAAACCTGAAAGAATATTGGTCATGTATTTAGCAATATAGACGCAATGAAATGATTGTAATAAATAAACTATGTGAACGCGAATATGAAACCATAAAGTAAAAAAAATATAAAGTCATAGAGAAAGGGCAGAACAAAAAGGTTTAGTAGTTTTTATGCTACCACAGTACCTCGTAGACTGTGGCAGTAATTTGTCCATTGCTACATTTTCACTTTTTATTTTAAATTTAAACTACAGTCTCGAATCATAATTTTTTTTCGTGTGGTCTTAGTTATTTTTTATTTATCATTACCTACGTCTAAGTTAGTCATGAAAATTATTAAATAAATCATTATATTAAATTTTCACATTACCAGAAAATCTTTATCACCAGACTTACGTAGCCTTTTTGAACAATGATATCACGCGCCTAATAAGTCATGGTCATGCAACTGGATTATTAAAGTGAAGTTACAACCTTGAAGAACATATTTTTACGGCGATCTTCAAACAAGCATTAACCTAAAAATGCACTAAGCTTTTCAATTGTACACCATTCATTAAACAATCGTCAATTAAATAACATCCTATACATTTGTGAACAGAAGTGCGCACGCGACGCCAAATCGAACTTTCCTTAGTGCGGTCGGACTGCATCTGACAAATTGCTTTATAATGATAGCTAATTGATCGTAGGTTGATTTTTGCGCTTCGGAGTTTTTTACCAACACTTTAAAAGGCGGGTCGTGAGCAACTTGTAAACTCGTTAATCGTTAAGTTCTTCGATCTAACGTGTGATAAAGCTATTAACAAAATTAGAGATCGGAGATAAATTAGCGTAATGAATAGTAATTATATCCGATGATATTAATTTATAACAAAACTTTGTTCAGTAGTAGATGATATTTTTGCAGCACCTAATAGCATCTATTAAGACAAATGGTAGTGGATTGTATTTGAAACTTGTAGTTAGAAAGTATTTTCGGCAATAGCGTGCGGATAAATACTTAGAAGAGTGTAATTGTGACGCTTCCGGGTTTTGCCTAACACTTTTCTTCAAGATATCTGTTCGTTATATGGCTGATAGTAATAACCCGTCACAGTATCGACTCCGTCATTCAACTCGTTAGCTAATACTCAAATTATACACTTCATAAAGGATGTTTTAGTGTAATACTATTTATCATTCAATTTCGCCAATTACGTGATTGGATTGCCACCGTGTTGGAGAATGTTAGAAAGCCGTGTCACTTAAGGTATAAAAGTGAATTAAAATTATGATGTTTAACACAGCGGCTATTCTTAAATGAAATGTGAGAATTAAATATTTGAGAGCTCACGTTCGATGTAGAAATCAAAAGTGATATAGCAAGTCCATTACCACTCATTCAGAAAACAGATGATCGAAGTAGGAGATTTATCGACCATAGAACAGGTATAAGTAGTTTTTTTCTTGATAGTAGAACTGAATGTTGCATTGTGAGTGAAGTTACCGGGTAGTCGGGTTTTGTGGGAACTCGTTAGCAGTTGTGTAACACCCCGTGCACTGAACCCCTGCGGGCGTTTTCCTGCACAAGTATTTTTACTTTTTATTTAAAATTTAACTATAACTTGCTATGTAAACTAGGATATTACCTTCCTTACTTAATTGGTGACTTCTAATACTCCCGGTACATTAACATCACATACTGTCTAATGAAATAAGTAATTTAGTATAATTGGTAGTATAAATCTAACTAAGAGTATTAGGAATGCTAAATTCATTCCTACTCTTTTCTGATATTAAGTATTTCCCCAGTTGTTGTCAAACTCGAACGATCATTTCCGATCAGACTTACTAATGATGTATTTAAAATACACACATCAAAAGTGTCTAGGGATCAAGCATTTTTATGCGGATTTCTTGAGATTGAGATGTGGCTTTGGCCCTGGCCTGCTCAGTCGCCAGACTAGAACCCGATTGAGCATGCATGGGATATGCTACAGAGAAGAGCTCTGCCGAATATGGAGGGTATCCAGTCGCAAGAAGACCTTTTTTTGTTGTTGCAACGAACATGGGCGGCCATTCCACAGCGTGATTTGGATGAACTCATTTTGAGTATGCCAAACCGATGTTCTTGTGTTAGTGTTCGCGGTAGAAACACGGATTATTAATTGTTTAAGTTACCTAATAAAATTTTAAAGAAAACTGTTATTTCAGTCTTTTTTTCGAACTTTAATGTTAGTGGTTCAAATGTCAAAAATCCTTCTATTAGGAAAATGGCAAATTTCTTTATTAATGCAAAGGTGACTTGGTTTATCGTTACTGTGACAAACGAAAACACTTTATTTGATGAATCCTTAAAGAAAATTTTAATTAATACCAATCAGGAGAAAAGTTATTGCAAAAATATATGTTGATCCCTAGACACATATGTTGATCCCTAGACACTTTTGATGTGTGTATTTGCCGGTTCAATAGAAAGCTTTATTCAGGTATCAATAAACGGCGATGATACAAATATGAAATTGGCTACCACCAACATTGCTAAAAAGATAAGATCGCTTGCAATCGCTACAATATTTTGACAGATACTTGTAATACAATGGACTAAGCAATGTTCGTTCATAACTGTAAACTTGATCCAAACAATAATACCACTGTTTAAGACCACAATCAGTAACCAACATCTAAAATAATGAACTAAAGCTCTTTTCAAAATAATCGGCACATCTGATATTCATTCTTTATTTGATTTATTCAAATATGAATACTTTGTTTGGTGCAATTATAAAATACTGTGTTGCTGTAATTGTCAGGTTTAACAATCTGAATTCTTTGTGTTTCTGTTCATTCAATTTAATGATTAAATACATATTTCGAATAATTTGAATGTTGAAATTAAGTAAAAATGTAACTTTCATCAAATTAGTTTATAGTAAAGTTTAAAGTAGTTTAAAAGGTAGTAGAGCCACGCTGATTTCAGCACGAACGGGCCGGCTCGACCGGGGCGGTACTACCCTCGCACAGAAAATCAACGTAAAATGACAGCATTCGTGCTGTCGTATTTCGTTGGTGAGTGCGAGACCGGAGGCCCAATTAGTCTAGTCAACAAGTTCCATACTTGTTGACTAGACTAAAAGATGCACAAGCATCACTAGGCCGCCATAGTGTGGGTCGCCATGCTGCATTGTTGCATTCGCAATGAGTGTGGTGGCCACCACTCGTGGATTCTGCTTATGCTTTCCATCAGGCAGAGTAGAGTCATTTTGGCGGGCCAAACATAAAAAAAAAAAAAAACATATATCATTGAATGTTTTCGGTCCTAATTGCTAAGCGTGGCAGTGGCAGTAGCAATCGTTACGGGAAGTGAAGTGAGTGAATGTCCCTTAAAAGTCGGAAAACAGTCTAATTACAGAACTCTGGGATCATCTAGTGATTGGGTTATAGAGTTCTGATAGCAGTCGCTCCACTTAAAGCACACGCTCCAGCCGTATCGTAGTCGACTGACCACAACCTTGTTTGAAAAAAGGCACGCAAAATCCTAACTGTAAAATTTCGTTGATGACATTCATGTCTTATCAAACATGTCAGCTATTGCAATACGATCAATATGTTGATAAAATTAGAAAGATGTAGCAATTCAATCACAAATTTTAACAAAAAAAACCGACTTCAAGAACTATACCAAATTGAAATGGGAAGCACCAGCTTTCAAATAAAAAAATAATCATCAAAATTGGTTCACCCAGTCGAAATTCTGAGGTAACAAACATAAAAAAACATTCGAATTGATAATCTCCTCCTTTTTTGAATTTGGTTAAAAATACACCTTTGACTTTAAGAAATAAGAAGTGTATTAGATTGTATGAAAGTCAATGCGCAGAATATTTATTGTAGTATCAATTTAAAGAACATTTTCTAGTAGAAGTTTGATTTTACACGTCTAATTTATAGCTTCAACGATCCCCATCCAATAAACCGCTTTTCTTATGTAGTACCTAGTAAAAAAGGTTTTCATACAAAATCGGTACTCTTACCAATTTACCGCTGTATTAGTTTCGGTAACCCGATCGATAATTTTATCGTTCGGATACCGTTCACCCAATACCATCTGTGTAGTTAATTGTGTCACGACTAACTTATATAAAATATTTAAAATCTAAATAATTACACGTTATAGTAACATATCATTACGGTCCACGGTATGATTTTTTATTTAATTTGGTAGGAAAATCGACTTCATCAGAACCAGTACAACTTATAAGTTTAACATTCGATCATAAAATAGGCATTTTTGTGTGAGGCCCAATTAGTCTAGTCAACAAGTTCCATAGTTGTTGACTAGACTAAAAGATGCACAAGCATCACTAGGCCGCCATAGTGTGGGTCACCATGCTGCATTGTTGCATTCGCAATGAGTATGGTGGCCACCACTCGTGGATTCTGCATATCCTTTCCATCAGGCAGAGTAGAGTCATTTGGCGGGCCAAACATAAAAAAATAAAAATAAAATGATAAGTCTTTTGCAAAAAGCAGAAAATAGATTGTCAAAATTAACAAGAAAAAAATTGGTACACCTTGGCGACAAATTTCTCCAAAATTGCTTCAAATATAATTTAACGAAAAAAAAATTGATTAGATGGTCTGCAATTTTGCACACATAGAAAATCACGTACCACAGACGGCTAATCTAAATAGTACTTCTAGATCAACCGGCCGCTTAAACATTGCGGCTGTTTTGATACCACAAACACTTTTTTGCAAACTTTCTTATTTTATTTAATGTCACTGTCGCACTTTGAGTTTCTTTCACTGATTGCATGGCACGATGCGCAGGCACGTAAAAGAAAATTACAAGACAACTGGACCTAGAGGCCATTCTTAAATGTCCAACCTCATTTGCAACCATCTTTTTTCTTTTCGAAGAAACCACATGACTTGATGAAATCCTTAATGAACGAGGAATTGTAAACCAAGGTATAGAAAAGCTCAGAAAATTTTAGATCATTCTATTAAATAAATTTAAAACAAGACTCTACTTAAAATCGCTGCAACTGTCTCTAATAAATTCTGCGTAATTGGTCAAGTGTACTAAGAAATCGTAAGTGCATTGGGAAAGTCGTTTGGATTTAATCCAACCTAATATGTATGCCGTCTTATATCTGCCAGATGCATATTTATGGTTAAGCAAAATGCTTATTACCCACATATGTTGCAAGTATGAAAACTATCCTGTCATCAAATAAACATTGGTTCTCTTCCATTTAGTCGTTTCTCGGTCATTTTGTACGTGGCATGCATCATATTTACGGGTTAATCGTAGGTTGCTTGTTTTCAACATAGTATGTAAGAACGCTGCAGTAAATTGTAGGTCAATGGAACGTCGACTGACACCCGTTGCACTTTCCTGCAGTTGTCTTATGCAGCTGCGAGAATTTATTAATCCTTCTAGCTTAACTACCTTTGTAATTTTTGTCGATGCAAATTATGTACCGTGTTGAATTAGACATTTAGATTTCAATAAGAAACCAGGAGAAATAGGACTTTTTCTCGTGTTTTTCATTTAGTTACGGTCTCAGAGTACTCGAGAGTGTCCCTTTGTACATTCACATTGCCTGTTAATATACTATAATACCAAAATGTATCCATAAAAATTGCAATAAAATCAATAAGTTAATTTTCACCAAAATCGGCATCGTCATTCACATTGTTCAGTTAATCGGATGGGAGCTCGCTGCGCAATTAACAGAACAATGTGAATGATAAAAATATCGAACCAAATCCAATTGCACATTTCCGTTCTCAGAGGTATCTAGTCCAATCGAAGAAACAATAAAAGGAAAGCTTCTAATTATCAAGCTCTGTTAGCCATTACACCAATAGACTGCTATCTGCCAAAAACACTGAGTGTCGTAGTGTGCTGTGATAAATTTATTGCCTCTTGCATTCAACAATTGTCCAGTCACTAGAAAATAATATCGGCACAAAACTATGAGTATTGTTTTGTCATTTACCTTTCTCATTGACTGGCAACGCGGTTCAATATGTTATCTTAAGATCGTAATACTTTCTTCTTGTACTTGCTTTATTTACAATCCTTAGGTATGTAATACTTATTTGTTATGTTTGTAAATATGTATATCAACTTATTATTTTGGCACTGTTTCTTTGATTCTTATAGTTATTTAGTATACCTAATATGCAACGAAAACGATTTCTGGCCATCATGCTCTGATGCATTCTGATTTGCCATGTTTAAAGTCCGTGATCTTAAAAAAAATTGATTCGTAGATATCACGGTCGATAAATGTTATGCATCATAATGTCATAATAAAGTACCGTAATATTTAAATACTTTGAAAGCCTTTATTAATGCCATATTTTTATATACATGTGTGTTAATCCAATGGTTTCGTTTTGAACAGCGTTAGATGTCTTAAAACAAAAAATCAATTTAGTTTAGTGAGTTACGTGAAATAAACAACTGATTTTTAAGTATCAACATACGTTTATAGTCTTGTTTAATAAAGACGGGAGTGCGAAAATTTGACACTGTCGGAAACTAAAATAAAAGTAAAAAAATACCAAATCCCTATAATGTTATAGAAACCTTGATTCATGGGCATACTCAACGGCATGGAATCTTAGGGAACTGCGTGAGTATATTTGGGGTAATGTAGTCACTGACGCCGTATAATTTTAGATAAGTACATGAAAGCAATCTTCACCATGTGCATATTTACTGCTATTTTAAACAGCCATTTCTAACTTAACCCAACTAGAGATATGTGTAATAAATAATATGAGTTTTCCACGAAGCTAGGTCCCGCAAAACCAACTTTAAGAATCCTTGTTCTAAAGTATAAATAACTAAGTGTATAGTAGAATTCGTAAGTAAGAAATTATAACTCCTTTAGACTTAAAAAACAATGTATTCATAAAAGTTTTACCAAATAATATAAGGTAAATGTTTGCGGTCCACTAGATATAGGCAGCATATCGCAAGTACCTGTCGAGTTATGTAGGTCAGTTTTTGTATTCTGTTTTCACTATTCAAATAAACGTTAAGCTACGTCACTTAACTCTGAACCGTGAACGCATGTACATCATCTCAGTTAATTGTATGAGAAACGAGAATGTCATTTTCGGTCACGTTTCATTCAGAACTATTATATTTTCTAGCAAATTAATTTCGCTTTTATCGTCATGTGTTTGAGATGCTAATGTTACAACGTTGTTTGTAACTTGAAATTAATGGGGCCCAATGAAAGGGTTCGCATTATTATCAGTATTAATAAATTGCTCAAATTTTTTATTATTTCATTGCTAAGTTGTAAACAGTAGTGATAAACAAATTTCGCACATCATTTTGCAATTTCTTCTCGTGTTCTTAACGTTGCGTGGCTTAGTTGGGCGTGACGCACCGTTTTGTCGGTTGCTCTTGCCGATACGGTCTACATGCGGCGGTGCATCCGTCGAGTAACCCCAGGTTTCGGCTCAGATTTTCTTCTTCAATAGGGAAAGCTATCGATTTCTTCTCTGAATTGTATACAGTATAAATATCAATATATAAATAAATATCAATATATTGCACTTTCTTTAACATGTACTACGTGACTCTGAAGTTTATATGATGGTTCATTGTACACACTTATCCATTGCAACATAACCAGGCAGGTGTGAAATTTTTGCAAAATATGCAGCAATTATGGAAGCTAATTACGTATTACGGAACAGCCCATTGTTCACAAATTCCTTGCAGAAAATTTCATTTGCAAGTCCTGTTGGTTTTATATTGTTTTCCCACGGGCTATTGACTTTTCAACTCGAACTCTATGAATGAATTATGAAAAATACTGAGGTGGTTTTACATCAATTATAATTATTCAAAGAATATTCATAATTTTTAATGATGGTAACCTTTCTTTTTTACGGTCGTTATTAGTTTTATCAAGATTGCGTTCTTAAATAACATGTGTAATGTGTTCTTTACTCGAGTTTTCACGTGCTTCTGAATAATTTGTTGATGCTAAGAGAAATTAAGTACTTTTTAACTGCGGTAAATTGTTTTATACATTTTTATGTTAACAGCTTGTACTTAAAGTAGTTACATATTTTTATTTAAAAAAACGGACAAGTCAAAATGTCAATTCAGAATTGTATTACAGTTCGAAATCGTTCTTTTTATGTATTGATACATTTTTTTCTTACAATGATGCAAACTAAACTTTTTAACATTAATCGCAAAGTTCATATGCCATACAACGCTAGAAACCCCCACTTGCTGCTGCGAAAGCCTATTCAAGACACTTGACATACAAAACGTATATATAAATAAGTATGACGTGCATTGTGTATTGTACTGCAGCTCACTAGTGAATTTCAAGCATCTATCACTCACACCTAACATGACGTATGACCTTATCCTCTTATATCATTAGGCAATATAATATACCAAATTTCGATGAAAAATTTCATTGTCATAAGTTAAACTTACGGAATTGTACAGCTGAGTCTCCAAAAATATGCTAACATTAGTTCTGCGTTAAATTACTTGTATATATTGATTGATTTTCTGGAGCACGTAATAAAACGTAAAACTTATCTGCAACTGTTTTTCATTAAATATAAGAAAAAATTATGCGTCGATCTACATAAAGCAAATGAACCATATTTATTGTAATAGTTTCTTTTTCGAAATAATTCAATCTCGCCGCGTTGCTTATTCCACTATAACATTCCAGTATAATAGATTCCAGTTTATTGTATTCCATTTTCAGTCATGACAATAGTTACGTCGCAAGATTAAGCGGTACTCAAAACGGTATTATAGTTGTCGATGCAATTGAAATATTCATAGAAGTGGAATCTTCGGACACGACCAGCCCAGTTATGAGGTGAAATGCAAGGTCGGGAACCGTGGAGTTATTGTGTTTATAAACTTTTTGTCATGCATCTCACCAAGTCGTATTGTAAGAAACAACTGCTCTATTGAAACAGATATTATGCCGTGCGATACTCGACTCGGAAGCGTGCCTTTTTTCGTCGTTTTCCCTGTTTGTTATTGTACGAGGCCCACTTATTCTGACGCAGATGTACATAAATATGTTGGGTAGCACCAACTTACAGCGATATGCATCACAAAGTTCTAATTGCACTTTAATTCATTTTCTTACACGTTTCCATTGGTCAAATAACAATTTCAAATATATAGTACGATATTGCAGTTCAAAAATAGATACTTAGTGGCGAAGGCTCGGTGGCATCATGTCATCGACTGTAACATAAAGTGCCTGTGATTAACTTTGATCCAAAGAGGAAATGATTACGTAGTTAGTCTATACCCTTAACTTGTAACCACAAACCGGTGAGGGAAGGCAGTCTGTCTAATAGTCTCAAGCTAGAAGTTTCCGGCGCAGGCGGTTAATGGTCTCACTTATCACTTGCTATTCCAATAGCTTTATTCTTAATATTACGATGACGACGGTGATTGTATTTTTTTACATTTACGATTTTTAAAACTTCATTCTGCTTGTATAAAAATGATGAGGCTAAGTTACATACATTCTTTCGTTATCAACTATTCCAATATTTGCAATTTTGTAGTTTCAATACTGTTTTCGTTATATTTACCCGACTGCGAAAGGAGGATTATGTTTTTCGAGTGTATGTATGTATGTATATTTCTTTGGCACGCTCTAGAGCCTAAACGGCTTGTCGTATTTTTATGTGGGTGGTGTCTTAGTCGTGAGAGTGACACTGGGTACATCAAAATTTCAAAAAAAAGGATTTTTTCAAAATACATCGAGTGTGGTATCAAAATAAACATTTTTTTACGGTGAATACGAATATATATAAAACTTATATGTTTTTATTGTTAAATATTGACGCAGTCGAGTTTTTTATTTTTAATAATTTGTACTTTAGAAATACGTTATAAAATCATAATAACAAAATAGGTTTTTTTTTTATTAATAATATAATTATTATTTTTCTTTACATAACAAAAAAAAATTGAAAATATCCTTAAACGACTTCTTATATTTCATATTTATAAATGCCAGCAGTCTCCATACAATAACGAGATAGAATTTTCTATCTGTGTCGTTAAAGTCGTCTGCCTATGTTGATTCGTCTTTTCTATATTCTTCAGTTAGTAAATGCCGCCCATGTCAATTAATGTTTGCTTTTGACTTCGATTTATGAACATACTAATTGACAGACCGCCATGAATTCTTTGGATGTACGTGGTTTTGTATTCACTCTATTAGCTATAACGATGTTAGCCTACTATTTACTCTGACTTATGTTACTTTATTTTACATTTGTGACATTTATTGATTATTTTATATTTGGACATATTACATCTTTTTAAATTTGACTGTGAGTGAAAGTGCTATTTGGATTTTATTTTCCATAAGTGGACCTCACAATATAACAATGTAAAAATCTTGCAGCTATCAGTAGGAACGGCGCATGATTGGTTAGCTCATGGCTGTGCAGCAATGACTCCAAACCTTTTGTTTTGTTTTCTTTGGTCGACTTCGTTCTCATTCAAGTCTCTTAGTGAAAAAAAATATCGTAAACCGTATTATTATTTTTTAAAAGGAGCAACCATGGAGTTTCTTGCCAGATTCTTCTCCATGAAGGGTAGGCTGCACTTGGAACTGGCGACTAGAATCACTCGATTTTTTAATATTAAATATTGACTATTCATAAGTGCCTGTAAAATAAGTGCCTATATGAATAAAATCTTTTTGAGTTTGAGTTTGACAAACTGTACAGACTAGAGAACTGTTGGTCGAGTTTCATCTTTCATGAAATACCTACAGTCGTTTTCGGTTATGCAAATACAAACTTACAAATATTAAATTGTTAATGACTCCAGATTCATGTTATTGAAATATTCATCAAATTCAGGCATCGAATTCAGAATTCTCAAAAACAAAAAAACTTTTTACTACACCATTAGCTGTTGCCCGCGGCTCCGCCCGCCTGTATGTCGACTATGCGGCAAAGGTCTTTGTGTTATTCTGATTTATAAGCTATATTACTGTAAAGTTTCATCTGATCCAGTTCATCCGTTCAGTAGTTTTTGCGTGAAGAAGTAACAAACATACACACTCTCAATCTTTCGCCTTTGTAAATTAGTGTGATTAGTTAATATTTATAAAAAAAATGTTTAGTGTAGATTGTTTTAGTTCCTACTCGACTACGGCAAAGTCAGGAAGATTATATTTTTGGCAGTCTATGTATTCTGTATTTTCCACCGTAGTACACCTAAAACTACTGAATTGATTTTAATTAATGTTTTTTCAATAGATTTGCAACAATGGCGCAGGTGACATGGGGCTATGTACATGTAACAAAAGTTTTTACGTAGTCTTATTGTTAGATTCACTTAAACAAGTGAGTAGAAAGCCATAATATATATTTTATATTCTATCCATCGACATTAACTATTCTGAAGTTGTATTTAATGTCTCAACTTGTATCATTTTCCTATAGGTCGACATGAAGTCACCAGTCTTGATGATTGGTTTGTATAATTTCATGGCGCCACGTGATCCTCGGCTAACGGCTTGTGCTATCTCGTATACTCAGATTACTGTAACCTCATGACCTTCTTCGTATAGCTCACCAAATTTATTCTAGACTACGTTCCTCTGAGGTGTTACTATGGCCCTTCGGAAGTAGGAAATTAAATAAAGGGATTGTTTAATATTGATTCAATTTTTATCGCACTAGATAGACGTTGTACTGCATGCAATTCATGAGCGTAGAATTTTCTTTTTACCCGACTACGGCAAAGCCAAAGGAGGGTTATGATTTTGACAGGCTATGTATGTATGTATGTATGTTCATTTGTTCCCTCATAGCTCCTTAACTACTTATTAGAACTGGACAAATGAGGTATCGTTAGAAGCGTCTTGATCGTCTGCTGGTTATAGGCTATGTGACGTGTCGCTGAATCTAATGTGGCGCCCTCTAGCCGACATAAAGTAATGAATTAAAAAATAAATTTAAGACAAATATGCCCATAATATATATATTATATACTAATAACGGCACCAAAACATTTTAAATAAAAAAAAGTAAAAACTAAAACCCAACTACGACAAAAAACGACGCTGAAAAAGTTGATGAAACAAGTTTGAAAAGCCGTAGTCACACGTTACATAGACACGCACCATAACACTTTAGCAACGTGTGACTACGGCTTTTCAAACTTGCTTCATACTTTTTCAGCGTCGTTTTTTGTCGTAGTTGGGTTTTAGTTTTTACTTTTTATTATGGTATTATATGTAAATATCGATAGTAAAATATATATTATACTCCCAGAAACTGCAAACATAAAAAACGTTACTATCGATTTAGATGTTATCTAGAAGAACTTCATTTCACTTTATAGAACATAATTAAGAATAATATTTGGCAAAGCAATCTGGTAAACAACTTCATACATTTTAGTTTTTTGTTTCGTGTTGTGAAAGCAAAAATGAAAATAGAGTTTTAATAGAAAACATTACTACAACAATCACAAATTTTAACAAAAAAAACCGACTTCAATCTGGACCAAATTGAAATGGGACCACACGGGAGGCACCAGCTTTCAAATAAAAGAAGAATCATCAAAATCGGTTCACCCAGTCGAAAGTTAAGAGGTAACAAACATAAAAAAAATACAGTAGAATTGATAACCACCTCCTTTTTTGACCCGTTTAAAAATCAAGACAGAAACGACACGTCACACACATCAAAAGCCTTCAATAATCGGCTGCTGGACATAGGCCTATCTTTAGAAACGATGTTTTGATAAAAACTTTAGAAGCGAAAAGAGCGTTTAAATAAATAAATAATAAATAAATAAATATTTCGGACATCTAACACTCAACGCCATCTAGTCCCAAGCTAAGCAGAGCTTGTATTATGGGTACTAGACAACTGATACAAATACATAAATACTTTTTTTTGTTAATCCATACATATTATACATAGAAAACACCCAAACTCCGAAACAAATATTTGTAGATCATACAAACATTTGGTCCGACCCAGTCGCACACGCCAACCGCGAGACCAACGATGCAGTAAATCTAGTCCAAATATGTATGATTGGGTTAATTGTGTTTGACTGTTTAGTGATATGTTATAACATATACTGTTTGCTTTTATTGTATCTTTAATTGGGCATACGTATAACTTTTGTTTTACATTAGTTAAATATTTAGAGGTAGTCATCCATGATTATAATTACCGAAGATATTTGCTCTTTAATCGATACTTCACACATAACAGGCACTGCGTAAACACATTATAATGAGTTTTAGCCATCCTATCATCACTAACTGATAATATCCATTAAAATCGCTTAACCGATGCTGTAATAACAATGTTTATGTTACGGCAATGATTTACTGCGTTGACATACAAACATGTATGTGTGGTTATTTTCATTTAAATGTAACACAATTTTCCCATCATGTTTCTTCAAGTAATATTAATTAACAAGATTTAATCGGCTTGTTGATAGTAAATGCAAGAATTTTATGAACCTTTTATAGTCATTTTATGTTAAGGAAATAAAAATATATGGAAACTAAGCCATTAACAGTATTTTTTAACCGTGAGATAAAACCTATTAATGTAAAATAAATCATTCACTCTAGAAGTTCACGTTAAATATTCAAAGTTAATTAATTGTGGTACAAGGTAGTAGAGCCACGCTGATTACAGCACGGTTGGGCCGGCTCGACCGGGGCTGTACTACCCTCGCACCGAAAATGCCGACCGACTGCACGGTTAGCCTATTGGTTTAGGCAGTCGCCACGCCACTTGCCAATTCGCCAAGTGTTGTGGGTTCAAATCCTACACGGGACAACACTTTGTGTGATCCACAAATTGTTGTTCTGAGTTTGGGTGTTATTTGTGTCCGTTTCATGTATGTCTGTGAAGTCCCCCGCGACACAGAATGTTTAGGTATTCCTAATGCGGGAGTTGTCTTGATAAAAATAAAAAAAACAACCTAAAATGACAGCGTTCGTGCTGTCGTGTTTCGTTGGTGAGTGCAAGACCGGAGGCCCAAATAGTCTAGTCAACAAGTTCCATACTTGTTGACTAGACTAAAAGATGCAGAAGCATCACTAGGCCGCCATGGTGTGGGTCACCATGCTGCATTGTCTGCGTTCGAAATGAGTATGGTGGCCACCACTTTTGGATTCTGCTTATGCTTTCCATCAGGCAGAGTAGTCATTTTGGTGGGGCATACATAAAAAAAAAGGATCAAAGTTAACGATACAACTTTAGCATAACTTGAAATACGTGATCTAAATAAACACATAGTAAATATAGTACATCATACAACGAATTATGTACCTATTAGGTAATTGAATTTTTATAATTAGTTAGCTTCTAAAATATAAACGTTTGCAAATTGAGGGTTTAAAAATTATATGAATTAACGTAATATTATTATTTGTATATTATGTATAATTACTTTCTAGTGTTTGCATTGTTTTATATATTTGTTTAAATATATATATAATATATGTATTTAAAGCAAATATTATTTAAAATTCAAATGCTCCAAGAACTTTTACTATGGTTTTCTAAAAGAAATATAAAAACATATTATTACGTAAACTACTACTACTTTTGTATGGTGTAAATATGGGGTCAATATTATTACTCTTCTATGACCTCTTTGAGGAACGTGGTCTAATTTACTAATAACCTTTTATATTAAAAGATTAATTAACTATGTTAACAGTTACCTATTTAATAGTTTGAGGCCAAATCTTGTGGGAAAAATACTGTGTCAATCGTGAATACCCCAAACACGTAATGAAAAGGATATTTATTTAAAGAACTAGCTTTTTCCTGCAAATTCTATCGTATTTATGGTCACGATTCTGCTCTGTAGAGGTCGTAGCATGACAGCAAATTGGCGTTCTTAAGAATTTTCAACCGTGTTATCAAAAAGTCTGATTTATTCTGTCATTAATTTTATTAGAAGTAGAAAATTACCACTTATAAAAAATAAAATATTAAAAACTTGTTTACCTCGAACTCATAGAACACTATGTGAGTCTACCTAGTGTTGTATGCACATAATGTAAATCGATATTATACATAAAATATTGCAACATTCAGCGTGGGACGATGGCGAAAACGGCATGAAAAATCAAGCCTATCGTGCTTTCTTATCAAACTAATCGATGTTTATTATCGAAGGGCATCTCAAATCCTACTAATTTTTTTTTAATGTATCCTAGCACTTAGTAGTTCAAGGCGACTTTGATCGCCAACTCATAACTACAGAAAAACTCTTTGATAAAATCTCTGTTAATTACCTAAGTCTTTCCGGCCAAATTTGACAGTCATCAGATATTCGACAGACCGTGCTCATGTACCTAGCTGTTGGCTCTTGGTATTTCTCACGCCCACTGACTTAGTTTCTAGATAGTCTTGTGATCGCTTAAAAACAATGACCTAGGGTTACGAGTAGTGGAGGATAAGCGAGTCAATCGTTGTGTTTCCCGAGTTGAAAGTAAATGAAATAAACATTACCCTCCTTCTGTAGCAGTCGGGTAAAGTTGGCAAGCGACTTGGCTTTTTAATAATTATCGCCATATTTCAAAATATTTAAGTACTCGAAACTATTCAAATTTTATAAACCTAAATCTTTCTCATGAATCAAAACGATAGTATGAACCTTACATAGTAGTTTTTTGGCTAATAGCGAACAGAAAAACAAATATTTTGAGTTCTAGATTTTAGCCGTTGTCATTGATAGTTGGGTCATATGATTCACATTGAAGGTGCATATACGACTCTCTCACAGGAAGTACTAAGGATTTAAATTTGAGCTGCATTCATCTTGTCATAAAATAAATTTAAACATTTTTGCGTGGGAAAGTCTTGATTTTATTTTGGACGAAAATTTGGTAATTTATCGACGTGCATAAAAATTTATCCCACGATGTCCGTGATTTAGCATCCTACTAACTATTTTTTTTTTCACGATATCGACAAGCAATATAAGTATTAATAACATTGGGCCATAAATTACTTATTGTATTTAGGTTTTAATATCCAACATAAAGTTATATCCATACTGACTACTTACATAAAGTATGACCTTTATAGTTTATAACAATGTAATACTGAATGTTCATGACTTACCAAACACAATACTATACATACTAAGTATTTGTGACTAAGACCTATGTGAACATACTGAACAGTTTATTTAATCTACAGTTGTAAGCCAGTCGGAGAGCGCGGAGCCTATATCGAGACTTACCATTTTGAGAAAACAACCAGCAAAGGTCTCCAATTAACGGTTCACTAGCAATTAAATTAGAACGAACTCTATTATTTTGGATCGTGACGAGCTCTTATTCCATCGTTTCAAAGGGAACAACGCTAATTTCTGTGTCTTAAGTTTTTTACTTAAATTTCAATTAAATCGACGACGTGTTTCCGGTCCGATGACTGCAGTAGTTGTAGGCCTCGGGAAACACAATAGAATATGGATCAAATTGTCTGTAGGAGGTGTTACCACTGAGCTATTGTGTGACCTCTGTGGAATTTGTAACTAACGGGAAATATCTTGCACTTCACTACGCCACAAATGTGCGTGAGATGCATTTCGCTATGCCATCGATTTATGAATCGAGTGACCGCTTATATATTGATATACTTCATTCTTTCACCCAACCGGAGAGAATTTTAATATCGCAAAAGCTTACTCGTCGAAACACGTAGAAGGTTTTGCAACAAATATGCATTTAATTACAATACGTATTTTGAAAAGTGGACCACGGATGATAATACAATGTTTTTAGTTCTGTAGGCTCTACAAAATGTTGAATAATTAACAACTAAGGGTTTACGGTGAGTGATTAATATGAATTTCCACAAATACAGAGTTTAAAACGTCACGTACTTGCTAATGCTTACTTAATTATTATGTCCACTTTATCAGTAGGGCAAATGGTAAGTACCTGCAACAAAGAAAATAATTCGGTCAGTATTACAAGTACATCATTGCACTCTCGAAATCATAATGCTCCTCGTCGTCAACGATTATAATTATCGTCTCGTCAGTCATTACTGCGCTCGGAGAATATCTTTATTGACAGCTCAATAGCGAACACAAAAGCCACGTGAAAGCCACCATTGTGCCTGGCCACATCTATGACTTACACAATGCTACTGGCGACGCCTAATAATCCATCTGTAACTTTACAACTAGCAACTCATTTAGGAAAATGAAAAGCCCGTTTCAATGAGCTCGACTCTCCCTTATTGTTGTTCGGTTAGAGGTTGGCCTGTACAATAGCGTCTAAGGTTATCAGACCGAATGATGAGGCCTTCAGATGTGCTTTCACCTATTACGTATTCTTTTGTGTAAGTTTTACTTTGTCGAAATGTATCGACAAATTGTTACGTCATGATGGTACTAATTGGAATAAAAAATATCACCTCTCGTCTGGAACCAAGATTGGAGTGTTCACCCGTTGAACTTTCTCCCCCGTGTAAGGCTTTAATAACACAGGTTCCCGCTAGTTTGAGTTTGAACTCGGGGTTAATTACTGTTACTAACATACCGCGCTTGGCAATTTTTCCTTAGGCAAAACAAGGTTAAAAGAAAACTTATGTATTTCAGCTTTTGTATTCTCCACAAATATAAAAAAAACTGATATTGTATTAACAGTTGAACAAATCGTCATAAATATTGTTATAATAAAAATAAATAAAATGCACTTTTAAATTCCACTGATAACTAACGCAATTTAACCGTTATTATCTTCATTATTTTGTTCTCTTACTCAGGTACATAGGTAGATACATAGTAGCTTAAATTAACATAAATTAACTATCAAAAATAGTTAAACATTGCTTTAACCTTACCTTAAAACAGTTAGGCATTCTTAGATAGCCTACATTTTTCATTATAATCCGGACGTCACAGTGTTAGTTGATATAAGTTGCCTGCGATGCAAGTAAAAATGATTTTCTCACTTTCTAGTTCTGCTTGAATAACCACATTGAAAACTTTTTAATATAATTCATCTCTTGTTACGATGTGTGTAGAATTTTATGCTGCTTACATAGATATTATAGTCCGGGATCCCCGGAACCAATTTTAGAAGTTATTACTATCAAGCAATTTTTTTTTTTTGATGAGACGACCAACTTATCCTCTTACTATACTCTTTTCGATTGTGATAGCTAACCGGGGTAGCAGGGCAAAATGCAAAAAAACTTTTGAGCGTAGGACCGGTTAATATTTGTATAATTTAACAGACACAATGTCTTACGAATTGCGTGGTACGTTATCCCGGTCCTACGCTCAAAAGTTTTTGGTCCCTGCTACCCCAATCTAGCTCGTTTCGTTTTTAGTTCGTTAGCTACCACAATCGATTTTTTTTTTAAGAGGAAATGTTGGGCGTCTCCTCAAAATGTAGCCACTCACAAAAAATTTGCTTGATAGTAATAACTTTTAAAATATGTTCCGGGGATCCCGGACTATTAATATATTTCGGACATACTGTTAAACCTGTTCTAAGGTTCATACTGACAAGATCTGTCAACTAGAGACTTATTTCAAGTATCACAACTTTAAGTGACACATAATAACTTCTTTTGTCTTTTGACTAAACGTTTTATGAGCTAAAGACTTATGAAACTAATATACACACATCAAAAGTGTCTAGGGATCAAGCATTTTTATGCGGATTTCTTGAGATTGAGATGTGGCTTTGGCCCTGGCCTGCTCAGTCGCCAGACTTGAACCCGATTGAGCATGCATGGGATATGCTACAGAGAAGAGCTCTGCCGAATATGGAGGGTATCCAGTCGCAAGAAGACCTTTTTTTGTTGTTGCAACGAACATGGGCGGCCATTCCACAGCGTGATTTGGATGAACTCATTTTGAGTATGTCAAACCGATGTTCTTGTGTTAGTGTTCGTGGTAGAAACACGGATTATTAATTGTTTAAGTTACCTAATAACATTTTAAAGAAAACTGTTATTTCAGTCTTTTTTTCGAACTTTAATGTTAGTGGTTCAAATGTCAAAAATCCCTTTATTAGGAAAATGGCAAATTTCTTTATTAATGCAAAGGTGACTTGGTTTATCGTTACTGTGACAAACGAAAACACTTTATTTGATGAATCCTTAAAGAAAATTTTAATAAATATCAATCAGGAGAAAAGTTATTGCAAAAATATATGTTGATCCCTAGACACATATGTTGATCCCTAGACACTTTTGATGTGTGTATTAGAAATGTGTGGTATACAAATTTCTAATATATGTATTAGATTCATAAGCCTTTTAATAATATATGGTACACGGAAATATAGTGTATTCAAACAAATCATACATACATATGTTGTAATAATCTTATCAGTAAAAATAAATTATCATGGGACTAAACCCGCTCACACGCCCACCACTGTAACTTCTGTACACCAGGATCAACAGCAGTGACTCACGAACACACCGACTACCGAGTTATGACACTCGGGAAGTCCCAGGAAATATTAAACTATCTTGGAACCCGCAACGAAATTAATCAGAAGAAAAACTGGAGGAGTTGGAAATATAATATGTCCAAATAAATTGTCAGTAACAACTGTTAGTTGCTTTTTGACGGACACAGTATCTATTTCTGTTATAATTAAAAAAAAAGACATATGACAATTCAAGTTCTGCCCTAATATATTTAGTTAATCACTATTGTATTTTTCAAGAATGTAAAACCACTTGATCTGGACACCTGAATACTTTATTGCACTGATATATTCTGTCCCAGTTTAACGCAGGCTGAAAGCTACTAACTAATTAAAGCCGCTACAACGGCACGCAAACACAAATTCTCACAAACAGGTAACTTGTCAACGTTGACAGATTCACCTCATTATGGTTATTGAGTGTCGATTGCATCCTCCGTTTAAAAATAATAAGTAAAGTTTAATAAGTCGGAAATTGTCCGTTGCGAATGTTGTCATTTTGTATGATTTGCGTCGGCTATAAATACCTCGAAGCAAGTCGTCCATCACATTACATCAGCATTAATGGAGTATTTTCTCAATGCCGTTGTCGATAAAATAAGTCACGCAATTTTCTCTATAAGCTTGTTTTTATAATCCGATGCACATACGAGTACAAGGAGACGCTTCGTAGGTTCTTCTCAACTTGCTTTCAGGATGCTTGCGAAAAAAATTTATATTGAGGTATTGTGTTGAACGTTCTCCTGCCCTCAAGTTGACAAAATGTTGTTAGATCATAACATTTTTCGAACAAATGTTACAGAAAAAATTATATGATTTTTAAACAGAGTTTTGTGATCAAAAGTCTTTTTATTTATTACTAGCTGACCCACGCAACCTCGTTTACGTCTACTATTGTCCGTAGCGTAATAATTTTCCCCCGTTTTTGTAACATTGTTCATTGGTGCTCCGCTCCTATTGGTCTTAGCGTGACGATATATAGCCTATGGCCTTCCTCGATAAATGGGCTATCTAAAACTAAAACAATTTTTCAAATCGGACCAGTAGGTTCTGAGATTAGCGCGTTCAAACAAATAAACAAACTCTTCAGCTTTATATATTAGTATAGATAGTTCTAGATAAGTTCAAAAACAATCGCATTCCATGCTTAGAAAGTACGAGTGGCTATCCCAAGCTCAAGGCGGTCTCTAATGCATTTACTAAACGAGGGACCCACGCTGTATCAGACGATATGAATCTTGCAAACATTTACTCAACGTCAAATTTTTGATCCATTATATTTATTTTATGTCAAGTACTGCATTTGAATCTCACGATCGTTAATGTTAGTCCATACGACGGGTGGGCGTTTGACCTTATTTTGCCATAGTAGTCATAGTACCTACCTTATAAGGGACCTATTAGTTTCATGACATAAAGGCACACAACATCCGTATAAGTTCATTGTTAATAGATATTGTTCAGAATATCTAGCCAGAACCTGTAAGATCGTTAAAATGGAAGTTTTTTTTTAAAAGTTTTTTATGTAATAGGCGGGCAAACGAGCAGACGTATTTCCTGATGGTAAGCGATAAGCGCGATAAGTGGTAAGCGCCTCCGGTATCCTCACTCACTCGGTGAAACACAGCGCAAGCACTATTTCACACCGGTTTTCTGTGAGGCCGTGGTATCACTCTGGTCGAGCCGGCCCATTCATGCCGAAGCGTGGCTCTCCCACGGTATATCATTTGCTTTAAAGCTTTTATAATTTGAATTCAACTACAGCACTTACAATCATGTTCTAGGAAACTGGAATCGATAACCATTACACTTACCTATAGTAGGTAAAACAAAACAATGAAATCAGAAACGTAGTCATCAAGTTTTATAAAAAAAATATGTGTAAAGTAATTCTTAAGACGAGATTAATTATGTTCCTTACTTTTAAGTTACCACGTTAATAACGTAATTAATAAATTATATTATTAATAACGAACGATAAATTAAATTATTAATGAAAATCTATATATATAAAAGAGGAAAGTGACTGACTGACATACCCAGAGATCAACGCACAGCCCAAACCGCTGAAGCTAGAATCCTGAAAGTTTGCATGTAGGTTCTTTATATAACGTAAGTGAGCACTAAGAAAGGAATTTTTGAAATTCCACCCCTAAGGGGTAAATCAGGGGATGGAAGACTGCGTGAGCGAAGCCGCGTGTAAAAGTATGAAGTACCTAAAAAGAATACAATTTTGCCATTTGTCTCGCCTATTTCATGTTGCAATTTGCTTCTACTGCTGTTAATTGCATAGATCACTATAGAAGAATGCTTATTTTCCGCCTAGCATATATTTGTTTTACAAAATATTGCAAATCTTGTAACATAAACGGTTGAAACAGGAAGCAATTAAATGTATCCCACAGGTGTGTGTAAAACACTACAAATTGTTCTGCTAAAACGATTTTCTACACGCATCTTTAATCAACAAACTAGGGTTGTCAGATATATGAAACACACGGACAGATTCGTTGATTCGTCGTGTGAAGCAGCTCGTCTCGATCCGTGCGAGCTTCGGGTGTCAGGTTTTATTTTCGTTACGTTACGTTACGGAATTTCTTGATTCAGTCGCCGCGCTCCGAGGCCTCAAAGCCCGCGATAAAAGCTATGCAATAGCTTAAAAGTCTTTGTAAGAACAAGCTTTTATTGGCATGCTTTCATAAACTACTCGTCGAGACGAATCAAAGGAGTCGAAACTTGATGGTGTAGCGACGTTTCTTTACAGAGTTCGTTTGCCCACCTTCCAGCTCCAACATCAGATCACCTCCGTGTCATCATAATATTGTATTGTCACGCTGTATTCATATGCTTGCAAAATTTCAGCAAAATCGAATGAAGATATCTGCTTCAAAATTAAGTTGCAAGATTCCACCCGAACATACATACATTGCAAGTTAATAAAAAGCATGTAATTATGTGATGTATTACTCAATTTATTTAAATTATTTCTAATTGTTTTTTAAATCACGTTTCATAATTTTTTAGGACAAATTAATGTGGTGTTATACCTGCTAGCACTAATCTATTCATATATAAAATTAAACTTGTTTGTACACCAACAATAGTTAAAAAATTATGTACCGAGTGTGCTAAAATTTTAACACGATATACAACTTACTTCGGGTATGGTTTTTATCTATTTTCCTCATTTCTCATCAAGTCAACCGTAATGTGCCACTGCGAAGCGTGGCGGTGTATAGCTGGTTCATCTATCATGCAAGACCCAATCTTTTACAGTGTATTGACATTCTTAAAATACATCTTCTCCGTTCACATTTTTTTATGCTACTACCTATCTAAATAGTCGTTATCTTGTAATGCATTTTCCCAGGATATAAGATTAAACCCTATTTGAAGTAAATGGTAACCCTAAACGCTTTAAAAGGCGTGTGCGCGAGAAACGGGATTTGCGAAACATGTTTCTACAATCAGATAATAGATTACCTAAGATTAGATTAACCGAAAGAGAGCCAATTTCTATACTCAGGCGCAGTGCAGAGAAAGGCCTAAAGTATTCTTTGTTCTAAGTTATCCGAGATAAACGTGCTGTGATATAAACTATAATATACCTCCCATCTGATTTCGCTTGAAGAAATCAGTGCTTAACATTGCTTACATTTAAGAAGTGAAATGCTATTAAGTAACACACTCCTCACTTAAGATACTATAAAGAGTGCATTCATTTTCTTTCTCTACATATGACTCGTAAACTTGACCTAGTTTTAAGTAAACATTCATTATTATTCCAAGTTACCTGGCGGCACGAGCCCGTGGTACTAGAATTTCGCTTACAACGTGCAACGCATTCTAAGCATTTAAGTAAAGAGGATTCGCGAACTACCTTTGCATTCATTCCGCAGTGCAACACATTAGCACGAATAAAGTGTGACCCACGTCAGAGTAGGGAAACTGTCCACTGACACGTATATGTACGTGTCAGTGAACAGCACAGCTAAATGTAGGTTAAAACTTTCGTCGGCTTACAGTCATTTCAACCGCAATCCAAATAAGAGCGCCAGTCACGTTTCCAAGATCGCCACCGATATCTGCAAGTGGCCGATCAATTACACTGATTCTTATATTATAACAATATACTCCACAATGCAGGTATGAGTTATTGTATAATTATTAATGTATTCAGATTTCGCACTCACATCGGTGGCTAAGACTATCGAATGACGCGTTCCCACGTCCGCTTCCTCCAAATACTGTGTAATAACATTTCTCTTGTACTCGATCATTTACACTGGCACTCATTAAATCATTCTCCTTAACAAATAACCGTAGATCGGTGATCAAAATGCATGCCAGCTGCAGTAATGTATGTGCAAATGATAATGCAGCCAGTTCGTCTAACAGTTCCGAGCCATTCCATCAGAAGTGATATCGCCATACTAGATTACGAGTTACAGTAACTGACGCTAGTGAGATGTTTAAGTACAATGTATCTACTATCCGCTTTTTACTGCTCGATCTTGCTATTTATTACTTGATGTACGCTTGAAACGAAAAGTGAACCTGTTACTCAACGGTTTTATGTAAACCGGTCACTATCAATGACAAGGAGTTTACATAACTTGATTCCTATGATCTTCCTTTTCGGATACATCGATCAACGGTATTAAAGACTGTTTAAGGATAAGAAAATGTTGCATGTTCTTGAAGTTACCATTGGTTAATTAATATGTCATTAAATTTGTCACATATTGCCCTTCGAATAATGTAAATAGTGTGTTAAGAGTAGAGTCTTTCTACTTTAAGTCGTTTCATTTGATATTTAATGGGATTGGAATGTGATTTTTGTTAAATTCAACGAGTTCTTAAGCTTTCGCTAACTCCACCAGCGAAGTATTATCTTCACAATACTCATTCCGCCATTTAGACGCCCTAGTGATCCCAAACACAAGGTCTTCTTAAGCGTAGTATTTCGTATAATCTTCTACTATCACTGTTACTACTATTAAAAAAGAAATTTGTCGTGCCAAATAACCACTCTTGTTTGTACCACTTATAAAAATTCTAAATTAAAAGTATGAGAAACAGTAATTTCATCGGCAATTTAGCAATATAACAGGTGGTTAAACCCGAAATCGTTTAGTCTGGGTAAGAGGAGCTTGTCGAATACTCAAATCAAAGTTGATTGGACAGGGCTGAATAAAAAGTGCATACCGCTAGATGACACAGTGCTTTATTGAACAAATTCCGTTGAACACAACGGTACGGTAGGCCTACTACCGAGATGTAGATGATGACACGAGAGACGTGCGACGAACAAGCAGGAAAGATTGGTGCACTTTGCTTAATGAAACACTACTTACTAAGACTGTGAAACATTTGATATGGATTTGAGGTTACAAATAAATAAAATAAATATTTCGGACATCTAATCCACAACGCCATCTAGTCCCAAACTAAGCAGAGCTTGTATTATGGGTACTAGACAACTGATATAAATACGTATACAAGGGGTATACATATTTACGTACGTACGTTTTTTTTGTAAATACATACATATTATACACTAGCTGACCCGGCGAACTTCGTACCGCCATATTTACATATCTGTCTCAGCTTCCCACAGGCAGTGTACAGTCGTGGACAAAAAAAAGAAGACTTTTTCCATTATCTTTTATTGCTTTTCTCTCTAGTAAAAAAAGAATGAATGAAATCGGACTATGTGTTATTGAATCACAACTAAGTACATATTTTGACTTTCATCCCCTCTCTCCAGGAGACCGTGCTGAATTCCGGGATAAAAAGTATCCTATGTCCTACCTCGTAGTATGAACTCAAATCATGCCAAGTTTCATTTGAATCCATTCAGTAGTTTCGGTGTGATGCGCGGCCAAGATACAGACAGACAGACAGACAAAAATGAAAAAAAAAGTATCGATTATAGAGTGCCCTCCAAACAAAAATTTCAAAATATCTTTAATGTACAGAATTGGACCTGTTACATTTTTATTATAAGTAAGTATAGATAGGAAACACCCAAACTCCGAAACAAATATTTGCAGATCATACAAACATTTGCTCCAACCTGGGATTCAAACCCGAGACCTCAAGCACAGCAGTCACATAGGCTACCACTGCGCCACCAAGGCAGTTGTGCAGTTTATCGATATATATAAAAATCAATGCCACTTTTCGTTGTAATTTTATAACTCAAGAACGGGTCAAATATTTAGGCTTTGTTCGGACTATTTAGTAGATGGTTTATGTGAAGTTTGCACAAAATCGGTCGAGCGGTTCTTCATTTATCGACATACACGCGGGCGGAGCCGCGGGCAACAGCTAGTCTTCTATAAATATAACAATGAATTGCCGAAATGTATGTACGCGCTTTCGATCAGCTGCACCAAATTACATAATTCTTTTTTATGTGTTCCTTATTGTTAGGACAAGGTTTGTATACAAGAAAAATTAAAAGATAACAGAAAAAATCTTTTTTTTTTGTCCGCGACGTTCACTGCCTGTGGGAAGCTGTGACAGATATGTAAATATGACGGTACGAAGTTCGCTGGGTTAGCTAGTATATTATAAAAATTCTGTACCGATATATTATAATACCGAAATATGTGTCTCGTATTTTTAATCGTGCTAAGAATGATCGAAAAGGGATACACTGGAATGAGTCTTTAGTTGTTTATATGTCCCAATTTAGTCGTGTAGTGACGGTCTTCTTAATCCTTCACCATACGTCACCACCCCTACTCATCCTATGGGTGTCATAAAGCCGAGTCTCCACCTAACAAAAGTTGGCAACTTTCGTGTTGACAACACGTGTTGGTGACAAAAGTTTCTGTAATTTCCTTGTGTTGGCAAATAAATTGTCAACAAATGTTGGGAACAGTGTTTCTGTTTTTGGCGGTAAACATCAAAAGAATACGCTTGTTGAAAATATTTATTGATTCTGTGGAGACGCATAGTTGGTATGTTTTTCAAATTGTTGGCGACTCGATGTAGACACAACAGAAACAAAAGTTGACGAATTTTGGTGGAGATGCACCTTAAGAGGCGACTAAGGAAGAAAACAACGTAGGACGCTGCAAAGAGAAGGGAAACTTGAAACAAACCCTATACCAATCCGTCTGGTCAGCATGGTATATTAGCCTAAAACCTCCTATCTAATGAGAGGCCTTCGTCCAGCAGTGAACTGTTAAAGGTTTGTGATATGATGTCCCAGATGCGACAGATACAGCGATAAAATACATAAATTTCATTGAAAGCTTTTCGTATCGTTTATTAAATACTGCTAGTTATCTGATTATAGTTGAATATGTTTTAAATCCAAACATTTACTTAACAAGAAGAACATAAACTTAAGTATAGCAAATTTTATTTTAATCAAATTATACAATTATCCTAATGCGACTATCAAAGGCAACTTACACTCAACGCAGCGGCAATTAGTGTCGTGATCACTTAAACCACTGCGCTCTCTATGTTGCCTAGCGTATTTATAACGACCGCTATTTTAATCAAAACCACAATAATTATCGCAATGCGGAATTTATAACAAGAATGTGTTTAATGTCGTTCTAAGTTTCTTCTTCAAAGTTAAGGCGTCAGGTTCGCTGTCTAGAAAACTTTGATGTGACAAAATGGTGAGATTAATATCAATTGCGATTGATTTTACTGCTAGTGTAACTAAAATTCCTTGAAGAATATAACACCAAGCAATCTTACTTCAATATTGTAGATATGTCGTTTATTAACTGGACAGTTAGCTGGGAGGTATATTATTCGTGAGGACATAGTATTCATCCGCACGAACTATGAGGTTTCACAGATGCACTGGTGAAGCGAACTAAAATGCGCTGAGCCTCAAATGCATAATAGAGACCGCAAAAACACAATCTGCAACCTGCCACGTTCTGGCTATAAATGATAGGTTAGAATTTTATACCACTCTATGAATTGCAAATGGCGACGACGCACCGCATAGAGCTATCGTGATCTCTCCATTCCTTGTAGGTAGAAATAAATTCAACACTGCCTTATATTTAAAAAAGACAAAGCTGTTTTATTTTACCGACTTCAAAAAGAGAAGGAGTGTAAAGAACAGTAAATAGTGTTTATACCTTATTATTTAGTTAATTTAATAAATTTATTGAAGACTTAGCAATCATCTACTTGGTTCAAGCTTGTAAGTAAATTTTTTAAAGTACTGTTTAACCAACTAGTTTAAAGATCCTTATTATAGACATTAAAGACTATGTACTTTTATTGTATTTGTTATCATACCACATTACTAAAAAAAGACTTTACACATCTTGAAGAGAATGCATGACTGCGTCTAAAAACTCCATCTTTACACAACATGTTCTATCCACTTAGTGCATGTAAAACATTCAAGTCAGAGCACTTTATGCCTCTCGAAGTGACAAAACAAATACATGACAATTTTCATGCGTTCCGGGTTAGTCTACTTCAGATATTCGAGCTGGTGTGAGTTAGTGCTTATGTATTTGCATAACGTGTTCACTCTTATTTAGACATCGTTACTTGCACATTACCATCGGATATGAAATTTTAAAGGAATAGAAGAAACTTAAAGAATAAACAAAAGAACGTTAAATAAATCATATAGTTACTGAGTTTTGCAGTAAAGGAACATTCACTGCATTGTTAGAAGCCGAATTGGCTCTGCGTACAACGTGTATACTTTTATGTATACATGAAAATAGGAATTTTCTATTGAATCAGCAAAGAGAACATTGGAAAGAAATCTACTTCTCCCAGTACTACTAACTTTAGTCGTTAGTACCCGTAACAAATTTAGCTACAGGTCTAGCCTTCGCCTATAGTAGAGGCACATACACTATTTCTAAGGGACCACTTTAGTATAAATCAGCGTATACTATATGTACAAACCGGCTTCTAGAATGCGAAGATTATTGACCCGATCTCGTTCATAGTTTAACCTTCCCTAGTGTTTATAAGACAAAGGTATCATCGAGGGGTTATAAAACGAGAATTTTCTTGTATAGACATTATAGAGATGTTGCGTATAGACTTCATTTTTACAAGCTTTTTATTAACTTGCAATGTATGTATGTATGCTTGTATGTTCGGGTGGAATCTTGCAACTCAATTTTGAAGCAGATATCTTCAACTGAAATTTTGCAAAAATATGTATAATGCGTGACAATACAATATTATAATGACATGGAGCTGGTCTGATGCTGGAGCTGGAAGGTGGCTATAGGAAGTCTGTAAAGAAGCGACGCAACATCATCGAGTTTGGACTCGTTTGATTCGTCTCGAGGCATTCCAGTAATAGCTTGTTTTTAAAATTCTTTTTAATTTAATTTATTACTTTTCCATATAAATATCGTCCTAATGTCTTTATTTCAAATTTCAAGTGATTTTGTTCAAGTGATGACGTTGACATTAGACATGGTGAGTTGTTTCCTCAGTAGAGTAAGATTATGACCCAAATACTTAGTGATGAGTCGCCGTTGCATGTTAACATATCAGAATTTTAAATGCACTCATCCACATTTATGAACAACTTTCTGTTACTGTGTTACTTGTGGTGAAAATTCTCTTTCTCAACTATAAATTCGACTGAATTTTATGAGCATAAAACTATACAATCTTTAAGAAACTAGAAATTAAAAAGTAGTTTGTATGAAATTATTATTTAACTAGTGGTTTCCCGCGGCTCCGCCCGCGTATATGTCGGTTATCGCGGCAAATAGTAGCCTATGTGTTATTCTGATGTATAAGCTACATTACTGTTAAGTTTCATCCAAATCCGTTCAGTAGTTTTTGCGCGAAAGGGTAACAAACAAACATCCATCCAACCATCCATCCATACTTACAAACTTTCGCGTTTATAATATTAGTATAGATTAACTAAATAAAACACTTTATATTGAATAGATAATTAATTGATTCCTTGAATCAAATCAACTAAAAATTTTATATTAAAACACGTACATTAGATTTATTTATATCTACTTGTTTCTCTTTTTAGCATTAATAGAAACATCAAACCATGAAGTCAACACATAAAAATGCTAAACGATATTCGGTAATCGGTCACGAAAATGGTTCAGTTCAAGTAACGAGAAGCAAAAAAGTGCCCACAGTGGAAATTAATTATGCCTCTGACACGAAGGCCTAGAAGCACTTTAGGTTACTGAACCATCGAGATGTTAGGCGCGAACAAAGCGGAATATAAATTAAATAGCTTTTTAAAAACGAGCTTTTACTGGAATGCCTCGAGACGAATCAAACGAGTCCCAACTCGATGATGTTGCGACGTTTTTTTACAGAGTTCCTATGGCAACCTTTCAGTTCCAACATCAGATCAGCTCCATGTTATTATAATATTGTATTGTCACGCTGTATACATATGCTTGCAAAATTTCAGCAAAATCGGTTGAAGATATCTGCTTCAAAATTGAGTTGCAAAATTCCACCCAAAAATACAAGCATACATACATACATTGCAAGTTAATAAAAAGCTTGTAAAATACATACATATCGCGGGAAAAGTGCCTGCTCAAACTAATCGGTCACGTGATCACACAAGTTGTTTTCATTCCGCTACTATACCAATGACACATTGCTATTTAGATTACAGTACGATTAGAAATAATTAGTTAGCGAGCAGGTGGATTCAGTTGGTGCGAATAAAAATTAAAATAATTAACTGTGGTTTCGTTCTCTTATACTTAAGATCTTAAATAAAATGTTTTTATCGATCAATAAAATATTTCTGAAATGGATGGAAGTGTTTACGAACCCCTTAACAATTTGTCACTGTAGTTGTTAAATTTACTGACCCTCATTAACCCTAAAAAAATAGCAAGAAAAACTTTACGTTACCCCACTAACACTAATTCCCCATTGATATAAGCAGCGATATTCGTCTACTATGTGACAAACCACTAAGTAACGTGTCTACATCATTTATGTGATCTAACTTAGATATAACTGTGCGTTCTGTTCCTTTGATCACCGCTACGTGCAAATATTCGTGGATTTAACTCAATATACTTAAAAACTTGCTGTCTAACTAGGATAAGTGGCTATATAATACTATACTACTGTTTGGATTGTTTGTAACCGTTTTAGCTTTGTGGTTTTAGTTTTTACTTGTAGTGTTTAGTAGCTTCAAAAATTGATTGTAAATATTTCAGCGGAACAGGACAACTTATTTTGTCTCAATAAACCTAATAGAGTTCAGGTTAATAGCCCTCCTATTAGTACCCTCTGAATTGAAAATCTATTAACAGCGCATAGTGAAAAAGAAATGTAATTCCACTAAAAAGTTGCTATAACATACAAATATAGTTAACTATATAACTTAAATTGAAGCCAGACAGGGTTTGATAATTGTATTTTTGATTTGCATTTGATTGCGTAGATGAAGCTATGCTAATGTAAATTAGAGTTATGAACGTGTAGTCTGTACTTAGTCCTGCCGCCTGCAAATTGCATGGAATATAACCCGGAAGGATCATTGTCTCTATAAATACAATGCATTACAACGTTAAATAGGCCATATAGTAGTAGTCCCTATCAGTTGTTTGAAAATAACAGACACAATTTGCAACTGCAACAGTTTCGAGATTAGTTTTGTTTAATCATGTTTTCTATATTTACAAATTTATTGTCAGCGATGTTTCTGTAAAAAAACATTTAAATCACACTACAGAAAAAGATCACTTAAATGATTGAGAGAAAAACACAACTTAATTACGTAACTGAACTATCTAACTAAATAAAAATACATATTACAATATTGATCCTGTGGAAAAACTCAACACATCTGAACCAAAGTAAGCACGAATAGCTTTGCGCACTATATAAGTGAAAGATTCTTTCATTTACCTAAGTAACTTTTTTGAAGGCAATTTTTTTGGAAACAACACATTTTGCGGTACTAGAAAAAACACAAATGAAAAAATATGTTTAGAGAAAGCTTTTATTGTATCTACATGGTATAAAAGTAGGTAGATACAGTTAACGAAATTTCCATTTTATGGTTCATTTTAAGTATCATAACAGCTCACGGCATCAGAACATTCGCGACGTGTATTGTTTCCTCGCGGGAGGGCTAGAACCCGATCTCTACTTCGTGACAGTTGATATGAAAATATCGCTGTATAGTTTTAATGTAAGCGGCGAAGTTTAGAATATGTTTAGAAATAAAAGCGAGGCTCATATGAAATCATGCTGCTGAATCTTTGAATCGTGATTGAAAATGTTTGTTTGTTTTACTAGTTTCTTTGAAATAATGCTTATGGAAATCTTAGTAGGATTTTTTTACTATCACTGGAACACGTCCGGCTAACAGGGTTGTCCTTTAGACAGCGTTTCTCCCTTTAACTATTTATATCCCTCAATATAGACATGATATAAGGCTCGTGTCTATAAACTCCACATTTTCTAGGTATAATAAATAATAATAATAAATATTTCGGACATCTAACACACAACGCCATCTAGTCCCAAGATAAGCAGAGCTTGTGTTATGGGGTACTAGACAACTGATACAAATACATATATAGTTTTTTTTTTTTGTAAATACATACATATTATACATAGAAAACACCCAAACTCCGAAACAAATATTTGTAGATAATACAAACATTTGGTCCGACCCGGGAATCGAACCCGAGACCTCATGATCAGCAGTCGCACACGCCAACCGCGAGACCAACGAGGCAGTCTGGTATAAGTCATAAAAGAAACACATATTCCAACTAACTGCTCGTGACCGTGACAGCCCTTAAAGTTGAAAATTGTGTAATTACAGCTAGCGATAAAGAGAACATTGGCAGTAAAACTTGACTATTTATTATCAAGTAGGTAAAACTTTCCCATATCAGTATGTAAGTAATAGGTAGTCATAAATTCGTTTAAAAACGTTAGACACAATTTGACCAGAGTTCCCTTAATCAAATGATTGCTGGCAAATACCAGCAACATTGTCGTTAACACTTTCACGCAAAACTGTAGCCGTATACAGAAGTTTAAGTTTTCAATGACTTTTTATTGAAAGTTCAGTGCAATAAATAAACGATACCACTAACAAGAAGTGAGCCAATAAAATAAATAACTCCAATAAAAACCCATAATTGACGGCCACTTAAAACGAACCATGCCATATTTTTACATTAAATTGCTATATTTATCTTGTTTGATCAATTTTTTTAAGAGATGTTGGAGAAATCATTAATAGCTCTTATAATGTTTACAGAAAAAGCTACTGTTGAATCTTGCCCACTTATTCGTCTGATGTTTCAATTCTTGATGAAAAACTAACAACTTTGTACTTCGGAAATGGACGCGATTAAAAGGTATCGCAATTTGCACTTACCATATTGTTCAACAACGGATTCGAAATAAGTACTATGCTGAGCTTCATATAATCTTCTATTTACTTTTAACTGAATTTTTTGTTCAGTCATAATAAATATGGCCTATGTCACTCCTGAATAGTGTCGTTTTCTGTTAGCGAAAGGATCGGATCACTACTTCCGAAGATTACCCCCTACAATCATACTCTTTATAATACTAGTATAGATTTATTTTTGTCAAACCTAGTACTAGTTAAGTATTCATTCTAAGTTATTTTGAAATTAAAATTATATTTTTTTTAAGAATGCAAATGACTAAAACCTGTTATCGCAGTTCGCAATCGGTTGGCTTAATATTTCATAAAATTCTAACTTAATGTGATTACAACTGGGGAATTTCCCTAAGTATGGGAGATAATTTGTTCTTTAATGAGTGAATAAAACAAAATTGAATGCAAGCATTTTAATAGGGGTTAAGAGAAATTGAATATAGTTACGACCAATATACAAATGACACATATTTACTTCTCATAATAAGCTTTCACTGACTGTAATCACCCAAGTTTATGACACTATCGTCAAGCTATTAACACTCCGATCGCTGTACACCAGTCTTGTCCTAGAATTCGTGAAACTAAAAGTAATAGTTCGGCTAAATGTAGGTGGACAGGCGATGTTTTCACTTTAATGGTATCGAAACCTTAGAGGAACGGGTACAATTCAATTGTGCTGAAATCGACATCGCCCTAAAGAACCCTATGAACTTCATTTCAGTAGAAGATCGGAAATAAAATTACTTAAATAATAGATTGTTAGTTAATCCAAATAAACAACAAGGGCATTATCAATGCCGCTTGGTGTTTCGGTTAAATGGTAAGTCCAAATAGCATATGGTAATGCACCTCGTTATAAATCGCAACTGTTATAGCGTTTGATCTGCTTTACAGATCGTCCAGAGTAAAAGAACATTAATCCACCTAAATCTTGAGTGCACGACGGAAAAATGCGTGATCAGCACAAACCAATTGTAATGTATTTAATTGTCCATAATCTTTCCCTTTGATTCGCGTGAGGCGTTTAATGTTATTGGGGAAGTTACGAGCCTAGTGTCGAGCTTCACATGGTAACGCGGTGGAGGGGCGTACTCCTTCCTTCTCTTGAGGGTTGCTGATGATTTAACGAAAACACCTTGTTAGATAGCCGATACCTCATGTTACTCAGACTAGGGCTCAAAGAGGCATCACAAAAGGTTACCGTAGTACCGCTATCAATGTGCAGCAATTATGTTTACCATTTAAGTTTGATATGGACAAGAAACAGTATATCTGTACTGATAACATATTCTCGTTAACACCCATACTAAATTGTATTGATAACTTAAGTCTTCAGTTCTCACAATATTTCGTTAGGTAACGGCAATGTGCTTTGTGAAAGAACTCGTAAATCGCTGTGTGAGAAAGGTTTTAAATCTGTGTGGAATTAGACATTGCTATTGAAATATTACGTGAACGATTTTATGTACTTTCATTCTGGGACCTGAGAATGCACCGTCTACGTCGTCTTTCAAAATTTGCATTTCATATATTTATTTGGATTTGATTCTTACATCAGACAAATCTTTGTGTGATGAATACCATCATTAGTTCTGTGGCAGGGTGTTATCTATCTATAACTAGTTGACCAGACGAACTTCGTACCGCCATAGTTTTCTTTCGTAAATATTTTAATTTTTTCATAAAAAAACATGATTTTAGTAGTTATGGCCGCCGTAGCTTCCTACGGGTAGAGAGCAGTCGCGGACAAAAAAATAATAATATTATCCTTAATTTTATATTTTCTTCTATACAAACCTTGTCCTAACAATAACGAACATATAGAAAAAAGAATTATCCATTGGTGCAGCCGATCGGAAGTCATGCGCGTACATACATTTCGGCGATTCATTTTTATATTTATAGATGTGTATTTAGACATATATAAGTATCTTTACTAGCAGTCTGATAAGTATAGTACAAGCTTTGCCTAGTCAGGCGGCCGTGTGTGGGTGTTAGAATAAAATTATATTAAATACTACTGACATCCCTAGCACCCTACTTGCCTGTTCATATAAGGAATTCCCTAAGGAAAGGAATTTCTACCATATAATGCTCCGTGGGGTAATAGACCCTACGGTTCATTATGTGGTACAAGTTTGCTGCAAATTGGAAAAAAATACTTTTATTTAAATAATGATTCTTGTGCGTAAACTACTTCTAAACATTAATGCATTTTTAACATAGGTTTACATCTTTTTATATTTATATGGGTGTGCTTGAACAATTTCGTCAACTCAAAATACGCTGGTGATGTATTTATAAGAAAAAAATTTGATTCTTTTTTAAATTGTTGAAGTCATTGGCTCGAATATAATATTTCATCGTATATGTAATGGCCAAGGTTGTAAACCATTGAAGGAAGAGCCAATCTTGGCCCTAATCGCGTTTATATTTTCATAAAAACAAACAACCTGTTTACCGCATAGGTATATAAAGTCAACGGAAAACCTTTATGACACAGGCATTTTTCATTGAAAGTAAGGTATTCCAAATATTCCAGTACGCGGTGATTATCATACAATTGATTAGTTCCAGAATCGGCACAATAACACGTATAAATTACTTTAGTCTACATTGGTCAAATATATGAAATGCAACAATGATGACTCTGTACCAATCGCTTCATTACGATTTTTTTAAAAGACGGTAGCATAAAATTTTTAGAAAAGTTTAAAATTGTGTTATTCAGCTTTAAGAAATTCAAAATATAGCTTATTGAATGAATGAATTTTGAAGTTTCTATGAATGCTACTTTATTAATCTCTACTTTGTGAATTATTAACTCACTAAAACAGTTTTTTACTGAGTCTTAAGTAAACTACCTGTAAATAGGTAAATAATATAATACGATACAAGTCGATTCCTGCACCATTAGCGAAGTTAAGCAAATAAGTAGCCAGAACCAGTCTATACTTTGTAAGTTGGAATTAATACAAAACAAAGAATCGACTGGATGCAAAATATTAAGCATAGATAACAGTTAAATAGAACATAGTCCAGTAGAATTAAAAAAGAACTCATCTTCTCAAATAAAGTACTTTTTTCTACGATTTTTTAAAACCTATACTAGTGTTCGACTTCACAGTTGAAACTAAACTATGTTGTACCGATTCGATTCGACTCGATCCGTAAATTTCGCGAAACCTGGCTCATGCTGCGTTAGGTCACTAACGTTCAACTCACTCCATTTTAAAAGTCATGCAAATATAACTGTTTTACGTATTTATATAAGCACTAGTTACCTATCTACATACAACCTAATAGTTTATACTAATGGTACATATAAACGTAAGCACTATCGCCACCAAAGAGACTCGGGGCTTCTGTGTATGAGACATTTTATTTGTAGGAACGTTAAAGAAGGATCCCCTTTGAAGTAGAACTGTTTTCCTTCTAAAGTATTTGCTATTATCAGTATTCACTGTCCGCAGATCTATATCCCTGCGGTCAGATTAGGCTACCGACTTGTTTACCGAAAGATGAAAAACAAAACAAGAATTCAATCAAAGTTTTCAAACACGTGTAAAGCATGTGTCAGAACCTTGTCAGACTAATATCGGTTGTAGAATTAATTTCACTTTCGATTAAATTTTAATGAATAGAGAGGTCAGTAGTACCGCACTTTCGCTCGAGGCATCTAATACAATAGTGCTCTGTTATGTGCGTAAGAATTCGTCATGCTATGACATCATTGGATTATTTTTTAATCATACTTTATTATTGTTGCAGGTATGTATAGAGGCCTTGGACCTTGACGTAAGTTTAGTCTCTTGTCAGTTGAAAGGCGTATGCTCTACAAGTCTACATAGTGCCGTGCCCGTGTCTTGAGGCTAAATCCTAAGATTTACCAAGTAAACGATGGTAAAATTTCGAAAATTTTAAATTTTTTGTTAAAGACAACTCCCGCATTAGGAATTAGTCCTGTGTTGCGGAGGACTTGAAAACAACACAAAGAACACCCAAACTCAGAACTACAATTTGTGGGTCACACAAAGTTTTGTCCCATGTGGTATTTGAATCCACAACACGCAGCGCAGTAGAAAACGGCATGGCAAACTTTTAAGCACTATGCTATCCGTGCAGTCCGTAGAGTGGATATAATTAGACAGCAATCCTTAGCATCCGCATAGGATTGTAAACGTCTACAGTACCTACTACATAAATATTTATACCTGTACTAGTTGTTGCCCGCGGCTCCGCCCGCGTGTATGTAGTAAATAGTAGCCTATTTGTTATTCTGATGTATAAGCTATATTACTTTACAGTTTCATCCAAATCCGTTCAGTAGCTTTTGCGTGAAAGAGTAGCAAACCTCCATCCTTAGAAACTTTCGCATTTATAATATTAGTATAGATGTTTTGATACCACTTTTATGTCCAACCATACATTGGATTGAATTTGAAAGGGAATGTGTGGACTTATGTTGTAACAGAGTCATCAGTTTTTTAAAAGCGACGACGAAACAGAGAGTGGAACGTTGGTAAAGTTTCTTAACATTCATCCTGAAAAGGATGATTTGATCACGAACATTTCCAACAAATACACAGGACCAACTGGATAGAATTCCATTGTTCACAAAGGCCTCTCAGCCGATATCCAGTTATACATGAGAGTCGTGCGTAAAATGGTTAAAATCGAGAAGTACAAAAGTTTCAATCGAGAGGACGATGTCAAATTACCCGCGACGTCTACTGTCTGCTATTTGAGTATCCACTTTATTATTAATTCAATGATCTCCAGAATATCCGTGAGACAGTTTTGTTTCAAGTAATGGTATTTTTTCTGTTTTGTTGCAATGCATTTTCGTTTATTTTTTAAACCAAATATTTGTACAAATATTTACGCGTTTAGAGTAGCTGTCTGCTGCAGTCTGACCTTTGATATGAATTGAACCTAACCAAATATTATTATAGAAAAAAGTTTATCTAATGAAATTCACAAAAAACTGCGGCAAGTTATTACTAACATAGTTATTACATAACTTAGAGAATACGTAATTAATAGGTTTACACTTAAATTTAATAAAACAATATGTTAAAAAAAAAAAATTTAACGGTTTTTTTGAAAATAATGTACAAAAAGCTAAAAAGTAATTTGGTAAAAAATATTCGGTATAAAATCGTTGGGCGTAGTAGCGTAAACTGAGATGACTGGATGGAAACACGGGCCCATCGATTTTATACCGAATATTTTTTACCAAATTATTTTTTAGCTTTTAGTACATTATTTTCAAGAAAATCGTTTAAATTATTATTTTCAAGTTTTTCGATTTTAATTTCATTACATAGTACTTCTCATCTGTATTCTACTAGTCAATTCATTTGATACCCATATAGTGGTAGTCGTTGACAAATGTTTAAACCACTATTTAGTAGCGGCGGCCATCTTGGACTTTAATTTTTCATAGTGAACTGTGTTCTACTAGTCAAGCCCTTTCATTTGATACCCATATTGAGGTAGTCGTGACAAAATTTGTAAACGCCATTTTGTAGCAGCGGCCATCCTTGATTTACAATGAAAACAGAATTCATTTAATTGTATAGTCATTAAACTGAGGGTGTGCACCAAATTTCAGATCAATCTGTACACAGTAAGAAGGTCAAATTTCAATTACAAGATTTGACCCAAACAAATAAATAAATAAACAAACAGGTCAAGCCATCGAGATATAATGTATAGAGAAGACGCCACTCATAAGTGCGGTGTTCCATGCAATTGCGGCGCTTGCGCCGCACTTCCTTCAGTCGCTTGCTAGCTACACTCTGCTGAAGAGGTGGCTTAAGCCAATGGTGGTTTAAATTTAAAAACGTTCTAAAACTCGTGAAATATGCCATTTTGTGTCTTAAGATATTGCACTAATAATACAAGGAATACGCAGAAAAACAAAGGAATAACTTTTCACCAGTAATTAACTAGATATAATTGTTTTAAAATTAAATACGAACAAAAGATTTTAAGACGCCATTGTTGCCTCACTCGACATAGAGTACTTAGAGTGAAACATACAGAAGTGATATTTAGGTAGAATTAAGTGACGTTAAATGCACAACGTATCTAACGTATTTAATTGCATAAGAAAAAATAATATGTTGTTAAAAATAGCTTCGTTAATAACCCTTAACACTTTTTTTGTAATAATTACACTTAAAATTATACTTAAAGTATAATTTAAAAAACTGCTTTTATATTTTATACCTCGATGCATTCTACAAAAAAACTGAAACTGTCAAAGCTATTGAAGTACTATTTACTCAGTGTGAATTTCCTAATAAAATTTCGTAGGTATAAAGCTATTTATCCGTTCTGCTTTGTGCTGGGCGCTTACTCTATTAAAGCGAATCTTTGCAACAGTTCGTTGGCCAAAACGCGTAAGCGCCATGAAAATCTCGGCGCTTATGACATTTCGCTCGCGAGGAAACTATAGCTCAAATGCGATAGAGCGCTGCTTGTTAATACTGTTGGATTAGACTACTAATTTGTTTGACTGCGCTGCAGCGCTTTTTAGTTTTAATTAAAATATAAACGGAACATATAATTGGTTTTGAGTGGCTCCTCTAGTACGTAGTACGTAATATCTCGATGGGTCAAGCTAAATAAAACCGTTTAAAAACCGTTTAATAAAACACTAATACACGCTACACTTTATAAAGATAGGTAATTCTGACGATATTTATTTCCACTTCTTTAATCTTATCCTTTCTTTCCTTTTTGTAAGGCATATTATATCAAAGCCAACTGAATATTGTTTTTTAACCCCCGACCAAAAAGAGGGGTGTTATAAGTTTGATGTGTCTGTCTGTCTGTGGCACCGTAGCTCGCGAACGGATGAAGCGATTTCAATTTAGTTTTTATTTGTATGAAAGGTGAGCTACGTGCAAGTACCTAATCTTAGACATGTTTCATGAAAATCGGTTGAGCCGTTAAAAGTTATGGGGGTGAAAGTGGGGAAGAGTAACCGAATGTCTGCAAAATATCATCGAATAGGGTCTCAAATGAAAGCGCATTGTTTTTTACTTTTTAAAGGGAACTCATGTTATTATGTCGGGGTTTTTTTTTAATTTTGAGAATTTATAGTTATTCTAAAACTGAATTGAAAAGTACGGTTACCAAACAGCTTACAATATAGCCACTTTGTTTTTTGTCGCTTCAGTGGCCGTTGCCTCAGAATTTAATTATTTAAATTTATGTAGATACTAATAAATACATAATCATTCAAGGTATCTTAATGTCTCTGCGAGTGACAAGTCTTTCAGATATGGATTCCTTCTTTGCTAAGGTTCAGTGCTTGTGCAAACTAATGAAATCAATTGTACTTTCCAAATTGACTTTCTAACAAAAAAATACGAAACATTTCATTTACTCATTCGTATGATATCTTTACATTCTCATTCGTGAATTCATAAAACCGACTTCATTCTTGCAAATCACTATTATTAAGAGCGTTTTATGGTGATTTATGTATGCGCTCTCGTTACTTCACAATAGACACTTACTTCCCATGAAGAGAAAAATTAGATAGACTCTAAGGTCAAATACGGAACATTGGAATCACCATTATAGCTCTCGAATCGATTTAATCCAATGCTTTCACTGAAAATGTTATTGTTTGTACGTAATAGAACTTTCTTTAAATAGTTACCAGCCATCGGTCGAACGCTCTCGTGTCTTCTTATCAAATCTCTTGTTTTGAAGGTAACGCCTAAACATCGAATAAACAGCTAGCCCTAGCCTTAGCTATATTTTGAGACCTAGGTAAATTTATAAAGTGCTTTGATTTCGACCTACATCTTAAATGTTTAATCAATCGCATGAGTATAACTATAAACAATTATTTTTAGCAATTGCATAACAAATCATAATATTAAGGGAATAAGTAACTTTATTTAGCTTTAATATCTAACGATATAACAATTATATCACGTTAGAAAAGTAGGAACTAATCGCAGGACATTTTTTTATCAAAATCACACATATAACAACGATGAGGAGCCGCAGTTACCTTTATTTTAGAAAATGAATATGATTTTAGTCTGTACATATATACCATACCACTCTCAATCTATTTTCCTGTGCTGTCTTTTTTCTTCATTCCCATTCTTCCTTTCTCTCGTTTGGAAAACAATTCGACTTTTTCAAGAAGGCTTTCATCAGACATAGCGGCTAGTCATAAATGACCCCAAAGAAAATCTCTTAAACATTTCACGAACTTATAGGCGAAAGTCAAATAAGTTTTCAAATAAAGACAGATAAGTGATGATGATTAAGATAGGGTAAAATTTACTCCATTCATTTCTCTTCTCTAAACATGTATCTTTTAAAAGAAGAGTGGGAATGGTAATGTGTAAAAGAAGAAGAATCCTGACCGTCAGAACAGAAGTTTCGCGTTTAACAAACGTTTCTCATTTAACTTAACACTATGTTTATTCTGATTGTCTTTGTGATATTTCGTTCTCTGATCTAAATACATGATAATGATTCGCAGCTCACCGATAGTGAAAAAAGTTTCTACCAACATTGACCATTTACAACACTACGAGTACTTTCGGGCTTTCTCTTACGTTAAAGCAATGAAATAATTGTATCGGCTCTCTAAGAAAATTGATTAGTATGAACTTATTATTTCCTCGAATGAATTCAAAATCGATTTGTTTTCAGAATCGCTTCATTTTCTGCTTCGGAATATAGGGCAATGTTTCCGTTGAGAAAAATTAAACATTGCTTATAATCACTTGTCAATCATCGATATGCTCGAATAGTCTCAAATCGAGCTGAACGATGTATTTAGTTTGTCAGAGATCTTTTGCATCACAATGAAAAGAAACGAAGCACTGAGTGTGAAAATAAATCTTTACAACTATTGAATACTAAAAGATCACTGATAGAATAGTTTTTGTGTACAAACAACCGTGAAAATGTGATCACACGTTCCTTTGTAGTGTGACTATTTTTTTGTGAGTGAACGACTAGCTACTTAATAAATAATCTGTAAATGTCTCTATGTTCCTGTTTTGTCGGTAGTAATTGAACCAAGCAGATGCGAGAAGCTCGTGGAATAAATGCATTATTCATTAGAACTAGAAGTAATTTACAATTGTCGTAAGAAGGTATTATTGAATCTCGCCTTGTTTTTTTTAAATTATTTATCGAGATTCTATGTATTTATCGGTTTGTGGCATGGAATATAACAAGAATTTCACAAGTTAACATTTTTACAGAGAAGGTACCGACTTCTAACTGAATACTCAATTTAATATATATTAATGTGTTGCGATCCTAGTGTATATGTATATGTTCAGCATTTAATCAAGAATGTTCGGCATATATTGGTATTTACTATTAAATTGTTGTACCAACTCAAGCACATACAAGAAAACAATTTTATACACTTTCTACGATTATTTACTTGTTAGTTTCGCTTTCTTAGTGCCGACTATTTACTTTGTAACTTTTGATGACGCAGCGGATTATACCATTCTATTGACTTGAGTGTTTGTTATGGATTGATTTGCACTTTTTTGAAGAAATTAGTGAATGTTTGTTAAAAGTCATGACTGTAGCGCATATTTAAATAGTCACTATCCAAATAGATAACTATGTGTGTATTTATTAATTACTTACGAATTAACTTCAATGTGCCTACAAATATTTTAATGATCTAGAGTTGTTGTATTTATTACTATTATATTGAGTTCCTCAAAAAATTAATAGGCAGGATAGTTATTAGAATATTGTACGAAGACAATCTCGTGTGTTGAGGCTGGTTTAAACTTCAATTACTTAATTGGTAAACCATAGTGAACCACTAGATATGCGTAATTATATGTTACCTATGCATCTATCTCCATCAATTATTGCGTATACGTCACTTGTAGACCTCAAGGCATAGTATACCTAAAATACCACATGTAAACAATTACAATTCTAACTTTAATATTAAAATGTTCTGTTTAATCAAGTCAATTTATACGCCTCCAGTATCAATCCAATACTTCATCTGACGTTCTACAAATGCACTTAAGCAGTAACTAAGGCAATACGGTTAATGCAACGGATGTAACGCGTTTCGGTAAGTAACTGTCTAATCACAGACGGTTACCAGATCTTCGGACAGGTTTCGCGTGTGGCATTCGCGTGTCAAGCTTACCGGATAAACGCGTTTAACGCCCACAAACGTGACGCCACTTATAATCGACGATTAATCGGTTATATCATATTCGATGCAGTGTAAATCCTGCTGAAAAATTGTTTGGCCATTACATTTTCTCGTTTTTGGCAGATGTTTTGATCTTTCTACAGTAGTGTAACTGATTTTCGCTGTCATTCTCTTTTTGTATTATATACCAGCACTTTGAAAATAAGTGCAACTTTATCAGTTCTTTTCTAGGATCTACAAGATATTTCATAAAGTTATTACGGATATATGTTTCTCGTAAAAGAGTAGTGGACAACCAAATAAAATGTTTTCGTGGTTGCCACGTGAAAAAGGGCTTTATATGTGAAGGCCTCTGGCTATAGTATCTTTAATAATCTGCCGCCTACATTGCTTTTTAATTGGGAATGTAATTGTTTTAGATGCGAGCAGAATAAAGAATGGGGTACATTAGAGTAAAAAATTGCTATGGTTGCAAATCTAGGATTGATACACCAGTAGGCTGTAAAGGCCGAGGTCTCGTACCCGCTGCCAATTTGTGCATGGATAGGCCACTGGGGACATGAGAATCACCTGGTATACTAAAACTAAGAACGCATTGCACTATTTATCCCGACTATTCAATGTATCACGTCATTTCTTCACACGTAATAAATTTGACGTATTGTTTCGACTCGCAACTAATTCACTCGCAACTATACATGATATTTATTATTTTCACGCAAATTAAGCATAAAATATAAATCTAATGTGTGCCAAATGCCTATCATTCCGTGTAATTTATATTTTTTTCACGATTTCTCGGTAAGTGTTACGATGTTGCGTTTGAAGTTAAGTCAGTATCAGTATCTCTTATCGAACAGAATTATTTACTCGGTAAATGGCTGTAATAAAAAGAATGCTGCAACAAACCTAATTGACTTAAAGCTTTCTATTCGAATGGAACCTAATTGAGTAGTAAAAGTAAGTAGAAAAAAGGTAAGCAATCAACACCCAATGTCGCTAGATAAGTCCAAATTAAAAAAAAAAAATTAAACAATCCTATATTGTTACGACTTAGTCCGTTTATTTGATTTAGCTTTCGGTGTATTGTATATAATACAAGTAATAATTTTAAGAAATTAATCTTTTATTTAAAAAACATTGCTTTCTATAATAAGGAAATTCTTTCTAGTATTTTATGATCACGACTTCCAGAATTAATTTCGTGATGGTGCAGCATTTTCCAAATTCTTGTTATTTCTTAGACAAATAAAAAATGAGTATGTATGTACACCAGAGAGATTTAAATTAAAATGGAACTCTACAAAAGTAACAAAAATCATCAGATTAATTTTTTGAATAAAAGTTTTTGTACGTTGCTTAACCCTTCGTGTGGCGGGCCGCGGCGGGCGCGAAACCGTCGCGTGGCGGGGCCTCTGCAGGGTGGCCGCGCTACGTATGCGCCGATGCATTCTTTCGCCAATTTATCAATGGTTTTCTAAGAAGACCTACTAATATTTATTATATTTGGATTCCTGATAAAATTTCCTACAGAGTAGTGTAAAAATATTGTAAAGTTTTTTACGTATCTGTTGTTAAAATCGCTAGAAATTAAGGAAGAGATAAAAAAAAACGAAAAATTTGTATAAACTTGTATATATTTTTAAAAATAAATCATTCCTACACATACTTTTTGTGTTATTCTAAAGCTAAACCTTAAATCTATTCAATTTAATCATCACTTGACAAATTCAATACAAAGTTTTTACACCACGACTATTAGAACTCAGCGCGCCATTTCTCCCGCGCTCGCTCACTCCTAAAACAACACGAGAGTTTCAAGTGGCTTTGACGACAGATGCCGTAATGAAGTGGCTTGATTTAATTGTTTCTGAGTAGTATGGTTCATGAACTTTATATAATATAGGTATCAGATGTATAAGTTCCTTTATTTCAAAGAACGGACCATATTAATCAACCCATTCAAATCGACACTCAAATGACTAACTTTACTATTTACACTTTTAAAGCAACAATCACGCGGTTTTTTCATTACCACTTGTTTGTTACAAATAGTACACAATATTTACTATAGAATACATAAAAAACAATAAGTACTTGCTAACAAAAACAATTAGAAATAAGCTGACAAACATACACGACAAGAGCACGACAAGGGCACGACAAGGGCGCGACAAGAGCACGACAAGCGGTGAATTTAACATTGCGCGGGAAACTACGTACGTAGAGTGTGATATGGACATGGCATTGTGATAGTCAAAAATTTTTTTCATGATTTTTTAAATGTTATATTTATAAAAATTATGTGTTGTGAGTGTTTTTTTTTTAAATATGTACCTATTTATTTATCTATTGTAAGTAATGATTTTTTATTTATTTATTTCTGGAAGTAATATTTATTTATTTTTCTTTATTGCACACTCAAAGCAAAATGGTTCAAAATTAGAGTAACAAAGTATCCAAGTATAACAATCAGAGGTCTTACCGCTCACGGCAATTTCTTTTAGACAACCATAACATGACATGAAGTGTTTAAAAATTTACCGTTGTTTACATATAGGTAACACATACTTAATAATAATATACAATAAAAAAATGGGATCTGTGCAGCACGAGCTCACCATCAGTGCCGTGGAAAGAACTGAGTGTCAGACATAAATACACATACATAATAATTGCACTGATTCAGGCCAAAACATAGCCCTTACAAGATATTATATCAGGAAGCCACCGCTTACAAGTATATTAACAGTCAACTTACTGGTTTACTATACTGTGAAGCCACCGCTGAGTTTATAAGTATTTTAACAGTCAACTTACTGGTTTAAAGTACGTAAATTATGATGACTTTTCTACCTCACCTCAATTTCAATAGCTCTTTGATAGACAAAGTGTAAAAAAAAACCGGACAAGTGCGAGTCGGACTCGCGCACCGAGGATTCCGTACAAACCTGTAGGTATATAAGTACAAGTTTTCTGAACTTTTCTGTTACCTGTGCTGTTAAGCTATTGCTTCTAACCAAATTTCAATTTTCTATGTCAACAGGAAGCAGCTTTTAGATTTTGATTCGCTTGCGAGCAGTCGCGAGTTTCAAAATATGTGGTATAAATGGTTGTACCTTTGCGTTTTGCGTTTTTGCGTTGACTTATTTTTTTTTTTCAAAGCTTAAAGGCTATTACACCTAATTTTGATATAAATTTCAACTTGATACCTCTGCGCGTTCATGAGGCAAACGGTAATACATAGTTATATAATTATAAAAGAAACATGTAATGTAACTAAAAATTTTATATTTTCGAAATTTTTCCTTTAGTTGTGCTATAAAACGTTGCTTAGTGCCAAATTTCAAGATCTTAGGACGGCGGGAAGTATCCTTTAGGTTTTGATTCCCTTGCGAGTAGTTGCGAGTTTCCAAATATGGGGCTTAATATGTAGTTTCTTGAGATTGCGTTAATATAAAAGTTTAATTTTGTTACAGCTTGAAGGTGTTATAGACTTGAGTCTTTGATATGAATTTAAATTTTATACGTCTACGCGTTCATGAGGAAAGTGGTAGCCAGTTTAAATAAAAAATAAAAAAATTATGCGATATAAGAAATCTGTGCTTTTCGCAATTTTTCCTTTATCTATACTATAAGACGTTGCTTCCGTCTGCTCGTTTGTCCACTCTGTAGATGACCCGGTCTGTTGCCATTTACCCTCCCGCATTTGTCTTGCTCCGTCTGCTCGCTTGCCCTTCAGAAGTCAGTTGGAGCCGTTGTCAGATGTCAGCCGCGGCCGCCAGGTGTTGAGCGCGCTTGCCGCCGCTGTTCTCATTCTCATTACCTGTGTAATATAAAAGCAAACAAAAAAGGAAAACCACACATTAATAAAATTCACTATCTGCCAGTGAAAGAAATCATCAAAATCGGTCCAGCCACAAGCTATACATGAAATAATTACCTACAAATTTTAACAAAAAAAAAACCGACTTCAATCTGGACCAAATTTAAATGGGCGTATGCGAAAGCACCAGCTTTCAAATAAAAAAAGAATTATCAAAATCGGTTCACCCAGTCAAAAATTATGAGGTAACAAAAAAAAATTAAAGTCGAATTGAGAACCTCCTCCTTTTTTTGAAGTCGGTTAAAAATACAGTAGAATAGGTAACCTCTACCTTCTAATTTATATCTTATTACATCAGCTATCAGCCAGTGAAAGTTTCATCAAAATCGGTCCAGCCACTAGCTATACATGAAGAAATACAGTAGAATAGATAACTTCCTCCTTCAAATTTTATCTTATTACATCAGCTATCAGCCAGTGAAAGTCACATCAAAATCGGTCCAGCCACTAGTTATACATGAAAAAATACAGTAGAATAGATAACCTCCTTCTAATTTATATCTTATTACATCAGCTATCAGCCAGCGAAAGTCCCATCAAAATCGTTCCAGCCACTAGTTATACATGAAAAAATATAGTAGAATAGATAACCTCCTCCTTCTAATTTATATCTTATTACATCAGCTATCAGCCAGCGAAAGTCCCATCAAAATCGGTCCAGCCATTACAGATATGAGCTGGAACAAACAAATCGACAAAAACCATAAAAATGTTATTATGGAATATATGTACCATGTATACAATCCACACACTACACAAATTCAAACTAAAACAAGATGAGCATAGTATGAGCATAGTTTTTGTGTTATACCCTCTCCATTTCCAACCGACATCCGTGGAATCACGCGGGCTTTTAATGCACGCAAGCGGCAATTGCCACGGCTAGGTATTTAGATGAATAATTATGAAATTACTGCACCGATGCTCTCGATTTAACTTTTGTTCGTCACTTGAGTTATGTTAACACACAATACAAACACTAAATATATATATGCATGCATTTTAGTTTTCAAAATAATAAACAAAATTCATTGATGGTGGCCTAGCACGTATACACTTTCATTACTGAGACAATTTACATTTAAAACATAAAGAGAAACTCAAACAAAAGGTGTTATATAGTAGATTACTTACCCAGACATCTTTTTAATACAACATAATCACAAAACTGCAAAAAAACACCACTTTTTAAATATATTTCGTTCCCGCCACAATTGACACACACGTTCTCCGTCTCGTCCGAATTAGAAAGGGCTATGTCGAACGGAATTTCTCTATGCCTGGCTAAAATTTGTTGCGCTTAGCTGACGTTGTCCCTCCTTGACGTAATAGTGTAGGTGCAAGTGCAATATCAGTCGTCAATTTCGTTTTTTATTGCATTTTATATCGACATGAGCGATCCGCCAGGTCCTGGCTTCGTGCCACTTAGTGTAAAATCAGTGAAGCCAGGTCCTGGCGCCGCACCACCCGATGTTTTAAGGCAGTATTTTTGTTTTTTTTTTTTGGGCTGTATTTCTTGTACATCTTTCTTCTTTCGAAAAGTCCGTGTACCAAAAATAAAACCTCTAGGATAAAACTTTGTGAAAGTCTCATACAAACTTCCACCCCCCAATTTTGGAGGTAGGGGGGTAAAAGTAATGGGTTTATGATTTTTTTTGTTGTTTGTATACTAAACTTAGGATACATACCAAATTTTAGCTTTCTAGCACTTCAGGAAGTACCCTAATAGTTTTGATGATCATCAGTGTGTCAGTGACGAAATCGGTGTGTTTTAGATATCAATAAAATCTAAAGTATCAGAGCTTTGCAATAGAAACTCTGTATGTTCAATTAGTCTATTATTGACAACATATCCTGAGAATTTAAACGATCTCGTTTATTGGAAACCGAAGTTGTGTAGGTTCAAAAATACGACGAAACGCTTCGAGAAAAGGTAGGCAGTGCCCTTGCGCTTCGCTTGGCTCGTCTTGGCGGGGCCACGACCGTGCCCCCAGATAAGTAACTGAAAAACGAGTATATAAATAAATACAGCGAAAATAATCGTTCGTCATACAAACCAAGCCCTACAAGCCCCTAAATTCTGTGTAGCTCGAACAATATACAGTTTGTCCTACATAATATTCCTAAAACCGGAAAATCTTACAAGTCAAGCTAGAATAACGTTTGAATTCCCGTATAACCGATACGTAAAGCCGAGCGTAAAACATTCTTGTGGTTTCATGCTGGTGCTGACTGCTTTCTATTATAAATTCATGATGGTGAAATAAGCAGAAAGCTACTGAGATTCCTATTGTGATACCGATTAGGAGAGTTCGATTCACCATGTTACCTAGAAAATCTTTTCCACTTAATACTGCTACATGAGCTTTGTATTGATGTCTTTACTACTATACTTTTAAACATGTAATTCTGAATCATAACTATTTAAGTAGATAATGATATAAATAACATAATAATAATCGAAAACAGAATTTATAAACTCAAAACTATAATGCGAGCGGTAGTATATTAGAAATACATAACTCACCACTCATTTGTTTACACCTTTTGGTTACATAAAATCCTTAGATAACCTTGAACGACTGATCGGCGTCATAAGCCGCATAAGAACAAATTACTAAGAGTGTATTCAGAAACCCGTCTTAATTATGCCTGTCAAAGCTTCTTTCACGCACCCCACCATTAAAAGACAGTATTATAAATTATATCGTTGTAAATTATAAGGCTTTCTTACATTTCCGTGATTTAACTGTTTCTTTTTGCAATAAAATTTAACGATTATTGTCGCCTAGCATTGACATTGGTCTCGATATTAATGTACGGGCTTGATTTGAAGAAAAATGAATTTGTGTTGGTTATGGTTTAGCAAAATGCATGAGCATCATGAATCGAAGTCTGTCTTGTAATAAAACATGTAACTAGATATTCGGTTGCGGTATATTTGTTGCGCAGTGTCTCTTCAAACAAATTATCTATAGTCTGCTCATTAACATTGAGTTGCACTAAAAAAGGTACTAATATTTCCAATTTCTGGTTTCAGCTTACCATGTTTTTTAATTTTCTTCAACAATAACGTGCAAAAGCTTACAGGAAGCGTGGTTAAGTCCCTCCGATATCGCTTGAAAATATCCATTACATTCTAAAACTTATCAACTCGTCGATTTTACTATTTATATCGACACTTCACGTAAAGTTTAGCCACTATATTTATCACAGCTTTCACTAATACCAAGATCTATTCAACCCTTTCGAAGTCGTGGCTCTAACTGCATTCGTGCACGCTATTCATATAGAGACTCGCTTCCAACTTACACAAAATTATGATTGATAACAAACTGGGAAAGGATATCATTAGTCATACGCAGCTCCCGATGCAATATTGTGGTCAATGATGATATCGGTAATCAAAAGAGATTGGTGTAGCTTCTGTAATGTTCTTTATTTTTTAATAGTGACGGGAAGAATCGAGTAAATGGGTTACTGTGTAATTATGGTATTTATATAAGGGCATCTCTTTTATATATCCAGTATAAAGGCAATTCTGAATAGATAGTATAATATAGGATAGAGCTTGAATGACAGACACTGCACTGATCGCTTTTTTTTGATAAGATCAACAGTTGCAGCAATCGAGGGTGCTTCACTTCCATTTCACTTAAATTGATTTCAGATTGGTACTCATTACATACCGTGAAAGCAATTGTTAGGAGACAGTTCTCTTATTTCTATTACACAAATTGAATTTACAATTACAACTTTAGATCCTGGGTTGTGCAATACATTATTTTATTTCATTCATAATAAAAAAGCATTAAATTGATGCAATAATGAAAGTGTTGAGATAATAATTGTTATAATTTATTTGGTATAAAAATGTCATAGAAGAAAACAAAGATTAGATGTGCATCATAGGTTACGTAAGAAATGTAAAGTAAATGAAAACGTAGTTTGACTGCAAACCTTTAATTTATTATTATTTTGTGTTTATTAATTTAAAAATATGAATAAGCTGAAGCCTATTTTATTTAATCAGCAAAAAAAATGTACATCAAAAAATCATAACTAACTGAACATATATACAAGTGAAATAAGGATCCACTGTGAGAAACTTTCATATCTTCGTTAGAAAGCATTTTCCATTACTTTGTAAATTTTACTAAATTTGTTTTCACCAATGACTATGACTTCAAGACGAACACTTCAAAAGCTGTAAAGAACACTTAAATACTTTCCGACTTTACGACCGTGTTATTATGTAAGTTGTATAAGAAAATTAATGAGATCATGCATGACCAATTTTGCATGTAGACTTGTTAATGTAAACTATAACTAATAATTATTATTATTACCATAATTAATATTAGGCTAAAAATTGTCATCAGACCCCCCGACCAGCATCTGCAAAACCTGGTTTTAAAAACAATTTTACTATTGTTTATACTTATGTTGACTACTATTGAAATACGATGATGTTACAAGTTCACAAAAATAATCTTATACAATATAATTTGCTGTTTACTAGAGTGCTCATTCGTACCAACCGCGTTAGTACCTTAGCAACTATTTCATAGGTACTTTTGCCCCTTTCTCTTCTGATACTTTCTACCTATAATGCGTTCTGATTAATTAGATTCGATTAACAGCGACCGATACCTATTAATGATTCAATTTGCTCGCAAAATTTGTTTGGTATCATTTTGCTCTCATATGAATTCGATAGCTGCAGGTAATTAATTATTCCAATGATTTGTTTTAAATTTCCTTGGTCATGCTTATTTGGAATACTTTGTGAAATTTAAAAAAGTTTAGACGAAAGTCATTTCAAAATTCCCTAAACAATCTATATTTCCAAATCAATAATTGTCATTAATCTTTTGTTTCTTTCAACTCAATAATAATAACATTTCAAACTGGTGATGGGAAAAAGTCCCACCCCTACTTACGCATAAATTAACAACTCGTAAGTAAAAAGATCTCAATACTCTGTTGTTTGTCCAAATGAGGGTATCATAACAAATAATCACCTTTGAAATGTAAACTTTGTATTTTTTAACTTGTTAATTAGGATTTAAATTCAATGGTAGCTTGTATAAGCCAAATTTAAAACATTTCTCAACATTATATCTTTCACTAGAACATAACAATGGTCCCACAATGGTTCCTACGTAATAATTAGATTATGGTTTACAAAAGTATTTAATTGTTATTGCTCTAGAGATCTTAATTCAGCTGATAATTGTTGAAATATCTTGTTGAGTGTGATCTTTGTGAGCATTTTAGTTTCACTCTTGACTTTTATGTGCCTGATTTTATACTGGTTGTTATTGTTTGCTATTCTTGAATTGTAAAACGGTCTCCGCATGAAAGTATCTCAGTATGTTAGTGTGCATGAACTTAAACCACTAATCATCATTACGTCAACCTTTATTACATAGAATAGTTGTAAATTAACGTAAGTTATTCGATGAAGGTTTAATGAAAAACGGTACCAATAAATTATCTTCTTGTAATAAATTTTCTCAATTATGATCCTATTTCACGATTACCTTGAGACGAGGTTACTCACTTTATTCTGATGATAACCACATCGTTAGGAAAGGCAAGCAAGGTAAAAACGCTTATGGCTATTTCAGTATCTAACGATTTCGTTATAAATAACGGTGATAGTCACGTTTATCATGGATAAACGACCAAAATGCAAATATCTTAACGTTGACGAGCATCGCATCGTATCTGCAAATCCGTTAGATTCACCCGGTCGCGTCCACCAACCAACGGTTCAAACACCACCTACCTACAACACTAACTCACCTTAAGGAAGAACATAGGTATATCAAATATGGTCATAACAAAACGTAAAACTTAGTGGTGCTTTGGAAAATGGTAGGCATTTCTAAAAAAATATAATCTACTAAGTACTATAATTACCTTCGTCTTCTATCATCGTTTGTAACCTTTTGCTAACGTTTATTGATCTTAATAATTATTAGAAACGACTTTTATATTTGCCCTAGTTAGTAGTTATTGAATCATCCCTCAATAAAGGAAAGGTTTTTTTTTCTGTATTTTTGACAATATATACGGCAGTTTCGATTACGTATTTAGTTATTAAAGCTTGAGAGCGTAATAATCAAATGTACGTTCACATTTTATTAGTTGGGTTGCTGTAAAATTGCGATTTAAATCGAACCATTTCTATTTATTTGTGCTCTTGTATCAATCAACTGATTAAAAGTAAGTTTTAAAGATCAGCAAACAGTCCTTTTGTATCATAAATAGCTCTTTCATTAACCGTGCAACAGTGAAAGTTCACAATACAGTGTCTCTGTTTCCGCTAAATTTGTTTTTGCCCGAAAATTTGCGGCGTCCATCACAGTTACATCTACCACAAACTTGCTAATGATAGGAAAGTACCACCACAATATGAATTTTGAACACTTTTTACGCATTGTCTGCGATTCTCTTATTTCCTAATGCGAATGCTTTCTCTAATATTTTTTTTTGCCAAATTGGTTTGTGATAATTTAATAGGTAGTGTAGTATTTAGGTATTATTTATGTACGAATAATGTACATGTAATATGATGATCTCTGTTAATTTTTATCAACAGTTGTGTGGCGTATATTATATAAAAACTCCGTTGATGAATGGCGTAACATCAAAAATAAAAAATGAAAATCGATAATTGCATTTTCTTTTAAATATAACTAATGTTTTGTTTATTAATGTTCTTAATTTTAATAGTGAAATAGAAATGAATGTCCATCATTTTACAGTTTGTGCATGTAACATTACATTTTGGAGGCATATATTAGAATAATTTATTCGTCACTTTGCTCAAGTTCTGACTCCTTTTTTCCTTGTTTATTTCAATTATTTTAACGTTAACTATCAATTGTAACACTGTGTTTCTACTAACAGCGTGTAATTCAGTTTGCATATGAGCACAGGGCGGAACGCAATGTGCTTTTATATCGCTTTTTCAAAATTGCAATGCACCTCATTGAGTTTCTAAAAAATAAATCGTTTCTTGCAATCTGCACAGCTAATGTGAGAACTTATAGTGGTGAATGAACCTCTATCTAAGGGCTCATTAGTTCGTAGTTATGTTCTGTCGCTCGTGCAACGTATAGCTTAATGTGTACCGGAAATAAGTACTGTGTCAATGTATTTTCCACCTATTAAAGTATCTAAATTAATTAAAATATGTTTATTAGAATCATGTTGGAAAAAAATATGATCGAACACTTAGTGAAAACAAGGTAACAGATACTAGGAAAGTTGCAACTATTAGACTGTGAACAATTAAGATAAAAGAAAATAAAAATAAATCACTGACCTCTTTCTTGGTCTGCTCATTGATCTTGACGTGGGTTTGTTGGGGCTTATCACGAAGCGGCAAGTATCCTTCACGACTATTGGCTGGCTCCACAGTGCTATCCGTCTGAGTCGTAGACTCCACAGCAGCGGTACTCGCGGTACCAGGATCCGTAAAATGTACATCATCAGCTGTACTCAACGTAGGAGCTGTCTCCTTAGGCTCATCGGCCGTTGTGCCTAAAGTATCGATTTCAGAAACTGTCTCAGTGCTGTCGCTATTTAGAGTAGTTTCCGTATCTTGAACCGTAGGCGTCTCCGTAGTACGCACTATAGGACGGATCGTATAATGCTTTGTTGGCCCCCGATTTGTTGTCGCGGACGAATCTTTCATAGTTTGCGTAGGGAAATCGGTTTTCGTTTGTGTAGTTTTTATCTCAGTTGTCGTAGTTGGTTTGCGAGTTGACTTTTTCGTTTTAGGCGGACTCGTAGCGGTTGGGTTAGTCGCGGGCACGGTTGACTTTGTTTTGGTCGATATTTTTTTCGCATACGTAGTGGACCGTTCCTCTACAGTAGTTGGTGCTGGGGTATTTTCTACGGTTGTAGTTGGGGGTGGTTTTCTGTCAGCGGGAGGCTCTAGATTGGATTGCTTGGGAGTTCGGGATGGTGGGAAGAAGTAATCCATGATGGATGGAGATCGGTTACGGTTAGAAGGTAGCCATGCCCAAGGGTTAAAGTCGATAAGTCGGGGTCGCGGCGGGTCATCGGCAGCGGTGATGGTAAAGAGGGCGGCGAGCGCGCAGAGTACGATCAACGGACGATTCATGGCGCGACGTGCGCGTGCGGCCGCGACGACGATGCAAGCGGGACTGCGCGAAGGCTGGCGCTGAAGAGAAGCCGCCACCGATCACCCAGTTCATTCCGCCCTACGGACACCGCTGCAGATGCAGCGTCTATAGTTCCTGTTTAATGTTCTTTTTATAGAATCTACGCGGTTCTTCTTTTACGCGTAGTTAATTATGTAATTACGAATATAAATAAGCGTTGATTTTTAAACAGTTATCTATTTCGCAACTGTTTATTATCTTCTAAAGCACACGCCTAGTGGTCAAATATCGACCATAATAATCTATGATAGTAGACCAGTTTGACGGTCTTTATATTACTGTCCACAACACAGCAGGTCAAAATATAGGAAGCAATGTTGTTTTTGTTGTTGCCTTATGTAGTCGTTTTCGTAAAAAAACTAACACATGTTTAGTTATAATTTTCAGCGGTGTTCTATAGTTCTTGTATAGAAATATATTCTAGAAAATAATACAAGCTTTATTTAGCTTAATCTTAAAAACGTATAATTCTTTGTACGTATATTCACACTTGTAGATTTTCTGTATTGTTCGACCTAAAATTATTGTGAAAATTACTTTAATACCTTACTAATGAACTGATTTCCTTGAGTTATATGTTCTAGATGTAAACTATCGGTATTCGGTTTAATATCAATGACATTTGTTTTTCCCACGTATGTCTAAGAAAATAATGAGGTCTAAAAGTCCAGTAGTTAAAATTATCTAAGCTATTTGTGGCTACAATTTACTTTTGGTGGATGAGAAACTTCGTTAGATTCTCATCCAAGAAAAAATAATTTACTATCGAGCATGATCGTTTGCTTTGTGTCTACATGTTACTTATCTATAGTTTGGAAGTATGTAAGCCACTAGCTGACCCGACAAACTTCGTTCCACCTAACAGTCAATGAATGAGTAGATAGTGTTTTAATTTTTTAATAATTATTATCCTATTCCAGACAAAGACAAACCAAAAATCATAAAAATAGCTCAAGCCGTGCTAAGTTATAAATGGTTAAACACGACTTTGTTTTATATATTATAGACTAGTTGTTGCCCGCGGCACCGCCCGCGTGTATGTCGCTATCGCTGCAAATAGTAGCCTATGTGTTATTCTGATGTATAAGCTAGATTACTGTAAAGTTTCATCCAAATCCGTTCAGTAGTTTTTGCGTGAAAGAGTAACAAACATCCATCCATCCATACTTACAAACTTTCACGTTTATAATATTAGTAGGATATAAATATGTTAAGTTCTGACGTGTATTCGTATTGAAAGGCGTCAAAACGGTAAATCACCAGAGTTAACAACAAAGGAAAGGACAACAAAACTATGTAAATTGCACACTAAGTGCATTTCTTATAACCTAGTTCAGATAGAACATTCGGTTTCTCTATATACGTGAGTTGACGATCAAATCATTATTACAAATGTTCACTTATAATATTTGACCTGTGGTTTGTTCTATACTTTGTAAGATACAGTTATTCAATCACACCGTTGAAATTTTCTTAGTAAAATAATGCACGTTATTTTAAATTTGTAACAATATTGAAATTGAGATGCTCCACCACAAACCGTAGCAATGGCGGCTGCACGGGTAAAGTTGCTATACGCTCCATTTAGTTTCCAATCATTGTCTCCCACTTCACCTGCAGCCAGCAACCTGCCATCACTAAATAAGTAACACGAGGTTATATACTGGGGCAATGCAATGACTTGATGTGTACATATGAGTATTAAACAAAAAAAAAATTTGTTGCCAAAAAGAAAATATCATGAGTAATATGTAATCGCTAATAAAAGTTATCAAATATAGACAAAAATAATAATTGGGCTAAATCATATTTATTTTTACTTCTCTATTCGACCAAAAGAACTAAAATAACAACATTTACTGCTGGTTATGGCCTCCCTCAAGTTTTGCTACCACCAGCCTTGTCCTACCTGCTTCCACATTATTTTTACCAATATTATAAATGCAATTGGTACCTACATCTATAATGTAAAAAGCTTACGTACAAAATTCGAGACCGTTGGTTGTCGTTAAGATCGTTTCAAATACTATAAGATAAACACATACTTTGTCCACTTATTGCACCGAAGTCCATGGAACAGTACATGTAAACCATGGCAGTAAATTGCTAGTGTGCTATAAAGATCTTCCGAACGATGTTTATCGACAGATTTTTTTTTTTATAAATATTTCGGACATCTAACACACAACGCCATCTAGTCCCAAGCTAAGCAGAGCTTGTGTTATGGGTACTAGACAACTGATACAAATACATATATACTTTTTTTTTGTAAATACATACATATTATACATAGAAAACACCCAAACTTCGAAACAAATATTTGTAGATCATACAAACATTTGGTCCGACCCGGGAATCGAACCCGAGACCTCATGATCAGCAGTCGCACACGCCAACCGCGAGACCAACGAGGCAGTCTTACTAACTAAGTAACTAACTACTAACGAGGCACTAAAATAACAACATTTACTGCTGGTTATGGCCTCCCTCAAGTTTTGCTATAACCACCAGTCTTGTCCTACCTGCTTCCACATTATTTTTACCAATATTATAAATGCAATTGGTACCTACATCTATAATGTAAAAAGCTTACGTATAAAATTCGAGACCGTTGGTTGTCGTTAAGATCGTTTCAAATACTATAAGATAAACACATACTTTGTCCACTTATTGCACCGAAGTCCATGGAACAGTACATGTAAACCATGGCAGTAAATCGCTAGTGTGCTATAAAGATCTTCCGAACGATGTTTATCGACAGATTGCGGCCATACAGTACTCTTTCGACCGTTATTGCTAATTTAATATTTAAATAAGCTTTTCACACACTTTCATGAACTTAAATTCTCGTTAAAATCGCACATTCTAGAGTATTCGAATATTTGAAACATGCCAATCAATATACGCTGACTACTACGTTGAGTGTTTAAGAAACATTTCATTAAAAAACATCACAAAAAATTCCCAGTACAATACATCGAAGGCATCGAATGGCTTTTGATTTGGTTCGACCATAGACCCAGTTACGATAAATGTTAAAGACCTACTAAAATCTGACCATTCTTTGAGTATTTATCGGCAAGACAGTACATCTTCCCCTCAAATATGGCTTTCTCAATTTTCCCCCTTATAATATCTGATCCTCTAAAGTGCGCTTTCTCGCCGGTAACGATCACAGGGTTACACAGGTTAACAATTGACCTACCTGGGGAGGTTTCTAAAGTTTGAATTGAACCAAACTACATTCGATAGTACAAAACAATTCAGAGATAAGAAACCTCTCCATACTATTGCATTTACATAAACAGAGTGTCCTCAAAATTCAGCAACATTTTTCTTGACCACGGCCATAAGTATATTTTCATTTAGTAAACAAGCCACACGCAAAGTATTTTTGCTGATATAATTATAATTTATATTTAAGCATTGTTTTACTCCTTCTTCTACAAAAACAAAAACATATATAAAGTTATCTTTACGATGAATCATATTTAAATTATTACACACTATCATTTGCTATAAATAATAATCTATGATAACGTTATGCATCGCTTAAATTATCACTTTAGTATTTCTTGGTCATTTATTGTCACAACATTTAAAACACAATCTTCATTCATTTTACCTTCTATATCATACTAGCGGACCCACGCAACCTCGTTTGCGTCTCTTATTACCCGTAGCGTGATAATTTTCCCCCGTTTTTTAACCATTTTTCATTGGTGCTCCGCTCCTATTGGCCGTAGCCTGATGATTTATAGCCTATAGCCTTCCTGGATAAATGTACTAACCAACACTGAAAAAATTTTTCAAATCGGACCAGCGGTTCCTGAGATTAGCGCGTTCAAACAAACAAACAAACTCTTCAGCTTTATATATTAGTATATAGATTATGTTGTGTATATAATGGGGATGACATCCGTGTTTAACTTTAACAGGTACTTTAGAAATTTAGTAGGCAAGTATGTAGGTACTGAATTAAAGACAAGAATAATGAAACCTAGGCCTTTATTCTTGTACCATCGCCTGTCACCACAATGACCATTGTTCTCAGTTGAATTATATTACTTATTTACGCTTTAAATGGTATAGAATAACAAATACGTAAACTTCCTAACATGCCTGCACAAGCTGGTGCTACGTTTTTGGGTCAACTCAAATTGAATCAGAATAACAAATTCTTTAAAGTTCGACTTTCCTTCAAAGGAACAAACTTTGACACTTAAAATAACAGTATGAAATCATGTAAAGTCACCAAAATATATCATAAAAATACTTGGAAATTACTTGGAATGCAAAATTTGATGTAGAAAAAGTAGGTACAAAAAATAAAAATGGTTACCAAAGACCACGGGACGCTTAGACACAATATCATTATATAGTGTTTATATATAATATATATATTTCTATAAAAACATAAATTGCAATAATCCTGTTTTCGGTTAAAGTGTTTCATGATTAAGTTTCGGTTTATACCTATCTTGTGTTATAATCTTTTGAAGACGCGAATACTTGAAGAATGTGTACCATAACTTGGTCGTACGTGATCAATAGTGTAGTGCTTGAAGCCATATGTGACCTTATATTTTAGCACAGTTACAGTTTCATAATAATTCCGCGATAGAGTTAGATTTTGCAGAATTCTGCATTCGAGGAAATTATCTAATAGTAAAACACACCCATTTAGATGCTATTGAATATTATGTAATAAAGTTTTTATTGCTTATTGCTCGCGCAAATTTTTGGATTAAGAAAAGATTTCAAATAGAAAGCGAAGATTTTCAACTCTAATTACTAATAACTTGGCATGAGTACCAGCCTTTTGGAATCCCAAAGTAAATGACGCCTAAAAACACACGGTATCTGTATATATAAGACATGTTAATTAGTTGCTCCGAGAAGATACAAATTACAAGTCATCAAGTCAACAATTATTATTAATAAGACGGCTTCTAGTTGGAGGCGCTTAATGATGACTGTCCAAACATACACACAACCAGACAAACAAATTTTACCTTCTATTTCCTTTTTAAAAGATATCCTAATATTTACTATTTTCTTGATATCAATCAGTTACAATATATGTATAATAACTCAGTGATAGATAATTTTGCACTAAATTACATACTTGCATATCTATTTGTATAATTATTAATAGCAAAACTTACTACACTTATTTTTTATATATTAATCGACTAGAACTAAATAAAATACTAAACTTCGCTAAAACTAAATATAAATTACGTAAATATAGATAACAGTGCGTTGGTTCAGATTGCACAATGAATAGCGAGTCGTGTAGCGATACCGAAGTGTGACTTATTTGTCGCGCCCGCTCCACTTGCGCAGGTAACGGAATTCGACAGTTTCACCAGACAACCAACCGACCATCATCCGAATCCGGAACAAGACTAAATCCGCGTGAAAATGTACAAACAGAACAGCCTTTTATTTGCTTGTTTATAAGCTTTACAAACCTATGTGTATTACTGTAGCATAAATTTGCTTCAAAGAATATTAGACATTGTGCTTTTCACAATAAGATACAAATTTGCCAAAAAAATATTCTGGCAATATTGTTTTATTTTGGTAAGGGATATTTAAATTCCAATCAAGTTTGTAACGCCGGATCCACAGTGTGAAGAGCATGCAAAATATCTTTATAGGATTTAAGACTCACTACTTCGTGATCACTTCCTTCACGATTAAGGTTTGTGTGTCGGTGTAAACTGAGAGTGAATCGAAACTAATGTTTTATGAAGTGTACAGTTTATTTGTTTTATTAATGAGTTTACTTGGAAAACCTTTTATTCCAGTTAAATATCTTTCGATTGGATTACAGACGACTTATAAGTTGCCATAATTATTATTTTACATTTCAAATTTAAAGTCAGAGGCAGTCAGTGTTGAAATTTAAAATTCAGTGTTGTACCTATACTTAATCTATCATGAGAAAAAAAAGAATGTATACCTAATTTTAAGATAAAACCCTTATTAGACTAAGAATTTTAGCCGTGATGAAACTCTCATTCCGGTATATTAGTGCATTCTGATCCAACCTACTACTACTAATTTATTTTCATGCAAGTCTCAAAATTAAGAACAGTCCTTTATCCTTGGTATACGAGTATTTATCGTAAAGTAGGTGAACATTTAGTGACAACAGATCTTAGACTAGATCCATAATGTACTGCAGTCACATTTGAGACCTAATCTAAATACAAACTCTAGACCTCGAGGACATCTTTGACCAAATACCCCTATAACCGGCTATGTCCTCATAAATAGAAAACTATATACTCTTTAGTATCGTCGTAAAATTACCTGCTTATCGGTTTTATAAGATACTGATGAATTTGCGAATGTATAGAATTCGCCTTGTCATTCTATCATCCGACCACAAGACGCAACAGAACTTTAAGCTTTCACTGTCAAAACACCAAACGCTTAAAAAAGTTTGAGAATACTTACATCAGATCAATTAGCGATGTATTCATGACAATATAAGCTCTTAGTCATCACTTATTACATGGTCATTACTTGGTTATTTTGTCAACTACTTATGTTAGAAACTTTTTATGATATAGCGGCTAACAGGCGGACGTGTCACCTGATGGTAAAGTCTTCTGCCGCATATGATAACCTACGACTCAAAGAGTCAAAAGTGCGTAAGTTGAAAAACTAACGCATTAGGAATATACATCTTGAGTAGCGGGGAGAATTTACAGACATACATGAAACGGACAAAAAGTACACTCATACTCAGAACAACAATTTGTGGATCATAACAAGTGCTGTCCCATGTGGGATTTGAACCCACAACACTTGGCGCAGTAGCGAGCGGCGTGTCGACTGCTTAAACCTCAAGGTCAACCGTGCAATGTGTTGCTGCCGTTTCAGTTTGTGCCTTATTAATAGAGGATTTGGAGAAACGGGTGTCAAGTCCAATTGAAAAGATCCTTCGATCAGGCAAAGAGATCCAATGCGGAGAGGCAAAGCGGGCCCAATGGTTGATGTTTAGATGTTGTATATATGCTAAATGGAGCGATAACTCCTTTACCTCGAGGTAATCGATACAGGATTAGTTACTCCGTATTTCGATGGATCTCTTTACGGTAGATGGCGCTGTAGTGTCATTGGTAGCCAATTGTGGAAGACGCCGCGGCGGAAATACGAGGGTTTGGGGTGCCGGTAACCTCACTCACTCGGTGAAAAATAACGAAACAATTGCTTAATACTGGTCTGTCTTAGAGGCCGTGGTATCACACTAGACTAGACGAACCGGCCATATGCGCCATAGCATAACTCTCTTACAGTATTTGCACGGTAATTTTATAGCCATTTTAGTTTACTGTCTTGTCTAATGTTATTTTAACAAACGATTTGTGTGTAGATATTTGACAAACAACAATATTTTCACTGCTTACAATATTAACATCAACAGTTTATGCGTTAGAATGTTTGTAAATTTGAATGTATTTTGCACAAAGTATCAATAAGGGGATGTGATTTGATAGACAATAATGATAAAAAACTGGGTCAGTTTCAACCATAAGTCGTGATTGGCTCTAACTCAATTATCGCTATTCAGAATTAATGTGTTACTGGGTAAAAGTGTCTAGATCGCAACTTACTGTAAGTGTTACAAATGAGAGGTGATTTGCGATGTTTCAAATATTGCATGGTGTGGCCAGTTTATCTATACTTAATAGTAGGGGAGCCCACGATGCTAAATGGTGGGGATTTACTCGAGCGTCATAGAGACCTATTGGGTTGCAAAGCTTAGATGATAAAAAGAAAAAATGTTATAACTATATACCTTTTCATCGGTGGGGTGAGCAGCTATGGATGTTTAAAAATGTAAAAAAAACTGATGCGTGCACATACTCGAGCGCGTCAGATATTGATAGCATCCATGTCCTACGTATTTTTAATAATGTACGTATGTTAATCTGATCGTTTGCATGGTGGGGGTGGTCGTACGTAAGGTTTGAAAATGACAAAAAAAAAATTTTTATCGAGCGCGTCAGATTTTAAAAGGGGATGTTAAGTGAACCTAAAATAAAGCTCTCATTCAATAACCTGACGATTTGGATGTGACGTAAACTCACGGCCGTTATAAGAATGTGCAAAAAAATATCGTCATATTGACATACTCAAGCGCGTCAGATTAAGATATATATGGTTCATCTTTATGTCCTAGACGTGCTGTCTTATAATCTGACGATTATCTGGAGGGGATCGCTTAATCTGACAATTTAAAAAAAAATTGATCCCAAATCCAGACGTGCTTTTTAGAAAAAAAAACACAATATCAGCATCAGAAGTTCTGATAGTAATAGTAGAATCTTCATTTTGTTGACAAGCAATAAATGCTATGTTCGTCTTCGCTTCTTCATGATCAGGGCATGACAAATCACAATCAATTTCTAATTAATTATCAGTAACTGAATATTTATGACACAAATCGAGGTAATTACATAAAATTACCTTACTACCTATAATCGTTGCCATCTCCTGATCAGCCCAATGATCGATCAACAACTTAGTTACTTACAACTTTTACTTAGTTTGAAAATTTTAAACAACGTCAATACAAGTTATTTCAATTACTTCCTTACACACAGGTAAATCTCGCGACAAGCCTTTGTATTCTATAAATTGTATAAAGACCACCTTCCGGGTCCATCATCAGACCCTGGATGCTATCAAAACACAAAGTACTTGTCAAGATGAATCAAACGATTTCAAACTCGGTGGTATTGCGACGTTTCTCTACAGAATTCCTTTAACTACCTTCCGGCTCCATCATCAGACCCTGGATACTATGAAAACATAAATTACTCGTCAAGACAAATCAAATGAGTCCAAACTCGATGGTGTTGCGACGTTTCTTTATAGAGTTCCTATGACCACCTTCCAGCTCCAGCATCAGATTAGTTCCATGTCATTATAATATTGTATTGTCACGCTGTATACATATGCTTGCAAAACTTCAGCAAAATTGGTTGAAGATATCTGCTTCAAAATTGAGGTGCAAGATTCCACCCAATCATACATACATTGCAAATTAAATAAAAACTTGTAAAAAAGAACCCATCTACAATTATAAGGTCAAATTGAGATGGCGGTTGCTCCATATCTTCGACTTATTTCTCTAACACATAAATTAGTACTGACTTATGAGTGTGAATATAGGCATCACCATCATCAATATATTAAACTTTATCGACGAAATTTTGTTACTTCGGCTTGTGGCTATCGTCAGATTATATATTTTTCGTTATCCCTGAATGATTTCCCACAAAACAAAACAAAAATAGCCACGCTCGAGAATGTCGAGATAACGTTTTTTTTACAACTTTATAGCCCTCCCCTTTCCTTACGTCACTCTTAAATTGTCAGATTAGTGGAATATACACTTTTTAGCGCGTAATTAACTCACCCTGCCTTAATCTGACACGCTCGAAAATGTCTGATGATCAATTTTTTTTTACTAATCTGATCCTTTATTCCTGACTGGCGGTATATATGATACGGGACTCATATTTGGTGGAGGTACTTAACCGGGTATAAGGTATCCCCCTGTATATTAATCTGCCGCGCTTGAGTAAATCCCGAAATTCCTTCTAGGGCTCCCCTACTATAATATTATAAACGCGAAAGTTTCTAATTATGGATGGATGGATGTTTGTTACACTTTCACGCAAAAACTACTGAACGGATTTGAATGAAACTTATAATAATAATTATTTTACGAGAATTAACGCGATCACTTATTTCAAGGTATTACATACCTCTGTTTTGGATGAAACTTTACAGTAATATATACATAGACTACTATTGCCCGCGATAACCGACATATACGCGGGCGGAGCCGCGGGCAACAACTAGTATGAAATAACCATTAATTACGTAAATTTGAAATCTAACAAAGAATACGGTAGACTCCTTACAAGGTGAATCGACGACCTGGTGAAGGTCGCGGGAAGCCGTATGATGAAGGCAGCATAGAACCGGCTGTTGTGGGGAGGCTTGTGTGAGGCCTTTCTCCAGCAGTGGACATATTACGGCTGAGATGATAAAATTAAGAATAAAATATCCCTTGTACATGTTACTTTAATTAAATTTTTCCTTATGCATTGAATGTGTGTGAATACCACTACATGGAAAGATATAGTGTTTACACTTGTATTTTGCCAATCTGTTTGTCCAATGGAAATATTGTAACTTGAGTATACAATCCATTCTACTTCAATCAAAATACAAAGAGTATGAATTTATCATGTGACTAATAATTTATATTACTGATTGAGTATTTTAGTCAGAGTTAAGTGGTAAATCTATATTTTTTAGCATGTATAGCGAACTTATATATGATGAATAACGCGGTGGTGTAGATTGTATTGCGACTTGTAGGTGAGATGAATAACACGAAGGTTGTAGCGACTGTAGTATATTTATTGTCAGGAGCTCAAGGCTCCTGAATACTCTTTGTGTTACATGGTAACGTGTAGCTCGAGTGAGAGCCTCGAGTGAGTTCCTATACCAACTTCTGGCCATGTTTTATATACCAAAATCTATCGGTACAATTCATATACTCACGTCTCATTCTCGACGCGATCAGGACTGTCTGAATCTACGTGATCGATTAATATATGACATCTGCTATATAATTTCTATTAATTTAACAATATGACTATATAGGAATCTATATAGGAATAGCATGCATGACATAGACTTTTATGACATTTTACAATGATTCAGCGACAGAGAGAGTACTTCTCACCAAAGCTATAGTGTGTCAATTATTGAAGATATAATGGCACCTTTCTAGTGATTTTATGTTCATTACTTTTGAATACCTTTGCTACGAATACACATCTGTTTCAATAATGCTGATTTGAATGTATCACTTTTGCACTTTTATTGTTAGTTTTATTATGTATTATATTCGATAATGGTGATTATCTGTGAGAACTTATTTTATACCATTAGTATGAATACTTGTTAAAAGAGTACCAGTAATAAAAGCATAACAAGAGGTAGTCTTTATTCACTAGTGTCAATTATGACTATCTCTTATTTCTTTTTAATTTTCGCCCTTTAAATTCAGCTCTCGAAGCTACGGACAACAAAAAAACTTGGATGTATTTATCGGCAAAAATATCCCAATGTAGGATAGTGCTTATCTTTATTTACTTATTATGACTAAAGTCAAAACGATTTGTAGTTTAAAATCAGTAAACCGTAGTCGACTCTAAAAATACTGGATATGGATAGAGTTTTCTTAAGCATTATTCAACAAGTTTGAAATATATAAGCTAAGATAGCTACGTGATACATTTTGTGATACACTAGCTGAGCCCCGCGGTGTTACCCGCGGAACAACAATAACCGCAGGTGAAGCCGCGGGGCAAAGCTAGTCTAAAATTAGCCTAAATTATTTCTTATATCATCAGCTATCTGCCAGTTAAAGTCCGGTCAAAAAGGCTCGAGCCGTTCCAGAGATTAGCCGGCACAAACAGACATATTTTGGTATATGTACCGTGTATACATGCATATTTATTTAGTAAAAAGCGGTTATTTTAATATCACAAACAACACTCCAATTTTATTTATTCGTATAGATTTGTATGGATAAGCTGTGTCAGGTTCTACAAATCACGTTAATCCGGAAACCATAAAGACTTCCCCCAGAAAATATCTACCAGTCTACCTATACTGTTCAGGAAATCTAGGAGATATGTAATATATCGTTCACTTACCTAATTAACTTCCTTTCTGCCATAGGAATCTTGTTACCCACTATGTGTTTTCATAAATTCCCTTTTAAGGAATGTTTTTTGCAATGAGAAGAAAGTTCCATGCCTTTCTCTCGGTAATACTACGTCAAAAGACGAGTGATATATTTCCAAATTTACAGCCTTGGACGTGTAATATTTACTTACTTAATTACTCTTCAAAGTTGAAAGTCGCTCAACGTGCTATGGAAAAGGCTATGCTCACATTTCTCTGAGAGATCGCATCAGGAATGAGGTGAGCCGACAGAGAACCACTGTCATCAACGTAGCCCACCGGATTATCAAGCTAAAGTGGCAATGGACCATTTATATTACCTGCAGAACTAACAACCGCTGGGGTAGAAAAGTTCTGGAGTGGAGACCGCGTCTCGGCACTGATGATGATGATATAATTACTCTTTAGTGAATCATAACTAAAGAATTAATTCAATCTGAAAAATTAAATATATTTTTTTATTAGAAAGAGAATTTATAGTCTTCTTATATAAGCGCTCAGAAATTATATTGTCAATATAAATAGTGGATGCTCGTGAAAAAATGGGAACATTCTACACTACATATTAGTAAGACGATTCTGACTTGTTAAATTATTGTTTATTATCATAGAACGATATAAATACAGGGCTGTTCCTTTTGCAATCATGTTACAAATTATGCATGTTTCTAAAGCATATTGAATGGGGATCAGAAAACTGTTTAGGTTTGCGAATTTACCTGAGTTTAGTGCCAATTATGTTGCGAACGAACTTTTGCAATATATCTTTAAGTTTAGGCTAGTGAAGCAAAGCTGAGCAATTCAAGATTCAGTGCTTTGTAAAATGTTAAGCTTAGAAAAAGTATCGATTCAAGATCAGTTAACGGCACTCACGGTCACCGTCAGTTAGACTCTGGAATCATGATTCGCCTACCTCGTAGCTCTCAGTATTTTTTCCAACCAAACTCGTAATTGGCAACAGTAACTTGTGGCATATGTCATACTAAAATAAACTCTTATAGCTGCAATATAGAGAGCCCCATATGTTGCTAATTAATCTATCTTAAGTTATATAAGGGTTAGTTATGTGCCGCTACTATAGTCTAAAAATCCGAGTTGTGTTGATGACAATAATTTCGTTTAATGTTTTCGGAATTAGAAGTTATACTTCTTGTTAAACTTCATAGAGGTTTATCACAAAAAAATTGCGAAATGACTTAAGTAGTTGCTACATTCTATAATTCAAATCGTGCATTAAATTACCTCAATTTGCAGTTAAACTTCACAAAACAATACAATGTTAATCTCACTTTGTGATAAGCTCTCAATGGAAACTGGGATCTGCCTGCTCTTAGTTCTAAAGCATACGCGGGCCCATTCTCATAATAATCAATGTGGTCTCAGCTAGGAGTAACAGAACATAATGACCGCAACCCAAGAGCCTCGGCGTGGGGTAATGGTGCGAACACGTATAATACATTTTATAATCTCAGTACCGGATCTTGCACTCTCTTACTGAAATAAAACTGTTTTGTCGCCGTTCAACTTCTAGTGTGTTAAGTGTTAAAAGAAAAAAAAACTACGATTTGTAAAGCTAATTTTGTATGTTTATTTAGAGAACAACCCTTGTACATTATGTACTAAATTGTCGGATGTAAGTGGAAGTACATATTGATCTTTTCAGGTACCGAGATTGTTGGTTTTAAAAAAAAACCTTTACAAATAGAATGACAAAAAACTGTTCATTTAATACGTTATATAAATAACTGACATACGAAGGAGTTCTCATCTTTACATAGTATAAAGTTAAGTCACTTCCGCTGTCGATTCGCTTAGATCTTGTAGTAGGTGGGAGAGCCACGCTTCGGCATGAATGGGCCGGCTCGACCGGAGTGATACCACGGCCTCACAGAAAACCGGTGTGAAATAGTGCTTGCGCTGTGTTTCACCGAGTGAGTGAGGATACCGGAGGCCCATACCCAAACCCCTCCCCCATCTCCCCCCCATACCCCAAAGGCCGGTAACGCACTTGTGACCTATGGTGTTGCGGGTGTCCATGGGCGGCGGTAATCGCTTACCATCAGGCGATACGTCTGCTCGTTTGCCGGTCTATTCCATAAAAAAAAGGTACTCGACGGATTTTAATTCAATTTTCAGGATTAGAGTGACTCAAGAAAAAGATTATGTTTTATGGTGTGTGCACACATGTATATTATAGTATTGGAAATCCGAGAATTTCAAAGACTTCCATGCGGATCGGGTCCCTAGTTATTTCATAAATATAAAACTAAACGTGTTGTCTAGAACAAAATACATTCATCTCCGCTTGAATATTTTATATTTAAGATCTATTGTGAGTTATATTAACGTAGTTTCGGGATATTATTTTAATCAATGTATGAAAAAATAAAAATGTCATATTCCTACTTTAAATATAATTTATTTCATTTCTGTTCATAAATAAGGGTTAAATGATAATAACGTATTAATGCAGATATAGAAATAAGACACATAGGTAGGTACCTAATTAATCTCTTGCTTCCGTATTCTTCCCGATAAAACTAACGTATAAAACGTTTGCAATCCGTACCTGTTTATTACTAAAGTCATTATAAAGGAGCTGTCCGTAATTACTGTTTAATGATTATTTTTATTTGTGCGACTGACGATGAATCCAGCTGATGATTGACGCCAGGTTGTTCGCGTAAACTGATGTGAAAATAAAGTTAGAAAGTTTCCAATTGCGTAAGTTAATCGCTAACTGGTAGTAATATTATGAAACACCAACAATATTTATTTTATTTTCTCGCGCACGATTGTTTAAAATTCGTTATGCAGAAGTTTTAAGTGGACTCAAACATGTAATGTTTAATCAAAATTCTTCTACTGTATGCTTAGCCTGCCATTACAAACTTTTTAACCCCCGACGCAAAAAGAGGGGTGTTATAAGTTTGACGTGTCTGTCTGTCTGTTTGTCTGTCTGTCTGTATGTGGCACCGTAGCTCGCGAACGGATGAAGCGATTTCAATTTAGTTTTTTTTGTATGAAAGGTGAGTTACGCGCGAGTGTTCTTAGACATGTTTCATGAAAATCGGTTGAGGCGTTTCAAAGTTATGGGGGTGAAAGTGGGGAAGAATAACCGAATGTCTGCAAAACGTGCCAGTATAATCGTTAAATGACAATAATTATGTAATTGATAACTTCGATCTGATGCTGCATAGGGGGTTTTTTAAATTTATAGTTATTTATTAAAACTTTATTCTATCATCACCGTACTCACCCATTATCAGACTAATTATATTAGTGACTAGCTTTTACACGCGGCTTCGCTCACGCAGACTTTCATCCCCTGATTTACCCCCTTAGGGGTGTAATTTCAAAAATTCCTTTCTTAGTGCTCACTTACGTTATATAAAGAACCTACATGCAAAATTTCAGGATTCTAGCTTCAGCGGTTTGGGCCGTGCGTTGATCTCTGGGAATGTCAGTCAGTCACCTTACTCTTTTATAAATATAGATAACTTGCGGGCCTTCTGCTATCGCTTTAGAAAGGAACTTTTAAATATAGTTAAATAATAAGATCGATCAAAAAGAAATTTACAATATTAGTGCACTTGTCGTCTAATAGTCAAGTTACTTTTTAAAACTTTAAAGATAAATGTTTTTCTGTAATTTGTTCTAAAAATATATGTTGCGACATAGCCAGCCCAGAGGAGAAGAAGTATATTATTATTTTAACTACCACACTAGGTAAAGTGATTGACAGGAAATAATCATCCCTTACGTGACTGCAATTACTAATTATATACTTTGAAATTGAAGTAAAAATTTAAATGAAACACGCGAAAGCATCGCGTGTTTCATTTAAAAAATTTCATTATTAGTATGTAAAAGTGAACTAATATACATAAATCAGATTGTTGTAGATTGTTATTTTTTTTAAATAATCAACATTTTATTTAATAAGTATATAAGAAATATAGAAATATATTTGCATGCTACTGCTTGTTCGTAGCGAGTGAAAATTTATTGTATAGTGGGTATAATTAAGGTGTAGAACGGGGCCACACACGGTGTGACTGGCTGCCCCGTGGGATCTACGCGGCCTCGTGACACAAATCGTACCAGTGTCAACACTGCAAAAGATGAACACAGTTGATTGGATGTATGATAACTACTGTTTATGAAGCTACAGAGATAGTGAGTTAGAATGGTGTTTTGAGCAAATGAAAGTGTTAGAAAGTTTTGTTATAAATCCCAGACTAGGAATATATCCTGTGTTGCGGGGATTTACAATAAGTAATCAGTTACAAAGAACACCCAGACTAAGTGCGACACTTTATGGACCTCGTAAAGTTGATTGCCTGATTGCTAATCTTAAAGTTTGATATTCCCCTCCACCAGCACTTAATAAGAGCATCGACGTTCATAAATTTAAAAGTAGAAGTACTATTCCTACGCCGACATCGATCAAGATGTTTATTTTCGTAGATACCCACAGATTTTGCCGTTAATATCGAGCTAATATTACTGAATACTCCTAAGCCACAACCAAGGCCTTACGACTCCAAGTAAAACAAACACATAAGATAGAAAAACTTCAATTCTTTGATGCTAGAAAACTAAATAGATTCTCGGATGGTCACCGATAATGATTGTCAGATACATACTTGGGACGTACACTCAGCTTCATAAATGAAAAACTTGAGGACCTGACCTTCACTTTTGTCCTTCTCTTGCGAACTACTTATTTTAACACGTCCAGATTGCCCTAAATCTATTACCACACAACTACGCAAATGATGTAGTTATGCTGACTACTATATTATTCTTTCATTTCAATTCATTTTTTTAGATATACTTACAGAGTCGCAAAAAGCATTTTGTGGCAGAATAAGACATAATTTCTATCTTTACTTAGAACATAATGTCTAAGTTTTCCCAATACTATAGTCAATCTAAGGTTTTCATTTTTAAACATAAATTAACTAATATAAGTAGTTTAGAATAAAGGGTATAATGTACTTCTATTATTATACATCCGATAAATAAAACTTAAGCATGCTAAATTGCTTTACATATAATAAAAAACATTTCCTATACTGAGGGGCCATAGTATATTAAATGAGCAATTTATAGCAGACATTAAAAAGAGGGTTGTAAAAAGACTAATGGCAATTACAAGAGCAAAATTAATCTGCAAGTAAATACAACGCAAGCACATCTTAAACACTTTCAAGGTATGATGTTAAAAAGGTATCAAGTGTAATAATATTATAAACTCTCAATTGTATATGTAGGTAGTAGAGCCACGCTGATTTCAGCACGAACGGGCCGGCTCGACCGGGGCGGTACTACCCTCGCACAGAAAATCAACGTAAAATGACAGCGTTTGTGCTGTCGTGTTTCGTTGGTGAGTGCGAGACCGGAGGCCCAATTAGTCTAGTCAACAAGTTCCATACTTGTTGACTAGACTAAAAGATGCACAAGCATCACTAGGCCGCCATAGTGTGGGTCGCCATATTGCATTGTTGTATTCGCAATGAGTATGGTGGCCACCACTCGTGGATTCTGCTTATGCTTTCCATCAGGCAGAGTAGAGTCATTTTGGCAGGCCAAACATAAAAAAAAAAAAAAATATATATATATTACAAAGGTCCTTGATAAAAAAATATCACTCCTGTGCGTTATATTTGTAAATTTATAGTAAAGAAAGCATTCAAATCTGCACTAGTGCACCAATTTCGCATCTATTTCATATATTTATTTAGCTGACAGTACTTGAGTCACGAGTGTAACTATTCACTATTCAATTACACTCGGCAATAAGACATGGGCAGAATATGCTGTGGAGAAATTAAGGGCGTGTTCTACAAAGATAATAATATTCAAGAAGCATAATTTCTAAGTTAGATCTCTATACATGTGGTCGACCAAAACGGGAATTCCTTTCTTGACCCTTAAAGATGTAACTACATAGTCTACTTTCACCGTAAATTATTTACTGCTATACCTGCATCTATGCAATCCATCATAATTGCTTTATTAGAGAAGATATATTATGCTAATCGACGAGTTAATGACAAAATTTTCTACTTATCAAGGAATCAAGTTTTTAACCCATAGCATTTTTAGCTGAATCTTGCATTTTTTTCCAATCAAAGCCGTTTTAGATATTTAAACTAATCAGCATTATGTTTCAGTCAGTGTAATTCAGTTCTGTCCTTATTCCAATACTTAAAGATACTGCAAGGATACTCTTTTTTTTTCTCGACATGACTTTTACAAGTACCTACTTATTACATTACATATTAGCGCAAATTGAATGTCTGGACAAGGATATTACATTATAGTAAAATTTCAAAACTTACGGAATATGAACGGAAAACAACAAACCTGACGCATATTTTTATACGGCACGGAATCCTCTCGACATAAGTCCACTCACACTTACCGAGTTTGTAAGTAATGGAGTATTATTTTTAGTAGCGGTGTTTCTCGTTAGAACGTTCGATTAAAAGGCGCATTAAATAGAGTATATTTTCAGTATCCAAAGAAAGCCCTCAAAAACTTATCTTAAGAGTAAGTTTAATCTGAAGAATGCTTGATAGCTCATGTATAGTTCTGTGTTCTCTTCCTTTTTTTATAAATTCATGAAGCGCCTATCATTTGAATTCGTAAAATAAGTGTAATTCAGATAAAACTAACCAGTTCCCACAAAAAATACGGTAACCTTCATAAAGCTCGTTAACTTAAGTAAACTATAACTGTGACACCTGCGGTGCTTTAGATTTTTGAACCGTTTAATTCACGACTTTACGTGTACAAATAATAAAGGCCATTTTGACATAATATCGTGCCCAGATTATCGGTAAACTTTTTGCGAATAGACACAAAAATCACGAATTATCAAAATGACGAGCGGTTTAATTGAAAGAATTTAGAATTCTAACTGTATAGATTATTATTATAAGAATCTTTTGAAATTGTTCAGAATGGTACGAAATCAGTAAGATTTAATTCTAAATGCAATTTGTGCAGCATAATACATTATAATATTATTACCGAATATTGCGTCAATTTTAAAAGCTAAGCATTAAATTCATAACTTGTTTTGATTGAAGCAAAACGGCACTCACATAAGATTTTTTTTTGGAAAGAGATTTGGAAAATGGGTGGAACCTATTAATTTATGAAATACTTCCATTATTCATAATATAGTATAACTATTTTTACTAGAGGTCGAGGTTATATTTTTCGAAATTTGAACATTGTTTTAACTATCTGGACTCCTTCATATAAACTTTAAGCGTGCCTAATTTTCGTAAAAATGAGTACAAAGTTTTTACTTTAAGTATAAATGTACTATATAGATTAATATACATATATGTAGGTGAGGAAGCTAATCATTAAGTTACTGTAAGTTGGTAAAAGATAATGATGTCGATATGTTTTTCATATCTCCCCTCTTTGCGCTTTGTTTCTAACTAGCTGACCCGCGCCACCTCGTCTGCGCCTCCTATTGCCCTTAGCGCGATGTTATTGTATAACATATATGTATCTATAAATGCTAGTGTATCACCCACCTTCGATTTGCCGACGATATTGTGGTCATGGCTGAAACCATGGAAGACCTTAGCACAATGCTCGATGGTCTCAGTAGTTTCTCTAAGCGAGTGGGTCTAAAAATGAATATGGACAAGACGAAAATTATGTCGAACGTCCATGTCGCACCCATTCCAGTGAAAATTGGAGACTCTACACTCGAAGTTGTGGATCATACCTAGGACAGACTATCCAGCTAGGTAGGTCCAATTTCGAGAAAGAGGTATTGTTGACTCCAACTAGGCTGGGCGGCGTCCGGAAAGATGCGTGACATTTTCTCGTCCCAGTTACCACAGTGTCTTATGACGAAAGTTTTTGACCAGTTTGTATTGCCAGTGATGACCTATGGCACAGAGACGTGGTCACTCACAATGGGCCTTATAAGAAGGCTTAAAGTTGCTCAAAGAGCAATGGAGAGGTCAATGCTCGGCGTTTCTCTGCGTGATCGAATCAGGAATGAGGAGATCCGCAGACGAACCAAAGTCGCCGACATTGCCCGTAGAATTGCCAGCCTCAAGTGGCAGTGGGCGGGGCATATTGCTCGCAGACAGGATGGCCGCCAACGGCCGCCACTCCAGAACTCTTCGGCCCCAAGGCCGAAGAGTTCTATAGTGGCGGCCACGCACTGGACGTAGCTTGGGTAGGCCCCGTACAAGATGGTCAGACGACCTGGTGAGGGTCGCAGGAAACCGCTGGATGCAAGCAGCACAGTACCGATTGTTGTGGGGACCCTTGGGGGAGGCCTATGTCCAGCAGTGGACGTCTTTCGACTGAAATGATGATGATGATGATGATGATCTATAAATGCGTATCTGTATATGCTATGCATAAACATATTAATTCACGCTGTTGCGCGAATTAATATGTTTACCATAAAAAAGGTTATTGTGAACAAAAGATAGATATATGCTGTCTGAGACTTTTTTAGAACTTTTAAAGGGAAACAATTCTATCACACATTCCTTTTTGTAAAACTTTTCAATTTTAAGCAGCGCACGCAACGAAAGCTTTCATAAGTAATAATTTTGCTGTTTGTGCAACATCTTTTATTTATAACCCGCTCTTTTTGGTCGTAGCGTGATGATATATGACCAATAACCTTCCTCGATAACTGGGCTATCTAACACTGAAAGAATTTTTCAAATCAGACCATTACTTCCTGAGTGCTGAAGAGTTTGTTTGTTTGCTAACGCGTTCAACCAAAGAAACAAACTCTTCAGCTCTATAATGTTAGTATAGATTATAATATATTGTGTTTCACTCCCACTATGATCCCAGGTCCTTTAAGCGAGGCGTGAAAAAGCATCACACTAGGCCCCCATTGTATGGGTCACTGTGTTGACTTGTCTGTATTCGCAATGAGTATGGTGACCACCACTTTCTTCTCATACTTTCTATCAGGTAGAGTAAGACCTATATAAAAATAAAACTTTTATGCTTCTGAAAATTAGTAATGGCTGCGGAGCGGAGCGATCTGTATTTTTTAAGAGTACAATATAGACAACAAAGAAGTAGGTGGGTTATATTATTATAAAAATATATAATAAGCCTGCCAAAGTAATTCTACTCTTGCTAATGGATCACCTGATCGTGACTGTGACCTGTGACACCTGCAACTCAATATTCAGTACCGTGTCACCTGTTGAGTGCCTTTCCTCTCCAGAATTAAAGAGAAGAGGTTCAGGCTTCTTATAATCTCAATCGATTGTTAAAAGCTACGAAAAAAATTATTGACACTGATTTTCTGTGAGCCGGCACGGCACGGCAACACGGCAAAGTAGCCTAAGTTACTCCTTATATCATCATCTACCTATCAGTGAAAGTCCCGTCAAAACTCAAAAGATTTAGAAGTTCCAAGGATTAGCCGGAACAAACAGACAGACAGACAAAAATTGTAAAATAATCATTTTTGGTATATGTACCATGTATACATACACATGCACTTAGTAAAAAGCGGTTAATAAATGACTTCAATTAAAAGGAGGAGGTTCTCAATTCGGGTTTATATATATTATGTGTGTTCGCGGATAACTTCGTCGTTTATGAACCGATTTTGGTAATTCTTTTTTAATGGAAAGGAGATATCCCAACGGTGGTACCGACGTACGAATATCTGATGATGACATCTAAGGGAAATCTAGTTGAAACTTGAAGTTGGTTTTCTAGTCTAAAAAAAGCTAGTCTAAAAAAAGTTAGCTTAAGTTACTTCTTAGATCATCAGCTATCTGCCAGTGAAAGTCCCGTCAAAAATCGGCCCAGTCGTTTCAGAGATTACCTGGAACAAACAGACAGACAGACAGACAAAAATTGTAAAAATTGTTATTTTGGTACATGTATCGTGTATACATAGGTACATAATGCATTTATTTAAAAGCGGTTATTTTAATATTCCAAACAGACACTCCAATTTTATTTATTTGTGTAGATTTAAAAGCCCGTTCTTTTAAAAATTGAAAGAAAGGAGTACCTTTTCTATAAAAGTAAATATTATTTGTTTTTCTAATCACACCAAGTTAGTATGAATAACCATGTTTAGCTTAGCGAATATCCATTCCATTAATAATTTTGAAGAAAAAGAAGATTCATAATGAATGAATAATATAATTGTATTGAACAAAAAATATGGTGGGTTGCAAGTCTAATGGTCGTGAGATACATTAGCATACATCTCCAGACATTTTTTCATACTAAAGCTAGATAATCGTTCCTAACATTAAACCGAGGTGATGAAATCCCACGAAAATAACCGCAACCTACGAAATTTCACTTTCAACAAAAAGCCCGGTCGTGACATTAACGTAATCAAAGTTATTGTAGTAGAGAAAATTCGATTAAGTACTCTTTCTATTTGTAAAATGATGAACCTTGAAATGAAGCGCAAAATGAATTGCAGGCCATTTATTTCTACCGTTTTTATTTAACCTGTTGCAAATACACCGTAATTCTAATATACCAACAATGCTTTTTCACCTATGACCCCTCCTACTACTTTACATTATAAAATATTCATAGTTAATTATATAGATACTAGCTGTCCCCTCTACTTCGTACACGTGACATTTGGATTTTCAAGCAAACGAACAGCAATTGAATTTTATATACAAGAAGATATATTTTATGTATATAGCTGCTTTGAAAGAAGGTAAACTGACAATCGAAAGAAATATTACAAAAATAACTTATTTTATCAACTAAGATTATCATCATCATCATCAACAGCCTGAACTACCTGAAAAATCCACTGCTGGACATTGACCAAAGAGAGATTCAGATGCAATTTAGTTAATCAGCAGGATCATATAGTTACCTACTTCAAGGGCTGATTGATACGTTCATGGAAGGATACTACCAGAACACTGACAAAGCAATTACTTCACGACCAGAAACTGAAGTATTTACTTCATTATTATCCCAATGAATTTAATTAAAACCATATGAAATAATCGTGTAATGTCAAAACCATTTCTTAAATTATCCCATAAAATAACTGTAAATTTTAATAATAAAATACCGCGGTGTTGGCGTTAACCTGAAAGATACGGTACCTACTAAGCCTTTCCTTCCTACGTAAAATATATATAAAATATTGTGCTCCAAAGAACTGTTCGTCATGATGCCTTCGGACGCATTCTTCCACTGCATAGATGCCAACAAGGAGTTCATCTTTTCTCTTCATACTAACATAGTGGTAGATGATAACGTTGTCAAATTAAAGGTCAAAGGAATATCTTTCCTCGAAAACCTCCAACTAAAAGAGTAATTGTTTACGTAGTGCTTAATGCTTGTTTTCTACTATTTTAGTATGAAAAACGTATACGCATTTTACTACTATGAAAAAAGCTTAACGGTAAAGCATAGAGCTTACTATAGGTACAATTTACCCAGCTTCTTCGTGATGTATTTGACACAAACAAAGGAGTCTTATTTTATGGTGACCTCATTCTACCCGCCTGACGACTTCCTTGTAGAAGCTTATGGATAGATACTACCTCGTTCATGAAACTCTTAACGTGATGGTTATCGTGAAATATTTTCTCATAAAATGTATATCTATAAAATTGAATATATTGTTTTAAACTTTCATGGTCAGTAACATTAAAATAGAAATCTACGGGATTCAGTTACTCCGTGATCATGGCACTTGCAACAGCGCCGAAATATCGGATACTCACTAACACAAAGGTACATGGTAGCAATCCCGTAGATTTCTATTTTAATATAAAATTGAAATCTGAAACTATCTAACCGAGTTAAACTTTTTTTATTTATTTGGGTTTTGGTGGGGTACCTGAGATACGATAGTTAACATTACACTTAGACAAATTGGAGATTAATAAATAAATATATCGAACATTTCTCACTCAACGCTATCTAGCTTCGAACTAAGCAGAGCTTGTATTATGATAGCTAGATGGACTGATAGAATACCTATATACTTTTTTGTAAATACATACTTATTTTACATAGAAAACACACAAGCTCTAAAACAAATATTTGCAGATCATACAAACAATTGGTTCTACCCGGGAACCGAACCCGAAATCTCAAGCACAGCAATCGCATAGATTTCATGGTATAAAAGTTAGTGACTAGAAACCTGTTTACAATTTTAAATCCTTTATTTCCAAAATAAAGGTGAAAACCTTTTTAAAAGATTAATCGTTTTAATTCTAGTCAAGAATCAAAGTATGAACATTTTCTCCTACTTTCGAACAAGCATAAACATTTTAATTAACTTGTATTGCAATTCCTAAGGCTATGGAAAAGAGACAAAGCGTTTTTACGCACGTAAAAAAACTGATTAACTGTGCGAATTAGTGGAACTTGGCGGGCTTTTTCCCGAGCCATTTGTTACGTTGTTATATCGTAATCTCTGATTAGATACACTCTATGAAACTGGCTTATTGTGACGCCTGGCTACGAGTGTACGAGTACTTGTCTTTATTATTCTAAAAAGTTAACTGTAAATTGAGATAGTACCTACGACTTACTTACGAAAAAGTGTGGTACTTAAAGAAAAAAATTACACGGCCGTTTAAAAATTGCGGAGATTTTAACCGCTGACATAAAAAGTGTCTGTAGGTATGTGATTACATGAAGATTAAACTTTTAACTCAAACTCAACTAGATATGGAAAACTAAACATATTGGTATGGTTAACACTGATCTAAGTGACTGCCTCGCCGATTACCTCCACGCCATATGTTATCGATTTGATTCCTGAAAAATTCGTTGTTTATCTATGGATAATTTTCATACAAAGACAAAGTTATTAATATTACTGTACAGAATAGAATAAATTTTAATTCAAATACATTTCGTACGCAAGAATTAACAAATGCAGTTTTTATCAAATTACTAACATAAGTGATATAATGTAAGTTTAACGTTTAAGTTAACGTAGTAAAGAGACAGAACCACGAAACGTGACCAGACCACACTTAAAACATGATCCGATCTTTATTTCCCAAAATTGTCTCGATTCTTTGGACGATTAATTCACAATTCTATGAAAATACGTGTACGTGGTTCCGTTCTTGTGTAAACTAAGTAATCTTTCCCAACGCGTTTTTGATAGCGCAATGATAACAAGCAAACAGTAATTTTTGCAGGTAAAAAAATTACCGTTTCTTTCTGAGTCGACAGTAACAGGCTTGTTAAAACTTCTAGGTTAGCTTTACATTTTGATCAAGCCTTAAGTTTGTGTCATTCAAGTGAGTTAATACAGACTAGTGCATTGAAATTTTAAAATATTACAATCTGTAATTAATAAGTTGACAAAAAAATACTGCACGGTTTTTTTGCACGGTTGGCCTAGTGGTTTGAGCGGTCACCACGCCGCTTTCTACTGCGCCAAGTGTTGTGGGTTCAAATCCCACGTGGGACAACACTTTGTCTGATATACAAATGTTGTTCTGCGTCTGGGTGTACTATATGTCCGTTTCATGTATGTTTGTAAAGTCCCCCGCGACATAGCATGTGTATTGCTAATGCGGTAGTTGTCATTCAAAAAAATATACATTATTTAAAGAAACCTGGACTGTTCATAAAATTATAAAAGTCGAATATGTTATACCTACCCAATCAAACCAAAATTACAAATCAAGTTCAAATTTGTTATGTATAAACAAAATAATTACAAGTTTTAACAAAAAAAAAACCGACTTCAATCTGGACCAAATTTAAATGGAACCATTCGGGAAGCACCAGCTTTCAAATAAAAAAAGAATCATCAAAATCGGTTCACCCAGTCCAAAGTTATGAGGTAACAAACATAAAAAAAAATACAGTCGAATTGAGAACCTCCTCCTTTTTGAAGTCGGTTGATAAAATAAAAGCAATATATGTTATTTCTTAATTTTAACATTGGAAGCAAGAGAGAAGAGTACAAAGAATACAAAGTTGGTGTTGGTTTTTCTAGCTTAAATTAATAAATAAATAACTATTTCGGACATCTAACAAAACGCCATCTAGTCCCAAACTAAGCAGAGCATGTATTATGGCTACTAGATAACTAATATACTTTTTAAAAACGTACATATTATACATAGAAAACAATCAAACTCCGAAACAAATATTTGCAGATCATACAAACATTTGGAAAATAAATAAATAATATAATAATATATAAAATATAATAGGCCACTGGCACCTTCACATTGGCAGGGAATAAGCAGAAAATAAAAACCTGCACTATCTTGTATACTCTTAGATATATAAATTAATGTCTTAATCTTGTACAAATGATTATGGTGCAGTTGCGCCAAGAAATAAATATGAAAGCTTGGCAAGTTGCATGTCCCTTAGCAGGAGAATATATCTCAATAACTGTCAGAAAGATCTTGCTGAGTTTTTTTACATAAATTAACATGGCTTAAGGAATATTTAATAGAACTTATGTATTCTGACAAGTACAGTAACATAATTAAGTAATTAATTCTGAGAATACTCACGCATCCTTACAAAGCAACAATCAGATGAAGCGTGCGTATCGTCCACGCTTTATCGCGGCAGGCAGTAATTGTTTGTAAATCGATGTGTAATAACTGATAATAAAGATGAAAATCTCATAAATAAAAGTTAATAATAATAATAATATTATCTCATAATCTCAAAAATAAGTTCTACAAACTGAGATCAACTTATGATTGTATTTAAATAAGACCCCAAAAAAACAATTGGCTTTCACATATTGTTTTAGTTACAATATCAGTTGTAGTTCAGTTTGTTGATTTTATCCTGTCCTGCTTTTGAACAATCGATATTGATTAATAACAACAAATCGATTATTTCAATTAAAATACCATATCTATTAATTAACTATTAGTTCAAATAACGTTATAATCGTAGCTTTATAAAACCTTTAAATAAATATATTTTATATAGAAATGTTTTTCGCATAACTTATACTATTTTATGTGTAAATGTTATCTTTATGTTCTTCCAGCTAATTTTCTTGAAAGACAATGGTTGAAATGATGATCATTAAATATATAAAATGTATATTCCCAAACAAACTTTGATTTGTTACTAAAAGGTCACAGGCGGCGATGGGCACTCCCAGGTATGATCAATACTGCAAACTATAACGCATAGCTACGTATATGAAACTCATCCTCAACAAGCCATACATTACCGATACATACTTTTCCTACTCCCTGCACCCGGCCTTGACATAGTCGCCTATATTCAATGAATTCCTATAACTAGCTTTGAGCTGCTAAAGACTCATCGACTTGTCTTCCACAGTCTCTAGATAAGCCACTATGATATATTTTTGTAACTGCAACTCATTTGTGGATTAAAATGACCCATTAGCTTGTTAGTCCCCTATGCCATAGCGGCGACTTCCACATATAGCGCCATCTACCGAAGACACACCGAACAAGTTAGTGACTGTCTCGCAAACAATCTACTAATCTTGTTGCGCGATATAGAAATTCTCACGACACGACACCCGCGATCGCGGGGGACTTTACTCACCCAGACTCAGAAAAACAATTCGGGTCACACACTGTTGTCTCATGAGGGGTTTGAACACTCAACACTCAACGCAGCGCAGTAGAGAGCGGCGCAGGTGGCGATTTAAGTTTGAATAAATGTCTTTTTAATCCCCCGATGCAAAAAGAGGGGTGTTATAAGTTTGACGTGTCTGTCTGATTGTCTGTCTGTCTGTGGCACCGTAGCTTGCGAACGTATGAAGCGATTTCAATTTAGGTTTTTTGTATGAAAGGTGAGTTACGTGCGAGTGTTCTTAGACATGTTTCATGAAAATCGGTTAAGTCGTTTAAAAGTAATGGGGGTGAAAGTGGGGAAGAATAACCGAACGTCTTAAAAAATATCATCGAGTGGGGTCTCAAATGAATGCGCATAACGTGTTTTTTACTTTTTAAAGGGAACTCAGGTTATTATGTCAAGGGTTTTTAAATTTTGAGAATTTATAGTTATATACTTAGCAGACTACGCCTTATAGAAACATCTTTAATTAACCACAATAATCACGTATGAATGAAAAAAATAATATGAAGTAACCCATGTGCTTAGGAAAGCACGCTTGTCTTTTCCTATTCAGGTATCACTACAGATACTGATGTAATGAAAACGGGCAAATGATACTAAATGGGAAAATTGATATCGAAACATTTATTTTTCTGTCAATAATTTAACTTATTAATACCTATACATAATAAAACAAATAAAGGAAGACATACCATATCTTGGGTATTATTCGACAAAAACCAACATATTATCGTATTTACATAAATACAGCTTAACGCGTACTATTCCTGAAGTTTCTAAGTTCATTTCGTATTAAAACATCAGGTTTTTTTAAATGTTGGCCAGAATAATAACAGACTTGAATTGTTTTACATTATCAGATTTTAAATTACCGGTTAGAAAATTAACTGACATTATTTACAGTTTTTAAATGGCCGTTATTTAGTCGAGTCAATTGAATGACCAATGACCTGTGTTAAACCTGTTTATATATTAGCTAGAGATTTCCGCAGAATTCAGTATCTGTTATTATAAAATCCCTAAAACGTAGTAAAATACTTACAATCTTATAATATTTCGTATAACAAACATTATTATCGTACAATTTGTTAACATTAACAAAACAATGAACATCTTAACTCTGTCTTCATGCGGAAGACTTGGAACAAACGCAACAAACTACGTGAGTATGGCAAGTATATAATTAAAATATGAAAAATAAAAATTTAAACTAAACGTTTGGAATGATTCGACTTAAGCTAAAATTATTTACACGATTATAACAGAAGCAGTGCGTAATGCAAAGTACTTAAATTATTTACATCTGTATCACTTTTAATCATCGTTGTACATTTTTAAAGTCAATTTTTTGTTCTTATTTGATAGCATAACGTCGTTCGACTAGCGTCCGATTGACACCTGACATATCGGTTCCCGAAACCGCAGTAACAGACATCACTGTCGCATAAATTATTTTACAAATTAGTCGTTCTTTTTAAAACCAAACATGCCTAACACTTTTTTGTACTAAACAGGTAATGAGCAAAAGCCTACATCGTTGTGTGTTTACTTCGAAAAAGCACGAATTGGGTGCATTTTGAGTTACATATCACACATTATTGGGTATTGGTAGTACTGATCACTTATTTCATTCAATCTTTATCCCCCACGAATCTGTAGGCGTCTGGTGGAGGCTCGGGCATGCAGTATCCGTGGTACGTGCGAATATCTTCTGAAGCGTAAGTTATACCTGCTAAAACCCCCGTCTCCGTGTGATGCTTTGGGCAAGTGTGGCCTCGTGGGCATTGACAGATGGTGTTGGCATTGACTTCATCGATTTGTTCATGTCGACGCCTCGCGGAGAATAACTTGCAAGGTTCCTTTCTCGAACACCGTAGCCTCTGTAACAATCGAATGAAATAATTTAATACAAAATAAATGTATGAATATGTTTTGTCCATTATTAGTCAGATCTTTACGAATTTTTAAAAATACTTAAATTTCAAATATAAAAATTCATTCTGATATTATGTGTATGAAACTAGTTCCATCTATCGTCTCGCTATTAAACCACAGTCATCTGAGTAAAAGTAAAAGCAACTCACGCTCTGCGGCGAACACGCAAACTGGTACTGGTTCCCTTGTTCACCGCTAGGTGTCGTATACGGTAATTTCTTCAACAGATATGTCACCGAGTACTTGGGACAATGACAGTTGACGATCTGCTGAGTAGCGTTGCTGTCAGGGAATGAGTAGATGATCCAGGCGGCGTCTTTGAAATATCGGCATTTTGGAAGACGTTTCACAGGCTCACATGTTTTGTACAGAGTAGTTTTATCGGCCAGTGTGTGGTTGTCGTCCGCATTTAAATCACTGAAATAAAAATAACAATAATGTTATTGTGAGCAATATTTAAAACGACAAGTAATAGTAGTATAATGTATGTTAATAACTTCGTTTGTCAAACTCATACTTAAGTAAGGCTTCGGTGGCCTCGAATTGCTTCCATTCACTTTAATTTGATATTTAGAAGTTACCTACTCAGTCCATTGATGAAACACTAATCCAAAATATGAATGTATAGTATCTACATGTTTAGTATCTACATTCATGGGAGACCTCAAAGACTTTTAACCTACCTTGCTCTGAATTGGGTCTCAAATTCTGTTGGAATTTATATAGAATACCTATCTATTAATTAATATTTCTACGCATTTATTTTATCATCCACACTAGGTGTTACTATTACCTTATATAATATTTATATATACACTTCTTTTTCCTATCAACCTTTCATACACCAGGCACTACCCTATACTTTCCGTCTTTCTTTCCATCCCATGGTTGCCTGTAAGAGATTGCCTTCGGCGATAAGGCCGCCAATTGTACCTCTTAGCTTTAAGCTGTTACCTTTATAAGTAATCTGGTGTACAATAAAGCGAATTATTATTATTATTATTCATATTTTGAGAGGCTTAACTTTTTTTATAACGCAACCCTATATTTCCCTAACTGTAGCTTACTCCATTTCAATCTATATTACATGTGCACTAAGTTTACTTTGACTAATAAAAAGAACATATTTTTTATTATAACTCGAAGTTTTTTCAGTATATAAATTGCACGCATTAAAAAAGTAAATTAAAACATGGTATGTCTAACACAAAAAATCATAAAAATCTTTTAAAAGTATACTTATTACTTATTAGCAAATTAATTAATGGATTTAGACATGGATGAAACAAAAATTATTTATTTTTGGTAAAAATTTATCAATTTTTTAGAATTACATTGTTACAAAAGTGATTTTTAATATTCACCTACTTTAATATTAAACAAACGGATATGATACTGTTATAAATATTTTGTTTTCTTTATATCTATCGTGCCTAAACTGCAAAATAAATACATACCTAGAACACGGCCTATGTCCCAAACAACGACACTTCCTCTCGATCCAGGGCTGCGTCGCATCATATAGGTCCACTTTACTGCACACTTGTCTCGGCCTGCAGTCCGGAAGATCCTCCTCTGAACCCTGGAAAAACCAGGGAAATTTCATTAGTATTAGTATACTGTTGACAACAATGAACAGTCTCCTCGAATTTCTGTGATCTTTTCTGTGTGTCGCTTGTATTAAAAGAGAGAAACTAAAAAAAGAAGTTTTAATCCTTGGCAAATAAACTGCTCATTGCAATTTCGCGACAACAAAATAAAAATAATTTCAAATTATAGACTTTAGCAATATAATTGTATTCACTTTATTCCAAGACGTGTTTTCCTTGACCGCAACAAAAATCACATTCAAAGGAGACACAATGGTAACATCGAAAACAATTTATTTAAAACATGTTTGCGTTTAAACGTTACTCTGCATGTAATCTATCAAACTTTGCGTATAACTGTTTATCATTCAGCTTGCGTCGCTATCGATATATTCACCAATACAATTCAACTCACAGAATACTAAGGCAGAAAAAGCATTATTAATCATTACCACAAAAGACGACGGCGTGAGAAAAATGGAAGGTGTTCCGAAGACACCTGCCAACCCAGGGTACGTAATGAAAGAGATTATTATGAGGTACGACTTTAAATCGATGTTAATCATAACGTTCTAAAAACGAATCACAATATGAACATGTGCGCTCCGCATCCATTCATTATTTTTTGTGTCGAAAAGGACCATCGGTCGTACTTCCGACCGGAAGACGTGCCATTCGGCAACCTGTTAGCTGTGGGAAGATTTTTTCTGCGTACAACTTGCAGGGCTACTGCCTTTACGCCGCCAATAATTAAGTTATTACTCAGTTTTAATTCTGGTATTTAATTGGAAATGATTAACATCCGATGAATAATATTTTTTGTGTCGCTTGTTTATGACTGTTCTCGTTTTAATTTATGCCAAACGACACTTTGTTGTTCAACTAACAGTATTTTTAAGTATTAAATTTTCTGCTTTAATGTTTGTGTTTCACAATCTTATTTTTAGGCAAAATACATAAATTTAATAAAAAAATAAATTTTGTAACAGATGATTATGTGAAATGTTATATTATACTCAAACTAAATACTATAATGAATGATCCATTAAGAATGACACCCTATGTTATCAATGAAAAAAAAACATTTTTCACTATAAAGAACAACTACGATGTGTGAATATATATAAACCTATATGCCTATATTGAACACAATACGTACTACATTATAATGTACGTAAACTACAAGCGACTAATGTACTCTATACTTAATATACTTAAGCATTCCGATCGTAAAATAAAATATTATATTTCTCTCGCATTCTTACATTAGCACACTTCGACAATCCTGTTCTTAACAAAGTGTAAAAAAAACATTTTTTTCGTTGTTCCGGATATGCTACCCGTTTCTTGTGTATTGCGATAGATTTCGCGGAAATGGCCTCAGTTGGAATCTTCCAAACACCGGAAACAGCCCTTTTGTGTAACAAACAAAAAGCCATACCACAGACATTGTATGGGTTGTTGACTTACTTCGTTAAGAGTTTACCTTTATTTAACGGAGCCTTGTCGACGACCGGAATGCTAATGCCGGTTGTAAGAAAATAACAATTCGGACGCTTTTGAATCCTTAATAAGGGAACAAAAAACACAATAGTACTACGCTGTTTGTATTTAACAGCCTTATCGTCAATCTTGTTTCGGGAAATGTGTAGAAGGATTCTCGCAGATTTATTATTACTATTACTGTGGTGCGCTGTCGTGTGGTTAATTTATTTATGAATACGACCACAGATTATACAAACGACTAGCCGTTGTTAATGCTTGGCGAGACGTCGGATGCTCTTAGGAGATTTTTTAGAAACGATATGTGAGACACGAACAGTGTGCTGAAGGCGACAGTCTTAAAGGACGTAGGTATCGTTTTAGTCCTTTTCTTAAGTCAAAATTAGCAAGAAGCGTAAGAACATGATGTTCTACCTTCTTCTCATGACACTAAGGTATAAATTAGATCATAAGTATCTAGATAGTGTATGAAAGATCCCAGGGCATTATACGATGAGCGGTAAGCGATAAACTTTTTATTCGATAATTTGAACTGAGATCAAATTTACCTTTCCGTTTACAGGACTTTGATTTTATGTTATGGGGCTACTTATTGGACAAAATATACCACACAACATAAAACCTATAAATACACAACTAACCGGTGAACATAAAATAAATATATTGATTTGTTTTGTGGCAAGCGTAAGAATGAAGTATTTTATCACGAATAAGTAAGTAATAAGTAAGTAGACCTGCTGCTATTAATGTATCCCCTACTCGATGGTTCAATTTCTAGTTACGGTTTAAGTTTGCCTTTTAAATAACCTAATTTTTATAAATGTATACCTAAGCAAAAATTATTTTGTTCCTATATAACTAATAGACTTAATAAATTATACCAGGCTAACTGTAAAGTTTTGAAAAAAAAACATTTTTGTGTCAGGAACTTTATCGGTTACAGTTCCTGACACACAAAAAAATTCATTTGTGAATGATCTTATCAAATAAGCGGAACACTTACTGGTTAAGATCATTTACGAATTAAAAACAAATTAAAACTTTGGCACTTCTAATTTTATTCGAACTAAATGTCTCGTAATGGATTATCGGGAAGTTAGCACTATGCAAATGGGTCTAGATTTTCACCCAGTGATGTTTTAAGTGGTCGTAAAAAACTAGAAAGCGGGCAAAATCCAATGATAGAATTAAATAACATTAGAAGACGGCTCCTGTAAGACAATTGGGTACCAAATATTTTTTGCAAGATTTGAAAACTTTAACTGATGAAGTCATATTTGGTGGCGGCTTTTTGACGGCATATTGAAGATTGTTGTTTTATTCAGGAAGTTTTCGCTTTACAGAAGCAAGTTTATAATGTAATCATTATTTTAATATAAAAATCACTTTCAAGGGACACAGTTTCCATCATCGGAAAATGTACTACTTTCCGGCGTGCTTTCGAGAAAGTTTCTGATTGATTGGAAAAAGTATGCAGGCATGAAATGTCGATGAATTTTATTAATCGACTTCAACCGTTTCTCAATTCGACCGTTTTTTTTTAAGTGTGTTCGCGGATAACTTCGTCGTTTATGAACCGATTTTCATGATTCTTTTTTTAATGGAAAGGAGATATCCCAACGGTGGTAACATGTTAAGGACACTAAGATCTGATGTTGGCATCCAAGAGAATCGAGTGGAACCGTCGAAGTCGTTTGTTAAATTTTTTGAAAAAGATTTCTTAAAAATAGGACTATAAAACTGATGTTTTGTTTTAATTGTGTGTGTGACATCTTGTTGATGAGGTAGCACACGTAATAATAAAGGCAGCTGGATTAAGCCTGCATAAACATCTTAAGGTGTAAGCAGAGTATTTTATTATTAGTATAAATTATTTTTTACCTAAGTTCGTAAACAAAAGAAATTAGACACTAAAGCTAACAACAGTTTTATTTTAAATAAAGTTTTCATTTAATTTTCATAGAGGTAAGAAGAATTGTCAGCGCTAGACAGCGTGGTATAGTAACCCAAAACCTCTTTTCCAAGGAGAGGCCTGTATCCAGCAGTAGACTGGGAAAGACTGTTGATATGAGAATAATTGTTAGATGTTTAAGGGTCTTAAAAAGTGTAGTATATAGATGCTAGTACTATACTTTACAAGTATACTGCAGTTGTCCCTTGCTTATAATTGTAGAGCCACACTGAAGGTTAAAAAATGATTTAATAGCCGCACTAGAAAACTCACTGGCTTATTTTGAGTGCAGAACTATTATTTTGGTTGTTTCGGTATTGTTGTATCTATTGACCTAGAGTGCAAAAATGAATAATACGAAATGTTTAACGCAATTGCTGTTCACTGGTACTGTAACCACAGCCTCAGTCGTCAGGCCCTTTGTCGGGTGTTGTAGGGGTGAGCGGGGCGGAGGGCGCATCCGGTTGCTGAACAGGTGGCGCGCGCGCAGCCATCGCCGCGCCCACTCTAATGAAATAATTTGTTAGCCGCACCGACCTTCCACAACCTTCTCCATATGCCTATCTCATTCTGATTTATAATAGTAACATATACCTATAAGTTCCAATCTTTCAGTTTGCCAGTGCTTCATTATCAATGAAGAAAATTGAAAATATCAGATTCTCGTTCTAAATCTTCGCATACCTAGTATTCACAAGTATTATGTTAAGGGTTGTCTGTACTTTGCCATCATATTCATTTAAACTAGAATAAAAAAGTTTGTATGTAGGTCAGTTTTAATGAAACAATTTAAAAAGACCTTTATATTTCCCTGTATCCTTTTATCGTTTTAACGGCAGGAAATCTATTTAAGGCCTTCATTCATAAATATAAATGCTTAAGAGATCATTTTGTAAGAAATAAATTAGCGACACAATAACAGTTCGCATAATCGTAGCTTAAGGGACGAACTCGTATAATAAAATGATAAATTTTGCATAATTCATTATACAAAATAAACTTTTATGCAGTTTTTATAAAAGCCTTTGCACAAAATGTGATTATCGGGTTTGACTCGGGCTCACTTATAACACGCGATCTGATGTTTTGTGTTAATATTATGTGTAAAAAAGCTTATGTGTTTTGTTTAAACATGCACTTTATAATTACAAGTTTTAACAAAAAAAAAACCGACTTCAATCTGGACCAAATTTAAATGGGACCATTCGGGAAGCACCAGCTTTCAAATAAAAAAAGAATCATCAAAATCGGTTCACCCAGTCCAAAGTTATGAGGTAACAAACATAAAAAAAAAAAACAGGCGAATTGAGAACCTCCTCCTTTTTGAAGTCGGTTGAAAACTACAGACTAACTCGGCTTTTAAAAATTTACTAGCTGACCCGTGCCCACTTCGTTGGAAATGTGATAAATGAAGAACCGCTCCACGGATTTTGTGCAAACTTCACATAAACCATCTACTAAATAGTCCGAACAAAGCCTAAACATTATGTTTGGATAGGTGAGCCCGTTCTTGAGTCATAAAATTACAACGAAAAGTGGCATTGATTTTTATATTAGGTCTTTACCTATGAAATTACCGTTTTGTATGCAATAAGTGAAAGCTTGTACTGTGTCTGTTGCGCAGTATGGGGTCGCGCGTTGTCGTGAAGCAGCTGCAAGAGCTGGGGTTGGAAGCTCTCCCTCATCCGCCACACTCACCAGACCTTGCACCTACCGACTATTACTTTTTCCAAAATTTAGACAACTTTTTAGTGGGTAAAAAATTAAATTCCCGAGAGGCAGTATAAAATGCCATTGAAGAGTTTGATGCCTCCCGTCCAGCTGATTTTTACAAGAAGGGCATCAAAAACTGCCAATGCGTTGGTAAAGATGCGTCGATTGCATGGGTGATTACTTCGAATAACAGAAATAAAAAAGTTTGAAAAAATAAGTACTTTCACTTATTGCATACAAAACGGCAATTTCATAGGTAAAGACCTATTATATAGGTATTGATTGATATGTCAACACATAAATTAGCATTAAACAAAATTAGCCGACTTTATAGTCCAAATTAGTCATTTTAGTGTTTTTTCTAAATCATAAACTTTGTAACATTATTATTTTGTATTTAATTATTAGCGAGGTATAACATATCGTCGTAATAATAAATAAAATACAAAGATTGGATGCCTCCGGGGACGGACGCCGGATGCTCTCCACCATTCCGGGAACACAGGTAGCTGGTAACCGAGAACAAATTACTAATCCAGTAATTACCCCATAGCCTTCGGTCACATGTTATTTATTACGAGAGCAATTAGACGCAGCCTCCGGCTGTACCAGCCTCGAATGTAAGTTAATTTGAGGATGTGAATTGGGTTTTTTAATAGGTAGGTATAAAAATAGAAGGTTTTCTGAATTTTGACAAAGGAGATAAACTATTTTGGTAAGTTATTAATCGCCACGTGTGTCTTTTGTCTATTGTTTTTAGCGTAAACTTATATAAAAAAACTTGATTATTATTTACTTTTCCAGTTTCTATATTTGAATTTGTGAAAGTAAACTGATCATAAACGTATTTTGATTGTAACAATATTATAGAATCGTTGACTAAAAAAATATTTCAAAAATAGATGATTAACATTAGAGCGATTACGACTACCAGTGACTGATATTTCAAATATTCCTATTCAGAGCTGATTCACTTAACTGTATATCTAAATATGTACTTACTCTTATAACTACGTGTACTTACTACATTCAATTCCCAAGCTTATTTTAATTAATCCAGTTTCAGTTTACCATAAAATAATGTATAATGTTTTCTTCCGCAATAAATCACTACCGAATCCTGTGTCAATACAACTAATATATATATATAAAACTAACATCATAAAATAAGAGCCGTATAAAATTAATTACTTAAATGGCTAAATTTATTTTATGATTGCCACAATAACTCGTAGATATTTAAACGTTACGCATAACTATAATCAAAATATTTAAATTTAATTATATTTTAATATAACTACACTCTATAAATCACGCAAACAGGTAATTAAGGCAGCACGGCGTACGTTGGCGTATCGTATATGGTACGACGTTGACGTCGCATTTAAAAGACATCAACGCCTCGCGTTTCTGTTTATCCGTAGTGAATGGTTAGCCACGCGCCGTCACTGTCTCGTATGTATACAAATACATTGTCATACGTATCGTACATGTCAAACATATGTGTCCAATGACACCGGCAGTTATGAAACAACTCGTATAATGTCCGTGCGTTATTATACCTATGCAAATGTAAACACTTAGGTACGTGTTGAATGCTAAATAAAGTTAAAACTTGTCTGGAATCATTGCGATAGAACTAGATACTTCCTTCGATACGCTGTTTCAGTTATGTACACCAGTTTTGTTATAATCCTTGTTGGTTGTGATATAATCCTAGGTTTAATTTTCTAATGGTTGGTTTAATTCATTACCTTTTCACTTGTAAGTTTCAATTACAGTCCTTAAGTATGATCTAATCCTGAACTGACGATTTTATAAATTTGAATGAATAATTGTTCGCATAGGTAATCTTCGGAACCCTAATTCTTGATATGTTTGATAAAAAAGAATCACAATACCGGTAGAAAAAACCTTTTGACATAAGAAAATAGATAGCAAAGTTAAAAAAAGAGATTTCTAAACAAACAGACAATTTGAATACCTTCAAATCAATGTTCAAACACTTCACATAAAGAATTTAAAAAATCTCAACTCTCAAACTCACTTCCTCATATTATACAGGACGCATCTACACTTATTTTGAAAAGTTGTAAGTGCCCATATATGATAATAAACTTACGTCCTTTTACTTCTTTGCTTAGCATGTCTAAGTGTACATACGTCCCTATTGTGGGGCAGGGCATCCGTAGCGGTCCATTGAAGACGCACGTGGCCTCCCCTTGAGACGGAAGCCGGGCCCAGTTAGACTTCCACGTTAATCCCACTCGAGAACACTTGAGTTTATGGGCACGACAATTTATGAGACACTAACGAACTTGTATAACTTTGAAGATTACTGAGATTATTGTATTATTAACATCTGTCCGAGATATTATTCACGTCAATGTTATTTTAATTTTGTTACTAAAATTTTGTTAAATTAAAATGATTATTTATTAAGATATAATTTTTATATGTAATAAAAATACGAAATAATTTTAGAAGACAAAATTACTGTTCATTAAACAAATTTATCAGAGTTCTGGGGTGTCATTTAGGTTTTGATAATTATGTAATCAGATATATCTAGTGGACCTAATGCATAAAACTACAAAAAATACATACTGTGAATTGTGAATAATGTATCATTTTATGATTATTGATTAAATCCAGAAAAGGGTTTTGATTTAAATATAATTACATCAAAAAATTTATAGGTCTATATATTCCCGGGTCTGATAAAATGTTTGTCAGATCTGCAAATATTTGTTTCGGAGTTTGGGTGTTTTCTATCTATAATATGTATGTACTACACTGATCTCTGTAACACAGGTCATTGAACCTAGCTCAGAGATCAGGGATATGGGAATAAAATGTCGTTATTATTAAATATAAAAAAAATGTTTACATTAATTTATATCAGTTTTCTAGTACCCATAGTATAAGCTCTGCTTAGTTTGGGACTAGATGGCGTTGTGTGTTAGATGTCCAAAATATTATATACTTAATTTCTCCTTCTTAAAGAGAGGGAGAGAGAGAGAGTGATCGAGCCAGTTTGATGTTGTGGTTACGCTGTACATCAAACCCGATTATTGACAGGTTTTGATCCTTGTTTATTTTTACCCGCACAGTGTGGTTATCGTTTACTGTTCTTGTCAGGTTGCTACCTTGGAAGGCCTTTATATACAGCCTCTCATTTTAAATTCGACCTATAGAATAGAACTACCACCTAAATGGCAAACAATTACTTTAAATCAAACTGAAGGAAGATCCGATTAAAATGAAAAGAACCGTAATCAAATACAATCAAACAGTAAAGGCGTACTTTTTACTGAAACTGGGGAAAAAATTGAGTATAGTACTGTTTTTTTTTATACCTAAATAATTTCAAACTTATGTTGGTTACTGGTACTACAGTTTCACAGCGTATCCTATACATACTATATATATATAGCGTATAATATACATATTGTGGCCAATTAAATGTATAATTGTATATACAACTTTTTAATATTAACCGTTTATCCCTGGTCAGTTAACCATGATAACATCACCCAGTCTGAGAAACCTTTATCTTTGAGGTAGTTAACCCACGTACATCCACAACAGTATTTCTCAAAAATACATACTATCACAGGCAAAAGGAAATTTTAAATTCTACCTCAAAAACACATTTAACAAAAGAAAATCAATTCTACACGCAAGCCTTAAAAGATAACTACCAAAGAATATCTCCATTGCGTCTAATTCAACTTCCGAACATTTATCCCTGTTCCAAAGAGCCCATGATTTCGAAGACCCGTCTGAACGTTTTTTTACCCTCGGTTTTCTTGACGCGTGTCCTAATGTCACGCTTTTTGCCTGCACCATCCGTAGCAAAGCGTAAATTATCTCATTACATATTTTGTATTGATTTTATTTGTCTGTAAAGCCGGCTTGGAAAGTTTTGCTTTTGTTAGACAAGTGTCCAGTCGTGTTTTACTATGTAAGTTTTGAAAAGTTTGTTTAATATTGTCATATTTTTGAATTGTTGTGTCCACTTTACTTTTAAATTATTAAATGCAATCTTTGATCTGCCTGAAAGAGAATTTTATCTTCAGTTACATTGAAATGTACCTACCTCATTACAAAAGCAAATACACAAAAATGTGAAAAATTGATCATGACCATAAATTTAAATTTGTGGTAGTCGTAGTATTGCAAAGTCTAAATATATTAGAGGTTGATAGTTGTAGATATACGTATTTCTTAGTGATTTATAAGGACTATGTTTAAATTGGTTGCAAAGTCAATCATTTCGTATTAAAGTGAGATAAAACTCATCAGAATCATGACTTCTATGTCGATTTGGATAAATGTTCTTCCACCTCATTTAAGTAAACCTAATAAATACAGTTAATCATTACTATTCTTAAAAAGTAACTAGATATATATTTCGATTATTTTTGTCCTATTTTTTTTCTTTATGAGTATTTAATACGTTTGTGAACAATTTAATTATGTCTCATACACAATTATAAATTTGTTCTTTTTTCATTTATCGAGTATTCGTATCTCATAATATGATAAGATAAAATCGCAACACGTGAAGAGAATGCCAGTTTCCATTTATGTAAAATAATTCATACACGAACTTTATAATGAATTAATTATGTTCAAAATTTTCAAAGGTTAATAATTTAATTGAACTAAATATTTAGGTACAATTAAATGGCGCCAGACACTGCATGCGAAATGAAAAAACTTACAGTAAAACGCATTTTGTTTAACTGATTTAGGTTTTTTTGTACAATCAGCGTTTTATGACTTTTAAATGTATGGCTTTTGCTGATTCATGCGACTTGGATGTCCGTATTGCCATTATTTTTTCTTTTTGTTGTGCCAAAAATTGCATCACAAAGCTATTTGCGGTACATGTTTAATTTAATAGCTCGTTTTTATGAGTCTAATGAAGTGTCATTTTGAAATAAAATTTTAATTGTCCTTCGAATGTTTCTGTGGAAATGTATTGGGTCTTGTTTTAATGGCAGGATTGAAGTTCTCTAAATGGAAATTGGTGCCTTCATTTGCGTTATTCCAACAGTTTTAAAATTTACGAGCTTACTTTTATTAAACTCTATTAAATTTGGTTGCGTTTTATTAAATATCGCCCTTTTGGTAATCCTAACAAAGTTTTAGAACTCATTTAATGCGCATAACGTAGGCATTATCCTTTCTTTCTATAAATATTTTACTTTACACCTAACGCAAAACACGGAACTATCCATTGTGTAATGGAAAATTGGCGTATTACACAAAAACAGGGCGAGTCGCTCGAGGTCGGCGCCTAATCATGCTTTAATAATGATTGATGATCTGCGAATCTAGTGAACGAAGCTTGTATCAAATGATTACGTAGCAGCTTTACAGATAATCGTATTTAAGTCACAGGAAATGATGTGTCATATCAGATCAGAATTCACAACCCAACCTTTTACTGAAATCTTCATCACTTCGACAAATATAGTTGTGTATTTCACAATTTTACTAGCCAAATCAAAGATATGTTTAAAGAACTGAACAAATAACATGTGAATACTTTTCTGCTTTGAACTGAACTACTTTTGTATGCAGTTTTATTATTTTACATAGGTGGAAATTCTTTACTACTCTAGCGTGTTTCTAGAGTCAATTCGTCCATCCAAAGATTGCCTGTAAGAAATTGCTTTCTACCGATAAGGACTCCTAAACATAAATTGTAATTCATTGGTGTACAATAAAGTTTATTCTATTCTAACAACCTTTTATATCATCAAAGGACGGTATAGAAAGTAATAACACACATACTCGCAATCAAATATGTACCGAGTTGATTCGCCGAAGGAGACAATCACTGCAGTTTATAACTAAATTGTAACGCCATTATCCTATTCCGTATTGATTGACGTTGCCGTGAAACTTTATTGAATATCCCTCTTGTTTAAAGCGGCATCCTTTAGCACGTGTAAATTGCGCTAACACTCAATCTCAACAAGTAGGGATGGTGATTGATATCCGAGAGTAATTTTATCTCTTTACATTTATGACTTACCCAAATTTACAATGTGAATCATTATAAATGCGAAAGTTTGTAAGGATGTGTGAGTGTGTTTGTCACTCTCTCACGCAAAAATTACTGAATGGATTTGGATGAAAGTTTACAGTTATATGCTTATACATCAGAACAAAACATAGGCTACTATTTGCCGCGATAATCGACATATACGCGGGCGAAGCCGCGGGCAACAGCTTGTGATGAAATAATAGCTCGAAACCGCATCGCAACATCAGCACACTCTTAACACGAGTAAGATAAGAGGGAGGACCCAGCAAACAAAGAAAGAAATTGGCCAACATTGCTAGTTGTCTTTTTTGTTCTGGAATATAATAGGAGGAGAACTGAGTATATCATTAATCCTTGAGAGGCAGGAATCACAAGTAACTACTATAAATATAGTTTTGGTAAATTTATTTGCCAACAATGGTTATATAATGATAATATCGTCGTTTAACGTTGGTTTTATGTTCTTTGTGGAATTTTTAACAGCACTTTGAAATGACATTGAGTTTCTTAAGGCAACAACATAATGACATTTATTATAGTATGAGACGAATCTATTCAGACGTTATCATTGACTATTTCAAAGGACCCGACAGAACTAAGAGGTGTGTCGCATCGGGCTGATCACAAACACCCTCTTCTACAGTTTTGTTATTCAAATCTCGGGAGCACTAAACTCGCCTATTATTTAGCAGTTGGCACTCTAACACACGCTGTGCGCCTGAATGATCGATTACTACGAACATTGCCATCTCTCACACCTGCATAATGGCACAATTGCACTTCTTGTCATCCCAAAAAATGTCGGTTGATACTCGTATATCTGTCAAGATTTAAGTCCTAACCATAAAATAAAAGATGAACAAACGACGAGATAACTTTGAATTCCATCGTTTAAAGAGACGATCGAAAGACGGTTACCGTTACGAATGGGCTTAAAGGCAGTCACATAAAAAAATGCTTTTTTAAACCAAATAGCACACACGGGCCGGGAGCAAAGCTCGGTCCGTAAGTCATCGAAGCTGTCAAGATAAGAATGAGTGAATGAACACCTGCCGCCACTGGTGTTACGCGCGCCCACGCTCCCGCGCAACGCTTCCATTTTGTAATACAATTTTGTTAATGTGTTCGTAGCTTACAGTTTTGTGTTTTATGTTACCTGTCTTTAATGTCCATATTTGAATACACCAAATGATATTTTTGGACTGTTACCGAAATAAGGTAATTAGGAACTTGGGCTAGAGCGATTATACTCTTAAATCGCTTTAAAATTAAGAGTAGAAATGATAGATGTTAATTTTAAAGATTGTAAGTAACGAAACTTGAAGTCCGGAATCCGGAACTACTTTTATTTTTATAACCATTGAGGTTATTTGTTGTGTTACGTGCTCATTTCTTAGTTTTTTATTGATATATTCGATAAAAAATATATCAGGTGATATCCGTTGTTGAAGATTTTTAAGAATGTGTTTATTTTTTCCGCATTTTGTTTCTCGGTAGAGATTAGTCATGGTGAGATCCTCAGTATATAAAAAAAATATTTAGCCGACGTTCTCGCACTATTTATCGGTTTTAATTGGTCTAATTGATGGGCGGTACCGGTACCCTTCGTGGAACCTCGGTAGTATCTTTGGGAAGACCTACAATTGGCACGTCATTGCTATGAAACTTAGAATTAATTTATTTAAAGCAAGATAATGTTTTGTTTGTCTCCTTGTCTTCATTGACAAAAGAAAATCTAAAAATACATATTAATAATAGTAAACTGTAGTAGGTATTTAATATCGTTGTTCAGGGATTTATGTGTACCGAACGTTTGTTTATGCACAGACAGTATATTACGTCTCAGCATTTGATACTTATTTTACATTACCAATGCAAGCTAAAAATTGTTCGTTCTTAAGAATATCATTATACGCCCCAGTCTTTTCAGCTCTCTGCTCCTATGTTCAGTATAAGACACGCCCTTTGTACATCACATTTTCTTTTTTTTTGTTAATTAGGATTGTATATTGTTTGTAAACTCTGGTGTGCAAATAAAGTATTATCTATCTATAATACATTACAAGTGCAGTATTTTCATCAAAAAGAAATACTATTTAGCAACTTTAATGAGTACTTCATAATACTTAAAATTTAGTAATAGTGACAGTTGACAAATTAAGTATTTCAGACACTGACAATAATTTCCGTTGAAACCCAGCTGGTGAAAACCGTCACGATTTGTAAGTTGAAATATTGAATTATACAACAGTATCCTGATAAAGAATTTAAATCTGTTAATCATGTACTTATAGATTATATTATAATTTATCTTAACCAACTTACTTTGGCGCTAATTTCTACCGACACATGGCACCGGTAATTGCTACAGTTTAACATACATTCGCAATATTGTTAGTGCGACAATCTCGATTACTCGAAGTTTTACTTCCAGCTTCAATGCCAGAGTAACAACAAAACAGGAAAGTAGGTGCTTTAGTTTCAACATTCATAATCGTAACTAAAAACATTCTACAGTCATCGTTGCAAAAAGAGCTTTTAAACTTACCCCGGTCTGATATAAAATCTTGAGATCACCCTTCTGTGGCGTTGATATTCTCTTGTGGGGAAGAAACGACAGCTTTTCTGGTCTCCTCAGATGTAGCTCTGCTGAAGGCCTGAACGCTTCCAACGGTGTTCTTATCACAGCTCGAACCTCGCAAAGTGCCCACGCCAATAGCAGAGGGATTAACACTTGCATGTTTGCTTGCACTATTAATTAAACACTAATAAATAAATGAACAAAAGTTAATTCAAATCAAATGTAACGTTCGATTTGTTTAAAAATTGTGAGCGGTGTTCGATATTCGGCGTTCGTGCGTGTTGGTGTCGCGTGCGGTGTGTCGCGTCATGAGGTCGGGCAAGCTCGGACTGGCAGCAGCGCGCCGAGGCAGGTACGACCTAGCCTACGCGCCCGGTATAACCACCTTCGACTGCGACCAGTGTGACTTGATTCTTTAGAAGCTTTCCTGTCAATTTGGCGCGAGAACATTTTATTTGCTCAGTGACAAAACTATTTAGTTCTTTAATATTTTTTATGAATGCGATTCTAGAGACGTACTTTTAAGTATATGAACAAAAATATCAAAATTCTTTTTAAGAGTTTTTTCAATCACAACTATACAGTTACTAAATTGGATATTAAAGTATAGTAAAAATCAATGAAAATTAATCAGTTGTGCATTAATTTCTTATTTTTATGTAAACATGTTTTTTTGTATTTAGTTTAATATTTAATTTTGTTATAAAGTTAGACGACATTACGAAGACCTAATAAATAAATTGTCATAACCTGAAAAATTAAATAATGGTTATAATCTGCAAACTGGCAGAATAGTCAAGATAAAATAGGTACCTATAATGATTTCTATGGTCAAATGTATCAAAATTACAAATTTTGTGATTGATTAAGTCTAAACTAAGCAAGGATTACTATATCTTTAAAAGTTGTAACTAGGTAAAAGTTATGTGACGTCATAAAATATGTTTTTCTTCACGGATCAAGACTATTTGGTTGCGACGGGTTGACTTCCTACCGACGATGTTTTTTTACACAATCTTGTTGCTCTGTTACAAAGGTGTGTCCACAGATATTGCGCGATGTATATTTATTAAACATTAATAGGGTAAAATATCTTATTATTATTTGACAGTTATGGTTGAAATTTTCGGCAGGACTTAGCACTATGTTTTTCTTCCTAGTGTAGTTACATATTTTAAAGTAATAAAAAAATTACCCAACTCCCTAACTGTCTACTAATATTCATTAGCGCCCTAATAGTAATCACATACAATTTGCTGTCCCTATATGAAAACGAAAACTTTTTAGACTTTCTGTTTATTTACTGTGGCGGCTTAAATTCCACATGATCTACGGGTATTTCAGTAGACGGTCGAAATTGACCATTGACGAATTGACCTTCGTCGTATTTAATAACTTAGACCACCATCAAAAATACAACAAAATAACAGTGAAATTGTGTTCACGAAAATATTTTCCTGACTGTTAAATAACTACAATTTATTTTTACTTAAACCTTAAGAATTATATTACACTAACAGGATAATAAAACCCACACAAAATAAAAAAAAAACACTTCCGGGTTTCAAAATTTAAGCGGAGATTATTTACTTCATTCAAGTGCGTTGAAAAAAGAATACAAAAAAAGAAGATAATTCCCGCAACAAGTAAGAAGGGTGGTGTTTCTCGTAATAGTCACTTGACCAACAAAAGCTTTTCCACTGGCCATCGTACGTATACAATTGTTTTATGCTCAAAACAATACCATTCATGTATTCGTAGAATAGGATTTCAAGTCATTGATGTGAATTCGAAAAGATTCCATTGTTAATGTAACGCGACCTTACATCTTCCGTCCCTCTCGCTCCCATTCACCTCGCGGCCGCATGAATGAACCGCTTCTTATGAATGGACACAGTCGCTATAGTACTATATGTACCTACCTGCAATTGTAGGTATAGGTGTTGTTTATATCGAGTTATATGAGTGTCGGGGAATACAGTATGTATATGTATAGCTGTTGGAACCAATGGCACGTGGTCAATCGTCTTTTTATTCTGTATACGTAATAAATGTTCCGAGAGGCGAACGTTGCTTTTAAAATAAAGCGTGTTTTGCCAAGAGTGTGGACTTTGGATATGATTTATGCTGATTATATTATATAGATTGTATAGTTCGTATTTCTGCGAACTGTATATGTATAATTTATGGTTGGTAAAAACGTGTTTTCTAATATTCAATTCATTCATATGTACCAGCTTTGTCATTTTGTAGCTCTTGACAATCTTTTTAATATCAGACTATTAAGCTCAGTACATGGCCTTAACCCTCTCCTGAGAGGAGACCCCAGCCCAGCAGTGGGACATGATGGGTTGTTGATGATGAAGCTCTTATAATATACAGTAATATACAGTCTTATATTAAATAATATGTGGATATAAAATTTATAGTTACTGTTTAGACTTAGATTGGGTAGATATAGGTACATTAAAATATAAATTATTTTAAGTAAATGTTGTTTATTTTTTTACAAACTAAGTAGGTAGGCTTTCCCGTAGTTTCCCCTAAGTATTACAGTAAGATGTTTTTAAAAAAGGGTATCTATTGTAAGTTTTAACAGTAATGCCTGTAAGCCGTGACAATTTTTAACTTACAGACATGCCTTAAGAAAGAATAGACATTTTTTGCATCACTTTTTCTAAGTGTATAGTCATCTAGATCTCTAAAAAGTTTATAGGCAACGCAGTAAATGTTTACAGCACTCTATTCCACGTCTTGTTATTTATACCACTCATTATTTATCGTATACAATTCTGTCATTGCAAAAAGCTTAAAATAAAAATGATAAATGATTATTATATTCAGGCAACGGCACGTAAGGCTACAATTAGACCTTCGGAAGGCTTGCGTAGGAAGTAAGTTCTTGTACAATCTTCCATTATAATAATTGGCCTTGTACTCAACTGTAAAACCATTTTTGTTATTGTTTTATATAAATCAGCTATATATAGCATTATACCTTTAAATGTAAATAAAAGTATATACCTTCCTGGTCTTTCCTATACCGTCTGCTAATTACACACTAATCAATTCATATCACAGTATCCTCAAAACCACAGCAATGGATATATACTGGCTGGCCAATATAGTTGATGCCAATTGCTTTCTCTGTTCCTATCTTTTATTTTATAACAAGCGAATCATCCCGCCTTAGCACGGTAGGTAATCTTTGAAATTCTCGAATTTTCTCCACTAATATGTATATGCATTTATTATCATCATCAACCCTTAATGGTCCACTGCTGGGCTCAGGTCTCCTCTCATGAGAGGGGCGGGGGGTTAAGGCCATACGTCCCCACGCTGACCAAGTGCGGGTTGAGGACTGGCATTTATTGTCTATACTCTATACATACAAATAAATAAATATGGAGTGTCTGTTTGTAATATTAAAATAACCGCTTTCTAATAAATGCAGATGTATGTATACGCGGTACATGTACCAATTTTTTTTCAATTTTTGTCTGTCGGTCTGTCTGTCTATCTGTCTGCTTGTTCCGGGTAATCTCTGGAACGGCTGGGCCGATTTGGACGGGACTTTCACTCGCCGATAGCTGATGATGCGCTACGACAATAACCGCGGGTAACACCGCGGGATTCAGCTAGTACATAATATGTATAAAGCCTCTTGAATAACTCTTTCTATTATTGAAATCCGCATTAAAATCTGTTGTGTAGTTTCAAGCAGTTTGAAAGATCTAAGCTTACAGGATCGGTAAGAAACTTCATTTTACTCAACTACGGCGAAGCCAAAAGTAATGTAATATTTTAGCAGTCTATCTATGTTTGTATGAATCACCGTAACGCCTAAACTACTGAACCGATTGAAATGAATGAAGTGTCAATAGATTCGTAAAAATAACCTGGATGACATAGGCTACTTCTATAAATTTTATGAAAAGTTTTTACGCAGTCGGGTTATAGTTTATAAACTTTATAAAGCTATGAAAATAAATATTGTGTTACCAACGAACGTTGTGTGTAAGTTGTGTGTAAAATAAGTAATAAGCGTGACTTTATGTATTTCTTTTACGTTATAAACAATTATAATGAAGCTCTTTCCACTTATCTTTACTTCTTGTTGTTTATAACCACGATTGTATAGAGGTACCAATAAAAAAGTCTTATCCGCAAGGAACATACCTATACATAAATAATTTTCTTTGACCTTTTAATTGGCCTCGCTTCTACGCTACAATGATTAATTAAAAAAATATCTAAATAAATTCTTAGGTGAGATTTTAAATGATTATTTTCATTGCTAAACACGTTTATAAATACACTAGTTGTTGCCCGCGGCTCCGCCCGCGTCTATGTCGGTTATCGCGGCAAAAAGTAGTATATGTGTTATTCTGATGTATAAGCTATATTACTGTAAAGTTTCATCCAAATCCGTTTAGTAGTTTTTGTGTGAAAGAGTAACAAACATCCAGCCATACATCCATCCATACTTACAAACTTTCGCGTTTATAATATTAGTAAGATTAGTAAGATTTATTTCTCATAAGTATTATAAATATGCGAGTCGTATTTTTTAAAATGTTTCCTTTATTATGGTCTGTGGTATTTCATTTTGTAATAGTGTTTTCTTCGATGTTGATATTTTTCATATTGATTACTCTGCTATACTCCATTCACATTTATCATATTATTTTACTACAGTAACCATTGTCAATTGGTAATAATGAAGGAAACAAAACCGGAACCATGGAATGAATACTCCACTGTTCCTTAGAGCTTCGAACCCAGATTCAATTGTAAAAAAAATCTTAGTAGGTACGGTCACGTTTCCAAGAGTCGTCATAAATGTGGATAACAGAAGAGCACTCGAGCTTTTGTGTAGGTAGAACTAGACAAAGGTGTCTAAAGAGGCACTTCACTACGAGTGGTCAGCGTTTTTTTGCAGCGCTGTTTGCACCTTCTCGCTACGCTGTCGGCACGCGCACCGACAGGTAGGGTTGTCGAAAATCCTTTGTTAATAGTGAATATAATTATAACAATATAGTAGTATCTTTATATATATACATATTCTTATCTCTACTACAGCTATAGAAATAATTATCAAGGAACTTATCTACCTGCAAAATATATACATAATATTTGTAATCAATCACGTATAGTATTTTATATCATAAAACAACAGGTAACGAATTTCGATTTTTCCTTTACCTACTTGTACCGAGAGTCTACTTTTTTCAAACAATCATATTTATAAGCCATTGGAAAGTATCAGTAGATTTTAGTGAGTTTAACGTTTTTTGATTGATTATATATATTTGATGTTAAATTCAACTCGTAGCACTCTTCAGAAAAATGTCTTAAAAGACAGATAAGCGGACAATAATTGGTTCCTTTCTCTTCATTCGAAAAAACTTTAAGATACTACGAAATGTTTAAAGTGTAAGTTGCACTTCACACGTGGTAATTAACATACGTAAGAACTGACTGCAAACATAAGAATCAAGGTACGAATTGTACTATGTCGTCTGCGTATATTATTGCATTTTTAATTCTAACTAACCAAGGTAGTAGAGCCACGCTGATTTCGGCCCGGCTCTACCGGGGGGTGCTACCCTCGCACAGAAGATCAACGTAAAATTACAGCGTTCGTGCTGTCGTGTTTCGTTGATTGGTGCGAGACCGGAGGCCCAATGATGCAGAAGCATCACTAGGCCGACATGGTGTGGATCACCATGCTGCATTGTTGTATTGTCTGCATTCGCGATAAGTATGGTGACCACCACTCTTGGATTCTGCTTATGCTTTCCATCAGTCAGAGTAGAGACATTTAGGCAAGCCCATACATTAAAAAAAAATCGTAAGTATTAAGTAAACTAAAAAGAGACACTTACCAAAGTCGGTGACATGTAAACAAACATACAGACGAAACTAATAAAATCGAGTTAAAATAAGTTAAGACGGAGAACGAAGACAATTTTAGCATTAAACCATTGCACATCGATCTCCTAAATAGAAATATATTTTAAAAAATTGCACCAACCCTATGACTGTTTGTTCCTGAACATCAGATAAGCTTTTTTCTATAAGTGTGAACTTAGAAGTGTGAAACCCAATTAAGTTCTATTTTTTTCACTAAGTAGGTACTTGTTAGTTTTGTCAAGTCATTTAAGTTTATCTTTTGCGGAAACTCTAGTATCGATGGCTTACAATAAATTTATTTTAAGAACAATAACACATTGGTCTTACATTCTATGCTTATTAAATCCTCTAGTAACATTCATCAACAACCCATAATGTCCCACTGCTGGGCTCCGGTCTCCTCTCAGGAGAGGGTTAAGGCCATACTTCCCTTGCTGGCCGAGTGCGGGTTGGTGACTGTAGTAGTAACATATTTGATCGAAGGTAACATTAATTAATTTCATCATCATCAACAATCTTTAACAGTCAACTGCTGGAAAATGAACCTCTGCTTAGAAAGGCCAGACGAGTTATCCGATAGAGTTTGTTTTGATTAATCCTTCTCTTTGCACTGATGTTGCCCTGCGTAGTTATTTACCTTAATATTAGGTGTTATGTTACTAGCTGACCCGGCAAACGTTGTTTTGCCATAAAAATAAATATTTAGGGATCCTTAAACCTTTATCATTTAGGGGTATGAAAAATAGATGTTGGCCTACCCGATATGCACACAAAATTTCATAAAAATCGGTCCAGACGTTTGGGAGGAGTTTGGTAACAAACACCGCGACACGAGAATTTTCTGTATTATATTTTTTTTATTTCATGTGAATAAAGTGAGCACTATCTTATCACTAAAGAAACCGTTGAATAACGCATATTCGTCACCGAAATAATAGTTTTTTTCTACACAATTTAATGAAAAAAGTTGTCGACTCAAGGCCCTAAAATCAAGCTTATCTTATCGATGTTAAATTGTTATAATTACACTTATATAGTGAAATGATTGCTGTGTAATGCTTAGAGCTGGAAAATAAGCTTTTACACAGCCAACTTAGTTAAAAAAAACCGGCCAAGTGCGAGTCGGCCGTACAAACCTGTAGGTGTATAAGTAAAATTTATGCTTTTCGTATTTTTTTCTTTATCTGTGCTTTATGACGATGCTTCGTACCAAATTTCAAGATTCTGAGTTTACGGGAAGTACCCTGTAGGTTTTGATTCCCTTGTGAGTGTCGAAAATTTGCAGCATAAACAGCTGTATCTTTTGGTTGCGTTGGCTTAGAAGTTAGATTTTTTCACAGCTTTAATAGACAGTAGACCTATTTGATATGAATTTAAGCTTGATACCTCCACGTGTTCCTGAGAAAAAGGGTCTTGACAGACAGACAGACGGACAACGAAGTGATCCTATAAGGGTTCCGTTGTTTGTTTTTGAGATACGGAACCCTAAAAATACCTACTTATTTAGTTAGGTTGATAGCAACATTGTGGTGAATACATTACTCTACAGTGTTTATCATATTTATATGTATAACTGTATTTTATGCATACATTACATTAGTCTGGTTAGTGCTACATACTTAAAAAGTCTTGTGTGTAGAACCTAAAAATAAATATTTAATTAATATCATCGTAGATACAGTCAATCTGTATCTGTTTGATTATTTCACTTCGAAATGAATTTTGTCATTAATTTGGTTTCTTAATCAAACAATTGCAGTTTGAATATCTTTGAAGATAACATAGACTCATTTTGTAATTTTGTGTTCTATACAATTGTCTAAATATATTATTATTACTAATTTATATCGCAAGTGTAAGCTAAGCTTTTGATCCTAATTATATATAGGTAATACTTATTAGAAATCGTCTCACGCCTCATCTTTTATAAAATAAGGATTTATAATAATACAATTCCCATTTGTTATTCATCTTCTATATATATAAAAGAGTAAGGTGTCTGACTGACTGACTTACATACCCAGAGATCAACGCACAGCCCAAACCGCTGAAGCTAGAATCCTGAAATTTTGCATGTAGGTTCTTTATATAACGTAAGTGAGCACTAAGAAAGGAATTTCTTAGTGCTCACTTACTAAGAAAGGAAAAGAAAGTCTGCGTGAGCGAAGCCGCGTGTAAAAGCTAGTTTCAAATAAACCGTTTGTAATATAGAGAAAAGCTTTTTTCGTACCTATATTTTCTTTATTATTGCCAAGTCACGGAACATTCGTGATAACAAATATTAACTTTAGCCTGTCATACGTATCTTGATGGAAACTAACACGATATAAAGAAACACGAAAGTGATAGTATATCCCTCGTCAGTTAATTACAAAGGAAAACTTAAGCTCGTTTGTAACAACCAGGTTGTTGGGAACTCTGCTATCCACTTGGTCGTTAAAACTTTTAATAATTAACACTGGAGGTCACGCGATTTTGAACCAGGAGTGTTACTTTTATACTAATAAAAACGATAAGATAGACAGAACCACAACAATTCATAAATACTCCAAATGTACAGTGTGAATTTCATCTATATACCTAAATGATAAAAATAATGAGATTAGGAGGTAAAATCACATACAAACAAACATGCAGCTGAAACTAAGGGCCCGTATTCACTTTGCTTAGTGCGAGTGATCGGTTGAAAGTCCGTGTGGGCAGCGAATTTGCGGTCCACACGTATTTTCTACCAATCGTTGATAGCCTGCGCTTCACACCTGCACTCGCACTTATCAAAGTGAATACGGGCCTTAATAAAAGCGTGTTAAAACTACCAAATGTGTTGCTAGGTGCAAAACTCGACCTCGTTATGGGATAATATGTAAGGAGGAAAATAATAAAAACATTTTTTTTCTAAATTCGAAAAGTTTACATGTATGTCTATTACTTAAACACGTGAGACGACTAAATCGACTACAACGAAATATGTTGCAGAAATTAACCTGCCTGGAATAGAACATAAGCTTATATTTATCTAGGAGAAATTGATTAAGAAATCGGCATAAAAGCGGTAAGGCTATAAGCTAATGAAAGAAAATCGCAGCGTGCGACCATGGCAATAATCGAAACTAGCGTTTGTGGTTAAAGACATTTATTTTCTCAAAAGATTACAATAATCACTTACAGAGAAAAATATAGTTCTAAACAAAAACATATTACCTAATTAGCGTGGTTAGCAAGGTAGTTGTGCTTTTTTTTTTTTTTTTTTTTTTTTAATGGGTAGTACAAATATCTTTTATAAGATTGTAGGTTCAAAACGCTTGTGGTGAAACAATTTGTAAGGCCTATGACTTAGTGACAAAATATACGTGTTTTGTAATTATAATTTATATTTATCTTAGCAAGTATATAAAACAAAAATATGTGTTTGTATTAGTGTAAGAATTATTATTACTATTTTTTTTTTTTTTTATGAGAAATGTTTCCTACTCATGTATGTATGTAGTTTTATATGTATGGTTTTTAGACGTAGGGTTAGTATTAGTAGTGTAACATTAAGATTTAGAAATAGTAGTTTTATGATTTTATTAACGAAACATCCCTTAAAATGTAGCTTTTTAATAATCTTTTGAATGTTTTAAATGTTTTGGCTTCTTTTATATCTTTAGGCAATATATTATAGAATTGGGCTCCTTCATATAGAATACTCTTCTTTCCGTAATTTGTCCTAGGCATTCGCAGAGAGATGTTATTGGCTTGCCTAGTTAACCGTTTGTGGCTGTCTATCTTTTTCGTAAATGTTAGCTGTGAGTGGATGTCTTTTGTCAAGATTTTTCTAATAAATATGATGGTATTGTATTTATGTGTTTGAGCGAGATTCATTATTCCTGTTTCCTTATAGATTTTAATAGTGGGTGTAAAATACTCGTATAGAAACAATATTTTTATTAGTTTATTTTGTGAAGTTTGTAATTGTCTTAGATTACTCTTTGCCGAAGCTCCCCAGATCTCAATCAGGTAATCAATGTGGGATTTTACCAAAGAGTTATAGACAGTATATTTTACGTTTCTGGGCAAGCAACGAGCCAAGGGTCGAAGAGCGCCCGATAATGATGTTAATTTACTTCGTATTTTATTAATATGTGGCTTCCATGTAAGTCTATGATCCAATACTAGGCCCAAGTACTTCTCCTCATTTACTCTGCCTAGTCTTTCGCCGCTAATGATTAATGGGTTGTAGTTGCCAATTTTTTTATTTTTAGCACAGAATATAATGTAGTGAGATTTTGAGGCATTGATAGTCAATAAATTTATGTTTAGCCAGACATTTAATGTATTCAGATCATATTGTGCTTGATCAACTACCGTGTCTATAGAACTACCTGAATAAAATATATTAGTATCATCAGCGTAGAGAGTGATATCTCCTTTAAGTCCAATTTCGTGTATACTATTAATGTAAACCAAGAAAAGCAGTGGACCCAAAATGGAGCCCTGAGGTACGCCACATGTAATGGGTCTTGGCTCGCTTTGATGGTTATCAAATTTAACAACTTGAGACCTATTTGAAAGATAGGATTCGAAAATGGAGAACCCTGCATCCGTAACTCCCAAGTCTTTCAATTTCGATAAAAGTATGCTGTGGCTCACGGTATCAAACGCTTTCTTTAAATCGATGAAAACTCCCAATGTTATCAAACCCCGATCAATATTCGTTCTTATATTTGTCACTAAGTCTACAGTTGCGGCTGCAGTGTTAGACTTCGCTCTGAAACCATATTGTTTCTTGAAAAGAAAATCTTTGGACATTAAAAATTCATTTAAACGGTTGTATAATATGCTTTCAAAAATTTTAGATAGTAATGGTAGCACGGATATAGGCCTATAGTTGCTAGGGTCAATCCTGCTACCAGTTTTGAATATGGGTCTAACTTTTGCAATTTTAAGGGAATCTGGAAAATAACCGTTGATCAGGCATTTATTAATGCAGTTTGCAAGTGGTTGGGCTATTAGATCTTTGATACACTTGATAGTCTTCGTATTAATACCGTCTATGCCTGAGCTAGTATTTGTTTTGAGATCGTTGATTATTTTGATTATTTCGAATGAAGATGTTGGTTTAAGTTTTAAAGATTTTTCACAGTTTTTTTTGGTTGGTATACATGTTAAATTATGGGTAAAATCGTTTTGGGATATTTTGTTAGCTAGGTTACTACCTATTGTACAGAAAAATAAATTTAAACTTTCACAAATTTCTTTTATGTCGCTGGTTTGTCCTGTAGCAGTTTTGAGTACCGAAGGCCCAGAAATAGTTTCTATTTTGTTATTGGATAGTCTATTGATTAATTGCCACACTTTCAAAGGATGTTTCTTACAGTTTTTAAAAGCATCATTGTAGTATCGATTTTTTGCACTTTGAATTGACGTGTACTAATACATAATACTTATGACAGCTTACTTGTAAATAAATTAAATTAACAAGCTAAAATTCAAAATTTAAAAAACCCCCTACTCAAGCACTCACTTTCACCCCCATAACTTTTAAACGACTCAATCGATTTTCATGAAACATGTCCAAGAACACTCGCACGTAACTCACCTTTCATACAAAAAAAAACTAAATTGAAATCGCTTCATCCTTTCGCGAGCTACGGTGCCACAGACAGACAAACAGATACGTCAAACTTATAACACCCCTTTTTCCGTCGGGGGTTAAAAAGCTTTTTAAAAACAAGCCTTTACTGGAATGCTGAAAGCTGTGTCAAGGAGACGAATCAAACGAGTCCGAACTCGATGATGTTGCGACGTTTCTTTACAGAGTTCTTATGACCACCTTCCACCTCCAGCATCAGACCAGCTCCATGTCATTATAATATTGTATTGTCAAGCTGTATACATATGCTTGCAAAATTTCAGCAAAATCGATTGAAGATATCTGCTTCAAAATTGAGTTGCAAGATTCCCTCCCGAACATACAAGCATACATATATACATTGCAAGTTAATAAAAATCTTGTAAAGACAAGGAGTTCTTTACGCACGGTGGAGAATTTATATACTGAGTAGTAGCCAGCGATATGCTTTATAACAGCTTATAAATTATATGAACATAATTACCCTATCCATAATAATAAATCAGTGAATACTCAAGATTCTTTAGAATATTAAACATATTTTTAATTAAGAACTTTGTTATTCATATTTCATTACACGATATTTTCAACTACTTAGCACTACAATGTAAAAATTTAATAGCTAAGTGTCATGTAAGACCTTGAATTCAAAACATTAACTTATAATCTTATGAATATTTTTGGTTTAAACAACACTATGCTCGTTATTAGGCTATTATCTGGTTTTATGGCACCCTAATCCATTATTAATGTACGGCTTTTACGACTATTTGTAATTATAGCAAAGGGTTTGCGTTTTACATTTTTTTAGTACACATTTTTCTAAATTTTCATATGTATATTTAAATCCTTCTTCACTGAGGGCTGACTCTTTTTGCTAAATATACATATATATATGTACGAGTATAATATATAATGTATTTAGTTTTTATGCTGTTTTTCAATAATAACATTTTCTTAATTTTCTCAATGAAATGAAATATGTCAGGGTATTGTTTTATTCTTCATTAACATTTAATTCGCTGATATAAAATAACTAGCTGACCCACGCAATCTGGTTTGCGTTTCCTATTGCCCGTAGAGTAACAATTTCCCCCCGTTTTTTAAACATTCTTCATTGGTGCTCCGCTCCTATGGGGCTTAGCGTGATGATATATAGCCTATAGCCTTCCTCGATAAATGTACTATCCAACACTGAAAGAATTTTTCAAATCGGACCAGCGGTTCCTGAGATTAGCGCGTTCAAACAAACAAACTCTTCAGCTTTATAACATTAGTATAGATTAGCGACGAGAAGAGCGTGACAATTGAATTACTGGTAATTTTAATATACAAAAGAAATGCAGAAAGTTAAATATCCCAACTCGTAATGTTTTACAAATTTTAAAAAATACGTTTTAACTGCTACGAAGCTTCAATTTATAGGTACTGATCAATTAAATAAAACTAATGATTAATGACAAAAATTCCTAAACATAAATGAAATATGACTTGGTTAGAATACCATTTTTAAATCCATTTTTGAGGTGCGATTGCGTAATACTAACTTATGAAATATTTGATAGTTCGAAATCTTTTTGTAAGATTTAAATTTAGAATAATTATTATTTATTTCTGATCATTATCATCATGATAATAATCGATTTAAGTAATATCAATATTGCTAATGTATAAACGGAAACTCTTTTCAATAAAAATCATTTTCCTTTTAAAAATTGCTTGATAAAGATAGTCTTTTACTTGTTTCAAATATTTGCAATACCTACTATGACATGTTTTAAACTATTCTTTTCTTGGTTTTCACTAAGTATGTTTCCTGGAGCCCAAAATCTCCCATCTTGAAATGAAATGATTATGATTTCACAATAAATTGTACAAACACATACACTTAAGAACAGATTATTGACTTAATCTGTGTGTTGTCTTTGTATTTTGTAGCTGAAAAGAAATGATAATAAGTCTAGTCTCAAGCGCGTAACGATTATGTACGAATCTAATATCGCGCACGAGTTCCCAAGCTCATTTATTTCACAAAATATGTCGACCTCGTCTAACTTTACACGTGCTGCAGTCCCGATATCGCCCACCCGTGACCTCCATATCCATACAAACACCATTCAATATTGACATTTAACACAAATATCCCCATAATACCCCTTAATCATGTCTAATGTCGTTATTTTACTATTATTTTTCGACGGTCTGTAGACGTCATAAGATTAATGAATCCATTTTCCTTCAGTTCGTCTTGCATTTATTTCAATTGATGTTATATTGAAAGTAATTGGAAAATAACCTCAGAAATTTTATTGGGAGTTCATTATTAATGCAGTTAACTTGAATGTTAGAAATAAAAATAACTTGCAACGTACGTATTATAAGATAATTAGAATAAAATTTGTGTTTTTTTTCTTATAAAGAATTGCTGTAAGATACAAATTTAAAAATTTCAAATTTAATATGTCCGCTTATAGCTAATTATTCCTGCAAACTTTCTGCTAACTTCTAATTGAAAATAACTAATGAAATCTCTAAAATTGTCTTATCCGCATTAGGATATTCCTACCCTCTTGGGACTCTTCGCGAGGGACTTCACAAAAATGTAGGTACATGAAACGTACAAAAAGAACACTCAGATTTTGACCAACAATTTGTAGATCACACAAAATGGTGTGCCATGTGGGGTTCGAACCAAGGTATTTCAAACACTCTACACACATATCTTAATATATTATTTCTTGTGTGCGTGTGTATGTGACTGAACTCCTCCTAAACGACTGGACCAATTTTGATGAAATTTTTTGTGTGTGTTCAAGGGGATCTGGGAATGGTTTAGATTCACAAAAACGACTGGACCGATTTTGATGAAATTTTTTGTGTGTGTTCAAGGGGATCTGGGAATGGTTTAGATTCACAAAAACGTAAACGATGTTACGTGGGTCATAAATATGGCGGTACAAGGTTCGCCGGATCAGCTAGTGTACTATAAATATTTTAATTGTATATAGGCAGTAGTATACAGTACCTACCCAGAAAGAACTTTTTATTTTTCAATTTTAAGTCGTTACATAAAATCTTATTCACCCGGCTTCCTTGTATTTTTGAGAATTCTTAAGTAACAGTATCATCCGGTCTATCCTTTTTCCTGTTGGACACCTGTCACTGTTTCCACAAGTGAGTTTGCTTACTTAGCAGGTTACAAATGCATTTACCGTGGGCAGTAATTTGACAGGCCTATCGATAAACTGTTATTATTGCAATCATTAGCGGCCTCGATAACATTGTAGGTAGTAGAGCCACGCTGATTTCAGCACGAATGGGCCGGCTCGACCGGGGCGGTACTACCCTCGCACAGAAAATCAACGTAAAATGACAGCGATCGTGCTGTCGTGTTTCGTTGGTGAGTGCGAGACCGGAGGTCCAAATAGTCTAGTCAACAAGTTCCGTACTTGTTGACTAGACTAAAAGATGCAGAAGCATCACTAGGCCGCCATGGTGTGGGTCACTATACTGCATTGTCTGCATTCGCAATGAGTATGGTGACCACCACTCTTGGATTCTGCTTATGCTTTCCATCAGGCAGAGTAGAGTCATTATGGCGGGCCATACATAAAAAAAAAGGAAAAAAAAATTGTACAGTCGTAGTATATTAATGATTTAGTACAAGAATATTAATATTCCACTATGTTATTGTAATAGGTATTAAATTTGGCCCGCGGCTCCATCAACGTGTAGATTAGCCTATGTATGTCCTTCCTCAATATCCAAAGTATCTCCATGCCAAATTCAATTGAAATCTGTGCAGCGGTTTTGTCATGAAAGCATTACTGATAGACAGACAGAGTTAGATCGAATTTATAGAAATTAGTATGGATACTTTGTCCAATATTATTATTCTTCTCTTTGTTGACCCGAGTTACATATATATTTCTTCACCCAAACCGTATTTTTTTAAGAATAGCTTGACCTCTAAATTAAATATAAACTATTACTTTTATGTTCCGTCCTTGATGTCATTACTGAACTAAGGTAAACTACTGTGTTAAGTAATTTCGTATTGATCGACATATTTAATGCAAATCAAGAGATTCAGATGTGGTAAACATGCTGTGGGACTATTATTATTAAAAGTTAATAAAATATTTTAAAATATCTCCTATTTAATTTAATTCGGTCTAAAAATTTTAAAGTAAATCTGGAGCACGATCCAGATCTAAATTTAGGACTTCAGAGTTTAGTTATGACAATATAAAATATTACAAGTATAATAACGCTCTGTGGTAAATGAGGAATCTACTAGGTTTCTTAAATATTTAACACTTTTTACATTCATTGTTTACTTAATATTTTACCAAAGAAAAATTACAAAATAATTTAAAAACGGATATTACAACACAAAGTATAGTTCATAAAATATACAGATTGATCATTTATATTGTTTTCATTATTGTTACTTTAATACCTATATCTACTGTTGCAAAGAAGCAAATAATAGCGTAATTGCCATTAATACTATAAAATGTATTGCATAACACGCTTGTACTTTGTGCACACGTGTATGTAGACACACCATACATAGCACCTATCACGATCCATTAGACCATAAGTTCATGGTTGATTTCAACTAATTAGTCGTAATAGACATCTGGGCGACAGTTCACGGCTTATTTGTAGAACATGTTTTGTATTTATGTACTTGTATATTGAACAATTATACTATATGTGAGATTGGAGCGCCAAAACTTTCGGGAATATGAAAATTCTAGTTGAGTGACAGGAATACGACCTGAAGCTATTGCACAAATCCCATAATCCAACTGTCCCGTCTTATCAACATTTCATATCAATATATTCTCGTTTTTAACAGACTTAAAAACGGGGAGGAGGTTCTCAATTCGACTGTTTTTTTTATGTTTGTTACCTCATAACATTCGACTGGGTGAACCGATTTTGATGATTATTTTTTTTATTTGAAAGCTAGTGCTTCCTATGAGGTCCCATTTCAATTTGGCCCAGTTCTTGAAGTCGGTTTTTTCTTTTTGTTAAAATTTGTGATTATTTTTCTTTCTAATACCTGAAGTGCCTGGTTGTCCACGACATTAATGTTGCCTCCTATTACGTAAACGGGACTACAATAATATTGTTGTCAAAATATTTGCGTTACTACCCTGCGATCCAACTACCTACGGGAATATGTATCTAAATCTATATTAAGATCGAGTGGCTTAGCAGATTTTTAAGAAATAAACCAGTGCAGCTATATAAATACCTTGAATGTACCCTATACTTTTAATGTTTATCCGTCCATCATTATAAAAGTAGCCTACCAACTCTTTTCAACCGACTTCAAAAAGGAGGAGGTTCTCAATTCGACTGTATTTTTTTTATTTTTTTTTATGTTTGTTACCTCATAACTTTGGACTGGGTGAACCGATTTTGATGATTCTTTTTTTATTTGAAAGCTGGTGCTTCCCGAATGGTCCCATTTAAATTTGGTCCAGTTCTGACATGTAATTCATGAGTAAAACAACCACACAAACAAAAACCATATAAGTCTTCAATTTGCATTATGTATGTACGCGACAAATTAACGAGTAACTCAATATTCCCGTATGGTCCCATTTAAATTTGGCCCAGATTGAAGTCGGTTTTTTTTTTGTTAAAATTTGTGATTTTTAGATATTGACAGGCTTGTCCGGAGTAGGCGTGATAGCACATTTATTTCTCTTAGTAGTTTTGTCTTACTTTGCTTATTGAAGGGTTTAGTTTAGTTATTTACATATTTAATATATACTTAGGCATGTCATTAAGCAGTTTATGAATTTATACGTCAAACAGAGGTTATATAAAATTAGGCATAAAAATTAAATAGCTATGACCGATACCTATTTTCTATACGGGGTTTCCTTCTACTCCAAGTGGTCTACTGCTGATATATATATCTTTTTGCTCTAGTAATCCTAACCGATTTTTAGATAATTGATTTATGTGTTAAAAAAACAATATGTTTTTACGTTAGGCAAATAACCGTTGACACACTTTTTTTAAAATTTTGAGAATTTATAGTTATTTTTAACAAAAAAGTAAGTAACTGAAAGATTTTTACCGCCTCGACTTTGATTTAACCGAGGCATCTTAACAAATGGCTTTTCTATTTCAAACAGATGTTTTAGAATACATCTCTGAGTAAAAGCTTCTCTAATGTAAGGCTTTGAAGGCTATTACCGTTTTACTTAACAACTAAACGAATTAACAAATGCAGCTTTTAAATCACAAATGACGTTCACCAAAAACATAATCATTTCCGCTCCACCGCCTGTCTTGTAAGCAGGTGGTCACACTATAATTGTACAGTGCGTTACTACGTATGGTGTGACTCAGCCTACACCTAGTCAAATATGTCTCGCGTACGATATGTTTTAATCGTTTTGAGCCATATATGAATATTCTATATATAGAAAATCGGAGCAATGTGACGAGTGGGCGGTGACGCTTGTTACGTGTAATCAGATGTCTTGATTGGAGATTTTGTTTTGCTTTGGGAATGTACTCATCTATTTTTTAACCAGTCTACGGCAAAGCCAAAGGGAAGGAAGGGTAATAGTTTTGACTGTCTGTGTATGTTCCACCGTAGCGCCTAAACTACTAAAACGATGTGGGAGATGGCTCTCCCACATCGTTTTAGGCCTATGCACGCTTCGGCATGCATAGGCCGTCTCGACCCGAGTGATACCACGTCCTTACAGAAAACCGGTGTGAAAGAGCGCCTGCGCTGTGTTTCTCCGAGTGAGTAAGAATACCGGAAGCCCAAACACCAACCCCTCCCCCATCCCCCAAAGGCCGGCAACGGTAATCGCTTACTATCAGGCGATAGTCGTAGAACTGGACAAATGAGGTATCGTTAGAAGCGTCTTGATCGTCCGCTGGTTATAGGCTATATGACGTGTCACTGATTCTAATGTAGCGCCCTCTAGCGGTCATAATATACTGTGTGTATTTAAGTACTGTGTCTGTAAATAGGCTGAAAGACAGACCGCCAAAATACGTCCATTCAAACCACTCTCTGTGAAACTCAATCTCGTGTGCTTTACCCCCTTAATGCATGTAAAAAAAGGATATTGCCAAAATCTAATAAGAATCAAAAGGATAAAAGAAATAAATTTAAAAATGTGTAAAATGTTGCCACATTTATTAAAGTGTAACTCATTGTACAAACTTACTCCAAGGTAAGTTTACCGGAGGCATTTAAGTGTCCATATAAGAAAGCCATGATAGGAAACAGTGGGCTTCATCGAGTGGGTTTGAACCCACTACCCCGATTCTGTGGGTAGGTGTAAACAAATTACATAACGAAGTTGCGACAACTGACGCAGGTTGTCGAGTACATGTCGCAAGATGTTTATTATAAGACTGGTTATATTATACTTAAAGGAAACTGCTATTAAATATCTATGTTAAATGTGGATTAAAGTCATATCTTATAGATATTTTTATACAAAAACGGTGGCAAATAGACATACAATAAGTTAACCGATTGAGTAAGTATATGATATACTTTTACAATAGAGAATTCCTAGCTACAACAGGAAAAGAAAATGTATTAAATTCTGGAACTAGTTTGGCATAGCAGAACCCTCGTATGGAAACAGTCTTAATAAAGAATAATTTCTCTTAAATAACTTACATGAAACTACAATTTGCCAACTGCAGTGGCTCATGCCAAAAGACAAATAATATGTATATTAATTGACATTGAATTGAATAAAAAAAGTGATTATCGAGATATGAGATCAAAATAGCGATAGCTCAGATGCGTTTCTTAGTACATAGCTCGAAAAGTAAGTAGGTATCCTGTTTTTATAGGCTGTGTAGTCGTTTCAGTTTTCTAAATGACTAATTATATCTGTTTTCTAGCAAGCGCTATCGGCGTTTGCCTATCCGCGGCACACTTCTAACTCTTACTTTTCAACGGAAAGGGCAGACTTGTCATTATCGAATATCCTCTGACTGATCGGATTTAATTTGTTCTTATGTTATACGTTATCGTGACGGGAAACCGTCGACAGGAAGCGAGTAAAAATGTTATGTCGGCCGAGTAATGGCAAGCCAACACGGATAGGCTTTTTACTTCGCTCTGGCAGGGCTGCCTCTCGAGTGGGCCCAAGATTATAACTGTACTCGCATTACCTATTTTTACAATTGTACTCTTTGGAGTCAATGTCATATTAAAGATACGTTCACAAAATTGTGTGGATACGATTTGTTTCTTATAGACTCAAGTATCGGAACTAATTATTAAATAATGACATTAAGAACAAACTGGTTCTAAAATATTTGGAGCTCTGCAACCGTAACAGAAATGATCGGATATCCGAAATACAAATTTTAATCTAATCTTTGAATAATTTTGTATAAGAGGATAAATCATTTGTTCTCTTTGTATTTTTAAGTAAGGAAATTAGGATAACCCAGAGAAATAAAGGAAATGATTTTTATACATAACTGTAGTTAAAACCAGTCAAAATTAGTCATATGTCCGTACCCACATCCTGGATTAGTACAGTGTAAATGTTTCTGAATTTAAAAAGGTTCACACATTTGATGAATGACGCTAATTTCTCAGCATTCAAAGCATGGTGATGACTGCATCTTAAATAGCTAAAACCATGCAAATACACCGCTGTCGTTTAAAAAAACGTTTATTGTATTCACGACACTATTTCTTAGATTACAAACACCTAAACCTGATGAGGTTTTAAGGCTAAGATAAGGATTTTATAATAAGATAATAGTAATTGGTGATGTCTACTTATTGTACCTTCTACACTCTCATGATAAAGTTTTACTAAGCAGCTGTGTTCATAATAGTCAATATCCAATTAAGTAATGTATATCTGACTTCTTCAGTGTACATTATATTATAAGTCAATTTATGGTTAAGATACTTTGGCGCTTTTATTATCTGACACAAATCGATTAAAAAGGTTTAATGACACCTTCGTAAGATACTTGAAGTTTTAAAACTCTTTCGGAAAAATCAAACATCATGGGATGAACTTGAAGTCATCTTATACATATACTAGCTGACCCGGCGAACTTCGTACCGCCATATTTACATATCTGTCTCAGCTTCCCACAGGCAGTGTAAAGTCGCGGACAAAGAAAGGACTTTTCTCGTTATCTTTTATTTTTTTTCTTTCTAGCAGAAAAAGAATGAAAGAAATCGGACTATGTGTTATTGAATTACTACTAAGTACATATTTTGACTTTCATCCCCTCTCTTAAGGACCGTGCTGAATTTTGGGATAAAACTATCCCATGTCCTATCTCGTAGTATTCATCCCCTCTCTTAAGGACCGTGCTGAATTTTGGGATAAAACTATCCCATGTCCTTTCTCGTAGTATGAACTCAAATCATGCCAAGTTACATTTGAATTCATTCAGTAGTTTTAGCGTGATGTGCGGCCATGATACAGACAGACGGACAAAAATGAAAAAAAAAAACAGTTTTGGCTTCAGTATCGGTCATAGAGAGCCCTCCAAAAAAAATTTTCTAAATATCTTTAATGTACAGAATTGGACCTGTTACATTTTTATTATAAGTATAGATAATTCTCGTGTCGCGTTGTTCCTCACGATGAACTCCGAAACTATCTTACCGATTTTCAAATATGTGTGTTTTACCGGCGTACCTAAGATAGGATAGGTAACATCACGCTTAGACCAATAGAAGCCGAGCATGACTTAAAGAGATGCAAGCGAGGTTAAGTAGGTCGTCTAGTATTTATACATACATGTTTGTAATGTGAGCGACATTGCCATGTGTTTGAGCGGTTTAAGCTGTCAACTTACCGCTTCATACTGCCATGCGTGTTGTGGTTTCAATCGCCACAGGAGACAACACTTTGTGTGATCTACAAACTGTTGTTCTTGGTCTGGGTGTTCTTTGTGTCCGTTTCATGTATGTATGTAAAATCCCCACGACACATGATACATTCGTTGTGGAAGGTGTCTTTTTAAAAGATATAAGAAAGAATAAAAGAATGGAATAGCGATCTAAGCAAGTAATTGTAAGCGATGTCTTGTTGGGAGCCCTGTACACCTCGGGGACAAATTACGCTTCAGCGATTTTGGTTTCCGATTTGATGGAATCTACCGCGTTTTTAAAGAATCACAGCGATGCCGACTGTTTTTGTACGTAATTACATAACAAAACAATAAGCGTCGTATAACCACCTCAATGAACAAAAAAGTTGTCGGTAATTTAGAAATGATGACCAACTTATCGTGGTAGAGATGTTAACTGCAGGTGCAGGTTTGAAATCCTTATATTTCCTGTCAAAGATTTTTTAACGATAATAGTAAATAATAATGTGTTTTTTTTAAGACAACTACCACATTAAGAATATACTTCCTGTGTCGAGGGGGACTATAGGTACAAACATACATGAAACGGACACAAAAAACACCCAGACTCAGAACAACAATTTGTGATTCACACAAAGAGTTGTCCCATGTGAGATTTGAACACTTGGCACAGTAGAAAGCGGCGTGGCGACCGATTAAACCACTAGATCTACCGTGCAGTCAAGATTACCCATTTCCTTTTAATCCCTCTAGCTAGGCTAACTTCTGTCCCGAACTGAATTCACCACGGTTGTGTCCTAATTGGCTTTAGTATTTCGAATCGTCATCGTTGATCGTAAACAGCAAGGTATAGTGGCGTTTAAAATTTTTAAATAGTCAATTGAAGCAAAATCTGTGGACATACCTAATTAAAAGTCGGTGAGCATAAAAAAACCGAGTTTTGTTAGGTACAGAGGATTATAAATGTCTTGATTGCTTTCGAAAAATTTACGTACCGCCATGCTCCATGTTGTCATGTATGGCAACGTTGAAGAATACACTATTTGTAGCTTTCAATAGTTGTTAGCTATTCAACTTATTTGATTTAAATTAAATAATTTTATACTGATACTACAAATGTAAATGTACATAGGTTGAAGCGGTTATTTTACAGAGGTTACCAAAAACATCTGATGAAACAAGTATTGTGCCGATTTAACAAATGTTATATTTACACAGAAATGATGAAAGTTTATTAACTTGTTGGTAGATGAGATAACCTTGTGTAACATCATGAACTTGCCAAACCTAGTTCATTTTATTGTCACGCGAATAGGTTTCTAAATAAAAGTTGAGCTTGTCTATGCTGTTTGATAGAAAGGAAATGCGTGATTGTTTGAATTATTATTGTAATCTTTACGTTTGGTAAATATATTCTTGGTACGTTTAGGCAGTCTTGTAGTTGGTATTAAGTGGTGTACACATTATAATAAACTTGTTTATTATAAAAATGTTAAGTTAGTTGGTGTACGCTTCAGAAAAACAAAAAGTTCTGTACTGATTGAGCTCGCTTATCGTGGTCTTCACGCCCGAGGGGCCATCTTTAAATCCCGATAAAGGCGTAAATGACCAAAGATCGCGAGGTACCTGGGACTTCCTTTCTAATTTACCTAGTTCCTTGGCTGCTGGTACCCGAGACAGCGTGCGCTTTTTAGTGGACTCGAGTCCGACTTAACCACCCTACCGGTAAGGGCGGTAGGCCTGTGTATCCAAGGAAATTTCCACAAAAAAGTGCAATTTATCCACAATGATATATTATTATGTATTGAGAAATAAATAAGTATCTGTCAAGTTTGATTTCAGACGGCCGTGTATGAGATGTGCCAATTTGTTACGTTTCACATTTGTAAAAAATGTGACATAAGACAACAAGATTAATTTCAAAAAAGTTTAATCAGTGAAATGTTGTAAGAAAACAAAATAATATTATATTGAAACATAACAACATAATTATCCGCCTTCTTACTACGAAATGCAATAACTGTCTTGAGCTTTGCGACGTCCACGAAGTACCGTCAACATACCAGATTCTGTTATGTCCTTAAATATAAAGCATGGCACTTTTTTTTCCTTAATGAATTATTTATTAACAAAGCTAAAAGGAACCATTAAGCTGACTTTGATAACCTAAATTCTTTTACCAAACTGCTAGAAAAAGGAGGCTAAAGTTGGCCTTGTTCTTAATACATAAATTATGCCCGATAAAATTGAAAACTTAGCACCTCTCGAAACGTAAATCAAGCCCAAGTCATAATAATGCAATGAAACCTAACTACTTCCTCAGGAACTTGTGTATGTCGAATAAAACGGAAGTAATAATTTATTATGAAGCTAAATAAAGAACAAACACTATTTTGTTTCCAGTATCAAACTATATAAACAGATGCTGAGTTTTTAAATTGAAAACAGATGGTGCTTCCGTTCTAGGTACTTGTGGCCTCGATTAATTAACATAACAAACAAATACTGCCAAGGCTATAAGTTCTTGTAAATATATCGCCTCTGCTTCGTTCACTATCATTTCTTAATTTCATCGTCAACATTGGTATATGTCCAGAAAACGTTTTTATATAAAGTTTAGTATTATGTGTGTTGTCTACGCTTTGGATGTTACAAAGGCTATACTTATATTCACACACAAGAAAATTAACTACTGAGTAAAACATGTATTCTTAGAGCGTAGGAAGGTTTTTGGTGATTTAAAATAAAACAAATCATGTATTGTATAATTATGACTCCTAAGGATATGCCACTTGAACTAGACGCAGTAGGTAGGTACCCTAATTTTACCCTTTATTAAAAATTGTATTTATGTACTTTCTTTGAATTGGCATGTACAATGTACGTCTAATACTTAAATGTATATTTACTTAAATTCAGCATTATTTTGCTGATCATACACCAATCCCGTACATAACACTTCTGAGTAATATTGGATTCATTCGTCACGGCAATTGTTTTGCTAACGCTACCACAATCGTGGGAAAATAGTAAATCACGCGTGTACAAGTAGGAGGTACGACACGTCTGCATCACTGCTGGCGTACTGTCCGCATATTAATGTTACTTACATAGAGACAGCTATTTGAATATCCGTGTTCCCAATCCGGGTGATATGGTCTAAGAATAGAGGATCTTGAACCATATTAACAGAGGGGTTACCTAATGCTTAGTAACTACGGCTTTTTATGGACTGCTAGTATTCAAACGTCACAAGTGCATTATCGCCCTTTGAGTGTCTCATTACCTCGCTGGACTCAAATGGGAGGAAGGTAGCCCCTTCGGCCTCCGGTTGCCATCTCGCACCTGGTCGAATGCAATGAACAATTGAGTATCAGATATTTTCTGTGAAGCCGTGGTGGGCGCGGAGGCGCGGGGCGAAGCGAAGATGCACAATTGCACATGCATTTTTAGTGAAAAGCTGTTGATGTAATAATCTATCTTCTATCTATATATATAAAAGCGAAATACCACTTACTTATTAATCACGAAATCTCAGAAACTATAACACCTACAAACTTGAAATTTAGCAGGTAGGTTCCCTATAGGGTGTAGACATCCGCTAAGAACGGATTACGAAAACCGTTCATACAAAACTCCACCCCTAAGGGGGTAAAACGAGGGTTGGACGTTTGTATGAACTTCTATCTATGAGTCTATGAACGAGACTTGAAATTTAAAATGTATACTCTATAGACGGTATGGAGGTGTACTTATAATGTATTTTTAGAAATCAACCCCCTTTTGGGGTTAAAACGGGGGATGGTAGTTTGGACGCAAACAGACATTCTAATTTTATTTATTTGTGTAGATTTGTTTAGATAACAAACATTTCAACATTATCCTCCCGCCTGATAAAACTCCCTTGTCCTTTCTTAATATTGGAAACTATATGAAACGCTATATGTATAACATTAAACCAACAGCAAAGATGTATTTGCGATTAACGGATATATTCTCTGTTTCTGTCGATACACATATTAAAAAAAAACTTAAGAGGTGTCAAGGGACACCCAGATGGAACGAAGTTTATTTACATATATATATTTATATACTATCCAGCACTATGCCGTCAAGTCAATGATAAAAGTGTCGTTACAACGAAAAGTGTCGTTACAACGAAAATTGTCGTTACAACTTTTGGTCTTAATCCGTCTAGCCCCCTTTTGCAACGCGCCATAAGGAACTTCGTTCCAAAACTATTCGTATCGATCTGTAGGTGAGGGTTTGACGGTACCAATTTAGCTGATGTCTGGTTTGCATAGCTCGTCTGCAATCTTTATATTGTAAAACGAAACTAATATGGAACTATAAATAAATTTGATGAAATACCAAACTCATAAATAATGACTAACAGGTATAATATAGAGATTTATATCTGTTTTTCATATAATAGTCGTTATATTTTAGTATTTTTGAAACCATTTATAGTATATAAAGCCATCAAGTAATAATTCGATTATAAAATATTTGTAATTTGAAGTGTCTGATTGAGGCAAAAACCAGTGGACGGTTATTAGTAAAACTTGTATGGTGTTGAGTGAGTTAACCATAAAATAAAAGATTAAACAATAAATGTAGGTAATATGTAAATGTTAAGCTTTAACGTCAGTTTTAAACAATTTTATGTCACGCATTATGTTCAGAAATTTTAATTTTATGACAATCGTTTCAGTTTGCATCCATTTATTAATCGATTTCAGTTAATAGTTAAAATTGATTATACAAATACAAATTAGATTATTACGTAGGAAAGTAAAGAAGTCTTAAATGTCGTGAATGGCTTAACACATCTAAAAGTTCTCGCTGTTTAAAACTTGAGATAAGTTATGAATAAGTTTTCTTGTTTTTTAAATTAAAGTAAAACTAACATTAATAACCTAAGTTGCATCATCAAAAGAAGTCCACTTTTATGTAATCGTGGGCGTGAGTTGTAATTCATTGTAAAAATACCGTAGATATCTCAGGTCCCGTTTATCACCGACCTAAAATGGACAATCTAGAGATAAATAATTAATATCTCATCTCCAGTAGTTCCGTAAGATTTTTTGTTCTCCATATATGCCATCGTGTACGTGAGCATCTGTCAGACGGATGTCCTGCCCGTTACACACGGGTAGGGAAATAGGACACAACGATCTAAGCTAGAATCTACCTAATTGCGTTTACTTGTCTCTTATTATACTTACTAGGGATAGTAGGGGAAGACTATAGGGGATCTTTTGTGTCACATTCGACTTTAGGTCTCCATATCTAAGAGTAATCTTGTGTCAAAAAGTACGTGTGAAACAAAACACATCACCTTTTCTGAATGAGTGAATGTCGTGAGTGAAGACATTGTCCTTTTAGCCCCGAATAAGTCATCGTTTTACTCTACAACGACTCTTTGTCGTCTCTCAGTAAGGGGCGCAATTTTTGCCAAATGGATATCAAAGGAATTCAGCACACGTACAATCTTCACTTTTTCTATACTTTCCACTGAGCAGAGGGTTATTCCTAATTTCATCAGCACGACGATCATAATATTTACAACTCCTCCAGTTTTTCTTCTGATTAATTTCGTTGCGGGTTCCAAGACAGTTTAATTTTCTCCTGGGACTTCCCGAGTGTCATAACTCGGTGTGATCATTGGTCACCGCTGTTGATCCTGGTGTACAGGAGTTACAGTGGTGGGCGTGTGGGCGGGATTAGTCCCATTGCTAATTTCATATAAACCGATATTTTCAAGGAGGTCTAGCAAAAAAGGAGGATCTTGCAAAAGTTTACTGTGTATGTATTATAAAAATTTCAGTACCAAGAAAATTAATAAATACTTGTTACGTAAGTAACAAAATTGTACGAAAATCAACTTAGTTTATGTATTTTAAAATTTCATTATTATGTTTCCTGAAGTAGGCTTTAACTTATAATGTGCTTTTACATATGTAAAAACACATCTTTACTATTTATATTATGTATATGATTTTTTTTACGTAATAACCTTGTCATAGAAACGTAAAACTTGTTATGAAAAACTAGCTGATGAATGATTATGCGGAGAATGCTCAAATTACATCGTAAGTCCCCCCGCAGGAAGTGATGTGATTCTATTCTGACCGGAAATCGCAAGGCCACTTCGTGTGTAAATAGGCTTAAATTGCAGTCGAGCGTGTGCATGTTACATGAGTGAATGACTAGCATTATAAGTGGCAAGAGCCAAGCGACGATACATGACTTTTGCAGCTTTCGATTGAAACAAATATTAGTCGACATGCTTGAGTTCTGTGCTCAAATCTGCTAGGAGGTATTCTGGCTGATTCAGCAAATTGAACTAAAGACGTTTAAATATAAAAATGTTTGACTGATTTGCAAAGATCGGCGTGCGTTAAAGTTTTCTTGCTTTGTCGAACTTATTTTGTGCTGAATTATGTGTGGTAACAAAAAATAGGTTCTTAATAGTAATTTTAATTATAAAACGCTATTCCTGACCTAACTTTACTAATTCTAAAGCTACAAAATTGACCTAAAACGAATCTTACCCATAGTGAAGTGATGTTATTGATTGATGATTACTTTACGATTTATTTCAGTACAACTCTCTCGGATTTTGTCAATGTCGATTTGATCCGCTGGATCAATACAGAACTTTAAGCATCGAAAAACTATGCCGATTCGACCATCTATCCTCATCATTACTTTTATTACACAACTGCACCGTTACAAAGCACGAACGAACATACTGTTCGAGACAACTACATACATAACCATCTGACATCGACATTCGTTATATTTCGCTAAAACTAGTCCGAACTTACGACATGATTTTTGCGATCTGAACAATTTAAAAAAACTTAGTAAACAGTATAAACCTATTTTATCCCACAAACAATAATCACTACATAGTATAAAACAAAGTCGCTTTTTCTGTCCCTATATCCCTTTGTTTGCTTAAATCTTTAAAACTAAACAACGGATTTTGATGCGGGTTTCTTTAATAGATAGAGTGATTCAAGAGGAAGGTTTTTATGTATAATAAATGCATAATATAGTATGGAAACACTGTTAATTTTCGAGGTTTCTAATGTGATGTAGCAAATAAACACATTTTTTTGCGCTTACATTGCAAACGCTGGTTGCACCCTACGAGATAGATCAAAATAATGTACTACAGTGTACATGTAGTATTGTACACCTTAAAAAGTACTACAAAAAAGTCCGCGACGGTATATGTCTATCTCTTAGGGATAACCCACAACAACCATTTTTTATTCCTTTCTTTTTACGAGAAATAATGGCTTATTTACGAAGTGATTTTAAGCAATACAAAATGAATTCTTTTACAATTAAGTACATTAAATGCATTGTGCATTTAATATAGATCAAAATGGCCCTTTACAGTATCTAATTTAAATGAATATATTCGAAGATATTACAGATTTAAAATGCACGAATCGTGTCGTCGGCGGGGGCATCTGAAATCCACCCGTGCAAAGCCGGGGCGGGTCGCTAGTCTTAAATATAAAAATCAACTGCTATTCGTTTCTCTCGCCAAAACTCGGGCGGCTGGGCTGATTTAGTTGATTTTGGTTTTGAAATGTTTGAACTTGAATGTCACAAGTACGAAGTAGCGGGCGCAGCTAGTATATTTAATCAATATTCAAATTTAGCTTTTGCCACGGCTCAGCCGGCGTTTGTCGGTTATCCTTCCTCAAGAATCAAAGCATCATCGTCCCAAACATTGAAATTGATGCAGCGCAATTTATAATGTTAGTATGGCTTTTTTATACATACTGTTTTTATAGGTATTAATTTTCAAAACAGCAATTTTATCCATTATTTCCCTAATATTTAGACGTGTGAATGTCATTGGATTGACATCCATTAGATTTGGTGGTAAGGAAAATAGAGTGAGAAAGTAACTTAGGTAATCAAAAAAAATACAGTTAATGAAATTGTATTGTTAAGCAATGCAAAGAGCAGATCTTTCATATTTACTTTTGTTAATACCTACATCAACACGAGGGAAATATGCAGATTGTAGACCAGTTTTCGAATTCGCTTCAACCTCGTTATCAGCTGCCTTCTACGTAACACAACTTAATTGCTAGAACGCTTGAACATTCCTCAAAAATGCCTTCACAAATCTATGTAGTCTGAACATAATTATCCCTAAAATCGATTTACCACATAAAATTCGCCATTATCTCAATCAACAGCGCATAACCCAAAGATATAACTTTCTCAGTGTATCTACGTGTCGGACCATTCATAAAGAATAATTACTATTTACTGAATGAAAACCACAGGAAATGGGCTCCTCTGGGCCGAGTCGAATTGCAACCACACTTGGTTACGTCACCGGTCTCCATTGCCTACCATTGAGCGGCTGTTTATTGTAATGGACCAGCAATACGTGTTGGTTCGATATAAAAATAAAAAGTTGGAAAGATGTGTAAACATTTTACAGGAAGCATATGGATGTTTGGGCATATAGAGATTGATATTTTGAGGGTCACTGGCTCTTGATAATCACTTCTGAGTATAGAACAAACTATTTATGATAATTAACCTGAAAATATTGAATTATTTTAAAGTACAACATTCCCCCTTTTTCCAAGCTTTTTGCAATGTATGTATGAATGTTCGGGTGGAATCTTGCAACTCAATTTTGAAGCTGATATCTTCATCCGATTTTGCTGAAATTTTGCAAGCATATGTATACAGCGTGACAATGCAATATTATGATGACCTTACTTAAAATTTTAAGCAAAGTCTGCTTAAAATTTACGGCAATGTTAGTAACAATGTAACAAGAAATATTAGTACATAACTGGGTGTATGTGTGTTTTACTCAAAATATGAAAAAAAAGGTGTACATACGCACAATTTTTTTTTAATTTTATATTTTTCATCGTCTCTGTATAGGTTTTAGGAAGCATTTCGACCCGTCTTATATGCTAACATTCCCGTTGTTTAAAAATACATAGAAAAGTCTGCTTATGCTTTTCATCAGGCAGAGTAGAGTCATTTTGGCGGGTCAAACATAAAAAAAGGTGATTTTTACTACAAAGCTTCTTTTGAAATAACAAATAATAATAAATATTTAGGACATCTTCTCACACACACGCCATCTAGTCCCAAAGTAAGCAGAGCTTGTGTTATGGGTACTAGACAACTGGTATAAATACATATATACTTTTTTTTGTAAATACATACATATTGTACATAGAAAACACCCAAACTCCGATACAAATATTTGTAGATCACACAAACATTTGGTCCGACCCAGGATTTGAACCCGAGAACTCAAGCACAGCAGTCGCATTCACTACCACTGCGCCACCGAGGCAGGAGAGGAGGCAGAAGAATATAATAAATCAATAAATAAGCCAGGAATACGAAGTCTGTTCAAGCTGAATGAGCTTATCATGAATTAGTAATAGCGTAGTAGCAATTATTAATTAATGTTTTCTCGCACCATATTGTACTTATCATGAATTGTAAAATCCAATAGTCGAATATAACAATTATTTTAATTCTTCCTGGATAACCTTAAATAATAGTAATCAATACTTAATAACATTTCACAAATATTTATTTCAATCATCGTGACACTAACCTAACATTCCATTCTAATGTACCTACTCACATGCATCGTCAACATCAACTTTTTTACGTCGAAGCTTGACCGTGTAGAAATTCCGATGCGACTGTTCCGCCAATTATTTTAGTGTATGTTTCCCGTTACCAAAATGTTATTATTTTTTCGTTAACATTCTTAGCGAGGTCCGGGCTCAAATGTCTGTGTCTACAAAAAGCTCCCTTATTTATTGGACAAATACGACCGTAGTTCTCTCTAGATGTCTTGCGGACGTGACCAATTGAACCGGATGCACGCCCATGGCCGGAAGTCCCCCTTTCATCTTAAAATGGCCCCGTCGAATCTGTAAGAAGCAAGGAATTTTTCTAGGCCGCTGACCACTGAATATTTGTCAAACGACCCCGGCAATATCACGAGGCGAACTTTTTTTGGACTGTTACAACTTTTTAGGCTTCCTGCAGAGTTGCGGTTTTTTGTCGGTTCGTACATTCTCAGTGATGCGTTAAAGACTATTCTTTAAACAAGTCTGCTAATTACTGCTTATTTACGTGTTTAGGTGTATATAGCATTTCTGCTTTTAGTAGAGAGTAATCACAAGTACGATTGATTAATTGTAGAGGAATAGGGCTCTAAATGGTTTGAATGAATTTTGCCCATGGATAGGTGTAAAACTTATCCGTATGTTCCTTGATAAGTTCATACGAAATTAAAAGCTATTTATTTATGTTATTGAGGCGATGTTATGTTATGGAAGATGGCGGTGTTTCCCGCCCGTGCCTCGGAGAGCACGTTAAGCCGTCGGTCCCGGTAGTCATGAACATCTATGGCAATCGTTATTGAGAAGTCAGTTCCCCTTAAAAATACTGACAACTAGTTCAATCTTCGAATTCAGTTCACCCTCAGGGTTACGGAAGTCCGATACCAGTCGTTGCTTGGAAAAATTGATATTCAGATAAAACCGATTGAACTAATAGCCGACCTAAATTAATCTTGGGAATAATAAAGGCTGGAAGATGATGATGGAGGACTTATAGCTAACACTATAAGATTTTTAATTAAGTAGATAGCAGTGAGCCAATAACAAGTTTTCACTTGTAGTGATATGCTAAACATAAGTATGTGATCAATAGCAACAACATTGTTACGTTACAGGAAAAATATTTTATTTCTCATTTTTGACGTGACAACGTCTAATAAATTGATGAACGCCGGCTGCATGCAGGAAAAATTATCTTAAAAAACGGCCCTCTTCTAATGAGAATAGCAATGGAATTCTAATTGGAGCCTATCGGTATTAGTTCATTCTAGAACTGAATTAACCAAAATCTAATGTTGTTATTGTTGTTTTCCAGGCAAACTATACGCAGCCCTAGGTCGCCGCGGAGGTCGGATCGTTGCCAGCGATATGCAGACCGGTTCAGCATCGTTCCGAGTGCATGCTTTAATGCCAGTCGCTGAGAGCTTCAAATTCGCCCTGGAATTGAGAACGCACACCTCTGGTTTAGCCGCACCGCAAATGTTGTTCAGTCACTGGGAGGTTGGTATATTTATAAACATGTTTGTTACTCAACTTTGACTTGATTTAATTGACTTTATTACACAAACATTTTTTCTTAAATATTTTGAGTCACATGATAAGTTGTAAGTCAAAATCGTCTAAAATAATGCAGATATCCATCATCCAGGTGGATTGATGGATATCTTAAATCTTAGACGATTTGTAAAATAGTATAAATCACTCGACGAAATCTATGTTCCATTGCAGATTTTTTTTTGTTTTGTGGATCAATAAATCATTATTATTATTGCTCATATAATAATACTTACATAATTTAACTGTCTTTTATAATGCGACGATAGATATTTCTTCCTCTTCTCTTTCCTTGTTTTGGCGTGCTAAAATCAAGTAAAATCCACCATTGTTTCTTACATGTTTTTATACACAAACACACACAGAATATGCACTAGGGACCATTGCTTAGTTTTACGGACGTGGTTACGTGATTTTGAACACAAAATAAATATGATGACAAAGAATACCGATTAGGTTATTAAGTACCTAACTATCTACCAATTACCAAACCATCGTATCGTATTCTGAAGTACTTAGTACTTGTTTTGGTCAACTGCAAGAAATAAGTCCCAATAATTGCACTGTTCTTGTTCTTATGTTAATTACATCTATTTTCATCATTTTTTCAGACGATCGACATCGATCCATTTTGGAAACCACGCACCGAGGAAGAGTATCTACATTGGGGTGAGAAGTGGGATGGCGTTAATAGAGCAAAGGCCTACATGGACTCAGTTCGTGCGCGGAAGGGGCTGGCCACGGACAAACACCTGGTACAGCATGCCGAAAAGCAGAGAACTTTGTCTAAAAATAAATAATATTTTTTTAAATGAAGTACCTACATTTAGGCATGTAATAGTAAGTCTCCCATAAACAAATTTGACAAAAATGAGTATTGGAACCTATCGAAATAATATTATAGCAATCATATTTTTTTCGGTTAGTGCAGTGCAGTAAAATTTCTATTCAACAAAAGTTTTACCTACTATAATACATTATATTAAATTTGAAATATATAGTTTTAAATGTGTACTTAGATAAGAAACGTAAAACGTTAATTCATGAAGTGGCCAAATTTATACATTTTTATACTTGTATAGCAAAATGTAGACCCGATATTAATAATGTGTAGTTTATAAATAATTTGTATGATATGTGGCAACGATTTAGAACCGAAATAACTAAAATAGTATTACCAGTTTCACCAGTTCCTGATTTTCAGACAGTTTTCTGTCTGCTGTCATATAAAACTATTTAACAGATTAAAGTTGCTGGCTTTATATGCGTCTATCTGACATATAATGTCATTCTAGCCCTGTGTAACCGAAGTCAGTAGTTATTCGGCAGATAAGTTCAGAATAATCTATCAGTGCCTTTATCGGCTGGTGATGAAACTAGCCCTAATAATTATAAATGCATTTATAGAAGAGTGCGATAAAGGAACTCATTTTTCTATTCTAGTGTTATTTATTTGGTAATTAATTTGTCGAACTTAGAATGTTTTTTTTTGCTTTTTGTTGTTTTATTTCGAAAGCTGAACATGTTAATTATATATGTTGGTACCTTAAAATCGTTAAATTTCAGCTTAAATCTCGGTTGTTACTGGTTTTCTAAATTATGTTTTTTTTTAATTTGTACGTAGTACCTTAGCTGCTAGTAATATCGCCTATCGTTTAATACTTAGCTAGGTTTCCTATTTAGTTTGAATATTATTTTGTTCTAATACTAAATTATTTGTTACCAAGAATGTCTTATTTATAATACTCTAATATCATAGGCTGAGCAGGTGTATTCACTTTTGAAGAAGCCTTCTAAATCTTTGAATGTCTTTTTATAGCTGTTTCCCACAGTTTCATCTGCATTTATGTTGTTCTGTTTCTAAGGGTGGTAGTCGTAATGTAATATTTGATTGATACATTAATACTCAAGAAATACTTTATAATTGATATAATAGAGAAACAATCCTTTAAATTTCACTAGTAGAAAATATTACGTATTGTCTTTTTATTTAAGACCAGCAATGCGCCCCGGCTTCGCACGGCTTACCCTGAGAAGATGTGCCGCTTAATTTTTTTCGACGCATTCAACAAATATCGTTATATTTTAGCCAATAAACCCAAAAATTTAACAAATTATATACGAAAACCTTCCTCAAGAATCACTCTATCTATTGGTGAAAACCGCATCAAAATCCGTGCAGTACCTTTTGAGTTTATCGCGAACAGACAGACAGACGCGGCGGAGGACTGCGCTTTATAATATGTAGTGATATTCCTTCAAGCATTTTTTTTAATAATAGGTCATTACCTATGAAATTGCCGTTTTGTATGCAATAAGTGAAAGTACTTATTTGTTCAAACTTTTTTATTTCGGTTATTCGAAGTAATCACCCATGCAATCGACGCATCTTTGCCAACGCATTGGCAGTTTATTGATGCCCTTCTTGTAAAAATCAGCTGGACGGGAGGCAACAAACTCTTCAAAGGCATTTTGTACTGCCTCTCGGGAATAGAATTTTTACCCACTAAAAAGTTGTCTTTTTGGAAAAAGTAATAGTCAGTAGGTGCAAGGTCTGGTGAGTATGGCGGATGACGGAGGGCTTCCAACCCCAGCTCTTGCAGCTGCTTCACGACAACGCGCGACCCCATGATTTTTACAAGAAGGGCATCAATAAACTGTCAATGCGTTGGCAAAGATGCGTCGATTGCATGGGTGATTACTTCGAATAACCGAAATAAAAAAGTTTGAAAAAATAAGTACTTTCACTTATTGCATACAAAACGGCAATTTCATAGGTAAAGACCTAATATTATTTTTTGGTTTTCCAATTACAAAATGTACCTAAAAGTTTACTATAGAAATGGTACTTTTTTAATTCATTTGATTTTACATTTAACTGAAACTAATAAAGGAAAGAGAAAACACATATATAAAATAGTCGAAATTACAACAGAAGCAAGAGCCGACGTTTTTTAATTGTTACTGTATTGTCTGTCTATATAGTTGTTATAAATTTATTCAATATTTATTAATAATGCGAGGTTGTACTACAATGTATTTGATATTTTTTTTCTTATTTTTAATAAAAATTGAGTCACAGTTTATTCGTCTTTTTATTGCCTAACCTACTCTCTTATCCCAAGAATTATTCGTCGCCTGCGGCACATTATATTTTTTTTATTAGAACCCTCCTTGACGATGTATACTAGGATTTCATCATCATCTTCATTTACATACTGCTTTTAACTTTGACTGCACGTTTGGCCTAGTGGTTTAACGGTCACCACGCCGTTGCCTACTTCGTCAAGTGTCGTGGGTTCAAATCCTACGTAGGACAACACTTTGTGTGATCCACAAATTGTTCTGAGTCTGGGTGTTCTTTGTGTCCGTTTCATGTATGTTTGTAAAGTCCCCCGCGACACAAGATTTATTCCTAGTGCGGGAGTTGTATTTTAAAAAAAACACTCCGTATCTTTAATCTGTGACCACACGACAATTTAATTTTACGCACAATTTGATATACTAGAATTTCATTTTGATCAATTATGTTGCTTCTGTTAGGATACGAAAAGTCAAATCATTAAAACCAGCCTTTTATTGTTCCTCATTTTTCGATGGACGGGGCAAAATGCATTATTTGGCAATTATTATGTTTATGATTTTATGACGTTGAAATAAATAAAATAACTTTGTATTCAAATCACTTAATCTTTATGCAAACAATAAAAAAAGAGTTTAAAATAAATAACCTCCCAAATAAAACTAACGCCTAACTAAATACTTAGAGCAATAAAATGATATTTGGCATATAATACTTATTCTTCAGGCGCTTTTCATTCGTTTTTCAGGAAATTATTTTCTTTTTTTATTATAATGCCGATTTAATCGTAGTCGTAGTATGTAAGTATATCGTATTAAAATTTTGAGGTTTCATTTCACATTACGCCATGGGCTATTAAACTGAATTGTTTTCCCACTATTAATATACAGATTTGCTTGACCACTTTCGTTGTAGAAATATTAAGAAATATTATTAATGTAGAATTTTATTCTGATGATATTAATGTTAAATAAAACACACTTTTTTTATGGAATAGGGGCAAACGAGCTGACGTATCGCCTGATGGTAAGCAAGTACCGCCGCCCATGGACACCCGCAACACTAGAGGCGTCACAAGTGCGTTACCGGCCTTTAGGGATGGGTGGAGGGTTTGGGGTATGGTCCTCCGTTATCCTTACTCACTCGGTGAAACACATTGCCAGCGCTGTTTCACACCGGTTTTCTGTGAGGCCGTGGTATCACACCGGTCGAGCTGGCCCATTCATGCCGAAGCGTGGCTCTCCCACGGTAAATATTCGAATAACCTTGCGGGGTCCCGTTATCTTGACGTCACTAAATTCAACATTTAGTACCTGCTTTGGTGGAATTAAACGGAATTGAAGTCGAGGAACGTAGGTTGAAATAAAACAAGATCACGTTAAGTTAACTCATGTATCTAATATTTACAAAAACTCAACAAACGAATTACAACTGGAAACAAAATATACAAACGCAAAACCTTGCATACACGCATTAACAATTCCTATATGGTAAACATAAACACAATAATACAAATAAATCAGTTCTATCACCCATAAACGATATTGCGCTAATTTAATTACATTCGCGCACTATACAATCATTGTATCCAATACAAACTAAAACACTGTCATAACTGAATGTATTGTTCAAATTACTGTTTTCTTTATTACAGGGATGTAAATAAAATGCATTGATTTTTCATGGACATATGTTTATGTATCTGTACAAAGTGTGATGTCACATGCGATTGTGTGCTTATATTTCATATCGATAGTACTACGAAGATCGATAGATGTTATCGAATTATCACAGTTTCACAGACATATGGAGCATTGATTGTTAAATTGAGAAATATTGCTAGATTTTATGAGACTACAAGTGCGCGGTCACTGTTAAAACACACTAAGACCACTGAGGCCAGTGAATCCAAGAGTGAAAGCCACCATACTCAATGCGAATGTAGACAATGCAGTATGGCGTTGCATTGCCTTCAACTAAAATCCGTTAGAGTGCCTGATGAATAGGCTTCAGAAGCTATACAATGTATTTACTTCACCTCCCTCACTCCGAAAAAAAAACGATTAAAATATAAGTCAGGGGACAACACATTTGTGTCGCCAAAGCACAAAAATAGGACTTTTCTATGTTACTGAACGCTAAATTATACTATTCATTGTATGCGATTTATAACTACGCTCATTTGGTCTCACTCTAAAGTGTATTGGGGTAATTTTACCACGCTTGGTCGATCTTACCAGTTTGCCAAAAGACTAGAATCTAAACACAAATTTTGCTGGAACAGATTAAAATCCAGTTTAGGTCTTTGTGGCATTACCCCAACGTACTAAAATTATTTACAAGTCACATGTTTTACTTTTAAATCGCATACACATTTTCACATCACGATTCGAATGTCATCAGCAAGCACGATTACAAATAAAAATTCAAATTATAAAACACGATTTAAATAAATATTAGTTTAAAATAATTTAGAAATAGTTACATTTCCTCGGCTATGCACCCAAACGTTAACTTTACGTAAAATCGTCGTATTTACAATGACAATATAATGAAAATATAACTGCCCGACAATTAGCCTACCTACAACTAGCTATTGTACAAACCTTACTATTCCTACTTGATATTTCAATTAGTCTAATGTTTTGTCTTTGGCAATATTAATTATTCCCGATTTATGACTCATAGGAAGTGAACAGCCTTACATAACATGAAATATAAATAATGTTGTTTGTGAAGACAGCCTGAGCACGACTATCTATATGCATCTATAAATCGACTAATCGTTTCAATAGTCGATTACACAGTTAGTCAATAGCCTCCAGTCTGTATGACTAACAGTGAAACTCAAGTAATCTAATACAAAATTTACAAACGAATATAGCATTTGTTCAACACGCTGAAGCCCAGTACAAAATTACTTATTTGACTGCTCGGCTTTGCAAAACAAGAATTATCCGAGTGACTCAGCAATAAAATATTAAATGAATTGTTTCATAGCGTAGTTCAGGGCATGGCATTATTATTAAATCCCGTTGAACTAGATGCAGAAATTTTATACAATATGTAAATAAATGAATATTTCGGACACCTGAAACACAACGCCACCTAGTATCAAACTAAAAAGAACTTGTCCTGTGACAGCTAGAATACTTGTATACTTTTTTATAAATAAATACATTTTAAACATAGAAAACACCCAAACTCCGAAACAAATATTGATCATAAGATCACATAAACATTTGGTTCAACCGGGGAATCGAACCCGAGACCTCGAGCACAGCAGTCACATACGCTACCACTGCACCACTGAGGCAGTCAACTGTATATAATTCATATATATTTTCTTTTATCGTAGTAGTACAAATTACTGGACAGTTTTAATTATTCGGCCTCGTGTATACACTGTATATAAGTTATGAGAATTTTGTATTAGATTACAAATTATTTTAGGCGTAAAGGCCTAATTTGTAGTTAGAATACGTTGGCCGACTTTGGCACGGATGGTAACCTATAACAATTAGGCCCTAACAAGTAAATTATATTATTAACAACAGCCAATAAACATTAATGTAACTCTATGAATATTGTGTAAATTGTTCCAATTATTTAGCATGTCTATATATTTGTAATGTACAAAATATTTACCTTAATTTAAAAAATAATTATACTTTTTACAAATAACATCAAAGATATTTGGAACTACTATAAATAATAAGGATACATAATCTTTGTTACAATTTTGATTGCACATACATCACCCCACCTACGATAAAATCATATCCTAAGTACCTAACCCATAGAACCACTTAACAAATCCTTGAGCGTTACCAAAGACTAGAATAATAAAACAGTAACTACACCATTTTTACGAGTACCTATTTACGTAATAGGGTAGTTGACTTAGTCAAATCAGTTACTTTTTATCATCTGTCAAAACGAAAACATACTATGAAAAATGTTCTAAAAACTAACTTGTGTCGTCACTGCTTTAGACTACTCAATTGAGCAATATAATTCAATGTTGATTTGATTATAATTTGTAATAGAAATGAAAAGCTGTAATAATTATATTTTCCGAGATGTTTTGTAATATTCGTTTTAATGAAGGAGACATCGGTATTTATTTACGATACAGTCAACTACCCTATTATTTACCTCCACAAACAGTGTGATTTTTTTCCAAAATAAAACAGAACATTCGGTTCTATTTTCTTTAAGTTATTACTGAGATCGTAGCTCACCGAGCGTTGCAAATATAGATAGAAAAGATGATAAATAAAATTTTAACAAAAAAACGACTTCAAGAGCTGGACCAAATTGAAATGGGACCACAACCAGCTTTCAAATAAAACAAAGAATTATTAAAATCGGTTCATCCCGTCGAAAGTTGTGAAATAAGAAACATAAAATACAGTCGAATTGTGAACCTCCTCCTTTTTTGAAGTCGGTTAAAATATACTAGCATCGATAAAAATACTTTTTTACTTTATTGCAACCACAACGATTATTTAGTTCAAGTTGTATATTATAATAAATGCATTTGGTTGTTTCTAGTGATAACTCTACAACGCTCGATATGCATTGATCCTTATACATACACCTAACGATTTCTGTATCGATTAGATTTGATACTATTGATCATACTAATAATATTATTGTCGGTATAGCAGCATGTTGTTTGAAAATATTTTGAGTTTAAATTAAATAGTATATTAACATTTATTCTAAGCGACTGATACAGAAATATTAGGTGAGAAAACAGGTGATTTATGAATAACGTTGCTATCTTGGCTATCAATAATACATAAATTGGCAAGAATTATAAAGAAATGAGGCAAAAGATTGGTACAAGCAAATTTTGGGCTATCAACACACATTGGATAATTGCTCAAAAGGAATGTTGGTTACATTAAACTCTTATTTATATACTAGCACCGCTTCCTTCTGACGCTATCACATTCACAATTGTATACTCCTCAGTAACCCGCTTCACATACCGTCACCAACACCATAAATAACACTGATAATAGTTCAGGCATCGATGTCCTAATTCAACTACTACTTAGTATTTAGGAATATTTAGTCAACAGCTATGATTTAGACAACATAAAATTCTCTAAACACTTATAGGGTTGTGACAAGTACATATAAAATTAAATTAGACACCGTTTATACATTTGTCACATGCTAGAGATCGCGTATTAGAATTATAAGTTACAGATAATAACAAGTTGCTTAATATGTATAACTCAAGCACATTGCGACAAATCGTTGAGATTCCAAATTTACTGTCTGTGTAATGTATAAATTTACTGTCTGTGTAATGTATTAACATACTGTCTGTGTAATGTATAAATTTACTGTCTGTGTAATGTATTAACATACTGTCTGTGTAATGTATAAATTTACTGTCTGTGTAATGTATTAACATACTGTCTGTGTAATGTATAAATTTACTGTCTGTGTAATGTATAAATTTACTGTCTGTGTAATGTATAAATTTACTGTCTGTGTAATGTATAAATTTACTGTTTACTAAGTAATTTTCTGACACCAAACATTTTTCAGAAAAAAATAAAAATAAAATAAATTAATAAATGAAATGAATGTGATACGATTCAACGATTTGTCGCATCACTTGCTAAAGACATTATGTCCTAAATTTGATCCCAGAATGAAAACTAATACTTTGTTACAGCTTATATTATATTTGTTACCTTTGTAAAAAAATTGCTGAAGTTATATAAAATTGTGATTATGAACATTTATTGTATATATAGAGGAACAAATGTTTGTTCCAACAATAATCATTTTAAATGAAATATTTCGATTAAATATGTAACACAATACACAAGTTCACCGCGACCCCAAACGGACCTTACACTAAATGTTTGTGTTTGACACAAATTAATATAACGTAGCTATGCCTTACAGACATCACATGGATCTTTCAACGACATCTATATACAAAATCCATTACATATAAATCATTTGCGAAATTAAAATACAGTTTCATCATATTCGGTTAGGAATTTTGTAAAAAATATTTTTTTCAATTAAATCATTATGGTTGAAAAACTGTTTTTAAAAATACATTATCATTTAAAAGCAGAGTAAAAAAATGCGCAAAATGTATGAACATTTTCGTGTTTTAAAGTCGGACTTAGAAAAGAAAAAGAAAACAAAAAAAAACTCGTGACGTCATAGGTCGCTTCACTAATTTTAAAAATAAACCTGACGTCATAGTTCATGACAAGATTTAAACGGATGAAATAAATAATATATAAATCTAGTATCACTTCGTCTCACTGACTCGTTCCTTTTCGGACTTCATTCGACTAAAACTGGCTACCCACACGAAGACTTTTCAAATGTGATTTTAAATCCTAACTTTGGATGAGCCGTATGTTATTTTGAACCGTATATCGACTACAGTTCGGTATATTTTAGCCTAAAAGTGTTTGTTAACTGAAGACAGTTTCGTTGGGCACGTCGACGTTGATATCTCCCATACCGGTGTGGGCTATGTCGGTTAATATGACGCCAGATAGCGCTTCTAAAGATTGCCGCACCTGAAATTAATAAAATAAATATTTAATAAAAAATTATGTTTTAATATCTTAACAACTGAAAAAACTCTCAAAATGTATATTAGTCGTAGAGGCTCTGTAAGTTTAATGTAGAAAAGACTTATTTTTTGATCGATTATTATGTCAAAATTATATCAGCATTGTTTTATTGGAACGAGGATGTGATTACGAAATCTTGGATAGTGTAAGAGTTAATCAAAAATAGTGTTCAGAATTATTATTTAATAAATCCTATGTAAAGAATTTACGCAGTTCCGTGAAATATGAAACATAAGTAGGTTGCAATTAGCAATACAGGACTTCGAGAGTCAAGATAGTGATGTTGTCAATATTGTGGTGATGAGTGAATATCAGTATATGGTCGTCTCTGTACTTTGGTACCGTGGTATAATAGGCCTTAGCCTCCTTTCTACAGGGGAGGGGTAGGGGGGTGTATGTCCAGCAGTGGAATGACTGCACGTTTGGCCTAGTGTTTTAACTGTCACCACGCCGTTTCATACTTCGCCAAGTGTCGTGTGTGATCCACAAATTGTTGTTCTGAGTCTGGATGTTCTTTGTGTCCGTTTCATGTATGTTTGTAAAGTCCCCCGCGATACAGGATTTATTCCTAGTGCGGGAGTTGTCATTTTAAAAAGGAAAGAAGTGGGATGGTAAATGGTGGTGCCGTACCTTGGTGAGCAGGAGCAGGTTGGTGGTGAGGAAGGCGTGCAGCTCGCTGGCGGCGCGGCCGTGCAGGCGAGTCCTCCAGCGCACCAGCTCCGAGTACAGCTCCGAGCCTGACAGCCCAGCTAGCTCCGACTGCACCAACAAACATTCACTAAATAACTTATAGATGAGCCTAACGGTGTTATCCGAGGTACAACAACAACCGCAGGTAAAGCCACAGGGTGAAACTAGTCTGAAAAAGCCTAAGCTGCTTTGGTAGCGCAGTGGTAGCGTATGCGACTGCTGTGCTTGAGGTCTCGGGTTCGATTCCCGGGTCGGGCCAAATGTTTGTATGATCTAAAAATATTTGTTTCGGAATTTGGGTGTTTTCTATGTATAATATGTATGTATTTACAAAAAAAAGTATATAAGTATTTGTATCAGTTGTCCAGTTCCCATAACACAAAGTCTCAAGCAAAGCACACCGTGTGGTTTTAGTCGGTTCGAGTCCGACACACCGCCCCGCGGCAAGCCCCGGTGGGGTGACGGTACGAGGGGATTTCCACACGATAAAAAAAAAAAAACTCAAGCAAAGCAGAGCTTGTCGTTGTGTGTTAGATGTCCGAAATATGTATTTATTTATATTCCTTAATTCATCAGCTATCTGCCAGTGAAGGTCCCGTCAAAATCGGTCCAGCTGTTTCAGAGATTAGCCGTAACAAACAGAGCATTTAGTGAAAAGCTGTTAATTTGAAATTACAAACAGACACTTCAATTCTATTTATTTGTATTAATTTTAATAAGGTCAAGTCGCATTAAGAAAATAGTTACGCATCGTTGAATCGTACAAGCCCCTCACCTTAACCAATCAGATTCGAAGCTTTTGTACGAAACAATAATATTTCTTGGAACAAGATCGGTCGAGGGGCGAAGCTTGATTGAAACGTCACTATTTTCTCAACGCGAATCGACTACGTCACACGAAGTTTCTTTGTATCATGAAACACCCAAAAAATATATAATACGATGGTTTACAGTCCGGTGGTGGAAATACTGGTAAATTTTATGTCAAAATAATAATTCCAATCAAAAGCTGTACAAAATTATGACTTCACCCCGCTGTTATATCCCCATTTGTTCTTATTATTTGATTTCGCAATTAAAAAATCATCAAACGTAAAAATAATAGGTAATCTTCGTTTTTTCCAAGTCGCAAATTATGGAATATTGTCATCATTAGTGACTAAGCACTTATTTTCAATTTTTATTTTTAAAGTCAAATTTTAGACCACCATACTAATTATATATCTTTTTTGTCTTTAAGATTCTAGTCTAGAATATGTTATTCAGGCGACAATAGTCACACGATAAAGAATAATGTAGCGTGACGCACATTGCACGAGCAAAATAATTCTTATTTGTTACGGTTATACACGTAAAGTCCAGTCGACAAACGTTGGAGTCGTGAGGCATGCTAGCATTCATATACCTACGTTTTAAAGTATGAAATTTTGAAAAATAAATGTCATTTCGTCACCGGTTTGCTTAACATACGAAAAAGAACACATATTTTTGTCTTCTTTTGTATTTCAGTCTTCAAGTATTTGAGATTGATGACACGTTTTTCGATGATTTTTTTTTTCAATTGTCAAAAGGTAAAAAAAACCTTCAATTTTTTTTTGTTATTTGTACATTGGCTACCATACCATCGATGTAATTTAAACAAAATGTAACGAAATGGATTGTGTAGAAAACTGACCTGCGTGTGGTATGTGGCGTGGTACAAGCGATAGGCGAGAAGCGCAGCGGAGAGCGTGAGTAGTGCGGCAGCGGCGATCAATGTTCGCCAATACCGCGGGGAAGACGCTCCCGCGCCCGCGCTCGCTCCAGCTCCGCCCGTGAGCAACGCCGGCTGAATCACTGCCGCACCTGATGCTACATATAAAGATACACTGTTAGTCTACTGATACAGTAACTTGTATGAAAAGTGTATTTTTGGGTACTATATCAACACTATATATACAGACCGACAGTGCATATTGTACTAGGTACAGTTTTTTTATGTATAACCCTGCCAAAATGTTTCTACTCTGCCTGATGCCTGATGGAAAGCATAAATAGAATCCAAGAGTGGTGGTCACCATACTCACTGCGAATGTACGCATCATTGGTGTTTATTCATGTACGACAAGTTTCAATTAATAGTTTATTAAGAGACAAAGTACGTCACAGAGATCAAAATTTGTATAAAGAATATTGATTTAATAAACTACAAACTAAAAATAAATATGAAAATAGGCCTGTTGCTATGGTGTATTAAAATGTTTATGTTCAGAACTACAGTGCTACGACTCTGAATATCTATCATTGAACTTTATCATTCTTCTAATCTCTTTTAACTTTTTCAACAATCGTCCGACAATGCAAATAGAATTATATTCGAGATAAAACAACTTTTAATGGATTAAATTTAACATTTTAAGCCAGCAAAACAGTAAATTTTTAAAAAGACCAATGTTTTAGTTCCATTTTTTCCAGGTAACCTTATGCTAAACAAATATGGTATGTACCGGCCTACTTTCCTCTTGACTTACTTTCATATTTCATATGAAATGAAAATATTTTTTTAAATAGTAGGTAAATGAAGAGGTAGATCTTTGAAGGTAGTAGAGCCACGCTGATTTCAGCACGAACAGGCCGGGGGGCGGTACTACCCTCGCACAGAAAATCAACGTAAAATGACAGCGATCGTGCTGTTGTGTTTCGTTGGTGAGTGCGAGACCGGAGGCCCAATGATGCCGAAACATCACTAGCCCGCCATGGTGTGGGTCACCATGCTGCATTTTCTGCATTCGCAGTATGATGACCACCACTCTTGGATTCTGCTTATGCTTTCCATCAGGCATAGTAGAGTCATTTTGGCAGGACCTAACATAAAAAAAGAAAAAAAAAGAGGTACGTCAAATTACAATGAGGTCTACCAAGGACCGGCAATAGATTAAAAATTGTAAAATACAATACGCTTAATTTTTTTCAGATGGTCTGAACCTGTCGTTTCATGAAAGAATGAGGATAGATGTATCAAAGAAAAGAAAATCATGACAAATAAATAAGAATAGAGTGTTATATACCTGCAGTAATAATAGCCTCAGACTCTCGCCTCACTGGTGGTGTCGCAGCGTCGTGGTGGTCACCGCCCGCTGAACTGCTGTCGTCTTCTGGAGAATACTCTGATACTTCTAGCTCCACTTCTGATGCTGGAAGGTCCTGTAACCAGACGAATCCAATGAAACTTCGGACCTCAATTACAATAATAAATAAATTAATAAATATTTTGGACATCTAACATACAACGCCATCTAGTCCCAAGCTAAGCAGAGCTTGTGTTATGGGTACTAGACAACTGATATCAATACATATATACTTTTTTTTGTAAATACCTACATATTATACATAGAAAACACCCAAACTCCGAAACAAATATTTGCAGATCATACAAACATTTGGTCCGACCCAGGAATCGAACCCGAGACCTCAGGCACAGCAGTCGCATGTGCTCCCACTGCGCCACCGAGGCAGTCAATATGTATACTACATTCATGTGGTGACATATTTAGAACTCTAGAGTGTCACCACTTCATTCATCGAATGGGTGCTGTAAGAGAACATAAAGGAAACAAAGTACGCAGTACAAAATCACTGTACAGAGAAAGATAACTTGAAACAAACCTTATACCAACCCGACTGACCAGCGTGTTATAGTAGGTCAATAAATTATAGTTTAAAAAACTAAAAAACACGCTTTAATAGCAATCGAACTAAAAAGTAGAAAATAATTTTAATGTAAAAAGCGTGGGGTGATTTTTTGAAAATATTTCAATTATGTCGCCAATATAATGTATATCAATAATGTTTTTAGTTTGGTATATTTACAAAAGCGTGTTCGTTTAGTTTTTTAAAACTATTTTTTTTAGATTTTTTTCACATTATTGTATTGTCATCGGCCCTTGACCCCTGTGCAAATTTACAAGTTAATCACACTCCTAGAAGTAGGTGAAAATAAAGTTAAAAGATTTTGTTACATACATACATACAGGTCAAGCTAATAAAAACGTGTTAAAAAAAAGATAATGATGTCTAGTAAAAATCGAGTGCAATATTAATAGATTTGGACTTAATAAAGCCTAAACAATTATAGGAGTCAGACTTTATCAATGGTAACCTCATGTGAATACAAAACACTTTTCCTACAATTCTAATTGTGAGAAAACTACACATTTGTAAACAGGAAACTAAATCAAGATTCAAATTTCGGTGTCAACTAGCAAAATAGGAAGTATCAAATCAATGTCAACTTCATTAAGGTGTCATTTTTAAGGCTATACATATGCATTAAGTATCATTTACGCACGTAAATTAAAAACATTCCATTTTTCGAAATCTGGAAAACTAGGCAGTGCCTATGCTACGGTAACGCGACTTGCTATAAACATCTTTTTTTACTTAATGACACAATTGTCTGTCGTGGGTAAGAATATACGATTTTGTCTCACCACTAAAGATCATAACTTACTGTCTGTCAAGTATATTACCCGAATATTTTGGATAACGATTCGTATCATTACCCAAAATATTTCATACTAGCTGACCCACGCAACGTCGTTTACGTCTCCTATTGCCCGTAGCGTAGAAATTTTCCACCGTTTTTGTAACATTCTTCATTGATGCTCCTAATGGTCTTAGCCTATAACCTTCCTCGATAAATGGGCTATCTAACACTGAAAGAATTTTTCAAATCGGACTCGCGGTTCCTGAGATTAGCGCGTTCAAACAAACAAACAAACTATTAAGCTTTATAACATTAGTATAGATTAAAGACCATGTGTTTGCACATGGTCCTTCGAGCTATACTAAAGTTGTTTTCAAAATTGTATTTAAATTAATCCTTGCAACTTACTTGTGGTTTATTAGGCATAGCTTGCTCAGGTGTTCTAGCTGCTTTCCAAACATGCATCATAAGCTTATACGTGGAATCCCTGGAAAGCAGGGAACCGAACACGTGTCGCTCATCCCGGGTGCAAACTCCAACGGCATTAGGAATGATACGCGCAACCTTCTCCTTTGTTATCCGGAGAACTGATATTGTTGGTATTAGGAGCTGAAAATAATACAATGACTTTGATAATTTATTTCCAATGTCGTCAGCTAGATATAACTTAAGTTAGTGCTATATTTAATAATGTACCACGACTGGTACCGTAACGAATTTCGTCTCAAAAAGCAATCAATTTTAAAATATCTAAGAGACTTGGCAAAAAGGATTACTACAACATAAAATAGGATTAATATTTATGGATTTAATAGATTGCGTTTGCTAAATCATTTGCATTGCAAACGCAGTCTATTAAATCTTAACTATCTCGATTGGGTGAGGCTGACTCAGTTAAAGTTGCTCACCTTGGTCACGTAACCGAACACATTCGAGTAGAAAGCGAAGTAATTCTTGGTGATGTACAAGTGACCTTGCAGTAAAAGATCTCCCACTAACGCGCACGAATAATCTGTAATAAAAATGTATTAATTAATTTAAACAATAGGAAATTCTCTTCTGATTAATTAAAGCTAATGGTTTCACTTTCACCATTTGTTTCTTCTATTCTCACCATCATAACCTTTTTATTATTTAATTATTATTTACTGAAATTTAAAAAGAATTTCTTTTTTAAAACAGACTGATTGAAAATGGAAAATTAGACTTCTTCATACAGAACTATAAATAGAACAAATATACAGTCAAATTTCCATTCATACAGATAGAAACAAAATGAGGTCTTTGTACATAGCAAATGACAACATTATGAACCCATTTTTTTTCTTATCAGCAGCGGCTTTTGAGGCAAAGAGGTCAGGATACGAGAATAATATGTTGGTAATTAATTTTAATAATTCCACTTTGACATTCAAGCCCCCAAGGCAAACACAATACGAAGAATATGTGTCATTTGATGTTGACATTCAAACTATCTGTAGATAAAAACCTCTTAATCACTCACAATACTCAACGGAAATAAATTTAATATATATATAATATATAACGTATCTATTATATATGTATAATTCTCGTGTCAAGTTGTTGCTCACGATGATCTCCGAAACTGTCACAAATTGTGTTTTGGATTAATTATTTTGCTGGCGTGCCTTAGATAGGATAGTTAATACTACGCTTAGACCAATACACGCAAAACACGCAAACGAAGTTGGTTTTCATCATGATATTTGTAGGTCAAACTAAAAACAAACCCAAAATTTTAATTTGATTAAATAAATTAAATTATTAAAAGAGACAACTCCCGCATTAGGAATAAACATCCTGTGTCGCAGGGGACTTTACAGACATACATGAAACGGACACAATTAACACCGAGACTCAGAACAACAATTTGTGGATCACACAAAGTGTTGTCCCGTGTAGGATTTGAACCCACAACACTTGGCAAATTGGCAAGCGGCGTAACCACTAGGCCAACCGTGCAGTCTTTTATGACTAAGTTTTTTGAAAGGATGCAATTAATCGGTCTGACATCGACGTGTAGTTAAGAACGTAGGCAACATACGGTATTTTACACAGCCCTAATAGACCAAGAGCCCACGACAGCCAGACTTTCGTTATTTTATAAAGGCTGAAAGTTTTTCTGTGCATGACCCCTATATAGGTAAGAACGACCAGCGACTATAGAGTTTGGGTTGTGGTTATTTTGGCAGATAACAGGTAGTAAAGGTGTATAAAATAGTACCTAATTTTCGTTAAAGTATAAAGCTCATTTTTTTATATTTACTTCCGGATAACTTTAGAAATCTTGTCATCCATTGCCGGACACTTATGACAATTGCTACCCCCTGCCAGACACCCCTAAACTTTAATAAATTATAGTTAGTTAAAAAGGAGGAGGGTCCATGTTCCACTGTATGTACTTTTTTTTTTTTTATGTATGTATGTAATTATTGTGGACCGATTTTCATTATTTTTTTTGTATTCGAAAGTGTTTGCTCCCAATGTGGTTTCATTGCCACCATTACTGGATCTGATGATGGGATCCCATGGAAATCGAGGGAAACCCTCATTTTTTTCAGGCACGTACTATGTTTTTGTATATTTTCTGAAGTTACTCCAGTATTTGCGTCTGGTAGTCATCATTTCATGATGATGAGCTGATGATATAAGAAGCAACTCCTTAGCGGTTAGGAGTTGGAGGATAAATCTTCAAATGTCATATGTAGTTATGTTACCTAAAACTTAACAGTAACAACTAAAGGTATAGATACGTATGAAATTGAAAGAATTATCCTCCAACTCCTAACCGTTGAGGAGTTGTACCTTCCATCATTAGCTTACCTAAATAACTTGAAAGAATACGACTAAAGGTAACATAACTACATATGACATTTGAAGATTTATCGTCCAACTCCTAACCGTTAAGGAGTTGCATCTTACATCATCAGCTCATCATCATGGAATGATGACTACCAGACGCAAATACTGGAGTAACTTCAGAAAATGTACGAAAAACATAGTACGTGCCTGAAAAAAGTTAGGGTTTTCCTCGATTTCCCTGGGATCCCATCATCAGATCCAGTAATGGTGGCAATGAAACCACATTGGGAGCAAACACTTTCGAATACAAAAAAAAAATTAAAATCGGTCCACAATTGACGGAGTAATCGGTGAACATACATAAAATAAAAAAATAAAAAAAAAGTACATACAATGGAACATAGACCCTCCTCCTTTTTGGAAGTCGGTTAAAAATTTAGATTTTATACTATAACGAAAGTATAACTATAATTTATTAAAGTTTAGGGGTGTCTGGCAGGGGGTAGCAACTGTCATAAGTGTCTGGCAATGGATGACAAGATTTCTAAAGTTTACCCGAAGAAAATATGAAAAAATTGAGATTTATACTTTAACGAAAATTAGGTACTATTTTATACACCTTTACTACATGTTATCTGCCAAAGTAACCACAACCCAAACTCTATATTCGCTGGTCGTTCTTACCTATATAGGGGTCATGCACAGAAAAACTTTCAGCTTTTATAAAACAACGAAGGTCTGGCCGTCGTGGGCTCTTGCTCTATAATTAAATGACAGACTAAACTGTTAATGAGCGATGTTTATGGCATAAGGCATTTAAACCAATGCTCTAAAGTTTGCGTCTAAATAAGACTACCAGATAAAACTATAATTTAATATAAAATACCATAGCAGATAAATATAGTTAATTAATATACTTTAGTATAAACTGAATATATAAATTAATAGCAACCGAAAACAGCGAAGACGTTTATAGATTGCATCAGTTTAGTTTTAATGTCGAAGTTTGAGAGCATCTGGCACGTTTTGAAACAATTGTAATGATTATAAAAAGCAGCTACTACTGGAATCGGTAACATTACTATGATTTAAAGGAGAAGGAAAGTTCTGGGCCCAACAGTTAACTAGTTGAAATATGTTTATAAAAATACATTATATTTTTGTGATTGAAATTACAAAATATAGCAGCATTTTTCTATCTAGAAAACGAGTAATTAACATTTTTGTCTTTCAAAATATAGAATCGATAAATACCATATTCGATTTCCTAATCATCGAGTTTAAAAAAATTAGTAAAATGCTAAAAAGTTTAAGGAAATTCACTAAATTGGTATTTCATTATTATATTTTTAAATAGTTTCCTGTGATGTATAATATTTTGAGGTAGATTAATTATATTATGACGAAGAACCTAAGAATTAAAAAGATCGTATAAACATCCAAATTGTGTTTCACAATCGATAATATACCGTGAATCAAGATTTTTGTTTTTTACACCTGTCAACACTGATCATCGATGTCAGGTATGTCAAAATTCAAAACAACACTCGTTCGTTTTTTTTGGTTCGGAGTGCGCTGCGTTTATTGTTTATTCTAAATTTCTAATAATTTCGGCTTTATAACAGACTATACGACTGATTGCTATTTTGGATTACCTGGCTCACTATTTTGGACTACCGATTACGCCTATCGATTGGATATTGACGACATGGATCGCTGTGTGAATTGTGCCTTTGCGACTAGTCGCAATAATTCTATTGGCAGAAGAATCTTGTATGACGAGGCGATATTAGCACCTGCACAGTTTTTAGATAATATATTATTAATTATTGAAGACGAATAAAAACATTTTGTAGACATGATTCATTGGTGTTTTATTTTTCTTTCATATCTCCCTTTTTGCCTTAAGAGAAGGTAAGAATAAATTATGGCACATACATAAGATATAAGTAGCTAATTATAATCATCTTTAATCATAATTATAATCATAATAATTGTTTATTTATATTATCTATTACCAACTACTATTATCAACTTATGTATGAGATGATGATAGCTGAAAAGTATAATACTGCAGTGCGGCGGCAGACAGAAAAATGCAATCGAAAACTTATAAATACGGCTTGCTGTAATACTAATTAAGGTTTCTGGGAGTGTAAACATCCCCCAACATTAACATTTATGGTTTATAACTCGAACTCTCGGCATAAGACTTTAAAAATAATTAGAAAGTAACCTAAAGAAAACTACCATATTGAGCCATAACCTCACTATTACTATATTTTTGATTTTCATGTATCTTGGTTCCTGGATAGCCAAATTTTACCAAATTTTCAGTTTAGATTTGTATTATATCATGTTTGAAATAAGGCCACTTTTATTGAGTTAACACGTGGGCCCAAGAATGTATAGAGCGCTTTCATTCTCCTTTACCTTTAGTCACACGGCTAGACATTTCACTGTTTTCATTTTGTTTGTTTTGTATATTGTTTCTTTTTGGTGTTTAATCAGAGTTAAATATCTTATTTTTCTTTTACGTGTGACTAATAAATGTGTTCTTTCTTTCTTCTTCTTTCTATTTACAAAATAATTAAACTTTCTAAGCGCCTTTAATGATAATTATATTTATTAAAAATACCTTTATCCAATAGTTTTTAGTAGGATTCTAAATCTATATCACTAAGGATCTTAACAATCTAACATAAGTAATATATCTTTGTACATTACGGCTAATCACGAGTCATATACATAAATATACTCATTAGCAGTAATATACTGGTAGAGAGCGATGGATATAAAGTTGTGGATATCCGTAAACCGTAAACGATACTCGTCGGTACGCGATTTTGGCGATTAAAATCGACCAATTAAACCATCGAAAAGGAATATCAGATTCATCCTAGATCTAATTTATCGATCAAAGAACGGCTTTTGCATTATATGAGTAAAACATATACATGACATAATGTTTTTTTTTTTATGGAATAGTGAGCAAACGAGCAGACGTATCACCTGATGATAAGCGATTACCGCCGCCAGAGACGTCACTAGTGCGTTGCCGGCCGAAGGGGGAGGGGTTTTGGGTATGGGCCTCCAGTATCCTCACTCACTCAGTGAAACACAGCGCAAGCGCTATTTTACACCGGTTTTCTGTGCCTTTTTTTGGAAATGTTATATGCTGCGCAGTAGCGAAATAACCGCTAACTCGCTAAAAGACTCCCAGGACTGGATACGCCAATTGGCGAAATTTAAATTTTTCGCAATTTCAGCTTGCCTAAGAACCTTCTTAAAATTTGTCATCAGCTCTTGGACTGTTATGTAATTTTAACATTAATATTACATCTCATTCAAGTTTTACCTTACAACAACTCGTTACAACTACGGTAACTGGTTTTAATAGAACTGGATGTAATATAGATGTTGATAATAAAATTATGATGTAGGAATGTTCTAATGTTTTGTCCAACTTACAATTAAGCACTTTCTCCTCTGGCCCCACTTGCGGGAAGTGTCTCTGGAACTTTTTCTGCCGCGACTTGCTGGGCAGCTTCCCATCTTTGGTGTCTGACGTATCACCCGCTAGTGACGTATTTAACGCTGCTGCCCGCACTGAAGGTGCTGACCCCGATAGGGGTTTTAGTGTTTGCCTGCAACAATTGATAATACGATATTAAAAATAACCTAGATATTAATTGAAAATTGTTTGGTCTGTATCCGATGAAAATTGGCAGAGATATTCAGACTCGTATAATTTATTACAAACTATTTCCAGAGAAGTTATATTATTTTAATTTAAAAGCATTTTATTGCTTTGAACAAGGTAGTAGAGCCACGCTGATTTCAGCACGAACGGGCCAGCTCGACCGGGCCGTTACTATCCTCGCACAGAAGATCAACGTAAAATGACAGCGTTCGTGCTGTTTTGTTTCGTTGGTAAGTGGGAGACCGGAGGCCCAATGATGCAGGAGCATCGCCGCCATGGTGTGGTTTACCATGCTACATTGTCGCATATTCTGCATTCGCAATGAGTATGGTGACCATCACTCTTGGATTCTGCTTATAATTTCCATCAGGCAGAGTAGAGTCATTTTGGCAGGCCCATATACATACACAAAAATTATAATAATATATAACTACATACTCCAAGCTAGCCCCTTACCTTATCTTGACTTTTATTTTTATACAAACATATTTCTTTCTATAATACAATTGCAAGTCTGCCGTACTAATTCGCGTAAGAGAAATTCCGGTCAATGATGAGAAACCGTGAAGCGACTCTCCGTATTCTTAAACCGTCAACACACGGAAATGTATTAAATAATAGTGTGATGTATTAAACGTAATGCATAATATATTAAACGGGTTTTTTTATGGAACAAGGGGCATACGAGCAGACGTATCGCCTGATAGTAAGCGATTACCGCCGCCCATGGACACCCGCAACACCAGAGGCGTCACAAGTGCGTTACCGGCCTTTGGGGCATGGTGGGAGGGGTTGTGGTATGTGCCCCCGGTATCCTCACTCACTTGGTGAAACACAGCGCAAGCGCTATTTCACACCGGTTTTCTGTGAGGCAGTGGTATCACTCCGGTCGAGCCGGCCCATTCGTGCCGAAGCACGTTATAGCCCTCACTTAGCATTCTAATCTTAATGCTCTTTTTGTCTAGTGTTTTAGACAAGCATCGAGTGCTATGTAGTTTGGAGGAGTGCTATGTAGTTTGGAGGAGTGCCAATAGAGTTCATTTAGATTACAAAGAAGATTATTTGAGACAAAATTGCTAATAAAAAGATAAAAATTAAGTAATTTGGTTCTGAGTGCATGGGTCATCGTGAGAAAACCCTTTTCGCTCTAAATACTCAACAACTACAGGTTGAGAATATTAAAATAAAGAAACCTATGCATGGCATCTATTTCCGTCTCCACACGGCTTTGTCGAAGTTGGTAAAAAGAAAAATATGCGTGTCCTATGTTTTATTTTATGCTTTTATTTTAAACTGTTCAAATAAATATACATATATATTTATTAATATATTAAGAACATTTTGCAATAACAAGCCCTTTGTTAGAATTTCGCACAAAACAACATAATATATAAACATAATTATATAAAAACTGTTCAATTTGGTGCTGGAACTAATCTAATACATTTTCCGGAGTACGCATACAAGTTAACATACAATGACTAATTATAAAAATAACTAATTAACGAACATAATTATTAAATGTCGTTCCCATGTGGGTAATTAAAAAAGGTTTATGTGTTGTCGCATATGTAGTTGCTATATGTATATGAGTATATGTGTAGAGTATCTCTATAACGATTCAAAAGTATTTTTCTTTGTCCGATCATGATGCAGCAAGTATGTTTGCTGTAGAGTTTAAAAAAAATATAGATATGCTTTCCAATTCATGTAATAAAAAAATATTAACGGCGCCAATAGCTAACATCAAAAAAGAGTTGGATGTGTCGATGAGATTGCCAAAGATAAATAATGAAGCAACATTTAAAATTATCAATGGACTGAAAAATAACAAAAGTCCGGGATTAGATGGAATTAGAGCAACCGACATAAAAAAATTGAATAAAGAAATAACACCCGTAATTACACATTTGATCAATAGATGCATCGACACATCGTGTTACCCAGACGATTTAAAACTGGGACTAGTGCGCCCTATCTTTAAGAAAGGTAATCATGACAACTGTAATAACTACCGCCCTATCACTATACTGTCCTGCGTTGACAAGATAATTGAGAGGTATTTAGGGGACCAACTGAGCCATTTCTTACGCTCGCAACAAATTATTCACACTAAACAATATGGTTTTCAAAAAGGGAGAAGTACCTCTCAATTATTGTGTCAATTCACCAATGAAGTTAACGAGCACCTGAATGATAAACGTCATGTGCTCGTTATCTTTGTTGATTTCAGCAAGGCATTTGATATGCTCCAATATGAGGTATTGTATGAAGGGTTGGAGAGGGCTGGTATACGTGGGCCACTGTTACAACTTTTTAAAAATTACCATCAAAATCGATACACGAGAGTTAAAGTGGGAGATAAGTATAGCAATAAAATGATCACAGATAAAGGTACTGCACAAGGCTCAATAATTGGTCCAAATGAATACATAATTTACGTAAATCAAATGTGCAACTTGTTTGAACATGGCTCCGTATATCAGTTTGCTGATGACACTTGTCTTCTGGTGGCTGACAAAGACATTAAAACCGCTGAGCTAAAACTGCAGGATAATTTTAATAGAATGTGTCAATGGGCGCACGACGTTGGCTTAGTGATAAACGCTCAAAAAACAAAACTTATGTGTATTCAATCCTCACATAAAAACAGCTGCCACACGCCAAATATTCTAGCACACGATCATGAATGTCTGCATAACAACTTTATGTGTAGGCAGGACAGTACGTGTATTACATTAGAAACAGTACAGGAGCACATGTATGTAGGACTTATAATAGACAATCGATTTAACTGGGGTGCACATATAGACCACGTCTGTAAAAAATTGCGAGCTATACTGAGTAAACTGTATATACTAAGGTACAAAATGCCATATGAAACTTTACGCCTCTTATATCTGGCACTGGCAGACTCAGTTATCAGTTACGGATTGTGTAGTTACGGCCGAACTTACAAAAGTTATGTCGAAAAGATATACAATTTACAATTAAGAATGTTAAAAGCTATTGTGCCACCAAAATTAAAATTTAGATTTCAAGATAATTATAAGCAATTATTCCAACACTGTAATGTATTACCAATACAATGTAAAATTAAAATGGCTATTATGAAGGAAGAAATTGCGAATATAGATCAGCTCTGTGTACGAACACGTAATTGTAACTTGAGACAACTACCAAATTTAAAAAAATATACCTTGCCAAAATTTAATAATTTATATGGCACCAGAATATGCCGGTACATATTGCCTGATATATTAAATACTATACCAGAGCATATAGTACAAAAATATATAACAAAGGATAATTATAAAGAAATAACGAAGAAATTCCTAATGGACAGCATAGCTTAGCATACACACGTGTGTGGGTCTTATTATGTTGTCTATTAGTCTTTGTATATGCGCTTGCCGTCCCTAACCTTATTTGTGTTTGTGTTTTGTGTATATTTTGCTAAACTGTTTAAATCTGATATTGCTAAGTTACTTATTGTTTACTAATGGACCAACTCCCTCTCGCCTAAAAACCCCCGTGGTTTAAGCGGGAGATTCTGTTTTTTGTATATCTGTAGATATGTTTTGATCAATAAAAAAAAAAAAAAAAAAAAAAAAAAAAAAGTATTGATATACTTAATAGTTATCTATGTGTCCACGGTATTGTGATACTAGATAATCCTTCCTATTATATTGTTGTGCGTTCGTGCAGGTCTTAGAAACATGATGCTCTTGCTAGAATCTTGCATTGTTTAACTACTTACTTCCTCTACTAGTCTCTCATATCAATTCACTTATCAATTCCCTACATAGTTTGCAATCTCAGCTAATTTTCAACTCTATATTAACTAGCTATTAGTGCCAAGTTTATCAGTTTTCATTTTGATACGATCAATATCAAATTTGACTGCACGTTTGGCCTAGTGGTTTAACGGTCACCACGCCGTTTCCTACTTCGCCAAGTGTCGTGGGTTCAAATCCCACGTAGGACAACACTTTGTTTGATCCACAAATTGTTGTTCTGAGTCTGGGTGTTATTTGTGTCCGTTTCATGTATGTTTGTAAAGTTCCCCGCGACACAGGATTTATTCCTAGTGCGGGAGTTGTTATTTAAAAAAAATAAAAAAAATAGCGAGATATTCTAACACCCAGCTAATCAAGAAAGAAAGCAGGTCACTTTCGCAATAAGTTTGACTTATTGTACATAAATATTCCATTTTCCTTTTTCTTTCTTTACAAACACAGATGAAAAATGAAAATAAGTTTCTTCTAATTGTCTCTCTCAACGATTCCTACAATGTATGTCACCTAACAAAATTGATCGATGTTAGAATGTTCTCTGAAGTTGCTAAGAACTAACCCCCTTATACATAAACGACGTTATTCAAGTTTAAGCGACGGTTATGTGTTATTGCTAACTTTAAGTTAGTTGGTTTAAAGTAGAATGTAACACATAACTGTTGCTTCAAGTTAAATAACTTTTATGAATAAGGAGATAAAATTTTCCATATACCGTGGGAGAGCCACGCTTAGGCATGAATGGGCCGGCTCGACCGGAGTGATACCACGGCCTCACAGAAAACCGGTGTGAAATAGTGCTTGCGCTGTGTTTCACCGAGTGAGTGAGGATACCGGAGGCCCATACCCCAACCCCTCCCCCTATCCCCCCACCCCATCCCCCAAAGGCCGGTAACGCACTTGTGACGCCTCTGGTGTTGCGGGTGTCCATGGGCGGCGGTAATCGCTTACCATCAGGCGATACGTCTGCTCGTTTGCCGGTCTATTCCATAAAAAAAAAAAAAAAAAAAAAATATATATATATAAAAAAAAAAGATGGCACAAGACCTCATCAGAAAAACAGTTATTAGTCATGATACTGATACAGAATAATGTTTTTTTAATATGACCCCTGAACAGTTCTTGTATCGTATCGGTTACATCTGATGAAATCAATTAAGCATGAACCTAATCGTTAGCTATTGGTATTTCACAATGAAAGATATTGTAACCAGCATCATATCTTTCGATTCAAATCAATACTTTAGATAATATAGTTTCTCTAGCATTAGCACAAATTCAGAGCACAGACACTGCCGCTATATAACATAGGCAGCATATCATTGTTGCGTATGTACTAACTTTTTATTTTGGAAATGACTGATCGCACTCGATTATTTTATCTTTGTATTTTTTAACTTTTTTGTGCATCTACATTTAAGTGATAGTTACATAACTCTTTAGCTTTCCAGAATTATAATTTTACTGTTATTAAACTAAGATACATTTAAAAACGATATACTTGTCTTTTTACAGTCAATTTACGATCATATTCATGTTAGATATATACTGTTACATGTTATCAGTGAAAAGCAATAAATTTGGTATTGTACTTCTGATATTTTCAGGCCAGTTATAACAATACATCTATAATATTTAACTGAGAGAGTGACCTTCTTGTCTACTGAAATTCTTTCATATTTTGTTACATTTACAAGGGCAAGGCGTCGAGTCAGTATTTAATAAATATGTGTATATTATATGAAGGCGGTTGCTGCACTATATACCTATGTGTTATAGTACTGCAGCGTCTGTAACGGTGCGTACAATCATCAAACCAAGTAGCGCGTAACTGTCAATCCAATTCCTCGAAGTACTTTAAAAAATGATTTGAGGAAGACACCACAGTATTCAAGCTACGTGACTATTGTTACGTAATAACTCATTGAATTTGCTATGATTTTTTTAGGATACTACATTGATTCCTTACTTTTAAAAAAAAACAAGCAGATTCTGACCATGCATGAAGACAACTGGCCGGACAATAGCTCTGCAAGAAGAAGGAATACTTGACACATAATGTCCTAGCCGATAACGGCCACGGCGGCCTGTCTCAACGGAGACCAGCCAACTACGCAGGAGATATTGTAGTGCACAAGTGTGGGCGCAAACACAGGTGCACTTTCTGTTCCCTCTCTCTCATAATCCGGTGGGACGGTTAACCGACACGATCGGGGAGAGATCAGGCGCAGGAACGACAGCTTTACGTGCTCTCCGAAGCACGGGGGTTCAGACCCCAACTTCCAAACTCCGAGCTGTTATTAAGTATATTTCTATAATCAGAAAAACTCATTAACACATTTGGCCCAACCCGGGATTCGAACCCGAGACCTCTTGATCGGCAGTTGCATACGTCAACCGCAAGACCAACGAGGCAGTTAAGACACAAACCCTATACCGACCCGACTGACAAGCATGGTATGGTATTGTAAACCAAAACCTCCTTTAAAAGGAAAGAGTCCTATGTCCAGTACTGGAGTATTAAAGGTCCTTTGACAACAACCTTTGAGGATGCCATAAGGAGAAACCGGTCAGGTGTAACTTTAATTAAAATAGTGGAATAAGTACAAGTGAGTTTCATTCTAAAATGTATTACAACAAGTTCCATCAAGTGCCGACAATCGAGAGTATAAATTATTAAAGGTTGTTGATAATTCAGATTCCAAATTCTCTATTAATATTTTTTGACATTATGCGACATTTCTACGTAATGTCAAGAGATTTGAATGATCATGTTAATCTGAATCATCTGATTGAATACTTTGAGAAAAAATATTTTCTTGTTCCCTTTTTTTTGTGTTTTAAAAATAATCACGACAAAATAGGAAGAGATGATAGATATGTATTGCTCTGTAGATTTATCCTCCGGTAAATTGGCATAACTCCTTAATCAGTGTACAAAAAACGTTTATGTAGCCTTGCTTCGCTATGAGATGTAATCGTGTAGTAATCAGTCATAACTCATATCACTCATCTTGCTGCCTTGCGCAGGTATTTATGTATAACGAATATCATAAGCTGATATTTTGTTTGGGCAAGTTAACCGTTTAGGTAATTGCAGTAGGACAACAATACATTTGTTACCTTTCTAAATAGTACAGGCTTTAAAGAAATTTGTCAAATAACTCACTATTTTGTCACGATCATCATGAACTGGCATCGCGTCGAGTGAATTAATATAGCGCATATGATTAAATAGCACACCATATCATATAAATTGTAATTTTAGTACCAGCTGACCTATAATGTTTACCTAAGTTTTATGCTAGGGTGATGTCATAAAACTGAATAGCGTGAACATATTAAATCTTAAAACTTTTCCGCTTGTTGAGGATAATGTTATGCATATAATTACTAGTACAGAGCACTAATTAGGCCAAAATTTTATTCCAGTTTTTAAGCTATTGCATAGCTTTTATCGCGGGCTTTGGGGCCTTTGTGCAGAAATTCTGTAACAAAAAACCTGACACCCGCACGGATCGAGATGAGCTGCTCCGAACGAAGAATCAACGAATCTGTGTCCGAACGACGAATCAACGAATGTTTCTGGCGAATGGACAGAGACAGAAACGAATCTGAGTCACTGTCACGCACGAACATACCGCTTAAAAAATATATGTAATTGCATAAGTTGATAAAGATGCTATGCAATAGCTTTATCGCGGCAGTCCCCGAGTGCCACACGTATTTTTTTTATTAAGAAAAACTATAAATCTTATTTTACAATCGGACTAATGAAGGTGAGGTTATTGTGGTAAACGGTATACAAACCTTTCAAGCTTGTATTTATTCTGGGAGACATTAGTTAAGAGACACCTCGGACTGGTGATGTTTAATTGAACAATAGTTTAATCACGGCCTTCTGACATCCACCATCTAACTGGTATCAGTCGATAGCTTGTCTTAAAACTGGGCCCACTAATTATCGCACATTTCTTGTACTAGAGCTACCTACAATTTAGTTTATGAAATGCGCGTAAATTCAAGATCAAATAGTCAGGACACTATCTGGTCCAACAATAACACATGGTCCAGACCAAAGATTAGATAAATATATTTTTTTAAATTAAAACACATTTAATATGTAAATGCGTCAAAATAACAAAAACATGTTTATCAAAAGAAAGAGATTTTTAATGAATAATGAACCTCCAAATTCACAACCTTGGCGGATTACAGCTCGATGGTTTACGTGGAACACTTGTATATATTAATAACTTATCGGCCCGGGAACTTTCCTTGTGCAATTGGGTCCAGCAGTTACTATGTAGTTTTTCCTGTTTACGGAATTCGCCAAGGATCAAAAGTAAAACTTAAAAAATATATATACTAGTATATACGTATCTATGTAAAATTCCTTTCCATTTTCAGACGTAATTGAAAACAATACAAAGACATAACTGTAATAGATCAACGAAAGTAATACATGGCTGAAAAATCAGTTAAATCGAGTTTTTCAGACTTATACATACAGTTTAGTTTTTATCTGAAACGTATTGAAAACCGAAAACAGAAGCATTTGTAACAATATTTATAAAACATACTGAATATAACAAGTGCATTTCCTTAAATTGTGTAATAATCTGCATGTTGGCGAATTTGTTTCTGGAAAATTTAAAAAGAAAGCATTACCTTTACAAAATATATAGATAATGCATTATTGAGGTTAGCAAGAGATCTATTCAAAGAAGAAAAACATTGTTTATTGTGTTTGAGACAGACAATTTGAGAGTATTTGACGTAATGCATAGGTACATAATATATATTCAATTTAGCACTACGCTGCGCCTTGTATTATACAAGCAGAATATAATCACATTATGCATACAGCGAGAGGTCTTGCAATGGGCCCTCCATATACAAATTGAATTTACAGATTTGTAAATGCAGTTGGAGGAAATTTACAAATCAATGTGATACTTGGTCCATATAGATGACGTTTATCCATATATTTTAAGGAATTATTAATATTTTAAATACAATATTAAAACATGAATAATAATATTAAAACATGAAATATCACGTACGGTGTATGATCCCAAACTAAGCAGATCCAGTAATATTTCAAAATATTATTAAACCTTATAACTTTTATTTCAAGTAGGTTTTTCTGGTACTTACGAAACGTTACATTACTGACTCTAGTTGCGAGATTCCAAAATTTCATTCCTATGGAGAAGAATCAGCAAGAAATAAGTCTCTTTTTTAAAAACAGATTTAGATTTTTCGTGTACATTATTATTTATGTATGCAATAACAATGTTAAATAGCAAAATTAGTAATTCTCAAAATTATAAATGATGGTAGTACAATCATGATGGTAGGTTTATGTACCACCGTCATGATTAAATACATAACTTAAATAAAGGTTCGCACAGTGTAGTACGATATTAGCGAATTTATCAGAAATTATCAGTCATGGTAATAAAATATTAGTCAGATATACTGCACGTGTGTCTAATATCACCATTTGCTGATATGTTTTATACGAGACTACCGAGTTTTGACCGACTTCTAAAAATAAGGTCTTCAATCCAGTTGTATTTATTGTTTTTATTAGCTGATAAGCTAGTTATTTACTAACCGATTTGATAAATACAGGTACATCTTATTTTACACCCCGGTGCGGTCGGACGTTATCGTCTAAGGTGGGTCGGTGTTCTGCCCTTTACTTTGTAAAACGGTGAGAGGCGCGTCAGTGTCCTGCACCGGGAGTGAATTTGGTGGTATTTCAGTCGTGGGGTACGGCAAGGAGGATTCCAGAAGCCGCTGATGCGTTCCTGGAGCTCCTCTCGACTGCCGGGGTAGGACGCCGCGGAAGTTAATGGGAAGACCGGTTCACAGGGAGTCCCATTCATGCCCTTGTATCACGGAGGGTATAGTGCAAAAAGCCACGCGTACAAATAAAACAGAAAAGGTAGTTCTTGCAAGGCCAATTTAAATTTGAAGAAAGAGTAATCACACGTAAGACATTATGACGCAGAGGCGCAATGAAGTTGGCGTTTTAAAAGTTAAATATTTCAACACACAACATTAACTAGCACACAAATAAAGAGATGAAAGAAAAACGAACTGGACGGACCAAATACCTCAATAAAATTAGGAACATACCACTCGGCAACGTTTACCCCAAAAAATAAAGAAATCGCGAATATAAATTTGCGTGGAATCCAGTGTTAAAAAACATACCACCTCGCTGTTCTGCGCAGTCGGATAAACACCAGAATAGGAACACATCGGTTAGCTTACAGAATAGGGACACTGTTAGTGTGGTATGTGACGGTACATGGCGAAACAAATTTATCAATAATATCGAAAATGAGCGGGTGGACGAAGAACCTTCACGGATTCGACAGTCAGCATGTGACCACGGCCGGTGCAACCTGGTCGAAACGTCAGGCAAATCAGAGGTATGTAATACCTTTTAATAAGTGATCGCGTTAATTCCCGTAAAAATAATTATTATTATAATAGAATAGTACTAATTATACTACTTTTTATAATGTAATTATACTACTTTCAAAGTACTAATCTGGATAGTGTTACTTAATGATGGATTATATGACAAGTAATGGAAACCAAATGTTCTGTTTACAGTTCAACAAGCTCGGTTAGTGACGAATGAACACAATGATCGATTGAAGTTAAACAGTGTTATGACAACGGAAACAGCTATCGTCGAACCGTCAAGTTTACGATATACTTAGTCATGTTTAATTAATAAATTTAGTCGAATATAGACCAAGGACCACGTCTTGCGAAAAATTGGTGGGTCAGGAATTTTTTCGTCCTCTAAACCGAACATTTGGTTATTCTTTAGCTGTTATATTTTTGTCTTTCCTTGTTTTAAACCCAAACATACCTACCTACATTTTTAGGCAGTCAAGATATCAATATATTATCGTAACATATTTCATAAAACAGTGAGCGCTGTTTTATAAATCTCTCGCAATTTTTTTCGACAGCAACAGTCTTTATGATATAAACTGAGTTTTCAAGCAAAAGGAAATATGTATTTATTTTTATAAATACTTAGAAGTTACATGCTAAAATAATATTTGCCAGTTAAATCTATAACATACATCTCAGTTTTACTATTACGAACTAATATTACGGTCACCGAGTTTTCTATGAAACGTGATAAGTGTAATCTTTATTGGCCAAATAGTAGGTCTAACTCCTAACGTTATAACTCTATTACTATATATTAATGGCTTGTAAAATCAGTAAAAGAAATACATATCCTTCACACTACAAAAGGGCTTATGCATTTTTTACGTTATGCTTATGCTTATGCGTTTCTACCCTAAACTTAGGACGCTGTAACAAAATCCAGTAGCGATATGCAAGCATTTTCTATGAACTGTTTTTACTGCCTTAATTTCTCACTGTTTTTTTTAATCAATTTAAAAAAATATCTAATTAATCGGAGCTGTATATCACCATCATCTTTATTATTCCCAAGATTATTTGGGGTCAGCAACTAGTTCAACCGCTTTTACCTGAATATAAATTGTCCACGGTGCGACTGGCATCCCTGAAGGCGAACTGAATTAGAAGATTGAACTAGTTGTCAGTATATTTGAGGGCACTGACTTCCCAATAACGATTGCAGTAGATATTTTTGACAACCGGGACCGAAAGCTTAGCGTGCTCACCGAGGCATGGGCGTGAAACACAGCCAAACTTCCATTTCCACACAAATTTCTGACTCAAGAATAGATAATAGAAATGAAAAAAAAACCTTACTTCTTCAAGAAGAATACGCCCATTTTAGAAGAAATAAGAGCACGAACACGAGCACTGAACGAGGCAACGTTAAAGTCACACTTGGAACTGACCGAGAACTGTATTTGTCCCAGGTTATAATGCATCCATCGATACGGGATTCTGGATTTCGTCTTAAAAAACACCTAAACCTTGCCATACCGAATCAATTCTTAATGCTTGAGACAATAGGACTTGTATAGTAAATTCTACCGTTGTTCTAAATACATTATACATTAAGTGACGCATGTATTTACGCAAGTTATTGAATTTTAATAAAGCGCGGATAGCCGGGAACCGATAGGATAAGATGTTTGCCATTCAATTCGTACGATCAAAAGTTATGCAGTCGTTCTTGAATTAACAATAACTTTAATAATTCATTTTGTATCTGTGCGTCTTTCGAACTCTCGTTTCTTAAATCTGTATTTGGTTGTACAGTACCGTATTTATGTTGGTAGTACGTCATACGTGGTAAGTTGGTGTATATTTCTAGTTTTGAAAAGTCGGCAGTAAAACCACATTTAAAGCTTATTGGTAATTAATGGACACGCGATCTGTTATTGAGAACAACGGTGTCAATTATTGGCCAAATTGTTAATTCTTGCTTCAGTGTATTATGTAAAATTGTAAAAGCGTTCGTGATGTTATTTTTTTTTCACTTACATTCCATTTTTGTGTATAAGTTATTTTACTTTATTTTACCTGCAGAGATATTACCTAAATAGATTTGAGTTTTGCCCTAAATAAACATACAATGTGAGTAATAATTGATCGAACAATATATATGCGTCACAATATAAATACGTCAGCATTTCAATCATTATTAAAAAAAATATATATATAATAGTGTAATGAAGTTACGTAATATTACGGTGGATATGTATTGGAGTGGCATTAAATTATACTTATTTTCTGTTATTTTATAATTAAAAGCATATATTATTGCTACAAAAAACTTAAACAAATAGTCAAAAAATGTCTACGTCTCACCCGTTAATACGTCCATTATTGTAACCGCTTTCTCCGCTAGATTCTTCGGAATACTCGAAGGATGCGTTATCCACCATACTTTAAGATTATAAATTCACTCACTATCCACTTTAGAGTATAGACACAGTTCGTTCATGATAATTTTTAATCATTTTTCTAGTTTTTGGTGGCACTATATCGTCGAATGGAATCTATATTTGGTCACTGATAGTAAAAGAGAACATAATTAAGAGATTTCTTTTAGCTATAGAAATTTATGAAGCAATAAATCAGGAATATAACATTAAGATTCTTGTTAAACTACGTGCTAGAAAGTCTTTGCTATGAAACACGGACGAATAATAGATAAGATATAAGTATGTATATCAATACTGAAATCGTCCAGATTATAATAAAGAACATACGACATGAAGGAACATTTACAAAGATACCTTGAAGGTTTAATATAATAACAATTTTATTAATGTGTTTTATCCTTGAAAAATTATGAAATAAACTGAGTCTGAATTAATACATTACCAAGATCTTAACAACTTGAACGTGTAGTTAGAAATGCAATTGATTCATCAATAAAACAATTGCAAAAATGATTTATTTAAAAGAGACTTATATGAATATGAGTAAGTTCATTTGAGTTTCATCTAATTCAAAGAAAACTTCGCCACTGATAGATATGTAGAATACAAAATAATCTATCACAAGTTTATCACATTCTAAAACATTTCAGATGATAGCAAAAGATTTAAAGACGTATGAGGATTACAACACGGAGTTGTGAATAAATCGAAAAAGAAAATAGTCTAAAAATTGCTATGTTCTAATAACACAATGGCATAAATGATCACAACGCCATGCAGTACGGGGCCAGTGGAAATTGTTCAGTTAAGCAAAAGAGGACACTTTAAACCGGTCTAGAAAATATTACTCGATCTACAACGACAGATTCACTGGATTCAATCCATGCACACGATCCGGTTCAAAGGCTAACATATTAATAAACAAAGGCAACACAAACGAAATCACATTCAAAATCACAATATCTGTGGTATATATCTTAACACAATCCACACACTTCTCTGATAATACGGTGCACGACTCTACAGATACAGACACTCAACACAGTTCAAATACAGAAAAAGCCGAGACACGAGTTTTTACTGACGTTCATCAAATAATTATGAATTATAAAACGCGTACTAAGACCGAATGTAGCGGTCCGTCCGCGCTCGCGAGAATAACTGTTGAAAACAGTTGTACATAAATGTATCTAGTTATAATATCGATTGTGTATCGAGCTCGAAGTAATTTATCGCTACGATAAGATAGTAAGTTGCGAGTAAACCATAACACTATAAAATTATACATGCGTGTTATATTCCAGTAAAAGTAAATCTACAAAAACTTTAGACATTTTTTTTTTTAATGTTACGTACAAATAGATGGAGTTAAAACGGCATAGAACAAGATAAACTTGAGGTAAATGATGTTGTTCAATGACCTTGAGAGTCATCGTATAGAAACACTGAAGACTTTGGCCGAATCACTGTGAGATCAAGTGCTGTTGACATCGATAAGAACCAAGAGAAAGGTAACAGAATCGTACGATCATCGGCAGACACGACAATCTGAACCCCTTATTCGCTAGCCCGAATGTCGGCACTGTACCAGTGTGATTGCAACGCGAAAGGACACTGACTCTGACTGCCAACAGTGTCCGCGAGCAAGTAAAGCGCCAATGTTTATAAACAATCAATGTACGGTCAGAAAACAATGGTCTTAAATAAAAAAGAAATCTATTAAAATCGAAGATATTTAACAAAACAAACGGGTGATTTCATTGTAGAACATGTATTATTCTTCAGAATATGTTCTATTTTAACAATGGTCCAGCTAAAGCATTCTAATATTTATATCATGGACTCTTTTGAAGAGACGGTTTAATCAAAAAAGGTCAGAATAAAGACAAACTCTACACAACTATAGAAATAAAATAAACAAATACATTTGTCTTTACATTTTATTCTATGTATTTTATTTTGATAGAAAGAATTTATTTCTTTTAGAGACGTTGTCATGATTTTATACTTAGTTTTATTTTTAATTTAATAAAAGTTATATAAATTAAAAGTGTTCTCTTGAATCTGAATAATTATGTTACCGCAAATCTTTATATTGTTCGGTAATCTATTGCACACAAGCACTCCTTCAAACAGCATCGTTCTCCTTCATTAGGACGTTCTTTATTTAAATATTTTGTTAAATTGAAAAATAACAAAAATAGAAAAGCTAAATAATTTATTTAATCCTTTTAGTTTCGCATCACCTTCACCGAACCGGAAAATAGAATAGTTGATTTTTTTACATAAGAACTTTTTTAGTATTTTTCTATCTGCAAACGATAAATATTTTTGTGCAATTTTAAACTAATTTTCGGCTCTTATTTTTGCTTTTACGAAATTCTAGAAGTATTAATAAATATTTATCGGTAAATAACGTCAGTTGTGTCGACTGTACCTCTGATGTCTATTCGTGCTAAACGAGGGCATCCCGGGTACATCAATATTATTCCCGTTAATTGGACAAATTGGCTCAACAAATGTATCATATCACACGTGACAAAACGTACTTTGTTCTATTCAAACAATAGTTAATCCTAATCTATTCATTAGCACATTTAAATAACTAGGTACTCTCTGCAGTTTGGTCTGCGTTAATGGCAATCTAAACTAGATAATAAGGTGATCAAAGCCTATGAAATCTTCTTAATCGATATATACATATCCAATCATCATATAATACGTAGTTTTTTTAAAAAGGACAACTTCCACATTATGAATATGTAACATCCTGTGTCGCGGAGGTCTTTTATATACAAACATACATGAAACGGACGCAAAAACACCTGGACTTAGAACAACAATTTATGGATTCACAAACTGTTGTTGTTGTCCCATATGGGATTTGAACCTCAACGTTTAAACCACTCGGCCAACCGTGTAGTTGTGTTTACTAAGTAACATACACACAAAAATAACTACAACCCCTTTCAGTTAATTAATTCAGTAACGTTTGTTTATAATATATATCGAACTTAGAACTTATTATATAATTCTTTAGTGAACTTACAATTAATATAATTTGAGTAAACCTTAAATACATAAAAAAAAACAGTTGAAAAACTCACATAAAAGTTTTTGTGACTACTCGTACAAATTTAATAGACTTCATATCACGCATGAACAACATTTATTCTATTTAGGAATGAATTGTATGTAAGTGTTCTTGAACTTGAAATATGTTCAAATAACTTCCTGCGATATTAACTTTAAAAATTTCGTAGGCTAAAACTTATGTTGAAAATGCATGGACGTAATTCTAGTCATGCCCTAGTTTAATTAAATATTTGGTTACGTGAACAAAATATATACTTTTGTGTATGCAAGAAATAATCGGCGTGAGCTTGCATTTTAAAGTTAAGTTTAAAGTTTGGTCTGGGTTTGGTTTGCTGTATTAGTGTAGTCCGCCGTAGCTGAATAAAAACTATTAACTTTTACTCTATAGAATTATTTACTAGAATCACTCCTTGTCCTTTGCATCTAAATAGAAAAACTGTCTTTAATCTTCAGCGCCGACGGACGGAGTGGCAGCAAAGAGACAAAAAGACTGCACCGTTGGCCTAGTGGTTTAGGCGGTCGCCACGCCGCTTGCCAATTCGCCAAGTGTTGTGGGTTCAAATCCTACACGGGACAACACTTTGTGTGATCCACAAATTGTTGTTCTGAGTTTGGGTGTTAATTGTGTCCGTTTCATGTATGTCTGTAAAGTCCCCCGCGACACAGGGTGTTTATTCATAATGCGGGAGTCGTCTATTAAAAAAAAGAAAAAAAAAGGAATTCAGTAAAAAAATTAATTCAACCCAAAGTTCTTCAGAATACAACTGTATTTGATGCAAAGAAATAAAATGTAGGCGAGCGACGGTTGGTTATATTGCATCTAATACAGTTTCAGTTAGATCCTGATTCTAGGATGTGGATAGGTGATAATTAATCTAACAAATACAACTTTTTTACTTAAGATTATTTTTTTATTATTTTGTCTCCCTTATGCCATGCATCCCCTAGTTCATTGCTTTTTTTTTCGCCAAAAATCTTTTTCACCAAGAGACAGGACCTCTAAAGATAAAGTAAATTATGACCGGCGTCTATGGGTCCATAGACACATTAAAATAATGTTTTGCCTTTTTCGATTAATAGAATCTTATTAGAAATATTAGACCCGTAGACCAAACGAAGTATGACACAATACAAAATGTTCTATGCATAATTAGGATTCCCAGTACAGACTATTATTTCCTGGATAGCAGCTCAGAAATACATGACGGCAAGAACCCTTGTCAACGGAACGTTAATACTTGTTGACTTTGCAATGTACGCCACCATCGTAACGTACACAATTAGAAGTTTATGGCATCAGTTTATTGAGGTGAGTACCACCGTAATCAATCACATAAAATATTTTCCAAGACGTTTCACGTAATATTCCTGTAAACATTGAAGAGATACAATGTAATTCTCACGTATATTACTAAGTTATGTACCTACCTACTTACGACGCGTCACAATGTGTTCGATTTGTCGAAGAGTAGTTGTGAAAAACCTCATCACTAATTCTTCTGACATTTGTAATTTAGCAAAAAATCTTGTACGTGCATATATATATATGTATACACATATGTACAGATATCTATCATGCCAACACTAAAATACTAACTGAAATACTACTTACACATTTAATAGAATGCCTCGTATATTTGATAACTGGCTTCGCGGACAACCTTAACATGCGTATTAAAATAAACCTGAAAGTCTTTAGTGACGTTAGTACTTGTCCGCATCATATTCATCCATTACATACACAGCTGTCACAATCCTTTAACGTACATTAAACGTATATATTCAAAAGTGATATCATTTAAGAAGGTCATTAATTCTTGAACTTCAAAAAAAGTATGTAGTATAAAGTACTACATACAAAGTACACAAAAATTACAACAAGAATTAAGTTAACATTCCAAATAACAAAAACCGACTTCAAGGTTCGACTCGATTTCTCTTGGATGCCATTATCAGATCTTAGTGTCTTTATCATGGTACCACCGTTGGGATATCTCCTTTCCATTAAAAAAAAATAATCAAAATCGGTTCATAAACGACGAAGTTATCCGCGAACACACATTAAAAAAAAACATATATACGGTCGAATTGAGAACCTCCTCCTTTTTTGAAGTCGGTTAAAAAAGGTTGACTATCGCAACTTAAGAAACTTAAATAGAATTCGATTTATAAAAAATATCAGCACAGTGTGGAAATCTATTATGTATGTATGTATATATATTTCTCATGTCGTGTTGTTATTTAACCGATTTTCGAGTGTTATTTTTTTCAAATGTGTTTTGCTGGCATGCGCATGCCTAAGATCAATAGTTCACGCTTAGATCAAAAGGAGCTAAACGTGATTGAAAAGAGACGCAGACAAAGTTGCGTGGATTAGCTCGTGGTATATAATTACTATACACATATCTATACTATAATATTATAAATCTGAAGAGTTTGTTTGTTTGTTTCTTTGTTTGAACGCGCTAATCTCAGGATCTACTGGACCGATTTGAAAAATTCTTTCAGTGTTACATAGCCCATTTATCGAGGAAGGCTAAAGGCTATATATCATCACGCTAAGACCAACAGGAGCGGAGCACCAGTGAAGAATGTTTCCAAAACGGGGGAAAATTATCACGCTACGGGTAATAGGAGACGCAAACGAGGTTGCATGGGTCAGCTAGTTTAGGTATAAATATAACACATTATTTTTACAGCAGACATATCGTTTCAAGTTTAGTGTCACACAGGGGTACTAGAAAATAATAGGTACATTTATCTAAAGGCCCGTATTCACTTTTTAACCGACTTCCAAAAAGGAGGAGGTTCTATGTTCCACTGTATGTATTTTTTTTTTTTTTTTTATGTATGTTCACCGATTACTCCGTCAGTTGTGGACTGATTTTGAATTTTATTTTTGTATTCGAAAGGGTATGCTTCCGAGGTGGTCCCATTGCCATCATATCAGGATCTGATGATGGGATCCCAGGGAAATCGAGGGAAACCCTCATTTTTTATAGGCACATACTATGTTTTTCGTATATTTTCTGAAGGTACACCGGTATTTGCGTCTAGTAGACATCATTTTATGATGATGAGCTGATGATGTAAGGTACAACTCCTTAACGGTTAGGAGTTGGAGGATAAATCTTTAAATATCATATGTATACATGTTACCTTTAGTCGTATTCTTTCAAATTATTTAGGTAAGCTGATGATGGAATGTGGAAGGTACAACTCCTCAACGGTTACGAGTTGGAGGATAATTCTTTCAATTTCATACGTATCTAAAGACCTTCAGTCGTATACTTTTAAGTTATTTAGGTGAGCTGATGATAGAAGATTAAACTCTTCAACAGTTAGAGGATGATTTTAATATTGCACGTACGGATAGACCTTAATTTGTATTCTTGATGATGAAATTTGATGAAATAGTTCAACTTACTACTGACCTACGATTGATTGCACTAAAAACTGAAAAATAAAAACTTTTTATAAAAAAAAAACCGACTTCCAAAAAAACATCCAACGAAAACTCTCTGCCAAAAAAACACTTAAAAGCGTAAAATAAACTGGTTCTTCATAAATTGCGTATACCTAATTCTTTATTCATTTAAATAGTAGTATTATAATGTGTGCTAGGTACCTAAAATCTGTTTGAAGTCGGTGCTAAGCCAAAAAGAATACAAACGATCAATTACAAAACTCTAAGCGATAGTCACTTGGCACCGACTTCAAACAGATTCTAGGTACCTAGCACACATTATAATACTACTATTTAAATGAATAAAGAATTAGGTATACGCAATTTATGAAGAACCAGTTTATTTTACGCTTTTAAGTGTTTTTTTGGCAGAGAGTTTTCGTTGGATGTTTTTTGGAAGTCGGTTTTTTTTTTATAAAAAGTTTTATTAGTGCGAGTGCAGTTGTGAAGCGCAGGCGATCAACGATTGGTAGAAAATATGTGTGGACCGCGAATTCGCTGTCCACACGTAAGTACTTTCCACCAATCACCGATCACCTGCACTCGCACTAAGCAAAGTGAATACAGGCCTTAATAGACAGTTTCAGAATCAACAACAAACATTAGTGTCAGTCCAGTGAACGTGGAAAGGCTTCGATAATAGAATTATTATCATGTTAGCTTTAACGCGATAATCATTTGGATTAATGTCCTTAGTATATAGACGCCCGATAACAAACCGTAGACTAATTTAAAACAATTACTTGTCAACTAAGGAACCATTTACATTTAGACGTAAAAGACGACTGTATGTCGATGAGTCAGAGTGTATCCCCAATTTACGAAGTGTGTATTTAATCGTCTAAATTTATGTATAAGTACTGTTATACGAATTTTAAGTAGGTAATTCAAGTGTAATTGCTCTTTAATTTTGTATGGTAGGTAGATCAAGACAACGTCCTTCCTAAAATCCGTTAACTAAACCTCTAAAATTTGAAACAATTATTCCTGGTTTGCAAAAATACGCGTCCATTTAATCGTACTGTTTTGATTAGAGAGACGTCACCTGCGTCGGATGAAAAGTAGTGTTTCGTTGGAACTTTTAACATAAACTGTAAATGAGTGTTTTGCCGCTTATAAACAGAAAAAATTTGGACTATATTGATTTTTTTTCTATCATTTTGGTTTTATAAAAAATGCATTTAATTAATGCAGTCAGTATGGTCCCGAATGAAGTAGTCGCAATCTTAAGTGGCATAACATGACATCTGTGAGATTGTTCACGAGATATAAACTTTTATAATCAAATTAATAAAAAAACATTCATAGTCATATACCTAAGACTCGCTATGGCATCGTTCATTTGGTTTGTGTCGTAGGTGAATCGAAACTTAATTAAAAATCTACCAATAAGAGCATATGGCTTATGTACACCTATGTTTGCATCTCGTGCGTTGGGATACTAATTTCTTATGAACACTCGTGTGTTCGGAAATCGAAAATAATGGTATTTAAAAGTAATGTAAATTTAAATGTAAAGTACCTGTATGCTCCACCAATAAAGGCTGCTAACATTCTATAACCTCCCGCAAAATATCCCTCTGTATCTTCAAGATACGACGACATTGTATTGAAATACTGTCACAAAAACTATTGACTCATCCCATTGTAAGGTATGAAATGCTACCACTATCTAAGCTATCCACCTTCTCTTTTAAAAACAATAATGTTTTACAGTTCATTCGTAACACGTACAAAAAACACAACCGTTCCAATAAAAGATAAAAACATTACTAATTATAAGCGTATACATAGATGCTGACACAGTATTAATAAAAGATTACTATCGCTAGATTTTATACGGCCTTGATAACGGTTATCATGTAAACTCGTACTTTGCGTTTAGACATTTAAAGGGGGATTATAACGTTTTTAATGTTAAAACGTTATGTTACTAATGATAAACACTGGACATATCAACTAAACTTTTAATCTTGTGTACAATATTATTTACCTTCAAGTAGTACTTAAATATTGTTGAAACTCAATTGTGAATCGGCAATTTTTATATTCAACTGTTATATTTGTGGCGTAGCAATGAGTGGTCGCTTAGCGTGCTATGAAAAGAGCATCATCTATGCTCGATGCTCGGCGTTTCTCTAATACCAAGTACTCAGATACGGAAAACCGTATAAAAATATATATATAAAAATATAATACCGTAAAAAAATACTCGATCGAGCAAACATGTTGAGTAAAAACCACGGCACGGGCTTTCGTCGACACATTCAGCATTGATCGATTGAGTGACGCATCTTTTGGCTCGTCGTTCAGTATTCACCGAACCGTTCGAGCCAAATGATGTCTGTTCAACAAAGGAGACGGTGGCTACATTTAGCAAGTCTAGCAATTCATAATTATAAAAGAATTAAAGAAAATGAAAAGGAGAAACGTAAAAGGAGTGCGAGCCATCGAGCCGGCTCGATGCGAGCCTTCGAGTTGTGAGTTTTGCGGTCCACACGTTAATTTTTACTCGTTTTGGAGTAAAACTATCGAGTAATACCGATGTGAGTACGGACCATAAGGAATCGCATTGGGCTAAGGTGATCCGACAGAGAACTAAAGTGATCGGACAAGGCCCAACAAATTATCCAGTTGAACTGGCAGTCGGCTGGCAATCGTAAGGGTAAACGAGTTCTGTAGTGGTGACCATGTCGCGGTAAACGTAGTGTAGGACGCCCACAGACCAGTTGGAATCACAATTTGCACAAGATGACTGGCAGGAGTTGGATGTAGAAGCCCAAAATCGATTAAATTGATGTGCAATAAGAGTGGCCTATGTCTGCAATGGACTGCGATAGGCTGATGATGATGTGAGATGTTTTCTTAAAGACAAAGGTAGAATAATCCAACCAGGTCTATCATAACTAGGTCTTATGACTGTCAATGTGCATTAAAGGATAAAAGTTACTAACTTTTTTTTTCTCATTAGACACATTATACGATACGATAACTAACCGGATATTGTTGATTAGGTATTGTTTGGACTAATGCCGTTACGTTTCCAGTGTGACATATATTTACACAAATCAATTCCTAGAACTGCTAATCAAAAAAGTCTTACTTGTCATGTTTAGTGGAGCGAGGCGGATGAGGTTCTAGCTGCAGCGGGGTGGCGGGGGCGGAGCGCGGGGCCCCGACCCCGCCACCCGCCGCGCCTGCTGCGAAATTGCCGGTTGACCTGAAACATAACGAAATTATTAATAAATGTACTGATGTACACAATATACATAATATATGTATCCGTTTGGTGACGGATTAATACAGCGTGTCACCACACCAATTCATCACCGCAAAAAGAAAAAACGCGGCCAAATGCGAGTCAGGCTCGCCCATGAAGGGTTCCGCAGCAGCAAGTAACATAATATAATTTTTATTTTATTTTTATATTTGTGTTGATTGAATGAAAGCTAAATTGCAGTTTACGATTTATGAGATATAAAAAAAAACTACTTACTTACTAGATTTCGTTCAAACCAATTTTCGGTGGAAGTTTACATGGTAATGTACATCATATATTTTATTTAGTTTTCTCATTCTCTTATTTTAGAAGTTACAGGGGGATGGGGGGCACACATTTTACCACTTTGGAAGTGAATCTCGCGCAAACTATTCAGTTTAGAAAAAAAAAATTAGAAACCTCAATATCATTACTGAAGACCTATCCATAGATACACGCTAGGGTTTGATGAAATAAATTTTTTTGAGTTTCAGTTCTATGTATGGGGACCCCCAAAATTTATTCTTTTTTTCTATTTTTGTGTGAAAATCTTAATGCGGTTCACAGAATACATCTACTTACCAAGTTTCAACATTATAGTTCTTATAGTTTCGGAAAAAAGTGGCTGTGACATATCTACGGACGGACGGACGGACGGACAGACAGACAGACATGACGAATCTATAAGGGTTTGGCACGGAACCCTAAAAAACTTAAAACAAACCCTATACCAACCCGTTTTGCCAGCGTGTTACAGTAGGTTAAAATCCCCTTTCGAATGAGCAAGGTCCATATGTTATTATGTATGGACTATTTAAATATGTTGATAATAATGTTGATGATATACATAATATTTGCATAACCTTGTTATCAGGCTAAAAACATACATAATTTAATTGAATCTGTAAAGGAAATAGCGTAACTTCCACCATGTGTAGTTAAGCTATTTCCTATATTAATGTGGTAAGAGATAAAATCAAAACCCGACAAATTCAAAACTAAGTCACTATGCCTTCTTTCGTCCTATACATCTGTTGGCTGAGAATGTACCTAGCTACTAACTACCAGTTGGTATTCTTGCGGATCATAGCTTCCAGTTACCCAGAAGTCCTACTTCTCTGTATAGAATCAGAATAACTGAGCAGAAGTAATGTTCACAAGCCGCGTATTTTCTCGTATGTAATTTGCTTTTTGCAGCCTTAACAATAGAATGGCGAATTGCTATTCTAAGTCGCCGTACTGGAAATGGGATTTAAGGCTATGATGAAAAGAAACCTCTTTAACAATAAATGTAATGAGAATTTCTAGTACTGCTCAGGAATCTAATATACGCATGCACACTGGTTTAAAAGATCAATATTTTGATTAATTATCCCTTCTACTTACGATTGTATTGCTTTAGAAATACGTGATTTGATTAGATCATCGTTGCATAATTCTCTTCATTATTTTAAATATCGATGGAAAATAATTTCAAATATCGATGGAAAATTATTTAACTTAAATATTAATTATTTAACTTACTTAAATCTGTTTGAAGTCGGTGCCAAGTGACTATCGCTTAGACTTTTGTAATTGTTCGTTTGTATTCTTTTTGGCTTAGCACCGACTTCAAACAGATTTTAGGTACCTAGCACCCATTATAATACTACTATTTAAATGAATAAAGAATTAGGTATAGGCAATTTATGAAGAACCAGTTTAATTTACGCTTTTAAGTGTTTTTTGACAGAGAGTTTTCGTTGGATGTTTTTGGAAGTCGGTTTTTTTTTTTTTATAAAAAGTTTTTATTTTACAGTTTTTAGTGCAAACAATCGTAGGTAAGTAGTAAGTTGAATTATTTCATCAAATTTCATCATCAAGAATACAAATTAAGGTACGTGTAATATTAAAATCATCCTCTAATCCCTAACTGTTGAAGAGTTTAATCTTCTATCATCAGCTCACCTAAATAGCTTGAAAGTATACGACTGAAGGTCTTTAGATACGTATGAAATTGAAAGAATTATTCTCCAACTCCTAACCGTTGAGGAGTTGTACCTTCCACCTTCCATCATCAGCTTACCTAAATAATTTGTAAGAATACGACTAAAGGTAACTTATATACATATGATATTTAAAGATTTATCCTCCAACTCCTAACCGTTAAGGAGTGGTACCTTACATCATCAGCTCATCATCATAAAATGATGACTACCAGACGCAAATACCGGTGTAACTTCAGAAAATATACGAAAAACATAGTATGTGCCTATAAAAAATTAGGGTTTCCCTCGATTTCCCTGGGATTCCATCATCAGATCCTGATATGCTAGCAATGGGACCACCACGGAAGCATACCCTGTCGAATACAAAAAAAAATTTCAAAATCGGTCCACAACTGACGGAGTAATCAGGTAACATACATAAAAAAAAAAAAAAAAAAAAAAAAAAAAAAATACATACAGTGGAACATAGAACCTCCTCCTTTTTGGAAGTCGGTTAAAAATAAAGTAATGGACAGAGTATAGGTATTGAATATAATATTTTAAAGTCGAATTTAGACTTTTTTTTCTAGTGTCAAGGGTAAAAATACGATTAATCTAATAACCATTTATTATAGATAATCTACATATATAAAAGAGTAAGGTGACTGACTGACTGACTGACATACCCAGAGATCAACGCACAGCCCAAACCGCTGAATCCTGAAATTTTGCATATAGGTTCTTTATATAACGTAAGTGAGCACTAAGAAAGGAATATTTGAAATTCCAGCCCTAAGGGGGTAAATCAGGGGATGAAAGTCTGCGTGAGCGAAGCCGCGTGTAAAAGCTAGTATCCTATGAACTAGTTCGCTAAGAAACCTTCCAACTATACTACAGTTTATCAAGCCCAATAATGAATCAATGAAACAAAATGAAAGGTGTTAAGATTGGCCTAATATGTAATGTACTAGTATAAGTGGTATAAAAAAACTGGTTAGGTTAGATTGAGAGTTAGATGTCTACTTCAAGATAGTAGTTTGAATTTAAGATATACATTAGGTACATTTACGACCATATGGTTGACTAGCTGACCCACGCAACCTCGTTTGCGTCTCCTTTTGCCCGTAGCGTGATAATTTTCCCCCGTTTTTGAAACATTCTTCATTGTTGCTCCGGTCCTATTGGTCTTAGGGAGATGATATATATCCTATAGCCTTCCTCGATAAATGGGCTATCCAACACAGAAATATTTTTTTAAATCGGACCAGCGGTTTCTGTGATTAGCGCGTTAAAACAAACAAACAAACTCTTCAGCTTTATATATTAGTAAGATGAGTGATCTTGATTTTTCCGTTCTCGAATATTTATTTATAACTTTATGCACTTTTGTACATCGGCGGACTTAATGCCCAGGGCATTCTCTACCAGTCAACCTTAGGGTGGTGTGGTGAATATGCCATGCGAGAAAAGACACGCACGCAGCATCAAATTTTACCTAAATACTCTCACCTAGCTTCCAACTTAAGTTGGTGAAGCTCAAGTGAGGAGTATCTTCCAGCGGGTGTTCTGATATTTAAACTAATCGCGTACCTGAATTAAAATAGAAAATGAAATCCATTGACATAAAAGAAATATACAAATAAGCAATTTCGTATTTATATCGAGTCGGACAGACAGAGATAAAAGGGATGCTTAGTGAATTAGACAGATTATAGTGGACACGATTGCTTTAGTACAACTTGCGAACTTCTGACATGTTGCCAGGAATCTAAAATATAAAGAAACCTACTCTAGCATACCTTTTATGCCTGTGACTTCTACGTGTCGTAAAGTTAGTTTGAGTCACCACATAAGAGGGACGCCCTCTGCATTTCTTCGGAACTCTTCCTCTAGTCATGTTCCTAGTCATTTACAATCGATGCGAGTTATAATCTCACGATGGCACTTAATAAAACAAAACAAACGCGTTAGTCCTCTTCAAAAATCGATGATATTTATTGCAACAGAAAGAACTATTCGATTTCTTAATACATATAAAGTTTTAAAACAACATACTACACACTGCAAAGTTTTGGATATACTAGAAGCAAAATATGTTGAAGAAATACTTTCACTATACCTAGCAGAAACCTGATACTCAAACACAACACGACCTTACTGTCCGCAAAATACAATAAATATTCAAACACATTTGTTCAAACAATCGTGACGTGCAAAAATTATTGTGTTGACAATAATAATTATTTCAAAAACACCAGTATCCGCTGATTACATCATGATATATTGTAGAACATAAATAATAACCAGAAAATTCAGTAGAACTCATTAATGCAAAACGTATAAAAGTATAAAACATATTGTAAAATTTTATTTTAGTATTCATAGGCGCATTATTAATGTAGGTACCTGGAAGTAGACAGGTATGTACATATATTTTTATATAATACTAGCTAACCCGTGCCCGTAGTAGTGACGTTGGAAATGTGATAAATGAAGAACCGCTCGACCGATTTTGAGCAAACTTAACATAAACCATCTACTAAATAGTCCGAACAAAGCCTAAACATTTGGTTTGGATAGGTGAGCCCGTTCTTGAGATATAAAATTACAACGAAAAGTGGCATTGATTTTTATATATATTGATTGATATGTATAATTCTTGTGTCACGTTGCTCACGATGAACTCCGAAACCATCTAACCGATTTTCACGTTTTCTTATGTGTCTTGCTGACGTGCCTAAGATAGGATAATTAACATCAAGCTTACACAAATTGGAGCCGAGAATAATTGAAAAGAGACGCAGAGGAAGTTGTGTGGGTTAGCTAGCAATGCTATAGTTCAGTATAATATTATAATGCAATGGAAGTCTCCATTATTTTTGCTCATAAATTCAAGGACAAGAGTTAATCATGGTAATGAAAACATCCGTCAGGAATAATATCATAGCCTTTTTCTGACAACATATTATTCGTATTAAACGATTCAATTCAATAAGGTAAAATAGTAAGGAAAAAATAATTTACAATGAAATGATTGCCAGTTGCGATGTATCAATTTATAACTGGCAAAGGAGCATACATATTATTATACATATGTGTAATCATTATAAATACTATAAACAATATTTTGTGAGAATTTGAGTATTAAAATCAATAAAACATAAAGTAGACTAACGCTGGGAAGATTTCTGATAGAGCTACAATGTCAAACCACGTTAAACGATGGCGTTCCCCTTGACCTCCTTAAGCTGATTGCCTCATAAGAGCGTCTAAAAGGAATCGGGACATAGAAAATTTCACGATCTTCATTTCGTTTCATTCTTTAGGTTTGTGGTCAGAAACAAGTTTTATTTATTTGTGATATTTTTGCAACTTTTAGCAGTCAATTAGAGACAGTCGAAAAAATTGTTTGTCAAAAATATTTAATCTCGAAAGTATCAATCAGAGTTAAATATTATTTATGTATTAGATAGTTTCCATCAAAAACTGTCATAGGCTATATTTAAGACTAGATACTAGAGACTAGACCACCGCTTTCTACTACGCCAATGTTGTGGGATCAAATCACGCTTTAGACAACACTTTGTATGATCCGCAAATTATTGTTCTGAGTCTGGGTGTTCTGTGTTGCCGTTTCGTGTATGTATGTAAAGTCCCCCACGACACAGGATTTATGTATATGGCTAATACGAAAGTTGTCTTTCTAAAAAGAGAAAAAAAAGCAGTGCCCAAACACGGATCTGAAATCTAATTATGATTTTCTTCAATTTGTTCTACGATATTTAACTAATGTTATGTATTGAGTTTTTACCAAACAGACAATTTTACTAAACAGAAGATAATTATGTCTTAATTATGGAGTTCATCATCACGTCTCTGCTACGGTCGCTATACAGTAACAGCAGGGGCATCGTCAGGGTGGACCAAACCCTCTCAGAGCCATTCACCTTCGAAAAAGGTGTGCGCCAGGGCTGCATACTGTCTCCGATTTTATTCAACATCTACGGCGAGTATATCCTCAGGCGAGCACTCGAGGACTGGAGCGGTGGCGTATCTGTTGGTGGCGTCAAAGTCTCGAATCTTCGTTACGCAGACGACACCACTCTCCTAGCTGCGGATGAGGCCGAGATGCATGCTCTCTTGAGCAGAATGGAGAGAGCCAGTGAAGACCTAGGGCTCAAAATGAACAGGGCCAAAACAAAAGTCATGGTTGTTGACAGAACCGCCAAACTGGAACTCACAGGTTCGCTTAGCCTTGAGGTGGTGGAGGATTTTATTTACCTTGGCTCCAACATCACCAGCACCGGATCAGCTGAAAAAGAGATTAGGAGACGAATAGGTATGGCTAAGAGTGCAATGTCTGACCTGGATAGAATATGGAAGGACCGCAACATCTCTAGAGGGACAAAAATAAAGCTGATACGAACCCTCATCTTCCCCATATTCCTGTACGGTGTCGAGACGTGGACGCTAAAGGCTGCCGACCGTAAACGCATTGATGCCTTCGAGATGTGGTGCTGGAGGAAGCTGCTACGAATACCCTGGACAGCACATCGCACCAACGTATCCATCCTAAAGGAACTTAACATTCGTGAGCGCCTGTCGACCCTGTGCCTCCGCAGAATCCTCGAATACTTTGGCCACATTGCGAGGAGAGAAGGCGATAACCTTGAAAGACTGATGGTGACGGGTAAAATAGAGGGGAAAAGACCCAGGGGCCGTAGCCCGTTGCGCTGGGCAGACCAAGTTTGCACTACTCTAGGCACTACGATCCATGCTGCCCTACACACTGCTCAAGATAGAAACAGGTGGCGAGCTATCACTCGCACATTTAGTCCAAATAGAGGTCACGACCCTCAGAATTGAGGATAACGACACAAGGAGGAGATGGAGTTCATGAAGTTCGGAAATAAAAGATATAAAATGCTAAACAGATATTGGAAGCTTAAAAACAGAATAAAACTGAAGAAGCTTTAAATTTGGTCGCTGAGGTAAACTTGAGTCGACGTTATCGTGTTCGAGTATTGTTTTGACGGTCTGTTTTGAATAGTACTACCGCAAGATTATAATTAAACCAGTGTTGGCTGAGCAAAACAGTGAACGTTACAGGCGCCTGTACGTCTGTCGATGTTGTTTAAAGTGTATCTACGTTATTTACGATTACCCAGAACCAAAACATAATACATTTTAGTAATTTTCCAAAACACCATCATTATTCAGCCTAGCAGAGCACATATAATATCTTAATATTCTGAGGTCAGTCATAATTATTTAGTAAGAAACAGAAATAATCTAAATCTGGGCACTGTATCATAACAATGAATGGATTTAAACTTAAAGATTTTTTTTTGACAAAAACGTAAATGAGTGTATATAGTCTATGTATTTGCGATTTACTTTTTTATTTGGTTGGAAATGTAATCTTGAATTCAAATACATTCGAAGAACTCAATCAAATTACATCTTGTTTTCCTTCGATTTCAACAATCTAAGTAAGAGAAAGCTCAAATTAAAGAGCTGATTCCAGCGAGTGCGTTAGACCAAAACGCAACAAGCTCAATTAGAACCTGAGATATAGAAAGCTATGGAAATGTTCAGAAGGAAATCACGTTTGAGTATAACGTAGAAGGGTGAAAGTAAGTTAATTTCCAATGCTTGATGACTAATATGTGCATCAATATCTAAAAAAAGGAAATTAGTTACGTACTGAGTCCCCAACCCGCACTCGGCCAGTGTGGGGACGTATGGCCTTAACCCTCTCCTGAGAAGAGATCCGAGCCCAGCAGTGGGACATTATGGGTTGTTGATGACTATGGTGACTGCACGACTGAAGTAGTGGTTTGTATGATCCACAAATTGATGTTATGAGTTTGTCTATTCTTTGTTTCCGCTTCTAGAATGTTGGTTAATTCCTGCGCAACTCATAATTTATTCATAGTGCAGAAGTTATCCTTTTTTATGATAAGAAAAAGAACGACCAGTATGACTTTGAATAGATTTCATTAAATTTGAAATTAGTATAGATATGGATATCATTGATACTTTACATATTAAACAGCCACTTAGCATATTAAAATACTTAACATTTTTATATGGACTTCTTGCACCACAAAAGGAACTAGTGGTATATGCTAATTGACTGAGGTATTATTATCACAACGAAGAGATCTAAGATTCCATACCTAGATAGACTATAATAGAACCTTACATAAAGAAATGAATTCTTTAAACGTCCCATAAGACAAATTATGTAAGCTGGTTATCCATCTATCTGGATATATCTGGTTTACCTAAATGGTATTACAGTATTATAAACGAAATACAAAAAGTATTGGTTCACTATATTATGTCGTCTAAAACAATTTTATAAAAATGTATTTCAATCGTTGAGATATTCTCATCAGATTATGATAAAACGTTATACCTAAAGATCGATATCTTAATAAAATCTAATTAGAATTAATAATGTTATTGACACATTGTTGGCGAAAAAAACAACTCAAGACACTATAATTTTAGTTTCTAAGAACTCTAAAGACCTTCACAAAGCACTACCGTCATCGTTGTGGGAACTATCACACGTTGTCACAATCACGTCACACACAAAGCTAAGCAATAAAACTATATTTTCTACTAAAAACTTACGTCGTAATATTCCATAGTAGAGTTTGTACTCACTTGTTCTTCAGTCTTTCCTAATTCGACTGATTCTAAAATTAGAAGTTGCATTGCACGAGTAGATGTTATTACTGGTTCATTTAAAACACCGTTTCAAAGCATAATTTGATATTTGACTAGCCCTACTCGAATTCAAAGAAACGTCTAGATTTGTTTATAAACTGTAACAAGTTAATTCGTGGTTTGCTGGCCACTTCAGTAGTAGAAAGAAGTTACATGCATCATGAGGTTTATTGGTATTATGCTCTTTGTACTTTATAAAATACACATAATAGAAAATGTAAGGAACGTTAAACACGTGGTACTGTTTAATGTATATTCGTCTAGAAAAGTTTAGTGAAGTTTATTATTTCTAGAAAATGCTGCCGCATAGTTATATGTCAGGAATCACAAGCATGGAAACCAAGTCTCCGGGTCATATGGATGCACACCATATTGATTCACACTCTATTGACAGCGGCGAACATGAAAAAATTATTAGTTTGAAAAGCTACGATGAACGAGACGAAGACTATGACAGCGATAATGAGAAGAAAGTGGGAAGTAAGAAGGTAACAAATCATAATGACAGTATATTAAGTATATGAACAAACATTATTTGATAATATAACTGCTATATTATTGTAATAATAATAATCTTTTTGTTAACAGCCATGTGCAATTGTAGTGTTATCCAGCATTCAGAATCCATCAATGCAATCATTGCTACGTAGATATCGATATAATTCTAAAGGTAAGGTTCATTTTCCTTGGCAACTAGTGTTTATATTTTATTTACAACAAAGTAGCCGAATAAAACTCATTATTATTTTTTACTACGGCGAAGCCAAAAGGAAGTAGTTAAGGCCGTATGTTTGTATCTTCCATTGTAGCTACTAAATTACTGAAGCGATTTTTATGAATGAGGTATCAACAGATTCAGGCCGGGGTGATATAGGCTATCCCTACCCATAAATTTTATCAAAAAATAAATACGCGGTTGGGTTATAGTTCTTTTAACTTTTTCTTGTTAACATATATATCAGCTATCAACTTAGTAAGTTAAAGAGTATAGTACTACATACTTGACAGTTTTGCTTTAATTTTTTTACATTACAAGTAAAAACCAAATTTAATAACATTCTGGTTTTCTAGGAGTTCTAATTCCAAGTAGCGTGAAGTACTTTATCAAGTTACCTCAGGGCCTTCGAGCGTCGCCAATCCTAATGCCATTGAACGACAAGGCGTTTTCGCCCCTCGGCGGATTTGTAAGGTGATATACGAAACCGTTGAATCCTATGTTATTAGGTCTTTACCTATGAAATTGCCGTTCTTCAGTACTGGTCATTTCAAATAAAAAAAAGTTTGTAATGGCTCTGTATTCTAAATTCAAATTAATTTTGTTTTAAAACCATGACATTCTATTTACAAACTCAGCCTTTTGTTTTTGATAAGCGTTGTATTTTCATTACATTTGAACATTTTTCGTCATAATGGATACTTAAAAAAATCGTGTAATTATGGAATATGAGTTCCGTCGTGGCGCCAACGCGACATAAACGGCACGTAACATCAAAAACGTGGACGGAGAGAACTGTACAAACGAACGCACAACCCGTTATTGGTTTTCCCGGTTCCGTTCTGGAAATTTTGCTTTGAAAAATGAAGCTCGTGGTCGTCCGGAGACTTTGGTTAACAATAATGAATTAAAGGCGATTGTGGAAGCTGACGAAACTCAATCTACAGCTGAGCTAGCAGCAGCTTTTAATGTAAGCATCAAAACAATATTGATCCATTTGCGACAAATTGGCAAGGTAAAAAAGCTTGATAGATGGGTGCCCCACGACCTTAACGATCGCCAGCGCAACGTACGCGTCGAGACCTGCCTTGCGCTGCTCAACAGGCAAAGAAATGAAGGAATTTTGAAACGAATTGTTACGTGCGACGAAAAATGGATTCTGTTCGACAATCAAAAGCGCTCAGCAAGTTGGTTAGACCCTGGTTCAGCACCAAAGCAATGCCCTAAACCAAAAATGACCCCCAAAAAGGTGATGGTCACTGTTTGGTGGTCTAGTGCGGGTGTGATTCACCACAGCTTTTTACAAAACGGCATGAGCATTAATGCAGATGTGTACTGTAAAGAACTGGAGAGAAAGATGGAGAAGCCTGCACATCTGCAACCAGCTTTGGTCAATCGGTCGTTCTCACTGCTCCTTCACGAGAACGCGCGACCCCATACTGCGCAACAGACAGTCTCCAAGCTACAAGAGCTGGGGTTGGAAGCTCTCCCTCATCCGCCATACTCACCAGACCTTGCACCTACCGACTATTACTTTTTCCACAATTTAGACAACTTTTTAGTGGGTAAAAAATTCAATTCCCGAGAGGCAGTACAAAATGCCTTTGAAGAGTTTGTTGCCTCCCGTCCAGCTGATTTTTACAAGAAGGGCATCCATAAACTGCCAATGCGTTGGCAAAGATGCGTCGATTGCATGGGTGATTACTTCGAATAACAGAAATAAAAAAGTTTGAAAAATAAGTACTTTCACTTATTGCATACAAAACGGCAATTTCATAGGTAAAGACCTATTATTTACACTAATATTTTCTATGTCACATGAACATTATATTATTTTGCAGATACTACAAGGAAGTTCCTCCAATACCGCATTCATTTTGAGACATCCAAGCGAATTAAGTTCTGATATTATTTACATTTTAACATTATGATCGGCTGCTAATCTAAATATTATAAAGTTGGATAAGTTGGATATCTGACGATGTTACAGTCGCCATAGTAGAACTGTATGTAATTAAAAGTCATTGTTATAATTACAAAATATTTTTCCAATAATGTGTAAGATATCTAAAATTCACCCAATTCACAAGATGTAGAAAGTGTGATAAGGACTTTAAAGTTTTAACTAACCAGGCAAATTGCAAACTTCAAGAGATAACGCAAATGGACAAAAGTCATTTTTACCATGATAATTACAAATTTTAACAAAAAAACCCGACTTCAATCTGGACCAAATTTTCATGGGACCATTCGGGAAGCATCAGCTTTCAAATAAAAAAATAATCATCAAAATCGGTTCACCCAGTCGAAACTTATGAGGTAACAAACATAAAAAAAAATACAGTCGAATTGAGAACCTCGTCCTTTTTTGAAGTCGGTTAAAAATGTACTTTAGATTCCTAAAAAAATGGAAAATTAAACAGGTATCCGTAGGCATAACAATATTGCGAATAAATGCGGGTTACGTGTAAATTGACTTAGAATTTCCGATCGACTGTAATTTACGACTGACCGCGTAGCAGCTGTCGATTAGGACAACAGTAACAACATTCGTTCACGGTTAACGATTGATATAAAACAGGTTTCGTGAAAAAGAATTTGGTATATTTACCTACTTCACTGGCATACAGAATACTGGCGAACATGAATATAAAACGACTAAAGTGATACCGTGAACTTGATGTGTAATTAAGAACATATTCTTAACTGATTTTCTTAACCATAGATTGAGATAATGAAGATTTTGCAACACAAGAAATTCAACCTAGTCTCCATGACCTAGTTAGGTGTAGGACCTTAGGGTGTATAATTTTTAAGATTGCATATGTGGCCTAATTATGTTTCTTGGATACACTCATTTTCAGGGTTCCGTACCCAAAGGGTAAAACGGGACCCTAATGTCTTTGTTTTGACATTCAAATGAGCAAGCGAATTACTTGATGGTAAATGATCAGATATGGACATAATTGGAACAATCTAATGCGAAACCTCAAAAAAAAAATTACAGCTAAGTATTTTATATTATAACTTTCAACAATGCACTCGAAAAGTTAATTTATCCCTGGGATATTAGTTTTATGGAAACCTTAGTCTCAGTACTAAGTTCGATAGATACCGTCTTTTGGTTAACTTTCAATCAGCTTTATTTTCAGCTTGTTGAATCACGGATGTGTAAACTTTATTTGTGAAAGGGCAGTGGGACCAATGAAAAAAAATCCCGTGAATTTGAAAAATATGTTTTCCATGCAGATGTTGCTTACCTATTTTTTTTTCATTTTAAGTTAACTAATTCGTCTAATTCGAAAAGGTTGAAGACTTCATCTATCTAATATAACCAACAATGGTTCGTGCGAAAAGGAAGTCAGAAGACGCATTGGGATGGTCAAAAGTGCGATGACCCAGCTACAAGGAATATGGAGAGATCGTAACATCACCCGTGAAACCAAAATTAAACTGGTAAATACCTTGGTATTCTCCATATTCAGCTACGGGGCCGAGACATGGACGTTGAGGAAAGCTGACCGTGACCGCATCGATGCTTTTGAAATGTGGTGCTGAAGCCGAATGTTTCGGATCCCATGGACGGCCTTCTGCACTAATGTGTCTATTTCGCACGATTTACGTCGCACATTAAGACCCGACTCTCCTCTATATGCCTGCGGAGAGTTCTAGATTTCTTCGGTCACATCGCCAGGAAAGAGGGGAACAACCTCGAGCAACTTATGGTTACCGGGAAAGTTGACGGCAAAAGACCGAGAGGACGTAGTCCAATTAGGGGGACTGACCAGATCCGAACAGCAGCCTTGGACGCCAATCTACACGTTGCTCTTCATTCGGCCAAGAAGGGGAATAAGTGGCGAGCAACTCAGAAGATCATACCACACCTAGAGAATAACGACCCTCAGTAATGAGGATAACAATGCAAGGAGGGAATTCGTCTACGTCTAGAGTAGACGGAGTAGTTAATTTTAGAAACATTAAAAACGTACTACGTACGTACTATCTTCACGGTAACTTTTTTTAAAGTTGTCTAAGGTCAAGTACTATTGTCAGACTCTTTGGAGGAGGGCTGCAGAGCCAACGACAGGAGCTGGTTCCAGAGTCTAGCTAACAAGCGTGAGAGGAGACAAAAAAGGAACGACAGGGTCTCACCTGATCGAACACAAAACGATCCTCTACTCAAGTGTCAATCGTGTGGATGTTACTGCCTCTCTCGTATTGGACTCTACAGCCATACCAAAAATTGCCACAGAGGCGCTGTCTAAACCATCTGAAAAGATGGAAAGGCCATAATGAATGAATGAGAGGATAATTTAAATGGTAGAGCGTCTGGTCACCTTTTGTCTTATCAGCATTTATAGGCATTTAAAAAGTGATCGTGTTCAGTAAGACAATAATATATAAATTTAATTAAAAATATTTTTAAAAACAAGCTTTTACTGGAATGCCCCTAAACGAATCAAACGAGTCCAAACTCGATGATTTTGCGACGTTTCTTTACCGAGTGCCTATGGCCACCTTCCAGATCCAGCATCAGATTAGCTCCATGTCATTATAATATTGTATTGTCACGCTGTATACACATGCTCGCAAAATTTCAACATAATCGGTCGAAGATATCTGCTTCAAATTGAGTTGCAAGATTCCACCGAACATACAAGCATACATACATACATTGCAAGGGCATGCAAAAACCGGGCTGTTTCAAAAACCGGTTTTTTCGGGTTTCTCTATTTGAAAAACCGGTTACCCGGTTTTTTCGGGTTTTTATGTTGTATTTGTTTATATTTTATACAAACCTAAAATAAAAATTTTATACGTAAAGTGCGTAGGTTTTAGTCGACAATTCGGGTTATTTAAATGAAATCTCTCTATATTTGTACCTAATATAAATTAACATTTATACTTGTTCATACATTTTTTATGAGATCAATCAGCAGATTAAATCAAGTATCTTTACATCATTAAAATAAAATCATCCGTCTGTCTATATCTATCTATCTATATAATATAAAAATGAATCGCAGAAATGTATGTACGCGCATAACTTCCGATCGGCGGGACTAAATTGAATAATTCTTTTTTATGTGTTCGTTATTGTAAGGACAAGGTTTGTGTACCAACAAGATAAATTAAAAGATAACGGGAAAAGTCATTTTTTTATCTGCGATTGTGGGAAACTGACTGAGACATATGTATGTAAATTCTTAACAATTTTTATATCATGTAATACTAATAAATAATGGTCACAGTAAGTTTTAGGACTGAAAAAATCTGACTTTCGTTGAATTTCATTGAACAAGAAGACAACCAACAAAAAATCCTTAAAAAGAAAACAATATAATATTATGCTTTAACCGTTCGTCAAATCAAATCTGTTTATATAACGCAATAATTAACTTCTTAGATTGATATAATGATCGTAATGAGACCAGCGCATCAAGAGAGTCATCACTTAATGAACTACGGATTTTATTGCATAATAGACCTGCTGAAGAAAACGCTCGTTCAGATTCGACACTTGTGAGGTATTGAAATTAATGCCCTATTAACTTTCGACAGATGGTATCTTATTGCACTACCGTTGTCATACAAGGCCATTTCGACTCTGATATGAATTTCCAAATCGAGTGATTTTTCATTCTCTAAGCGATTAGATTTTATACGTTGCTTTAATGCATTTTTTATTTCGATACCAAGCTGCTCTGCTCTTTTATGTCATTCGATGGTAGACTAATTTCTGCTACTTCTTCAACATCTTCAATTTCAGTGTTCACAAAATGCTTCTTAATAATATTTACAATGGACTTTCGTACTGCATCATTGTTGAAGGCGATTGCTTTGTTAATATTGCCATGCTGAGCGCTTTTGTCGTAATTTGTTGGACTATGCAAATACATAAGAATCCCGGTATTTACTCTCAATCGTTGAACTATTCGGTTCTCTAATAAATGTGCAAGTTGAAGACTAACGGTGGAGTAATCATCGCGTAATTATTAAAGCAAAAAGTTCGACGCTCTCACGGCTGTGATCAAATGGACATCCCATTAGCACAATATTTCTACAGTACTACACTTTAATCACATTCAGACTCTGAAACTGCTGTCAGTGTTTGTAACTCCGCATCAGAAAACTTTATTTTAACATGAAAACACTTGCAAACCTTTCTTATTCTCTCGAAAAAAAAAACCGAAAAACCCGTTTTTTTTGAGTAAAAAAACCCGGTATTTTCGGTTTTCAAATCGGCCGGTTGTTCGGTTAATTCGGGTAACCGAAAAACCGGGTTGCATGCCCTATTGCAAGTTAATAAAAAGCTTGTAAAAAGACATGACATGTGCTCAATGTGGGCGAACATTTTCTAACAAAATCAGCTACACCAGTCACTGGCGAGCGCATCAGCAAACTTAACTAGATAGCTGAGATAGATAGCAGACTCTGACTAGAGTCACGAAGCAGTTGCTGTAGCCGAACACGATTGTGAGGCTATATTAAATGAAATAAAACAACTGTTCAATGCTGCTACAATTTGTAGCTACAATGACTGCCGTCTCGTTGAGACCTAAAAATAACAACAGGTAAAGTTGATTACCGCAAAATTGTGACCTTCGACAATCAATATCTACAACAACTTTATTATCTGACGAGTAATCTAATCGTATGTGTGATAACAGACAGTAAAAATAGTTTACCTGAGATATTAAGCGGTATATCACTGAACAGGTGTTTGGACTACTTACATATACAAAACCCAATATAGAAATTACTCAACAATGTAGTCGAACAAAGTTGTCAATAAAATTATTTTGGAAAATCTCAACATGAAAATTAAGGAAAAAGGTTGGAGAGTTATATTTGGCCGCATAATGGAAATCAGACATTTCTATCATTGCCTACCTAAATAGAATTTAATTCCTATTCTAAAAAAATGTGTGTGTGCACAACAATTTTTGCGTCCGAGTGTAATTTATATTTAGAAGTGTGATTATTATCAGTACGTTTGCTTAGTTTAGGATTTTACGGCCATAGAGAATGTAATTTACTATACATATTATTATACTTATACGAACGTTTATGGACTTACATATAAATACTTTTAACACCTCCTTTCGATCTTCGTGTCAAGAACAGCAAAGTGGCCAAATTGTATGAAGGAGGCTGCGAAATATTTTATTGGATTTAAAAATACATATGATGACAGATACTTCTGCAGTTAAGCTTTGAATGACGTAGATGCTGCAAATAAATAAGTACTTATTCTTGCAACGCTGTGTAAACTCAAGCGCATTAACCGGTTTTATTCTAAATGGTAATTTGTTAAATGTTATTCTAAATGTAAGCAAATCAAACTAGTTTAATAGGTTTTTGTAACATATGTTTAGTGTTCGATGTATGCGAAAGTGTTGCAAATATATATCTTTAATATTTTTACCCGACTGCGAAAGGAGGGATATTTTTTTCGAGTGTATGTATGTATAGAATAGAATAGAATAAACTTTATTGTATATATCTTTTGCACGCCCTAGAGCCTAAACGGAAAAAAATTAAAAAAAAAGGATTTTTGGCGCCAAAAAGTATTAAATAAAAATGTTTTCATCGAGTGTGGTATCAAAATAAAGTTTTTTTTACGGTGATTACGAATATATATAAAACTTATATGTTTTTATTGTTAAATATTGACGCAGTCGGGTTTTTTATTTTTAAGTAATATTTTTGTTTTTGAAAAAACAAAATCTTGTTGGTTTATCTAGTATACCTTTGTCTTATGTGTACGAGCGTCGTTGTAACAATGCAATTTTAAAGCAGCTAAAACAGAAAGGCATTTAGTATGGATCATTTGAAAAATCCCATTGAATTGGAAGCAAAATCTTATCAAGAAACGAGGTAATGTACTTTAGTGTTGCTTCTAAATCAGGCGCTATCAATATACTAAATAGATATATGCTACATAAAGTTATTACAAGTTATTAGCTTCAGCCCAGTATTGCCTCCAGTTTTAATATAATGGGACTAATCCCGCCCACACGCCCACCACTGTAACTCCTGTACACCAGGATCAACAGCGGTGACCCACGAAAACACCGAGTTATGACACTCGGGAAGTCCCAGGAAAAATTTAACTGTCTTGGAACCCGCAACGAAATTAATCAGAAGAAAACTGGAGGAGTTGGAAATATAATAAGTCCACTTCCCTCCTTAGCAAAGCGGGAGACAAAATGGAGTCAAAATAGGCAGACGCCTTTTTTAAACCGGGAAGCACCACGGATAAAAATATTATGGGTCCTAAGTGAGCTATATTTGATTTCTATAGTATGTATGGCAGAATCGCTTAAACGCACGGAAATTCACCGCAGTTGACACAAGATCCCCATAATATACTACCCCAGACGTCATTTGTAAGCTATTTAGCATCATGTTACGTTCATTGTACCAAAGACTACATTCCCAGAGGATATGATGAGCCGACTGTTCACAGCTAGAATCAGGTGTTGAGCATTGACACAATGGTGAATCGACTAATTTAAATGAGTATAGTTTGCTCTTAAAGTTACCGTGGCCTGTAAGAAATTGAGCGACACAGTGATCTACCTCGAGCCATGTCCTTGACAACCTTTCGCGAACAGATGGAAAGAACTGGTAAAGGTGGCGCCCCTTAGATGATTCGTCCCATCGTTTCTGCCATTCATCCAAGAGGTCGTTATAGACATTGGTTTTTTGTTGAAACAATCTTATGATTTTACCGCGGTCTCGTATGCCCAAAAAATCGCATTCCATGTTTTGTAGTGTGGAATAGTACATGGCTGCACGTCTTTGCACCTCGAGATCGACCGGAAGAACACCTGCCAACACCGGTAAAGCCTCAGTGCTAACCGTCCTATATGCCTTGCACAAGAAAATCAATGCAGGTCGTTGGCCTTGTAACAGTTTGCGACGGACAGCACCTACAGTCGCCCTATCTGCCCATACAGGAGCACCATAGCAAATAGAACCCAAATAAGTAGCTCCATATATGATCTTTAGTGTATTATATGACAGACCCCATGTCGCAGTTGATATCCTCGTCAGTGCAAAGAAACTCTTTTTAGACTTTTCATTAACTGTTCTAATATGTTCAATAAATGAAAAATTTCTTTCTAAAACCAATCCTAAATAACAAACCGAGGTTTTATTTTTAATAGTAATATTTTCAAATTTAATACAAGGCGGTGATTTGAGGTTACCTTTCAGAAGTAGCTGGAAGGTTTTGTTTGGTGCAAACGTCAACCGATTACGCCCACCCCACCGAGATATTAAGTCCAAACATTCACTGGCCAGCCTCTCAAGCCCCGTTCTAGTATCCGACTCTATCAATAACAAACCGTCGTCCGCGTACGCATTCAGGGTACATCCGGACGGCACAGGCATTGCCAGAAAATCGTCGAAGCCTATGTTCCACAAGTATGGTCCTAGCACTGACCCTTGAGGACACCCCATCGTAAGCGCCTTCGACACAGAATGATGCCCAAGTCTCAATTTAGTAGTACCTTGTAAGAAGTACGAGGAGATAAGGGAATAAATATTTTTAAAGCAACCTCTTAATTTTAATTTTAGCAATAGCATGGGCCACCACGCATTGTCAAAGGCGCCAGATATATCTAAGAAGATGCCTAAAACGTATTGAAAACTTGACTCGGTGACAGTTTTCCTTACAGATATAACCGCATCAGTTGTCGATTTTCCCAACGTAAAGCCGAATTGTCTATCATGAAATTTAACTCCACCCGGTAGAAGTCGTGGTACTACAAGACGCTCTAAAAGCTTTCCCAGCGATGGTAACAGTGTTATGGGTCGATAGGATTTAGGATCGTCCGGCGGCTTATCGCCGCTTTTTGGTATTATTCGAATATTACCGCACCGCCAAACACTAGGAAATACTCCTTCCGCAATGCAACGTTTAAAAACTGTTAAAACCGTATCACCCGAAAGTTTACAAGCTTCTTTTATCATTTTGTTTGATATTTTATCGTCGCCCGAAGCCTTATTTAGTGGCAATGACCTAACAATACTGAGGAATTCGTCTGAAGATGGTAAGTCAGACATTGGAGACAATGGTGGTTCAATAGCCCACTGCCTAATTTGTCGGTGATAATCCGTGTCATCCTCCGGCCGATCGTCAGGCACAAGTGATTCTAAAAGATATTCTGTGGTTTGTTCTACTCCTGTAGTATAACTATTATTAATTTTGATGTTCTGTACGTATGCAAGGTCGATTGATCTATTTGCTTTAAATTCATGATACAAAGGTGACCAGGGACCCTCTCTATCGAGTTTATCAACAAGTTTACGTATTAAATTTCCCTTTGATTTCTCCACAGCAGCTCTATAATGAGACCTGGCAACTCTAAGAGCAATAAGAGCATTATTGTAAATATCTCCTGTTACGTTACGCTTTTTAATGTCATTTAGTTTTTTACGAGCTTTTCGATAGATTCTACGTAATTCGACTAATTTATAATTCCACCAATCACATCTACGAGTGTTAGTGATAGATCCACGGCCGATACAAACATCAGCACAATATGTGAAAGTATCTGATAATATGTTTGCGCTTTCCTCAGCTGATAGACCACTGCGACTGAAGTCTTTGGCATGTACTGCAAAGAGTGAACCAAATAAAGCCCAATTTGCCCCTTTAGTTTTATACCTAAAATTGTAAGGAGTTCTTTGTGGATATTGTGCAACCATTGGTATGAATTCGTACACGATTAAGCGGTGATCACTACAGGATGCGTCCGGTAGGTCCAGTTTTAATATAGTGTTGTTTTATACAAATTGTATTTTTATACACGTGGCAATGTTAGTCAACGAAAAAAATCTTAATTTTATTCAAAACTAGCAACCCGGCTCGGCTTAGCACGGAAGTCTTTGAAATTCACGGATTTCCTCTACTAAAATATGCATGTATTAAATACATAAACCTTCCTCTTCAATCATTGTATCTATTGATGAAAACTGTATTAAAATCAGTTAAGTAGTTTTAAAGATCTAAGCAGCAGATAGCGGAAGCGACTTCATTTTATTCTTTGTAAAAATTAGATCTACACAAATAAATAAAATTGGAGTTTCTGTTTGTAATATTAAAATAACCGCTTCTTACTCGCATATGTATGTATACACGGTACATATACCAAAATATATTTTTTTTACATTTTTGTCTGTCTTTCTGTTTGTTCCGGCTAATCTCTGGAACATCTGGACCGATTTTGACGGGACTTTCACTGGCAGATAGCTGATAATATAAGGTGTAACTTAGGCTACTTTTTAGACTAGCTTTGCCCTGCGGCGATACCCGTGGTACGACAATAACCGCGGGTAACACCGCGGGGTTCAGCTAATAAATAATTCATAAGATTTTAGTCTATATAGTAATTTGTCTTTTAAAAATCTAGTACAAAATAATATGTTAATATTTCATATTCGCCAATCATTTCATAGCAATATTATTATGTTTGTTTTATTTCAGTCATTCACTATATCAGCTTCCGCTGATACACTGAAATCCTGTATCAGCAACAAAGTTCCTCCTTAAAAAGTACCTACCTAATTCCTGACGTTTCCACCACTCTCTCGAAACTCTAAACACCCGTCGTTTATTATGCAGTAAAATAGCCGATGATCAGATCATAAAATTATGCCATTGACGTCTAAAGAGTGATGTTTACCGTTCCTTAAACACTAAAATGTTTGATTTAAATACTAAAGCCGGGTCTCCTACGACACTGTTTTATGTTTTTAAACAAAAAACATCACATATTTATCAAATTATGGGCGTGGCCTAACTGTTTTGTTAATTTTAACAAGCAAACATGTTATCCAAAGCGGACTGAAACATCCCAGCGTATACTTCTCGTATAATGAAACTGAACTGAAATAATATTAATACTTATATTATTCATATTTATACTATAAAAGTAAGTAAGTAAAAGTGTACTATAAGTCATTTTGTCGAGTAGATAAAAGTTTTTTGCTTTTCGTGTAATCGTGTTTGATGTTCGTTTAAAAGTCCGTCTCCTGCGACTTTTCGCTAACGTGTTTAGTTAGTTTGTTTTGTTATTTTTAGCCGCAAGAGACACGCCTTAACAACAAACATCTTGATTTTGAACAAGACTATTTGACGTTCTAGTTCAACAATTTAAAAACTTAAAAAAGTAAAAATTACATTACATTTAGGTTACATTCTTAGGAGATGGTGGATTGATTTTAAGCAATACAGTTTTAATCCTTATTCATTAAGTACTACCTTGTGCATTTGATATAGATCAATATCGCTCTTTACAGTTTGTAATTTAAATGAATATATTCGAAGATATCAGAGATTTAAAATGCACGAATCGTGTCGTCGGTGGGTGCATCTGAAATCCACCCGTGCGAAGCAAAGTAACTTTGCCTATCTGTCTGTCCCGTTTTCATGGCCAAACCGCTGCACCGAATTCAATGAAATTTTGCATGGAGATACTTTGATTCTTGAGGAAGGCATAGTATAATATAAAATATATCTCCCACCGAAGGAGAAGCCTATGTCCAGCAGTGGTCTATCAAAAGTATTTAATGGTGATGATGTCTATTTGCAGCATTAGAATGTTAAGAAAAACTTTATTTTAAGTAGTTAGGCAAGTTCCAAAAACGCTAGGCGCACTTTGTTAACAATCGATAGAAGAAACAGCGTTTGGCCACATGTCAACTTAATTACTCGAAGTAGATATGTCCTGACGACTATGTCCCTATAATCGTGGTACCCGACAGTAGTGTAGTCATATCAAAGAGGAACAGAGCGACTTACTCATGTTTAATTCATATAATGTTTAGTCACGTAAGTCTGATGGCCTTGGCACTGCCATTCGTATTCTCTAGGAAAATAGTCACGTGCGATAAAATTTGGTAGACAAACGTCCTGAATTATAATATAATGCCGATAAAACTATGAAAATTGAGGAGATAAATATTAAGTGTGAATATAAAAATGTATTATTACTATCGACATACCCTCCAACGATTTAGTAAGAGCTGATAGTAAAACAAACAAAAATGTCGGTTTACGGACGATAGTTTAACGTGACAACTTCATAACAAAACAATGATGAGATGATGCCGCCGTTCATCAATTTATTATACGTCACGTCCAAAATAAGAACGATCTATCCGTTCATGAGTTGAGGATTATTAGGAGTATGAAAAACAAAGTTAGGCAAGTTAATCTTACAAGCTCCTTTAAATCATCAATCATCGTCATCATCTATTACCCTTAACAGTTCCTGCTAGAACTAGGACTTATTATATATCCAACTCCTCTAGTTTTCTTCTGATTAATTTCGTTGCGGGTTCCAAGACAGTTTAATTTTTCCTGATACTTCCCGAGTGTGTTCGGTGTGTTCGTGGGTCACCGCTGTTGATCCTGGTGTACAGGAGTTACAGTGGTGGGCGTGTGGGCGGGATTAGTCCCATACAAAAAGAAAGTTCCTGCTAGAAATAGGCCTTTCCTTAGTGAGAAGGTTTTGGCTTACTATATCAAGCTGGCGAGACGGGTTGGTATAGGGTTTGTTTCAAGTATTCCTTCTCTTTGCAGTGATGTTCTCCTGCAAAGTTTGTCCCTTAGTCGACTCTTACGTCATCCACGGGATGAATAGGGGTGGTGACATTGTTTTTTTTTTATGTATGGCCCTGCCAAAATGACTCTACTCGGCCTGATGACTTTCCATCCAGTAAAAAAAAAATAGAAAGCATAAGCAGAATCCAAGAGTGGTGGTCACCATGCGCATTGCGATTGCAGACTATGCAACAATGCAACATGGTGACCCACACCATGACGGCCTCGTGATGATTCTGCATAATTTGTCACCACACGGACATCCACTTTCTAGATCGGGACTAATATAGAAATAATTGTTAAAAACTTAACGACGATAGTATGTCTGTATTATTGGCCAAGGTTCCAAAAAGGAAGCATGGATTGCTTGTGCGCAAAGGTAAGGTAAACAGGTACGTATGAAGATATTATAGTATCAAAACCATTGCAACTTGTAAACACATTAGAAGGGAATAGGTAAATACCCTTGGTAGTGTTTAAAGGTATAATGTTTTATGTTTACGTTACGTTTGATCGAATTCACGATCGGGAGTCCAGTCGTAATCACATCTGGATAAACAAAAACTATTTTTATTGTTGTTTCCGGTAGCGATGTAAATTTAATTATATAGGTATTTGTTGATTGTAACAAAAAACCCAAGCCTCCATAAATAAATGATTATTTATATTAAACCGTTGAGTGTCGAGTATTATATATATAATATACAGTGAGTATGAAGAGTTCTTTATAATATACTCCAATTTGTCGTGCTCACAATAAACTGAACTGTTGAACAACACAGGCGAAGACGTGTTTCATTATCCTCTGCGCCAATAATCCCAACAGAAAATATGTAAACTCCTCTAAAAAGCTGAACTCTTTAAAATCTAAATAGGTACAAAGCAAATATAACTTCCGGTTGCCAACTCTAATCCAATGCCATTAATGTGATTTAACAGTGATTTAGACAAAAGTCAGACCCAATTTTTAGGTCACGCCTTTGCCATAACAATTACAAGGTCGACATGAAACCCTATGGATTAATTCAACATCATACCTATTGCTGGTGCCCTCATTTTATTATGGTTTCATTAAATTACTGAACAGTTTTATAAAGTTTAGGACCTAATATTGAAATGTTATTAAAGATAGTTACAAATTCTAATACTTAACATACTTGAAGTAGTTAAAAGTTTCTAACTGATTATGATTATGAAGATACCTTTTATGGAATAGGCGGGCAAACGAGCAGACGTATCGCCTGATGGTAAGCGATTACCGCCGCCCATGGACACCTGCAACACCAGAAGCGTCACAAGTGCGTTGCCGGCCTTTTGGGGATGGAGGGAGGGGGGGAGGTAGGGGATTGGGGTATGGGCCTCCGGTATCCTCACTCACTCGGTGAAACACAGCGCAATCACTATTTCACACCGGTTTTCTGTGAGGCCGTGGTATCACTCCAGTCGAGCCGGCCCATTCATGCCGAAGCGTGGCTCTCCCACGGTGAGAAACTACTACTATAGCTTATTGTTGTTACCACTAATATGGCAAACAGGATTTTTATAGGCAATGATAACTTTCAGATTATTAAAAACAATTCAATGAGCAAACATTCCGTTCTTAAGTCCTGACCGAGAGAAATTTGTAGATTTGTATGAATTTAAATTAATTCTAAATTTGGCCATACAAATCTTAAATATAACATCACAAAGCAAATAACCCTATTTTAAGACAGAACGTCTAAAACTTTACACGAAAATCTTAATATATATATTTCTTGTGTGCGTGTGTATGTGACTGAACTCCTCCTAAACGACTGGACCAATTTTGATGAAATTTTTTGTGTGTGTTCAAGGGGATCTGGGAATGGTTTAGATTCACAAAAAAGACTGGACCGATTTTGATGAAATTTTTTGTGTGTGTTCAAGGGGATCTGGGAATGGTTTAGATTCACAAAAACGTAAACGATGTTACGTGGGTCATAAATATGGCGGTACGAAGTTCGCCGGATCAGCTAGTATTATATAAAATAGTTATAACACGTTTATTACATCGGTATGTTGTATGTTCAGTATCATTATCAGCCCGTTGCAGTCATAGGTATGTTAGATTCTCTTACTTAATTGTCTATGGTGACTGATAAAATGTCAAAGAGCAAAGACTCGCGTATTTCTCTTTACTGCGAACTGCGAGTAAAATTACATTATTACACGCTAAGTAATACGGCAGATAGGTATTAGGTAATATCAATGAGAACATGTTACCGTAAAAACCAATAATAACTGTACTAGGACAGTACAGTTATTGGTTAGCACATCACTATGGTTATTATTTCGCTTTCTCAACGAGGATAAATAATACCTACTAAATCAAATTGAAAAATACTTAATATTATTCCGAATGTGATATTGCAAGTCGATAGTAAGTGGTCACCCACGACAAATTAGGAAGCATCCTTAACTTTACATAGAGTGACATCATCGACAATAACGACACGCGGCACTTGAATACGAATCAAATAAAAATCCGGCAGAAGTTATTGGGCTCATATTTAATGACGGATAGTTTAAAAGAACGATAAGTAACGTAGAAAATGATGTAAAGTAAATGGATTGGGATAAGAATCAATAATTTTGACACATTCAATTCGTACATATTCGATTGCCTTGATTACGTTAGCAGGGCTAAAATTATAGTTAACAAAATAAGTATGGGAGTTAAAATACGCCTTCGTCTCTCAAAAACTTATGTATCTTCAACTGCTGGACTTCAACCCTGTCCTTAGAAATAAAGACCACTATATATCACTGTGTATGTATGTAACGTATTTCTTATTTTTATTACTCAATGCTATGATGTCTTTTCATTTTATAAAATGTAATGCGACGCTAAGTTGTTCGAATATATACCGAATATTATCTTATGACAACTTATTTACCTACATAAAATTTAATCATTTTTATATTCCATCAGTGGTGATCATGGCAGTAATGGAAAAGACATGAAAAGTGAAAAGACTACAAATCAATAACAAATAAATGACCCTATTGTCATTTTTCTTTACTATTTTGTAGTCTAATATTCCTAAACTGAAGGATTGCTAATATTTTTCTTGTTCTTTTCATAAAATTTATTTTCTTAGAGACTTCGAACTGATACCTACATTTTATTTTTATTTATTTTACTAGCTGATCCGGCGAACTTCGTACCGCCATATTTATGACCCACGTAACATCGTTTACGTTTTTGTGAATCTAAACCATTCCCAGATCCCCTTGAACACACACAAAAAATTTCATCAAAATCGGTCCAGTCGTTTTTGTGAATCTAAACCATTCCCAGATCCCCTTGAACACACACAAAAAATTTCATCAAAATTGGTCCAGTCGTTTAGGAGGAGTTCAGTCACATACACACGCACACAAGAAATATATATATTAAGATTTATATATTGCAATCTATCATTCTTGCAGATATTCAGCAATATGTAGGAGTTCATTGAATAAAGGGCTTGCACGAAAGCTGTCTAGTGACTGCTCCGTTAATTCTTGTGCCTCTCAGAGAAGGTCTTGAGGAATCTTTCTTTTCAGTCTACGGGCTACTGTTTGGGTGTTCATTAGGTTGACCGCCAGAATATTTGGATGATTAGAGATTCGCTCTCCGTACGCTTTTGTCCTCTCCGAGATTTCATCCATAACACTTTTGACGCAGAGGTCGTGATGGAGTCTAACGTTTGAGACATACCAAGGCGCGTTCGTTACTATTCTTAGTATCTTTGACTGGAATCGTTGTATTATTTCAATGTTTGATTTTGCTGCTGTTCCCCAGAGCTGTAGACCATATGCCCATATGGGTTTTATTATACATTCATAAAGCAATAGTTTGTTTTGAAGTGAGAGTCGTGATGTTTTATTTAGTAGCCAGTACATAGTGCGCAACTCTTGGCCCGCTAGTCGCTTTGTGAAAATATGCTTCTTCCAGGTCAGGCGTCTATCCAAGTATATTCCAAGATACTTGGCGTGATCCTCTTGCGGTAGAGGTATACTGTTGAGAGTGACAGGTGGACATGTTCCTTTCCTGTTTGTGAAAGTAACCTGTACAGATTTGGTTTCGTTGGCTTTGATTCGCCAGTCTTTGAGCCATTTGGATACCTGATCAAGACTGTTTTGAAGCTTTTGTGCTGCAATGTCTGCGGAATCGTCCATTGATAGGATTGCTGTGTCATCAGCAAATGTCCCAGTAACCACACCATCTGTCGTAGGGAGATCAGCTGTAAAAAGTAGATACAACGTGGGACCCATGACGCTGCCTTGCGGAACTCCAGCTTTGATAGTATATAAAGACGTTAACTCGTCTCCTTGTTTTACAAAAAAGTGTCTGTCGCTTAGATATGACTTTATTAGGTTGTAGAAGTTTATTGGTAGGTTTGTTTTTATTTTGAAAAGAAGTCCGTCATGCCACACCCGATCAAATGCCTGAGATATATCCAGGAATGCTGCGACACTGTATTGTTTTGATTCAAGAGCTTTGTTTATGTGTTGCACTAGTCTGTGTACTTGTTCAATAGTGCCATGCTTTCGACGGAAACCAAACTGATGGTCAGGTATTAATTTGTTTGCGGCAATAATCGGGGATAATCTAAGCAAAATAACTATCTCCATAATTTTTGATGGTATGGGTAACAGGCTAACAGGTCTATATGATTGTGCCTCAACCGGATTTTTTCCCGGCTTTGGAACCATTATAACTTGGGCTATTTTCCATTGAGGAGGGACCATTTCTCTTCGCAGGATAGCGTTATACAAGTATGTGAGGAACTTAATCCCTTCCTTTGGCAGCTCTCTTAGGATTTTTCCTGTTATAAGGTCGTAACCAGGAGCTTTATTTGGATCTAAAGCCTTAATTGCTGTTTTTACTTCTTGGTTTGGCCCAATAATTCTGTGACTTCCTAGATTTTAGAGGAGCCTGTATCGGGATTTGGTATAAAAACCTGTTGGAGATATTCAGCAAATGTAGCAGCTTTGTCCGCATTACTAGAAGCCCATTCCGAGTTACTTTTACAGATCGGAGGTTGATTACTTGCCGGGCGTTTAAGTCTTTTAGTGACTTTCCACAACGAGTAATTTGTCTCTGCAGTAGCATCAAGGTTTTCTAGAGATGTTTGTATGCCTTGGTTTTCAGTGTCTTTAAGAAGAATTTCTAATTTTGTTTGGAGATAGTTTAGGTATTTTTTATCAGTAGGATAACCTGTTGTTTGCCACTTTTTCTAGCTTTTCTTTTATCAGCTAACAGTTCTCTTACAGATGTTGGGTAATCTTGGTCATGATACCTACATAATGGTCATTCAGCAAAATAATTATGAAATACCATACCATAGTGAGCGATCTAGTAAGGCATTGTACGTACATTACTGAGTCAAGAAAAACTGCAGGTAAAACTTAACAACATGTACATGGTAGCTTTTACTGTACAGTTTAAAATAAAGTTTTGAAATTACTAAGGTCAAAACAAAATTAGGAAAGTAATCTCAAGAAATAGCAAAGCAACGGCTAACTGGTGGTTGTAGATCAAAAGATCGCAATTTAAGTAGTGAAAGTTCACAAGATTACAATAATCGCATGTGAATTGCGAAGTTCCAGTGCAATTTGCTATAAAAGGGGAATTGTCGGGGTAAATACTTTTTATTGGACCTAGTATGTACAGTGAATATGAGCATGTTTAAACTTTGGTTACAAAGTTCATTTATTAAAAATTCTAGCAATTATTTTAACAATGTTTCATAAAATCATTGATATCAAATAATTAATGAAATAGCAGGCCGACTTATTTCAGTATATAATTTTGAAATATATCGTGGAAACGGAATTCATTTAAATTAATTGAAATTCCTACAATTAATTAATTATCAAATGTAGATGTTTAAAATTATTTTGTAAAGCTGGATTAATTTGATGAGAAGATTTAAATATTTATTCAAAGATATCTAATAATGAGATATTTTATTTATGCATGTCTAAATAACAACTAATGGATGGAATCCTAATAAGAATAAATATTTAGTTTCTATTAAAGAAGTTAATCTTCAGGTCAAACTGTACGACCTAGTTCATTACTTTTACCTAGAGACATACAATGTTGGTATAAAAAGAGCGACGTATGCCAACACAAACTGAAAATAGATTAACGATTTATGAACTAAAATAAAGATTATTTCAACAAATCAGATTTGTTCTTTGAAGTGTCAAGTTATAATGAACTGCGTCGTTCGATTAATTATGCGAACATTTATAAAACAATTTATCCTGGCCTTAGCGTACCGGTTATTTTAGTACCGACGTCGTTCAGTGTAGTGTTTAGTAGGTCGCCAACACATGGTAAGAACCTATCATAAAGTTGCGACATACCTGCACACCGGTGTGTTGAAGCGGTAGGTACGCACCTACCTTCAACACAATTCTCCTTTTATAGTATAAAATACCTACAAAATGTTTTACCAAGAATGTACCTATTTAAGCGTGCAGCGATGCAGATGAGGAATGTTCATATGCGTAGATTAAGGGATAAAAGTAAGTTTCGTTGCTATGCAGAAAATATTTCATGTGATTGTAATTATATGCATATAAGAAAATATGTATAAAATATTTATTTGAAATTATATTCAACATTCCAAATTCCGATACACTGCGACCTACCGATCAAAGGTACCTTATACAATTAACGAACATAAATAAATGATTATCTCTTTAGTTAAGTTTTGCATACCATGGCGTTAAAATTTGGAATTTGAAAGGAGCCGCAAGACTTTTATGAGAATAGTCGTCTCCGGTAAGTAAATTACATCGACTTATATACTGTGTTATGAGATGTACCAATAAACAAAATCTTTAAAGACGTTCAAGTTCAATACTTAATTGAAGTTGGACGTCGTTCACACAGACAGACAAAACCCAGACTGTTTTGTCTGTCTGTGTGAACGACGTCCAACTTCAATTAAGTATTGAACTTGAACGTCTTTAAAGATTTTGTTTATTGGTACATCTATGGTATTGCGCAAGTATACTTGAACGTGTGTGTCGGCCTTTATCCCCGATTGGATAAAAGGTCTTGTAGGCAGCTTTCAGAATCAACTTTGTAAGCAGTAGGTAACGCACTCAGCAGAGTCAGCAGGTGCATTGCATTGTGTCAAATTATTTTGAAGAGTTAGATGACACAAAAATAAATATTTTAATTAAAAAATAACGACAGCAACACCAGATGAATGTCAAGAGAATATAAAACCAGTCTTGGCGAGGTTAAACCGTGATTGCATTGATTGTATGTAGGTAGGTATGTGTATGTCATACTTTAAAAATATTAGCAACATCTCATATACCTGTATAACTACATGTAGCTATAGATGTTCGTCTATAGCTTTTAAAGAATCTAAGTTTTTACATCTCAAATTTCTACAGAAGTCCAATTTGTTCATGACTTTCAAAGAAAATTATAATATCTCATGTATATTCGGTTGTAGACTTTTTAGTGGCCTTTGCGATTGCGAATAAAAAAATCTCCATAATTAAATAGAATTTTAGCAATAACAACAAGTCTAAAAGCTAAATCTTACTTCGGGCCATTTCGAGAACCTTATAATAAGAATCGGTTTTCTTAGATGAAGACGTTCATAGAATCAATGACACAATATACTATAGACCGTCCCTCCCTTGGCCAATACTGTACGCCGTAAAAAGCTAGAAAAGTTCAACTAAATCTAGATGGCGCTCAAAATAAGCTCTGAAAAGCAGTTTAACAAAGTTTAACAGTATTTTATTGATGTGATTCAATTCTAGTAACTATATTATTATTTTTCAAATATAAAACTTGCTTTGTATTGCTTGCTTTAAAAAAATGATTTTCAATTGCATAACTAAAAGTTATCACCTATGTTTAGGAGATGTCGTTGCAATCGATTTAAATAAACTTGAAAATAATTACCTATTTACTACGCTAGATGTCACATTTATAAGTTATTTGGTTGAATCAGAGAAACAATGCACTCATGAATGGCAACATTGCAAAAATCGTTCATATCTTCCAGTAGTTAATACGGAACGGCAACGTCGCTTGAGCCGCGTACTCAGTTCAAAAATATTAATTAATATGAATGTTTATTTTTAACCGACTTCAAAAAAAGAAGGTAGTTCTCAATTCGACTGTATTTTTATTTTTAACCGACTTCCAAAAAGGAGGAGGTTCTATGTTCCACTGTGTGTTTTTTTTAAATGTATGTTCACCGATTACTGCGTCAACTTTGGACCTATTTTGAAAATTCTTTTTGTATTTGAAAGGGTATGCTCCCGAGGTGGTCTCATTGTCACCATATCAGGATCTGATGATGGGATCCCAGGGAAATCGAGGGAAACCCTCATTTTTTTAGGCACATAATATGTTTTCGTATATTTTCTGAAGTTAACCCGGTATTTTCGTCTAGTAGTCATCATTTTATGATGATGAGCTGATGGTGTAAGGTACAACTCTTTAACGGTTAGGAGATGGAGGATAAATCTTTAAATATCATATGTATGTATGTTACCTTTAGTCGTATTCCTTCAAATTATTTAGGTAAGCTGATGATCGAAGGTACAACTCCTCAACGGTTAGGAGTTGGAGGATAATTCTTTCAATTTCATACGTATCTATAGACCTTTAGTCGTATACTTTCAAGTTATTTAGGTTAGCTGATAATAGAAGGTTAAACTCTTTGACAGTTAGGGATAAGAGGATGATTTTAATATTACACGCACGTATAGACCTTAATTTGTATTCTTTCAGTTATTCATATGGATCGTTTTATTGAGTAGACATCCACTAAGGAAGGTATTTTGGAATTTCTACCCCTAAAGGGGTGAAATACGGGTTGAAAGTGTGGACGAAAGTCCGTCATTTTTAAGTTAGAAACATGAAACTTTAACTTTGGGCTACTGATTAAAAATGAGTAGATACGTATTTAACCGTTTCTGGATATTATTTAACTTGGTTACGCGCGACGCGACGTAATATGACCCCTGCCCATGGTAATACCACGGCCTCACAGAAAACCGATGTGAAAAAGTGCTTGCGCTGTGTTTCACCGAGTGAGTGAGGATACCGGAGGCTCATACCCCAACCTCTCCCCCCATCCCACTCCACTATGCCCCAAAGGCCGGTAACGCATTTGTCAAATTATTTTAAAAAATAATCAAACTTTACAAAATATACTATAAATCAATATATTTTCTGTAAATAAATGCAAAAAGCCAACAACACGTGGTATTCTCAGGCGGTTACCCATCCAAGTACTAACCACGCCCGATGTGGCTTAACTTCGGTGATCGGACGAGAACCGGTGTATTCAACATGGTATGGACGTTGGCAATCAGCTGGTTATATTTAACGTTGAGTATCCAGCACTATGACATCAACTCAATGTTAAAAGTGTCGCTACAACTTTTAGCGAGAAGCGCGATAAGGAATTTCGTTCCAAAAACATTTCTTATGATTGTTTTATTAATAACTAGGTTTCGCCCGCGACTTCGTTCGCATTTAATAAAAAGTATCTTATGTTACTTCTAATACCTCTACAAGAATATGTGTTTCATGATGATCAGATTGATCAGCTAAGTAGTTTTCGCCGGAAAGCGTAACAAACGAACTTACGTTCGCATTTTTAACATTAGGATTATTTATAAGACACAAACCGAAAGAAAATCCTTAATTACACCTTTTTGTCATCTACAGTTGATAAATTAATATGTGCAAGCAATTCTCGACATTATCAACTCGTAATTATCAATTTTTTTATTTGCATACATTCACGATCAACAACATTTATAAACGCCAAAAACTGTTTTTAGACATGTGTCTTATGGACGGGAATTGCAACTGCAACAGTATTTTATTAATTCATCAATTTTTATTTTGTTTTTTGAATCCATTAAAAAAATAAAATGTCAGTCCTTAGTTCCTAACAATAAAATAAAATATTACATAAATTATGTAGGTACTAATATAATTAATTATTTAAAAAACGACATCTAGTGGTACATTTCGCAATAATACAATGACAATAATCTTGACAGTTGACTGTTGGGTTCGTATTGGTGTTGGGGGTCAGAAAATATCGTTGTAATTCACGATTTGATGCACTTAGTGACATCTAGGGAACATTAAGCTTACTATAAATCCGCGTACAGGTCTCGCCTAGTAGAGTGTTGGTCTAGTATATATTTCGTCAGTGATAGAATTAACAAGTCATTATATCATCTTCTTGCTATACGCGGAATAAATTGACCTCTAATTGCTTTATGACGAAGCAGGAAAAACCTATGTTTCAATCGAGACTGTAGATCTATATCCAAGCAGACAAAAAGAAGCATTTTAAATTTTAAGTTAAAATTAAGTGTTTTTCCCCGATTGTGAAAGGAGGGTTATGTTTTTACCCGACTACGGCAAAGCCAAAGGAGGGTTATGATTTTGACAGGCTATGTATGTATGTATGTTCATTTGTTCCCTCATAGCTCCTTAACTACTTATTAGAACTGGACAAATGAGGTATCGTTAGAACCGTCTTGATCGTCTGCTGGTTATAGGCTATATGACGTGTCGCTAAATCTAGCTGACATAAAGTAATGAATAAAAAAATTAATTTGAGATAAATATGCCGTGTTTGGTATCATTGGAAAGGGCGTTACTTGTACATTTCAAATATATATATATATTATATACTAATAACGGCACCAAAACATTTTATATAAAAAAAAGTAAAAACTAAAACCCAACTACGACAAAAAACGACGCTGAAAAAGTATGAAACAAGTTTGAAAAGCCGTAGTCACACGTTTCATAGAAACGCACCATAACACTTTAACAACGTGTGACTACGGCTTTTCAAACTTGTTTCATACTTTTTCAGCGTCGTTTTTTGTCGTAGTTGGGTTTTAGTTTTTACTTTTTTTTTTTTCGAGTGTATGTATGTATGTGGGTATGTATGTATGTATATTTCTTTGGCATGCCCTAGAGCCTAAACGGCTTGCGGTCGTATTTTTATGTGAGCGGTATCAATAGATTCGTCTTAGTCGTGAGAGTGACACTGGGTACATCAAAATTAAAAAAAAATAAGGATTTTTGGCGCCAAAAAGTAATATTAAAAAAAATATGTTTTCAAAATACACCGAGTGCGGTATCAAAATAAAGATTTTTTTACGGTGATTACGAATATATATAAAACTTATATGTTTTTATTGTTAAATATTGACGCAGTTGGGTTTTTTTATTTTTAACAATTTTACTTGTTTCCAAGACCTTTTTAATTATTGACAAAATATAAAATTAACATATTCTAGAATTCGTCAACAACATCAACAAGAAAGGAAGTTCTGGCCTACTATAACATGCAACTTGCAGATTAGTTTTACCAGCAGACAGTGCCTGCGTCAGTGCGGGCAGGCGCTGGGTGAGGGCTGGATGTCTTAATAATATCCTGTTCCTGTTGAGTTCCTGGATCCCTCCCATCTCAGTCTGCATCTGCAGTGTGGTTTAAGTTGGTCCGATTCCGACACCCTGTCGCAAACCCCGGTGGGGTGACGGCCCGTGGGGGTTTCCACACGTAAAATACTTCTCTTTGCAGTGATATTGTCCTGCATAGTTTGCTCCCTTAGTCGTCTCTTTCGATACCCATATGATGAACTAGCTGACCCACGCACCGTCGTTTAGGTCTCCCATTGCCCGTAGCGTAAAAAAATCCCCCGTTTTTGTAACATTTATCATTGGTGCTCCGCTCCTATTGGTCTTAGCGTGATGATATATAGCCTATAGCCTTCCTCGATAAATGTACTATCCAACACTGAAAGATTTTTTCAAATAGGATGAGCGGCAGGAACCGCAGATAAGTACGTTCAAACAAACAAACTTTTCAGCTTTATAATATTTATTATTATTACTAGCTGCCCAGTACGTGCTTCGCTACGTATAAAGTGTAATAAAAAAAATGGTGATATAATTTCAGATTTAAACTATCCTATCTCTCAAGTTGAATCGAACTGCACATGGTGTGAAAATTTTATTATAATCGGTTAAGTGGTTTAGGAGTCCATTGAGGACAAACATTGTGACACGAGATTTATATATATTAAGATTATGATGAATAAGGATTGTGGAACTCTCTATTCTTAATCCGTCAGCAACCGCCGCCACCGCGGGGCTCAGCTAGTTAACAAAAATTAGTTCCAAAACTCACGTTCATATGTGCGAGTCGGCCTCGCGCTTGAAGGGTTTCGTACATTATCTAAACATTTCAACTATTTCAAGCTTCTACCTGTTGCCATTATCAATATCGAGCAAAAACGAGCAAAATAATCACGTTTGTTGTATGGGAGCCCCCTTAAATATTTATTTTATTCTGTTTTTTTTATTTGTTGTTATAGCGGCAACAGATATACATCATGTCTGAAAATTTCAACTGTCTCACTATCATGGTTCATGAGATACAGCCTGGTGACAGACGGACGGACAGACAGACAAACGGACAGCGAAGTCTGAGTAATAGGGTCCCGTTTTACCCTTGGCGTAGGGAACCTTAAAAAAGCAAAGTTGGTCGGTGGAAATGACTGTTTTGACATTTCACATAGCTGTATTCACTAATAGAATCACCATTATGGTTGACAAATACCGTAAATTTTTTTTATTGTTTATCCTGTAGACACGCTATCTCGTTAGCGAATTTGGCACAGTAGTAGATCAAAAATTATAGATAACTAGTTTTTGCTCGCGGCTCCGCCCGCGTGTATGTCGGTTATCGCGGCAAATATTAGCCTATGTGTTATTCTGATATATAAGCTATATTTCTGCAAAGTTTCATCCAAATCCGTTTAGTAGTTTTTGCGTGAAAGTGTAACAAACATCCATCCAACTTTCGCGTTTAAATATTAGTAGGATATAGGAAAAAACTAGTTTCTTGAATTTTTTCAAAAGTAAATATGCCGTCACTTAGGATTTATTTAACTTCATCTCTTTCCAGTCCTTCGCGTGGTGCGGTGTTGATGACTCATTTGAGCTAATTTTAGCAAACGAACAAAATGCATCCAGATTGTTAACAAGTCCTGTATATATATGTAGGGTAGGTAGGTACGTACCTACAATAAAGGAAACTTAATAATAAGACAAGGAACTTTTTGTTCTTTAGGCACTTTATACATCCTCTATGGTAAGGATGTGTAAAGAATATTTATGTTGGTTAGGTTTATTTATTTAAATTGTGTACTTAAATGCGTCAGTGTTAAGTAAATGTTTCTGAGAGGTAGTAAATTTATTGACAAAGTGTACATTAACGTGGACGAAGACAAAAGCTAGTAAGTATAGTATTGATAAACTTCCACCATGAGGTAGGCAATTTACCTGAACAGTAAAAAAAATTAATGTAATGAGCATTTTTCTGATGTATATTTATTTATTTATTCATTTAAAAAACCAGTACGCTTTGGAGTTACATATTGCGGTAGTCAACAATGGCTATATTACTGTCAAGTTTCATCCAAATCCGTTCAGTAGTTTTTGCGGGAAAGAGTAACAAACGCACACACATCCTTACAAACTTTCGCATTTATAATATTGTATGGCTTATCAGAGATATCAGAACACATGTTCAATCTTCTTATAAAATCTAAATTGCAATATCAGCTACATAACGTTTATTAATATTGTTATGAAATTATTGCCACATGTTTTATTTCATGAAATATATCCAAAGGAAGTTTGATTGTTAAGTGAGCCTACAGTAGATCACCATTTAATCACACAACTTTTAAACACATTTTGTCCAGTAGGTACATTGATTATGATATACAGTAGAATTCATCCAAAAAAGCAATATTTGTGCAAGATAGAAAACTTCAACAGAAGCTGATCAATTATGACTGTGCGAACATCACTCAGTGTTCATAAAGAACAATTCAATATTCACTCATACAATAAGATGACGAAAAGATGACATTAGCAAATATTATAAAGACTTAATAGAGAATAAAGAAAAAAAAATGAACATCAGACAGTCAATCAAAATTCAAGAAAAGCATGATGACATACTCACTTACACCTATCTTTAGAGTCAATAAGTCATGATAATATTTTATATACTTTTTATTACCCTCACCTGTATGTTTGTATGTATGTTTGTTTGAAACCAACTCCTTTGGCCTTGATTTTGACCCACTTCAAAAGGTCAGATTTCATTTAAACTTAGTAGACTTATCGAGAACCGATAACAATACAATAAGTAATTTGAAAAAAAAAGTAAAATAAATAATAAAATAAAAACTAAAAAAACAAGCTTTAAGTAAACCAAACCAAACTAAAAAGTAGAAATTAATTTTATTGTAAAAAGCGTGGGGTGCTTTCTAAAAATATTTCAATAATGATATGATTATGTAATTTTGGCTGTGACTTCAAACAAATCTATACTAATATTATAAAGCTAAATAATTTGTTTGGTTGAATGCGCTAATCTCTGGAAGTAGTGGTTTGTTATACTTCCATTTATTCATTTTACTTCCTGCAAATGAAGTAGGTAATTAAGTTGCCAGTATGTCATTACGATTCGGCAAGGCAGCCACAACTGTAAAGGTAGTTTCACAGTAAAAGATCTCTTAGACCTTTCCTGAGAGGAAGGAACCCGAGCCCAGCAGTGAGACATTATGGATTGTTGAATGATGTCATTAAGTTCATTCAACACTCTTTTTTTTATGTTTTAGCTGTCAAAATGACTCTGCTCTGCCTGATGGAATGCATGGGCAGAACAGAAATACAACATACATATTTTCTTACAGTTAAATCTTTGAGTGTTGCAGTACGTAGCAGGTGTACTTTCATCAACAGCTTCTAACAGTCCACTGCTGGACATAGACTGCTTCTTAGAAATGAAGTTTCGACCTACTATACTACAGTGACCAGACGGGTTGGTTTAGGATTTGTTTCAATCATTTGTGGCATCATCATTATGATCATTTTGTACAGAAAGATGTAGGTAAAATAATTTTTGTTTTGCAGCAGGTTTTTTGACTGTAGGTTTGGTAGTGCTTAATAATTTACAAAGTTATTTAACTTTAAACATTTGGGAATTAATTCAATTAATTTATTATTATTATACAAATAAGGAAATAACCTTCTGCTAATAATATATTTTTTCATTTCTGTAGCTGCCTCTTTTGATTGTGATTAAACTTCAGTTAAATATTTATAATTTTTCCATTAGATGCGGTATTAATGTGTAGAATACCTCATCGAATAGTGTCTTGATAGTGAGTAGTATAAACTCAGAATTTGTTTTAATAAAATTTAAGTAAATTAGAGAAAAAATGTAACAAAATATATTTGTTTAGATATCACAATCATTACATACAATTTTTAGAGAATAAATTTAATCATCTTATCTTCAAGCACATGGTCTTGATGCACTTTCATATTATATTTGTATAAAGGCCCGTATTCACTTTAATTAGTGGGAGTGCAGGTGTGAAGCGCAGGCTATCCACGATTGGTAGATAATACGTATGGACCGCGAGTTCGCTGCCTACACGTACTTTCCACCAATCACCCACACTAAGCACCTGCACTCGCACTAAGCAAAGTGAATACAGGCCTTAATTTAGTGTGATAAATTTATTATTTATTTTGTCACTCTATAGGTAAATTAATTGTAAATAATAGTTACCAAGTTTTCCTAATGGTCAAGAGTGTCCTTGGTGGCCTCTTGGAACTCGCATCAGTAATGACAGAGAATCGGTCACTAAAGCTCCTCTTCACCTCTGTGAACCGGCTTCCAGATGACAGCCTCAATGACTTTCCAGTAACAAGAGCGTGAGATTTTCTACGTAATCTTACAGCCTGATCTTCTTCAGTATCTTTATAATTAGTTTGTAATGATACCCTTTTACGGTCTTTTGTATATTTCAAATTAGAATCTGATACGTTTCCATTTATTTCACGGTTTTTATTATATGCGTGTTCCGCGTCTCCAAAGCCCTGGACGAAACACAGCATAATTTCATCAGAATAAGACTCCTTCATTTAGAAGGTCATTACTTAGTTCGATTAACCAAAAACTCAACACTATTAAGGTCACTTCAGACAGTGATTCGTTCGTAGTTTTTAATTCGTTACGAAAGTCAGTCCGCTGACATTTTCGATCACGAAAACTGAATAGACATCGTTCGTTTGAATAGACTAAATTCACTTGAAAGTTATTTAGTGATTTCAGGTAATACCTGAAATGTCAGCACGTTTATTTCATACGAAACACTTGAATCACTCAGTGCAATTTATATGTAATCGAATTATCTTTCACAGACTTGCGGTCTTAGGATATCACAAATTTACAAAAGTCCTATAGATTTCTTAAAAATATAAACAGGCCGCCGAAAATCGGGGTAAAATGACATTTATCATAAACGTTCAGTGACCGCCCGTAATTCGTGTTTCGTTCGAAAACACAATTTCACACAGCGTCGGCTGTTTGCGAACTGACAGACTGACAGTTTGGCTCCGGTTTAGCTGCCCCCACTCAACGAGCCACGCCGCCGCCGCCCGTTGTCTCCGTCTCCGGTCTCCTGTCTCAGTTTACAACTGCGCGGCGCAATGAATGAAGAATGTGACGTCGCCTAATGCTCGTGTCGTGTGGCCCCAACTATATAGTGCCAATTTTTATGTAGATAGATTAGATACTACATAAGTACTTATAGAAGTTAAATAGGTAACTAGGGATTAACCTATTTTATTGTGGAACCAAAGTTTATTTGCATATGTATACCCTAATATTTTACTGCTAACATCTGCCTGCGTAAGGTCCCTAAACAATATTATGTAATTATTAGGATGAGGTAGATATTTAAATGTATTATGCATATTTCTTTATCAGATAAAACTAGTAATAGTAGTAGAAATTATTTGTTAGGTACCAATCTGACTTACCTACCTATTCGTCAAAAGTTGCAAAATGTAAATTTAAAGTACATATTAACACTTTGTTCCCAATGCGTGCAGAATTATTTCCTACAATAAAACCTATATAAGGAGTGGGATCACCAAGGTTACCGGGAACCAAACTTAAGGAAAACGTGTACCTACCTATTCAATTTGCTGGGATTCCCACATTCGTAAAGAAAAACGAAGACTACTTATTAAAGTTTTTGTGTTATTTATTTACTCACTTGCTTTATTTTCTTCACGGTGGGTACCTATTTTTGAAATTGTAAATAAAAATAATAATATCACTTAGAAAAAAATAATGTCACAATCAAATAATAGGATAGCGGAGGCCCATGAACCAACCCCTCCCCACATCCCTCTCCCCATCCTCCAAAGGCCGGCAACGCACTTGTGACGTCTCTGGTGTTGCGGGTGTCCAGGGGCGGCGATAATCGCTTACCATCAGGTGATACGTCTGCTCGTTTGCCCCCTATTCCATAAAAAAAGGGCACACACAATGTGTGATTACTAGCGAGAAACGGCTAGTTACGACATGCGACATATTATTGCTTTGAGTCATTCACTTAAAATACAACATTGAGATTTTCATGTTTTCTATTAAACACAGTGAAACTTGAAATTTAGGGTAGGATAGATCAATAAATCCGGAATCTATTTTGACAAAACTCTCCTAGGTAACAGGAAAACAAAACACAAGGAATTAGGGGTAACTGTTTTCGAGATTTTTCGTTTCATGTTGAAAGTAAAATGTTACATTGTGTGAGAAAATATAAAAAACTTGATAAGTTAACTGTCACACACAAAAGTATTAATTAAAAAGATTCGTTGGTGGATATTTGTTCATTTAATACAAATATTTTTTTTTATTAAAAGTGTATAAGTAAATATGAAATGCAAACACCATTATTAGAAATTATTAGGAAAATTCATTTTATACATTTTGCGTTCAAGTTCAGATTTTATTGATACCTTAAAAACACCGATTTCGTCACTGACACACTGATGATCATCAAAACTGTTAGGGTACTTCCTGAAGTGCTAGAAAGCTGTGGTATGTAAACTAAGTTTAGTATAAAAACAACAAAAAAATTCATAAACCTATTACTTTTGCCCCGCAACCCCCAAATTTTGGGGGGTGAAAGTTTGTATGAGACTTTCACAAATGTTTATGCTAGAGGTTTTATTTTTGGTACATGGACTTTTTCGAAAGAAGAAAAAAGATGTACAAGAAAAACAGCCCAAAAATAGAAAAAAAAAGAAACTTACAAAAAGAAATGAAATCCCACCAAAAACATTTTCATGTAAAATGTTGCCAAGACGACTGCATATGGCTTACCCTGTGAAAAAGATATCAGATCTCATGTAGAGCCAAGGTTCTGTATCTACACGCTCTAACTCTACCAACCCTAACTTCATAAACTCTACATCTCAGTAAAAATGTATGGCTTGGCTGTTTTGTTACTTCAGAAACTAGATATTTGCAAACACAAAAGGCGTTCGTTTCCCCTTCGTGACGGTATGGCAGCGAAACGGCGAAGCCATACATTTTTACTAAGATGTAGAGTTAGTGAAGTTAGGGTTGGTAGAGTTAGGGCGTGTAGATACAGAACCTTGGCTCTACATGAGATCTGATATCTTTTTCACAGGGTAAGCCATATGCAGTCGTCTTGGCAACATTTTACATGAAAACGTTTTTGGTGGGATGTAAGTATTTTAATGTTGATTACGTTCTTGAATCTATTATTTTTAAATAGTACTTTTAATAGTACCAGTAATACAGTTGTAGTAGTAACTATAAAAAAAAAAAAAAACCGACTTCCAAAAACATCCAACGAAAACTCTCTGTCAAAAAACACTTAAAAGCGTAAAATAAACTGGTTCTTCATAAATTGCCTATACCTAATTCTTTATTCATTTAAATAGTAGTATTATAATGGGTGCTAGGTACCTAAAATCTGTTTGAAGTCGGTGCCAAGTGACTATCGCTTAGACTTTTGTAATTGCCGTTTGTATTCTTTTTGGCTTAGCACCGACTTCAAACAGATTTTAGGTACCTAGCACCCATTATAATATTAATATTTAAATGAATAAAGAATTAGGTATAGGCAATTTATGAAGAACCAGTTTATTTTACGCTTTTAAGTGTTTTTTGACAGAGAGTTTTTTTTGGATGTTTTTGGAAGTCGGTTTTTTTTTTTTTATAAAAAGTTTTTATTTTACAGTTTTTAGTTCAAACAATCGTAGGTAAGTAGTAAGTTGAATTATTTCATCAAATTTCATCATCAAGAATAATACAAATTAAGGTACGTGTAATATTAAAATCATCCTCTAATCCCTAACTGTTGAAGAGTTTAATCTTCTATCATCAGCTCACCTAAATAGCTTGAAAGTATACGACTGAAGGTCTTTAGATACGTATGAAATTGAAAGAATTATTCTCCAACTCCTAACCGTTGAGGAGTTGTACCTTCCACCTTCCATCATCAGCTTACCTAAATAATTTGTAAGAATACGACTAAAGGTAACTTATATACATATGATATTTAAATATTTATCCTCCAACTCCTAACCGTTAAGGAGTGGTACCTTACAGCATCAGCTCATCATCATAAAATGATGACTACCAGACGCAAATACCGGTGTAACTTCAGAAAATATACGAAAAACATAGTATGTGCCTCTAAAAAATGAGGGTTTCCCTCGATTTCCCTGGGATCCCATCATCAGATCCTGATATGCTGGCAATGGGACCACCACGGAAGCATACCCTGTCGAATACAAAAAAAAATTCAAAATCGGTCCACAACTGACGGAGTAATCAGGTAACATACGTAAAAAAAAAAAAAAAAAAAAAAAAAAAAAAAAAAAAAAAAAAAAAAAAAAAAAAACATACAGTGGAACATAGAACCTCCTCCTTTTTGGAAGTCGGTTAAAAACAAACCTTTATGTTGTAGGTTTGTCTTTTTGATAATTTATTTAAAAATAAAAAAAGGATTTAGGTAGTTTAGTTTTTATTTTCAATTAAAATTTGAACATGACATAATTATGTATTTTATTCTCGTTTTAATATTCTTAACATCATAATTTTGTGTGATGTTATACTCAATTCAGCGGTGGCGGGCGCTTCTAATTAATGTTTTGCAAACCTAATTTCTGCTTATTCTTTCAATCAGGCAGAGTAGAGTTATTTTAGCAGGCCCATACATATCTGTGATATTTGACTCTCTGACTTTGAACGCATGTAATTGTAATTGTAAGTATTTAATTTCTTAGGACAACCAATAAGAACATTCACCATTAAACACGACAATGGGGTATCTACTAGCATCCGCCTGGTGCTTGCCTTATAAAAGCGGCCAAGTGCGAGTCGGACTCGCCCATGAAGGGTTCCGAAGCATGTCTTAATATGTGAACCAAATTTGACATGTCTGCGTGAAATAGTTTTTGAGTTATGAGGTTGTCAAAAGTAGCTCCAAATGGTTCGTGTAATATTACACACGGTGCTGCTCGCCAGTTCTGTTAGCTTGAACTTGGCTTGACACGTCACCGCGTGTCTAGATAGTTCTTTATTTCTTTTTTTTAAAAAGACAACTCCCGCACTAGGAATAAATCCTGTGTCGCGGGGGACTTTACAAACATACACGAAACGGACACAAAGAACGGGTGTTCTATGTGTCCGTTTCATGACTGTTGTTCTGAGTCTGGGTCAGACTCAGAACAACAATTTGTGGATGACACAAAGTGTTGTCCTACGTGGGATTTGAACCCTCGACACCTAGCGAAGTAGGAAACGGCGTGGTGACCGTTAAACCAATAGGCCAAACGTGCAGTCAGTAAACAGACAGCTTTGCGGAACATGCCATTATACGAACATCTGTCAAAAGTTAACATCACGCTTAGAGCAATGTGAACCGAGCATGATTGAAGGAGACACAGACGAAGTAGCCTGGATCTGAGCTAGTGTATTAGTGCAATAGGCGTTTGTTGTTTGCATGTTATGCATGTGGAAGCGTTTCAGGGGTTTTGAGGAATGACTTTGTAAAAGTCAAGCTTTGTTGATTCACACCATCCCTACCTCTAAGCTTCCAGATCACATCAATGTCATGTCATGTCTATATTTAAAAATCCTGGATATATTTGTAAACGTACAAGCTTCTGCTTTTTATTGTTTCTCTGAAAAACAAGAGCCGTGATCATCGATAGTTTAATTCATTGACAGGATTGTTGACGGAAGAACGATGTTTTTATATGCCTCCAACAATAGATTTCAAAAGAAGCGTACTCAGGTACTTTAATCGATTTACCTTTTTCCTTAAATATTTTCATAGATGTTTTGACAGGGATTGTTGCTTCGACGAAACAGATGCTTTAATAATATAAACTTTCAGACGATTCCTCACTAAACTTCCTGTTTACGGTTGATGTGATGTGAGTCAAAAAACGTGAAAATAAAATGCATTAATCTCTTTGATATTTATAGTTCCAGATTGTTAATTTAGTAAATGATTGAAAATTAAGAAAATATTTTCACCGTTTAAATGTGTTTTGACTTCGCCAAAATTGCGTTTGATAAAAACATACGAAAATATGAAAACTAGATGAGGCCCGAGGTGTTAGCCGCGGTTATTGTTGTAGCTTTACATCAACGACCGCGGGTAACAAAGCGGGGTGAAGGTAGGCTAAAAAAAGTCCTTATATCATCAGCTATCTGCCAGTGAAAGTCCCGTCAAAATCGGTCCAGCCATTCCAGAAATTGGCCGGAATAAATAAACCGAAACACAGACATATGTACTTTCATATTCATTTAATTAAAAGCTGTTAATTTGAATTTACAGACAGACACTTTCTATTTTATTTATTTGTATAGATATAAATTCTGCTTTAGGTTTTAGCTAAATTATATTATGTCCAAAATTATAATAGTGAAAGAAAAGATGTAACAAAAACCTAAACAAACATGGTAACGGTGCGAGCTAACGAAAATATTAATTTCAATATTTACGTACATTGAACTGGGTGTTACTTTTATACGTTTTTTCGAGCTGGTATGTAGCTTTGTATATTATATATTATGTAAAGTTTTCACCTACTAAAATATATCGGATTAAATTAAAACTTCACAGGCTTATCAAGGACCGATCACAATACAACAAATTATTTAAAGTCCTATTATCTTGATCCGAATCTTCAGGATTCCGTTAATCCTGAAGATTTTTAAAAACAGAAAAATAGGGTAGTCGGTAGTATATGACACGTACTGAAGCTTATGTGACTTACTTGTTACCTTTTTTATTCATTTTAGTAGATCACGTTCAGATCTAATTAATAAAAAAGCAAACAAAAATGAAAACACACGGTTTTAGTCAACTAAACGTTAGAAAATAATTTTGACTAAATTCAAAAAGAAAAATCATTGTTTTAGAAAAGGCGTGTGGTGCTTTTCAAGATACGTCAAGACGTCACGTACATTTTACAATTTTTTTAAAATAAACGTGTATAGGTTATCCATGTATATTATACATATATTTTGTATTGGTTTGTTGGGATATTTCGAATGAAGGGTTTACGGGAAACGATCCACCTTACTAAGGCTCAAGCTAAAATCCCAACCCATAATCCGAAGGAGCAGGGGAGATCATGGCACCATTCCAGGGTGTCGGATTGTCTCAGCACGGGCTTAGACTAGATAAACTAGTGTAGGGTTAGGATTTTTTTTGTCTTTAAGCGAAAAGTCAGTCCAAATATTTGTGGAATTGTAAACGTAGATACATACATACTATTGAAAACGACATCTATTTATTTAAAACTAGGGAAATAGGGGGTGAGCTAAGGTGGCGGTGAAGTATACTGATGAAGATCGAAGAAAATTGTGTTTTGGCATGTTGCAAAATATCTTTAAGTAAATTCACAGACTCACAGCTCAAATCTTCATGTTCTACCCAAAATGCTGAGAATAACAAAGTATGCTACCGATCACTTTGAAACCGCAAGACCTATTTTAAATGTTATACAACACTTAATACTAGATTTATTATGCAAATATTATTTAGCGAACACCAAAAGACGTAGGATGTAAGTAGGTTATGGAAGTAAAGCTGACATATTTAGGTCAGACATAAACCTATTAGCTGAGAAACCATTCCTTGCCTAAACCCACTCAACATACTAACACTCAGATTAGATATAAATCAATTGATTTTACTTTGATTAAGTTCGCTTGCTGATGGAAAGACTCCTTGACTCCTGACTAACTTCCTATTATAGTACCTATTCTTGTATTTTTAAAAACTTCGCTTGTAATGATTAAAACTGCAAATGATTTTTGATAAAAGTTTTGTACACCTACGTAGGAATAGAGTAAATTATGTTACAAATATTGAAGTAAGGCTAGTAATTTCGTCATATTACTTTTCAAAAAAAATAGAATTATTATATAAATATATACATATATTATTATTATCTGGGGGCACTATCGTGCCCCCGCCAAGACGAGCCAAGCGAAGCGTACGGGCTTTACCTACCTTTTCTCGAAGTGTTTCGTCGTTTTTTGATCCTTCATAACGTTGGGTTCCGATATACCAGATCGTTAAAATTCTCAGGATATAATTTCAATAATAGATTAATTAAACATACAAAGTTTCAATTGCATAGCTCTGATACTTCAGATTTTATTGATACCTAAAAAACACCGATTTCGTCACTGACACACTGATGAGCATCAAAACTGTAAGGGTATTTCCTGAAGTGCTAGAAAGCTGAAATTTGGTATGTAAACTAAGTTTAGTATACAAAAAACATAAAAAAAACATAAACCCCCCATAAAAAAGACATATTACTTTTGCCCCCTAACCCCCAAAGTTAGGGGATGAAGGCTTGGCTGTTTCGTTACTTCAGAAACTAAATATTCCCATAACACATTACTTCAGAAACTAGGTATTTGCAAAAGGCGTTCGTTTCGCCTCCGTGACTGTAGCTAAACGGCGAAGCCATACATTTTTACTGAGATGTGGAGTTTGTGAAGTTAGGGTTGGTAGAATTAGGACGTGTAGATTCAGAAGCTTGGCTCTACATGAGATATGATATCTTTTTCACATGGTAAGCCATATGCAGTCGTCTTGGCAACATTTTACATGAAAATATTTTTGGTGGGATGTATATTGTATTTAAGTTGTACGGCTATTATAAACTGTGGATTTTTTCGGTTGGACGCAATGGCGCTGGAATAAAAGTCGTGACAAATCGTTTTGCATTTGTTAATTAGTATTTCTAAAGGGCAATTATGCACTGTTTCATACGATTATGGTTATTAATGTCAATAAAATCTGTTTGATAGGTATTTACCCAGAAAAAAACCCATTGATGTTATAGGTTCAAAACTCTCTTAGAACTCTCTTAATATCAATAAAAATAAACGAATATCAAGAAAAAATCTTGAGCGATTTTCCTGTAGACTGTTTTGGCAACCGAAATGTTATGTATTTTACGATGTATAATTGCTCAGAACACAAGATTAATAGATCGATTTTACTAAACCATGCCAACCAGCCACTATAACTATTGTGACATGTTAAATAAAAATACTCTTTTACTAGCTAATAACTAATGTAGTGTTGTTTTTCCACATAATAAATAGTTGGAGTGATACCTTTGACGGATTGTAGCACGCAATGGAAGCTCTCAAAAGAAAATAATTGTCCCCCGTTTTTGCAACATATTTCATTGATACTCCGCTCCTTTTGGTCGTAGCCTGATGATATATATATCTATAGCCTTCCTCGATAACTAGACTATCTAACAGTAAAAGATTTTTTCAAATCAACATTGAATGGTATTGTAATAGCCTATAGCCTTCCTCGATAAACGGGCTATCTAACACTGAAATAATGTTTCAAAGTGGACCAGTAGTTCCTGAGATTAGCGCGTTCAAACAAACAAACAAACTCTTCAGCTTTATATATTAGTATAGATGAATTTATTATACTCTTCTAAGATCTAATACTCATAATCAACAACACATTTATTTGGATAAAGATTAATATTAGGTATTATGTTGATAAAAACTCTTTGGCAAATAACTCATTATTAGATACCAACTCTTAGCGTCTTATACTCGTGATAACTTCTAAATGAAATGTCCGAATGGGATGAAACAAAAAGTATTTTACTTCTACATTAATACTCTTGATAATATAATGCTTTATTTGGATAAGGATTAATATTACGATACACATTTAACGTAGTTTCTTTCTTCAGACGATTTAATATATTTTTTGAACACAAAAGCGGTTATTGTGACTAAACCATGATAGTTAGATATATGCTCTCGCGGACTTTTTTGTAGATCTTAATGGGACCTACAAACCCGTAATACATTGTTTTGTTCTATTGTCAATACTTTTTGCAGCGCACGCAAAAATAGGTTTTCGATTTCACACCTTGGGTTATGAAATTGCGATTTTCTTACGGATCTCTAATTTTTTTGAAAATATAACATAGCCTATAGCCTTCCTCGATAAATTGACTATGCAACACTGAAAGAATTTTTCAAATCCGACCAGTAGTTCCTGAGATTAGCGCGTTCATACAAACAAACAAACTCTGCAGCTTTATAATATTAGTTTAAATATTAGTATAGACAGCATAGATTACCTAGACTTGTTTTTTAACCGACTTTCAAAAAGGAGGAGGTTCTATGTTCCACCGTATGGTTTTTTTTTATGTATGTTCACCGATTACTCCGTCAATTGTGGACCGATTATATTATTATCGTCTTATTTCAAGAACCCAAGCAGCCCCGACTTTAATGACGTTTTAGTGTGGTGATACCTTAATGCAATCGTACTACCACAGGTGTAAAAACGGCCTGTGACGTCAATGTCGCTAATATTTTGGCACAAACACGAGGGAGTGTCGTTAACGTCATACTTGGCACTTATCACCGCCCGACAAAGACACGTCATTCGCCCACATAGGTAAGCACTTTCGAAATTGGAATTTCCTTGATGCGTGATAAAACTGACGAGTGGCCTTGGAGTGAGGTCAATGTAATGGCAAGTGTCGGGTGATTAAAATATAGTTCTACTACACGATTTTTAAACCGCTTGGCACAGGAGAATACGCACAGCACTAAAATGCGTCATGATTTACAAAAAGTTTATTGATATCTACAGACAATATTATACACACATCAAAAGTGTCTAGGGATCAAGCATTTTTATGCGGATTTCTTGAGATTGAGATGTGGCTTTGGCCCTGGCCTGCTCAGTCGCCAGACTTGAACCCGATTGAGCATGCATGGGATATGCTACAGAGAAGAGCTCTGCCGAATATGGAGGGTATCCAGTCGCAAGAAGACCTTTTTTTGTTGTTGCAACGAACATGGGCGGCCATTCCACAGCGTGATTTGGATGAACTCATTTTGAGTATGCCAAACCGATGTTCTTGTGTTAGTGTTCGCGGTAGAAACACGGATTATTAATTGTTTAAGTTACCTAATAAAATTTTAAAGAAAACTGTTATTTCAGTCTTTTTTTCGAACTTTAATGTTAGTGGTTCAAATGTCAAAATACCTTTTATTAGGAAAATGGCAAATTTCTTTATTAATGCAAAGGTGACTTGGTTTATCGTTACTGTGACAAACGAAAACACTTTATTTGATGAATCCTTAAAGAAAATTTTAATTAATATCAATCAGGAGAAAAGTTATTGCAAAAATATATGTTGATCCCTAGACACATATGTTGATCCCTAGACACTTTTGATGTGTGTATTTGATTGTTTGATAAGTAATAAATCTGTATGACTAATCTATACTTATTATCTATACTTACTTACTAGTGGTTTAACGGTCACCACGCCGTTTCCTACTTCGCCAAGTGTCGTGGGTTCAAATCCCACGTAGGACAACACTTTGTGTGATCCACAAATTGTTGTTCGAGTCTGGGTGTTATTTGTGTCCGTTTCATGTATGTTTGTAAAGTCCCCCGCGACACAGGATTTATTCCTAGTGCGGGAGTTGTCTTTAAAAAAAAAAAAAAAAATATCAATTATCATATCTTCAATATTTCGAGTTTGTCTACTTTGTCTCGAAGCATCATCGAGGCCTTGGGTTTTACTGAATATTAAAACCTCATAATATCTTTAGGTATAGTCGGCCCAGCAATTGAAAATTTGTCTACGTCTTGAATGTGTAAAAGATTACCTATTGGCATTATTTTAAATCTTGTGATAACTTTATTTGCTTAAAAAGTAACACAAAACAGTCAAAATGAATATAAAATAATACTGTAGGTATCATAAATAATAACGCAATAATTTTTCATTAAAGTAGCTGAGGTAATAGGGTCAAAGCAGTGTCAATTGGTCATTTGGGCAAACGGCGATATAAATCTGAATACAGAACGTAAAATCTGAATGTGCAGTAAGTAGGTACCTATGTGTTGTATTACTGTATACAATCTATGTTTCTTCCAGCATTCATCCTTACTCTTTTGTATATCATTTTGTTTAATCCATCAACCGCTATTTATCTCAAAGAACGCTTTGAGTTCCTTGATGACACACATTTGAACTGCGGTGAAATTAGGTGTGCCGAAAACCTGAGATTTTAAATACCAAAACATTCTACCATTTTTTATACTAACTCGTTTTTCGTAGAAGTTGTACGTTTATGGAATACGGATTTCTATTAGAAGTGTCCAACGTGTATGTTGTTTGAGTATTATCTGTCTCCCATAGTTTAAAACCAGTCCATGCAATGATTGCCTGAAAGAGATTGCCTTAAGCAATAAGGCCGCCCTTCATACATCTTTGTTAGTTTTATGACTGTAGATAATCTTATTGTTTGTAAACCCTAGTGTAAAAATAAAGTATAATTTATCTATCTATCACAGATCATCATATATGTAGCTATAACTTTTAAGGTCATTGTTTTATAATGATTGTGGATTGTCTGAACACCACCTACTTAGAACCTTCATGGGTGGCAAGTTATGAGGGCACGTAACGTTATTGTATTTATCGTTTTTTCATTGAATTCAATACACATACTTTTCCATTTATAGGTAAAAAAAATGTAACTACAAGATGTCCAGTTTTTTTTTTCATTTATACAACATTTACAACGACCATTTTTACATAGGCTTTCCTAGTTTAAAAAGTTAGGTACTCAATACAAAAATTTTTGGTTGGTGGGTATAAAAGAGGAAGGTGACTGACTGACTGACATACCCAGAGATCAACACACAGCCCAAACCGCTGAATCTAGAATCCTGAAATTTTGCATGTAGGTTCCTTATATAACGTAAGTGAGCACGTGAGGATTGTTTGAAATTCCACCCCTAATGGGGTAAGTCAGGGTATGAAAGTCTGCGTTAGCGAAGCCGCGTGTAAAAGCTAGTACTGTAAATAACAGAACAAAGCTAAATAGAGTCTTCACAACCCGCAATCATATCATATCGAGAAACTCAATGACATTATGTTGTATCTATTTTACAACATAACAGCATTATTATTTATAGGACATAGGAATTTCTAGAACAACTTCGTTAATAAAATCTATACCCTGTAGGCCTGTAACCATGACGCAAATACTTTTATACAAACAGAAGGTCACCTCAAACGTCGAATATCATGATTTAATAGCTTTATGCAATTCAAATTGTCTGTATAATTTTTTTGGTAAGTAATAGTCTTCATATTTTACATAATAATGGAATAATAAATTATGTATGTGATTCACATCGTGACGCGGTAGTGGTAATTTTAATTTAGAATAACCTTTGAAACCACAACCGTTGTGACATTCCTTATAAGTTACTCCAAAAACTTTTTATAAAAAAAAACTAACTTCCAAAAAACATCCAACGAAAACTCCCTGCCAAAAAACACTAAAAAGCGTAAAATAAACTGGCTCTTCATAAATTGCTATGTGCCAATTCTTGTCTATACCTAATTCTTCATTCATTTAAATAGTAGTATTATAATGTGTGTTAGGTACCTAGAATCTGTTTGAAGTCGGTGCCAAGCGATTATCGATTAGATTTTGTAATTGTTCGTTCATATTCTTTTTGGCTTGGCACCGACTTCAAACAGATATTAGGTACCTAGCACACATTATAATACTACTATTTAAATGAATAAAGAATTAGGTATAGACAAGAATTGGCACATAGCAATTTAAGAAGGACCAGTTTATTTTACGCTTTTTAGTGTTTTTTGGAAGTCGGTTTTTTTTTATAAAAAGTTTTTATTTTTCAGTTTTTAGTGCTAACAATCGTAAGTAAGTAGTAAGATGAACTATTTCATAAAATTTTTGCTGATGCAAATAACTTTAGTGGTTTAAAAAAACGTATTAAATGTCAACCCCTATTTCACCCCCTAGGGAATATCCAGAAAAGCTACGTAATTCCTTAATACTAACTTTTATGAGTAGACCAAAAATAAAGTTTCACGATTCTAACTTAAAAAAATACGAACTTATACTCGTATACAATCTTTCAACCCCTATTTCACCCTCTTAGGGGTAGAATATCCAGAAACGCTTAAATACATTTCTACTCATTTTTAATCAGTGGCCCAAAGATAAAGTTTCATGTTTCTAACTTAAAAAATGACGGACTTTCGTACAAACTTTCAACCGCTCTTTCACCCCCTTAGGGGTAGAAATTCCAAAATTCCTTACTTAGTGGGTGTATACTCAATAAAACGATCCATATGAATAACTGAAAGAATATAAATTAAGGTCTATACGTACGTGTAATATTAAAATCATCCTTTAATCCCTAACTGTTGAAGAGTTTAACCTTATATCATCAGCTCACCTAAATAACTTGAAAGTATACGAATAAAGGTATTTAGATACGTATGAATTTGAAAGAGTTATCCTCCAACTCCTAACCGTTGAGGAGTTGTACCTTACACCTTCCATCATCAGCTTACCTAAATAATTTAAAAGAATACGACTAAAGGTAACATACATACATATGATATTTAAAAATTTCCCCTCCAACTCCTAACCGTTAAGGAGTTGTACCTTACATCAGCTCATCGTCATAAAATGATGACTACCAGACGCAAATACCGGTATAACTTCAGAAAATATACGAAAAACATAGTATGTGCCTAACAAAAATGAGGGTTTCCCTCGATTTCCCTGGGAACCCATCATCAGATCCTGAAATGGTGACAATGGGACCACCTTGGGGGCATACCCTTTCGAATACAAAAAGAATTTTCAAAATCGGTCCACAATTGACGGAGTAATCGGTGAACATACATAAAAAAAGGGAAAAAAAAATACATACATACATAGATATACAAATCATGTACAATATATACAATATATATATGTACAATATATGTACAATATACATATACAATATCAATGAGTGGAATATAGAACCTCCTCCTTTTTGGAAGTCTGTTAAAAACTAATACAGTGCATCATTTTCATATGATTTCAGGAAAGATGCATCATGCATACTCATGTCTACTAGTATATCCACCGAGGGTTAGACAGAGGGGTTCGAAACGCATGGGTACATTTTTAACCGACTTCAAAAAAGGAGGAGGTTATCAATTCGACTATATATTTTTCTTTTTTTTATTTGTTAGGTACTTTATACTTTGTGTAGTTACGTGTAACTTTCGACTGGGTTTTCGATTTTGGTGATTCTTTTTTTATTTGAAAGCTGGTGCTGCCTGTGTGGTCCCGTTTCAATCTGGTCCAGTTCTTGAAGTCGGTTTCTTTTGTTAAAATTTGTGATTATACTACCTATTATAGCGGGCAAATCACCGCAAATCTATTGTAGCCAACTGAACACTTTACGGATTGCACGGGAAATTTGAACATTTATTGTAAACAAACATAAAATAAGAAAAGAAGTCAATGATAGGAAAGGGATATTGAATTTGGGAATATGAGCAATATCTCGAGTTGGTCAGTCAGGTAGAACTTCTACTAGACTGACCATCTCTACAATAGAAGACTATAACTGTGCCATGAACTGACTGTTATGGGGATATTTGACCCCCTAAACTTTATTTATTTTATTTATTTATACAAACTTCCTGCAAACATATTGCACAAGGCGGACTTTATACTAGCTGACCCACGGAACCTCGTTTGCGTATCCTATTGCCCGTAGCGTAATCATTTTCCCCCGTTTATGAAACATTCGTTATTGGTGCTCCGCTCCTATTGGTCTTAGCGTGATATAGCCTATAGCCTTCCTCGATAAATGGGCTATCCAACACTGAAAGAATTTTTCAAATCGGACCAGCGGTTCCTGAGATTAGCGCGTTCAAACAAATAAACAAACTCTTCAGCTTTATAATATAAGTATAGATTTTTACGTATAGATCTACCGGTACTAACTTTATGATAAGGATCACGATTTTCTCATCTATATTAAAATATGATTAATAAAATCGTGAGGGATATGTTTACAGGATCGACAATGAAAAATACATTCCGAATGAGGCTCAAAGGCGAAGGTTAACTTTAATATTACAATGTAAGCTTGACCTTCGGTTTGATGTTCCTTTTTTAAACGGTTTCTAAACCATACAATTCTATATTTCAGTCTTGTACCTGATTGAATTGGTTTACAAACGGATTTTACGCTTACAAGTAATCAACTAAATAGTTAATTACTAAATTACCATGTTTTTAATAGACTGTCGATTTTAGAAAAGATTCCCATGTTGCCCTCCCCTGGCTGGCTAATATGTTTTAAAAATACAATCCTATATTCAACGTAAAGATAATATAATATTTATATTCACTAAACGTTTTAATGCTGTATGTCGCTTGTAATCAGAATAAAATGACGAAATTTTGTCAGTCACAAGAACCGTTTTGATTTGAGAAGTTCACATAAGGCGGTCCCAGCAACCCACTGACCTTGAATTTTGACTAAATTATAAGACTGAAGTCACATGATGAAAATTAGATTGAAACTTTAGTCAAATTCACCGTAAAATTGACTTCCAATTCATGCGATTTCTTTGTACAAATTCCAATACACTTCTAATAAATACTTTCAGGAAATGTAACCTCGTTCAATAGGTAGGTCAAGTTATCGTTGTAAATGTATTTGTGTTGCCACTATTACGATAGCCTGGAAAGAGAACTGTTTGAAGTCTGACATGATTTCCTATATAGGTCTGAGTTTCTAGGACGGTGCAGGTTATAATTTGCTTTTGTTATTGTTTCTTGTATTACTTAAATGTTTAACTAGCTGCGCCGCGGTTGTTGTTGTAAAGAAAGGTACTAAAACAACCACGGGGCGTTGCTAGTTAAGCTAGTCTAAACCTACTAATTTATAAAGCTGAAGAGTTTGTTTACTTGAACTCGCTAATCTCAGGAACTTCTGGTCGGATTTGAAAAATTCTTTTAGTGTTAGAATAGCCCTTTTATCTATATTTTTTCACGCTAAGACCAATAAAAGCGGAGCACCAATGAAGAATGATTAAAAAACGGGGGAAAATTATGACGCTACGGGCAATAGGAAACCCAAACCAGGTTGAGTGGGTCAGCTAGTCTAAAATAAAAGTAGCCTAAGTTAGTCTTTTATCATCAGTTATCTGGCAGAGAAATTGCCGTCAAAATTGGGTCAGCCATTACAGAGATAGATTGAAAATTTTAAAATTATTTTTGATGTAAGTACCTAGATAGGTACTTTCATATGCATTGAGTAAAAATCTGTTAATTTTATAGCGGAAGAGCCACGCTTCGGCATCAAAGCAGCAATGGGCCGGCTTGACCGGAGTGATATCACGGCCTCACAGAAAACCGGTGTGAAATAGCGCTTGCGCTGTGTTTCACCGGATGAATGAGGATACCGAAGGCCCATACCCCAACCCTTCTCCCCATCCCCCCTCCCCCACCCCATCCCCATTCCCATTCCCCAAAGGTCGGCAACGCGCTTGTGATGCCTCTGGTGTTGCGGGTGTCCATGGGCGGCGGTAATCGCTTACCATTAGGCGATACGTCTGCTCGTTTGCCCCAAATTCCATGATTTTTTTTTACAAATAGTCACTCTTCAATTTTAATTCATTTATAGATGTATAAATATAGATTCAATAACAAGTAAACAGACAGCTTCAATAACACAAGACTTATTTAGGTACAAGCTAGTGAATAAGAGAACAGCAGTTCCATCGATGAAAATTAAAAACAATGGTGTTATTAAGCTACTGAATTAAGTTGTTTACTATTATTCGTTAATTATTTTGCTTTAATTTACTCTTGTGCTACAATTGAAATAATATCCTTATTTATTTTTAATTAAGTTTAGTTTTCACTATTTAACATCCTCAATGCTCAACCAACTTCTATTGTAAATGCAAAAGTGCAATTATTTGCTTGTTTCTCACGCTTTCACGCGCGTCTGAAATACGTAACTGAATTCTACAAAAATTGAGTAGGTATATTTTATCTGAAAAAATCGTTTGTTTCTTTGATTGGCAATCTTAACACCGCAAGCCCCTATTTCTTGACTCAAATTTCTCAGTTATCAATGAAATATATTGCAAAAACGGGGGGAAATTATTCCTGTTGAGAGCTTCCACTGTAGTCCACTCATTTGGTAGTTTTACCTGGAAAGTTTTTCGGGAATTTTGAAAATTTGTGATAATATAGATTTCGACGTGCGCTTTTCGAATTTTCACTTTACCACCTTTACCGTTCGCGCCGCCATATTGGAAAAATGGCGCTCAAAAACAGTTTTTTGATAATAATTCATTCTAGCTCATTTTACGATAAAAATAGGTAGTAATAAATCAAACTAGAGAAAACTTCCTACAATTTACGTAGGTACCTTTTTTTGTAAAATCAATAGTTTTAGCGTACGAGAGCTGCAAAGTTCACTCCAACACGCGTTTTGGCCAAATGACTTATATCCACACCACCATGAGGTAGAGTATGTGGTGCGTTGAGCTCGGTTGGCAGATGTTCCGTATAATGGAGGGGTGGGACTCGGTGGGAGCAGCCGTCGCCGAAGAATGGGCTAATTTCTGTCACCACGCTCAAACCCCCAACTCCGGAAACCTTGTTCTAATTAGTTTTATTAATAGTCAAAATTTTCTGTAGTTTAATTTACCACTACCTATTTTTATCGTAAAATGAGCTCAAATGGAGTTATTTTCGAAAAACTGTTTTTGAGCGCCATTTTTCTTTTTGAGTGCAAAGATACGAGGTGGCAAAGTAAAAACTCAAAAAGAGCACGTCGAAATCTATAATATCACCAATTTTCAAAACTCCCGGAATACTTTCCAGGTAATCCTCTTTTTAACCGACTTCAAAAAAAGGAGGAGGTTTCTCAATTCGACCGTATTTTTTTTTTTTTTTTATGTGTGTTCGGGGATAACTTCGTCGTTTATGAACCGATTTTGATGATTCTTTTTTTAGTGGAAACTAGATGTCCCGACGGTGGTACCATGATAAGGAAACTAGGATCTGATGATGGCATCCCAGAGAAATCGAGGGTAACCCTCATTTTTTTCAGGCACGTACTATGTTTTTCGTATATTTTCTGAAGCTACGTCGGTATTTGCGTCTGGTAGTCATCATTTAACGATGATGAGCTGATGATGAAAGGTAAAACTCCTTAACGGTTAGGAGTTGGAGGATAAATCTTTAAATGTCTTATGTATGTATGTTACCTTTAGTCGTATTCTTTCAAGTTATTTAAGTAGGCTGATGATGGAAGGTACAACTCCTCAACGGTTAGGAGTTGGAGGATAATTCTTTCAATTTCATACGTATCTATAGACCTTTAGTTGTATACTTTTAAGTTATTTAGGTGAGCTGATGTCACAGGCGCTATGATGACTAACCCCTTAATGTATTTTGCTTTAAGTAACTCGCCTGCTTCTATTTCATCACGACATTTAAGCTTGGACACGATTCCTATTGCCCCGTAGACCACGTTCTCGGTAACAGAAATCATGCATCTCAGCATAATTTTGGAAACTGATCATACTCAGTTTTAATACGTGTTCAAACCACTAAAGTTATTCGCATCAGCAGAAATTATATGAAATAGTTCAACTTACTGATAACCTATGATTGTTTGCACTAAAAATGGAAAAATAAAAACTTTTTATAAAAAAAAAACCGACTTCCAAAAAACCATCCGACGAAAACTCCCTGCCAAAAAACACTAAAAAGCGTAAAATAAACTGGCTCTTCATAAATTGCTATGTGCCAATTCTTGTCTATACCTAATTCTTTATTCATTTAAATAGTAGTATTATTGTGTATGCTAGGTACCTTAAATCTGTTTGAAGTCGGCGCCAAGCCAAAATGTAATAGGAGGTACCGCACCTCCGGTCTTGCACTCACCAACGAAACACAACAGCACGCTGTCATTTTACGTTGATTTTCTGTGCGAGGATAGTACCGCCACGGTCGAGCCGGCCCGTTCGTGCTGAAATCAGCGTGTATGACAGAATAATTGTTCCCCTTTAAAAGACCTAAAAAATAGAAATAAATTGTCAGAAGTCCAAACACAAACACGTTGCGTTACCCAGATATCAGATGGACTCTTTATTTTCAGAAGATATTTCAACGGAATTAACGATACATGTGTTTATCTTAGAAAAAACTAGACCAAATGAATGTATATAAAGCAGATTTTGTATAGAATGTTATGTGATCTAAAATTAGAAGCTAGTTATCTGTTCAGTCACAAAGCCGCTACAGACTGTTATAGTACTTAGGTTAGGTATAATTGAGACATTTTTTTTGTAGTTACATTGATCAATACATATAGTGAAACTGGTCGCTGTATGTACATGAAAGACATATCATCATCATAATCATCATCAGCCTATCGCAGTCCACTGCTAGACATAGGCCTCTCCAATTTCGCGCCACTTGATTCGATCCACGTGTTCGAAAGATATTTAAGGAAAACAATTATTTATAGGAGGGTTTTATACAAGAATTAGAAAACAAAACAATGACTTTTAGAATTTTTGGCTGTTTGTCTGTACGTTCATGCACGCTAATATCAGAAACGGTTGAACCGATTTGACTGCGTTTTTCACCGAAATTTCGCGGGCGGAGCCGCAGGCAAAAGCTAATATGTAATAAATTTACCCTTAGACATGTGAGTAAGTTACAAATCAGTGAGCAAGTTACAAACCAGTGCCAAAGAGTTACTGGCACTCTTCGGGCGCTTTATTGCCTGAGAAACCTTGTGCAAACCCTTATCTTTTCCATAATCGACTATGGTGACGTGTGCTGTTATGACCTGAATGCAGATCTTCTCGATAAACTAGACCGTCTTCTTAATAACTGCATTCGATTCGTTTTTAATCTCCGTAAATATGATCACATTTTACTTTTCGGCTCGCAACTCAACTGGCTACCTATTCGATTACTACGAGAACAACGATCTCACACTTTCTTGTACTCAATTTAATTAACCCATCTTCACCAAACTATTTAACCTCCAACTTCTTTGCAGCAACCACAACAGAAACCTTCGTTCCACTAATAACCTCCTTCATCGTTGTCCCTCCCATACGTCTGAGTTTGTTGGCTCATCTTTTGTTGTTCTGTCCGTTTCACTTTGGAATGAGCTCCCTCTCGGAATCAGGATGGCCACCAACACTTTTTCTTTTAAGATAAAAGTAAAGCAGTATCTTATAAAACAACTTACAGAATCAACGTCTACATAATTGTCATCTATTATTCCTAGTATATTCGCGTATGTATGTATCTATGTAAATTTATATGTATTTAGTTGATTGTATAGTATGTATTAGTTCTTGTATGTATGATTAGCTTTTATATATTATTTGTATTTGATATATTGCCAGATCTGTTTACTTTAATACATTTTTTTTTACAAATTGCACCTACTTCTTGAATTCCCTGCATCACCCGATGGTTGACTGGTAGAGAATGCCTTAGGCATTAAGTCCGCCAATGCACCTAAAGTGTATGATGTATTAAATAAATATAAGATGAATGCGTTCACGAGAGTGTGTGAGTGTGTGTCCATTACATGTGTGTGGTCTTGATAAGCATTTTCTGTGCGTAAGTCATTGACGTTATACCTAAATAAAAAAAAAACTAATGATAATGTTTATTCGGTCAAGAATAAGAATTATATCTTTAAGTTATTAAATATTTTCGTTATACTATGATAATATGACTCGTAACTACATAATATAATATATACATTCCAGTACATCGCCCAAATACTACAGATAGTAATATTAATATCGTAATTGTTATTTTAAGGAGATAAAACGTGTGTTAACGTCTGCACAGCACATTGAAGTGGTTCCGTAGAATTTAGAATTAACATCATTGAAGTTCTAAAAGAAAATGGTTCGAAGAATCAACCGATATCTATATACAGTGGATACTCTGTGCCATGTTGTAACCGCTACTTCCTGTAATAAATATTTTTAATGTCATAGCTATGATGCGATGAAACGACACAATCTGAAATTCTTCAGACGAGCTTGCACATTTATTGAGAAATAAATTCAGTCAGAGTATTCAGTCGCCAATACGTAGCTGCCCACGCTTGACAACTACGACAAAAATATCAAATCGATATTAACTGTCTTCGTATTTTCATTATACAGTGGCTTCTTTTGTAGCCCTTCGTAATTCAATTTTATCGTTTTAAAAATTTTTTTTTGCATAAGTAACAAATGAGGAGATGGATTACTGAGTAAGTGTATTTAGTTAGTTACTACCGCCGCTAGTTAGTTCTTTATCATACCATGTCATCCTATTCAATAGTGTTTCTAGCATGATGCTGCCGTGAAAAAAAGTGATGAATGGACCGGAATACATCAGATCAATGCACTGGAGGTCAGGTTATCGATTTAGTCGTAATAGTAAATTCACCGAGTTGATGTTATAGTAAATTTTGCTAAAATATAATATTAGTTAAATAGAATAGGATGCTATCACTTTATTATATCCAGCAGCGTTTCTTTTCATGCAAGTTGAAATTTGTTCGGAATATTGCTGTATCTATATACTTATAATGAAAATGTAACAGGTCCAATTCTGTACATTAAAGATATTTTGAAAATTTTTTTTGGAGGGCTCTCTATAATCGATACTGAACCCAAAACTGTAATTTCATTTTTGTCTGTCTGTCTGTCCGTCTATCTGTCTGTATCATGGCCGCGCATCACGATCATGATTTGAGTTCATACTACGAGGTAGGACATAGGATACTTTTTATCCCGAAATTCAGCACGGTATCCTTGAGAGAGGGGATGAAAGTCAAAATATGTACTTGGTTGTTATTCAATAACCCATAGTCCGATTTCATTCATTCTTTTTTTGCTAGAAAGAAAAAATAAAAGATAACGGGAAAAGTGTTTTTTTTTTGTCCGCGACTGTACACTGCCTGTGGGAAGCTGAGACAGATATGTAAATATGGCGGTACGAAGTTCGCTGGGTCAGCTAGTCTAATATATAATAAAATAAAATATATATCTAATATCTCGTCACTGTATCTCGGTAAGCCATACCTGGCGTAGTATATTGACATCTGTTTGCTGCGATAGCACTACTAACTATTTGGTTTTTATAATAATTTAGCTGACCCGGCGAACTTCGTACCGCCATATTTACATACCAGTCACAGCTTCCCACTGGCAGTGTACGGTCGCGGACAAAAAAAGATTTTTCCCTTTATTTATTTTTTTTCTAGCAAAAAAAGAATGTATGAAATCAGACTATGTGTTATTGAATTACAACCAAGTACATATTTTGACTTTCATCCCCTCTCTCCAGGAAACCGTGCTGAATTTCGGGATAAAAAGTATCCTATGTCCTACCTCGTAGTATGAACTAAAATCATGCCAAGTTTCATTTGAGTCCGTTCAGTAGTTTCGGCGTGATGCGCAGCCAAGATACAGACAGACAGACAGACAGACAGACGGACAGACAGACAAACAAAAATGAAAAAAATTACAGTTTTGGCTTCAGTATCGATAATAAAGAGCCCTCCAATAAAAAATTTCAAAATATCTTTAATGTACAGAATTGGACCTCTTACATTTTTATTATGAGTATAGTAAGTATAGATATAAGGATGGGTTGTAGACTACCAAAAATCATCAATGAAAACTCATTTTCGTTTGTTTTTTCATTTTCTTTTCGATAATTAGTAATTTGGTAATACAAGCTATGCTTTTTATAATAAATACTATACGTATTGCTGTTTATAATATAGAAAAAACAAACTTAAAACATGCCATTTACGCTGTAAAAATGTGCAAAATTAAATTCAACTTTCTCGTTACTTTACGTAAGTTTTTTAAATAAAAAGGGAAAAGGAGCCTGGATAAATACTGTTTAAATCTGGATATCAACATAATATGGTGGAAATATGTATGTTCAAACTACAAATTATTTTGGTATTCAATTTGTATGGAGAAATCAGTGACCGCCGGCCCCTTAAGGGGCACGATTAGAGCAGTGTGCAGAAATATTTGATTAGCATAAAAAACCTTTTTTTTTAAAGACAGCTTCCGCATTAGGAATTTACATCCTGTGTCACGGGGGCTCTCTAAACACACATGAAACCGACACAAAGAACACCCTTCACAAATTGTTGTTCTGAACAACAATTTGTGAATCACACAAAGTGTTGTCCCATGTAGGATTTGAACCCACATCACTTGTCGAAGTAGAAAGCGGCGTGGCGACCGCTTAAACCACTAGGCCAACCGTGCAGTCTGAATTATATTTGTCTGATACTTTAGTTAAATACTGACTTTCGATGGCTATTATCTTGCCTTAACAGAAATGTATTTGAATATACTATAAATATATAAATCGGGGGTTACGGTGATGGGTATACAATTGGTTACTAATATATCGACTAACTGGGCTGACTGTTATATCGCCGGAGTGATACAGTGGAGGCGTACCCTTGGGGAGCTTTAAGCCGGCAACAACCGACAGGCACAGGCAGCCAAAGATTGAATAGAGTGGCGTTCTCTTGTGTTGGAGTCCAAGACACACTTTGAATTAAAAAGCATGTGACTGTACATGACATAATAATATTGTCATTGCTCCAAAATATCAGATTTTATCTCACAGAGTATCATTATTATTATCGTAATAGCTGTGATTCTTGTCACACTTATCATTTATTGTCGATGTAAATAGATTTCCTTAATGTATTTTAATCTCACGTTTGCGTGCCGCATTGAACGTGTTTGGCGCGTGGTATAGAGGTGGTCTGGTCTCCTCTGTACTAGAATGGTTTGAAAACTATATATTAATTGCTGTACCTGTACCTACCGCCCTTCGCTGTGCACATTGTGGTTGCATAGATGAGACATCAGAAACAAAACTGCCGCAAAAATGAAATAAAAACAATCTTTAAAGCGTTTAGTAAATCATTTTAAAATTTGAGCTCAATCGGTGCAAAACTTTTGTGTTTTTGAAATGCACATAAACAAATCACTTGTACGGAAATGTATTTACGCGCATAACTTCCAATCGGCTGCACCAAATTAAATAATTCTTTTCTTTATGTGTTCGTTATTGTTAGGATAAGGTTGTTGTACAAAAAAATTGAAGATAACGGGCGAAGTCAATTTATTTTATGGCGGTACGAAGTTCGTCGGGTCAGCTTGTTTAACATATTTATAAGTAAATAAGTTAAATTGGTTTGAACATGTATGATATCCTACTAATATTATAAACGCAAAAGTTTGTAAGTATGGATGGATGGATGGATGTTTGTTACTCTTTCACGCAAAAACTACTGAACGGATTTGGATGGAACTTTACCAGAACTTTACAGTAATAGCATAAACATCAGAATAACACATAGGCTACTATTTGCCGCGATAACTGACATATACGCGGGCTGAGCCGCGGGCAACAACTATATAGTATTATATAATTATACTAGCGACCCGCCCCGGCTTCGCACGGGTGGATTTCAGATGCACCCGACGACACGATTCGTGCATTTTAAATCTGTAATATCTTTGAACATATTCATTTAAATTACATACTGTTAAAGGCCATATTGATCTATATTAAATGCACAATGTATTTAAGGTACTAAATTGAATAAAGAATAATGCTGCATTTCTTAAAATCGCTTCGTAAAAAAGCCATTATTTCTCGTAAAAAGAAGGGAAGAAAAAATGGTTGTTGTGGGTTATCCCTAAGATATAGACATATACCATCGCGGACTTTTTTGTAGATATATTGAGGTGTACAATACTGTAGTACATTATTTTGATCTATCTCGTAGGGTGCAACCAGCGTTTGCAAAGTAAGCGCAAAAAAATGTTATGTATAGTATGGAATCAGGCGTTACTTTGCGGAAATCCATGACATTAAATGCTATGAAATATATTTAGCTTTAATTCCGCGAGAAAATGTGTTTATTTGCTACATCACATAAGAAACCCCGAAAATTAACAGTGTTTCCATACTATATTATGCATTTGTTATACATAAAACCTTCCTCTTGAATCACTCTATCTATTAAAGAAACCCGCATCAAAATTCGTGGCGCAGTTTTAAAGATTTAAGCATACATAGGGATATAGGGACAGAGAAAGCGACTTTGTTTTATACTATGTAGTGCTAAATAAACGTTACATTTGATTTACAATACATGTTATGTCATATGAAACCCCTTGGTCTTTCTAGGTAGTTAAAAAGTTGGTCTAGCCTAGTCTAGTGTTAATAATATGTATAGTAAGATGTATCTGAATTCCAAATAAAATACAAATTGCATAACAGAGTCTAAATTGAATTATTTCCTTGTTTTATAAAACGACTTACCGCCGACGCCACAATAAGTTATCGGGCGAAATAGCTCGCCGAATGGTCGCGAGAGGCAAACTCTCTCGCCTCAAAGACCAACGCACTGTTCTTGTCACACTTGGTACGCTGCCTTTCATATCCATTGGAACTAGTTTCACTGCAGAATCCATTTGAAAATGCAAGTAATTCAATCGTTTCGTTTTAAAATCTACACAAATTCATATTACCGAGAATTATTTTTCCTGTTAGCATTACTTTAAAATGGTGTATTCACTTTAATACGTCAAGAGCAAACTAAATGTTATTCCCTTATCTGCGGAGATTCTGTTTCATATTTACTTTTAAGATATCATATACAAAACGCAAATACATAAATATACTCATATCATTTACTACAAAACATTAAACAACATCTTAGAGGTTATAATAAGTTAGAAACTTTTAATAATGATGAATGTTTTTTATAAACAGGTTTGAACTTTTTTGTGATTATGACGTCAATAACAGCGATAAAGTATGACAATCGAGACTTTGTGTTATCACTTATTTCAATTTAAAAAAATGTAATTAAACGACAGTGATGACTTTTGTATACAGTCACTGATCTATGATTAAGGAAGCGATTATAGTATAGCACTAGGTAGTAGAGCCACGCTGACTTCAGCGCGAACGGGCCGGCTCAACCGGGGCGGTACTACCCTCGCACAGAAAATCAACGTAAAATGACAGCATTTGTGCTGTCGTGTTTCGTTTATGAGTGCAAGACCGGAGGCCCAATGATGCAGAAGCATCACTAGCCCGCCATGGTGTGGGTCGCCATGCTGCATTCTCTGCATTCGCAGTGAGTATGGTGACCACCACTCTTCGATTCTGCTTATGCTTTCCATCAGGCAGAGTAGAGTCATTTTGGCAGGGTCAAAGAAAAAAAAAGCATCGAGACAGTTTTTACAAGAGTGCAAAATAAGATAAATTAAAATTTACATTTCGAATGATTTTTTCTATTCTCTCCTTGTTCTAGATTTAATTGCGTTAAATACTGCACTCCATTATTCCACATCGCCCGATGTAAGTGAATACCACCGGCCAAGGACCTGCAGAGACACAATCATGATGCCACCTTTGGAATGCCCAACAGAATAGGAGTCTTCGGTATACTCACTCACTAGGTTTTCTATAAAATTCGTGATATTAACCCAGCCGAGTTGGCCCATATACCGAAGCATGGCTCTGCCATAGACCAATTGATCAGCTTACCGTACCGCACTCAATAAGCTTTAATGATAATTAGCTTATGTTAATACATGTGTAGATAACAAAGGTCACACTGATGGTCTTATAAGAGCTTAATGCACAACCTTCAATAAACCAGTGACAGTTTATTAATAGTCACAATCTAACGTAGCATTAGACTTGTAATGCATGTATATTACACGGAAGGTAAATAACATTTTAATAATATCAACTTACTGAGCGATTGCACTTGGGAAATACGTACTAACTTGAAGGAAAAAAGTCAAATTATTAAGAAACTAGTTGTTGCCCGCGACTACGCCCGCGTATATGTCGGTTATCGCGGCAAATAGTAGCCTATGTGCTATACTGATGTATAAGCTGTATTACTGTAAAGTTTCATCCAAATCCGTTCAGTAGTTTTTGCGTGAAAGAGTAACAAATATCCATTCTATGCTATCTATCTACCAGGATGTCTGACTGACAGGAGCTTGATGCGAAAAGATGCGATGGCTGCCTGCAAATTTTTGCTTGCCTCCAAATATGCTTCACCGATTCAATTTAGATATCAAGCCTTTTAAAAAAGTAGCCGTGAGTTTGCTTGCTTTATTATTTTCTTGTCAAGATTTAACTAACGAAATACTCGTATATCGTTATTTCCCAGTGTCGCAATATAAATATCGATAGCAAGCAATATATAGTTATTTTTGGTTTTAATATTACGTTTGACTAAAATTATACTATAAATAGCTTTATTATAGAAGGGACAACAATGTCTCTCACAGAAAATAGTTGTTGGTTCCGAGTTTTGTTAACATTAATTTTTAAATTAAACATTAGAAACTCATTTAGATAAAAGATATTTTAAGAAACACTTTCCACTTATCGTTCGTTATTCTATAAACCACCCATTGTCATAGCTGCCTGTCGATACCGTAAGTATTTGAGTGTTAATAATGCGAGAGTACTTGTGAACTCAAGTGTTAACGAAAATAATCTTAGGCGTAGGGTTGTCGACATATATTTTTGTGAGTTATTTGAAAGTGTCAGTTATTAAAGTTGCTGGATTTATTGTTCGTCAACTGAGGACCTGCAGTCCAGTAGGTACTCAGTTTTACCAATGGTTCAAATTTACAAATCCAGTTTTTAACCATTACTTCATTCTCACGCGTCTTAAGTGATATTTTTATGATCAGTGAACGTGTGTAGTCAAACTAGACTAGACTCATTTTTATTTGAATAAATTTAAATGAGATCGAGCTTAAGCAATACAACAACGATTTTTTTTAAATTTCCAGGGCAGCAGACTAAGAGATGAAGGCTTGTTACAAATAATACTGAATAATATTGTCACTGATACTGTAAAGTCCAGCGGTCGGCAACCTTTTCACAGGCAAGGGCCACATAGTGACAAAATGATATATAGGCGGGCCCCACTGTATAATAATTTGGTATCATCTATCCATGTACAATGTACATATATCCAAAAGTTAAGCATCAAAACAGAAGCTTCTTTAAATCAAATACTGAGATGATGATGAAGATAGTATGGAAATAACCGACTGACCGACTGGCATTACTATGGGTGACTTCAACGCCACAGTGCAAGTGCGTGTTTGCAACGAATCAGTAGTAAGAACTCATGGATTTGGAAGCAATAATAGGCTATTTGACAATATTGAAAATAAACTATGGATTGTGGTCATCCTATCAGATAATAGCCTAAAAAGACATATTTCACTATGAATTAAACAAAATAATGTGATTTTTTCGCAGATTGCACGAAATAAATTGTAACAAGTTTTTGAAATATTTTCTGCGACATGAACGCCTTGTGAGTTGTTGCTACTCTGGTGACGTCACACGCTAGTAAACGAAAGATTCCTCGACTGAGTACTGTTCGCGTTTTGTGAATTTGTTTACTAGCGTGTGACGTCACACGTGTCATGTGACCAGCGCCATTAAAGAAATGTCGTTTTTTGACGCGGTTGTCAAACTTGAACTTAATCTTAAATTTTAATTCATAGTACAGTAGAAATTCCGCAAAATATTAACGCAGTGTGCTTATTACGTAATAAAGAATAATTTAAAACGATTTCCAAAAATCAGTCAAATAGCCTATTATAGGGGCAAATGTTAGTTAACTTCCTTGAACGCGAGGGATTCTTCTTGATGAATTCATTATCCAAGAAACAGCCTCAATGAAGGTGGACGAGGCAAAGCCAAAACTGAGCTCGACTTCATTATCAGAGACAAGAAGCATATAGTCAGAGATGTCTCAGTGATCAATAGGTTAAATATCAGTAGCAATCACCGACTTGACCTCTGAATATCAATTTTAAGTTTGAACGTGCCTGTTTGATGAAGTCCTGGCTCTGACCAACTCTGCTTCAGACCATGATAGGATCTGAAACGTTCTAGTTAATCCCGGCAAACCGATTCGCTGCCATAGAAACCAAAACAGACGTAAACCAGAACCTCGAAAGTGTGGTTCAGAACCTCTGGGAAAAAGGTACGAGATTTTGTGAGCTCCAGCATAAAGACAGGAAGTCGAAGCTATCAGAAAGCGTAGAGATCAGACTAGACGTTAGACCACAATAAGCGTAGAAGTTATTGCCTTGAAACCGCCAATCCTGTCGGAAATGGAAAGCTTGTATGGCCAGTCATACGCTTTGCATGCATCTCAACTTGATCCTAAAAATGAAGACACCAGAGAGAAATCATAAATAGGGATGAAAACACAATTCGCTACCTTTCGAAATAAAATATGGCATAAAACTGACAACCCTACAAAGCAAATAAATTATTTTTACACCGAAATATATTTGGGTAAGTGGACTCCGTAATCAAGTTGTGTATTTGTTTGTGAACGATTGAAACTTGGCAAAGTTTACCAAACTTGCTGATGACTAACGAACCATATAAATCTTTACGGATAGTTGTTGTAATTCAATTCGCAAGGGCGATATGAAAGAAAGACTGGTATATGAAAATACCAGTCTTTTCCGCTGATTGCACACATTCATCTACTCGTATTCGTTAGGAGAAAGTTGTCACGCTGAAGTAAATGTTGTCTCGCAAAATATCATAACTTCCACATAAAATGAAATAACAAAAACGTACTTCAGTAGCATCCAGCAATGACACACCGAACTAGGGAGTAAATAATAATCCTAAATGGCGCAATAAAAGTTCTCACGCCGAGTAGTAAATAAATCTGTATGTATCAAAAATCGTTGTATTGGTTGATAAAGGAAATACGTAACCATTTCAGAGACTGGAGTATCAGTTCGTTTCACACATCCAAGACTTGCAGTATCGTTAGGTAATACTCACTAGCCCCCTCCGTTTTGTTCCCCAATAGCGTAAGAAAAGCATCGTTTATCGTATCTGAAAATGAATTACGTTCTCAAAGAGGGTTGGCGTCAGTTAGGCAACCGCCTATAAAAGACAGACACGACCCAAAAACCTTCACAATACATAGCAGAAAGATGATAAGAAGAATAATAATATCATTTATTAGTTAACAATTGGTTTATTAGTTAACAATTATATTGTACTTACTGTCCCGGGAAAGCCGGTGTGGGAACACGGAGATGTTGCCCCTTGCGTGGCCGCTCCGCGTCGCTACCGTCACTCGCCTCTTCTACACCGAGGGCACTGCTCGACCCTCCCGCGGACCTACATAAACAAATGACTATAGATTTCACATATCATACTACATAGAAATAATAACGAAAATTGTAAGCCATTGACCGTACTTATAGTGCCAATAGGTAAGCTGGGACAGTCACATAGAGAAAGAGAATCTAAAAACATTTTACTTTATGAAATGTACAATTCAGTAATGCCGCTGGTAAGTGACCATTTATAATGCTACTCAGTGCTGAGGATACAAAACTTTCCAGCTGAAAACAAGTGTTGAAATGAAAATATAATAGAACTCTTCTGAAATTTCTGTGAAATGTACGTGTGTGTGTGTGTGTGTAAGATGAGCATGCGTGTTTGTATTTTGTCTTCTATGATTTTCTGAGGTACAAGTATCAATCAACTCAACTATGTGTGTGAAGATTACAACTTGAAAATTGTTACAGCATATTACTTTATATCCGATTAGGTTTTAAACTAAGATTAATACGGAACTAACATGTTAAAATAAAACCGTTCTAATTGATTGTTTCTAATCTCACAGAGAGATAACAAAGTCTAAAATTATTCAGATCAACATAGATATATAAGAACTACCTATAAGAATTTTGTTACCACATTTAATATTCACCTAAACTTAGTTTTGATATTCAAACCGCTTTTGCAAATAATACAACACAGATATCCTAACTGATCTGGTTGCCACTATAATAACACGATTTTATTACATTATTGATGCAGACAATGCAGCACTAACTTGGTATGCAACAACCTTAATGGTCGGGTTTTCCTTACAAGAAATTCTTAATAACAGCCCGGAGTATAGAAATTTGGCGGTGTTTCGCGCCCGTGTCTCGGAGAGCACGTGAAGCCGTCGTTACAGGTTGTCATGAACATCTGTGGCCATTTTTATTGGGGAGTCAGTGCCCATAATACACTGACAACTAGTTCAAAGTTCGCATTCAGTTCGCCCTCAGGGTTGTGGAGGTCCGATGCCGGTCGCTCCGTGGAAAAACTGATATTCGGGTAAAAGCGGTTGTAAACATACGGTGGTTTTAACGGTAGGTACGTTAACGTTAGTATTTTACTAGGCAACATTTTAGAAGGTAGTAGATAGAGAAACTCGCACAGAAAATCAACGTAAAATGCTAGCGTTCCTGCTGTCGTGTTTCGTTGGTGAGTGCGAGACCGGAGGCAAGCATCACTAGACCGCCATGGTGTGGGTTACCATGCTGCATTGTCTGCATTCGCAATAAGTATCGTGACCACCACTCTTGGATTCTGCTTATGCTTTCCATCAGGTAGAGTAGAGTGATTTTGGCAGGGCCACATAAAAAAATCTGAATATTCATTAATGGATATTACTTATTTATAATAAATCACACAGATTGTATCATTATAACTGATTGTTAAAAGATATTAACACACAACGGACGAAATTTCAATTGATTTTTGAATTCATTAGCTTATTGTATTGGTCATAAATAAATTAAAATCTGTATCGTTCGACATTAAATTTTCATTTATGAAATTGACTTTAGACAAATAAAACCATGCCAACTTTAAATCACATCGGCTTGGTAACCATTCGGTTATAATTATATTTTAATGGATGCCGCCGTAACTACACACATCAAAAGTGTCTAGGGATCAAGCATTTTTATGCGGATTTCTTGAGATTGAGATGTGGCTTTGGCCCTGGCCTGCTCAGTCGCCAGACTTGAACCCGATTGAGCATGCATGGGATATGCTACAGAGAAGAACTCTGCCGAATATGGAGGGTATCCAGTCGCAAGAAGACCTTTTTTGTTGTTGCAACGAACATGGGCGGCCATTCCACAGCGTGATTTGGATGAACTCATTTTCAGTATGCCAAACCGATTCTTGTGTTGTTAGTGTTCGTGGTAGAAACACGGATTATTAATTGTTTAAGTTACCTAATAAAATTTTAAAGAAAACTGTTATTTCAGTCTTTTTTTCGAACTTTAATGTTAGTGGTTCAAATGTCAAAAATCCCTTTATTAGGAAAATGGCAAATTTCTTTATTAATGCAAAGGTGACTTGGTTTAACGTTACTGTGACAAACGAAAACACTTTATTTGATGAATCCTTAAAGAAAATTTTAATTAATATCAATCAGGAGAAAAGTTATTGCAAAAATATATGTACACTTTTGATGTGTGTAGTTTGGTTATAAGACGATCCAATCGATAACAAATATTAGGTAAGAAACTAAAGCTCCTTGGGAAAATATCAGATTTTTTATCAAACCTGTAATATACCTTTTCACTACTGATATTTATATAGTGGAGGAAAGGTTGTCGGTATCAGGGGAAACCTAGTAAGACAGCTAATCGCTAATATAATGCAGTTGGAACAGCTTTCCGATCCTAGAAACTTCTCAGTTTCCGCCCGATGAGTTCGTACTACGTTACACAATACACGATACAATGATTTCAAATCAATGATATAGTACTTCAGACGAGAGAGTAGAGATGAGAAATGGGAGTGATATCACTACAAGACATTCTAAAGTACCTACTCCGTGTTCACCGGCTAAACTTCAAGCATTGTGTTCAAGTTCAATCAGAATATCTTGTGATGAAATTATTACATGTACCTTATGCAAACATGATATCACTCTCTCTGCAGTATTTATTGACCTGATTATGCCGTCTTGAATACATCTCAAGCCGTGCGGTAGGTATTCAAGAGGGCATCATTTGCTGAGAGATATACATGTAACAAAGGTCAATAGTCTTACAAAAACCTCAACGTTAATATTTGTATATAGTCAAGTTAATACTGTATTATTAAACCACTACTTCTATCTCTATCTAAAGCTTGTTTGGTACAGATCTACAAGCGACACAACGCCCTTGTATTAATAAGTAATCGAATATAATAAATATTTCAAGATAAGAAATTTCAAGTACTTGTCAGCAGAGGTGTATGTTTATTGTTTATGAATATAATAAGTATTTTCTCGATCCTAACCACAAAACTTTCCAAGACGGTCCCCATTTGAGAAAGGATTATGGAACAATATTTTTCTCAATTACCACAACCATATAATCTAAGACCACAACCGCAGAAATCCAACACAAGAGGCAATGTAGTAGTAAGTACGAAAAAAGTCGCAAATTATACCAGTTATACTATTTATTGGTAAGGTTATGTTTTAAAATGTAGTTTTATCAAAAACATCAATAAAATTAAATGTAAATACGTACAGATGAAATGTTATCCCCTGATTAGTGTAATTACACGTAGCAGATGAATTGCCGCAGTCAGCAATGCTGCAAAACACCATTTTACAACCGGCCGAACCGACAAAGGTTCGAGGGTAACTGAGCGTAATATTGCGCGCTGGTGGCGGCCGAATCACCAGCGCGGCGACAAGTTTACGCGTACATAGCACTTCTATTACCTTATTTAGATTTCTGTGGCCACAACTTATAGACAATACTGTAATAAAATATGATAGGTCATTTACATAAAAAATACCAATAAAATTCAAACAACCTACTTCCTTTTTTCAAGACGTAGTTGATATTATTTAAAAAATATGGATTATCAATAAAATCAATGTTCATAAATAATTAAATAAGGCAGTAATAGTTTAAGCCACGTAAGCTTTCTAGTCCGGTCAAATTAGACCAAAAAATAAGAGTAAAGTTACCTAAATTCCCACCAAGCTGAAAATCGGTAAGATCTTTCCCCTGTAAGGAAAAAAAAAATTCAAGGTCAAAGGTCAAAAAATTGAGTTTTGCGCGATTTTCAGCAAAACGATAAGTTTTATCATAAAAGTAGTTTGGACTAAATTGTAGATCATAAAATTATGTAAAAATGTATAAATACTTTTTTCTTACGAGCCACCGTCTCTGAGATATAACCATTCAAAAAGTTATAAAAGTTGTTTCGACTGCACGTTTGGCCTAGTGGTTAAGCGGTCACCACGCCGTTTCCTACTTCGCCAAGTGTCGTGGGTTCAAATCTCACGTAGGACAACGCTTTGTGTGATCCACAAATTGTTGTTCTGAGTCTGGGTGTTCTTTGTGTCCGTTTCATGTATGTTTGTAAAGTCCCCCGCGACACAGGATTTATTCCTAGTCCGGAGTTGTCTTTGTAAAACAAAAAAAAAACTTTTTGAATCATTATATCTCAGAAACGGAGTCTCGTAGAAAAAAAAGTTTCGATAATTTTTTTAGATAATTTTATGATCTACAATTTTGTTTAAGGTACTTTTATGATAAAACTTACCGTTTTGCTGAAAATCGCGAAAAATTATTTTTTTTTACCTTTGACCTTGAATTTTTTTTTCCTTACAGGGGAAAGATGGGGAACTTTCAAATTTTGTTTTTAATGATATTTTAGACAAGCTTACCGATTTTTAGCTTGGTAGGAATTTAGGTAACTTCGAATGTCTAAATTGACCGGACTATTCGGAACTTTCTGAATTAGAACTCTTGCATAAAATATTTAGAAATAGCTGTTTTTTTTTAAGATACAGGGGGCAACAGACGTATCACCTGATGGTAAGCAATTACCGCCGCCCATGGACACTCGCAACACCAGAGGCGTCACAAATGCGTTGACGGCCTTTATGGGATGGGGGGAGGGGTTGGAGTATGGGCCTCCAGTATCCTCACTCACTCGGTGAAACACAACGCAAGCGCTATTTCACACCGGTTTTCCGTGATACCGTGGTATCACTACGGTCGAGCCGGCCCATTCATGCCGAAGCGTGGTTCTCCCACGTAGATGTGTAATTGAAACTAGGACAATGTACCGAAAACATATCTATCATATCATATATAAAGTAATTGGAATCATTCCTTTGAAAATAAGTTGTGAGTGCCCAATAACATAAACATTAAGTTATTGGAGAAACGCCTCCTGATGCCGGACTCAAATTATGACAACCCACTTGGAACTAGAGTTGCTGGTGTTTAAAGGCTACGGTAGTCACTTACCATCCATCAGGTAAAGTCAAAAACCTAGTTACACATACTACCTCGTTTTGCTAAGGTTCCCTTTAGTCTGTGTGAAATATTCGTGTGACCCGTGAGGAGCGGCGAAATGATTCCATAAGTTATTTATTTATACCATAAACATTTCTGTTGTCATATGGCGGAACTCACAACTATTGCTATGCGAATTACACGACCCTGTCAGGTGACACGTCTGCTTATTTTCGCCAAAACTAACAAAGTTAATGGCACCTTAAGAATCATAGCTTACTGCCTATTTTCAAAATCGAACTAGAACACGATAAGCTAATTTTACATTTTATTCGTATTTGCTTTCATTCGTGGGAATAGTCATGGCTCTTAGGTCAAGGTCGATTCACAGTGAACTATAAACCAAAATTGCATTAGTTTCTGGAGTAAATCTCTTCGTTGTCAGAAACCTAATTTGTCAGGAAGTGGTATCATCAAGAATAAACTGTACGTAGTTTATGTTAGTGCCTTTAGTAGTTTTTGTGGTATCGATAGAAAATATCACCTGACAGGGTCGAGACACAAGTTCATTGCCACGCTTTGACTGTTTAGAATAAGGTTCTACGTTTATCTTACTAATATAACTCGGTGAAATAAAACAATTCATAAATAGGCTCGGAGAAAGAAAGTTTAGTTACCATGAAAATAGAAAGATTTGCAAGACAGTTGTTACTCAATTAAGAGAACAGATATTCTAAAGATACAAGTGTTTCATCATGTTTTTTTGTTAAACATTAAATAGTGTTTTTTACATGGAATAGAAACTTAAATCGAAACTGAACTAAACATACAGACTAGTTAGTAGTACCTACGAGAAATCAAAGAATATTGTGTTACAAAGAATAATCTAACAAAAAATTTTTGGAAACAAGGAAGTATTTACGAGTATATACTATATAGGTCTCTAAGCAAACAGGAAATTATAAAGTACTGAATACTAAGTATTCTGTAATCCATTTTTTATATGTATAAAAACTAAAAAAGTGTAACAATTTTCAATAAATAAGAAAGTTCTAACGATTGTTTTCAAAACTCCTTTTTAACACAAAGAGACTTTAAAAATTCATAAACGTATGTCCTCTAAGCAAACAGGAAATTATAAAGTACTGAATACTAAGTATTCTGTAATCCATTTTTTATATGTATAAAAACTAAAAAAGTGTAACAATTTTCAATAAATAAGAAAGTTCTAACGATTGTTTTCAAAACTCCTTTTTAACACAAAGAGACTTTAAAAATTCATAAACGTATGTCTTTCTATATTTGTTTATTCTATTACATCATCATAATATTGTACATGTAAATATACCATTGTGTTTTAAAGTATATATTGTCATTTAACAATAGATACTTTAATAATATCGTTGTAAATATAAAGTAGTTTGAATTGTATCGCTAAGCTATGTTATTTTAATAACTAATAGAAAATGAAACATCAACTTACTGAAATTGTTGTGCTTTACGTTCACGACAGTTATTGCTTCTACAGACATGAATAGGGTTCGACAACACGACACAAACATAAAGTTAACTAATACATGCACATGCAAACAATTTAGTACCTTGGCATTATAAGCTCTCAAAAAGCTGCAAGCAGGCTATATCTCGTTTATACTGTTAGGAATAAACTTGTCGCACTCCATGCTGTACCTAGAAAATAAGGGTATAATTGGCATCAAACTACTTCTATAAACATTTGTACTACATAATAATATAATGTACATTGCTACTGAGTATACTTCCTGTAAAATATTGTGACATTCGATAACGTACAATCACCAACGAAAGTCGCATAACACATTTTGACCTTAGTGTTAAATAGATCCATGACGTAGAATGTTTTATACAGTATTCTGTATGAGTTTTTTTGAAATAAATATAAATTTACTATTTCTAATAACATATATAATTGAATGTCAAACTTCTTGGGTGGGCTGTTGCTATTATTGCTAGTCTGGAATTAAAGCGATCACGTTGTCGTTTCGGCCAGGCCAAAGCCTTCCCGTTCCCGAAGGGTCTTCTAACTTGAACATCAAGAATTTGGGTACATTTAGGGCCAGTTACACCACTTACTGATTTATTTCCTGAACTTATCTGGCCAGATAATAACAGATTTCAGTTTAAAAAATTTCGGGTAGAGACTAATATGACAGATAAGCAACTTTTATCGGTCAAATAGTGTTATATGTCACGGGCTTTAATCAGAAGAAGCAGAAGCTCTATCAGAAACTGGCGAAATGGGCCCCTAGTGTACTCGTATTAAGCCTAAAAACAGATGTTGTTTTTTGACCATTAGCATCACGAAGGTATTTTAACATTATGCAATTACAAGGAAATAATTATAATAGGGTAACCGGAGACGGTAAAGTATGTAGATGTTAATGCCAAATTCTTTGGACGTCAGAAGCTTGATCACCACTTGGAGCAGTAATGAAAGGAAAAACAGTGACAAGTGGTCTTATACTTCGCTGCAAAGTGATGGTTTTTGTGAAGCTGTTTTGGTACATAGTTGTCGCGCAACTTGGCATTTTTTTTTTGTTATGCGTTTATAGCAGAACGTTACGTTCCCGGCGACAGTATATCCATATTCTCAATTATGTGACTGCTATTATCATACTTTTGTGTGATTACCCTAACTCACCTCTTGAAATTCGTATGCCCTTTTCGCTATGATCAAAAATATATTTAAAAATTATGAAGCTATAACTTAAAGCTCAAGTACACGTAGCATCTTTAAATGAAACAAAAAAATCCTTTACTAAACCGTTACATAAATAATACTAGACTGGTATTATCTAGGCTCTGCATACGTTGGATCAACGTAAACCATAGTTGACGTAAAATGAGTTCATCCTGAAAGAAGCGCGTGGCTTTTAAGGTCACGCTCAGGCAAGCTACAATAATCATAAAACTCATTTACATGGTTTTTCTCATCGTAAATCGGAAGCTAAGTACTTATAGCTTACGCTGGATTTCGTGAGATTGCGCTACAATACGGCAGAAATGTTCAGTCAAGTTGGGCCAAAATAATTTTGTAGTTAGATTTTATGTTTTTAGGACGTACCAGATTTTTTTTTAAAGTAAACCAGCGTTTATGATCAAAAGTACTTGTGAGTTTCAAATAAAAGCTTCATCAGGGAGAGTCAATTTTGACGGATTGCGTGATTTATGTACCAATATAAATTAAGCTAATCAAAGCTAAAGAACAGCAGACCAGCTATTATCATAAGCACAGTTCATTTACATTTTATAACAATACTGTCCCCATTTTACTGCTAATTTGTAAGCTTTGTTTTTATTCTAAGTAAGGGATATCGATTCTTTCTAATAGAGGAAGATCTCTTGAAAATATCGGCGGTAAAAAAATAATAAGAAATGCATGAGTAAAATGACTCTTGTTGAAGGACTTAAAGACCGGTTCCAATTTATTGTCCCTTAGGCTCTATAAGACTCTTAACACCGGTAAATTATCGTTAAAAGGTAGTCAACGCCAAGTTCTCAAGTACATTTTAATTTAAAATTTAATTTACCAACTTACCGGAATATTCTCTTCAGGCGACTAATGACTTCGTGTTTTATATACACCTCTGTTACACGATTTTAATTACAGCGACGCCCAATTACACTCGCACATACTTCACAACACTGTTTTTATGAAAAACACACATTCTAGTTTAACCTAAACTTTATAGTAGTTCCATAAATACGTATGAACCTTAATTTGGCTAACTATAATTATCGATTCTATCGTTATATCGTGTTAGAGCTTGATAAATTTAAGTAAATTGATTTATATCGTGGCTGCCAATATGTTTTATGTTTAACGTTAAGTAATACTTTATTGAATATAAATTGTTACTGGCGACGTTGCTTCATTTATTGATGCCTCAACGTTTTATATATTATTATCTAAGCGATAAGATTAGCACCTTGGATTTATTTTGCTGAAATTAATCACAGATTATTTAGTTTAAGTTATTATAATTATTCTAAACAATTATTTAGGTATCTGTTATGTATTTTGAGATCCTCCAAGGCGGCAAGTACTTAGATAAAAGAAAAATGCAATAAAATTACAGTAAAAATCCGAAAAAAAGTGCTTTTACATAAATGGAGATTAATTTTATATTTCAGTCCACAAAGTGACTCATATAGATAACTCGTCATAAAGCAATTAACTAGTTATAGATGGTATCAAACGAGATACAAGTATTTCAAATGTAACTGAAGATTATCAGATAAGTTCTTCTAAATATAATAAGTAATAGGTAGGCGTACGTTCATTCCCTCATAATATTGATTGATTTATTTGTCCATATCGTGACGGATTAAGAATGCGTAGATACGGAAAATCAAAGAGAAGGAATACTTGACATGGTATATTTGGTCAAAACCTCCGTTCTAAGGAGAGGCCTATGTCCAGCTGTGGATTATTAAAAGCTGTTGATGATGGTGATCAATACGTAATTTATACTCTCAATAGTCGGCAATTGATGTAACTTGGTGAAAAACTTTCTAGAATTAAACCCACTTGTACTTATTACACTACTAGTTTTTGCTCGCGACTCCGCCCGCGTGTATGTCGGTTATCGCGGCAAATAGTAGCCTATGGGTTATTCTGATGTATAAGCTATATTACTGTAAAGTTTCATCCAAATCCGTTCAGTAGTTTTTGCGTGAAAGAGTAACAAACATCCATCCATCCATCCATCCATACTTACAAACTTTCGCGTTTATAATATTAGTATAGATATAGATTTAACGTGGGAGAGCCACGCTTCGGCATGAATGGTCCGGCTCGGCCAGAGTGATACCACGGCCTCACAGAAAACCGGTGTGAAACAGTCCTTGCGCTGTGTTGCATCGAGTGAGTGAGGATACCGGAGGCTCATACCCCAACCCCTCCCCCTATCCCTCTCGTCATCCCCCAAAGGACGGCAACGCACCTGCGACGCCTCTGGTGTTGCGGGTGTCCATGGGCGGCGGTAATCGCTTATCATCAGGTGTAACGTCTGCTCGTTTGCCCCCAATTCCATTAAAAAAAAAAATGCTGACCGGTTTCGCCTTATGATTGAGTAACCTTTGATAGAGTCATAAAGCGAAACCGGTCAAAGTTAATTAAAATAGTGGAATAAGTAATAGGTGATGAGTTTTTTTTTTTTATAAAAGACAACTCCCGCACTAGGAATAAATCCTGTGTCGCGGAGGACTTTACAAACATACATGAAACGGACAAAAGGACACCCAGACTCAGAACAACAATTTGTGGATCACACAAAGTGTTGTCCTACGTGGGATTTGAACCTACGACACTTGGCAAAGTAGGAAACGGCGTGGTGACCGATTAACCACTAGGCCAAACGTGCAGTCAGTCAAGCCAAAATTCTAGGAGATCAACACATTCACTTACTGTTTTGTAAACCGTTAATCGTTCATTCATGCACAGATAGGTAATTAATATCGTTATTTGTTGACATCTGGTGCACGATTATGTTACATCGGGTCTGAAATTAACATTCTGAGTAATTTGCAAACAATATGATAGTTATATCGAACACACACGGAGGTATTTAACGAAATCCTCTCAACATACATACGAACTACGGGTGACTGCGGAGTCTTCAAGGAAGCAAGTTGGTAGCGTTCATTAAATTGACGTATTGTCGTTGAACTAAATAATTTGTAAAAGATTTTTTATTTTAATATTTATTAAAATTGGTATTTCCCGCGGCTTTGGTCATACTAATTTGTAAATTATTTTGTGCTTAATGAAAATAGACTGTTATATTTCAGACTTTAATCGATCTCTGTATAAAATTTCAGATATTTCCGGGTCTATACCCGTATACTGGTATTTAGACGGTGTACTTTGTAAATTTACAGAGTTCCAGTAGTGATAAATTATTACTAGATAATAGTCTAAAGCAAAGTTTTTAAACCAAAAATGCTACATAAACTCTATAAATAAATGTTAATACCGTAAGTAATAAGAACGAACTATATTCATTAATTACGATTTGAAAATATAACTATTATTAAGGTTGAAAAGGTAACTATTAATGCTGGCTTTCAAGAAAATTAAATATCACTTATACACTATATTTATTCCTTCAGATACGATTCTGATTTACCGTTGTAACATAAAATATCATAAAGCCTTCGTTTTTCTAACTATTGATAACGGAAAGCACAAGTATCAGGAATAGCTGTTACAGTCTACAATGCGATGACTTACAATTTCATTGGATTAAATGCAATGACACGACATATACATTTTAACATTCATTTGAATATCATACCTATGTCTAATACATATAACGACCAGAATAGTAAAGGATTGATTATCTTACTTTTTAGTTTATTGTGCTAATTAGAAAAGCCGACTGCGTAAATTTAAGGGTAGGTGCAAGCAGGCGATTTTGTTTTTATAATTTTGTTTCACCCACTCTCAGAATTGAGGCTAATTAAAGACTACAGAGCGACAGACTCTGGTACAGTCGAGTAATTAGTCCCGTATCTATCTACATGTATATTAATTTGATAGAATATACATTATGACAATGGGATAGACAAGCATGGGAACACAGTAAGGATAAGATCACTGCAAAGAGAGGGAAGAAAGAAGAAACAAACCCTCTACCAATTCGTCTGCGCAACGTGGTACAGTAGGCCATAAAAAAAAGTAAAAACTAAAACCCAACTACTACAAAAAACGACGCTGAAAAAGTATAAAACAAGTTTGAAACGCCGTAGTCACACGTTGTTAGAGTGTTATGGTGCGTTTCTATGTAACGTGTGACTACGGCGTTTCAAACTTGTTTTATACTTTTTCAGCGTGGTTTTTTGTCGTAGTTGGGTTTTAGTTTTTAAATTTTTTTTTATTTAAAATGTTTTGGTGCCGTTATTAATATAAAATATTTATATATATATATATATATATATAAAATGTACAAGTAACGCCCTTTCCAATGATACCAAACACGGCATATTTATCTCAAATTATTTTTTTTATACAGTACTTTAAGTCGGCTAGAGGGCACCACATTAAAGTCAGTGACACGTCATATAGCCTATAAGCAGCGGACGATCAAGACGCTTCTAACGATACCTCATTTGTTCAGTTCTAGTAAGTAGATAAGGAGCTATGAGGGAACAAATGAACATACATACATACATAGCCTGTCAAAATCATAACCCTCCTTTGGCTTTGGCGTAGTCGGGTAAAAATAATTTCTAATGATAGGTCTTCATAAAAGGATTCAACTATGAACTGTTAAAGACTATTTACGTGATGTGATACATTCAACATTTTTATTGGAATTAAATAACCCTGATATTGACAGTCGTATATTGTGCTGGTTAGTCAATATTTCTGGCACCACGTGTTTCTACGGTGAACGTTTAACTTGAGAGTAATTTACCTACACGAATAATGTAGTCATATTATTAATGCAATATTTTTTTTATTATCTTATCGTGTTACTATGAGGCAGTTAATAAGTCTCGCGTAATAACTCCGCATTGAAATCGTAAACATATTGTACTGTTTAAAAAAGGTTTTATCATTTTATATGTCAATTATATGATAATTTTAGATATCATTAAAACGTAAACAATTTTTTGTTGACGAATAAACTGTATCACTATTTTAAGTTGCAATTATATAAAAAAAAATTTAGTTCACTAAAATCTTCAACCGGTTTTTATGTTCGAGATTTCCTTTTCCTATTTTTGTATTATTTTGAACATTCTAAATCGTGAACTGTGCTGTAATAAACAACCCGTAAAGGAATCAAAGTATTTTACACTTCTTTCTCGCTGTACCTAACGATATAACGATGACTATTTTTAAATTAATATTAAATTTAATTCATAAACTAAACATGAACGATAAACACACATCGATTTTATATAAGGTAAACTGTTATAGCTGTCAAAACCCATAAATAAACACAATTTGATTTGATTAAACGTTCCAACAAAACACTATTTCATAATTACGCTAAGCCAAGTCACTATACCGTATCACTGAAACACAAGTTCGTTTTATGAATACGACGGTTTTGTGAACAAATAACGCTTTAAATATCACTAATAGACGATATTAATAAACATTTAGTCCATTCTTTGGATAGACCTAGTACACACTGTCCACTTACAATGCCGGAAAGCTGTCATCTGGGTAAAAAAAAACAATCAAAGGATAATCAACCTTCTTGCCATGAAATTATTGTTTGAAATAAGGGAAAAGCTACCGGTGCTTGGGAAACATGCGCAGTGGTGCATTGCGCAGAATATTGATTGCAAACATATGTATGATGGCAGATATGGCGGAAAATTTGATTTCCTTTTGAAAATATTATATTTTTGTATTGCAATATAATTACCAGAACTATAACACACTTGCTTACTAATACCTATGTAAATTTTTTCGAAGCTTTAGTTTAAAATTCTATTCGAAACAAAAATAAAATGGATCTAATTTTAAATTCCTAAATGAACACGATACTTTACCCCATTTTTGTTCAACACGCTTAGCATGCGTAATGGCGATCGTGATAAAATAAGCTTAGATGGTATATTCAAGTCCTTCTTCATGACATATTACCGGGGTAATTAACCTCACAACATACACGCTACGGTAACTTCTATTTTTATGTACTGTCTGCAATTAAAAGTATACTCGTAAAATTCACAAAAAAACAACGAATCAATGAGACTGTTACGCAGAAATTCATTTAAAGCGCTATGTGCAAAAATGAAAACAAATATAATTCACTATTTTTTTTTTAAGAATTCATCTTAGTGTATTTATGCTTCTCACGTTAGGTCTGCTTAGGCATAAGATTTTTGGGAAAAAATCCCACAGTGGGACAACACTGAAGAGTTAGGTGCGAAGTTTGAATTTGGACCATGAATTTATTTAACTTTATTTCTTCTTCTTTACCGTTTAACTTAAACTCGCCAAGTATTCGAAAAGCGACCAAATTTTTTTTCTTTAGCTTTTCCGTTCGTATAATTTTCGTAAAAAAGGTTGCAAAGTTTTTGCTTCACGTATTCATTTTTAGATAATCTCAATATGACGTAAATTAAATACGTCCTAAGTAGGACAAATCGATTTAAGTAAATGTAAAGTATGTAAAAATATATTTAATGTTGGGTCAACGACGAGAATGTTGACCCCAAGGGCACTTGGTTATCAGACGTAAGGAAATGTTAAAGCTCTGATAAAGTTTATTGTGTCCAAAATGGACATACTTTTATTTTATTTATAGAGAGATGTTGTTGCAGTCATTATTATATTAATGTTGATAATAATTGTTTCTTAATAATAAATAGAGCTTCATTATCTGAAGAAAAGATCACAACCAGAACAAGAAAATATTATACTTAAAACGCCGCTGAAGATAAAAGAAATTGCAAGGCCAGCTGAACAGGTACCGAGGGTTTCTTACGATCCATTGCGACTGTTAGTTTTTTTTGCCCGACTAGTTTTTGCTCGCGGCTCCGCCTGCGTGTATGTCGGTATCGCGGTATAAAGTAGCCCATGTGTTATTCTGATGTATAAACTATAATACTATAAAGTTTCATCCAAATACGTTTAGTAGTTTTTGCGTAAAAGAGTAACAAACATCCATCCATCCATACTTACAAACTTTCGCGTTTATAACATTATAATAGTTGTTGCCCGCGGTTCTGTCCGCGTATATGTCGGTTATCGCGGCAAATAGTAGCCTATGTGTTATTCTGATGTATAAGCTATATTACTGTAAAGTTTCATCCAAATCCGTTCAGTAGTTTTTGCGTGAAAGAGTAACAAACATCCATCCATCCATACATCCATCCATCCATACTTACAAACTTTTGCGATTATAATATTAGTATAGATAGACTAGCTGTTGCCCGCGGCTCCGCCCGCGAGTATGTCGGTTGTCGCTGCAAATATTAGCCTATGTGTTATTCTGATGTATAAGCTATATTACTGTAAAGTTTCATCCAAATCCGTCCAGTAGTTTTTGCGTGAAAGAGTAACAAACATCCATCCATTCATACTTACAAACTTTCGTGTTTATAATATTAGTAGGATATTAGAAGATTAACATACTACTTGAAGAACAACAAAAGTTTCTTTCTGTAGGTATACTAAATGTTCTTACGTTGCACATCTGTAATTTATTTACAGATATCTACATCTTATTCAAAGCTATACTATTATTACTAGTGGTTGCCCGCGGCTCTGCCCGCGTATATGTCGGTTATAGCGGTAAATAGTAGCCTATGTGTTATTCTGATGTATAAGCTATATTACTGTAAAGTTTCATCCAGATCTGTTCAGTAGTTTTTGGGTGAAAGAGTAACAAACATCCATCCATCCATCCATCCATCCATACATAACTTTCGCGTTTATAATATTAGTTTAGATATAAAGCTAATAATCTTATGCAAGACATTAAGAGCATTATTTTTTGATTTGGATACCGTTATTTTGTTCATTCAAATGCACAAAACTATAAAAATACAAAAAAAACGACTTCCAAAAAACATCCAACGAAAACTCTCTGCCAAAAAAACACTTAAAAGCATAAAATAAACTGGTGCTTCATAAATTGCCTATACCTAATTCTTTATTCATTTAAATAGTAGTATTATTATGTGTGCTAGGTACCTAGAATCTGTTTGAAGTCGGTGCCAAGTGACTATCGTTTAGACTTTTGTAATTGTTCGTTTGTATTCTTTTTGGCTTACCACCGACTTCAAACAGATTTTAGGTACCTAGCACACATAATAATACTACTATTTAAATGAATAAAGAATTAGGTATAGGCAATTTATGAAGAACCAGTTTATTTTACGCTTTTAAGTGTTTTTTGGCAGAGAGTTTTCGTTGAATGTTTTTTGGAAGTCGGTTTTTTTTTATAAAAAGTTTTTAATTTTCAGTTTTTAGTGCAAACAATCGTAGGTAAGTAGTAAGTTGAACTATTTCATCAAATTTCATCACCAAGAATACAAATAAAGGTCTGTACGTACGTGTAATATTAAAATCATACTCTAATAGTTTTTTTTTTTTCTAACTGTTGAATTCTGAACTGTTCTAATCCCTAACTGTTGAAGAGTTTAACCTTCTATCATCAGCTCACCTAAATAACTTGAAAGTATACGACTGAAGGTCTTTAGATACGCATGAAATTGAAAGAATTATTCTCCAACTCCCAACCGTTGAGGAGTTGTACCTTCCACCTTCCATCATCAGCTTACCTAAATAATTTGAAAGAATACGACTAAATGTAACCTATATACATATGATATTTAAAGATTTATCCTTCAACTCTTAACCGTTAAGGAGTTGTACCTTACATCATCATCTCATCATCATAAAATGATGACTACCAGACGCAAATACCGGTGTAACTTCAGAAAATATATGAAAAACATAGTATGTGCCTATAAAAATTGAGGGTTTCTCGGGATTTCCTCCTATCTGGGATCCTATCATCAGATCCTGATATGGTGGCAATGGGACCACCTCGGGAGCATACCCTTTCGAATAAAAAAAAATAGAAAATTTTCAAAATCGGTCCACAATTGACGGAGCAATCGGTGAACATACATAAAAAAAAATACATACCGTGGAACATAGAACCTCCTCCTTTTTGGAAGTCGGTTAAAAAAAGTAATTACAAATAGGACTCTTCTTCTACTCTGACTAACTTCAACGACCATGATTAAATCTTCTGTAATTGAAACTGTCACATGTCGTAACGACTACTGCCGATTGCGAACCCTTGCAATATCACAAACTGAACGCGTAATGACGGAAAACTTCTGTTTAGATACTAATTATATATAACTACAGACCAAAGAAATAAATACGAATGTATGTTAAATTATTTCTTATTAAAGACTGATAAGAAATCGGAATTTAGCAAAATATTTCAATAAATTTACGAATTAAAAACTCATACTTGTAGATGATATAATATGAATTTGAGGAGTTTTTTGTTGAATAAATTTTCTTATATATCACTAATACCACTGTTAATACTAATCAGGTTTGTTCTAGGTACTTTAGATAGGTACTTTCCATCTAATAACACTAGTGATCCTCTTATGTAAGAAATTAATAACTTTATAAGCATTACCTACTTGATCTACTTCGATACCCCTAAAACATGATTTTTCATCCCTTCAATTTCCGCCCTGCCACCGATGAAAACGAAACATTTTCTTTAGATTTCAATAGGACCAATCAAGAAATACTGAATTTGGTTCACAAATGGCACGTATACTGAAAATTATTATTTTATATACATTTGATTACATTTTTGGGCTTCAATGGTAGAGGTCTATGTCCATCAGTGGACTAAAATGGGATAATGATGCATTTACTTATTCAGTCGAATGGAAAGTCATGTCTTGCAGGCATGTCTGCAGGTAAATACTGTACGTTTGGCCTAGTAATTTGGCGGTCACCACGCCATTTCCTACTTCGCCAAGTGTCGTGGGTTCAAATCCCACGTAGGACAACACTTTGTGTGATCCACATATTGTTGTTCTGAGTCTGGGTGTTCTTTGTGTCCGTTTCATGTATGTTTGTAAAGTCCCCCGCCACTCAGGATTAATTCCTAGTGTATGAGTTGTGTTTAAAAAAAAAAACAAAAAAAAATACCGGCCATGTTCCAAAAACTGACAATTTATAACGTGAGATATGTAAATCATGAAAGATCTTAAATAAGGTGCAGCAAACAGTATAAATATATACCAAAAACACAGGTACGTCAGATTCTTAAGAAAAGTACTTATATTCATAACCGCCATGAAAATAATCACTAGGCAGTTTTCCTTTTCACGTACGTAATAGGTACCAGTTACTCAGGTTTGCAAAAACTTTTAAGCATGGCACCGCAAAAAAGAAGTTGAAACGTATAATGTCTGCAAAATAGTCTAAAAATATAAGCTTCACACGAAAAAATTGATTTATCGGTCACAAATAATAGAGAATAAAAAAATAACTAACCGTAAAAACCATCCTTGAAAACTGTTAATGAAAACAGCTTTTCCATTATAGTACTGTTCACTCAAATCTGTGAACTTTAATCGATAAATCGATCTTACGACATTTACAAACATAAATTTATACGCAAGTGAAATACCTAAAAATGGTTTATTTATTTTCCTAAGACAAGATCTCTATCCAGAAGAGGACTTTAAGCAAATACTTTTATAAATCTGGTATTCAATGGTATAGTAAAAAAAATATCGATACTATCGTGTCCGCAGTGTGCCAGAAGAATGTGCCGACAAAAGACTACTATCCATCACTTCTTAATCTTGATTATAAATGAACACACTTATTTTATGACTCATAAAGAAATGATAAATGTATTTTATGTCTATATTTGTCTGTCGATCTATATTATATGTATATCCTTCAGTGACCTATTAGTCAATAATACAGAGTTATACTCAAACTTTTACTCGTTGTTTGACTTTATATACCACTAGCTGACCCAAGCAACCTCGTTTGCTTCCAAACTACCATCCCCCGTTTTAACCCCAAAGGGGGGTTGATTTCTAAAGATATACTATTAGTACACCTCCACACCGTCTATACAGCATACATTTTAAATTTCAAGGCTCTTACTTCAAAAACATAGGACTTTCATACAAACGTCCAACCCCCGTTTTACCCTCATAGGGGTGGAGTTTCGTAAAATCCGTTCTTAGCGGATGTCTACACCCTATAAGGAACCTACCTGCTAAATTTCAAGTTTGTAGGTATTATAGTTTCTGAGATTTCGTGATTAATAAGTGAGTGGTATTTCGCTTTTATATATATAGATGACAAGTCGACAGAAATGTCTAGAATAATATCTCATAATCAGCAGCTTGTAGCTTATGAACGTACTTTTCAAAATATCAATTATACAATTATTTATATGTAGACACATCAGCGGTAGGAACCATCGTCGAAGGGACCACGGGCCGTCAGAGAATGGGCACCTCTAGTGGTAGATTGATTACTGCTACTGGGGGATTGATTGGAGATCTGATTGCATTAATGTGCAGCCACACCGGGATTGAGAGTAGAATTATTTTGTCCGGGACAGGATCTGACAAGGCATGGCGTCGATTCGGGGAGAAGCTGAAATAATTTGATTCGTCGTCTATCTTCAGAGCGATTTTTACTGGAAACAGTACATACTCCTGGCTCCTGTGTATCCGATGAGCCGGAGATCTAAGGAATTTTCACCCCGACAACAAAAAAAAAAGATCGACTGTTGTGGGGTACCTATTAGAAGACCTTTGTCTGATGACTTTTGGCTGTGATAATGATACTGATGATGTCTATTATTGATGTCAATGTCAGCCGATAAACCCTGTTAGAAGCCTGCTGATAGATGCTTCTTGACAACGTGCCGCTTGCCTAAAATGCCAACTACTACCGTCACTAGAGACTAGACTACGTAAATATTCTACCTTATTTTTTTCTTTGAATTCTCTTTAACACATTTTTAGAATTAGGTATGACAATTTCGTCTCGACCAGTAGACCCCAAAAGAGCCTTTCAACTTTACAGATATGCCGGCTTTAAACTGAAACGTGACGAGAAAGTCAACTACTTTAACACGAGTTTGATAACTTTTGTTTTACAAAAGGAAAACATTTATTTCAATTATTTGGAGCTAAGGTTGGCATAGCAGTAAGAACACGATCACACCATGTCAAAAGAACACCGTGGTCACTGCACCATGACATTGATAAATGAATGGATCAGCTGAATTTAAGAAGACAGTTAATTAAAAATTCACAAATACTCAAATAAAGAAACACAGGCTACTCACGTAATATAAAGCCTTGGAGGTTGTGTGGCTTCCTTGTCAAACGCCTGTAGGGACCTTCGATGAGGTGCCGCCGGTATGTCCAGGTAAGCCCGTTCTGGATCTGTGGGTGACATGGAATTATGAAGATAATAGATAGAGAAATGTAAACATTTATATTAGCAAAGTAAATGCTTTTTTTTCTGTTGTTGGAAATATTTTTAAATCAGACGCATGCCTTGAATTTGTTTAGTTTTGTTTTTGAAATTATTTTTAAATTATTTCTAATTCTTACTTATGGTATTCAGTTATGGGGATTGGTACAAAATCCAATATACTGATGATGCGCCCTGACACATTCGAGTGAACGATCTCCATCAGGACCAATTCGTTGTAGACATTATATCGAAGTACGCCGAAGCTCATGAACGCCGACTTCATCATCACGTAAACGTTGAGGCTATGCCTTATGGATGTTACAGGGGGACTTAAAAGGATAAAGCCCTTTGAGTTAGTTAAAAAGTGTACAAAATTTTAGTGCAGTGTATTAAAAGAACACAAGAACAGAGTGTCCTCAATTAACTAGAGACAATAGGAAAAGTGTTATTGGACACAATCTTTTTTTCTTTTATTAATTTAGGTCAAAGTAAAATTACTCATTAGTCCATTTACTAGATCGTAATAGGAATGTCCTACTGTTTCAGTATGGCATTAGTTGGTAATATGGCACAGAAAAAAAAATCGTAGCTAGGGCAAGTGATCTTGCTTGCACAAGATTTTTCCAACGATATGTTTATATTTGCGTATTTATTTTTGTTCAAAAAGTATAAAATCGCTGCTAACTTATTTTACCTCAATTGAGGTAAGGTAAACGAATAAGTGGATAGAAGTATGACAGGGAATTCTGCAGGTATTGGATGAGGAAACAAAATATAGACCACTAGACGACCTTCAAACCTTCAAGAAAAGAGTGTACTCACGGCCACCAAAAGGCCTGCAACGCACTTGTGACGCCTCTGGTGTAGCGGGTGTCCATGGGCAGCGGTAATCGCTTACCATCAGGCGATACGTCTGCTCGTTTGCCCCCTATACCATAAAAAAATCGATGAGATCGTGAAATATATATATATCTATATATTTATAACTATATATAAATATATATTTCACGATCTCAGCCACTTTAAACTAAGTACAATATTTTTTTTACGGTACAATATTTCAAATTGTAAACAGACACAGTAATTTTATATATTTGTATAGACAAATATATAAAATTACTATGTCTGTTTACAATTTGAAATTAACAGTTTTTCACTAAATGCTTAGGAAAGTATTTGCGGTACTTAGGTACATCAAAAATATTTTTAATTTTTTTCTCTGGATGTTAGTTTCGGCTAACTTCTGAAACAGCTGGACCGATTTTGACGAGACTTTCACCGTCAGATTTTATCAGGAGTAACTAAGGTTACTATTATTTTAGAAATAAATAAGGTCACGCGTAAACAAAATTAAAACCAATGAAATAGTGATTTTTTTTGATATGTTTCTCTAACAATTCACAAGTACTTATGACTGCCCCCTTATGTTTTTCTACTATCTTGTTTTCACTCTGGGTTTGCTGGTAGAAAACTCAGTTTTGGGTTAAGCTCGCCTTTGTAAATGACATTTTCTTGTACCATAAAGAATAAATACAAATACAAACAATATTCGATTTAAATAGGAAAGTATATAGTTTATTATAAGTATAGATATCTAGATGTCGAAAATGTGCGGGTGTACTACTTCACGGATTCGACGACGGAGGGCGTACGCCGCTGAGCCAGTCAGCCTGTGACCACGGCCGGTGCAACCTGGTCGAAACGTCAGGCAAATCAGAGGCATGTAATGCCTTTTAATAAGTGATCGCGTTAATTCCCGTAAAAATAATTATTATTATATCATGGAACGCGAAAGTTTAAAAGTTAGTATATAAGTATTCTATCAGTCAATCTAGCTAGCATAATACAAGGTATGATTAGTTTGAAGTTAGATGACGTTGTGTGTGAAATGTCCGGAAAAAAATATTTATTTATTACATATTTATGAGGTGATACGAAGTTCGTCGGGTGAGCTAGTTTGTATATAAAACATATGTGAATATAATATATATTTATTGGCCTAAAGCCCAAATCTAGAGTAGGTCAGAAGTAGGAGCGCCAGAGGCCGGTCATCGGGGTGTTTTTTAGTGGAAACAACACATACTCCAGGCTCCTGTGTCCCCGAGGAGCTGTAGATCCAAAGGGATTTTTTACACCGTAAAAAAAAAAGAAAAAAAGGCCCAAAGCAGTTATCGTAAATCTATTTTGAACCACCGCCTACACACACCTGCGGTATATACGAGTAGTCTTGTTTGTACAATGTTTGGGTAAGAAATAGAAGATAGATTATGTGAGTATGTTTAAATATCACGTAATGTGTTAAAATAAATAAAACTCTTTAATACTGCTCATTGTATAAGTAGGAGTAAAGAATATGTGAATGAACATTTTGTTTTATATAATCATGGGAAAGTATCGTACAATTATATATTATTATCTATAAGCCATGATAATATATACATCGATATAAAAGTCTTTTAAATAAAATTGTGACATAAATAAGAAATAAAGAATTTAATTATTTCTTAACGCATTTTGTATATCGGCGGACTGAGGGCTCCCACACATAACTGCGATGCGGCGTTAAGTACTATTAGATATTCTGTGGCGGCGTGAAGTTCTTGCGGTGCATTCGTGCGAGTTCGCAGATATTTGCGATGCGAGCCGAATTCGCAGTTCTCTAAAAGTCAACCTTTGGATGGATTAGAAATCTTGTGAGGTACCTAGGCGTACATAGGTTACGTACTTAAATAACAAAAGTCCACTGTATTATGATATTCTCCTAGCCGATTACGGCCACGGCGGCCAGTCTCAACGAAGACCAGAAGGAGATATTATAGTACTAGGCAGTAATAATATACAAAATTTTTATTATATTATATATAATATAATAAAAATAAAATACGTAATAGGCAGGAATTTCCAATGTATCTGTCATCGTTAGGGTGACTCAGAGATAAAAGTAATAAATATGTAGCTTATTAATCCTCACATACTTAAAATAATAAAGTCTAGATAAGAGATAATGCAATTTATGAATCATAGAATAAAATCAAGAAATCTCCGTAGAATCCAGGATGAAGAAGGTGAACATTATAAAGGAGTGATATGATACAAACATCATCATCATCAACAGTTTGTAACAGTACAATGCGGACATAGGCAAGGAGGTTTTGGTATAGGCTTTGTTGTTTCAAGATTTTGAGGTGATAACTGCTTATGGGAGGGTAAACCGCTTCGTTACGTAACGCGTTACGGCGCCAGACAGACTGATGAGATAGGCCGATTTAAATATTAAATAGTTCAACTTAGATTAGTTTAAGTTATCACCACTGTCGGGCATCTCGCGGCGGCGCACGCGTTTTTTTTTTGTTTTCTCTTCGCAGTGATGTCGCCCTGCATAGTTTGCCACCTTAGTCTCTCTCTTACGATACACACGGGCTTCATAGGGGTGGTGATACTCCAGTTCTTAATCCGCAATGCGACACCAGACGAAGAATATGATAAACACACCTGTACGGGGTCTGAAACCCCAACTTAAAAACTCCGTGCTGTTCGCTCCGAGGGAATCGACCCCAAAACCTCATGATCAACAGTCCCATACGCCAATCGCTAGACCAACGATGCATTCCGTAGTTGAAGGTGACCAGAGACCTAATTCGAACTCGCACTAAGCACCTTGTTCTTGGCCTTCAAAGGGTTATGACGTACGCTACGTGACGCTAAATCGGTCAAAGTCAAAACAAGATCAACATAACCAATTACACTTGAACTTAGCCATTTACCTGCGGAACTCACTCACAGACAACACTGACCTAAATATACTTGTTTATTTATATCTTTAAATTTATGTACTGACACAGTACACTAATAATACTTACGTAGTACTGATGCTTTCCATCAGGCAGAGTGGAGTTACTTTGTCAGGCTTTAATAAAAAAAGCAAGGTAGAACAGACATTCAATTGTATTAGTGTTGAAAAATGCTTACTTTACCAGAAGAACATGATTAGTAGTAATATAGAGCAATGTTTTATCTCAGGCCTCTATCTCAGAAGAAGTAAATATATAAAGGTTTATTATACACTAGGAACTCGCCCGGCTTCGCACGGGCTCTTTACGGAAACTATTATATGGCCTGTGTTACTCTGAGATGTGCTTCTTAAGTTCTTTTTTCCAACGTCTTCAACAAATATCATTATATTTTACCCAATATACTCAAAAATTTAACAAATAATATACGAAAACCTTCCTCAAGAATCACTCTATTGGTAAAAACCCTTTAAAAAAATCCGTGCAGTAGCTTTTGACTTTATAGCTAACAGACAGACATTTTCATAATCGGTTCAGTATTATCTCCTACAACCTCATAAACTCTATATCTCAACCAATCGCCGTCCATTGCTGAACAAAGATCTCCCCCAAGGAGCGCCAACTATTCCGGTCTTGGGCAGCCCGTATCCATCCGCTGCCAGCCACTTCAAATATACAAACTCTAGCTATATAATACCAGCTTTTACACGCGGCTTCGCTCACGCAGACTTTCATCATCTGATTTACCCCCTTAGGGGTGGAATTTCCAAAATTCTTTCTTAGTGCTCACTTGCGTTATATAAAAAACCTACATGCAAAATTTCAGGATTCTAGCTTCAGCGGTTTGGGCTGTGCGTTGATCTCTGGGTATGTCAGTCAGTCAGTCACCTTCCTCTTTTATATAGAAGAAGATTAGTAGGTACCCACAGATTGCGTCTTAATAACATAGCATATGATACAATATTGGATATTTTTACGTGAACCTACTTGCATAAGCAATGTAAGAAACCATGACCCTCATTTCCTTACACAATATTGGATTCACCCTTTAGATTACATAGGCACGTGTGCGAACACTGAATTATATAACACTCGGATACTGCTTACGGTATCCACAATAACAAGGCCAAAGCTATTTTTAACCGACTTCAAAAAAAGGAGGTGGTTCTCAATTCGACCGTATTTTTTTATTTTTTTTATGTGTGTTCGGGGATAACTTCGTCATTTATGAACCGATTTTGATGATTCTTCTTTTGTTGGAAAGAAGATGTTCTGGCGGTGGTACCATGACAAGGAAACTAGGATCTGATCATGGCATCCCAGAGAAATCGAGGGGAACCCTCATTTTTTTCAGGCACGTACTATGTTTTTCGTATATTTTCTGAAGCTACTTCGGTATTTGCGTCTGATAGTCATCATTTAATGATGATGAGCTGATGATGAAAGGTACAACTCCTTAACGGTTAGGAGTTGGAGGGTAAATCTTTAAATGTCATATGTATGTATGTTACCTTTAGCCGTATTCTTTCAATTTATTTAGGTAAGCTGATGATGGAAGGTACAACTCCTCAACGGTTAGGAGTTAGAGGATAATTCTTTCAATTTCATACGTATCTATAGACCTTTAGTTGTATACTTTTAAGTTATTTAGGTGAGCTGACGACACATGCGCTATGATGACTAACCCCTTAATGTATTTTGCTTTAAGTAACTCGCCTGCTTCTATTTCATCATTAAGCTTGGACACGATTCCTATTGCCCCGTAGACCACGTCCTCGATAACAGAAATCTTGCATGTCAACATAATTTTGGAAACTGAGCATACTCAGTTTTAATACGTGTTCAAACCACTAAAGTTATTCGCACCAGCAGAAATTATATGAAATAGTTCAACTTACTGATAACCTACGATTGTTTGCACTAAAAATGGAAAAATAAAAACTTTTTATAAAAAAGAAAACCGACTTCCAAAAACCATCCAACGAAAACTCCCTGCCAAAAAACACTAAAAAGCGTAAAATAAACTGGCTCTTCATAAATTGCTACATGCCAATTCTTGTCTATACCTAATTCTTTATTCATTTAAATAGTAGTATTTTTATGTGTGCTAGGTACCTAGAATCTGTTTGAAGTCGGCGCCAAGCCAGAATGTAATAGGAAGTACCGCAGTAATTCAAAAACATACAGTGGAACATAGAACCTCCTCCTTTTTGGAAGTCGGTTAACAAGTCACACTGTTATTGCTAAGTATTTTGGTATTGCCAACCATCCCTTTGATTTTTTTTTAGAAAAAAGTAAGAAACACTTCAAGTCCTGCACGTAAAACGAACAATGACTCCACTAACTAAAGAAGAGCTGAGATTACGTTCTGCGTTCGTAGAGGCCTCTACGACAACGAAATCAACTAGGGTACCTACGTCTACGAACCATTTATCGAAACCCACTGTTGCTCTACTAAAGAAATCTACGAGTTTATCTTTATTTACTCTTACGTAACTGTTAATAGAATGTACGAACGAACAAACTACATGGTATTATAACTAAATTGATGCTATGTAAAATATTCTTAAAATTGTGTTTATTATTTATCTATTTCATATAATTGATTATGGTTGGTACTTTAAATAATTGAACCAACCTAAATATTATAGTGAGTATTTCTTTAGAGATTAGAAGATTGTTTGCTAAAGAGGCTGTTAAAGGCTGTGGATGATTTGTGGCATTTTTAATCAATAAATAATTGCATACTAACCATTGTCGACGATGCTACATAGATCGGTGTCGGACACCGATCGATCTCGGAGTCTGGGTCTTGATTTAGTCCTTCTGAAGGCGGACCAGTTGCGCGCCACTGACAAACGAAGCAGACGATTGAACCTACACACAACATACTTATTACAAATAATAATAGGTGTTGCAAATAAATGTAAAACCAAAGATGCTCACATTGTAATTTTTCGTTTAGTACTTTTCCGACTTGAAACATAGTTGTTAGGTACCTATATCTAATGTACAGAAAACTGCAATCAGAATCATTTCAAGGCCAAAGTCTTTTTTGTAAGTACACTTGTTAGAGGTCAGCTGTTCAGCGATCAGCGCTCCTGATTGGATTGGTAAAAGAGCCAGTTATAGTATACTCTACTAAGCATCAAGAAGGCCACGAAAAAATGAGAAATGCTAGTTTTTCTCACAAAGGATAAATAAATCGTAACGTAATTAAAAAGTAACCTATAAACATAATAAAGAGCCAAGTAGAAGTCGCCCTGGACACACCGTTATTGCGGCGGTAAGACCCGTGGAGGATGGAGGGTGACTCGAGAGACATCACGGGACTCTCTCATGCCGGCTGACGCAGGTGATCACTGGAAAAAGATGCTTCGGAGATCACCTGTGTCTGATCCGCAAGAAGCCAACGCCTGAGTGAAACTCCTGCGATGGCCACACCGTGGACGCGGCGCTTCACACACTGGCAGAATGTCCGGCGTGGGTGAAGCAGAGGTGTGACTTCGTGGTTGCCATCGGAGAGAGGATTCTCTCGCTCGTTAACATGTTTGCGACCGTGCTACGAGGATTGAGAGCGCGTGAAACTTCTTCGTCTCTTTCTGCGAGCAAGTTTGCTTGCGAAAGAGAATGCGGAGCGGAACCGAAAGAGGCTAAGAACTCTTCCGGTCCGTCGAACCGAAACAGAAAACAGGCCAGGTACCGCACACCATGGCGGCCTAATGATGCTACTGCATCTTTTAGTCTAGTCAACAAGTATGGAACTTGTTGACTAGACTATTTGGGCCTCCGGTCTCGCACTCACCAACGAAACACGACAGCATGGACGCTGTCATTTTACGTTGATTTTCTGTGCGAGGGTAGTACCGCCCCGGTCGAGCCGGCCCATTCGTGCTGAAATCAGCGTGGCTCTACTACCTACCGACTTATGTTCAAGTTAGCATTTTAGCAACCCATAAACCATTAAGTCTAGTATTACATAGGTAGCATTCCTATACCTACGTGTAAAAGGTTATTTATATTTATTTATTTACTATCTTATAAAGCTGAAACAAATTATAATACCGCAAATAAATATATCGGTACTTACAATCGATTCATTTCTAGGATACCAAAAGCTAAATATAGCTAGATTATTTTTAACCCGTGTAGATTCGCACATAGTCATTACGCTTGTGTGTATCTCATCCTATGTTGTAATACGGTCGGTATTTGTATTTACGTTATGAGTAAGTGCCTAAAATGTGTTACGACTCGGAATTGGAAAACATGTATAAATGAAACGTGTTTTTATACTAATCTATACGATACAAGCCTACCTATGCATCTCAAAATGTGAATTGATACTCTTGATCTTGATGTGATGTTCATTTAAGTGATTCTAAAGATGTTATGTGATCTATGTCGGATCTAGATAGATGTTTTAGAAGAAAATTTAATGACCACATAATTTAGGATATCATTGACGTCATAGGTTTAATAAAAATAAAGCAAATATAGTACTGTTTTGTCTTAACGACGTGTCAATTGCTAGACTGTACACTGATGTAATTTTAGAGTTGGCAAGGCGTCGCCTTTTAATGTAACATTTATTATTATCTAGATATATATTCACTATCGTTTGACCATAGTGATCATTATCCAGTGCTCATCCATTACATTGATTTAAACAAAAATAGGGTAAAGGTTAAAATAATAACTGAATAAAAGAGGGTTAGAATTTAGACTCTGACTGACTTGCCTTGGGTGATTTTAGTTTGAGTGAATTTATAATAAACTAGCTGTTGCCCGCAGCTCCGCCCGCGTGTATCTCGGTTATCGCTGCAAATAGTAGCCTATGTGTTATTCTGATATATAAGCTATATTACTGTAAAGTTTTATCCAAATCCGTTCAGTAGTTTTTGCGTGAAAGAGTAACAAACATCCATCCATCCATACTAACAAACTTTTGCGTTATTAATATAGGTAGGATTTTTATCGATATAAAATCATAATATAAAATGTATAGGTACCTGAATAGTTTCATCTTTATTTTCTTTACCTCGCTTAGAACTTTTATATATTTTTATAAATCAGTTTAAATAAAATAAAGGTGTTAAGACAATTTTGTGAAAACGAAAAATGTAGTATAGCGCCATCTGTAATGATTTATTTATTTCGTGAACGAAAAATTTAGTTTAGCGCCATCTGTATTTTTGATATGGAACTCATTCCTATCTGATGTCCCACGACACCACCCGATTTTTTTTTACAAATAAGATATTACACGTATTTATATAAGTACATAAAATATAAAGTATTTATATGAGCTTATTTCGACATTCGACATGGCCAAGGCCTTCGACCGGGTCTGGCACCGCTCGCTTCTCTTCAAGCTCCCGGCATTCGGTCTGCCTCCTAGATTCTGTCACTGGGTTGACGCTTTTCTTCATCAGCGCCGCATTATGGGCCTTTGCGACGGCACGGCCACGGCATTTCTGATGTTCTGGATGTAAACGCTGGCGTACCTCAGGGTTCAGTCCTGTCGCCCACACTATTTCTTCTGCATGTCAAGCACATGTTAGCCCTTGGCAACATACATTGCTATGCAGACGATAGCACAGTTCATGGGCGATATTTTTGACACCGTTCAGCCAAGCTGGCAGACGTTGAGGAAAATCGACAGAAGCTTGTCGTTAAGCTCGACCGGGTTTTGAACCGCATTTTACAATGGGGTGATGAGAAAGTATGAAAGTATACGACTGAAGGTCTTCAGATACGTATGAAATTGAAAGAATTATCCTTCTTCTCCTAACCGTTCAGGAGTTGTACCTTCCACCTTCCATCATCAGCTTACCTAAATAATTTGAAAGAATACGACTAAAGGTAACATACATACATATGATATTTAAAGATTTATCCTCCAACTCCTAACCGTTAAGGAGTTGTACCTTACATCATCAGCTCACCATCATGAAATGATGACTACCAGACGCAAATACCATACCAAATAGTATGTGCCTACAAAAAATGAGGGTTTCCCTCGATTTCCCTGGGATCCTGATATGGTGGCAATGGGACCACCTCGGGAGCATACCCTTTCGAATACAAAAAAAAATTCAAAATCGGTCCACAATTGACGGAGAAATCGGTGAACATACCTACATATATAAAAAAAAAAAAACCTACAGTGGAACATAGAACCTCCTCCTTTTTGGAAGTCGGTTAAAAAGATTACACGGCTACGATCTTACAGATTCAGATCGCGAATCGATTAATTGTATTATGATTCACAATTTAGCATTATACAATTGTATCATTGCCACTCTCGCATCAGCTATGTCTCTATTCCTCAATCTGTCGGAATGCAAAAGTAATACCTATCAATACACCACTACAATTCCAATACTTGGCTACATGCGTAAGTGGTTTTAGTAACTACCCTCAATTAGCATGGTTTTGAATTAAAATTAGTAACGTCTGAGGAAGGGGAACACCGGGCACCACGGGCGGCAGTCACCATCAGGTGAAACGTCTCCTTGTTTGCCTTTACTTAAAAAAATATATATTTTAGTTAGATTTATTACTTATAGATCATTTATTGCCCTTAATCACCATCACCACCTCCTTAGAAAGGAGGTTTTGACCCACTTTTTTTTTAAAGTTTCAGTTTTCAAATTCAATTTCGAAAATGAACGTTATTTAATTTTCAAAGTTAAGTGTGACCATTGATCTCAAGATAAAATGAAACTTACCTCTTTAATGGAGTATCAAAGCTCTCTGAAGACGAACTTGAACTTGAAGTATCATAACTGCTTGAATTGTTAATGATTTCTCGATAAACTTGACAACTTGCACTTTTATGTATATTCCTGTTTATGGTTTCTCGTTTTTTATTTATAGGGTTATGCATGGTGTACTATTGTATTACGAAACGTTCACTTTAAAATCTGTTTGAACACTAAACGTGTTGACTATCAGTAGAGAATTTTGTCATTCACATTCTAAATTTAAACAGAGATGTAGACCGGTGGCGCTCAAGTCGACCGAATAGCTCTGAGAAACGAATTGACTCACAGTTAATTAGATCAGTTGAAATCGCTCAAATTATGTTTACAACCATCCTAAATTTATGCTCAAACATTTCATTTGTAAAACCCGTAAATCAATTCTACGTGAATCAACCGTTATTTTGGAATGCGCTGTTATTCCAGATAAACGCATTTCAACTTTTTTTTGTTTGGTTCATTTAATTGATCAATATATCTTGATCAGGCAATAAATAAGCTTAGGTCAACATATACCAGATTAATCTCCCAAATTAGTAAGACACTACAATTCTTCTAAACTCATCCAAGGTGAACAAAGGTGTTTTCTTATGTTTTTTTTATATATATGGACCTGCCAAAGTGATTCCACTCTGCCTGATTGAAAGCATGAGCACAATCCAAGAGTGGTGGTCGCCATACTCATTTCGAATGCCGACAATGCAAGAATGCCATGGTGACCTACACTATGGCGACCTGATTCTGATGTATAAGCTATATTACTGTAAAGTTTCAGCCAAATCCGTTCAGTAGTTTTTGCGCGAAAGAGTAACAAACATCCATCCATACAAACTTTCGCGTTTATAAGATTAGTAGGATTTCACCTGGTAGATATCACCTAGGTGAAATTTTTAAAAGGTGATATGAGGAAACCAAAATATCTAATTTTTACTTGGAATATCATATTAAAAACATTGTATGTATTTCATGCAACATAAGCTTTAATTTTTTAACAGTATGATATCCTACTAATATTATAAACGCGAAAGTTTGTAAGGATGGATGGATGTTTGTTACTCTTTCACATAAAAACTACTGAACGGATTTGGATGAAATTTTACAGTAATACCGCTTATACATCGAATAACACATAGGCTACTATTTGCCGCGATAACCGACATACACGCGGGCAACAACTAGTATATCATACTGTTAAAAGTACTGTATGAAAAAAATACTGTTAAAAGTACTGTATAAAAAAAATACTGTTAAATATAAAAGTTTTAGTAGTTGAAAAAAAAACAAAGATGAACGTTTCAAAGTTTATTTTAACTCTAACATAAAACCGTCACAGTACAATAAAAACGGAAGATGGCTTATTAAAACCGACCTTGAAATTTAACCTAAATAATTAAAATTAACTTGATTCCTTACAAAGAAATCAACACCTAACTGCCTATTCGTTATTAAATGTCTCGTTGAATACCACGATATTTTATTTATTAAATTTTACAATTCTCAGAAGACATAATTTGGCAATCAACTCGGTGACACATGCAAAACATACTTCGTTGGGAACAAGTAAATACATTCTAAAGAAATTAATGCGGCGTAGTTCACATAAACTACGTGGAAATGTTTAGCCTAGCTACATAATCTTAGTCTAAAGTGCTCTCAGTAGTACGGCCGGCGTGGGTTATTCTGTAAAAAGAAAATGTAATTATTACTATGTACATTTATATGACTGCCTCGTTGGTCTAGCGGCTAGCGTGAGGGACTGCCGACCAAGAGGTCTCGGGTTCGATTCCCGGGTCGGACTGTCGTTAGGTTTTTCTTACAAGAAATTCTTAACAGCAGCCCGGAATATGGCATATGGCGGTGTTTCCCACCCATGCCTCGGATAGCACGTTATGCCGTCGGTCCCGGTTGTCATGAACACCTATGAGGATCGTTATTGGGAAGTCAGTGCCCTCAAATATACTGACAACTAGTTCAACATTCGAATTTAGTTCACCCTCAGGGTTGCGGAGGTTCGATGTCAGTCGCTGGAAAAACTGATATTCAGGTAAAACCGGTTGAACAAATAACCGACCCCAATTAATCTTGGATATAATAATAAAGAGATGATTTTGTACAATTATATCATCACTTTCCAGAGGGCACAGAGAGTGAAACGGCCTTTTCGAGTTACAATTATATATGACCTTGACTTTCTCGACCTTACACTCCTGATCTATTGGTATATGCAATATCCTTTTCATTCTATTGCCTTCCGTTATTGCCTAACGTTCCCCTTCAAAATATTTTTCTCTCTCGCCCGGTATAAGGCCAAATGTGGTTGTTTAATAATCCTCTGTTTCTTGAGGATATGGGCATGAGCATTATATCTTTAAATACCAAAATAACTCGTTGGTGATTTTAACCTGACTACGGCAAAGCCAAAGGGAAAGGTAATCAATATATTGTTTTGGCATTCTATTTACTTATGTTTGTATATTTCACCGGTTTTTTTATTAATTTGAACAAAAAACAGATACATGTTAGATTATAACTAGAAACAATGTGTGCACAAAATTTTTGAACATGTAACCAACACCATTGTTCACAGATTAATAAAAAAAAATTGTTATGTTACTCAGTAAACATTAGATTTAACAATATGTAACTGGAAAACAACAAATATCTTAGCAGTAAGTGAACATCAATTAAAATATGGGTAATTTTCAATTGGGATGCAAATGCTAATGGGAGATGCGGACTGCCCAACACCGGGTCATCCGACGCTCAATGGGGGAGGCCTTAAACCAGTATTAAGCTGTCTAGTCCAGCGTTATGCTACGATTTTAATAAATGAGGTGTCAATAGATTAGTCATTATAGTCTGGGTGTATCAAATAAATTTTACAAGTTCTTACGTAGTCGGGTTATATGTAGTTTTCTAAACTACCTTTTAGTTGGAAAATGTAAGTGTAAATACACTTTTGCCGTTCTCTTCGCGGTTAAAGGCATGAGCGTAGAAAGACCTTCCCAAGTTATTTCGGTCATGACCTTAACCCACTTACTTAATTGCACTTAACGGATCTACAACTACAGGAAACTTCAAGACAATAGGCTGAATTTCTAAAGAACAATACTGGATACAAAATAATAAGTCAGTCAAGTAGAACTATCGCATTACGGAACACATCAGCAGTCTTTAAAACTGCTGGAAATAGGCCTCTGCTTAGAAAGGTCCTTTAAGCGGGGGCGTAAAAAAGCATCTCACTAGGCGGCCATAGTGTAGGTCACCATGCTGCAATGTGCTATTCGCATTGAGGATGGTGATCACCACTTTTAGAATCTGCTCATGCTTTCCATCAGGCAGAGCAGAGTCATTTTGGCGCAGCTAAAACATAAGAAAAAAAAAAAAAAAAAGAAAGGAAGTTTCGGCCTACTACCACCAGACCACGCTGACCAGACGGGTTGGTATAGGGTTTTCTTTCTTTTTTTATGGAATAGGCCGGCAAACGAGCAGACGTATCGCCTGGGGGGAATAGGGGGAGGGGTTGGGGTATGTTCCTCCGGTATCCTCACTCACTCAGTAAAACACAGCGCAAGCGCTATTTCACACCGGTTTGGTCTGTGAGGCCGTGGTATCACTCCAGTCGAGCCGGCCCATTCATGCCGAAGCGTGGCTCTCCCACGGTGATCCTTCTGTTTGCAGTGATGTTGTCCTGCATAATTTGCTCCCTTAGTCGCCTCTTACGAAAACCATGGGATGTTGTAGGTACTTACCAAAGGGTTTGGTCTAAAGCGGTAAGCGAGCATCATTCGCTTGCGATAAGCATCGAACTCGTCATCATCCGGAGACACCACATCTGATGTGTTAGCGCCAAGCCCTAAGTTGGACACGGGTTGGTTTGCTCTGCAGAACAACAAACATTCTTACAGCTCACTTCATTCTTAACATGACAAGGTACTGAACTAAATATGGTAAAAGCTGAGAGTGATATCTAAAAATGGACTGTAAGCAGATGAGATTAAAGTATATAATCCAACAACAAATTTAAGTGAATTTTTAACCGACAAAAAAAGGAGGTTTCTCAATTCAACCGTCTATATATATATACTATTTTGTATGTTCGCGGATAACTTTGTTGTTTATGAACCGATTTTGATGATTCTTTTTCTAATGGAAAGGAGATATCCCAACGATGGTACCATTATAAGGACACTTTGGAGTCGGTTTTTATTTTGTTATTTTTTTTAGTTTAGTGGTGACAACAAAATAATTACCACCAATGTTTAACACGATTACAACTAGGTTCATTGCGATTGTAATAAGTCACGTGCTATTGTGTTTTAAATACGTTATCTGAGTATAATTCTCAAAAAAAAAAGTATTTTTATAAAAGTATTTGTCATTCAATAAGGAAAGTCGATTCGTGTATTGTAAACCAAGTCATTTGGGGACAGGATGATATGGAAATGACTGCTCGGTGCCTAGTGGTTTTAACGGTCGCCACGCCGCTTGCCTGTTCGCCAAGCGTTGTGGGTTCAAATCCTACATGGGACAACACTTTGTAATCCACAAATTGTTGTTCTGAGTCTGGGTGTTCTTTGTGTCAGTTTCATTTATATTTGTAAATTCCCCGCGACACAGGATAATATTTTCCTAATGCGGGAGTTGTCTTAGAAAAAATTGCTTTTGGGGAATAAATGGTGTACGGTCAGTAAAAAATAAAAACGTTATTTGTCATATATGGCACTAGCTTTTACACGCGGCTTCGCTCACGCAGACTTTCATCCTCTGATTTACCCCCTTAGGGGTGGAATTTCAAAAGCTCCTTTCTTAGACTTACGTTATATAAAGAACCTACATGCAAAATTTCAGGATTCTAGCTTCAGCGGTTTGGGCTGTGCGTTGATCTCTGGGTATGTCAGTTAGTCAGTCACATTACTCTTTTATATATATAGGGATAGATAATAATATTTGTATAATAACAGTAACATACTACATACAATAAAATTAGTTTTCACTTATACCATACCAAGTGACCCTTATTGAGAAAAATCTATAATATATTCTAAATTATTAATAAATATTTCTAAAACTGGTTAAGTCAATAAACATTTTAATATATGAAATAAGGCTAATTTAGCGTATACCGTTACTACTCTCCGACTATCGTTTTATTTTTAGTTAAAATAAAATACATCGCGGCGTTTTAAATCCTGCATTGCGTAATAGTTCTAACACCATTTAGAAATTGCGACAAATGAAACTGCAACAGGAGGCGTCTGCAACAACCTCCCCCCCTGGCAAGAGAATACTCCTTTTGTCTTACATGCGTTATAATACGTATACTGTTCACCTGTGCGTGTATTATTGTGTAAGTGAAGAAATAAATATTATTATTATTATTACATACTTGTTTATAGGTTCGACTATTCCTGAGCCTTCAGCGCCGAGGCCCTGCCCTTCAGTCCATCCTAGTTTCTGAAGCATCTTGAAACCTGAAACAAAATGTACCTACATATAATTTAAAGTAGCTAATAATTGCGCTAATTTTGTTATTTGAACTAAACTGAACTAAAAATCAGTAAAAATGAGTTTTGTCGTGTCAAACGACGTTCTAAATTTTAAAGATTGAATCAAATTAGATATGTCACACTAAATATAAACGTTAACTTAATAAATGCATACAAAAATGGCATTTAGGAAATTGCTACACTAAAATAACAGATTTAGTTTAGAGACGCAACAACAGCATCCACCAATATTAAGCTAATGATAATAAAAAAAAATCGATTACCTTGTTTTTCTACATAAAAATCGAGGTAGAATTTCTAATAAATCTAAAATTATGTTTACAGTAATCAATATACCGGCCTAGTTTTTATTAGTAAATGTCAGATTATGACAGATTTCACATTTATATCTTAAATGGTAACTAAAGTGTTCAATTTGTACTTTAGTTTACAATCAAAAGTATTTAAATAGCGTAATTTATTTCTTATGATGTGTTGCCACATCTGGATGCCGTCCAAGTAATTGAAATTTAGTGTGCATTAATCTAAATGTATGAGTTTCGATGTAAATATTTTAAATTCGAAATAATTTACAGAACGGTTGCACAGATTAGGAAACGAGACAAAACTGAGATAAGAGTTTTCTAAAAATTTACTTAGCATAACGATTTGGAAGATACATTTCTAAAAAAATGATGTTTAGGGACAACAAATCGATTAGAATAGCGTGCAATGGAAGAGTTCTATGTCGGGTAGTTACACGTCCTATGTCGGGTAGTTACACGTCCTATGTCGGGTAGTTACACGTCCCATGTCGGTGTCACGTCGTGCATCACTAAGCTCTCACCAGTCTATCTATGACTACGAGCGGTATAACCCGTTCAAAACGTCGGAGAAATAGAAGACAAGTATCGTTACCATCTAGTACCTATAACACAAGCTCTGCTTAGTTTGGGACTAGATGGCGTGTGTAACACACAAGTGTTACATGTCCGAAATATTTATTTATTTATCATTTTATTTACCATCTAAAAATATTTGTCGCGAATTAGTACCGCTATTTACATGAAAGATATCAGATACAGAACTATAAATAGGTTAATGATTATTAACTAGAAAGTTATATTTTTCAACAAGTTTTGTCTCATAACAATTTTAAAATTAACACTAGTAACTGAAAAAACTACTAATGTGTTGACAATTTGCACTTTGCGCCCATTAAACATGTTTTTTGACATTTGAATTGGCATACAACTACAATTACAAATTACGCTTATAGGTAAGAAAAAAGAAAGCCAATGCCAAAAATTATTCATTTTAACACTTAAACGCACATACCGACATTGTCCTCCTTCAGTTTGAATTCTTTGTAATCGCTCAAGTCTGGCTCTTTGCCACTTTTCACCGCCGAATACTTCTCCATAAATCTGAAATATGTCATGTATTAGCAATTGAAATGAAAAAAAAAACAGTACACAGATAATCCAATTAAAAAAAAACAAAAAGTGTCGGGTATTGTCTCACATCAATACACATAAATAAAATTTAGTGTCTGTTTGTAATATTAAAATAACGTTTTTTAGAATTTTTGTCTTGTCTGTCTGTCTGTTTGTTCCGGCTAATCTCGGGAACGGATGGAAGGATTTTGACCGGACTTTCATTGATAGATAGCTGATGATATAAGGAGTAACTTATGCTACTTTTTTAGACTAGCTATGCCACGCGGCGTTACCCGCGGTACGACAATAACCGCGGGAAACACCGCGGGACTCAGCTAGTCTTTTATTAAAATGTGTTTTTTAAAAGAAGGTAGGAATCTATTAGTCCATTCGCGTTAAGAATATAACCAATCGTTTGACCTTGACCAATGAAGTGTCAAGTATTTGTACGAAACGATAATTTCTCGGAACGTGATTGGTCACAGAGGGGTGGGGCTTGATCAATGCGTCACTATTTTTTTAAAGTGCATGGACTATAATAACCTATTTCTCTTTAGTCACTCACATCCAATCTCTTTAAATATATTATTCATTTTTTATATTAGAATTAACATCTACTAATCATTTTTAGTTCAGCAGTAGACTAATACACAGGGTGACGAAAATGATGAATCATTCTCAAGAGAAGTATGCATATACACCAATTAATAAAATTGGAGTGTCTGTTTGTAATAATAAAATAACCGCTTTTTACTAAATGCATAATATGTATGTACATATACCAAAATATCATTTTTAGCCATGTTTACTGTCTGTTTGTTACGGCTAATCTCTGGAACGCTGGACCGATTTTGACAGCACTTTCAATTGCAGAAAGCTGATGATGTAAGGAGTAACTTCGGTTGGAGTAACTTTTTTAGACTAGCTTCGCCCCGCGTCGTTACTCGCGGTTACAACAATAACCGCGGGGCTCAGCTACTATTAACTAAATAATTACTATTGCACTTACTTTTTAAGTTCCTCAGGTGGTAAGAAATCCCCAATGTGATGTTTACCAGCTGCTTGTTTGGTCAATTCGGTGGCCCACTTCTCAGTCGCATTCATTTCCTTTGATCGTAACCTAAATTAAAACAATATTTTTTAAGTTAGAGTGAAGTGAAATTTCTCACATACCCTATATCGACCAGTTTGGCCAGCGCAGTAGATTAGGCCAAAACCTCTTTTCTAAGGACAAGCCTATGCTCAACATCGAACTAATGGCTATTGATGATGATAATGATGATGATGATCTGAAAAGGTATGATGACTAATTTTGAAAAACTGTTTCATAGTGTTCGGAAGTATCTCCTATTGTCAAAAACAGTTATATTTCTACAAAAAATTTAGATTCTCGATTCTGCAGGTATCTGTTTTTTTTATGAAATTAATTTTAAATGAAATTTGAGGAAGTATTCAATGGAATAGTGGCAGGTTGCCTACAAAAAATTAGCCGCAACTACCTTTCATTAATTTTTGAAAAATATAATATATATTTTGAAACATAAATAAGCACCTACGTGTTTTTTTAATCATTTTTTCGTCATTTTAAAGAAAATGATGTAAAGAAAAGAAAAAAAGAAGGTTGCCAGCTCTCAGTCAGCCGTAATCCTGAGGTTGCCAGATGTGAATAGGTAATTATTGTTACTTATTTACAGTCATCGTTTTTTTTTTTTTTTTTTAATACAAAATTAAAGTTTAAAATTTCCTGTTTACAATAATCCATGGTTGGCAGTTCAAATATGGCCGCTAGCAGAGGTTGCCACGCTCCAGGTAAGTGTGAGCCAAAGAGAAAAGATGCACGGATACTTTTTATAGGCAACCTGTCACTATTCCATTGAATACTTCCTCAACTTTCATTTAAAATTAATTTCATCAAAAAAACAGATACATGCAGAATCGAGCGGTGGGATCTTGTACTACAAATTGATAGTCGAATATGACCGAACTATACCGACGTGACGTAACTCGCTCTGATTTGTGTTCAACTTAACATGGCGGATTAATGTTTTTTAAGTTTTATTTTTATTAATTAACTATTAATCTCGCTCTAAATATGAAAATAAATACATTTTTATACTCTATGCACCCCATTTTATCAGATAAATATATTATTTTAGTGGTTCTTGGTTACGGTCATCATGCCTAATGTAATATGTGTTAAATATAATGAATTGAGATGATTGATAAGAATCTGCTTACGGTTTTAGATGCACAGAGTGTTGCGTTAATAATAATCCCTAGTATTGTTTATAATATTACGAAATTTATTAGCTATTTAATTTTCAAACTATGGTGATCATTTGTTCTAATTAATTAATCTTAGGTGATCATTTCTTGTAATAAGTTAATCTTACACAGTGCACGTAAATAAACATCACGTGTAAAGCAAGAGACTGCGCCACATGTTGCATTTTGATTCACGACACGCCTAAAGTATGTGCCAAAAATGCATTAATGCTCTGACATAAGGTATTAATTTCTGATGATATGAATATTGTGTGTTCACCATTGTCAACAGTAATAACATAAACACTAAAGCTTGTCTAATAGTATCAGTTTATATGTTTGTCCAGACTTTATGTTTCACGGGACCGGTTCTTGTGGAGTGCCTATTTCTTTTAATGATTTTTTTTATGGAATTTGAGGCAAACGAGCAGACGTTTCACCTGATGGTAAGCGATTACCGCCGCCCATAGACACCCGGCATCACAAGTGCGTTGCCGGCCTTTGGGGGATTTGGAGGGGGTATGGGCCTCCGGTATTCTCACTTACTCGGTGAAACCACGGCCTCACAGAAAACCGGTGTGAAATAGTGCTTGCGCTGTCACCGAGTGAGTGAGGACCCAACCCCTTCCCCTATCTCCCCCATCCTCCGCCATCCCTCAAAGGCCGGCAACGCACTTGTGACGCCTCAGGTGTTGCAGGTGTCCATGGGCGGCGGTAATCGATTACCATCAGGCGATACACCTGCTCGTTTGCCCGCCTATTCTATAAAAAAAGGAATACTTGCTTGTCTAAACGAAAATGAACGAATGAATCTAAATCTGAAAGTACCAGAGTTTTAGATTATGTGAATATGAGGACATATAAAAAAAAAAACAAATTGTTAGTTAGCATTTATTTAGATTTAGTTGGTGAAACCGGGAAGATTAATGTATTAGTGCATTGTCAATTAAAGTATGACTTACTTATGTTCCCAGGTACCCTCTGCAGTATCTTCATCGCTGTCATATTCATATTTATACTTGCCAGCTGCTGCCAGACGTTCTACCTCCTGTCTTTTCTTTAACATGTCCTGGGTGAATAGAGAAAAACATTATATTACTAATTGGCCCACACAACTTTACGTCTCTTTTAATCCTGCTCGGCTCCTATTCGTCTAAGCGTTATGTTAACTAACCTATCTTAGGCACGCCAGCAAAACACATTTGAAAAAGAAAAACTTGAAAATCGGTTAGATAGTTTCGGAGTTGATCGTGAGCAAAAACGTGACAAAGAATTATATATTACTAGCTGACCCGGCGAACTTCGTACCGCCATATACATTATACTTAACTGTCTCAGCTTCCCGCTGACTTTAAAAATGACTTTTCCCGTTATTTTTAAGTTTTTCTGGTACACAAACCTTGTCCTAGCAATAACGAACACGTAAAAAAATGAATTATTTAATTTGGTGCAGCCGATCGGAAGTTATGCGCGTTCATACATTTCGGCGATTTATTTATATACATACACTAGCTGACCCACGTAACATCGTTTACGTTGTTGTGAATCTAAACCATTCCCAGATCCCCTTGAACACACACAAAAAATTTCATCAAAATCGGTCCATTCTTTTTATAGAATTTCAGTGACATACACACTCACACAAGAATTATATAGATAAAGATATATATAGATAGATATAGATGTTCTACTAAATCGTGGTGGGAAAAAATTAAAAAAATAGCAGGTATGGGGTTGAAATCCATATTCTAATATGTATTATAAATTCCAAAGTAACTCTATCTGTTACACTTTTATGACTTAACCGATTTTAATGAAATGTTTGCATGAAGATACTCTGCTCATGAATTTCTCATTGCTCATGATACTTTGCTTGAGGGTCATTCCTCAAGAAGCAAGTATACGCTATGCTTTTTACTGCGATAACCGATACACACGCAGCGGAGCCGCGTGCAAAAGCTAGTTCGTTTATAAAAAAAGATTACCTGATAAAGGAGATTCAGTTTAAAGTTGTCTTCACACTTTTTCCAGTCTTCGCCGCTCAGGTTAGTGGTGCCGTAGTTAGTCATTGCGTACTGCATCAAAGCCTGGTTGCCGCGATGCAAGGCACTCAGTCTTATACCTTCTTCATCAATCTTTGCCAGATCTAATAAATGAAAAAAAAATATATAGTAATTTAATCATTCATTAAACAAGTACAAATTATTAAAAATAAAAAACCCGACTGCGTCAATATTTAACAATAAAAACATATAAATTTAATATACATATATTCGTAATCGCCTTAAAAATTTCTTATTTTTTGATACCACACTCGATGTATTTTAAAAACTTTTTTTTTTTATTACTTTTTGGCGCCAAAAATCCATATTTCTTTATAATTTTGATATACCCAGTGTCACTCTCACGACTAAGACGAATCTATTGACACCACTCACATCAAAATACGACAAGCCGTTTAGGCTCTAGGGCGTGCCAAAGAAATATATATACATACATACATACACTCGAAAAACATAACCCTCCTTTCGCAGTCGGGTAAAAAGTTTTTGTTTTAACACGAAAGATAAAAAGGTATTCATGTCCTTTGCTGTATCCTTGGGAAAGTGTATTAAACATTTAATAATGAACAAATTACCGGTACAAACACTAAGAAAGAAATATTGATTTTGTGAATTTCAAGCTATTTTGTAAATATTGCAATGTTTCTTATTTTAGATGAAAATTCTAATACATGATAGATATTTTTTTGAAAGTGCCTGAAAAGGCCTACTTGAAATAAAAGCTTTTGGACTTTGATATAGAATCATCCTTTTGTTGCTATTAATTTCATTCAAATTATAACAATGAAAATTAATGAGTTTATACGTGGAACTCACAAATCTTATTTATCTCTACATCTACTAGATATGTCTACCTTAAATTATCACACTACACTAATAAATAATGGCGAAAGTTTGTGAGTGTGTATGTTTGTTACTTCTTCACGCAAAAACTACTGAATGGATTTGGATGAAACTTTACAGTAATATATCTTATACTTCAGAATAACACATAGGCTACTATTTGCAACGATAACCGACATACTAATTAATACAAAAGATTACTTTGATGTCATCTACTATGTGTCATTGTCATTATAGTCAATAGGAAACACCTGCTTAGTGCTTGCGTAGATATTGTATCGAATTACAAAAACAATGGAGGGGACAAAACAACACCATCGACAATGCGTTACAATCGTCACGCCTAACTAGTGTGACCAATGCACCTACGCAGTTTGCCGAGTTTCCATTTCAATAGTAACTTATTTATGTTCATTTCAATAGTAAATAGTAACTGCCTCGGTGGCGCAGTGATAGCCTATGAGACTGCTGTGCTTGAGGTCTCGGGTTCGATTCCCGGGCGGGACAAAATATTGTATGATCTGCAAATATTTTTTGTTTCGGAGTTTGGGTGTTTTCTATGTATAATAATAATAATTGTGTATTTATAAAAAAAAGTATATATGTATTTGTATCAGTTGTCCCCATAACACAAGCTCTGCTTAGCTTAAATATTTTGGACATCTAACACACAACGCCATCTAGTCCCAGATGGCGTTGTGTGTTAGAAGTCCAAAATATTTAAAAAAATAAGGGGGAAACCGCAAGCGAGTAGACGTATCATTCAATTTATCAAGGTCAAATGGATATTTACTATACACTAAACAGAATTACAAGATTCTTGGCAGAAAAAATGCGTAAAATAAAAAGCTTTTCGATTACTCAATTAAAAGAATAGTTCTAATCTAATCCTACATGGGATAATACTTTGTGTGATCCATAAATTGTTGTTCTGAGTCTGGGTGTTTTTTGTGTCCGTTACATGTATGTTTTGTAAAGTCACCCGCGACACAGGAATTATATCTATACTCTTTGCGCTGTAGCATGGTGCGGGTGACAGTTGCCTGTACGACGTTGACTAGAGCATTCTGGTTGGTTTAATTTAATTTACTACAGTTATTAATGATTTAATATATTGCGAATGTGGTACAGCTGAAATAGTAAGTCATCATTTGTAAATCGCGGCAACTTTCTAGAGTTTTTTTTTTTTTTTTTTTAATTTATTTTATAGAGTGAAACGAAATGTTACTGAAACTGTCACCCGCACCATGCTACAGCGCAAAAAGTATAGTACGGGAGTTGACTTATTTAAGGTTTTCATTTTATGCTTATACATATTACATTTATTTTTGAAATTTTTTTTTTTTATGTAGTTGAGTTGCGGGCTAGTTATGTTTTTTTAATATAGGACCTGAATACACTACACATTAGACATACCTGGTCCGCTGCCTTGCCCAACACTAGATGGTAGAGGCGCAACTATGCCTGGAGGTTTAATATCAGCCATAGGTGGATTATCACTCCATCTAGATTTCTTCTTCTTGCGTCTCTCTCTTTTGCTGTCAGATTCTTCATCACTTTGAGAACTAGCCTCACGTTTGACAGAGTGTTGTGAACGCTGATGTAAATAGCTGAAAAAATAACATTCAGTTTACTATGAAGGTTGACGTTGGTTTAAATATGAATTAGCAAGGAGTAATAGTTGCAAAAAGTAATCATTCAATTATAAAAAAAAATTGAGCTAGGAGTTCAGATCAAATAAAAAAAGGTAGATAACGCACCGCCTAATTCTTGTTGAAACAGAAAAAAGGCGCGTAGTTCCAAGTAAACACACGCGATACGCACTAACTATGCTATAAACTACGCTACTTTTCGTCAGTATCATACAAGTTGTCGATACTTGTACGATACTGACGAAAAGTAGCAGTAGCTTCAACAAGAACAAGGCGGTGCGTTATCTACCTTTTTTATTTTATCTAAGGCTAGGAGTAATAAGTTACCTTATGTAAAAAAACTGAAAAGCACAAAACTAAACTGAATACCAAATGTTTACCAAATCATTGGATATGCTCCAATAAGCTTGACAAAAGTAACGAGGTAATGCTATGATGGGTATACCATACATTCTTTTGAAGTGGGATCTAAGGAAGGTTTCTTGCAGTTGGTAAAATTAAAAAAGTTAAATATGAAAATTATTTATACCTGTCTCTCTCATCTTTACAATATGTTTTATCATCATTACTCTCATCATCTTCCAAGCTGAATTCAGGCTCATATTTGTCCTCCGGTTTTACCTCAGGCTTTCTATTCTCTTCACTTCTGTACTTAACAATCAGTTCCCTGAACGCCTTATACTCTTTCGAATCAGTGTTGTGCAGAAACCTGTAAGAATTTGCTTTGTGCTATTATCTCGTATAGTGTGTAAACCACAACAAAGGATGTTTCGTTTAAGGCTTTATTCGTCCCGGAACTAGCCTGATAGAACCGTGCAGTAAACATTTCTAACCAGTTACTGCTACATAAAATTCATATTACTTTGACTTGAGGATCTATAACTATATGAAGTCTCTACTCTCGATTTAAATGATTAAAACTAATTGCTGAAATAAGTATGGCAATATAAGAATTGAATAATTCTGTATCATTGTGTAAGATGTGTACGGTGCAACTACTATAAATTTACCACACAGTTCTATGATAATTGCGAGAAAAAATTTAAAATATAAAAAAGAATACAGCACGTATCCTCCTGTCGGGATCAAAATATTTTTACCACAAGGACTGATCTTGTGTGTGTATTGCTTTCAGCACATTTTCCCAATGGTCACCGTTGGACGCGACTTCGGAGGCGGCGCGGTGGACGGCCGGCGGCAACGAATCTGCGAGAACTACACACCACGAGTCAAAATATGTCTGCTGTCGAACCACGAACACACTCCTACCAATTACCACATATCAATCCCAATAGATACATTCATTACAATATTTTGTTAATAATAATCGCTTTATCGTACACCAGATTATTTACTAAGGTAACTTAAAGCCAGGAGGTACAATTGGCGGCCTTATCGCCCGAAGGCAATCTCTTACAGGCAACCATTTGTACCTATTATTATTATTTTAATTATCTACACGACCTTAAAGTCATTAGGAAGGCATATCCTTGTTGAAAAAAAAAGTTTTAAATTGAAATATACAGACTATGTACTTCTTTATCGTGAATAACTGTAGATAAGGGCTTTATAGTAAATTATAAAAAATGGATACACTAATGTTGCAACATAATATATAGATCGATTCGATGTGCAAGAAACGATAAAAAGTTTAGAACCCTGTGTATTATTTATGTATACCTATAGGGATTGATTTGGGCAATTGTGTAACCGATTATTACTGGTACTGAGTTTACATGGCAAAACTTTCTGATATACAATATAATCAATTTGTACTCATATTTTTGTCTAATTGTAAACAGGACTGAATTTTAAAAATACGTCATTGAAATTATTTACAAATTAATATGTTGTAATTTTACATACCAGAAAGCTTTTGTATCAGTTATCAAAACCACCTTTGCGTCATTATCGCAAGAAGCGACAATAATACAAGGGCAAATGTAAATCTCACATCGCACAATCTTTACCTAGATTTGAAGATTTGAAGCCGGACTTGCTATCATTGTCTTTCTTTGACAACTGATTCATCGGCGATGGTATATTTCCAGGTTCCTTAGACGACTTGTCGAACGGTTTTGAATCCGACATGTGGCCAGGCATAGCGTTTGGAGGTAAGGGAGGATTCGGCGGCATAAATGGCATAGGAGGACCATTTCCATTTCCGAAATTTGGTGGACCATTAGGTGGGAATGGAGGACGTGGTCCCATAAAAGGCATGTTGGCGTTGTTCATAGAATTTGGAGGACCGTTTGGTCCCATCATAGGATTCGGGAACGGAGGACCGAAGAACGGAGGCATAGGACCATTAGGTCCATTAGGACCACACATGTTGGGAGGCATAGGGCCACAAGGTCCATTAGGACCCATAAAGAAATTGGGGGGGCCAGGAGGACCACCCATAAAGGGTGGCATTGGACCACCAGGAGGCATTGGTGGCATAGGTCCTCGTGGACCCATTAATGGTCCCATATTAGGACCCGGACCCATATTAGGACGTGGTCCTACGTTAGATCCTGGACCCATATTTGGTCCCGGGCCCATATTAGGTCCTGGACCCATATTTGGTCCTGGGCCCATATTCGATCGGGGTCCCATGGGTCCCATACCCGGCCCAGGCCCTAAATTAGGTCCATGACCCATATTAGGACCAAGTCCCATGTTTAGACCAGGCCCCATAGACGATGGACCCATATTAGGACCGGGGCCCATGTTAGGACCAGGACCCATATTCGGACCCGGACCCATATTGGGCCCAGGACCCATGTTTTGACCAGGACCCATATTTGGACCTGGGCCCATATTTGGACCAGGCCCCATATTTGGGCCAGGTCCCATTCCGGGTCCAGGACCCATGAGACTTGGACCCATTAAACCCGGAGGCATGGGTGGAAGTCGCATAGGAGTAGGTCCCATATTACTGGGTGGGTCATTAGAATCAGCGTCTTCGTCTGAATTCGGCGACATCATCCATGGCTTATGATCGGAATCAGAGGATTGATTTGTAGGTGGCATTACAGGAATTTGCATAAGAGCTGGGATATTATGTGAGCTGCCTTTGTTGTCAACAAATTTCTTTCTATCTTCAACCACTGGTGTACTTGGACTATGGGGACGATTGCGTGAGTCCCTGCGATTGTCGTTCCAGCGACGATGTTTGTCTCTGTAAAAAGTCAAATAGTTTCAGTTATTAGAGCTATGGAAATCACTATCACTACATAGTATAAAACAAAGTCGCTTTTTCTGTCCCTATGTCCCTTTGTGTGCTTAAATCTTTAAAACTACGCAACGGATTTTGATGCGGGTTTCTTTAATAGATAAAGCAATTCAAGAGGAAGGTTTTTATGTATAATAAATGCATAATATAGTATGGGAACACTGTTAATTTTCGAGGTTTCTAATGTGATGTAGCAAATAAACACGTTTTTTTGCGCTTACATTGCAAACGCTGGTTGCACCCTACGAGATAGATCAAAATAATGTACTACAGTATTGTACACCTTAAAAAGTACTACAAAAAAGTCCGCGACGGTATATGTCTATCTCTTAGGGATAACCCACAACAACCATTTTTATTCCTTTCTTTTTACGAGAAATAATGGCTTATTTACGAAGTGATTATAAGCAATACAAAATGAATCCTTATACAATTAAGTAAATTAAATACATTGTGCATTTAATATAGATCAAAATGGCCCTTTACAGTATCTAATTGAAATGAATATATTCGAAGATATTACAGATTAAAATGCACGAATCGTGTCGTCGGCGGGGGCGTCTGAAATCCACCCGTGAGAAGCCGGGGCGGGTCGCTAGTAATATATAATTAATATATAATAATATAATAATAATATTTCGGACATCTGACACACAACGCCAACTTTTTTTTTTTAACGAATAGGGGGCAAGCGAGCAGACGTATCTCCTGATGGTAAGCGATTACCGCCGCCCATGGACACCCGCAACACCAGAACTTGTACCGGTTTTCTATGAGGCCGTGGTATTAATCCGGTCGCGCCGGCCCATTTAACCTGTTTACAATCTGTCTATGCTAACTCGAAACCCGCCATCTTCCATACTGCTGCTATTAAGAATTTCTTGTAAGTAAACCCAACAGCAGTCTGACCCGGGAATCGATCCCGAGACCTCTTGATCAGCAGTCGCTTACACTAACCACTACACCATCGAGGCAGGCAATGATCATTAACTACATAAATAACTAAAATTAAAGTGTCCATTTGTAATTTTAAATTAACATTATAACAACAGCCATAGTATGGGTCACCATGCTGCATTGTCCACATGTTCACATATGCAATGAGGATGGTTACCACCACTCTTGGATTATGCACATGGTTGCCATCAGACAGAGTAGTCATTTTGGCAGCTTCTAACATATAAAAAAACAGCTCACTAAATGCTTAAGCAAGTTAAAATGGTGTGTCCAGTGAAAAATCCATTTTTTAAAATTTTATCTGTCTGTTTGTTACGGCTAATCTCTGGAACCGTTACACCAATTTTGACGGGACTTTCACTGGCATATAGCTAATGATGTAAGGAGTAACTTATGCTAGTTTTATTTTAGACTAGCTTCACCCCTCGGTGTTTCCTGCGGATACTGTTGTAAAAGTACAACAACAACCGTGGGGCGCAGCTAGTGGAACATATTTAAAAAAGAGAGACATGATAATATTTTTTTTAAACAGCACTCCTGCATTAGGAGTGCTCAGAACAACAATTTGCAGATCACACAAAGTGTTGTCCTATGTAGGATTTGAACCCACAAATGGCGTAGTAGAAAGCGCGTGGCGACCGCTAGGCCAACCGTGTCTATTTATAATCATATCGATATTTTTCATGGCATTCAATCCTCATGGCCATGTCGAAGCTGTGCCTTGTTTTCTTGCTTATTGATTCTGATTGGATCAACCAATAGTGTGATGAACACATTTTTTTTTTCTTTGTCTGGGTGTCTTATTCAATGGGTTACACAGAACAAGCTCTGACTGGTTTGCAATCCGATAGCTATCCATACTTCCTACTAATATTATAAACGCGAAAGTTTGTAAGTATGGATTGATGGATGGATGTTTGTCACTCTTTCACGCAAAAACTACTGAATGGATTTGGATAAAACTTTACAGTAATATAGCTTATACATCAGAATAGCACATAGGCTACTATTTGTCGCGATAACCGTCATACACGCGAGCGGAGCCGCGGGCAACAACTAGTATATTATAAATGCGAAAGTAACTATGACTGTCCTGCTTTCATGGCCAAACTGCTGCACCAATTTCAATAAAATTTGGCATGGAGATACTATGATTCTTGAGGAAGGACACAGGCTACTCTTTGCTGCAATAACCGAACAACACAGGAGCGGAGCCGCGCGCAAAAGCTAGTGTGTAATATGTGTGAGGTTACTTATGCATAATATTTAGATTATAAAATATGTCCATGCACCAAAAAGAAACCAAAGAGAGCAAATTCAAGAGCATTTGAAACCCTACTTGGTGATTATGAAAGTGAGGATTTATCTATACTAATATTATAAAGCTGAAGAGTTTGTTTGTTTGAACGCGCTAGTATCAGGAACCACTGGTATGATTTGAAAAATTCTTTCAGTGTTGGATAGCACATTTATCGAGGAAGGCTATAGGCTATATATCATCATGCTAAGACCAATAAAAGTGCCGTATCGATGAAGAATGTTCCAAAAAGGGGGGAAAATTATTATGCTACGAGCAATAGTAGACCTAAACGAGGTTGCGTGGGTCAGCTAGTTCCAATATAAACATGATAATATTTACCTTTGTCCTCTATCACCGGATTTTCTCCTCTCATCATTCTTAGGTGGCATATGTTCTTTTTCATGTTCCTCATCATTTTGACCCTGTTCATGACTTTCTTTGGTGACTTCCTCCTCATATTGTTTCTCATGTTCTTCCTTTTCTTTAGTGTCTTGTTTCTGCTTTTCCAATAAAGCTTTAAACTGACTCATAAAGCTACCATCATTGGAAAATATATTGACTGAACCCTGGTCATCAGATTGTGGAGGACTGTAAAAATTATTTAATCATTATTTTAATTACAAAACATCGATTAGTTTGTGATTTTACAATTACTTTTATAAGCATTATTATGTTAAATAATCTATACTAATATTATGAAGCTCCAGAGTTTGAAAAAATCTTTAAGTTTTAGATACCCCACTTATCGAGGAAGGCTCGGAGTATCATGCTGCAATCAAAAGGAGTGGAGTAACGATGACAAATGTTGCAAAAGCATTAAATCAATTTATCTCATACCACTATAACCTTTTTTCGATAAACAAATTTGTTTCTGCTGTATAACATCACGCTAAGGGCAATAGGAAATGTAAAGAAGGTTGCGCAAGTAAACTAGTTTTAAATACAAATACACATAAAACATGTACATATTATTGACATATACATGACAGATTTAGAACACAGATTATGACCAACCCTATTAATCCCATGGTTGACATAAGAGCCGAAGCCGAGTAAGGTTGCAAAGTACCCAATCTTAAATTTAGCTATACATAAAACTATACTGCTCAAAACTCAACTATACTATATTTTCGTATTTCATGCTTTTGTTAAAATTTATATGCCACTGGCACCAATATATTGTTGAGGAATGGGTGTTATGTTCACCCAATACATAGGGAGACTTCCAACCAGTGAAATTGCATTTATTATACTAATCACTCTGCATCAGGCATTTATTAGGCGTCCCAATGCAAGGTTCGTCTAGTAACTTCATAGTAGAGTATGTGCTGTTCATGGTATTTATATTTGTTTCTGCTTTCATTGCATGTGGAAATCACCGTTATATTTTAATCAACTGATAGTCTTTAATAAAGGATAAAAACATTGCCAATCAAAATGTTTCATACCATATTTATTTATATCAACTAATCAATATAAAGAGGCTAACACAAAAAACACATGTGTATCATGATAAATAATATACAGAACATACTATCACATTAATCAATGAAAACTACCACTAAAAACGTATTGTGACCATAATATTTCCAGACAAATGTTAGAATAAGTATAAGATTATGCTTGAGGTTATCTCTACAAACAGAATAATTTCTGATTCTTTAGTAGACCTGTGATGACTTAAGTGCAGGTTTAAAAGCTGACGGTAAAAAAGTATGAAATAGTGTAAGGGGATGGTTATACATACTTGGATAATTTGGCCTGTGCGGCAAGTGCTGCAGCTTGTTTCTGGGATTCCACTTTAGCTTGTATCTCCATTTTCTTCCGCTCGATTATTTGTTCCTGTTTCGACATTTGGGCCCATCGTGTACTTAGGGCCGATTTATTTTTGTTATCTTTAAAATGGATCATTGTTACAGAGAAATAACTAAAAACTAGTTACTTTTGAGTAAACTATCAATACCTATTTTAATCGAAGTAACTTTTTTTTTCTACAGCACAGATAAATAAAGTCGGAGATTTTTTTTTTTTTTTTTGGGATTTTATGACCTGGTAACTAAGACCTTTAAGTCAAGTCTTATTTTATTTGAACAAACATTGCACTTTCACTTCACTTCATTTTTAAATTGTTTTAATAGTATTTTTAATATATTTATATATTGGTTTGTAAGTGTTTTTGTCTTTTAATAACTGTTCTAGTGGCGGCGGGCGGGATGAAGAATCACACTTAATTTTTAAATCACTGAGTTCACTAGCCAACACTAGTCTGTCAAGCAAGAATTTTTGACAATCAAAAATCATATGTTCCATGGTTCCTTCTTGAGATTCGCAATATGGGCATGTATTGTCTGTAATAATGCCAAGTCTAGAAAGGTGTGACGGTGCAGTATTATGGCCAAAGCGCAATCTATTTATCGTCGTTATAAAGTCTCGGCTGGCTTCTTTCAATCTATTGTACCAGGGTGTAACAGGCAATCTTTCTTGAATACTTCCATACCACTTTCCTTTGATGTCTTGGTCTTTCTTCCACATTTCTAGCCATAACTTACATACATTTTCATTGATACTTTGCAGAAAATCAGTCATAGGAATCACAGAGTACATTATATATATAGGAATAGAGTTGTCAGTCATTTTCATTGTGTAGCGACATCTAGTTTTTTGAGAGGGAACTACACCTTCAGTAAAAAAAACCGGCTTGTACGTTATATACAATGCTTGTATTTCTATAGGGCAAGATTATTAATTCTGCAATTAGTTAGGTACTGTTCCTGATATGATATATTATTAGGATCCAGGAAACAGTGCTAACTAACCGCAGCATTAAAAATCTTGCATAGTTCCAATTTTCATTACTATAGTAGTAGAGTTGGATAAGGAACTTTAGGTTTTATAGGTTTGAAGTTGGTAGGGAATGAATATGACAGGTAAAGTCCAGGGTGGATAGGACCTAATTCAGCAGATTGCAAGTAAAGCGTCAGTTTCTCTAATATCTCAAAAACTTCAGCAAAAAAGACATTAAATACACAATAAATTAAATAGATTTATTTCGCTAATAAGCTACAAATTTTTATTTATTAAAAACTTATGTTTTATGCCAACTTCAATGTTTTTTTCAATCTTGTAGAATTTTTTTCTTTAACGGCATTTACTTTATTAATTTCTTTTTGTAAATCAACAATTTTCTTATTTAAGAAAACCTTTGTTGATTTTTTACTTTTTAGATCTGAAATAGAAATTAATATGTATGTATATGTGTATTGTATTTGGTTTGTATAATCCTTCTTTATGAGATCAGATAAAGTAGTGCTACGTCTATTAAATTTCACAGACAAAAAGATTTTAAAGTATTTAAAAAACTACCAAATATACTTTTAATATTTAGGAGCTCATGGATGCTTTCAGTATTCTTTTATTCTTTCAAACTTAATATACATACTTGTACATATATATAATTACTTGTGTTATGTAGTACCAATTTAAAATCAATATTTATATGTACTTCTACTGTTTGAAACAAAACAAAATTATTTTTGATAAATTAATAGCGAGTGTATTACTTTCAAGGAGTATGTATAGTGCTCTGTAATTACTTTAGAGACAGACACAGGGGACTAAATTTCAACAACCACAGTTGACATTTTACAGGTTATTCGTTTATGATGGCACACTTAAGCTCTGATATTTGTTAACAATAAAATTACTTACGGGTATTGTCACAGCCTGGTGCACAATATTTTTATCAGAAGGCATCGTCAAATCCGTAAAACGAGAGATAGGGTCCAAAATAAAAAAGCCGGGTCAGCGATTGTGCAGAGATCGGTGTCCAAATATAATGCCAGGGTCAAAGTATTTCTAACAGGAATAATCGGTGTCCCGGCACGAGCTATATCTAAAGAAAAACCACGAAAATACAAAAAAAAACAATACAAAACTAGAACCAAAACAAACAACATGGATGACGGGGTGTGTTCAAAAATTATGAACGTATGACGTATGTAGGACGTAGTATCGTACATTTTGAAACAGTAACTTTGCCTTTAATACATAATGGACATAACAAGCTGAAAATAATAAAGTCTTGGTAAAAATGTAATTTATAAATACAACATGTCACAAAAGCATGTTAATTTTCCAAAAAAATATCTAATTACTTTACACATTTCCAAATGTGTTTTGAGTCTCACCAACATTTCTGAACGGCACTCGACTGTGGCGCCGCCTTACGCAAGTTTGTTGAACTTTTCTGCAATGTGAATTTTGTACTGGAGTAAAAATATTCAAAGCTTTAACACCCTGATAGGAATGTCCATTGCATTTCTAACATCAACAGCATTATTACCTTCATATGCGGTTTTATCAACTATTTCATTACCCGAGATACCTCGGTGAGAAGGTACCCATAGGAAAGAAATTTTTATGTACTTAAGATAATATTGATATATTATTTCTTTGATAAAATACAGAATATAATTCGACTTAAATGAAAGTGTAAGATTAGTTAAGGCTTTTATCAAACTCTTTGAATCAGAAACAATCAAAAAGTATTTACAATTGTTAATTTGGCGAATATGTAATAAAGCCTGATAAACCGCATATGCCTCTGCAGTGAATATACTACATGTATTGTGCAGAACAAAGCTTTGAGAGAATTTTGTATGTGGATCATAAATAGCAGAACGTACATAATCACTTCCCTTACTACCATCAGTATAAATAACATAATGATTATCATTATCTGCCAAAAACTGTAGCATATCTAAATTATTATTAATTGAATTTTGTAATTCTTTGATGGGATGTGAAATACACTGATAAGAGAAAGAGTAACATGGCCATGGGCACTGTCTTCTTATATGAGTAAAAGTATTCTCTATTTCTAGCAATATTTTGGACAATGTCGGAGATTTGCCATTCAAAAGATTGTCTCCTGCTGCTAGAGGCCCAGGAGCACTACTTACAGAAGGTACAATTTTGTTAATAATTTTCTTGTGATTTGCAGCAATTAATTTAAGACAAAATCTCTCTGCAAGTAGAATGCGTCTCAAAATTAAGGGCATCAATTTAGTCTCTACTTCCATGGCCCTTATCGGAGTAGAGCACATTGCACCAGAAATAATTCTCAAAGCCCTGTTCTGCAATAGATCTAGTTTATTTACATGAGTACTGTTTATATACACTAGTGAACTATAATCAAAATGACTTCTAACTATACTTTTATATAGATTTGACAATATTTTAGGGTCTGCTCCCCATGAGACACCTGCAAGACATTTAACTATATTTAGACCTTTTAGAGCATTCTTTGATATATATTTAATATGTTCCTGAAAAGTTAATTTCCTATCTATTACTATGCCTAAAAATTTCTTTGAATTTACTGGGTTTATAAATTCGCCATTATAAACTACTTTTGAATTTGAATTCTCATTTCCAAATATCATGATACTGCTTTTGGAGGCGTTAATTTTTAAATGTAGTACATCATTATAATAGTGAAATAGTTGGGACAAGGCTCTGTTAATATTGTTAATTGCAATTTCTACATTATAATTACTACTGTACAAAACAATATCATCAGCAAACTGCAAAATATCTACATTATTACTATTTACAAATTTACAGATTTCACTTGTATAAATATTGTAAAGCAAAGGAGATAGTGTAGCACCCTGCATTGTACCTTTAGATGCACATTTTGGACCATGTAGTGTATTATTATATCTTACATAGAGTGTTCTATTATTCAAAAAATTATATATCCATTTACATACTTGGCCTGGCACGCCAAGCCTAAACATAACTTGTACTAGTATAACAGGATCTAGACTGTCAAATGCACCTTGAACATCTAGAAATACACAAACAGTGTGTAACTTTTTATCCTTTGCATGTTTCAGGTCCGAAATTAAAGAAGTGAAGCTGTCTGCACAACTTCGCCCTCGACGAAATCCATATTGTATATGTGGAATGATGCCATTAGATTCTATATACCAATCCAAACGATTTTTAATCATGTTTTCAAATATTTTACCTAGACATGAAGAGAGTGATATTGGTCTGTAAGAGCTGGCTAGCTCTGCAGGTTTATCTGGTTTGAGTATTGGAATGACACATTGTGTTTTCCATGATTGCGGAATACATTTACAATGCCAAAGTAAATTAAGTATATTAAGAAACAATTTTTGTGCAGATTCGTCTAAATTTTTAATAATACAATAGGGGAAATCATCTAATCCAGGTGTAGTGTCTTTCCGAGATAACAAACTAATTTTAAATTCGGACCATGTAAAAGGATCTAGCAAAAATTTTGAATTTAGACTATCATTATTTAATTCGAAAATGTTACCTAAACTATCAGCATCATTTAAATTGCTATTGTCGGATAATTTGTCTAGAAATGGAGAAATAAACTCATCTTTATGTGATTTATTGCCAGCTCTTATACCTTTAAACATTTTAAGAAGATTCCAAATCTTACTAATAGGGGTAGTTCTATTGAAAGAGTCACATAAGTTATCCCAACCTATTCTTTTTTGCTCTGATATAGTCCTTTTTTTAAGTGCATCTTTTCTTTTGTAGTCTAAATAGTTCTCCATTGTAGGTTCACTTCTATAATGTTTCAATGCATTGTAAGAGGCAATTACACTTTTTTCACAAATGTCATTCCACCAAGGAGCTGGTGGTCTGCTTTTAAAATTATTTGGTTTAGTGAGTTTAGGGATAGTCATATCTTTTAAAGTATTCAATCGAGAACAAAAATCATTATAGGTTGAAATAGGATCATATAATTTTAACACTAAATCATTAAATATCGTTTTGGAAATATTTTTATACTTTGTCCAATCAGATTTTTTATATATAAACCTATCAACAGGGGGATTAATGTGATATTTATCTATATGTAGTAAAATCTCTGTTATTGTAGGGAAGTGGTAGCTGCCCATGGCATCATCATGCACAGACCACTCGCATATTGAGGCGAGGTTAGCACTAATAAAGCTAACGTCAATTGCAGATGGATTTCGTCTTGGGTTATTACAAGTTGTAAAACTACCATCATTTAAAATACATAAATCCAAGTCGTCTATGATATTAAATAAATCCTGACCTCTACTCTTAGTGGACAGACAACCAAATGCAATGTGATGAGCATTAAAATCACCACTAACAAAGATAGGTTTTGGCAGATCGTTAATTATATTATGTAGTCTGTTGAGATGTATGTGTCCACTAGAAGGAGGACAGTATACACATAGAATAGTCAAGCTACCATGCACAGTAGATAAGGACAGAGCAACAGTTTGAATATCTTCATAAAATCTAGTGTTTAATAGTTTGTACTTTAAGTATGGCTTAATTAGTATTGCTACACCATTATGAGCATTATTGGAATTTTTATTGTAAATATTATATCCAGGTATTCTAAATTTATTGTCTTTGAACCATGTTTCGTTAAGTAAGCAAATGTCAATATTTTGTTTTTCTAAGAATTGAATCAATAGAGGTTTCTTACTATTAGCACTTTGAATGTTATACTGAGCAATACGTAGCTAAGACAGTGTATGACTTGGATCCATTACTTTAGATTTTTAAGTAGAGTTTCCTTAATACTATTTATGGTAGTGGGCTTAGTATCCCCCTTATTACCCAGTTCCACCAACGTCTGTACTAGGGCCATAAGTACATCGTTGTTGGCAACTATTTGGGCTTTGATGTCTACCTTTGGAGGGACATCTTTAGGTTTATTTACATTATGTACAGGATTATTTACAGATACAGGTTTATTTACAGATAAATGTACAGGCCTATTTATAGATGTATGTACAGGCTTATTTACAGTAGAAATTTTCATTTTTGGAGGTAAAAGAGGTGGAAATTGTTTATTATCATTATTAATATGTTGTTTCTTCAATGTAGCACTTGCATAAGTTATCTTATTTTTCTTTTCTAATATTTTATTTAACTTAATTGGACATAATCTAGAAATTGCAAGATGAGGCCCACTGCAATTGACACAGCAGAGCTCTGTTGGTTTATCACATTCTTTATATAAATGTTCACCTCCACAAATGGAACATCTTTGTTTACCATTGCATATTTTAGCAGAGTGGTTAAATTTAAAGCAACGGAAACATTGCTGTAATGGTGGTATATATTCAAAAACTCGGTATGAAAATAAATCATATTGTACATTGTCTGGGAGTATGTTTGAGAGAAAAGTAATGCTAACTGTTTGTAGTGGTACTCGCTCTTCCCCAACCTTCTTTGTGAATCTTCTTATAGCTACTATTTCATAGATTGATGATAGTTTTGTATATAATTCTTTGTTTGAAATATTTGCTGGTACAAATCTAATTATACCTGTTTTTTCTATTTCCGCAGCTGGAATAAATGCCTCAAAGCCGTGTTTGTTGAGAAAAGCCGTGTTGTTGATGAAATTATTGGCTGTATTATACTGTTTAAATATTACTGCTATTTTATTTGCATTAATGCGTTGAATCGCCGTCACCCCTTTTATTTCATTGGAAAATATATGGTTGAGATAGATAGGGCTCTTATTGCCTATTCTATCCGTATTGTTGGTAGCTTCAATAAACACTTTAAAGTCTAGATAGGTGCCATTTTCTGGGTATAGTCTTTTGTAATTGGGTTTAATATATGGTGAATAGTCAAAACGCTCACCAGCACCGCCGCCATCACCACAGTCCATCTTAGTCCCTCCGTCCCTGACCTCAGGCCGAGGACGTTTATGTGAGGTGGGCGGGTTATCCCCGCCCCCCTCGTTTCCCACCATTGTCACTAATTAATCCACCTGGTAGTTGCTATTAATCACCTCTTTAGCAAAAATAGCAAATATTTATTAAAAAAAAAGTAATTTTTAATTTTTTTCCCGCGCGCGCTTTTTGAAGGTTCCCGCCAGAATCCAGTCGGAGATTCTACAGCAAAGTTAGAGATGCGCCGTGCTTAGATAATATAATATGTATGTATGGGGATTAGGTATATGGATTAGATATTTTTGTACATTTTGAAACAATGCTTATTAAGTCGTTTAAGGAATTCAAAGGTAAATAGTATGGAAGAGTTGAAGGTGTCAAGTGTTCTTAAAATTTAAATATTTAAACAAACGTGCATAAATATCAATCACATTATTATTTTGAAAATATTGTTACACTGTGTTACTATTTTTTTTCTTGGTTATTTATTTACGGAATCATATTCCTTAAGAAAGTTTCTTTAAGTTGTGATAACTTTAAGTTTGGATTTTTCTCGAAAACGGTAAGTTTTATCGAAAAAAAACTTAGACAAAGTTGTAGATCTTAAAATTCTCTACAAAAATAGCCTTCATGATTTTTCCTAAGAGTTACCATTCCTGAGATATCGCGATTCTTAGAGTCTCATTATACATGATATGCTCACATTTCCACGCCACCTGTGAGGTAGTGTAGGTCTCGTTTATATATATATATACCTGTTTCTTTTAGTGCTAAAGGTTCAGTTCAAGTGAATATACGTACATATTACAAGCGTCTATCATTTAGGTTATTTCTGCTATTTTATAGCTCGAAAAAGCGTTTCAGTTTTGCTTTTTTTTGCAATAAACGTTTAACTGCAGATGAAACGTTTTGTGTGGTTGATCTTGGAATGCCCACTTTAATCGAAGCTATTGTCGCGAGAAACATACATAACAACTGAGAAAAAGGAAGCCCAACATCTTGGAAAAAAAATACTGTGTCTACACCAAAATTCAAACAATCCCTGTTAAAATTAGCTAAAGATCGTCCTAAATAAGATCATCTAAAGTTAGTTTGTACGAATATTAGCCACTGCATCATGACTGCTGTTCGGTCTAGAACCTTTAAATCTAAACTACAGCTGGGTCCTTCAGTTTTTTTCATCGACGTTTTTTAAATTATTTGAAAAAAAAAAGATTTGACTGACTGCGCTAAAGTATTTACAAAAATTGATTCCACACCTCAAACAATAATTACGGAAAGAATTCGCTTTCTTCTTGCGGTTTATGGAGCTCAACAAAAAATTACTTTGCATTGATAAATACCGATACTTAAGTTTTGTAAAAAATAAGGTAATATCTAAAACTTGACGGGTATTGTTCCCATAAATTATCCTAAAATTGTCATGACAGTTAGCGGAGTAGGCCTACAAGGGAAACGCCGGTTAAAAAACCTTACGAGTTAATAGTTCTCTTAGAAAAAAACGCGCCAAGTACACTACCTCACAGGCGGCGTTTAAATGTGTGCATATCACGTATAAGTGTATCTTAGAATTACGATATCTCAGGAATGGTAACTCTTAGGAAAAATCATGAAGGCCATTTTTGGAGAGAATTTTAAGATCTACAACTTTGTCTAAGTTTTTTTTTTATAAAACTTGCCGTTTTCAAGCACAATACAAAAAACCTCAATTTTTGACCTTTGACCCCGAATAACTTTTGTAGCACACATGGGATCGATGGGGATTTTTAAAACTTTATTTATAATGATAAACCCCAGCTCTCCACCAATATTTGGCTCTATGGAATTTTTTGTTATTTCAAATGTCTATATTGACCGGACTACTAGGAATAAATCCTGTGTCGCGGGGACTTTACAAACATACTTGAAATGGACACAAAGAACACCCAGACTCAGAACAACAATTTGTGGATCCACAAAGTGTTTGTAGAATTACAATAAACCAAGAATATAGGCTTTTATTAGCTATATGACACTATGAATAATAACAGTAAAGAATAAGTCAATACATTGTCAAATTACATCTATGGTATATAAAAACTCTTTGTCACCATATTCTTCCTGGCTTAAAAGTTCCGACTCTGCATCGTCTCAATTGAGAATATAATCTTCAAGATGTTGTGGTAGACGATGCTATCTTGCTGTTCTCCGAGGCTGTTCTTCCGGGGTAGGTAGTTCTGCATCGTTATGAGTCTCAACTCTTTGTTGGCTTTTTGTAGAGTTAAAAGTTAAAAGACTCATTTGTATCGAAGAAATCATCATCGCTCATTGATACTCTCGTTTTATTTAGTATCTCAGGTATCTCTTGGACTATTTGACCTTCTTCGTCTTGTCCTAAAGGTGCTAAATGGCGATTCGACACCATTGATTCACGTCCATCAGCCAGCCGAACATAATAGTACTCTGGATTAACGTGAATTAATTCCACCTCTTCGACGATAGGTTAATATTTGCGCGACACAGGATTTATTCCTAGTGCGGGAGTTGTAAAAAAAAAGAACAAAAAAAAAAAAAAAAAATTCGTCCTGTTGAATTTCCGCATGAGTACTCGCTTTGACTCGGTTAACCAAGTAGGGATGGATACTCCGTTTGCCGATCTCCTTACGTGAGTAAACATTCGTTCGTGCGGCGTACAATGTGTTGCCGTAAATAATAATGATCTTATGGAATTTAAAGCTTGTGGAAGGACTTGTTCCCAATGTTCTATTGGTTTATTAGCAGAACGGAGAGCTAATTGTATCGCTCTCCATAATGTTCCATTTAGGCGTTCTACTTGACCGTTACCTCTGGGATTATAAGGGGTAGTTCTGCTTGAGGCTATTCCAAAAGAGTTCAAAAAGTTTTTGACTTCCGCCGACATAAAAGACGTTCCACAATCTGAGTGTAAGTAAGATGGTAAGCCGAATAGCATAAATATTTCATTTAAATGCTTTATTACTGACGAAGCACTCATGTCTGGATATGGGAACGCAAATGGAAAGCGTGTATATTCGTCTATCACAGTCAGAATATACTTATTCCTTGTATTCGAAGGAACAGGACCTTTAAAATCAATGCTTAGTCTTTCCATTGCTGACGTAGCTTTTATCAAAATTGGATCATTTTCATTCCTAAAGAATCTAGGTTTGATTTCAGAGCATATTCTGCATGAATTTGTCATCTCTTCAATTTCTTTTACAGAAAAAGGCAAAAAATTTGGATATTACCCATGACACATACGTCTTATTCCAGGATGACATAGGGCTTCATGTAAAGATTTTAATGTTTCATTCCGTTTAGGCATTGAAGCACATACGCGTGATAATGCATCAGCAACGTCGTTCTGTTTACCTGGGCGGTATATTATATCATATTTAAATGGTGCCAACTCCAGACTTTTCTATTGCTGAATGATTAAGTTTGCAGTTATTCAACATCCTTGCTAAAATGCCACCGGCCGACCAGCCTGTGATAATGTAGCCGCGATTGAATGTTGAGAAGCATCTGTTTCTACTGTAAATAGTGCATTATGATCAATAGAATGAATAGTAGCCTTGGTAATGTCAGTTTTAAGTTCCTCAAAAGCTTTAATTATGTCGGCTTTCAGAGGAAACACTTGAGTATGAGCAAGGGCATAGATCTTTTCTGAAAATCTTGGAATCCATTTGCTGTAATGCGCAAACATTCCAATCACTCTCCTTAAGGAAGGTAAATCAGTTGGTGGCGGCAGACTCAAAAGAGGACGTAAACGCTCACTATCCGCTCGTATAATATGATATTTTATGTTATATCCTAATATATTTACAGAATGCTGACAAAATTTACTTTTTTCTTCATTTATTGTCAGGCCGTATTTCTTGACCACGGCCATAAATTTCCTCAAATTTTCATCATGTTCGCTCTGGTTCTTACCACATACAGTTAAATCATCAAGGTAAGCATAGGTCCCTTTAAGATCTTCTTTACGAATTACCCAATCGATGGTTCTTTGAAAACTTGGGACCCTATTTGTAACTCCAAATGGAATTATTCGAAATTGATACAAATTGCCCAAAGCTTCGAAAGCGGTGAAATGGCGTTCTTTAGGTAGGACTGGGACTTGATGATATGCGCTTTGTAAATCTATAGCACTGAATAAATTGTATTTAGAAATTTGAGATACCATTTCTTACATATTCGGTAATGGATAAGCATCAAGTTGTGTATATGTATCTGTTTATTGGTCGTGAATAATCTATAACGAGTCGTTCCTTATGATTAGCAGTTTTTGAAATCAGAACTTGTGCTCTCCAAGGAGAAGTGCTCTCTTCAATTACCCTATCATTCAAAAGTTTTCTTATCTCTTCTTCGATAAACTTCTTGTCCTCTTCACTGTATAGCCTCGACTTTATAGCAATTGGTTTGCAGTCTGGAGATAACCGGAACAGCGGTATTGCTGGAACGGAAGCGGCAGCCACACTGCAAATTTTGAAGGGCTCTTTCAGTCCACCAAATGTAAGCTCGAGGGAAGAATGTTCATTCAAAACATCATGACCAATGATAAGATCAGCGCATAAATTGTTAACAATGAGTAGATTGAGATTTTTGTATGTATGACCTCCAATCTCAGCTGCAACAGAGGTTTGACCATCAACTACTGACGTCAGTAAAGTCGATGCCATTAAAATTGTTTGCCTTCAAGGCTTCTTCTTTAAACTGTAAAGTTCGAAACAGTTTTTGTCGATAAAGCTAACAGAACTTCCAGTATCAATTAGTGCTTGTGCGCGAATTCCTTTGATGTAAGCTGTAACCGTTGCCTTATTTAAAGATTCCGGAGAAGCAGCTACATTTGTGATACAAGCTGAGTTGCTTTTATTCTTGCTTATATAGTCAGACGCCACAGTCTTTTTATTTTACTGCCACATACCTTTGCGAAGTGTCCCTTCTTGTTGCAAAATTGACAGGTAGCTTCAAATGCAGGACAGTATTTTCTTGCATGTATAGAGCCTCCACAGAAAAAACACTTTTTATTTGATGAAGCAGCTACAACCGTCTCTTGCTGTGATTCTTGTTGGCTTTGGACAGCTTTCAAATTAGGATTCAAGGGCATCGCCAGCCCTTGGCCTAGGTAGGGGCAAGTTTTCGGAAGATATCTCTCGCAGGCGTCTTTCTAGGGGGGGGGGGGGGTTGGCTTAGACTCGTGAGCTGGGCCTGAGCGTATCGCCTCCATGGCTTACATAAGCGCCAGGAACCACCGAGCTCATGCCTCCCAGGTGAATGACACTGAAGTCCAGGTGAGCCAGTACATGAAGTACCTAGGCCTCAACCTGGACAGTCGGTAGAGCTTCGAAGAGCATTTCGGGCGACTAGTACCTCGAGTACGAGGGGCAGCAGGGGCGTCGTCTGCTTCTCAATCTCGGGGGATCGCGGGAAGAAGTTCGCTGCCTCTATATGGGAATATGGGCGTCATGCGATCCATGATCGTCTATGCCCCATAGGGCACCGTCGAGTTCCTCCTGATGTAAAGCTCACCTCGAGAGTCTGCAGCGGTTGATGGGGCTACCGTACGATCTCGTACAAGGCGGCGACGATCGTGGCGCGATCTCCACCCTTCGACATTCTGACCGACATGGACACAATGGTGTACGACGAAATTCGTTCTGTTGGTCAGAATGGCGAAGAGACAGCGCCGGATCATGAGCCCGGAATGCTTCCTCAGAACGCACATACGTAAGCCCAATGGGCTTTGCGGGCACGGCTCGACACCCAGGTTTGTACCAGCCAAAGCACTGTAGGAGCCGTTTTGACGAGCTTCGAAGCTCGGATAGAGAGAACTGACTGTGTCACCTACCGATTCAATCAGCGGGCACGATTGCTTCGGTGAATATCTGAACAGAATCAGACGTGAAGTTACAGCACAATGCCACCACTGCGGACAGATCGGACGAAACCTGTCACCAGCATTGATCGCGGTTATGCTCCAGAAGGAGTCCACAGAGCGGGATCGGGAAAGGGCCAATCCCGCTCAAAACGGGCGACGAAGGGGGCGAGTCGTTGTGGCCACATCCAGGGGAGATGTGGTTACTGCAAACGACCCGAGACTGGCGACACCTCGGTGCGGCCGGGGGATGTCGTCTAACTTCGTAGAGCTGTGAGAGGCTCAACAGCGACCTGCCCCGGGGGTGAATCTGGATACCCCGGCATGTACCTCACGCGTTTCATGCATTTCTGGAGCTCCTCTTGCCTGCCGAGTTAGGCCGCCGCGGGGTTTAGTGGGTAGACTGATTTGTTCTGCTCCTCCCCCCACGGAGCTAGCTCCTCTAAGTGTTCATCTAGAGATTGTCTCAGACGTCTAAAATATTATCATCCCAATAGATTTACCAATAAAAAATATATCCATTTATTTTTAATGTGTGCCATGAAATTGTGTATTGTGCAATAAAGTCTAATTTACTCGAATTAAATTGATTATTATAATTTCAGGATGAAACCACGCCTGCACGTTGTCCTACAAATTGCATAGTACATTATCCAGTTCCTATGCTCAAAAGTTGAGAATACCAATACGAGTAGAAAAACGATTGTGACAATAATTCTTGTCGGACTAGCGATATACTTGTTTTCGTGTAGGACATTGTTTCATTTGGACAGAGAACACTTTAACCTATTATTTAATATTTTTGTTCTATGGTTAGTAATAAAAAATATGGTCGTGTGGTATTAACAATTTCTAAGCATAGATCTGTTAGGATGTAGATTGATAGCTGGCATTACTTTTCCATGCTGAATATATTTCTTTAAATTCAAATATGCATCAAATCAAATCTCTAGGGGGCTGCCCCTACCTGCCCCCCCTTGGCGACGCCCTTGTTAGGATTAGTAAAGCTATGTGATGTGAACTAATTACAGCCATTTCCTGAGTTAACGCTTGATTATAATTATGCTTCCTCAAGAGTAAGTGTAATATTTTCTAACAAACGTTGTCTAATTTTGTTTGATTTGATACCAGAAATAAAGGCGTCTCTAGAGTCATTTCGATTTGTCTCTGCGTCTACCTTCTGAAAGTCTTTTGCAAGAAGTTTTAATACTCGAATATATTGTATTAACATCTTCACCACCATTTTGTTTCCTTGTCGCAAGCAGATGTCTAGCATAAATAAATAAATAAATATTTCGGACATCTAACACACAACGCCATCTAGTCCCAAGCTAAGCAGAGCTTGTGTTATGGGTACTAGACAACTGATACAAATACTTATATACTTTTTTTTTGTAAATACATGCATATTATACATAGAAAACACCCAAACTCCGAAACAAATATTTGTAAATCATACAAACACTTGGTTCGACCCGGGAATCGAACCCGAGACCTCATGATCAGCAATCGCACACGCCAACCGCCAGACCAACGAGGCAGTCATATTCTTTGGTTGATGAATGAAAATGGAATGAATGATATTCTTTGGTTTGATATAAATTTTCTGAAGACAGTCGATAGCAGCTGAATATGAAGTACAGTCACTAATAAATGCATAAACATTCGACGATAAATGGTTCGTTAATAAATTTAGCATTTTTTTTCATCTTTGGCAGATTGTTTTATTTCGTCACTGCTTGTAAGAAAATTTTCACATGTCTTCTTCCAATGTTCCCATGCTTTTGAAGCGGAATTATCTGCTGGATCAATGTCCAATTTTTCTGGTCGGAGATATTTGTCCATATTTTTATGTAATATTTTAGCTAATAAAATTGTAGAATTACGGTAAACCAAGAATATAGGCTTTTATTAGCTAAATGACACTAAGAATATTAACAGTAAAGAATAAGTCAATACATTGAATACATAAAAACTCTTTGTCACCACAGTGTTGTTTGTCAAAAAAAATATGGAAACTTTCGAAAATTAGCGTGCCGCCGAAAAAAAGGCTAAGTGGGCCGAGGCCGCACTATGGCTAAACTGCCGCGATTTTTAACCGCCTGATTTTGTGACAAAAGGAAATGAATGGAAGCGGCCGCACTGGCGGTTTTTTACCGCGACTGATTTTAAAACCGCGACAACCGCGGGCGGTTCTGTCCAGTGTTGCCAGAAGGTTACTTTTGTAACGTTTCAGGTGATTTTTCATCTCTTGGTTACTTAAAGGTTACACAAATAAGATTTTTTTTTAATACACTCCCTATCTGCCCCATCATATCCCAAAATTTGAATACTTGGTGTCGATATATCGAGCGAAGTCCAGTTCAGATAATTGCATTCTTGCAGATTCCTCCGTAGAGACGTTACTGAACTGACAGTTACAGTTACAATACGCGTAGCGATTCTTTCCAAAAAATATCGTTTTTTGAATCGAAACCTAAAAAATTGATTCACAAAAAAATCAAGGTTTAAAAGATCGATTTTCAATAAATCGATTTTTTCCCCAGTTTTCATTTAATGTAATTTTATAAAATCTATTGTATAAAAAACAAGAAAGATAGCATTATAAATGATCTCTTATCAGTAAAATCGTTTTTTTAGTCCAGGGTTAAATTGAAATTGCAAACAGACACTTCAATTTTATTTATATATATATCAAAGTCAGATCAGTTATAAAAGAAGACATTTATTTTCATAATCACAAATTTTAACAAAAAAAAACCGACTTCAAGAAGGGGACCAAATTGAAATGGGACATTTGAAGTGGTTCCGCTGTTAAGCGGAACCACTTTATCGCAAGTGTTAACTTGCGATATTGGCAGCAAGCGGCAACTGAAAAAAGGCGCTCACAAGGGACAAAGAGAGACAAAGGAAACTAGGCATACCGCCAATTCGCAAATGTTTGACTACTCAACCATTTAATCAGTAACACCGTATTATTACCGATCCATTTAACTAATTGTAAATAAAATGGTTTGTACCAAAACAAAAAAATCGAATGGCGATTTTCAAGGGTAAAATATCGATCCACTTAATTGACTCAGTACTGAATATCGATTTAAAATATCAATCTTTAGGACCTGAAAAATCAATTCTTCGATTAATCGATATCAGATCGCCATCCCTAAATACGCGTATTATGCCGCCATAAATCTGTAATGTCGTATTCTAAAGTTTTAGGATTTTCATAAAACTTTTAAGAAATTCTTAAATAATAAGCTTAAGAAGACCTAGAATAAGCCTAAGAAAATAATTGACCTAGAGATAGGGCTGCCATCTCAAAAATTTAGAAACCAGGACAACGAGCGTAAAATCCCCGGATATTTGCGGTCATAATCCGAACACTTTTAATTTTTTTATTTAATTAGTCGAAATAAAAAGAATACATAGTTCAATTAGTCGAAATAGTTCTTTTATTTATTTTCATAGGTAGTCAGTTTAATTAAATTTACTTTCACTTATTGCATACAAAACGGCAATTTCTGTAAAGACCTATTATTTACCACTAGCTGACCCACGCATTCTCGTTTGCGTCTCCTATTGGTGACGAGCAGATTCCCTAGCGGCAAGTCGCAGAACTAACGTATGACAGATAAAAATACGTATACACGTTATCATTCCACTTATAAAATACTGATCCCCCTCACGAAGTGGTCTTATAGTATTTTTTACTACTCCGTAGACATCTATCAATGAAATCATTGTAGAAAGAATTTAAAATAACAATGCACTCGCTCTGTATATTAAACTGTCAGGTAGAAGTATCTGTCTTACGTTAGTTCCGCTAACGGCCACTAGGGAAATCTGCTCGTCACCAATTTCCACTTTAAAAATACTGATCACCCTCACGAAGTGGTCTTAAAAATTTTTTTACTACTCCGTAGACGTCTATCAATGAAATCATTGTAGAAAGAATTTAAAATAACAATGCACTCGCTCTGTATATTAAACTGTCAGGTAGAAGTATCTGTCTTACGTTAGTTCCGCAAACGGCCACTAGGGAAATCTGCTCGTCACCAATTGCCCGTAGCGTGATAATTTTCTCCCGTTTTTGAAACATTTTTCAATGGTGCTCCGCTCCTATTGGTAGCGTGATGACATATATTATAGCCTATAGCTTTCCTCGATAAATGTACTATCCAACACTGAAATAATTTTTCTAATCGGACCAGCGGTTCCCGAGTTCAAACAAACAAACTCTTCAGCTTTAAATAATAAGTATAGATAAAATGGTTCAGTATGTTTTTTGGTGAATTTGGTTGTGCATGCTTATCTCGACATATCCATGGTTCATGAACTCTCAACGAATCTTTGATTTATTATTTATAGGTCGACTTTAAGATTTAATTTTTTTATTTTTAAAACCTTTAAATTATACGATAATATTTCATAGTGAAGAGGCGCATTAATGTTGATTTCTAGAGATATAAGTTTAAATGTGTAACTTTATGTAACATAATGTATGTTTGCCTCATTTTAGGCTAAAATAAAACATCACACATAATTGCATATTATTCTTTTTATATTTTTTTTCATCAGTTTAAATGGAAAATACAATTTCATTTATTTATAATGTTGTCATTTATTATTTTGTAAACAAATATATTATAAAAGATTTACATATTACTATCAAAACAAAATATTCACAAAATGGCAGACTAACTAAACAATTACTTAGCTGTTTCATCAAGCATGCTAACAATTGCATCGTTTTGAGCTAAACAAGAAGGAGAAAGTTTGGCACTGATCCCATTATTCAAATAAAAAGTAAAGATGGCATAAATGCATATTGCAGCAACACTATCTGTCGTACAAGATAAGTTAGTCTGTCTGTCCAGATTTTGAATAGGTACCTTTTATAACGATACTCTTCACAACCTCTCTTCAGCTCATGATTTGCATGATCTAATACTGACTACTTATTTTATTTCCACGTAATCACGATCAGACGACTAGCGTCTACGCACTGCCAAAGTTTTCAAAACTATAAAGGGCAACGCCAAAGAGAGCCTACATCTGACTATTGTGTCTGTGGTAACTTCGCCAGTTATGATAAACTAATCTGCTGCCTCATTATATCCAAATTCAAAATGACTTAATTAAAAAAAACAACAAACTCGGGCTCCTTTCATAACAATACAAATTCCATTGCATGGATAAAATTAACTCAATTTTAAAACATTCAAACAAATCATCAATCAATTCAAATTAAAAAGTACCTCTTCACATTTCTGCATTACCCTGCCTTAACAAAATCATATTATACACTTAGACAGTTGACAAACAAAAAAAAAGCAATGGAAGAGGATAATGAGCAAATGAAATCACAAAATATATAGAAACATACGACAATGTGTAAGGTTGCTCGAGTGAGAGTGCTTTGGTGCTCTAACTGAACATAAGAGGTTGCAAACTTACACAAAACATTTCAGTGTAGCAAAAAGCTTCAATCTCTTCCACTGTTACATGAAATGCCGAAAAGAAAAGTATAATTCATAAATTGTACCTATACTTTGTTTATACTCTAATTTTTTTTTTACATTTTAATAATTTAAAAACAACCAGTACTTGGTCGAGAAATTTATATCCATTTTTTTTTGTGTATTTTATATTTTGATGAATATTTATAAGCTAATTAACGTGAGCCGATGTCAGGATTCATAGCTAGTCGTCGTTCGCTCGAAGCGGCTGGCGAGCGTTTCTCGTCCGGCCGCCTGGAGCTTGTATAACGTATCTATACACATTAACACTACCGCATCTGTCGACTCATATAATATAATGCACTGATATCTCGAGGGGCACAGGAATATCGCAGCATCGTTCCGGCGCCGCCGCCCCGGCCCGAGCGACACCGACGTCTCGGAAATCTTTCCCCGTCATATACATTTTATACTCATTAAAAAAACACTAAGATTACATCCCTTAACATGTCTAAATGTCTAATTCGTACTCTATTTACATTTGACATAATACATAATATTCAAATTGTTCGGTGTAACGACAGTCTTGCGAGATCGATGTCGAGCTCGGGCTCGCGGCGACGGCCTACCACTCATTACTGTACAGCTAATTTACAATAACATTTGATCAGAATACGCAAACTCAATGATATATATATATTCATATATCTAAAATTAAAGTAACGTAAGGATCATAGTGTATGTAACGCCCGCCTTAAGCTGCTATAATATCAGTTAAGTTAAATTATATAACATTAAATTTTGCACATGACAAAAATGCCACTCGATAATATGCGTAACAATATTGATTTAAATAAAATAGGCCACTTTCATTGTAGCAGTTCAATACAGGGGTTAACACAACCAGAATGAATAATATACAATTGGATACTCTTTGACAAAATGAATGCACTTAATCATTGCGTTGTGGCGCATTTGTCATGCCGCAAAGATTGATTGATAATTATAAATCTGGGGAATTAGTATTCCTAATATATCACTAACTAGGATTTAAGATGACATCACTAGATACTAAATACTTCCTACTCTGTACAGTGGACTATGATATTTTATTGAGATATCTTTCCTTTGTATAAACATGACAAAATACAAATATTTCTGTCCAACTTTTATAATAACTTAATCGGTAACAATCGAGCAACATTTGACATTTCATTACTCCCTTTGTGACAGTATAATTAGATATTATATCATATTACGTTTTAAGGGATATCTTAAGTAATTTGGGCATTGTAAATATGAGTTATTCTATGTCCCATTTTTGTCAATATGACACTACGAGGTAAGCCTAGAACGATTTTTTGTAGCAGTGTCACATATACTTAGAACTTGTAATAAGGCCGTGTAGTACTTTATATGAGTTTTCAATGCCTGTAAAAATATACTTTCAATCTATAACGCTATCGATGTACTAGGTGCGTCAACGAACAGTGCTAAATAACGGTTTTGACAAATGGAATGCATTTCTCACAATATCCGCTTCAATAAATCAACAACCTCCCAAAAATATTAACAGAAGAAATTATTTGTAAGTAATGAAAAAATGATTTAATTAGTACAGTGCGCGTTACAATCAATATTTACGAATTATAATAAAACAATCGATAGTTCTTAAACTAGTGGTAACAATAACATTTTAACTGATTGATCCTATCGATTTCGATTGAGTTCATTTATATATTAGTGAAAAAGATAAATTTCACTAAATAATGCGTATAGAGAAAGGCAAACTTGTTTGAACAGGGTATTTGTTACGGGAATTCATATTATTTATTTTATGTGTTAGCTCCGAAAGCAAATTCCCGCATAAAACAGCCACTTGCAGGGTTTGTTACAACTGTTATTATAACAATAATATTTGTATATATGTAATTTGCAAGTTTAAAAATCATTTAAATGTGAAAATGAATTGAATTAACGTTCTCTACTTTGTTGTAAGGGCAGTTCATTGTGATAATAAAGTCTCATAACAAATCTGTCTCTAGCGACTGTCTCTAGAATTCATGTGATTTGAATAAATAAATAACCAAAATTAAAAATCCACAGAGAAATTTAATTACCTAATATCATGGCCATAATATTGAGCATTATAATGAGTAAAAAAAGCAATGATAAACCACAAACATGTCATCATGAGCAACAAAAGGGCACTTATGTTTGAATTGACCAAATAACTTCACATCACTAATAAAAAATCTACACTTTCTGTATATACATAAAACAATTGACGATTATAATGAGAAAATGAAACACTAATGCCGTTTTGACACATTAATTGACAAAAAACTAACAGAAGTAACGTTACTCTTTAACAATATCTTGTAAATCTACAAAGTGTTCGAGTTATATTACAATATACGCATATAACAACAAAGAAGTATACATTAGGCGAAAATTAACATTACAATGATAATTACCAAGTTTAAGGACGCTTGTGCCGTTACAAGACGACTCCAACAAACTGCATTTGGAAATACGCAATGGACATGCACAAATTGTTTGCCTCAAAGATTAAAATCAGAATTACTTAATGCTAAATCATTTCAAATATGGACGTTACTTTCAGGACATAATATGCAAGACGGCTTGCCACACATTTGGACCAGGGAATGTGTACAGGGCGAGGTCTGTCGTCTGATCCGCACACTATATTTACTAAGAATTTTATTGTGATCTGGAGGGTATTTCCAAAGGACCAGATAAGTTCCTTACTTCTAGTGGATGTTTAACACTGGCCGGTTGTTGCTTTTAGACGTTCTGTTTGGCGATGGAAAATCAACATTTGCTTTACAATATTTGGCAAACACCATTTAAGCATTTGGAACTCTGTCGTGTAATCCCGAAAACTTTCTAACACTAAAACATGAGTCGTCAAGCTCTGGAAGAGCTTTCTTTGTGACATTCTGTGAGTAACTTTATACCCTTTACATTATATACACGATCTTTAACCGGCAATGACACGACACAGCCAAATTTAATAAATACAATATACTATATTGAAAATAAACCCGAATTTATACTAGTCATAACAAAATTTAACAAGAACTTGATAAAATTTCTTTATAAGATACTATTATTTACAACATGCAAGTCGGGCAAGACAAAGTAAAATGAACGTCCAACATTAAAATATGGATGGATTATTTAGAAGCGAAAGGGACGAATTTGGATAAAATACTAAACGGTAAATACATTATGCAAAAAACTGTTGTTTCAATGTTAGGCTAATCATAGGCCAGGATCGAAATTGACATCTCAAAATTGTCAAAGATCACCGTGCTGTCATTCTTAACAGTGATATTAACTTATATTTTGACCTTGTTATAAAGAGAAATAGTAAACAATAATTCCGCAATCAAAATTTATATGGACAACAATAACATTAGACGGCAATAATTTCCGACTGGAATTAAATGTGGACGAACATATATCTAGTATTGGACTATTAAATACTTGATATTTTTAATATACATAATATTATATTTACATCATAAAAATCAACCAGGTATAAAGGGTTGGCGATATTTCCTCAACTAGAATGTCGAGTTTGCAATTGCCACTAAGTACTCGACAACAGCAAAACCCTGGTAGAAATAGAACAGAAGATTTTGCGTTCTTTACACAAACAAGTAGCGGTTCGGAGAAAAAGTACGTACATGTTGCATTAGATTGATTAAAGTAAAATGTATTAATTACAGGGGAACAAACTAAGTGAATCATCACTATACTGTAGATGGTTAAGGTATCGCTCTGTTAAAATTAATGGAAGAACAATGAAACTTAATATACTACTATGTAACTTAATATTTTTTTATTTATAAACTACAATGAGAATGACTAAAAGAGAACAAAAATTACCCCAACCACATTGTCACAACTGGTGATTGTCTGCCAAGTTGGCAGGCGTCCGGCGAATATAATGTATACCTTCAACGCTTATCTTAAGTTCATTAACAAGGCATTTATTCATATACGAATACCCAACTTTCATTTTCGTCCTTGCTTAGAGGTCAATTGTTCGTTTGAGTTTAATTGAACGACAATACTTTATATGCATGCACGAGTCTTTATATTTAAAACTAATTTTTATTTGTTTACAATTTTGTTCATACACTATGTTATGAATATAAACTTCTAAATAGGACAAAAATACGAGGACTATGTTCTAAAACATGATTTGGAGGTTCAATTATTTGTTTATGAACATCTAAATATGAATCCTCCTACTTTTATGCGAGTTATTAGAAGTCACTTCAGTTTCCACAATTATCACAACGATATAAATATTATATTTACGCCTGAAGCCTGCCAATGATAACACTGTATGCAAAACTGTAATATACTGTTATGCCAGACGATAGCTAAGACACCTTATTATGGGTTTCAGTGATCAAAACATAAGATACCAGTTAAAAGTTCTAGCGTATATTATCCTATGGATATTTATACAAATCGGTTATCGGATATCGTCGATTGAACCGAACTGTTATATGAACATGTCACGATATTACTAAATTCTTATATCATCCACGATAAAACGTCTCACAGTCAGAGCGGCTTAACAAAACCGTTGAGTACATACAGCCTGACGTTTTATACTCTACTATATAATATAAAAAGCTTAAACTCTGTCACTATGCGGGAGACACTGACTCGTATAAAAACTATAGATCTTGTATCATAAATGTCCAGTATTAATGTTGAGATGCTCTTGCGTAGCGTTATATCAGTACTAAAGGCAACGGGCGGGCGGTGAATAACTCAGATGTCAGTACGCCTGAGTCGTGCTTGCTGTGGAAACACGCTCCGGTTTCAGGTTGCGCTGTAAACAAAACAAAAACAACATTCAAATCGATAATAAATTATAATCTCTCACACAGCTGCATGGTCCCCAAACTTGGCAGATCTTGTACTATGGTAACCAAACTACAGATGAACTTACTTATAAATTTCTTAACACATACTTATATACAGATAATAATAATAATAGTAATAAATATTTCGGACATCTAACACACAATGCCATCTAGTCCCCAAGCAAGCAAGTGCTATGGGTATTAGACAACTGAAATCAATACATATATATTATTATTTTTTGTAAATACATACATATTATACACAGAAAACAGCCAAACTCCGAAACAAATATTTGCAGATCATACAAACATTTGTACCGACCCAGGAATCGAACCCGAGACCTCAAGCACAGCAGTCGCATACGTTACCACTGCGCCACCGAGGCAGTCGAGATAAATTACACCTAGACACAGAACAAATGCTCGTGCTCATTACAAAAATATTTGTACTCGCTGGGAAACGAAACCCACCACGCAGCAGTTGGGATTACTAACCACTATGTATGGTAATGGTAGCCTTATTTAGTAATTAAGGAAATATGATATTTCAAGTAGTGTATTACAATAAACATACAAATTCTACCAATTTGACTTAAAAGAATGACACAATAATATTTTTAAAAATATATTTTGTACACAATATCATGAGCGTTGACACGTTTGCAATAATGGTTCTCATTTTTAACAACTAAGAAGTCAAAGTATATAACTATTATATATCTGTGACAGAAAGTAATATATTGTACTTTTAAAATAAGTTTGGTTTAGATGATACAATCTGTAAGGTTAGACATTTAGACTATTTGCATTTATGTTAATTTGTTTTCTGATGTTTTTATTTTATTGATTTATCGCCTCCAACTAATTACTCTAATTAGATAGCATTGTGGTTTGAATCTGCCTTAAACATACTTTGCCTCTCTGTGTATAACATTGAAGTAACTATGAATGTTTAAATTGCAGGTATTGCTATTTTGACTATGCGGAATTACTCTAAGGCACTGTTTCACCGGTTACAGACAAGTTTCGGATAGCTTGTATGACAGATAATCTTCCATATAAAATGTGTCAAACCATCTGTCAGACAAGAAAAATTTGTCAGTTTTTCATATATTCTAGAACATTCGCCATCGAACTAATACTAGTTACATCACAATAAAACAATTTTATATGACATAGTGTACTACTTATGTAAAGAAACATTCGCATATGTGACCGTAAAGTTTGTGTTCCATTAAGTTGAACTCTTGCTTCGATGGTAGCAATTAAGGTAAATTACTGCAGTCGTCATTAGGAAAACACATACAAGTTGAGTCACTGCATGTGAATAGTGGATTTCCTACTCAGTAATGTATCATACACTTAAAATAATCACAAATTTTAGCAAAAAAAACTGACTTCAATCTGGACCCAATTTAAATTGGACCACACGGGAAGCACCGGCTTTCAAATAAAAGAAGAATCATCAAAATCGGTTCACCCGGTCGAAAGTTATGAGGTAACAATCATTTAAAAAAAACAATCGAATTGAGAACCTCCTCCTTTTTTTGAAGTCGGTTAACAAGATTAATCTACATCTATATTAGTATAAGTATTATCATAACCACGATTTATCTAATATTGGTACTAATTCTATTGTTACCTACTTCACTGAACTAAAATTTCTCTAAAGTTATCTTCTATTCTCTTATGTTAGTGAAATGATTTCCAAAATGCTGTTATTGTATGTAATAAGGTAACATCTATTGTTAATGTTACATTTCAAAATTTAGCAAATTCTTGTCATATAGAGAGCCAATTAACAGGACAAAACTCACTTTTAGTGAATTTTTGTTTAGTTTAGAGTTTCCGAACAACTGAATTAGCACCATTGATATAAATACACTTACAGGCACGTTTCCATAGTCCTTCAAATGTGTCGTCACAGACTTGAAAATAAACAGTTTAAAATGTAAGATAAATTTTAAGTATTGTTTGCATAATAAAATGATTCTAACTGATATCATAATTTATCAAAAAGGGGGTATCATCATATTATATATTTAGGGTATTATTATATTTGGTAGAAAACAAGATCGATTTATCTTCAAAATGTAAAACTTTTCAAAAGTACTTAAGATAAAATTAAATTTATATATTTTGTTGTCAACTACCAGGTTTTATCACAATACTAATTGTTATTATGAAATGCTGTTGACGTATGTAAACATACAACGGAATGAACGTGCGTCACGAAAATAATGTTCGTTTTGACGAAGCTAGTTTGGGTTTTTTAAATAGAAATATTTAATTCTAAGGTAATAAAAATAAATTTTAAATGACTGTCAAAAACATATTTAGTTAATAATTTAATAAATCTTTAACACATTTATAATGTAAATACGTCTATCAAAACTTAAATAGAGCAATTGTCACGTGAATATTACGACTCTCATAAAAACAAATAGACTGGTTTTGCACGAGACCAAAAATGTACTAGCTTTAGCATTAACCTTCACTTGTTATGAATTATAATTATATAAGCAGGTTTTAATAGAGTCAGAAATTATTTGATGTGATTTGAGTATTACAAATTAGTATAATTGAGATAGCTTTATTTGACACCTTTACTGTTAGTATCGGTAGACCGGGCAAAGTGGAGAAGACAGAGTAGGAAAGCGGATCCCGGGCTCCAAAGTGTTAGCTTTGGAAGCAACCGGGAGCAACGCTAGGATGATGATGACTGTTAGTATCGGTTTGAGGGGTTGAAAACCCAATCAATTAACAAGTTTATAATAACTTAGACTAGTGATCGCCAGGTGGTCGAAATTCTACCATAATTAATTAATTTTTTAACTTTCTGCACTTTTCCTCGATATACTTTAACTCTGTCAAATTACATACTCCTCCGTTCGAATAATTTTCGTAAAAAGGGTTAAAAAGTTTTTGCTTCACATATTAATTAATAAAAATAAAACGATTATTTCTCTTACACAGCATGGTTATAAAAACAGGTCATTAACTGATTACGGAAGACATTAAAAACATACATAAAAGTGGTTTAGTAACTCACCAATTGGTCATATTGGTTGACCATACGCTTGATATGATTGAGTTTGCGATGTAAATAGTTCACTCGCCGTCTCTCCTTTTTGTACCCGGCGTCATTGTTCACACGACGGTATTCATCCACGATGCGTTGTTCTATACTCTGTGCATGGAAAGAATAAGTTAGTCAACTGTTACGGTACTAACATTATATTGTCACAAAATATGCTAAAAGAAAACACTAAATCATAAATCTTGTCATCATTTACCTAACCGTAATAATAAATATTCCCAAGATTTGGAGTCGGCTACTAGTTCAACCTGTTTTACCTGAATATCAGTTTTTACACGGAGCGACTGGCATCGGACCTCCGCAACCCTGAGGGTGAACTAAACTCGATGATTGAACTAGTTGTCTATTTGAGGGCACTGACTTCCCAATAAAGATAGCCTTTAATGTTCATGACAACCGGGATCGACGGCTTAACGTGCTCTCCGAGGCACGGGCGGGAAACACCGCCACCTTCCATACTCCGGGCTGCTATTAAGAATTTCTTGTAAGAAAAACCCAACGGCAGTCCGACCCGGGCATCGAACCCGAGACCTCTTGATCTGCAGTCGCTTACGCTAACCACTAGACCAACGAAGCAGTTTAAATCATAAATCTTGTATCAAAAATATAATTCTATTTTGAATTATTATTAGATTACCATACATTTCAATGGTTTCCTACTTATTGCTCACAGACAATTGAGAAGTTTTGTTCCTTATTGCTGCGACAACATAAATAAGCAGTAATTTTAGTTACTGAGCCTTACATGTAATAATCAATATTGCCGTTTGTTTAAAAAGGAAATTTAAGGTGGACACATATTGTACGGAGGTCTGCATTTAAAATAAGTGAAATATGAGTTTTCATTAGGCCTAGGTAAAGAGCATAAGGAAGGTGAGTGGGGTTGTGGTAGTGTGGCGGTTGTGGCAGTGTGGTAGCGTGGCAGTGTGGTGGGTGTGGTAGTGTGGGGATGTGGTCGTGTGGTGACTGGTAGCGTGGTACGTACCTGATGGTGTGGCGAGAGTGGTTGCGCTCGCTTTAGCTCCTGCTCGAGGCGCGTGAAGAGCGCGGCCACCTGCGCAATGCGGGCGTACAGCAGTCGGTACTCCTTGTACAGCTCCGCGAACTCATTCTTGTAAGCGCGTCGGATGTTCGAGCTCGTGATCGGCGGGTATTGCCTGAAAAAACCACATCACTAAGATTCTTACAACTACACAACACCTCAAACTTGACCAAAGAAGAACAGCATTATAGACAGAAGGAAACCTTGGCATAAACGGCAATCCATCTAACCTGTGTACAGTAGGTCAAACCCTAATTTCTAAGGACAGCAGTGAACTATTAAAGGCTGTTGAGAAGATATATAAAGCACTTATTTATTGTATTCTTCTTCAAGTTAGCAACTTGTTTACATGACTGTTTTCTAATGTTACACAACACTAAGATGTAATCTCAAAAATTTTAACTAATTGATTTTGCTTTAAGAATGAGGAATGCAAATCTTATAAAAATCTAGCCTTAACCATCTACATCTCTCACGAGAAAGTTACAAACCAAGTTAATTACCGTGTAGTGTCAAATTCTTTTTAAAACTTGTGTATGAAAAGGAAATATGAAATTCTTTAGTCATAATTTATAATTTGTGGATCATTCTTACGAGATATATTATTATGTATATCTAGCTTCCGAATCAACAATACATAATTGTGTACAATAGCAAAAATTTATACCTTGCAATTTCGTCCAATGATTCCTCTTCAGCCATATTCTCATCAGGGACAGGCGCAATTTCAGGATTTTCTAACGGGACATTATTTGCAATTTCTTTTTCTAGAAAAAAATAAAATAAAAATATTTTAATGGTAAGGTTATAAACATAATATATAGACCTATCTTTGTTTAGATAATTTAGTGTAAATAGAAAAAGGTACGATTTTAAGACATGATTTTATAATAATGATATGAATGGACTGTGTGATTTATCTAACTACGAAATACTATGCTTTATTTATAATATGTATTAAAGAACTTACCTGCAATATTATTTTGCTCTACTAGGGGACTATTTCTAAAACCATTCGTCTTCACCGGACTGGGGCAGAGATCCTTTACTGTAGTATAATTGAGGGTGTAACCATTGTCTTTTTTAACTGTAAAAAAAAAAATATTTAATGAATCATGTTCTTTAAATTCTATAGAATTAATATAATGTGTACAGTTCTACACATATCTAAATAGAAAAGCATACGTATGGTTCAAGAAATCAAGACAGACAAGAGTTAAAATGCCCTTCTTATTCGTTATTCAATCGTAAAATTTGAAAAAAATACATATTTGATAGAATGTGCCATGACATTACTAGAGTTATTTCATTAGAGCAACCAAATTATGGATGTATAAGGTACAATATATTTATTTTCAACTAATATGTGAAATCATTTCCGTTGAATGTCGGCCTTTTTACTACGTATGATTGTAATTTAGGTAATCATTTTTTTATTACCTTCATACTTTATTATGTGTGAATCGATAACAAAGTTTATTAAGTAGTTTTAGCTAGTAGTAAGTAAGTAAGTAGTAGCTAAGCTATTAGAGTAAATTAGGGTTTGAAATAATTCAAACCCTAATTTACTCTAATAGCGACACGTGCCGGCTTTACATGGTAATCTTTGAAATTCTCAGTTTTGCTCAATTATAATGAGCATGTGTTATACATATAAACGTTCCTCTTAAATCACTATCTATTGATGAAAACTACATTAAAATCAGTTGGGTACTTTAGAAGATCTAAGCGAAGATCTTCATTTTATATTCTGTGACAATTTCAGGTCTCTTCTGTATTTAAGTAGACCTGGCAAACTAAGTTCCGTAAGTAAGAACTTCCGATGTAACAATCGTGAATTGAAAGTTGCAAGAAGCATTAAGTAAAGAAAGTCAGTAAGTAAACCTGACAAACTAAGTTCAGATCAAATTCCTAATTAACAATCGTGAACAGAAAGTTGAAAGAGTGTGGGAGAGCCACGCTTCGGCATGAATGGGCCGGCTCGACCGGAGTGATAGGTCAGTGTTCACCGAGTGAGTATACAGGAGACCCAAACCTTTACCCCTCCTCTCCATTCCCCTCCCCATCCCCAAAGGTCGGCAACGCACCTGTGATGCTTCTGGTGTTGCGGGTGTCCATGGGCGGCGATAATCGCTTATCATCGGGCGATACGTCGGCTCGTTTGCCCACTATTCCATAAACAAAAAAAAGAAGTATTACGTAAACAAAGTCAGTTAAATATGTAGGAGACGCGTGAGTATATTGAGTACTAGTTGTTGCCCGCGGCTACGCCCGCGTATATGTCGGCTATCGCGGTAAATAGTAGTCTATGTGTTATTTTGATTGTATAAGTTATATTACTAAAGTTTCATTCATATCCGTTCAATAGTTTTTGCGTGAAAGAGTAACAAACATTCATTCATCCATTCATCCATCCATATTTACTTCGCGTTTATAATATTAGTATAAAAGGCCGCATTTTGTACAAATAGTCTAGTCAACAAGTTCCATACTTGTTGACTAGAGTAAAAGATGCAGCAGCATCACTAGGCCGCCATGGTGTGGGTCGCCATACTGCATTGTCTGCATTCGCAGTGAGTATGGTGACCACCACTCTTGGATTCTGCTTATGCTTTCCATCAGGCAGAGTAGAGTCATTTTGGCAGGCCATACATAAAAATAAAAAAATAAAAAACTTTTTTGTTTTGTTTTTTAAATGTAATTTGACTAAGTGTAATTGTATGTTTGTGTTAGTGTACAATAAAGAGTAATGTATGTGTAGATGCTCACCATTGGTCCGGTCGTCCTCGTTGTCGGAGGCCTGTCGCTCGCCGGAGGAGGTGGTGGCGTAGCCGGAGGAAGGCGGCGAGGGCCGGCGGTAGTGCGAGATGCGCTGCTTCTTGGCGGCGGGCGGCTCCACGTCGGCCGCGGCCGGCAGCACCGACACCGACGCCGCCGCGGCCGCTCCGCTACGACAATACACCACGGTTACTCTCTTCCGCCTTGTCCGCGACCGTATAATAACTATACTCTGTCCATTCCTTTATTTTCTTTTTGACAGTTCGAGAAATTTCGAAATTAATGACGCCCTTACACATTACCGATTCGATTTGAAATGATAAGCAATTTTATTTATGAAGAACTTACAATCGATTTAATTAAATATTTTTAGTTAAAAAAACCGGTAATTTATAGACGTGAGCTGTCAAAAAGAAAATAAACGAATGGACACAGTATAAGGCATTTCTTTACACTTCTTAGCATTCAAGAACAAGCCTTGGTATTAAGAAACAACACAATAAAAAAAATAAGTTTTTTTTTAAATGGCCTTAAAAATCTCCTGCATTAGGATTTTTTTACACACAAAGCCATCTAGTCCCAAGCTAAGCAGGGCTTGTGTTATGGGTACTAGACAACTGATATAAATATTTATAAACTTATTTTTTTGTAAATACATACATATTATACATAGAAAACATCCAAACTCCGAAACAAATATTTGCAGATCATACAAACATTTGATCCGACCCAGGAATCGAACCCGAGACCTCAAGCACAGCAGTCGCATACGCTACCACTGCGCCACCGAGGCAGTAATTAATTATACATCCTATGTCGCAAAGGAGTTTAGAAATATTCATGAAACGGACACAAAGAACACCCAAACTCAAAACAACAACTGTTGTTCCATGTGGATTTGAACCCACAACACTTGACGTAGTAGGAAGCGGCCTGGCGACCACTTATACAACTAGGCCACCCACCCGTGCAGTCAAATGATAATAGAATTGATGTGATTTTTGTTTCCCATCAATAAATTACGTTATGCGTAGTACATATTAATTTAATATATTTATAAACCAATATATATTTTTCAAAACATTCTTTTAGACTTGACATTTAGTTGAGAAGCGACTTAACATCACAAAGAATGATGTCTCAGCACCTTTTGATTAGAATTATTTGTATAAAGATTATTTGAAAAATAAAAACTTGTATTACAATGTTATTTGGATGTTTTGAATTGCATGTTATCGTGTTCTTTCTTAGAAAATCCTTATAGACTAGATCCAATGCCATATTAGTTACATGAAGCATCGTTAGTTACCTGTTGGGGGGCAGGCTCGGGACCGGCAGAGGAGCCGTACTGGTCCGTTTGCTCGCACTGGGGGAGGCGCGCGGTGAAAGGGAATTGGCTGAATCGCTGCTTAGCGGTGGCGTTAGGTTTTGAGGTTTCCGCCTGTAAAAAAAATATAATTAGTATTATTTTCTTAAAAATTTACGAACTTAGATAAATGCAGTCGAGTATAAAAGATGTGACTTACCTCTTGAGCATACGTTTCTCCTCTTCTGAATAGAATGGCCAGTCTTCGTTGACGTCATTCCACATGTTCCTACGTAAATGGTAACAGTTATCCTTGAGCGTACTGATATGGGGCAGAATCTTGTTGACCAAGCTGCGCTCCTTTTCTTTGATACCTTCTGCGAAGTTAGGCCTAATGTTAATCAAGTTCAATTTGGCATAGAAGTTCATGCTAAATTAAGGCCTTGAAATCTGAACTTACCACTATTTAGCCTTAAATACAATTCGGGCTTTTTGAAGGGTCGCAACGCTAATAACTGAATAAGTCTTTCTCTGTAACAGAAACGTGAATACGTTAGGTATGTTTACAATAAAAAATATAATTAACAAATTTTAACAAAAAAAAAACGACTTCAGTCTGGACCAAATTTAAATGGGTCAAAATCGGTTCACCCAGTCGAAAGTTATGAGGTAACAAACATTTAAAAAAAAAGTCGTATTGATAACCTCCTTTTTTTTTTTGAAGTCGGTTAAAAATGATTTTTAAGAACAAAGAGGATTAACCTAATGAGATACCCGCCAACGGAAAGGGTGTAGTTCAAACAACACCAGGCATTTCAAACGAGCATCGTCGGCCTTATACATTCTATTACACAAAATTAGTTTCAAAAGTCATAAGGCTTGTTTTACATTTTTTTTATGATAAAGATGGAAAAGGCAGTATAAGCTGATTAGTTAACTACCCATTATCAGTTCTGTTGATGACATGACAAAATCACCTTGATGTACAATTTTCATTGCAACGATTTATTACTATCCTTAAGAGTGTGAGTCATTCGCAACTGTATCGACTCTAATTTTATTCAACTACGAGGAAACAGTACTAAGAAGTTGAACTGACTAGCTGGAACTTAGTATTCAGTTAATTTTATTATAAACATAGTCCAAAAAAAGTTTCAAATGTTCAATAAAAAGATTGTTCATGGCAATTTGGGCACGTTTTATTCAACAATGTTCGAGTTTTGATTAACGCGTCAAAAAATTAAGCAATATCATAATTAAACAAGGTCATGTTTCACAATCAACATGTCTAGTAACTTTTTGTAAAGTATATGCGTTATTCCAACCAAGAGGCAGTTGTTTTACATAAAAATAAGTATTTATAATTATATTTGAACATAAAACCGCCAGCCTTTTGTATATCAGCCGCAAATTATCATATTGGTTTTATTATGATAACGATACGACCAATTTATCATCCAACTGTTCTGTGAGCGACAAAGTAAAGCTACTTACTTATGTAAGAGTGTTATTTCTCTATCGGAAAGTATCATGTTCTTTATGTGTTAGTTATATTTTATGTCAAATGCATATTTATTGGTTTTAACATTCATAATTACTGAAATAAGTAGGGAAATTGAAAGTTCTATGAATAAGCCTGTGCTGACGTATTGGTGAATCCCAGAATTTGCGCCATTTCTTGTTGTTCATCGTTAGCAATATTTATTTCGTTCTCAAGAATCGAGCAGCATAATGACTTGTCCTATTTAAATTTACTAACTACTACCATTATAATCATAATAATGACATGATTGGCTGACATTAGGAAAACATTATATAACATAATGTTATTAATATTACATACAAGGATGTGTACTAACGAATCTACATCCTGCAATTGGTTTAGATATGCTATTTATTTAATGCAGAAACTAATTCCTAAATAAATAATGAAAGGAGCAAGAGATTTTACTTGAACTTTCTCGAAGTGATTAGAAAGATTAGCTGTACAGCAAGGTTAAGCAAGTTGATGGTACGTTTTGTACGAGGAACATATAGTAAATAATTGTAGGTATATTAATTCTGTAAAGTTCATATTATAACCAGATTTAATAAGAAATAATCATGTTTTTGTGCGACATTTACGTATCGTTTTTAGGGTTCCGTACCAGGCAAAAACGGAACCCTTATAGATTCACAGCCACTTTATTCCGAAACTATAAGACCTTTAATGTTGAAACTTGGTAGGTAGATGTATTCTGTGAACCGCATTAAGATTTTCACACAAAAATAGAAAAAAAACAATTAATTTTGGGGGTCCCCATACTTAGAACTGAATCTCAAAAAATTTTTTTCATCCAACCCATACGTGTTTTATCGTATCTATAGATAGGTCTTCAAAAATGGTATTGAGGCTTCTAACATTATTTTTTCTAAACTGAATATTTTGAGCGAGAGACACTTCCAAAGTGGTAAAATGTGTCCCCCCCCCCTCTAACTTCTAAAATAAGAGAATGATAAATCTTAAAAAAATATATGACGTACATTACCATGCAAACTTTCAACGAAAATTGGTTTGAACGAAATCTAGTAAGTAGTTATTTTTAATACGTCATAAATCGTGAACTGCAATTTACCTTTCATTCAATCAACACAAATATCAAAATAAAATACAAATGATTTTTAATTTTCAATTATAATTATTGTACTGTATAGGGTCCAAGTAATAGGGTTCCAATATTAAATACGATTGCGCTTTCTTAGTAGTCCAGTTAGTGATTCTGTTAATCATAGTATACAAGAAACCGGTATTTTCATTTTAAGATGTTAAAGAGATTGTTAGGAGGTTAGTGCAATAGATACATTTCTTAATGAATCAAACCCCAACTTTGTACTCTGGATTATAAGAAATTTCATACCACAACTTGAAAGTTTATGGCGTTGCTTGCTATGTGCTAATCAAATCAGTTTTGCCATTTCTACAGCTGAATGCTTTTATCTCTTTAACAAAAGATGCGGTAAAAGTTTGTGTAATATTGCAACAATTGTGTGCTTGTTAAGTCCGGCAACGATCTTATTGAGTGGATGTCTGACTACTAATTAGCACTACTAGAGCAATTATGGCTAGATAAGTGCTGTAACTATTCAATGTTTAATAATAATGTGTATTTTATATTGCGCTTTAAAAATAATGAAGAAACTTACTTTAAGGATCGCCTAGTGAGATCCGGATTAGGGGGTGGCCGTTGCGGCTGGTGAGGGTTGGTGTGAGGGTGCTGTGGGTACTGTTGGTGTGGCGGCTGGACTGGTTGTGGAGCTGGGCGAGGCACAGGTGGCGTGGGCCTTTCGACCCGGTCTGAGCGCTCTACCCGATCAGGCCTCTCCGGTCTGTCTGGACGTTCGGAACGCTCGGGCCTCTCTTGTCTCTCTGGCCGCTCGGGACGTTCCGCTCTATCCAACCGTTCTGCCCGCTCTGCTAGTTGTGTCGCCCCGGAGTATGGGTGTGATGAACGTACTTTGACACGACGTCCGATGTCATTTTGATTAGGTTTAATCACGCGGGTGCTGGAATGCGATCAATACGGTGAGAGGAGGAACGTGAAATACATCATGCATAAATAACTAATCAATAACAAAACCATAGTAACAACATAGCTTTTAGTTGGTTTCATTTTACTTTAAATTGCGAGATTTTCTAATTATTCAAAAATAATTTAGTAAATGTATATCTGTTATATAATATTATAACAAAATTTTTTTGCCATAAGGACGATTCTTTGATTTCAGTTATTTGAATGCCATTTTTCCTATGCAGGTATTATTGAGCTGTGTGTACTAACCATTTACTCTGCTCCGCAGCGACTGTTCTCGCCATACGGTCCTTTGTTGCTTCATATGAATCGTCATTGGCCTGAACGCGCATCCTGCGGGGTAGAGGCCCGCAGGACTCCAAACGGCGAGCGCCTCCACTTCGGACGCACTCGAACGATCCCTGAAGCATATTCATATCACATTAATATCGAGGTAAGAAGACATGTATAATATAACCACAAAGTATGGAAGGATGTGGTTCTAAACCAGTGCAACCTCCTGATAAGAACTGTAAACAATATTTTATTAAATTGTACGATTTACAAGTAAGATCACACATTTCTATTTAAGTAACCACTTTAATTTGGAGTATAACACCAATATATACATAAATGTGTTCGTAATGTACAAAGACAACTCATGCAGAAGCTTTTATAGGCTACATAATTAAATATTGTGAGGAGAACTTTTGGATCCTCCAAAAACACAAGGGAAAAATATGAAAAGAAGTGTTTTATGATGTAAAGTACGCTCTGAGCGACTGAGTTCGCACTTTCTAACGAGTTGGGTAATATTCTTGGCTACGCTGCTGCATTCCGATCAAGTTAAATTTTCATTATTTTGCGATACACGAATTTTAAAATATTGTGGAAATTGCATGGATACTAAAAATATTGGCAAAAAGTCCAGATAGCGAATTTATAATACGGATGAATATCTTCCTAGCCTTAATTATTCCCAGTATTATTTGGCGTCGGCTACTAGTTAACCGGTTTTAGCTGATATAAGTCCATAATATTATAATTAATGATCGAAACCCAACAAAAGCCTCATGAAATGTCATAGTCACGTACAACTAGATACTCGGTTCGTGTAAATGTTGATCAATAAATGAAATACATGCTTGTTTTTATTTACATTCATTCATATACAGTAGCTTTATATTACAAATGTTACTTAAAATAAAAAATATTTACTAGATATTTTGGATCATGTCAAATGTGTATGACTAACAGTCATTTTTTCTAAAACCTAGAACCTTAGCAAGTACCAATTGGCTTGAAGACACATTGTGAGAAATGGCCCAGAAATGAGAGAAAAAGAGTGATTACTGTTTTGTATGAAATTCGTTTTTTTTATGTATGGCCCTGTCAAAATGACTTTACTCTGCCTGATGGAAAGCATAAGCAGAATCCAAGAGTGGTGGTCAACATACTCATTGCAATTGCATTGAATTTTAACAGGAAGACTTTAGTTGGTAACATTTCTATATAAAGATAAATATCTAACTACCGTTCATTTTAGTTTCACGTATATATTTATAATAAATCAGAAACATGGAAATAGAAACATAACTGACTGCAAAGAACGTCATCTCCGTTTCAATGCATAAATGAATAGGAATTGTGTTCAGATAATTTTCTAATCATCAAAAGCACATTGTATCAATAAAAAAACATCAAAATGTGTTAATAAAATCAGTATAATTTATAAAAAAAACTTTCTTTTGAAATATTCATATTTAATATTTCAGATGTCATTAGCTCAGTTAAGGGTGTAGAGAAAATGATATTGTCGCAAAAAAAGGCCTCCTGATGGGACACCATATCGGAAAATGAAATATACTTTATTCAATCCATCTTAATTGTTCCGCTTTATGAAATAATATGAAAAGAAGAATATAGGACATACAATTGGAGAAGTCTATGTTCAATAGTGGATTTATATAAGATGATGATGATTATGATAAAGATTGTGTACTCAAAAGTGTATTGAGAAACTGTATGTTTGGAAAAAACAACAGTATTATTTAAGTAGGTAAAATAGAACTATATTTATTTTTTATTTAAACTTTAGGTGCATACATGCATATAGATGTTGCAAAGGCGGACTTAATGCCTTACAGTTATTCTTCACGACATGATTTTCCATCGAACACCATAATGAATAAATAGTGGGTAGTTTTATGTTTAATGACTTACTAGTTTATTTGTTTCCTATCTTTGATTTTATCTCATACCTGTAGTTGATAATTTACCTAAATGAGTATGTGTACCAAAAAACTTATCAGACCACACATTTTCAACGGGAAAACTTTTCAGAAGAGAGACAGGTGTCCGAGTAAGCAAAATTACTAACGTCATACATAACGTAGTAATTATATTCTATTATATAGTCTACTAAGTAGAATACTTATGTTCACGCGATTTTACGCTTTCCGCTATCCATGAAATTTTTAACCTGACGGTAAGTTAAACATGAACAAACTGTGCAATACCCGCTAGCTAATACCCGCATGACATGATCGGTTCTTAATCTAGGTGAACTGAGATGTGTGCTCAATAAAGTTACATTTTTCAACCAATTTTTTTTTACTTTTTTGGAAGCTTACAGAAATACAATTTTTTTTTCAGAATATTCGACTTTAGGTGGCAACAGGTAATTAATTCTTTCCACGAAATTGTTGATATTCTTGGCATATATTGGCTTACGATTTATCATTCGAGCAAAATTATTTTAAGTTTTATATGGGAATTTTTTCCTGAAATCGTAGAGTTTTGAGGTTCCACCTTCTATTTTATTGCTTTTCTAATTTTCTATGATATAGGATGGCAAACGACTAGAGGGTTAATACAAGAGTCACAAGTGTGTTGGTGCTTTATAATTCCTCCATTCAAAACAAGGAGGAGGGCTTTGGGCTTCGGTTATCTCACTGGTTCTGTATAAGCCTATAACCCAGGAAACGGGCATTCCTGTGGGGCTCTGGTATCACTTTAGTCGAGCTGGCTTATTGTACGGCCCATTCTGCCTATTTTTTTAATGGTTTAGGGGCAAACGAGCAGACGTATCACCAGATGGTAAGCGGTTACTGCCGCCCATGGACACCCGTAACACCAGAGGCGCCACAAGTGCGTTGCCGGCCTTAGGGGGAAGGGGGAGAGGGGTTGGAGTGTGGGTCTCCGGTATCGGCACTCACTCAGTGAATCACACCGGTTTTCTGTGAGACCGTGGTATCACTCCGATCGAGCCAGCCCATTCATGGCGAAGCGTGGCTGTCCCACGGTAGAAATATGTGTATGATGTTTCTATTTACACACATATTATAACCAGGTTCAGAAAATATGTGTGGTTTGAAACATTTTTACTTATTTAAGGATAGGGACAAAACAGAAATAGCGTGCATATATGAACAGTGGGACTGTACTCATGAAGTTATGACAGTTGACTATAGAATATTTATTTTTCTAATTTATAGGGTTCACTAAATTGACTTAAAAGGCGTGAACAATTAGTGAATTAATACTTCACTGAATTCACTGTGTACATACATACATACTAAGATATTGATTGACTGCCTCGTTGGTCTGGCGGTTGGCGCGTGCGACTGCTGATCATGAGGTCTCGGATTCGATTCCCGGTTCGAACCAAGTGTTTGTATGATCTACAAATATTTGTTTCGGAGTTTGGGTGTTTTCTATGTATAATATGTATGTATTTACAAAAAAAAAGTATATAAGTATTTATATCAGTTGTCTAGTACCCATAACACAAGCTCTGCTTAGCTTGGGACTAGATGGCGTTGTGTGTTAGATGTCCGAAATATTGATGAACAGACTCCAATTTGAGAATAGCACTAAAACATTAATATTATTAACTCAAAAATCAATGTTAAAGGATACTATTGGGATAGAGGTCATTACCTAACAAACTAAAATTACAAATTTCAAAAACCCCCTAGGCAAGCACTTAATCGAGTAATCATACGCCAAACATTCCTCACACCATTTTGGAAAAGAGCTGATACTCTTACTCTGCTAGACCGATATTAACCAAATATAGCTAAGAACCACCACAAGGAAACTGGATTTCATATGAAAAAAAAAACGCATCGAAATCGGTCCATCCGTTTGAGAGTTACGATGCCACAGATAGACACACACACACACAGACTGATATCGACGTCAAACTTATAACACCCCTCTTTTTGGGTCGGAGGTTAAAAAAGGAATTTTGTCACGTGATCACACACATCGTACACACGTATTTTCAGGTAACAGACCAATTTATTATCTAGACAACAAGAAACACTATTATGGGCTCCCACACATAATTGCGAATTCGCAACTCATCGCAAATATCTGCGAGTTCGCACCAATACACCGCCAAGAACTTCACGCCGCATCGCGTCGCAGTTATGTGTGGGAGCCCTAAAATTTAACAAAATTACTTACTTCTGCCATCATCGCACGCACCATTTTAGAATTACTCTTGAGTCTACGTAAAGGGATCAAATTTGACAACACGGTACGTCCGTGTTACTGGCTACACTGCTGGCAACTAACGATAATGGGGGTTTTGCTGGAAGCGAGGTTCCTCGTTAAACAATGGAGTTGTAAACCTAGGTAGGTTTAAAACCCCTTTTGTTTCATGGGTCGGTCGGTAGGGACACAAAGAATTCGATAGTGTCCAAATACAAAAATCAATGTCGTGGGACACCAGATAAGAACGAAGTTCCTTATCTTAAAATATAATAATATATTATTATGCAACTTACAGATGGCACTATACAACATTTTTAAATCTTCGCTTTTTTGATTTAACGTTACGAACGCTTTTTGCCGGTTAGGTTACCTCTCCACAACGCCCCATTAAGCGGTTAAATTCACTAAGTACCTACCTACATATTCAGTTAGTACATTATTTATTATCTATTATGAGCTCATTAATTAATTTAATATTAATGTGTTGTTTTTATTTGCAAATGTGGATATTTATTAAATTCTTTTAAAATAATAGCTGGTAATTAAATTATCTTCTAATAATCATGTAGATGTTATTATCTTTTGTATATTCTCGATTAATCTATAAAAATATTCTACTTTTTTACCGAAATCTAAGAAATTTGCAAAAACGGAATGTATCCTATTATATTATTATATATATATATATTATTATAACTATATATATATATTATTATATAATAACTAAATATATATATTATTATAACGTCAGTACAAACTTCGCAGTAATTCCTCCTCAAAAAATTACTAAAATACTATTATGAAAAAATTGGATTTGGATAAGGGTCATTACCTAAAAAGAGAATTTAATTTAGTCAAGTAATCACAGAACTCATACCTTAAGGTTACAGACCGATATAGGTATATAACTTAATTCTTGTACATATTTATAAACTAGATGACCCGGCGAACTTCGTACCGCCATATTTACATATCTGTCTCAGCTTCCCACAGGCAGTGTACAGTCGTGGACAAAAAAAAAGAAGACTTTTCCCATTATCTTTTATTTTTTTTCTTTCTAGTAAAAAAAAAATGAATGAAATCGGACTATGTGTTATTGAATTACAACTAAGTACATATTTTGACTTTCATCCCCTCTCTCCAGGAGATCGTGCTGTAATATAATTATATATTATATATAGATAAGTATAGTTAATCTATACTTATCTATATATAATATATAATTTTTCATTTTTCATACGATTGTGCTATTTTGATATTCAAAAGTAATTTGTGTTCTTATATGTAAAATAATGAAATTCTAATTGTAAACCGAATTTATAATATTATAGAATGGATAGTGCTTATAGTTGCCTAGATAATTAGTGAATCTTGACTGAAATAATTATTTAAGTTCATTCGCTTTAAGAAGATAGTGGCGCTTCGGTTAATCCCCGTCCGCCACAAGGTTGGTACTTGATTAATCAGCGTGCTGGACTTAATCGTGAATGGACTATAAATAATTATTTATTTATTAAATAATTGTATGCACAAAAAGTACAATCCTAGACTTAATGCCTTGGGCATTCTCTACCTCTAGGGTTTGGAAATGAATGAAAGGCTGCACTTTGGAAGTATTTTAAGGTAAGAAATAATATAAATATATCGACAAATAATACAGGGTTATATACCTATACACATACAAATACATATTATAATGTATAAAGTTTCCAGTTCGTGAAGATTCTGCTAGTCTTTGGGTAAGGAGAGCTCGTAAGATACAATGAATTATATCCCTCGTTTTTGATGATGTTTTGAATTATAAGCTGTCTATATCTTCGACAAAAACTATCAACAAAAATAGCTAATGACAAATCGGCCAAGTACTGATCATAAAAATAAGAAATACTTTACCTGTGGACCCTCCATCTCAGCATTACTGTTGATGCTGAAGAGAAATGTAGCCTCGCCTGACTGCCCATTACCACTGGCAGGTGCCGGAATTGAAATTTTCTGAAATAAACGTTAGTTTTCATATTACTAATTGTACATTATCAATCAATCCTTATATTCAACATATTAGGACTGATAAAAAATACTAAAAGTCTTATCATGTAAGGTATATACTATATATGTATAAAGTAGTAATGTCAAGGTTTGCGTCCTAAATAGGTGTCAAAATAATGAAACTATATACATATTATTATGTACAATGTACATGTTTTCCGAAGATTATAAAAATATTGAAGCCAGTATTATGATATACAAGCTTTTGCGCGTGGCTCCGCCCGCGTGTTTCTCGGTAATCGCAGCAAAGAGTGCGCAAGCAAGAGAGCCTATGTCCTTCCTCAAGACTCAAACTATGCCCATGCCAAATTTCATTGAAATCGTGCAGCGGTTTGAACGTGAAAGCAGGACAGACAGACAGAGTTACTTTCACATTTATAGGTATGGATTGTATTTCAGTTTAGAGTTCACGTACTTTCTTAGTTTTTACAAGCTTGATGTTATATATATAAAATTGTTGTGGGCTCACTGAATTATTCTATTTTTTGCTACCGTATACAAGTCTGAAGTACTGGAAATAGATTCTGTGCAAGTATAATAGCATTAAATTTGTCGTTACAGAATCATTAAGTACATATATATTATAATGACGGATAGTCAAATAATATGTTGTGGAACAAAATAAGGTATTCAAACTATACATAGTAAAACATAATAACAGTATCATTCGAGTGTGCAGGAACAATTTGTATGATGGATAAACTATCATTTGAATGTAAATATGTAATATAATGCCGTGCAAAAATTTGGAACCACTTTAAAAAACAAAGATCTATTAAGTATTGTCTATTGTTAGTCTTATCTTGACAGAATCTTAACAAGTAACAAAAAAAAAATAAGCTCTTCTGCATATTCTACTATAAAAAAAATGGATTCTTTTGAATACTTCCATGAATGGGTGCAAAAAAAAAAAGTGTACTGATGAAAACATGTGGGGGCGATAGCCAAGGCATTGTTATATTTAAATCACCTGTTTGGCCTGCATTTTTTTTAATTTTTTGCTTATGTTTAATACTAACCATACTGTGCCTTCATCTGTTTTTAAATTCATGTTTTTTATAAGTATTTATACGTGATTTTAATATCAGCTTTCTACAACTAAATCGTGTTCATAGCAACAAAGAAACTGAAAATAATCAAAAGCTCGTTCACGGTCAGGCCGAGACTTAAACTTCAAGCGAGAATCACTTTATTATCGTTAATAGCAAGCGAAACAGAATCCTAACAGAGCTCCTGAAATCCGCGACGAAGTGAACAATTCTAGTGCGAAACATTTTTTTTTTATGTTATAGCTGCGCCAAAATGACTCTGCTCTGCCTGATAGAAAGCATGAGCAGGTTTCAAAAGTGGTGTTCACCATCCTCATTTCGAATAAGGACATTGTAGCATGCCTAGTGAGATGCTTTTTTACGCCCCGCTTAAAGGAGCCGGGACCATAGTGGGAGGGAAACCGCACACAGAAGGACACAGAAAGGACGAACCATATTATTTACTAAATAGACGATTAAAGTCCAAAAATAAATGATGACCATGAGA